>OV702284.1:150661974-153161974 GCA_916181665.1 Avena sativa
CTAGTTCATACAGCTCAAGGAGCACTTGTAATTCTTGGGTATCAATAAAATCTCTAAGTATGGAGAGCTCATCTTGTTCTTCGTGCATGGCTCGACCGTGCACTCCCTCCCCGGTGACCACAAGCACCCATTCGGCCCACAACTTAAGCCTACCCATGGCATCTGCCGTGCCACCACCACGACAGCGACGTCGACGCTCGTCGGTGTCAGGGAAGACGGCGAGGATGGCATCGATTGGTGGCCCCTCATTTCGATTCCTTCGGCGAGGGTATGCGGCACAACACGGCAGAGCTCGCAGGCACCTCAGATGGTCGAGGGGAGGCCAGGGACAGCGAGGCACCGATGAGGTCTAGTTTAGGGTTTCGGTTCCATGCGGAAGAGAAGAGGGAGAGGGGTCTCTGGGAGAGCGGGAGTGGATGAGAGCGAGAGAGACGTGCTTGCGCGGGTCTTATCCTCCACCGGGGACAGCGGGACGCATCACAGCGCTTCAAGGCGATCAACGGCGGTGGAGCGGACAGCGAGCTGCTCGGCGTCGGGGACGAAGGCGACAGAACGTCGAAGGGGTATGCGGGCTAGGGTTGGGCCGCTGTGGGCTGTGCTGGGCTGCCAGGCTGCTGCGCGCGGGCGGGAGATAAGGAGAAGAGAAAACTGGGTCGGCCTATTGGCTACTGCTAGCTCTTTTTATTTTCTGTTTTCTCTTTTCCACTTATAAAACCATTTTAAATTTGTTTTATATTATTTCAAAAATACCATAAGGTTTACAAATTATATAGAAAATATTGCAAAGCCCTTTTATTCATATTGGGCTCCACACACTTTGGTAGTTTTAAAATTTAAAACATTTTGAATGCTTTTCAAATAGAGGGGGAGAGTAGGGTTTAGGGTTTTGCATATTTCTTGCATGCATTTTTAGAGGATGATGCTTATGAATGCACAATCAACCCTAAATATTGATTAATTAAAACTGGGGTGTTACACGAGTCATCACCACCATGGCCGCATACTACTTCGTTGACAAATTGGCTATGGCCGATAATTTTCCCCCACTGAATCTCGTTTTAAATATTTTATTCGTATACTAATAATATATTTATTGGATGCGTGTTGATGCTTACATGCGGAAAAGGATCAAACTGTGCACTCTTGCGGCTTGGATGAGTGTGGCATGCCTATCCGGCAAAATCCCGAACTATAGTGTCCATGATGTGTGGACTCCATGGGAATCAAGGTTCACCGCGGAATCACCATGGTCGTGTACACGCCATGTTCGGGGACTCGCCCGCCGCGAGTTCTTCATGGACATGGATTCTTCATGATCATGGACATGCCATCGTTCGTGGACTCTCTCGCCGCGAGTTCCCATGGACGCGGATTCGCCATGTTCGGCCACTCGCCGAGTTGGCGACTCGTAATGCTACCGTCTAACGCACGTATCCACCAAAGAAACTCCGCCACGTGACTACGTCCGGCCAATGGTCCGATCGAGCTCGTTACCACTACTCCGCCGCGTCCACTCCTTCTAGCTAAACTCCATACTCGGGGACTCGCCTCACTTGTTACGGACTTACCGCCATCACGGACTCTCCATGCCCGGGAACTTGCCTCTCCTATCACGGATTCACCGTCCTTGCGGACTCTCCATGATCAGGAACTCACCCTTGTCGTGCTACTGGCAAAACGTTGGACGACATCGCCATAGTCCGAAATCCGCCTGCCACGTCGACTCCATGTCTGCCGCGTTGAATCCACCAAAGTGCGAACATATGTCTGTCGCGTCAAATCCGTACGTGCCGCGTCGACTTCTCCAAAGCGCGACCTCCATCCGCCGCATCGACTCCATGTTCGTCATGTCGAATCCACCAAAGCGCGACTATATGTCTACCGCATCGACCTTTTTTTCCGAATAATGGCTGTGTGACCCCGTCTGCTAAGTCGAATGTGTACACCGCGCCTGCTAATGGCCCCTCATTATCCGAGTCGCTAGAGAGGGTCGCATGCCACGCTGCATGGACTCACCACTAGGCGTCTCTTCCCCCAGGAAAAATCAATTCGGCTTTGTAAACCTTTGAAAGAGAAACTCGGAAATAGCCAAGTAGTGCCGATGAGGGGTCGGAAACTGATCCTCGGATCGTCCATAAAAAATGCTAACTGAGATCCATCATTGGAGTTGCCTTGCTTGACTAGCCTTCCAGGAAAATAAAAATGGCAGTGCTACACAAACAACATCATGTCCTCCTCAACCTTATAAAGTGCGACTCGCACGGCCAAGTACTACGGATGAGGACTCGCAAACCGAGCCTCAGATCTTTTATTAAGAATGCCTAGCCGAGAGCCATCTTTGGAGTTGCCACACAACTGGCCCCCGGGCCAAGACGAGAGACTCGCCCCTCTCCCTCTACCGACCCCATGGGCACCTCCGCCGCTGCACCGGGTCGTCGATCTCGCCCCTGCCAAACCACCCCCTCCCGTGTGTCCCCCTGCTCTTCGCCGTTGCCAGTTTCGTCGCAGGACTAAGCTCCAGCGGCGGTCCCCAGCCCTCACGCGCGCCCCTTCCATGGCGGTGCGCCTCAAGTTCCGAGCAACGGTGGCGGCTCTATAGTGGAACTCCAGCAGTGATGGCGAGTGGGCGGTGGCCGGCGAGTTCTGGCGGCAGCGGTCCTTAGGCGGAGGGGCGGCAGATGATGGCGAGATCTAGGATTCCTAGATCACCGACTTCTTCGCCTCCTCGACGTCACCTTTTCCATCCGGAGGTCTTCTGGATCCTACTATGCATCACGAGGACGCCCTGGGCGGAGCCTCTAGGCTTGGTGGAGGTGGAAATCTTCTCCGTCGAAGGTGGCTGGCCTGCGGCTGGATTGGCGGATCTCGTGATCCATGTTCCAGTCCTAGAAACGAGGCGGGAAGACCCAGGTGCTGGTGAAAACCGATCCATTGGCATGTTATGGCGGTGTTACCACACCGTTGCCTTGATGAAGGCATCACTGTGCACCCTGGGTCGACCTCACTCATGTTACTCCGGGGGAAACCCTAAGATCTTTGGGTCGGGCGATGGCGGTCCCGCGATGTCAGGATCGCGTTCTCTCCTGAGAGGATCATCTGTGGAGCAGCGTTGGATGGAAAGGAGAGGTGGAGCGGCTAGCGCGCGGGAGGTGGTGCTTCTTGGCACCATGGTGGTGTTGGTGGCTGATGTGGCGAGAGTCTGCGCATCGATCTACATGCTGACAAAAGGTTGGTGGAAGATATTGAAGGAGGCGACATCCGGAGCGTGTGCGTGGGCGACGCTCCATGGATATGATGTGCGGTTCTAGGGCTCCTTTTGCTTGAGTTCGAGTCTCCGCGTCCAGACACTCCAGCTTCTCTTGGTGAGTGGCAACAGTGTGAGTGACCATGGGGCAGGGGCTAAACAGGCAGATAGGTGTTTGATAGATCTTGCTGGGGAGCTGGTGATACGGATATCGCTTTTGCTCGGTGTTTGTTTTGGTGGTTCCGGTTTGTATGATATTTGTAATGGCTTTTGCCAAACAATGTGGTTATAATAATAAATATGTAGGGGTTTCTAGCATGGAAAACAAAAAAATTCTGCCGCATGAACACACACAAGCCAAGATCTATCGACTAGAATGTAGCAACGAGTCGATTAGAGTACTCACCCTCGAATATTCCAAAGCGGTTAACGAGAGCAGATTCTCATGGGTGATGTAGTCGTTCACTTGCCGATCTCAAGATCGCGAAGACAATTCTTCCGGCTCCGCATTCCGACAGTGCTCCCGCAGTCGGTCACACGTTCGGTACTCGATGAAGACCTTCCTCTCCCTTGTTCCAGCAGACAGCGAATGTTGTAGTTCTCCCCTCGTGATTCGGGAAGTAGGACGGCGTGGTGTCGGAGTTAGAGGGGAAATCCCGCAGGGCTTCGCCTTAAGCCGGAGCGGGTTATGGTAGAGTAGTAGGGTTCACCAACGGCTAGGGTTTAGAAGCCGGAGAGGAGGAGGTGGTCGGCGGCAATGACTTGCCGCGGCAGCGGCGGCGCAGCTGGTGGCGGCGGAGGCACGGCGGCTTGGTGGGGTTGTGTTGGTTGTATTATTGTGGGGGCACTCCCTTCCCTCTATTTATGAGAGGGAGGGGCGGCTAGGGAGGGGAATTTGAATCCTTCCCCAACTCCCTCTCCTACTAGGCGAGTGGTGGAGGGAGAAGAGGTTTCCTCTCCTCACTCCACCACGAAACATTGTCCCGGTTTGACTTTTCAAACTTGCCTTTTGACTTTCAATTTTGGAGTTTAATTCCTTTCTTTTAAACGTACAGCCAAGTGACATAGGACATGATGCAATCATTCCACTTAGTCATGACACATTCATATACCCTTCCCCTTCCGGTCCGGTGATCCTTCTAGACCCTTCAAGATCATTCCGGTGAAAACACCAGAATCATTCCCGAAATCCGGTATTGGACTTTCCTTAGATGAATCTTATTCTTTAGACCATTCCGGATCTCCTCGCGATATCTCGGATCCAATCCGAGGCTCCGAACAACATTCAGTCTTCCTACTTACATTCCATATCTACTAAACAACATCGAATCCTTAAGTGTGTCTCCCTATGGTTCGTGAATTATGCAGACATGACCGAGACTCTTCTCTGATCAATAACCAATAGAGGAATTTGGAAATTCATATGGTTCCCACATATTTCTACGATTACTTTGTGATCAAATGAACCATTTACATACGATACCAATTTCCCTTTGTCTCATGATATTTTACTTATCTGAGGTCTGATTGTCCGTATTTCTACATACCTAGTTCAACCTCGTTACTGATAAGTACTCTTTACTCGTTCCTATGATATGTGATCCCTTGTGAGCCAATCACATGCTTGCAAGATACTTGGATGAAATTCCACCGAGAGGGCCCAGAGTATCTCTATTCATCATATGGATGGACAAATCCCACTCTTGATCCATGTGCCTCAACACATACTTTCCGAACACTCAATGCCACCTTTATAATCACCCAGTTATGAAGTGGTGTTTGATGTCATCAAAGCATCCATCCGGTTATGGTGATTAGCATGATCTCATGGTCGAAGGAATCAGGTTACTATGTATCAGAAAGCTTATAGCAAACAAACTAATAAATGACTTGAAATTTATTCTACGCTTATCTATAGGATTATGTCGATCACACCATTCTCCTAATGATATGATATTTTTTTTAATAACATCTCAATGTTCATGATGAGGAAACCATGATCATCTATCAACCAACAAGCTAGTATTATAAAGAGGCTTTACTAGGGACTCTAATAAGTTTACAAATCACACAAGTATTAATGTTTCCGGTTAATACTATTATAGCATGAATGTAAACATTTATCATAAAAACAAATATATAATGATAACTACTTTTATTATTGCCTCTAGGGCATATATCCAACAGTCTCCCACTTGCACTAGAGTCAACTAATCTAGATTACATGGTAATATACCGAACACTCATGGCGGTTTGGTGTTGGTCATGTTTTTCCCTCGGGGGAGGTTTAGTCAATGGATCCGCCACGTTCAGATCTGTGTGTACTTTGCAAATCTTTATGTCACCATCTTCGACATGCTCTTGAATATCGTGAAAACGCAGCTTGATATGCTTCAGCTTCTTGCGTGACCTTGGTTCTTGTCCATTAGCTATGGCACCGTATTATCAGAGAATATAGACATTGGTTCCAGCGCACTGGGAACCACACCGAGCTCTGTAATGAACTCCTTCATCCATATCGCCTCTTGTGAAGCCTCCGAAGTAGCTATGTATTCCGATTCAGTTGATGATTTCTCCACAACGCTTTGCTTTGCACTCCTCCAGCTCACTGTTGCACCATTAAAAGTAAATACGTATCCAGATTGATATTTAGAATCATCCGGATCGATGTTCCAACTAGCATCGGTGTAACCATTAACAACGAGCTGTTCATCACCTCCATAAGAAAGAACCATATCCTTAGTTCTTCTCAAGTACTTAAGGATGTTTTTGACCGCTGTCCAATGATCCACCCCTGGATCACTTTGATATCTGCTAGTCAAACTAACATCATATGCAATGTCGGGTCTAGTACATAGCATGGCATACATGATAGATCCTATGGCTGACGCATAGGGAGTATTACTCATTCTCTCTCTATGTTTTGCCATAGCAGGACTTTGAGTTTTACTCAAGGTCGTATTGGGGAACATGGGAAAGAACCCTTTCTTGCTATCTTCCATTCCAAACCTCTTTAGAACCTTGTCCAAATATGTACTCTATGACAATGATATTAGGCGTCTCGATCAATCTCTATAAATCTTTATGCCTAATATGTAAGAAGCTTCGCCAAGATCCTGCATCGAAAAACTATTATTTAAATAATCTTTGACACTTTTTTAAGAAGATCTATATCATTCCCAATCACAATATGTCGTCCACATATAGTACTAGGAATGCTACAGAGCTCCTACTCACTTTCTTGTAAATAAAAGCTTCTCCATAAGTTTGTATAAAACCAAAACTTTTGATTACCTTATCAAAACATTGATTCCAACTTCGGGATGCTTGCTTCAATCCATAAATGGACCGTTGAAGTTTGCATACCTTGTTAGCATCTTTAGGATCGACAAAACCTTTGGGTTGTACCATATACAATTGTTCATCAATGTCTCCATTGAGGAACACCGTTTTCACATCCATTTGCCATATCTCATAATCATAATATGCAGCGATTGCTAACAAAATCCTCACAGACTTTAGCTTTGCTACCAGTGAGAAAGTATCATCGTAGTCAACTCCTTGAATTTGTCGAAACCCTTTTGCGACAAGTTGAGCTTTATAGACGGTTACATTACCATCATCATCTGTTTTCTTCTTGAAAATCCATTTGTTCTCGATAGCCTTCCGTCCATCCGGTAAGTCCACCAAAGTCCATACTTGGTTTTCGTACATGGATCCAATCTCGGATTTCATGGCTTCTTGCCATTTATTGGAATCTGGGCTTATCATCGCTTCATCATATGTCGCAGGGTCGTCGGTATCATCCACCAACATGACACTCATAACGGGATCATACCAATCGGGAGTGGTACAAGTCCTTGTCGACCTGCGAGGTTCTGTAGTAACTTCGACCAAATTTCATGATATTTATCATTAGCTTCCTCTACTATTGGTGTAGGCGCCACTGGAACTTCTTTTGGTGCTGCGCTACTCTCAAATCCGAAAGAAGGTTCGACAACCTCGTCGAGTTCTACTTTCCTTCCAGTCACTTCTTTCGAGAGAAACTCCTTCTCTAGAAAGGATCCATTCTTGGAAATGAAGATTTTGCCTTCGGATCTATGATAGAAGGTATACCCAATAGTTTCCTTCAGGTATCCTATGAAGACACATTTTTCCGCTTTGGGTTCAAGCTTGTCGGGCTGTAACTTCTTTACATAAGCTTCGCAGCCCCAAACTTTAAGGAACGACAATTTTGGATTCTTCCCAAACCATAATTCATATGGTTTCGTTTCAACGGATTTAGATGGTGCCCTATTTAAAGTGAATGCGTATGTTTCTAATGCATAACCCCAAAACGACAAAGGTAAATATATAAGTGAAATCATAGAACGAACCATATCTAAGAGAGTTCGATTACGACGTTCGGACACACCATTAAGTTGTGGTGTTCCCGGCGGTGTCAATTGTGAAAGTATTCCACATTTATTTAAATGCATGCCAAACTCGTAACTTAGATATTCACCTCCACGATCAGATCGTAGAAAGTTAATCTTTTTGTTACATTGATTCCCCACTTCACTTTGAAATTCCTTAAACTTCTCGAAAGTTTCGGACTTATGTTTCATGAAATAGATATACCCATATCTACTCAAGTCATCCGTGAAACTAAGAACATAACGATAAACACCGCGCGATGCTACACTCATTGGGCCACACACATTGGTATGTATGATTTCCAATAAGTCCGTAGCTCGCTCCATCATACCAGAAAATGGAGTCTTAGTCATTTTACCCATCAGACATGCTTCGCATCTTTCAAGTGATTCGAAATCAAGTGATTCAAGAAGTCCATCAGAATGGAGTTTCTTCATACGCTTCACTCCGATATGACCAAGACGATAGTGCCACATATAGGTTGAGTTATCTCTTAATTTCAATCGTTTAGCCTCAATATTATTAACATGTGTATTACTACAATCGAGATTAAACAAGAATAGACCATCTATCAAGGGTGCATGTGCATAAAACATATTACTCATATAAATCAAACAACCATTATTCTCCGCAATAAACATGATTTGGATATGATGTTCATGCTCAACGCAGGCACCAAATAACAATTATTTAAGTATTAAACTAATCCCGATGGTAGATGAAGAGGTAGCATGTCGACCGTGCTCACATCAACCTTTGATCCATTTCCAATGCGCATCGTCACCTCGTTCTTTGCTAGATTCCTTCTATTCTGCAGCACCTATTTCGAGTTACAAATATGAGCAACTGAACCAGTATCAAATACCCAGGCACTTCTAGGACTACTATTAAGATACATATCAATAACATGTATATTTGATTACCTTTCTTCTTGATGTCGCCATTCTTCAGATCTGTAATTAGGGCAATTCCGCTTCCAGTGACCTCCCTTGCAGTAAAAGCACTCAGCATCAGGCTTTGGCCGAGCCTTGGTCTTCTTCGCCGGCGTGGTAGCTTTCTTACCGCCCTTATTGAAGTTCCCCTTTTTCTTAGGCTTGCCTTGCTTCTTGAAATTGGTGGTCTTATTGACCATCAACACTTGGTGCTCTTTCTTGATATCCACTTTCGCATACTTCAACATGGAGAAGAGTTCTGGCAACTTCTTATCCATGCTCTACATGTTGTAGTTCATCACAAAGTTCTTTTAACTTGGTGGAAGTGATTGGAGGACACGATGAATCCCCAATGAATTAGGAATTATTATGCCCAAGATCTGGAGCTTATTAGCATGCCTAGACACCTTAAGCACATGCTCACTAACGGAGATGCCCTCCTCCATCTTGCAGTTAAAGAACTTTTCACAAGATTCATAACTCTCAACTGGCGCGTGAGCCTCAAAATATCATTTTGAGTTCACAGATAATATCATGTGGGTCAAAGTCCTCAAACCTCTTTTGAAGCTCCGATTCCAAATCATACAAGATAGAACACTGTACCGTGGAGTACTGATTCTTCCGAGTACGGAAAACATTTTTCTCATCATTGGTAGCATCTTCTGAAGGTGGGTCACCTAGCGGTGCATCCAGCACATAGGTCAACTGACCAGCATTGAGGACAATCCTCAAATTGTGGAACCAATCCGTGAAGTTTCTTCCATTGTTTTTCAACTTTTCTTTCTCTAGGAATGCATTAAAATTGATGGTAGGGCCGCCATTGATCTACAACATATTTGCAATAGTTTAGACTAAGTTTATGACAAATTGAGTTCTAATTAATAGTTAAATTAACCTAGGTGAACTCCCACTCAAAACAACATCTCTCACATTGTTTTAGTGATCACACGAACAAAATCCACTACATCAAAACTGATCATCATGAGAGATGATGTAGTTTCAAAGGCGAACAGTCAACATGTTCATCATATCTACTATATGACTCATGATTTACCTTTCGATGATCCGTGTTCCGAGACCATGTATGTACATGCTAGTCTCGTCAAGATCAAACCTTAGCTTCCGCATGAGAAAATCTGGCTTGTTCCCATTGTATACACTTGCAGAATCTAACACACCCTATCATCACGTGGTGCTTCAAAACAACGAGTCTTGGCAACGGTGCCTACTAAGGATGAACACTTTATAACTTGATATTTTTTTGAGAGGGGTCATCTTATAATGCTACCGTCGTAAACTAAGCAATACAAGATGCATAAAAGGATTAACATCACATGCAATTCAAAATATGTGATATGATATGGCCTTTCTTCTTGTGCTTCGGATCTCCATCTTCATGCACGAACATGATCTCCATCATCACCGGCGTGGCGTCAAGGTCAATGGCACCGCTCCATGGTTGTCGTCCACCAGCATCAACTATTACAACTACTTTGAATAATAGACACACAGGTCTTAACAAAATTAAAAGACAACCATAAGGCTCCTGCCGGTGGACGACTTACAATAAGGAACATTGCATACATCATATATAATCACAATCATGGCCATATCACATCACAGCACACCCCTCCAAAACAAAGTTAGACGCCTCTAATTTTCTTTGCATATTTTACGTGGTTTGGGGTTTTCAATAAGTACCGATCTAGCTTACGAACAAGAACCACAACGTTGATGCTTGAACTATCAAGTTTCCGTTGTAAATTGAATCTTTACTATGATAGGAGAGACGGACACCTGCAAATCCACTTATGCAATACAAGTTGCATGTTAAGCATGGAGCAAGTCTCATTAACGATGTCATGTAAGGTTAACCCGGGCCGCTTCATCCCACCATACCGCAAGATGCAAAGTACTCAAAAAGTAATTGATAATAAAACCACCACCGCCCACAATGACCATTGTGTTCTACTCGTGCAACAGATCTACATATAGACACGGCTCTGATACCACTTTAGGGGTTCGTAGCATGCAAAACAAAAAAATTCTATCGCATGAACACACACAAGCCAAGATCTATGTACTAGATTGTAGCAACGAGTGGATTAGAGTACTCACCCTCGAAGATTCCAAAGCGGTTAACGAGAGCAGATTCTCGTGGGTGATGTAGTCGTTCACTTGCCGATCTCAAGATGGCGAAGATGATCCTTCTGGCGCCGCGTTACTGCCAGCGCTCCTGCAGTCGGTCACACATTCGGTACTCGATGAAGACCTTCCTCTCCCTTGTTCCAGTAGGAAGCAAAGGTTATATTTCTCTCCTCGTGATTCCGGCAGCACGACGATGTGGTGTCGAAGTTAGAGGGGAAATTTGCAGGGCTTTGCCCTAAGCTGAAGCGGGTTATGGTGGAGTAGTAGGGTTCCCTGGCATCTAGGGTTTAGAAGCCGAAGAGGAGGTGGTGGTCGCCGAAGACTAGGGCGGCAACAACTTGGTGCGGCGGCGGCGTGGCGGCTTGGTGGGGTTGGGTTGGTTGTCTTCTTGGGGGGCACCCCCTCCCCTCTATTTATGAGAGGGATGGCAGCTAGGTAGGGGATTTTGAATCCTTCCCTAACTCCCTCTCCTACTAGGCGCGTGGTGGAGGGAGAGGAGGTTTCCTCTCCTCACTCCACCAGGAAACATTGTCCCAGTTTGACTTTTCAAACTTGCCTTTTGAATTTTAGTTTTGGAGTTTAATTTCTTTCTTTTAAATGCCCAGCCAAGTGACCTAGGACATGATGCAATCATTCCACTTAGTCATGACACATTCATGTACCCTTCCCCTTCCGGTCTGATGATACTTCTAGACCCTTCTAGATCATTCCGGTGAAAACACCGGTATCATTCCCGAACTCCGGAATTGGACTTTCCTTATATGAATCTTATTCTCCGGATCTCCTCATGATAACTCGGTCCCATCCGAGGCTCTAAACAACATTCAGTCTTCCTATTTACTTTCCATATCTACTAAACAACATCGAGCAATTCGTCGCGGCGTCGGCTCCTGCGGATGGGGAGAAAGGCACGGCGAGGGTCAGCGGGTGGCGGCGAACTCGCGGGGAGGCGCGGCGAGGCGAGGGGCGGCGGTGTCGGCGACTTACCGATGGCGGCGGCGGCGAAAACGGCGGCGGCGGGTGGGCTCGCGCGGGTGGTGTTCGAGAAGGGGGGGTAGGCCGAGCATAGGTGGGTCTTTAGGGGGGCTCGGGCGGAGTCGGGGCCGGATTCGGCGGCGGGGCGGTTGCGGAGTCCGCACCGGTCGTGGCGGGCGGCGGCGATGTCGGCGCCGACAGGTGGGCCCCACCTGTCGGTGGCTGGCGCGGGCGTTGGATAGTGTCTGCCGCGCGGGCGGCGGCGGCTGCGGCGCGCGCGTGCGCTGGCTGGCGTGGCTGGGCCGGCTCGGCCCAGCGGGCTGCGCTGCTTCCTCTTTTTTTTTTGTTCTTTTTATTTTTCTAATTTCTGCTTTAGTTTTTCCTTCGCATCTTCTTCATACGAACTCCGAATCGAGTGATTCTTCCTTCTAAATTTTTCTAAATTCTAGGAGATCAACCTAGGATCATGTGGTATTTATTTCCACTATTTTACAAGGGTGGAAAAATACATGTCCTAGTATACCCTCTTGTAGGAGCATTTTAGCAATTCAAAATAGGATTTGCAAATATCGTTTTGACAGAATCTTTTCAAACCGAAATTTTGTATGGATGATCATGATGCAATGACATGAATGATATGCAGAACCAAATCTAAAATTTGGGATGTGACAAGGGGTGCTCGTCAGAGATAGGAGAGTACCAGAAGGCAAGGGAAAAGAGACAGGGTGGTCAAGATCTGGGATTATCTTCACGGGAGGCTTACATGCAAGTATCAACCCGAGGGGGTTTCCTCTCTCCTTTATTTGAGCATTGCGAAACAGGGGAAGGAGAGGGGAGCTCTGGGAGGCTCTCTGGTGGTAAGGGGGAGAAATGATGGAGCAGGGATGAGGGAGGGGGCCTCTGGCCTATTTATTTAGAGAGGGGGTGGTCTAACCAGGACCAAGTCCATGGGAGGGCATGGGGATGGTGCTGCTCGAGGATAGGGCAGCTTGGGCGGTGATGAGAGGGGTGTGGGGTAGCCTCTGGTCGTGCTAAGGGACAGTGCTGAGAGGGTAGCTGCTGCTATTGCTTTTAATATGATGGGACAAGACAAGGATGCTTTGTCTCCCTCTCAACTAGAGCAAAAGTACAAGAACTAGGGTTTGGTCACTATAGATCTTCAGTGTTGCGACCAGGAGGAGGGAGGGGTACTGGGGTGGTGTATGAGACAAGTTTTGATGGGGTTGGTTTAATGGTTTTGATTTGTTTGCCATATTTGACCAAAGCTTGGGTCATGAATGAATTCAAAAAATTTACATTGGACAAGATAGGAAAAGGTTACTAGTAGATGGATTAGGTCCTGGTACACCTCCAAAATTTATTTGGGATTTTTATGATGATTAAAGGTGCACTTAAAATCCAATATTCAAAAAGTCTAGAAGTAGTTTATAGATGCTTATTTGATAATTTTACATTTGGCAAGCTTGGTTTTTCTTTTGATATGGTCCTAAATACAATAACACACTTTGGACGATTTTATTGGGATTTATTGAGGTTGAAAAGTATTTTTGGGGAATTATTTCTTGTTTCTACCATTTAAGAAAAAGGGCAAAAAGAAATAATAAAGAATCTCAAAAATATTTATTTTTGAGTTTGAAAGATGGGATATGAAGTACAGACATAAAATGTGCCTTGGTTTTTCAAGGTGATTTGGAGAAAAACAAACTTGCCTTTATAGACAAGGATTTTGAGAAATGGGTGAGTAAAGGAAAATAAATAATTGAATAATCCAAATAATTGGGAGAATTATTTGGGGATGCTCATATCCAAGGTAGATGATGTAAAATTGATGTATGCATCAAGGTCAACCTTGTTTTGGAGATAAGTGGTTGAGAAGGATGGAAACTAGATCAGGGAAGGATCTAGGGTTTAGTTATCTTGATACCACCTAAACAGGGTTGGATTAGGGAGCTCAGAGCTTACCTAGATACAAGGGGTATATGGATGGTTAGACCATGTCATATAGATGATCATGGAAACAAGAGTTGGGATTTCTTGCAATTGAGGTGATCTAGGTGAGATGGCAAACTTTCTTGAAAATAAGACTGCCATAACAGATGCATCAGGTAGCTTCCTAAACCATGTGGGTTTAAGAAGCACAAGGCTCCAATGGAAACAAGTTAAGTGTGAGGTTATAGGACATGATTAGTAGATCATAAAAAATCAAATATTTGGTCAAGGGGAGTTGGCATATCGATGTGAGCTTCTGCCAAAGTAGGCAAGATGATAAGATTTGCAGAAAAGATTATTATCTTGACTACAAAACCATCAGGGATGAGTGGGAATTAGAATAGCTTAGCCATGGGAAAGAGTGGGCCTTAGTAGTAATACTGATGTACTACAAGATGGTTCAAATGCATTCTCAAGAATTGACATAGGTTGGAAGAGGTAGAGCTCTAAAGATAGAATCTTGATAAGGAATTTCAGACTTAGCCATTTTGGCAGTTTTGGAGATTTTGACTAGAGTGCAAGTGTAGCAGCTTTTGAGAGGATGCTAGGTTCCAAACTCATGATAAAGGAGATGAGGTTGAGGTACTAACTAAGTAGATAGGGTTCATGCTTAGATTGGGTCTCAAGTGAGTAGGAAACCATCCAGAGGGATTATCCTTGGATTGATCTGAGCATGAGGGGAGGTGGTTACCTTACTGGCTTAGGATAGATCTAGACTTGGATGCTTGCTTTGAGATTGATGATCACAATAAAGGATTGGGTTCCTAAGGGATGAGATACTATATGAGCTCACTCTAGTTCCTAAACAAACAAGGCAAGCAGCAGATCAAGGCAAATCATCAACCAGCAGATCAAGGCAATTCATCAGACAGCAGATCAAGGAAATTCATCTTGTTACTTATCCAACTAGTACTAGGGTTACCATCAAGCCTAGATTGAGGTAAGGATGGGTATGTTGAAAGGGGTTTTGCTTTGAAGTAAGATAAGTACCGTCTTGGTATCTCTACCAAGATTTAGATGAAAAGGTTTTAATAAAGGTTTTTGGAAAACCTAGAGATAAGGGTAGTTAAAGGTTTTGTCTTCAAAACATAAGGAGAGTATATATATATGTCTCCATAGTTTTGTTAATAGAGACTATTCAAGTATCTGGTTGTCTCAAAGTCATCTTGGCTCAGGTTTTTGAAATGCTAGAACATTTGAGAATATGAAAGATGAGTCAAGACATCTCTTTTGTAGAAAAGTTTTTGTAAACTAGGGTTGAGATGAGGAGTACACAACTAATACACAAGCAGTTGCTTGAGCACAAGCAAACAAGCAAGCACACATGGCAAGAAAAAGTTTTTGTTCCCCCTGATTTTTGCCTTTTTTGATATTTAATCAGGGTTGCTGAAATTGCGATGTTACATAATCAGTCTTCAATGGCTAGAAACGGCCGGAGGAGAGAGGAGGCATGGTCACCGCGAGGAAGAAGATGCCAGCACGGCATTGGGGTCTATCGTCAGTGAATGGGAGGGGGGTACGGTGGGGTCGTTAGGTCAGTGAGGGCGCGGGTCATTTCGCGAGTGAGAAAGAACGGTTCGGGGGGAGAGGTTCCCGCGTGGGCTGATATTGGGCTTGATGGGCCTGGTAGCTGGGTAGGGTTAGGTGGGCTACTTTGTTTTCATTTTTTTCTTTTTCCTTTTCTAATTTGTGTTTTCAAATTCAAACTCTCATTTGAATTCAGATTTCTTTTTCAAACCTTTTCCAAATCTATAGTATGTTTTTATACTGTTTATTATTGTATTTAAATAATCCATTTTAGAATATTTTCCTATATTCTCTTATGATTTATTATTTATTTAAATTAGACACTTATCTTTATTAAAATAATATTTTAAATAAGTTTCCAAACTTATTATTTTATTCAAATGATCTATTTAAATTCAAATGTTTTTCAAACCTTTTTAGTAGGTTTTATTTATTCATTTGTGTGTTTAAATATTTCACTTTGAATTATTCAAAACATTTTATTATGATTTAATATTTGAGGCTTTTGTCGTTATCTAAATGAATTTAAATATGGTTCCAAACCATATAATTTTGTTTAATTATTCTTTTATTCTTATTAAGTTAATTGGATAACTTTTAATCCACTTTGGAAAATTCCAATTTATTTTTTCTCTTGATTTAATTAATCATTTTTATTAGGGATTTTGTCTTCATTTAAATAAATTGAATATGGTTTAATCCCATATAATTTTATTCCAATAATATTTATTCCTTTATTTTTTTGGATTATCTTTATTCCAGTTGCTTATGGATTTAACTCAAGGTTAAAATTGTCTTCTAAATAATTTTATTGGGATTTATTATTTAGTTTAGGCAATTTGTCTTTATTTAAATAAAATTGGATATTGTTCAATCCTTATGATTTTATTTAAATAATATTTTACTCCTTTTTATTAATCTTTCATTTATTTATGAATTTGGCCAATATTTAGTTTGGCTTTTAAATATTCCTTATTTATTTCTTTCTTTCTTTGCCTTATAAAATCCATATCTGTTTATTTATAGATCCAAAATTGGTGATTCCAATTTGTATAATTTTAATTAATATTGTTTTATCCTTTTATATCCTTTAAGGATTACTTTGCTCATAATTTGGTATGGATTTTTAGATAGGAGCTTTATTAGCTTTGGAAATTACTTCCTTTTATCTTATTAAATTCATAAGTTTTTATTTATGGCTCAAAATTGAATGAAATTAATTTCTATGGTTTTCTAATATTTTTTTTTATCATTTTTGATCATTTAGAAATGTTTGTTGACAAGTTTTTATATGGAACAAATCAATAGTCTTAGAGAGATCTTGGAAATGATTTATTCCATTAGGGTTTTAGGGTTTTGGTTTATTTCCCAAGTGTTTATATTCAAGATACTTTCATTGATGATTGCATTTCACTTGGTTGAAATTTTGTTAGTTTCCCTTTTCATTCAAATTTTGTTCAACAAGGTTTTTGATGTTTCCATTTAGAAGCAAAAAGTTTCTTTTCACCGTAAATTTCAACAATTGTTTATTTTGTTTATTTATTTTTCACATTTAAAAATTTGGAAAATTTTGGGATGTGACATTGTCATTGTAAGTATTTAGATATCATTGAGAACCGCCAACGGGGTACCCCTTGCACATGGTACAGGAGCCTTCCCATAACCAAAATGACAAGGCAAGCAGACAATGAGCATCTCAGCAATCTTTTTATTTACCATATGCATAGATTTTTATTGAGGATGATTCATAGATAGCTCACTATGGTGATGCTGCAAGTTTCAACAATGATTAGGCATGGCTTAGGCTAGCGTCCGAAGCGTTTCTCTAACACATAATACAAACTCCATGTACTTACAAGTTCCCTCTTTATTTCACACCGGTCACATCCATAGACAAAAGAGCATGATATCAACAAAGTACAAAGTACAACTTCAATGTTGAAAACGTTCCTCGTGACAACACGGTTCTCCTAATTCCAACGTATAAGTGCAAGCATATACAACATAGATGACACAATGGTTCAAGTTTATTAGGGGCAAAGCATATAAAGTGTACCATCAAGTTTGTGAGGGCTTTAATCACTAAGTTTTCACATAACAAAATAGTTTTTAATTGGAAGATAGATGAAAACAAGAATATACTTGGAATGGTGTAACACACCATGCAAACGAGTTTATAGTGGACACTTTGGAATAACTTGGTTTCTTGGGAGTTGGAAGCATGAGTAGAGCTTACTCATACAAGTGGAGGCTCGCAAAAGACTGGGAGCAACCAACTAAGAGAGCAATAATGGTCATAATCATGCAGAGCAACAAAGCATTACTAATCAAAGCATAGAGTGGTACTACAAGTCAAGGACTAAACGATCATAGAGGCTATGGTGACTTGTTTAAGTCATAACATGGTGTGAGCATGTGCCAAGTCAACCCAAGCAAAGCATCAAAGGAGAATACCAAAATATAATGCTTTTGCATGCTAAAACAACGCATAATTTATTCAAGGCACACAAAGCAATCCCGATTGTTTGGAAAAAGACATGATACAACAATAATCACTAAGAATAAGGTCAAAACAACACCTAGCATGTCATGCTAAAGTCTAAGTCACAGTCAATGTAGGCTCCTCTTGCACTTATCAAGCAAGAACTTACTACTCCTTTCCAACACCAAACAACTTATTTGCAAAACAACACAGCGAGAACGGGGGTCCAAACTACTTTATTCAAGCACACTAAACAACCTAAGCAAAGCAAACGAAAACTAAGATGCTCCAACAACAGCACAACTGTGCATGGAATAATAAAAATGAAGTGTCTAGACAGACCTGAGCTTTATTTGATGAAGAAGGGGATACCTTGGGCATCCCCAAGCTTTGATGCTTGTACCTCTTGGATATTTCTTGGGGTGACACCATGGTGGCATCCCCAAGTTTGAGCTTTTGTCCATTCTTCATCTCATTGCATCATTCTCTCTCTACACCTGAAATTTTTCCTTCATACAAAACTTCACACAATCTTCATTAGCAAAATTAGTTTATTAAAAAGATATTAGACCTCTGGCAAAGCTTTGGAACAGCAAGGATTTTTGCTAAAAACACAAGATACTGTAGAAACTCCTTCAAAAAGCTCAATTCACCTACAGAGAACTCAAAAAGGAATCAATAAGAAGCAAATGCAAATAATGGCAGAAATCTGTCAAAACAGACCAGCAGGTAGAAACCGATTTTTCGAAAATCTTATGTTGCTCAAATCAAAAAGTGTTGAACTAACGAAAGTTATCTAACATACTGGGGGATGTATTCGTAAATTTTGAGCTCAATGAAAGTTACAGAGACTCCTCGCAAATTTTGATGGTGGAGGACAGAAATCTGTTTCGGGACAGCAACTCCCCAAATCTTACTTCCCTCTCATTAGAGGTCATTCTTGGCACAAAACGCAAACAAAAAGGATAATGAGAGGTTATTACTGAAGTAATAACTTCCAAGACTCAAGTAAACTCTTGGGTTATCTCCCAACAAGTTCTTTTTAACGCCTTTAAGTTAGGCACAAGAAGCAAGAAGAATCAAGTATTTTCAAATGAGGAAGGATTAACATCAAACCTTGCTTTCAAAGGAGGAGCAAAAAGTAACTTCTCTCTGCTCATAGGGAAGTGTTCAATACCTTTCTTGAATGGAAAATGATATTTAATGGTGCCTTATTTCATATCAATGATGGCACCAAATGTTCTAAGAAAAGGTCTTCCCAAAGTAATAAGACAAGAAGCATTGTATTCAACATCCAAAACATAGAAATCAACAGGGACATAAGCATTGTTAACCATAATGAGGACATCATTAATACTCCCCATAATCTTCTTCTTAGCATTATCATTAAGTGGGACATCCAAATAACAATCTTCCAATTTTGGCAAATCAAGCATTTCATAAATCTTCCTAGGCATAATAGAGACACTAGAACCAAGATCACATGAAGCTTTGAGATCAAAGTCATTCACTTTCACATTAATAATGGGTTCCCAACTATCTTCTACTTCCCTAGGAATAGAAGCTTTGTGTTTTAGCTTCTCTTCCTTAATCTTAACAAGAGCATATGTAATGTGTTTGGTGAAAGCAACATGCATATCACTAGCATCAGGACTTCTAGCAAGCTTTTGCAGGAACATAATCACTTCAGAAATATTGCAACCATCAATATCAAAATCAAACTTAGCATCACTAGTAGTAGACTCAATAGGCTTAGGCTTAGTAGGAGGAGGAATAGGGACTACTTGTGGTTTAGTGGTGATGGTGTACACACTATTGTTTCTATCAATTTCATCATCCCTTTCCCACCTAGCATGAAGTTGAGCTAACAACCTAACATTTTCATCAATAGTAACTTGTATGGCATGAGTTGTAGAAAGGTGTTTTCCATAGTTTCAGGTTTATTTATCAAGGAGGATTGTGCTTTAGACAAAGAGGATATATTCTTCTCAACAATTAAAAGTTTCTCCTCCATAGTTTTATTGAAAGAATATTGTTTACTAATAAATTCTTTGAGCATGACGTCAAGTTCAGAGGGGGAACTTCTAGCATTGTTGTAAGAACTTCCATAGGAATTGCCATTATTAGGAGGATAAGGCCTATAATTGTTGTTACCACCAAAATTATTCCTATAGGAATTGTTGTTGAAATTGTTGTTCCTAATGAAGTTCACATCAACTTGCTCTTCTTGAGCAACCAAGGAGGCTAAGGGAACACTATTATGATCTAGAGGAGCTTTCCCATTAACAAGCATAGCCATAATAACATCAATCTTTTCACTCTAAGAGGAAGTTTCCTCAACAGAATTTACCTTCTTACCATGTGGAGCTCTCTCAACGTGCCATTCAGAGTAGTTAACCATCATATTATCAAGGAGCCTTGTAGCAGCACCCAAAGTGAGGCCCATGAAGGTACCTCCAGCAGCTGAATCCAACGGATTTATTGAGGAGAAGTTCAAACCTGCATAAAAAGTCTGGATAATCATCCAAGCAGTGAGTCCATGAGTGGGGCAATTCTTGACCAAAGATTTCATTCTTTCCCAAGCTAGAGCAACATGTTCACTATCAAGTTGTTTAAATTTCATAATCTCACTTCTCATAGATATAATCTTAGCAGGAGGATAGTACTTTCCAATAAAAGCATCTTTGCACTTAGTCCAAGAATCAATACTATTTTTAGGCAAGGATAGCAACCATTCTTTAGCTTTTCCTCTCAAGGAGAAAGGGAAAATCTTGAGCTTAATAATATCTCCATCTACATCCTTATACTTTTGCATCTCACAAAGTTCAACAAAGCTATTGAGATGGGCAGCAGGATCATCAGAACTAGCACCAGAAAATTGCTCTCTCATCACAAGATTCAACAAAGCAGGCTTAATTTCATAAAAGGTAGCATCAGGAGCAGGTGGAGCAATAGGAGTGCTTAGGAAATCATTGTTGTTGGTGCTAGTGAAGTCACACAACTTGGTGTTCTCCGCAGAGTTCATTTTGGCAAAGGTGGGCAAGCCAAAAACAGCAGCAGCAGCTAGAGCAGGAACTAATTTTTTTGTGTTTTTGAATAAAGAAATCAAACCAAACTAGACTAATTTTTTGGGTGTTTTTGAAAAGAGGCAAACAAAACCAAGCAAAAGAAACAAAGCAAACTAAAAACAAAGTAAAGAGCAAGGAAGTGGAGGAATCCCCTAGTGAAGACATCCTTAGCCTGCCCGGCAACGGCGCCAGAAAACTTGTTGATGGCTCAGTTGATGTGGAGCCTGTTGGGAACCCCAAGAGCAAGGTGTGAAGCAGCACAGAAGCAAGTCTTCCCTTAGTAAGAAACCGAGATTATCAAACCAGTAGGAGGAAGGAAATGTCACACAGGTGTTGCAAGCAACGTGGAGACCTGCACAACACAAACTCAAGACTTTGCCCCAACTAACAGTGAGGTTGTCAATCTCACCGGTTGATGTAACAAAGGATTAAAAATATGGTGTGGAAGGTAATGGTTCTTTGCGGCAAGTAAACAAGTAACAATGGAAGATGTATCAATGGTAAAGATTGGACCAGGGTCCATAGTTCACTAGAGGTTCTCTCCTTAGATAAAGAACATGGCATGAAGGGTAAACAAATTACAGCAGGGCAATTGACAGGAACTGAGCAAGGCATAACAATGCAATACTAGTTAGAAAGATCCTATGAGATTCGATTGGGAAGTACAACAAGATACATAGACCACCATCCAACTACATCTATGACTAGAAGTCCACCTTCAGGTTAAGAGTAGTATCATGCAGAGAGGATATTTATATGAGAGAGTGTTCACTAGTGAAAGTATGATCCCTTGGCCTAGTTTCTAAACATTGAAACACCGTTTGCTACTAGATCTGTTGCATGTTTTCTTGCTTTAGTATTTACCTCCACGTCAAGATCCATCAAAGTTATTTTCAGGCACCGTTACCACTTGTATTTCACTATCTCTTCGCCGAACTAGTGCACCTATACACCTGAAAAGTGTATTGGGTGTGTTGGGGACACAAGAGACTTCTTGTATCTTGATTGCAGGATTTCTTGAGAGGGAATACATTTGACCACTTCCTCCCTGAGTTCGATAAACCTTGGGTGATCCACTTAAGGGAAACTTGCTGCTATTCTACAAACCTCTACACTTGGAGGCCCAACAACTATCTACAAGAATAGAAGTGCGTAGACATCAGCCAACGTGTACTCGCCTTCATGGACTCGCCATGCTCTGGAAATGCCCTTCGCTGGCTTGCCCATCGCAAAATCGTCTGTGCCGACTTGGCTACTTCACCATCGACGACTTGGAAGCCTTCACATTGGTTGTTTGGTAGCCTATACTTCTACAACAACATGATGATATCTTGACCGCAACTACGAAGCCTCTTCAATAGCAAGTTCATAAGGCTCTGGTCAAACTTCTCCAAGGGGCGACTCCATACAGCGGCGAGTCGCCTGGCGTGTTGACTTGCCTTGGTGAATGAACTACTTCAGGACCTATTTCTCTGTTTCAGGAGCTCGCCAACGACTCACCATCGACTCCACCCTGGAATCTCCTGTGCCAATTTGACATCTTGAAGTCATCGACGATTCCCTGACACACTCAGGGACTATTGATGTGGATATACCAATCAGGGTATCCACAAAAGCAGGAAACAACTGGCCCAGGACGATATCGACTAGGCCTGTTTTGACGGCGACAGGAATAAAGGCTTCACTAAAGACCGGCGACTGAAAGCAAAGGCCCAATAAGGTAGCTAGGCCTAGTCGGATTAGGTCAAAACCTTTGAAACCCTAACTGATTCGTAGGAAACCTTGTAGACCCAAGCGAGGTAGCCCTATAAAAACCTCCCTAGGGTCCCGGTTGTACTCATGAGCTATTATCTACCTCATCCTTACGACTCGATGCCCATACGCCGAGTTCGCCCACCTTGTAATTTCACTCGCCATTAATACAATCAAGCTGGAAGTAGGTCTACGGGGGGCAAACCTGGGTAAATGATGGATCAGTTGATGTGGATCCTGTTGGGAACCCCAAGAGCAAGGTGTGAAGCAGCACAGCAGCAAGTCTTCCCTTAGTAAGAAACCGAGGTTATCGAACCATTAGGAGGAAGTAAACGTCACACATGTGTTGCAAGCAACGTGGAGACCTGCACAACACAAACTCAAGACTTTGCCCCAACTAACAGTGAGGTTCTCAATCTCACCGGTTGCTGTAAGAAAGGATTAAACGTATGGTGTGGAAGGTAGTGGTGGTTTGCAGCAAGTAAACAAGTAACAGTGGAAGATGTATCAATGGTAAATATTGGACCGGGGTCCATAGTTCACTAGAGGTGCTCTCCTTAGATAAACAACATGGCATGAAGGGTAAACAAATTATAGAAGGGCAATTGACAGGAACTGAGCATGGCATAACAATGCAATAGTAGTCAGAAAAATCCTATGAGATTCGATTGGGAAATACAACAAGATACATAGACCGCCATCCAACTGCATCTATGACTAGAAGTCCACCTTTAGGTTATCATCCGAACCCCCTCCACTATTAAGTTGTAAGCAACAGACAACTGCTTTAAGCAAAGTGTGTAAGGTAAACAGTCCACATGTTGCATGAACAAGAGACCGTTGTTTTCTCCCTAGTGGCAACAACAAATCTACAATCGAAGAGATTTCTTTCACTTCCCTTGGAAAGTAGAGGCATGACCCCACTATCGAGCATAAATACCCCCTCTTGGAGTCACTAGCAACTACTTGGCCAAGATAGCTACAAACAACGGAGAGCATGCAAGATCACAAACAACACAGACATGATAGAATCATAATGACAAAACCATTAATCAAACCAACATAATAATCTCAATATCCATCGGATCCCCGCAAACACAACATGCATGATTACAAATAGATTAGATCTTGATCTTGAACGGAGCTCACAAGATCTATACATGAAAGCACAAGGAGGATATACAACCATCTAGCTACTACATGGACCCATAGTCCAAGGTGGAACTACTCACACATCATACCGGAGAGAATCCTCTGGGATGATCTCCCCTCCGGCAGTGTGCCGGGAAGAACTTCAGATCCCCCCCCGGTCTAGGGACGACGGTGGCGGTGTCTATAGAAGATTTCATGGGATATTGATCAGTTACTTAGGGTTTCTGCATCGGGGGCTTCTTATAGGCGAAGGGGGAGGCCGAGGCGGTGTCTAGGTGTTAGGAATGCCCTAGAGGCAATCATGTATGATGATATTTCCCATTGTATTCATAAAGTTATTAAGTTGTCCTTGTATAAACATCTGATATGTATCCTTCAATATGTGATTCGGTTGTGGAACTATGCATTCATGTTGTTTGTACTAAATGTCCTTGGTCATCGAGGTTATGCTGGACACACAACTTAGACCAATGTGAAAGTAGGCTTGATGACTCGGTTCCACTTGTCATGGGCATGGAGATGCTATTCCGACTTACACAGATTCAGCTAAAGAGTTTAGCGAGTCGGATTGACCCATATTGAGGTACAATGAACAAGTTGTCATTTGTATATCTCAATCAATGTAATCCTTAAACCTGAGGTTGTTGCATAGTCCGATTTGAGGATCACCGACTTAGGTTCTGTCAAACGCTGATCCGTAACTGGGCAGTCATAAAGGCAGAGTTCGGGTCGACTGAGAATCAAGCTGCGTGATGTGAATAACCAAGATGGGATTTTGCCCCTCCACTCGGAGAGATATTCTCTGGGCCCTCTCGGATGATTTGATTCGGAAAGCATGGCCATGCACGACTCGGTTAAGTGTTAACCGAGCCGATCGACTAAGAGTTAGTTGGGTGAATCACTTATCTTGGATCGAGAAGAGAGTCAGACTATTTAAGGGATGACAATTGTTCGCCTATAGTCTGACAAGGCATATCGTGCGGCAAAAGGGACTCGGACGCAAGTTGCATTGGAAAGGCAAGTCGTCATGACACTTTGGTACTTGGGAGTCGGCACGTTCTGCTAGGAGCCGCTGTCGACTGATCAATTGTGAGTCGGACTCCAATCGTGTCCGAGTAGCCATGATCCTGTCGAGTCACACACTTAAGTGCGGGAGCAAGTTCGGATTGGATCTGAACCGGAAATCCGGTTGGCTCGGACCCAAGCCGGATCAGGACTGAGTTAGTGAGTCGGACTCACGGTGACTAGTGTTATATGGGCTTTAGTGAATGGGCCACGAGAGTGGAGCCCCCACGTTCACTCCCTATATATAGTGGAGCACCGTAACCCAGAAAGGTTAATCGTTCTTCGATTAGGTCATTCCATGTGTTGGAAACCCTAGCTCCATAGTAGTCCTACCGTCGATACGAACCTAGCAGTTCGCCGTCGGTGCTCCTCCTTGTACGTGTGGATACCATCAGAGGTGTTGTACGATCAGCACTAGGACGACCGGATCGCAAAGGACTGCACTGCATCAACTGACGCGCTTCATCAGTAATCCGCAATTGCACGTCTAGTGGTAAACCTCGTGGCCTTCTACCTCAGCTAGACCTTGGGATCACCACGTTAGAGGGAAAGTTTTGTTTTATCTCTGCGTGGCCCAACATAGGGGCCCTACACCCTGCCTAGGCGCGGGGCAGGGCCCACCCGTGCCTAGGGGGTGTGGATGACCTGGCACGCCTCTCTGTCTCCCCTCTGGATTTCTTGTTCCCCATGGAAAGTTATTGACTTTGACGTTTGTCCCGTCAAATTCCGAGAATATTTCCTTACTAGCTTTTTTGGAACCAAAAACAGTAGAAAACAGGCAACTGGTACTGTGCCAAATTGTTAATAGCTTAGTAGAAGAAAAAATGTAAAAAGCACCTCAAAGTGTAGACAAAGCAAAGCAAAGTAGAAACTAAACAAGCATGGAGCATCAAAAATTATAGATACGTTTCCGACGTATCAGTAAACCCTGTGTCTTGCCCTCAATCTCGATCTGCGGATGGTGGACTCGCTTTGCCCTTGTTTGACTCAATCGCTACCCCTGGTAGTGACTGCCGTCGACATTCCTACGACACGAGGCGGGAACAGAGCGGCTATCGCCCTCTTGGCCATGGCATTTTACTAGGCCACCATTAGCTTCCTCCTCGTGGAGCCCCCAACGAAGTCCAGGTCATCCACGTCTTCAGGGTAGGTGGCGGCTGTAGTCTTGTAGGCATGCTCGAGGGAGCTCAAGGCTTCCACCTCGTCGCAGCAGACCGTGATGACCCCGCCATTACCTCTATGCATCTTGACAATGTTGTAGGCATGGCGAGTGGCCACCATGAACATGTCCAGCGCAGAGTAGCCGATCTTGATGGAGAGTCGCACCTGCCCGATGGGTATGGTGGTCCCGTTGGTCACTCCGGAGAATGGCATGGTCGGCATCAGCCTATTGTATGGCACCTGCAGCTGGGCGAATGTTTTGGTGGATATCAGGTTCAGGTCTGCACCTCCATCGATGAGGTTCTTGGCGACCGCGATGTTGTTGATGGTAGGGTGCAGATCATGGGGAGAGTGCCCATGGGCCTGGTGGAAGTGGGGTGGTCGCGGGCGTCGAAGGTGATGGCGCACTAGGACCGCTTGATCTTTAGGAATGGAACCCCTGGTCTAGCAGCGGTGACCTCGCGAGTGAGTAGCTTCAAGTGCCGGTTGGATGCCAGAGCCTGGGAACGACCGAGGATGCAGGCTATGGAACCCTACGACACTTGGTAGCCCCCGAATCCTTGGCGCGCCCTTTCTCCTGCGGGTGAGGGTGCTGCTACATGGAGTTAGCCTAGTGGCCTACCTGAGGGGCGTCGCGACCACCGAGCTTGTTGTTCCAGCGCTCATCCCCATGGTTTCCACCCCTCGAGCCGCGTCCCTCACCGCCCCATCTTCCCCTCCTCTAGTTGCTGCGCATGTCACGGAGCTTCTTGATCTCATAGAAGTCGTCGGTGGTGTGCCCATGTTTCTAGTGGAGATGGCAGTACGAGCTGTCGTCCCTCCCCCCTTTGTCGCTCCCCTCGCGAGTGCTCTTCGGGCATGGCTCCACGGTAAGGACAATGTCGGTCTTTGCACTTGGGGTCCTTGTCCTTGGTCTTGGATGAGCTCGAGGCCTTGGGGGTGGTCTCTTCCTCGGCGAGGCCGAACATTCGCCCCGCCTCCGCCTTGGCACACTGTTCATCCATGACTAAGATCTCCATAGCCGTGGTGAGACTCTCACCTCCGATGCCGATCTTCTCCCTCATCTTGACGTCCTTGACACCCTCGAAGAAGGCGGTGATGATGTTGGAGTCTGAGATATTGGGGATCATGTTGCAAACTCGGCTGAACCTCTGCAGGAACTTGAAGAGGGTCTCTCTAGTTTGCTAGCATACCTGGCGAAGGTCGTGGTGAGTGGGTGCTCGTAGGTCCCCTTGAAGTTGGCAATGAAGAGGGATATGAGGTCCGCCAACGAGTCAATGGACTCCTTGGGAAGATTCATCATCCAGGTGCTGGTTGTTTCCTTCAGGCACAAGGGAAAACAATTTGCCATGACGCGGCTATGGCCTCCCGTGGCCTCGATACCCATGGTGTAAAGATGCAGGAACTCGCACGGGTTGGTTGTTCCGTCATAGCGCGCAGGCGTCTCTAGGCGGAACTTGTGCGGCCAGACCACGTCATGGAGACCTTTGGTGAGGGCGAGGAAGCCATTGGCCTACAACGCCTTGCGGGCCGCGTATTTCCGCTGACTCGCGGTGGTGATTTCTTCAACGAGATGGTATTCGCGCCCACGCGGCGGATCCGCGGCCGCTGGGGAAAGATGATTTGGCGGCTGTTGGCCGCCGGAGGAGTGATGTGGTTGGGCTTGGGAGCTCCGTCGTGGCGTTGAGCTGAGAGTGAGCCCCCAGCCCATGTGCCCTATCCTCATCTTGATCCCCCAACCCTCTATAGAGAGTGTCGCAACATCGAGGAGTTCGGCGATCCGGTCACATCACCTCCCTTTGCCCGTCTCGGCCGGCGGGTAGTCCAGGAGATCATGCACCATGCACTTAGCATCTTCTGGCGTGAGGCGATCGGTGTGGCCATGTGAGGATGCGGTGCGGTAGAGCGATGTGGCGCCACAAGAGTAGGATGGGGGATCCCTCGACGGGCGGTAGGAAGAGCCACCCTCGTCCTCCGTCCATGAGGCCTTCTTAGAGGAGGTGCGTCGTAGGGCGAGCTCTATCTGAGCCTTGCTCGCCGTGTGATGGATGGCATGCTCGATGCGGGTCTCGATACGGGCTGACATGTCGCCGAGGTTGATGAAGGTCTTGAAAGCGCGCCTCAGCACCCTACCTAGCATGCCTAATGTCGGAGATTTTTCCCGTGAAGGAAACTAGGTTCCAACGATCCATTGGTTCGCGAGTGGGCTGAACATGCACTTCCAAGGAGCCTCAGCAATGGTGGCAACAGCGGAGCTAGCACACGACAAAGAGATGACACGGGATTTTTTTACCCAGGTTGGGGACCCTACTCCTGCTTTGTTGTATTGCTCGCATGCTTCACAAGGGTACAATGGAGGATGAAAGTCTAGGGTTTAGATTTCAGGGATTGACCCCTTATAAGGTAGGAGATGAGCTCCTTATATAGGGCGGCGATGGGCCTCTTCCTCCAATCTTTGGGCGGGAAGGTTTGAGTCGCTCCTCGAGGACCCGTTCTACAACACTGCTTTTTGATTGACCGGGTCTTGGACGTTGGGTGCTTCTCCGTCCCTTGGAAAAGTGTACTTCCTTTGCTTTGCTTGTCCTTGTTCGGTTCTGCTTGCTATCTCCCTTGCATCAAAAAATAAAAGTTCGATGCCTGCCATGTTGAGGACGTCCGTCCTTCCCTTGCAAAAAAGGTGGCGGACCGGACCTTCCTTTACCAATGCTTGAGCCGCCTTTGGAGGCATTACATCCTATTGATGGCTCTCCTCAACCAGGCGCTAGGTCTGCCACTACCGGGATGTGGCACCCCGGTTGCCAGGGCCCTGAAAATCTTCCAAGACGCAGGGGATCCACACCCCTCGATATTTCTTATCCTCCACCGCAGAGATCATGGCGGTGCCGGAGCTAGAAGTGTCGGCCATTTGGTGGTCAATTGACCCTAGATGGGTGGCACTGGAAATTTCTCTGGGGAGCAGAGAGAGAGAGGGAGAGAGAAATATAAGGAGTGCTTGGTCTCGTGGAGAAGAAAGAGAGAAAGGGCATAGATGACGAGATTTTCACCCTTATAAACCCCTCTTGCATCAAGATTAGTGTAAACACATGATAATCGTGCCATGCATCACGAAAAGCAAGGAGCAGATTCCTCGTGAAGCCTCTTCCTCCTCGATTTTCGTGCCAGCATTGAACAAACGCCTCAGTTCCATGTGATGTAGACCCACCAACGGTCATACTGATAGGATATTTGTTAGTGACATGAGAAGGCCTAAAAAGTTTTCACGTGATGTCACCGTCCAAAATCCGGCTCAATTTTGAAACGAGCGAGGAAATGAATAAAATCTAAAAGACATATCCGACTCAGACGGTACTCGGAATCCTATACATTTGAATGAATTTTTCGGGAACTCTTCAAGATTCTGCAATCCGAAGAACCATCAAGCTAGACAATAATATGACTTTGGATCTTGGAGACTTCTGCGGGCTACTGTCGGGGATATACTTTCCGGTTATAACCACAGGACTCGCTGACCAGGGTGGCCTACTAACGGGTTAGAGATTTGCTTCATGGGCGACCTAGTAAGGGAAAGAGGACGGAGTTAATTCCGGCTACGACAAGGCCCAGAAGACTTACAAACTTAGGCTTATAGTATTACTTGTAGTCCAAGTTGTTACCAGTACCGACTCTGTAACGTAGTTGTATAGGTCTCTCCTGTAACCCTAGGTCTTGGCGCCTTTATAAGCCATACCCAAGGGAGCATTTAGGTCACAACCACAACCAACTTGCACATGCGAACCTCTCTTGTAATCTGTTGTAACATCCATCTCTCACCGATATATTACTGGTTTGCTAGCAGGAGTAGGATCTAATCACCAATGTCAGATCTGAACCTAGGTAAACATGTGTTGTCACCGCTCCCGAAACATCATACAGCTCATGCCCCATCTTTCTCAACGCTCTTAGGACCCCCTATGGCATACTTGTCATCAATCCGGTGACAGTGCCTCCGGTGTATATTTTGACTTCCCATACACTACTAGGAATCCTAGCAGGTTCATGCAAAAAAAAATTGCCATGTGTATCACATTAATTGAAGAGCAGACCTCTAGGACTTTCCAATAGGTTAGCTCTGAAAATATAGATTTATTCTTCCACATGGGCGCGTATCTGGTAGTGTCATTCGGAACAGATTGACTGCTAGGGCCCTTTCCAAAGATTATATCTAGATCCTTGATCATACCAAATACATCATCACTAGTACGATGGACATGATTCTTCCGGTGATCTGCATCACCGTTGAAATGCTTGCCTTTCTTTCTTACGAGATGCCTGGTCGGAAGAAATCGATGATGCCCCAGGTACACAACCTTTTTACATTTATCGAAATATACACTTTCAGTCTCATATAAACAGTGCGTACATGCATTGTATCCCTTATTTGTTTGTCCTGAAAGGTTACCAAGAGAATTCCAATCATTGATTGTTACGAAAAGCAACACTCGTTGGTCAAATTCCTCCTGCTTGTGCTCATCCCACACACGTACACCATTTTCGTGCCACAACTATAAAAGTTCTTCAACTAATGGCCTTAGGTACACATCAATGTCATTGTCGGGTTGCTTCGGGCCTTGGATGAGCACTGACATCATAATGAACTTCCTATTCATGCACAATCAAGGAGGAAGGTTATATATACATAGAGTTACATGCCAGGTGATATGACTATAGCTCTACTCCCCAAAATAATTCATGCCATCTTTTCTTAGACCAAACCTTAAGTTCCATGCGTCTTCTACAAAGCACGGGTACTCTATCTCGATTTTCTCCACTACGACCCATCAGTAGGGTATATCAACATCGAGTCTTTCTTATGGTATTGTTTGTGCCATCGCAACAACTTGGCATGCTCTTTGTTTCTGAAAAAACATTTCAATGTGGTATTATAGGATCATACCACATAACCTTGGCAGAAACCCTCTTCCTAGGGCGCTCGCCCTCAACATCAACAGGGTCATCTCGTCTGATCTTATACTGCAATGCATCGCATACAGGACATTCATTCTTATTATCATACTCATCACCGAGGTAGAGGATGCAGTCATTAATGCATGCATGTATCTTCTGCACCTCTAGCCCTAGATGGCAGACAATATTCTATGCTTTGTACATACTGGCAGGAAATTCGTTATCCTTTGGAAGCTTCTTCTTCATTATTTTTAGTAACTTCTCAAATCCCTTGCCAGATAAACCATTCTCTACCTTCCATTGCAGCAATTCTAGTGTGGCACCAAGATTTGTGTTTCCATGTTTGAAATTTGGGTACAACAATTGTTTGTGATCCTCTAACATGCCCTTCTACTTCAACCTCTCATTTTCACTTCCGCATTCTCTCTGTGCATCAAAAATGGCTCGATGAAGATCATCAACAAGCTCATGTGGTGCCTCTTCATCTTTAGATTCCCTCATTGCGGTATCACTATATTCAGGGAACAAAGGATAGTTATCATTATCCTCTTCTTCTTTATTATATTCCATTATAACCCCTCTTTCTACGTGCTTGGTCCAACAATTATAGCTAGGCATCAAATCAGACCAAACAATTATAGCTAGGCATCAAATCAGACCAAATGATCACAGTACATCGACACATGCATTGTATGTGACACCCCCGGGATCAGGGCTAAACAAATCCCAGACCTCCGTCTGAAATAAGCTTAACCTTGAGCTCGGGAATATCTAGTGAATAATCAGTAACATGGCAGTGACCCTACGACACAAAAATTTATTACAGCAAGCTCATAACTGAGTAGAGAACCAAATTATTACAAGCAGAGGTCACTGACCACAAACATCAAACAACGGAAGGGAAATTATGCTATTAAGTATAGCAAACTTAACAAATGGCCTAAGAGGCCTGAAGCATAATGATGACGTCCCAGCCCATAGATTCCAGGCTGCCGGCCGGGAACCCCAAGCTACTCGTCGATGTCGATGTAGTACCAAACTGATCTTTAGGGAACACTTACTCTTCCAAAAGTATCAACAAAGCAAGGGTGAGTACAGGGTGTACTCCATATGACTTATTACTGGTGGAGTTGTTTTCCATAAAGCCATCCTTTGTTTATAAAACAAGAGAGAGGAGAAGCTCGTCTAATCAGAGTATTTTCAAAGGGGATAAGAGAGCGACGTCTCCGAAAATATTGATCATCATCTTTTGATATCCACCAGATCATCATCATCTACCAACTAGGATCACCCCCTCGTACCCATGAGGAAGCATCCTTAACAAACATTAGTTGCCAAGTTTTACGATTAGGTTCATGTTCTCTATGATCTCCCGTCCATTCCCAAGTCGTCCATAACCGTGGACACGGATTTTCGAAAGATTATTACCCTGCAGGGGTGTACAACTTTACTCACACGTACCAACCGACTCTTAATGCCACTTGACACACTTCCTTGGTGTGCTGACAGAGGGTGTGGTTGGACACGACCATTACCTTGCTTTCGCCGAGACCATAAGTCACGCAATAAGTATGGTTCCACCGTAACAGGTAAAATCCCAAAGCCGGTACTTAAATATGTGAGGCGAGGTTGGTTTATCAGGGGCGCCATCTACCCCAAGCAACCCGGTCCACGCTTCCCTACCTATTATGAATGCACCTGCACCCGGCAAATCTTTCAAAAGGTTTTATATGCATATGTCGAATGGAACGCCCAAACTATGTGACTCATGGAATATACTAGGCAAGTTAGTCAATCATGGGGTCCCCATTACCCCGTGTGGTTATACGCTCGTCTTGGTTCAAGAGGCAAGAACCTAGGGTCCTAAGGGTGGCGAGCATGGGACTAGAAAAACCACATCCCACTATGGCCTCACATAGAAGCCTTAGCATGTTTAATCTCATATCACGTCTGATCTCACCTTATCACGTTCTCCTGTCATACTAGATTATCTGCATCTGATACATCATCTGGATGGACTAGACTCAACAACTATGCATGGCTAAGCAGGACACAGATGTAAGCTCTAGCAATGCACACACGCCAAACCTAGTTATGCTAGGAGCAGTGGATCGGGTAATGTAAGCTCAAGGGAGTAATGCAATAGATAGGATACTCTATCTGTCGATAAAAGACCACATTAGAATCTTATGCATCATGGCAGAATTAAAATGCTTTCAAAATCATAGGATTATATCATGGTGGGGCTATGCTTGCCTTTGCCAGTTGATAGCAGATAAGCAGATCTTCGGAAGCCTTGTACTTGACTTGGTTATATTTGGTCAAGTATTGTTCGTCGACCTTCGATCTTTGACGATGTTGATCTCAGTCTTCGATCTTGATCTCGATCTCGTATTCTACCGAGAAGAACCAAACACCGGAAAGAGAGGGAAACAATCAACAATGTCATCGATGCAATGCTCAAGAAAGGATGATGATATGACAAGTTGATTAGTATTGAAATGTAACCCTAAGCATGCTCTACAACTTTATCGGGGTTTCGATGGGTGAAAACCCGAACTCGGGGAAACTCCGGATGTATATGAGAGGGGTTGCTAAGTTCTTCTAATTAAACTTGTCATTTAAGTTGTTGAATAATGCATGATTATAGCTTAAAGAGATAGCTCTCATTTTTCTGAATATTTTGATATATTTTTTGTATTTTTCTGAATTAATATGAATTAGTTATTGAATTTACAATATTCAAAACAATTTCTGAAATTATTAAACCTTTTCTTAATTTAAATAAAACTGGGAAACCTTTTTACACAGAGGGCTGGGCTAGCCCTAGAGACAGACAGGTGGGGCACTGGCCACCTTATCCTCCATGTGAGTAGGTGGGACCCAGAGGCTGTTGACCAGGGGCTGACCGTGCTCGTGCTGGCGCAACGGTGACGTTAGCACGACGTCATGCCGGCGGTGCTTCTCAGATCGGATGCGGGGCAGGCGATTGGGGGCTCGCGCGAGTGCGTGGTTGGAGGCGTCGGGGAGAGCGCGGCGCGGGCTACCAAACAGTGGTGGCGCCGCCCAGATATGGTAACCGGAGCTACGCCGGCGACGACAAACGGCGGCGGCGACTACAGGCACATGATGCGGGGGTGACAGAGAGCGTGAGGGAGGGAAATAAGGGGTGCCTAAGCACCAGCGGCTCACCACAAGCTTGACGGTGGTGACGGGAAGGCCAGGGGAGCTCGGACGGCGTCGACAACATCGACAGAAGCAGCGATCGGAGCTCGAGAAGATGGGGACTGTGGGCTCGATTTCGACCACCCGCGGCCGATTCCTTCGGCGAGGTTGAACAATATGGCGAGGCGGAGCTCGTGGGCTTCTTGGTGAGGCTTGGAGAGGCATAAATCGACGGCGGCGAATGGCGTCTGGCCGGCTAGGGTTCAGGCTTGTCGCGCAAGAGAGAGAGAGCTCCAGAAGGGGAAGGAAGAGGGATGAGGGAGGAGAGGCGTGCCCGGGTGCTCCTTATCCTCTCCAAGGGGAGGCGGCGAGCATCTCCACGTGGGGCGGCCGGCGACATGCCGACAGCGAGCAGCTTCGGTGGATCGAGAGGTGGACGATGACCCGGGGAAGACGACGAAGCGGTATCGGGCCAGGTTGGGCTGCTGACGGGCCTAGGTGGGCTGCACTTGGGCCGCGACAAAGGTTGAAGGAGGGCTGCAGGCAGCTGCGTTGTGCGGCAAGGAAGGGAGAAGAAGAGAGGTGGGCTCGGCCCAGTTAGATTAGTAGAAGTTTTTATTTCTGAAACCGTTTTTCTTTTTCTGTTTTTGTACTCTCTCTTTTGTATTTCCATTTGTAATATGTTTTCATTATTTCCAAAATATCAGAAACTTTTATAAAATATAGGAAATGGTGTGGGGCCCTTTTATTCCTTTCGGGATCCAATAATTTTGTACTTTTCAAATTCAAACCATTTTGAATGCTTTTCAGATAGAGAGGGAAACTAGGGTTTTTGGGTTTTGTGTATTTCTCTTTGCAGGCATTTTTAAGAATGATGCTAATGATGCACAATCAAAACCTAATTATGGATTTACTAAAACTGGGGTGTTACGGCTCTATCCCCCTTACGAGAATCTCGACCCGAGATTCCAAAGGTAGGAAAAGAGATAGGGAGAGAAATAAACAGGGCCACTCTAAAGATAAGAGGGAAACACACTAAACAACCCACAGAGTATCTCATGGTCAACTCATGGATGGAGCGTTCAGAAACAACTCTGAGATGACAGCATGAAACACATCAAGGTAATAGAGGAACAAGAGGAGATGGTTTCAAGTTGTTAGATAGATGGTCTTCATAAGGATTGAGACTATGGAACTCAGAGGAGTTTAAGCTTCTGAAGAGGAGAGCTTACAACAGAAAGAAGATGACCACAGACTTTGAGAAATGAACCTCTACTACACGACTAGAGATTTTGGGTTGCAGAGATTTGGATCAACAAAACCAAGCTGTTGAACTACTTTTGACACAGAAGGGTCCCTATTTCATTCAACAGAGGCCAAGACAGAGAGGTGTTTTGGTGGAGAGGACTCACAACAGTCGCAAGGAACATGTAGCAAGAGGAACTTCTGATTACCAAAATCATAGTCACTCTTAAAACATGGTTGATAAGAGGAAGGAAACTATTTATTCATCTAGATTTATCAGAAAAATTGCCAAGATCATGATATTAGTTAAGAAGACTCCTGATGACACGAGAAGAAAGAAACTTCATTCTCGGACTTCAGTTACTTGGCACAACAAGACGCTTGCCAACATAAAGGGTCTGGAGGATTGACCGAGAGACATTTAGCAACACTACTTTAAATGTTCTCCTTGATGTTCGAGACACGAAGCATCAAGTAAAGGTCGGACTTCAGATACAAGGAAACCATAAGCACAACTCCTATAATTAATTATAGAAGAAACCTCATGAAGAGCGGTTGTTATTGCTGAATTAAGAGAATATGACAAGTGGTCTTTCCGGCTAAGTGTGTCAACCATTACATCAATCTTGCCAGAGTTACAAAGAGACCTAAGTCATAACCTTGAGGATCACCAACCATCATTGCTGCTTGAGATTCATCTTTGGTTAGGTGGGACGATAATTCAGAATCAACATATCTGAATAGAAAGTTTGTAACATTTACTGCAAAGGTAACGTCACTAGATTCTCAAGACAGGGACTACAATGTCAAGCTCCAAAAGACTGAGCTATATTGCTATACCCATGTATTAGCATATTGTCCAAGGACAATTGCACACACATAAAGTACTAACAATAAAACACAATGTGTCCTTAGAGAAAAGGAGATAACTCTTCTCAAATCCACGGTGATATCTTTCATTATTTGCATGTGAATCAGAGAAGGTTACTATTAACATCCAGAACACATACTTCGAATTGACATGAAGATGGATCTCGAAAGTTTCCAACATTAATGCCAATTGTTCCATATGAATCAAATCTAGCATCGAGAAGATAAGGATGTCATCGATGGGCTCAACAACAAACTTATTGAGACACTCCAAGAAGATGGACTCGTATGTCGTATGAACAAGGCAGTAGTATTGGTCAGACCAAAGGACATGAAAATGTACTCAAGTGAAACATCACATGAAGAAACATCATCAAGATAGTCCTTGGAACTAAGTTTGATTTGACGATAACCCAAATCAAATCAAAGGTGTGGAAGATAACATATCCATTAAGGAGATACTATATTTCTTCAACACGAACAAAACTAGACATCCCTTTAAGAAGAAACAGAATCGGATAAAACTTTTGTCTTACAATCCTCCAAGTTGTTGTTTAAGATCAACCAACTTGCTCAGGGGTATCCAGTAACAGATTCTTGGAGATAGGAGCAGTTCAGAGAACTTTCTTGCTCAAGAACTTGACAAGACAGTCATGTGGCAACATGGAGATACTTCTAGGGAGACATCCAGAATATCACGAACCACCGATAGGTCACTTAGTTTGAGAGGAATCTTGCTTGGTCAGGCAAGAAGACATAGTCTCAGAGCTTCGGCCGGAGCCTAACTCTTTGACCGAAGAGAGTGTACCAGAATAACGGACGAGGTAGCACCATCATTCTTTTGCTTTGTGATAGGGTTAACCAACCACACTAAGAATGACACAAATGTCCTTTTGAGTTCTAAGCAATAAAAATTCCTAGAATCTCAGATAACCGCATTATTACGCACACGCATCACTCACGAGTGCGAAAGGTCGAAGAAGGGTGGATAAAGATGTGTGGAAGCATCACTTCATTAAAAGGGTCATGAATCTCAGCACGACCTCTTAGTATAAAAGAGTGTGACACTTTAAGGTAGAACAGACATAAGCTAATCAATGCCTCTTGATCTGCGGATTACAACACTTTGACCTAGTCCTAGAAATGACAAGGTACTGGAGTTTTTTTCTCCTAACATCCCGAACTGGTTTGTCATGATGGACCACAAGAGTATCTTGCTTCGAAAGACACCAATGGACATGTACTACTTGGCTACCAACTGGTAGACAAAGGTCGGAAAGCAACAAGGGGAAAGGAACATGCTCATGATAGAATCCCAAGATGTGGATGCATAAGTCAACAATCTTCCAAAAACCAATGCAGAGGAGGGTAAAGTGTGGCAGAGTCACGAATGTAGATGCGAGACTCTCGAGGAGTACTCTTATCGTGATCTATTTGGTTCCATTAAAGAACATCTGCCATAGCATGTGGTAGGGGAAGTCCTTCATTGTCACAATTCAACCGCGACAAAGACCACAAGCTTGAAGGCTAGAGTTGCAGTACCAGCCATCCTGAGGTAATGTGTGAACATTAGCAACAGGGGTTAAAGGGATGGATCTTGGTTTAAAGGTCAGCTTCATGTACAAGATTCACAACACCAGAATCCAGCACAATCGGGGATCTTAGGTTCAAGTCCAAGGGTTAAAACCCAAAGAAAGGAAGAACTACTACTTGAGTGAAATAGCATACACTGCAAGATAGCAATCACGAGGTAGCTTCCAAGAGAAGAAACAACTTCTGAATTACCCAAACAAATAAAAAGGAGGCACACGAGGCGAAAGGAAACCTCGAAGCCTAGAACAGAATATTGTGGAACCATCAACATGATGTTGTGGCCCATAAGATAGAGAGATCATGATATAAAGGAATCTCTCATATGAACAAGAACAAAAGAAACAAGAAGTGCGCAACACACACGACTCTAGAGAACTCAACACTAGGTCAACTGGCTGAAAAAGGGCATGCCAAGAAGGCACCTATGTTTTGAAAGACTAGAAGAGATATCCAAACTTTTCCAAAATCAACACCAAATAAGATATCCCAGAGTTAGAGCGAAATTGGATAAGGAGTAAAAGAAGCATACTACAGTTTTCACAAACACTAGACACAACATCGACCAATAGCAAGGTTTTCCTACGGTCGGTACTGCTCTGATACCAAGACCTGTGACACCCAAGGGATCAGGGCTAAACAAATCCCAGAACTCCGTCTGAAATAAGCTTAACCTTGAACTCGGGAATATCCAGTGAAGAATCGGTAACACGGCAGTGACCCTACGACACAAAATTTATTACAGCAAGCTCAAAACTGAGCAGAGAACCAAATTATTACAAGCAGAGGTCACTGACCACAAACATCAAACAACGGAAGGAAAATTATGCTATTAAGTATAGCAAACTTAACAAATGGCCTAAGAGGCCTGAAGCATAATGATGACGTCCCAGCCCATAGATTCCAGGCTGTCGGCCGGGAACCCCAAGCTACTCGTCGATGTCGATGTAGTACCAAACTGATCTTCAGGGAACACTTACTCTGCCAAAGGTATCAACAAATCAAGGGTGAGTACAGGCTGTACTACACAATACTTATGGCTGGTGGAGTTGTTTTGCATAAAGCCATCCTTTGTTTATAAAACAAGAGAGAGGAGAAGCTCGTCTAATCAGAGTATTTAAAAAGGGGATAAGAGAGCGACGTCTCCAAAAATATTGATCATCATCTTTTGATATCCACCAAATCATCATCATCTACCAACTAGGATCACCCCCTCGTACCCATGAGTAAGCATCCTTAACAAACATTAGTTGCCAAGTTTTACGATTAGGTTCATGTTCTCTATGATCTCCCGTCCATTCCCAAGTCGTCCATAACCATGGACACGGCTTTCCGAAAGATTATTACCCTGCAGGGGTGTACAACTTTACCCACACGTACCAACCGACTCTTAATGCCACTTAACACACTTCCTTGGTGTGCTGACAGAGGGTGTGGTTGTACACGACCTTTACCTTGCTTTCGCCGAGACCATGAGTCACGCAATAAGTATGGTTCTGCCGTAACGGGTCAAATCCCGAAGCCGGTACTTAAATATGTGAGGCGAGGTTGGTTTATCAGGGGCGCCATCTACCCCAAGCAACCGGTCCACGCTTCCCTACCTGTTATGAATGCACCTTCACCCGACAAATCTTTCAAAAGGTTTTCTATGCATATGTCAAATGGAACGCCCGAACTATGTGACTCATGGAATCTACTAGGCAAGTTAGTCAATCATGGGGTCCCCATTTACCCCATGTGGTAGTACGCTCGGCTTGGTTCAAGAGGCAAGAACCTAGGGTCCTAAGGGTGGCGAGCATGGGACTAGAAAAACCACATCCCACTATGGCCTCCCATACAAGCCTTAGCATGTTTAATCTCATATCACCTCTGATCTCACCTTATCACGTTCTCCTGTCATACTAGATTATCTGCATCTGATACATCATATGGATGTACTAGACTCAACAGCTATGCATGGCTAAGCAGGACACAGATATAAGCTCTAGCAATGCACACACGCCAAACCTAGTTATGCTAGGAGCAGTGGATCAGGTAATGTAAGCTCAAGGGACTAATGCAATAGATAGGATACTCTATCTACCGATGAAAGACCACAGTAGAATTGTATGTATCATGGCAGAATTGAAATGCTTTCGAAATCATAGGATTATATCATGGTGGGGCTATGCTTGCCTTTGCCAGTTGATAGCAGATAAGCAGATCTTCGGAAGCCTTGTACTTGACTTGGTTACAGTTGGTCAAGTATTGTTCATCGACCTTCGATCTTCGACGATGTTGATCTCGTTCTTCGATCTTGATCTCGATCTCGTATTCTACTGAGAAGAACCAAACACCGGAAAGAGAGGGAAACAATCAACAATGGCATCGATGCAATGCTCAAGCAAGGATGATGATATGAAAAGTTGATTAGTATTGAAATGTAACCCTAAGCATGCTCTACAACTTAATCGGGGTTCCAAAGGGTGAAAACCCTAATTCGGGGAAACTCCGGATGTAGATGAGAGGGGTTGCTAAGTTCTTCTAATGAAACTTGTCATTTAAGTTGTTGAACAATGCATCATTATAGCTTAAAGAGATAGATCTCATTTTTTTGAACATTTTGATATATTATTTGTATTTTTCATAATTAATATGAATTAGTTATTGAATTTACAATATTCAAAACAATTTCCGAAATTATTAAACCTTTTCTTAATTTAAATAAATCTGGGAAACCTTTTTAGACAGAGGGTTGGGCTAGCCCTAGAGACGGACAGGTGGGGCACTGGCCACCTCAGCCTCCACGTGAGCAGGTGGGACCCAGAGGCTGTTGACCAGGGGCTGACCTTGCTCGTGCTGGCGTCACGGTGACGTCAACACGACGTCATGCCGATGGTGCTTCTCAGATCAGATGCGGGGCAGGCGATTGGGGGCTCGCGCGCGTGCGTGGTTGGAGGCGTCGGGGAGAGCGCGGCGCGGGCTACCAAACAGTGGTGGTGCCGCCCAGATTTGGTAACCGGAGCTACGCCGGCAATGACAAACGGCGGCGGCGACTACATGCACATGATGCGGGGGCGACAGAGAGCGTGAGGGAGGGGAAAAAAGGGGTGCCTGAGCACCAGCGGATCACCACGAGCGTGACGGTGGTGACGAGGAGGCGAGGGGAGGTCGGACGGCGTCGACAACGTCGACGGAAGCGGCAGCCGAAGCTCGGGAAGACGGGGACTGTGGGCTCGATTTCGACCACCCGCGGTCGATTCCTTTGGCGAGGTTGAACAAGATGGCGAGGCAGAGCTCGTGGGCTGCTTGGCGAGGCTTGGGGAGGCGTCAATCAACGGCGGCAAAAAGCGTCTGGCCGGCTAGGGTTTGGTCTTGCCGCGCACGCGTGCACGCGCCCGCGAGAGAGAGAGAGAGAGAGAGAGAGAGAGAGAGAGAGAGAGAGAGAGAGAGAGAGAGAGAGAGAGAGAGAGAGAGAGAGAGAGAGAGAGAGAGAGAGAGAGAGAAGGAAGGAAGAGGGGATGAGGGAGGAGAGGCGTGCCCGGGTGCTCCTTATCCTCTCCAGGGGCGGCGGCGAGCATCTCCAAGCGGGGCGGCCGACGACGTGCCGACAGCGAGCAGCTTCGGTGGATCGAGAGGTGGACGACGATCCGGGGAAGATGACAAAGCGGTATCGGGCCAGGTTGGGCTGCTAACGGGCCTAGGTGGGCTGCACTTGTGTCGTGACAAAGGATGCAGGAGGGCTGCAGGTAGCTGCGCTGTGCGGCAAGGAAGGGAGAAGAAGGGAGGTGGGCTCGGCCCAGTTAGATTAGGAGAAGTTTTTATTTATGAAACCATTTTTGTTTTTCTGTTTTCGTACTCTCTCTTCTGTATTTCCATTTGTAATCTGTTTTGATTATTTCAAAAATATCAAAAACTTTTGTAAAATATAGGAAATAGTGTGGGGCCCTTTTATTCCTTTTGGGCTCCAATAATTTTGTACTTTTCAAATTCAAACCATTTTGAATGCTTTTCAGATAGAGAGGGAAACTAGAGTTTTTGGGTTTTGTGTATTTCTCTTTGCAGGCATTTTTAAGAATGATGCTAATGATGCACAATCAAAACATAATTATGGATTTACTAAAACTGGGGTGTTACATTGTATCAATGACACATGAAAGGATAAAGTTGCTAACCTCAATCGAGGCGAAAATAAAGAGGAGAAAAGCTTATGTGTGGCCCTTCATATCATTTTTGTTTTGTGTGAACTCAAGTGGCATCATGCTCTCACGAATTTCATCGAGCACCTCCTATGCATTGAGGGGAAAACAAAGGAGCATACAACACTTGTGCAAAGGGAAAAACAAACCCGCTCACACACACAAGCATGTCAGGCTAGGGGGTATATATAGGAACATGGACCTTAGTACCGGTTGGAGATACCAACTAGGACTAAAGGGCCTCGCGCCTGCCTCGACCCCTTTAGTCCCGATTGGTGTCTCCAACCGGTACTAAAGATCCGACTCAAACCGGGACTGATGTTGTCCTGTCCCGTGCGGGCGTCCTAGACGTTTGAACTAGGGCTAGTGCTCACATTAGTCCCGGTTCATAACGCGACCGGGACTGATGCTCCGGAAAGAACCAAACAGAAGTCTTATTTTATACGAGTGGTGGATTACCAATGGCGCATATCTTGGTGGTGCGCCATGGGTATTTATCTGTGGTGCATCACCTCACTAGTACACCACTGGTGTTTAACCCATGGATAGTTGTTTTCCTAGTGGTTTCCCGGGGAGTCCTATTCGGTGGTTGACATGGATATGCCCTACGGGTATCTGACATTGTCCTACCTAGTCCAGCCCAGTGGAGGACACAAGCAAGACCTGTTGTAATCGTGAAGCCAAAGGAGAATTCGGATGGCCCAAGCCCGGAGAGAACTCGACTTCTTGGAAGACACGGCCAAGTGTAGATATAATTTCAAAGGGGTTAACCCTGATTTGTAACCGACTCGACCTATCCCGAGACCTGTCCTCCCTATATAAAGGCCAGGAGGGCACGGCGAGGAGGCTCTCTCAACTCTCATACACACACCTCACGCCAGATCAAATATGTGCACCCATGTAACCTTCGGCTCCGCCATCAATCAAGACCAGACAAGCAGGAGTTGTGTTTTCCCTCTGAGGGCCTAAACCTAGGTAAACTTCGTGTCCCTTTGCTGTGAGTCTGTTAACCGTCCCGCGATCTCCAGTCTTCCCATCTTCTCTAAACCCCAGTCCATAACAATGGGTATTGAGGAGTCGAACCCTCGTTAGTGGTAGCGGGAGTTTTTGTGCCCGGGGGACCTTGACTTCGACAATTGCAACCCCATCTGCTTCTTGGAGATCTTCTATGGTGGAGGCTACTTCTTCACCACCTCTGCATCCCCTAGAACAATCGTGGAGCTGGTTTGAGGACATGCCTCTCTGTCATCGCACGTTCTGTGGTGGCCACATTCCCTCGTCGGAGTGGTTGCCATTTGGTGCACGCAGATGGGTCCATTACGACGGATGAGGACACTATGATGACAGATATGCAGCGAAAGGTAGGGATGAACTTGGATGCCACTAGTAATGCATCGTCATCCAAATCTTTTCTTTCTTTTTCTTCAACTCATATTTCATCGAAATTGAATAGTGTCGGTGTTAGTATGGATAGTGGTGCTAGAGATAATTTTTTTCTTTCTCTTCAACTCGTATTTCATTGAAATTGAATAGTGCCGGTGTTAGTTTGGATAGTGATGCTAGAGATATTTCCTTTTCGACAAAGCTCTTGAGGCGGATAGAATTTGACCGTATAGCGGTTATTCCAAAATCTTCGAATTTGTTGGATATCACACTAGTAGAAAAACGACCTTTCATTTTTTGCAGCTCCAGCCTCTAGTCCCGGCCTCCTCTGAAACCGGTACTAGTGTTAGCACTAGTCCCGGTCAGTGAATTATGCAACGTCTACATGGCCCCATATCACTAGACCTAGTCCATGGGCAACCTCTAGTCCCGGCTGGTAACACAGCCGGGACTAGAGCTCCTGTGGGACCCATGGCTATATTTAGTCTGGGTTCTTGTTACAAGCCGGGACTAGAGGTCATCCTCTAGTCTGGGTTCATTTTACCACCCAGCACAAAAGCATGGCCATTTCCTCCAAGTAATAGCTCAATTTCATCCTCATTTTGGTGGCAACTTTCAATCCAAGATTTGGTGGCAACTTTCAATCCAAGATTTGGTGGCATCATCTATCAATCGAAGCTTCTAAAATGGTTAGCAACTTCAATCATTTACCTCTTATTGTTATAGTTTAGCTCAATGCTCTAGAACTAGCTAGAATGAGGAATTTCATGCTTAGAAGTGTAGAGGGAATTTTAGATGTGTAGTTTTAAGCATAGTTTGATTATACAAAAAGCTACTGAAAGTTGAGATATGCATTTGAAGAGTTTCGGATCTCAGAATTGAGTAAGGTTTTCATTGCTAGAGCAATAATTAAATAGTCAACATTTTTATGTTAACAGTTTTGTCCAATTCAAAAATTAGTGCATGTAAAATTTTAATATGATAGAAAATCTTAATTCAAAAATTAGTGCATGTAAAAGTAATTGTAGTAAAAATGATCGAAACTTTTTATATGATAGAAAAATTTAATTATACTGCAGATGAGCCGAGAATGGATGTATGATGCTCCCCGAATGTCTGACGCGTTCATTAAAGGCATGCATTCTTTCCTCGAGTTGGCTGAGGCAAACAAGCGGAATGGTTTTATGTGTTGTCCGTCTCATGTCTGTCGGAATGAGAAGGATTACTCTTCATCCAAAACCATTCACATCCACATGATTCAATCAGGTTTCATGTCCGGCTATATTTGTTGGACAAAGCATGGAGAAAGCAGGGTTATGATGGAAGACAGCGAAGAAGAAGAAGAGAACGGTGATAATTATCCAATGTTTCCTGAATACGGTGGCACTGCACTAGAAGACAATGAACAAGAAGAAGGTGAAGAACAGGCATTAGATGAGACTGCTGATGATCTTCGTCAGGCCATTCTTGATGCATGGAGCGAATGCAAAAATGAAAATGAGAAGAAGAAGTTGCAGCGCATGTTAGAGGATCACAAAAAATTGTTATACCCAAATTGCGAAGATGGCAACACAAAGCTCGGTACCACACTGGAATTACTGTAATGGAAAGCATAGAATGGTTTATCTGACAACGGATTTGAGAAGCTACTGAAAATTTGGAAGAAGAAGCTTCCAAAGGATAATGAATTGCCTGTCAGTACATTCGAGGCAAAGAAGGTCGTCTTCCCTCTAGGACTAGAGGTGCAGAAGATACATGCATGCATTAATGACTGCATATTATATCGCGATGAGGAGTACGAGAATTTTGATGCATGCCCGGTATGCGGCGCATTGCGTTATAATATCAGACGAGATGACCCTGGTGATGTTGAGGGCGAGCAGCGCCCCAGGAAGAGGGTTCCTACAAAGGTTATGTGGTATGCTCCTATAATACCACGGTTGAAACATTTGTTTAGAAACAAAGAGCATGCCAAGTTGTTGCGATGGCACAAATAAGAGCGACGGAAAGACTCGATGTTGAGACACCCCGCTGATGGGTCACAATGGAGAAAAATCGATAGAGAGTACCCGAGCTTTGTAGATGACGCAAGGAACTTAAGGTTTGGTCTAAGTACAGATGGCATGAATTCTTTTGGAGAGCAGAGCTGTAGTCATAGCACCTGTCCTGTAACTCTATGTATATATAACTCGCCTCCTTGGTTGTGCATGAAGCGGAAGTTCATTATGATGCCAGTGCTCATCCAAGGCCCGAAGCAACCCGCCAATGACATTGATGTCTATCTAAGGCCATTAGTTGAAGAACTACTATAGTTGTGGAGCGACGAAGGTGTTCGTATGTGGGATGAGCACAAACAGGAACCATTTGACCTACGGGCGTTGTTGTTCGTAACCATCAATGATTGTCCTGCTCTTAGTAACCTTTCAGGACAGTCAAACAAGGGATACAATGCATGCACGCATTGTTTAGATGATACTGACAGTATATATTTGGATAAAGGTAAGAAGAATGTGTACCTGGGGAATCGTTGATTTCTTTCGACCAAGCACCCCGCAAGAAAGAAAGGCAAGCATTTCAATGGTGAGGCAGATCACCGAAAGAAGCCTATCCGCCGTACTGGTGATGATATATTTGGTATGGTCAAGGATCTAGAAGTAATCTTTGGAAAGGGCCCTGGCGGTCAATCTGTTCCAAATGACGCTGACGGACATGTGCCCATGTGGAAGAAGAAATCTATATTTTGGGAGCTACCCTGTTGGAAAGTTCTAGAGGTCCGCTCTGCAATCGACGTGATGCACGTGACGAAGAATCTTTGCGTGAACCTGCTAGGCTTTATGGGCGTGTATCGAAAGACAAAACATACGCCAGAAGCACGGCAGGACCAGCAAGGTATGAAAGACCGAGACGGCGTGCATCCAATAAAGACAGATAAAGGACGTCTAAGTGCTGCCAGCTATGCTCTTACCAAAGAAGAGAAGGAATTTTTTTTGAAGTCCTAAGAAGTATGAAGGCCCCCTCTGGCTTCTCGTAGAATATAAAGGGAATAATAAATATGGCAGAGAAAAAATTCCAGAACCTAAAGTCTCATGACTGCCATGTGCTTCTGACACAATTGCTTCCGGTTGCATTGAGGGGGATTCTACCGGAAAATGTTCGACTGCCCATTGTGAAGCTATGTGCATTCCTCAATGCTATTTCTCAGAAGGTAGTCGACCCAGAAATTCTACCGAGGTTACAAAATGATGTGGTCTAGTGTCTCGTTAGTTTTGAGCTGGTGTTCCCACCATCCTTCTTCAGTATTATGACGCATCTGCTGGTACACCTAGTTGACGAGATTACTATTTTGGGTCCTGTATTTCTACACAATATGTTCCCCTTTGAGAGGTTCATGGGAGTCTTGAAGAAATATGTCCATAACCGTGCTAGGCCTGAAGGAAGCATCTCGAAGGGCTATGGAACAGAGGAGGTCATTGAGTTTTGTGTTGACTTTATTCCTGACATTAAGTCGATTGGTGTTCCTGAATCACGGCATGAGGGGAGACTGAGTGGAAAAGGCACACTAGGAAGGAAATCAATAATATGTAGGGACGGACATTTTTTCACTCAAGCACACTACACGGTTCTGCATAATTCCACCTTGATAGCTCCGTATATAAAGGAACACAAGGATATTGTACGCTCAAACAACCCGGGAAAGCATGACTCCTTGATTAGATATGAACACATGAAGACTTTTGGCGGTTGGTAGCAAACACATCTCATGAATAACAACACTATTTGTGATGAGTTGTACTTGTTGGCCAGCTCACCATCTTCGACTATATGGACTTACCAAGGGTATGAGATAAATGGGAATACATTTTACACGATTGCCCAAGATAAAAAGAGCACCAACCAAAACAGTGGTGTCCGCTTTGATGCAACAAACGACAATGGGTCAAAGGACACATATTATGGTTACATCGAGGAGATATGGGAACTTGACTATGGACCTTCTTTGAAGGTCCCTTTATTTTGGTGCAAATGGGTCAAGATAACAGGAGGCAGGATTGAGGTAGACAAAAAATACGGAATGACAACAGTGGATCTCAATAATCTTGCGTACATGAACGAACCATTCGTCCTAGCCAACGATGTGTCTCAGGTTTTCTATGTGAAGGACATGTCTACCAAACCAAGAAAAAGAAAATATAAGCAAACAAATACATCATCAAACGATGAGCCAAAGCGCCACATAGTTCTTTCAGGGAAAAGAAACATCGTAGGAGTGGAGGACAAGACAGAGATGTCCGAAGATTATGACAAGTTTCATGAAATTCCGCCGTTTGTAGTGAAGGATGACCCAAGCATCATGTTACTTGATGAAGATGCTCCATGGCCACACGGTCATAGTAAAGTCATATGATGTATTCAGAATTTTGCCTGTGGCCGTTTTTTAGATGCAATCAATATGTACATATGCATGTATATCATTTTGTGAAGCTTTTACAAAGTTTGTTATTTTTTCTGTTTTATAAGAATAATTATACTAACTTTCCATCTGACCGAATCTTTTAGTCCCGGTTGTAGCCACTAACCGGGACTAAAGATATTTCCCGCCATTTCCCACCGCTTCCCGCCATGTTTTCCCGCCCTTTTCCTCTGACCGATGCTTTTGGTCCCGGTTATAGCCACTAACCGGGACTAAAGACATTTCACGCCATTTCCCACCACTTCCCGCCATGTTTTCCCGCCCTTTTCCTCTATATCTAGGCTGACCGCGCCATCGCTATCCACACATCCACACCTTCCTCTCTCACAACAATGGACAGCGGCTACTGGGCCATTCTGACCCTCGAAAAGACCGAGGCGCTGTGCGCCTCCAGCTACCCTTGCCCTCCGGGCTACCGGACGCCCGCCGGCTGAATGCTGAGCGCTGGAGGGGTTCCTGTCCCTCCTATCCCTCAAGGTTCCGCATGCCAGGCGGCCATCACGAACCACTTCTACCACGAGCTCACGCCGGAGCAGCGGATGGATCCCCAGTGGGATCCCGACAACTATGACACCTGGAATACCTTTTTTGCTAACCGACAAGGAAGAGAGCTCTCCAGGTACGAGGGTGATGGCCCTCCCCCGATGAACCACAACGAAGCCGGTGGCCGCCTGTGGTGGGCGAACCGGACTATCATCGGCGTGATGCGCTACATCGCCGGGCTGAGACCATCCTCGCCTGCGGTGCCCCCAAGGCCACCCGCCACAGAGCCACAAGAAGAAGGCCCCTCCCTCGCCCAGCGGTAGCGGCGTCGTCTTCCAGGAGACACCTCCCCCACCCGCTGTGAATCCGAGGCCGTAGTGGCAGGTGCCCCCGGTATATGCCATTGCTGGGCTGAGGATCCCTGGAGTGGCAGCTGACGATGACGATGATGATGACGATGACAAAGAAGACCCTGAAGCTGCGTACTATAGGACAAGGGATGATTATGACTAAAGGGGCGGCTTTAGTCCTGAGTGTTAGCTAGTCCCCGTTTGTCCCGGTTTTTAATATTGAGTGTTAGTACCGGTTTGTGGCTAGACTTGAACTAAAGGGGGCCTTTAGTCCTGATTCCGTAGTCTCATTTTTTTAATATTAATAAATGACTTGAGTGTATTAGTCTCATTTTATGGTTGGACCGAGACTAGGGAGGCCTTTAGTTCTGATTCGTACTACGACTTTCCCAAACTATGAAGATGTTGTCCCGATTCGTACTTGCCATGAAGATCTGATCTCCAAACACGAGCGGTCACATATTAGGAAGTGCCTCTATGACCAGTTTTTTGGAGATGCCGGAGGATTGGGCTTCGGTGGCATCTCCCTGAAACTGGCCGTAGTCGTGTCCCTGCTCTCGAAGACTATCTTGCAGCTTGTAACTTCTCTAACTAGATCAATATGCGAGGGAGCTAACCTAATTTCACATATTAGGGAGTGCCTCTATGACCAGTTTCTTGGAGATGTCGCAGGACTGGGTTCCGGCGGCATCTCCCTGAAACTGGCCGTAGTGGTGTCCCTGCTTTCTCAGACCATCGATCTTGGAGATGCCTCAAACTGGTTGGAGGACTGGCCTATTTATAGTACAAGAAGCTCGGCATAGCTTCGACACTCTCGACATAATGTCGACACTCACCCCTATTATTAGTGCTCACTCGTGTTTTGTCCCGTTTGGTGTATCCAACCGGGACTAAAGGTTTAGCTTTAGTCCCGGTTGGCGACACCAACCGGGACAAGGGAAAATCTGTACGACATAATATCGACACTCACCCATATCATTAGTGCTGTCTTCCCTAGCCTGCCTGCCCTAGTCCTGCCTTCCCTAGACTGCCGTAAAAGATATTTTTTAATTCAACAAAATATTAGTTTTATAACAGAATATGCTAATAGATTTACATTATAGATCTTTTTTCTGCAAAATTTGATATATATAATACATATTTTTTCATCATCATAGAATAAAAGATAAAGAAATAAATAAACGGGCCCGAGCCACGAGCCGGGACGTTTCTTTTTTCTCCAAAACTGCAGACCATGTCGCCGGGACGCCGCCTGTGCCCGCGCCCGTGCCCCGCCGCCCCGCCGTGCTGCTAGCCGCCCGCCGCACGCCGTCCCCGTGCCGCCCGCCACGCCCCGTCCGGATCGAAGTCGCCACCGCGCCCCTCACCAGCCTCGTCCACGCGCCGCCCCTCGCACGCCCGTCCCCGTGCCGCCGCCGCCTCCCCTCCGCGCCGCCTCTCACCGGCCCATCCCCGCGCCGCCCACCGGTGAGTTTTTTTTTTCTGTTTTTTCAACATATATAGTGTATTTAGTTAGTATATATTTAGTTAGTATTTATTAGTATATATTTAGTTAGTATTTCTGTTTTTTCAACATAGTGTATTTAGTTAGTATATATTGTTTAGTATTTAGGATTTAGTTAGTATATATTTAGTTAGTATTTATTATTTAGGATATATTAGTTAGTATTTAGTTATTAGTATTTAGGATATATTAGTTAGTACTTAGTATTTAGTGTATTTTTTCAATATATAGTGTATATTAATTAGTATTTAGGATATTAGGTAGTATTTAGTGTATAGGGTATTTTTTCCTAAATAGTGTATTTTTTCAATATATAGTGTATATTGTTTAGTATTTAGGATATTAGTTTGTATTTAATGTATACATAGTGTATTTTTTCCTAAATAGTGTATTTTTTCCTAAGTAGTGTATAGTGTTTAGTATTTAATTAGGATATTAGTTAGTATATAGTATATATATATAGTATATTTTGTCCTAAATAGTGTATTTTTTCCTAAGTAGTGTATATTGTTTAGTATTTAGGATATTAGTTAGTATTTACTGTATATATTGTATTTTTTTCCTAAAGAGTGTATTTTCCGGTCAAATCCATACCTACTTTAGGATATGCCCGGTCATCCTCGTAGCCAACTCAGCCAGAGCGAGGGAGTACTACGCTCTAGCGGTGTTGTACGAGACTAGGCTCCGGTAGGATGGCACTGGGAGGTTCTACCGTCAGGGACACGTAGCTTGGTGAGGAATCTGGGTGTCGTCGTCGACCCGGATCTTCTTTGGTGGAGGTCACGTGGCACAGGTAGAGTGCAGAGGGAGCCGACCCCCGAGGAGGTGGTACGACGTCGCGTCAGGGAGGAGGACGAGCACGTCCGTCGCTATATGGTGATGTTGGACGCCAGGCTGGCCCCCCATTCCTGGCAGGTTATTCAGGGATCTCACCCTAGTTATAGTCCGGTGATGGTTCCGACTATTTGGTTGGTCACATCCCGCGGCTCAGGAGCCGGTAGTCAACGTTGAGTTTGAGCGATGTTATCAGACAAGATGTTGTTTTTTATATGATATTACTACTTTGTCGTTATTCGAGATGTATTATGACTTCTTCGTTGTTTTCTGAGATGTTATTCAAGATGTTATATGATATTAATACTTTTGTTGTCATTCGAGATGTTATATAATTTTATTACTCATATATGCACATTATGTCATAGCAGTTATTCTATGGATCACTTCAATAGTAGCAAAGGTGAAAAGCCTTTATTCGATATGATACTAGCTGGTGGAGGACCGCCTCCCTATCAGGATGGAGCGCTCGTCGATCAGGGTGGAGAAGAAGATTGTGGAGCAGAAGATGGCTCACAGTTTCTAAATGAGTCCGGTAAGAGAATAGAGATAGAACCTCAAGTCAAAGCGCATACTAGTTTTAATTTCGATGATGGCTTGGAAAATGATGGACCAGCCTTGACAAAGTCTGGCGAGGTATATTATTAAGCCTTTTGATCACTAGTAGATAGATGCATTAATTGATTTGTGTATATATATATATATATATATATATTAACGAATGTTGTTTCTTATTTTAGACATCCACATCGACCGCGCCAGTTAAAAATAGTAAACGAGGACCGACCAAAGGGATGCCTGATGATGCGCATCTCACAATTGTTGAGGTCTCTCCAGTGGGCGTCCCGTTGCTTCCCATAAAGAACGCAAACACATTTATTCATCAATGTGGATTTATTGTTAGGGACAACGTCCCGATCAGCATTATCAACTGGAATAAGCCAGCAAAGGCCGATGAATATTCTATGAGTTATGTCGAGGACAGATACAAAGACATACTATGGGAAAAGCTCATTCGCCATTTCACCCTACCGGTCTTAGATACTAAGGAGGCCACAGATGAGATGAGGTCCAAAGTTAAGCGTTTCTCTCTTAAGAAGATGACCCAACAGTTCAATAACTATAAGAAAAGATTATACAATGAATATCTCGAGGAAGGAAAAGTTCCAGCATTTGAGGACTCACTAGAGAAGCAGCGGACTCACTGGGTAAGATTTCTAGACTACAAGAAATCAGCAATAGCAAAAAAAAGGTCCGCAAAGAATAAACGAAATGCTGCAAAAAAGAAATATCACCATACGACGGCGACAGGTGGCTATAGGACTTCCGTTCCTAAGTGGGAGGAAGCCGAGAAAGCCTTGCGTGCCCAAGGGCTCACTCCAGCTACAGAGGACTAGCCCATCAGAGTAAGGAATTGGTTACTTGCCCATGGGGCAAAGTATGACATGGAAATAGGGGAGTTAATATTCGATAAAAACTCCAATGTTGCTACACCCCATGGAGAAATTGTTAAAACAATTGAGGAGGTTAAAAAGGGTGACTTCAAACCAGACAGAGAGAACGACGGGCTGACAAAGGCCCTCAGGAATCCTGAAAAACCAGGACGAACACGAGGCTTTGGACCTTCAGTGCCATGGAAGACTAGGTTTCCTCAGGACACTGAATCCTATAGAAGCCGAGCGAGGGAAAAGAAGCAGAAGGAGATAGAGGAGGCATCCCGGTTGCGTAGCGTGGAAAGAAAGAACGAGGAAATATATGCCATGCTAAAAGAGCAACAGAAGCAGCTGGACGAAATGCGCCAGCAAGGGCCAACTCATCAGCGGCTATAAGAAAGTGCCGGTGTCCCATCTCAGCGGAGAAGAAGTGTCGCTTCCACGGCGTCCGATCCGATAGATTGCTATGCCGTGAACAATATCACTGAGAAGACAAGCTGCGAGATGCATGTGGGAGTGGTGAACTTATCCTTCAAGGCAGCTCTCGGTTATGCTTTATCTTGTGAACCTAAAGGACGCTAGCATTGCAAAGAGGTTCCAGATGGATATGCTCGTGTTGGGGTGGATGAGATTCTACCTCAATATGAATCACTACAACTTGACATCCCTGGACCTGAAGATGAGAGCACGCTAGGAGAAGTCAGGGGCTCTATCATTCTATGGCGCAAGAAATACATCGTGTTTCCAGGCTCACCCAAGCCACCACCGTCTCCTCCGCGTCAGCCGAGTCTGCCGCCTCTATCAAGTCCACATGAGGAGTAGGACGACCACCATAGCGCGAGTCCACCGCCGCATCAGCCCACTCCTCCCCCGCCGCGTCAGCCCACTCCGCCACCGCCGTGTCAGACGAAGAAGGTGGTCTCTCAGTCAACTAGTATAAATACTAGTTAGAAGAAAGCCAAAGGTAAAAAGGTGAAGAAAATCCCGCCGCCTCCTCCCATGTTACCTTACGAGATGACTGATGAGGAAACCAAAGCAATCAGCGATGCCCAAGTTAAAGCCTTCTTTTCACCCAAAGCTCCCGAGCCAAAACAAATATTTGATCCGAAAGCCAAAAAGTGGGCTAAGGGGTTTCTTGAGCAACCATCGCAATATGAGATAAATAAGGCTGATGACTACAAACACTGTCTGCTGAGAATTGCTAGGAAGAATTCAGGAAATACTACTGCAAACAGCGGTAATACTTCAGGAAATACTACTGCAAGCAGCGGGAAAAGAGAGGTTGCGCAACTCGGAATGCAGGCAAACAAATCGATCGCCCCGCTCAAGGTGTTATCTAATACTGATCATCAGAATATTATAGCAATGAAATTTGCCAAAGGTGCTAATATTACAGTTGATCAAGCGCTAGGCGGGCATATCCCTATACAAGAGGAATTTGCATGGAGATATGAATACGGGAAGACTCTGGTCAAATCTGGTGAAGTCAAATTTCTACCAACTCAAATGCGAAGACTGCATGAGTGGTACGAGAAAGTCTCTACATGCGATGAAGAAGATCAATTGTCAGTGCTGCTTGTGAAAATTACAAGTGAGCATTTTAATAGTGAAGACCAGTTGCAAATTTATTTTGAGGAATTCTATATGTTATTCAAACAAGATGCCCTTGACTTGAGTCTCCTCGCTACCTATTGTCTGTAAGTGGTTCATTTATTTCTATGATAAAGTCTCTAACCCGGCTCTTTTATTGCATGTAATTATCTTCACTATATGCTATTATGCAGAATGAAGAGCGATGAATGTGACCGGAAGAAAATCTTTGACACTGGGTTCATCGACCCACACTGGTTTAATCAAAGATTGCTAATGGAATACCCCAAGGACACGGAGTGTAACTTGTTAAGGGTCTTATTGAGGCAACATTACAAACAAAGAATATTGTTTCCCTACAACTATAGGTAAGAGTGTTACTGGCTTGTACACATTCATTTGATTCTGCTAAGTGTAATTGATGAGTTACTGACATATATGAATGTGCGCAGCTATCATTGGATTCTTCTAACCATTGAAGTTGATGCTGGAAGAGTTGAAATCAAGGACTCACTAATGAGAGATGAATCACAGTACGCATTCATTAAAGATGCGCTCTAGAGGTAATTTCAGTCATTATCGCACTATATCGGTCTCTTTCATTCATATATATATATATATCCTGAGATATCAAGTAACTAATAACACTTTTTTTTGCCGGGCAGGGTTTGGAAAGCTTTCACCAATGCTACGGTTGGTGAATTTAAAGACGAGCTTAGTTTTCATCAGATTAGATCCGTGCATCTCCTCAATTCTAGTTTCAATACCATCATGTCATGCTTGATTATTATTTGATTGAAATATTTTGTCATAAAGTGCGAGAGGCAACCACCAGGTACTAACCTATGTGGATACTTCGTGTGCGAGTATATTCGCTCCGAGGTCAGTGAGCGGGACGGAGAGACATTTTTAGAAGTACGTGAGCAATATATTCACAATTTTTGTTGAGTGTCATCCATAATATTTGTTATGACTATTGATATTCATATTGACCTCCTTCTTTTATATATAGTTGGAAAGATTGCGGAAGAATCTCGATCCAAGGAAGCGTCTGGTAGCAATTCAAGAGGAATTGGCGGGATTTCTTGTTGACCATGTCATAAACCCAGAAGGAAAATACCATACCTCCGGCTTCCCGTGATTTAATGAACATGTAACCGAATAGACGGGTTGTGATCTCCATTTATGTATATATTTATGTAATGTAGAATTATATGTAATGTAGAATTATATATATATATATATATTAGACGGATTGTGATCTCTTCGTTGCATGTCACTTTAAGCCAAACGCAACCCTCCTCTACCTATCCTCCTGGCGCGGCAGAACCCCGCATCGGCTGCTGCGGCAGAAAACGGCCACAAAACTCTGCCGCGACGAAAACCCCCATCAGCTGCCACGGCAGAAGTGGGCCTCAAAACTCTGCCGCGGCGGAAACCCCCATCGGCTGCCGCGGCAGAAAATGGCTCCAAAACTCTGCCGCGGCAGAAACCCCCATCGGCTGTCGCGGCAGCCGAATAGGTAAAATGCTGCCGCGGCAGAAAAAACTAGTCCCGACCTGTAATACGGACCGGGACTAACCCCCCCCCCCCCCCCCCCCCTCTCGCACTGCTACGCTGTCACGTGCACATCCTTTAGTATCGGCTCGTAACTGGATCGGGACTAGAGGTCCGACCGGGACTAGTGCCCCGTTCTCCACTAGTGTCACTTCTTTGATAATGAGGATGTGATTGTCACAACCGAGAGTCAGCTCCTATTCATCTAGCGAGTGAAGTACCGAAGGTTGGATTTGACGAGGACAAGCCAAATTCATTATATGAATTAACAGTTTCTATAAAATCTGCCTCTGGTAAAAAGTGTAATAAGGATCGGAAACAGATATAGCCACTGCTGCAACAATGAAAGTGAACGGAAGAGCTGTGAAACGTTAACAAATCTGAAATCCAATTTAAATCATGCGATAAACGTGTCCGTTTTGAAATCATATAGTGCATGCTGGGTTTATTCCGTTCCATACGAATTTGTAGTCAACTGCTAGACTGGCGACAGTAGTTAACATCGTGCAAACCACACACGACACGTTCTCCAGACAACACTATCTTGGAAATAATTGATGTCACATCATCATCTGTGCCCATCAAGCATCGGTGCTGGCTGGGGCTGTTTCAGGTGCCGGAGCAGCAGCCTGCGTCGAAGTGGCTTCGCCCTCCCAGAAGGAGGTCTTCTTCCCCGTCTTGGAAACAGTCTGGAGAACATCTTCTGGTTTGAGGTTGCCTTTCACGGTCACCTTCTGTTCCTTCATGTCTATGTCGAAGGTTTCAACACCTGCTTCCGGGAGAGAACAAAGCATTAGTTAGCATCGAAATACTAGCGTTACAGTGCGGATCCAATTAATTCAATACGAAGTTATCCACTGGAGTTTTCAGTTCTAATTGCCGTCACAGTCATCCTCTTTGTGGTTCAATTGATTGTGGCCAGTTTGTGTAATTTAAAAAAAAAACAAGACCAGTTTGTGTAATATGTAAAAGCTGTTATTGTATGGATAGAAAGCACAAAGATGCAGAGAGAAAATTACCTTGCATTTTGGTCAAGACCCTTTTGACTGCGCCCGAGCAGCCTTCACAGGACATGGCGACCTTTAGCACAATAGTCTGCCCACAGCGAGTTGGAATGATTTTGGTTCTCTTAAACTTAACACACCATATACAAGCAAGACTGAAGCTTATAATTCGAACCAACTAATCTAACACAGGGATCTATAGACAACAAACTAAAAGTCATCAGCTCGATATATATGGCCTACTTTCTTGCCATTTCTTAATATCTCAATCACAGCCCTTCAGCAATAACAAGGACAAAAAGACGTGAGCAGAAATTGTGTTATTCTCACTTCGTATTCACCTTCTTGAATTTGTCATCGGATAATTGATAAGTTTGATAAATAAGGAGGCAGGGAAGGAGATGCCTGGATGGTACCTGAGACTCGGTGGCCATCGTTCGCAGCTGCAGGGAGAATCAAGAAACTGGAACGGCGGAGAGGACTGGGGCGCGGGGATCGGTGTCGATTTAGGTCAGAGGGGTGAGAGAGAGTTTGGTGATGCCTGTGCCTGCCTTGGATTCATGGATTGAGGTCTACTTAAATAGACACAGGAAGAAGACGCGTCGAAGGAAAGCACGAGGCGGTGACCGGTGGGTGGACGTGCACCAAACACGCATAAAGTACGGCTGAGAAAAGCATCCTCTATCGGAACGGATGGGCAATGTTCGTGCCTCGCCTGACCCGGCCAGCCGGCCTCGCTTGGCTGGGGGCAGTAGTACAAGTGCCGGGAAGTACAGCTCCCTTGTGCAGTACAGATGTACATTTGCTATTTGCAAGATTCTATTTGTCAGGAGTGAACTGTGTCTAGACCAACCTTCTGGACATCGGTTGTGAGGAATTTTTAGACCCACTAGATGACCCGGTGCACCGCTGGGCGCTGAGGTCAGAAGCGAGACAATATTTTAGCAAAAAGTTTTATTATCCATGAATTTAAAATCGAAAACCTACAATAGAGAATATATTGTCGATCAATGCATATAACTATAATTTAAACTATTTTGGAACGAAAGGAATGGAAGGGTAGTCTGAATATTTGCTTCTATGTTATCCACCGACACAAATGGAAGAGTGAAGCCAGAATTTAAACCATACGTTTTATTTAGTTTAAGAGTGAAGCCAGAATTTAAACCATACGTTTTATTTAGTTTATTGCAAGCTATGTCGCTACATGCAACAAATAACACTAAGGAAACAATAAATGTTAGTAGTCATCAGGAAGCAATTGGATTGTGGCTTACGCTCCCTGTTCCCATTTTAATCCAAAAGAAATTAATAGTATCTAATCTACAGAATTCAATAAAACTGACAAAACTGAGAAGGCCTCTGCCTACAATAATTGTTATTAAAATCTTATTAAATCAAGGAGTGAGCTGCATTAACAAATAACAACATACAATAGTTATTATTAAGTAATCAAGTTGCAGAGAGGACAGGCAAACACTCTCTCCAAACTAACTCAAAACAGAAAGGAGATGCACACTTACACACTATCCAAGCTAACTCACAAAGATAAACGACAACTGTCAGAACTACTGTTTTAGTCTTCACAATCCTAGCGGACTCGGTCTTCTGATTGTACCTGATGCCAAGAAAATATGATGATATAAAAACGATAATTAAACAAGTGAATCGGCTGCATTTTATTCGCTCGCTATATAAACTTGTAAGCAATCAGAAGTATAATTTTCATCCTACTTTGCAAAATAATCACAATTGGATTCTTAGAACATAAGAGTACAAGGTATAACCAGTAAGTGGTTACTTGAGAACGTACAAAAACTGAATCAACGTGTATCGCATCTTGGAGACAAGGTGGGTACATTCTACAATCTACTTCTGTAGTAAAAAAGGCTAATTGCGAGTCCAACCCAGATACAATTTTACATTCAACTTTGCGCTAAGAAAAACGAACAATCATCAACTAATTGTAATTAATAATATGGAGAGAGACTAAGTACATTTATATCTTTCCTATTCTTATCATATATCTATCAGAAACACCATAAGAATATAAGAAATGCACATATATTTAGATATATTTGCCAAATATTATCACCCTAAAAGTGTACTAAACTAAAATAAAATCCCATTCTCCGTGCTTGAACAATTTTGAAAAAAACTCCATCTTTGTAATTCCATTCCAAGATCATTAGTAACAGAGTCAGCAAAATGATCAACAATGCTCTGAAATAATTTTCCTATTGTCTAAAAAAGGACATACTTCCTCAAGTTCAATAAATTCAACTTGCAACCAATTAACAGCAAAGACACATGACAATCCAGCCTAGCATGGTACCGAAGCATGTCATTTGAAGAAAAGGTAGCATTCCAAACCAAGGTGGGGCAGTTTAGATAATTATTAAACATCCTTAAAAATCCACTATGTTTGAAATTTATATGAGGTTACTCTCTTCATCTAAGCTACTGAAATACATCCTATGGCATCTTCCACTACTATTCCAAGGACCATGATTTGTGAAGGCAAGCAAAATAATCACTAATAAAAATATATACATTGGATATCGAGTTTTGCCCTTTGAACATAATTTACATACACAATCTAATATGTTCTGTGGTCCTTTCAAAAAACTCCACAGAAAAAATAAGAAATATAGTTATAATCATTGGTCTTAAAATCTTTTAGACTTGCCCAGGTAAATAACTATGAGTGTTAGGCAATAAAATTCAAGAAAAATAGGGTATTCATAAATATGTTATGTTATCTCAGAGAGTTAGCTGGGGACCTGAATTGCCAAGCTGCTCAGAGATCTTGACCATATTGGATCACCAAACTACACCCATGGTCACACTTTGATCGTAGGAAAAACAGATAACCACACAACACACCCGCACAGTAAGTAATCCTGCTGATAATCCTATGGAAAGAGAATGGAAACAAGAACAAGAGGGTCTTCGCCTGACCTTGCGTAATTGCTTCATGAACTTCAGCGTGGTCTATAGTGGCCATAGAATAGAAATAAACCATTAATGGCTGAACTCTAGAACCCTAATCTACCAGGTGACTTATGGAAAAGAAAAACACCACCAAATTGCAACATCCTATGGCATCTCACACTACTATACCAAGGCCCATGATTTGTGAAGGCAAGCAAAAAAATCGCTAATAAAAATATATACATTGGATATCGATTTTTTCCCTTTGAAATCATTTACATACACAATCTAATATGTTCTGTGGTCCTTTAAAAAAACTCCACTGAAGAAATAAGAAATATAGTTATAATCATTGGTCTTAAAATCTTTTAGACTTGCCCAGGTAAATAACTATGAGTGTTAGGCCATAAAATTCAAGAAAAATATGGTATTTCATAAATATGTTATGTTGTCTCAGAGAGTTAGCTGGGGACCTGAATTGCCAAGCTGCTCAGAGATCTTGACCATATTGGATCACCAAACCGCACCCATGGTCACACTTTGATCGTAGGAAAAACTAGATAACCACACAACACACCCGCACAGTAAGTAATCCTGCTGATAATCCTATGAAAAGAGAACGGAAACAAGAACAAGAGGGTCTTCGTCTCACCTTGCGTAATTGCTTCATGAACTTCAGCGTGGTCTACAGTGGCCATAGAATAGAAATAAACCGTTAATGGCTGAACTCTAGAATCCCAATCTACCAGGTGACTTATGGAAAAGATGAACACCACCAAATTGCAATATTGGGTGACATGAATTTTAGAGGGGGTATTGGATTTCCTCTGGTGACCTATAACTTGCAGTTCAAAAGGTTGCAGCTTCAGTGAACGAAAACTAAAATACAGTTTAAATTCTACTCTACTGCAGAATAGAAGAGGAACACACGATTGAAAGATGTTAGGAATAGACAACTTGTATTCCTCTAGGGGCCAAAGGCCACAATATATAGTACAGGTACAGGGAAAATATGCAGGAAGCCCCCTAACATATGGGGGAAATACAATATACAGATATATACATCTAACGCCCCCCCCCCCCCCCCCTCAAACTCATGGTGGATCCACAACACTGAGTTTGGAGAGTAAGAAATCATGCTGCGCTCTGGTCTGTGCCTTCGTGAAGAAATCCGCCAACTGTAAATCTGAAGGCACATACTGAAGCGCAACAACCTGAGCCTGCACCTGAGCACGTGTATAGAAAGCATCAACACCAATATGCTTGGTAAGCTCATGCTTGACCGGATCACGTGCAACACTAATAGCACATGTACTGTCTGTCAAAACTAGACTGGGTGTAGTAATAGAGACCCCAAAATCCGCAAGTAACCACCGTAACCAGGTCACCTCAGCAGTCAACAAGGCCATAGCACGCAACTCAGCCTCAACACTCGAACGGGAAACCGCTGTCTGTTTCTTCGTCTTCCAAGCAATGAGCGAACCACCAAGAAACACACAGTAAGCAGAAAGTGAACGACGATCCGAAGGATCACTCGCTCACATAGCGTCCGAATAGCACTGGAGCTGGAGGGAGCTGGAACGAGGAAAGAAAAGGCGACGAGTGATCGTACCACGAAGATAACGAAGAACACGGAGAAGATGACTATAATGAACAGTGGTAGGAGCAGAAACAAACTGACTCAGAATATGAACAGGATAAGAGATGTCAGGACGAGTGACAGCAAGATAGACAAGGCTCCCAACGAGATGACGATAACGCGTCGGTTTAGAAAGAGGATCACCATCAGTAGGTTGAAGCTTAACATTAAGCTCCATAGGAGTCTCAACAGTTCGCTCATCCCCAAGAGCAGCACGGGCAAGAAGATCCTGAATATACTTTTCCTGAGAGATGTAAAAGCCATCAGAAGTGGAGGAAATCTCAATCCCAAGAAAGTATCGAAGAGGACCAAGATCAGTCATAAGAAACTGATCACGAAGACGAGCCTTAACAAAGGCGATATACTCAGGATCATCACCAGTAATGATCATATCATCAACATAGAGAAGAAGAAGAGTGCGTCCATGAGGAGAAGTGTGAACAAACAGCGCTGGATCATGAGCACTAGGGGAGAAACCAGCAACAGTCACTACAGAAGCAAAGCGCTCAAACCAGGCACGAGGGGCCTGTTTGAGGCCATAAAGAGAACGTCGAAGACGACAAACCATCCCCTCGGGAACAGAATACCCAGGAGGAGGCTGCATATAAACCTCCTCACGCAACTCACCATTGAGAAAGGCATTCTGAACATCAAGCTGGGACACAGACCAGTGACGAACAGAAGCAACAGCAAGAAGAGTACGCACAGTGGTCATATGAGCCACAGGAGCAAAGGTCTCATCATAATCACGACCATGCTCCTGCTGAAAACCACGAGCCACAAGACGTGCTTTATAGCGCTCAAGAGATCCATCAGAGCGAGTCTTAATCTTATAGACCCACTTACACGTGATAGGACGAACACCGGGAGGGGGAGAAACAAGATCCCAGGTGCCAGTGCGCTCAAGCGCAGCAATCTCCTCAGCCATGGCTAGCTGCCATTCAGGATGATGCTCAGCATCCCGATAAGAAGTCGGCTCGGAGGCAACAGAAAGACCATACTGACTAGGAGAGTAACGGTTGGGGGCACGACGCTGACGAACAGGACGAGTAGAGGGAAGATCATCAGAGGAAGACGACGCAGGAGACGACGATGAAGAAGAGGGAATAATAGAGGAAGACTCCGGAGAACGAGGAGAACTAGGAGGACTAGACGGAGTAGATGAGGACGGTGTCGAAGAAGAGACATCAGGGGGAGGAGATCCTGAAGAAGACACAATAGGTGTAGAAGGAGGTGTGTCAGGAAAGAGAAGAAAAGAGATATCGTCCACCGGGTAAGTACCAGCGGTGGGACGAGGATAGAAAGGACGCGTCTCATCAAAAGTAACATCATGAGAGATACGCATCCGACGACCAACAGGGTCCCAACAGCTATAGCCCTTATGCTCATCACTGTATCCAAGGAAGACACACTCAACAGACTGAGCGGTCAGTTTGGTGCGTTCGCGAGGAGCAAGGAGAACATAGCAAACACAACCAAACAAGCGAAACATGGAGTAGTCTGGAGACTGTCCAGATAGGCGCTCAAGAGGGATACCACCCTGCAAGGAAGCAGAGGGCTGAATATTGATGAGGTAAGCCGACGTAGCGACAGCCTCAGCCCAGAAATGCGGCGGGAGAGAAGAAGCAATCATCATAGCGCGAGTGGTATCAAGAAGATGGTGACGCTTACGCTCAGCAACGCCATTCTGGGCATGTGCGCCAGGACAGGAGAACTGAGCAAGGGTGCCCTGCTCAGCAAGAACACCTCGCAACATCTGGGAGATATACTCACCAGCAGAATCAGCACGAAAAACACGGATGGGGGTAGAATACTGAGTACGGACCATGGCCGCAAAACGCTGATATATGGAAAGCACTTCACTGCGAGAGCGCATAAAATACAACCAAGTGTACCGAGAAAAATCATCGATGAATAAAATATAGTAGCGATGACCCCCTTTCGAAGCAAAAGGAGCCGGACCCCAAACATCTGAATGAACTAAATCAAAAGGTCGCTGAGATACAGATGCGCTAGTAGGATAGGGAAGCTGAATCTGTTTACCCAACCTATAGCCCTGACAATGCAAAGACCCATCTTCTGAGACAGACCCCAGAAGACCACGATGAACTAATGACGACAAGCGAGAGTCACAGAGGTGACCAAGACGATGATGCCACTGCTGAAAGGAGCTGGTAGTAGAGGCGACGACCGGAAAAGAACTGGCAGATGAAGTGGCAGCGGAAGGAACACGAAGCCAGTCTAACTCCCAAAGTCCTGAAGAGTCACGGCTGCGAGGGCCAGCTCCAACCAGGGCCTGTGTGCGACGGTCCTGGACAATACAAGAATCAGCATCAAGAATGACGCGGCAACCAGAATCAGTAAGCTGAATAGCAGAGAACAGATTCATCTTAAGAAGAGGGACATGAGAAATATCAGGAACAGAAAAAGAAAAAGTAGAAAGGGTGCCCCAACTAGAAACCGGAAGAGAGGTACCATCAGCCGTAAAAACACGGACAGGATAAGGGAGAGAACAAAGAGCGGACAGAAAAGAGGACTCAGAGGTCATATGAAAAGAAGCTCCAGAATTCAGATACCATGGGGACGTACCTAACTGTGTAGAAGGTGGTAGTTGTACAGGGCCTGAAGAATCAGTCACAGAACCAGCAGTGCCTGTCGAAGAAGAGCCTGTAGCAGCAAGCAGACCGCGAAGACTCCTGATAATGTCCTGATCGGAGAGAGCAACTGCTGAAGATCCAGAAGGAGCCGACTGCCCACGAGCCTGGTGCTGCTGACGTAAAATGGGATCCCGTGTATAACAGGTGGCCCAAGTGTGGCCATCCTTGTTACAGTAAGAGCAGTGACGAAGAGAACCACAGCGACCCTGACCACGAACTGGCTGGTGCTGACTCTGGCCCTGAAACTGCTTGTGCTGACTCTGACCCTGAACTGGAGGAGTGGGTAGTATCGGCGGCGGCACAGAGGACCGCGGCTGAGTCGAGGTAGCAGACGGCAAAGGAGCACCACGAGTAGCAAGCACAGATGGAACCGCAAGAAGACCAGCACCACGGAGACGGGTCTCCTCTGCCCGTAGCTCAGACAACACCTTAGAGAGCGGAACACGACCACGAGCATTCAGCTGAGCACGCCGGGGCTCAAACTCCTGGCGGAGCCGAGACAGAAACTCATAGATGCGGTGAAACTCCAAATCCGAGCGCACAATCTGACAACACGAGCATGTGCCACAAACAGCAGTACGAAGAGAGTCAAGATGACGCCAGATAGCAGCACTCTGAGTATAGAACTCATCAATAGTAGAATCACCCTGCTGGAGAGCATGCTCCTGGCGAACCACAGACAGGTAAAGAGCATCCCCAGACGGCTGATAGCGCTGACGAAGATAAGCCCACTGAGCGGCAACAGTAGGGAGACTCATGAACTCAGCAGCATACTGGGGCAGAACACTGGAGGTGAGAACAGCAGCAGCACGAGCATCCTCATCAACCCACTGAGTATAAGCAGTCAGAGCGTGTCGATAGGCCTCAATATCAGAAGAGTACTGCTTGTACTTCAGGTCATAAGCAGCAACAGCACTATCATCAGCACTCTTAGCAGCATCCTTGGCCTTCTGAGAAGCATCAGCACCGAGAACAATCGGCGTCGGCGGAATAGGAGCCACAGGAGAAGGGGGCACGGCGGACAGGAGACCTCGCCGGAGAGCACATCCCAAAGACGAAGATCGCGCATGTGAACGCGCATAAAGGCAGCGAAATCAGGATAATTCGCGCCATCGAAGATCACCGGACAGCGAGGAATCGCAACATACCCCGATGAAGAAGACATAGCTCATTTTTTTTTACTCTCAGATCTGACGAAAACGAATCTATGCTCAAATCCGATCAGCGCCGGCCAGCAGGACCAACAAGGATGGCCAGCGGGTGGTCGGGCGGGCTGTGGACCGGGGCGCGTGAAGGCCCGCGTGCAGCGTCAGGCGGGCGTGCAGTCCGGCGTGGACTAGGACTCCTCGGGCGTCGGGGGCGGGTGTCAGGAGCTGTCCCGCGAGCAGTGCAGGAGGACGCGGGCTCCACGGGACGCGTGCAGGGAGTAACAGTGCAGGAGGACGCGGGCTCCACGGGACGCGTGCAGGAGGGAGTTGCAGGGAGTAGCAGTGCAGAGGACGCGTCGACCGGGGCACCCAAGGGCGGTGGGCCGCGTGCAGGAGGACGCGGGCAGGGAGGGAGCGGGTCGGGCGGTGTCCCGCGTGGAGGACGCGTGCAGAGGACGTTCGGGGAGGAATCGATCTACAGGAATTGATCTACAGGAACTCGATCCGGCAGCAGGGGAAACGAGGCCTGGCGGCGATTTGACGGGCAGGGGGAACGGAGAACGGAGCTTGAATAGGGGAATTTGACGAGAAATCGAATCCGGATCCGATCTGAAAACCGGATAAAACAGGCAGCGACCGGCGGCGACGACCACGGCAAGGCCGGCGACAACAGGGACGGTGGCGGCCGACGAAGTTGCAAGAAAGAGGACGGAGCTAACGTGGCTCTGATACCATGTTAGGAATAGACAACTTGTATTCCTCTGGAGGCCAAAGGCCATAATATATAGTACAGGTACAGGGCAAATATGCAGGAAGCCCCCTAACATATAGGGAAAATACAATATACATATATATATATATATCTAACAAAAGATACCTTTTATCCTACTCCATTGTAGTGTGATGATACATTATTTTGCAGTTAGCGATATTCTTTGTCCACAAATCATCTTAGAAATGTTCATAAATCTTCTTAAAAACAATAATCAAGTTCTCTAATGACGATCCAATTGTGCAAGCTATCTCATGCAATTATTGTCCCCTCATTAGTTGATAACAACAAGCGCGAAAATAGCTGCGCCATCTATTATATGATCAGGCAAATTGTGGTAAATAAACTACACAAGCAACACCAAAGAATGGATCATTGGAATCTATTGCTGCTTCTCTACCTTTGTTACAGCAAAAAGTTTATCGTCTTTTCTATCTCTATCAATCCATAAATCTCTATTTATATTCATTCAAAAAAAACTATTAATATTATTCTCACAAAAATAGTAAATAATGTTTTTTTCAAAACAAAAACTCACTGAAGATGGATGGAATCCAGTCCGAAAAATGCAAAGAGAATAAGATTGACATTACATAAAATATCACTGTACGGAGAGCAGCGGTGGGTCTTCGTGGCTTCCTGGAACAGGAGGCAAGCTAAAACTAGCCATAGATGTCTTGTTCCAGAACAATCTCACACTGGTATCCATCAGAAGCTACAAATTGAAGAAAATCTGGCAGTGAAATCCGAAATAAGAACATTTTCATAGACAAAAAAGATTTCATAGTATATAAACTATGTACAAATATAAGGAGGCCACGACTTGCATACAAAAATTAGATTACATTTATCGAAGTAATTCAACTGCTCCAATTCTGCTAGAACAGCAGAATTTTTGCGGAGGAAAAGACACACAGTAATTCCGAGAAAAACAACAAAAAACGCTTATCTAATAATAACTTTTTTTTTTGCGAACATTATCTAATAATAACTCACTTTGAGACACGAACTGACCTTCAGCAAATGGGTTGAAAGAACAATGGTATCCATCAAAAGCTATAAATTGAACACACGAGAACCACTGAGGAGCTGAACTGAGCATAGCACGTAAAGATAATGAGAGCCCTTGTTCTGCACAATATGAGACAACCTATAGCAAATAAAATTGAAATGGAAATATGGGGAGGGGGAGGCTGCAAACTCGACCTGCACACAGGGTGGAGGCAGACGCAAAAGAAAAGCACCGATTGTTCATCGCGGAGAAAAGGAAATACCAATCCCACTCTCACCACAATCTTCTCCATAGTGATATTTCTCAAACCTTGATGGAGAGCTTGGTCTAGACCATTAAGGAGGCAATGGATCAGGTCTGAATCGGCCTTGTCCGGACCACCTCAACGTCCGGCACCCCTGCAACAAAGTTTCCCCTGTGTCAAACAAATAAGAAAAGCAAGATACATGTGTATGGACTGAAATCGAAAATATAGGTGGTTCTCATGTTAGAAAAACAAAAAAAGCACATTGGAGCAGGAACAAAGAAGAACAAAACTCGCTCACCTCACCCTGCCACGGCGACCTAAACTGCATCATTCCCCTCGGGCTGATTCTCTTCCTCTCCTCTAGTGCACTGGCCATGCGAGAGCAAGTTCTCTTCCTCTCGTACCGATGCCGCTGCAGCTTCAGTAGCACAACGGAGACCTCTGCAGCTCTCCATGTTGGCACAGACACAGTTCCAGATAGCCACTATTCCTGCCTGAGGCGGACGAGATCTTGAGCGCAAGGGCACCGAGGTGGACGATCTCCTCGAGGCTGCACGCCGCACCGGCTCCAGGACTCCACTTGCCGTTCCCGCGCCACATCATCCAATCAAATAATTCATAAAAATCCTAGAAATATGGATACGAATCAGCAGGTATAGGTGGGACGACTTCCTCGCAAAATAAGGTGATAGTAATAACAACACAAAGATATGGACAGAGGCAAATGAAACCTTAATTGTTTAAACACTGCCAGCGACATGCACAAAGGCATGAACGTGAAGACGTATATTGTGAATCGCTGGGAAAAAATGCATTGCAATTAGACAACCAGGAAAACTGAACATATTAGAAGAAAAACCTAATCATCTCCCAGCGATAGGAAAAACTGCAGCCCATCATATGTGCTTCAGGAACCACTGAAGCAGTAGCGAGAGAAAGGCATAAGTTATCTTAAAGACTTCTTTAAAGCGGACGCTCCGTACATCTGTAGATACAAGATTATATGCCAATCATAATATCCCTACAATTGATCTGCAGTTCTTCTCCTCCCACATGGAGGCCACGGTTCTTGCTTGCCTCCTTGTCTCCTTGCCATTGTGTGCTCCTTCCCCGTCCCCACGTCCTCTGCATCTTTGGGAGGCCAATCCGAAGGGATGATGAAGCTCATCTTGGGGATGAGCTCCATCTCCATGAACCATAATCCTAGGCAGCACAAACGACAAACAAACATCTCAAATCAAGATAAATCCTTCGCAAAATCAAGAAATAGAGAGGAGAAGGGAAGGCGTTGGTTAAGAGGGGAGAAGCACGCCGGCGCCAATGATGGTCGCCCTCCTCCGCGACCCACTCCTGCAGGGCCAACTTCCACCAAGGACCGTGCCAGCGCTAGGTACTCCACTGCCGAGCCGCTGCCCTCTGCTTGCCACCCGCCCTCTGCGCCTCTGTCCTTCTCCAGCCATGTCTTCGCGACCCGCTCCTGTAGCGCCTCCTCCTGCTCGCCGCTCGCCAAGAACCGTGCCGGTGCTGGGTACTCCACTGCCGAGCCGCCACACTCTACTTACAGCCCGCCCTCCGCGCCTCTGTCCTTCTCCAGCCGCATCCAACTGTTGCTATGGCTACCGCTGCCGCGTCCAGCCGCCGGCTCTCTCCTAGCGCTGGAGAGGGAAGAAGGAGAGGAGGCGCGCTAGTGACGAGGTTTAATCTCATCAATGACCATTGTTATGAGCTTGGGTTTTGGAGAATATGGGGATACTGGAGATCGTGGAACGGTTAGCAAACAAGCAACACGGGGATACGAGGTTTACCCAGGTTCAGGCCCCCGGAGGAAAAACCCTACTCCTGCTTGTCTGCTCTTGATTACGGCAGAACCGAAAGTTACAGGGGTGCGCAGATACAATTTGGCGTAGAGGTGTGTATACGGTGGTATGCGAAATGCCCTCCTCGTCGTGCCCTCCTAGCTTTTATATAGAGGTAGGCAGGTCCCGGGCACAGATCGAGTCGGTTACAGATTTAGGGTTTGCCCCTATAAATATTCTATCGAATCTAGTCTTGCTCTCCAAGGATTCGAAGACGCCATGGGCTTGGGCCACCCGAAAGTCTTCATGGGCCGTGTATATTCTCGTGGGCCTTCCTTGGGATGGACCAGGTATGCTAAGGTAGTGTATCCGTAGGGTATAACCATGTCAATAGCCCCCGAATGTACGATTCGACTGAAGACTCTTCAATCTTTCGGGTTGCGGTGACCCAGCATACCACTGCATTATGTAGTATACTATATTCGTTGACATAACACCAATAAAACACGGTTCATTAGTATTACATCCCTCAGAGTAGTACAACAAAAACACAGCAGGACCAAGACATAACTATAGGTTACAACTCTTTACACAAGATCCAGAGAACACTCTAGGTTAAAGAGAGAGAAAGAAACTTCTTACGAAGTAGAATCAGGAATAAATAACTCATAGCTACCATACTTATAAAACTAGCAGCTGAACTACTAGGCTTGCATTGCTGCTATTGCAATACTCTACAGAAGTAGGTTCTATGGTTAGAAATTTTATTCTAATCTATTTAGCAACTTCGTCTTCACTTGAATTGATGTATATGCTGACATCCTTGACTTCATTGAAGAGCGTTAGCTTTTGATGATAATTCCTGGAGCATAACTTGATGTAGACGTCGTCTATACTAGCTTTAGAACCTAGCAAGGGTTAAGAAGATATTTTGAGTACGAGCGTACTCAACAAGTTCACTAGAAAAGGAGTGTTTGATGCACTATAGCTATAGCCACAGACCATGGGTCATAGGCAATGCAAGTTTTCATAAACATTTCTTCAAAGGTTGCTTTTATTCTGAAAAGCTATGTCCGTCAGCCTTCACGGGTTTACCAGAACTTTCATGGAGTTCCTTTCCCGCCGCGTACGCAGCTCCTTCCCGGAACAGAGAGTAACAAGTTACAGCTCTTACACTCTGCAGAGGTGCGTCACTTTATCCATGAGAGATCTTAGCTTTGTTGCATATCCGAATTGCAGGTTCGTTCACACTTCCTTGGTGTGAGGCCCAGACTAAGATCCAAGCCAATCACTGCCTTCTCTGCGACCCCGCATGTCTCCTTGGTGTACGCCAGCCCACTTGTTGAATTACGGCAATGGCAGTACAGACCGTTCAGATGCCGGAACTATCGTGGGACGTTGAGGGCTCCCACCCATATGCTGCATATCCTCTACGAATTACCATAAATAATATGCATGCTACGAGTGATAACAGCCACGACCCGCACATCCAGCTCCATGCGAGAGGGAAAAGGTACAGCTGACTTCTCCGTCCCATTCCAAATCTCATGGTCAACGCGTAATATACGGCGCAAAAATCACTGGCGACATTGGTTGTTAAGTCCTAGATAATATGTTCCTTTACCACCGGAACTCTTATAGTAGGTTATTACCTCATGGTAAATAACCTATAATCACATTATTATAAAAATAGTGTTTTCTGATTTTTTTCAAATGCAGGTGATGACAACACTGGATTTGCAAAATACTTTACAGAAAATAATCAAAGGACATGAGCAAGTGTGAACTTGCCTTTTGTGATTTCAAGATTATGCACTCACAGTCTTCAAGACAATATAAGATCCAATAGCGGAAATCTGCATCATTGGTCCGGTAAGGACTAATGTTTAAAGAAGCAAGGTGCTTTTATGCATAATTAATGTAATGCAAGTTGATAAATGCGAATCCCGAGAATAACGTTGTTCTAGGGTTTGGATACTGGAAAGGGTTTTTCCTTGGAATGTGTTGCCCTTTTAGATTAAGTTTCATACATGTGCTTCTTATTAAGGCTTGTGAGTGTGTGTGAAACAACATGTATTTATACAACAATAAAAATACACAGTATGGAATGCTACTCAAGGTTGCTTACATCTTAATTGTTTATCTTCAAGTTTTTACTTTATAATTAATGTCACTTATAAAGAATTTAAGTATTAACGATCTTATTATACAAGTAAAGTATAAAGTAATGTGATTGTGATTAGTTGTCATCTGTTTTTATGAAGTGGCAAAAAGAATAACATTTGAAGAAAATATTTCCTTACTAAGGTTTAAACATTCTTTGTGGTTAATTAATTGTGATCGATGTTGTTTGTGTTTGAATAGTTTGGATTTTTAGATCCTTTATATTTAATTATAACATACCAAAGTTAACTATAAAGTATATAATAAAGTTTTTAGCATTATACTTAAAGCTTTGTAACTATAAGTAACTTTAAGAATGTAGATAGACTTAGGGTGTATTACTTATGATATTTGTATCCTGTTCATTTTATATTGTTTACTTAGAGTTACTTAAGAATGGCATTGCTTCTATTGGAGTAGTGGTTTCGTTACATTATAATTGTATAAAAGAATTTATCTCCCTATAAGGGTGTGGTTAATGTTTGTGAAAAAGTAAACAATATTATTTATTATTTATGAACTCACTTATAGTGTTTTGATTTGTTTGTAAACTTGTGGTTAATATAAAGAATGGGTTTTATCGTATTACAATTATTCTTGGAGATTTTATATTAGATAAGGATTTTTTTATAAAATAATTTATACTTATGGTTGAAGGATCATTCAATAAGATTGCATTTAAATGGTGTTAAATCATTTTGACCTCATAATGTTAGTATTTAAGATTAATACTATTTATTACATTTAATCGGTTAATTTAAGAAATATTAACAAATTTTATTTGTCATTTTATTTAAATTCAAGTTATGAAAGTGTTTAACTTTTTATTTAACTCAAAAGTGGAATATTATATTTTTAACATATAGGGATTATTTTTGTGATCATTTTGGTATATTACATTTATCTTTGTGATTTATAAATAATAAGATATGATTTTAATAAGTTTTATTACTTCATAAATACTTAATAACTAATAAATATTTAATTAAGTGAAGTAAGAATGTATGATTATAGTTTGAAAGTATTGTTTTTATTTTTCTAAAAAATTTGGTATTTTATTTATATTTTTAACATTTTCCATTATTAAAATATTAATTATCAAAGTATTAAAACTTTATAAAGTATTTATTAAATAATCATCATAATAATAGTAATAATAGTTTTAGGTTGTAGATTTTATTTTCTAAACATTTTCATATATTATATGTATTTTTCTGATTTATAAAACAAAAGTTATTGGTTTTATAAAATTGAATCATTTTATGAATTGTTTTAATTAAATAACTAAATCTGTTTATTAGGTAATGCTGATGTCAGCATGGAATGAAGGGGTTTTCTCACCAGAGCCTATCCTACCCCCAGTCACTGACTGGTGGACCATATGCCACATCACATATCCAGATTAGCAAATACAATTGTTACTAAATCCATTTCTACTCTTAGTCGATGACAGGTGGGACCAGGGCCATGTCATACACCACATGGGCAAGGACCAGTCAACAGCTGACCACGTCAACCTCGACGCATTCATGATGTCATTGTGACACCAGCACGACCTCCACCACCAGAGAGTGTTCACCGGCGGCGAGCCGGAGCTCCCCAGTGACCATGGACGGTTGGGTTGGAACCGTGAGGGCAAGGAAATCCTAGGGGTGGTGTCTATGCTACGATTTAGTTGCCGGAGTTACTCCGGTGATGACCTACGGCGACGGCGTCCATCGGCCCGACGGCGAACTCGAGTTACAGATGATACTAGGAAGCGCAGTTAAGGTTGTTCGATGCGGAGACTCACCCCCGATTTGATGGTGTGTTCGGCGATGTAGATGGTGACCGGAGGCAAGCACAATTCTGCGGATTCCGACGACCACTATGGAAAAGGATTCGAGAAATTTGCCTCCCTCCGAGCTCCTCCTGATGCGGTGCTCCTCACAGATGATCTACGCATGCTGGCGCATCTCCTCGACCACTCCATGGACTCTGGGACGAACTCCACACGCTGGCGTGCACCGTTGATGGTGGCTAGGTGTTCGGTTGCCGACGGAAAGGAGAGGAAGAAAGAGAGAGAGGTTGTGAGGATAGGAACGAGGGGATGCGAGTGCTGTGGTCTTATCCCCATCTTCGGAATACAACAGGAACCAGCGGGCATCGTGGCGCGAGATCGCTGGCGGACGGCATCGGCCAGCCGACGCAGCTGCTTCCCTGCTACGAGGAAGACTACGGCTATGAAGGGTTATTTGAGCCTGGGCCGGAGTGGGCTGCAGCGAAGTGAGCGGCTTATTTCTGCTGCTACTCGCGTGCGTCAGTTAGCAGGTAAGGTACTGGGCCTTTGGGCTATTTTCTGAACTAAGCTCGTTTCCTTTTCTTTATTATTTTTATTTTCTGATTATAATTTCCTGATTTCTTTTTAGATTTGAATTATTCAATTGTTTGATTATTTCCCATAGAAAATTATCAGCTAAATAATTGCATCAATTCCTAAAATGTATTCAGTGTCATTTGTGAACTTTTATTGCACAATGTGATTGTTTCTTTATTTTCTTTATGTATATATTTTTTTATAACATTGTTTTCATTTTTATTTGGAGTAATTAAGTTTTAAAATATTTAATAATATTCATAGGGTTTATTTATATGTATTTAATCACATAGTATAGGATAGGATGGTTTATAATATTGGATCCCCACTTATTCCATGCTCATATGGGATGAGTGGTTAGAGAAATGAATTAAAGACTTTGTCTAATGATTATAGATAGAATATTTACGAGATGTTGATGAGAAAACTTATTATTAAGTTTAGATTTCTGAATTATAATTACTCACCCTAGGGTTTTAGGGTTCTTAATACATCTATATTCTTTTGTTGATGTGAATAAAGATTAATGACTAAACATATTGTATTTATGTTTGAGATCTTTAGTGATATCATCCCTTTAAAACAGAAAGTTATTTTCTGGAATGTCATATGGAAAAGAATTGATAAAGATATCTTCTAAGCACATATGGTTATGATAATTGGGAATGATAAGGATGTGCTTAAGAGTTTTGATATAGGAAATTATTCCTATAAAGCATTGTGGAAACAAGATGATAGATCAACCATAGTAAGTGGATACTAGGTTTGGTCTTAGATTTAGGGTTTAGTGTTTACCAAGAATTTCTATATTCTATAATTCATAATCCTGGACTTCTAACTAAAGAATTCCGTTCCTAGATATTCCTCTCTATATCCATCATCATGTGTTAACATGATGAACTTTGCTTCACAAGAATATTCTTATCCACCTTTTTATGCTTCTAAAGCAATTTATAAATCCAATGATCTTGTCATTAAAGCCTTTCATAATCATTTATATCTATACTTTATATCAACTACTCTATTGCTGATGATCCCCAATCCAACATGTGGTTACTTCTAACTCCAATCATACTCTTCCTTAATCATCCTTCACTAATATCACTTCAATAGATGTATACATCAAATCCTACTTCACCTCAAGTGCTTAGTATTTCCAAAGAGGAAAATACTACTTCTTTAATTCAATGTGCTCTAACATCATTTTAATCATACTATCTTGTCTCTACTTGACTCCAATATCTAACATTCTAACCTTGCATTATATTAATGTGACTTGTAATGACTAATCTAGGATAATATATCTATACTATGGTTCAATCATGTTTTATCCACCAATGTCACTTATACATGGTATAAGCATTCAATATTGGTGAATAAGGCATGATCATTATAATCCTTTGATCCTCTATGATTCAGGTTTCTAGTTGGCTAAATAAGGCTTCATCAATACAACATTACAGTTGTATTCTAATTATCTTTTGTTTAGCTATATTGGATTAAGAGATATAATTCATTGACTATACCTACTTGATCCATTAGGACTACTCCTGGTAACTATCTTTAGACTTCATTCTTGTAATCTTCTTTGTTACCATGTTGATTTGATTTCCTCCAATCACTCCCATCCTATAGATAACATCTAAAACTAGCATCACTATTTACCTCTTCTGACTTCTTTCTTTATAAGCCTTAAGTGAATGCTATAATAAGTACAAGAGTTGATAGGTTAAGAATTGGTGAATCAATAGTTGATTTCTCAATATTGATGAACAACAAATATAAAGATAGGATTCAATAGAAATGATAAAGATTGATATGGAAAGAAAGATATATGGTGAATGATCTTGACTTTGGTTTCTTTCCTACTCAATCTCACTAGAGAGTTAAAGTTAGGTATTTCCATGATACTCATGGTATAAGTATATGAGATTAAGATATAGTTGTTACATTCTTATTATTTGTGTTATATTTATAATTTGGTATTCATGAGTGAATATAATGAATACTATGATATGATAACCTAAGGATCAAATATAATCATTAAGTAATGTATTAGGGTTTAATTTTATTCCATTTGATCTACCCTTAGATCAAATCATGTTTACCCAAAATAAGGTTTTAGCAAAGGTCGTATTGAAACTTATCGCAGTCAACTTGATGATCTACTTCAATTCCATCAGGTTAAGAGAAGCTTCAATCACTTTGACAAGTTTTTATTTAAAAGCGCAAAAAATATTCAAATTTTCTATGCATGAATGCAATGCACACATCTATGTTTAGCTTATTTCTAAGCTCTAATGCTGATATGTTACACGGGTGCAACTATTTTCTGTTCATCGGAGAATGATTTTAGTGTGTAGGGGTTGTTGATGCGCGTGCCTGACTCTCCCGATGGTTTAGGGCCAGTTAACTGTCTTAGGAAAAAACAACACGATCCTCTTCAGATTTGAGTCCCTCGACTCGAACCCAGAACAAATGCTGGCGTAATTCAACTCAGGCCGTTGAGGACTTACAGGAGTAGAATTCCAGTAATTTTCGAATGATGTACCCAACGCGTCCGTCAGGATTTTTATCGTGCCTGCTGGTACAGATTATTACTAGCAGAGCGCAGTCGTCTGCGTTGCCAGGCCATCAGATGGTATCTGTAGGTCTTATCTTTGCGTCACAGACACATCATCCGAAATTTTATCATGGCGGAGGTGTTTCGGGTGGCCAAGGAGGATGTTTACTCACTTAGCGTTGGCTAGAGCAGAGTTGCCGAAAAGTTTTTGCATGCTGATCCGAAGGATCGTAGTCGAAGAATTCATAGGGTACGCGACCAGCGCTCCCTATGGGAGTAGCCCTCGAGTGTCTGTTCGAGTCGTAGACTCGAGCAGAGACTTTAATTCAGTCGTTGTTGACTTTTAGGTCTGTAGGACACAAATTTTTCGGATGCTTCAATCCATTCTCCCTATGGGAGTAGTCCCCGAGTCCGTAGTGGAGTCGTAGAATCGACGTAGGACTCGAAGAATAGTTCAGCGGTGTAGTACCTTAGTCATACTTCGGGTGCGCGGCCAGTGATCCTGATAGTAGTAGCCCCTGAGTAGTTACTCGAATCATAGATTAGAGTGAGTACTTTAGCTGTGTAGTTGAAGATTTGTAACCGTTGCTAGTATAGCTTTGATGACGTCAGTGCTGACGATCGGTGACCTCAAGCGTCTGCGGCGCCAGAGGTGACATGACTTGGCGAGCGTGGGTCTCACCTTCTGACTTTGAATTGACTGGTCACGCACGACGTGGAGATAATTACAGCGTCTCCTCGGTTTCTGTGCGTAGTGGACGGCGTGCGAGCGACAGTTCGCTGCTATGCTGACACGTGGACGGTTGGATTTTGATGCTGGCTCTAGGGCTTCCCGATGAACGGTCCTTGTGTATCGTCTTCGTCCTTATAATATGTGGGGTAAATTTTGTTTGTTTTCACCACAGCCATTCTCGTTTCACTGCTTCCACTTTCTTGAGCTTTTCTCACCGCGCGTTGGAAGTTCTTCGATCCTTCCCGTCTTCTTTTCTGCGCTCTCGCCGCTGCCGTCGTTGTACTGTAATGGGGAAGCCGAAGAAGGCCTCCGCCGCAGTGGGCACCAGCGCTGCTGCCGGCGGTAAGAAGGGTACCGCCGCCAATCGCGTCACCGGCGGTGGTTGGAGGCGGTCGGAGACGCGCGAGGGCGACCTGCGCAAGCTTCATGAGCGGGGTCTGATCCCGCAAGACAAGGAGTCCGTCAAGATTCCCGGCGACGAGGTAATTCCCCGTCCACCCGCTAGGTTTCGGGTCATGTTTGTTGCTTTTGTCCTTCGGGGCCTCTCTCTCCTAGTCCACGATTTTCTCCGTTGATTGCTTTTCTTCTATGGCATCCAACTCCATCATCTTTCGCCAAATTCCCTTCTCCACATCGCATGTTTCATCACCTTCTGCGAGTGCTGGCTTGGTATCGAGCCACACTTTGGCTTTTTCCGGAAACTCTACTCCGTGAAGAGGCAATCTGACTCCGATGGCGTTTATCCCATCGACGGCTGCATCATTTCCCTTAAATCCAATTTTATCTTCTTCTCTTTTTCTATGTTTGAGTCCGTCCAATACTGGCGGAGGCGATGGTTTTATATCCACGACTCCATAGTGGACGGGAAAAATTTTGGCCTTGCTCCTTTCAACTCCACCCAGATAATCCAGCCAAAGAGGTCCTGGAAGAACCATATCTTGGATGGCAAGGTGGCGGAGATAGAGGAGCTCTATCATCGGGTGGAGGACCTCCAGGTGATTCCGGATAAGGAGGTGAACGGTGTGGATATTATCCGCACCTTCCTCAAACGTCGGGTGCAGCCGCTCCAGGCTAGGGCGCACCCGATGTTCCTTTATTCTGGCCGCCACGATCCGACTAGGGTTTCGACTGAGGAGCTCTCCAGGGGGGATCTCGACAGAATCCTTCGGCCACTGTTGAAGTTCAAAGATGAAGAGGACCTTCCCGGGAAGTCGCTGACCCTTCCGTTCACCGCCTCTCGTCTGGTTCCGCAGGTCTAGATCTAGGGCATGCGCGTAGCGCTATTTTCGAGTGCGTTTTTCTTGTACTTGCTTGTTCTGAAAGTTTGCTTTCTTTGTGCATGAATTCAAGGTACCGGGCATGGTGCCTCCACTACCCGAACGTTTTCCGGATGCACCAGACAATGAGGTAGTGGACTCCATGTTTGAGCTTCCCTCGGCGCGGTCACCGGCTGAAGAGACCTTTGAGTCAAGCGAGGATCAAACTCGAAAGCGGACACGAAGCTCGAGCAAGTCGTCAGATGCTTCGACTCCGCCGACGCCTAGAAACCCGCCATGCCTTGTGCGTCACAGTGGAGGTGATGGTGGCTCTTCCTCTCCTATTCCGGCCGTACATGTGCGGGCTGTAGCGTCGCAGCCGCCGACAAAGCGGAAGAAGAAAGAGAAGAAGGGCAAGAGGACCTTGCCTGTCTTCAACTTGAGCGATATGGACTCGTGAGTACCTTCGGTTGCCTTTTTCTATCTTTCATTGTTGCTTTCTTTTATTTGACTGATGTTTTCTTTTGTAGCCACTCCTCTGATGGCTCATTTAGCGATGGCACTCAGGAGATGGTGGGGGAGTCGAAGATTGCACCTCCTCCTTCTCAGACGGTGGCTGCCTCTGGGGGCATTGCTCCGAACCCCTCTCCGCAGGAGGCTCGGGTGATCGTCCCCCAGAAAACTACAGCCGGACTTCGGAGTCTCCGTATGATCACGTAAGTATCTTTATTCTTGCCTTGGGGGGAGCCCCCAAGCGCTTTTCATGTGATTTGCTGATCATTGCTTCTGTTTTGTGAGTGTATCGGGGGGAGCCCTCGAGCTCTTTTTGTGTGCTTGATTTTGTTTTGCTCGTTTCTTGGGCGTAGCCCCCGAGCCTTTTTCCTGATAGTTGCGTCTTCTCGCAGCCTTTTGTGCAAGGCGTCAACCAGCTGGTGAAGCAGCATCTAGCATTGGAGGCCAGCCTCCAGTGGCTTCAAGGTACATCTGTCACTAGGTCTTCTACTTCTTCGTCTGCTTGCTAGCTTATAAAACTCACACATGTTCTTGTTGCTTTTTGCAGATGAGAATAATACGGCCCTCCGCAAGCTTGATGCTCTCAAAAAGAGCCTCGGGCGAGCGGAGAAAAAAGCTGAGGACGTCGTTGGCGCTAAGGATCGCCTCGAGCAGGAGCTAGCCGACGCAGCTGCGGCCAAGGAGCGCCTGCACCAAGAGGCCACATACCGCGAGGAGCAGCTCGCCACCGCTGTGGCCTCGTGCGAGAAGGAGGTAGCCGACAAGCTGATGGCTGTTTCCAAGGCTATCTCAGGTGAGTATTTTCGTTTGTTACATGTTCTTTTTCGGATTCCTTGTCTCTCTGGTTTTATTTGATTCTCTTTTCCTTTTCCGTTTATCTAGATGCCGCGGGCATTGAGTTTGACCGCAGCGTTTTGGAGCACGGAAGTGCTTTGGATGATGCTACTGCGGCGGTCGAAGACCGCTGTAGCACTATGGTTGGCTCTCTTGCCAAAGCCAAGGAGGTTCTCAGGCGCTTTTATAAGGAGCTCGTCCCCAAGGGCGTCACCCTCGAGGATATCGACCTGTTGGCGGATGCGCTATCAGCCGAGGCGCCTGCGACGTACAAGCGCAAGCAGAAAGGCATCGATGCGTCCATGGGGCTGGCGATGGCCATTGCGTTTGGATCGGAGCTAGATCTTCATCAGGTCACCTCCCAGATGCCGACGGCTCCCGATGGATATGAGGTAGCCTTTGCCCTCTATGCTGCCCGCTATAAACGCTATGGGCCAATGCTGATTGACCTGCTGGCGGAGTACGCGGTGAGGCAGCAGGGGGAGGCCAAGAGCAGATAATCTGGCTCCGAGGCCACTCAGGATGCAGCTGCTTAGGCCTTGTAGTTGTAGGATAGCTTTCATCTGCTTTTGTTGATATATATTTACAAACACTTCTTGTGCCATGCAGTGGCTTTTGTTGTATATAGTGAATCTTCGAGCTATTGCCCGTTCGTGTGTTTGTTCATATCCTTGCTTCTTTTCCTCTAGGGACCTTCGGGTGATGATCCCGTCGATACTTCTCCTGCGCCGTAGCTGCGGCCATCCTTGGATGATGCGTCGCAATTTGTATTTTGTCATGACCGCATTCGTAGTCTTGAGAAGGAGTTGCTTGGCATTCGAGGCCGCACGGATGTTTGGAAGTCGAAGGCGGAGCGAGGCGCCGCCAGAGAGGAGTATATGATGGGGGAGTTGCGGCGTTTGGCCGAACAGCTTCAGTGTAAGTTTTTTCGAGCTGCTGCTTATTTTCGGATGGGCCTGTTGGCTTGTCATCTTACTTTGTAGGTGCTGCAGGTGCTAACCTTGTTCCTAGGGAGGAAAAGGAGCGCGGTGCTATTTGGATCAATTGCTTGACGCAACAAGATATGGAAGCCGGTGGCTTTTTCTGGATGGACCGCGATCGTGCCATGGTCCTTACGACTGTGCAGGATCGTGTTCACCAGGTGTCGCGGGTGCTGCGGCAAGTGAAGAATTCCTTGGCATCAATTCTACACGTAATGTTTCCCCTGGATGAGGCACCATCGACTCTCTAGGGCTTGCTGGCGATGTTTCGAGAGGTGCATCATGTCAGGGAGCTGGTGCGGCATCAGTTGGTTGCGGGTGTGAAGGCTGCGCTTTCCCTCGTGCGGCTGCATCCCCTTGATGTAGATCTTGCTACTGTTGCGGCTGGGCCGCCTCTTCGGCCAGATGGTGGTATGTGGGACATGCGTCCGCAGTATGCGGCTGTAAGGCAGTATGGCGAACAAGTTGTAGATCTCTTTGATCATCGTGCGCAGGTGATTCTTCAGAATAGGTAGGACCTGTAAAAAAGATAGATGTAAAACTTGTATGTATTTGACTGGGCATGTTATGCCCCTTGCTGTAAAGGTTGATTGTTTTTAGCATGTGGTGCTTTTTTTGTATGCATGCCCTTTTCGTTAGCCTGACGTGATCAGCTACTCAGGTGTACACGCGTTATCCTCAGCCGACGAAGTCGTGAGGTGAGGGGAGCCCCCGAGTGTGTTGTAACATGAAGAAAATGCGAATAAGAGATAAATTTTTGGGGCAAGACACTTAGCTTTATTCATATCTTAATGAGGAGGTACATTGTTCGGCTAAGTAGCCTTGGCTGAATAGCCTTATTGAAAGTAAAAAGAGGGGTAGCTAGGGGTAGAAGCGTCGCAGTTGTGCGACGTTCCATGGATTGGAGTATGCGACTCCAGACTCCACGTGCTTGAGGCGATAGGCGCCACCTAGGATGACTTCGGTGACGACGTAGGGTCCTTCCCAAGGTGACTCGAGCTTCTTCGGTCGCTCTTGCTTGAGTTGTAAGACTAGGTCTCCTTCGACGAAGGACCTTGGGCGCAGCCGACGGCTGTGATAGTTGTGGAGGCTCTGTTGATAGACCGCCGATCGAGCCGCGACTATGTCGCGTGCCTCGTCGAATGTGTCAACGGCGTCCTCGAGTGCGACCGTCGATTCGGCTTCGCTGTAGGCGACGACCCGTGGGGCCTTGTGGCGTACTTCTGTAGGCAACATGGCTTCGGCTCCGTGTACCATGAAGAAAGGCGTGTAGCCGGTTGAGGTATTTGGCGTTGTGCGCAGGTTCCAAAGGACGGAGGGTAGCTCTTCTAGCCAGGCTCCCGCAAGTCGCTAAAGTAGGCTCATCAGGCGTTTCTTGATGCCGCCGCCGACGAGGCCGTTGGCCATTTCAACCTGCCCGTTTGTTTGTGGGTGCGCTACTGAGGCGTATGTTATGTTGATCCCGAGGCCTTCGCAGAAGTCCTGGAATTCTTTGGAGATGAAGTTCGACCCGTTGTCGGTAATGATGCTGTGCGGTATGCCGAACCTGTAGACTATGGATTCGAAGAATTTCACGGCCGTTTTGCCCTTTTGATTAGTAACAGACATGTCCTCGATCCACTTGGTGAATTTGTCGACTGCGACCAGGAGGTAGACGTGGCCTCCTTTCGAGGACTTGGGCAGTTTGCCGATCATGTCGAGGCCCCATTGGGCGAAGGGCCAGGCCAAGGGTATGGGCCTGAGTTCCGATCCTAGTGCGTGCGGTTTATCTGCGAACCTCTGGCACCCGTTGCATCTTCGGACTATGTCCTTGGCATCGTTCATGGCCGTTGGCCAGTAGAATCCAACTCGTAGAGCTTTGGCGACAAGGGCGCGGCTGCCCGCGTGATGGCCGCAGATGCCCTCGTGGATGTCTTGGAGAATAGTTTTGCCGTCACCGATGGTGACGCACCTTTGGAGTGCACCCGAAATGCTGGGCTTGTATAGCTCGCCATTGATGATGGTGAAGGCCTTGGACCAGCGAGATATGCGTCAGGCATCTGTCGGGTCATCAGGCAGTTCCCTGTCTATCAGGTATCGAAGATATGGCTGTGTCCATGTTTCTTCGACTGCCATGAACTGTATCAGGTTGACCACTGCGACCTCTGTGTCGATTTTTTCTGGTCCTTCATGTCCTTCGGGTAGCGCAGCCCCCGAGTGTTCTGCTTCTTCGGGTGATCCCTTGGGGAATTTTCTTTTGATGGATGGCACGCAGATCTGTTCAAGGAACACACCTGGTGGCACCCGCGCGCAGGTGGAGCCGATGTTGGCGAGTCTATCGGCCTCTTCGTTGTTTTCTCTTCCAACATGCCGAAGCTCGCAGCCGTCGAAGTCTCCTTCGAGTGAGTTATAGAGTGAGCGGTACGCAATCATGTTGGAAGCTTGCGCGTTGCACTCGTTCATCGTCTAATGGATGACGAGATTTGAGTCGTCGTAGATGACTAGGCATGTTGTGCCGCAGATCTTGGCCATCCTCATGCCGTGGATGAGGGCCTCATATTCGGCTTCGTTATTGGAAGCTCGAAATTTCATCCGGAGGACGTATTTCATCTTGTCGCCCTGCGGGGACGTTAGTATGACCCCGGCTCCTGCTCCTGCCTCGCGCTTGGAGCCGTCGAAGTGCATCGTCCATGACTGTGTCATGTCCGGGGTATCCGGCAGCTGCAGTTCCATCTAGTGGACGAGGAAGTCTGGAAGGACCTAGGACTTGATCGCATGGCGCTTCTCATAGACTATGTCTAGAGGTGACAGCTCGATGCCCCACAGGGCCATGCGTACTGTGGCCTCCGGGTTTTTCAGGATGCTGTTCAGGGGTGCTTCGTTGACGACCATCACCTGATGCTTCTGGAAGTAGTGGCTCAGCCGATGAGCCGTCATGAACATGTCGTAGGCGAGTTTCTGGTAGTGAGGATACCTCTGCTTTGTCGGCGTCAATACCTCGCTGAGGTAGTAGATTGGGCGTTGGACCCCATGGGTCTTGCCATCTTCGGGTCGCTCGACCACGAGCACGGTGCTTACCACTTGATGTGTAGCTGCTATGTATAGCAGTAGAGGCTCGCGCTCCTTTGGCGTGACCAAGACGGGCGAGGTGGAGAGCAACCGCTTTAGATCTTCGAATGCATCGTCTGCTTTGGGCGTCCACTCGAATTTGTCTGCCTTGCGTAGCAGCTGATAGAAAGGCAGGGCTTTTTCGCCCATGCGGCTGATGAACCTGCTCAACGCTGCGATTCGCCTAGCGAGCTGCTAGACGCCTTTAAGGTTCTTCGGCTTTTCCATGGCCATTATGGCTCGGATTTTCTTTGGGTTCGCCTCGATCCCTTGCTGGGAGATGAAGTAGTCGAGCAGGTAGCCAGATGGGACGCCGAAGGCGCACTTATCTGGGTTTAGCTTGATCTTGTATCGTTCAAGGTTGTCGAACGTCTCGCGGAGATCGTCGATCAATGTCTTGGCCTCCCTTGTTTTGATTACTATGTCGTCGACATAGACTTGTATGTTGCGGCCGATCTGGTTCTTCAGGCATGCCTGCATGCACCGCTGGTACGTGGCACCTTCGTTCTTCAGCCCGAAGGGCATTGTTTTGTAGCAGAACACTCCGAACAGCGTGATGAACGTTGTTTTCTCCTGATCTTCGACCTTCAGTCGAATCTGATTGTAGCCTGAGTAGGCATCGAGGAAGGAGAGTTTCTCGCATCCTGCAGTCGAATCGATGATCTGATCATCGAAGGAAGAGGGAAGTGATCCTTCGAGCAGTGCTTGTTCAGCGATGTGAAGTCCACGCACATCCGTAGGATGTCCGTGTCCTTTTTAGGGACCATCACGGTGTTGGCCAGCCACTCGCTCTCCTTGATCTCTCTGATGAAGTTAGCGTCGAGCAGTCTATTGACCTCGACTCCGATGGCTTCAGCCCGTGGCTCGGATAGTCATCGGATGGACTGTTTGACGGGCTTGGCGTCTGGAAATACGTTAAGTGCGTGCTCAGAAAATTCCCTGGGAACTCCTGGCATGTCCGCAGGACACCAGGCGAAGATTTCCCAGCGCTCACGGAGGAATTCGACGAGCGTGCTTTCCTATGCGGGGCTGAGGTCATTGGTGATCAGCTCCGTCTTGGAGGCGTCCGTCGGGTGGACCTGCACCTTCTTTGTGTTGACTGTGGAGTCGAAGGACATGTCAGGTGTGTTCTGCCTTGAGACCGGGGGTGCCCCGTTGTCTGTCACCTCTCGGAGCCTTATGAGCTCCTCCTGCATGCCGAATGACTGGGAGATTCTATTGAAGTCCCTGTCGCACTGATCCGATCGGGTGAAGCTCCCGTGGACCGTGATGACGCCCCTAGGTCCTGGCATCTTGAGTAGCAGGTACACGTAGTGCGGTACTGCCAGGAACCGTGTGAATGTCACGCGCCCGAGGATGGCGTGGTATTGTGATGGCTAGTCCACCACTTCGAACTCGAGTCGCTCGCACCGAAAGTTACCGGGCTTGCTGAAGATTACGTTGAGCCATATCTTTCCCAGGGGGAATATTCCCTTCCCTGGAACGATGCCGTGGAACGTTGTGTCGGATTGTTCCAGGCTGCACAGCGGAATCCGCATTGCTGCTAAGGTGCTAGCGAACATTAGGTTGATGCCGCTGTCACCATCCATGAAGACGCGGCTCATATTGAACCCTCCGATCTACGCCTCGAGCACCAGGGAAGCATGACCTGGGCGAGGGATCTGGCGGGGGTGATCCGAACGGCTGAACGTGATGCAAGACTCCGAACCGCTGAGGTACTCAGGGATGGCGGGTGGAGCGGTCACAGCCAAACTGACCTGACGGGTGATTTTATTTTGCGCTCTGTTTGTTGGACGCCCTTTTTGGATCATCAGTGACCCTTTCGGCATGAGGTAACCGTTTCTGCCATAGTTCTGCGCAGGTGCGATTGGGTGATTCGAAGGTCCCACGGGTGGTGGTGGAGGAGCTCCGTGGGCGATGTCACCTGGTGCGGGTGCGTTCCCATACCCAGGGTTCGGGGCTTGCTGCCTCATCTTGGACATGCTCTCGCTGAGTTTCTGGAACTCGCGGTAGTCTTTGAGCATGTGTCTTGCCTTCTTTTTACCATCCTACTTGTCGATGTAGAAGTGGATGGTGCATGGGCCCGACAACTTGTCGTATGCTGAGGGCTCGTCGTCGCGGCCGCGGCATTGCCATGACTGCGCTGGGCGTCCTCCATCGCGGAAGTTTTTTCCACGGTATCCGCCGCTGATGCGGTTGCCTGCACTACGGCGGTCGGCGTAGCAAGCCGCGACCATGTCGGGTCCGTCGCGATCGTCGTAGACGCACGATCTTTGCTTGCTACGGCGTTCATGTCGACGGCCGTAGTCATCTTCCTCCTCCGAGTGTGCCCGGTGTACGGAGTCCTCACCATCTGCCCATCTGTTGGTGATGTCCATGAGGTGGTCGAGTGTCTTGGGCTTGACGCACCCAAGTTCTTCCTTGAAGTCTTGGCGTTTGACACCGTCCTTGAAGGCGTCGATTGCTCTCTCCTCAAAGATGTGCATCGTGGAGTTCTTGGTGTTGGACCAGCATAGTATATACGAGCGAATGGATTCGCCTGTTCTCTGGGTACAGACCTTCAGCTCTTCGATCGAGGCTAGCCTCTTGCTGGTGCCCTTGAAGTTTCGGATGAAACTATACACCAGTTCCTCCCAGCTTCGGATGGATCCCGAGGATAGGCTGCTGAGCCAAATCCGGGCTACGCCTGTCAGCTGCAGCTGAAGGCATTGCAGGGCGGTGTTTTTGTTTCCGCCGTGTAGCTTGACGGACGACAGGTGGTCGCTGAGCCACTCCTTGGGGTCCTGTGTGCCGTCAAACTTCAGAGTGTCCGAAGGGAGCTTGAAGTTCCTTGGCATCCGTGTCCGTCAAACAGATCTACTGAAGTATCGAGCCCCGCAGAGTTCTCCTTCATCGTCATCCTCTTCGTATTCAGATGAGCATACGCGCTTGGCGCGTGCCTTGTCGATCTTGCGTTGGGTGAGCTTGCTTCGAGCGTCGTAGTCGCGACAGTGATGTCGCTAGCTCTTGTGCCTTCGAGGTAGGTTGTGTTCTTCCTCGTCGGATGAAGGTCTGGGACTGCGGTTGAACCTGACCGCAGCCTTCTTTTTTGGCTCCGTAGGAGCTTCTCCGTGGAGCGTAGCTCCAACGAGTCCGAGTCCGGCTAGTGCGGAGTTGTACATGGCCCTTTTCAGGTCCCCCACTGGAGGTGAATGGGACGCAAGGTATGTGGTGGATGCCATGATCGCAGCTTGCGGTGTCTTCGGGGTGACGTTGTCGTTGGCATCCATCTCCATGAAGGACGTGTTGAGGGTTCAGGTCACCTCGCGACGTGCAGTGGGGTCCATGTTCTCTACGCGAGAACGATGTTTGTTGGCGTTGTTGCCGTGTGAGCTGGAGCCACCCATGGCGGACAGCGCGGCTCACCGCGCACTGGACTCCGAGGCCGCTTGCTTGCGTTTGTCAAACACCTATTGCATCTTCACCTGCTTTTTGTGCTCTTCGACGAGGAGAAGGTGGTACGCCATCAGTAGGTCCCGTGAGGCACCCACAGGCAGGATCTTGTTGCCTGCCACGGCTTCTCGTGCTTGGGTCCATCCTTCCTCGCTGAGGTGGATTACCCAATTGGGATCGGTGTCCTCCTCGTTAGGCAGGGGGAATGGTTCCTCCTATTTTCGCCGTTTCTACCCTGTGGGTTGGGTGGAGGGTTGGGTTGTTCCTGATCCACATCGCTCTGGATGACTGCGGCGCATTGGTAGCGTCCGTAGGTTGGATCTCTGCCGCCGCAGCTTTCTGATTGGGAATCGTAGGTCCCTTCATCTGACGGGAGATCGCACAGATCTGAGTTGCAACTGCTGCTGTCATAGGACTCATCTGTCGATGGTGATCTGTGTAGCACGGGGCGCGGAGCCCATAGGGCGGGCCTGATCGATGGCAGTGGCACCCGCTCTGGGAGGCAGAGAGTGCCGGTCTGCCCCATCTAGAAGCAGAAACTCCCAAACAGGATCTCGAGCCCGTCGCCAACAGACTCGAAGTCCTTCAGAGTGGCTGGCGAGTTGGCGGTGAAGTCGAAAGCGCCGAAGAGGAGATGGCTCTCCGTCGCCGAAGAGTTGTAGATCGCTTTGGTTGGGACCATCACGATCGCACAATCAGCGGCCCCAGTTCCCACAGATGGCGCCAATTGACGAGGTTTAATCTCGTCAATGCCCATTGTTATGAGCTTGGGTTTTGGAGAAGATGGGGATGCTAGAGATCGCGGAACGGTTAGCAAATAAGCAACACGGGGACACGAGGTTTACCCAGGTTCAGGCCCCCGGAGGAAAAACCCTACTCCTGCTTGTCTGCTCTTGATTACGGCGAAACCGAAAGTTACAGGGGTGTGCAGATGCAATCTGGCGTGGAGGTGTGTATGCGGTGGTATGCGAAGTGCCCTCCTCGTCGTGTCCTCCTAGCCTTTATATAGAGGTAGGCAGGTCCCGAGCACAGATCGAGTCGGTTACAAATTTAGGGTTTGCCCTTTGAATATTCTATCTAATCTAGTCTTGCTCTCCAAGGATCCGAAGACGTCATGGGCTTGGACCACCCAAAAATCTTCATGGGTCGTGTATATTCTCATGAGCCTTCCTTGGGCTGGACCAGGTATGCTAAGGTAGTGTACCTGTAGGGTATAACCATGTCAGCTAGCGGATAGGAGAGGAGAAGAAGAGGCGGCGGCGGTCGGGTTAAGAAACAGGAAGAGACGATGCAAATATTTTAGGATATGGGGTTTCCAAGGTTGTACGTGGTGGGTAGAAACGATCAAAACAAATGAACATTAGGGAAAAGACACATTGTCTCAATCTCATGATCCCATAGGCAAACGGACCCATTTGTCATGGACAGTAATACTTTTTAAAAAAGTGAAGGAGCACTTGGGTGAATCAAATGATGCTAATTCAGCAGCAGGGTGAAAACGGACTGTTCACGCAGCCACCTACTACCCGATAAAACCCTAAACCTAGATCTAACCCTAACCCTAAAACTAAATCCCACCTTGCCGCTGCCAGGCAATCCAGGCACGCTCCCTGCCCGATCCCGCGTCCACCCCACAACCAGCTCACCCGGTCCCATCACTCGGCCACACCACGCAGTCAAACCCCAGCCCACCCGTTGGCCCCACCACCCCGCGTCGACCGCACGCCACCCACCCCGCATCGTAGCGCATCCCCATCGCCACCAACTCTCGTCTCTCCTCTGCTTCGTCCCGCAGGGCAACCACCGCCGCCTCCTTCCTGGCATCGCTGCCCCCTCATCGCCCCGCCATCAGAGCCTCGCCACAAAGCACCGGCCCTCCCGCCCACACGGCCGTCGGCTCCCCCTCCTTCCATCGAACGACCCGTCCCCTGGCCCACGACTCCTCCACCGAGGCCGCGTCCACCGCCGCCACCTCTCTGCACCCCTCGTTGCGTCGTAGCCGCTCCCTTCCTTGCCGGTACCTCCCTCCGCCAACATCCAGCAAGCTCGCTGGTGCCCCGTCCTCTGGCCGCGCCGCCGCCTCACGGGCTCCATCTCCTGCAGCCCGGCCTCCCTCTGCCACGCTCGCCAGCGTCACCACGAACCAATGCCCTGACCTCGACCTTCCCGAGCTCCTCTACCGCTGCTGAGTCCTCCTCGTCGCTCCAGCTCGGCTCCATGTTTTTTTGTTGGCCAATAAGGTGTTTTGCCATTCATTTGGTGTGACGTCATTCCTCTCTAGTCTCCAATGTGAGTCCGACCGTGTTTTTTCTGCTGCTTACCCCGTTTTTCCTTAGTGTGCTGTGGCAGTGGTGGTTTACGATGATGTGTGGCGCCGTGTGTTTGTGATGTGAGGTTCCCCGAGTACCTGATGATGCCGACATGGGTCCTACGGTGGCGTTGATGTACTGCAAGATGTTAACACTGCCTAGAACCCTTCCAGTGAACAAGAGCTGCAAGCCAGACAAGTACCCCGAGAAGGCACGCGAACATTCGGTGCTAAGTCCAAGTTTGCCATCGACAATCGAAGCCTCGAAAACCCAAGCTCTCCTTCTCGGTACCCGAAGAACGATCCGGAACGCCAAGGTCTTCTTCATGCATGCGAGCCCGAAGACCAATCCCGCCAAAGGCCGAACCCTATCGAACCCCCAGGAACGCCAAGATCACCGATATCCATGTGTGACCCTATTTTCCAAGCCCTATTTTCTAAATTGATATATATATATTGCATTTAAATTGTCATACTCGCATACATATTGTTTGGTTTGGGGGTCATTATGCCGATTCATCTCATAATTAAATATGGAGCGCATATGCAGGCGAATCTAGTCTAATATTGGCTCATTTAAAATTGTGTGGCGAACCAGTGATATATTTTGCCATGTTAAGACAACATTTAAGTTGCGGGGTATGTAAACAACATGAACCATCTAATAAATTGTCGGGACCCCGTTTTCGCTTAATATTGCCTAGTTGCATCGCATCTTTGCCATGTCATATATCATACATGAATCATGCCGATCTTCCATCATAGTATTAAATAGTACATCTTTCTTCTAGTGTTTTCCTTCTTCGTGGATAAGGCCGTTGAGTTGATGTGAGCTTCGCCTCGATCTTCGGATGAATCGTCAGCAATGTTTTTCAGGCGAGCATTCTCCCTCTTTCTACCTATTTTATATTTCTAGTCTTTATTTCCTCCTGTTGATCTATTGCTATCTGTGTTGGGATGCTCTAGTTTTTCATACCCGTGATATCTCTTGCAGCCACTATATTAGCTTGGACACCTCCTATTACCTATTGTTTGATAGATAATCGGCATTGTGAGTCGTAGTTTCTTGCTCAAGTGCTGCGTCGCGCCGTCGATGTTCCACAGTTGTTGGAGTATTGCCGTATGCTTAATGTTGGAGATGATCATGACTTTAATTACCGTTTAATAACTAAAATTGAAGTCGGTAAATAATGCAGAGGCACAGGTGGGCAATAGATGTTATTTGGTTTTTAACCGTCCACTCGTGTCCCGTAGGACCCCGAGTACTTGATACTTGTTCTTTGAATATTCGCACTATCCGCATGTGGGACCATGAATACCCCTAACCCTAGCTTGAGTCATATTTAATTTCTTGGGGCCACAAACTAGTTTGGAGCTTTATTACTATCCTGTACTTATGCCATGTTTTACCGCTTTATTTACGATTGCGCGTGGAGCGCCTGTACTGTTTAGGAACAAATGTGGAATGTTTTCGTGGTATCGACAAGCCCAGTCACACTTTCGGGTTCCCAGTCGTTTATAGCCATTGGCACAAACCTCTGGGTCCGTCTCGGAGCCGGCCAACTTCGTCGCGGGTAGCTTGGTGGGGTGGCCCGCTGAAATCAAATATGAATCTTGCGAATGTTCTGTCGTGATGCATCGTTGGGTTTTCAGTTGGTTTTTTTCGAGGTTGATCGTGCATGTGTTGCTATTTGTGCCCCCTGCAGGGTAAAACTTTCTAAAAGCCGTGTCCGCGGTTATGGACGACTTGGAGCACAATATCTCGATCATAGAAAACTATAACTATAGTAGTGCTATAAATTTGACTTAAAAATGACTAGTAATCAACTTCAGTACAATGGGATGGCTAAATAAAAGTACCAACAACTGATGGTTTTGGGTAGCCTCATGCTATATGTATCTGACTAGTAAGTATTACAACTACAACGGAGTGGTTAACTAAAACTACCCACTGTTTATAATATCAGGATGACTCATGCTATCAATATCTTACTAGTAATTTCCGCAACTATAATGGAATGAATAAAACTTCCAACTGTGTGAGTTTATCGGTTGACTTTCTCGTTTGGTCTTGAGGGGGAAATACCAGGATGGGTATGCTTGGTGATAGTTCCAGGTTGGATCCGAATAGGTATTTCTATCCCTATCTGATAGCCGCCAGTTGTATTTTGTATCTATAGGTTGTTTAGTGCGTGCTGCACTGCCTCCTAAGTCCACCATACCTATGGAGGCGAGGACCGCCGAATTCTAGTCTCGCCGTGTACTGCCTCAGTACTGACCGCTCTCTTTTTTCCTTTGCCCTTTGTCGGCACCCCTTTTGTTTAAGCAGGTTTTGAGATCGACGTAGTTAGCAGGGTTACCCTTCCAGCTTGGCATGGGCAGGGTTATGGACGCCATTGGTTATTCTTCAGGGCTCTTAGCTCAATTTGCATCTTGTCCGTACTCGGACGTTGTATCGTTTTTTCAAGGTGATTTGGATCTTTGTACTGTATATCTGTATTCTTGACTCATTGAGTCGTTGTTGTATATATATATTCTGTGTGTTCCATCGTGGACTATTGTGTAACTATATTACTTCGTTTTCCACCCGCACAAAAGTGCCTGGTGGACACCTTTGAATCGTTTCTATGCGGGTTTGGCGGGAATCGCTGAAACTTGCATGGGGCCGATTCTGAGGGTGTTACACGCCGCTTCCGTCAAGCCCGACCACGCCATTCGCCGCGAGCCAACCATGTCACCCTCCCCGGTCCCACGTCACCAGTGAGGCCTCGCCTCCTTCCGCGATCGCCCCTCGAGCACTTCCGTCGCGCCTGCTTCCTCCATTGCCTCCTCCCTCTGGCTCGGCCCTATTGTCCTCCACCCCGATGGTCGACCCTACGTGCACGGCACCGCTACCCTCTTCCCCGGCTTCGCCCGCAGCGGCCGCCACCATGCCTCTACTCCTCTATATCCACTGCTGGCCGGCAAGCCTCTACAGGTTGCCCTTCACTTGGTTCCAGTCACCGGTGGCCCCTTCTAGTTTGTAGACCGTCTCCAAGATCGTCACTACCCAAGACGCGCGCACTCATGTTGTGGTGTCTGTATGAGTTGTACACTGCCTTGATTATAGCGCCTGGAGATGGTTGTTTCCATTCCTAAAATCCTCATCTCTGGCTGCAAGTGTATATTCGTGTGCTTGTGTGTTCTAGGACCGGATGCCTGCTTCTGTCCGTGTGCACTCTGTTGAACATCAAGGTCATCGTGTTGTTGCCAAGACCAACCGATGCAAGATCGATGCCAAGTGAAATCAGGTAGCACCCGAAGTGGGCGAACCCCCATTGAACCACAGGGGTTAACAAGCCCACCACCGAGAGCGAGGAAGTCGATTCGAAGATCCACTGACAAGTTCTTCACCGACCCCAACCCTCCTTCGTGGAACCCAAAGGCGATGACGCCAGATCAATAAGGTCTCCTTCACAGATTCGATGGCCGGAGCCCCAAAGACCGATCCCGCCGACACCCCGAAGCCCCGATCCAAAGACCAAACCCGTCAAACCCTCGGATCCATGTTCGCCAAAACCCCAATGCGTGACCCCTTATCTCGAAGCCCTATTTTTATAAATGACATGTATACTTGTTGAATTTAAATTGTACATGCTTGCATACATATTTTGTGGGTCCAGGTTTTATTGCCGATTCACCTCATAATTAAATATGGAGGCCATATGCGGGTTTTTCTAGTCTTAAATTTTCTCCATTTAAATTTGTGTGGCGAAGAATTGCCGTATTTTGTCTTGTTAAGACAACATTTAAATTCAGAGGTATCTAAACAACATGAACATATTAAATAATTGTTGGGACACCGGTTCTGCTTAATATTGCCTAATTACATCGCACCTTTGCTATGCCATACATCATACATGCATCATGCATGTTCTTCTGCCGTAGTATTAAATATTGCATTCGGTGTTTCTTCTAGTGGTTTCTTCTTCACGCATTAGACCGATGAGTTGATGCGAGTGTCGACTTGATCTTCGGATGAACATTTGGCAGTCTTTTCAGGCGAGCATTCTCCCCCTTTCTACCTATTTTACATTTCTAGTCTTTATTTCTTCCTATTGATCTATTTCTATCTGTGTTGTGATGCTATAGATTCCGTACCCCTTTTATACTTCCATGCAGCCTCTATATTGCCATGGACACATCCTATTACTTGTTGTTTGGTAGATAGTTGGACATGCGAGTCGTAGTTTCTTGCGCATGTGCTGCTTCATGCCATCGATGTTCCACAGTTGTTGGAGAAATGACTCATGCTTAATGTTGGAGATAATCATGGCTTTAATTATAGTTTAATAACTAATATTGAAAGTAGGTAAATAATGCAGAGGCATCAGTGGGCAATAGATGTTATTTGGTTTTTAACCGCCCACTTGTGTCCCGTAGGACCCTGAGTACTTGATACCTGTTCGTTGACTATTCACACTATCCAAATGTGGGACCATGAATCCCCTTAGCCAGAGCTTGAGTCATATGTTATTTCTTGGGGCCACAAACTAGTTTGGGGTTTTATTATTATCCTGTACTTATGCCATGCTTTACTGCATTAGTTACTATTGCGCGTGGAGCGCCTGTACTGCTTAGGAACAAATGTGGAATGTTTTCGCGGTATCGACAAGCCCAGTAACACTTTTGGGTTCCTAGTCATTTACATCCACTGGCACAAACCTCTGGGTCTGTCTCGGAGCTGGCCAACTTCGTCGCGGGTAGCTTGGTGGGTGGCCCCCTGAAATATTATATGAATCTTGTGATTTCTTTGTCGTGATGCCCAATTGAGTTTTCATTTGGTTTTTCTGAGGTTGATCATGCGTGTGTTACTATTTGTGCCCCCTGCAGCGTAAAAATTTCTGAAAGCCATGTTCACGGCTATGGACGACTTGGAGCACAGTATCTCAATCATAGACAACTATAACTAAAAGTGCTATAAATTTGACCTTGAAATGGTTAGTAATCAGCTTTAGTACAACGAAATGGCTAAATAAAAGTACCAACAATTACCGGGTTTTTGAATGTCTCATGTTATATGTATCTGACTAGTAAGTATTGCAACTACAATGGAATGGTTAACTAAAACTACCCACTGCTTATGTTATCAGGATGACTCATGCTATCTATATCTGACTAGTAATTGCTGCAACTATAATGGAATGAATAAAACTACCAACTATGTGAGTTCCCCTCGGTACGACTTCCTCGTTTGGTCTAGAGGGGGAAACACTAGGATGGGTATGATTGGTGTTAGTATCAAGTTGGATCCGAATAGGTCTTTCTTATTCTCCCTATGTTAGCCGTCAGTTGAATCGAGTCTCTAGAGGTTGTTTAGTGTATGAAGCACTGCCGCTTCAGCCCACCATACCTATGTAGGCGAGGACCGCCGAATTCTAAGACTCGCCGTGTACTGGCCTCTGTACTGACCGCTCTCTTTTTCCTTCGCCCTTTGTCGGTACCCCTTTTGTTGAAGCAGGTTTGAGATCGACGTTGTTAGCAGGGTTACCCTTCTAGCTTGGCATGGTCAGGGTTATGGACGCCATTGGTTATTCTTCCGGGCTGTTAGCCCAATTTGCATCTTGTCCGTACTTGGGCGTTGTATTGTTTTCAAGGTGATTTGGATCTTTGTACTATATATCTGTATTCTTGACTCATGGAGTCGCAGTTGTATATATCTGTTTCTGTGGGTTCCATCATGGACTACTGTGTAATGGTATTACTTCGTTTTTCACCCGCACGAAAGTGCCTGATGGGCACATTTGAATAGTTTCTATGAGGGTTTGGCGGGAATCGCTGAAACTTGCATAGGGCCGATCTGAGAATGTTACAAAAAAGCAGACAACCAAACACTGAGTTACGTTTCTCCCAACTTCCGTAATATTGTCAATGCGGCCTACCAAATAAGTAGGAGATTTTGGTTCAGGTCCGGATCCATGCATGCAGTCCCCACGCATGTAATTGCACCACTAGGTAAAAAATATCCCAAAGTAACCAAACACGCCCCAAGCTGTCCAGTCTATTCTATTTCTGTCGGATCGTGGGTAGAAATTGCGTCGCAATCTGGCCTATCAGGTTAGTGTCCAAATCGGGTTAGACAGGATCTAGAAATCCCCTTCCCGTGCTTCTTCCTGTATGTGTGGATACCGGTAGAGGCATTGCATGTGCGGCGCTAGAGGCAAAGGAGTCTATGGGGATCTGGCGAAGGAGTTCGTGGGAATATGGAGGGGATATTCATGAGATCTATCGGCACTGCATCAACTAGCACGCATCATCAATAATTCGCACCTACGCGTCTAGTGGTAAATCTCGCAGCCTATCACCTTACCTGGATCTTTGGAGTATCGCGTAGAGTAATTTTTGTTATCTTCTCGCGGCCCAACAGTGGTACCAGAGTGAAAGCTTATGGTTTTAGGCCCTTGATCTATGCATATGTGATATGCATGAAGTGGTAGATTTGATCTACTTAGGGTTCCGGTGGTCAATCTATGAGATATATCAGTTTTATGCAATATTGATTGGATCAATTGCACTCGGGGGTGCATGGAAGATCAGGTGCGGATGATCATTCAGATTGGTCTGATCTGCACAAGGATCGGATTTAGGTAAAAGTGTTTTATCTAATGAAGGGACCGCCGGCTCCGCCTTGTCGTAGTGCCTTATATATCGTTGCGAGTTTCATAACGCCGGTAGATATCGTATCTATGCATAACTTGTTTTTGTAGGATGTAGTGAATGGTATGATTCATGTACATGTGATGTATGTGTGTAATCCATATGTGATCTGTGTATCATGGGTTTGTCAGCCGGCTGGAGCCAAAGCGCTATCACTGTTATTGTATAACGACCTACGTGTCGGCATGTGATGCTATATTCTTGTATGTTCCTTAGTGCTAGTGTACCTTGTTTGGAGGACTTGAAGGACAAGGCAGCCAAAGGCATGACGAACAAGTTCATAGAGATGGAAATCTCCATGAAAAGAGACATATCATTTCAAATTATATTTGGATTATTTGTGTTATTGTTATGTCTCTAGTTTTACCTCTATTAGATAGTTGGTAAACTTTGAGCCCTCAAAGAAGGTCTAGTCGGTCTCCCGCCAGTGGTACACCATCACAAGTCGAACATTTTTGGTTAGTGGGCTCATAAAATTGAGGTGCTGCCAATTTTTATCGACTAGGTGGGTTCGAGCCAGACTCTTATAGAAGAAGCACTTGGTAAGCTTGACGGGTCTATCATAATGGCTGTAGGGATCGGGGAGAGGTCGTTCATAGAAGGGGCATGAGATGCCACTCAAATAACAGGATCCGAATGAGATGCGATTAGCAAGGAATTGACTACCTAGATCACTTGACAGCTAGCGGTGATGCTAAAGCTTACTAGTCGACTTGCTTATTTAGGGTCCCGAATCACTAAGTAACCATCGGAGGGGTGTTGGTTCTAGTGGGAGCATAAGTATTAAAATGTTTAGTATGCTTGCTATTTATTAATACATGTGATGTCTACGCACTTCTATTCTTGTAGACAGTTGTTGGGCCTCCAAGTGCAGAGGTTTGTAGAATAGCAGCAAGTTTCCCTTAAGTGGATTACCCAAGGTTTATCGAACTCAGGGAGGAAGTGGTCAAAGGTATTCCCTCTCAAGCAATCCTGCAATCAAGATATAAGAAGTCTCTTGTGTCCCCAACACACCCAATACACTTGTCAGGTGTATAGGTGCACTAGTTCGGCGAAGAGACAGTGAAATACAAGCGGTAACGGTGCTAGAAAATAGCTTCTGACTTGTTGTTGACGTAGGGTAAGGTGTGTGAGTGCCAAAAAATACTTTGATGGAGCTTGACGTGGAGGTAAATACTAAAGCAAGAAAACATGAAACCGATCTCGATGCAAACGGTGTTTCAATGTCTAGAAACAAGGCCTAGGGATCATACTTTCACTAGTGAACACTCTCTCATATAAATATCCTCTCTTCATGATTCTACTCTTAACTACTCTCTGGTTGGACACTCTAATCATTCATAGGACTATAACAACACTCCTCAAAGTCTGTCTTCCCCAATCTAGATAACCCCACACTGTCACCTTGAGCTCTAGATGGTTCCATAACAATTAAATAGAGACATCCAACTCCAAATATAACTCATAACAAATATTCAATCTAGCCAAAGTGCCACACACGGTATGCACGCTGTCACTTTCACACACGTGGGGAAAAGCATAGATCTATTAAATCACAAAGAGTATTTATGTAGACTCAAACCTAAGTGCCACCATGGCGTGCACGCTGTCACTTTCACACACATCGGGAGAGCCGAGATCTATTGAAGCACTTGAGTAGCAAGGTAGATATACTTGATTACAAAGCTCATGGCCACAACAAGATTTCTCTCTAGAGAGAGATGAACACATAGCTACCGGTAGATCCCTTAGCCTCGAGGAAGAACTACTCCCTCCTCATCATGGGAATCAGCAACGGCGATGGACATGGTGATGGAGATCGATGGAGATGACTCTGGGGGCACTTCCCCATCCCGGCAGGGTGCCGGAATAGAGACTTTCTGTCCCCCGAATCTCCCCTTCGGTGGCGGCGGTGCAGCAGAACTTTTTCTAGAAGTATGATGGATTATTTAGGATTTTCTCCCCGGGGGCTTCTTATAGGCGCATGAGGCAAGGCTAGGAGGCGTCCGGAGGGCCCACACCCTACCCAGGCGTGGGGTAGGGCCCACCCACGCCTAGGGGGGTGTGGTGGCCCTAGCTTGCCTCTCCGTCTCCCCTCTAGACTTCGTGACGCCCACGGTAAAATATTGACTTTGGCTTTTGTCCCGTCCAATTCCGAGAATATTGATTTTCTACCTTTTTGGAACCAAAAACAGAAAAAATAGGCAACTGGCACTGTGGCAACTTGTTAATAGGTTAGTTCCAGAAAATATATAAAAACACCTCAATGGAGCATCAAAAATTATAGATACGTTTCCGACGTATCAACATGTCTTAAGTGTACTACATATTTTCTGTTATAGATCATGGCACCTAGTAGCAGTCTCCCTCAGATATCCGGTTTTGTATTGAGAACCATTCTTGAGAAAGATAAGATGAATGACACTAATTTTACCAACTGGTATCAAAATCCGAGAATTGTTCTCAAAAAAGAAAAAAGGATCATGTTCTAGATAACCCACTTCAAGATGAGCCAAATGAGAATGCGAGTGTCTCTACAACCAATGCCTATCGTAGAACCAAGGACGAGTCCATGCAAATTAGCTGTCTTATGCTTGATCATATGGAACCGGACTTGCAGCAGTAGTTTGAGAATGTTGAGGTCTACGATATGATCGAAATCCTTAAAAGTATGTTATAGGCCCAGGCAAAGACCGAGAGGTATCAAGTCTCTCAGGCTTTACTAAGTTGCAAGATTAAGGATGGTGACCCACTAAATATGTAAGACCCCACCCTTATAAAGGTAAAGCTCCATGTGATTGCAATGCTAGTCCCTGGATCAAATGCTAGCATCCACAATTTAAGATGAAGTACACAGAAACAAAGGTCATTATTACACTGTCATTCCAGAGATAACATAGTATGTTACAACTCCATAGCCATAGGCTAGTACAATAGTTTAACTTAACAATATAAATAAAAGTCTTCATCTTCATGTGCCACAGGCAAGCATGTTGAGTGTAGACTCATAACCCTAATCCTCATCAAAGTAACCTGCAACATCACAAGTTACAGCCACAGTGGGTCAATACATTGGAATAGTATTGGCAAGTGATACCTTATTAGAATAATAGTATCTAGCTTCTACATGAATTTGGCTAAGTGTAGCTTAGGCTTGCTTTGCTCAAAATAAGTTTTATCTATCAGTTGAAAACACTAAGTTTTTATTTGGCAAAAACTCACAAGGAACCACCAATAGACATTGGTGAACCTTTACCCTTGTTCAACCACAAGTTTTTAACTTATAAATTGGGATGAGGAGATTCTTGATAGCTTCCATGTCTTGATGCTCAAATTTTCCATTGCCGGGGACACGACTAAGTACTTAGATTTTTCCTTCTTGAGAAGTGGTGCACTTTCCCCACAAGACTTGACATTCATCAAGACGAGACCTTTCAGAAGCCTTCCCTTAGATCAAATGAACGCGTTCCAACCTATCACCCTACCACCAACTTTCCAAATGGCTAAGTTATTGCAACCTATACGATCAAGGCAGAGCCCATATTGCCATGTGGTTGCACTAGAAGTTTCTTAACATATGGCATCTCAAATCCCTTTGTTCCTGGGTGGCTTTCCACAAGTGTGATACACAAGGTAGACCATAGATATGGGCCTTGTGTAACCACTCAACATAACCCAAACAACCATTCCACCCAGGTGTTTCATTCACTTAGTTGTTTTTATTAAGCAAAACACAAGTCAAAGACTTAGTAAATTTTTCCATAACATATGTATATATTCCACCCTTGGTTGCTACTATCTAGGCTAAGCATGGCAATAGCAAGTATCTTAACTTAGTGAAAATTCTAACAATTCTACAACTACTAGGATTTCCCAAGCGTAGCATATAGATACTTAGCAAAAATTATCATGCAAGCCCTATACAAAATATCACTGATGCATAGTCAAAAATATTGGGACAAAAATATGAAGCACCACTTGCCTTGGTATTTGGGGGAGTAACAACAATCCTCACAGTCACAATCACCACTAGCACCAAAATCTACACATAAAATGATAGCTGCAAATTCATATTTCAAATAATCAAGCAAAAAATATATGAGTGCATGCAAATGCCATGTGATGATTTTTCTAAACCAAACAAGACAAGTAAATTAGTACTGAACAATAAAATAAACATTTATACACCAAATAAGCTTTATTTGGCTTTTAAAACATTTTCCAAATAATTTTTATACACAAAATAGGCCTACAAATTTCTCTGCATAAAATTCTATTTTCACTATTAGAGAAAAGCCTATGCGAGGCGCACCTAAAAGCCTATCCAAGGCGCATATCATATGCGCCTCTAGCTTCAAGCCTCGGGTATTTTTTATGCGAGGCGCATATGATATGCGCCTCCTATAATTCACATATGCGAGGCGCATATCCTCCTATACTTCACATATGCGAGGCGCATATCGATATGCGCCTCGCATATGTGAATTATAGGAGGCGCATATATGCGCCTCGCATATGTTTTACAATGCGCCTCGGATATTTATAGTATATGCGCCTCCTATAGTATCCTATATGCGCCTCCGGTAATATTTTCGAAATTCAAGTTTTACTGACCACTATAAATAATAATATACAGATATTCAAATATACAATATAGTCCAGAATACAGTATAAAGAGCACAATTTTTTTCAGAAACTTGCAATTTGCCAAAGCATAATAGAACCAACATGAATACAATACATTACACATCAATCATGACATACAAGTTCATACATCAAGTGTTTGTGCCACAAGTTCACACCTCCGAGTACAAGTTCACAATCACATTACACCTTCGAGTACAAGTTCACAATCACATTACAACTCCAATGACGTAGCTCTACCTAGATGAAGTAGAACACATAACCTACCATGAAGAGCAACAAGGTGGTGATCACGAGGAAGTTCCTCCACTTCTTCCTTCCATGCCTCCTCCACTTCTCTTCCGACACCTCTCTACTCTCATAGCCTTGGTAGCTGTTGCCCGAGAAGTTGTTCACTTGCTTCTGGCAGTCTTTCCACTCCTCGTACACACCTGGAACCCGACCGACGTACAATTCTATTGACATAATTACTAGTCTACTTGGCACACCAGATCCGCCATAATATGTTCTAATCATCGACATTTCGAAGAAAGACAAAGAAAGCAAACCACAATTCTATTGACATCATTTCCTACTTCACAAAGATAACATCAAATCCAACACTCCCAACTTATGTAGATAGTCTCTCACGTGATGTTGAATAAAAGCAGAATAAGTACAATTCTTTTTACTGCAGATCCAACTAAAATACCTGGCAAGCAGATTATAAAATATCTCTGCTACAATACTACCACAATGACAGATCAAGAACCCCATCAGGCAGTTCATTGCTTTAATAAGTTATTACTACCTAAAAGCCAACTAGTATTTGATTGCAACGACGATAAAGGATACTTCCAAGTTCAATTTCATGAAACACCATGAATGAAAGCGAAACGAATGTCTGTACCTTCACCATCAGAGTCTTGAGGCAGAATATCTTGGGGGCATCGACGTGTTCAAGTAGGCCTTCACCTCTGGGATGCCGGACCTGGCCGCCGCCGGCGCCACGTACACCGTCAGCGCCGTCGCGAACATGGTGAGAAGGAAATTTGACGCGAGGAACACCGTAAACGCCGATTCAAACCTGACGGAGTCAATTTGGAGTCAAGACCAAAAACGCCTGAATCGCGACCAGCTCAACAGAAGGCCTCGAGTGTCCCTCCACTGCTGCTCCTTACCTGCGCTCTAGCATGAGGTTGGAGGTAACGGCGAACTTGACGCCGGCGACGTTCTCGACGCCAAGATTGGCGACGAAGGCGGCGGCGGCGGTGAGCGTCCCGACGAGGAAGCAGAGAGCCCACTTGAGCGCGAAGTAGCGCAGGATGTGGGTCCGCCCCCGCGCCCTCCAGTCCTGCTTGAACACGTCGTTCTCGATCAACCTGCACGGGACCGATGGAGTCAGTCTAGACCAAATGAAGCCAAGCTAGCAAACGTATCGCGTGAAATTTTGGGGGAGATGGGCGTAGTGCGTACTCGTAGTCGAGGCTCTCGATGGGGCTGACGTCGGTGCCGACGAGCGTGACCTGGGAGGTGACGTTAGACCGCAGGCGGCCGAAGGAGGAGAGGAACCGCCACGGGCCCGCCGCTGCTGCTCCTCCTCGCCGTCCTCGCCCGCCGCGTCCTGGAAGAAGAAGGACGAGCCAGATGAGATGAGCGGGGCCTCAATGTCAGCCTCCGGATCCGCCGCGCCGCCACCACTCCTGCCCCCTGCTACTCCCTCGGAGCCATCGCCTCTCCGGCTCCACCGATCTGCTCCACTGTTCCGCTCCCGGCCACCAGTCCACCACACACGACACGAGCAGGGGAGTGGTATGACTGGGACACTGACCGATGGGACCAGAGGCCACGGGGTCCCACGTGTTATTCAACAGTATCTCTGTGAAGTTGGCTCCATGTGGGAAAAGCTGGAAAAAAGTGGTGTCAGGTTATGCGAGGCGCATATTGCACAATATGCGCCTCCTATAATTCAAACTATAGGAGGCGCATATAGCAATATGCGCCTCGCATATGCGGCCACCTACCACCGCCCGGGCCCGCAGGAGTTACTTGAGGCGCATATGAGCATATGCGCCTCGCATATTATCAAATATAGGCGGCGCATATAACCATATGCGCCTCGCATATTCGTGCACCTACCAACACGCGGGCCCACATAGATTATGCGAGGCGCATTCTGTCCATATGCGCCTCGCCTATCTAATATATAGGAGGCGCATATGACTAGAATGCGCCTCGTATAATATGGGGCTGCTAGATTCCGTCCGTACAGGGATTATAGGAGGCGCATTCTTATCATATGCGCCTCGCCTATTTTTATACTAGAGGCGCATATCACAAAGTGCGCCTCGCCTATTTTATAGGAGGCGCATATTTCTAAATGTGTCACGCATAAGCATGTCTCCTATAGCCTTTTCTCTAGTAGTGTTTAACAGAAGCAAATCACAAAACCAAGCCTATAGATGTGTAGGATTTATTTTTGTGATTCCAATGGTATATTATTTGCATTTTTTTTGGATAAACAGAACAAAAGTTATTGAATTTACAAGTTTGAATAACTAATAGATTCAAAACAGATTTTAAATTAAAATCCCAGACACGTGGGCGTGTCTGATTGGCCCATACCGGTTCGGCCGGATCGATCAACGAGAGCCGCATGATTTAAATAAAATCGCACGGGCCAGATCTATTCGTACCCCTTTGATAAGTGATCTAATCCTACGCGCTAGATCTAGATCCAACGGTGTCCGATCGAACGACCATGGATGGGCGACACAAATGGGTGCTGGCGGCAGCGCTACTGGCAATGGTGCTCCGGAGATTCCAAACGGGGCTAGGGGTAGTGGCGATGCTTACCAGCGTCGCAAGGATGCGAGGATGCTCAAGGTGGCTTCGGCTTGGACGGGGGCGAGCTGCTGTGGCCGTGGGAGCTCGTCGGAGTTGCGGACAGCATCGGGTCGATGCAAACGGTGACGAAGACAACGACCTGGATCACCCCAGTGCAAACAAAGTGCATCAGGACATGCTCAAGGTCCAGGCGAACAAGTGGGTTTGAACTAGAAGGCGAGGGGTGCTCGTATCTTACCGGGATTGCTCGACGGAGTTGAGCTGCGGCTTTGTCGTTTCTAGAGGTGGACGGGGACGACGACCTGGGGAGATTTAGAACAAATCGAATGCATGAGAAGATGCGCAAGACGATGGCGAAGCAGGTTGTGTGAACCAGAAGGCAAGGCGCGCTCGAGACTCACCGTGATGGCTTGCCGGAGGTGCTCGGTGCTGCGGCGGTGCAAGCGAGAATTCGTGGAGCCTGGCGGCGCTTCTGGATGGTTGTGTTGGGGGAAATGGCCGCGAGGGAGAGGGGATTAAGTAGCCAGAGGAAGGGCGGGGATTTCACACAGAATCAACGAAAATTACTCAAATGAAAATGCGGCAGTGAAGGGGGGAAGAAACGACGGAGGGCTTGGTCGTGGGTGGGGTTTGGGGACGACGATGATGAGGCAGGTGGGACCAGAGCGTCAGTGAGAGGGGGTGCGCGTGCGGGTGAGAAACATAGAGGAGGGGAAAACCCGGGTGGGCTGGCTGTTGGGCTGCTTCTGTTATTGGGCTGGAAGGCTGGCGCAGGACCTTTTATTTTTCTTTATTCCTTTTCTATTTCTGTTTTAATTTTCTGAAATCATTTTCAAATGCTTTTCAAATGAGTTTGAATTCAAATTTCTTTTGTATTTTTGCAGTGAAAACCTTGTACTCAAATGAGTGTAAAACCTTACTGTTTAATCCAAGGCACTTTGACATAAAGGAAAATAAAATAAAACCATGCCTTAATATGATTATAGATAATAGGCATAAAATGGTTTCATATTTGAATTTTGTTTTTGAGAATTTTGTGCAAGCTTTACATTCATATTTGAAATATTTCTAATCATAACAAGGTTTTCTCATACTTTGAGAGTAAAATAGAACCTTTGGCTTTCTAGCATAAAATAATAGGCATAAGAATGGTTTCTTATTTTGAAATCTTATTTGAAAATAATCAAATGCTTATGAATGCATGAATGATATGCAAACTTTTCAAATTATGATTTTTGGGATGTTACAAATCTAACCCCCTTAAGGTGAATCTCGCCCTCGAGATTTGGATTGGCTAGAAAATAGGTTTGGGTGGTCTTTCCGAAGATCATCTTCTCTTTCCCTTGTTGCTTCTTCCTCGGAATGTTGGTTCCACTAAACTTTGCAGAATTTGATAGTCTTTGTCCAAGTAACTCTTTCTGCAGTCTCAAGAATCTTGATAGGCTTCTCTTCATAGGTGAGATCACTTTCCAATTGGACCTCTTCCAAGGGTATAGTATCCTTCAAAGAAGTATCTTCCATATCCGGATGGCATTTCTTTAGCTGACTTACGTGAAATACATTGTGAACGGCAGACAATGATTCAGGCAATTCAATCTCATATGCCACTTCTCCTTTACGGCGCAGAATCTTGAATGGTCCAACATATCTTGGGGCCAATTTTACTTTGACTCCAAACCTCTTCACTCCACGAAGTGGTGATACTCTAAGATAAGCTCTATCACCCACCTCATAGGTGACTTCCCTATGCTTGGGATCTGCGTAGCTCTTTTGTCGGGACTGTGCTATCTTCTGAAGGGAATATGCCCTGAGAGGCAATAATAAAGTGTTTATTATGTGTATTCCAAGTATATGATAGATGTTTATTTTGCATGCTATAATTGTATTAATACGGAAATTTTAATACATGTGTGTTTAATAAACAAACAGAAAGTTCCTAGTTATGCCTCTCTCATAAACTAGTTCGTTGATTAACAAGATGATCACAGTTTCCTGATCATAGACATTGGATGTTGTTAATAACGAGATCACAACATTAGTGTAATGGTGTGATGAACATTCATCCGAAGTATAGCATTACGATCAAAGTCATTGAGTTTATATTGCTATAAACAACTTACGAAGTAATCCTAATCCTTAGACCATGAGATCATGCCAATCACTAACACCGGAAGAGTTTCTTGTTGACATCAAACGTCACACCGTAATTGGGTGATTATAAAGATCGCTTCAAAGCTACTAAAGTGTTATGTTGAGAATCATGGATCAAGAGTGGAATTTGTTCATCCCAATGACGGATAGATATACTCTGGGCCCTCTCGGTGATATCACATTGGTTAGCTTGCAAGCAAGTGATTTGATCACTAGAATGTTATATCACGGGAACGAGAAAAGAGTGCATGTCAGTAACAAGATCAAACTAGGTATGGACATACCGATGATCGAGTCTCGGACATGTAATATATCGTGAAACAAAGGGATTAAGATACAAGCATAAAAGGTTCCGACGATCATAGGAAAGTCATCGTTGAATGTGTGGGAGTCAGTATGGATCTCCAGGTCCCACTACTGATTATTGATCAGAGAAGGGTCTCGATCATGTCCGCATTATTCGCGAACCGTAGGGTGACACACTTAAGGGACACTGACATCCAGTTAGAGCAAATGTTTCATGCCGAAAGAATAAACAAGCGCAGGAATTTATTTCACTAGATACCGAAACAGGTTTTCGGGTGAAATTGCATAAAGAGGTTATGCATGTGAAATATAATTCTAGCAAGGGGTTATATGTGAATGTTTGTCATTAAAGTAATTGACAAAATTCTGAATAAATAAAAGAGTTTTATTTAATGAGAGTTTGCATTAAATTTGGTGGAAATTTAATAGCAAGTTTGAGTGGGATTTTGAGTGGAGGGATTTGAATGGATTTTTGTGAGTGGAGTGTCCACCCACATGAAGAGGGGAGGGCAAGGGAGCAGACCCCATGCGCCGGCCACCCCCTTGGGGTTCCCCCCTCCTCCTATAAAAGCCACCCCTCTCCTCACTTCTTACACACACCTGCTCGTGAAGGATCTCTCTCCCCTCTAGAATTTATTCCCCATGGTCTCGGACTAGCGAGATACATGTTCCTGGTGGCTATTCGGCAAGAAAGGGTTGTGCTTCCGCTGCATCGCTGGAGCGAGCAGGCGGAGGTTGCTCAGTGTCTTGTACGTGTGTGCGAGCACGGATGCGCTGCTGCTTTGCGGCGCTAGGACTTCCTCTTGATCTTGAGATCGGCAAGATCGTCTACATCAACCACGAGTTGAACTCGTTAAGCTTTGTCGGTCTTCAAGGGTATGTTCTCTACGGATATACATCCGCCCGTTGTTTGTATCTAGTAGATAGATCTTGGTACATAGTTCCCATCGTAGGAAAATTTTGTTTTCTATGCTACGAACCCTACAGTGGTATGAGAGCCGGATCTATGCGTAGATGCTTTACACGGGTACTACACATATGATTATGTGGGCGATAATGATCATGTTGTTGCTCCTTAGTTGTAATTTTGGATATTGGTGGCATAGTGGGATGAAGCAGCCGGGACAAACTTTACATGTCCTCGCACATGAGACATGTTCCACGCTTGACATGCAACTAGTTTGCAAAAGTGTCTAGCGGGTGTCTGTCTCTCCTACTATAGTCAATATCTATTTTGCAACGAGTTGTCAACAATTTGGTTATCCTCGTTGTGGTTCATGTTCGTAGGTAAGAACGGTTCTATCTTCGAAAGCCCTAAGCCACGTAAAACTTGCAATGGATAAATTAGAGGCGTCTAGTTTAGATTGTTGTTGGGCTAGAGTCATGATATGGTGATGTTGTAAGTAGAAGTATGAGATGATACTCTTACACCACACATAGCGTGTAAATTCCATAGACCTTGGACTTACACATAAAGGTATGATAGTGATCATACCACTATGCACATGATAGAGATCATATCCAGGAACCATATCATTTCACTAATAAACATGTGATGTTTGATAGCATCTTATATCGCTTGTTTAGCGCTTTGTTAGCATAATAAGATGATCCCTCATTTAAATATCAAGATAAGAATGTGTTCTTCCTTTAGTATGCACCGATTAAGTTTTCGTCGCTCCAAGACATCACGTGATGATCGGTGTTCTAGGATCCACGACCATATATCGGGTGTAAAATAGTTACACACGCGAATACTAAGGTTCAAACTTGGAGATCCTAGCATGTACAGACATGGCTTCGGAACACGGACCGAAAGGTTAAGGATGAGTCATATAGTAGATATGATGCCCATTTGATGCCCGCCTTTGAATCTACACCGACTCACGTGATGATCGGACTTGGTGTAGTGGATTTGGTTCATGTAATCACCAAAAGGCACGAGGGATGTCGTTTTTGAGTGGGAGTTCATTCGTAATATGGATTAGTTGAACTCAATCTATCATAAACTTAGTCTAAACTTTACAAATTCTGTTGTAGATGGCACCACCTGCTTTTAATTTCAATGTGTTCATGGAGAAAGAGAAACTTGCAATGAATGGTAGCAACTTTACCGAATGGGCCATGAATTTGAGGATTCTCCTCACTGCTGCACAAAAGCAATATGTGCTAGAAGAGACACTAGGCCCCCCACCTTTTGAGGATGCCCCTAACGAGGAGAAGAATGTCTATCAGACTCGTCATGAGGACCACAACTTAGTTCATTGCGGCATATTGTATGGGCTAGAGAGCCGAAACTTCGAAAACGTTTCGAAAACAGCAATGCATTTGATATAATGGGTGAGTTGAAAATGATTTTCGACACACATGCTGCTGTAGAGAGCTACAACGCTTCAGAAAAGTTCTTTAGCTGCATGATGGAAGAACACAGCTCCGTTAGTGAGCATGTACTCAAGATGTCGGGTTACATCGATAAGCTTGTGTCCTTGGGAATAACGATTCCCATTGACTTAGGCATCCATCGTGTTCTGCAGTCTCTGACACCTAGCTATAAGAGCTTCGTGATGAACTATAATATGCAAGGCATGAAGAAGTCTCTCCCCGAGCTTCTGTCAATGCTTAAAACTGCAGAAGTGGAGATCAAAAAGTAACATCAAGTGTTGATGATCAATAGGAACACTGGTTTCAATAAAGACAAGAAGGGAAAACGGAAGGGAAGTAAGGGCGGCAAGCCGGTTGCCGTGCCTGAAAATAAACCCCGAGTTGGACCTAAGTCTGATACCGAGTGCTACTATTGTAAGGGGACTAGCCACTGGAAGCGCAACTGCCCCAAGTATTTGGCAGAGAAGAAGGCCGACAAGGAAAACAAAGGTATATATGATATACATGTTATTGATGTGTACTTGACTAGTGCTCGCAGTAGCACCTGGGTATTTGATACCAGTTCAGTTGCTAATATTTGTAACTCGAATCAGGGGCCGCGGAACAAGCGACCGCTAGCAAGGGGTGAGGTCAAGATGCGTGTCGGCAATGGATCAAGCGTTGATGTGATCGCCGTCGGAACGCTACCTCTCCACTTGCCATCGGGATTAGTAATAAACTTGAAGAATTGTTATCTGGTGCCAACACTTAGCATGAACATTGTATTTGGATCATGTTTAATTCGAAGTGGTTATTCATTTAAATCCGAGTAGAATGGTTGTTCTATTTATATGAATGAAATCTTTTATGGTCATGCACCGATGATGAATGGTTTATTTATTTTGGATCTCGATAATAATGTTACACATATTCACAATGTTGATGCTAAAAGGATTAAACTTAATGATGATATATCCGCTGGCACTACCGTCTAGGTCATATTGGCGTTAAACGCATGAAGAAGCTCCATTCGGATGGACTTTTTGAATCACTTGATTTTGAATCATTTGATACATGTGAGCCATGTCTTATGGGAAAGATGACTAGAACGCCGTTTTTCGGTTCAATGGAACGGGCGACAGATTTATTGGAAATCATACATTTTGATGTATGTGGTCCAATGAGTGTGTCGGCGCGAGGTGGATATCGTTATTTTGTTACTTTCACGGATGATTTGAGTAGATATGGGTATATCTACTTGATGAAACACAAGTCTGAAACATTTGAAAAGTTCAAAGAATTTCAGAATGAAGTGGAAAATCATCGTAATAGAAAGATCAAATTTCTACGGTCCGACCATGGAGGTGAGTATCTAAGTTACGAGTTTAACACTCACATGAAAGAGTGTGGAATTGTTTCACAACTCACACCTGCCGGAACACCACAGCGAAATGGTGTGTCGGAATGTCGTAATCGTACTTTATTAGATATGGTTCGATCTATGATGTCTCTAACGGACTTGCCGTTGTCATTTTGGGGTTATGCACTAGAAACTGCTGCATTCAGTTTAAATCGGGCACCATCTAAATCCGTTGAAAAGACATCGTATGAATTATGGTTTGGAAACAAACCTAAGCTGTCATTTCTTAAAGTTTGGGGATGCGATGTTTATGTGAAGAAACTTCAACCGGATAAACTTGATGTAAGATCCCTCCTTTGTAAAGGAAAAGGGATCCCTGTGATTGCAATGCTAGTCCCTGGATCATTGCTAGCATCCACAGTTTAAGATGAAGTACACAGTGTAGGGGTTCGTAGCATGGAAAACAAAATTTTCTATCGCATACAAACAAACAAGCCAAGATCTATCTACTAGATTGTAGCAACGAGTTGATGGAATAACTTACCCTCGAAGATTCCAAAGCGGTTAACGAGAGCAGATTCTCGTGGGTGATGTAGTCGTACTCTTTCCGATCTCAAGATCGTGTAGACGATCCTTCCGGCGCCATGTTCCGACAGCGCTCCCGCAGTCGGTCACACGTTCGGTACTCGACGAAGACCTTCCTCTCCCTTGTTCCAGCAGGCAGCGGAGGTTGTAGCACTCTCCTCGCGATTCCGGCAGCACAACGGCGTGGTACCGGAAGTAGAGGGGAGATCCCGCAGGGCTTCGCCTTAAGCCGGAGCGAGTATGGTGGAGTATGAGAGAGGCTTTAGTGGTCTAGGGATTAGACACACCAATTAGAAGGCTCTAAACCGAAGGCTAGGGCAATTAGAAGCTCTAAACCAAAACGGCTCTAAACCGGAGGTTGTGGCTAGGGTTTAGATTTAGAGGATAGGAACTTGTGTGTCTTGAGGAGGAGGCCCTGCCCCTCCTTTTATGGGTGGAGAGGGCCGGCGGCCAAGGGGAGGGAGGGGAGTCCCTCCCCAACTCGGCCTAGGGTGGCGCGCCGGCTTGGAGAGGAGGGACTCCTCTCCAAGTCGGTTTCAACCTCCTCTTGCTTGTTTCCCTCACTTTCCTGTTTTAGCCGTTTGACTTTCAAACTGCTATTTGACTTTTCAATTAAGGATTCAATTTAATCCTTTATTTGGAACAGCGAGAACACTAAGTACATGATGCAATCATTCCAATATGTAATGACACATTCATGTACCCCTTCCCCTCCGGAGTGCCGGACATTCCGGAACCTTCTAGAATGTTCCCGATGAAAACACCGGAATCATTCCCCAACTCCGAAACGGGACTTTCCTTATATGAATCTTATTCTCCGGACTATTCCGGATCTCCTCGTGATATCCCGGATCCCATCCGAGACTCCGAACAACATTCGGTCTCTTTCTCATAATACCATAACTACTCAAACAACGTCGAATCCTTCAGTGTGTCTCCCTACGGTTCGTGAATTATGTGGACATGATCGAGACACTTCTCCGAACAATAACCAATAGAGGAATCTGGAAATTCATATGGCTCCCACATATTTCTACGATTACTTTGCGATCGAATGAACCACTTACATACGATACCAATTTCCCTTTGTCTCACGATAGTTTACTTATCCGAGGTTTTGATCGTCGGTATCTCTGCATACCTAGTTCAACCTCGTTACTGATAAGTACTCTTTTCTCGTTCCCGTGATATGTGATCCCTTGTGAACCAGTCACATGCTTGCAAGCTAATTGGATGACATTTCACCGAGAGGGCCCAGAGTATATCTATCCGTCATATGGATGGACAAATCCCACTCTTGATCCATGTGTTTCAACCAATACTTTCTGAACACTCAATGCCACCTTTATAGCCACCCTGTTACGGTGTGGTGTTTGATGACATCAAAGCATCCATCCGGAAAAGGTGATATGCATGATCTCATGGTCGAAGGAATTAGGTTACTATGTATCAGAAAGCATATAGCAATTGAACTATTGAAATGACTTGATCTTTATGCTACGCTTATCTATAGGAGTATGTCCATCACATCATTCTCCTAATGATATGATCATGTTGTTAATAACATCTCTATGTTCATGATCAGGAAACCATGATCATATATTAACCAACAAGCTAGTTTAACAAAAGGCTTTACTAGGGATTCTTATTTTAGTTTACAAATCACACAAGTATTAATGTTTCCGGTTAATACAATTATAGCATGGTATGTAAACATTTATCATAAGTGTGAAGATATGATAACAACCACTTTATTATTGCCTCTTGGGCATATCTCCAACAGTCTCCCACTTGCACTAGAGTCAATAATCTAGTTTCAAACCTTTGTGTATTCAACACCTATGGCTTTCCGGTGTTGTATGTACACGATTGCTAGTGGTCAACTGATCTCCGGATCTGACACTTCCAGGTCCGTGTGTAATTGCATGTTTTTGCGTCTCTACGCATCACTCATTCTCTAATGAGATGGCTTTGTATAAATTTGGTCTTTCGGTGTGACCTTTAGCTCTTTGGGGTTAAAACATGTTGATAATATTGTCGCACAATATATCTTCATAGTATTATCCCACTGTGAACTACACCTAGTTTGATAACAAACTACTTGACACAAATGCCCTCTTTTGCTGCTAAAATAGCAGTCATATACTTTAGCCTTTTGTTGTAGTATCTGTCACAATGTCTTAACTTTGGAACTCATCCAAATCCATTATGGAACTCACTTTCCATTATATTGTGCCACCCTTAGTTTAGATTGAGATAAACTTAATTTGTACTTTGTGACAAAGCTAGTATCAATGTAGTACTTTTACAATGAACTAACCATCTATTTGTCACTTCTACAAATATTATACTCTTAGTTCTTCCAAAAGATCATAAGAATATCCTTACTATTGTCCAATGATCATCTTACGAATCATTCTGGTATATGCTTACAACATTTAGAGCATAGGACATATCTAGATTTGTACATATCACAGTATGATTGATATAAATACTCTTTGTGATTTCATACATCAAGTATCAATCTATACTTGATTATTTGTTTCACTTTACCAAATGTCAATACACTTGAATATATCATCAACATTGAACTCATTCAATCCTTTCTGTGCGACAAGAACCTCTTCTTGTAGTTTCTATATTGAACTCATTCAATATCTTGTCTATGTACTTCTGGCACAACCATATTAGCGTCTATTGATGCCAAATATTTGGGTTTTTCCTAAGTCTTTCATCGGGATGAAATTCTTAATATGTGTTAATAAAAGATACATTATTTCCAATCAACAATATGTCTTCCACATAATGTATTAGAAACATGTCTTAGCGCTCCCACTTAATTTCTTGCAAATGCAAGCATCTTCATCGTCTCTAATGAACTTTTAAACTCCTTTAACAGTTTCATCACAGTGAAGATTCCAACTCCGCGATGCTCACTTTAACCATTGAAGTTTGCATATGCTTTTAGCATCCTTTGAATTAACAAAACCCTATGGACCGTGTTATGCGCATGTCCTAGGTAACGATTCTATTAGAAGAACTTTTTTTGTTTATTCAACTACCATATAACAAATTATATGTAGTGGTTGCTACATTAATCCGTCTAGACTAAATATCACTATGAAAGATCAAATCTTGTCATAGTCAACCTTTGAACATTTTGTGAACTCTTTCCCAACATGTCGACTATTTCATAGATGTAAAACATCCATGTCTATTTCTTTATAGATCCAGACACAACTGTAAGGTCTTACACCTTTCTCGAGGGTCTTTCAAGTTAAAAACTTGATTTCTCGTGTATGGAACTATCACGGATTTTATGGCTTCAAGCCATTTGATGGAGTCAGGGCTCATCATCGCTTCTTTGTACGTAGTCGGATCATTATTGTCAAATAATGATTTAACTCTCAAATCTTGGTATTTGATTGTTCATCCGACCTACTTGTTTCAATAGGAACTTAGATCTCCGTGACCACAACCTTTGAAGTACGCGAGCCATGAGCATTGTTTGCTAACTCCGGAACACTTTTCGGCGCTGCGCAACTTTGCACATATAGCTAAGGTTCTTTTTAACCTTATCAAAGTTCTATTGTCCTCCCACTTAACTTTTCACGAAAAATTCCTTCTCAAAGAAACTTGACGTTCTAAGCGACAAACACTTTTGTCTCTGGTGTTTATGGAGGAATACTTAACAGTAATACAAAGACAGGTTCATCCGACTTTGGTTGCAAACATCTTTCTTATGTATAGCATACCAATGTTTAAGAAAGGACTACTTGGGTTTTATCCCAAACCATAACTTTATATGGTGTCATTTCAGCGAATTATGATGGAGCTCTTTTCAGTGGAAAAACGGTAATCTCTAAAGCTTTTAATCTTTAAAATACAATGGCAGTTTTATGAATTACACCTTCGATCTTACCATGCCAAACAAGGTTTAATTACATATCTCGAATGCTCCATACTCTTATGGTGTTTCGGGAAATGCAAATCCACAGAACAATTCCTTAAATCTTAGGTATTATGCTAAACTTGTAACTCAAATATCTTCTTTTATGATCTTATCATAAACTATTTATATTCTTGTTACAAATGATTTTGTACTTCATCTTGAAAGTCTTTGAACTCTTCAAATGTTTCATACTTCATCCTTATTTAAGCAAATATTCATATATTCACTCAAATTTTCGGAGAAAGCATATGAAGTTGAAATCCATCGCTCTTGACTATACATAATGGACTTCATACAACAATATGTACAAGTTCCAATAAGCTAGTCTATCGTTCCCTTTTGGCCTATGAACGAAGTTTTAATTATCTCTTAGGAAAGTTTCACAAGCGTTATGTGATCAAAATCAAAAGACTCCAAAATTCCATCCACATGGAATTTCTTCATGTTTTCTTTCCAATATAATTTAAACGGCGATGTCACTTCCTAAGTGATCTTTCAATCAATTTGTCTTTCAACATTTTTAGCACTAGTTTTATGGATGTGATTTCTCCAACGAGATTTGTGAATCATCTATCTTTTATGGATTACGGCAATTATTTGAACAACCCTTTTGTTCTCATAACACCTGATAAAACAAATCTTGAAGGCAAGCTTTGATGTTTAACAAGCAGCACAATAACCCTTTTATTTGTTCTCGATGAACATCATCACATATTCTTTTGCTAGTTACTTAGGCCATTGTAGTTCATGAATTGTGTTGTTTCGTATGACAATTCACACCAACAAATTCAGTATCAAATACTTAAGAACCACATTGTTTAATAAGCAAAAGAATATAGCCATAACATGTATATCATCTATATACTAAACTGAACAATTCTAGTCTTTTCTTTTCTGCCATATATTTATGAGATTCTCTTTCAGTATCTCCTTTTCTGTTTGAAAGAATCTATCAACATCAACAGTGGAGTCATACATATGACACATAGTACAAAGCGTGTATAGTTAAATACCAATGTCTTTGGACTTGCACTTTGAAGTAGATCACCATCATCAAATGTTTGGTGTTCTTTCAAATTCCTTTCTTTAGTAATCTCTTGGTGTAGTAAACATTTTACCTACATCAAATATTCACCCTTATCATGGAATCGTCCATGATCAAGCTACTTTTAGCTTATAACGATGAATTATGAGTATAATGTTGCTATCCAAAACCTTTTGGAGGATTAGGACAACAAGTGTCTCCAACCTTTTTGCAAATTCTCATCAAAATATGAGAACATGAACTTTGCCATATTATACTCTATCATGTTGTAACCAAAACTTCGTTTCAGATATCACAATATCTTCCACACATCATGGTTTCTGAAACAACTCTTTCAGATCCTAGATAACCTTGATATTAAGAGAATCCTTTGAATATCAAGAATCATGGAGACAAACATGATACTTATATACTAACACTTGGAATTGTTACTCTTGATTTAATACTAATTATTAAACTTCATGGAGTAACCAGAACTTACTGAAAGTTTGCAATAGGACTTTTAAACTTTAGATTAACACTTCAAAACAATACGATACCAGTTCGTAAAGTAACTAACCAGAATTCTATAGTTCTATCATCTCAATTATAACTAAGCGCAAGGTGGTAAACGGATGCCAATGACTACAACAACTATGCAAATTCACTTTGATTTAATTTATGATAAATTGAGTTCTAATTAATAATTAAACTAATCTAGGTGAACTCCCACTCAAAACAATATCCCTCACATTGTTTTAGTGATCACACGAACCAAATCCACTACATAAACACCGATCATCACGAGAGTTGATATAGTTTCAATGGCGAACAATCATCATGTTCATCATATCTACTATATGATTCATGCTTTACCTTTCGGTGATCCGTGTTCCGAGACCATGTCTGTACATGCTAGGCTCGTCAAGATCAAACCTTAGTTTCCGCATGAGCAAATCTGGCTTGCTCACGTTGTATACACTTGCAGAATCTAACAAACCCGATCATCACGTGGTGCTTCGAAACAACAAGCTTTAGCAACGGTGCTAACTAAGGGTGAACACTTTATGACTTGAAATTGATGTGCATGAGGGATCATCTTATAATGCTACCGTCGTCTACTAAGCAATACAAGATGCATAAAGGATTAACATCACATGCAATTCAATAATATGTGATATGATATGGCCTTTCTTCTTTGTGCTTCCGATCTCCATCTTCAAGCACGAACATGATCTCCATCATCACCGGCATTGCATCAAGGTCAATGACGCTTCTCCATGGTTGTCGTCCACCGGCTTCAACTATTACAACTACTTTGAATAGACACGCGGGTCTTAACATAAATTAAAGACAACCATATGGCTCCTGCCAGTTGCCAACTTACAATAAGGAACATTGCATACATCAAATATAATCACAATCATGGCCATATCACATCACTGCACACCCCTGCAAAACAAAGTTAGACGCCTCTACTTTCTTTGCATATTTTACGTGGTTTGGGGCTTTCAATAAGTGTCGTTCTAACTTACGAACATGAACCACAACATTGATACTAGTATTGTTAATCACCCGTTGTAAATTGGATCTTAACTATGCTAGGAGAAACAGGCACCCGCAAAGCCACTTATGCAATACAAGTTGCATGTCGAGCGTGGAGCAAGTCTCATGAACGATGTCATGTAAGGTTAGCCCGGGCCGCTTCATCCCAACATACCGCAAGATGCAAAGTACACAAGAAGCAATCAACAATAAAAGCATCAACGCCCACAATGACCATTGTGTTCTACTCGTGCAACAGATCTACATATAGACACGGCTCTGATACCACTGTAGGGGTTCGTAGCATGGAAAACAAAATTTTCTATCGCATACAAACAAACAAGCCAAGATCTATCTACTAGATTGTAGCAACGAGTTGATGGAATAACTTACCCTCGAAGATTCCAAAGCGGTTAACGAGAGCAGATTCTCGTGGGTGATGTAGTCGTACTCTTTCCGATCTCAAGATCGTGTAGACGATCCTTCCGGCGCCACGTTCCGACAGCGCTCCCGCAGTCGGTCACACGTTCGGTACTCGATGAAGACCTTCCTCTCCCTTGTTCCAGCAGGCAGCGGAGGTTGTAGCACTCTCCTCGCGATTCCGGCAGCACAACGGCGTGGTACCGGAAGTAGAGGGGAGATCCCGCAGGGCTTCGCCTTAAGCCGGAGCGAGTATGGTGGAGTATGAGAGAGGCTTTAGTGGTCTAGGGATTAGACACACCAATTAGAAGGCTCTAAACCGAAGGCTAGGGCAATTAGAAGCTCTAAACCAAAACGGCTCTAAACCGGAGGTTGTGGCTAGGGTTTAGATTTAGAGGATAGGAACTTGTGTGTCTTGAGGAGGAGGCCCTGCCCCTCCTTTTATGGGTGGAGAGGGCCGGCGGCCAAGGGGAGGGAGGGGAGTCCCTCCCCAACTCGGACTAGGGTGGCGCGCCGGCTTGGAGAGGAGGGACTCCTCTCCAAGTCGGTTTCAACCTCCTCTTGCTTGTTTCCCTCACTTTCCTGTTTTAGCCGTTTGACTTTCAAACTGCTATTTGACTTTTCAATTAAGGATTCAATTTAATCCTTTATTTGGAACAGCGAGAACACTAAGTACATGATGCAATCATTCCAATATGTAATGACACATTCATGTACCCCTTCCCCTCCGGAGTGCCGGACATTCCGGAACCTTCTAGAATGTTCCCGATGAAAACACCGGAATCATTCCCCAACTCCGAAACGGGACTTTCCTTATATGAATCTTATTCTCCGGACTATTCCGGATCTCCTCGTGATATCCCGGATCCCATCCGAGACTCCGAACAACATTCGGTCTCTTTCTCATAATACCATAACTACTCAAACAACGTCGAATCCTTAAGTGTGTCTCCCTACGGTTCGTGAATTATGCGGACATGATCGAGACACTTCTTCGAACAATAACCAATAGAGGAATCTGGAAATTCATATGGCTCCCACATATTTCTATGATTACTTTGCGATCGAATGAACCACTTACATACGATACCAATTTCCCTTTGTCTCACGATAGTTTACTTATCCGAGGTTTTGATCGTCGGTATCTCTGCATACCTAGTTCAACCTCGTTACTGATAAGTACTCTTTTCTCGTTCCCGTGATATGTGATCCCTTGTGAACCAGTCACATGCTTGCAAGCTAATTGGATGACATTTCACCGAGAGGGCCCAGAGTATATCTATCCGTCATATGGATGGACAAATCCCACTCTTTATCCATGTGTTTCAACCAATACTTTCTGAACACTCAATGCCACCTTTATAGCCACCCTGTTACGGTGTGGTGTTTGATGACATCAAAGCATCCATCCGGAAAAGGTGATATGCATGATCTCATGGTCGAAGGAATTAGGTTACTATGTATCAGAAAGCATATAGCAATTGAACTATTGAAATGACTTGATCTTTATGCTACGCTTATCTATAGGAGTATGTCCATCACATCATTCTCCTAAAGATATGATCCTGTTGTTAATAACATCTCTATGTTCATGATCAGGAAACCATGATCATATATTAACCAACAAGCTAGTTTAACAAGAGGCTTTACTAGGGACTCTTATTTTAGTTTACAAATCACACAAGTATTAATGTTTTCGGTTAATACAATTATAGCATGGTATGTAAACATTTATCATAAGTGTGAAGATATGATAATAACCACTTTATTATTGCCTCTTGGGCATATCTCCAACACACAGATACAAAGGTCATTTATTACATCCATTCCAGAGTTAAACATAGTCTTTACAACTCAAGGCCACAGGCCTAATACAAGAGTTTGAATAAGTAAATAAATATAAGTCTTCATCTTCATGTGCCACAGGCAAACATGTTGAGTGTAGACTCATGACACCTAATCCTCATCAGAGTAACCTGCAACATCACAAGTTACAGCCACAGTGGGTCAATACTTTGGAATAGTATTGGCAAGTGATACCTTAGTAAAATTTAGGTGGACTATATTACTATATGCAATTTGGCTAAGTGTAGCTTGGCTTGCTTTGCACAAAATAGGTTTTTCCTATTAGTTGAAATCACTAAGTTTTTCTTTGTCAAAACTTTTCCCAAGGAACCATCAATAGACATTGAGGTCCTTCACCCTTGTTCACCCACAAGTTTTACTTAGAAGTTGGAGTTATGAGATTCTTGATAGCTTCCATGTCTTGATTCTCAAGTTGTCCATTGCCATGGACTTGGCTAAGTACTTAGATTTTTCCATCTGCAGAGGTTGTGCACTTTCCCCACCAGACTTGGTTTCCCAAGACAGGACCTTTCAGAAGCCTTTCCTTAGACCAAATGGACGCGCTCCAACCTATCATTCCCACTACGACCAACTGTCCAAATGGATAAGTTCTAGCAACCTATGTGATCCAGGCAGAGCCCATATTGCCAAGTGGCTGCACTAGAAGCTTCTCAACACTTGGCCTCTAAAATCCCTTTGCTCCTGGGTGGCTTTCCACAAGTGAGATACACAAGGTAAACCATAGCCATGGGCCTTGTGTAACCACTCAACCAAATACCACCAATCAAGTCCCTTTCCACCCAGGTGATTCATTGACTTAGTTGTTTTATTAAGAAAAACATAAGTCCAAAGACTTAGAAATATTTTCATCATAGCATGTATAATTTACCAACCCTTGTTTGATACTAGCTAGGCTAAGCATGGCATATATGGTACTTAAATTAGAAATTTCCTAGCAATTCTACAACTACTTAGGATTTCCCAACATGGCATTAGGCAAAAATAATAACATGCAAGACTTAGCAAAATATTTCTAATGCTTGTATAAAAATATAGGGATAGTAATATTCATGAAGTACCACTTGCCTTGGTAGTTGGGAGAGTATCACTCTTCACAATCACAATCACTAGCACCAAAGTCTACACAAAGAATGGTAGCAACAAGTTACACACAACATATACAAACAAACAAAAATACATATGCATGCATGCAAAATGCTAAGTGATGATTTTTAAAACTCAACCAAGCAAGTGCATAGTACTGAATCATAAACAAGTCAAAAACTTGCTAAAAAAAGTTTATTTGACACTAAAACAATTTCCTAAACAATTCATATACTCAAAATAGTCCTAAACAAGTTTCTGCAATTAAAATCATTTTAACAGAAGCTAAACATTAAACACATTACATAAACAGAATGGGCTTGTTCTCCTGATTCCAACGGTATAAAATTTGTCAAATTCTAACGTGTGGATCAAAAGTTATAGCTAAATCAAATTTGGATATAAATCTGATTTCAAATTCTGTTTTTAAACAAACCCTAGTCACGCGTCGCGCTCTGATTGGCGCGTACCGTTTCGCGTCGGATCACACTTCTGAGCCGCTGGATCTAACTTAAATGTGCAGCTCAGATCTAATCTTACCGCTTCGCTTGCGTTCTATCCTATCCGCACGATCTGGATCTAACGATCCTGAGCAGCCTGACCATCTAGTGGCGGCGCTGGCGGCGGCGACAGGCGGCGGCGCGTCTGTCAGTGGCGGCGCTGGTGTTCTAGGTCGCACGGGAGAGGGGAAAGGGGCTTACCGAGCTCGCCGTGCGATGCTGATGCTCAAGGTGGTGTTGGCTGGTCAAGGGGCACGCTGTAGAGGCTGGGGGAGCTCGTCGGAGTTGTGCACGGCGTCGGGTAGTTGCTGTCGAAGTTGTTGCCGAGGTTCCGCGTCGCCCTAGCACGAACCAAGTGGTTTAGGAGATGCGCAAGACGGTGGCGATCAACCTAGTATGCGAGAGAGATCAAGGGGCGCGCTCTGCTTACCGTAATTGGTCGCCGGAGTTGTGTGGCGGCTCGGTCGGTTGCAGGCACGAACGGGGACGGCGTCCTGGGTCACGAGAAGGCAAGAAAAGGGTGTCAGAAGATGCACGAGATCATGCTGGGCACATTCGTTTGAATCAGAGGCACAGGGGAGGTCGGGACTCACCGGAATTTGCTTCCGGAGATCGTCGGAGCTGCGGCGGTGCAATGCGAATTAGGGGCAGCCTGGTGGCGAGAAGAGAGTGTAGCATGTGGGGGGGGGAATGAACGCGAGGGGGAGAGGTTCTTATAGCCGGAGCGGAGCGTGGAGTTACTCGCGGAATCAAGGGAATTCAACACGGCAGTGACTGCGGCGAGTAACGGCGGCGAGAGCGGCGCATGCGCGCGTGATTGACGAAGACGACGACGGGGTCACGGGTCCACTTGTCAGCGAAATAAACAGAAGGGAGGTGGGGTCTGGGTGTCAGCGGCTCGCTGGGTGCGTCTGCGCGTGAGAGAGGGAGAGAGGGGACCCGGGTGGGCTAGTTGGGCTGCTTCTGTTGATGGGCCAGATTAGTACCGCCGGCCCTTTTTCCTTTTCTTTATCCCTTTTCTTTTTCTAATTTGATTTTCTGGAATAATTTTCAAATGAATTCAAACTCTATTTGAATTCAAATCTTTTTGGGATTTTTGCAGTGTGCAACAATCACATTTCAGGACATAAAATCAAGTGGTCTCTCTGTTCAAGCTTGGTTCTTTTGAAATAACAAAATAAACAGTGCCATAGCACTAGATTTGTAAATGTTTTGAAAATGGTTTTGAAACCATTTTTATTTTGTAAAATTTTGTTCAAACTCTACACTCAAACCAATCAACAAGGAAGCAAACAAACTTGGTTTTAAAACACTAAGCTCTCAAATGAGGATGGGCATTTGATTTAAGTTTGCTCACATAAAATGATAGCACTATGTGCTTCTGTTTTCTTGAAATGAGTTTGAAATTGATCTCAAATATATATGCATGCATGAATGATATGCAATCTTTGAAATCATGATTTTAGGGATGTTACAAATCTAACCCCCTTAAGGTGAATCTCGCCCTCGAGATTCGGATTGGCTAGCAAATAGGTGAGGGTGGTCTTTCCGAAGATCATCTTCTCTTTCCCATGTTGCTTCCTCTTCGGAGTGATGATTCCACTGCACCTTGCAAAACTTGATAGTCTTAGTCCTTGTGACTCTTTCTTTAGTCTCAAGAATCTTGATAGGTTTCTCTTCATAGGTGAGATCACTTTCCAATTGAACCTCCTCCAAAGGTATTTTATCCTTCAAAGAAGTTTCTTCCATTTCTGGATGACATTTCTTAAGTTGACTCACATGAAACACATTATGGACAGCTGGCAGAGATTCTGGCAGTTCAATTTCATAGGCAACTTCTCCTTTGCGACTCAGAATCTTGAATGGCCCAACATATCTTGGTGCCAATTTTCCTTTGACTCCGAATCTCTTCACTCCACGAAGTGGTGACACTCTAAGATAAGCTCTATCACCAACTTCGTAGGTGACTTCTCTACGCTTAGGATCTGTGTAGCTTTTCTGTCGGGACTGTTCTATCTTCAACCTGTCCTTAACCAACTTGACCTTCTCTTCGGCTTCCTTGATAAGATCTGGTCCGAATAAACTTCTTTCTCCCACACCATTCCATAATAATGGGGTGGTACACTTTCTTCCGTAGAGAAACTCAAACGGTGCCATCTCAATGCTGGCTTGATAGTTGTTGTTATAAGAAAATTCTGCGTAAGGCAGACTTTCATCCCAACTGGCTCCATAGTCTAGGGCACATGCCCTCAACATGTCTTCAAGAATCTGATTAGTCCTTTCTGTTTGTCCATCGGTTTGAGGATGAAAAGCAGTACTGAATTCCAACCTCGTTCCCAATGACTCATGTAACTGTCTCCAAAAATGGGAAGTGAATTGAGTTCCCCTATCAGACACAATACTCTTGGGCACTCCATGTAGACATACAATTCTACTCATGTAGATTTTGGCTAACTTAGCACTTGTATAGGTTGTCTTCACCGGTATGAAATGAGCCACTTTAGTTAGGCAATCCACTACAACCCAAATAGAATCGTATCCTGACCTGGTCCTTGGTAATCCGGTAATGAAATCCATACCAATCTTGTCCCACTTCCAATCAGGAATAGGTAGTGGTTGAAGCAAACCGGCTGGATTCTGATGCTCCGCTTTCACTCTACTACACACATCACACAAAGCAATATGTTCGGCGATGTCCTTCTTGAGATTATTCCACCAAAATCTTTCTTTCATGTCCATGTACATTTTGGTGTTACCCGGGTGAATGGAATACAAAGAGTTGTGTGCTTCCTGCAAAATCAGTTTCCGCAACTCCGAGTCTTGTGGAACACAAATACGTTTCCCATGCCATAAAGTACCCTGTTCGTCTTCATGGAACCCTTTGGATTTTCCTTTGACAATCTTTTCTTTAATCTTTTCGATTTCTTTATCAATCTTCTGGGCTTCTTTGATCTTGTCCAACAAAGTGGGTTGAACATCCAAAGACATGAGATGTCCTTCAGGCACAATCTCCAATCTGAGTTTCCTAAATTGGGTACACAGATCATCTGGCAATTCTCCTTTGGTAAGGCCATTCACAAATACCTTACGACTTAGAGCATCTTCTACAACATTCGCTTTACCGGGGTGGTATTGCAAACTTAAGTCATAGTCCTTGATAAGTTCTAGCCATCTTCTTTGTCTCATATTGATTTCCTTCTGAGTGAAGATATATTTCAAACTTTTGTGATCTGTGAACACTTCACATCGCTTTCACAAAAGATAGTGTCTCCATGTTTTGAGTGCATGGACGACAGAGGCTAACTCTAAATCATGAGTAGGATAGTTTACTTCATGAGTTTTGAGTTGTCTCGAGGCATAAGCCACAACTTTACCTTCTTGCATTAGTACTGCACCCAAACCTTGATGAGATGCATCACAATATACTTGGAAATCTTTTTCCAAATCTGGCAGACACAAGACTGGTGCTGTCACAAGTCTCTTCTTCAATTCCTGAAAGCTGAGTTCACAACCTTCAGACCAAGCAAACTTCTTGTCTTTCTTTAACAATTCAGTCATGGGATTAGCTACCTTAGAGAAATTCTCAATGAACCTTCTGTAGTAACCTGCTAAGCCAAGGAAACTACAAACTTCTTTCACGGATTTGGGAGATTCCCATTCAGTCACAGCTGAAACCTTAGCAGGATCAACTGCTACACCATCCTTTGTCATAACATGACCAAGAAAACCAACTTCATCCAACCAGAACTCACACTTGCTGAACTTGGCATAAAGTTTATGCTCTCTTAACTTCTCAAGTATCAAACTCAAATGTACTTCATGCTCTTCTTTGCTCTTGGAGTAGACTAAGATGTCATCGATGAAAACGACAACAAATTTGTTAAGGAATTCCATGAACACCTTGTTCATCATATTCATGAAGTATGCTGGAGCATTTGTCAAGCCAAAAGGCATTACGGTATACTCATACAATCCATACCTTGTAGTGAATGCTTTTTTAGGTATGTCTTGTTCTCTTATCTTGAATTGAAAATAGCCTGACTGGAGATCAATCTTTGAGAACACACATGCTCCTTCTAGCTGATCAAACAAGTCATTGATTCTAGGCAAATGATATTTGTTCTTGATAGTTACCTCGTTGAGTGAACGGTAATCTATGCATAACCTTTGACTTCTATCTTTCTTCTCCACAAACAAGACTGGGGCTCCCCAAGATGAAGAACTTGGTTGAATAAATCCTTTCTGCAACTGTTCTCCAAGTTGCTTCTTGAGTTCTTTCAGTTCATCAACTGACATTATGGTCTCTTTGCTATTGGTCCAGACCCTGGTACCAAATCTATCAGAAACTCCACATCTCTATCAGGTGGCATTCCCGGCAATTCTTCTGGAAACACATCCGGATACTCACTCACAATTGGCACACTGTCCATGCTAACCCCCTTAAGAGAATTTAAATTACTTCCTTTGGATTCAAAGTTGGACTTGAATTTAATTCTTTTTCTTTCCGGGGTTGTGAGTGCAACAGTACGATTGGCGCAATCTAGTACTCCTTCATACTTAGCCATCCAATCCATTCCCAATATTACGTCCAGTCCTTGGGAATCTAGGATCATCAGACTCACTGGAAATTTATGTTTTCCAAACTCTATTACTAGATCCCAGCATCCAAGACTTACTATCATATCTCCACCCGGAGAACTAACTTTTATTGGACACCCAATGTTTTCAGTTGGAAACCCATTTCTATCAACAAATGCTTTTGATATGAATGAATGCGATGCTCCAGTATCAAAAAGAACAAATGCCGGAATAGGATTGAGTCTGAACTTACCAGCAACAGCATCGGGCTCCTCATAGACCTCCTCCACACTGATGTGGTTCACCTGTCCTTTTTGGAAAGGATTGGGCTTGGTAGGTCCTTCAACTTTCATTTCAGGGCAGTCATTTGCATAATGCCCCATCTTCTTGCATTTGAAGCATTCAACCTGACTGATGTCTCTCTTAACAGGCTGACTTCCACTTCCACTTCCGTTACCACTATGGTGGCTCTTATGTCCACTCTTGTGGTTCTTGTACTTGTCATTGTCATGACTACGGTGATGCTTGTTGTCATGACGGTTGTGGTTGTGGTGCTTGTTGAATTTCCCATGCTTGTGGGATCCTGAGCTTCCACTGTCATCATAATGAGATCGTTTGTGAGACGATCCCGAGCTGTGCTTGTCGGAGTGCTTCCTCTTTCTACTCTCAACTTGCTTCATTTTGTTCTCCAAAATAGCATCCTTGTCACAAAGTGACTGATAAGTGGGAACATATGCCACAACCAACTGCAGATTCAGCTCATCATTCAAGCCTTCAAGAAATTTTTCCTTTCTCTTGGCATCAGTGTCAACTTCATCCGGTGCATAACGCGCCAGATTGTTGAACTCCTCAATGTATTCAGCCACGCTGCGGTGGCGCTGCTTCAGATTGTGGAACTCTTTCTTTTTCAGACTCATCACTCCTGATGAGATATGAGCAGTGCGAAAGCCATCCTCAAAGATAGCCCATGTCACTTCATCTATGGGAGTGGTGATCTGGAAGTTGTCCCACCAGGTGGCGGCTGGTCCTTCCAGCAGATGTGCTGCAAATCTGACCTTTTCAGCATCCGTACAACCCACGGTTACCAAGTCCTTGTTTACTGAGCGTAGCCAATCATTGACCACCATGGGATCAGACGTTCCTGAGAACTTGCTGGCCTCAGTCTCAAGAATCTGGTAAGCATATCAAAGCCCGGAGGGTTGTTGTTGTTATTGTTGTTGTTGTTGTTGTTGTTGTTGTTGTTGTTGTTATTGTTGTTGTTGTTGTTGTTGTTGTTGTTGCTGTTGTTGTTGTTATTGTTGTTGTTGTTGTTGTTGTTGTTTTGGTTCTGGATGAATGTTGTCATCATCTGCATCAGTTGTGTTTGAGCAGTCATCATTTGCTGCATTTCGGGAGTGATGTTGTTGTTGTTGTTGTTGGGGTTGGGGTTTGCACGACGGGGAGGCATCTGTGGTTTGTTCAAATAGAGATAAGAATGAGATACCCATAGATGCTTTCATGCACATTACATCTCATAAGCAAACATAAGCATGCAACACAAGATAAAAGTTCAACAACAAGATAACAAGTTCATAAAGCAAAACACACAAGTAGCAAGCCATCCACATGTCGGATGGTCCAATAACAAGTTCTCAAATAACAAGTATGATAATAAAAGATAAATGAGTAGTCAAGTCTACTCATCAGCATCAATCTCCTCCTCGACAAAGGTAAGACCCGCGTTCTCCATCACGGTCTTGTTCTCCTCAATGCTAGTGGTCAAGGTATCTATCTTGGCCTTGAGAGCCCTCTTCTGGGAACGAAGCCTCTCAATCACTGACTGCTGCTGCTCTAGCTCGAAGTCCTTGGACTGCAGTTCTTCAGTTATGTCCCGGATCTTCTTGTTCCTATCCTAGACACGCTTCTCCTGACTCTTGAACTTCCTGTCCTGGGTCTCGAACTTCGCCTCCATTTCCTTGACTATCTCGTCTTGCTGCGCGAAGAGCTTGTCCTTCTCGCGAAGCTGCACCTGGAGCTCATCATTGTTGAGCATGACATTGGTCCTGTCCGTGTCCACGTGCCTAATGAGAGACTCTAAGTCCTGGAGGTACAGGCGTATCGGCTCTACTGCGTCCCTCGAATCGTCCTCGAAGTCGATGGACTCTCCATCCTCATCACGTCTTCCGAAGAAGTGAAAGTGGGTACCTCTAACCTGTCGGGAGTGTCGCCCTAGCAGACGTCCTATCAGATCCTGCATCACTACCTCAAGGCCTCTCTCCTTGTCATCGTTCATAATCTTGAAGACAATGGCCTCCGTGGTAGCCTCCGTCTGGCGTCCGGGCTGGATGACCTTGAAGCCCCAGAGGTCCTTCCTCTCAAACTTGGTGAGGGGATGCACCATGATGGTGGGAAGAGGGAGATTGAGCAAAGTGGTAAGCTCAACGATACGAGGACCAAAGCGGGTAACCTGAAACTCCTCAACAATGCTGATGGTAATAGGCATCTATTTATAAGATAGAAAAGTTAGAACAACACAATTCAAGATAAAACAAAAGAGATAACACCACATACATATCCTTGGGAAGCAAAACACACAAGTCATGCATATATGAAACCATTACAACAACCAAGGTTCAATCTTATTTTAAGCAACATTTTGGAAAATAAGGTGGTAGGTGGTGGTCCAACTAACGAATACGTTTACAATCCTATCTCACTGGATCTGTTGGCTAACACAATGTTTCTAGAAGCAATCAGCCTATCTTGCTCACATGATTCCATCACTAAGTCTATAATATCTCCTCTTAAGGTTTGGTTGGTAGCTTCCAACTCTTGGGTATGTTCCTTCTCTTTCCTTAGTTCATTTTGGAGGTTGAGCATTCTGCACTTGACTCTATCACTAAGTTCTTTGATGGTCTTCCAAGCTGCATCCTTTGCTGATTCAAAGAATGTAGTGTGCACCACTGAATTGGTGAACATGCAGAATCCTTTTTCCTGATGGTTGTCTTCCTTGTTTTTATACAAGTGAAGTTGCACCCACCAGTATTCCACTCCTTCATCCATCACAGGAAAACCTTTGTACACAGCTGCACCTTGTATCTCTAATGCAACCATGAGGTCCTTGAGAGCCTTGGGGAATTCTGTCTCACACTCCAAAGTCATTGTCATGAGTGGTCCTTTCCTTACGGCTTCGTTGATGGAGTTCATCTACAAATAGAGATGAGAGAGAAGATTAGAAAAGTTTACGAGAAGAATAGACAAGTGTAGAAGTTGAATTTTTTTTCCTTAGTGGTTTCCAATCCTAGGGTCATAATCCTACAGGCAACACAGTGCTCTGATACCATCTGTAAGATCCCTCCTTTGTAAAGGAAAAGGGATCCCTGTGATTGCAATGCTAGTCCCTGGATCATTGCTAGCATCCACAGTTTAAGATGAAGTACACAGATACAAAGGTCATTTATTACATCCATTCCAGAGTTAAACATAGTCTTTACAACTCAAGGCCACAGGCCTAATACAAGAGTTTGAATAAGTAAATAAATATAAGTCTTCATCTTCATGTGCCACAGGCAAACATGTTGAGTGTAGACTCATGACACCTAATCCTCATCAGAGTAACCAGCAACATCACAAGTTACAGCCACAGTGGGTCAATACTTTGGAATAGTATTGGCAAGTGACACCTTAGTAAAATTTAGGTGGACTATATTACTATATGCAATTTGGCTAAGTGTAGCTTGGCTTGCTTTGCACAAAATAGGTTTTTCCTATTAGTTGAAATCACTAAGTTTTTCTTTGTCAAAACTTTTCCCAAGGAACCATCAATAGACATTGAGGTCCTTCACCCTTGTTCACCCACAAGTTTTACTTAGAAGTTGGAGTGATGAGATTCTTGATAGCTTCCATGTCTTGATGCTCAAGTTGTCCATTGCCATGGACTTGGCTAAGTACTTAGATTTTTCCATCTGCAGAGGTTGTGCACTTTCCCCACCAGACTTGGTTTCCCAAGACAGGACCTTTCAGAAGCCTTTCCTTAGACCAAATGGACGCGCTCCAACCTATCATTCCCACTACCACCGTCCAAATGGCTAAGTTCTAGCAACCTATGTGATCCAGGCAGAGCCCATATTGCCAAGTGGCTGCTCTAGAAGCTTCTCAACACTTGGCCTCTAAAATCCCTTTGCTCCTGGGTGGCTTTCCACAAGTGAGATACACAAGGTAAACCATAGCCATGGGCCTTGTGTAACCACTCAACCAAATACCACCAATCAAGTCCCTTTCCACCCAGGTGATTCATTGACTTAGTTGTTTTATTAAGAAAAACATAAGTCCAAAGACTTAGAAATATTTTCATCATAGCATGTATAATTTACCAACCCTTGTTTGATACTAGCTAGGCTAAGCATGGCATATATGGTACTTAAATTAGAAATTTCCTAGCAATTCTACAACTACTTAGGATTTCCCAACATGGCATTAGGCAAAAATAATAACATGCAAGACTTAGCAAAATATTTCTAATGCTTGTATAAAAATATAGGGATAGTAATATTCATGAAGTACCACTTGCCTTGGTAGTTGGGAGAGTATCACTCTTCACAATCACAATCACTAGCACCAAAGTCTACACAAAGAATGGTAGCAACAAGTTACACACAACATATACAAACAAACAAAAATACATATGCATGCATGCAAAATGCTAAGTGATGATTTTTAAAACTCAACCAAGCAAGTGCATAGTACTGAATCATAAAAAAGTCAAAAACTTGCTAAAAAAAGTTTATTTGACACTAAAACAATTTCCTAAACAATTCATATACTCAAAATAGTCCTAAACAAGTTTCTGCAATTAAAATCATTTTAACAGAAGCTAAACATTAAACACATTACATAAACAGAATGGGCTTGTTCTCCTGATTCCAACGGTATAAATTTTTTCAAATTCTAACGTGTGGATCAAAAGTTATAGCTAAAATCAAATTTGGATATAAATCTGATTTCAAATTCTGTTTTTAAACAAACCCTAGCCACGCGTCGCGCTTTGATTGGCGCGTACCGTTTCGCGTCGGATCACACTTCTGAGCCGCTGGATCTAACTTAAACGTGCGGCTCAGATCTAATCTTACCGCTTCGCTTGCGTTCTATCCTATCCGCACGATCTGGATCTAACGATCCTGAGCAGCCTGACCATCTAGTGGCGGCGCTGGCGGCGGCGACAGGCGGCGGCGCGTCTGTCAGTGGCGGCGCTGGTGTTCTAGGTCGCACGGGAGAGGGGAAAGGGGCTTACCGAGCTCGCCGTGCGATGCTGATGCTCAAGGTGGTGTTGGCTGGTCAAGGGGCACGCTGTAGAGGCTGGGGGAGCTCGTCGGAGTTGTGCACGGCGTCGGGTAGTTGCTGTCGAAGTTGTTGCCGAGGTTCCGCGTCGCCCTAGCACGAACCAAGTGGTTTAGGAGATGCGCAAGACGGTGGCGATCAACCTAGTATGCGAGAGAGATCAAGGGGCGCGCTCTGCTTACCGTAATTGGTCGCCGGAGTTGTGTGGCGGCTCGGTCGGTTGCAGGCACGAACGGGGACGGCGTCCTGGGTCACGAGCAGGCAAGAAAAGGGTGTCAGAAGATGCACGAGATCATGCTGGGCACATTCGTTTGAATCAGAGGCACAGGAGAGGTCGGGACTCACCGGAATTTGCTTCCGGAGATCGTCGGAGCTGCGGCGGTGCAATGCGAATTAGGGGCAGCCTGGTGGCGAGAAGAGAGTGTAGCATGTGGGGGGGGGGGGGAATGACCGCGAGGGGGAGAGGTTCTTATAGCCGGAGCGGAGCGTGGAGTTACTCGCGGAATCAAGGGAATTCAACACGGCAGTGACTGCGGCGAGTAACGGCGGCGAGAGCGGCGCATGCGCGCGTGATTGACGAAGACGCCGACGGGGTCACGGGTCCACTTGTCAGCGAAATAAACAGAAGGGAGGTGGGGTCTGGGTGTCAGCGGCTCGCTGGGTGCGTCTGCGCGTGAGAGAGGGAGAGAGGGGACCCGAGTGGGCTAGTTGGGCTGCTTCTGTTGATGGGCCAGATTAGTACCGCCGGCCCTTTTTCCTTTTATTTATCCCTTTTCTTTTTCTAATTTGATTTTCTGGAATAATTTTCAAATGAATTCAAACTCTATTTGAATTCAAATCTTTTTGGGATTTTTGCAGTGTGCAACAATCACATTTCAGGACATAAAATCAAGTGGTCTCTCTTTTCAAGCTTGGTTCTTTTGAAATAACAAAATAAACAGTGCCATAGCACTAGATTTGCAAATGTTTTGAAAATGGTTTTGAAACCATTTTTATTTTGTAAAATTTTGTTCAAACTCTACACTCAAACCAATCAACAAGGAAGCAAACAAACTTGGTTTTAAAACACTAAGCTCTCAAATGAGGATGGGCATTTGATTTAAGTTTGCTCACATAAAATGATAGCACTATGTGCTTTTGTTTCTTGAAATGAGTTTGAAATTGACCTCAAATCTATATGCATGCATGAATGATATGCAATCTTTGAAATCATGATTTTAGGGATGTTACACTTGAACCCAAAGCGGAAAAATGTGTCTTCATAGGATACCCTAAGGAAACAATTGGGTATTCCTTCTATCACAGATCCGAGGGCAAGGTTTTTGTTGCCAAGAATGGATCCTTTCTAGAGAAAGAGTTTCTCATGAAAGGTGTGAGTAGTCGGAAAGTAGAACTTGAAGAGGTTATTGATCCTTCTCTTCAAAGTATGGCGAGTAGCGCAGCGCCGAAAGTTGTTCCGGAGTTGGCTCCACGAGTTGAAGAAGGAACTAATGATAATGATCATGAAACTCCGAAAGAGAGTACTACCGAACCTCGCAGGTTAAGCAGGACGCGTGCAGCTCCCGAGCTGTACGGAAATCCTGTCATGAATTTCATGGTTGATGAAACTGATGACCCTGCGACGTATGAAGAAGCAATGATGAGCCCAGATTCCAACAAATGGTTAGAAGCCATGAAATCCGAGATGGAATCCATGTATGAAAATCAAGTTTTGAACTTGGTGGACTTACCTCACGACCGAAAGTCCATGGAGAACAAATGGATTTTCAAAAGGAAAACTGATGCTGATGGTAATGTAACCGTCTATAAAGTTCGACTTGTCGCAAAGGGGTTTCGACAAATTCAAGGAGTTAAATACGATGAGACATTCTCTCCCGTAGCGATGCTAAAGTCAGTTAGGATTATGTTAGCAATTGCTGCATATTTCGATTATGAGATATGGCAGATGGACCAAGGTCATGGCCGAACGACCAAGGTCATGGCCATATATACATCATATACATTATATTGATGATCCCATATCCAAGAATGTGCATTCCTCGATATAATTTTAGGGTCCTTTGTGCTAGATGTATGGACCTCGATGTAATTTTTCTCCTTTTTAGGTCCTTCGTGTAAAAGGTACTCCTACCGCCAGTTTAAAATTCTAACCTAAAAGTAAGTGGTGGTAAAATCTTGTCATGGTAAACAATATTGTCACTTGGAGTTTCCCCCTATTGAAAAAAAACTAGGAGGGAGAAGGGAGCGAGAGCATATAGGAGGCAGCACGAGATCAGCGAAGGGGAGGATTTGAAGGCAGTGCAATGTCAGAGCAAAGCTGCGATAAGTTCCTGACACGAGGTACACATACAGTGAGTAGGAACTAGTAAATTTCAGGGGTGAAGGATAGTCAAAAGATCGCCATGCGCAATACTAGTACTACTTAAAGTGGTGGACAAGGGGTGTCCCATCGCATTGGATGCACACTATTATGATCTTTTATTTTTATTTTTGTGGAGGACACTACTATGATCTGGCCATCCTTATTACCAACAACTACTCCACCTCCATTTGTTCCACCCTAGGAAGAGGAAGCACCAGGCAGACCCGCAGCAAGCTAGTTCGAAAGTAAGGAGTGCTTTTTTTTCTCGCCAAGCAAGTAGTAGTACTCCCTCCATCCTATAGAATTTAAACCGGTTGCCAATATTATGTAAATTTTTAAATACGAGTAAGTGATAGATTCCTCTTAAAGTTCTACAGTTATCTTTTGACGGTAGCACCCAACGAGATTTTTCAAAGATTCGATTTCTTCCTAAGCATTTGCATGTTGACAATCACTAGTCTTCCAACTTTTGAAAAAAATAGATATGCTTGGAAATATGGCCTACATTGTATGCACATTTTTAGGCTTCAAGCCGAACAACATGGGTGAATATATGGCCAAATATGTATATGATACTTTATGGAAATTTTCCGATGTTTGGTAGATGGGTGCATCTTGGCATGGTGAACCATAATGCAGCCAATAATGGGGTTTTCCAACTTTTAGGAAAAAAACATTTTTATATTTTCATTGTAAAAAGAATGTGTTTTACTTTAAACTAAAGCAAGTACAAAGAATATGGCTCAAAATACCACAAGCCCATTTTCGAGACAAAGTTTGGATCATGTTTCACTTACGTTTACACCAAGTTTAACAAGTCCTTAAGCTTCCTAGCTAAGTTCGCCCATTTAAACGAATTTAAGCTCTATTCTCAATGTTAGATGGAATTTTAACCTAAAAGTACGTGGTAGATTACTCTAAAAGTTCTACAAATAAAATATCTTTTGACTGTAGTACCCACCAAGCATTCTATATATCAAAAACCATGGAGGTTCCTTTTGAAATATTTCACATCTTGCTAATAATTTGCGTGTAAAAATTTATGTCCTTTTTAGGAAAGCAATCAAAAATCATATTTTGTGTTGATGACCCCATATCCAAGAATTTGCATGCCGACAAATGTGGCCATGTTTTGAAAACAATAGAGAGATGAAGTAGCATAAAGAGCATGGCTCGATCGAATGTTATCTCGAGAATGATCCGAACCCGACTGTTTTCTTGCTTAAATATCTTAGGGCCCCTTGTGTTAGATATATGGACCTAATACGTCCAAAACGTATCTACTTTCGCAAATACTTTTGCTATTGTTTCTCCTCTAAACTTGTGTGATTTGGATACAACTAACATAGACTGACGCTGTTTTCAGCAGAATTGCTTTGGTGTCTAGTTTTTGTGCAGAAAATCAACTTTAAGGAAAAATCCCGGAAAATATGAAAAAACTCCTATTTTACCAGAAGACTCACGGAGCCAGAAGATGAGATGGAGGAGGGATGCGAGGGGCCCACACCCCTTGGCCGTGCGTGCCAACCCAGGTCGCGCCTAGGAGGGGTGTGGCCACCTTGGGCACGCCCTCGGCCTCCCTCTTCGCCTACAAAAATCCTTCTGACCTAAAAACAAAGGGGGGTTCAACATTTTCCAGATAGAGTTCCACTGCGCCGCCACCACCAGAAACCACGATTCGGAACCAGAAACTCCGTTCTGGCACCCTGCCGGATCGGGAATTTGGAGGAGATGATCTCCATCATCATCACTGACGCCTCTCCATCAACCATCCATGTTTCCCCCATCCATGAGTGAGTAATCCCCCGCTGTAGGCTATGAGGATGGTAGGGATTGGATGATATATATCATGTAATCGAATAAGATTGTAAGGGAATGGTGCCTAGTATCTTTATTAGTGTTATTTGACTTTGTTGCAACTTGTTGTGCTTAATGCTTGTCACTAGGGCCCGAGTGACATGATCTCAGATCTGAACATGTTATTGATTCATGATGATAGTATTGTTTGTGATCTTATCTGTAAGTTGTTTACACATATCATTGTCCGGAACCAAAGGCCCCGAAGTGATAGACATAGGGACAACCGGAGGGGATGGCTATGATATGAGGATCACATGTGTTCACGGAGTGTTAATGCTTTGCTCAGATACTCTATTAAAAGGAGTACCTTAATTGCCAGTAGATTCCCTTGAGGCCCCGCTGTAACGGGCTGGCAGGACAAAAGATGTTGTGCAAATTCTCATTGCGAGCATGTATGACTATATATGGAAGACATTCCTATGATTGTTTAGTGCTTGGATCCTTATCTTATTTATCTACAACTGCCCTAGATCTTGATATTACATGAATAGTCTCGTCCATGCAACGCCCGTCCATCCATCCCTATGCCTACCGCACTCATATCCTACTGTGTGCTACTATTGTTACTACTGCCTTTGTTTTACTACTGTTGTTACTTTGCTATTGCTACTACAAAACTACTGCTACTAATAAACTACTGTGAGCAAGATTATTTCCAGGTGAAGCTGAATTGACAACTCAGTTGTTAAGGCTTATAAGTATTCTTTGGCTCCCCTTTGGTCGAATCAATAAATTGGGTTATACTACCCTCGAAGACTGCTGCGATCCCCTATACTTGTGGGTCATCAAGACTATTTTCTGGTGCCGTTGCCGGGGAGAATAGGTTTACTTGTAAGTTCACCTGGATTTATTATTGTTCAGTGCTATCCTTTTCATCATGGGAACGTCTCTTGATGGAAAGTTTCCTATTTTACCATCCACAACAAGAAGAGGTACATATCTAAACACCTCTACTGCTCTTGATTCACCGTCTATTCTAAGTAAGCTTGTTACACCACTACCACATACACATGCTACACACACTGCTACTACTGCTGAATCTAAAATTTCTTTTGTTGCTCATGATGTTACTTCTACTGTGCTTGATGAGAGTGGTTCATTAGGTTCTTTCCTAGATTTTACAATTGCTAGAACTATATCGGGAAACATTGAAACTCCTAGTGAAGACACTATTACACCTGTTAGCTCACCTGAGTCTAGAGAGAGTTATGATATTAATGATGGTTACATTGAAATGACTGATAAATTTATTGAAGAGTATCGAAACACACGTGGTGCTCGTGCTATTAGGAGTCTCCTTGATAAACGTACTATTATACCTAAAAATATCTCCTGATGCTAAGTTTGCTACTTCTCCCATAGACATTAAAGATAAATATTATGATTTCTCTCTTGATTTATCCTATATAAACATTGTTGAGAAAGAACCTTTTTGTGGGACTAAGAATGATAGGGCTGTGGCACATATGAATGAGCTTTCCACTATGAGTGCCTTATTTTCTGATGATGTTAAGATGCGTACCTACTTTGTTGCTAAAATCTTCCCTTTTTCACTAAAAGGAGAAGGTAAAGATTAGTTTAAAAGTTTACTTCTTGGATCCATTGATAGACCTTATTGGATGATTGCAACTTTCTTTTAGAAATATTTCCCTCCTAGTGCTAGACATGCTGCTTTGCAGATTTTTTTGATTTTAAACAGGGAGAAGAAGAGACATTTACTGAGACATGGACAAGGTTCTGTGGCTTGATTCATGCACATCCTGGATGTCCACTATCTAAAAATGAGCTTCTTGATATATATTATAATGGACTAACAGATGAATCTAGGACATACCTAGATAGTTTTGCTGATTGTGTTTTCAGGAAAATAACTCCTCCAGAAGCTGAAGAATTGATGGCTAAACTAAGTAAGATTTATGATGATTGGACTTCAACTGAGCCAATTACACCTGAGCCTACTACACCTGAACCAATTGTGCCTGAACCAACTCCAACAACAACACCAAGGAAGATGGGAGTGATTGAATTAAATGATTAAGTGATGAAAGAAGCTAAGAAATGTCTTAAGGAGAAGGGTATTAGATCTGAAGATGTGAAGAATTTAGCTCCTATACAAGAATTATGTAAGCCAATTACCCACTCATCTACTATTGAGGTACACTCTCTCCAACGCTTTGATGAAGATGATATTCCCTATGGTAAACCTCCTGATTAATGCTTAGAGGAACTTGACATTTTTATTTTTAAACAAGGTAATTTTAATAAACAAGTTCAGAATCATTTATTGGAAAACTCTAGAGCTATTAATGAGTTGAAAGATATTGTGGAAAGAACTTCTGATGATGTTAAAATGATTGTTAAACACTTTCAAATGGTTTAAACTCAAATTGATCAACTTTCTAAGGTACAAAAAGATATGCTAGTTAATGCTTCTAGAGGTAAACATGCCTATGGATTAGAACTAGGAGTGGTGTAGCCACTCAAGATCCTTTATATCCTGAAGGACATCCTAAAAGAATTGAGTAGGATTCTCAACAAGCTAAAAATAGTGGTAGTCCTTCTAAGAGTAAGAAAAAGAAATATAAAATAGTTGAGGAACCTTGTGAACCTGCTGTAGATCCTAATAGTATATCTGTCTCTGATACTAAAACTGAAAGTGGTAATGATAACAATGATGCTCCTGATAAGGAATAAATTGAAGAAGAACCTAAGAGACCCACTAAGAACACTAAGTACACTAATGAATATTTTGTTGCTAATAAACATGGTAGTAAAAGGGAACCTTGGGTGCAGAAACCAATGCCTTTTCCTAATAAGAAACACAAGTCAAAGGAGGAAGAACACTATAAAAAGTTTTGTGAGTGGATGAAACCTTTATTTTTGCAAATTCCTTTGACTGATGCTATTAAGTTGCCTCCTTATTCAAAATATATGAAGGATATTTTCTCTAATGAAAGGAAGATTACTAATGAGGAAATTTCTACTTTGGTTGCTAATTATTCCTTCAATGGTAAGGTTCCAAAGAAACTTGGTGATCCAGGTATTCCAACTATTCCTTGCTCTATTAAAAATAATTATGTTAGAACTGCTTTGTGTGATTTGGGAGCTGGAGTTAGTGTTAGAACTGCTTTGTGTAATCAAGGAAAAGTAACTTTTTTACATTAATGACAAAGAGAATACTGTCTATTTACCCAAGAATATTGATAATAGATATCGACTAAATTCAATTGAAAATATTGAGAGCATCAAAGTTGGAGAAATATATTGTCCCATTCCACAAGAAAGTTTTGAAACTATTATGATTGGGAATATTATTATTGTCAAGATTGAGGTAACATAATCATTTTGTGAAATGAAAAGTTTTGTTTCATATAAGATTGTTTTGGTAACAAGACTTGATCAACCTTGTTAACAAAGGGATTTTAATGAACAAAACAATGCTTTCACAATGGTTATATTTGCTCACTTTTATTCTTCTCCTTTCCATTCTTTGCTCTTCGTCTTGTTAGTCTTCGTTTTGCTAGTTGTTTGTTTTTAGAGTGTCTTAGAACTTCTGTAGTTTTGGTTTGCTTTTGTGTCTTTCAAAAAAATCTTTTTCTGCGAGAAAATCAACTTTCATAACCTGAAAATTGGCCAAAAATAAAGTTTCCCGAAAATTCCAGAAAATTCATATTAAATTTTTCCATGAAAAAAAGGGCAGAGGGGCACCTGGATTGGACCAGGGGGACCCACCAGGCCGGCACACCCTCTGGTGTCGCGACTAGCCCCAAGTGGTGCCTGGCCTGGGTGTGGCCCACCCCTGGCCCTCCAAGATGCCTCCTTCCAGCCACTTCTTTCTCTCTCCCAAAAACACCAGAAAACGTTCTCAAGCTCGAGTTCCTGCTATTCTTGATCCCGAATTTCGATCTCCTTGCTCAGCCCATCTTTGCTGCTGATTTTTGTAGGGATTCCTCTCCGGTTTATGCCTCCTCCGATTGTCCAATTAGATTTTTGATTGGTGGATCGCATCTTGAGTATTTTTCTACTGTAGGTGACCGGTTGTGTGAGCTTACTTTCTTGTTCTATGCTTAGAGATTTCATTTTGATGCATGTTTATCCCTCTAGCAAGTTACTATAGTAGTTCCTCATCATTTATCAACTTGGAAATCACTTGGTTTGATGTTTGTCTAAAAATTTCAAAAAAGAAGATGAGTTCTTACCAACTGAATCAACATGAACTGATGGTACCTAAGCCAATGAAAGTCCATCATGAGGAGGAGGTTTTCTCTTCCATATATACATGCCCCGAATTTATGAGAGCTGCTGGGATCTTTCAAGATTTCCAAACTATGATTTTTAATGCAGGGTTGGAACATTTTTTGGAGAAGAGCCTGACCAATATGTTAACTAACCATGTCTATGGTGAAGGACTTTTGGTTTAGTTGGTCCTTGTCTAATCCCACACTTCACTACAAAATTTATAATATAGGTGCCAACCTCCCTTTCAATAATTTTTGGCAGCTATCAGAGTGCCACAGTGGGGTTCATGTGAGAATATTAGAGAGAGGCCTAAGCCACTCGTGGATTTATATGATGACATTTGCCAAGGTTGCGACTTCTCAAAGGAAAGTGGTAAAATTCGGAATATTCATTTACCATCCATTAGATATTTTTCCTATTTCATTGCCATGTGTGTTCTTGCTAAGAAGACTGCTAGAAAATTATCTTCATTTGATCTAGATTTTATCTCAGATGCTTTGAATAGGGATAGAACTTATAACTTGGGTGCTTTGATAGCTTTCCGTCTTGCTGCTAACCGTGAGAAGATGGGACTTGTGGAGGTCTCATTGCATCTCGTCTATTAGCTTTTCATGGTTTAGAGCCTCATCATTCATATTTTCAGTTCCCCATAGAGAGACTTGATCTCAATTCCATTGTTTAGCATAAATTTGTTTCTTCTTGGGATACTTTGAGTGAGCTACCGTATGAAATAACCTTTGTCAAGAGTGGTTGGAGAGGGGGTAGGTCTGAGAAAGTAGTCTCCTTGCCTGCACTTGCTTTGTTTAACTTTGATAACAAGCAAGGATGGTCACTCGCGGAGGAAGAACTTGACATATATGTGGCGGAGCTCACCCAACAAGAGGAGAGTGTTGGAGAGGATGCCAAAGATGATTCGGTTCAGCCCTCCAACATGGGGGAGTCTTCATACCAGCAGCCCTCTTATGATTGGGGTGCTTCTTCATCTTCATCGGGAGGGACCGACTATGATCATTCCTACGATGATCCACCAGCTTAGGGTTACTACCCGCGCTATTGATCCCCACTTAGGCCAAAAGTCTAAGCTTGTGGGGAGTTATACCGACATCACACTCATCTATATATCATGTTCCATTGGTACTTTGTATATCCATGTTTCGCTTTCTTTATAGTTTCTGTTTCTGCTTTCCCAAAACATAAAAAGACCAAAAATATTTTTGTTGTTTCTCTTGGTTTGTTTCTTTGCTTTTTAGATTTTGTTTGCTTTAAGAAAAATCCAAAAAGATTTTTCTTTGTTTGTTTTTGCTTTGAGTGCTTTCTTTAAAAATAAAAAACCCAAAAATATTTGTTCTTCTTCTTTGGTTTTGTGAAGTTCGTTGCAGGGTCCAGCGGTCCTTAGTGGAGTTTGGTTTCATGTTATTATTCAAGCCACACAAGTGAAAGGCAATAATGATGATTAACGACAACTCAAGGTGTGGTAAGAGGCTAGTAATGAACTCTATTTGTCTTCTTTTTGTGCATATACTCATCATTGTGGGCATGCTTAGTCTGTTCATGTAAGGTGTATGTATTTTTTGGATGCTTAGTAGTTCTTGCTCTCTTATGATTAGCTACAACTTGCTAATAGTTTGTAGCATGTCATATGAATGTTTGCTTGCATTATTCTATTCATAACTTGGTATGACATTGTGGTATCATCCTCTGAATGTTTCATTTGAATCGATTTGTCACATGCCCACGCATGCATATGACTGAACCAAAAGTTAGTTAAGCCTCGATGATTTAGTTTGCCTCAAAGTTCTTGTATCACTTTTATGCCATAATTAATTCTGTTTTGTGGCAAGCATGATTATGACAGTTATTGCTCTCTTGTTTATCGCACTCTTTCTATTGCTAGCCTTCACTTGCACCGAGTATGAGTGTTGGGAATATGCCCTAGAGGAAATCATGTATGATGATATTTACCATTGTATTTATAAAGATATTAAGTTGTCCTTGTATAAACATCTGATGTGTATCATTGAATATGTGATTCAGTTGTGGAACTATGCATTCATGTTGTTTGTGCTAAGTATCCTTGGTCATCGAGGTTGTGTTGAACACACAACTTAGAACAATGTGAAAGTCGGCTGATGACTCGATTCCACTTGTCATGGGCATGGAGATGCCATTCCGACTTACACAGATTTGGCTAAAGAATTTAGCGAGTCGGATTGACCCATATTGAGGTACAACAAACAAGGTGTCATTTGTATATCTCAATCAATGTAATCCTTAGACCTGAGGTTGTTGCACAGTCTGAGTTGAGGATCACCAACTTAGGTTCTGTCAGACGCTGATCCGTAACTGGGCAGTTATAAAGGCAAAGTTCGGGTCGACTAAGTATCAAGCTGCTTGCTGTGAATAACTAAGATGGGATTATGCCCCTCCAGTTGGAGAGATATTCTCTAGGCCCTCTCGGATGATATGATTCGGAAAGCATGGCCATGCATGACTCGGTTAAGTTTTAACCAAGGCGATCGACTAAGAGTTAGTCGGATGAATCACTTATCTCAGATCGAGAAGAGAGTCGGACTATTTAAGGGATGACAATTATTCGCCTATAGTCTATATATCATGAGGCAAAAGGGACTCGGACGCAAGTCGCATTGGAAAGGCAAGTTGTCATGAATCTTTGGTACTTGGGAGTTGGCATGTTCTGCTAGGAGCCGCTACCGACTAATCCATTGAGAGTCGGACTCCAATCGTGTCCAAGTAGCCATGATCCTGCGGGGTCACACACTTAAGAGCGGGAGCAAGTTCGGATTGGATCTGAACCAGAAATCTGGTTGGGTTGGACCTGAGCCGGATTTTGACTGAGTCAGTGAGTCGGACTCACAGTGACTGATATTATATGGGATTTAGTGAGTGGGACACAAGTGAGTGGATCCCACGTTCCCTCCCTATATATAGTGGGGCGCAGAAACCCAGGAGGGTTGATCGGTTAGGTCTATAACATCCCAAATTTCATTAAATTCAGAACCATATTATTGCATTCATAGCATCATGGCATATTCATCTTGAACAAAAAAATTCAAAACAAAAACCCTAAATAGAACATTATTTAAACCCCTTCTTATTATATACATATGGGGCAAGGTTTTTTTTCAAGACCCAAAATTGTATTGAGTGATTAGATGTGTTGAGCACACTTTGGACACAAGGATCACAGTACAAAATTTTGGTGAAGATTTGATTTCATTTGGATTTGAATTGGTCATTCAAATCTATTCTCGAAAATCAAAACAAAAAAAGAAAAAGGAAAAAGGAGAAAAAATAAACAACAGCAAACCTTTTGACCCAGCAAGCCCTGGCAGCCCACTAAGCTCACCCGAGGAACCCCCTCTCTCTCTATTTCACACCCGTGTGCACACCCTCCCTCTCACTGTCCAGTGGCCCCGTAGCCACGTCATCTTCGTCGTCCCCAAATCCCGCCCATGACCAGTTCCTCTGCCATTTCTCCCTGCTATCACTGCCAATAATTCGCGCGTTTATTGCCATTGATTCGCTGAGTAACTCCCCTCCTTGCTCCGGCTACATAAACCCCACCCCCTTGCGACCATTTCCCCCAACACAGCAAGCCCCAAGCACCGCCAGGCTCCTCCAATTTTAGCTTGCACTGCTGCAGTACAGAGCTGCTCTGGCTAGCTATTCCGGTAAGCTCAGAGCGCCCCTTTGACTCTCGTTCACACGAGCGCATTCCCCTTGCTCTTGCGCACCTACTCATGCCTTCTGTTTGTCCAATCTTGCCCCAGGTCGCCGTCTCCATCAACCTCTGCAAGCACCCGAGGCGTTATTCGACTCCGACGAGCAATCACGGTAAAACCCGAGCACCCCTTGACCTCTACTTCACGCTATCGTGTTCTCCGTGACCTTTTGCAGCTTCTAATTCCCACCATTTTCCTTATCTCTCCCTAGGTCGTCTCCTACGTCTCCGTTCGCGAACACCCGATGCCAGGACGAACACCGGCGAGCATCTGAGCCCGTGTTCGTGCGCCCCTGTCCAAGCCAAGTACACGTTGAGCATCCCCTCATTCCCGCGAGCTCGGTAAGCACCAGCACAACCCCACTTTCCCCCTAGCCTCACCGGCACGTCGCCGTCAGTAGCGTTGCCGCTGCCAGAGCCATTTCTGCCGCCAGTTTTTGGTCGAGCGTGTCAGATTTGTTGGATCTACATCTGGTGGTTAGGATTAGATCACTTATCAAATCGGTACGTTTAGATCTGAGCCATGGGATTTCATTTAGATCTAATGGCGTGGAAGCGTGATCCAGTGCGAAGCGGTACTCGCCAATCAGAACGTGCCGCGTGTCCCTGTTTTTGTTTTTAAATCTGAATTTTTATCTATTAGTTATTCAAATTTGTAAATTCAATAACTTTTGATCTGATTTTCCATGGATTCAGAAAATTAAGCTATTTGCATCTATGGCCTTGGTTTGGCCATTTGCTTATGTAAAATTAGGATTTTATGCAGAAGCATTTGTAGGCCTATTTTGGCTATAAAAATTGTTTTGAAAATTATTTTAAAGTAAATTTTGGTTTATTTAGACTTTAGAAAGTATGATTTGTATTTAGTACTTTTTAGTTTGATTTGAAAAGTGTGACACATCATTCCATTGCATTTGCATGCATTCATATATATTTTTGTTTGTATATTGAATGTGAATTTTGTGGTATGATTTTATGTGTAGATTTTGTGGATTGTGGAGAGTGTGATTGTGAGGATTGTGCCTATTCCCCTAACTACCAAGGAAAGTGATGATTCATATTTTTCCTATTATTTTATCTATGCACTAGTTATATTTTGAGTATGATTTGCATGGATATTTTCTAAGTATATGTTATGCTTGGGTAAATCCTATAGATAATGTCTTAGTAGTTTTTACTAAGTTAAGAAACATGTTATGATAGTATGATTAGCCTAGCTAGTATAAAGCAAGGGTGGAATATTCATGCTATGATATTATGCAAAATCTATGACTATGTTTTTGATTAATAAAACAACATGTGAATGAATCACCTTGGTGGAATGAAAATATTGGTTTAGGTTGAGTGGTTACACAATGCCCATGTCTATGGTTTACCTTGTGTATCACACTTGTGTATTGCCACCCAGGAACAAAGGGATTTGAGATGTTTAGTGTTGAGAAGCTTCTAGTGCAACCACATGGCATATGGGCTCTGCCTTGACCAACTAGGTTACAAGAACTTAGCCAGATGGACAGTTGGTGGTAGGGTTGATAGGATGGAACACGTCCATGGTGGTCTAAGGGAATGCTTCTAAAAGTCTTGTCTAGATGCATGTAGAGTCTAATGGGGAAAGTGCACCACCTCTCGAGAGGGTAAAACCTAATTACTTAGCTTTGTCCCCGACAACGGACAATTTGAGCATCAAAGACATTGAAGACATCAAGGATCTCCTCATCCCAATTTCTCTAAGTTAGAACTTGTGGTTAAACAAGGGTAAAGGTTCACCATTGTGTATTGGCGGTTCCTTGGGTGTATTTGTCAAACAAAAACTTGGTGTTTTCAACTGATAAGGAAAACCTTATTTGAGCAAAGCCATCCTGAGCTACACTTAGCCAAATTCATATAGCATTCGGTACTACTATTCTACTATGGTATCACTTGCCAATAGAATTCCAAATGTATTGACCCTCTATGGATGTAACTTATTATATTGCAGGTTACTCTGATGGTGACTAGGGTTGTGAGTCTACACTCAACATGTTTGCCTGTGGCACATGAAGATGAAGACTTTTATTTATCTACTTATGTATGAACTCTATGCATAGCCTTGGGATAATGAGTTTTAAAGAGTATGTTATCTCTGGAAAGACGATGTAATAATGACCTTTGTATATGTGTACTTCATCTTAAACTGTGGATTCTAGCAATTCGATCCAGGTACTAGCATTGCAATCACAGGGGCCTTTACCTTAAATGGTGGGGTCTTATAGATGGTATCAGAGCACTATGCTGCCTGTAGGACTCTGAACCTAAGATGGATTAGACTAAGGAAACCACTAGGAAAATGCAACTCTTGCAAAAATTCCACACTTGTCTTTTCTTCTTGTAAACCTCTCCTAATCTTCTTTCTTATCTCTATTTGTAGATGGCCGCCATCAACGAAGCCGTCAAGAAGGGACCACTCTTGACCATGACCATAGAATGTGAGACAGAGTTTCCCAAGGCACTCAAAAACCTCATGGTTAGCTCGGGAAAACATGGTGAATCCATGTACAAGGGATTTCCAGTGATGGATGAGGGAGAAGAATATTGGTGGGTATAACTCCACTTGTACAAAAACAAGGGAGACAACCACAAAGAGTCGGGTGATACGTCGGAAATGTATCTACAATTTTTGATGCTCCATGCTTTGCTTTATCTACACTTTGAGGTGCTTTTTACATGTTTTCTGGTACTAACCTATTAACAAGTTGCCACAGTGCCAGTTGCCTATTTTCTGCTGTTTTTGGTTCCAGAAAAGCTAGTAAGGAAATATTCTCGGAATTGGACGGGACAAATGTCAAGGTCAATAACTTTCCGTGGGGAACAAGAAGTCCAGAGGGGAGAAGTAGAGGCGTGCCAAGGCAGCCACACCCCCCTAGGCGCGGGTGGCCCTGCCCCGCGCCTAGGTAGGGTGTGGGGCCCCTGGACACCGCCTCGCCCTCCCCCTTCGCATATAAGAATCCCCCGATGCAGAAACCCTAATTACCCGATCAATATTCCACGAAACCTTCTATAGCCGCCGCCACCGTCGTCCCTAGATCGCGGGGCTGAAGTTCTGAAGTTCTTCCCGCACCCTGCTAGAGGGGAGATCATCCCGGAGGCCTTCTCTCCGGTATGATGCGTGAGTAGTTCCACCTTGGACTATGGGTCCATGTAGTAGCTAGATGGTTGTATCTCCTCCTTGTGTTTTCATGTATAGATCTTGTGAGGTCCGTTCATGATCAAGATCTAATCTATTTGTAATCATGCATGTTTTGTTTGCGGGGATCAGATGGATATTGAGATTATTATGTAGGTTTGATTAATGATTTTGTATTTATGATTCTATCATGTATGTGTTGTTTGTGATCTTGCATGCTCTCCGTTGTTAGTAGCTATCTTGGCCAAGTAGTTGCTCGTGACTCCAAGAGGGGGTATTTATGCTCGATAGTGGGTTCATGCCTCTAGTTTCGAAGGGAAGTGACAGAAATCTCTTCGGTTGTAGATGTGATGTTGCCACTAGGGAGAAAACAACGGTCTCGTGTTCATGGAACATGTGGACTATTTACCTTACACACTTTTCTTAAAGTAGTTGTCTGTTGCTTGCAACTTAATACTGGAGGGGGTTCGGATGATAACCTGAAGGTGGACTTCTAGTAATAGATGCAGTTGGATGGCGGTCTATTTATCTTGTTATATTTACCAATCGAATCTCATAGGATCTTTTTGAATAGTAATTGCATTGTTATGCCTTGCTCAGTTCCTGTCAATTGCCCTTCTGTAATTTGTTTACCCTTCATGCCATGTTGTTCATCTAAAGAGGGCACCTCTAGTGAACTATGGACCCCGGCCCAATCTTTACCATTGATACATCTTCCACTGTTACTTGTTTACTTGCTGCAAACCACCATTACCTTCCACACCATACGTTTAATCCTTTGTTACAGCAAACCGGTGAGTTTGACAACCTCACTGAATTCGTTGGGACAAAGTCTTGAGTTTGTGTTGTGCAGGTCTCCACATTGTTTGCAACACCTATGTGACGTTTCCTTCCTCCTTATGGTTCGATAACCTCGGTCTCAACTGAGGGAAAACTTGTTGTTCTGCTCTTCACACCCTGCTCTTGGGGTTACCAAGAAAGTGCCACGTCGAGCACCGTCATCGGGATTCTGCATGGTCACCAACTCAGAAATGTATATGTCATTCTTTGACTCTGCAAGGAATGCAGGGCCGGTCCTGAGATTTTGGGGGCCCTGGGCGAGACTAAAACTTGGGGCCCTTAGTATAGACGTCACAATGATACCGATGAATATTATACATGTAATATATATGTTCTCAATAAGCCTTAAACGCATCCAAAAGAAGTACGAACATATTAAAAAATTATACATATTACCTTAGAAATTTCTTCTAACATTCCTAGATGCAAACTCACTTATGATGGGGTCGATGTCGATGTCATCCACTAATTTCTTCTCGATGCATAATGTTGCCAAACCATTTAACCTCTGTTGAGACATTGTGGATCTCAAATAGTTCTTCAATAATTTTAACTTTGAAAAACTTCTTTCAGCCGATGCAACAGTCACAGGCACAGTAAATAAGATGCGGTAAGCAATCGAGATATTAGGATAACAATCAACTTCTCTAACATGCTCAAAAATTTCCATAGCAGACATTACTTCATCTGGCAAGGTGAACCTCATCATCTTTAATTCAGAAAAAAGATCATATACCTCAACATCACATGAACCAGCATGAGAGAAAGTATTTGCAAATTTTGTGCAGCCCTCTTGAAGTTCATCATCATTTAGCGACTTCAAGGTGCCAGAGCTCAATAGAAAACCAAATATATCTTTAAACACCATGAGTTCTTCAAATCTATCCTCCAAAGAAGTTATCGCCATATCAACCACAACAAAAAAATATTTAACCTGAAAAGCCTTCTCAGCTTCTAGAATTTCTTCTTCACAAATACTTTCATCAAATTGTTTCTTCCTAGTAGCACGACGTTTTACTGGAAAAAATGCCTCTACACCCATTTTAGTTGCAATACCTTTGGCGTTGATCAAACTAGCAGCAAACCCTTCATCTCTGTAATTCTGAAAATATAGTTTGATACCTTGTATTTGCTTCAAAGTAGAGTCAATACACATGGCTGGCGATTGCAACATCTTGCTAACTTTATTTACTGCAAAAAGAATCTCATACCAGATGATCATACCAACTAGAAACTCAAAGTGGCCAAGTGCATCAAATAAATTTTTTGCATCACTTTTATCCTTAGGCTCAACCTCAGAAGAATGACGTAACTCAAGCAAAGCAGACCTTAACTCCATAGCCTGAAATCTTATTGCCGTAACACTTTTGATTCGACTTTCCCAACGAGTATTGGACAATGATTTCACAGTTAAACTAGGAACATGTTTAAGCAAGACACTCCACCTTTTTGTAGAACCAGCAAACAAGACATATATGCGTTGAATAATTCCAAAAAATGAAACGTCTTTCCCACATGATTTTGCCATATCACAAAGAGTGAGATTCAGACTATGACAAGCACATGGCATATATAGAGCTCTTGGATTCATCTGAAGTAACCTAGATTGTACCCCTTTATGTTTACCTTTCATATTGGAACCATTGTCATAGCCCTGACCCCTTATATTGTCAATATTTAGGTCAAATGATTCCATAGAATCAAGAAGTACTTTCAAAAGCCCCAAGCCAGAAGTGTCATCCACCTTTAAGAACCCCAAAAAGTACTCCTCAATTTGTATCTTGCCATTAGATAAATTAACACATCGAACTAATAAAGTCATTTGTTCTTGATGACTAACATCAGGGGTACAATCTAGGATAATAGAGAAATACTTGGCCTCTTTCACAACTTTTATGATAGAACGTGTAATGTTAGAAGCCAAAAGAGATATCAACTCATTCTGAATTTTATGACTGAGATAATAATAATGAATTTCATTTTTCTCAATACGCCTAAGGTGATCTCGCATTACCATGTCAAATTCTGCAACCATCTCAACACAAGCTAAGAAATTACCATTATCATCCTTGTAAAGCTGCTCACTCTTTCCTCGAAATGCCAAGTTGCGTTTACCAAGATATTTCACAATGGCTATTATTCTTAACAAAACTTGCCTCACCCGTTCTTTCTCCTTTGTAATTTCATGCTGCAATTCTTTGTCAATAGTTTCCTCCTTCCGTAGTCTAACCCTCAATTCATTCCACTTGTTCATGTTATTAATATGCTCGACGCTATTTTCATGTTCCTTAAGCTTCTCACTAATATGCCTCCAATTTCTAAATCCATCACGTGCTAATGAACTCGGACTCCTGCTAGTGCTAGACTTGAAGATCTTACAAGAGAAGCAAAAAACTTTATCAACAACCCTTGAATAAACAAGCCATTTTCTATCATGCTTCTCTCCATTCCTTAAATCCCTATGGTAATGAGAATATGAAAAATGCCTTGATGCACCATCTAGAGGGTACTCCATTTCCTCCTCTCTCATAGGTCCTTTCTCAACTAAGATGTCTCTTGCTTTATTATCAAGATTCCCCCAATTTCGTGGATCATAAATATCAGAAGTATTAACTGGTTGTTCATCGACACTAACAGACTCAGTATGTGCATCAGATGAATCAACTACATTCTCAGAGCCACTTACATTGCTATCTCCAATGTTGGTTTCAATATTTTCTTCCTGTTGATCGGATTCAACATTTCCATTAGCTGGTTGATCTTCCTCCACGGCAACTATCGCCAACTCATCATTTGGGTTTACCGATGCATCCGAATTAGCCTTGAAAAATTTGTGGATATCTCCTCTCTGTGACTGTACCAAGGCAGCCACCTCTTTTGCTATTTTCCTTTTAGCATGACCAGATGGACACTTCCTCGAAGAGGAGGACATGATATAGTAGACCACAATGCTGAAAAAAATATACCAAATATTGTAGGGTATCAACGATCAGGGCATCATGTGATTGTACCAAGTAAAATATTGAATATACGGATATACCTCGGATTGGTGTTATGCGTGTGATATTCTCGCGATCGCAATCAGGGGCCCGAAAACAAATTGGCGAGACGACGAGTCGATGAACTGACAATCAATAGTACGTAATTAGATAAAATTTAGAAATAAGAAGCGTGTTGTGATTGTACCAAGTAAAATATTGAATATACGGATATACCTCTGATTGGTGTTATGCGTGTGATATTCTCGTGATCGCAATCAGGGGCCAGGAAAAATCGGCGAGATGACGAGTCGATGAACTGACAATCAATAGTACGTAATTAGATGAAATTTAGAAATAAGAAGCGTGCTAAATTTGTTAAGCTTACCGGCGGTTGGGACTTGGGATCGCCGATCGCGCACGGGTCAGTGCGGCAGTGCCGTCGGCCGTCGCGTAAGGTCAAGCCGTCAAGGAGCCGCGCCAGTACCAGGAGAAGAAGAAGGCACACACGGTCGCGGCCGTCAGATGGAGCAAGAAGATCAAAAGTTAGAAGGACTCAGACAGACTGGGCGCCGCCGGCGATGTTCCATGAGGAGACGCGCTGGGAATTGGGATCGATGTCAATTGATTGTTTCCCTAACCAGGGCGACGATCGAGTTTCCAGTCAGGATTTTCCTAATCCTAGTCGGTACGTAAGACCCATATAACGTTTTTTAACCAAACGATGGCCTGTGGCCTTTTTCCAGCCAAGCGATGGTACAATATAAAAAGGGTATACGTATGTGTATACCTGGGGAGGGGCCCCCCGATTTTTGGGGCCCTGGGCGGCCGCCCACCCTGCCCCTCCCAGGGACGGCCCTGAAGGAATGCAGCATGGAATGCTATCAAGGAGGTTTGTGAAAGACTCAAGTGTAGAATGCTCAACACTCAAAATGACCTTAGAGAGGAGAAGAAGTATACCCAAGACTAGAGACCACCATAAAACGTCTAAGGGAAGATATCATAGACTTAGCATATGAGTGAGAATTGTGACGTACTTCGATAGTTCGACCACCACACTTGTCGTTTTCTCGCGTTAATAATTTGATCATACCAACCTATGTGGTATGGCTAATTTTTTTCTAAGTTATGTTTGAAACTTAGTGCTTGTGATAGATTTTTGGATGCCATGACTTTTGTGTTTTATGGTTGAATGTATGCTTTTGGCTTTTGTTTTACTATCTTACGTTTTTCTCCTTACTTGTGTTGTTTCTAAGTTTTCTCTATCCTAGGCAATAGATGTCGAGCTTTGTTATCAGCACTGCCCAGGAGTTCAAGGGAACTTGTTTTCGTTCTCGTATCGTGGATATCACTATTGTGATCAATCTCCCCCTCCGTAGTATTAAGGGACTTCAGCTTACGAAGTTCGAGAGGAAGGATCTATGGGGATTTAGATTCTCGCAGCCGGGACGTAAGTCAGAGCCACCCCCGAGGAGATTTCCTTCAAGTTGATGCACGATGACAAGGAGAAGGGACTCAACGTTGTCATACAGGAGATACTTGGACACCTTTGTGGACGACACTCCACCGAGCTCAAGGGTCTCTACTTCCACCCATTTGTGAGACGTGATGAGAAGGGAGAGGCTATAGTGTATGATGATGCTACTAGAGAGACTATCGAGCCAATACGTATCTATCTTCAGGACCTAGAGAGCCTCATTAGACACCTCGACACTGATAGGACCAACGTCATGCTTAGCAATGACGAGCTACAGGTTCAGTTGAGGGAGAAGGACAAGTCCTTCCCGGAGCAGGATGAGATCATCAAGGAGATGGAGGCTAGGTTTGAGAGCCAAGAGAAGAGGTTCAAGAATCAAGAGAAGAGAGTGCAGTATAGGAACAAGAAGATCAAAGAGATGAGGACCGAGATACAGCTCAAGGACCTTGAGCTAGAGACTTAGCATGGAGTGATAGAGAGACTGCGCTCGCAGAAGAGAGCCCTTCGGGCGAAGGTCGTTGCATTGACCACCAAAGTGGAGGAGTACAAGTCAGTAATCGACGCAGCAGGACTTGCACTATTGGAGGTGGAAGTCAATATGGAGGAGTAGTGTTGACTACTTGGTTATCTACCTATATATCATCATTTTATTTATCGAGTCACACTGATCATCCAACATGTGGATGACTTTGCTAGTGTGTTTACTTTGCAAACTTGTTGGTCGTGTTGTTTAAACTCTAAGTTTATCTTGTGTTTGATTATTTGTGATTATTGCTATGTCTTGTATTGTGCATGATAGTATCTATGGGTTATATATCATTATTAATCCTTATTGAAACCATAGATTCCTCCCCGTCGTGCCAATCCCAACAATAACAATAATGGCGATGAGATGCATCAGCTGATGACAACCCAGACCTAGTTGATGCAAATGATGACCCAGTTTATGGAGAATCAGAATCAGAACCAAAACAACAGCAACAACAACAACAATCAAAACAACCCACCAGCTTTTGATATGCTCACAAGGTTTCTAAGGTTGAGGTCTGCAAAGTTTCGGGAACCACTAATCCTATGGTAGCCAATGACTGGTTACGTTCTGTGAGCAAGGGCTTGGTTACGATTGGTTGCACCGATGAGGAAAAAGTCAGGTTTGCATCACACCTGCTGGAAGTACCAGCAGCCACTTGGTGGGACAACTTCCAAATCACTACTCCTATTGAAGAAGTGACTTGGGCAATGTTTGAGGATGGATTCCGCACTGCTCATATCTCTTCAGGAGTGATTATTTTGAAGAAGGAGCAATTTCACAACCTTAAGGAACGCCACCGTAGTGTTGCAGAATATATTGAGGAGTTCAAAAATCTGGCATGCTATGCATCGGATGAGGTTGACACTGATGCAAAAAGGAAGGAGAAGTTTATTAAGGGACTAAATGATGAGATGTGTATGCAACTATCTGTTGCATATATTCCAACTTATCAATCCTTGTGTGATAAAGCTACCATCTTGGAAAGTAAGATGAAGCAGGTTGAGAACAGAAAGAGAAAGCATCACTTTGATAAGCATAGTTCTAGATCGTCACACAAGCATTCCCATGATGAAGATAGTGGAGGTTCGGGATCCCACAAACATGGGAAATATAACAACCACCACAACAGTAACTGCCACCATGATGGCAAGAATCACCGTAGTCATGACCATGGTGGATATAAGAACCACAAGAGTGGACACAAGAGTCACCATAGTGTAAATGGCAATGGGAGTCAGCCTGCTAAGAGAGACATCAGTCAGTTTGAAGGCTTCAAGTGCAAGAAAACTGGGCACTATGCAAATGAATGCCCAGAAAACAAGACTGATGGAGCCAACAAGCCAAACACTTTTCAGAAGGGTCATGTGAACCACATCAATGTGGAGGAGATCTATGAGGAGTCTAATGCTATGGCTAGTAAGTTCAAGATTAATTCCTTTCTAGCACTTGTACTTTTTGATACCGGCGCATCGCATTCTTTCATATCAAGAGCATTTGTAGACAAAAATAGACTCCCAACTGAAACAATTGGATGTCCTATTAAAGTATGCTCTCCGAGTGGAGAGATGATAACAAATTTCGGATGTCATGATCTAGTAATAGAATTTGGAAAGTATAAGTTTCCAGTTATTCTGATAATCCTAGATTCCCAAGGACTGGATTTAATTTTGGGCATGGATTGGATGACTAAGTATGAAGGAGTAATAGATTGTGCCAATCATACTGTTACACTCACAACCCCGGATAAGAAACGGATTAGGTTCAAGTCTAACTTTGAATCCAAAGGGAGTAAGCTAAATTCTCTTAAGGGGGTTAGCATAGACAATGTACCAGTAGTGAGAGAGTACCCAGATGTGTTTCTAGAAGAATTACCAGGAATGTGTAGAGGTCCCAACCTGATAAGGTAGATATCCCTGTGTTTACAGTGCTAGTCCCTGGATCAAATAGCTAGCACTCACAGTTTAAGATGGAATATCAAGAAACAAAGGTCATATTACAACTTATAACCAAGAATAAAATAGTTCATTACAAATTACATAGCTCATATGGCTATTTTATTACAAAGTAGCAAATACGACTATATAGCATGGAGTCCTTCATCTTCACATGCCATAGGCAATCATGTTGGTTGTAGACTTCTAATCCCTACTCAACAAACTTCACTAACATCAAACAAACCTGCAACATAATAAGTTATAGCCACAAGGGTCAATACATTTGAATTGTATTGGCAAGTGATATCATATTGATATGGAGAATCTTACATCTACATGAATATATGGCTAAGTGGAGTTTTGGCTGGCCTTTGCATAAAATAAGTTTTCCCTATCCTTTGAAAATAGTTTTCTCTTTTTCAAAACATTTCATCACATAATGGCACACTGGATACACATCAGGTGCTTCCCTTTTTCACCAAACAAGTTTTTACTTAGATAAATTGGGATGAGGAGATCCTTGATCATTTCAATGTCTTTGATGCTCAAAATGTCCATTACCGGGGACACGGCTAAGTACTTAGGTTTTACCCTCTCGAGAGGTGGTGCACTTTTCCCACAAGACTCGACATGCATCGAGACGAGACTTTTCAGAAACAATCCCTCAGATTAACACAAACGCGTTCCAACCTATCATCACTACCACCAACTGTCTTCCTGTCTGAGTTCTTGCAACCTAGTTGGTCAAGGCAGAGCCCATATGCCATGTGGCTGCACTGGAAGCTTCTCAACACAAAACATCTCAGATCTCTTTGGTCCTGGGTGGCCATCCACAAGTGAGATACACCAGGGTAAACCATAGAAATGGGCCCTAGGTAACCACTCAACAAAAATCCATCCAAGCAATTACCATTCCACCCAGGTGTTTCATTCACATAGTTGTTTTATTAATCAAAAACATAGTCATAGATTTGCATAATATCATGGCATGAATATTCCACCCTTGAATTCTAATAGCTAGGCTAAGTAAACTAGCATAACTTGTCTCTTATCTTAGGGAGATTCCTACCAAGATATATTCCATAGGATCTACTATAGCATAGCAATATACAAAAATTGTCCTATCATGCATACTACAAAAATATCACTAATGCAATATTGAAAAGATAGGACTTTTGATGACTAAAGTATCACCTGCCTTTTTAGTAGAAAATCTAGGTACTCTTCTTGATCTTGCAATTGTCACACTCTTCAAAGTTCACTACAATACAATCAAGCAAAAGCACACACTTAAAACTACCACACAAAATAACAAAACAAAAAAAACAAGGAAATGCATGCAAGCATGAAAAAAGTTATTTTATTGAAAAAGTTGTTTCTAACAAGGTTCTAAACATTTCAAAACACCTACTGGTCAGAAGTGGGAATTTCATTTAAAATCAAGTTAGTGAAAATAGGCCTTTTAAATCATTTTGTTTTACTAGAAATGCTTTTATTCAAAGTAATAATTTCTAGTGTTAACAAAATATTATTTTGAATTCAATAGTTAGTGTTTATGGTCAGAGGGTTCAAAACAAACCATTTGCAAAAGTTTTCACTAATAAATCATTTTTAGAACAATTTTTATACTCAAAATAGTCCTAAACATGTCTCAGCATAAAATCCTAATTTTTTAGAAGCAAATGACCAAACTAAGGCCACAGTCGCAAAATATACAATTTTCTGAATCCATTGATATAAAATTTGTAATTTTTGGACATACAGATCAAAATTTATGGATTTTACAAAATCAAACAACTAATAGATCAAATTCTGGTTTTTAAAACAACAGTCTGGACACGTGTCTTGTTTTAATTGGCCGGTACCACTTCGGGTGGATCAGGAAACATGGGGCGTTAGATTTAATTAGCATTGCACGGTGCAGATGGATCGATACCCTTTCATTAAAAGATATAATCCTAGTCCTAGGTCTACATCCAATGGATCAAGACGCATTGACCAAGGATGGGCGGCGCTGGAGACGGTGCGCAGCAGCGGCGCGTCTGGTGGCGGTGGTTATGTGATTTAGAGGGGTAAGAGGAGGGGAGGAGGGTGCTACCGTGGTTGCAGGGACGTGGTGATGCTCAATTTAGTCGTGGTTGGCAAAGGAGCGCACAGAATCGTCGTGTATTCCTCGCCGGAGATGTTTCTGGCGTAGGGTGATCGAAGTCGTCGACGGAGGCGAATACTTAGTGTTTTCAACTAATAAGGAAAACCTTATTTGAGAAAATCCAGCCTGAGCTAGCCAAATTCATATAGCTATTAGGTACTAATATTCTACTATGGTATCACTTGCCAGTACAATTCCAAATGTATTGACCCTCTATGGCTGTAACTTATTATGTTGCAGGTTACTCTGATGATGACTAGGGTTGTGAGTCTACACTAAACATGTTTGCCTGTGGCACATGAAGATGAAGACTTTTATTTATCTACTTATGTATGAACTGTATGCATTAGCCTTGGGCTAATGATTTGTAAAGACTATGCTATCTCTGGAATGACGATGTAATAATGACCTTTGTATCTGTGTACTTCATCTTAAACTGTGGATGCTAGCAATTCGATACAAGGACTAGCATTGCAATCACAGAGGCCTTTCCCTTAAATGGTGGGATCTTACAAGGTCATTCCATGTGTTGGAAACCCTAGCTCCACAACAGTCCAGCTGTCGTATCGAACCTAGCAGTTCGCCGCCGGTGCTCCTCTTTGTACATGTGGATACCAGCAGCGGTGTTGTACAATCAGCACTAGGACGATCATGATCGGATCGGATCTCGAGGACTGCACTTCATTCAACTAACGCGCTTCATCAGTAATTCGCAACTGCACGTCTAGTGGTAATCCTCGTGGCCTTCTACCTCAGCTATATCTTGGGATCATCGTGTTAGATGAAATAGTTTTGTTTTATCTCTACATGGCCCAACAGTGGTATCAGATCGATAGCTTCTGGTTTTAGGCTCGAGATCTCAGATATGTGATATGCGGTTGGCTGTAGATTGGATCTATGTGCTGTTTTGATGGTCGATCTATAAGATAGATAGGTTGTGTACGTTGTTGATTGGATCAACTGTACTCGGAGAATGGTAGATCTAATTTCCATGATCATACTTCTGAGGTCGTGGAACGACATACCCCTACCAGTCAGTTTCCGCCATCGGGGTAGACTGTGACACGTAAATCCAGAAGCGGTGATCGAAGATCAAAAGAGTTTGATCGAGTCAGAATGATGGTCAGAATCCATGTTCGGAATGTAGATGAGATCTATGTTTTCGGAAAAATCGTCGGGGGCTGCCCCTTCGATCCCTGCCGGCTTTGCCCTGTCGTAGCGCCTTAGATGTCATTGTGTGTTTCACAATGACAGGAGATAGCGTATCTATGCATAACTTGTTTTGTAGGAAGTTGTGAATGGTATGGTTCATGTGCATGTGATGTATGTGTGTAATCCATACGTGATCTATGAATCACGGTTTTATCAGCCGGCTGGAGCCTAGGTATTGTCATTTTATTGTATAATGACCTGCGTGTTAGATTCTCTATGTAATTTAGTTTACTAAACTAGTGTAGCTGTTTGGAAAATCCGGATGACATGCAAGTCGATGTACAAGTCGGCGACATGGAGTAAGACGGCAAGTGACAAGAGTTGGCACGAGTCGGATTACAGGCTTTATTGAGATGGAGATCGCCATGAAGAGAGCCATACCATTTCACATTATGATTGATTTATTTTGTGTTATTGATATGTCTCTGTTTTACCTCTATTAGAAAGTCGGTAATATTTAATCCCTCAAAGAAGGTCTAGTCGGTTTTCCTGCCAGTGCTTGCACCATCAAAAGTCGGACATTTTTGGTAGTGGGCTCATAAAATTGAGGTGCTGCCAATTCTTTCCGACTAGGTGGGTTCAAGTCGTACTCTTACAACGGAAACACTCAGTAAGCTAGACGGGTCTATCACAATGGTTGGGGATCAGGGAAAAGTCGGACGGGAGCCGGGGCATGTGATGCCACCCGACTGACAGGAGTTCATCAGATGCGATCGACAAGGAGTTGTCTACCTAGATCACTTGGCGGCTAGCAGTGATGCTAAAGATCACTAGCCGACTTGCTTATGTAGGATCCTGAATGTTGGGGATATGCTATATGGGTATCCTTATAACATGTCTCTTATCCGGCTAACCCGGGTAGCCCAGGGTCGGTAGCATGGCCAATGGCCTGCTGGGCGGCCCAGTTAGGTGGATCCAGAAGGGAGGCCCATGCCGGATAAAGGAAGGCTACGGTGGAGGCCCAGTTACCTTGGAGTACAAGATACACAAGACTAGTGATAGACGGTGTTGGACTCTGTAACCTGTCCGGCTAGGACTTTTCCCTGTAACCCTAGGACCTGGCGACTATATAAGTCGGGCCTATGGGAGCCTTTAGGGAAGATAACTGCAGACAATCTCATACGATCATAGATCGACACACACAACCTCGCACAGCGAACCTATCTCTGTAACTAGGCGTATTGCCCTTATAGTGATTTATAGCAGGAGTAGGATTCCGCCACCGTTGTGGGATCTGAACCTGGGTAAGCTGTGTTACCTCGTACCCATCAACCGTTCGCCTTACCCCACGTCTCTAAACATGCATTGTGAGGACCCCTCCATGGTGTACTCGTCGGCAATACCACGACAGTTGGCGCCCACCGTGGGGCAAGAGGCGCTTCAGGCTCTTCAGCGGGCGAGGACCAAGATCTTCGAGGGAATCGGCGAAACCGTAGCCATCGGTCACGTTCTCTTCTCCGGCAATGTTCCGATCGTCCCTCCCGACAAGTTCTGGATCCCGGCGAAGACGAACCCTACGCGGTGTTCGATCGTTCCTATCGGAGACATCCACCTCTTCATCGGCGAAACCGACTCGGGCACTAGTTCCCTGGGAGTCGGAGGAGCATCAAACCCACGCGGACCGCCTACGGGCAGGATACGTTCACAGAAGGATCGATGTCGGATCTCTCTTCGGAGTTTGCCGGCAAAGATAGGAAAAATTCAAGGCCCGCACGGACCGCCTACGGGCAGGATATGTTCGCAGAAGGATCGATGTCGGATCTCTCTTCGGAGTTTGCCGGCAAAGATCGGAAAAATTCAAGGACCGAACGGACCGCCTACGGGCAGGACACGTTCATAGAAGGATCGATGTCGGATCTCTCTTCGGAGTTTGCCGGCAAAGATCGGAAAAATACAAGGCCCACCCAAACCGCCCCTGTGCAGGATATAAAGGTGGAAGATCACTGCAAATCTGCCGGCTTCGTCCGTGCATCTGGACAGGAGAGATCCAAGTTCGTCGGCGTGGTTACCATCTTCGATCTGGAGCGCTGCGTGCAGAGAGAGGGCGAAAACCCCTGCGATTACCTGGCCAGGTGGCTCCGTATACGAGCCGATCTAGCCCACTACCCCGATGATAACGCTTTGTATCACTTCGTGGAAGGATTGGACCGCGGCACGCTTCTCCGACACTCTTTAAGACGGCAGCAGGCAACAGTACGCCTTACCCTCGAAGAGATGGTGAGCACCGTCAACAGCTACGCGGCAGCTGACGCGGCAGCCCAGATGGAGCTTGCGCTCAGAGACGGAGAACCTCCGATTCAGCAGCTGCCACCACCACCTCCAGTCATCCTCGAGCCCGTTGCACCTCCACCGCCCGTCATTGAGGAAGTCTTGGCACCCTCCGACTCTGTCATTGACGCGCTTTATGCTGATTTCAGTGCAGATTCAGAGGAGATAGACTCGAGTATAGAAGAGCTAGACTCCGCTATGCAGGAGATGGAGGAGGAGTACTCGCGCGACGAGCAAGCCAACAACGCTGTCACGTGCCGAGGGGTGTTCGTCACCATTGGGACGACGATGGATGAAGATCAACCCGGACGAGCTCCGCCTACGGCGCTGCAAAAGGGGAAGGGGACACTTATTGCTGCTGACGATGATCGCGCAAAGGTCATGCCTCCTCCGCCTAACCCAGTGCAGCAGCCGCAGGAACTCGACACCGGCCCGAGCAACAATAACACCGCAAACTTGCCACCTCCAACATCTATGTCTGCAGCAGCCCAAGTTACTCCAGCTGATAGAGTGATGTACGACATTATCCTCGTCGAGCCACTAACCATTGCTCATATCCGGAACGTGACCCAGCTTGACGAGAAGCGCCAGCAACTGCTGGAGGAAGCGCAAGCCATCGCGGAGCAAGGCGCTAAACTAGATCGAGATCTGGTCAACGCGTAGAAGTCCATAGAAAAAGCTAGAGCAATGGAGACCGAGTACAAGACTCTGCTACAACAACAGAAGGCTAAGAAAGCTTCGGCTCGCGTCATCAACGATCCTGGTGTACGGCTCAACCTAGGATGGCTCCCTCGAAGCCGGCATAGGTGATTCCCACCCCACTCCTTAACCTCGCCGTCGCCAAGACCCTTCTAGAGCAGGATAGATCGCCTGAGGCAGTGGAACAGGTCTATGACCTAGTGGCCAAGGCGATGAAGCAGCAGGAAAAGGCCACCTCTCAGAGGCTTGAGTCTAACCCAGCGCTCTGCCAATCTAGCCAATACAAGCCGCCAAGGGACAGATCTCCTCTTGATGTCGGGTCCTAGACGGGTTCATCAGAACAAAGACGGAGGGATGCGCGCAACAGGAAGGATGCCATCCCCATATCCTCCGATCACGGAGAAAAGGCCCGACCTCGTCTCCCTTCGCCACCACCCCGATCTCCCCGACGTCACGAAGATTACAAGGCTCACCATCGTACGGATATTCCCCCACCAAAGCAGTGCGGCATCGTCATCTGCGACAACACGGAGCAGACCCTTCATGACGGAGAGCGCAACCAAGGACACAAGAGCAGGTCACGCCATGACCCTCCGCGTCCGACAGACAACCGTGACAGGCGTGAGGCGTCACAGGAGGGTAACAGCAAGAAGGCTAATCCACCGCCACCTCCCCCTCCGTCACCACCAAGAAGTCACCATGGCGGAGGGGGCCCGCGTCGTTCACGCAGCCCATCCCCTGTTGACAAAAAGAAGAAGAACCCAGAGCCGTACGATGCACGTTCGCGGATCGATAAGATCCACGAGGCTCGGAAAGAACCATACCTGGGACCACGTGGCTTTGGACCTGCAATACGGTCCACAACTTACCCCAAAGGTTTCCGGATTGACAAGACCATCAAGCCCTATGACGGCACCGCCAAGCCAGCCACATGGTTGCAAGACTACGGCAACGCGGTGGAGATTGCCGGAGGCAACCCCAACGTCGCTGTCAAGTACCTCCCATTAATGTTGGCAGCGGAACGTCAATGGATCGACGACTTGCCGGAGAAATCTATCTACAACTGGCTGGACATGCAAGAAGCATTCACCAAGAACTTTGAGGGTACATACAAGCATCCCTGCACTGTGGGCGATCTACAGCGGTGCGTGCAAGAGAAAGACGAGACATCTCGCGCCTACCTCTCCCGCTGGCTGGATATGAAGAATTCCTGCGCAGGAGTGCACACTCAGACCGCCATGGCCGCCTTCATCGATGGGTTGGAAAGGGGCACGTTGCTCCGACATAAGCTGAAGCGCTTGCAGGACAATCACCATCTTGACTTGAACCAGATGATTCAGTTGGCTAGTGAGTTGCAGCTGCCGACGACGATGCTCGTGGCTCCTTGCCGGCAACGTCCGTTCCAACTCAAGCTCGGAGGAACAACAGTACAAAGCGGAAGACCGCTCCAGAAGAAAAGCAATCTACCGACATGGTCGCTATGACTTTTGTAGGACGAGGAGAAGGCGGACAACGTGGCCGAGGAAGGGGAGCTGGTCATGGGCAGCAACGAGGAAGTGAAACCACCTCGGCGCCGCTCCGCGTTCCCCAAACCTACAAAGAGTACCGCGATATGCCGTGCCTCGTACACCTCGAAGCCAATGGCAAGGCCACCCATACCAATCAACACTGCAAGTTCATCAACGACCTCAAGGAAGACCCGGAGTCTGGCTACAAGCAAAGTCGGAAGAACAGACCGCGAGGCAAGGGCAAGGGGAATAAGAAGGAGGAGGAGTCCAAGGATTCAAGTGACATGGACGAGGACGTTGACCCCAAGCACGCCGCCAAGAGCGACGACAAGGGCAAGAACCCCTTCGCAAAGAAGGCTCCAGTCTACCACACTTTCCTTGGCACCCCCACCGTCCGACAACAGAAGACCTCTCCGAGGATCCTGATGGCTACTCTCCCCCAGTTCCCCAGTACCTGCGCTGGTCGGAGGTTCCAATAACTTGGGACAGGACGGACCACCCAGACCTTATACCCAAGGAGAACCAGTAGGCCATGGTCATCAACCCCTTGATTGACGACGTGGAGTTCACCAATTGTATGGTGGATAGTGGAAGCAGCATCAACATCATGTACCTGGATACACTGCAGAAGATGAACTTGACAGAGGCAAACCTAAGGCGGACCAACACCATCTTCCACGACGTAGTTCCTGGTCGAGAGGCTCGGTCCCTTGGGTGCATTACACTTCAGGTTGCCTCTAGCAATGTTAATAATTACCGTCAAGAGCGCATGACCTTCGAGGTGGTCCCCTTCAAGAGCGTGTACCACGTCATATTCGGCCGCGACATATTCCACACGTTCATCGCCAAGCCATGCTTCGTCTACAACAAACTCAAGATACCCGGACCAAACGGCATCATCACCGTATCCGGAAGCTTTACCAAGGCCAGGGACTGCAAGATCAACGAAGCAGCCATTGCAGAAGCTATCCTCTACAGCGAGGAATTCAAGGAGATCCAGAGCAAGGTCGATGACTCAGAGATGCCCGCGTCGAAGAAGCAGATCTCCGACTCCGCTCCTGCGTTCAAGGCCGCCATCGAGACCTAGCCGATGGAACTTGTGGTAGGCGATGCCTCCAAGGTCACCGCCATTGGGACGAACCTGGATCCCAAATAGGAAAGCGCGCTCGTCGAGTTCCTCTATGAGAACAGGGACATCTTTGCCTGGCAACCTGCCGACATGAAAGGTGTACCTAGGGAACTTGCCGAGCAAAGCTTAAACATTGATCCAAAATGCAAACCAGTGAAACAACCTCTACGACGCTTTGGAGATGAGAAGAGACGTGCCATTGGCAAAGAGATAGCTAGGTTACTTAAGGCTAGATTTATCCGAGAAGTCCTTCACACCCAATGGGTGGCCAGTCCTGTACTTGTCCCCAAAAAGGGAACCAATGAATTAAGAATGTGCATTGATTACACCGGCTTGAACAAAGCATGTCCCAAAGATCCGTTTGCTTTGCCTCGCATTGACCAAGTCATTGACTCGGTGGCTGGCTCGGAACTTTTGTGTTTTCTCGATGCATACTCAGGATACCACCAGATCAAGATGAGGAAGTCGGACCAATTGGCCACTTCGTTCACTACCCCATACGACACGCTTTTCTATGTCACGATGCCCTTTGGGCTGAAAAACGCAGGTGCTACCTACCAGCGGAAAATGCAACGTTGCCTTCACGACCAAATTGGTCGAAACGTTCACGCCTATGTGGACGATATCGCGGTGATGTCTAAAAAGTCAAACTACTTAATCTCCGACTTAAAAGAAACCTTTGATAATCTCCGGAAATACAACATGATGCTCAACCCTAAGAAGTGCGTCTTCGGGGTTCCAGCCGGCAAATTGTTGGGCTTCATCGTTTCCCAACGTGGAATCGAGGTCAACCCGGAGAAAATCAAGGCCATCCTTAACATAAACCGTCCGACATGCCTAAAAGACATTCAACGACTAACAGGTTGTGTTGCAGCAGTTAGTCGGTTCGTCATCCGACTTGGAGAGAAGGCTCTGCTGCTGTACAAGTTGTTGAAGAAGGCGGACAAATTCACGTGGACGGACGAAGCAGATGCAGCATTGAAGCAGCTCAAAGAGATTCTTTCCTCAGCGCCCATCCTTGCAGCACCCGAGCCTGGTGAGCCCCTGTTAATTTACATGGCGGCAACCAACCGGGTTATCAGCATCGTCGTCGTGGTAGAGCGGAAGGAACCAGACTATGAGCACGGAGTTCAACGACCAGTTTACTATGTGAGAGAGGTCTTGACCGAGTCCAGGCAACATTACCTGCACTACCAAAAGATAGCTTATGGAGTATTCCTTGCTTCTCGGAAGCTGAGGCATTACTTTCAGGAGCACCCAATCACAGTGGTGAGCAAGACTCCACTGTCCGACATTATCAATAACAGCGACGCTACATGAAGGGTGGCGAAGTGGGGCATTGAACTTGCCGCCTTCGAGATCACCTACAAGAGACGCGACGCTATCAAATCACAAGCCTTGGCGGATTTTGTTGCAGATTGGACGGAGATGCCAGACGCTACTCCGTTGCCAGAACCAGAGTACTGGGTGATGCACTTTGACGGATCAAAGCTGCTCAACGGCTCGGGGCTGGTGTATTGCTACAGTCACCAACAGGAGACAAGCTACACTACGTTCTGCAGATCCACTTCGAGGCTACAAACAACATGGCGGAGTATGAAGCACTCATTCACGGACTACGTGTAGCCAAGGATATTGGCATCAAGCGCATAGTTTGCTGTGGATATTTCGACTTGGTTGCCCAGCAGGTGGCTGGCACCTGGAATGCGCGGAACCCTATGATGGCGGCATATCGAGACGAAGTGGACGAGATAGCCAAGAGCTTCTTGGGCTACGAAGTCAATTATGTGCCTAGGGAGCAAAACGAGGCGGCTGATCTGCTGTCCAAGCTTGGGTCAGGGCGCAAGCGAATTCCGCCAGGAGTTTTCCTAGAGCATCTGCGCACACCATACGTGAAGGGAGCCGACATCGACAATCCAGATAGAGCTGACTCTTTTGTCAACATGGTGACTAAGGTCCCGCCGGCTTGGACAAAACCGTTCATGGATTATCTCGAACACGGAACTTTGCCCGACGACGAAGTCGAAAGACGACAAATAGTACGACGAGCAAAGGGCTATACCATAATCAATGGGAAACTCTATAAAAGGAGCACTACTGGTATATACCTAAAGTGTGTTTCCCAGCTAGAAGGTATGGAAATCCTGCACGAAATCCATCTCGGAGATTGCGGGCATCACGCCTCTTCCCGATCGTTGGTCGCGAAAGCCTTCCGACAAGGATTCTACTGGCTGACCGCGAAGGCGGACGCCGACAAGCTGGTTGAGACATGCACGGGATGTCAGTATTATGCCCGATAACCACATGTTCCTGCTGAAGAATTGTGAACAATACCAATAACTTGGCCGTTTGCAGTCTGGGGGCTAGACGTGGTGGGACCGTTACAGACGTCACCTTGTGGGTTTACGCATCTGCTTGTAGCAGTTGACAAATTCACTAAATGGATAGAAGCTAAACCCATTAGAAAGCTTGATGGGGCAACTGCCCTCAGGTTCGTCCGATATCTAGTGGTGAGATTTGGTCTCCCACATAGCATTATCACTGACAACGGCAACAATTTATCACTCGGAGAAGTGGAGGCATATTGCTGGGAGAAAGGCATCCGAATTGACCTTGCATCTGTGGCACATCCACAATCCAATGGTCAGGTTGAGCGAGCCAATGGATTAATTCTGCAAGGAATCAAGCCACGTCTCGAGGCACCGCTACATAGAGCAGCTGGAGCCTGGGCGGAAGAATTGCCATCTGTGCTGTGGATTTTACGAACTACACCCAATAGATCCACTGGCTACACCCCTTATTTCATGGTATATGGAGTAGAAGCCATCCTGCCTTCCGACATCCTCCACGATGCACCAAGAGTTGCCGCCTATGACGAGGATGACGCTGAAGAATCCAGACGCCTGGATGTGGACCTTCTCGAGGAGGAGCGCGTTTTGGCATGCCAAAGATCCGCTATCTACCAGCAGAAGCTACGCAGCTACCATAGTCGCCGCGCTCGGCATCGCTCGTTTAAAGAGGGGGATTTGGTGCTCCGACTTAAGCAGAAGAAGTCACACAAATTATCCCCGCCATGGGAAGGACCGTTCATCATAAGCAAGGTGCTGCTCAATGGGTCTTACTACCTTGTTGACAATCGTGAACTAAAGGATAGACCCAACGAGGATCATAAGAGTAAGCGACGTGACCCAGATGATGACTACCCGGAGCGTGATCGGCCATGGAACATAGCACAGCTACGTCCTTTTTACACTTAGCATTTTTTATCTAATTGTGTACCTCTTATATGATCAATGAAATAAAGCTCTCTGGTTCACTCATATCCCTGAGTCTTTTACCTCCTTTAGTGTTCATTTTTGGATCATGTAAAACCTTAATGCACAAGCTTTCCGTTTGCACTTGTGAAAATTCCGCCTACGGGCGTTAGCTTAAGTTTTCCGGTCTACACGTTCTTTGTTGTTTTTATGTGGATTCTGGAGTAGTGACTTTCGGCACTTATTGTTGGTGATTTTGTGCTCAGGTTATGGATGCTGCCATTGGGCATCATCATCTAAGCGCATGGTTCCGACAACGAGTCTTCCGACTCACGAAAAGTCAAGCATAAGAACCAAAGTAATGGATAAGCCAGCACTTGCTTAAAAAATATATACATGCTGGAAACTAGTTCTTAAGTAGCAGGAAATAACAACCATTGTTTTCCGCCTTAAGTTACATCATCAAATTTTTTCCGCGCATACACCAAAGATGAAACAAATATTACAAAGTTGTTTTTCATTCCTTTGGCGCAGGAGACTTGGAAGCAGCATCGTCACCAGCCGGAGAATCACCCTCAACGTCGGCACTATGGTGGGACTCGGAGGAATCTTGGTTGACGCTGTCGATGGTGTTCATGGGCACGAAGACGTCGATGTCCACCAACTCGGCAACTCTGGTGTCGTAACCCGCGATTGATGACAAGATGTCTTCATGATCAATCTCTTTGCCATCATCGTCAACGTCGGGGATACCAGAGGTCACCGTGTCGATGTCGGCATCTTCGTAGTGTGCCTTCACCATAGACAGCGCCAGCCCGTGCACATGAAGCTTTCCAGCTTGTGATACGCTCAGGGGCTCAGCGCAGAATCTCCGAGTACTTCCCCATGGAGTCTGAGGCCTTGATGTGTATCTGGATAGGCTTGGCAATCTCTTTGGCTTGGGTGATGGCGGTGTTGATGAAGTTGCCGGCAAGAACCATGCATTCCTTGGCTGGAGGAGGCGATCTAGTCAAACCCATAGGAGTTGCAAATTCTGACAAGGATCGCACGAGTTAAACAATTCAAAGTATCCAGACTACAGAAATACAAGGCGGAGGAAACTTACTGAAGATGCTGGCATTAGACTGCCAGAGGGTGTCCGCCAAGGATTCTTTCTCTTGCTGGAGGAGCTTATACGCCTATCTATGGCGATGGTTTTGCTCATCAGAGCTTGCTTCTGATCTTTTAAGAACGCAAGCTCCTCCTTCAAGCGATTGATTTCCACGGAGGCGGAGTCCTGCAGGGCCTTCATGGAATCCTCATGCATTTTCAACATTACTTCCCTCTCCTTTTTAAGGATCTTGTTCTCGCTGTCCAGCTGCTGGATGTGCTTGGACTGCTCGACAATGTCCTTGGCCTTGGCGACATGTTTTGCAAGTCGGAGAAAACAAAGTACACAATGAGTACTCAGAGAATGAAGGCACAAAACCAAGATGGAATGCGCAAAAAAGAAAACAAACTCTTGTTTTTGATGATATGTTCGTTCAAGATGACAGTTTTACCCTTTTCGGCTTCAAGATCTGCGCGCATCTTCTGGTACTTGTCGTTGGTCATGCCCCTCTGAGCATTCTCGTTCTGTGGAAAAAAGGAAAAAATTTAAACCGTTGTTTAGTCTACTTGGAGCATCTAGTCGGAATCTTTCCACCTAGACGCTCGGGGGCTACAGCGAATTTTTTTTACTTAGCAATATGCTTAGCTTTTCTTTAAGCATCTTGTCGGAGCTAATTCAGTTCTCGATTAGAAGCTTGGGGGCTACAGTATAAAGTTTTTAACTCGGAAAATGCTTAGCTTTTCTTCAAGCATCTAGTCGGAACTAATTCAGTTACAACTAGAGGCTTGGGGGCTACAGTATTGAAAATTATAAACACTACGTATGCTATTCTTAAAGCATCTAGTCGGAATAGTTTGTTCCATCTAAATGCTTGGGGGCTATAGGGAGAGTTTTTTCTAACTTAGTCACTCTTAGAGCATATAGATGCAAAACCTATGGTTTTCCGTCTACATCCTCGGGGGCTACAGTGGGATACTCATATGAAATGCAAAAGGCAAAGTAAAACTTACAAGTGCAATAATCTTGAGGTTTGTAGCGCTCTCGGATAGCAGCTTGCCAAAGGAGATGCTATTTCCTTGCAAGATATCCGCTTGTCGGAGAAGCTCCTCAAGACCGCACGTCGGAGATGACGGTACTCCTCCAGGAACCAGAGTTGTGTTACTCGGTGTGAGCGCCGGGTAAACTATCTTCGGAAACTCAAAGGGTTTCTGGGGAGCAAGGGCACCGCCTTCGGCAGAGGTACCAGCTTCCACCACAACCTTGCCGCCACTGATGGCATCCTTAGCCGGAGCTTCAGCCATTTGTTGAGCGGTGCTCTCCTGCGTCGCCTGCTCGCCGACAACAACAAGTTCGGTAGAGGCGCCAGAATCCACTTCCATGACGGAAGGGCCTGGTTCCTCCTTAGCTTGTGAGCTTGTCGGGGCAGAAGAAGGCTTGACGGCAGGGGTAGCAGGGGCGATGGCGGGGGAGGCGTCGGGATGCAGCATATCCTTGATATTTAGAGAAGCCCCCAAAGTTTTGGAGGTCTTCTTGAGGCTGGTCGTGGCTTTCTTTCTGAAACGTGCAAATGCATAAGTACAGGAACAAGACAGACAGATAATGAGAAGCTTACACTAGGGGGGGGTGCTTTGGCAAAAATTCGGTGGCTTTTCTCTTTTCCGCCTCCATGGCAGCGGTAGTCTTTTTGGAGGCTCCACCCTCCGTCTTCTTCGTCTTGCCTCCGTCTACAGCGTCAGAGGTTGAGCTCTTCCGCTTTCGTGCCAATGGGACATCATCGTCGGACACGACCGTGACTTCCTTCATCTTTGGATCGTAGATTTGGGCAGCTAGGTTCTCCTCATCTAGATCGCTAAGCTGTTAAGTGATATATCACCGTGTTAGACAAAATGGTGTTCGTAAGACGGAAGAACTGGAGCATATGTTGTACACGGAAAATAAATACCTACCTTTGGGCACTTGCCATCTACGAACATGTCGTAGGTGATGGTGAAGCCACGCTTCTTATCCTTCACCTTGACGATGTCCTTAAGGCGGATCTTGACGGAGTTGCTCGAGAAGTTATCCACGGAGATCCGGAGGGTATCCCTTCGATCACTGGTATACTCGTGCATGAACTTTGCGCGGTGCTGCAGAGGTTGGATTCGCCTGATGAACCAGCACATGGCTAGGTCCAAGACGGTCAAACCCGTCTCTACGAACCATTCGATCCGCCTTATTGCGCGAGAAGAGTCGAGGTCGGAGGGAAGGGAGGCATGGGATCTCCATGTAGAAACTTCAGCGGCGGCTCCATCCACGAAGTCTGGGTACGTCACTTCTCGGCCCGCCAAAGGAATGTCGGGGCCGTAAAAGTACGTCCGCTGCCAGTTCTTGCAGGACTCGTGGCCGAAGATGTCGGGGAACCGCCGGCCAGGTCTAATCTTGAAGCTTATGGTGCCGCAGTTCCTAAGCTCCTCCTTACTATGTCCGGCTTCACATTTGACGGTGAAGAAGTACACGAACAAGTCTAACCTAGTCCTTATCCCTAGATAACCCTCACAAAGTGCCACGAAGTTGCTAAGCACTAGGATGCTATTGGGGGAGAGGTTATGGGGCTGGACCTTGTAGTGGTTTAAGACGGAGAGGAATAAGTGGGTGATGGGCAGAGAAACGCCGCATACCAGCTGAGACTTAAGGTACACCTTTTCTCTGACTTGGGGAGAAGGTGTCACCTCGCCGGCCGGCGCTGCCCGCCAGGCGAGCCCCTCCGTCGTAGGGAGGTAACCTTCAGCGACCATCTCCTGGATGTCGCGGTCAGTGATGTCCGAGCCGCGCCAGTCACCCTTATGCGAGTCTGGCTCTTCTTGCAGTGGCTCTAGAGCCGCCAGATTGTGGTCGCCGCCGGTGGACCCGATCACCGCTGATGCGGGGATGACCGAGCCCTCTGGGGGCACGACGACGGAGCTCGCCGGCTTCGCCGCGGCTTCGCTCGATGCCGCCATCGATTTGGAGGTGCTGCTGATGGCCATGGAGTGATGGACGGGTGCGACTGACACAGATGGAAGCTAGGGTTTTTGAGGTTTCTCGCGGAGAGCTCGAGGAGACGCGCGGCTGGAGGAAGACTATGTTGCGAAGAGAATGATGTAAAAAGTGGAAAATGCCCCACGGTTACTATTTATCATCCTCGGCGTCAAGATTCGTGCAGCTTAATCGGACGGTTGCCACATAGACGACGTGCTCGCGAACGTGCGCGGAAATTTTGCCACGTATCCAACCTTCGCCGCCAACGGTTCATATCGCTCGCGCGGGAAAATCGGATATGATTGCGTTCTCCGCATGTGTGAGTTACGAGGCGTCGCTGACCTAAGCCTACGTCGTCCTAGCTGACACGGGTAGATGATCCGTCACATCGAAGATTCCGGCATGGACATATTAGTCCGACTACGGAAGAGTACGATGGAAGATTCAGCATTTCTCCGACTTACAAATCGAAGACGGAGAAAACCTTGCAGGGTTCTTTGGGAGGACTACAAGATGTTGCTTGACGATCTGCCGACATCCATCTAGACGGAGCATTCCACGTGAAGAGGCAAGACGGCGCAAGATCTCGGAGTTCTCCGGGGGCTACTGTTGGGGATATGCTATATGGGTATCCTTATAGCATGTCTCTTATCCGGATAACCCGGGTGGCCCATAGTCGGTAGCATGGCCTATGGCCTGCTGGGCGGCCCAGTTAGGTGGATCCAGAAGGGAGGCCCATGCCGGATAAAATGAAGGCTACGGTGGAGTTACCAGCATACCCGGAGCCTTGGAGTACAAGATACACAAGACTAGTGATAGACGGTGTAGGACTCTGTAACCTGTCCGGCTAGGACTTTTCCCTATAACCCTAGGACCTGGCGACTATATAAGTCGGGCCTATGGGAGCCTTTAGGGCAGACAACTGCAGACAATCTCATATGATCATATATCGACACACACAACCTCGCACAACGAAACTATCTATGTAACTCGGCGTATTGCCCTTATAGTGATTTATAGCAGGAGTAGGATTTCGCCACCGTTGTGGGATCTGAACCTGGGTAAGCTATGTTACCTCATACCCGTCAACCGTCCGCCTTATCCCACGTCTCTAAACACGCACTGTGAGGACCCCTCCATGGAGTACTCGTCGGCAATACCACGACACTGAATCACTAAGTAACCATCGGAGGGGTGTTGGTTCTAGTGGGAGCATAAATATTAAAGTGTTTAATATGCATGCTCTTTTATGAATACATGTTTTAAGTGTTTTGCATATTTTCTGTTGTAGATCATGGAACCAAGTAACATCCACACTTAGATATCCAGTTTTGCTTTGCGAACCATTCTTGATAAAGATAAACTGAACGACACTAATTTTACCAACTAGTATTGAAATCTGAGAATCGTTCTCAAACAAGAAAAGAAGGACCATGTCCTAGACAACCCACTTCCAGATGAGCCAAATGATAATGTGACTGTTGCTGCCACCAATGCCTACCGTCCGGCTAAGGATGAGTCCACAGATATTAGCTGACTTATTCTTCTCACATGGAACCGTACTTGCAAAAGCAGTTCGAGAATGTTGAGGCCTACGATATGATCGAAAGCCTCAAAACTATGTTCCAGGCTCAGGCGAAGACCGATAGGTATTAAGTCTCTCAGTCTTTGCTGAGTTGCAAACTTAAGGATGGTGATCCACTGAGTCTGCATGTGATCAAAATGGTTGGTTACGTGCAGTCTCTGGATAGGCTTGGTTACCCCATTAGCGAAGAGTTCGCTACGGATATAATTCTAAACTCTCTTCACAGTGTGTATGATCAGTTCATTTCGAACTACCACATGCATGGTATGGATAAGAAGCTAACTAAATTGCATGGGATGCTCAAGCAGGCAGAGGAGGATCTCAAGAAGGGCGCAGTCAAGTGTTGATGGTGCAGAATAAGGCTAAGTTCAAGAAGAGTTCTTAGACTAAGAAGAAGGCTATGTCGGGAGGAAAGCAGGCTCAGGACCCGGCCCCAAGCGCTTCCTCAGGGACTAAGCCATCTCCTTCAGCTGGATCCACTTGCTTCTACTACAAGGCGGATGGCCACTAGAAGAGGAACTACAGCAAGTATTTGGCCGACAAAGACAAGAGTGGAGGTATGAATTCCGACTCAGGTACACTTGTTTGCATTGTTATAGACATTTTATCTTGTTGATGCACCTAATAGTTCTTGGGTATATGATACCGGATCAGTTATTCACATATGCAACTCATTGCAGGGACTGGTAAGAACTAGGAGCGTAGAAAGAGGCGAGGTTGATATTAGAGTCGACAACAAAGCGAGAGACGCTGCATTGGATGTCGGCACAATGCAACTTCATTTACCTTCCAGATTCATTATGGAACTAAATAATTGTTATTATGTTCCAGTGCTCAGTCAAAATATTATTTCTGCTTCATATTTGATGAGGCAAGGCTATGAGTCGAATATCAAGAATAATGATTGTTCTTTTTATTTGAGTGATATGTTTCACGGCTTTCCACCCGTCCAGGATGGGTTATTTATTTTGAATCTTGATGGTGAGTTGGTTTATAACATAAATGTTAAAAGGTTGAAACCCAATGATCTGAATATGACTTACTTTTGGCACTGTCGGCTTGGTCATATAAGTTGGAAACGCATGAAGAGGCTCCATGATGATGGACTCCTAACTTCGTTCGACTTGGAGTCGTTCGATACATGCAAATCTTGCCTACTCGGAAAAATGACCAAGACACCTTTTGCAAAGAGTTGCGAGAGGGCATACGACTTGTTGGGACTAATACATAGTGAAGTATGTGGACCAATGAGAACGACAGCTAGAGGATGTTATGAGTACTTCATTGCCTTCATTTAGGATTTGAGTCGGTATGGATATATCTACTTGATGATACATAAGTCCGAAGCCTTTGAAAATTTCAAAGAATTCCAGCATGAAGTACAAAATCAACTCGGCAAGAAAATAAAGTTTCTTCGGTCGGACCGAGGAGGCGAGTACATGAGCCACGAGTTTGATGACCATTTGAAAGGTTGCAAAATAGTTCCACAACTTACTCCGCCGGGAACGCCGCAGAGGAACGTGTGTCGGAAAGGCAGAATCGCACCTTGTTGGACATGGTACAGATGATGAGTCGGACATATCTGCTTTTATCATTTTGGGGTTATTGTCTAGAAACAACGGCGTTCATACTAAACAAAGTACCATGAAAATTGGTAGATAAGACACCGCATGAGATGTGGATAGGCAAAAAGCCGAGTTTGTCTTTTCTTAATATTTGGGGTTGTGAAGCATTTGTCAAGCGACTTCAGTCGGACAAGCTTACTGTAAGGTTCCCAACCTTTAATAAGGTAGAGATCCCTGTGTTTACAATGTTAGTCCCTGGATCAATAGCTAGCATCCACAGTTAAGATGTAATATCAAGAAACAAAGGTCATAATACAACTTTATAACCAGGAATAAAATAACTTATTACATCTTACATAGCTCATTTGGCTATCTCATTACAATGCAGCAGAATATAACAATAACATGGGGTTCTTCATCTTCAAAGTGCCACAGGCAGACATGTTGGTTGTAGACTTGTAATCCTAATCATTAAACTTCACTCAGATCAAACAAACCTGCAACATAACAAGTTACAGCCACAAGGGTCAATACATTTGAATTGTATTGGCAAGTGATACTATGGTAGTATAGTGGAGTCTATCATCTATATGCATTTGGCTAAGTGGAGCTTAGGCTTGCATTGCTCAAAATAGATTTTTCCTTATCATTTGAAAACACTAAGTTTTTGCTTGACAAAATCTTTCCCAAGGCATCTCCCAATAGAAATTGGTGATCCTTCAACCCTTGTTCAACCACAAGTTTTTAACTTAGAAATTTGGATGATGAGATTCTTGATAGCTTCCATGTCTTGATGCTCAAATTGTCCTTTGCCAGGGACATGGCTAAGTACTTAGATTTTTCACTCTGTAGAGGTGGTGCACTTTCCCCACAAGACTTGGTTTCCCAAGACAAGATCTTTCAGAAGCCTTCCCTTAGACCAGAATGGACACGTTCCAACCTATCATACCCCTACCAACAACTATCCATTTGGCTAAGTTCTTGCAACCTATATGATCCAGGCAGAGCCCATAATGCCAAGTGGCTGCACTTGAAGCTTCTCAACATTTGACATCTCAAATCTCTTTGTTCCTGGGTGGCCATCCACAAGTGTGATACACCAGGGTAGTCCATTGAAATGGGCCCTGAGTAACTACTCAACACAAACCAATCCTTCCATTCCACCCAGGTGATTCATTCACTTAGTTGTTTTATTAAACAAAACACAAGTGCTCAGACTTAGAAATTTTCCATTGCATGAATATATATTCCACCCTTGTTTTCTACTAGCTAAGCTAAGCATGATAGTAGTAGGAATCTTAACGTAGGAAATTCTACTAAGGTTTCATCTACTAGGATTTCCATGGCATAGTTTATACTTAGCAAAAATACCATGCAAGTCCTACTTAGAAATATCACTAATGCATAGTGAAAATAATAGGACAAAAGTATGAAGCATCACTTGCCTTTTTGGTAGAGAGTATGAGTTCACTCCTTGATCTTTGCAATGTTCACTCACTTCAAATCAGTACAATTCAATCAAGCAAACAATATTTCAATCTACCATTCAAGCAATTCATCACATAAAATGATAGAAACAAAACAATGCATGCAAGCATGCAAGAGATTGTTTTATTTGTAAAAGTGGTTTCTAATGGGTCATAAACATTTGAAAACACCTAATGGTCATTTTATAAAGTGGCAAAACCATTTGTAAAAGGTTTTTAATACATAAACCATTTTTAAACCAAATCATTATTTTATGTGCTGAAGAAATGCTTTTAATAAGGCAATATTCTATAGGTTTCACAAAATATGTTTTCAAACCATAAAACCTTGTGTTTAGGGTCAGAGAGTTTATTTCCAAAATATTTCCCAAAGGTTTTCCTCCAAAATCATTTTTAACGACTAAACCATATTTTTATTTGACTAGAAATGGTTTAAATCAAAGATTTATTCTTTTGCTTCACCAAATACATTTTTGAACCCACCATTTGATTCCTAGGGTCAGTAGGTTCAAAACAAACCATTTGCCAAAGATTTTATTCTCAAAATCATTTTAGAACAAGTTTTATATCCTAAACATGCATACACAAGTTTCTGCAAAAACAAACACTTTACTAGAAGATTTTTACTAAACAAAGTGCATGGTTGTCTAGGGCTTGTCTTCCTGAATCCATTGATATAAATTTTGCAAAATTTGGACGTGTAGATCAAAAGTTATAGATTTTACAAAATCTAGCATCTAATAGATCAAATCTGTTTTAAATCAAACGAACAGAGCCATGTGGCGTGTTCTTACTCGCTGATACCGGTTTGTTCGGATCAAGCATTGAGCACCGTTGGATCTAAGTGGGATCGCATGGTGCAGAAGCACTACTTACCCTTTCGCTCACGTTCTATCGCATTCGTCAGATCAAAATCTAGCGGCTCAGGGCATGTGACCAAAACTCAGCGGCGCTCGACTGCGGCTGGCGGCGGCGACGCTCGGATAACGGCGGAGCTGGCGAAATAGGAAGCAAGGAAGGCAGAGAGGTGGCTCACCGTGATCGCCGTGGCATGGGGAAGCTCAAGGTGGTCCTTGCTGGCGAAGGGGCGCACGAGGATGACCTCAATCGCTCACCGGAGTTGAGCTGCGCCTCGGGTGCGCGCGGTCGTGGTCGAAGACGAGCGCCTGGGATGCAAGCAAACGAGGAAAAACATCAGGAGGATGCGCACGGTTTCGGGGGTTGTAGAGGTACTCACCAGAACGCGAGGGGCACACGAGTTGGGCGTCAGTAGCTCGCCGGAGCTGGTGCAGACGACGGTGGCGGTCAGTGGTTGTCCTTGCCGACGCTCTAGGGCGAGCGCGGCCGAGCTGATGCTACGGGGAGGTTCGCCAGGAGGTGGGGAGCATGTGAGCGTGGTCGAGGAGGCGAGGTGTGGCGAGGGGCTGCCGGATTCGGTCGGGGAAGTCGTCGGAGACAGTGGCTGTGAAGGGCGAAATTCAGCAGCCTGGGGGCGCGCTAGGGTGAGGCGACTGGGGGGAAATGGAGAGGAGATGCTAGCGATTAAGAAGGCATGGTCGCAGGGGAATTCACTGGGCCATTTACGTGTATTGATTCGAGCAATCAACGGCAGAAAACGGTCAGGCGAGTTCATCGCGGGGAGGAAGAGGATGACGTGTTGCTGGGGTCCGTTGGTAGTGAGAGAGGGAGAGGTTAGGTGGGGGCCAATAGTCAGCGGCGCTGGGGGTTTAAATGTGGGTGCAAATCGTTTTCTGCGGGGGAGAAGGAGAGGTGGGCTGTTGGGACTTAGTGAGCTAGATGGGCTGGGTCGAGTCTGTTTATATTTTTTGTGTTCCTATTTCTTTTCTTTTTCCATTTCTTTTATTCTGTTTTGGTTTTATTTAATCATTTCAAGCATCCATTTGAATTCAAACCTTTGTCAAATTTTGTGTAGCTTCAAACACTGATTAATAAAACATTCTGAAATCATTTAAGAATAATTTATTTATTCTTTTTAAGGTCTTTTAATTATTCAAAATAGGCTCTAGTTTTAAATCAAATAAGATTCAATAATATTTCTAAACACCATTTGATTTTCCAAAACCTTCCAAATCTTTTCAGTAGGTTTTTATTTGATTATTTGGGTGTCAAATAATTCAAGATAATTTAATATGATTTACTAATCATTTAAGATTGGGTATTTGTTTTAATTAAAAATGGAATTAAATATAGTTTAATTCCCTAAATTTTATTTGGAAGATTTCTTTAATCTTATTTAAGTTGAATGAAACAACTTTTATTTCACTTGGGTAAATTCCAAAATACTATTTTCTCATGAATTATATAATCATTCTTATTAAAGATTTGTCTTTATTAAAATAGGGATAGAATGGTTATCGCCATTTTATCTTATTTTGGAAATTCTTTATCCTTTTATTTTATTTGGATTTGGATTCTGTTCATTCCATTTGCTTAATGGATTAGGCCAAGATTTATTTGGTCTATCAAATATTCTTTATTTAATATTTCTATCTTTGTCTTATAAAATCCATATCTTTTATTTAGAGATCCAAACTTGGTGATTCCAATTTGTAAAATTTTATTTGATATTTATTTATCCTTTTAAATATCTTTTAGTATTATTTGCTCACCATTTGGTATGATTTATAGATAGGTCCTTTATTAGCTTTGAAAATTAAATTTATTTATCTTATTAAATTTATAAGATTTTTTATTTATGGTTCCAAATTGAATGAAATCAATTTCTATGGTTTTATAATATTTCTATTTGTCATTCTTGATCATTTGTAAATGTTTGTTGACCATATTTTATATGGATCAAATCCATAGGCTTGGAGATAACTTGGAAATGATTTTTATTCCATTAGGATTTTATATGTTTATTTTCCAAGTGTTTAAATTTTCCAGATGCATTTTATGAGGAATGCATTTCTTTTGATTTGGATTTTGTTGGATTCAAACTTCAATTAAAGTTTGTTCAAGATGGGATTTTAAGTTTCCTTTTAGAACAAAGTTTCTTTTCTCCGTGATTTTCAACAATAATTTTTTTTTTGTTTTAGTTATTTTTCACATTACAAGATTTGGAAAATCTTGGGATGTGACAGGCTACCACCCTTAAAATAAATCTCGTCCCGAGAATTGGGGAGGCTAGGGGTTACAAGTTGGCTCAAAGCAACTAGGGTACTACCACCCTTAAAAAAAATTTCCAACTAAATTACATCTTGGCTTGCTTGGGATCTTGTTGAAATCTCTCTGGGCAAACATCTACATAGTGTCCTTTGTTTCCACATTTGAAACATGTGACAAGGATGAGATCCTTCATAGGCTTTGTCTTGTGCTTCATCTTTTCTGGACAATTTCTTGCATAATGTCCTTGGTTACCACAATTGTAACATGTGATAAGATTGAGTTCTTCACGTATCTTCTATGGACAAGTTGCTACATAATGTCCTAGCTCTTTGCAGTTGTTGCACCACACTTGGATAATCTCCTTATACTTCTTCTTCTCTGGACATTCACTGGCATAGTGTCCCATTTCTTTGCAATGACCACATTGCACATGGCTTTTGTTCTTCTTTTTCTTGGGTTTCTCCAAAGCTAGGAGTGCTTCTAGTTCATGTTCTTCATATGTTATCTCAAAGATAGGAATGTTTACTGGTCTCCTTGACCTTTTATTATTCCTTGGATAATACATATGTCTCCTCTTTGGTCCTTTAAATTGGGTCATATTGCTGGGAGGTACAAGCTAAGATTTTCCTTTGTCTTCATCCTTCTTGATAGACTTGGCTCTCTCATGGTAGTCTGCAATCAATTGTTGCACTCCACCTTGTTTCCTTTGTTCAACTATGGAATAGATGGGGCATTGGATAGGGACAAGATTGGTTCCTTCACATAGGTAACAAGTAGCTTGGGATGTGGGGCATTGGTTAGCTAGATGTTTCTCTTCACAGTTGGGGCATTGATCTTCATGCTCCTTGGAAGTGTGATCCTTGTCTCCACAAATATTGCAAGCTTGGGTTCCTTCTAGAATAACATCTTTGTCATCCTTGTTGTCACAAACTCCTTTGGAAGAGTTGTCTCCGATGTTGATCATTTGAGTAGCCATCCCTTGCAACAATTTGGATTGAGTTTTCAAAACTTCTTGCATGGTTGGGTCTAACTCATTGTTGTTGGCTAAAAACTGAGTTGTCACTTGGTTCAACTGGGTTTGTCTTGCAAGAAGTTGGTCTCTCATGTTGACCTCTTGGTTGTTGTTGTTGTCACCATCCTTGATGTTGGAGTCTCTTGGAGAAGTCATCTGTTTGGGTTGGATTGGGATTAGAATAGGCAAAGTATTTCTAAGGGAATAATTCTAATCACACACATCACAATTCACACAAGCAATGTGCAAGCAATCACAAACAAACATTCCACTCAAACAACAAGTTTCAAGCATATTTTTAGGCAACCAAAAATATTTTTGTTACACCACATAAGTTGGTGGGTTTGACTTAAACTAAATATGGTGGTCCATCTATATGGTTCACTTGAGATCCTTCCATCCTTCTTAGTTGATTCTTCTTGAATGAGATCATGGTTTCCTTGGGAAAATTCTTGGGTCTTGGTCACAAAAACTTCAAAAGTGATGATGATTACTTCTAAGTTGTGTTTCCTTAGACTTCAAGTCTTGAGTAATATTTCTTGTCTCACTTGTAGTCCTTAGTGATATCCAATGTTGAAGTCCTAGGTGAAAATGTTGAAGATGTTGAAGTCATTAGAGTTGATATCCAAGGTTGAAGATGTTGAAGTCATTAGAGTTGATGAATTCCTTTGCACATGATGAAGTCTTTGGCCATGGGGTAGGCTTTGTCCATCAAGTTTGAAATAGAAGAGTTGTAGAGTCAAAACCAAAATGGTTGAGGAAAGAATTTACAAGATTGTTTGTAAATAAGTTTTTGGAACAAATACAACTCCTATTTTTCTAAGGGATTTTGTCCAATCCTAGGGTTACAATTCTACAGGCAACACAATGCTCTGATACCATCTATAAGGTTCCCAACCTTTAATAAGGTAGACATCCCTGTGTTTACAATGCTAGTCCCTGGATCAATAGCTAGCATCCACAGTTAAGATGTAATATCAAGAAACAAAGGTCATAATACAACTTTATAACCAGGAATAAAATAACTTATTACATCTTACATAGCTCATTTGGCTATCTCATTACAATGCAGCAGAATATAACAATAGCATGGGGTCCTTCATCTTCAAAGTGCCACAGGCAGACATGTTGGTTGCAGACTTGTAATCCTAATCATTAAACTTCACTAAGATCAAACAAACCTGCAACATAAGAAGTTACAGCCACAAGGGTCAATACATTTTAATTGTATTGGCAAGTAATACTATGGTAGTATAGTGGATTCTATCATCTATATGCATTTGGCTAAGTGGAGCTTAGGCTTGCATTGCTCAAAATATATTTTTCCTTATCATTTGAAAACACTAAGTTTTTGCTTGACAAAATCTTTCCCAAGGCATCTCCCAATAGAAATTGGTGATCCTTCAACCCTTGTTCAACCACAAGTTTTTAACTTAGAAATTTGGATGATGAGATTCTTGATAGCTTCCATGTCTTGATGCTCAAATTTTCCTTTGCCAGGGACATGGCTAAGTACTTAGATTTTTCACTCTGTAGAGGTGGTGCACTTTCCCCACAAGACTTGGTTTCCCAAGACAAGATCTTTCAGAAGCCTTCCCTTAGACCAGAATGGACGCGTTCCAACCTATCATACCCCTACCAAAAACTATCCATTTGGCTAAGTTCTTGCAACCTATATGATCCAGGCAGAGCCCATAATGCCAAGTGGCTGCACTTGAAGCTTCTCAACATTTGACATCTCAAATCTCTTTATTCCTGGGTGGCCATCCACAAGTGTGATACACCAGGGTAGTCCATTGAAATGGACCCTGAGTAACTACTCAACATAAACCAATCCTTCCATTCCACCCAGGTGATTCATTCACTTAGTTGTTTTATTAAACAAAACACAAGTGCTCAGACTTAGAAATTTTCCATTGCATGAATATATATTCCACCCTTGTTTTCTACTAGCTAAGCTAAGCATGATAGTAGTAGGAATCTTAACGTAGGAAATTCTACTAAGGTTTCATCTACTAGGATTTCCCATGGCATAGTTTATACTTAGCAAAAATACCATGCAAGTCCTACTTAGAAATATCACTAATGCATAGTGAAAATAATGGGACAAAAGTATGAAGCATCACTTGCCTTTTTGGTAGAGAGTATGAGTTCACTCCTTGATCTTTGCAATGTTCACTCACTTCAAATCAGTACAATTCAATCAAGCAAACAATATTTCAATCTACCATTCAAGCAATTCATCACATAAAATGATAGAAACAAAACAATGCTTGCAAGCATGCAAGAGATTGTTTTATTTGTAAAAGTGGTTTCTAATGGGTCATAAACATTTGAAAACACCTAATGGTCATTTTATAAAGTGGAAAAACCATTTGTAAAAGGTTTTTAATTCATAAACCATTTTTAAACCAAATCATTATTTTATGTGGTGAAGAAATGCTTTTAATAAGGCAATATTCTATAGGTTTCACAAAATATGTTTTCAAACCATAAAACCTTGTGTTTAGGGTCAGAGAGTTTATTTCCAAAACATTTCCCAAAGGTTTTCCTCCAAAATCATTTTTAACCACTAAACCATATTTTTATTTGACTAGAAATGGTTTAAATCAAAGATTTATTCTTTTGCTTCACCAAATACATTTTTGAAACCACCATTTGATTCCTAGGGTTAGTAGGTTCAAAGCTTTTATTCTCAAAATCATTTTAGAACAAGTTTTATATCCTAAACATGCATACACAAGTTTCTGCAAAAACAAACATTTTACCAGAATCTTTTTACTAAACAAAGTGCATGGTTGTCTAGGTCTTGTCTTCCTGAATCCATTGATATAATTTTTGCAAAATTTGGACGTGTAGATCAAAAGTTATAGATTTTACAAAATCTAGCATCTAATAGATCAAATCTGTTTTAAATCAAACGAACAGAGCCATGTGGCGTGTTCTTACTCGCTGATACCGGTTCGTTCGGATCACGCGTTGAGCACCGTTGGATCTAAGTGGGATCGCACGGCGCAGAAGCACTACTTACCCTTTCGCTCACGTTCTATCGCATCCGTCAGATCAAAATCTAGCGGCTCAGGGCATGTGACCAAAACTCAGCGGCGCTCGACGGCGGCTGGCGGCGGCGACGCTCGGATAACGGCGGAGCTGGCGAAATAGGAAGCAAGGAAGGTAGAGAGGTGGCTCACCGTGATCGCCGTGGCATGGGGAAGCTCAAGGCGGTCCTTGCTGGCGAAGGGGCGCACGAGGATGACCTCAATCGCTCACCGGAGTTGAGCCACGCCTCGGGTGCGCGCGGTCGTGGTCGAAGACGAGCGCCTGGGATGCAAGCAAACTAGGAAAAACATCAGGAGGATGTGCACGGTTTCGGGGTTGTAGAGGTACTCACCAGAACGCGAGGGGCACACGGGTTGGACGTCAGTAGCTCGCCGGAGCTGGTGCAAACGATGGTGGCGGTTAGTGGTTGTCCTTGCCGACGCTCTGTGGCGAGCGCGGCCGAGCTGATGCTACGGGGAGGTTCGCCAGGAGGTGGGGAGCATGTGAGCGTGGTCGAGGAGGCGAGGTGCGGCGAGGGGCTGCCGGAATCGGCCGGGGAAGTCGTCGGAGACAGTGGCTGTGAAGGGCGAAATTCAGCAGCCTGGGGGCGCGCTAGGGTGAGGCGACTGGGGGGAAATGGAGAGGAGATGCTGGCGATTAAGAAGGCATGGTCGCAGGGGGAATTCACTGGGCCATTTACGCGTATTGATTCGAGCAATCAACGGCAGAAAACGGTCAGGAGAGTTCATCGCGGGGAGGAAGACGATGACGTGGTGCTGGGGTCCGTTAGCAGTGAGAGAGAGAGAGGTTAGGTGGGGGCCAGTAGTCAGCGGCGCTGGGGGTTTAAATGTGGGTGCGAATCGTTTTTCTGCGGGGGAGAAGGAGAGGTGGGCTGTTGGGCCTTAGTGGGCTAGATGGGCTGGGTCGAGTCTGTTTATATTTTTTTTGTTCCTGTTTCTTTTCTTTTTCCATTTCTTTTACTCTGTTTTGGTTTTATTTAATCATTTCAAGCATCCATTTGAATTCAAACCTTTGTCAAATTTTGTGTAGCTTCAAACACTGATTAATAAAACATTCTAAAATCATTTAAGAATAATTTATTTGTTCTTTTTAAGGTCTTTTAATTATTCAAAATAGGCTCTAGTTTTAAATAAAATAAGATTCAATAATATTTCTAAACACCATTTGATTTTCCAAAACCTTCCAAATCTTTTCAGTAGGTTTTTATTTGATTATTTGGGTGTCAAATAATTCATCTTGAATTATTTGGAATAATTTAATATGATTTACTAATCATTTAAGATTGGGTATTTGTTTTAATTCAAAATGGAATTAAATATAGTTTTAATTCCCTAAATTTTATTTGGAAGATTTCTTTAATCTTATTTAAGTTGAATGAAACAACTTTTATTTCACTTGGGTAAATTCCAAAATACTATTTTCTCATGAATTATATAATCATTCATATTAAATATTTGTCTTTATTAAAATAGGGATAGAATGGTTATTGCCATTTTATCTTATTTTGGAAATTCTTTATCCTTTTATTTTATTTGGATTTGGATTCTGTTCAGTCCATTTGCTTAATGGATTAGGCCAATATTTATTTGGTCTATCAAATATTCTTTATTTAATATTTCTATCTTTGTCTTATAAAATCCATATCTTTTATTTAGAGATTCAAACTTGGTGATTCCAGTTTGTAAAATTTTATTTGATATTTATTTATCCTTTTAAATATCTTTTAGTATTATTTGCTCACCATTTGGTATGATTTATAGATAGGACCTTTATTAGCTTTGAAAATTAAATTTCTTTATCTTATTAAATTTATAAGATTTTTTATTTATGGTTCCAAATTGAATGAAATCAATTTCTATGGTTTTATAATATTTCTATTTGTCATTCTTGATCATTTGTAAATGTTTGTTGACCAGATTTTATATGGATCAAATCCATAGGCTTGGAGATAACTTGGAAATGATTTTTATTCCATTAGGATTTTATATGTTTATTTTCCAAGTGTTTAAATTTTCCAGATGCATTTTATGAGGAATGCATTTTTTTATTTGGATTTTGTTGGATTCAAACTTTAATTAAAGTTTGTTCAAGATGAGTTTTTAAGTTTCCTTTTAGAACAAAGTTTCTTTTCTCCCTAATTTTCAACAATAATTTTATTTTGTTTATTTATTTTTCACATTACAAGATTTGGAAAATCTTGGGATGTGACACTTACAGCCAAGTCGGATAAGTGTATTTTTGTGGGGTATCCGAGGGAAACCTTGGGATACTACTTCTACAATCGAGAAGAGGGCAAAGTGTTTGTCGCTCGGAATAATGTTTTCCTTGAGAAAGAGTTTCTCAGTCGGGGAGTCAGTGGGAGCACGATGCAGCTCAAAGAAATTCGAGAGGAACCGGCTAGTAGAGAGTCGGCAAAAACCTTGGAGGTTGATCCGGTCGTGGTAGCTGAGCCGGCAGCAGCACCTGTACTACGAATATTGGCGAGATTACGAAGTGTTCGTGATGTATTACTGTTAGACAGTGATGAGCCAGCAAATTATTCGGAAGCGATGGTGGGATCTGATTCCGAGGCATGGCTTGGAGCCATGAGTTCTGAGTTAAAGTCCATGGATGAAAATCAAGTTTGGAACTTGGTTGATCTGCCAGGCGGTGCAAGACCCGTCGAGTGCAAATCAGTCTTTAAGAAGAAAACTGATATGGATGGAAATGTTTCTGTCTATAAAGCACGTCTTGTCGCAAAGGTGGTTCCGAAAAGTTCAAGGAGTTGATTACGACGAGACTTTCTCGCCCTTAGCGATGCTTAAATCAGTTCGGATCATGTTAGCTATAGCATCCTATTTCGAATATGAGATATGGCAGATGGATGTCAAAACGGCTTTCCTTAACAGAAATTTAACCGAGGACATGTATATGATATAGCCTGAGGGTTTTGTCGATCCGGCTAATGCTAACAAAGTGTGCAAACTTCAGAAATCCATTTATGGATTGAAGAAAGCATCTTAGAGTTGGAATATTCGCTTTGATGAGGTAGTCAAATCGTCTGGCTTCATCAAGAGTGATCATGATTCTTGTTTATACAAGAAGTTTAGTGGGAGCAAAGTAAACTTTCTAATCTTATATGTGGATGACATATTATTGATTGGAAATAATGTCCAGATGTTGCGAGAAACCAAGGAATCATTGGAAAAGAGTTTCTCAATGAAAGACTTAGGTAAGGCAACATATATTATCGGAATCCAGATCTATAGAGATATATCAAGACGGCTCATTGGATTGAGTCAGAGTACTTATTTGGACAAAGTGTTGAAGAAGTTCAACATGGAATCATCAAAAAGGGTTTCTTACCGATGTCCCATGGTATAAGACTTAGCAAGACTCGGTGTCCTTTGATGACTGATTAGCAAAGTCAGATGAGTGCGATTCCGTATGCTTCTATAGTCGGATGCATCATGTATGCCATGATTTGTACTAGGCCAGATGTTTGATATGTTCTAAGTGTTGTGAGAAGATACCAGGCTGATCCTAGAGAAATCCACTGGACAACGGCTAAAAATATACTAAAGTACTTGAGAAAATATGTTTTTGTCTTATGGTGGTGAAGATGAACTCAATGTAAAAGGTTACACGGATGCGAGTTATCTTACCGACTCTGATGATTCTCGTTTGCAATCCGGATATGTGTTTGTTATAAATGGAGGGGCTGTGAGCTGGTAGAGTTCCAAGCAAGAGACTATGTATGCATCTACAACAGAGGCTGGGTATATTGCCACCTCAGAGGCAGCAAAGGAAGCTGTTTGGATGAGGAATTTTGTCATGGATCTTGGTGTGGTTCAGGGCTAGTCCAATTCGTTAGACGTGTATTGTGACAACAATGGTGCTATTGCACAAGCCAAGGAACCTAGAAAACACCAAAATAACAAGCACATACTCATGCGATACCACCTAATTCGCCAGTTCGTGGATTAGGGTGATATCAAGTTATGCAGATCCATTGACAAATCCGCTACCACAGCCAAAGCATGAGGTGCACCTAAGAGCTATGGTTATTAGATGCCTAGACATGAGATGTCGGAAGATTGACTCTAGTACAAGTGGGAGACTATTGGGAATATGCCCTAGAGGCAATCATGTACGATGATATTTCCCATTGTATTTATAAAGATATTAAGTTGTCCTTTTATAAACATCTAATGTGTATCATTGAATATGTGATTCGGTTGTGGAACTATGCATTCATGTTGTTTGTACTAAATATCCTTGGTCATCGAGGTTGTGCTGGACACACAACTTAGACCAATGTGAAAGTCGGCTGATGACTCGGTTCCACTTGTCATGGGCATGGAGATGCTATTCCAACTTACACAGATTTGGCTAAAGATTTTAGCGAGTCGGATTGACCCATATTGAGGTACAACGAACAAGGTTTCATTTGTATATCTCAATCAATTTAATCCTTTGACCTGAGGTTGTTCCACAGTCCAAGTTGAGGATCACCGACTTAGGTTATCAAATGTTGATCCGTAACTGGGCAGTTATAAAGGAAGAGTTTGGTTCGAGTGAGAATCAAGGTGTGTGATGTGAATAACTAAGATGGTATTTTTCCCCTCCAGTTGGAGAGATATTCTCTAGGCCCTCTCGGATGATATGATTCCGAAAGCATGACCATGCATGACTTGGTTAAGTGTTAACCGAGGCGATCGACTAAGAGTTAGTCGGATGAATCACTTATCTCAGATCGAGAAGAGAGTCGGACTATTTAAGGGATGACAATTATTCGCCTATAGTCTAACAAGGTATATCGTGAGGCAAAAGGGACTCGGACTCAAGTCACATTGGAAAGGCAAGTCATCATGACTCTTTGGTACTTGGGAGTTAGCACATTCTGCTTGGAGACGCTACCTACTGATCGATTGAGAGTCGGACTCCAATCGTGTCCAAGTAGCCATAAGCCTACGGGGTCACACACTTAAGAGCAGGAGCAAGTTCTTATTGGATCTGAATCGGAAATCTGGTTGGGTTGGACCCAAGCTGGATTTGGACTGAGTCAGTGAGTCGGACTCATAGTGTCTAATATTATATGGGTTTTAGTGAATGGGCCACAAGTGAGTGTAGCCCACGTTCACTCCCTATATATAGTGAGGCACATAAACCTAGTAGGGTTGATCGGTTAGGTCATTCCATGCATTGGAAACCCTAGCTCCACAGCAGTCCAGCCATCGTATCGAACCTAGTATTTCACCGCCGGTGCTCCTCCTTGTACGTGTGGATACCAGTAGAGGTGTTGTATGATCAGCACCAGGACGATGGTAATCGGATTGGATCTCGAGGACTGCACTGCATTCAACTGATGCGCTTCATCAGTAATCCGCAACTTCACGTCTAGTGGTAATCATCATGGCCTTCTACCTCATCTAGATCTTGGGATCACTGCGTTAGAGGAAAAAGATTTGTTTTATCTCTACGTGGCACAACAGTGAGCTCTACTCATGCTTCCAACTCCCCAAAATCAAAATTGTCAAAAGTATCCACCATATCTTCCTACTAGCATCATTTTCTATTCAGTGCATAATTATTATGCCTTGTTTTTCTTCCAAATAAAATTTTAGATTGATATGAGAAAATTAGTTAGTAAAGCTCTCACGAACTTGATGGCACACTTTATTCCTTGCACTTAATAGACATGAACAATTGTGGCTGCCCATGAAAGTTATATGATTGCAAATTATAGGCTGGGAGTTAGTAGAACCGTGCTGTCACGGGGAACGCTTTCAACACCTGTAAATATATACCGAGTGATATCATGCTCTTTTGTTTACGGATGTCTTCGGTGTGAAATAAATGGGGAGCTTTTAAGTCCATGGAGTTATGTATATGTGTTAGAGAAACGCCTGGGCCGCTAGCCTAAGCCATGCCTAATCATGGTGGAAACTTGTAGCATAACCATAGTGAGCAATCTATGAATCATTCTTCTTATAAAAAAAGAGAGATTTAGGAAAGAGGAAAGAAGAGAAAAAAGCACCATTTTCCCATGGTAAATAAGAAGATTGCTGAGATGCTCATTGTCTGATTGCCTTGTCATTTTGATATGGGATAGCTCCTGTATCATGGGGCAAGGGGTACCCCGTTAGCGGTTCTCTGTGATACGCATGTATTTACTATGACAAGAACTTACCTATAAGTAAAGTTGAGTAGCATGAGGAGCGGCCCTCGTACTCAAGGGACATGAGATTTCCAGTTTATGGTCTATCAAGCATATAACTCATATTGGACCTCACTTTCACCTTAACCATCTAAAGATGCCTATGATAGGGGCAATGAGAGCTCAAAGCTAATGATTACCATACTTTCAGCATTTGGAAGCATTTCAAACTTTTCAAAACCTTTTCACTTCCATGTTGAGTCACCACTTATTCTATGAGAGCATAGTTGTCATTCTTAGTGTAATATGCTTGTCTCAAAACTTGGTTAATTATGCCATAACTTTGATGCTTGTACCTTTGTTATCTTTACTTCTAGTCGTCACTTGAACTTCAGAGGTGCCTTGGCATTTATGTTATGCTCCACAATCAAAGGCACGCAAGATACCACTCTATCATACCTTCTTATGAGCATTGCAATGTTGCTTATGTTTATGTTTCATGCTACTTATTATTATTGAGTTGGAATCTCTTCATAGCTTGTAATGACTATTGAGTAGACTTAGCTGCATACACCTTATTTTGAATTGTCTAAGTACTGATCATATGGTAAGAATATTTACATTACATGAAGCAAATGTGTTCGTGAAAGTTTCTCTTATCGCAATCAGTTTTCAACTGAATTGCTTGACGAAAAGCAATAAGCTAAGCTTGGGGGGAGTTGATACATCCAAAACATATCTACTTTCCTGAACACTTTTGCTATTGTTTCTCCTCTAAACTTGTGTGATTTGGATACAATTAACACGGACTAACGTTGTTTTCAGCAGAATTGCTTTGGTGTCTAGTTTTTGTGCAGAAAATCAACTTTCAGGAAAAATCCCGGAAAATATGGCAAAACTCCTATTTTACCAGAAGACTCACGGAGCCAGAATATGATACGGAGGAGGGCCACGGGTCCCACACCCCTGGCCGCGCGGGCCATCCCAGGACACGCCTGGGAGGGGTGTGGCCACCTCGGAAACCCCCTCGGCCTCCCTCTTCGCCTACAAAAAGCCTTCTGGCCTAAAAACGAAGGGGGGTTTGACGTTTTTCAAATAGAGTTCCGCTGCACCACCACCACCAGAAACTGTGATTTGAAACTGGAAACTTCGTTATGGCACCCTGCTGGGATGGGGAATTTGGAGGAGATCATCGCCATCATCATCACCGACGCCTATCCATCAACCATCCATGTTTCCCTCATCCATGAGTGAGTAATCCCCCGCTCTAGGCTATGGGGATGGTAGCGATTGGATGAGATCTATCATGTAATCAAATAAGATTGTTAGGGCATTGTGCCTAGTATCTTTATTAGTGCTATTTGACTTCGTTGCAACTTGTTGTGCTTAATGCTTGTCACTAGGTCCCGAGTGCCACGATCTCAGATCTGAACATGTTATTGATTCATGATGATAGTACTGTTTGTGATCTTATCTGCAAGTTGTTTACACATATCATTTTACGGAAGCAAAGTCCCCGAAGTGACAAAAATTGGGACAGCCGGAGGGGATGTCTATGATATGAGGATCACATGTGTTCACGGAGTGTTAATGCTTTGCTCCGGTACTCTATTAAAAGGAGTACCTTAATTTCCAGTAGATTCCCTTGAGGCCCCGCTGCAACGGGCTGTCAGGACAAAAGATGTTGTGCAAGTTCTCATTGCGAGCACGTATGACTATATATGGAACACATTCCTATGATTGTTTAGTACTTGGATACTTTATCTTATTTATCAGCATATGCCCTAGATCTTGATATTACATGAATAGTATCGTCCATGCAACACCCGTCCATCAATCCCTATCCCTATCGCACTCATATCCTACTGTTTGCTACTATTGTTACTACTGCCTTTGTTTTACTGCTTCTGTTACTTTAGTATTGCTACTACAAAACTGTTGCTACTCATAAACTACTGTGAGCAAGATTATTTTCAGGTGCAGCTGAATTCACAAGTCAGTTTTTAAGGCTTATAGGTATTCTTTGGCTCCCCTTATGTCGAATCAATACATTGGGTTATACTACCCTCGAAGACTATTGCGATCCACTATACTTGTGGTTCATCAGGACCTCAATGTAATTCCCCCTTCTAGATCCTTGATTAAAATGTACTCCCATGGCCCGTGTAAAATTCTAAACTAAAAGTAAGTGGTAATATCTAAACAAATTTAAGCTTACTTGTCGATTTGTATGAACATTCTTAGATTTCAAGCTGAACGACCAAGGCCATGGCCATATCAACATCGCCCTTTGTGTTGATGATCCCATATCCAAGATTTTACACTGCGTCAAATATGGCCATTTCTTGAAAAAAATCAAAGAGGAAGTGGCGTGAAGAGTATGGTTCGATGAGCTTCTCTCTCGAGAAGGAGCCGAACCCGACTGTTTTCCTTGCTTAATTACTCTATGGCCCTCTGTCTTAAGTGTATGGACCTCGATGTAATTTTTGTTCTTTTAGGTTTTTGAAGAAAAATGTACTCCCACCGCACGTGTAAAATTTAACCTAAAAGCAAGTGCAAAGACCTAAATGAATTTAAGCATAGTTTTCAACAAGTATGGACATTCTTAGATTTGAAGCTGAACGACCAAGGTCATGATGCCCATATCTACATCTTACTTTATGTTGATGATCATCCCATATCCAAGAATTTGCATGCTGACAAATCTAGCCATATTTTGAAAACAATCAAAGAGGAAGTATTATGAAGAGCTACTATGCCTCGATCAGTTGCTCTCTCGAGGAGGAGCTGAATCCGATTTTTTTCCTTGCTTAATTGTTTTAGGGTCCTTTGTGCTAAATGTATGGACCTTAATATAAATTTCCTTTTTAGGTCCTTCATGTAAAATTTACTCCCACTGCACGTGTAGAATTTTAACCTAAAGTAAGTGGTAAAATCTAAACAAATTTAAGCTTAGTTTTCAATGAGTGTGAACATTCTTATATATCAAGCAGAACGACCAAGGTCATGCTACATCATATACATTATATTGATGATCCCATATCCAAGAATGTGCATGGCTCGATGTAATTTTAGGGTCCTTTGTGCTAGATGTATGGACCTCAATGTAATTTTTCTCCGTTTTAGGTCCTTGGAGTAAAAGGTACTCCTACCGCCGGTTTAAAATTCTAACCTAAAAGTAAGTGGTGATAAATCTTATCATGGCAAACAATATTTCCACTTGGAGCTTCCCCTATTGAAAAAAAAACTAGGAGGGAGAAGGGACCGAGATCATAGAGGAGGCAGCACGAGAGCAACGAAGAGGAGGATTTGAAGGCAGTGCAATGTGAGAGAAAAGCTACGATGAGTTCCTGACACGAGGTACACGCATAGTGAGTAGTAACTACAAAATTTCAGGGGTGAAGGATAGTCAAAAGATCGCCATGCGCAGTACTAGTACTACTTAAAGTGGTGGACAAGGGTTGTTCCATCGCATTGGATGCACACCATTATGATCTTTTATTATTATTTTTTGGGGGACACCACTATGATCTGCCAGCCTTCCTACCCATAACTACTCCACCTTGATTTGTTCCGCCCTAGGAAGAGGAAGCTGGTTCGAAAGTGAGGAGTGCTTTTTTTTCGCCAAGCAAGTAGTAGTACTCCCTCCATCCAATAGAATATAAGCCGATTTGCCAATATTTTTTAAATTTGAAATACGAGTAAATGGAAGATTGCTCTTAAAGTTCTAAAGTTGTCTTTTGACGGTAGCACCCAACAAGATTTTTGAAAGATTCGATTTCTTGCTAAGCATTTGCATGTTGACAATCACTAGTCTTCACAACTTTTGAAATAATAGATTTGCTTGGCAATATGGCCTACATTGTATGAACATTCTTAGGCTTCAAGCCGAATAATATGGGTGAATATGGCCATATATGTAGATGATACTTTATGGAAATGTTCCGATGTTTGGTAGATGGGTGCATCTTGGCATGGTGAACCATAATACTGCCAATAATGGGAGTTTCCAACTTTTAGGAAAAAACATTTTTTTATTTTCATTGTAGAAAGAATGTGTTTTACTTTAAATTAAAGCAAGTACGAAGAATATGGCTCAAAATACCACAAGCCCATTTTCGAGACAAAGTTTGGACCATGTTTCACTTACGTTTACACCAAGTTTAACAAGTTCTTAAGCTTCCTAACTAAGTTCACCCATTTAAATGAATTTAATCTCTATTCTCAATTTTAGGTGGAATTTTAACCTAAAAGTATGTGGTAGATTTCTCTCAAAGTTCTACAAATAAAATATCTTTTGACGGTAGTACCCACCAAGCATTCTATATATCGAAAACCATGGAGGTTCTTTTTGAAATATTTCACATCTTGCTAATAATTGGCATGTAAAAATTTCTATCCTTGTTAGGAAAGCAATCAAACATCATACTTTGTGTTGATGACCCCATATCCAATAATTTGCATGCCGAAGACTGTGGCCATGTTTTGAAAACAACCGAGATAAGAAGTAGCATGAAGAGCATGGCTCGATCGACCGGTATCTCGATAATGATCCGAACCCGACTATTTTCCTTGCTTAAATATCTTAGGGCCCGTTGCGTTAGATATATTAACCTCAATGTAGTTCCCCCTTTTAGGTCCTTGATTAAAATGTACTCCCACAACCCGTGTAAAATTCTAACCTAAAAGTAAGTGGTAAAATCTAAAAAAAATTAAGCTTAGTTGTCGATGAGTATGAACATTCTTAGATTTCAAGCCGAAAGACCAAGGCCATGGCCATATCTACACGACCTTTGTGTTGATGATCCCATATCCAAGATTTTGCATGGTGTCAAATCTGGCCATATCTTGAAAACAATCAAAGTGGAAGTAGCGTGAAGAGTATGGTTCGATGAGCTGCTCTCTCGACAAGGAGCCGAACTGACTGTTTTCTTTGCTTAATTACTCTAGGGACCTCTATGCTAAGTGTATGGACCTTGATGTAATTTTGGTTATTTTTAGGTCTTTGAAGAAAAATGTACTCCCGCCGCACGTGTAAAATTTAACCTAAAACTAAGTGCAAAGATCTAAACGAATTTAAGCATAGTTGTCAACGAGTATGGAAATTCTTGGATTTCAAGCCAAACGACCAAGGTCATGATACCCATATCTACATCTTAGTTTATGTTGATGATCATCCCATATCCAAGAAATTGCATGCCGACAAATCTATCCATATTTTGAAAACAATTGAAAAGGAAGTAGCGTGAAGAGCTAGTATGCCTCGATCAGTTGCTCTCTCGAGAAGGAGCTGATCCCGATTGTTTTGCTTGCTTAGTTGTTTTAGTGTCCTTTGTGATAAATGTATGGACCTTAATGTAATTTTCCCTTTTAGGTACTTGATGTTAAATGTACTCCCGCTGCACGTGTAGAATTTTAACCTAATAGTAAGTGGTAAAATCTAAACAAATTTAAGCTTAGTTTTCAATGAGTGTGAACATTGTTGGATTTCAAGTAGAACGACCAAGGTCATGGCCAAATCTACATCATACTTTACATTAATGATCCCATATCGAATAATTTGTAGGCCGACAATTCTGGCCATAGTTTGAAAACAATTGAAGAGGAAGTAGCATGAAGAGTACGCCTCGATCGGCTGGTCTCTCGATAAGAAGGATATGAACCCGATAGTTTTCTTTGCATAATTATTCTAGGGTCCTTTGTGCTAATATATGGACCTCGATGTAATTTTCCTATTTTTAGGCCCTTGATGTAAAATGTACTCCCACCGCGTGTGTAAAATTTAACCTAAATTTAAGTGGTAAGATCTAAATGAATTTAATCTTAGTTGTCAACGAGTATGAACATTCTTGGATTTCAAGATGAACAACCAAGGTCATGGCCATATCTACATCATACTCTATGTTGATGATCCCATATCCAAGAATTTGAATGCCGACAAATCTGACCATATTTTGAAAATAATCAAAGAGGAAGTAGCATGAAGAGTATGCCTCGATCAGCTGCTCTCTCGAGAAGGATCTGAACCCGACTGTTTTGCTTGCTTAATTATTTTAAGGCCCTTTGTGTTAAATATATGGACCTCGAGGTAATTTTCCATTTTTAGGTCCTTGATGTAAAATGTACTCCCACTGCACAAGTAAATTTTAACCTAAAAGTAAGTGGTAAAATCTAAACGAATTTAAGCTTAGTTATCAATGAGTATGAACATTCTTGGATTTGAAATCGAATGACCAAGGTCATGGCCATATCTACATCATATTTTAAATTGATGATCCCAATGTCCAAGAATTTGCATGCCGAAATATATGGCCATATTTTGAAAACAATCGAAGAGGAAGTAGTATTTAGAAGAGTATGCCTGGATCAGCTGCTCTCTCGAGAAGGAGTCGAACCGACTATTTTCCTTGCTTAATTATTTTAGGTCCCTTTGTGCTAAATGTATGGAACCTCAATGTCATTTTCCCCTTTTTAGGTCCTTGATGTAAAATGTACTCCCACCGCACGGGTAAAATTTTAACCTAAAAGTAAGTGGTAAAATCTAAACGGATTTAAGCTTAGTTGTCAATGAGTATGCACATTCTTGGATTTGAAGCCGAACGACCAATGTCATGGCCATATATACATCATATACTGATGATCCCGTATCCAAGAATTTGCATGCCAAAAAATATGGCCATATTTTGAAACCAATCGAAGAGGAAGCATGAAGAGCATGGCTCTATCTGTTGGTCTCTCGAGAAGGAGCCAAACATGACTATTTTCCTTTCTTAATTATTTTAGGGTCTTGTGTGATGAATGTATGGACCTTGATGTAATTTTCCCTCTTTTTAGGTCATTGGCTTAAAAAGTACTACCACCTCCCTTGTAAAATTCTAACCTGAAAGTAAGCGGTAAAATCTAAATGAGTTTAAGCTTAGTTGGCAACGAGTATGAACATTCTTGGATTTCAAGCCGAACGACCAAGGTAATGGCCATATCTACATCATACTTTATGTTGATGATCCCATATCCAAGAATTTGCATGCCGATAAATATGGCCATATTTTGAAAACAATCAAGGGTAAAATTTTAACCTAAAAGTAAGTGGTAAAATCTAAATGGATTTAAGCTTAGTTGTCAATGAGTATGCACATTCTTGGATTTGAAGCCGAAGGACCAATGTCATGGCCATATCTACATCATATATTGATGACCCTGTATCCAAGAATTTGCATGCCAAAAAATATGGCCATATTTTGAAACCAATCAAAGAAGAAGTAGCATAAAGAGCATGGCTCTATCTGGTGGTCTCTCGAGAAGGAGCCGAACCCGACTATTTTCCTTCTTAATTATTTTAGGGTCCTATGTGATGAATGTATGGACCTTGATGTAATTTTCCCTCTTTTTAAGGTCCTTGGCTTAAAAAGTAGTACCACCGCCCTTGTAAAATTCTAACCTGAAAGTAAGCGGTAAGATCTAAATGAGTTTAAGATTAGTTGGCAATGAGTATGAACATTCTTGGATTTCAAGCCGAAGGACCAAGGTAATGGCCATATCTACATCATACTTTATGTTGATGATCCCATATCCAAGAATTTGCATGCCGATAAATATGGCCATATTTTGAAAACAATCAAGGGTAAAATTTTAACCTAAAATTAAGTGGTAAAATCTAAATGGATTTAAGCTTAGTTGTCAATGAGTATGCACATTCTTGGATTTGAAGCCGAAGGACCAATGTCATGGCCATATCTACATCATATATTGATGACCCCGTATCCAAGAATTTGCATGCCAAAAAATATGGCCATATTTTGAAACCAAGCAAAGAAGAAGTAGCATGAAGAGCATGGCTCTATCTGCTGGTCTCTCGAGAAGGAGCCGAACCCGACTATTTTCCTTTCTTAATTATTTTAGGGTCCTATGTGATGAATGTATGGACCTTGATGTAATTTTCCCTCTTTTTTAGGTCCTTGGCTTAAAAAGTAGTACCACCGCCCTTGTAAAATTCTAACCTGAAAGTAAGCGGTAAGATATAAATGAGTTTAAGATTAGTTGGCAACGAGTATGAACATTCTTGGATTTCAAGCCGAACGACCAAGGTCATGGCCATATCTACATCATACTTTATGTTTATGATCCCATATCCAAGAATTTGCATGCCGATAAATATGGCCATATTTTGAAAACAACCGAAGGGGAAGTGGTATGAATAGTATGGCTCGGTCAGCTGCTCTCTCAAGAAGGAGACGAACCCGACTGTTTTCATTTATTAATTATTTTAGGGTCCTTTGTGCTACATGTATGGACCTTGATGTAATTTTCCTTCTTTTTAGGTCCTTGATGAAAATTTTACTCCCACCGCCCATGTAAAATTTTAACCTAAAAGTAGGTGGTAAAATCTAAACTAATTTGAGCTTAGTTGTCAATGAGTATGAACATTCTAGGTTTTGAAGCCGAATGAGCAAGGTCATGGCAATATCTACATCATACTTTATATTGATGATCCGATATTGAAGAATTTGCATGCCAACAAATTTGGCCATATTTTCAAAATAATTGAAGAGGAAGTAGTAATATGAATAGTATGGCTCTCTTGAGTCGGAGCCTGAACCAAATGTTTTTCTTTCTTAATTTTAGGGTCCTATATGCTAAATGTATGGACCTCAATGTAATTTTCCCTTTTTTAGGTCCTTGATGTATAATGTACTTCCACCGCTCGTGTAGATTTTTAACCTAAAAATAAGTGGTAAAATCAAAACATATTTATGCTTAGTTCCTACTCCGTAGGAGTATTAGGGTGAAGAGACTATGATCACAAAAGGTTCTGATTTATGTTCGGTTAGGACAACAACATGGAACACAATGGCTAGATTTTACTCATAATTAACTTTTTTTGTCCAGAACTTAGTAGCTAACAGCTGAACAAAGATCATCTTGTATCAAAATCTGAATACACATAAGGCAAATCAGATGAATCGAGGCACAAATTGGATCAATCAAGGCAAAATCCGATGGATAGCTAGGCCAAAATCAAAATACACCGTATCTAGAGAAATCCACATCAATTAATTTGGATCGGAGGGAGTAGTAGCAACCGTCGGAGCGTGCTTGCGCCACCGCCGGTGCGTTGTCAACTGTTGTGCCTCCACGTGTGCTTGATTGCGCTGCTCGCGTGCTTGCCCTGGCCGCCGGTGGTTAGCGAGGCATTTTATTTCCTTTGACAGCCCTCGATAGGTAAGGTTCATCGGTTATAATCTCAAAAGAAACTTCATTCAACCATTAACATAACAGCACGAGTTTACATATGTAGGACTCGCTGCTGAACGAGTGTAGGTATGGCGCCTCCTAACACCTAGTCCTGTGCCGCTTGCAGCTGCTCATTAGACACCGGTAGCAACGACAGCTCCAGTGCTGCCGCCGGCTCCTGACCCGGCGGCACCTTCGGATAAGCCGGTGGCACCTCCTGCGCCATCGGTAGCTCTGGGACGACCCTGTGGATGAAGTTGTCATTGTTGGGAACTGGTCCAAGTAGTTGGTGAAGATGTTGGCGCCAGTGAACACCACCATCTCGCAGCCGCAGTGGAATGCCTAGCCGTAGAGGATACGAGCGTCCCTGAAGTTGATGAACTTGACCATCAATGTCCCGCCGTCTGAAGTGCTATGGTGGATGTACATACGGTACTTGCGGCTACCATAGCCAGCGTCGAAGAAGGTGCACACCAGCTGCCATGGTGTTCTCCGCGGGGAGAAGGCCCAAATACGTAGGGCATTGTCCTCCTATGCGGCGATGTCGATGTCTTTCCGCTTCGGTACAGCGGGCGGAAGCCGAAAGGTGGCCATGGATGACTGACGGGGACAAAGATGGTTGTCGGAAGCTGGGGATTGGAGATGCTTTGGTGCTCTGGGATCATGGTTAAGTAGAGCCAATAGGAGTAAATAAGAAGGAGGTGATCCGAGATTAATGTGGCAGATTAGCCAAACCGAGGGGGCAATCAATGTCGTTGATGAAACCAATGCGTGTGGAAAATGTGGATGACGAATACTAGGGTAAGCCGATGGGACGGAACGCTGCCTCTGCTTCTCGCATTCGATGGGCACAGTCATAATTTTGGGGTGTCTCCGAGGCGACCGCGACCCGCCTCATCATCCGCCCTCCACTAGCCATGGCACGGCGTGACATACACATCATGGCATGTCTTCTCCATCCTTCCATGCTTAAAATATTCCAACTTACATTTTTTAATGCACTTCATTAGGACCTGGCCCGCCTTCCTATATTTTACTCTGAGGAAGCAACGACCGCATTCACATAGACCTGGCGTAGGCTGGTACTCAAGTCCATTCTTTTTTTACTCATCTTCCCACCTCCGAATTGCCCAATCTGTCCACCATCATCCCGAAAAAGCTCATCCTCTCGCCACCGCCTCCTCTCACCATCACTTCCAATCCCCATAGCCGTCATCTCTAGCGTTGTGCAAATCAATCTGCCTGACACCAAAAGGCCGACTATGACCCAGAATAGCGAGGTATGATCTAATCTACCCCTTGATAGAAAATATTCGCAGTTCCTTTTTTTTGTACTGATTCCATTTTCTTTCTCTTAACCGATTTTGCGGATCTCTTCCATTCCCCTCTATTTTGGTTGCGATCTTTCAAATGTGCATAAATTCAAATATATTGAGATTGATGTACTCTTTCGAAGTGAATCCTTAACAAAACACATTGCTTGATGTTGGGGATATCATTTTGCTACTTGAACCGGTTATAATTCCATGCATTTTAGTGCTATAATAAGTATCTTGTAATGCCATTTATAGGTTCCGATTCCAAGCAAGATAGAAGATCATGGACAGTTCCAACGATGATGAGATCTGCTACACTGACTTTTATGTAACTGATAGTGATGAGGAAGAACTTGCGGCTATAAGGGGTAAAGTTTTACTTAGATTGTGAAATTAATTAGACTATGCAGCAATATACTCCTATCTAAGATTTATTTTTATTTCATGTAGGTCCTTCTTATGAGCACAAATATTGGTTCGAAAGTTACATTGTTTATGGCAATAATGTGGGTTTTTCATACAGAAGGTGGGATTTTCTCAAGAAAAAAGTCTCCCTGATCAAACTTGACATACTTTTCTATGTCTACGAGCTCACCTCTTCTTTACTCGGAGAGGGAGGGGGAGGATGGTAAGTAGCCTTCTGAGAATTTATGATTCAAACGATTTGCCTAAGAAATTTGTAGGATTAAATCCGTATATAGGAAATTTTACCAAGATGGTTGTTACATTTGTAGGTTTGATTCCCATAGGAGATGTTTCTAAGGATTCCTTTGCACTAGATTTCTAAGGAAATCAAACAATCCTACATTTATTTTCTCTATCATACTTCGAATCAAGCAGACATTTTTTTTACTATTTCACCAGTTAACAAGCCCAAACTTTGGATAACTGTTTTCTTCTGGTTTCAGTTCTTCTCACTGGATTGCAGTTAGAATGTCTTGAAGAATCATCAGCGTGAAAAAATAAATGTGCGTGTGACCAATGAGTTGTACAAAGGTTATCATGAAGTCGTGATTGCCATGGGCGATGATGGGCGTGCGGTGATGACTACTCCTACGAGCTGGTGATATATTGTCAGGGAAGCAGAGCTCTTTGAACGTGAAATGGCTATCTTATGGTTTAAGGAACGCCCACATGGATTTCGTCTCATCCTGTTCAGCAGTATCCCGATTAATTGGAGGTTGTGATATGCAATTCATGGAACTTGTATTACTACTATGTGACCAGGAGGCATTCTAGGAACCAAGAAGGTTCCTGAAAAACTACTGTACTTATATTATCCACTATTTCTCCTGGATGGAACTATGGAACTGAGCAACTATGGGCATGTGCGGTGTTGGTCAAATGCTGAGTCTAAGAGGGCTTAGACATAGGTCTAAACACTACATCGGCGGTATCTAAGCACAAAATTGCTGGACCCGAGTCTAGTTCTAGTCCTAGTATAGTGTTGACACCTATAACCATATAGGTTCACCTAGCTACCGTGTCACAATAAGCACTGGGAGGAGAGAATGATAGACGAAAAAATTCTAACAATGGGTCCCATGAGTAGTGCCTAAGAGTTGATATAGCTGCAGCACTTTTGTCTTTCTTAGACTCGTGTATAAGTTTTTTCTTAGACACAACCAACGCTATACAAGCTACTAGTAGTACTCATGTTTGTATTAGTACTCGGCTTTTGGTGCCTAGTAATACTCCTGGATGGAACTATGGCAGAGAAACTTCTAGTAGTACTCCTGGATGGAACTATGGAACTGCGCAACTTACTAGAGAGAAGCATGACATCGAACTTTTCAATGCAAAATGTGTCTAGTGTACAAAATACTAGTATGTCACATCCCAAAAGTCTCCTAATTTTGGAATGTGAAATAAATAAAATAAGTTTGATTGATTGCTTGACTATGTTGAAAATTCTCAAAGAGAAGAAACTTTTTGAATAGAAAATCCTCTCAACCTTGAATTCAAAATCTTATATTCTTTTGTTATGACCTAAGTAGCCATATAGGAAAAAGGGCATGGATTGATTATGGATTATAGAATTGGTGTGCAAGATTTCAAAATGAAAATCATGAAGCATTCATAAGAATTTCATTACATCCATGCAAAGTTCTCACAAACTAAATCCAAATCCTGGTATCTAAATCCTATAGTTGATTTGCCCAAATGTTCCTAAGGGTAATTAAATTGACTTTATAAAACCCATTGTTGTTAAGGCATAAATTATTGATAATTATAACCTAAAGAGATCCTATTAATACTACAAAATTTTAGAAACAAAATTGAGCTCATTTGGAGCTAGTATGAAAAAGTTATGGAATAAATACAAACAAATAAAAATATAAATAAAATGGAATATACAAGGATTTATAAATCCACTACTTCCAAACTAGTAAAAAGATTACAAGTTTGATCCTATAATGATCTATTCGATTTTAGAAAATTTTAGAAACAAGAATCATGTCATTTGGAGTTCGTATGCAAAAGATATGAGGGAAACAAGTAAATAGAAAAAGAAAAAGGAAAAAAAACTAAACGGGCCGGCCCACCCGGACCGACCCGGACCGACCAGCTAGGAACATATGTACGTGCCCAAGTTTCCTTTAAAAGTTGTGCGAAAACACGTTTTCTAGACCTATCTCTATTCAAACACTCGTAACTTTTTATCTACAACTCCCAATCGACTTACGTTTGTTTCTACTTGTTCCCTACTCCCATACCTATCTCTACACCGTCCCAAACCTGCATATAAACTCGTGGAGCCACAGTTGTACGATGCCCGAATCTTATTTCACTTTTAACCCATCTAGACTTCGTCGTTTGCCTTCGGTCAAAAACCGAAAGTTGTAGGAATCGTCGAAATCTTTCAATCCCGACAAACCTCACCTCTTTTAATCCACCACAGCCGGAGAAGTTCGTATCGCAATATTTCAAATCTTACGGTGTAAATCCAAGATGTACTCGCGCTCGTTTCTTCAAATCCAAATTCCTTTGGTGAAAAGGTAGGAATAATGATTCCCCACAACTTTCATGTTCTGAGTTTTTCAATTTGACCTACGGATTTGTCTCTCTAACACATGTCTGTTTCTTGTCTATTCTGAGCCAAAATCGGGTCAATCTCTTCTTCTAGCCACCAGATCCTATCCAGACGGTCGAGATCCAATCAAACCGGTGCGTGCCATGTCGTCATCCCAGTCAGCTTCCTCATCAACGCCATGTCAACATCAGGTCAATATCTAGTCCCAGTCAGTATGCAAAGTCAACCTGTCCAGTCAGCGGAATATTCCCTGAAATATTCCGTTCGAATTTAAAATTGCATATTATAGGTCTAACTTGTAAAATTCATTAGAAATTCATACCACGTCCAAAAATTGCATATAATATATCAAATTGAAGATAATTTCACGTAGAATCATATTATCCAGAATAGATCCAACTTTTACTGTACGTGGTTACCGCAGTAATTTAATTAGTTTTAATGGTCTTTTAGGTTAATAAATTCATAAGAAATTATATGTAATTCCGAAAAATATGAATAATATATCAAATTGAAGCTACTGTAATGTACTTTAATAATATATGGTTGGATGTAGAATTTGCAGATTATTTAAACCGTAGCAATTTAATTAGTTTTAATGGCTTTATAAATCATTAAATTCATAGTAAATTAATTGCTTGTCACATAAATATAAATGATATACCGATGGAAAGCTGGTTCCATGTAGATCATCAATATGCAATTAGTTCAGCATTTTACTGTAAGGTTTTGCCATGCAGATTTAAATGGTTTAATGGACTATTTAGAGTAATAAATTCATAAGAAAATAAATACTATCCAGAAAATTACAAATAATATGTCTCTGAAATCACAATTCCATGGAGATTACATATATAATTTTAGTTTGATTTTTAGACAACAGAAACTATATGAATCATTTAAAACCATTAAACACTATTTAAATCATACAAAAAGATCTATAACTCCGATTAGGGTGAATCCAACGCCTACTGGTTCGTATTAATGTCATCTATCTAGTAGACCCAAGAAACAAATTTAATCTGACAATTAGAACAGGCGTTACAACAGAACTATTAAAAACCCTATATTGGCAAGTAATTATTAATAACAAGTACTCCATTGCATTAATTGGTCTCTTGCATGCATCATATACTTCAATATTGTTTAGAGAACTAAAGTAACAAACATTGTGACTTATTAAATTATCATGCATGCATTTGTTGCATTTGTTTGATCTCTATGTGCTATTGTTTATGTTGTATGCAATTGTTTGATCGATAGATTGCGAGGAGTGCAACGTGTGTGATTGCAACTACTATGATTGCAAGTATTGTGGTTATGACGAGAGCAACCATTATATCTATGAGAATTGTGAGGATTATCTAATTGACTACATCTACAACAAAGGCAAGTGGTGCTATCTTCGTCATAAATGTCCTATTGTTTTCCTATGCATTATAGATGTTTTTGTAGAATTGCATATGTAGGAATTGATGTGTATATGCTATGCTATGTCCCATATTATTCCCTAGCATTCCTTGTTTATGAGCCACCATTGGTAGATGTGCTTAGCCATGCTATGATGAACGAGGGCTGGGTTACATCACTGAAGTTGTTTCTAAATGTGTTGGTTTGCGAAAACTAAAACAACTTAATCAATGAATCTCCTGGGTGTGATGGGATTGATAATTTTTGGTGGTATCATTGCGGAAAGGCACCCAGGACACTGAGAAATGATTGGTTTCTTTGTTTGTAAGCTTTCGTGTGCAACCATGTGCCAATAATGAAATGGGCAGTTGGCTGAACTCAGTAGGTTGTGGTAACTCGAACCCGTGTATCCAGAGATGTAGATAGGGTAGGTTGGACCGGTGCGCGTCGGGATTGGGGAGCTACTTCCCGAACGTTTCCTTCTTGGACTTCTCCCTATCATCACCCAATATGAGAGTGGTGGTACGAGCTGGGCTGGACAAGTCACATGGGTAAAGTGTACTAACCCCTGCAGGGTGTATAAACTAAGTGCTTAGCCGTGTCCCCGGTTATGGACAATTTGAGCGACCTGATACTGATGCTATGATATTTCTCACTCATCCTTATTTCTTAATTACTTAAAACTTGTTGGGTGAACATAATTGGGTTGGAGCACCTGGGAGTGAACCAGAGTGTCCTATTTATCTTATTGGAAAACTACTTTGTTACAAATGTTAGGATAAAACTGTTGCTTTATGCAAATGAGCCTGAACTCCACTTGGCCAAATAAGCATGTAGTTGATAGATCTGTTGTTAACCACTTTAGTCTACTTGCCATACATTCAATATATTGACCATTCGTGGCTGCAACGTTTCATGTTGCAGGTTATATCGTATCTGAGTGATCGTTCATAGGTCGCGAGACTCGAATCAACAATTGTTCGCCTGTGGCACATTTGAAGGATGGAGATCTACCTTGTATTTGTTTTCCGCTGTGTACTTGAATAAATAATGTAAATTATGGATCATATTCGTTGTATTTATGATGCACAGTTATATTTGGTATCATTTTGTACTGTGTGTGCCAGTGAACCGATCCAGGGATTGGCACTATACACATGAACTCAGCCTTATCAGGCGAGGGTGTGACAAGATGGTATCAGAGCTGTGTGTTGACTGTAGGATCGTGACCTTAGAAATGGATTAGCAATAAGAGACCTCTATTAGGAGAACTATCATATTTTCTACTTATTAGATGTTCTTATATTCCTTGTCTATCTTTTCTATAACCTCTTCTTGTTCAAAATTTATAGTTGTCCATTCTTATGATACCTATATGAGAGTTAGCATATAATTAAAACAATAAATAAGATGAAATAAATTAACATCTGGCCAAGTTTGGGTAGGTCTAGACCACCATGTTCTATCTCTTTAGGAGATCATCGCTATCGTGTTAGCATATTGTTCTTACCAACTTATGTGGTATGACAATATAAGTTCCTTGCTTGTTTGTACTGAACCATATCGTATGATGCCTTGTTTAGGATCTGTTGTTTTGAAACTCTAAAGTTGCTGGAGTTTTCGTGTGGTTTTAAAATCATTTTAATGGTGTAATTTGATTGAAATTCGTGAGATTACCGCTGTAGTTTTCTGCCTGACCTGTTGTACCGCGCGATTTTTCGTATTTTATTGGTGACTCAGAAAAATCTAAAAAAATAAGATCTGGAGCGTAATTACCTGTAGTACATGCACAAAAATTGGCTAAAATTCCTGACGAGTTTAGGTCGGTCAGAAAAATTCGTGAAGTCTGCTGTACCGTTTTAACAGATTTTGTTTGTTGCTTATATGTTGCTATGTTTTACTCTAGTATTGTTCTCAATGCTTTCAAACTATTTTGTGGTTATATACTACTAATTTTATACACCTGTAATGTTATTATACAAGTGTTTGCTTGTGTGTTGATTCCTTAGGATTGTTTGCTTGTTGGTGATATTGATTGCTTCATATAGTTATGGGTAGGATTATTTTCTTAGTCGTTTCTTTCCTATAGAATCTATTCTTTCCTATCTTGAACCCTTGGAGATATAATGATGTGTTAAGCGGAAGGTTTGACAACACAATACATTTAGGAAAAAGAATGCTTCACCTAATGGAAAAAGCATGTGGAAGTATGAAGTGTTGCACATGATGTTATGTAGTAGATTACCCAACCTGAAAGTTGAAGTATCGATAGCTTAGTTTTAGTAGTAGCTTTGTTGATTGGATACATGGGAGTATACATAGAGCATTAGCTTGTGCCCATGGAAACATTCTTCAAGGCAAGTGATAATGCCCGAGTGATAGAAAAACGTGATTCACCTATCCTCATACAGGGTAATGATTTGGGTGCAGGATGGATTGATCACTATTCCTACTACTCTTATCATTCGCTCTTGTACTGTTGGCTTTGCGAATCTTGAGTGTCTTTTTAGCCTTAGCAAAGAGCCGGTGTTGAGCCTAGACCATATAATGATATATTGTTCCACCTTTACAGAAGCATTCATTGCTAAGCGTAGGAATGAACAGTAAGGATGAATTTCAACCGTGTTTAATGGGTATCATGAAGCAAACGTTTCCTAATTGCCCACCATGAGATTTTCACTAGTTTAAGAAGTGCTTCCTCAGAAACTATCAATCATGGAATTAGAATGTGCAATGAAAACCAATTGAGTCAAGTGAATCCTTGAGAAGTTACCTAGTCAGATTTCTTTTAAGGGTGGTAGCATCCTAATGGATCCCGAACCTTTCTTTCTTTCTAGCCTTCCCAAATCTCGGGACGAGATTTCTTTTCAGGGTGGTAGTCTGTCACATCCCAAAATTCTCCTAATTTTGGAATGTGAAATAAATAAAATAAGTTTGATTGATTGCTTGACTATGTTGAAAATTCTCAAAGAGAAGAAACTTTTTGAATAGAAAATCCTCTCAACCTTGAATTCAAAATCTTATATTCTTTTTTTATGACCTAAGTAGACATATAGGCAAAAGGGCATGGATTGATTATGGATTATAGAATTGGTGTGCAAGATTTCAAAATGAAAATCATGAAGCATTCATAAGCATTTCATTACATCCATGCAAAGTTCTCACAAACTAAATCCAAATCCTGGTATCTAAATCCTATAGTTGATTCGCACAAATGTTCCTAAGGGTAATTAAATAGACTTTATAAAACCCATTGTTGTTAAGGCATAAATTATTGATAATTGTAGCCTAAAGAGATCCAATTAATACTACAAAAATTTAGAAACAAAATTGAGCTCATTTGGAGCTAGTATGAAAAAGTTATGAAATAAATACAAACAAATAAAAATATAAATAAAATGGAATATACAAGGATTTATAAATCCACTACTTCCAAACTAGTAAAAAGATTACAAGTTTGATCCTATAATGATCTATTTAATTTTAGAAAAATTTAGAAACAAGAATCATGTCATTTGGAGCTCGTATGCAAAAGATATAAGGGAAACAAGTAAATAGAAAAAGAAAAAGGAAAAAAAACTAAACGGGCCGGCCCACCCGGACCGACCAGCCAGGAACATATGTACGTGCCCAAGTTTGCTTTAAAAGTCGTGCGAAAACACGTTTTCTAGACCTATCTCTATTCAAACACTCGTAACTTTTTATCTACAACTCCGAATCGACTTCCGTTTGTTTCTACTTGTTCCCTACTCCAATACGTATCTCTACACCATCCCAAACCTACATATAAACTCATGGAGCCATAGCTGTACGATTTTCTCTTCTCGAAATCCCGAATCTACACATGCTCGTATTTCGCTTTTTAACCCATCTAGACTTCGTCGTTTGCCTTTGGTCAAAAAACAAAATTTGTAGGAATCATCGAAATCTTTCAATCCCGACAAACCTCACCTATTTTCATCCACCACAGCCGGAGAATTTTGTATCTCAATATTTCAGATCTTACGGTGTAAATCCAAGATGTACTCGCGCTCGTTCCTTCAAATCCAAATTCCTTTGGTGAAAAGGTAGGAATAATGATTCCCCACAACTTTCATGTTCTGAGTTTTTCAATTTGACCTACGGATTTATCTCTCTAACATAGATCTGTTTCTTGTCTATTCTGAGCCAAAATCGGGTCAATCTCTTCTTCTAGTCACCGGATCCTATCCAGACGGTCGAGATCCAATCAAACCGGTGCGTGCCATGTCATCATCCCGGTCAGCTTCCTCATCAACGCCACGTCAACATCAGGTCAACATTGTCGTGGGAATGGTCACGGCAGATGCTGCAATCGGCAGCGAGTAGTAGAACGAGGGGCAAGGGCGGCCAGCCATCTGCGGTGCGAGATGAGGGCGGAGACACAGGGGTTTACCCAGGTTCGGCCCCCCGGAGGGTAAATACCTACTCCTGCTAGATTGTATTATGGAGGTGTTACAATGGGCGAGCTCAGCGGCTAGGCAGCGAGTCGCTTGGGTGTATGAGGGAACGTATCTCTACTCACCCTATAGGGAGGCTTATATAGGCTCACCTCCCCTAGGGTTTACATATCTCAACTGATTCGGTTAAAGCTCCGGTAGCCGTTTAACCTCACCCGACTGGGCCTATCTACTCGCCCGGGCCCTCAGCTTCCAGTCGCTCGGTTACTTGCTGGGCTTCGATCCACTCGCTGTTCTGCAGGCCCACTCGCCGGGTCTTGGGTTAGTCGGAAACGTCCTGCTGGGTATACCCCGGTAGGCATAGGCGAATCGCCGCCTGCCAGGGGCAACGAGGACGACGAGGACGAGTCCGAAGAGGAGGTCGCCCCGCTGGTCCGGAAGACCCGCGGGCAACGACAGCGCGAGATCGAGGCGAGCAGAAGCCTCGAGCATCATGATGACGACGACGAGCTCCCAGAGACCACCTCGCGCCGTGAAGCCACTCCGTCAAAGAAGAAGAAGAAAGAAAGGGAGGCGAGGGCCCGCCCGAAGAAGAAAACGAAGCCGTCGAAGACGGCCTCACCGCCGCACTCGGCGAGCAGCTCCGATGCTCCCAGCCCAGCCGGCGACGGCGCGCCGCCAGCGACAGCCGCGCTGGACGCGGCGACCGTGGAAGTGCCGCTGGCCTCAATACCTCCGCCGTTCGCCCCAGTCTCTGGGCCGGGGGAGGCTCCAGCTGCGGCGGCTCCGCTTCGCAAGGAGGCTCCGGCTACAGCGGCTTCGACTCGCGAGGAAGCTTCCGCCGAGGATGTCCCAGAGGCGCCAGCTGCGGCCTCAACGACGAAGAAGCCGTCCGTGTCTTGGGCACGCGACGTCCTGGAACTGGGGCTCAGTCGCCGACTGGGCCCCGAACTGGAAAAACCAGCCGGCCTCCGTACAGGGCTACGTTTCATCCCAGTCGCCAAGTGAGTGCGCTCACCCTTCCTTATTTTTCATAACTATTTCGAATGGTTTTATTGATTCGATTGATGCGCAGGACCGGAGTGAAGAGAATGGGCCACCCGACCGTGGCTAAGGTGCCCTCCGCCGCTAGCGAAGAGGATCCTTCCCGCAAGAGGAAGGCGGACGAGATCGTCGCCTCGGCGGATGGCAGTAAGAAGGCCAAGGGCGACGACACCGTCACTATTTCTGATGATACAGCGGTCGCGCCAGCCGGGCCCGTGATGGAGGCAGCCACATCGACGAAGGAGGGTGCTTCCTTGCCTGGACTGGCGGAGGCGACCTCTCTCGGAGCGGGTGCCTCTATCGCTACCTTTCCGCGCTTTGTGACCAAGGCGGCCACGGCGAGTGGGCCTGCGCCCTCGAGCCACACTCCTGGGACCGCCGACGCTGAAGTCGACCAACGCCGCGGGCATACGCCGGCACTTCTCGCGTCCGTGGACGCGGTACAACTCCACGACATGCTTGGAGCGGCCATCCAGGTACATCCAGTCCCCGAGGATTAGGTCGGTGCTTTGCAGCGGCCTGATTCTTATAATTTCTCATCTTTTTGTTTGTCACATCCAGTCCCCGAGTGCGCACGCGCTGAATTTCAGCGGGTGGGCACTTAGGAACTTCTTGATCGCCAGTCCCCGAGTGCACACACGCGGTGAATTTCAGCGGGTGGGCACTTAGGAATTTCTTGATCGCCAGTCCCCGAGTGCGCACTCGCTGAATTTCAGCGGGTGGGCACTTAGGAGTTTTTCTTTGATTAATCTTTTGGTGATGTGCAGGGTCTGCAGCTTGAGTCAGCGGACCGATTGGCCGCAAAACAGCGCGCGGAGAGGGAGCTGGCCATCATCCAGGAGGCGAACAAGGGGCTTCAGGCTGTTGTTGTGAAGGCAGAGGAAGCTCGCCAGGGGCTTGTACCCGCTGGTGAGTTGGTGGCGGCACGATCTGCTCTGGGTGCCGCTGAACAGCGGATCGCCGACCTTGAGCGCGAACTGCGGGAAGCGAGAGAAGAAGCGAGCTCGGCGGACGGGCGAGCTAAGGCCGCCATTGCGGCTGCTGAGGAGGATCGCAAGGTGTCGGAAGTCCTTATTGCTGGGCTTCAGGACGACCATACGTCGCTTCAGTGCTTCATCACGGGACTCGCCCGAGCGTTGCTTGGTGAGTACATCTTCCCTTCTAGTGGCTGTGGCTTTTGTGGTGTCCGTCGTACTCATCATTGTCTTCTACTCGCAGGTCGCATCATTGATAGCGAAGGAGAGGCGAGCTCACTCGACGCGAGGCAATGCGTAAGCATGCTCGTTGATTCGGCGACGTTGTCGGCGACGTGCATCCGCGCCTACCTCCAAGAAATATCGCCCACGGAGGTGATTCCCAGCGACCTTGTTGAGGTGTGGAAGTATTTGGAGAAGGCGCCCGCGGTCGTTGAGTTCATGACGCGGTCGGCGTTTTGACGTGGAGCATCGACGGCACTGAGCCTTGGCGCCCACTTCCCCGAGGATTTCGACGTTGACGATGTGACGAGTGGGTATCCATCGTCGACTGGCGCGGTGGAGCTGTTCGAGGTCCTTAAGTTGCAAGAACGTGCCGCCACATACTCGGAACGTGTCTGGGCAATGGGCGACCTCCTGCCGTACCAGGAGACGGTTGTCGCGCCGAACGACCCCGAGCCGCCGCACCGTGACTTCAAGGTCGAGCAACCTTTTCGCGCGGCGATGGCGGGTGAACTGACGACGTATCCATCAAACCCGTACACGGCGTTCATCCGCAATCGCCGGGATGTTGGCGAGTCGTCATCGAAGCCTGCAGAGTAGAGTAGTTTGCCTTGTGGCGTTTAGCAGCAGTTCTGCCACGCGGGCATATTTTGTAACATAAAACAATGCAATATGCGATTGAATGAGACGTCGTGTCTATTTTGGTATTTGTTTGTGTGCTTTTGATTGATTTTGGACGAGTCCCCGAGCACGTCCGCCCTTTTGTGGGGTTTACCTCGTATATGATGTACGTGTTGTTATCATGTGTTTTGTTGTTTTGGTCGACTCGCCCGAGCTCGGAGAGCCAGTCGCGAGGCGACTCCCTTGAGTGCTCTATACTTTACCGTTTTCCCTTGCGCGAACGAGGTCGGGTGGCCGAGTCCCCGAGCGTGGTACTTGGTTGTTCTAGGCGCGACTCAAGGGTGGTTGAGGATTTAGCGCGTTGGTGTGAGCGCGTCGCTCCTGCCTGGCCTGTTGGGTCAGTCGCGTGGCGAGTCCTGGGCATGCTCTCTTACTTGGCGTTTTCCCTGGCCGCTCGCGACGAACTGGTTTTCAGTCCCCGAGCGTGGTACTTAGCTGTTCGAGTCGCTATGCCGAGGATGCGGAGGACCAAGGTCGCTGTGAGAAGCGAGGGCAGTCGTCTTGGCTCGTAGAACCAGTCGAGCCAGGCGATTCTAATGGGGCTCCGGGTGGGCGTTTTTCGTGGACGATGCAAGACCTGAGGTTATTCAGTGCTCTTACACCGCACTACTTAGCCGTCCGATCGCTGTACCAAAGGTTGACTTCTGCAGTTAGCTTGACGCTGTTATTACGAGTGCGAGTGGCACAAGTTATGGAGAGTAAGCGCAATTTGCGGTAACCGTTTCTTTTTATTTCATAGCGACTGGAGAGTACATGTGTGGGGTTCTAGGAGTAGAACTTCCGTAGGAGGTTTACATTCCATGGTCGCTTGACATCGAGTTCGCCGTCCCCGCGGACGTCGATGAGGTAGTAGGCGTCGTTGCCGACTACGCGCCCGATAGCGAATGGGCCTTCCCACGGCGGGGAGAGCTTGTGCATGCCCTTATTGTCCTGGATGAGGCGTAACACCAGGTCGCCTTCCTGGAAGGTGCGAGCTTTCACCCGCCGGCTGTGGTAGCGACGGAGTCCTTGCTGGTAGATGGCAGTGCGTGACCTAGCGAGGTCGCGTGCTTCTTCGAGTTGGTCGATCCCGTCTTGGCGGGCGAGCTCGTTTGCAGCATCCGTATAGTGGACGACCCGTGGCGAGTCGTGTTCGAGGTCGGTGGGCATGACTGCTTCGGCGCCGTAGACCATGAAGAAGGGAGTGAATCCCGTCGATCTGTTGACTGAAGTGCGGATTCCCCAGATGACAGAGGGCAACTCCTCGACCCAGCACCCGACGGTGCGCTCGAGTGGTACTTGGAGTCGCGGCTTCAGGCCGTGGAGGATGCTTTGGTTGGCTCGTTCCGCCTGGCCGTTGGATTCCGGGTGGGAGACTGACGCGAGGTCGAGCCGGATATGATGCTCTTCGCAGAATTCGGCCATGGCTCCCTTGGCGAAGTTGGTGCCGTTGTCCGTTATGATGCTGTTGGGGAACCCGTAGCGATATATGAGCTCGCATAGGAATTTAGTGGTGGTCTTCCCGTCGCATTTCCGGACTGGCTTGGCCTCCACCCACTTCGTGAATTTGTCGACGGCGACTAGCAGGTGGGTGTATCCAGAGGGGGCCTTCTTGAAGGGGCCTACCATGTCCATGCCCCATACAGCGAATGGCCAGGTGATGGGGATTTTTTTGAGCGCCGAGCTCGGTACGTGCGTCTGATTGGCGTACTTCTGGCATCCGGCGCATCGCTGGACGATGTCGACGGCGTCGGCGTGTGCGGTGGGCCAGTAGAAGCCATGTCGCATAGCCTTGGCGACCAGGGAACGAGCGGCGGCGTGGTGGCCGCAGTCACCGGAGTGAATGTCGTGGAGGATTTTGCGTCCTTCAGCTGGTTGGACGCAGCGTTGGAACACGCCGGTGACGCTGCGCTTGTGGAGCTCGCCATCGATGATGGTGTAGGACTTGCATCGACGAGCGATCATTCGAGCGTCTGTCTCGTCTGCTGGCAAGGTGCCGGCTTCCAGGTAGGCGATGTAGGGCTTGGTCCAGTCGTCTGGCTCGTTGACGAGTGCGACCAAGGCTGCCTCTGGTTGGAGTGGGACCCCAATGTCGATCTCCCTCGGGGGAGAGACTGACGGCTTGGTAATCGTGTCGAGGAAAACGCCGACCGGTGGTGCGAGTCGAGCCGACCCGATGCGGGAGAGTGCGTCGGCCTCCTCGTTCTTTCGCCTGTCGATCCACTCGACGGAGTAGCCGGTGAAGTGGCCGCCCAGCTTGTCCACCGCTTGGCGGTACGCCGCCATGGTGGGGGAGACGGCGTCGCAGGTGCCAGCGACTTACCCAGCGATGAGGTCGGAGTCTCCGTAGCAGCGTAGGCGGTTGACGTTCATCTCCTTTGCAGCTCGCATGCCGTGGAGTAGTGCCTCGTACTCGGCCATGTTGTTGGTGCAGGGGGTGAAGTCGAGGCAGAGGACGTAGCGGAGTTTGTCGCCCTTCGGTGAAGTCAGCACGATCCCTGCTCCTGCGCCGTCCGCGTTCTTGGAGCCGTCGAAGTGCAGGCTCCAGTAATGGAGGTACGGCAGCTTCTCTGGTTGCTGGGCCTCCTCCCAGTCGGCGATGAAGTTTGCCAGTGCCTGTGACTTGATCGCTTTTCGTGGCTCGTATTTGATGTTGTGGACGCCGATCTTGACGGCCCACTTGGCGACCCGCCCGGTCGCCTCGCGATTGCGGATGATGTCTTGCAGTGGTGCTGAGGAGACGACCGTGATCGGGTGCTCCTGGAAGTAGTGCGGCAGGCGCCGCTGAGCTCTGAAGACCGCGTATACTAGCTTTTGGTACTGTGGGTACCGTTGGCGCGACTTGGTGAGGACCTCGCTGATGTAGTACACCGGCCGCTGGACCGGGCGCTCCTTTCCTTCCTCTGGTCGCTCGGCGACCATCACGGTGCTGACGACGCGCTCGGACGCCGCGACGTAAACCAGCATGGGTTCTTTGTCAGCGGGGGCGGCGAGTAGTGGTGCGGCGAGTAGCACCTTTTTGAGGTCGCGGAGCGCGTCGTCCGCCTCCTTGTCCCACTGGAAGGTAGGGTTCTTGCGCATCAGGCGGTATAGGGGCATCGCCTTTTCGCCCAGGCGGGGGATGAAGCGACTGAGAGCCGCTACTCGCCCGGCCAGCTTCTGGACGTCGCGCAGGCACTCGGGTTTGCCGAGCCGGGCGATCGTGTCGATCTTTGTGGGGTTCGCCTCGATCCCTCGTTTGGAGACGACGTACCCTAGTAGTTGTCCGGCGGGTACACCGAAGGTGCATTTGCCTGGGTTGAGCTTTATCTTGTATCTTCGCAGGTTGGCGAAAGTTTCTGCCAGGTCGGCGAGTAGGTCGCCTTGGCGAGCGGACTTCACGACCACGTCGTCGATGTAGACGTGGATGTTGCGGCCAATTGGGCTCGCAAGGCATTCTTGCATGCACCGCTGGTAGGTCGCCCCGGCGTTCTTGAGACCGAAGGTCATGGCGGTGTAGTAGAAGGCTCCGAATGGCGTGATGAACGCCGTCTTCTCCTTATCTTCAACAACCATTTTGATCTGGTTGTATCCAGAGTAGGCATCGAGAAAACAGAGCGACTCTAAGCCCGCGGTTGAATCGATTATCTGGTCGATCCGCGGGAGGACGAACTGCTCCTTTGGGCAGGCGCCGTTCAAGTTTGTGTAGTCGATACACATTCTCCAGGTCCCGTTCTTCTTTTCGACCAGGACTGAGTTTGCCAGCCACTTGGAGTATTTGATTGGCCGGATGAAGCCGGCAGCGAGTAGACGCTGCACCTCCTCGGCGATTGCTCGACGGCGTTCTTCATTGAAGGGCCGCAGCGACTGCTTGACAGGTCGCACTTTGGGGTCGGCGTTTAGCTTGTGCTCAGCGAGCTCCCTGGGAACACCAGGCATGTCGGAGGGCTTCCATGCGAATATGTCCCTGTTCTCACGGAGGAACTCGATGAGCGCGCCTTCCTATGTCGGGCTCATGCCCGTCCCGATCGTCACCGTCTGGCTGGAGTCGCCTGGGACCAGCTCGACGGTGCGGGTGTGCGTCGTGGCCTCAAAGGTTGATGTGTTTGCGCCCTCTGAGTTGGGTTTCTTGAGTATGGTGGGGTCGTCGTTGTTGACCCCGCTCGCGTACTTGGCGAGCTCATCAGCGTGGTTGGTCTTCGCCACGATGACGGCGTCGGCGAGCTCGGCTCCTTTGGCCTCGCACTCGGCGGCCATGTCGGGGTCGCCGTGGATGGTGATGACGCCGCATGGCCCGGGGAGCTTCATCGCGTTGTGCGCGTAGTGGGGTGCTGCCATGAATTTAGCGAACGCCTGGCGCCCCAGGACGCAGTGATAGGGGCTATCGAAGGGCACCAACTCGAAGACGATCCGCTCGGTGCGGAAGTTTGCCGGTGTGCCGAAGGTTACTGGCAGTGTGACCTTGCCGATCGGGTACGCCTTCCGACCGGGGACGATGCCGTGGAATGTGGTGTGAGTCGTCTCGATCATTGACTGTGGGAGCCGCAGCCGCCTGAAGGTGTCGAGGTAGAGGATGTTGATGGAGCTGCCGCCGCCCATCAGTGTCTTGGTGAGCCAGTAGTCGCCGACCTTGGGCTTGACCACCAAGGCGACTCGTCCTGGGTACTCGATGCGTGGCGAGTGGTCTTGGCGGCTCCAGGTGATGGGCTGCTCCGACCAGTTCAGGAACTGGGGGACGTCTATTTGGGCCACCGCGTTGACGGCGACGGCGCGGGCGATGACCTTCTTCTCGCGCTTCGTGTTGAAGCCTGTGAAGGTGTGGAGCGAGCCGGCTACTTTGCCGAATTTTCCGCCATTTGGCGGGTCGTTGTCGGGGTCCTCACGCGCTCGCCGTGCCTTCTCGATTTCCCTGAGGGTGTGGCAGTCGGCGGTGGTGTGCGTTGCGGGCTTCCCTTCCCTGCTATGGAACGCACATGGTTGGTTAAGGAGGGCCGCAGGATCGAACCTTGGCTTGTTCTTGTAGTTGCCGCCGTCGCGGCGTTGTCCTCCGTCGCGGCGGAAGCTCTTGGGCTCGCGCTGCGCGTGCCCGGCGTTGGCGACGAAGTCGACTCGCCCGTCACTGCGGCGCTTGCCAGTGAGGCAAGTGCCGCTGTAGCGTAGGTCGGTTCGGCGTCCGCCGTCGTTGCCGCCCGTGCGGCGTTGACCTCCTGACTTGTCGTCGGTTTCCTGGTTTGGATCTTCCTCGGCGTACCGTTTGGCGATCTCGAGGAGGTCGGGGATGTTGTCGAGTGTGCGGGAGTGTCGCTTGAGCTTGGCGACTAGGGGCTCGTAGCGGCACGAGGTCTTGAAGCAATGGATCGCGGTGTCCGGGTGGATTCCGACCGCGTTGTACCAAAGCTCTTGCCACCGTTGGACCCAGTTGCGGGTCGACTCGCGGGGTCCCTGGACGCACCGTTCCAGGTCCTCAATAGTGGTGGCGCAGGTGTAGGAGCACTCGAAGTGCCTGACGAAGGCGTCACGCATTTCCTCCCAGGAGTCGATACTGTCCTGGGGGAGAGTGTTGATCCACTGCCTGCACGTCCCCTCCATCATCAGGGGGAGGTAATGGGCGGCGAGCAGGTCAGTATGACCCGCGATCCCCATCGCCATGAGGTATGTGTCGAGCCATACGGCGGGGTCGTATGAGGAGTCGTACTTTTCTATTTCTTTTGGCGCCTTGTAGTATGGCGGATACTTCTCGCCTCGGATCATTGGTCTGAAGCACTTTGGCCCGAGTCGACTGAGCGACCCCATGGGCTCGCCGTCGCGGCGATTGGTTAGGGTATGTCGCAGGTCATCGGGCTGGCGTGCGCGCCAGCTTTGGTTGTTGATGATGTGGGTGCGGGTGTCGATGGGTTGCCCGTTGGCGGCGACAAGGTTGGTCGCCGTCCTGGGGTCGTTGGTGGAGAGTGCCGCGTTAGCAGGTCGGTATTGGAGCTGCAGTGGCTCTGGTGGCGGGCAGTTGAGGGTGTTTGCCGCCGCTGGGCGGCCGCTGGAGGCCGCTCTGCTTCCTGAGGAACGCGAGTATACCCGTCCTTGCGAATCGGCGCCCGCTCTCTGCTGCTCGACGGCCTTCGCGAGCAGGGCCTTGACGTATTCGATCTGCAGGGCGCCGTTGCCGGTCGCCGTGATGCTGTCGACAGCTGCTCGGCCTGCCACGAGGTTGTCCATCGGGGTGGAGAATAGTGGAAGGCCGTTTGCGTCTCGCTCTCGTGAGGAGACTACTATCCGCGGCTGGTCCCTGGGGGGGTGCGGTTGGGTGGAGGTGGGGCACCCATTGCCGTTGATCCTGGCGGGGGGAAGGCGCTCCCTCCTGGTGGCGCGTTCTCGCAGATCGCGCGCTCGGCCATGCGGGCTGGGTCGTTTTCGTCGTCGAAGTTCAGGGCGCGCCCCTGAATGGTGGGGTTCAGGCGCGTCCTGATCCGCTGCTGGTGGTAGCGCGATAATTCCTGCGCCGTCACCTGCTCGAGGCGAAATTTTTCGCGCTCAGCTTGCTCCTTGCGTACCGCCTCCGCCAGTTTCAGGCGGAGTTCCTCGACCTCCGTGGGCGTGGCGTTAGGAGGGATCGGGGTGGAGAATGGATCCTCTGGCGGGTCGGTGCCGGTCGCCATGTAGGTCGCGGCGTAGCGACCGGTTCCGTCGCGGAGATCGGCGGAGTTCTCCGACCCGGAGTCGAATTCGAAGATCCCGAGGATGGAGGGGTCCTCGAAATCTCCCGCGTTGGAGACCTGGGTGATGGAGCCCGCAGATGAGGCCGCGGTGATGGATCCGGCGAGTGACGCCGGGGTCGCCGAGTCGGCGTCGTCGGTGAGGGCCGCATCCTCTGCGGCCGCTGAATTCCCAGCCACGTTGGTGTGGGCCGAGTTGTACTTGGAGGCGAGGCGATGGATCGTGCGGATCTGGCTATCAGAGAGCCGATCGCGTGGCGGCGGCTCGCGGATGCGAGCCAAATCCTCCGAGACGATGACGTCGGTGAGGCCGACGAAGAGGCTGATCGTGCCGATCGGCAGGATCACGTTGTGCGTGACGGGTCGCGCCGCCGGGACGTAGCTGCTCGGCAAGATTTGGAGCATCTCGCCGATCGCTATCATGCGGCCAGTGGTGACCATCTCGTTGATGGGCAGATTGGATCTCGCCGCAGAACACCGGCCAGACCGGCCAGGCCCCACGGTGGGCGCCACTGTCGTGGGAATGGTCACGGCAGATGTTGCAATCGGCAGCGAGTAGTAGAACGAGGGGCAAGGGCGGCCAGCCATCTGCGGTGCGAGATGAGGGCGGAGACACAGGGGTTTACCCAGGTTCAGCCCCCCGGAGGGTAAAGACCTACTCCTGCTAGATTGTATTATGGAGGTGTTACAATGGGCGAGCTCGGCGGCTAGGCAGCGAGTCGCTTGGGTGTATGAGGGAACGTATCTCTACTCACCCTATAGGGAGGTTTATATAGGCTCACCTCCCCTAGGGTTTACATATCTCAACTGATTCGGTTAAAGCTCTGGTAGCCGTTTAACCTCACCCGACTGGGCCTATCTACTCGCCTGGGCCCTCAGCTTCCAGTCGCTCGGTTACTTGCTGGGCTTCGATCCACTCGCCGTTCTGCAGGCCCACTCGCCGGGTCTTGGGCCAGTCGGAAACGTCCTGCTGGGTATACCCCGGTAGGCATATCCCCATCAAACATCTAGTCCCAGTCAGCATGCAAAGTCAACCTGTCCAGTCAGCGGAATATTCCCTGGAATATTCCGTTCGAATTTAAAATTCCATATTATAGGTCTAACTTGTAAAATTCATTAGAAATTCATACCACGTCCAAAAATTGCGTATAATATATCAAATTGAAGATAATTTCACGTAAAATCATATTATCACAATAGATCCAACTTTTACTGTACGTGGTTACTGCAGTAATTTAATTAGTTTTAATGGTCTTTTAGGTTAATAAGTTCATAAGAAATTATCTGTAACTCCGAAAAATATGAATAATATATCAAATTGAAGCTACTATAATGTACTTTAATAATATCTGGTTGGATCTAGCCTTTGCATATTATTTAATCCGTAGCAATTTAATTAGTTTTAATGGCTTTATAAATCATTAAATTCATAGTAAATTAATTGCTTGTCACAAAAATATAAATGATATACCGATGGAAAGGTGGTTCCATGTAGATCATCAATATGCAATTAGTTCAGCATTTTACTATAAGGTTTTGCCGTGAAGATTTAAATGGTTTATGGACTATTTAGAGTAATAAATTCATAAGAAAGTAAATACTATTCAGAAAATTACAAATAATATGTCTCTGAAATCACAATTCCGTGGAGATTACAGATATAATTTTAGTTTGATTTTTAGACAACAGAAACTATATGAATCATTTAAAACCATTAAACACTATTTAAATCAAACAAAAAGATCTATAACTCCGATTAGGGTCTAATCCAACGCCTACTGGTTCGTATTAATGTCATCTATCTAGTAAACCCAAGAAACAAATTTAATCTGACAATTAGAACAGGCGTTACAACAGAACTATTAAAAACCCTATATTGGCAAGTAATTATTAATAACAAGTACTCCATTGCATTAATTGGTCTCTTGCATGCATCATATACTTCAATATTGTTTAGAGAACTAAAGTAACAACCATTGTGACTTATTAAATTATCATGCATGCATGTTTTGCATTTGTTTGATCTCTATGTGCTATTGTTTATGTTGTATGAAATTGTTTGATCGATAGATTGCGAGGAGTGCAACGTGTGTGATTGCAACTACTATGATTGCAAGTATTGTGGTTATGACGAGAGCAACCATTATATATATGAGAATTGTGAGGATTATCTAATTGACTACATCTACAACAAAGGCAAGTGGTGCTATCTTCTTCATAAATGTCCTATTGTTTTCCTATGCATTATAGATGTTTTTGTAGAATTGCATATGTAGGAATTGATGTGTATATGCTATGCTATGTCCCATATTATTCCCTAGCATTCCTTGTTTATGAGCCACCTTTGGTAGATGTGCTTAGCCATGCTATGATGAACGAGGGCTGGGTTACATCAATGAAGTTGTTTCTAAATGTGTTGGTTTGCGAAAACTAAAACAACTTAATCAATGAATCTCCTGGGTGTGATGGGATTGATAATTTTTGGTGGTATCATTGCGGAAAGGCACCCAGGACACTGAGAAATGATTGGTTTCTTTGTTTGTAAGCTTTCGTGTGCAACCATGTGCCAATAATGAAATGGGCGGTTGGCTGAACTCAGTAGGTTGTGGTAACTCGAACCCGCGTATCCAGATATGCAGATAGTGTAGGTTGGACCGGTGCGCGTCGGGATTGGGGAGCTACTTCCCGAACGGTTCCTTCTTGGACTTCTCCCTATCATCACCCAATATGAGAGTGGTGGTACGAGCTGGGCTGGCCAAGTCACAAGAGGTAAAGTGTACTAACCCCTGCAGGGTGTATAAACTAAGTGCTTAGCCATGTCCCCGGTTATGGACAATTTGAGCGACCTGATACTGATGCTATGATATTTCTCACTCATCCTTATTTCTTAATTACTTAAAACTTGTTGGGTGAACATAATTGGGTAGGAGCACCTGGGAGTGAACCAGAGTGTCCTATTTATCGTATTGGAAAACTACTTTGTTACAAATATTAGGATAAAACTGTTGCTTTATGCAAATGAGCCTGAACTCCACTTGGCCAAATAAGCATGTAGTTGATAGATCTGTTGTTAACCACTTTAGCCTACTTGTCATACATTCAATGTATTGACCATTCGTGGCTGCAACGTTTCATGTTGCAGGTTATATCGTATCTGAGTGATCGTTCATAGGTCGCGAGACTCGACTCAACAATTGTTCGCTTGTGGCACATTTGAAGGATGGAGATCTACCTTGTATTCGTTTTCCGCTGTGTACTTGAATAAATAATATAAATTCTGGATCATATTCGTTGTATTTATGATGCACAGTTATATTTGGTATCATTTTGTACTGTGTGTGCCAGTGAACCGATCCAGGGATTGGCACTATACACATGAACTCAGCCTTATCAGGCGAGGGTGTTACATAGTACGGACAAAATACTAGTAGTATGTACCCGCTAACATATGCATGATCCAAGTTACCACTTCTACCAGCCTTAGGCCTTTCATCACAATAATGAGAGTCTCTTAGCGCAGTATTAATGTTTAAACATATGCCTAAGGGTTCTTATAGACACCTCTTTTTCTCTATGTTGTGCAAGCCCTAAGTAACTATAGTTACCGATGAGGAGTACTCAAGTAGTACTACTAGTACATTAGCTAGACTAGTATTCTTGCACGCAGGTATAGACAAAAAACAATTTCTATTAGCCCCCCCGATTCTCACGTGAGCATTAAAATGGTGCTCTGTTCTGTAGGGAACGGACCCACCAACGGTCGTGTTGACGAGACTCTTGTCAGTGACAAGACCTAGTATAAAAAGTTGTCAGACAGCATGCCGCTATTTAAAATCCGACTCATGTTTCAAACAAAGCAAGGAAAAGACTAAGGTCAAAACAAAATATATCCAACTCAGATGACTCCGAATCCTACACTATTGAAAGAAGTTTTGGGGAACCCTTCAAGATTCTCAAGACAAAGAAACCATCAAGCTAGACGATTTATCCGACTTTAGATCTTGGAGACTTCTGGGGGATACTGTTGGGGATATACTTTCCAGGTATACCCACAGGACTCACTGACCAGGGTGGCCCACTAACGGGTTAGAGCTTTGCTTCACGGGCGGCCCAGTCAGAGAAATAGGAGGAGCCACTTCCGGCTACGACAAGGCCCAGAAGAGTTACCGACTTAGGCCTGTATTATTACTTGTAGTCCAATCTATATCTAGTTACCGATTCTGTAATGTCGCCAGATAGGTCTCTCCTGTAACCCTAGGTCCTGGTGACTATATAAGCCGACCCTATGGGAGCCTTTAGGGAACAACCAATCTAACAACACCACAACCTACTCGCACAGGCGAACCTCTCTTATAATCCATTGTAACATCTGGTTCTCGCCGATATATTACTGGGTTTCTAGAAGGAGTAGGATCCAATCATCATAGTCGGATCTGAACCTGGATAAACTTGTGTTCACCGTTCCCGGAACATACGATGTCTCACACCCCATCTTCTCAACGCCGTCCGGACCCCCTATGGCGTACTTGTCGACAATCCAACGATAGTTGGCGCCCACCGTGGGGCGGGTGACTTTTGGAGCTTCGTTCCAGGAGGAATATGCGCGGGCAGGAATCGGCGAAACAATCGCTATGGGTCGTGTGGTGTATGCCAGTGATGTGCCTCTCGTTCTTCTCGACAAGACATGGATTCCAGCTAGCAAGCCCGTGCCAACCTACACGATCATGCCTATCGGAGAGATCAATATCTATCTTGGTTTCATTGAACCCGCCCAACCCACCGAAGAGGTGATGACCATGGAGGAAGAAAAATACGGATCTGCTCTGTCTGCAGAGGTGGAAGAGTTCAAGATCACGGAAAAAATTGAACCCACCCAGCCCGCTCCTATAGTGGAAGAAGTGGTGGAAGAAAAAACAAGATCTGATCTCCCTGTTGAGATTGGATACACGGATGAGGAATATATCCGCTTCGGATCCGGTCCTACCGATGCCGTGGCAGAAAAAACACTCTTGACACACATGATAAAGAAGATGATGAAACGCCACTACATCAATTACGAAGCAATCGCTGATATCATGGAAAGCTTTGAGATGGTAGAGGCGAAAACCCAGCTGTGCCACTACCTTCAAAACATGAACAAGAAGAAGCACTATTTCATATACCACATAAGCTCTGAATCCAACTCTGTCGATCCTGGAGCCAGAAACGATTCAGTCCTTGATGCAATCGAAGAAAACACCGACTTACCTGGCTCCCCTCAGGAGTCAATAATGTCGCAAGAACATCGAGACTTTGAGAAAGACATGGAGGAGTACGAAGAAGACTATGGAAAGTATCGACGGAAGTTTATCTCCTAGTACCGGACCAAAATCCGTCTTTTTCCACCGGTACGCATGTTAAGGCTACTGGGTGGTCAAAGAAGAAGAAGAAGAACAAGAATCCGACACCGGGAGAGCCAGACATCGAGGAAACCAATGAAGAAAAAGTTGACGAAGAGATCGAGATGGAGAATCAGGACACGTCGAGATTGACCCTCCCATGGATGGACACGTCGTCACCAAGGGTGCACGTGAAATTTACGGAGATGCTCTCACAATACCAATCCCAACGGCTACGGATCTTACTCTGGACGCGCTTGAGAAAAGGGTTGCGAACCTGGAAAAGAACCACGTGTTTTTTCTCAAAGAGGTTGCACGCATCATCGAGCTTAAATAGCAGTTAGACAGTGATCCTGCCAAGTACCAGTCAGATATCAAGCGACTACCAAACAAGACAAGGGGAGGTCTGGTTCTTGCTAAAAGGAACACAGATATCCATAGAGATCTGTTCGACGGAAAATCTGGAGAGAAGATCCGAGTCTATAGAACACCTTTGGAAAACGCTGCAGCGGCTTGGGCTATCATCGCCAATAATCCGTCTCCCGAGCAAGTCCGGAAATGCGTCGCGTTGCTAGACAAACGATTGAAACAGCAAAAGACGTCCGCGTCATTTAGTGGCAAGGTGGCCTCAAAGTCAGAAATTTTCCACACTGGTGCTGACAAAAGCGCTGACAAAAGACCCCACAGGGATACGGATCAACGCTATCGTCCCAGGGCAGAAGAGGAAAATTCAAGGACCAGATAAAATGGTCATCATCGCAGGCCCACACGCGACTGGGAGAGAGTTATTCCGGCTGCATCCGAAGATGCCATCATGACAATGGTACCTCCTCAGGGCCATCATCGGCAGAACAACCGCTATAGAGAAGACTCGGAAGTGCGCCACTAGCAAGAACAGGATCGGCTAAGAATGCCACCACCAAGCCATCCAGCTGGTAACGCCGGACGAAGAGATGATCCGGATCATCCTGAATCAAGTAGGGACGGAGCCTGAAGAAACCAACTTTGGAGTCAGCATAATGAGGCTCCACCATCACCGCGTAACCCAGCCGAAAACAATCCACCAGGGCCACCATCGCCTCCAGGCAGTGACCATGAAGGATCTCATCACAACCATGGAAGGATCTCATCGCCTCCAGGGGAGGACGTGGCAATGGTGAGAGGAGAAGAAGAAATCCGACTCCACCGCGCAAAAGCCGTGAGCCTCCAAGGCGCAGATCTCTCTCGCCAAACGACGCTCACCACCGCATTGAATCAAACATAGAAGCGCGGTGGTATGAGGAAGAAGACATATACGTGGGACCCAAGTGCTTTGGCCCACGCATCCGTCAAACCAAATTTCTGGTTGACTTTGGTATTGCCAAACACATCCAACCCTATGACGGTGCGGCTCAGCCAGATACTTGGCTCCAAGATTTTTTCTAGGCTTGCTGCATCACCAAAGGAGGAAACAGCCTGGTGCTGAGGAAGACGGCTCGATCATGGCTCAGCGAACTACTAGAGAATTCAATTCATAACTGGTATGATATGCAAGCGCATTCTTTTCAAACTTCAAGGGAACATACAGGAGGCCCTGCACAGTCGAAGACTTGTAGCGTTGCACTCAAAGACCTGGAGAAACCTGTCGGGAATACCTCAGAAGATGGATCAACACGAAAAACTCCTGTGAGGTAGTAAACGAGCAAACTGCGATTGAGGCTTTCATTGCAGGACTCCCAGTCGGACTTTTGCGTCATAGGATGAAGCGTGACCACGTCACAGATTTGGGAGAGATGATAGAGACAGCAAGCAAATATGCTGATGCCGATGACGATTTAGAAGGACTGCCAAATATTTTGGCCAACCCAAACATGGCCAAGCAGCAGAAGCAAACTCAGAAGCGCAAGAACACCTCGCAAGATAAACCGGTTCCAGACAACGCAGCGTTAATGCAACATTCGGATCCAGAGGACAAGGAGGACGTGGAGGCGGCCGGGGTTGAGGCCGCGGAACTTCCCAATTCCAGGGCAGAGGAGAGAAGCAACCCGGAAGATCCTATACCTAGGTCAACTTTGCCAACAATCCCTGTGTCCACCACTTGGATAGTAATAGAGGATCTACCCCCACAAATGCCGAGTGTCATTTCAACGACGACATCAAAAAAGACGAATCCACTGGCTACAGAGACAATCAACAAAAAGGAATGAAAAATTCTGAGAAAGGCAAGGATCCAAAGGAAGATTCCGACATGGAAGAAGCGGATGCCGCATAGCCCAAGTCGGATAGAAAAAGGATTATCCTACAAAGAAAGACACATACGTCTGCTTCCTTGGGACTCAGCCAGCTAAGGTCAAGAAAGCGGTTCTCCGTGAGCTTACTGCCACGATTCCGGTTGTCCCCCAATTTCTGGATTGGTCGGATGTAACCATCACCTTTGACCACTTAGATCACCCAAGGAAAACACATCATCGAGGAAAATACCCTCTGGTCGTCAATCCTCTCATTGACTATGGGTTCTCTAAAACCCTCATGGACGGTGGTAGCAGCATTGACATCCTCTACATCAAAATGCTCCATCACGTAAAGATCCATGAGAACCAGTTGAGTTACATCAGTGTAACTTTCCATTGCATTGTCCTAGGGAGACAGACGGATTCTTTGGGTGAGATCACACTGGGCGTGACATTCGGAACCCGAGACAATTATAGGACGGAACCACTCTCTTTCGAGGTGGTACCGTTCAAAAGTGCTTACCACGCCATCTTCGGGCGTCGGGCTTACTGGGTGTTCATGGCTCCTCCCTGTTACATTTACAACATGATAAAAGTTCAAGGTCCAAAGGGCATCATCACTATCCGGGGAAATTTGAAGAAAGCGCGAGAGTGCAACGAAGGATCTGTCGCCTTTGAAAAAGCCGTGCTACACGCCCAGTTATAGATTTTACAAGTTTAGTCATTCCAATTCATTTCTGGAATTTTTAAACAGACAGAACAGCCACGCGTCATGTTTCTATTGGCTCATACCGCTTCGGCAGGATCGCGCTACGTGGAGCGTTGGATTTAAAGGGAATCGTACGGCACAGATCATCGCATACCCCTTCACTAAATGATTCTATCGCAGCCTCTAGATCTGCATCTGACGGCTCTCAGTGCTGTGACCAAGGATGGGTGGCGCTACCGGTAGTGAGCAGCGGCAGCGCGTTCTGTCTATGGCGGTCCGACGTTCCGGGAAGCAAAGAAGGGAGAGGATAGGCTCACCGGGTTCGCTGAAGCATGAGGAAGCTCAACGTGGTCGTCATCGACGAAGGGGCGCACGAACGTGACGACAATTGCTCGCCGGAGTTGTCCCTGGCGTCGGGCACACTTGGTTGTCATCGGGGGCGAGGCTACAAGGCACGATAAGACAATCCAGAGGCAGCGTTAGGCACGCAAGGGAGAGGTGACGGCACGAGCGTCAACCAGAGAGAGAGGCGCGGTCAGTACTTACGGGGAGAGGTCGCCGGAGTCGAGGCAGGAGACGGTGGCGAGTAGGCGTCGTCGTTGCCGACGTTCTGGGACACGCGTGAGCGAGCTGAGGGTGCTGGCAGGTGCGCACGACGAAGGGGAATAAACTCGCGTGCACTACGGCAAGGGGCGCGGTCTGGGCTCGCCGGAATTATAGATAGAGCTCATCGGAGCAGTGGCTGTGCGTAGTCAAATCGAGGCAGCCTAGTGGTAGAGAGGATGGCGAGTGAGGGGAAAGAGAGAGGAGAGGGAGGTGATTAATAGGGCATGTTCGCGGGGAGGTTTAATCGCGGCATCAACATGAATTTACACCGAGGAAATGTCGCTGGAAATGGCAGAGGGGTGAGGGAAGAACAGGTCGTGCAGGGACGACGATGACGTGGCGGAGGTGGGTCCGCCAGGTCAGCAAGGTGAGGAGGTACGCGTGAGGTGAGAAAAGTTGCCGCGGGGAGAGAGGGAGTGCCGGGTGGGCTGGTTCTGGGCCTAGTTGGGCTGGGTGTTAGGCTAGGCTAGTTGGGCAGATCTGTTTCATATTTTTTTCTTCTTTGTTTTCTTTTTTTTCCATTTCCAATTTCTGTTTTCATTTGATTCAAATGCTTTAAGCTTTAATTTGAATTCAAATTTTTGCACAACCTTTTTAGTAGGTTTTATCTGTTTAAAAATGTGTTTAAATAATTCACTCTGAATTATTTCAAATATTTTATTATGATTTAATATTTATTTAAATTGGGCATTTGTCTTTATTTTAAATAAAATTTGAATATGGTTCCAAACCATATTATTTTATTTAATTAATCTTTTATTCTTTTTAAGTTAATTAGATAACTTCTAATCCATTTTGGTAATTTCAATTATTTTTCTCATGATTTAGGTAATCGTTTATATTACAGATTTTGTCTTTAATAAAATTGAATATGGTTAAAAGTCCATATAATTTAAGCTTTATTCCCTTATGTTTATTTGGATTATCTTTATTCCATTTACTTATGGATTTGGCCAAGATTTAATTTGTCCTTTAAATATTATTTATTTATTTATTTATTTCTTTGTCTTATAAAATCCATATATTTTTATTTATAGCTCCAAAATTGGTGATCCCAATTTGTAAAATTTTATTTAATAATTGTTTATCCTTTTAAATCCTTTTATGATTATTTTGCTCACAATTTGGTATGGATTTTAGTTAGGAGATTTATTAGTCTTGGAACCTTTTATCTTCTTAAATTCATAAGTTTTTATCCATGGCTCCAAGTTGAATGAAACTAATTCTCATGGTTTTATAAAATTTCTGTTTATCATGTTTTTTCATTTATAAATGTTTGTTTCTAAATTTTTATATGGATCAAATCCATAGTCTTAGAGATATCTTGGAAATGATTTCTTTCTTTAGGGTTTAGGGTTTTGGTTTATTTTTCCCAAGTGTTTAAATTCAAAATTCTTTCCATGCAAGAATGCATTTGATCTTTGAATATTTTTTTGTTGTTTTCTTATTCAAATTTTGTTCAAGTAGGGTTTTGATGTTTCCATTTAGAAGCAAAATGTTTATTTTCACCCTAAATTTCAACATTTGTTACTTTTGTTTATTTATTTTTCACATTTCAAAATTTGGAAAATTTTGGGATGTGAGAATCCAACATCCTACTAATGTATATATTTGTAGTTATACTTTTATTGCTGTATGGTTTGATGTTTGTATGCCTTGTATTGATTGTCAATTTGTTGGTGTGCATGTATACTCGATAACGACGATAGTTGCGTTTGTAAGACGCCGAGAAGAAGGAAGCATCGGGTTATTATCATTATTGTTATTATTGGTTTTCTGGTATTCTAATAGGAGTCAAGGGACACCCCGCTGGTCACAGGAAAGCCACCATTCCTGAACTCCTATATTAACCTACTCCGTTTTATCAATTGTTTTATATCTCGTTTATGAACTGCACGATTAAATTGCATGGTTTGTTCAAAATACAAGGCGTGAGTAACTCGTCTCCTCCAAGTTATGGATGAGTGTCCTTTAGGACACCTACCCTATTGACACACATTTTTACCCCTTTAGGTCGAGGCTAAGATGATTAGAATCTTCCCTCTTGGAGCCCACGGATTTTCAATGATAAAACTATTTTGGGTTTTACCCTACCACAAAGTTTCCAAAATAAAAACCTTGGAAAGAGGCATCGTTTCCAAGTGGAGGTTTTACTAAAGAAGATATGAGGAGGATGATGAGAAAGTCAAGCAAGAGAAAGAGAAGGGATGTTCTACGCCTTTACCGGAACAATTTATCTGTGCAACCACACTACCCCAGTCACTAGGGATTAACTCGTAGTTTGTGGTCTTTAGCTGGGGCTGCTTGTACTCGCTAAAGGGGAGAAATCCCCTGAAATCCGGACTATCTGGGACAAGGTACCAGTGCAACAATTGGGTCTCTTGCGGATGGTATGACTTAAGGTAAGTACGGATGGAAGTGGAGTCAAAATTTTCTATCTGCCAAACTACGGTTTGGGGGTAGGGTCCAGTACGGGAGGAAGGACTATGGCCATCGTGCCACATACTCGTGCTGGAGAGAACAACCCAAAAGGAAAATCCGCCTTTTCTAAGGATGGAAAAATGAAAAGTTAGGTTTGATCATTCGAACCCCCGTCTACCGTGTGTAGCGAGCCGTGGTTGTATCCTGGTGGATGTATTTATTCTTGTGGGTAAAGTGCACAAACTCTGCAGAGTCTAATCTATTCGAATAGCCGTGTCCACGGTCAAGGACGGATGGAAAGGTGATTTCTAGGAGTACCCTTGGGATATGTTGAGATGAAAAAAAAGTATGTGACTTGGTCACGAGGAAAGATAAGAACGGATTTGGTTTTGACTAGTGATGGTCGAAGATGTTTAAAAAGGGTTTTACTATAAAACTGTTTTCAAAGTTTTTAACAAGGATATGGGGATATCCGGACTTTCAATAAGGAGGCATATTTTCCAAAAACTCTTTTTCAACAAAGATATAGAGATGCCAATGTTAGGCTTTTCAAAAATAACCATAGTGTAGAGGTATCTTACCACAGCCAGATATGCATTATCTTATTACCTTGTCTCGGTGGTTTGCGAGTACATTCAAAGTACTCACCGGCATTGTCCCTGGCTATTTACTTGGCCAGATTACGAATCTTACGAAGTGACGAAGGTGCTGATGTCTATGCGAGCTAGGCCGTCTTCCCAGTCAATTGCCTATAGGTTAAGGCATGACATGTGCTCGGCGCTTGAAGACTTCCGCTACTTGTGTTGTAATTGCTATAATGGCCACTTTGAAAGTTTTGTACTCGTTACTTTATGGATTTTGTAATGATACTAGTCGGTTATGCTCATGGCTCGCTGATCATGGGAACGTGAATTGTATGCATAACAGGTATTCTCGGACCGTAAATCCGGGGTGCCACAGACATGGTATCAGAGCCATCCTGACTGTAGGAGACCTTAGTTAGCATGGACGTTAGATAGGACAACCACTATTTTGGAAAAACAAAAAGTTTTCGAAAAACTATTTTCTCAGAAGCTTTTTGAAGGATTGCTTATCTCATCTTCTCTAACTTAAACAATTTGAAAATGGATTACTCTACATCTCGTCTACTTCAAATGTTCCATTTTCAAAAACAAAGTCCGAATTGGAGACTATGAAGATGGAGATCCCGGAATGAAGAGACACCGAGACAAGCAAACCAATGAAGCTACCAGCGACGAAAGACACTACAAGATCGCCCTACCAACAGAGTCCTTCATCACCCCCAAATCTATCAAGTACGACACCGACGACAAAAGACGGCCAGACAGAAGATAAGACCCCCGTAACGTCCGTACTTAGGATTAACATCCCTAAAATAGGATTCCCCTTATGGAGTGTAGTCACCCCTTAGTACCTATGATACGCTTTGTTTGCTTGTCATGTGCTCATATGATCCTTGGAATGTGTTGCTTGTCTACTTCGAATCACTCGATCCCCATTGTACGACCACCCTGTTGGCATATCCCGACGCTAACCTTCGCAACCCCATAGCCAGAAACCTCTCCTCAGCAGGATAGCCACATAAGAAAGCCTCGACAACCTCAAGTAAATCCCTAAGGTGGAAAGACCGCGTCTTTCCACTCAACCCCCAGAAACCGCCCACCCTCTACTTCGAGAGTCATCAGAGGAAAACCAATCCATAATGGCGCTTAGTACTAACTGGGTACCCTGATAAATATGCACTTATGTGTTTAATCTCACCCCTAAATGAAAAACCCTCCTCTATGCAGATGGAACCCATTGACAAAGCTTGGCTAAGCGCAGGGTTCCTCGTGCTTCTCTGGGACTCCCTGCAGCTTTGCAGATACACCCAACCTCCCCCCTTCAATCTTCATAAAGGACTGGAAACCGGACTATATCTGGGACAAGTTACCATTCCCCCAAAGTATGGAGTACCCGGAGAACCCATTCGTGCCACTGGACATCGAATGCCAACCCTAGTACTGGCCCTGAATATGGCTGCAAGAGAAGCACTATTTCACATCCGGGATGTCCTTCCTGAAATGAGGCAACCCATAACCTTCTATCTACCCCTCAAGGAAAGTGTGGATTCCTCCGGACAATCCCAAGATCCTCGCTTGACCTACCCCTCCCTAGAGCTGCAAGCCCGTTATAGCTATGCTGGAAATGAGCTTCTCACCGTAGCTACCGATGAATACCGCCACACACAAATGGAGCTTCATCGTGTCCAAGCCATCCTAAATCGGAAGGAAGCTCTAGAAGTCTAGCAAAGGAATCAAGTCATAATCAAGGAACCGTAAGAAGCCTCTGGAAGCCGTGTCCTCAAGGGAAGAAAAAAGTGCGTCCCCGCTCGGCAGTATCTCAAGAGGTTCAAGCCACCCCATGATATGCAAGGATCCTCAACCCACCTCCCTGAGGGTGAGGATGAAGCCAAAGAGGATTCTCCTGGATCGTTCTCAAGCGGCAACTATCCTAGTGTGGTACATATGTATCATCCCAAAACCTATTTTGTAAGACTCTAAGTGCCTGTTCGCCCTGCGGCACAGACCTGTTTGTAACCTCTTAGGTACCTCCGCCCCCGACCGGCACGAACATGCTAAATCTATGGATGATATGCAAGTATGCTATACTTCTTTGCATGTTTTAACCACGACGTTGCATCAGACCAAACCGGAATGACCCCATTCCAAAGAACCTCGTTTCCTGGACAACCAAACTCCAATGACATCCTCCAACCCGTTGGACCCCTAACCAGTTTAGAACTAACTACACGGAAGCTAGTAGGCGCCGATCAGGTAGACCTTCTAACTCATGAAGCGGTTCCGACGACGTCGACAAGAGATAACCACCCCGAATGAAAGGTGCAGTGCCAACCCCAACATCAGCATACGACCCCAACCAAGAAATTTGGCGACTTCACCAAGCACCCATAGTTTTGCTCTAAGGGGGAAATACTGCGTCTTTCCCTCCCCAAAACCCGTAAATCCCTAAAGAAGGACGCTAGTTGGCAATAAGTGATGACCACCCCTCCAAATCCGAATCATCAACCCTGCAAGAAGGATGACAATCAGCGCTTCTCCAATATCGGAAGGCACTCCACTCCAAGGTCGACCTTCTAACCAACTCCCTGGTGTATCAAGACCTTGAAGAGAGAAAAGTCGACCACGAGGCGAAGGAATAAAGAAGACTCAACTCGCCGTCTCGCCTCAAGAAGGAAGTACCGCATCGACGCTAAACCTACCTATACTTATCCTAAGGGGAAAAGACCGCGTCTTTTCCACTAGCTTAATCTAAATACCCAAACCCGAAGCCGCTCAGCTCTGGACCATAGCTGACCCTGTCTTTTTACTAGAAGACCTGCTAACTCTCCATAAATCCCACCACTGAAATTGTTAAGCGGATGTTATCCTCCAGCCCTACTCCTCCCTAATCTCGGGATGAGATTATTTTAAGGGGGAAAGGTCTATAACATCCCAATTTCAGCAACCCTGATTAAATGTCCAAAAGGCAAAAATCAGGGGGAACAATAAAAAATTCTTGTAATGTTTGCTTACTTGCTTGCTTGTGCTCATGCAACTGTTTGTGTATCAAGGTATGTACTCCTCATCTCAACACTAGTTTAGAAAAAGCTATTTTACAATAGAGATGTCTTGGCCCATCCTTCATATTCTCAAATGTTCTGGAATTTCAAAAACCTGAGCCAAGATGACTTTGACACAACAAAATACTTTATTAGTTACTATTAACAAAACTATGGATACCTATATATTATCTCCTTATGTTTTCAAGACAGAACTCCCAGCTACTCTTACCCCTAGATTTTCCAAAACCTTTATGAAAACCTTTTCATTCCAATCTTGGTAGAAATACCAAGATGGTCCTTATCCTACTTCAAAGCATAACCCCTTTAAACATACCCATCCTTACCTCAAGTTGGGCTTGATGGTAACCTTAGTAATAGTTGGATGAGTGATAAGATGAACTGCCTTTATCTTCTGTCTGATGAATTGCCTTGATCTGCTGTGTGATGAATTGCCTTGATCTGCTAATTGTCTTGTTTGTTTGGGGACTAGAGTGAGCTAATCTAGTAAATCATCTCTTAAGACCCAATATATGATTGTGATCATATATCTCAAACTAAGCATCCAAATCTGGATCAACCCCAAGACACTTAAGTAACCCTCTAATCGCCTGCTCAGATCCATCCAAGGATAATCCCTCTTGATGGTTTCCAACCTAGGGAAGAACTAATCCAAGTCTGGATCCCATCTATTCAATCTATACCTCAACCACAACCACTTAATGGGAAGGATAAACCCTTGCCTCCCTCTCAAATGTTTCCATCTTGCATACTAGTCAAAATCTCCAAATCTGCCAAAATGGCTGTCTGGATTTCTTATCTAGATTCAATCTTTGGAGCCCTACCTTTTCCAACCTATGTGCATTCTTCAGAATGTACTTGAACCATCCTGTAGTACATCTTTAGTACTACCAAAGCCTACTCTTTCCCTTGTCTAAGACATTATAATTCCTACTCATCCATGATGGTTTTGTAGTCAAGATAATAATCTTTTCTGCAAATCTTATCATCTTGCCTACTTTGGCAGAAGCTCACATCTATATGCCACCTCCCCTTGAACAACTCTTTGCATGATTATGAGCTAATAACCATGGACTATCAATCCCCAATTCCCTTGTTCCCCTTTGAAGTCTTGTACTTCCTAAACCCATATGGTTTAGGAGGCTACCTGATGTATCTGCTATGGCAGCCTTATTTTCAACAAAGTTTGTCATCTCTTCTAGATCACCTCAAATGCAACCAAGCCTAACCCTTGCTTCCATGATCATATCTAGGACTTGGTCTATCTATCCATATAACCTTGTACCAAGGTGAGCTTTGAGCTCCCTAATCCAACCCTGTTTAGGTTGCATGAAAATAACTAAACCCTATATCCTCCCAAATCTAGTTTCCACCCTTTGCACCACATTACTTCAAACTCAAGGTTGATCTTGATGCCTACATAAAGTTTAAATCATCTACCTTGGATATAAGCATCCCCAAATAATTTCCCATAATTATTTGGATTATTAACCATTACCTTTGGAAAATGGTTTGATTTAAACTCCCTGACCCTAAACAACAAGTATTAGGATTTAAAAATATAATTGATGAACCTTAGTAAATAATTACTTTGTTAAAGGCATTTCTAGCAAATAAAATATTGCTTTGAATTAAAAATGGGATTTTGGATGAACCCTTTTTGCAAATGGACTAATATTAAACCATTAAATCATAAACACTAACATTTGTGTTTAAATAATATATTTGGCTAACCCTACAAATTATTACCTTGATTGAAATCATTTCTAGCAAAACAAAATGATTTAAATGGCCATTTTCACTAACTTGAATTTAAATGGTTTTACCACTTTTGTAAATGACCAATAGGAGCTTTAAAATGTTTAGAGCCTACTAGAAACCACTTTTCCAAATAAAGCAATATTTTGCATGCTTGCATGCATTGCCTTGTTTTTGTTATTTTATGTGGTGAATTGTGTGAATGCTAGTTGAATATGTGTTTGCTTTATTGAATTATAGTGAAGTTAGAAGAGTGTGATATTTGCAAGATCAAGGAGTGAACCAATATTTTTGTCTCTACTAAAAAGGCAAGTGACACTATCATCCTTGTCCTACTATTTTCACTACACTTAGTGATATTTTTGTAGTATGCATGATAGGGCTACTATATTACTATGCTATGCTATGTCCTATTACGAAATCCATCTTCCTTAGTGAAAACCTCATAGTTATAGTATGCTTAGCCGTGCTATAGACTTGAGATGGAATACATGATATGATTATATGAAGTGTTGGAAAAACATATGTTTTATATAATAAAACAAGTACTCAATGAACCACCTGGGTGGAATGAGGATACTCAATTTTGGATAAGGTGGCAACAAAGGGAACCATGTTTATATGGCTATCTTTTTGTATGTGCACTAGAAGAAAACCACCCAAGGACTTAGAGATTGAACATGTTTCTCGTGCAGTGGCTTCCATGTACAGCCACATGCTAAATGGGCTCTGGCTTAGTCAACTACATAGTGGAAGACCCTTGCATTGGCATCTTCAGCTTAACTAGAATTGTGTATTGGAAATATATCCTTACATTGGTGCCTGGTAGAGAAGCTAGCACTATGTATTGGGAGGACTTCTATGGAAAGACTTTGTCACATTCTCGATCTGCCGGTACTCCATTTGGTGTGTACTTATCCAGCGGCCACTGGTGGCGTCAAGACGAGATTGTGTCATGTGGGTAAAGTGTACAACTTCTGCAGAAGATCAAATTCTAAGTACTTAGCCGTGTCCCCTGTTACGGACAACTCTGAGCAACTAAGGCCTGAACCTATGGAAGATCTCGACATTCCAATTTCTCAAAGTAAAACTTGATGGTGTCAACAAGGGATTAGAAGCACTTGGAGTTTTCCAAGAAGTTCAGTAAGATTGTCAAAAGATCAATAACTATTTTGGAAAAGATAGGATAAAACTATATTGCTTTCTGCAAATGAGCCTAAACCCTACTTTACCAAATATGCATGTAATCATAGGATCCACTTATTTCTACATAGTAGTGAAACTTGCCAATATAATTCAAAAGTATTGACCCTTGTGGCTGCAACTTATTATGTTGCAGGTTTGTTTGATGTTAGTGAAGTGTGTTGATTAGGATTACAAGTCTACAACCAACATGACTGCCTGTGGAACTTTGAAGATGAAGGACTCCATGCTATATAGATATTCTGCTGCATTGTAATGAGATAGCCAAATGAGCTATGTAAGATGTAATGAATTATTTTATTCCTGGTTATAAAGTTGTATTATGACCTTTGTTTCTTGATATTACATCTTAAATGTGGATGCTGGCTATTGATCCAGGGACTAGCATTGTAAACACAGGGATCTCTACCTTATTAAAGGTTGGGACCTCTACAGATGGTATCAGAGCACTGTGTTGCCTGTAGGATTGTAACCCTACGATTGGAAAAAACCCCTTAGAAAAATAGGAGTTGTATTTGTTCCAAAACTTATTTACAAACAATCTTGTAAAATCTTTCCTCAACATTTTTTGTTTTGATTCTACATCTCTTCCTTTTCAACTTGATGGACAAAGCCTCTACCATGACCAATGACTTGAACTTTAGTTTCACGAAGGAATTCAACTTAGACATCACTAAGGACTACAAGTGAGAACCAAGAGAACATTAGATTGCCTACCAAGTATCTATAACATTGATATCATGTTAGTGTATGGATCATACTGAACTATGAGGTATGACTATACTAAGTTAATTGTTTCAAAAAAACTTATTGTTTCCTTCAACTCATGAGTTAAGCTCATAAATTGTTAAGTGAATAGTTGCTTGTTGATTGTTTGATTGAACTTGTTTGTCTTGGGTGGTGTGTTAGAACTTCTTTAGACCTATCCATCATTACTTATCCCTATCAAACCAACAGATGCCTCCCCGTCGTGCCAACCCCAACCAAAACAACAACAACATCACTCCCGAGATGCAGCAGATGATGACATCTCAAGCTCAAATGATGCAGATGATGACACAGTTTATGCAAAATCAGAATCAGAACAACAATAATAACAACAACAACCACAACAAGAATCATAATAATCCTCCAGCACTTGACATGCTCATCATATTTCTGAAACTGAGGCCTGCAAGGTTCTCTAGAACAACTGACCCAATGGTAGCCAATGACTGGTTACGTTCGGTGAATAAGAACTTAGTGACTGTTGGCTGCACCGACGAGGAAAAATTTAGATTTGCAGCATATCTGCTTGAAGGACCAGCAGCAACATGGTGGGACAACTTTTAGATCACCACTCCCCTTGAGGATGTGACTTGGGATATTTTTGAGGATGGTTTTCGTATAGCTCACATCTCATCTAGAGTGATGAACTTGAAGAAAAAGGAGTTCCACAATATAAAACAACGTCACCTCAGCGTGGTTGAGTACATTGAAGAGTTCGACAATCTGGCACGCTATGCACCGGATGAAGTTGATACAGATGCTAAGAGGAAAGATAAATTCCTCGAAGGACTTAATGATGAGTTGAACCTACAACTGTCTGTTACCTATGTCCCAACTTATCAATCACTTTGTGACAAAGCCACCATCTTGGAAAACAAGATGAATCAAGTTGAGAAAAGAAAGAGGAAGCATAACCTCAAGTATCACTCAAGAACATCACAAAAGAAGCGTTCATTCAAAAAGAGCAATGGAGATTCTGGACCACATCAGCATCACCACAACAATAATGGAAGTGATAATAATGGAAATGATACTGATAATGGAGATGACCTTGGTTAGAACAAACATGGCAATTCCAGGAAGAAGGACATTAGCCAGTTGCAGTGCTATAATTGTAAGGAACTTGGACACTATGCATCAGACTGTCCTGAGAAGAAAAAGAAAAAAGATGCTAGAAACTCCAATGGAAATGACTCCAATGTGGCCCATAAAGGACATGTGAACCACATTGACATGTATGGAACCCTTGAATAAATAGAGGATGTGGATGTCAGGAATTAGTAAACTCAGTTGAGTCAAATAAGGATTCCTTGTTGGATATCAATCATTAAGCCCATAGTCAAGTGAGCCATCAATGTAACCCTATAAGACTTTCTTTTAAGGGTGGTAGTACCCTAGTTGCCTTGAAGCCAACTTGTAATCCCTAGCCTTCCCAAATCTCGGGACGAGATTTCTTTTAAGGATGGTAGCCTGTCACATCCCAAAATTTTCCAAATTTTGAAATGTGAAAAGTAAATAAACAAAATAAACAATTATTGAAATTTAGGGTGGAAAGAAACTTTTTGATTCCAAATGGAAACATCAAAGACCCATCTTGAACAAACTTTGAATTAAAAGGGATTTAAAAATATAAACAAATATTAAATAAAATTTTAGAGTTGGAATCACCATTTTTGGATCTTTAAATAAAAAGATGTGGATTTCATAAACAGAGGAAGAAATAAATAAATAAGGACTATTTTAAAAAGACAAATTAAAACTTGGCCAAGCAAATAAAATAAAATATTTTTGTTTAATAAAAAGAGTAAAGGATTATTTAAATAAAATCATAAGGATTTATTAATATCCAATTTCATTTAAGTAAAGACAATTCCCATTTTAAATGAACATTAAAACATAATAAAGTATTTTAAATCATAATTCAAAGTGAATTAATTTTTAAATAAAACCTACTGAAAAAGATTTGGTAAAGTTTAGAATTCAAATAGAGTTTTAAAAACATATTTAAATCTTATTTTAAAATAAAGACAAATGTCTATTTTTAAAATTAATAATAAACCCTCAAAGAATTAAAGAAATATTCCAAATTTGACTTTAGAATATGTTAATAAACAGTATTAAAATATACTCAATGTTTGCTAAAGATTTGATTTCAAATGGTGTTTGAATTATTTAAATAAAAATCAAAACAGAAAAGGAAAAAGAAAAAGAATCAGAACAAAAAAATGAGTTGGACCCAGCCCAACTAACCCCAGGCCCAGACTAGCCCAGCGAGCCCACCTCCCACTCTCTCGTGAAACGTTTTCTCACGTGCAAACACACCCCCTCAGACGTTGACAGCAGGACCCCACGCGCACCTCCTCTCTTCGCTGACCACTGGACCCCACACATCCTGTTCATCGTTTCTACCTGCGTCGACCGTTTCCTCCCCCCACACGTCGTCGTTCCTGCCGCAATTAACCCCGATGAATTCGCGTCAATGAGCGATCAATTCTCGCCAGTCATGACACCCCCTTAAACGCCCACGCCCCCTCTTCATTTCCCCCAGACGCCGTCCACTCTCTGCCACTGGGATGTATGAATTAGCCGCTGCAAACCTTCTGCTCCGACGAGCTACTCCGGCGAAATCCCGGCAACTTCGGCCACCTCCCACTCCCTGGCACCCACTAGCTTTTTCCCCATCGCCAGGCGCACCTACCCATAGCCTCATCTCACCCACGCGCATGCTAGAAGCTTGGCTTCGACAACACCCGAGTGCCACCGAGAACATCTTTAACTCCGGCGAACTCTCCAGGTAGTTTCCGTCCACCTATGTCCCTCTCGATGATGCTCCCGTGATCGCCACACTCTCCCGCATCTAACGCATCCTCTGGCGTGTCATTTTATGCCTTGTAGTGTTGACAGCATCTATACCTGAGCGAGCCCGACGCCGACGCCGTCTCCATTGAGCAATCGCCGCTACCCTCGAGCGCCCCTCGACGAACTGACCCACCTCGAGCATCAGCGCTTCCCGGCGAGTCTGGTGAGAATATTCTCCCTCTCCCGCGCTTCCTGGTTCATCGGCAACCTCACCGTCTGAGCGTGCGCCGCCGCGCACCGCCGCCAGCACCGCCAGTTCTTGGCCAAGCTACCTCGTTCGTTAGATATAGAACTAGTGGTTAGGATAGATCTTACAACGAAGAGTTATCGAGCGATCAGCACCGTTCGACTAAGTTATATCTAACGGCCTGCACAGCTCGATCCACCCGAAGCGGTATGGACCAGTAAGATTAATACGCGTGGCACTGACTTTGATTTTAAAAATACAGATGTTCTATTAGATGTTTGATTTTATAAAATTCATAACTTTTAATCCACACGTCCAAATTTTACAAATTTTATATCACTGGATTCCGAAAAATGTGAACTTTCCAACCATGCACTTTGTTTAGTATTTTGCTTCAGTAAAATTGGTTGTTTATGTAGAAACATATTTAGGCTTATTTTGAGTATAAAATTTATTCTAAAAATGATTTTTGAGTAAAATCTTTTATAAATGGATTTTTTTGAACCTACTGACCATAGGAACCAACTTGTGGATTTAAAAATATATTTGGTGACACTTAGGAATTAAATATTTGAATAAAAGCATTTCTAGCTAAATAAAAATATTGATCTAGGTTTAAAAATGATTTTTGACTAAAACCTTTGGAAAATGGTTTGATTTAAACTGCCTGACCCTAAACACCAAGTATTAGGATTTAAAAATATAATTTATGAACCTTAGTAAATCATTACTTTGTTAAAGGTATTTCTAGCAAATAAAATATTTCTTTGAATTAAAAATGGAATTTTGGATGAACCCTTTTTGCAAATGGACTAATATTAAACCCTTAAATCATAAACACTAACATTTGTGTTTAAAGAATATATTTGGCTAACCCTACAAATTATTACTTTGATTGAAATCATTTCTAGCAAAACAAAATGATTTAAATGGCCATTTTCACTAACTTGAATTTAAATGCTTTTACCACTTTTGTAAATGACCAATAGGAGCTTTAAAATGTTTAGAGCCTACTAGAAACCACTTTTCCAAATAAAGCAATATTTTGCATGCTTGCATGCATTGCCTTGTTTTTGTTATTTTATGTGGTGAATTGTGTGAATGCTAGTTGAATATGTGTTTGCTTGATTGAATTGTAGTGAAGTTAGAAGAGTGTGATATTTGCAAGATCAAGGAGTGAACCAATATTTTTTTCTCTACTAAAAAGGCAAGTGACACTATCATCCATGTCCTACTATTTTCACTACACTTAGTGATATTTTTGTAGTATGCATAATAGGCCTACTATATTACTATGCTATGTCCTATTAGGAAATCCATCTTCCTTAGTGAAAACCTCATATTTGTAGTATGCTTAGCCATGCTATAGACTTGGGATGGAATACATGATATGATTATATGAAGTGTTGGAAAAATATATGTTTTATATAATAAAACAAGTACTGAATGAACCACCTGGTTGGAATGAGGATACTCAATTTTGGATAAGGTGGCAACAAAGGGAACCATGTTTATATGGCTATCTTTTTGTATGTGCACTAGAAGAAAACCACCCAGGGACTTAGAGATTGAACATGTTTCTCGTACAGTGGCTTCTGTGTACAGCCACATGCTAAATGGGCTCTGGCTTACTCAACTACATAGTGGAAGACCCTTGCATTGGCATCTTTAGGTTAACTAGAATTGTGCCTGGTAGACAAGCTAGCACTGTGTATTGGGAGGACTTCTATGGAAAGACTTTGTCACATTCTCGATCTGCCGGTACTCCATTTGGTGTGTACTTATCCAGCGGCCACTGGTGGCGTCAAGACGAGATTGTGTCATGTGGGTAAAGTGTACAACTTCTGCAGAAGATCAAATTATAAGTACTTAGCCGTGTCCCCGGTTACGGACAACTCTGAGCAACTAAGGCCTGAAGCTATGGAAGATCTCGACATTCCAATTTCTCAAAGTAAAACTTGATGGTGTCAACAAGGGATTAGAAGCACTTGGAGTTTTCCAAGAAGTTCAGAAAGATTGTCAAAAGATCAGTAACTATTTTGGAAAAGATAGGATAAAACTATATTGCTTTCTGCAAATGATCCTAAACCCTACTTTGCCAAATATGCATGTAATGATAGGATCCACTCATTTCTACATAGTAGTGAAACTTGTCAATACAATTCAAAAGTATTGACCCTTGTGGCTGCAACTTATTATGTTGCAAGTTTGTTTGGTGTTAGTGAAGTTTGTTAATTAGGATTACAAGTCTACAACCAACATGACTGTATGTGGCACTTTGAAGATGAAGGACTCCATGATATATAGATATTCTGCTGCATTGTAATGAGATAGCCAAATGAGCTATATAAGATGTAATGAATTATTTTATTCCTGGTTATAAAGTTGTATTATGACCTTTGTTTCTTGATATTACATCTTTACTGTGGATGCTGGCTATTGATCCAGGGACTAGCATTGTAATCACAGGGATCTCTACCTTATTAAAGGTTAGGACCTCTACAGTAACAAAAACATTAATCAAGCCGACCATGCCACGTGGCATGTGACCCACCAGTCAGTGACCTAGTCTAGGTTAGCTTAAAAAGTATTTAAGTGTATGAAATAGATAAACCATTGTTAATTCAAATATAAGTATTTCCTTAAATGAAATAAAGGAATTAAAACTTGTTTAATTAATATCTTTTGTTTTATAATTCAGAAAAATATGTTTAATATATGAAAAAATTTAGGAAAATAAAATCTACAACTTAAAACTATTATCAAATATTATTATGATGATTATTTAAATACATATTATTTAATAAAAAAAATTATAAGTAATAAAACTTTGATAATTAATATTTTAATATTAGTAAATATTAAAAATATAAATAAAATACTAAAAATCTTTAAAAAATATGAATTATAATTTAAAACTATAATCATGCATTATTATTTCACTTAATTAAATATTTGTTATTTATTAAGTCCTTATAAAATAATAAGTATTATAAAAATCATATCTTATTATTTTTAAATCACAAAAATAAGTGTAATATACCAAAATGATCAAAAATATAATACCTATATGTTAAAAATATATTATTCCACTTTTAAGTTAAATAAAAAGTTAAACACTTTAATAACTTGAATTTAAAACCTATTTCTTTAGTTAATAATTCATAAAATGTCAAATAAAATTTGTTAATATTCTTAAATTAACCAATTAAATGTAATAAATAGTATTAGTCTTAAATACTAATATTATGTAGTCAAAATGGTTCAATACATTTTAAATATGCAATTTTATGGAAATATCATTCAACTATAAGTGTAGATTATTTTATAAAAGGATCATTATCCAAAATAATATCTCCAAGGATAATTTGTAGTGAAATAAAACCTATTCCTTTATATTAACCACAAGTTTGTAAACAAATTAAAACAATTTAGTTAGTCCATGAATAGTTAAGTGTTGTTACTTCCTTAATTATAAATCATAACCACACCTTTATAAAACAATAAATGATTCTATTCCACTATAAAATTAATAAATAACTACTCAAATGGAAGTAATGCCATTCTTGAGTAACTTTAAAGAAAAAATATAAAGTGAACACGATACAAATAACATAAGTATTACACCCTAAGTCCATCTATGTCTTTAAAGTTAACTTTAGTCCACAAGACTTTGAATATAATGCTAAAACTTTGTTATATACTTTATAGTTAACTTTGGTCTGTTATAATTAAGTTATAAGGTATCTTAATACCAAACTAGCCAAGTTCAAAAACCAAGATAGATAAGTCTCAAATACTACTAATATAATTATTCAAATAAAGCAATTCTTTCTTACTTAAAGACTATAACTTGAAAGAACACCTCATAAGGTTAACTTAAAAGCTTATATGCTTCTGCTTGGTTGAATAAAATTTTCTTCAGAAAACAGATGACAAATAATCACAACCACCTTACTTTATAACTTACTTGTATAATAAGTTTTTTAAATACGTAAACTCTTTATAAGTGACATTACTTGTAAAGTAAAACTTAAAGATAAACAATTAAGATGTAAGCAACCTTGAGTAGCGTTCCATATGTGTATATTTTATAGTTGTATAGATACATGTTGTTTCACACACTCACAAGCCTTAATAAGAAACATAAATGTGAAGCTTATCTAAAAGTACAACACATTCTTAAGAAACCATTTCTAGTATCCAAGACCTAGAACAACATTACCCTCGGGATTCTCGTTTATCAACTTGCATTACATTACTTATGCATAAAAGAATCTTGCTTCTTTAAACATTAGTCCTTACCGGACCAATCATGCAGATTTCAACTATTGGATCTTATATTGTCTTGAAGACCGTGAGTGCATAATCTTGCAATCACAAAAGGCAAGTTCACACTTGCTCATGTCCGTTTGATTATTTTCTGTAAAGTATTTTGCAAATAAAGTGTTGACATCACCGGCATTTGAAAAAGGTCAGAGAACACTATTTTTTATAATAATGTGAACTATTGGTTACTGATCCAGGGTGATCGTCTAATCTATTAAATCTGGCAGTTGGAATACCACTGTTCAGGACTATATCACCTAGGATTTAATAACCAATGTCGCCAGTGATTCTTGCGTCGTATATTACGTGTTGACCATGAGATTTGGAATGGGACAGAGAAGTTAGCTGTATCTTCTTCCTCTCGCATGAAGCCGAATGTGCAGGTCATGGCTGTTATCACTCATTGCGTGCATATTAATTGGTAATTCATAGAGGATATGCATCATATGGTTGGGAACCCTCAACGTCCCACGATAGTTCTGGCATCTAACGGTCTGTACAAACCATTGGCGTAATTCAATATGTGGGCATGGTGTACACCAAGGAGGCATGCGAGGTCGCGAAGGGGGAAGTGATTGGCTTGGATCTTAGGTTGGGCCTCAAACCAAGGAAGTTTTAACGGGAACATAATCCCGGCCGTGCAACAAAGCCTAAGGTCTCTCATGGGTAAAGTGACGCACCTGTTCCGGGAAGGAGCTGCGAACGCGGCGGGAAAGGAACTCCATGAAATTTCTGGTAAACCCATGAAGGCTGACGGACATAGCTTTTCAGAATAAAAGCAACCTTTGAAGAAATGTTTACGAAAACCTGCATTGCCTACGACCTATGGTCTGTGGCCGTAGATATAGTGCATCAAACACTCCTTTTCTACTGAACTTGCTGAGTACGCTCGTACTCAAAGTATCTTCTTAACCCTTGCTAGGTTCTAAAGCCAGTACAGACGACGTCTACATCAAGTTATGCTCCAGGAATCATCATTAAAAGCTAAAACTCTTTAATGAAGTCAAGGAAGTCAGCATATACTACATCATGCAGTGGTATGCTGGGTCACCGCAGTTGGTATCAGAGCATATGCTTTAACCTTAGAATTGAAACCCTTTTAGGAAGATCTGTAGGTTGGATAGTGACTATAGGAGCCATCTTATGTAAACCAAATGATCTTATGACTTGTGATGAGTATCCACTTGAGGATAACATTGTCACAAGATACTTAAGGCATTCTTTCTTAAGAGTAATTATTTTATCCTTTCTCAGTATAGGGCTCTTTAGTTTCTTCCAAGGGAGACATAAACCACCAAGATACTGTAGGAAAGTGTAAGACATCATGTGAAGTAGTTCTAATAGTATAACTTAACCCTAGAATTTAAGTAAGAACAGTAAAATCTTAGTGACAGTTGATAACTAAAGATAACATGATGAATATCATTAGGATAAATGTTGATGTAATGAGTAGTAATCATGTGGGATTCACTTGAGAATTCTATGTGATGGAGTGAAATTAGGTCAAGACTGAATGACAGTACAGTATGAAATAAAGTCATCATGATGTGAGTAGCTCTAAAATCATGATGTATAGGTAAAACATAACGAGATCATGGTGATATTAGCTCTGAAACCTTGATGATAGTGTAAATATGACATGAAATTAGTAAATTATCCTGAAGTATAAGTATGAAAATACCATGGTAGATCTATGATAGAAGTCATAGGTGCCATAATTCAGGATAAAATTTAGTTTTAGGTGTTCAATAGAAACTAATTAGTCATTTGAGTGATCATGTGAGGTTAGTTCACTAATAAGGAAAGGTTGGTTATAGTTAATCTTTCTAAAAACGAGACCAAAGGTTAGTTGAAACCAAATTGAGACCACTTTGCTTAATACTATCCTATTTTCAGTTGAGCAATTTGGGTAAATTATGAGGCAAAGGTTAGTTTGACCTTAAGTGCTAAGTATCACGATATAAACCTATATGAGGAGGTGTCATATACTACACAACTAAGCCTGAATTCTAGAGATAGTATACTCAACTACTATGTTATGGGCTTAGAATATTCTATGTTATATGTACCACATTTGGATTTATTGGTTTTATTTAGATCTTTTTGTTTGACTAGATCTATACATGAAGTTTGACTTGATGTGCAAATGCATGTTGCAACATCCAGTTACTACTTAATGTTATATACCTAGATAGGAATGGGAATTCGTGTAAAGGAGTGACGAGTTTCGAAGACCAAGATGAAGACTTACTTGAAGAATGAATCCAAGTATAAGGAGTATCAATGCAATTTGAAGGATGGATTAAGTTCAGATCATTATTAGTCAGCAACAAGAAGTGATAAACTTAAAGTTCAATCAAAATAGGTAATTTTGCTAAGAAGTCAATGGAGTAATTATGCAAGTTCATGGAAGTATCATGAATCAATACAAATAAGTAGCTTTGAAACAAGTTGAAGATTGGCAAGTACAGTTAGAATTCAAGGAAAGGATCTGGATATGGAATAATATAATTATTTCCATTTAAGGTTACCATGGAGTTGAGACATATCATAATCAAAACAAGACAATTCCTCATTTCGAAACGAAAGAGTGTGCGAACTTCGAGGATGAAGTTTATTTTAAGGGGGAGAGTCTGTAACATCCCAGTATTAGAGCTTAGAAATAAGCTGAACAGAGATGTGTGCATTGCATTCATGCATAGAAAATCTGAATAATTTTCGCGCTTTTAAATAAAAACTTGTCAAAGTGATTTAAGCTTCTCTTAACTTGATGGAATTGATGTAGATCATCAAGTTGACTGCGATAAGTTTCAATATGACCTTTGCTAAAACCTTATTTTGGGTAAACATGATTTGATCTAAGGGTAGATCAAATGTAATAAGAGTTAAACCCTAATACATGACTTAATGGATTATATTTGCTCCTTAAATAATCATATCCTAGTATTCATTACAGAACCCATGAATGCTAAGTTATAAATATAACTTAAGTAATAAGAATGTAACAACTAATTCTTGATCTATCTTAATCTCATTTACTTATACCATGAAGATCATGGTAATACAATCTTAACTCTTTAGTGAGTTTGAGTAGGAAAGGAATCAAGTCAAGATCATTTACCATATACCTTGCTTTCCATGTCAATCCTTATGGAATCCCATCTCAATATCTGTTGTTCATCAATGCTGAGTAATCAACTATTGATTCACCAATTCTTAACCTATCAATCCTTGACCTATCAACTCTTTTCCTTATTATAGAATTCACTTAGGGCTTATAAAGAAAGAAGAAGAGGTAAATAGTGATGCTACTTCTAGGTGTCATCTATAGGATGGGAGTGTTGGAATAGAATTAAATCCATATGGTAATTGATGGAGTTAACTCACTCCTGAAATGATAGAAGAGTTATATGGAACCTAATTATATGCTAATAAAGAAGATTATAAGGATGAAGTCTGAAAATAAGTTACCAGGAGTAGTCCTATTGGATCAAGTAGGTATAGCCAATGAATTATATCTCTTAATCCAATAGAGATAAACAGAAGATAATTATAATACAACTGTAATGTTGTATGGATAGAAGCCTTGATTAGCCATTACAGGTCACATTAATATAATGTGAGGTTGGAGTATTTGTTACTAGAGTTAAGTAGAGACAAGATAGTATGATTAAGGTGATGTTAGAGCAACATTGGATTATAGAAAAAGTAGTTTTCTCATGGGAAATACTCATACTTGAGGTGAAGTAAAGTTATATATACAGCTACTAGGGTAATATTAGTGGTGGATGATTAAGGAAGAGTATGAATGTAGTTAGAGGTAACCATATGTTGGATTGGAGGTTATCAGCAGTAGAATAGTTGATATACCCAAGTATAGATATGAAAAGATTAGGAAATGCTTTAGAATCAAGCTCATTGGAATTTACAAGTGGATTTAGAAGAATAAAAGGTGGATAAGAATATTTTGTGAAGTAAAGTTCATCATGTTAACACATGATGATGGATAGAAAGAAGTAGTATATCTAGGGAAGGAATTCCTTAATCAGAAGTCCAGAATTATGAAGTATGGAATATAGGAATCCTTGTTAAATCCTAAACTTTAAATCTTAAGCCAAACATAATATTCATTTCATATTATTGATCTATTATCTTATCTCCATACCACTTTATAGGAATAGTTTCCTATAGAAGATCACATAATCACATCTTTGTCATTCCTAATTATCATAATTATAGGTACTTAGGAGTTATCCTTATCAATTATTTCCCATAAGACCTTCTTGGAAATAACTTTCTTGTATAAAAGATGAAGTCATTCTTGAACACCAACATAAGGACAATCTGTCTTAACCAATAATCTTTATTCATATAAATAAAAGGATGAACAAAAATATTAAAACTCCTAAAACCATGGTAAACAATTACAATTTAAAAACCCTAACTTTTATTTCAATCATATATGCCTAGAAACTATAGTTATCAGATCTCTCCCATAATTCAGTTCAAATATTAACAATTTATTTTAAAGTATGATATTAATAAAGATCATAAACATAAAGATAGTATGTTTAGCCATTAACCTTTATTCACATCAATAAAAGAAATATGAGAATATCAAATCTTCAAAGAACTTATGGTAAGTATTTCCAATTCAAACTTTAACTCTTATTTTAGCCATAATAAAATATATACATATGTACAAGAAAATAAAGAAGTGATAACTTTATATAATAAAAGTTCATAAATAGTTCAAAATAACTTATTATTGATGCTTGTATTCAGCAAAGAACTTTTATAAAGAAAGATTCCTAAAACAAATGTGTAATACACAAATCTGAAAATCAAACAGAAAAGAGAAAAGGAAACAGTAAAGAAAAAACAATAACCAGGCCGAAGCCCATTAACCCTCTTTCTTATCCATCGCCACGTGCAACCACAGCCACCCAACTGAAGCCCAGTAGCAGCCCAACAACCAGCCCAATCTATCTTTCTCTCTGGTTGACAAGTGGGACCGAGGAGGTACCGTGGAGCAAATTAGAAGAACTGCTTGGGGTTTTCCGTGAAAAGTACGTCATCGTCTTCCTCACCGACGTCACAAGCAGCTGGCTGTTAGCATCGCCGTCGTCCGCCGCCGCGCCATGACGTCCGGCAGATCCAAGATCCACGCCACCGCTCCCGGTCGTCTACAATATCCCCTCCTACGCAGGAACGAACCCTATCTTCTTCTCTTTCCCCAATTCCCCTCTGAGCCGGAACCCTAGCCCACCAGAAATCTCTGTTCCCATCGTCTCCAGCAGTCCCAGGCCAAGCCAGGACCACCGTTCGACTTACCTCGCTCGACTTGTTCATCCCACCTAGAGGAATCGACGCCGTTCGACCTAAATCGAGCTCTCCATCACCGACGTTCCGCCGTTAGTCTATGCCGTTCCCAGCGATTCCGGTCGAGCCTTGACTCACCAACACCTCTACTAGCTTCCTGGTAAGGTTCTGCTCCCGATGATCCTCTCCGATTTGTTTCCCGCTCGCTGTAGCCGTCTGTCAGCGTTGACACCGACCGCACCACCACAGAGCTCGTCGCTGACGAGGCTCCGACGACCATTTCTTGACAGCACCACCACACTAAGGTTCAGCACATCGTTCTTAGACGATCTAGGTTAGTCACGTTAGCTGGGGCGCCGTCGATCGCCACCGGCGACCTCATTCTGGTGGTGGAGACCAGGCTGGCTTCATGCTGACGTCATGCCTGTGTCTATTGAACCGTCCTCGCCCATGTTGCAGGTGACGTGGTGCAGGGCCCGCTTGTCATTGGCTAGGAGTAGGAATACTTTCGGTAACAAAAACATTAATCAAGCCGAGCATGCCATGTGGAATGTGACCCACTAGTCCGTGACCTAGTCTAGGTTAGCTTCGGTATAAAAAGTATTTATGTGTATGAAATAGATAAAACAATGTTAATTCAAATATAAGTATTTCCTGAAATGAAATAAAGGAATTAAAACTTGTTTAATTAATATCTTTTGTTTTATAATTCAGAAAAATATATTTAATATATGAAAATTTTCAGGAAAATAAAATATACAACTTAAAACTATTATCAAATATTATTATGATGAATATTTAAATACATATTATTTAATAAAAAGTTTTATAAGTAATAAAACTTTGATAATTAATATTTTAATATTAGTAAATATTAAAAATATAAATAAAATACTAAAAATCTTAAAAAATATGAATTATAACTTAAAACTATAATCATGCATTATTATTCCATTTAATTAAATATTTGTTATTTATTAAGTCCTTATAAAATAATAAGTATTATAAAATCATATATTATCATTTTTAAATCACAAAAATAAGTGTAATATACCAAAATGATCACAAAGATAATACCTATATGTTCAAAATATAATATTCCACTTTTAAGTTCAATAAAAAGTTAAACACTTTAATAACCTGAATTTAAAACCTATTTCTTTAGTTAATAATTCATAAAATGTCAAATAAAATTTGTTAATATTCTTAAATTAACCAATTAAATGTAATAAATATTATTAGTCTTAAATACTAATATTATGAAGTCAAAATGGTTCAATACATTTTAAAAATGCAATTTTATTGAATTATCATTCAACCATAAGTGTAGATTATTTTATAAAAGGATCATTATCCAAAATAAAATCTCCAAGGATAATTTGTAGTGAAATAAAACCTATTCCTTTATATTAACCATAATTTTGTAAACAAATTAAAAAAATTTAGTCAGCCCATGAATAGTTAAGTGCTGTTACTTCCTTAATTATAAATCATAACCCCACCTTTATAAAACAATAAATGATTCTATTCCACTATAAAATTAATAAACAACTACTTAAATGGAAGTAATGCCATTCTTGAGTAACTTTAAAGAAACAATATAAAGTGAACAAGATACAAATAACATAAGTATTACACCCTAAGTCCATCTATGTCTTTAAAGTTAACTTTAGTACACAAGACTTTGAATATAATGCTAAAACTTTGTTATATACTTTATAGTTAATTTTGGTCTGTTATAATTAAGTTATAAGGTATATTAATACCAAACTAACCAAGTTCAAAAACCAAGATAGATAAGTCTCAAATACTACTAATATCATTATTCAAACAAAGCAATTCTTTCTTACTTAAAGACTATAACTTTAAAGAACACCTCATTAGGTTAACTTAAAAGCTTATATGATTCTGCTTGGTTGAATAAAATTTTCTTCAAATGTTATTCCTTTTGCCACTTCAGAAAACAGATGACAACTAATCACAACCACCTTACTTTAATTTTGTCACATCCCAAAATTCTCCTAATTTTGGAATGTGAAATAAATAAATAAGTTTAATTGATTGTTTGACTATGTTGAAAATTCTCAAAGAGAAGAGACTTTTTGAACAGAAAATCCTCTCAACCATGAATTCAAAATCTTATATTCTTTTGTTAAGACCTAAGTAGCCATATAGGCAAAAGGGCATGTATTGTAGAATTGGTGTGTAAGAATTCAAAATGAAAATCATGAAGCATTCATAAGCATTTCATTACATCCATGCAAAGATCTCACAAACTAAATCCAAATCCTGGTATCTAAATCCTATAGTTGATTCGCGCAAATGTTTCTAAGGGTAATTAAGTTGACTTATTAAAACACACTGTTGCTAAGGCATAAATTATTGATAATTATAGCCTAAAGAGATCCAATTAATACTACAAAATTTTAGAAACAAAATTGAGCTCATTTGGAGCTAGTATGAAAAAGTTATGGAATAAATACAAACAAATAAAGATATAAATAAAATGGAATATACAAGGATTTATAAATCCAATACTTCCAAACTAGTAAAAATATTACAAATTTGATCCTATAATGATCTATTCGATTTTAGAAAAATTTAAAAACAAGAATCATGTCATTTGGAGTTCGTATGCCAAAGATATAAGAGAAACAAGTAAATAGAAAAAGAAAAAGAAAAGGAAAAAAAACCTAATGGGCCAGCCCACCCGGATCGAACCAGCACGCACGGGAAGGATGGATCGATTGGTTGCTTTAAAAAGCGTGCAAAATCTGTTTTGTTAAACCTATCTCTATTCAAACTGCTATAACTTTTTATCTACAACTCCGAATCGACTTCCGTTTGTTTCTACTTGTTCTCTACTCCAATACCTATCTCTACACCGTCCCAAACCTCCATATAATCTCGTGGAGCCACAGCTGTATGAGTTTCCCTTATCGAAATCCCGAATCTACACATGCTCGAACCTTATTTTGCTTTTTAACCCATCTAGACTTCGTCTTTTGCCTTCGGTCAAAAAACGAAAGTTGTACGAATCGTAAAAATATTTCAATCCCGATAAACCTCGCCTCTTTTCATCCACCACAGCCAGAGAATTTCGTATCGCAATATTTCAGATCTTACGGTGTAAATCCAAGATGTACTCGCGCTCGTTTCTTCAAATCCAAATTCCTTTGGTGAGAAGGTAGGAATAATGATTCCCCACAACTTTCATGTTCTGAGTTTTTCAATTTGAACTACGGATTTGTCTCTCTAACACAGATATGTTTCTTGTCTATTCTGAGCCAAAATCGGGTCAATCTCTTCTTCTAGCCACCGGATCCTATCCAGACGGTCGAGATCCAATCAAACCGGTGCGTGCCATGTCGTCATCCTGTTCAGCTTCCTCATCAACGCCACGTCAACGTCAGGTCAACATTTAGTCCCAGTCAGCATGCAAAGTCAACCTGTCTAGTCAGCGGAATATTCCCTAGAATATTCCGTTCGAATTTAAAATTGCATATTATAGATCTAACTTGTAAAATTCATTAGAAATTCATACCACGTCCAAAAATTGCGTATAATATATCAAATTGAAGATAATTTTACGTGAATCATCTTATCAGAATAGATCCAACTTTTACTATACATGGTTACTGCAGTAATTTAAATGGTTTTAATGGTATTTTAGGTTAATAAATTCATAAGAAATTATCTGTAACTCCGAAAAATATGAACAATATATCAAATTGAAGCTACTATAATGTACATTAATAATATCTGGTTGGATCTAGCCTTTGCCGATTATTTAACCCGTAGCATTTTAATTAGTTTTAATGGCTTTATAAATCATTAAATTCATAGTAAATTAATTGCTTGTCACAAAAATATAAATGATATACCAATGGAAAAGCTGGTTCCATGTAGATCATCAGTATGCAATTAGTTCAGCCTTTGACTCTAAGGTTTTGCCGTGAAGATTTAAATGGTTCAATGGCTTATTTAGAGTAATAAATTCATAAGAAAATAAATACTATTCAGAAAATTACAAATAATATGTCCCTGGATTCACAATTCCGTGGAGATTACAGATATAATTTTAGTTTGATTTTTAGACAACAGAAACAATATGAATCATTTAAAATCCATTAAACACTATTTAAATCATACAAAAAGATCTATAACTCCGATTAGGGTGAATCCAACGCCTACTGGTTCGTATTAATGTCCTCTATCCAGTAAACCCAAGAAACAAATTTAATTCGACAGTTAGAATAGGCGTTACAACAGAACTATTAAAAGCCCTATATTGGCAAGTAATTATTAATAACAAGTACTCCATTGCATTAATTGGCCTCTTGCATGCATCATATACTTCAATATTGTTTAGAGAACTAAAGTAACAACCATTGTGACTCATTAAATCGTCATGCATGCATCTGTTCATCATTGTTTTCTTGTAATGTTGCACTGTTGTATGTTTGCAATGTTTTGAATGGTGTTTGTTGTGTTTGCTTCAAACGTTAGATTGCGAGGAGTGCAACTACTGTGATTGCAACTACTATGATTGCAAGTATTGTGGTTATTACAAAAGAGGCCATTATAATTGTGAGGATTATCTAATTGACTGCATCTACAACAAAGGCAAGTAGTGCTATCTTGGTCATAAATGTCCTATTGTTTTCCTATGCATTGTAGATATTTTGTAGAATTGCATCTGTAGGAATTGATGTGTATATGCTATGCTATATCCCATATTATTCCCTAGTATTCCTTGTTTATGAGCCATCGTATTGGTAGATTGCTTAGCTATGCTATTTAGACGAGGAAGGGAATCACATCATGAAAAGTTATATGTTTTGAAAGGCTTATGTTTTGCTAAATGACAAACCAACATGTTTTAATGAACCACCTAGGCGGAATGGCATTGATTGGGTCATCGAGTGTGGATTTTGGTGGGGAATGCCACCCAGGACACTGAGAAATGATTGGTTTCTTTGTTTGGTAGCTTTCGTGTACAACCATGTGCCAATAATGGAATGGGCGGTTGGTTGAACTCAGTAGGTTGTGGTAACTCGAACCCGCGTATCTAGAGATGTAGATAGTGTAGGTTGGACCGGTGCGTGTCGGGATTAGGGAGCTACTTCCCGAATGGTTCCTTCTTGGACTTCTCCCTATCATCACCCAATATGAGAGTGGTGGTACGAGCTGGGCTGGCCAAGTCACATGGGTAAAGTGTACTAACCCCTGCAGGGTGTATAAACTAAGTGCTTAGCCGTGTCCCCGGTTATGGACAATTTGAGCGACCTGATACTGATGCTATGATATTTCTCACTCATCCTTATTTCTTAATTTCTTAAAACTTGTTGGGTGAACATAATTGGGTAGGAGCACCTGGGAGTTTACCAGAGTGTCCTATTTATCGTATTTGAAAACTACTTTGTTACAAATGTTAGGATAAAACTATTGCTTTATGCAAATGAGCCTAAACTCCACTTGGCCAAATAAGCATGTAGTTGATAGATCTGTTGTTAACCACTTTAGACTACTTGCCATACATTCAATGTATTGACCATTCGTGGCTGCAACGTTTCATGTTGCAGGTTATATCGTATCTGAGTGATCGTTCATAGGTCGCGAGACTCCACTCAACAATTGTTCGCTTGTGGCACATTTGAAGGATGGAGATCTACCTTGTATTCGTTTTCCGCTGTGTACTTGAATAAATAATGTAAATTCTAGATCATATTCATTGTATTTATGATGCACAGTTATATTTGGTATCATTTTGTACTGTGTGTGCCAGTGAACCGATCAAGGGATTGGCACTATACACATGAAATCAGCCTTATCAGGCGAGGGTGTTATAGATTTCTAAATACTTAAACTCTTTATAAGTGACATTACCAAGGAAGTTTGAACGGGAACATAATCCCGTCCGTGCAACAAAGCCTAAGGTCTCTCATGGGTAAAGTGACGCACCTGTTCCGGGAAGGAGCTGCGAACGCGGCGGGAAAGGAACTCCATGAAAGTTCTGGTAAAGCCGTGAAGGCTGATGGACATAGCTTTTCAGAATAAAAGCAACCTTTGAACAAATGTTTATGAAAACCTGCATTGCCTACGACATATGGTCTGTGGCCGTAGATATAGTGCATCAAACACTCCTTTTCTAGTGAACTTGCTGAGTACGCTTGTACTCAAAGTATCTTCTTAACCCATGCTAGGTTCTAAAGCCAGTACAGACGACGTCTACATCAAGTTATGCTCCAGGAATCATCATTAAAATCTAAAACTCTTCAATGAAGTCAAGGAAGTCAACATATACATCAACTCAAGTGAAGACGAAGTTGCTAATTAGATAAGAATAGAACCATAGAACCTACTTACGTAGAGTATTGCAATAGCAGCAATGCAAGCCTAGTAGTTCAGCTACTAGTTTTATAAGTATGGTAGCTATGAGTTATTTATTTCTGATTCTTCTTTGTAAGAAGTTTATTTCTCTCTCTTTAACCTAGAGTATTCTCTGGATCTTGTGTAAAGAGTTGAGTTGTAACCTATAGTCATGTCTTGGACCCGTTATGTTTCTGTTGTACAACTCTGAGGGATGTAATACTAGTGAATGGTGTTTCACTGGTGTTATGTCAACGACTATAGTGTACTACCTCATGCAGTGGTATGCTGGGTCACCGCACATAATTTTATAAACCTCTGTTAAATTTTGGTGAATTAAACTATTATGTGCATGGTTTATTGACTAATAAAATCACCAAAGTATCTCTGCAACTCCAAAAAGGTTGATTCCAATTTCTACAGAAAGGTATTCTCAGTACCTAACACGTGTCCTTGGAATCACCTAAAAATATTTTGTAAGTTAAATATGATGAAAAAGACAAATACTATCCAGTACTGCCTTTGGAAATTTCTCAAGGGAATTCTTTTGATTGTTTTGAGGTGATTCCAGGTCCTCTTGTATCACTCCACTAAATACTACCTAATCACCCAAGGAAATAATTTTTGGAGCTCCAGAAATTGTCTGGTGAATTATTTCCTAAAACTAGTCTTTTATCCACTATAAAAATCACTATAAATCAATGGCAATTGATAAATTAGTGAAACCACTTTTGTTGGTTTCATTTTATGAATACATATATGATGGTATCATTTTTATACAATGGTATCATACAAATCAAGCCCTTGGTCAAAAACCCCTCTCTTAGGTAGTTCCTAGACTATAAATCCAAAGGGAGCCTTTTTCCCTAATGCCTCCAAGCCCTTTGCAAATTCTATCAACCAACCATCCAACATCCTACTGATGTATATCTTGTAGTTATCCTTTAATTGTTGTATGGTTTGATGTTTGTATGCCTTGTATTTATTGTGGTATTGTTTGTGTGCATGTATACTCGATAACGGCGATAGTTGCGTTTGTAAGACGCCAAGAAGAAGGAAGCATTAGGTTATTCTCATTATTATTATTGGTTTTATGGTATTCTAAAAGAATTCAAGGGACACCCTGATGGTCACAGGCAAGCCACCATTCTTGAACTCCTATATTAACCTACTCCTTTTTATTAATTGTTTTATATCTCATTTATGAACTGCACGATTAAATTGCATGGTTTATTTCAAATACAAGGCGTGAGTAACTCGGCTCCTCCAAGTTATGGATGAGTGTCCTTTAGGACACCTACCCTATTGACACCCATTTTTAACCCTTTAGGTCGACTCTAAGATGATTAGCATCTTCTCTCTTGGAGCCCATGGATTTTCAATGATAAAACTATTTTGGGTTTTACCCTACCACAAAGTTTCCAAAATAAAACCCTTGGAAAGAGGCATCATTTCCAAGTGGAGGTTTTACTAAAGAAGATATGAGGAGGATGAAGAGAAATTCAAGAAAGAGAAAGAGAAGGGATGTTCTACGCCTTTATAGAAAAATTTATCCGTGCAACCACACTACCCCAGTTGCTGGGGCTTATCTCGTAGTTTGTGGTCTTTAGCAAGGGCTACTCGTACTCGCTAAAGGGGAGAAATCCCCTAAAATCCGGAATGTCTGGGACAAGGTACCGGTGCAACAATTGGGTCTCTCACGAACGGTATAACTTAAGGTAATTACGGATGGAAGTGGAGTCAAAATTTGCTATCTGCCAAACTACGGTTGGGGGTAGGGGCCAGTACGGGAGGAAGGACTATGGCCGGCGTGCCACATACTCGTGCCAGAGAGAACAACCCAAAAGGAAAATCTGCCTTTGCTAGGGATGGACAAATGAAAAGTTAGGTTTGATTATCCGAACCCCCGTCTACCGTGTGTAGCGGTCCGTGGTTGTATCCTGGCGGATGTATTAATTCTTGTGGGTAAAGTGCACAAACTCTGCAGAGTCTAATCTATTCGAATAGCCGTGTCCATGGTCAAGGACGCTTGGAAAGGTGATTGCTAGGAGTACCCTTGGGATATATTGAGATGAATAAAAAGGATATGACTTGGTCGCGAGGAAAGATAATAATGAATTTGGTTTTGACCAGTGATGGTCAGAGATGTTTAAAAAGGGTTTTACTATAAAACTGTTATCAAATTTTTTAACAAGGATATGGGGATATTCGGACTTTCAAGAAGGAGGCATATTTTCCCAAAACTCTTTTTCAACAAAGATATAGAGATGCCAATGTTAGGCTTTTCAAAAATAACCATAGTGTAGAGCTATCTCGCCACACCCAGATATGCATTATCTTATTACCTTGTATCGGTGGTTTGCGAGTACATTCAAAGTACTCACCGGCATTGTCCCTAGATATTTACTTGGCTAGATTACAGATGTTACAAAGTGACGAAGGTGCTGACGTCTATGCGAGCTAGGCCGTCTTCCCAGTTAGTTGCATGTAGGTTAAGGCGTGACATGGGCTCTGCGCTTGAAGACTTCCGCTACTTGTGTTGTAATTTCCATAATGGCCACTTTGTAAGTTTTGTACTCGTTACTTTATGGATGTTATAATGATACTAGTCGGTTATGCTCACGGCTCACTGATCATGGGAACATGAATTGTATGCATAACAGGTATTCTCAGACCGTAAATCCAGGGTACCACAGAGAGGATCATCGGCATCATCATCACCGACGCCTCGCCATCAACCATCCATGTTTCCCCCATCCAGGAGTGAGTAATCCCCCGTTGTAGGCTATGGGGATCGTAGGGATTGGATGAGATCTATCATGTAATTGATTGTTAGGCCATGGTGCCTAGTATCTCTATTTGTGCTATTTGACTTTTTTGCAACTTTTTGTGCTTAATGCTTGTCACTAGGGCCTGAGTGCCATGATCTTAGATCTAAACTTATTATTGATTCATGATGATAGTATTGTTTGCAATCTTATCTGCAAGTTGTGTACACATATCATTGTCCAGATCCAAAGGCCCCAAAGTGAAAGCAATTGGGATAACCGGAGGGGATAGCTGTGATGTGAGGATCACGTATGTTCATGGAGTGTTAATGCTTTGCTCTGATACTCTATTAAGAGGAATACCTTAATTGCTAGTAGATTCCCTTGAGGCCCCGCTGCAATGGGCTGGTAGGACAAAAGATATTGTGCAAGTTCTCAATACGAGCACATATGTCTATATGTGGAACACATGCCTATGATTGTTTAGTACTTGGATGCTTTATCTTATTTATCTGCAATTCCCCTAGATCTTGAAGTTACATGAATAGTTTCGTCCATGCAATGCCCGTCCGTCCATCCCTATGCCTACCGCACTCATATCCTACTGTTTGCTACTATTATTACTATTGCCTTTGTTTTACTGCTGCTGTTACTTTGCTATTGCTACTACAAAACTGTTGCTACTGATAAACTATTGTGTGCAATACTATTTCCAGGTGCAGCTGAATTCACAATTCAGTTGTTAAGGCTTGCAAATATTCTTTGGCTCCCCTTGTGTCGAATCAATAAATTGGGTAATAATACCCTCGAAGACTGTTTCGATCCCCTATACTTGTGGGTCATCAAGACTATTTTTTGGTGCCGTTGCCGGAGAGCATAGCTTTATTTGTAAGTTCACTTGGATCTATTAGTGTTCACTGCTATTCCTTTCATCATGGGAATGTCTCATGTTGGAAATTTTCCTATTTTACTATACACTACAAGAAAAGGTACAATCCTAAACACCTCTGCTACTCTTGATTCACCGTCTGTTATAAGTAAGCTTGTTACACCACCACCACATACACATGCTACACACACTGCTATTACTGTTGAATCTAAAATAGCTTCTGATACTCATGATGTTACTTCTACTGTGCTTGATGCGAGTGGTTCATTAGGTCCTTTCCTAGATTCTACTATTGCTAGAACTATATTGGGAAACACTGAAACTCCTAGTGAAGACACTATTACACCTGTTAGCTCACCTGAGTTTAGAGAGAGATATGATATTAATGATGGTTACATTGAAATGACTGATGAATTTATTAAAGAGTGTCAAAACACACATGGTGCTACTTCTATTAGGAGTCTCCTTGAGAGACGTACCATTTACCTAAACTATCTCCTCGTGCTAAGTTTGCTACTTCTCCCATAGACATTAAAGATAAAGATTATGATTTCTGTCTTGATTTATCCTATATAAACATTGTTGAGAAAGAACCTTTTTGTGGGACTGAGAATGAAAGTATTGTAGCTCATATGAATGAGCTTTCCACTATGAGTGCCTTATTCTCCGATGATGTTAAGATGCAAAAGTACTTTGTTCCTAAAATCTTCACTTTTTTACTAAAAGGAGAATCTAAAGCTTGGTTTAATAGATTTCCTCCTAGTTCCATTGATAGCCCTGATTGCTTGATTGCTACTTACTTTCAGAAATATTTTCCTCCGGTGCTAGACATGCTACTTTGCAGAAACTTTTTGATTTTAAATAGGGAGAAGAAGATAAATTGCCTAAGTCATGGACAAGGTTCTGTGCCTTGATTCATGCACATCCTAGATGTCCATTACCTAAAAATGAGCTTCTTGATATTTACTATAATGTACTAACTAATGATTCTAGGACATACCAAGATAGTTTTGATGATTGTGTTTTCAGGAAAAGAACTCCTGCAGAAGCTGAATAATTAATGGCTAAGATAAGCAAGAATTATGATGATTGGACTTCAATTGAGCCAATTACAGCTGAGCCTACTACACCTGAACCAATTGTGCCTGAACCAACTCCAACACCAAAGAAGAGGGGAGTTATTGAATTAAATGATGAAGTGATGAAAGAAGCTAAGAAATGTCTTAAGGAGAAGGGTATTAGATCTCAAGATGTGAAGAATATACATCCTATAGAAGAATTATGTAAGCCAATTCCCCACTCATCCACTATTGAGGTATACTCTCTCCAACACTTTGATGAAGGTGATATTCCCTATGGTAAACCTCCTGACCAATGCTTAGAGTAACTTGACATTTTTATTGTTAAACAAGGTAATTTTAATAAACAAGTTCAGAATCATTTATTGGAAAACTCTAGAGCTATTAATGAGTTGAAAGATATTGTGGAAAGAACTTCTAATGATGTTAAAATGCTTGTTAAACACTTCCAAATGGTTCAAACCCGAATTGATCAACTTGCTAAGGTACAAAAAGATATGCTAGTTAATGCTACAGGAGATAAACATGCTTATGGAATTAGAACTAGGAGTGGTACATCCACTCAAGATCCTTTATACCCTGAAGGACATCCTAAAAGAATTGAGCAGGATTCTCAACAAGTTGAAAATAGTGGTAGTCCTCATAAGAGAAAGAAAAAGAAACATAAAACAGTTGAGGAACCATATGAACCTGCTTTATATCCTAATAGTATATCTGTCTCTGATGCTGAAACTAAAAGTGGTAATGATAATAATGATGCTCCTGATAAGGAAGAAATTGAAGAAGAACCTGAGAGGCCCATTAAGAACACTAAGTACACTAAGGAAGATTTTATTGCTAATAAACATGATAGTGAAAGAGAACCTTGGGTGTAGAAACTAATGCCTTTTCCTAATAAGAAGCACAAGTCAAAGGAGGATGAACACTATAATAAGTTTTGTGAGTGGATGAAACCAATATTTTTTGCAAATTACTTTGACTGATGCTATTAAGTTGCCTCCTTATTCAAAGTATATGAAGGATATTGTCTCTAATAAAAGGAAGATTACTAATGAGGAAATTTCTACTTTGCTTGCTAATTATTCCTTCAATGGTAAGGTTCCAAAGAAACTTGATGATCCAGGTATTCCAACTATTCCTTTCTCTATTAAGAATAATTATGTTAGAACTGCTTTGTGTGATTTGGGAGTTGGAGTTAGTGTTATGCCTTTCCCTCTCTACAAGAGACTCTAGCTTGAAAAGTTAATACCAACTGATATATCTTTGAAAAAGGATGATAAGTCAACTACTATTCATGTTGGTATATGTGAGGATGTTCCTATTCAAGTGTCTCATAATTGCTTGGTTCTAACTGATTTTGTTGTGCTTGAGATGCGTGAAGATGACAATATGTCTATTATTCTTGGAGACCTTTTCCTAATACTGCAGGTGTTATCATCAATTGTAAAAATTAATTTTTAATATTAATGACAAAGAGCATATTGTCTATTTCCCCAAGAAGATTGATAAGAGCTATTGCCTGAATTCCGTTGAAAAATATTGAGAGCATCAAAGTTGGAGAAATATATTGTCCCATTCCACAAGAATGTTTTGAAAGTATTATGATTGGGACTATTGCTATGAAGTTTGAGGTAACATAATCATTTTGTGAAATGCAAAGTTTTGTTCCATATAAGATTATTTTGGTAACAAGACTTCATCAACCTTGTTAACAAAGGGATTTTAATGAACAAAACAATGCTTTCACAATGGTTATACTTGCTCACTTTTATTTTTTCTCCTCTCCAGTCTTTGATCTTCGTCTTGTTAGTCTTAGTTTTGCTAGTTGATTGCTTGTTAGAGTGTCTTAGAACTTTTGTAGTTTTGGTTTTGTTTTGCTTTTTGCTTCTTCTAAAAATCTTTTTCTGCGAGAAAATCAATTTTCATAACCTGAAACTTGGCCAAAAGTAAAGTTTCCCGAAAAAGTCCAGAAAATTCATATTAGAAGTTTTTGTGAAAAAAGGGGCAGAAGGGCACCTGGATTAGCCCAGGGGGACCCACCAGGCCAGCACACCCCCTGGTGGTGCGACCAGCCCCAGGGCGTGCCTGGCCTAGGTGGGGCCCAGCAGTGGCTCTCCAAGTTGTCTCCTCCCAGCCACTTCTTTCTCTCTCCCAAAAAACACCGGGAAACTTTCTCAAGATCGAGTTCCTGCTGTTCTTGCTCCCAATTTTCGATCTCCTTGCTCTGTCCACCTTTGTTGTTGATTTTTGGAGGGATTGCTCTCTGGTATGTGCCTCCTCCGCTTGTCCAATTAGATTTTTGATTGGTAGATTGTATCTTGAGTATTTCGCTACTGTAGGTGACTGGTTGTGTGAGCTTGCATGCTTGCTCTATGCTTAGAGGTTTCATTTTGATGCAAGTTTATCCCTCTAGCAAGTTCCTATAGTAGTTCCTCATCATTTATCAACTTGGAAATCACTTAGCTTGATGTTTGTCTAAAAATTTCAGAAATAGGGTCATGGATAACCAGACCTTTGGAGAAGTGTTTGAGAGTGATGCACCTAGGAGGACAAGGCCTTCGAGATCATACGCTCTAGCTAGGCCATCATACAATGAGGATCTTATTACGTTGCGCTTTGGCAACGAGGGAGATAAGGGGGATGCGCACCCTTCTACCTTCCCTTGTTTTACCTTTTTGCAAGCTGCAGGGATTCTCAATGATTTCCTAACTCTTGTTAGGAGGGTTGGTCTCACTGATTATATGAAGGATGAGAGTTAGCAATATGATATGCTCACCAAAACTTTTGTGGAGAGTTTCTCTTTAACTAACAACCCTTTCAGGACAGATGTGTCATTCAAAATCTATGATAGGCCTATCACCATGACATTGAAGAAATTTTGCGACATTTTGGGCATTGGCATGGCTGGGACGGTGAAGAAGATTCAAGCTCGACTCGCTAATTTGTTGGAGCTCTACCGCGGGGTAACTAATGATGATGACCGCATAGCCCAGCGCGGGAAGATAAGAAATATTCAATTCCCAGCTATCAGATATTTTGCTTATTATCTTGCCACTAGTATTCTTGGTAGGGAGAACACTAGCAATATTTCCAACTATCATTTGGCCTTTCTAGATGCTGCACTCAACAATGAAACCAGGTACAATCTTGGTTCTCTCATTGCTCGTCGCTTAGCTGCTAGAGGACCCATTTATGGGGGTATTATTGCGACACGTTTATTTGCTGCCTTAGAACTTTTTGTTGATCCAAATGATACGATTTTAGCTCCTCCGAGGCTTGATCTTGCTGCCATGAAAGCGCATCACCTTGTTATTGCTAGCTCTTTGGTTTATAGGATGATGTTTACTGATGGGGAAGAGAGAGAAATTCCTTTGCCACAAACCACTTTGTTCAGTATTTGCAGGGGACCTTGGTCACGTTCCGAGGAGATGGACGAGCAGCTGCGCATTCGTGGTTTCCACGGACACTACTAGGGGGATGCGCCCTCTTATGACCACTCTGTGCACTACACGGGGGCTTCCTGGAGCACGTACTAGGACGAAGGGGCCTCTTCGTCACATTACGGAGGCAATCCTTCTTGGCCAGGATGGGATTGAGCCCCACTTAGGCCAAAATCCTAAGATTGGGGGGAGGTATACTGTCACATCCCAAAAATTTCCAAATTTTGAAATGTGAAAAATAAACAAACAAAAGAAACAATTGTTCAAATTTAGGGTGAAAAGAAACTTTTTTCTTCTAAATGGAAACATCAAAACCCTACTTGAATAAAATTTGAATAAGAAAGCAACAAACAAATATTCCAAAGATCAAATGCATTCATGCATGGAAAGAATCTTGTATTTAAACACTTGGAAAAGTTAAACCAAAAACACTAAATCCTAATGAAAGAAATCATCTCCAATATCACTTTAAGACTATGGCTTTGTTCCATATAAAAATTCATAAACAAACATTTCTAAATGATAAAAAATGGTAAACAAAAACATTCAAAACCATGGAAATTGGTTTCACTCAATTTGGAACCATGGATAAAAACTTATGATTTTAATAAGATAAAAGAAAGTAATTTCCAATGATAATAAAGCTACTAAATAAAATCAACAGTACATTGTGAGCAAAGTAATCCTAAAAGAATTTGAAAAGATAAATAAATATTAAATAAAATTATACAAATTGGAATCACTATTTTTGGAGCTATAAATAAAAAGATATGGATTTTATAAGATAAAGAAAGAAGTAAATAAATAAGAAATATTTAAAAGACAATTTAAACCATTGGCCAAATACCAAAGGAAGTGGAATAAAATTAATTCAAATAAAATAAAAGAATAAAAGATTATTTGAATAAAATTATATGGGTTTATGAACCATAGTCAGTTTTATTTAAATAAAGACAAAATTGCCTCACTTATTTTAAATGGATATTAAATCACAAGAAAATTATATTTGAGTTGGATTAAATAACACACTAATAAGTGGTTTAAACCTAATGAAAAGTTTTGGAAATTATTTGAATTCAAATTATGGTTTGAATTAAAAAAGAAGAAAAAGAAAAAGAATTAGAAGAAAAAATAGAAAACAGAACCAATCCAGCAACCCCAGCCCAACTAAGCCCAGCAACCAGCCCACCTATCCCACCAGGGCCACTCACCCCTCTCTCCCCACGAATCCCTTTCTCCCTCTTGCATCCACCCAACCCCTCTCTGACCCCGTGGACACACCGCCACGTTGGCGTCATCGTCTTCACCCGCGCAGGACATGTTCTTCCCCCTTTTCCTCTGCCATTTCTGGTCAGAGTTAAATCACGTTAATTCTCCTAAATGCGTGCATAATCTCCTCCAGCGACCACGCTCTCTTAATCCTCTCCCCCTTCTCACCATTTCCCCTCAAACATCACGCCCAGGGAGCCCCAAGGCTACCCCCATTTTGGCTTACACCACCGCGGCCACCGACAAGCTCTGGCGCCAATTCTGGCGGACTCCGACCACCCCCTTCCCCCTAGAACACGCAGGCTTGCTTGCCATCATCACACGCACCTTCTAGCAGACCCCGTTTTCTCGTGCGTGCCCCTGACGCTCGCCCTCGTCATTTTAGGGGTTCATAGCATGGAAAACAAAAAATTTCTACCGCATGCAAACAAACAAGCCAAGATCTATCTACTAGATTTTAGCAACGAGTCGATAGAAGAACTCACCCTCGAAGATTCCAAAGTGGTTAATGAGAGCAGATTCTTGTGGGTGATGTAGTCGTACTCTTTCCGATCTCAAGATCGCGTAGACGATCCTTCCGGCACTGCATTCCGGTAGCGCTCCCGCAGTCGGCCACACGTTCGGTACTCGATGAAGACCTTCCTCTCCCTTGTTCCAGCAGGCAGCGGAGGTTGTAGTACTCTCCTCGTGATTCCGGCAGCATGACGGCGTGGTACCGGAAATAGAGGGGAGATCTCGCAGGGCTTCGCCTTAAGCCGAAGCGAGTATGGTGGACTATGAGAGAGGACTTGGCGATCTAGGGTTTAGAGGCACCAAGTAGAGAAGGCTATGCCGGCGGCTAGGGCAAGGGGAAGCCCCAACTCGGCGGCTTGGGAGAAAACCCTAGGGCGGCGGCGGCTGCAGGAGGGCCGGCGGCTAGGGTTAGGGTTTTGGTGGGGCAAGGTGTGTATCTAGAGGGGCACCCCTGCCCCTCCTTTTATAGGTGGGAGGGCGCCGGCCAGGGAGGATAGTCCTCCCCCAAGTCGGCCTCCTTGGCCGGCGGGTGGAGGGAGAGGAACTCCTCCCCAAGTAGGTTTCCTACTCTCCCTCCACCAAGCAAAACTGTCGTTTGACTTTTCAAATTGGCGTTTGACTTTTCAAACTAGGATTTGATTTATCCCTTTATTTTTCCCAGCCATGATACCTAGTACATGATGCAATCATTCCAACTTGTTATGACACATTCATGTACCCTTCCCCTCTGGAGTGCCGGACCTTCCGGACCCTTCTAGAACATTCCTGGTGAAAACAACGGAATCATTCCCAAACTCCGAAACAGGACTTTCCTTATATGAATCTTATTGTCCGGACCATTCCGGATCTCCTCGTGATATCCCGGATCCCATCCGAGACTCCGAACAACATTCGGTCTCTTACTCATCATTCCATAACTACTCAACAACATTGAATCCTTAAGTGTGTCTTCCTACGGTTCGTGAATTATGCGGACATGACCGAGACACTTCTCCGATCAATAACCAATAGAGGAATCTGGAAATTCATATGACTCCCACATATTTCTACGATTAATTTGTGATCAAATGAACCACTTACATATGATACCAATTTCCCTTTGTCTCACGATAGTTTACTTATCCGAGGTTTTGATCTTCGGTATATCTGCATACCTAGTTCAACCTCGTTACCGATAAGTACTCTTTTATCGTTCCCATGATATTTGATCCCTTGTGAGCCAGTCACATGCTTGCAAGCTAATTAGATGACATTCCACCGAGAGGGCCCAGAGTATATCTATCCGTCATATCGATGGACAAATACCACTCTTGATCCATGTGCCTCAACCCATACTTTCCAAACACTCAATGCCACATTTATAGCCACCCAGTTACGGTGTGGTGTTTGATGTCATCAAAGCATCCTTCCGGTGATGGTGATTAACATGATCTCATGGTCGAAGGAATTAGGTTACTATGTATCAGAAAGCTTATAGCAAATGAACTATATTAAATGACTTGATCTTTATGCTACTCTTAACTATAGGAGTATGTCCATCACATCATTCTCCTAATGATATGACCCTGTTGTTAATAACATCTCTATGTTCATGATTAGGAAACCATGATCATTTATTAACCAACAAGCTAGTTTAACAAGAGGCTTTACTAGGGACTCTGTTATGTTTACAAATCACACAAGTATTAATGTTTCCGGTTAATACAATTATAGCATGGTATGTAAACATTTATCATAAGTATGAAGATATGATAATAACCACTTTATTATTGCCTCTTGGGCATATCTCCAACAGTCTCCCACTTGCACTAGAGTCAATAATCTAGTTTCAAACCTTTGTGTATTCAAAACCTATGGCTTTCTGGTGTCGTATGTACACGATTGCTAGTGGTCAACTGATCTCCGGATCTGACACTTCCAGGTCCGTGTGTAATTGCATGTCTTTGCGTCTCTACGCATCACTCATTCTCTAATGAGATGGCTTTGTACAAATTTGGTCCTTTTGGTGTGACCTTTAGTTCTCTAGGGTTAAAACATGTTGATAATATTGTCGTTCAATATATCTTCATAGTATTATCCCTGCTGTGAACTACACCTAGTTTGATAACAAACTGCTTGACACAAATGCCCTCTGTTGCTGCTATAATAGCAGTTATATACTTAGCCCTTTTGTTGTAGTATCTGTCACAATGTTTTAACTTTGGAACTCATCCAAATTTATTATGGAACTCATATTCCATCATATTGTGCCACCCTTAGTTTAGATTGAGATAAATTTAATCTGTACTTTGTTGACAAAACTAGTATCAATGTAATACTTTTACAATGAACTAACCATCTATTTGCCACTTCTACAAAATAATATACTCTTAGTTCTTCCAAAAGATCATAAGAATATCCTTACTATTGTCCAATGATCATCTTAAGAATCATTCTGGTATATGCTCATAACATTTAGAGCATAGGACATATCTGGATTTGTACATATCACAGTATGATTGATATAAATACTCTTTGTGATTTCATACATCAAGTATCAATCTATACTTGAATCTTTGTTTCACTTACCAAGTGTCAATATTTCATGTCGAATATTTCAAATGTTTCATAGATGTGAAACATCCATGTCTATTTCTTTATAGATCCAAAACACGACTATAAGGTCTTACACCTTTCTCGAGGGTCCTTCAAGTTCAAAACTTGATTTCTCCTGTATGGAACTATCACGGATTTTATGGCTTCAAGCCATTTTATGGAGTCAGGGCCCATCATCGCTTCTTTGATTCTAGTCCGTTCATTATTCTCAAATAATGATTCAACCCTCAAATCTTGGTATTTGATTGTTTACCCGACCTACTTGGTTCAATAGAAACTTTGACCTCCGTAACCACAACCTTTGAGGCATGTGAGCCATGAGCATTGTTGCTGCCTCCGGAACACTTTTCGGTGCTGCGCAACTTTACACATATAGCTAAGGTTCTTTCAACCTTATCAAAGTTCTATTGTCCTCCCAGTTATCTTTTCACGAAAAATTTCTTCTCAAAGAAACTTGACGTTCTAAGCGACAAACACTTTTGTCTCCGATGTTATGGAGGAACAGTTATTCGAAATAACATACAAAGACAGGTTCATCCGACTTTGGTTGCAAACATCTTTCTTATGCATAGCATGCAAATTTTTAAGAAACGACAACTTGGGTTGAATCCCAAACCATAACTTTATATGGTGTCATTTCAGCGGATTATGATGAAGCTCTTTTCAGTGGAAAAACGGTATTCTCTAAAGCTTTTAATCTTTAAAATATAATGGTAGTTTTATGAATTACACCTTTGATCTTACCATGTCAAACAAGGTTTAATTACATATCTCGAACGCTCCATACTCTTATGGTGTTTCGGGAAATGCAAATCCACGGAACGATTCCTTAAATCTTAGGTATTATGCTAAACTTGTAACTCAAATATCTTCCTTTATGATCTTATCATGAACTATTTATATTCTTTTTACAATGATTTTGTACTTCATCTTGAAAGTCTTTGAACTTTTCAAATGTTTCATACTTCATCCCTATTAAGTAAATATTCATATATGCACTCAAATTTTCAGAGAAAGTATATGAAGTTGAAATCCATCTCTCTTGACTACACATAATGGAATTCATACAACAATATGTACAAATTCCAATAAGCTAGTCATTCGTTCCCTTTTTACCTATGAACGAAGTTTTAATTATCTCTAGGAAAGTTGCACAAGGGTCATTTGATCAAAAATCAAAAGACTCCAAAATTCCATCTACATGGAGTTTCTTCATGTTTTCTTTCCAATATAATTTAAATGGCGATGTCACTTCCTAAGTGATCTTTCAATAAATTTGTCTTTCAACATTTTTAGCACTAGTTTTATGGATGTGATTTCTCCAACGAGATTTGTGAATCATCTATCTTTTACGGATTATGGCAATTATTTGAACAACCCTTTTGTTCTCATAACACCTGATAAAACAAATCTTGAAGGCAAGCTTTGATGTTTAACAAGCAGCACAATAACCCTTTTATTTGTTCTCGATGAACATCATCACATATTCTTTTGCTAGTTACTTAGGCCATTATAGTTCATGAATTGTGTTGTTTCGTATGACGATTCACACCAACAAATTCAGTATCAAATACTTAAGAACCACATTGTTTAATAAGCAAAGAATATAGCCATAACATGTATATCATCTATATACTTAAGCTGAACAATTCTAGTTTTTTTTCTTTTCTGTCATATATTTATGAGATTCTCTTTCAGTATTTCCTTTTCTGTTTGAACGAATCTATCAACATCAATAGTGGAGCCATATACATGACACATAGTCCAAAGCATGTATAGTAAAATACCAATGTCTTTGGACTTTCACATTGAAGTAGATCACTATCATCAAATGTTTGGTGTTCTTTCAAATTCCTTTCTTTAGTAATCTCTTGGTGTAGTAAACATTTTACCTACATCAATTATTCATCCTTATCATGGAATTATCCATGATCAAGCTACTTTTAGCTTATAACGGTGAATCGCGAGTATAATGTTGCTCTCCAAAACCTTTTGGAGTATTAGGACAACTAGTGTCTCCAACCTTTTGCAAATTCTCATCAAATATGAGAACATGACTTTTGCCATATTATACTTTATCATATTGCAACCAAAACTTCGTTTTAGATATCACAATATCTTCCACACATCATGGTTTCTGAAACAACTCTTTCAGATCCTAGATAACCTTGATATTAAGACAATTCTTTGAATATCAAGAATCATGGAGACAAACATGATACTCATACACTAACTCTTGGAATTGTCACTCTCGATTTAATACCAATTATTAAACTTCATGGAGTAACCGGAACTTACTGAAAGTTTGCAATAGGACTTTTAAACTTTAGATTAACACTTCAAATGTCACATCCCAAATTTTAGATTTGGTTTTGCATATCATTCATGTCATTGCATCATATCTTTCCATGCAAAACCATCGAATAGAAAGGTTCGGCGGAACACCACCTTCAAAACCCTATTTTGTTTCGCTACGAGTTTCCTGCGGGAGGCTTTAGAGGGACTTGCAACAACCACCCCTGTAGGTTCGAGTTTTCACTCAAAATTCGACTGAAGGTTATGCCTCTCGACGATACGAACCCGTAGGCGCGAGAATCGCTCCAATCGAAGTTCGTATGCAAAATACTCGGACGTTTTAGTAAACCGCCGAAAAACGGTCCGAAAATCTGGACCGATTTCCGAGTTGGAGTCAGTTTCTGGACCGTTTCTGTTCAGGATTCCACGCGTAGGAGTACTTAAAGAGGGCCCCGCCTGCCCTCGATTCCCGTGCCTGACCCCAGCCCCGCGACCCCGCCGCCACCGCCTCCTACCGCGCGCACGCGCCCCGAGGCAGACCGCCGCCGCCGCCGCCGCCGGTCACCGCCGCCGTCGCCGCCAGGTGCGCCGCCTCCCCCTCGCCGCCCTCTCTCCGTTCCCGGTCGCCGCGCCGCCGATGGTCGTCGTCGCCGCCGCCATCTGCACGCCGCCGCGCCGCCATCGCCCGCAGCCGCCGCCGCTGCAGGCCGCCGCATCGCCCGCGCGCCACCCGCGGCAGCGCCGCCACCGCGCGCCCTCCGCGCCGCCTCGCGCCTGTGCCGCCGCCACCGAGCCGCCATCGCCGCCGCCTCCGTGCGCTGCGCGCCACCGAGCCGCCATCGCCGCCACCGCCGAGCGCCGCCACCGCGCCGCGCGCGCGACACCGCCGCCGCCGCCGCCGCTGCCTTGCCGCGTGCGATCGCCCACGCGCATCATCGCATGCGTTATCGCGTGCATGCACGCACACGTACACGCATGTTCGCGCGCCCCCTCGCGCGCGCGATTGTTTTTTTCCGGACCGTTCGTTGACCGTGTGTGTCCGTGTAGGAAGGACCTCGTCACCGGAACCGATCGCCACCGCCGTCCGGAGCCCGCCGCACCTTCCGGAGTCCGTTTCGCCATCCGTTTCCAGTAAGACAGCAGCCACCGTCAGATCTCAGATCAGCGGCTTAGATCATTCGTTGACTGGTCAGCATCCCAGGCGTTGACTAGTCAGACGCCCAGTCAGCGCCCAGTCAGCAGACGAGTTGACCAGTCAATCAGACACAGTTGATTGGGTCAATTTCGTTAATCCCTTTAGTTGGCAGATTTCGGTAGAATCTTGTAAATTGCGTAGTAATTCAACCGCTTGGCCAAAAATTGCAAATAAAATATGCACGGGTTCAGTGAGTCGTGTAGAATCTCGCTGTACCTTTGGTTCAGACTTTTATTGTCAGGTTTAGTACAGTTTAATCAAACTAGTTAATGGCCTTTTCGGAGTAATAAATTCGTAGAAAAAGATCCGTAGCTCCAAAAATCGCGTGTGATATGTCCCTGAACTCGTGTGAATGATGGGAATCTCATCGTGAATTAAAAAGATAGGCTTACAGTAAAAACTTCTGCAGTATTTGTCTAATGGCTTTCTGCAGTGTTTTAATTACTCGGGGAGTTTTATAATTCCTTTTTGAGTAATTCCAATTGGTACTATTTCTAAACAGCGAGGCCTTTGCGGTAGAATATTTCCAAGATTTTAAAAACAGTATACTACCGGTAGTGAATTATTTAAGTTCTTGCTCTAGTTGTGAGCATTACTTTTGTCTATTAGTTTCCCTAACGCTAAAACTATTTTTCATGCATGCAATCGGTAGTGTTATGTTATAGGATGTTGTGGTGCAGCTGTAGCACCAATTCACTTGCCGTTCTTGCATTTATGCATCATATTTGTTGCATATGTTGTGGATTGTTTGTTTATGAATGCAATTGTGTCGTGTAGATTGTGCTGAGTGCAACGCTTGTTCGTGTGAGGATTGTACTCCAGACCGCTACAACCAAGGCAAGTAGATGCTACTTTGTTCATGAATATCGTCCTACTATTTTCTATGCATTGTCGTGTATTTTGTAGATGCATGTGTAGGATGATACTATCGCTATGCTATGTCTTATTATGTGGTAGGACCCTCCTTGTAGATGAACCACCGTTGGTAGATGTGCTTAGCCATGCTTGATGAACGAGGGCTGGGTTACATCATTGATACTTGTTTTCTCAAAGTATTGGTTTGTGAAAACTAAAACAACTTAATCAATGAACCCCCTGGGTGTGATGGTATTGATAAATTTTGGTGGTTTCATTGCGGAAAGGCACCCAGGTATCAAGAGAGAATGATTGGCTTCTTTATTGTGTAGCTTACGTGTACAACCATGTGCCAATAATGGAATGGGCGGTTGGTTGGACTTAGTAGGTTGTGGTAACTCGAACCCGCGTATCCAGAGATGTAGAATTTTGGTAGGTTGGACCGGTGCGTGTCGGGATTGAGGTGCTACTTCCCGAACAGTCTCTTCTTGGTCTTCTCCCTATCATCACCCAAAATGAGAGTGATGGTACGAGCTGGGCTGGCCAAGTCACATGGGTAAAGTGTACTAACCTCTACAGAGTGTATAATCTAATCGATTAGCCGTGTCCCCGGTTAAGGACATCTGAGTTGCTAGATATTGATTCCATGACATGTTTCTCGCTCATTCTAATTTCATAATTGCTTTAATATTGTTGGGTTAACTTAATTGGGATCTTTTCAAATAAAACCAGAACTGTTTATGAAAGTAGGACAAATGTATTTGCAAATGCAAGCCAGACACAGCTCCAATTGCCAGATATGCATGTAGATGTTAGTACTATTGTCTCCATTACTAGCTCTACTTGCCATACATTCCATGTATTGACCCTTCGGGGCTGCTACATTTCATGTTGCAGGTTATTCCGATTCTGATTGATCGTTATAGGCCACGGTACTCCACTCGGCACTTGTTCACTTGTGGGCAATTTGAAGATAGGAGGATTTATATGTTCTTGTTGCTACCTGAATGATTTGAGCTAGCTTTACGCTAAGCTTTTATTGTAATAATGGTACTCTGGATCTTTGTAGATCATGATACACGGTTATTTGCTATGATTATCTATCTTACTCTATTGTGGGCCAATGAACCGATCCAGGGATTGGCATGTCACATAGAGGCCACGGTCTTTTCAGAACCGGGGTGTCACATCAAAACAATACGATACCAGTTCGTAAAGTTACTAACCAAAATTCTATAGTTCTATCATCTCAATTATAACTAAGCGCAAGGTGGTAAATGGATGCCAATGACTACAACAATTATGCAAATTCACTTTGATTTAATTTATGATAAATAGTGTTCTACTTTTAATCATATTGCCGTTGAACTCCCACTCAAAACAATATCCCTCACATTGTTTTAGTGATCACACGAACCAAATCCACCACATCAAAACCGATCATCATGAGAGTTGATGTAGCTTCAATGGTGAACAATCAACATGTTTATCATATCTACTATATGACTCATGCTTTACCTTTCGATGATCCGTGTTCCGAGACCATGTCTGTACATGCTAGGCTCGTCAAGATCAAACCTTAGCTTCCGCATGATCAAATCTGGCTTGCTCACGTTGTATACATTCGCAGAATCTAACACACCCGATCATCACGCGGTGCTTCGAAACAACGAGCTTTAGCAAAGGTGCTTACTAAGGATGAACACTTTAAAACTTGAAATTGTGTGCTTAAGGGATCATCTTATAATGCTACCGTCGTGAACTAAGCAATACAAGATGCATAAAAGGATTAACATCACATGCAATTCATAATATGTGATATGATATGGCCTTTCTTCTTTGTGCTGCCGATCTCCATCTTCAAGCACGAACATGATCTCCATCATCACTGGCATTGCATCAAGGTCAATGACGCCGCTCCATGGTTGTCGTCCACCAGCTTCAACTATTACAACTACATTGAATAGACACGCGGGTCTAACAGAATTTAAAGACAACCATATGGCTCCTGCCGGTTTCCAACTTACAATAAGGAACATTGCATACATCAAATATAATCACAATCATGGCCATATCACATCACAGCACACCCCTGCAAAACAAAGTTAGACGCCTCTAATTTTCTTTGCATATTTTACGTGGTTTGGGGCTTTCAATAAGTGTCGTTCTAACTTACGAACAGGAACCACAACATTGATACTAGTATTGTCAATCACCTGTTGTAAATTGGATCTTAACTATGTTGGGAGAAACAGGCACCCGCAAAGCCACTTATGCAATACAAGTTGCATGTCAAGCGTGGAGCAAGTCTCATGAACGATGTCATGTAAGGTTAGCCCGGTCCGCTTCATCCCACCATCCCGCAAGATGCAAAGTACACAAGAAGCAATCGACAGCAAAAGCATCAACGCCCACAATGACCATTGTGTTCTACTCGTGCAACAGATCTACATATAGACACGGCTCTGATACCACTATAGGGGTTCGTAGCATGGAAAACAAAAAATTTCTACCGCATGCAAACAAACAAGCCAAGATCTATCTACTAGATTGTAGCAACGAGTCGATAGAAGAACTCACCCTCGAAGATTCCAAAGTGGTTAACGAGAGCAGATTATCGTGGGTGATGTAGTCGTACTCTTTCCGATCTCTAGATCGCGTAGACGATCCTTCCGGCGCTGTGTTCCGGCAGCGCTCCCGCAGTCGGTCACACGTTTGGTACTCGATGAAGACCTTCCTCTCCCTTGTTCTAGCAGGCAGCGGAGGTTGTAGTACTCTCCTCGTGATTCCGGCAGCATGACGGCGTGGTACCGGAAATAGAGGGGAGATCTCGCAAGGCTACTCCTTAAGCCGAAGCGAGTATGGTGGACTGTGAGAGAGGCCTTGGCGATCTAGGGTTTAGAGGCACCAAGTAGAGAAGGCTAGGCCAGCGTCTAGGGCAAGGGGAAGCCCCAACTCGGCGGCTTGGGAGAAAACCCTAGGGCGGCGGCGGCTGCAGGAGGGCCGGCGGCTAGGGTTAGGGTTTTGGTGGGGCAAGGTGTGTATCTAGAGGGGCACCCCTGCCCCTCCTTTTATAGGTGAGAGGGCGCCGGCCAGGGGAGGAGAGTCCTCCCCCAAGTTGGCCTCCTTGGCCGGCGGGTGGAGGGAGAGGAACTCCTCCCCAAGTAGGTTTCCTACTCTCCCTCCACCAAGCAAAACTGCCGATTGACTTTTCAAATTGGCGTTTGACTTTTCAAACTAGGATTTGATTTATCCCTTTATTTTGCCCAGCCATGATACCTAGTACATGATGCAATCATTCCAACTTGTTATGACACATTCATGTACCCTTCCCCTCCGGAGTGCCGGACCTTCCGGACCCTTCTAGAACATTCCTGGTGAAAACACCGAAATCATTCCCGAACTCCGAAACAGGACTTTCCTTATATGAATCTTATTCTCCGGACCATTCCGGATCTCCTCGTGATATCCCGAATCCCATCCGAGACTCCGGCCAATATTCGGTCACTTACTCATCATTCCATAACTACTCAACAACATCGAATCCTTAAGTGTGTCTCCCTACGGTTCGTGAATTATGCGGACATGACCGAGACACTTCTCCGATCAATAACCAATAGAGGAATCTGGAAATTCATATGGCTCCCACATATTTCTACGATTACTTTGCGATCGAATGAACCACTTACATACGATACCAATTTCCCTTTGTCTCACGATAGTTTACTTATCCGAGGTTTTGATCGTCGGTATCTCTGCATACCTAGTTCAACCTCGTTACCGATAAGTACTCTTTTCTTGTTCCCGTGATATGTCATCCCTTGTGAGCCAGTCACATGCTTGCAAGCTAATTGGATGACATTCCACCGAGAGGGCCCAGAGTATATCTATCCTTCATATGGATGGACAAATCCCACTCTTATCCATGTTCCTCAACCTATACTTTCCAAACACGCAATGCGACCTTTATAGCCACCCAGTTACGGTGTGGTGTTTGATGTCATCAAAGCATCTTTCCGGTGATGGTGATTAACATGATCTCATGGTCGAAGGAATTAGGTTACTATGTATCAGAAAGCTTATAGCAAATGAACTATATTAAATGACTTGATCTTTATGCTACGCTTAACTATAGGAGTATGTCCATCACATCATTCTCCTAACGATATGACCCTGTTGTTAATAACATCTCTATGTTCATGATCAGGAAACCATGATCATTTATTAACCAACAAGCTTGTTTAACAAGAGGCTTTACTAGGGACTCTTTTATGTTTACAAATCACACAAGTATTAATGTTTCCGGTTAATACAATTATAGCATGGTATGTAAACATTTATCATAAGTATGAAGATATGATAATAACCACTTTATTATTGCCTCTTGGGCATATCTCCAACAGTCATCACCTGCAAAAGACCGACGGCGCGCGCAACTCCGACGAATTTTCTTGGTGAGGTCTGACCTTCCCCTTGCCTCTGGTTTGCTTTGCCGCATTCCCTGTCCCTGCGCGCACATGCTAATGCGTTTTGTATGTCAACTGGCGCACTGTAAGCTCGCCTCCGACGACGCCCATGCGTGCCCGACGACGAGACCTACTCCGCCAAGGAATCCCCGTCGATCCCGTGTGCCCCTTCTCTAGCCACGACTACCTTGAGAATCGTCATGTCCTTGCAACCCTGGTAACACCCTCCTCCCCTCCTCTTAACCCTCAGAACCACCGGACCGCCGCCACCAGAGGCGCCGCCAAACCTTGGCCAGCGTGCTCTGATCAGTTAGATATGCAAGCTAGGGCTAGGATTAGATATTTTAATGAAGGGGTATCGATCCATCTGCGTTGTGCAATGCTAATTAAATCTAATGGCTCACGTTGCTCGATCCACCCGAAGCAGTAGAAACAAGACACGTGTCCAGGTTGTTGATTTAAAAACCATAATTTGATGTATTAGTTGTTTGATTTTGTAAAATCAATAACTTTTGATCTGTATGTCCAAAAATTACAAATTTTATATCAATGGATTCAGAAAAATGTTTACTTTAAAACTATGGCCTTAGTTTGGTCATTTTCTTTTGGAAAATTAGGTGTTTATGCAGAAACATCAATAGGACTATTTTGAGTATAAAAATTGTTCTAAAAATAGAGTGAAACCTTTTGCAAATGGTTTTTTTGAACCCTCTGACCATAAACACTAACATTTGAATTTGAAAACATATTTTGTTAACACTAGGAATTATTCCTTTGAATAAAAGCATTTCTAGTAAAACAAAAATGGTTTAAAAGGCCTGTTTTCACTAACTTGATCTTAAATGATTTTCCCACTGTTATAATAAACCAGTAAGTGTTTTAAAGTGTTTAGAGCCTTGTTAGAAACCACTTATTCAATAAAACAAATTTTTGCATGCTTGCATGCATTTCTTTGTTTTTATTGTTTTGTTTTGTTAATTGTTTGTGTGCTAGTTTTGGATGAGTACTTTGCTTGATTGTATGTAGTGAACCTTGAGAAGTGTGACAATTGCAAGATCAAGGAGAGTACCTAGATTCTCTACTAAAAAGGCAAGTGATACTTTGGTCATCAAAAGTCCTATCTTTTCAATATTGCATTAGTGATATTTTGTAATATGCATGATAGGACTATTTTTATATATTTCTATGCTATAGTAGATCCTATAGAATATATCTTCGTAGGAATCTTCCTAAGTTAAGAGACATGTTATGCTAGTATGCTTAGTCTAGATATTAGAACCCAAGGGTGGAATATTCATGCTATGATGTTATGCAAAGTCTATGACTATGTTTTTGATTAATAAAACAACTATGTAAATGAATCACCTGGGTGGAATGGGAAGATTGGTTTGTGTTGAGTGGTTACACAAGGCCCATGTATAATGATTACCTTGTGTATCACACTTGTGGATGGCCACCCAGGAACAAAGAGATTTGAGATGGTTTGTGTTGAGAAGCTTCTAGTGCAGCCACATGGCATATGGGCTCTGCCTTGACCAACTAGTATGCAAGAACTCAGACAGACAGACAGTTGGTGGTAGTGATGATAGGATGGAACGCGTTTATGCTGATCTGAGGGATCGTTTCTGAAAAGTCTCGTCTCGATGCATGTCGAGTCTTGTGGGAAAAGTGCACCACCTCTCGAGAGGGTAAAACCTAAGTACTTAGCCGTGTCCCCAGTAATTCACATTTTGAGCATGAAAGACATTGAAATGATCAAGCATCTCCTCATCCCAATTTCTCTAAGTTAAAAACTTGTTGGGTGAACAAGGGAAGCACCTGGTGTGTATCAAGTGTGCCATTGTGTGATGAAATGTTTTGATAAAAAGAAAGACTATTTTCAAAGGATAAGGAAAACTTATTTTGTGCAATGGTCGGCCAAAACTCCACTTAGCCAAATATTCATGTAGATGTTAGAATTCTCCATATCAAAACGATATCACTTGACAATACAATTCAAATGTATTGACCCTTGTGGCTGTAACTTATTATGTTGAAGGTTTGTTTGATGTTAGTGAAGTTTGTTGAGTAGGGCTTACAAGTCTACAACCAACATGATTGCCTGTGGCACATGAAGATGAAGGACTTCATGCTATATAGTTATATTTGCTACTTTGTAATAAGATATCCATATGATCTATGTAAGTTGTAATGAACTATTTTATTCCTGGTTATAAGTTGTAATATGACCTTTGTTTCTTGATATTACATCTTAAACTGTGGGTGCTAGCTATTCGATACAGGGACTAGCACTGTAAACGTAGGGATCTCTACCTTATCAGGTTGGGACCTCTACAGATGGTATTAGAGTACTGTGTTGCCTGTACGATTGTAACCCTAGGATTGGACAAAACCCCTTAGAAAAATAGGAGTTGTATTTGTTCAAACTTATTTACAAACAATCTTGTAAACCCTTTCCTCAACATTTTGTTTTGATTCTACATCTCTCCATTTTCTACTTGATGGACAAAAACTTAAACATGAGCAAGGACTTCACCATCACCAATGACTTCAACTTCAGCTTCACCAAGGACTTCAACTTGGACAGCACTAAGGACTTCAAGTGAGATAGTAATAATACTTAAGATTTGGAGACTAAGGAAACACAACTTAGGAGGAACCATCATCACCTTTGAACCTTGTGACCAAGATGACATAATTTCTTCCAAGGATACCATGATCTTGTTCCTGATGTAACAACTAAGAAGGATGGAATGATCTCAATTGATAACCATAGTTGGACCACCATAATAGTGTTTAGTTTAAATCGATTTATTGATCACACCAACTTATGTGGTGTAGAAAAAATATTTTGTTGCCTAAAATATGCTTGAATCTTGTTGTTTGAGTGGAAGGCATGATTATGATTGCTTGTACATTGCTTGTGTAATTTGTTGTGTGTGAGTAGAATTCTGTCCCTTGAAATCTGTTGTCTAATCTAATCCCAATCCAACCCAAGAAGATGACTTCTCCAAGAGACCACAACTCCAACATCAAGGATGGTAACAACAACCAAGAGATGCACATGACAGAACAACTTCTAGCAATCCAAGCCCAGTTGAATCAAGTGACAAGCTAGTTTTTAGCCAACAACATTGAGTTAGACCCAGCCATGCTAAAGTTCTTGGAATCCCAGTCTCAATTGTTGCAAAGGATGACCAATCAGATGATCAACATGAGAAGCAACCTTTCCCAAAGAGATTGTCACAACAACGATATCAAGGATGATATTATAGAAGGAACTCAAGTCTGCAAAATTTGTGGAGACATAGGACACACTTATAAAGAGCACATTGACCAATGCCCTAATTGTGAAGAGAAACATCCAGCTAGACAATGCCCGACATCTCAAGTTTCTTGTTTCCTATGTGAAGGAAATGATCATGTACCTGTTCAGTGCCACATATATCCTATAGTTCAACAGATGAAACATCAAGATAAGGATACATCAAGTCTTTGGAAACATTCATGAAGTTACAACTTCTACCAAGAAGGATGAACACAAAGTCAAATCTCAGTATGCACCTCCATACATTGTAACCCACTATGGTGGACAAAGGAGGAAATGTGGATGTTATCTTAGGAACCGTTCTAAGAACCGAGGAAGTTTTCCCACATTTGTGGTAAAATATGAGGAACATGAAGTAAGAGCCCTCCTAGCTTTGGAGAAACCCAAGAATAAGAAGAAACACCCCAACCCCAGCAAGCAAGACATTAGCCAGGTGCAATGTTACAATTGCAAGGAGATGGGACACTGAGCTAATGAATGACCAAAAAAGAAGAAGGGCCAAGGAAACAAACAATAGGTAGTGATACCAAAGATAAAAGGGATTATTATCCAAGTGATGTGCATCAAATGCAAAAAGCTAGGCCATTATGCATCAAATTTCCTAGAAAAGGAGAAGAACAAGACAAGCAAATTGGGAAAAGACATCAACTTTGTCACATGTTTCAAATGTGGTAACAAAGGACACTATGCAAACAACTGTCCAGAGAAGATACATCAAGACACCAATTAAGCCAAGATGTAATCTAGTTAAAAATATTTTAAGTGTGGTAGTACCCTAGTTGTCTTGAAACCTTCCAGAATCTCGAGAAGAGGTTACTTTTAAGGGTGGTAGTCTGTCACATCCCAAAATTTTCCAAATTTTGTAATGTGAAAAATAACCAAACAAAAGAAACAATTTTTGAAATTTAGGGTGAAAAGAAACATTTTTCTTCTAAATGGAAACATCAAAACCCTACTTGAATAAAATTTGAATAAGAAAGCAACAAAAGAATATATCAAAGATCAAATGCATTCATGCATGGAAAGAATCTTGAATTTATACACTTGGAAAAGTTAAACCAAAAACCCTAAATCTTAATGAAAGAAATCATCTCCAAGATAACTTTAATACTATGTCTTTGTTCCATATAAAAATTCAGCAACAAACATTTCTAAATGATCAAAAATGGTAAACAAAAACATTACAAAACCATGGAAATTGGTTTCACTCAATTTGGATCCATGGATAAAAACTTATGATTTTAATAAGATTAAAGAAGTAATTTCGAAGGCAAATAAAGCTCCTAACTAAAATCAACAATAAATTGTGAGCAAAGTAATCCTAAAAGGATTTGAAAAGATAGATAAATATTAAATATAAAATTATACAAATTGGAATCACTATTTTTGGAGCTATAAATAAAAAGATATGGATTTTGTAAGATAAAGAAAGAAGTAAATAAATAAGAAATATTTAAAAGACAATTTAAACCATTGGCCAAATCCCTAAGCAAATGGAATAAAAGTAATTCAAATAAAATAAAAGATTATTTGAATAAAATTATATGGGTTTATGAACCATATTCAATTTTATTTAAATAAAGACAAAATTTTCTCACTTATTTTAAATGGATATTAAATCACAAGAAAAATATATTTGAGTTGGATTAAATAACACACGAATAAGTGGTTTAAACCTACTGAAATTTTTTGGAAATTTTTTGAATTCAAATTGAAGCTTGAATCAAATGGTTTGAATTTAAAACAGAAATTCAAAAAATGAATAAGAAGAAAAAATAGAAAACAGAACCAATCCAACAACCCCAGCCCAACTAAGCCCCGCAACCAGCCCATCTAGCCCACCCGGGCCACTCACCCCTCTCTCCCCGCGAATCCCTTTCTCACCCACGTATCCACCCTGACCCCGTGGTCCCACCGCCATGTTTGTGTCATCGTCTTCACCCGCACAGGACCTGTTCTTCCTCCTTTACCTCAGCCGTTTCTGGTGGGACTTAAATTGCATTAATTATCCTAAATGCGCACATAATATCCTCCAGCGACCACGCTCTCTTAATACTCTCCCCATCCTCACCATTACACCTCAGATGCCGCACCCTGGGAGCCCCCAGGTTGCCCCCATTTCGGCTTACACCGCCGCGGCCACCGACGAGCTCTGGCGCCAATTCCAGCAGACTCTGACCACCCCCTGCCCCCTAGAACATGCAGGCTTGCTCGCCATCTTCATGCACACCTTCCAGCAGCCCCGTTTTCTCGTGTGTGCCCCTGACGCTCACCCCCGTCATCGCCTGCAAAAGACCGACGGAGCGCGCAAGTCCGACGAGTTTTCCCAGTGAGGTCTGACCTTCCCCTTGCCTCTGGTTTGCTTTGCCGCATTCCCTGTCCGCACGCGCACATGCTAATGCGTTTCGTGTGTTCACTGGTGCACTGTAGGCTCGCCTCCGACGACGCCCGTGCGTGCCCGTAGACGAGCCCGACTCCGGTGAGGAATCCCCGTCGATCTCGTGTGCCCCTTCACCAGCAACGACTACCTTGAGAACCGCCACGTCCTTGTGACCCTGGTAACACCCTCCTCCCCTCCTCTTACCCTTCAGAACATCCGGACCGCCGCCACCAGAGGCGCCACCGCCGCGCGTCGCCAGCCGCGCCGCCAAACGTTGGCAAAACCTTGGCCAGCGTGCTCTGATCCGTTAGATCTGCAACCTAGGGCTAGGATTAGATCTTTTAACAAAGGGATATCGATCCATCTGCGTCATGCAATGCTAATTAAATCTAACGGATCACGTTGCTCGATCCACCCGAAGCGGTACCAGCCAGTAGAAACAAGACACGTGTCCAGGCTGTTGTTTTAAAAACCAGAATTTGATCTATTAGTTGTTTGATTTTGTAAAATCAATAACTTTTGATCTGTATGTCCAAAAATTACAAATTTTATATCACTGGATTCAGAAAAATGTTTAATTTGCAACAATAGCCTTAGTTTGATCATTTGCTTATGGAAAATTAGGTGTTTATGCAGAAACATTAATAGGACTATTTTGAGTATAAAAGTTGTTCTAAAAATTATTTTTGAGTGAAAACTTTTGCAAATGGTTTTGTTTTTAACCCTCTGACCATAAACACTAACATTTTCAAAACATATTTTGTTAACACTAGGAATTATTTCTTTGAATAAAAGCATTTCTAGTAGAACAAAAATGGTTTAAAAGGCCTATTTTCACTAACTTGATTTTAAACGATTTTCCCACTTTTATAAAAGACCAGTAAGTGTTTTAAAGTGTTTAGAGACTTGTTAGAAACCACTTTTTCAATAAAACAACTTTTGCATGCTTTCATGCATTTCTTTGTTTTTATTGTTTTGTTTTGTTAACTATTCGTGTGCTAGTTTTGAATGAGTACTTTGCTTGATTGTATGTAGTGAACCTTGAGAAGCATGACAATTGCAAGATCAAGGAGAGTACCTAGATTCTCTACTAAAAAGGAAAGTGATACTTTGGTCAGCAAAAGTCCAATCTTTTCAATATTGCATTAGTGATATTTTGTACTATGCATGATAGGACTATTTTTATATATTGCTATGCTATAATAGATCCTATAGAATATATCTTGGCAGGAATCTTCCTAAGTTAAGAGACATGTTATGCTAGTATGCTTAGTCTAGCTATTAGAACTCAAGGGTGGAATATTCATGCTATGATGTTATGCAAAGTCTATGACTATGTTTTTGATTAATAAAACGACTATGTAAATGAATCACCTGGGTGGAATGGGAAGATTGGTTTGTGTTGAGTGGTTACACAAGGCCCATGTCTATTGTTTACCTTGTGTATCACACTTGTGGATGGCCACCCAGTAACAAAGAGATTTGAGATGTTTTATGTTGAGAAGCTTCCACTGCAGCCACATGGCATATGGGCTCTGCCTTGACCAATTAGGTTGCAAGAACTTAGACAGACAGATAGTTGGTGATAGTGATGATAGGATGGAACGCGTTTGTGCTGATCTGAGGGATCGTTTTTGAAAAGTCTCATCTCAATGCATGTTGAGTCTTGTGGGAAAAGTGCACCACCTCTCGAGAGGATAAAACCTAAGTACTTAGTTGTGTCCCCGGTAATGGAAATTTTGAGCATCAAAGACATTGAAATTATCAAGGATCTCCTCATCCCAATTTCTCTAAGTTAAAAACTTGTTGGGTGAACAAGGGAAGCAACTGGTGTGTATCTAGTGTGCCATTGTGTGATGAAATGTTTTTATAAAAAGAAAGACTCTTTTAAATGGATAATGAAAACTTATTTTGTGCAATGGCCAGCCAAAACTCCACTTAGCCAAATATTTATGTAGATGTTAGAATTCTCCATATCAAAATGATATCACTTGCCAATACAATTGAAATGTATTGACCCTTGTGGCTGTAACTTATTAATTTACAGGTTTGTTTGATGTTAGTGAAGTTTATTGAGTAGGGATTACAAGTCTACAACCAACATGATTTTTTGTGGCACATGAAGATGAAGAAATCCATGCTATATAGTTATATCTGCTGCTTTGTAATAAGATAGCCATATGAGCTATGTAAGTTGTAATGAACTATTTTATTCCTGGTTATAAGTTGTAATATGTCATTTGTTTCTTGATATTACATCTTAAACTGTGGGTGCTAGCTATTCGATCCAGGGACTAGCACTGTAAAGATAGGGATATCTACCTTATCAGGTTGGGACCTCTACATATACTGACATCACACTCATCTATATATCATGTTCCGTCGATACTTTGTATATCCATGTTTCGCTTTCTGTTTTGTTTTTGTTTCTTCTTTCCCAAAACAAAAAAAGACAAAAAATATTTTCGTTGTTTCTCTTGGTTTGTTTCTTTTATTTTTAGATTTGGTTTTCCTTAAGAAAAATACAAAAAGATTTTGCTTTGTGTGCTTTCTTTGTGAAGTGCGTTGCTGGGTTCAGCGGTCCTCAGTGGAGTTTGGTTGCATTTTATTATTCAAGCCGCACAAGTGAAGGGCAATAATGAAGATTAAAGACAACTTGAGGTGTGGTAAGAGGCTGGTAATGAACTCTATTTGTCTTAATTTTTTGTACATATATTTATCATTGTGGGCATGCTTAGTCTGTTCATGTAAGGCGTATATATTTATTGGATGCTTAGTAGTTCTTGCTCTCTTATGATTAGCTCCAGCTTGCTAATAGTTTGTAGCTTGTCATATGAATGTTTTCTTGCATTGTTCTATTCATAACTTGGTATGACATTGTGGTATCCTCCTCTGAATGTTTCATTTGAATCGACTTTGCACATGCTCATGCATGCATATGACTGAACAAAAGTTAGTAAGCCTCGATTATTTATTTTGCCTCAGAGTTCTTGTATCACTTTCATGCCATAATTAATTCTGTTTTGTTGCAAGCATGATTATGACAGTTATTGCTCTCTCGTTTGTCGCTCCCTTTCTATTGCTAGCCTTCACTTGCACTGAGTATGAGCTCTACTTGTGTTTCCAACTCCCCAAAACCAATATTGCCAAAGAGTCCACCATACCTACCTATTAGCATCATTTGCAATTCCGTGCATATTCATGATGCCTTGTTTTCTTCCAAATAAAATGTTTGCTTTTTATGAGAAAGTTAGTTAGTAAAGCTCTCACGAACTTGATGGCACACTTTATTTCTTGCACTTAATAAACCTGAACCATTGTGACTGTCCATGAAAGTTATATGCTTGCAAATTATAGGTTGGGAGTTAGTAGAACCATGATGTCACGGGGAACGCGTTCAACATTGTACTTGTACATTGTACCCAGTTGATATAATGCTCTTTTGTTTACGGATGTCGTCAGTGTGAAATAAAAGGGGAGATTGTAAGTTCATGAAGTTATGTATATGTGTTAGAGAAACGCCTGGGCCGCTAGCCTAAGCCATGCCTAATCATGGTGGAATCTTGCAGCATAACAATAATGAGAAATCTATGAAGCATCCTCAATAAAAACCTATGAAAATAGCAAATAAAAATATCGATGAGATGCTCATTGTCTGCTCGCCTTGTCATTTTGATATGGGATAGCTCTTGTATCATGTGCAAGGGGTACCCCGTTAGCAGTTCTATATGATACACATGTATTTACCATGACAAGAACATACGGGTAACTAAAGTTGAGTAGCATTAGGAGCGGCCTTCGTATTCAAGGGACATGAGAGTCCCAGTTTATGGTGTGTCAAGCATATAACTCATATTGGACCTCACTTTCACCTTAACCATCTAAAGATGCCTATGATAGGGGCATTGAGAGCTCAAAGCTAATGAGTACCATAATTTCAGCATTTGGAAGCCTTTCAAACTTTTCAAAACCTTTTCACTTCCTTGTTGAGTCACCAGTTATTCTATGAGAACCTTCTTGAGAGCATAGTTTTCATTCTTAGTGTGATGTGCTTATCTCAAAACTTTGTTAATTATGTGATAACTCTGATGCTTGTATCTCTGATATATTTACGTCTAGTCTTCACTTGAACTTCTGAGGTTCCTTAGCATTTATGTTTTACTCCACCATCAAAGGCAAGCGAGATACCACTCTATCATAACATCTTATGAGCATTGCAATGTTGCTTATGTTTTTGTTTCATGCTATTTATTATTATTGTGTTGGAATCGCTTCATAGCTTGCAATGAATTTTAAGTAGACTTAGTTGCATACTCCTTATTAGGAATTGTCTAAGTATCTACTCATGTGCTGAGAATATTTACATCATATGAAGCAAATGTGTTCTTGAAAGTCCGTTTATCGCACTCAGTTTTCAACTGAATTGCTTGAGGACAAGCAATAAGCTAAGCTTGGGGGAGTTGATACGTCCAAAACGTATCTACTTTCCCGAACACTTTTGCTATTGTTTATCCTCTAAACTTGTGTGATTTGGATACAACTAACACGGACTGACGTTATTTTCAGCAGATTTTCCTTGGTGTCTAGTTTTTGTGTAGAAAATCAACTATCAGGAAAAATCCCCGAAAATATGCCAAAAATCCTATTTCACCAGAAGACTCACGGAGCCAGAAGACGAGACGGAGGAGGGCCACGAGGGGCCCACACCCCCTGGGCGCCCCTGGAGGGGGTGTGGCCACCTCTGGCACCCCCTCGGCCTCCCTCTTTGCCTATAAGAAGCCTCTTGACCTAAAAACCTAGGGGGGTTTGACGTTTTTTCAGAAAGAGTTCCGATGCGTCGCCACCACCAGAAACCACGATTCGAAACCATAAACTCCGTTCTGGCACCCTATCGGTACGGGGAATTTGGAGAGGATCATCGTCATCATCATCAACGGCGCCTCTCCATCAACCATCCATGTTTCCCCCATCCATGAGTGAGTAATCCCCCGCTGTAGGCTATGGGGATGGTAGGGATTGGATGAGATCTATCATGTAATTGAATAAGATTGTTAGGGAATGGTTCCTAGTATCTCTATTTGTGATATTTGACTTTGTTGCAACTTGTTGTGCTTAATGCTTGTCACTAGGGCCCGAGTGCCATGATCTTAGATCTAAACTTTTTATTGATTCAAGATGATAGTATTGTTTGCGATCTTATCTGCAAGTTGTGTACACATATCATTGTCTAGATCCAAAGGCCCCAAAGTGACATCAATTGGGATAACCGGAGGGGATGGCTGTGATGTGAGGATCACGTATGGTCACGGAGTGTTAATGCTTTGCTCTGCTCTATTAAAAGGAGTACCTTAATTGCTAGTAGATTCCATTGAGGCCCCGCTGCAACGGGCTGGCAGGACAAAAGATGTTGTGCAAGTTCTCATTACGAGCACGTATGACTATATGTGGAACACATGCCTATAATTGTCTAGTACTTGGATGCTTTATCTTATTTATCTACAATTGCCCTAGATCTTGAAGTTAAATGAATAGTCTCGTCCATGCGACGCCCGTCCATCCATCCCTATGCCTACCGCACTCATATCGTACTGTTTGCTACTATTATAACTATATCCTTTGTTTTACTGCTGCTGTTACTTTGCTATTGCTACTACAAAACTTTTGCTACAAATAAACTACTGTGAGCAAGACTATTTTCTAGGTGCAGCTGAATTGACAACTCAGTTGTTAAGGCTTATAAGTATTCTTTGGCTCCCCTTGTGTCGAATCAATAAATTGGGTAATACTACCCTCGAAGACCGTTGCGATCCCCTATACTTGTGGGTCATCACTAGCCAGCAATGGATCAAGTCGGATCCACAGAGGCCCTTGTGTTTCATCAGAAACTCAATCCGCCTCTTAGCGAGGATCATGATATCTAAAAGTTCTGGCGCCTCCGTGTCCCATGATTCTTGGCGGGGAGCGGCACCGTCAACGAAGGCCAGAAGACCTTCCGCCTTTTAAGGGGAATATCCTTGTTGTAGAAGAATGTTCTGGCCCAACTTTTTACAGATTCACTAGCGTTAATCCTAAGATAAACTCGGTTTATCCTAAGGACTAAGATAAGAGTGCCACTGGTGTAAGGAACACCGACACTAATGGAGTTCTTCCGTGTACCATAGTAGTACCGGAAAAGGGTGAGACTTGGCCTAATGCCAAGAAACCCCTCGCTCAAAGCTGCGTGAGCACTAAGGTCTAGCAGGGAGTTGGGAGGGAGATTGAAGATGCACATCGTATATTTGAGGACCTCGATGAAGAAGTCCGGCGGTGAGAGGCTAAGTCCGCGGTCTATGTGCGTGCCGAACAGCACTCGCTCGCCATAGCGCGGTGTGGGAGTGGCATCTCTAGCAGCGCTCTACCATGTGTCGGCGATGAGGTAGACTTTGTATCTTCTTTTCATCCGCCGCCGTTGTTCCTGCTGCCGCTCCGGAGCTAGATGGTGTCGCCATCACGCTTGGGGAAGGTGAAAGAATAGTGGCGGTTGTGGTTTTTCTCGCGGTGTGTAGATGAGAATGGGTGTGGAGAGATAGAGGAGTACGAGGAGGCAATAAGTGAAATGGTGGAGAGATGAATCTGGGGGGAGAAGGGTTTCCTCTCTCTTTTATTTACCTCTCTGCCAAGGTTCACGTTCAAACCGCGCGATTTGCTCCACGCGTATAGGAGAGGGGGAGGTGACTTCCTCGCGACTCCTCCGCCCCCTCGATTCTCGCGTGGGCATTAAAACGGTGCTCTATTCCGTAGGGAACGGACCCACCAACGGTCGTGTTGACGAGACTCTTGTCAATGATAAGACCTAGTCTGAAAAGTTGTCAAATAGCACGCCACTGTTTAAAATGTGACTCATGTTTCAAACTAAGCAAGGAAAAGACTAAGGTTAAAACAAAATATATCTAACTTAGATGACTCGGAATCCTACACTATTGAAACAAGTTTTCGGGAACCCTTCAAGATTCTCAAGACAAAGAAACCATCAAGCTAGACGATTTATCCGACTTTGGATCTTAGAGACTTTCGGGGGATACAATTGGGGATATACTTTCCGGGTATACCCATAGGAACCAAGGTGGCCCACTAACGGGTTAGAGCTTTGCTTCATGGGCGGCCTAGTCAGAGAAAGAGGAGGAGCCACTTCCGGCTACGACAAGGCCTAGAAGAGTTACTGACTTAGGCCTGTAGTATTACTTGTAGTCCAAGCTGTATCTAGTTACTGACTCTGTAACATAGCCGGATAGGTCTCTCCTGTAACCCTAGGTCCCGGTGACTATATAAACCGTCCCTATGGGACCCTTTAGGGCACAACCAATCTAACAGCACCACAACCTACTCGCACAGGCGAACCTCTCTTATAATCCATTGTAACATCCGGATCTCGTAGATATATTACTAGGTTGCTAGCAGGAGTAGGATCCGATCACCGTAGTCGGATCTGAACCTGGGTAAACTTGTGTTCACCGTTCCTGGAATGTCCGACGTCTCACACCCCATCTTATCAACACTGTCAGGAACCCCTATGGTGTACTTGTCGAAAATCCGACGATAGTACTTTATAGCCAAATTCAAAATCTCAGAGAACTGTCGAAAATCTGACAATAGTACCGTCAAAAATCCGACAATAGTACCATCACACCTCCATCGAAATATTTTGACTGGTCACGCACCAAGTTTTAGCCGTACGATATTCCTTTTCTCCCCCTGACAATGGCCTAACCACAAATGTCAGGTCGTGGGTATCTTTCGTATTTTTTCTCCCTGGTCCCCACAACTCTGAAGCTAGGTTGTCCACCTTCCACTGACACCATTTCCCCCATAGCACTCCGAAAAACCCTAACCCCTATCTCACGTCCAGCTCCTGCACCACCGCATCGGAACATCCTGCCGCGCTTCACCGGCTACGCCGCCCAACCCCCTATCTCACCTCCAGCTCCTAGACCACCGCACCAGAACATCGCCGCCCCATTTCGCCGGCCTACTCGCCACCCAACCCACTATCTCACCTCCAGCTCCTACACCACCGCACTGGAACATCCCCGCCTAAGCCCGCCCTACACGCCACCCAACCCCCTATCTCACCTGCAGCTGCTGAACCACCGCATTGGAACATCCCCGCCGCACTTCGCTGTTCCACACGCCACCCCAAACCCCCTATCTCACCTCTGATTTCTGCACCACCGCACTTCGCCGGCCTGCACGCCATACCTTGCGATACCACATACTCCTCACCAGTCTATCGGATCAGCCGATGTCCTCCTTACCGAACCTAGTTCGCTAACTCCCTCGTCCACAGCACCTGACCTTCTTCACCTATGACAGGGTGCGCTGCATTCGATCTGCTTCACGAACTCAACAATCCACTACACCAGATCTGCTTCACTGACGCTCTTGAGCAGAGCCTCGAGTCCATAATCGGTAGTAACAGATCTGCTCCACCGACGACGTTGTGCACTACACTAGATCTCTTCCAGCGGCAATATTATCAAGCATGTGAGACCCATCAACACCCTCCACATATCTATTTCGCCTATGCCGCCGTGATATATCTTCTTTAGAGCGACTCATCACTACCGAGCACACTCGGCATCCTTGACGTGACCCGCAAAGATGCCAAGCATGCATAGACGACGCCGTGACCTAGGTAAACCAGATCTGCTTGTTCATTTTAGTATAGTAGGTATAAGCCTGCGACAGTGAAATGCATTTCCATATTGGCGGTAAATTCCTACCTCAATATTGGCTTAATTAATATCCGACTCTCCCTTAATAAATCTGGTGTAGTATATGTTAAATCCAGCCATTCCGCAATGGGAAAAAGCCTGATAGAGCAATGCCGCGTGGAGGTGGAAGGCCTACGGGTCGTCAACTACTTTTCTCGGAGAAGAAACAATGACGGTATCTGAGGAATAAGCATCAGCTAACTCTGTGCCAACAGCCGCGGTAAGACAGAGGATGCAAGCGTTATCCGGAATGATTGGGCGTAAAGCCTCTGTAGGTGGCTTTTCAAGTCCGCCGTCAAATCCCAGGGCTCAACCCTAGACAAGCGGTGGAAACTACCAAGCTGGAGTACGGTAGGGGCAGAGGGAATTTCCGGTGGAGAGATAAAATGCATTGAGATCGAAAAGAACACCAATGGTGAAAGCACTCTGCTGTAGACGATGCCATGACCTAGGTAAACCAGATCTGCTTGTTCGTTTCAGTATAGTAGGTATAAGCCTGCGACAGTGAACTGCATTTCCATATTGGTGGTAAATTCGTACCTCAATACTGGCTTAATTAATATCCAACTCTCCCTTAATAAATCCGGTGTAGTATATGTTAGATCCAGGCATTAAACTACTCCCTCTATTGCAAGGAATAAGGCGTCCTTGTTTCCATGTTTTTTCTTTGACCAACAATTACTCTTAATATATACACAAATTTGGTAGTACAAAACTAGCATCGTTGGAGCTCATTGTTGTTATGCAGTTCATGGAACATATTAATTCACTGGACATCTAAACCTTCCTACATGTTCTACAAGTTCGCAAGTTATGTTATCATAATGTGCATTTGCTGTGTCCATAGCTACAACACTAACTGCATGTAATTTTGGAGCTCATTGGTAGTTTTAAGCCACTGAACATGTAGGTTAACATTCCCTGCTCTACAAGTTTAGAATTTTTGCTATTTTAATTTCAATCTGGTTTGTACTAAGCAACCACAGTAACTGCCTTCTTTTATATAATTCATCGGAAATTTTATGTCATTGAACTTGTTAGTTTTGCATTCCCTCTGCAAGGTATGCCATTATTATTTCTATATCACTTCAATTAAGCTCCGACAGTAGATGCCTCCTATTATATACTACATTCGTTCTGTAAAAGAAGGCCTATACTTTTTAAAGTCAAACAATGATGACTTTGACCAGGCAGGTATAAAATATATTAACGGTTAATTTGTATAATTTGTGACTAAAAATACATGTCCCGATGTATCTAATGGTATTGGTTTGGCATGGTAGATGTTCCTTGTATGTTCTACAAACTTGGTCGAGTTTTGCGTAGACTGACTTGTGAAAAATTACATTCCTTAGTTTTTGGATTAGATGTAGTATTAGCTGGAAAGTTTTAAGGCACTTAACATGGTTATCTGCATGCCCTTCTCTATAAATTCAAGTTTGTCAATTATAATTTCTGGAGTAGTAGTATCTACCTTCAATTATGTTGTTCATGGCATTTTAAGTCACTTCACATGTGTTTGCATTCCCTGCTCTATAAGTTCACAAGGTATACCATTGTAATGTCTATCTTGTTTGTCCTAATGTTAAAACAGTATCTGCCTGCTCCGTAGATCATGGCAAATTTTATGGCACTTCACATATTTGTTTGCAATCCTATTTCACAAATTAAAACCATTTTCAATTGTAATTTGTCTCCTATTCATGCTAAGGACTAATTGTATCTATATTCCACCATTCTGTAATGTGTCACCATGGAAAACTTTATGTCATTAAAATGTTTGATTATATTCCACCATTCCCTGCTCTACTTGTTCACAAGTGGAGAACCAGACGTTGGCCTGGGATCTGATACTCCAGGTGTGGAGGCCAGCCCACCTGGGTTTGAGTCCTAGCATGGGCAGACTTTCGAGTCGCCATTGAGGAATCAATAAACCGGGTGTCTCACCGACCTAACAACGTATAACCAACAAAGGGATCATTCCCCCGTTTGCAACGTTTTTACTTGTTCACAAGTGATTATACTATAATGTCTATATAGATCTTTGTAAATAACACCACCCACTATCTGATATTATTTCCTCTCAGAGGGAACATGGAGAATCGTAGAGTGAATCGCCCCTACAATCTTGTTAGTACCTATTGCTTTATATTGCTGGATGCAAAGCTGTTTTATGTTAATGAGTGGCCGGAACCTATATGCAGAGGAGAAACAATAAAACAGATGAATCGGCTATCCAAGTGCTGGATGCGGTGGATGTCTTCAACAAACGAACTGACAACAGGATGTCCTCCAACATGACTGCACAAAGAGAAATAGTAAGTCACTTGTTTCTACCGAGATGTGCTTAGTGTCAGATGCTTGTTTGTATGAGGCACCAAATGAGTCGGCTAATGATTAGAACAAGATTGACCTTAAACAAGACTGGGCAAAAACCAAATGTGAATCCCTCGATTATAATTCAATGTGATCACTCGATCATGGCGCCGATCTATTCTTTCTATATTTGACTTATGTTCATCTATCTATATATATATGTTAACTAGACCATGATTTGGTGCTGGTGATTTATGTATATCCACTTTTATGTTATATTTTTCTGCTATGTAACAAAGACCAAATGTAAATATCTTGATTTGTAATTCAATTATCTCACTCAATCATGGTGATGCTCTATTATTTGCTATATTTGACTCACCATCAATCTATCTATCTATGCATTAACTAGATTATTATTAGGTGGTGGTAATTTAAGTATATCCACTTTTTTGATAATTTATAGTCTATTGTAGTATTTTTCTACTATTAAGAGTTTGTATGAACCCTAGTGGTAGTCACATTGTCTAGCGTTGGCACCACATGAGTTGGCCAATGATTAGAACAAGATGACCATTAACGCAATATTCTCCCTAGATGTAAAAAGCATAATTAAGATTCGTATGATACTTAGTTACTATATATATGTACTATAATCATCTTACTATGATCTAGAAGTATATCATGCACCTGGTGTTTTATTGCTTAATTCATTACCTCACTAGCTACTCTACATAGGCACATATAGATTCTAGGGATTTCTAATTTCATGCCCCTGGTTCGTTAGTTGTACTCACTTTTCCCCAGTCGCTTAACTTTTTCTCACTTTTCCCCTCGCCATGTTAAGAAACCCTCGCGGGCGCTCGCAGGCGCTCGGATGGAGGGATGCCATTAGGTCAAAGGCTTGACCATTACATGCTGACTGGCGGGGGTGTTAGGGGGGGGGTCGGGCGCTGAGTGTTACGTTACGAGGCCTCGGTCGTTACATGCCTGACCGGTAGGGCCGCGTTGGGATGGGTCCTGCATACGTGGTGAAGGGTGGGACCATGTTCGGACGGGTCTTGCATACGTGGTGAAGAGTGGGGCCGCATGGAGACACGTCAGACCGGCCATTCTCGCTCACCCAAAGCATTCGCTTCCCCCCGAGCCTAGAACAGCTCCCACACCACCGCTCCCCTTCCCCGCCATCGTGCCCTCCTACCTTATGTTATCCTCGGCCTAGAGCCACCCCTCCCCCCTAGCCGTGGAGCCCACTCCACCTCTGGATCTGCTCCCGCCCTTGCTAGATATACCCCTTTCGTGGAACAGTATGCAACGCCGGCTGGTGCACCGTCCATCCCCGTCGAGCACAGAAAAGATTGGGTGGAATCGCAAGGATCTAACACATGGATTCCATGTGGGTAAGCATTGTTTCCCTTTTTGGGTTGATTATTGGCAGTAATTGAATGTGAGCTTGTGCTCAACTAACTGCCTTGCTTTTCAAATAGGATTGATCTAGTGCTGGCGTAATTTGTGGTTGTGAACAATATCTCTTTGGATTTTACTTGCCAGCGGTGGTTCCAACCTCCATAACTCTCAGAGATAGATAAAATCTCCCTAAAATCTATTTTAAATTCCCCTGGAGTGTTTATAACTGACACAACTCTTGAACACTTTCAAATTAATAAAAATATACAACTCTTAATGTAAAAGAGTGTTTATAATTGACACAACTCTTGAACACTTTCAAATTTAAAAAATATACAACTCTTAATGTAACAGAGTGTTTATAATTGACACAACTCTTGAACACTTTCAAATTTAAAAAAATTATACAACTCTTAATGTAAAAGAGTGTTTATAATTGACACAACCCTTGAACACTTTCAAATTACAAAAATCATATAACTCTTAATGTAAAAGAGAGTTTATAATTGACACAACTCCTGAACACTTTCAAATTAAAAAAATCATACAACTCTTATTGTAAAAGAGTGTTTATAATTGACACAACTCTTGAACACTTTCAAATTGAAAAAATCATACAACTCTTAATATAAGAGAGTGTTTATAATTGACACTACTCTTGAACACATTCAAATTGAAAAAATTATACAACCCTTAATGTAAAAGAGTATATAATTGACACTACTATTGAACACTTTCAAATTAAAAAATATATACAACTCTTAATGTAAAAGAGTGTTTATAATTGACACTACTCTTGAACAATTTCAAATTGAAAAATTATACAACTCTTAGTGTAAAAGAGTTTTTATAATTGACACTACTCTTGAACACTTTCAAAATGAAAAATTATACAACTCTTAATGTAAAGGAAAAGGGTGTTTACCATTTTTATAGTGTGAAAAGTGATCCCTAAACTTGCGTATACGAAAATTATAAACCTTTGAACACTATGAAATCGAACTTAATACATGATAATGATGTGCTAAGAAAAATCTTGAGAGATTATCATTTTCATATAATGTAGGGGGATGTAATGCATAAACTTGCATATGGCAAAAATTATACACCTTTGAACTCTTTGAAATCGCACTTAGGACATGGAGTGAAATATAATGTACAAAATTATACACCTTTGAACACTTTCCCTTCAAATTATATTTAAAATCATTTATTTATGGAGTTAAAGCATCGGTGGAAAACTCATTATTTTGCATGGATAGAGGGTGCCTCCCGACAGATACAGGGGATATACTGTCCGCTAGATCATAGGGGATGAATCAGAGGATCAACGGTTGTTGGGTATGATCCGCGTGACAACTGTCTCGACCAATCAGAGCATAGCAGCCAAGGTGAGAAAAGGTGTGAGATTTTGTCACTAAGAGGGAGGGGAAATCTAAGTAGAACTTAAAAACTAAGGGCAAAACTGACAAGAGGGTTCAAATATAAAAAAAAGAGATTTAAAAAATGGAGAATGCTTCTTTTATACAATAAAATACATATTGGCATACATCAAACTATTGCCAATTCAAATATACATCAGTTTGACAATTATTGCCTCATTCAGACAAAATATGTTTTGGGGAGGGATGTTTTGGGAAGGGATGTTTTGGGGAGAGGCTTGAGTAGAAAGCCATAAACCTTCATAGATACTAGGTGATTTGAGAAGTGGTGATTTAGGTTAAAACTTGATTTATATACATTTCATATGGTGGAAGGTCACATAATAAGACTCCCTAGGTAGATGCCACTATGTTTTGATATTTTTGAATTTGTTGTGCATAAAATGACTCAATTAGCTAGCTAAAAACCTATTCGTTGACTCTCTGTTGACCAGCCACCGGAGGGAAAAAGTGAGTATATTGCACACGACAATGATTTTACTGGAGGGAAAAACTGAGTACAACCAAACTGCTAGTTCTACACTCGAGGGTATACAACTAAGTGGCCAAGGTTAGACACGAGGGGGAAAACTTGACGCACGGTACGCGTATCGCGGTGCACGTGGAGGTGCGGACGCGTGTGGCCGTGCACAGTGTAGTAGCGCACGCGGTTACGCCGTGCACGATGGTGCAACAAAACTTCTCCTCCCTTCACCTTTATAGAGGCCTCCTCACTCTCACTCCTCACTCGCTCACTCACTCACTCAACCACTGTCCCATCACCTTCTGCAAACTCCCAAGAAAACCCCAACCACGCCGACGATGGAGAAGAACGGCGTGGTGGCCAGCGATCCTCGATCACTAGGGCAGCATCGGCCAGGAGATCTCTATTCTCCAACACGCCGCGGTCAAATGCAACGCCAGAAGCATTTGGTATAAATATCATCAGGAAAATATTGGAATGAGGAACAAGAAGAGGCACCACAAGTTATGGAAGACACAAAAAGGAGATAAGGGAAGCTTACTAAAGATAGCCTTGGCAGCAGCTATGAGATTGTCAGCCATGGCCTTCTCCCGATCAGCTGCAATGATTGCGAGCTTCTGGTCATGATTTTTGGCCTCCTTCTGCTGCCACTCAAGGGCCTCCGCAGCATCAACTGCCTTCTTGTCCACTTGCACGAGGCTCTTTTCAAGAGAGTTCAGCCTACGGACAGCAGCAGTGTTCTCATCTGCAACATGGAAAAACATGGGATAAATACAAAACCAAACTTGGCACACTCAACAAATAGTCGAGAAGAAACCTACGCACCATGGAGCTGCTTGAGTTCACCCTCCAGCGACAGGTTGGCGCCGCGGATAAAGGGCTGCAAAAAAGGCCAGTAGGTCTGATGAGTACAAGGACTTGGGGGCTCCCCCTGTGCAATGAAATAAGTACACGTACGTGGTCTGGCATGGACTCCAAAGGTTTGGATGTCGTCTTATGAGTCACGAGTGCACGAGACTCCCGCCTCGCGGATCTCGAACCCTCGTCCTCAGAGTTGGACACTATCTTGGGAAACAAAGCTGTCGGCTTAGTTTCCGCGATCATTTCATCGGTGTCCTCATCAGGGGACTCCTCCAAATGATTACTACTAGCACTTGAAAGAAACCAAATCAACACCAGGCTAATACTCAGCAAATCAGCATAACTACAAAAATTTGGTCAATCGCAACTTATGATGGTATGTCTGACAAATCGAAGACATGAGGCTCCTTCTCCTTCTTCTTCTTCTTCTTGGCTGACGGCTGTGGGAGCACCGCCCGAATAGGCACGACAGGAAAGGGTGCGGATGTCGCACCCTCATCCCCACCGTGTTGCTCGAGGAAGGACGAACCCTTCAGAGTTGGCGGCGTCGCCTCACCCAAAGTTTCACTTTGGGACCGCTTTCGGGTCTGCCCTTCACTCAGCTCGGGGGCTTCCCAGGAAGGAGCATGTCCTGGGGAAAGCTCGGAATCAGACTCCACCTCCTCATTGTATGGCGGATCCACGTACTTCTTAGGTAGAGGGGGCATCATCCCCACTACCTTGAGACTCTGCAAGAAAAGGACAAAAGAAAACAATATAAGCAAGCTGGTTGGAAAAGGCATTCGAAAAGCGCTACACGCACATAACAAATTTCACCTGGGAGACTGCTTTCTTGGCGTCGAAAGGGGCGGTCAACGATTTCCCTGGAAGGTCCTCATCAGCCTTGAACATCAGTAGAGGCCAAAGTGCTCTGTCAAGGTCACCCGAATACAAATTCTCAGGATAGACCCATATCGGGTCACTGTGGCCAGTATATAGAAACATTGGGTGCGCCTTCGCTTGGAGTGGCTGCATCCGACTCTTGAGGAAGGTGCGGATGATGTCGACACTGTTGACCTCCTTGCCAGCCACCAGTTGGAGAGATTCTAGCCACTTGCAGATCTTCTCCACCTCCGCGGATTCACCCTCTAAGATGTCGTTCTTCCACGAACTCTTTTGGGTGATCTTCTGTGTAGAATCAAAAGGGGGGAGACCAAAATGTTGCCCGTCCAGCTTGACGTCATGGATGTATAACCACTTCCGGCGCCAGTATTGGACGGACTCGCAAATGGAAAAAGAGAAGAATTGGACGGAGGAGAGGATATAGATGATGCAGCCGCCGAGCTGATAAACACAGCCAGTGCCAGATTGCCTTTTCACGGAGTAGAGTGTCCGGAAAAGGCCAAAGTGTGGATCAATACCGAGCCAACACTCGCAGAGAGTACTGGACCTCGTCGAGGCATTGAAGGCAGCCGCCATCCCTGTCCAGAGCCCCGTCCCCGCTTCCGCCGTAGCTGCCGACAAGGAGGCCCCCGTTCCTGTATAGGCCCCCGCCGTTCTCCTGCAGATTCCGCACGGCTGGGACCCTTACTAGGACAACGATTACATTAGGCCGGAGAACCCCTTCGACAACAGCTTAGCCAACCCATGGTTAGAGGTAACTACGGTTTTCTGCCCTTCATTTGTTCTTCCCCCATTCCCATCGTTGGATGCTCGATCTTGTGTTATTAGGGCTCGACTAATCGGTGGATGGTAGGTATTTTTACAGTAGCTAATCCTCTTGTGTTAGATCTCGTATTTTGATGAATGCCCCTAGTTGGGATCAGTACTAGGACCGATCTGTAGTTGGTATCAGTACTAGCATCGATCTGTAGTTGGGATCAGTACTAGCACCGATCTGTAGTTGGGATCAGTAGTAGCACCGATCTGTAGTTGGGATCAGTATTCGATTTGGTTTGAGATTTGGGGATTGGGGAATAATCAGGGGATCTCAATCGGTTAATTTATGCAAGTAATCAATCCTAATAATCACGTTATCTCAATCATGTCCTTATTTCACGCTACTGTTTTTTTGTAATAGGTGTATAGCAGCAACGTCTATAGCGACGACGAGTCCATGGACACCAAGACTCGTCAGGTGCTGAGGAAGATGAAGTCCGGCCAGTTCAACGGCTTCTTTGCCGGCGACGTCTATAGGTTCCCCTTCTGCACCAGGAGCCTCGCCACCGAATTCAACTCCCTCGTGATGCATGCCGAGGACGTGAAGACCTAGGGCCCGTCAAAGAACGCCAATGCCTTCAGAGCCCAGCACAAGGTTCTCGGTTTTCACCTCCTCAACCTCCAGAAGGTGGCCATCAGGGAGGGTCGCATGCCCCCGATCAAGCCCAAGGTGCCCAAGGTCAAGGGACTGGGCAGCAAGAAGTGGAGGAAACTCCACAGGGAGGAGGCGAAGGCCCTCCTAGCGCAGGCCATGAGGAGCCATTGATCCTATGCTGATGCTGCTGTAAAGCAGCTTCTTTTGTTTTGTTGTTTTTGTTGAACTTGTAAGCTGCTGCTGCTGAGCATCCTAATTGTCGAACCTGGTTTAAGTATCGAACTATATAATCATTTATTAGCTGCTTTATCTATATCTGCTCTATTCATCTACATATTTATGGTGCTGGTTAGATTGGGAAAATACAAGGGCCAAAAGGAACCATGAATGAAGAGAGAAGCTGCTCTAGATTTGCTGCTTTTTTGGGCAAAAATAACAACTGTTAGCGACATAAAGGGGAAAAGGAGCTCTTAAAAAGGCCAATCATAAAAATAACAAAAAATAAATCTTCCAATTTAGGCGACAGGACGCACGTAAATACCATACGCGCCCCACATCGTCCCACACCACATCCCCTAAAATGCGTTCCCAACAAGCCGTCCCCACACCATGGGGGTACTACTACGGGACCCGACTGAACGTGGCCTCACCCGTCATCACGTAACGGGGGTGGGTCCTACTTGTCAGCACGTAACGGCGAGGGTCCACTACGGGACCCACCTGAACGCGGCCCCACTTGTCAGCACATAACGACGAGGGTCCACTAATGGGACCCGACGGAGAGAGAGTTTCAGACTGATGTGGGAGTTCCATAATAGGAGCTGGACAAAAGTGAGAAAAACTAAGCGGCTGGGGAAAAGTGAGTACAACTAAGGAACCAGGGGCACAAAAATAGAAATTCCTAGATTCTATTGCCAATTTGATTCTTTAGTTTTCTCATGGTTAAAGCAGTGTCATGATTTTCTTAACTTAAATGATGGAAATTTCTTTGAGAATACAATTGTTGATTACTAAGAAACATGAGACATTATGCATATATTGTGACTCTTGTCTACTTGATTTAATCTTTAGATGATCATATGATCTTGCTAGTTTAATATTAGCAACTAGATGGTTCAATTGGTTATGAGTCCTGTGCATGTTTTGTTCACTTTTGATTGCAACAATGCGATATTGTGTCATGGTTTCTATGGATATAATATGGATAATAGAGCTTGTACACGTTTATTTGACATTATATATGTTGGATATCTATTTTTCAAATATAGTTTATTTGATGAATATGGCGTTGCTACATTTCCTAGCTACCAACTCTATATGGTGAACAAACTGCTTCTATCGAAAGAATGTCACATTCTGCTTAATTTGATCTTCCACTTCATACTAGCCATACTTTGTTCAAATATTTCATTGATATTGCAAGATGCACAATGTATCAGTTGCTTGTTTGTCTACTCGATTTTCTTAGTTGCCTGGTTATATGCACAATGATACTGTCAGCAGTTGGAAATACAATAGTTGTAGGAATTACAAAGAATGTTTCTCCTACTTTTTGGTTGCATCCAACTATTGTTTTGGCAGCAAATGACTCATCTCTTTATTTCTCTTCTTTTTTATATACTTGCCAGATGATCAAAATATTTGAATCATCTGGCTACTAAAAAGCAGTGGTTGATATCTTGTTTCTCTGAAAATATGCTGGCAGTCTATTTAAGATACACACTTGATCTATTGCTTGTTTTTCCAAGGTACTATCATACTTCGCTGATGATTAAAACAATGCAAACTTCTATGGTTGGAGGTCCAACCATAATTTCTCGAACTGCACACTGATATGGCTAGTTCATACAATAGACCATTTCTAAACGCTATTTGTATATTATGGGTTAATGCTTGTTGTCTTGACCAATTCTAAGCAGCTCAAGGGATCCCAGACACCTCATTTTGTTATATTTTCTATATTTCCATTAGGCAGCGATATGATTTGTTTATGAGGGAAAGAGTAGTTGCTTGATTCACTACATTCACTTCCAAACAAGTTTAGTTAGACTACATGAGACACATGTTGATTGCTTGATTTGTGATATTAGGACAATACTAATTTTGAAAATCTTTGACAACAAACATAGAGTTTCTTCGCCTGCTTTGTTGCAATAACTTAATATATATTAGTTTCAGCCTGTAAATAATCTGTATTATTTGTTCCACAAAGCGGCTATGATACAGGCATATGCTTGCATTGGTCCAGGACATCGACTGTTTCTGTTATTCTGAAAAGTGATGTATGAGGCACATCATTGATTGTTCCTGGCCAATGATGCATTACAATTATTTTAAATATAAGTTGGCTGCCAGTTTGCTGGTATGCTGTGCTAACTTGTTTTCTTTGTTTCAAGTTGCACATGAAGCTATGGAGGCAGAAGCGAACACTCCTACGTTAAGTATTGAGGTTATTTCACAAACCAGCAGTGATAGTAGTTATTGCTTGCATTGGCCTAGTGTTCCAGTTATTCCAGCACAAAGAGGTGTTACATCTGCACTCAAAACAATTTCTTTAATTGAACCAGAAACAAAGGAAACAGATGCTACTTGTATGGCCTGACCGTGTACTTGATAATCTCTTCTGCAGTTGTCATGGTAAGCCTGTTGTTACTTGTATGGCGATGTAAGATCTAGCAGAAACCCTATTCCAACCCATGACTGGTGATGTCTATGTAATGTATCTTTTTTTCTGTTGAATTCTGGTCTGTAATAAATTTTAGTATTTTCCTGTTGATGTAATATGCTGATTCTTGTGCTGCATTAATGAGACAAAATATTAACAGACTGTTTTAAAGAAGTGTGCGCCATAATTGTAGAATATGATATGCTGACCAGCAGATGAGCTCAATATACAGTAAAAGGCCTAAATCACGGCAGACCTCATAAGCTGCCATAGGACTTAAATTGTACCTGCCAAAAAATTACGGGCGAATAACAAAAGAAAAACATGCCAAAACAGTAACATGCCAAAATAGTAAAAGGCCAAAACAGTAACAAGCCAGAAAAGTAACATGACAAAACAATAACAGTCCTTAACATTAACTGGCCTAAACAGTACGAAGCAGAACAGGAGCATGCTAGAACAGTGGCAGGTCGGAAATATAATAGGCCACAAATCCTTCCTTGTTTAGAACAGTAACATGCTAGAAAATGATCAGGCCGCGTTATGGGCCATAATAGTAACGGGCCTTTCTACAAATGGTCGGTCAGTTGGTAGCCCATTATAGTCTGTAAGAACAGTGGCAGGCCGATCACAGGCCTTAACAATACATGGCCGACTTTGCGTAGGCCGCTAATGGGCCGCTAATGGGCCGCCCAGCAGCGAGTCCAGCGGTCCTTCACTAGGCCAAAACAGTGAAGGGCCCGAAAGTATATGGGTCACTACAAGCAGCACAAATGGGCCCAATTCAAACAATGCATAACATAACAGTAATGGGCCAGAAAGTTCACGGGCCGTATATGGATGCACTAGTGGGACCATTTGTAACAGTGAATAGTGAAAAAAAATGGACCATGATCCTATTGGGCTTCCTTAATGGGCCGACCCACTTAATAATTACCAGGCCTTGGCTTGGCCTGGCTTCTACCACGGTTTCATTGATAGTTAACGACGTTAACTGGCTGTTAAAGGAGCTCACCATGTGGTAGTTTGCATGACGTCAGCAGTCAATGCGGCTGACGAATAGATCTATGACAGAACGATTTTTCGTGGCTAAAGGGTGCGATCCACCATGGTAAAAAAAACCATGGTAGAATCATTTGTGACGAGGCTTCTACCACGATGGTAATCCGTCGTAGAAGGCTTTTCAACCACGAAAAATGGACCTTCAACCACGAAAATCGTCCGTTGGAGAAGGACATTTTTCTTGTAGTGGATCCTGTTGAAATAAAGACAAAAAGGTGTGTACGAACACAGTGAAATACAAATATCCCTACACTATCTGTGCAAAAACAAAAGGTAAACATGATTCAATTTTGGACCCATCAACTCCCCCAATCTAAGCTCGTGCTCGTCCCCGAGCAATATGGTGGCTTATGGACAAGATCATCATGTTCATGAGACACGAGTCATTACAATAAATGAGGAAAAATTTTGAAACAGGAATACAACATCGGATGTAAAGAAGCGTTTGGGGTATTATCACACCCTTACACATTACATGACTTTGAGGCTTCCACACCTTCTCTAGTATTAATGAAATTATAAGAAGCTCCTAGTGATTTAACATATCATACAATCCTTGAGTTTAGAAGTATCGAGCACTTGGTTTAGTAATGAAGATTCATGACCATTTTTTCTTTTCTTCTACTCTTAATTCTTTTGATAGTTGCTCTCTCTTTTTGCTTTTTTGAATTTTGTCCATCTATGCATCTATATTTTATTCTTTTCTTCTTTTCCATATTTTTTAGTACAGCTATTTGATCGTGCTCACTACTTTGATGGATACAAAGAAAACTCTTAATTATAATATGATACTAGAATTCTTCTTCTCATAGCCTAATAAATACTCTTATCGGTGTGGAAGTCCCTAAAATAATGACAGCTGTACAAGTATCATTTCACTCAACCTAGTTCAGTCATCTAATATAATAATCATGAACCATAAGATACTCCAAATATCATAAAGTCTTGCAACCCAATGGATATAAATCATCTCTCGAACAAAGGGAACTCGAAGTGGATGCAACTAATGCAAACTCTAGAATTAAAGTCTAACATGCGTGTAGAAAAGTAAACATGCTAAAAACTATAAGATAGATTACAAGGCTCTCATAGATCCCTCCAATCTTGAAATCAAACCAGGTTGATCAAATATTTCCTTGCGTTTATTCGATACCATGGCACACCCTTTAGTCTGCAGAGGTCGTGCTGGAGATTGCAGCTCGAAGTTTCTTGTTTATTTTCTCCAGAGAAGATATGTGACGTAGGTACTTCTGCAGATCCGCACACAAGAGGAACATCCCATCAATGACTTTATTCATGGCATCATTGAGTTCCTTTTTGTCTTCAAGATCCAAGAGGCGCTTGCGCACAATCTCCTTATGGACGAGTTTTTTTCTGAAACTTCACCAATTTACGATGGCGATGTTTAGTGTGCAAGACATGCACAAGAACGGGTACATCTAGAAGGTTGACCCCCCTCCTCTTGGGGCTTCACGCTCATATGTGCATTCATGATAACCTTCTTTGTTGTTGAAGTGTGCTTCATGGTCTCCTTGTAAGTTCCTGCATCGGGATGGTTAGACTTCTTACGCTTTGACAAAGAATAGTCAACGGCGATGAGCTTGAGCGACTCCATGCAGCCCTCCTCATGGGGCTTCTTACCTTCCTATTTGCCTTCGGGTGGGACCATGGCCAAGTAGGGAGGCTGCTGCCACCCCCTCTTTGTTTGCACCATGGAGATCTCATACTCTTTGTCCTCAGATTCATCATCGGAGTCATATGCACACCGCTTGTTCTGAGGGCTTAAACCATGGGACTCGTGGTCATCGACTTTAATAGAGGAAGTCTGGAAGCTATCCCATGAAGGAGTCATGAGGTTTAGAGGCTTGCGTAAGAAGTCCTCTATGGAGGCTTATTAAGGGTCACATCAGGTAGATTGAATCTGTTGATATAGGAGGAATAAAGACCTCTACGGAGGCTTATTAAGGGCCAGAGGTAGGAAGAAATACATATTGGAAGAAAAAAGGTTGGCCAAGAAAATAATCCCAACAAATACGGAAAGAAATAAACGAAAAAGGAAGAAATTGCAACCATGACGACCACTTGGTACGGGCGGACGCCCGTACGGCGCGCCTGTACCGGGTTGTTCCCAGGTGAACATGGCTTCCAAGACGGTAACCAGCCAACTGACTCAGCAGTATGGGCAGGTCCCGCCCGTACTATCCGTCCATGCCTACTTTTACCGACTATGTTTTTTAACACAAATGAATCGAACAAAAGTTAGTCAATACGATACCATATCGTTAACGACCATTGGTATGGGCGGATGCGCCTGTACCGTGCATCCGTACCGACTTCACAAAACCGCAGTACAATCAGAAAAAAGATATAAAAAATGCAAAAATAAATAGCAGAAAAATATCCCAAAAAGGTAACTTCAGATTTCACATACCTGAATTATCTAGAGAAAATGAGTTCAAATGAGTACCTTATCCTTTTTGGATTATCGTTTTCTTTTTCTCTTTGAACAAAGTGGGTTGAAGAAGATCACTAAAACCGTTGCAAAGAGGTTTTCAAAATTTTCTTTTTGGCAATGTTGTTCATACGGGTATGTAGGTGGATGACACTTCTTTAGGTGGATCAATTTCTTGAATGTCTATGGGTGTCTGCTCTATCTCCTCTTTCTTTGTAGAATCTGCAAATCAAATTCTTGCAAAAGTAGAGTCCAACAGATCATCCTTGGTTTAACATCAGTCCTTTCTAGGATTTCCTTTAGGCCAATACGATCGGTATGTACTCTCACTTTTGAGTTATTAATATAAGATCTAAATTTATCATAGGAGAAAACTACAGCGAAAAATTCCTTTTATACCATGGGGTAATTCTTTTGGGCCGCTTTTAGGGTTAGACTAGCACGATGAATGATATTGAGATCATCGCCATCATACTGGCAAATAGTTGCTCCCACAGCTTCATGACTAGCCTCACAGAATAACTCAAAGGGTTTCCTCCAATTAGGTGGTTTAATAATGGGAGCTTCAATGAGAGATTATTTTAATATGTTGAAAGCACTTACACATCTTTCATAAAAATTGAAGACAATCCCTTTCTGAAGAAGATTAGTTAAAGGTGTGGCAGTTTTTGAGAAGTTTTTAAGGAACCTTTTATAAATTCCAGCATGTCCTAGGAAACTCCTTATACCTTTCACATCTCGATGAGGAGGAAGTCTTTCTATAGCTTCAATCTTTGCTTCGTCGACTTCTATACCCTTACCTGAGATTTTGTGACCAAGTACCGTACCTTCTTGAACCATAAAATGGCAATTCTCCCAGTTCAGTTGTAACGCCCGAAAATATTCAAATAAAAATTGATTATCATTTTCTCCTTTTCGGATCATCATGACATCATGCTTATTTTCGCTCTAAAATATTTTAACCAAAAGTATATTTTATTTTCTAATTAGTCCACTCCTTTAATTTCAAATCAACATCCTGGTCTTTTCTGGATCTTTTGTTTGTCTAAAAACTATTTCCAAAAGTGTTTTAAAGATAAAACAGATAAAATAAAAGTGTTTTTAGGGGAGGCAGCCGACCAGGCCCAAAACCCGGCCAACTAGCTACTACCCCACTTAAGCTAAACCCTAACTCTAACCCTCTCAGCAACACACCCATGCGCACGGCCACACACTGGACACCCACATGTAACACACGCAGTGCACACCCCACCACACAGAAGCGCACATGCACACATGACCGCACAGACTCCCTCCATCCATCACTCTTTGTCTGCCGTCACCTCCTCTCCATTGAGCCCCACTCCATCTCCCTCCCGAGCCCTTGCACCCCACGCCTCGTCGTCCTCTTCTCCGTAGTTCTTCACTCGGCCGCCGCCTGCGCGAGGCCCTGATCTAGTCGTCCTTCCTCACCGTCGCAGGGGCTTGACCGCCTCTTCCAGCACCGCCCTGGACCACGGCCCCTACCGCCTGCACCTGACCCTCAACCTCTCCCGCAGTCCTCGGCCGAGCCACCGGTAACCTCCTCGATCCCTCCCCACTGCCTGGTGCTCGATCCCCCTCGTTGTCGTTGGCCTTGTCTCCGTTGTCCCTACGCGTCCCTCCAGATGCTCTACTTGGTTGTCCTCGACCATGAGCGTCCCGCGCTACTCGCCTCTAGGCATGTCGTATGTTGCCATGGTCTCCTTTCTTCTCTTGCAGGTCGCGTGCTGCCACCTACCTATGCATCCTTGCCGAACCACCGGTCCCCTATATCAAGGTTGCCGCCTACCAACTTGTTCGCCTTGTTGTGCCCCACTAGCCAAGTCCAAGATCTCTATATAGAGTTGATCTCCCGAAGATGAACTCGTAGAAAAGTGTCCTTGGTGCACAACGCTTGTCCTGGTTATTTCCAAGCCAAGACTTTTTAAGACCATCGTTGTCCCCACCCTCCAACCAAAGCACGCGATGAGGCCGATACAAGTGTAGCTCCACGGAAACACACGAAGATAAATCGGATGGACCTCCGGTACCAAACAATCAAGATCATCACCGACTATCAATGCAAGTTCTACTTCACGGAATGCCATGATCTCCTACATGGGTGCAAGTTCTCCGAGTGTGAAGACCGATGCATGAATATGAACCAATTGCACGTGCCGAGTACGGTTCCACTAGAAGGCCTCCTTCCCGGATCCCAAGACCGAACCCGAACACCTCCGAACCCAAGATCTTCATACCAAAATGTGTGACCTCTATCCGAGTCCCTATTTTATAAATTGACATATTAAACTTGTTTCATATTAAATTTTTCATGCTCGCATACATATTTATTTGTTTGGGGTACTTTGTTGGATCATCTAATAATTAATATGGAGGCTATATGTGGGATAATCATGTCTCATCCCGACTCCATTTAAATTGTGTAGTCCATCGATGCCAAGTTTTATATTGTTAACTCAACATTTAATATGCGGGGTAGTTAAATAACTTGAACCCAATAATAATTGCCAGGATCCCGATTCCGTTTAATATTGCTAAGATAGACCGCATATTTCCATGTCATGCATCATATCATAAATATGTTGGATCTTTTGCGTAGTATTAAATATTGCATTTGTTTCCTCTTCTAGTGTTATGCTTCTTCACCAGATAGGACGATGAGTGGATGCGAGTTGCGATAAGCTTTCGTTTTCCCAAATTTTTCTCACAGGCCAGCATTCTCCCCCTTCTACTTATTTTGAATTTATAGTCTTTACTTCCTTCCTTTGTCTACTTCTATACTTATTGTCGATGCTCTAGTACTTTCCCTTTATTTACCTACTGTACCATATTTCCCTGGTTATCATATTGCCTTGATTGATTAGCTAGCTTTGCCCTTGCGAGTCATAGCACATGATTAGGTATGTTGCCACTCTCACACATGTGAACCATGATATCTGGTTATGATTGATAACATAATAAATTAAATTGGTGATGTTGGATATGGTTATGGTTTCACCTAATGATAAGGACCCGGCAGGGAACACCTTTGGGAACTTCTTGAGCCGACCTAGGACCTGTTTGTTCTACGATACCAGTTCTGAGTTTATCACGCTAACAAAACGTAGGGCCTCTGAGAACCCCTCCCCCTCAACTATCAGCGCTATTTGGGGTTACAAAATTGGTTTTCCATTCGGTGCATACTTATAATATGTCCTCGAACATGGGTTGAGTTGTGATATGATTTTGTTGGACTACCATGGCTTGCATACATAAAAGCGGTACATGCCGGCGGTTCCAAGGGGAGGTCTACAAGTTATCTTCTAGGGTCGTTCGGTAGTAGACGTAGACGTTGTGCCTCCCTCGAGAATTGTCGTACCTCTTGGTTGGATCAACATAGTAGGTGATTCCTATTGATATGTGCTTACTTAAGGGATAGTTTTGTGAGATTCAGATGGTACGCTTGATATGTTGCCTAAAGGGTTGAGCATGCATTTGGGTATAGTAGTGCACCCCTGCAGGGTAAATCTTTTCAAGAAGCCGTGTGCCCATGGTTATGGACGTCTCAGGAGTAGAGTGTCATGATCATAGACAATGCAACTAATGATTTTCCTCTTTAATAATTTTATTAGTAATTAGCCTTATCAACTAAACACCTGCTTAACTAAAATTGCCACCGTGTATGTTCCGCAAGGGTACTTCCTCAACTGGTCTTCGAGGGCGAAATATTCGGATGGCTTATATTTGGTGTTATATTATAGTTATCATTTAGCGCTCTCTTATCTCGTTCTAATATCCTAAGTTGTAGCGTGTCTCTTTAAATTAGATAGTTGTAGAGGGAGTGTCCCAACCTTTAAACAATATAAGTTGGAGTCCCCTGTGTTTACAATGCTAGTCCCTGGATCAATAGCTAGCATCCACAGTTAAGATGTAATATCAAGAAACAAAGGTCATAATATAACTTTATAACCAGGAATAACATAATTTTATTACATCAAACATAGCTCATTTGGCTATTACATTACATTGCAGCGGAATAACTATAAGCATGGGGTCCTTCATCTTCAAAGTGCCACAGGCAGATATTGGTTGTAGACTTTGTAATCCTAAACAATCAATCTTCACAAAAGTCAATCAAACCTGCAACATTACAAGTTACAGCCACAAGGGTCAATACATTTGAATTGTATTGGCAAGCTTCACTACTATGTATAATATGAGTGGATCCTATCAATACATGCATATTTGGCTAAGTAGAGTTTAAGGCTCTTTTGCATAAAGCAAAATTTATCCTATCTTTTCAAAATGGTTTTGGTCCTTTGTCAAATATCCTTTTCAAGAATCCCTTGAACTCCTTGGTAGAAACTCAAGTGTTCAAGTCCTTGTCAAAAATCTCTTGAGCTCCTTGGTAACCCCAAGCGCATCAAGTCTTATAAAAAATCTCACGAGTTCCTTGGTAACCCCAAGTGTTCATGTTTTCAACAAAATCTCTTGAGTTCCTTGGTAACCCCAAGTATATCAAGTTTTGTCAAAGCCTCTTGAGCCCCTTGGTAACCCCAAGTGCATCAAGTCTTTAAAAGTTTTCTTTTAGAAATTAGAATGTCGAGATCTCCCATAGCTTCAAACTTTAGTTGCTCAATATTGTCCATAACCGGGGACACGGCTAAGTACTTATATTTTATTATCTTCTGCAGAAGGAGTACACTTTACCCACATGTCACAATCCCATCCTTTTGCCACCAGTGGCCACTGGATTAGTGCTCACCAAGATGGAGTACTGGCAGATTGAGAATGTGACGAAGTCTTTCCAAAGGGTCCTACCATACACCATTGCTAGCTTTCCTTCAGCACCCATGTAGGATTCCAGGTCCCCATTTCCAGTTAACTGAAGACAGTGCATGGGTCTTCCCAATGTATTTGACTAAGCCAGAGCCATAATAGCATGTGGTTGCACACGAAAGCCACAATTGGAGAAACATGTTCAATCTCTAAGTTTCCTGGGTGGTTTCCTTTGGAGCACAACACAAAGAGATTGCCATAGACATGGTTCCTTTTGTTGCCAGCTTCTCCAATACTCAAAGTATCCTTGGCCACCCTGGTGGTTCATTGAGTCCTTGTTTTATTATATAAAACACAAGTCCTTTTCTCAATCTTCACAAAAACTCAACATGTTTCACTTTTCAAAATATAGCATGGACAGCATGTGACAACTACAATATTTTCACTAAGGAGTGTATAGGGAATCCTATTAGGATTTATCATAGCATAAGTATAGAAATATCTTTTCATGCATGTTTTTCAAAATCCACTAGTATAATGAAAATAGTGGGACTTTAGATGATAGTGTAACTTGCCATTTTGGTAGGGAATGGTGGTTCACTTCTTGATCTTGCTAGTCTCACACTTTTCTAACTTCACTACAAACAATCAAGCAAACACAATATCAACTAGCATTCCAACCAAAATTCAATCAAACAATTTCACACACATAAGACAATGGGATCTAAGTTATGCATGCAAGCATGCAAGAGATGGTTCTATTTGCAAGGGTGGTCTCTACTTGGCTTCTAAACTTTGTAAGTTCCAAATTGGTCATTTTCCAAAGTGGCAAAGTCATTAGCAAAGGGTTTTGTCCATAAACCATTTTTAAATCCATTCATCATTTTATGCGGTGGAAAAATATTTTTATCAAAGCAAAACTTTTAAGTTTTTCACCAAATGAGTTGCTAATTTGCAAAACTTGGTGTTTTGGGTCAGTAGGTTTGATCCAAAACATTTTCCCAAAGTTTTTACTCCAATACCATTTTCATAATAAAACCATTATTTTTATTTGACTAGAAATGGACTAAATCAATTAATCCATCCTAAACTTTATCAAATTCATTTTCAATACCATGGGTTGGCTCCTAGGGTCAGTAAGTTCACAACAAACCATTTTGCAAAGGTTTTAACCCTAGAAACATTTTTGAACAATTTTTCTAATATAAACAAGCATACAAATGTTTCTGCAAAAACAAACAATCTAATAGATAATATTTGCTAAACAAAAGGCATGGTTGGCTAGGGCTTGTTCCACTAATTCCAACGGTATAAAGTTTGCAAATTTTGGACGTGTGGATCAAAAGTTACAATGGTTTGAAAATCACAATCTAATCCGATTTCAAAAATCAGTTCTAACCAAAGTCTGGCCACGCGTCGCGTCGTCATTTGCTGGTACCGGTTCGGCCCGATCGCGTAGTTGCAGCCATTGGATCTAATCAGATCGTGCGGCATAGGATGCGTACCCCTTCGCGGTTAAGTGATCTAATCTTGCTCGCCCGATCTAGATCCTACGGCGCTGGTCTGCTTGACCAAATGTGAGCGGCGCCGACGGTGACTAGCGGCGGCGCACGGCCAGGCGGTGGCGGTGCTGGCAAAACAGGAAGCGAGGGAGGATGGGAAGGTGCTCACCACGTTCGCAAAGGAGTGGTGATGCTCGACGTGTGGTTGGCTTGACAAGGGGCGCTCGGGGACTGCAACAATTGCTCGCCGGAGTGGAGAAAGACGTCAGGTGGCTCTGGTTGCTGTCGAGGGCGACGCTGCAGGTCACAAGGGGGCAAACCGAGAGTAGGGTTAGATGCGCATGGTCGAGGCGAGTGAGGGAGCGTGAACGAGGAGGCGCGGGGCGGTCTGGTTTACCTGGGAGTCGTCGTCGCAGTTGAAGACAGACGGAGGCGCTTAGAGCTTGGTCGGAGTCGATGCTCAGGGACGCCCGTGGTCAAACGAGGGGCACGGACAGATGCGTCAGGAGGTGGGGAATCTCCTAGTGTGCTTAGGGAGGCACGGGGCGGTGTTGAGTCGCCGGAATCGGCACCGGAGTGTCGTCGGAACAGAGGGAGTGCCAAGCCAAATTGAGGCAGCCTCGGGGCAGAGTGGGAGTGGCGACAGAGGGGAAAGGAGGAGAAGACGCTGGCGTTTTAACGTGCATGGTCAAGGCGCGTAATGGTGGCCGCGTTAAGACGAATTAAGACCGCGGAATCACTGCAGGAAACGGCGACGAGGGGAGGAAGAACAGGTCGCGCGGGTGGAAACGACGACAGCGTTTGTGGAGCCTACCTGGCAGTGAGGGGAGAGAGAGAGGGTTTGGGGCCACCAGTCATTCACTGCACGGGTCAGGAAACGAGTGCGAATCGTTTTCTTCGGGGAGGGAAGCTGGGCTGGTTCTGGGCTTGTTGGGCTTGGCCGGCTGGGTTGGGTCTGGTTCTATTTTTTTTCCTTTCCTGAACCTTTTTCTTTTTCTAATTCTGATTTCTGTTTTGAAATTCAAACAACCAAACAACATCCAAATCAATTCAAACAATCACCAAACTTTGCAACCATGAATTTGGTTCTGTTCAGTAACATAATCCAAAATTCCAAAACTCAAAATAATAATTTTATTTAGGGTCCATTATTAATTAAATAAATAGACCATTGTTTGAAACAAACAGATTTTGTTTTATTCCAAACTCCATTTTTAAAACCAAATATTTTAAAAACCAAAGAAGTAGGTTTTCTTAGAGAATATAAAATATTTGGAAAACTTATTTAAATTGAATAAATAAGTTTTGGTGGTTAAATAAAATAGTGAAACCTTTATTTATAAAACTTCTATTTTATTTGAAAACCAAATCCTTTTATTTAAAAGATTCAAAATAGTAATTCCAAAATATTTTATTTTATTTTAATAAATGTTTAACTCTTTAAATCCCTTTAGGATTTTATTTGATCCAAATTGGTTTGAAGATTTCCAATTGGATTCAAAAAGTTTCTTCTGGCCCTGAAAATCAAACAAAGTTTTATTTTATTCAATTTATTTTTCACATTACAAGATTTGGAAAATCTTGGGATGTGACAATAGTGCAAGCTTTGCTGCCGCTGAGCCCACCATAACTTGTAGGTGAGCATTGCCGAATTCTAAGACTCGCCATGTACTGGCCTTAGTACTGAGTGCCCTCTTCTGTTTTCCTTTGCCCTTTTCCGGCACCCTTTGGCTTGACAGGTATGTTATCGACAACGTTAGCAAGGTTACCCTTCTGTCTTGGCTTGGGCAGGGTTTATGGACACCGCTTGATTATTCTTCAGGACTCTTAGTTCCATTTGGTTCTTATCCATACTCGATACTACTTGGATTTCTTTATGATTTGTATCATTTGTATTCTTGACTCATCGAGTCGATATTGTATATATAAGGTCTTGTGAACTTTGTTGTAAACTTCTATGATGTTGTAATCAAATCCCACCCACATGAAAGTGTCTGGTGGGCATATCTGAATCGCTTCTATGCGGTTTTTGGCGGGAAATGCTAAGATCGGCATAGACCCGATTTGGGTGTGTTACATCAATAATAGGGTAGTATAATCACATCTCTGCAAAAACTCTATGAAGATTATGTAGACAATGATTAAAGTAAGTTCCATAAACAGAAAAATCATCCATAAAGACTTCCATAATACTTTCAACATAATCGGCAAATATAGCAGTCATACACCTCTAGAAGGTAGAAGGGGCATTGCAAAGACTGAAAGGCATACTATGATAAGCATAAAGACCATAGCGATATATAAAAGTAGTTTTAAGGTGATCATCAAGAAGAACAGAAATTTGAGAAAAACCAGAATAGCCGTCCTAGTAACAAAAATGAGAATGCATAGCTAGCCTCTCTAAAGTTTCATCTATAAACGTAAGTGGATAGTGATCTATCCTGGTTTCTTTATTAAGTTTTATATAGTATATGCACATCATTTGTTCAACAATAGTCCTTATAGGAACCATATCATTATGTTCATTTTCAACAACAGTCAACCCACCTTTCTTAGGAACACAATGAACAGGACTTAACCATTCACTCTCTTCTACATGAAAGATGATTCCTGCATCTAACAAACATATTATTTCTTTTCTTACCTCCTCTTTAATGTGAGGTTTGATACGCCGCTGATAGTCTGCGACCATATGGGCTCCTTACTCCATGAATATCCTATGGGTGGCTATCGTAGGACTGATCCCCTTCAAGTCACTCATCGAATAACTCATCAAATAACCAAGAGCATTTCTATGCATCTGAAGAACTTTCATTAAATTATCCTCCTCTTTTTCTGCAATGTTAGAACTTATAATAACAAGAAATCTAGTGGTATGATCAAGAAACTTGTATTTTAATTCCCTTGGCAAAGTCTCGAGGATAGGATGGGGAGGATCCTCATTTCCCTTTCTTATAGGTTCTTCATTTTCTTGATTAATCTCTGCATCCACCTCGGTTGTGGATTCAAGATAATCATCCATTTCAGTTTTCTCTATGTCACAGAGGATATTATTATTGACTAAGATACTTGCTAAATCATCATCAGGAGTCTCAATAACTACCGAGGCCAAATTGACAATATTACCTTCTTCCTCACGTTCATACTCATCATCATCTAGTTCTTCAATAGCTGGCTTATGGTCAAATTTCTAGAAATGAAAATCCATTTTATCTTTACCAAACTTGAGAGACACAGTTTGTCTCTTGCAATCTATGTTTGCTCCAGCAGTATTTAGAAGAGTTCTTCCAAAAATGATGGGACAATAAGCATAGGTATGCATATCAATTAGCACAAAATCAATGTGATATTTGTATGGTCCAACATAAATTGGAACATCTCTAATTATTCCCATAGGGACTTTTAAGTGTTTTATCTGCAAGCATTATAGTCATGTCTATATCCTCTAGTTCGGTAGGTGCTAGTTAATATTGATTTTTTAAATAACATTTAAAAGGAATCACGTTAACAACTGTCCCTATGTCATAGAAACCATAGTACGAAGTTCCTACAAAAGTACAAGGGAGAATAGGCTTACCAACTTCTCTATCTTTTACCTTACCATTGATGAACTGTCAAGCTTCTGTATCTAGGTCAATCACGTTGAAGTGAGAAAACATGGTTAGAATGTCTTCCTTTGTTGGTTCCTCGGTCTCCTATACACTTACTTCTTCAGTTTTCCTTACTTGTGCTTCTTCTTCTAGCCACTTTAGGAATATCTCTTCTTCTTCTTGTTATTAATCCTCCAGCTACTCAACCATTATATGTTTCCTTGTCGTCCTTGGGAAAGGAAGGGGTTCAACATACGGGGATACCTCCCGTAATGGTTCAATAGGAGTTGTAATTATTGGATCATCTTCTACATCTGGCTCAGGTGACGGAGTGTAATGGAGCCAGTCCTTCTTTGGAGCCACAATATGTTCTATCAAAGACTGGATAATTTACAAAATAATACCATCATCAAGTTAATGTTCATCAGCATTTTATTTCACCTTATCGGATTCTTTATAAGCATTGAGACAATCATATTAAATTTATATGCCTCCTTTGCCTCCTAAATCAAATCCCCATGTTTCTCTATTAGGGCGAATACGTTCTAAAAGTTCCCAATCTTTAGCTATAGTTAACTCCATAAAGGAGCCTATGAGGTTCTTGAAGTGTGTAATTTCCCTTCTTACTTCAGCAATCTTAACCTTGGGAAAGAATCAAATCACAAATACTCCTTTAAGTTTCTCCCAAGTGTCTATTTTATCTGCAGGGAAAATTCTATACCAATATGGAGCAGTATTGGTTAGGGATTTGCTAAACAGTTTAAGTTTCAATTCATCAGCAGAATAGCCCCTCAGTATAAGAGTCCAACATAGCTCGGTAAAATGCATTAAATGAGTGTAAGGATCCTCATAGGATCATCTCCTGCAGAAGTGTTTTCTTTAATGATAGCGATAAAGTGAGGATTGACCTCGTATTCTGGTTTGCTTCCACTCGGGAATTCTTTGAAAAGTCCTCTATTGAATTGATTCATTCGTACGAGTGCAGTCATGGTGCTTACCTGAAACAAGTAAGCAACTTTAGTAAAATAAATAGTAAAATAAGAAACTAAGAACAAAGACCAAAAGCGCTTAGCTCCCCGGTAGCGGCGCTAGAAAATAGCTTGTTGACTGCAAGTGCATAGATCAATTGTAGCTTGTTTGGAAGTAAAGATATTGAACCCACAGAGAGATATTGGTAAAGTTATTAATGCCCCTCGTCACTATCTACCAAAGGTACTTGTAAGTTGCCTTTGATCTCAAGTAAAGATTTTTTGAAAGGTTTTTTGTTGTGTGCATAAAAGTAATTAAAACAATTAAAAGAAATCAAGTAACAAGATTGTATGAAGAAAGCATGGTGGAATTCAATATGGCTAAAAATGTTCTCCGGGATGTAGGATACACCTATAGCATGGTATTTTCATTATTAATAATTTAAGATAATATACTTCTTATGTCATGAGATATGTGGAGAGAGCTCCATAATAAGATGTTCACTACAAGGCTCATAGGAAGTCACTTTGTTGAGCCAAGAGTGGGGTCACCTCTAAATAAACACTACGATGCCTGAGAGCAGTCACCCATACAAACCACCGCAAATTAAGGGTTTCCCCATGGATATCATAATTAGCTTAAGGAGTCCCTCTTTATTCCTCCTTTGACCGTGTAGTTCACGAGTCGGCACCAATCTGTCACGGGGCCATTCCGGGTTAGATCCCAAAGCATGTCGAAAGGATTTCTCCATCCCCTTAGTCTTGACACAAGGAGTATGGGTCGACTTTCACAAGTAAATCAATTATATATCGGCAAATGGTATGGGTCGACTTTCACATACCATCTAAAGAGAGAGATCAAACACAAAACATAAATCAATTATATATCGACAAGTCATATTGACACAAGAATATATCATCTATACTACAAATTCATAATAGTGCTAGGGTTTCTCCATCTCCCCAAGAACAAAGGAACTACTCACATATGGAAGCAATCAAAAACATCATGATAATCAAATGGATGCATGAAACTACTAAAATAGATCTAGTGCAAACCACAATTGAATCTAGAATTACAATAAGATCTAATGGATGAAGGATGGGGGTAATGGTGGTGATGTAGATGCAGCGGTTGATGATGAAGGGGATGATGCGTTGTCCTCCAATGATCTGTGGATCAGTAGGGATTTCTCCCCAGCCAAGTTCCTCCTTCAGATCCCTTTTAGATGTGTTTTTTTTGTGGTTTTTGGTGGCTATCAATGTCGGATCTCTCTGCCGTATTTCCTAGGAGAAACTATTTGAAAACGCGATCCCGATGGCACCTGGTACAATCGGACGGTATAGGCGGGCTTCGCCCATACCGCAGGGAGTTATCGACACTGGTTTGCCTCTCCTCATTTGGTATTTTCTTAGGAGTGAAGGTGAATCCATAAAATGACTTTTATCACTTAAAATATCATATTATAGTATAATATGACAACTCTAATTGATAAGTTCATAATATACTTAATGATTTGGGATCCTGTAGAAATAAATACAAAAAGGTGCGCGCGAACGCAGTGAAATACAAAGATCCCTACTCTATTTGTGCAAAAAAAGGTAAATATGCTTCAATTTTAGACTCATCACCAAGGAACCTAGACAACACCATAAGAACAAACATATACTCATGCGTTACCACCTGAATCGCCAGTTTGTGGATCAAGGTAATATCAAGTTCTAAAAGGTACACATGGATACAAATGTTGTGGATCCATTGACAAAGCCACTACCACAGCCTAAGCATGAGGCACACACAAGAGAAATGGGCACTAGATGCCTAGACATGTGATGTAGGGATGATTTACTCTAGTGCAAGTGGTAGACTGTTGGGAATATGACCTAGAGGCAATCATGTACGATGATATGCCCCAAAGTATTCATAAAGTTATTAAGTCGTCCTTGTATGAACATCTGATATATATCATCGAGTACGTGATTCAGTTGTGGAACTATATAATCATGTTGTTCATTCTAAATTCCTTAGTCATAGAGGTTGTGCTAGACACACCACTTTGACTAATGTGAAAGTTGGATGATGACTCAGTTCCACTTGTCATGGGCATGGTGATGCTATTCTGACTTACATAGACTCGGCTAAAGAGTTTTGTGATCCGGACTAACCCACGGTTGATATGCAACGAGCATGTTGTCATTTGCAGTGTCAAGCAATGGTATCCTTTGACCTGAGGTGATCGCATGATCCCAGTCGTGGATCGCCAAATTAGGTTCTATCAAACGCTGTTCCGTAAACGAGAAGTCAAAATGGTAGCGTTTTTTGGGCCACGTAGAGGTAAAACAAAACTTTTCCCTCTAACGTGGTGATCCCAAGATCTAGATGAGGTAGAAGGCCACGATGATTACCACTAGACGCGTAGTTGCGGAATTGATGAAGCACGCCTGTTGAACGCAATGCATTCCTCACGATCCGATCCAATCGTCGTGGTGCTAATCGTACAACACCACCGTTGGCATCCACACATACGAGGACGAGCGTCAGTGGTGGACTGCTAGGTCCAGTACGGTGGCAGGACTATTGTGGAGCTATTGTTTCCAACGCACGGAATGACCTAACAGTCAACCCTCCTAGGTATATGCACCCCACTATATATAGGCAGTTAAAGTGGGCTCCACTGACTTGTGACCCATTCACTAAAGCCCATATTAGTCACTGTGAGTCCGACTCACTGACTCAGTCCAAATCTAGTTTAGGTCCAACCCAAACGGATATACGATTCAGATCCAATCTGAACTTGCTCCCGCTCGCCAGTGTGTGACCCCGCAGGCTCATGGAAACTTGGACATGATTGGAGGCTGACTCTTAATCGATCAGTTGGTAGTGGATGCTAGCAAAACATGCCGACTCCCAAGTACCAAAGAGTCATGATGACATGCCTTTCCAATGCTACTTTTATCCGATTCCCCTTTGCCTGACGATATACCTTGTCAGACTATAGGCAAATAATTGTCATGCCTTAAATAGTCCGACTCTCTTCTCAATTCAAGATATGTGGTTCATCCGACTAACTCTTAGTCGACCGCCTCGGTTAACACCTAACCGAGTCGTGCGTGACCATGCTTTCCAAATCATATCATTTGAGACGGCCTAGAGAAAATCACTCCAAGTGGAGGGGAAAAATCCCATCTTGGATATTCACATCACGTAGCTTGATTCTTAGTCGACCCGAACTCTGACTTTATAACTGCACAGCTATGGAACAACGTTTGATAGAACCTAAGTCCGTGATCCTCAACTCGGATTGTGCAATAACCTCAGGTCTAAGGAATACATTGATTGAGACATACAGATGAAAACTTGTTCGCTATATCTCAATATGGGTCAATCCGACTCACTAGACTCTTTAGCCGAATCTATGTAAGTCAAAATGGCATCTCCATGCACATGACAAGTGGAAATGAGTCATCATCTGACTTTCACACTGGTCTAAGTTGTGTGTCCAGCACAACCTGGATGACACAGGATATTTAGTACAAACAACATGAATATATAGTTCGACAAATGAATCACATATTCAATGATATACATATGATGTTCATGCAAAGACAACTTAATAACTGGATGAATACAATGGGAATTACATCATACATGATTGCCTCTAGGGCATATTCCCAACAGTCTCCCACTTGAACTAGAGTCAATCTGCCGACATAACATGTCTAAGCATCTAATGCCCATAGATCTCAGGTGCGCCTCATGCTTCGGCTATGGTAGCACCTTTGTCAACAGATCTGCAATATTTGCATCCCTGTGTACCTTTCATAAGTTGATATCACCCTAATCCACGAACTGGCAAATCAGGTGGTACCACATGAGTTATTCTTCTGGTGTTGCCTAGGTTCCTTGTCTTGTGCTATAGCACCATTGTTGTCACAATACACGTCTAACAGATTGGACGAGACCTAAACCACACCAAGATCCATGAAGAAATTCCTCATCCAAACAACTTCCTTTGCTGCCTCCGAGGTGGCAATATCTCCTTCTCTGTTGTAGATGCAGACATAGTCTCTTTCTTGGAACTCTTTCAGCTCACATCCCCTCCGTTTATCACGAACACATATCCGGATTGCGAACGAATCATGAGAGTCAGTAAGATAACTCGCATTCGTGTAACCCTTTACACAAAGTTTATCTTCACCTTCATAAACCAAAAACATATCCTTAGTCCTTCTCAAGTACTTTAGGATATTTTTAGCTGAAGTCTAGTGGATTTATCTAGGATCAGCCTGGTATCCGCTCACAACCCTTAGATCATAGGAAACATCTGAGCTAGTACAAATCAGGACATACATGATGGATCCGACTATAGAATCATATATAATCAAACTCATTCGACCTCTCTCATCAATCGTCAAAGGACACCGAGTCTTGCTAAGTTTTACACCACGGGACATCGGTAAGAACCCTTTCTTAGACGATTCCATGTTGAACTTTGTAACCTCCCAATTTCAGCAACCCTGATTTATTGTCAAAAAGGAAAAAATCATGGGTACCAAAAAAAAATTCTTGCTGAGTGTTGCATTGTTTCTTACTTGTTTGCTTGTGTGCATGCAACTGATTGTGTATTATATGATATACTCCTTACCTCAACACTAGTTGAAAAAACTATTTTACAAAAGAGATGTCCTGGCTCATCTTTCATATTATCAAATGTTCTAGCATTTCAAACTTGAGCCAAGATGACTTTGACACAAAAAAATCTTTCACTAGTTTCTATTACCAAAACTATGGAGGCCTATATATAACCTCCTTATGTTTTCAAGACAGAACTTCAACTACTGTTATCTCTAGGTTTTTCCAAAACCTTTCCTAAAATATTTTATGTCGTGGGAATGGCCATGGCAGATGATACCAGGGGTAGTGAGTAGTAGGATTTGGGGCAAGAGGGATCAGCCATCGGCGGAGCGAGATGAGGGCAAAGATAGAGGGATTTACCCAGGTTCGGCCCCCCGTAGGGTAAAGACCTACTCCTGCTAGATTGTATTATTGCTTGAGTACAATGGTGGTGTGCTCGGTGGCTAGGCAGCGAGTAGATGGGGTGTATGATGGAACGTGAGTGCAGAGAGTACCCTAGGGAGGTTTATATAGGGGTACCTCGCTAGGGTTTATAGATATACAACCGGTTAGTTAAGGACTTGGAGGATTTGACCTAATCCGACTGGGCATATCTACGCTTCTAGGCCTCCAGCTTCCAGTCGGTAGGCTTCATCAGCCGCATTCCAGACGTCGTCCTGCAGGCCCACTCGCCTGGGGCTTGGTCCAGTAGGAAACATCCTACTGGGTATACCCCATTCGGCATATCCCCATCAGTAGTCCCCGAGGCCATCGTTAGTTCGGCGCATGTGTTCTTTGGCAGTCGGAGTAGGCGGGTCCAATTTGGACTCCCATTCGAATCGGAGGTGGACTCAATCAATGAAGGAAGGAATCTCCTGGGTGTGTCTTCAGTCGCAGCATTGGTGACCAGTCAAATCGCAGCATCGGGGAGTCGAGAGAGTGAATTTGTCCCATCAATTTGGTCAAACTAGCCGTCGGGTATTCCAACGGTAATATTGGCGTAATTACCACGAGGTAACAGCTCCTCCGTGACTGGTGGGAAGCGCCCCTTTATAAGGAGAGCGACAAGGAGAGCTGCGAATCTTCTTCGCATTTCTCCACCATCATGCACCCTTAGCCTTCCATCTCTGCCCGATCCAGAATTTCCAAACCGAGGGAGTATTGATCTTGTCGATGGCGCCTCCAAAGGATATGTGGGGAAAATCCAAAAGCATCGCAGCCTCGCTGAAATCCTTCCAGGAAGCGGGGATTCTCTGCAAGGGGAAATGGTGAATCCCTGTGGCCGGGGAGACGGATCCTAAAGCCTGCGCCGGAGAGTTTATCTGTTTCTTGAGGCACCTAGAGAGGGGGCTCGACTAACCCACATCAATCTTCTTCCGGAGATTCTACGCATATTACACGATCAAGCCATTAGATCTAGGGCCACACAACATCAAGCAGCTCGCCATCTTCATGGTCTTCTGCGAGTGTTACTTGGGTTGACACCCCTACTTTCCCTTGTGAATGGATCTATTCCATGATCGCTTCAGCCGCGAAGGGGCAGGCAGACCAATCCTGGCAGTGAGAAGCGTTACCTTCAATTTGAAAACCAAGGACACATTCTTGGAGCTCCACCTGCCGAAGAAGGCCGCCATCGAGTGGAAAAAGAGCTGGTTCTACGTGAACGAGTCGACGCCAGATGGCGAAGTGTCGCTCCCAATGTATACTGCCGAGAGGAGCGAGCCGTGCCGGTTGTTGACGACCAAGCTTCCCAACAACCAGAGGATGGTCGTGGACGATATGTTGACACAGATCCAGACGCTCAAGAAGGAGGGTCTGGAAACCATCAATTTGTACAACTGCTGACTCAGGCGGCGACTGGTGCCGCTAGCCACCCGATCCCACTAGATGTATCAATACACCAGCAAAGACGACATCATGAAGTCGTTCTTGGTGGTTTGGGATGCCGACGATTATGCCGCCGCGCTGAAGAAAATTACGTAAGCGGAGTACACTGACCTTAAGGCCGGGATCGCTCCGTATACCGCTAGTGGGAAGCGCCAGACTCCAACAGTAAGTTTTTTCCTAATCTCGCAGTTGCGGTTTGTGCAATCGCGGTTTTATACTTGTTCTCATAGAATCATCATTCCCTTCTCTGTCTCAGTTGTTTCAAGTCCTGGAGAACTGGCTCCATCCAGTCGACGACGAGATCCCCAAGGAGCTTGGAGGGGATTCAGACGACTCCTCCGATAGCGAGGATGAGGCGGTGGAAGTCGCCGCGCCTGCACCCTTGGCTCGGAACACCCGCTGGCAGAAGCAGCGTGAGATCGAGGCGAGTAGGAGCCTCGAGGAGCATGACAGTGACGAAGGAGATGTGTAGGAGCATAGTTCGCGGCGCGTGGCTATGCCGGCGAAAACTGCACGGAAGACGAAGTCGCCCGCGAAGAAGGCATCGTCGAAGGCGGTGCCGCCACCCAGATCGGCGGCGGTTTTCGTGTCGGATCAGGAGCCTGACGACGTGAAGACTCGGGCCTTGACGAATGTTCCAGAGGATCCAGCTCCAGTGAAGGGATGGGGAGCCGAGGAGATGGTGGAGGGCGTGATACCACTCGTGGCGATCCCCTCGCCATTCTCAGTGGTTCCGGGGCCACGGGATGCCATGGCCATAGAGTCGAAGTCCTCTCCACCGAGGGGGCGCATGTGTTCTTTGTCAGTCGGAGTAGGTGGGTCCAATTTGGACGCCCAGTCGAATCGGCGGTGGACTCCCTCAATGAAGGAAGGAATCTCCTAGGTGTGTCTTCAGTCACAACATTGGTGACCAGTCAAATCGCAGCATCGGCGAGTCGAGTGAGTGAAGTAGGACCATCAATTTGGTCAAACTAGCCATCAGGTATTCCAACGGTAATATTGGCATAATTACCACGAGGTAATAGCTCCTCCGTCAATGGCGGGAAGCGTCCCTTTATAAGGAGAGTGACAAGGGGAGCTTTGAATCTTCTTCGCATTTCTCCACCATCGCGCACCCTTAGCCTTCCATTTCTGCCTGATCCAGAATTTACAAATTGAGTGAGTCTGGATCTTGTCGATGGCGCCTCCAAAGGATATGTGGGGAAAATCCAAAAGCATCGCAGCCTCGCGGAAATCCTTCCAGGAAGCGGGGATTCTCTGCAAGGGGAAATGGCGAATCCCTGTGGCCGGGGAGACGGAGCCCAAAGCCCGCCCCGGAGTGTTCATATGTTTCTTGAGACACCTGGAGAGGGGGCTCGACTAACCCACATCAATCTTCTTCCGGCGATTCTACGCATATTACGCGATCAAGCCATTAGATCTAGGGCCGCATAGCATCAAACAGCTTGCCATCTTTGTGGCCTTCTGCGAGTGTTACTTGGGTTGCCACCCCTACTTTCCCTTGTGGATGGATCTATTCCATGACCGCTTCAGCCGCGAAGGGGCATGCAGCCCAATCCTGGCAGTGAGAAGCGTTACCTTATAGTTGAAAACCAAGGACACACTCTTGGAGCTCCACCTACCGAAGAAGGCTGCCAGCGAGTGGAAAAAGAGTTGGTTCTACATGAGCGAGTCGACGCCAGACGGCGAAGTGTCGATCCTAATGTATACTGCCGAGATGACCGAGCCACGCCGGTTGTTGACAACCAAGCTTCCCAACAACCAGAGGATGGTCGTGGACGAGATGTTGACAAAGATCAAGATGCTCAAGAAGGAGGGTCTGGAAACCATCAATCTGTACAACTGCTGACTCAGGTGGCGACTGGTGCCGCTAGCCACCCGATCCCACTGGATGTATCACTACACTGGCAAGGACGACGACACGAAGTCGTTCTCGGTGGTTTGGGATGCCGACTATTATGCCGCCACACTGAAGAAAATTACGTAAGCGGAGTACACCGACCCGAAGGCCGGGATTGCTCCATATACAGCTAGTGGGAAGCGCCAGGCTCCAACAGTAAGTTTCTTCCTAATCTCACAGTCACGGTTTGTCTAGTCGCGGTTTTATACTTGTTCTGATCGAATCATCATTCCCTTGTCTATCTCAGTTGTTTCAAGTCCTAGAAAACCTGGCTCCCTCCAGTCGACGATGAGATCCCCAAGGATCTTGGAGGGGATTCAGACGAGTCCTCCGATAGCAAGGACTAGGCGGTGGAAGTCGCCGCGCCTCCACCCGTGGCTCGGAACACCCGCGGGCAGAAGCAGCGTGAGATCGAGGCGAGAAGGAGCCTCGAGGAGCGTGACAGTGATGAAGGAGATGTGCAGGAGCATAGTTCGTGGCGCGTGGCTATGCCGGCGAAAACTTCACGAAAGCCGAAGTCGCTCGCGAAGAAGGCATCACCGAAGGCGGTGATGCCACCCAGATCAGCGGCGGTTTTCGAGTCGGATGAGGAGCCTGACGACGCGAAGACTGGGGCCTCGACGAAGGTTCCGGAGGATCCAACTCCAGTGAAGGGATCGGTAGCCGAGGAGATGGTGGAGGGCGTGATCCCACTCGTGGCGATCCCATCGCCATTCCCAGTGGTTCCGGGGCCACGGGATGCCATGGCCATAGAGTCGAAGTCATCGCCACTGAGAGGGGCGCATACGTCGCTCGGGCCGGAAGTGCCCACGGCTGCGGCCTCATCATCGAAGAAGACCGCAGTGTCATGGGCCACGAGCGTGTTTGAGAGGGGGCTCACTCGCAAGCTAGGCCCGGACTTGAAGAAGCCATCTCACATCAGCATTGGCATGCGCTCTCCAAGTAAGTTTGCGCCGGCCTCATCATCGGGGTCGTTTAGTGGATCACTAACCGTGTCATTTTTCAGGACTGGTGCTAAGAAGATCGGTCACCCTTTGGTGGCCAAGGTTCGGCCAGTCTCCCCTGGAGGGGAGGCTGACCCTTCAAGAAGAGAAGTTATGCAGTCGAGGCGCCAGTTGAAGGAGCGAAGAAGAAGAAGGAGGGTGATTCCGCTGCTATGATGGAAGGGCTAGTCGACGCACCGCTCGAGGCGCTAGTTAGAGCAACCGTTGCCTTGGAGGTTGAAGCGGTTGGAAGCACGCGCTGGGCGAGTCGACCACGCAGACAGCGGCGTCGGTTCCCACGGCTAGGCCCCCTCGAGATCTTCACGAAACTTGCGAAAAACCCTAACTCCCAATCTCGCCAGTCACCTCCAAACACTCGCAATGGCTAGCAGCAGTTCTTCTCCCTTGATGGCAGCGTCTGGCGAATCCGCGGCGAAGCCAGCGAGCTCCATCGTCGTGCCCCCAGAGGGCCTGGTCATCCCCGTCTCTGCGGTGGTCGAGACCACTGGCGGCGACCACAATCCAGCGGCGTTAGAGCTGTTGGAGGAGGAAAACGACTCCCACAAAGGCGACTTGCGCGGTTCGTATATCACAGACCGCGACATCAAGGAGTTGATCGTTGAAGGCTACCTCCCTGCGACGGAGGGGCTCGCCTGGAGGGCGGCTCCGGCCGGCGAGGTCACACCTTCTCCCCAAGCCGGAGAAAATGTGTACCTCAAAGCACAATTGGTACGCGGCGTCTCCCTGCCCATCTCTAACTTCTTGCTTGCTGTCTTTAATCATTACCAAGTATAGCCCCAAAACCTCTCTCCCAACAGTATCCTAGCGCTTAGCAATTACGCGGCGCTTTGCGAGGGTTACCTAGGGATTAGGCCTAGGCTAGATCTCTTTGTCTATTTCTTCACCGTCTAATGCGAAGCCGGAGCCAGCAAGGACGAACTTAGAAATTGTGGCACTATTAGCGTCAAGATCCGACCTGGTCGGCGCTTCCCCGACATCGTGGTCCACGAGTCCTACAAGAACTGGCAGCATACTTACTTCTATGGCCCAGATATCCCTCTAGCCGGCCGAGAAGTAACATACCCGGACTTTGTCGATGGAGCAGCCGCTGAAACTTCGACATGGAGATCCCAGGCCTCCCTTACCTCCGACCTCGACGCTTCCCGCGCTATAAGACGGATATACTGGCTTGTAGAGACGTATTTGACCGGCTTGGACCTAGCCATGTGCTGGTTGATCAGGCGAATCCAGCCTCTGCAGCACCGCTCGAAGCTGATGCACGAGTATACCAACGATAGAAGGGATAGCCTCCGCATCTCCGTGGACAATTTCTCGAGCGACTCCGTCAAGCTCCGCCTCAAGGACATCGTCAAGGTGAAGGACAAGAAGCATGGTTTCACTATCACCTACGACATGTTCGTAGAGAGCAAGTGCCCAAAGGTAACTATTTATTTTCCGTGTATGACATATACTCCAGTTCTTCCGTCTTAACCCTTTTCATCTCATCTAGCACGGTGACCTCTCACTTAACAGCTTAGCGATCTAGAGGAGGATAACATGGCTGTCCAAATCTATGATCCAAAGATGAAGGAATTAACGGTCGTGTCTGACGACGATGTTCCGTTGTCGCGAAAGCGGAAGAGCTCCACCTCTGACGCTGGCGATAGAGGCAAGAAGAAGACGGAGGGTGGAGCCTCCAAGAAGACTACCGCCGCCCTGGAGGCGGAGAAAAGAAAGACTATTGGGATCCCCTTTGCCAAAGCACCCCCTCTTGTGTAAGCTTCTTTCTCTCTGACATTGTCCATTTATCTGTTTTGTTCCTGTACTTATGCATTTTGCACGTTTCAGGAAGAAAGCTACGACCAGCTTGAAGAAGACCTCCAAAACATCGGGGGCTTCTAGAACCATCAAGGACATGCTGCATCGCGACGCATCGCCCCAATCACTCCCATCGTCAAGCCTTCCTCCGCTCCGACAAGCTCACAAGCTAAGGAAGCATCTGGCCCTTCCACCATGGAAGTGGACTCAGGTGCCTCTACCGAGCTTGTTGTTGTCGGCGAGCAGGCGACGCAGGAAAGTGCCGCACAGAAAAAGGCTGAAGCTCCGGCTAAGGATGCCATCGGTTGCGGTAAGGCGGTGGTGGAAGCTCATACATTTGCCTAAGGCGGTGACCCCGCACCCAAGAAAACCATAGAGTATCCAAAGATAGTCTACCCGGTACTTAGACCGGGTAGCACTGCTCTGGTTCCTGGTGCGGCGCCGACATCTCCGACGTGCGGTCTAGAGGAGCTTCTCCGGCAATCAGAGATCTTGCAGGGAAACAGTGTATCTTTGGCAAGCTGCTGGCTGAGAGTGCTACTAACCTCAAGATCATTGCACTTGTAAGTTATTTTTGCCTTTTCAATTTCATATGAATATCCCACTGTAGCCTCCGAGGATGTAGACGGAAAACCATAGGTCTTTGCGTCTAGATGCTCTAAGAGTGACTAAGCTGGAAAACTTCTCACTGTATCCCCGAAGCATATAGGTGGAATGAATTATTCCGACTAGATGCTTTAAGAGTAGCATACGTAGTGTTTATAAATTTCAATACTATAGCCCTGAAGCTTCTAGTTGTAATTGAATTAGTTCCGACTAGATGCTTAAATAGAAGCTAAGCATACATCCGAGTTAAAAACTTTATACTGTAGCCCCCAAGCTTCTAATTGAAAACTGAATTAGTTCTGACCAGATGCTTAAAGAAAGACTAAGCATATTGCTAAGTTAAAAACTCTCGTTGTAGCCCTCGAGCGTCCAGGTGGAAATTTTCCGGCTAGATGCTCCAATTAGACCAAACAACGTTTAACTTTTCTTTTTTCCACAGAACAAGAATGCTCGAAGGGGCATGGCCAACGACAAGTACCAGAAGATGCGCGCGGACTTGGAAGCCGAAAAGGGTAAAACTGCCTTCTTGAAGGAAAAAATCATCAAGAGCAAGCGTCTGTTTTTCCTTTCTTTTTCGTATTCTGACTTAAACTTGTGTATTCTCCGAGTACTCACTGTGTACTTTTCTTTCTCCGACTTGCAGAAACCATTTCCAAGGCTAAGTACATTGTCGAACAATCCAAGAAGATTCAAGAGCTGGATAGCGAGAACAAGATCGTTAAGCACGAGAGGAAGGACATGCTGAAGATTCATGAAGAATCAACGAAATCCCTGCAGGACTCCGCCACCGTGGAGATGAACCGCTTGAAGGAGGAGATATCGATCTTAAGAGATCAGAAGAAAGCTGCTGATGAGAAGAATCGGCGCCATCATGAGGCGTACAAGCTCCTCCAACAAGAACGGGACTCCTTGGAGGATACCCTCTGGCAAGATGAGGCTAGCATCTTTAGGAAGTGATTCTCCGTCTTGGATTTCTGTAGTCTAGATACTATGAATTTTTGAAATCATGTGCTCCTTTGTCGGAATTTGCAGCTCCTATGGGTTTAACCCGGTCGCCTCCTCCGGCAAAGGAATGCATGGTTCTTGCCGGCAACTTCATCAACACCGCCATCGCGCAAGCCAAAGAGATTGCCAAGCCCCTTCAGATCAACATCAAGGAATCAGACTCTATGGCGAAGTACTCGGAGATCATGCGCCGAGCCCCCGAGCGTATCACAAGCTGGAAAGCTTCATGTGCACGGGCCGGTGCCAGGATGGCGCTATCCATGGTGAAGGCACACTACGAGAATGTCGACATCGACACGGTACCCTCTGGCATCCCCGACGTAGATGACGAAGGACAAAAGATAAACCATGAGGCTATCTTGTCGTCACTAGCGGGTTATGACACCAGAGTCGCCGAGTTGGTCGACGTTAACGTCTTCGTGCCAATGAACACCATCGATGGCGGCGACCAAAGCTCCTCCGAGTCTCTTCATACTGCCGACTTCGAGGGTGGTTCTCCTGCTGCCGATGACGCTGCTTCCAAGTCGCCTGCGCCAAAGGAATGAAAAACAACTTGTAATATTTGTTTCATCTTTGATGCTTATGCAGAAAAAACTATGTATTAACTTAAGGCAGAAAACAATGATGTATGTCCTGCTACTTAAGAACTAGTTCCAGCATGTATATATATTTAAGCAAGTGCTGGCTTATCCATTACTTTGGTTCTTATGCTTGACGTTTCGTGAGTCGGAAGACTCGTTGTCGGAACCATGTGCTAAGGTGATGATGCCCAATGGCACCGTCAATAACCTAAGCACAAAATCACCGACAATAAGTGCCAAAAGTCACTACTCCAGAATCCACATAAAAACGATAAAGAACGTGTAGACCAGAAAACTTAAGCTAACGCCCGTAGGCGGAATTTGGACAAGTGCAATCGCAAAACTTGTGCATAAAGGTTTTATATGATCCAAAAATGAACACTAAAGGAGGTATTAGACTCAGAAATATGAGTGAACCAGAGAGCTTTATTTCATTGATCATATAAGAGCTACACAATTAGATAAAAAATGCTAAGTGTAAAAAGGACGTAGGTGTGCTATGTTCCATGGACGATCAAGCTCCGGGTAGTCATCATCAGGGTCACGTCGCTTACGCTTATGATCCTTGTTGGGTATATCCTTCAGTTCAGGATTGTCAACGAGGTAGTAAAACCCATTGAGTAGCACCTTTCTTATGATGAACGGTCCTTCCCATGGCGGGGATAATTTGTGTGACTTCTTCTGCTTAAGTCGGAGCACCAAATCCCCCTCTTTAAACGAGTGATGCCGAATGCGGCGACTATGGTAGCTGTGTAGCTTCTGCTGGTAGATGGCGGATCTTTGGCATGCCAAAACGCGCCCCTCCTCGAGAAGGTCCACATTTAGGCGTCTGGATTCTTCAGCGTCATCTTCGTCATAGGCGGCAACCCTTGGTGCATCGTGAAGTATGTCGGAAGATATGATGGCTTCTGCTCCATATACCATGACGTAAGGGGTGTAGCCGGTGGATCTGTTTGGTGTAGTTCGTAAACTCCACAACACAGATGGCAATTCTTCCGCCCAGGCTCCAGCTGCTTTATGTAGCGGTGTCTCAAGACGTGGCTTTATTCCCTGCAGAATTAATCCATTGGCTCGCTCAACCTGACCATTGGATTGTGGATGTGCCACCGATGCAAGGTCAAGTCAGATGCCCTTCTCCCAACAATAATCCTCCACTTCTCCGAGTGACAAGTTGCTGCCGTTGTCTGTGATAATGCTATGTGGGTTACCAAATCTCACCACTAGATCCCATACAAACCTGAGGGCAGTTTCCCCATCAAGATTTCTAATGGGTTTAGCTTCTATCCATTTAGTGAATTTGTCAACCGCTACTAGCAGATGTGTAAACCCACATGGTGCCATTTGTAACGGTGCCACCATGTCTAGCCCCTAGACTGCAAACGGCCAAGTTATTGGTATTGTTCACAATTCTTCAGTAGGAACATGTGGTTGTCGGGCATAATACTGGCATCCCATGCATGTCTCAACCAGCTTGTCGGCGTCCGCCTTCGCGGTCAGCCAGTAGAATCCTTGCCGGAAGGCTTTTGCGACCAACGATCGAGGAGCGGCGTGATGCCCGCAATCTCCGAGATGGATTTCTCATAGGATTTCAATACCTTCTAGCTAGGAATCACACTTTAGGTATACACCAGTATTGCTACTTTTGTAGAGCTGTCCATTTATTATGGTATAGCCCTTCGCTCGACGTACTCTTTGTCGTCTTTCGACTTTGTCGTCGGGCAAAGTTCCGTGTTCGAGATATTCCATGAACGGTTTTGTCCAAGCCGGATGGACCTTTGCCACCATGTGGACGAAAGAGTCAACTCTATCCGGGTTGTCGATGTTGGCTCCCTTCACGGATGGTGTCCGTAGATGCTCTAGGAAAACTCCTGGCGGAATTCATTTGCACCTTGAACCAAGCTTAGATAGTAGATCAGCCGCCTTGTTTTGCTCCCTAGGTACATACTTGACTTCGTAGCCCAAGAAGCTCTTGGCTATCTCGTCCACGCATTCCAGGTGCCAGCCACCTGCTGGGCAACCAAGTCGGAATCTCCACAGCAAACTATGCGCTTGATGCCAATATCCTTGGCTACGCGTAGTCCGTGAATGAGTGCTTCATACTCCACCATGTTGTTTGTAGCCTCGAAGTGGATTTGTAGAACGTAGTGTAGCTTGTCGCCAGTTGGTGACTGTAGCAATACACCAGCCCCCGAGCCGTTGAGCAGCTTTGATCCATCAAAGTGCATCACCCAGTACTCTGGTTCCGGCAACGGAGTAGCATCTGGCATCTCCGTCCAATCTGCGATAAAGTCCGCCAAGACTTGTGACTTGATAGCGTCGCATCTCTTGTAGGTGATCTGGAAGGCGGCAAGTTCAATTCCCCACTTTGCGACCCTTCCCGTAGCGATAGTGGAGTCTTGCTCACCACTGTGATTGGGTGCTCCTGAAAGTAATGCCCCAGCTTTCGAGAAGCAAGGAATACTCCATAAGCTATCTTTTGGTAGTGCGGGTAACGCTGCTTGGACTTCGTCAAGACCTCACTCACATAGTAAATTGGTCGTTGAACTCCGTGCTCATAGCCTGGTTCCTTCCACTCTACCACGACGACGATGTTGATTACCCGGTTGGTTGCCGCCATGTAGATTAACATGGGCTCTCCAGGCTCGGGTGCTACAAGGATGGGCGCTAAGGAAAGAATCTCCTTGAGCTGCTTCAATGCTGCATCTGCTTCGTCCATCCACTTGAATTTGTCGGCTTTCTTGAGCAACTTGTTCAGCGGAAGAGCCTTCTCTCCAAGTCGGCTGACAAACCGACTAACTGCTGCAACATAACCTGTTATTCGTTGAATGTCCTTTAGGCATGTCAGACGGTTTATGTTTAAGATGGCCTTGATTTTCTTCAGGTTAACCTCGATTCCACGCTGGGAAACGATGAAGCCCAACAATTTGTTGGCTGGAACCCTGAAGACGCACTTCATAGGGTTAAGCATCATGTTGTATTTCCGGAGATTATCAGAGGTTTCTTTTAAGTCGAAGATTAAGTCATTTGACTTTTTAGACATCACCGCTATATCGTCCACATAGGCATGAACGTTTCGACCAATTTGGTCATGAAGGCAACGTTGCATTGTCCGCTGGTACGTAGCGCCTGCGTTTTTTAGCCTAAAGGGCATCGTAACATAGCAAAACATGTTGTATGGAGTAGTGAACAAAGTGGACAATTGTTCTGACTTCCTCATCTTGATCTGGTGGTATCCTGAGTATGCATCGAGAAAACACACAAGTTCCGAGCCAGCCGTTGAGTCAATGACTTGGTCAATGCGAGGCAAAGCAAACGGATCTTTGGGGTAAGCCTTGTTCAAGCCGGTGTAATCAACGCACATTCTTAATTCTTTGGTTCCCTTTTTGGGGACAAGTACAGGATTGTCCACCCATTGGGTGTGAAGGACTTCTCGGATAAAACTAGCCTTAAGTAACCTAGCTATCTCTTTGCCTATGGCGCGTCTCTTCTCATCTCCAAAGCGTCGTAGAGGTTGCTTCACTGATTTGCAGTTTGGATCAATGTTTATGCTGTGCGTGACAAGTTCCCTAGGTACACCTTTCATGTCGGCAGGTTGCCAGGCAAAGAAGTCCCTATTCTCACGGAGGAACTCGACGAGCGCGCTTTCCTATTTAGGATCCAGGTTCGTCCCAATGGCGGTGGTCTTGGAGGCATCGCCTACCACAGGTTCCACCGGCTTGGTCTCGATGGTGTCCTTGAATGCAGGAGCGGAGTCGGAAATCTGTTTCTTCGACGCGGGCATCTCTGAGTCATAGACCTTACTCTGGATATCTTTGAATTCTTCGCTGTAGAGGACATCTTCCGCGAAGGCTGCTTCATTAATATCGCAGTCCCTTGCCTTGGTAAAGCTTCCGGATACGGTGATTACACCGTTTGGTCCGGGTATCTTGAGTTTGTTGTAGACGAAGCATGGCTTGGCCATGAAGGTGTGGAATATGTCGCGGACGGATATGACGTTGTACACGCTCTTGAAGGGGACCACCTCAAAGGTCATGCGCTCTTGGCAGTAATTATTAACATCGCCAAAGGCAACCTGATGTGTGATGCACCCAAGGGACTGAGCCTCCCGACTAGGAAGTACACCGTGGAAGATGGTGTTGGTCCGCCTTAGGTTTGCCTCCATCAAGTTCATCATCTGCAGTGTATCCAGGTACATGATGTTGATGCTTCTTCCACTATCCACCATACACTTGGTGAACTCCACGTCGTCAATCAAAGGGTTGATGACCATGGCGTATTGATTCCTCGTAGGGATGAGGTCTGGGTGATCCTTCCTGTCCCAAGTAATTGGAACTTCTGACCAGCGCAGGTACTGGGGAACTAGGGGTAGAGTGGCCATCAGTATCATCATAGAGGTCTTCTGTTGGCGGCGTGCTTGGGGTCAACATCCTCGTCCATGTCACTTGAATCCTTGGACTCCTCCTCCTTCTTCTTCCCCTTGCCCTTGCCTCGCGGTCTATTCTTCCGACTTTGCTTGTAGCCGGACTCTGGGTCTTCCTTGAGGTCGTTGACGAACTTGCAGTGTCGATTGGTATGGGTGGCCTTGCTGTTGACATCGAGGTGTATGAGGCACAACATATCGCGGTACTCTTTGTAGGTTTGGGGAACGAGGAGCTGTGCCGAAGTAGTTTCACTTCCTCGTTGCTGCCCACAACCAGCTCCCCATCCTCAGCCACGTTGTCCGCTATCACCTCGTCCTGCAAAGTTCATGGCGACTATGTCGGGACATTGATTCTCTTCTGGAGCGATTTTCCGCTTTGTACTGCTGTTTCTCCGAGCTTGAGTTGGAACGGCCGTTGCCGGCATAGAGCCGCGAACATCGTCTTAGGCAGCTGCGAACTCACTAGCTAATTGAATCATCTAGTTCAAGTCAAGCTGGTGATTGTCCTGCAAGCGCTTTAGCTTATGTCGGAGCAACGTGCCCCTTTCCAACCCATCGATGAAGGCATCAATGGCAGTTTGAGCATGCACTCCTGCGCAGGAATTCTTCATATCGAGCCAGCAGGAGAGGTAGGCACGAGATGTCTCGTCTTTCTCTTGCACGCACCGATGTAGATCACCAATAGTGCAGGGACGTTTGTACGTACCCTCGAAGTTCTTGGTGAATGCCTCTTGCATGTCCAACCAATTGCATATGGATTTCTTCAGCAAGTCATCAATCCATTGACGGGCTGTGCCCGCCAACATCAATGGGAGGTACTTGACGACAACGTTGGGTTTACCCCCGGCAATCTCTGCTGCGTTGCCGTATTCCTGCAACCATGTAGCTGGCTTAGCGATTCCGTCATAGGGCTTGATGGTCTTGTCAATCCAGAAACCTTTGGGGTAAGTTGCGGACCGTATCGCAGGTCCAAAGCAACGTGGTCCCAGGTATGGTCCTACCCGGGCCTCGTGGATCATATCAATCCGTGAACGTGCATCGTATGGCTCCGGGTTTTTCTTCTTCTTGTCAACAGGGGATGGGCTACGTGAACGACACGGGCCTCCTCTGCCATGGTGACTGCTAGGTGTCGACGGAGGAGGAGGTGGCGGTGGGTTATCCTTCTTGCTATTACCCTCCTACGACGCCTCATGCCTATCGTGGTTGCTTGTCGGACGCGGAGGGTCATGGTGTGACCTTCTCTTGTGTCCCTGGTTGCGTTCTCTGCCATGACGGGTCTGCTCCGATGTAACATCCCAGCATTTAGGACTAAATTAAGGTTAGATTTAGTATTCTGTGCATCTGCATGCATGCATCTGAAAATCCGGGGAATTTTTTTTGCCAAATTAAAAGACTAGAGTGATCAGAATTCTCACTCCGATGAATTAGGTTTTGTGACATCAGAAGGGGAGTGCGATGAATTTTGACATGACCTCTATTGTTTTATGGAGTTATGAGGGAAGAAATTTGACTTATTAAAATCCAACATTACAATATTATTTTACAATAAAAGAATAAAGGAATATTACAATGAAACATATAAGAGAATAAAGAAAATGGAAAGTGAATTACAATAATTAAACAAATAGAAGAATTCTTTATTAAAATAATATATATTACATTCTTCTTTTATAATAAAGGAATAATAAGAATGGTTACAATAATAAGATAAACTAATGTATTACAATGACTTTACATTAATTCTTGACAGAAAAGGAAATTACAAAAATTGGATAAAAAGAAAATCCTAAACTAATTTTCATCTTTACATCTTCCATCTCCGATCTTGTCCCTGTAAAAGTATGAAGTAAACAATATATAGTATAAAGAAGTTTTGGGGGGTTAGAATTACTCTCAGTAAGGCAATGTGATGCATTTCTTGTCACATCATTGAGTTTTAGAGAAGAAAACAAGTAAAGTGTAAATCTGTCTCAGCACAGCATCATTGACATAAATGGGGCAAGTTTCACCAATTTAGTAAAAGGTAAAAGTCAAATAGTAGAACCATCAGCAAATATCAAGATATTTTAACTTGATCTGATCCCACACACACCACATCAAGCATACAGGCAGCACACACACCACATGCAGCTGTTGTGTTGTCAAAACCACAACTAGCACATGAAGTAGATAAGCAAAAAGGCACCAGCCATAGCAGGGTTACTAGCATATCCATCCCACACACACCACCATCCATAGTTCCTCCACTAGCTCTAGAGAACCACAAAGAACATCATATGTTCTTATTAGATGTTTCCAATAACACACAACTCAAACCACATCACTAGCAATCTAGTTTCAATCTTGCACTCCTAACAATCTGGTTGCTTCAATGAGCTATCCAGATGTAGGTCAGGATCAAACAAGATAAGGAGGAGGAGAATATCAATAAGGAGGCTAGTAGCAGATTAGGGAGGAGAAGGTCAACAAGATCAAAACCACAGCAATAGGAAGAGCTACTCAAGTTCAATTTAAGACATACCAAGCATCAACACATGCTAATCAACATAAGGTTGCTATTCCTCTCTAAGACAGCCAAAATCTCTGATGTCAATGGATCTCCTATTTTCTTTTCCCAAGATGGATTTAGGGTAATAGGAAGCTCTCAGTATAGTGTAGAAGTGCTACACTAATTTCATCCCAGAGCTGTGAAAAGACAACAAGTAATTGTTCTTATTATACATCTGGCCTCAGAACCACATCATAGGCAAGGGTTGGACTAAATCTTAGTTAAGGATATTTTAGCAGATCATATAGTTGATCTAGACAACTATGCATCCTCCAGAGAGGTACTACAGTAGCTAGATCATCTATAAAGGCTACAAATCTTACATATAGGACATAGCCAATAAATCAAAGCACCAACTTTATGAAATCTTAAGCAATCAAAATCATTTTCCTAGGTGAGAGTCACCAGGAACCATTCCATCCATTCAAAGATCTAGGTCTCAGCTTTATGCATCATTGACCAAGATCACATATTAAGATTCAGCATCTAGATCATCCACACTAGAGGATATCATTTTTTCCACACTCTACTTGGCAAGCTTAGCTTATACAGTAATGGAGATCACTGTGTTCCATCCTAAGGGAGGCATCACAGTGATATCATTAGTGAATCTACAAAATCCACCAACATTGCTTACAAGACACATCCATACAAGATTAATCACTTTCCTAGACACATTCTTTAAATTCTGATCTCTCTGTCAACCTGGTTAGGCAATAAGATCAATCCTGATCATCATTTTAACCTGAAACATATCCCATTTTTACTGCCATATCTAACAGATATAATGTTACAGAAAAACTACTTCCTGAAGCAAAGCTTCAGCAAGTCAAGAATCAGAACATTAAGATTGCAGTATACATTTAGAATCCAAGGAATTATATCCAAACCATGTGTTTGAATCCAAATAGTGCCACTGTATAAATTTAAGCAGGGGCATTGTAGTTCTAGCTAAACTAACCACCATCAAAACATGGTGAACATCCTCTCAGTATCTTAAAGGGAAATCCAAACCACAAGTTTGCATACAGCATTGTAGGATATGAGTAACCATGCATGTTAGAGAATTTGTATAAGCAGAAAAGTTCCATATTAGTCCTTATCAAGACTACCAACAATAATAACAGTAGCCACAGTGAGGTTAAGTTCCCCACTACAGTATCAATGTTAAGCCATCATGAATAACCCAAATCATTTATCCATAGACAAACAATTGAAGATAATTGAAAGTGTCTTTTAAGCAAATATGTGAAAAATCCTTTATCCCCACATTTCACTGTCATACCATAGCACGAATGTTTGATCATTTTCTTAAGGAAATTCCACTAGATATCATCTCTGTTTATTCAAAATAGAATTCCAACTACTGATAATATGCAAAGCAGAGGCATAGTAGAATATTGTTTAACAACTCAATCATCGATAACCAAAAAGGGGCATCCATCCATCGCCATGCATATACACCAGCGCAAAATAATGTGACAGAGAGGTTTGAGAGAAAGGAAGAGGGGGGTGAAGATAAACATCTGGGCGTGTACCTGACGCCCGAGGCACAACCACCGCAGTGTGGGGAGGCAGGGCTCGCGCAACCACAACGGTGCACACACAGGGAGGACTTCACCGTATACAAACACCATCACCACATCCACCTGCGGCACGGCGGCATAGAGATCTCCCTTGCTCTGCACTGCGCCAAGCCACACCGCTGGAATCTACAAACCAACACAACCAGCACCATCATCTACATCATATCAAAGCCACCGTGAACCAGGGAGGCATCGGGGTTGCGGTTGAGCACCGTCGTCCCACCGAATAGGGAGAGGGGTAATAGATGGATTCAGTAGAGAAGGAGAAAGGGGCGGAGCCATGACAGCAGAAGGAGCATCGAGGCAAATCCGCTGCGGCCGGAGCTGGAACAGAGACCTAGGGTTAGCTAGGGCGTCGCGGTTGGGAACAGAGAGAGGGGCGCTGGTGGGGATAGAGCATAGGAGGTGGTTGCGAGGCAGCGCCGGCGAGCGGCTGCGCCGGTTGCCACCAGCAATAGCCAGAGTAGCGGCGGCGGCTGCGCATGCGTGTGAGGCAGAGGAAGGGAAGAGACAGAGAGGGGTCGCGTGTGTGTGCATTTGGTGGAGGAGGGTGTGAGTTGGGCCAGGGCTGGGGTTTGACCCCAAGCCCAATTGGGCCGGGTCAGATTAGATTGGCCATTGGGCCCAATTTAGTTGGTTTAGGAAAAGCTAAATAAATAAAAATAAATAGAAACAAAAGAATAATAGAAATTACTAAAATACCCTCTAAACCTTCTAAGCTCTAAAAAAATGTAGAAAAATCCTAAAAATATATTTAATACATCCAAATGTTTATTAAAATAATATCCACCTAAGGAAAATATAATCATATTTATTTAAGTTTAATAAAATGCAAATAAATATTAACATCCTTAAATCTCTAAATGAAATTAATAACTTTAGCAAAATCCCTAAAAATAAATAAAAATAATTGTTAGGAATAAAAAGAAATCTCTTATCTCATAAAAATACTAACTTAAAAATTTTACAATTAAAATATGAAACAAATATTTAAAGACATTAAATAATTAAGAAATTATAAAAAAAGATAACACCTAAAAATAAATAAAATTCATTTTTAAGATTTCAAGCAAGTATATTTACTAGAAAAATACTAACTATATTATTATAAAAACATTTTAAAGTTCCTAAATGATATAACTTCAATTATCTAAATTATTAAAACAATATAGCTACTTTGTTAAATATTTAAAATTCTTTCCTAAGTAAGAAATGATCTTATTTAGAACATAATCTTTTGACTCAAACTAGTTTAAACCATAATTATAATTTAATATAAAATCTAGGTGTAAACAATTAACTTTATAATATTCTTTTAAAATCCTTAACTAACTATAAGTCAAGGATTTACAAAGTTATTCTTTGCAAATCATTACAAATTCATAAATAGTCATATTTATCAAACTTGAATTTCACTAAATAAATTATAATAAAATCCATCTATTTTTTTGATTAAGAAAAATCTGAAAGTCTGATCTATAAATATTACACATGCTAAATTTACATCTTTAAAACAAAGTTCTATAATTATAAGGTTTTATTTTTTATGCTTAGGAAAAACCCTAATAATTGATAATGCTACAAATGTCATTTCTCAAATTCAATTACATTTTTATAGTTTACTTTGGTCTGAAATATCCTAAGCTAGATATATAATGACTCAAAATCATTTAAATCTTATTACAAAACCATAGCTTCAATCCTATTAATTTTCAGAGTTGAATAACTTAACCTAAGTAATATTTTCTTCAAATGTTATTCTTTTTGCCACTTCAAAAGAAACATTATACGACTTCTTTAAAGCCATGACAGCTTAAAACATGAATTTTGTAATAATTACATAATATCATGGAACCATAGAATTATATTATAATTATACTTTACTCTTCATATTTTATATGTTTATCTTTCTTATGAAGTAAACTTAAACTAAAGCAAATCTTAAATAAATCATAAATATATCTCACTGGTTATAATTGAGGAATTACTTGGGGACTTTGCATTATGCATCTCATTACTTATGCATAACAACATATTGCTTCTTTAAACATTGTCCTTACCGGGCAATGATGATATTTTTGTAGAACCCGAGGTCCAGGGTCAAGGTGACACATTCGACTACAATACTTCGCTATATCAAGGCAAGTTCACACTTGGTCATGTCCTTTGATTATTTTCTGTAAAGTAATTGCAAACTGTGTGTCATCACCTGCATTTCGAAAAGGTCGAAAACACTATTTTCATAATTAACTTGAAGTATCGGTTACTGATCCAGGGTGATCAGCTAACCTATTAAGACTGGTAGTTGGGATACCACTGCACATGAATATATCATCTAGGACTTAACAACCAATGTCTCCAGTGATTCTTGCGTCGTATATTATGTGTTAACCATGAGATTTGGAATGGAACGGAGAAGTCAGCTGGATCGGCTCCCTTTCGCATGCATTGGACACTGTTATGGGCATTTGTGAGTTGCAGATCATGGGTATAGCCGTTTTATATGGGGAAAGGTATACCGTGGATCTGGGCTTACAAAAGACAGATTACTAGTGTTAATGGTTGTTGTGTGTATCCAACTAAGGTATAGCCGTTTTATACGGGGAAAGGTCTACCTTGAGTTTGGGCATACAACAATTGCGGTGTATGCGGGGTCGCGGAGAAGGACAGTGATTGGCTTGGATCATCTACTAGGCCCCACACCATAGGAAGTGTGGACGGGAAATATTCGCTCGGTTGTGCATCAAGGATTTGATCTCTCATGGTTAAAGTGACGCACCTCTCCAGAGTGTAAGAATTGTAACTTGTTACTCCCTGTTTCGGGAAGGAGCTGCGAATGTTGTAGGATAGGAACTCCATGAAAGTTCTAGTAAACCTGTGAAGACTGACGGACATAGCTTTTCAGAATAAAAGTAACCTTTGAAGAAATGTTTACGAAAACCCGCATTGCCTACGACCTATGGTCTGTGTCTATAGATATAGTGCATCAAACACTTCTTTTTAGTGAACTTGCTAAGTACGCTCGTACTCAACGTATCTTCTTAACCCTTGCTAGATTCGGAAGACAATAACGGTCAGGAAGAGGAAATACTATATCCAATTGAAGACCAAGAAGAATTCCGCTATGAAGAACCAGAAGTATCCAGAAGCGTCGAAGGGAACAATTACGAAAACATCTATGGAATGGAGACCAACGTATCTGAAGTGTAGATGTAGCATATATAGTGATCTAGTCCAGTAGCATAGATCTCTATCCTCTATCTATATTAAATCTCGTATAAACCTTAGTTGATTCTTTATTCATTTCTTCGAGTTATTATAGTTCAGCCTGAGTCATCGGGATACCTCTATGGACCTAGGAGGATCTCAAAGTCGTCATCTAATTTCTGGTTTTAATAATGAAAATGTATGACGTGGACCCGCTTTGTTTCTGTTGTACCACTCTGAGGATGTAATATTTGCGGAATGGTATTCCGTGAGTGTTATGTCCACGACTATAGTATACTACAACATGCAGTGGTATGCTGGGTCACCACATCCGTGTTGTGGCGGATGACGATGCCGCCCTGCCTTGGCGGGGGCATATCCGTAAGATGGTGAGCCTTGGGATCTTCGCGATGTCGGGGGGATCGGGGCGGTGGCGATGGGCGACGATGTCGGGCCTTTTTTCTGGGGTCGGGGGATATGGGGATAGCATCCTTCCTGTTGCGCGCATCCCTCCGTCTTCGTTCTGATGAACCCGTCTGAGACCCGACATCAAGAGGAGATCTGTCCCTTGGCGGCTTATGTTGGCTAGATTGGCAAAACGCTGGGTCAGACTCAAGCCTCTGAGAGGTGGCCTTTTCCTGCTGCTTCACCGCCTTGGCCACTAGGTCAAAGACATGGTCCACTGCCTCAGGCGATCTATCCTGCTCCAGAAGGGTCGTGGCGATTGCGAGGTTGAGGAGTAGAGTGGGCATCAACTGTCTGCCTTCACTGTCAATGTATGGCTTGGCTTGTGCCAGCTTCAGGGGAGACCATCCTAGTTTTCGCCGTACACCAGGATCATTGATGACGCAAGCCGAAGATTTCTTGGCCTTCTGCTGTTGTTGCTGCAGAGTCTTGTACTCGGCCTCCATTGCTCTGGCTTTCTCTATGGATTTCTGCGCGTTGACCAGATCTCGATCTAGCTTAGCGCCTTGCTCCACGATGGCCTGTGCTTTCTCCAGCAGCTGCTGACGCTTCTCGTCAAGCTGGGTCACGTTCCGGATATGAGCTACGGTCAGTGGCTCGACGAGGAGGTTGCCGTACATAACTCTATTAGCTAGAGTAACTTGGGCAGTAGTAGACATAGATGCCGGAGGCGGCAGGTTTGCGGTGTTGTTGTTGCTCGGGCTGGTGCCGAGTTCCTGCGGCTGTTGTACTGGGTTAGGCAGAGGGGGCATGAACTTTGCACGATCTTCGTCGGTAGCAATAGGTTGTCCCTTCCCCTTGTTCAGCGCTGTAGGCGGAGCTCGTCCGGGTTGATCTTCATCCATCGCCGTCCCAATGGTGATGAACACCTCTTGAGACGTGACTGCGTTGTTGGCTTGATCTTCGCGCGTGTACTCCTCCTCCATCTCCTGCATGACAGAGTCTAGTTCCTCTGGACTGAAATCTATCTCCTCTAAATCTACACTGAAGTCGGCATATAGCGCGTCATTCACAGAGTCGGAGGGTGCCAGGACTTCCTCGATGACGGGCGGTGGAGGTGCAACAGCAGCGACGATGACTAGAGGTGGCGGCGCGACTGCGGCGATGGCGGGCGGAGGCAGTGATGGCGGTGGCTGAATCGGAGGGGCTCCGTCAATGAGCGCAAGCGCTTTCTGAGCTGCCACTTCGGCCTCCGCGTAGTTGTTGACGGTGTTCACCATGCCTTCAAAGGTAAGGCGTCCTGACGCCTACTGCCGTCTTAGAGAATGCCGGAGGAGCATGACATGGTCCAGTCCTTCCACAAATTGATACATAGCATCATCATCGGGGTAGTGGGCCAGATCGGCTCATATACAGAGCCACCTGGCAAGGTAGTCGCGAGGGTTTTCGCCCTCTCTCTGAACGCAACGCGCCAGATCAAAGATGGTAACCACGCCGACGAACTTGGATCTCTGCTGTCCAGACGCATGGGCGAAGCCAGCGGACTTGCAACGATCTTCCACTGTTATGTCCTGCACAAGGGCGGTTTGGGTGGGCCTTGAATTTTTCCAATCTTTGCCAGCAAACTCCAAAGAGAGATTCGACATTGATCCTTCCGCGAACGTATCCTGCCCGTAGGAGGTCCGTGCGGGCCTTGATGCTCCTCTGACTCCCAGGGAACTAGTGCCCGAGTTGGTTTCGCCAATGAAGAGGTGGATGTCTCTGATAGGAACGATCGAACACCGCGTAGGGTTTGTCTTCGCTGAGATCTAGAACTCATCGGGAGGGACGATCGGAACATTGCCGAAGAAGAGAACGCGAATGATGGCTACGGTTTTGCCGATTCCCCCGAAGATCTTGGTCCTCGCCCACTTAAGAGCCTGAAGCGCCTCTTGCCCCACGTTGGGCGCCAACTGTCATGGTATTGCCGACGAGTACACCATGGAGGGGTCCTCACAGTGGCTGTTTAGAGACGTGGGGGAAGGCGTACGGTTGACGGGTACGAGGTAACACATCTTACCTAGGTTCAGATCCCACAACGGAGGCGGAATCCTACTCCTGCTATAAATCACTATAATGGCAATACATCGAGTTACAGAGATAGGTTCGCTGTGCGAGGTTGTCTGGGATTGTCTAAGTTATCGTGCCCTAAAGGCTCCCATAGGCCCGACTTATATAGTCTCCAGGTCCTGGGGTTACAGGGAAAAGTCCCAGCTGGACAGATTACAGAGTCCTACACCGTCTATTACTAGTCTTGCGTGTCTTGTACTCCAAGGCTCCGGGTACGCTGGTGACTCCACCGTAGCCTTCCTTTATCCAGCATGCGCCTCCCTTCTGGTTCCATATAACTGGGCCGCCCAGCAGGCCATGGGCCATGCTACCAACTGTGGGCCACCCGGGTTATCCGGATAGGAGACATTCTATGAGGATACCCATATAGCATATCCCCAACAAAGTTCCCTCTCGAACTAAGTGACATATCGGTGGTTCGTGATACTCTAGTTGTCTTTCTAGAAGTATCCCCATGTTGCCACATGACCGTGTTGTCAAGTTCTTGAGCCAGCAAGTTCTCTGAACTGCTCTTTTCTTCAAGGATCCATACTGGATATCCCTAAACTAGTTTGTTGAGCTTAAACAATAACTTGGAGAGTGGTAAGACAAAAGTTATATATTACTTTGTTCATTCTTAAAGGGATGTCTATTTTTGTTCGTGCTCAAGAATGATAATATTTCCTTTCTGGATATGTTATCTTTCCCCACCTTTGATTTGATTTGGGTTATCGTCAAACCAAACTCAGTTCCAAGGACTATCTTGATGGTGTTTCTACTTGTGATGTTTCACTGGAGTACATCTTCATGACCTTTGGTCTGACCAATATTGTTGCCTCGTTCACGCAACATATGAGTCCATCTTCTTGGAGTGTTTCGATAAGTTTGTTGTTGAGCCCATCGATGACATTCTTATCTTCTCCATGCTAGTCAGAATTCATATGGAACATTGGGCATTAATGTTGGAAACTTTAGGGAACCGTCTTCGAGTCATCACGAAGTATGTGTTCTAGATGTTAGAAGTAATCTTCTCTGATTCACGTGCAAATGATGAAAGATGTCGCCGTGGATTCGAGTAGAGTTATCTTTCTTTTCTTAATGACTCATGTGTGTTTTATTGTCAGTACTTTATATGTATGCAGTTGTCTTTTGACAAGATGCTAATACATGGTTCTAGCAAGCTAGCTCAGTCTTTTGGAGCTTTAACCTGTAGTCCACATCTTGAGAATCTAGTAACTTTACCTTTGTGTGAATGTTGCAAATTTTCTATTCGGACATGCTGAGTCTGAAGTATCATTCCACCTAACCAAAGCTGAAACTCAAGAAGCAATGATGGTTGGTGTTTCTCAGGATTAGCTGAAAAGACCTATTGTCATATTTGCTTGATTCAGCAGTAACAACCACTCTTTGTGAGGCATCTTGTATGATTTATTATAGGTGTTGTGCTTATGGTTCCTTTGTATCCGAAGTCTGACCTTTACTTGATGTTTCGTATCTCGAACATCAAGGAGAACATTTAAAGTAGTTTTGCTAAATGTCTCTCGATCGATCCTCCGGACCATTTTATGTTGGCAATAATTTTGATGTGACAAGTAATTGAAGTCTGAGAATGAAGTTTCTTTCTTCTCGTGTCATCGGGAATCTTCTTACCAATTCTTCTAGTGGTGTAAAGTGATATCGAGATCTTTGGCAAAGATTTTGATCGTCCTGAATGAATAAAGAATTCCTTTGTTTTCCTGACCATGTTCTAAGATCGACTATGATTTTGGTAATCAGAAGTTTCTCTTGCTACATGTCCCTTGTGACTCTTATGAGTCCTCGTCACAAAACACCTTTCTGTCTTGACCTTCTGTTAAATGAAAGAGTAACCCTTCTGTTTCAAAGGTAGTTCAACAGCTTGGTTTTGTTGATCCATATCTCTGAACCTGAAATCTCTAATTAAGCCGCTTACTAAAGGTTCCCTATCGAAGTCTATGGTCATGTTCCTTCTGCTGGAAGCTTTTCTCTTCTCAGAAGCTTAAACCCTCCTGTGAGTTCCATGGTCTCAATCCTTATGAAGACCATCTATCTAACAACTTGAAACATTCTCCTCTTGTCTCCTCTGTTACCTTGACGTGTTTCATGTTTGTCATATCAGAGTTGTTTACAAACACTCCATTCATGAGTTGACCATGAGATACTCTGTGTGTTGTTAGTGTGTTTCCCTCTTATCTTAGAGTGACCCTGTTTCTTTCTCTCTCTATCTCACTTCCTACCTTTCGAATCTCGGGTCGATATTCTCGTAAGGGGGATAGAGCTGTAACACCCCACTTTTAGCTAATTATATATTAGGGTTTTGTTTGTGCATTCATGAGAATCATCATTTAAATTGTGCATTGAATAAAATAGATAAAACCCTAAACCCTAGCTTTTCCCCTCACTTTGAAACACATTCAAATAGTTTGGACTTCGAAAATTACCAAAATATAGGGAACCCAAATTGTTATAAGGGTCCTTGCAATATTTTAACATTTGCAAATGTTATGGTATTTTTGAAATGATCAAAAACAGATTTGAATTGGGTTTGCAAAAGAAAGAAACAAGAAAACTAAATAGAAAAATGATTTCTGAAAAAATAGCAGTAGCAGCTTCTCAGGCCGCAACCCAGCCAGGCCCATCTTCTCCCTCTCTCTTCCTGACGCCCACTCGCGCCCGTATCCGGCCCAGCAACGGCCCGTACCGGTTCGCCCCGTCTGTCCTTCGTCGTCTTCGCAGGCAACGAGAAGCAGCTCTGTGTCCCGAGCGCTGCCGTCGATCTCCACCCCTTCCTTGCCGCCGTCCGTTGAGCCCCGCAAGAAAGGATAAGAGCACCGCGATGTGGTCATCTTCTCCACTTCCTCGCACTCTATCCAGTGCCTCTCTCTTCCCCGTTGTTCCCCTCTACACGCTGAACCCTAGCTTCGGCCAGAGCCACTCGTCGCCGTCGTTCTGCGCCTCCCTGTGCCTCTCTGAGACCACCACCACAACCGCCAAGCTCAACTAGTTCGATTGCCCCCACACGCGCAAGCCGGAGAGGCTCCCAGACGCCCAACCACCACCTCCATCCCCGACTCCGGCCATCGTCGTCGCCGTCGATTCCGGCCACGCCATGCCCTCCTGGCCGCACTGTCGCAACAATGGTGAGCCCCTGAGCATACTAGTGCTCTCCAATCCCTCCCTCATCCTCTCTATCGTCTCCGCCACGAGCACTTGTGTGTGCCGCCATCGGAGCTCGTCGGAGCTGAAGCTCCGGTGACCCAAACAGGGCGGCGCCTCCAAGTTATGGCTCGCCTCGTCCTCCTCTTCCTAACGCACATGCTCGCATGCCCCCGCTCGATCCCTAGCATCGTTCCCTGCCGCCGTCTGCAGTGGTTTCCGGCGAGCCCCATGTGTTGCTTAGGTGGCGTCGACGTGGCACCGGGCCCAATAGTCAGCCTCATCGGCTAGCTTCGGCTCGGGTGAGAAAAAGGATCAGGGATAGACAAAGGCAAGCATAGCCCCACCATGATATAATCCTATGATTTCGAAGAGCATTTCAATTCCTGCCATGATGCATATGATTCTACTATGGTCTTTTATCGATAGATAGAGTATCCTATCTATTGCATTAATCCCTTGAGCTTATATAACCTGATCCACTGCTCCTAGCATAACGAGGTTTGGCTTGTGTGCACTGCTAGAGCTTATATCTGTGTCCTGCTTAGCCATGCATAGCTATTGAGTCTGGTCCATCCAGATGATGTATCAGATGCAGATAATCTAGTATGACAGGAGAACGTGATAACATGAGATCAGTGATATGAGATTAAACATGCTAAGGCTTGCATGGGAGGCCACAGTGGGATGTGGTTTTTCTAGTCCCATGCTCAGCACCCTTAGGACCCTAGGTTCTTACCTCTTGAACCAAGACGAGCGTTCAACCACACGGGGTAAATGGGGACCCCATGATTGACTAACTTGCCTAGTAGATTCCATGAGTCACATAGTTCGGGCGTTCCATTCGACATACGCATTGAAAACATTTTCGAAAGAAGGAGGTGAAGGAGGTGCATTCATAACAGGTAGGGAAGCGTGGCTGCGGTTGCTTGGGGTTGATGGCGCCCATGGTAAACCAACCTCGCCTCACATATTTAAGTACCGACTTCGGGATTTGACCCGTTATGGCGGAACCATACTTATTGCATGACTCATGGTCTTGGCAAAATCAAGGTAAAGGTCGTGTCCAACCACACCCTCTACCAGCACACAAAGGAAGTGTGTCAAGTAGGCATTAAGAGTCGGTTGGTACGTGTGGGTAAAGTTGTACACCCCTGCAGGGTAATAATATTTTGGAAAGCCGTGTCCATGGTTATGGACGACTTGGGAATGGACGGGAGATCATAGAGAACATGAACCTAATCGTAAAACTTGACAACTAATGTTTGTGAAGGATGCTTCCTCATGGGTACGAGGGGGTGATCCTAGTTGGTAGATGATGATGACTTGGTGGATATCAAAAGATGATGATCAATACTTTGGAGATGTCGCTCTCTTATCCCCTTTTAAAATACTCTGAATAGACGAGCTTCTTCTCTCTCTCTTATGTTTTATAAACAACGATGGCTTTATGCAAAACAACTCCACCAGCCATAAGTCTTGTGGAGTACGCCCTGTACTCACCCTTGATTTGTTGATACTTTTGGTAGAGTAAGTGTTGCCTAAAGATCAGTTTGGTACTACATCGACATCGACGAATAGCTTGGGGTTCCCGGCCGGCATCCTGGAACCTATGGGTTGGGACGTCATCGTTATGCTTTAGGCCTCTTAGGCCATTTGTTAAGTTTGCTATACTTAATAGCATAATTTTCCTTCCGTTGTTTGATATTTGTGGTCAGTGACCTCTACTTGTAATAATTTGGTTCTCTGCTCAGTTATGAGCTTGCTGTAATAAATTTTGTGTCGTAGGGTCACTGTTGTGTTACTGATTCTTCACTGGATATTCTCGAGCTCAAGGTTAAGCTTATGTCAGACAGAGGTCTGGGATTTGTTTAGCCCTGATCCCGGGGGTGTCACACACTCCGCGAGCATGACGACCAGGGCTGCTTCTAGTTGTAGCGGGATCCTGATGTCGATCTCCCTCGGGGGAGTGACAGACGGCTTGGTGATGGTGTCGAGGAAGACACCGGCGGGTGGTGCGATTCGAGCCGACCCAATGCGAGAGAGGGTGTCGGACTCTTCGTTCTTGCGCCGGTCGATCCTCTCGACGGAGTAGCCGGCAAAGTGGCCTCCCATCTGATCCACTGCTTGGCGGTATGCCTCCATGGTGGGGGAGACTGCATCGCATGTGCCGGCGACTTGGCCGGAGACGAGGTCGGAGTCGCCGTAGTAGCGCAGGCGATTGACGTTCATTTCCTTGGTTGCTCGCATGCCGTGGAGGAGCGCCTCGTACTCGGCCATGTTGTTGGTGCAGGGGGTGAAGTCGAGGTACATGACGTAGCGTAGCTTGTTTCCCTTTGGAGACGTGAAGACGATCCCTGCCCCTGCGCCGTCTGCGTTCTTGGAGCCGTCAAAGTGTAGCGACCAGTAGTGGAGGTACGACAGCTTCTCTGGCTGCTGCGCCTCCTCCCAGTCGGCGAGGAAGTCTGACAGAGCATGTGACTTGATTTCCTTGCACGGCTCGTACCTGATGTTGTGGACTCCGATCTCCACGGCCCACGTGGCGACTCGCCCGGTCGCCTCACAATTGCGGATGATGTCCAGCAATGGTGATGAGGAGACGACCATGATTGGGTGCTCCTAGAAGTAGTGCGGCAGTCGCCGCTGGGCTCTGAATATCGCATATACCAATTTCTGGTACTGGTGGTAGCGCTGGCATGACTCGGTGAGGACCTCGCTGATGTAGTAGACAGGTCGCTGCACCAGGCGTTCCTTGCCCTCTTCTGGTCACTCGACGACCATGACGGTGCTGACAACTCGCTCGGAAGCCATGACGTAGACGAGCATGGTCTCCTTGTCGACGGCGGCGGCGAGTAGCGGGGCCGCGAGTAGCACTTCCTTGAGTGCGTGGAGCGCGTCGTCTGCCTCCTTGTCCCACTAGAACGTGGGGTTCTTGCGCATTAGGCGGTAGAGAGGCATCGTCTTCTCGCCTAGCCGGGGGATGAAGTGACCGAGAGCCGCGACTCGCCCGGCCAACTTCTGGATGTCGCGCAGGCACTCGGGTTTGCCGAGTCGGGCGATGTTTGTGGGGTTCGCCTCGATCCCTCGTTTGGAGATGACGTACCCTAGCAGCTGTCCAGTTGGTACACCGAATGTGCACTTTCCTGGGTTTAGTTTGATCTTGTACCTCCGCAGATTTGTGAAGGTTTCGGCCAGGTCGGCGAGTAGATCGCCCTGGCGAGTGGACTTCACCACCACGTCATCGATGTAGACGTGGATGTTGCAGCCAGTTTGGCTCGCAAGGCATTCCTAAATGCACCTCTGGTAGGTCGCACCGACGTTCTTGAGGCCGAAGGTCATGGTGGTGTAGCAGAATGCTCCGAATGGCGTGATGAACACCGACTTATCCTCGTCCCAGTCTGCCATTTTGATCTGGCTGTAACCAGAGTAGGCGTCAAGGAAACATAGCGACTCCGAGCCTGCGGTCGAGTCGATGATTTGATCGATTCGCGGGAGGACGAACTGCTCTTTAGGGAAGGCGCTATTGAGGTTTGTGTAATTGATACACATTCTCCAGGTCCCATTCTTCTTATCGGCTAGGACTGGGTTTGCCAGCCACTTGGAGTACTTGATTGGTCGTATGAAGCCTGCAGCGAGTAGACGCTTGACCTCCTCAGCGATTGCTCGGTGGCGCTCTTCATTGAAGGGCCGCTGCGACTGCTTGATGGGTCGCGCTTTAGGGTCGGTTTTGGGTTTGTGCTTAGCAAGTTCCCTCGGGACACCAGGCATGTCAGATGGCTTCCATGCGAAGATGTCACGATTCTCACGGAGGAACTCGATGAGCGCGCCTTCCTATGTTGGGCTGATGCCTGTTCTGATAATCACTGTCTGGCTAGAGTCGCCTGGGACCAGCTCAATAGAGCGCGTGTGCATGGTTGCCTCGAAGGCGGTTGAGCCGCCACCCTCCGAGTTGGACTTCTTGAGTATCGTGGGGTCGTCATTGTTGACCCTGCTCGTGTACTTGGCAAGTTCTTCCGTGCGGTTGGCTTCTGCGGCTATGACGGCGTCGGCGAGCTCGGCGCCTTTGTCCTTGTACTCTGCGGCCATGTCGGGGTCGCCATGGACAGTGATGATGTCGAACGGCCCTAGGAGCTTGATCGCATAGTGGGGCGCCGCCATGAATTTGGCAAACACTTGCCTCCCCAAGACGCAGTGGTAAGGGCTGTTGAAGGGCACCAGCTCGAAGACGATCCGCTCGGTGCGGAAGTTTGCTAGAGTGCGAAGGTGACTGGCAGCATCACCGTGTCAATCGGGTACGCCTTCCGACCGGGGACGATGCCGTGGAAGGTGGTGTAGGTCATCACGATCATCGACTACAGGAGCCGCAGTCGCCTGAACGTGTCCAGGTAGAGAATGTTGATGGAGATTCCGCCGTCCATCAGCGTCTTGGGGAGCCAATAGCTCCCCAACTTGGGCTTGACTACCAAGGCGACTAGCCCCGGATATTCGATCCGTGGCGAGTGGTCTTCGCGGCTCTAGGTGATTCGCTGACCGGACCAGTTGAGGAAGCGCAGTACATCGACCTGGGACACTGTGTTGATGGCGATGACCTTATTTTCGCGCTTGGTGCTGAACCCGGTGAAGGTGTGGAGCGATCCCACGTCGTTGCCAAATGCCCCGCCGTTTGGCGGGTGGTTGTTGGAGTCCTCCCGTGTGTGCCGTGCCTTCTCTATCTTCCTCAGGGAGTGGCAGTCGGTGGTCGTGTGTGTGATGGGCTTCTCCTCACTGCCGTGGAATACACAGGGCCGGTTAAGGAGAGCCGCGGGGTCGAACCTCGGCTTCGCCTTGTAGTTACCGCCGTCACGGCGTTGGCCCCTGTTGCGGCGGAAGCTCTTGGGCTCGTGTGGCGCGTAGCTAGCATTGGTGACGAAGTCGACTCGCCCGTCAGTGCGGTGCTTGCCGGTGAGGCGAGTGTTACTGTAGCGTAGATTAGGTCGTCTCCCGTTGTCGTGGCCGCTTGGGCGGCGATTTCCTCCCGATCATCATCGGTTTCTTGGTTCAGGTTCTCCTCCACTTACAACTTGGCAATTTTGAGGAGGTCCGGTATGTTATCGAGTGTCTTGTACACCCGTTTGAGCCTGGCGACCAAGGGCTTGTAGCGGCACGAGGTCTTGAAGCAGTGTATCGCTGTGTCCAGGTGAATGCCGGTCGCGTTGTACCACAGGTCCTGCCACCGCTAGACCCAGCTACAGGTCGACTCGCGGGGTCCCTGGACGCATCTCTCCAGGTCCTCGATGGCGGTGGCGCGGGTGTAGGAACGCTCTAAGTGCCTGACGAAGGCGTCGCGCATATCCTCCCAAGAGTCGATGCTGTATGCGGGGAGGGTGTTGATCCATTGCCGGCACAATCCATCCATCATTAGGGGAAGGTAGCGGGCGGCGAGCAGGTCAGTGTGGCCGGCGATTCCCATCGCCATGAGGTATGTGTCCAGCCACACGGACGGGTCATACGAGGGGTCATACTTCTCGATCTCCTTTGGCGATTTGAAGTTTGCCAGGTATTTTTCTCCTCGGATCATTGGTTCGAAGCACTGGGGGCTGAATCGGCTGAGCGATCCCCTTGGTTCGCTGTCACGGCGGTTGGTGAGGGTATGCCTCAGGTCGTCAGGCTGGCGTGCGCGCCCGCTCTGGTTGTTGATGATGTGGGTCCACGCGTAGACTGGCTGCCCGTTGGCAGCGACCATGTTGTTCGTCAGTCGCGGGTCGTTGGTGGAGAGTGCCGCGTTCGTGGGTCGTGGCTGGAGCTGCAGGGGCTCGGGGGGTGGGAAATTGAGAGTGTATGCCATTGTCGAGCGGCCGCTCGAGGCCGCCCTGCTTCCTGACGAGCGGGAGTAGACGCGTCCCCGCGAGTCTGCTCCCGCAGCTTGTTGCTCGATGACCTTGGCGAGTAAGGCCCTGGCGTACTGGATCTGCAGGGCGCCTTCCCCGTTCACGTTGATGTTGTCGACCGAGGCTCGACTTGTTTTCCATCAGAGTGGAGAACAGCGGGAGGTTGTTCCCGTCCTGCTGCTTCGCGGAGATCATGATCCTCGATTGGTTTGGGGGGCATGCGGCTGGGCGGTGGTGGGGGAGTGCCGTTAGCTGACGCGCCTGGTGGTGGTCGGGTGCTTCCTCCTGGCGGCGCATTCTTGCAGATCACGTGATCGGCCACGCAGGCCGGTTCGCTCTCGTCGTCAGAGTTCAGGGCGCGGCCCTGAACGGTGGGGTTTAGGCGTGACCTGATGCGGAGTTAGTGGTAGCGTGAGAGCTCCTGCGCCGTTACCTGCTCGAGGCGAAATTTTTCGCGCTCGGCTTGTTCCTTGCGGACCGCCTCCTCCAGTCATAGGAGGAGTTCTTCGACCTCCGTCGCCGTCACGGTCGGCGGGATCGGCGTGGAGAAGTGTTCTGGCGGGGTGTCCATGCTGCTCGCGAGGTAGCGACCGGATCCGGCGTGGAAGTCGCCGGAGTTCTCTGATCCGGAATCGAAGTCGAAGATCCCAAGGATGGAAGGATCCTCGAAGTCCCCCATGTTGGAGACTTGGGTGATGGAACCTGCGGGTGACGCGGTGACGATGGATCCGGCGACTGAAGCCAGGGTCGCCGAGTCGGCGTCGTCGTTGAGGGCCGCGTCGTCCGCGACCACGCTGGTCTCGGCCACGTTGTTGTTGGCCGAGTCGTACTTGGAAGCGAGGCGGTGGATGGTGCAGACCTGACTCTCGGAGAGTCGATCATGCGTGGCGACTCGCGGATGCGAGCCGAGTCCTCCGAGACGATGAGATCGTGAAGCCGATGAAGATGCTGATCGTGCCGATTGGCATGATCACGCTGTGCGTGATGGGGCGCGCCGCCGGGACGTAGCTACTCGGCAAGATCTGGAGGATCTCGCCAATCGCGATCATGCGGCCGGTGGCGATCGTTTCGTTGATTGGCAGATTGGATCTCGCCGCAGAACACCGGCCTGACCATCCAGGCCCCACGATGGGCGCCACTGTCATGGGAATGGCCATGGCAGATGCTGCAATCGGAAGCGAGTAGTAGAACGAGAAACAATGGTGGCAAGCCATCTGCGGTGCGAGATGAGGGCGGAGACACATGGTTTTACCCAGGTTCGGCCCCCCGGAGGGTAAAGACCTACTCCTGCTAGATTGTATTGATGATAGAGTACAAGGGCGAGCTCAACGACTAGGCGGCGAGTCGCAGGGGGTGTATGATGGAACGTATCCTCTATGCGTACCCTAGGGAGGTTTATATAGACGCACCTCGCTAGGGTTTACAGATCACCAACCGAATTAGTTAAGGATTCGCAGGGTGTTTGACCTAATCCGACTGGGCCTAGCTACGCTTATGGGCCTTCAACTTCCAGTCGCCTAACTCCTTGTTGGGTCTGGATCCAGTCGTCGTCCTACAGGCCCACTCGCTGGCAGCTTGGGCCAGAAGGAAACGTCCTGCTGGGTATAGCCCACAATCCCCATCAGTTAGCAGCTCCCCTTTTCTCAGCGAGCATTGGCCTTTCGAGCGTTGTCCTTGCCGGCTGCTAGCCGTGTTGCGGTCTACAGGCGAAACCGAAGGAACGGTTGAGCTGGCGTGCCTCGCGATACTTTGGTTCGTTGTTGTCATCTTAGCTTGGGCAGGCGCGACCGGTTCGCCCAGGCACCATCGTTTTCTGCCTTGGCATTTTCTTGCAGTGGGTACTTCGAGCTTTCGCTCTTGCTGGGTCGACATCCGGCTTGCGGTCTGAAGCTGGAACCAAAGAGTTTCCTCTAGGCACCTCATGCAATACTATGCCGCCTGTAGAAATCACGGGTGTCCGGGCCAGCCGATAGGGGGATGAAAGTGGTGCGTGAAATTGGGACAAAGTCCTCGGGACTGTGCCGAGGCTTCTGAGCTTGCTCATTTATTACATGAAAGGGAAGATACATACACTTCTGGTTCAAGTGTAAAATGTCCGGAGTAGGCTCGCGTTCCATGGGCGTTCCGTCTCCTCGTCCGAGCGATCTTCCTGGTTCTTTGTCAGCTGCTGGGCATCGACCAGATAGATGAGTTATTGTGCAGCACCCGGCTGACGATGAATGGGCCTTCCCATGGTGGGGACAGCTTGTGCATTCCTTTTGTGCTCTGGACCAGGCGCAGCACCAGATCTCCTTCGTGAAAATAGGTAGGCCGGATCCAGCTGGCGTGGTAGCGGTGCAGATCCTGCTGATAGATTGCTGACCTTGACAGAGCCAGCTCTCGTGCTTCCTCGAGCAAGTCCATGTTGTCCTCCCATGCTTCCTTGGCTTCCAGCTCCGTGTAGAGCTGTTTGCGGGGTGCATCGAACTAGATGTCCGTGGGGAGAACTGCCTCTGCCCCATAAACAAGGAAGAATGGTGTGAAACCGGTTGAACGGTTCGGGGTGGTGCGCATGCTCCATAACACAGCTGGCAACTCCTCGATCCAGCATCGGGTGACCTGATGAGCGGTTCGATCAGCCTTGGCTTGATCCCTGTGAGGACTAGGTCGTTAGCATTCCCACACAGCCCGTTCGACTATGGGTGCATGACTGATACCAGGTCCAGGCAGATGCCTTTATCTCCGCAAAAGCGGGCGAAAACCCCCTTGGCGAAATTGGCGCCATTGTCCGTGATGATGCTGTGCGGGTAGCCAAATCGGATGATGATGTCCGTGAAGAACTTAATCACCGTTGCTCCATCCAGTTTCTTGATGGGCTTTGCGTCGATCCACTTGGTGAACATGTGTACGGCCACGAGCAGGTGTGTCATACCGGATCGGGCTGTTTTGATCGGCCCAACCATGTCTAGCCCCCAGACTGCAAATGGTAAGGTGATTATTATCGTGTTGAGTTCCGCAGATGGCGTGTGCTTCAGCTGGCTGAATCACTGACAACCGTTGCATGCCTTAACCAACTCCTGAGCGTCCTTCAGCATTGTCGGCCAATTGAAACGATGGCGGAGAGCCTTGGCTGCTATTTCTCTTGATGAAGCGTGGTGGCCACATTCGCCCTGGTGTATGTCCGCTAGGATCTTGGTCCCTTCCTCTTGGCTTATGCTTCGCTGATAGATGCCCCCAACATTGTGCTTGTATAGCTCGTTGTTGATGATGGTGTATGCGCTTGATCTTCGTCGCACTTGTCGTGCTGCCACTTCCTCTGTTGGGAGCTCTTCCTTGGCCAAGAATTTCATGAATGGCTTTGCCCAGTCGGGTATTTCCTGAATGGCGTACACCATCTCCATGATGAGCCTGATCTCCTCGTGGATGGCTGGCTCTAGAACATCGGGAGGTTTGTCTGGTGGGAGCTTGCTGGTGTTGACCGTAGGCTGCCGTGGAGTAGTCCCCGGGTGCAACGCGGCAGTCCCCGGGTGAGACGCGGTAGTCCCCGGCTAAGACGAGGCAGTCCCCGGGTGCGGCGCGGTAGTCCGCGGGTGCGGCGAGGCAGTCCCCGGGTGCGGCGCAGTACCGGCTGTTCCTGGGTCTGCGTTGAGTACGATGGAGTGAGATTCAGGCGACGGGGTGATGGTGGGCTTGCGTAGGTGCTCTAGGGAAACTCCAGGAGGTATGGCCTGTCTTGTTGAGCCGGCCCTGGTCAAGGCATCATCGGCTTCATTGTTTGCCCTGGGTACGTGGTGGAACTCGCACTCTTCGAAGCAGGCGCACAACTGCTGAACGAAGAAACGGTAGAGGGCCATGTTCACGTCCCTTGCATCCCACTCGCCGGAGACCTGCTGCACCACCAGGTTTGAGTCTCCGAAGCATAGTATTCTCTTAATACCTATCTTCTTGGCCATCTTGAGCCCGTGGATGAGTGCTTCATATTCAGCAATGTTTATTGGATGCCTTGAAGTGGATCTGGAGGACGTACTCCAGTCGATCGCCTTTGGGCGAGGTTATCACGATTCCGGATCTGAGTCCCCCTCGCATCTTGGAGCCATCGAAGTGTAGCTTCCAGTAAGTTGAGTTGGGGACCGGCGGCATGTACTGCGTTTTGGCCCAATCGACGATGAAATCGGCTAGCACTTGGGATTTGATTGATGTCCTTGGCTCGTACTGAATGTTGTGCGCAGTGAGATCTATGGCCCATTTCGCCACACGTCCGGTGGCATCCTTGTTGCCGATAATCTCCCTAAGCGGGCCAATGCCACCACTCGGATGGAGTGTTCTTGGAAGTAGTGCTTGAGTTTCTTGCCAGCCATGTACACGCCATACACCAGCTTCTGGTAGTGGGGGTAGTTCTGTTTGGGGAGCGACAGTACTTCACTTAGGTAGTACACGGGATGCTGGACCGGCTGGGCCTTTCCCTCTTCTAGCCTCTCCACTACTAGTATGACGCTGACAACTCTGTTTGTGGCAGCGATGTACATCAGCATTGGCTCCTTTGCGGTTGGTGCTGCCAGGATAGGCGGTGAAGTGAGCATGCGCTTGAGGTCCTGGAAGTCTTCGTCCGCTTGAGCTGTCCAGACAAACTTGTTCGTCTTCTTCATGAGTTGGTACAGGGGGGGCTTCTCACCCAGCCTGCTGACGAACCGGATGAGGGAATCCAGGCACCCGGTAAACTTTTGTACGTCGCGCAGGCTTTGTGGCAGCTCCATGCGCTCGATAGCTCCGATCTTCTCCGGGTTCGCCTCGATCCCTTGCTTGGAGACGAGAAAACCGAGGAGCTTACTGGCTCGGACGCCAAAGACGCACTTCTCCAGGTTCAGTTTGATCTGGAAGTGGTGGAGATTGTCAAACGTTTCCTTCAGGTCCTCGAGCAGTGCGTGCTGCTACTTGGTCTTGATGACGACATCATCGATGTAGGCATGCATGTTTTTTCCAATCTGAGTCTGCAGGCATTTCTGCATGAAGCGCTGGTAAGTTGCTCCTGTGTTCTTCAGACCGAAGGGCATGGTGGTGTAGCAGTAAGCCCCATACGGGGTTATGACTGATGTCTTTATTTGATCGGTTACATTGAGCTTAATCAGGTGATAACCCGAGTAAGCATCTAGGAAAGACAACTAATCCCATCCAGCGGTGGAGTCAATGACTTGATCTCTCCACGGAAGAGCGAAGGGATCCTTGGGGCATGCCTTGTTGAGGCTAGTGTAATCGACACACATGCGCCACGTCTTGTTCTTCTTCAACACCAGCACCGGGTTGGCCAGCCATTCCAGGTGGAAAACCTCCATGATGAAGCCGGCTGCGAGCAGCCGTGTGATCTCATCACCAATGGTTCTTTTTGCTTCTACGAAGCGGTGTAAAGACTGTTTGACCGGCTTCGCATGTGGTCGAACATGAAGAGTGTGTTTGGCGAGTTCCCTCGGGACACCTGGCATGTCTTTGGGGCACCATGCGAAAATGTCCCGATTCTCACGGAGGAAGTCGATGAGCGCGCTTTCCTATTTGCTGTCCAGGCCGTCTCCAACAAGGACGAACTTGCTCGGGTCCTCCTCGTTTAGCAGGATCTTCCTTGTGCCCTGTGAATGCTTGAACTGTGATTCTCCAGCCGGCTTGGGCTCGTCAGCCGGAATATCCTTTTGTAGAGCCGCCATGTTCTGCATTATGACGCGCTTCTCCTCAGCGATAATCATTGCCTCGGCTATCTTGGAGCCGTCTATGGTGCACTCAATCGAATGCTTGTAGCAGCCGTCGACAGTGATCACTCCCTTTGGGCCTGGCAGCTTCATTTTGAGGTACACGTAATGCGGCACTCCCATGAACTTGGTGAGGGCTGGGCACCCTAATATGACGTGGTAGGCATTGGAGTGGTTCACTACCTCGAACCGATCGGCTCGCGACGAAAGTTGATCTTGTTGCCGAAGATGACGTCCAACCGGATCTTGCCGATTGGCGAGTGCGACGGGCCTGGCACTGCCCTGTGGAACGAAGTGCTTGACGGCTGCAGCTGGGACTCGCTGATGCTGAGCCGCTCGAGGCTGCTGTAGTATAGGAGGTTGATGCTGCTGCCTCCGTCGATGAGTACACAGGAGAAACGGCATGACTGTTTCTTGGAGATGATGATGGGGTCGAGGACCAATGCGTAGCTGCCAGGGTTTGGTAGCACAGCCGGCAGGTCCTCTTTTCTCTAGGTGATTTCCTGGTCTGACCAATGTAGGTATTGGAGAACAGGGGGAACGATTGTGTTCACCTCCGCCTCGCGCCTCCTTTTTGGCATGCTTTGTCTCCGGCTCTGCAAGGAAGATGTGATAGTTGCCCACTTGTCGTGGGTAACCATCCTCATCGTCCTCACGATGGTTGGGCCACTCCCTATTACGGGTGGGCCTCCGGCTGGCGATCGAGGTGGTGGTGGGAGCCCGCCGGCTTCAGCCATCTTCTTCGTCTAGCTGCACTGGTGTGTTGTGTGGTTCGCAGGCTTGTTGTCGCCGCTGTGAAACTTGCACGGCCCATCGAGCATGGACTCCATGGTGTACTTGGGCCGTGGCGGCCTATCATCTGGTCTCTGCCTCTGGCTGCCGCCTGCAGCCTGGTCTTCATGCACCACAGCTACTTGCTTGGCGCCGTACCGGCTGTCCGATTGGTCGTCTTTCCTCTTGCCATGGCCGTTGTCGTGGCCATGCCGCCTGGGGTGATGATCGCCCGGCTGGCGGCGCTCCGCCTCCTCGTCCGTTATGATTTTGCCTTGGTCGTCCACCATGATGGGATTCTTCATAGCCGCGTCGGTGGTGGCGTACTTGTCCGTGATGGCCATGACCTGGGCCATGGTTTGCGGGTATGCCCGGCTGAGCTTATGCTTCAACATGGTGCCGTCTCGGCAGCCGTTGGTGAAGAAGTCAATTTCCTGGTGCTCACACACCCCTTCACACGAGTTCTGCATGCTGGTCCACCGGGTGAGGTAGGCGCGGTCGGACTCGTCTTTGCCTTGCACGCAGAGGGCAAGATCACGAGGTCGACCCAGCCGCTTGTACGTTCTTATGAAGTTGCGAATGAACGCTTAGGGTTGGGCTCTTCGCAACTTCACCGGCACTATGCCGAGCGCGCCCAACCCTAAGTGCCCAACTCTACGTGACCAACTCTCCGTTCTAGTGAAGTTGTGAATAAACGCAGAGGGCAAGACCCTGGGTGGGCGCCAACTGTCGTGGTATGGAACACGGCAGTGCCATCGGGGATGGCTAAAGAGGGACACTCGGATGCAATCGGTGGCTCACACAACGGGTTGGGCACGGTGAACTGCAAACACAGCGACATACCCAGGTTTGGGGCCCTCTCGGTGAGGTAACACCCCTACTCCTGCAAGATGAACTATAAGAAGGGGCGAATGCCCAATACTGATGCTCCTGGAGCTGTTTCCTTAGCTACTATCGAGAGCTAGAGGAATATGAAAACTAGAGGCTAGCACTTCTATCCTTCTATCTTTCCTATTTTGCTTACATAGAACCCTAGCTCTGCCCTCCCTTATATACTAGTCTGGGGGGAGATTACAATTTGGGCTCTAGTGTTTACTGTTTGGAAATGGGTTTACTAGGAAGGGCCGGCTACAGGGCCCAGCCGGTGGGCCAGGACCCAGTCCGCCCTTCTTTTAGCATCACCCTCTTCTTTAGCGGTCACTCGGGCTTCCTTTGGCGCGTCACCCTTACTTTAACGGTCACCTAGACTGCTTTTGTCGGTCAGCCGACCACTTTGCTTTATCTTCGTCGGGTAGCGCTAGCTGTGACGGCACGCCAACTTGCCTTATGACGAAGGGGAGCCAAAGGCGTACCCCACATGGAGCATCACCTGAACCGTGCTCTCCATCGAATATGATGTGAGCCGGGTGGAAGCGGCACCCGACCGGTTCTTCTGGCTACCGGGCTAGACGGGCCAGCTGGGAAAGCTTTATGCCCAGTCGTGTGGTATTGGCCAACCAGCTGGAGTTGTCCTTCTTGAGGTCCAGGCGGCCTGTGTCTTCTAGAGTCGGCCTACATGGGCCTAGCTTTCCCTACCCGGGGGTTATCCCCCCGACAACCCCCAAGGCCTATATAAAGAGGGGAGGAGCCAAAAGAGAGCCACCAATCCATATTCTCACCCACGGCGGAGCCCTACCGCCGTGCCACCACCATACCCTCCTCCAATCAGATCTACACCACCACCATCACACAAGAGGAGAAGGGAATAGGATCTTGAAGGCCTCCACATCGATCTACATTGTCATATTCATCAATAATGTCTCCATCACCGATCCCATTTGGTTACTTGTTGTAATTCAAGATTGAATCTTAGATTTGCACTTTTCTTCAATTGTATCATCATACTTCATCCATATTCTATCCATGATGTTGATGGCCTTCATGTGTGAGTAGTTTCCTTTGTTCTTGGGGAGATGGAGAAACCCTAGTATGTAATTGAATTGAGATAAAGATTATTATGTGATATTGTTCATTATGTGTCTGTGTTAATTGTCTTCATCTTGATGTTGGGAGTTGCGCACCTCCTGAATATTAGCCTCTTGCAGGGACTTAATGAAGGGGATTACTTGTTGGTATACGCATGGATGGTAGCACTTATTTTGACTATAAAGTAGTTGTCATTCTTTACATACCAACTTGGGGAATCAAGGAGAAATCTCAAGCCATGTCCATGCCATGGGAGAAATCCCTTAATAGCGCAGTATAACGATGGTGGTCAGTTATTGTCTGATGTGGTTATGACGGATGATGTGAGTAGTGGTTGCTGCCTATTAGTCCATATATGGATCTCCTCCCACACATATCATAACTGGTCCTATTCATTATAATAATTTTTATCACTCTTTCTAATTACTAGCGACGGATCCACTACTCCTTGAGAACTCTTTCCATCATTTTGAAAACCTTTGTAATCATAGTCGCATGATCTTGTTTACTTATAGCGTTAGTTTACTTATTGTTCTCTTATTTGAAAACCCAAAAATATCTTGTACACAAAACTCACATTTTATCTTGTTACTTAGAATGTTATTTAGCATTACTATTTTAATATATAGTTCAAGAGTTATTTAGACTTTAGACTCCTTCTTCTTGTGGGATCGATATATTTATTTCAAAACTAGCTACAAACGTTATGTCCACTTCCAGTCCTCAAGCTATTTTCTGGCATCGTTGTCGGGGAGCTAAGTGTTGTAGGTCTTTTAGCTTTTGTTTATTTATTTTAGTTTTGCTAGATTTTGTTTTATGATTTCTTTATTTTCTGCATTTGTCTTTTTATTTTGTTTACAAACAAAAAACCATAAAAATATTTGTTACTAATCATGTCGTCCGAGATGACTACCTTTGAACAGGAAAAGCTCGCAAGAGAGGAGGAGTATCTATTAAAGAAGCGAGAAATACTGAACCAATGGATGATAAGGGTGAATGATTATTCATCCATACGGTGTGCCTCATACAAGTTTTTTTTGTAGATTCTACGGATCCAAAATTCATATCGCTTACCAATGTAAGTATAACATTGATCCCGCATTAGAATATTACAATAGAAATAAGTTGAAAATCTTAGTTGATATGAATGTTCTAGAATTTGCGGTTTATACTGGTTGTTTAGAGTTGCTTTTTCCTATGAAAAATATCCAAGAAAGATGCCAGAATCTTCATGACATCTATGAAGACGTTCACCTCATGTTTTCATTTTGCTATAAGAACTCTATGGATAATGATTTATTGATCACTGTTCATGAGCGGATTTCACCCCACATGGAAAATCCTAGCCTTTTGTTGGATAATTTTTTTAAATAGAAGGCAACATCATATGAAGAACCTCCACCGAAATTGCCTGAACATATTGCTAATGAAGAGGTGACGCTTGGCATTTCACCATCTCAACTAGTGGAAGATAAGCCCGAAGGTAAGACTATCGCTGAGCTACTAGCGAATTATCCTAGTAAGAATGAAGAGGATCAACTTGATCAACCAATTGAATATCCTACTTCTGAAAATAACTTTCCACACACAAATAGTATGCATGCCAATGATATCTGATTCTCTGGTAATTTTTTCTATAAGTCCCAAACTTATGATGATTATTCTGAGGAGGGTTCATGCCTAGGCAGTGATTTTGGGGACTTTGGTGATGAACTAGAAAATGAATATTTCCATGAATATTGTGATTGTACTAACATGGTACAGGAAATCCAATTGGAGAAGGATGAAGTTCCTTTTCAAGAAGAGGATAAATATGAAGAACTACTAATCCTTGAGGATATGGAACTTAGACATGTGGAAGGAGGTGGATTACTGTTCTGGTAATTTGTTAAGTTTATTCGAAAACAAGCTTTATGATTATGAATACATTCCTCTCTTTAAAGAATTTTTATCAACCAATAATCACATAAATGGTAATAATGTAGAACTTGTGGAATACATACTTTATGAAGGGTCTCTTGAGCTGCTTAGACAAATTGGTATTATTATGAAAAGTAGCTATAATGAGGATTTAGCATGGTATTATAATATTATGGATTACATTGTCAATTATTGTCAAGAACATTTTAGTGGGAATGCACTTGTGATAAATAGTAAGGAGCTATGTAAAACAATAGTTCCCAAAACTAACATTTTGCAGAAACCACTGGATAACAAGGAGGAACACCAAAAAGGTGAGATTGAAGACAAACATCATTCTACTAATAATAAGTTTGTTTATGATGCCCCGGTCTCTAGTAATGATTCTTATTGTGTTGAAACTGAAGATAATTTATCTGCGGAGGCCTTATGCCTAGATACTCATTTGGAGACAACTAATAATGATGAACTTGAGATAAATCCTTGTAGTATTAATGATCAGGTTTCGGGAGAGCACATCTTTGATGAAATATTTGTTGATGATGCTTATTTTTGTGAGTGGCTTGATAACTCTAGAACTGATGAACTTGATAGCAAGTGTGATGAACTAAATAATAGAGACACTTTCGAATTTTTTCCTTCTACTAAATATGAGTATTATGAAGTGTTCCCTCATGATAGTGTAGCTCAAGAAGACTACTATGAAGTGTATCCTGATGATGCTATTCAAGGTAAAAGGTTTGAATTTATATGTAAATATCTAATCCTTTTGTTGAAGCTATCTAGGGAGGTATGCTCACTACACATGGCGCATCAATCATAACTTGTGAGCAATAACACATTTATCTACATGACTCCGATGCACCGCAAGCGGGTGAGACTTCGACCAGACTATAATAGTAAGTGCTCCAAACCTATTTTGGAGGTAAGAATAAATAATTCTTTGGCTCCTATCTATTGAAATAATAATGGAGAAAAACCTGGCTCCTTGGTTATAAGAAAGCGCTTCCCGCGAGTCAACCCGGAAGTCATTAGGTGTCTTTCTTAGTTTTGTGTCTTGATTCTAGATACATTCATGTTTCAGTGGCATTTTTTTCTTTGCATGATTTGCTATTAGAGTTATCTTTTTATAGTTTTCAAAAGGTAGAATTTATTGCTACTATGTGTTGCATAACTCGGTAGTATTAAAATTCCTATATTATACTTGTTGTTGTTGGTCGATAATTTAGACTGTCATTTTTCTGTCAAAACATGATATTTCGCTAAGTTTTAGGTTAAGAAAGATTTCTCAAAGAAACAGAAAATTTTTGGCAAGTAGAGAAAGTTTAACGACCAACTATACGGCGGGAATAAAAAATTTAGCCGTATAATTGCGGTCATATAGTTACCTATTCCTTCGTCAATTTTCTTGCAAAGGATACAGAAGGATTGACGACCAACTATATGACGGGAATAAAAATTCTAGCCATATAGTTATCGATGCCTTTGTAAAATTTTCTTTTCAAGGTTTAGAAGTTTTAACGACTAACTATACGACGGGACCAATTTGGTCCGGTCGTATAGTTGCGGCCGTATAGCTATCTATGCCTTCGACAATTTTATTTTTCAGTTTACTACACGTTTGACGACCAGCTATGCGGCGGGAAATATTTTTCCAGCCGTATAGTTTCTATGAACATGATTCAAAGGTCTGGTTAAGGTAACAAAAGGTTAGAGATTCCTCTATTTTTACTTCTTCTTCCTCTAAAACCTCGAAACACCAATTAGGAGCTTCTCCTATGCTCTAGAGAAGCCGAGAATATGTAAACAATAAAGTTCTACCTCAGAAACTTCCTAGACTGTAATTCTCTATAGAAGTTCATGTTTTCTTTTTTACTTTATTTTTGTCGGTTGGGTGAACGAACTTCGTTCGTACACCAAACAAATGTCTTTTATTTTATGTGTTATTTTCGCAGGGACTTGAACCTTGTGTGACAACATGTACGGTAGTGCCAACCGTGCAAACACTCGCATGATCCACTTGGTTGCTTTAATTCAACAGGCCTACCTATTAATGTTTGGTAAAACTTTCCAACTTGAACCTCTTTTAATAAGCACAAATCTGGGAGTATGTAAAACTCTTGTATCTAGTTTGTTGACTTAAGCGTGGTGCTTAGGTTGATGAACCGACTCAGTGGGACTTGTATTTTTATAACTTGTGAGCTAATCCCCGTGTTTTCAAAAACAAAAAATGTTTTATTTTTTTCTTAGTTTCCAAGCAGGTTCTCAAGGAAGGCAACCACTATGCTATATCAAGAAATATACGTTAAACCAAAGGTTCTTTGTCCATCAAAAGATAGGTTACTTGTACCTCAACGGTAAAGTGTGTCACCCTTGTATTCAACTAAGCTTGGGGAGGTAACCATTTACCACACTCTCTTTTAGAAACTATATTTTCTGTTTTCTTTTGGTAATATACTCAAGTTTGGTCCTTGCAAAGTTCTAAGCTTGGAGAGGTTACTTTCTGCATGTGTAGAGTCTTGTGAAATGTTCAAATTCAATGAAAGTGTAATGCAATCATGTATCCCGCTGTTTTTGAATGCTTGCTTAAGTGAGTCTAGTTTTGTATTCATATGGGGATACACTTGTTCATGATAGGCACCATAGGAGTTGACTTAGAGCTTATATGCATCTTGCCAAATTGTTTATCAAGCTTGTGACAATATTTGTCATCCTCTAGAAAACATTGCTACAATCTCTACACTTGGAAAGAATGAATACTTGATCAAATTTTTTTAAAATTTGTTGGATGTCACCTAATAGCTTTGTCTTAAATAAATAAGTTATCATCGACCCCATAGTGTCAAAACAATGGACTTGATAGTTTGCTTACAGAAGGAGTTGTCAATTGGAAATGATATTTCAAAGATTTGAGATATATGCTAAATAAGGTGTTGTTTAATTGTCTTAAAAGTTTAGCCTTAAAAATACTCAACACCATAGATGTGATGATCGACTTGATAGTACTCTTTGAAAGGATTTGTTTGAAGAAACTAATGTTTAGCGGTAATTGAGATGCATACAAAACCTTGACCTTTTGATTAAAGTATTATATTTCTTTACGCGTGTCTGCACCACCGTCTCACAACATGGGATGCTAACAACTCCGCTGACCTTTGAACAATCCAAAAAGAGGAAATTCTTGGAGTTGGCTATGAGTTGCCAAACATAGGTAGCAGAAATACTATATTTGGGTATGCATTGATATTCTCATGGGCCTGCGTTCAAAGAAAAAGAGGAAATACTCCTCTGACCGTTATGAGAAATCATTATATCGAAAAGGGAAACCTTGGTAATGGTCACGAGTATCCATTTTTAGCATGCACAGTCTGGTTAAACATACTAAGTTTTGGAATGATCTCATTACTAATGAATTGAAGTTTTAGAAGGACAAAGAATATAAAATGAGTGTTTGATAGCCATGATTCATTGATGTGGATGACCAAATGAGACACTCTAATTCTATGCTTCTTTTGACATGTTCTCACATTTCCTTTTGGCATAAATCTCGTTACTAAGAGATAGACTTTCTGAAAGCTCAATAACTGATGTTTGCGCTTGAGAGCCTTAACTAGATGACATGATTGGGTAGAATCGATAAACTTTATTCCTATTTATGCTCGAAATCTATTTGTGACTAAGTTTTGTCTCATAAAAATAATGATACGAAAAGGTACAATAAGAGGATCACAAGTTTGTTTGCAAGTTAGATTAACTATTGATAGGAAGAATATAAGTTTTAATGAATCTTTAGTGGTCTTTATAACTGAGCTTGTGTTGCCTTGTATGAATACATGTTTTCTCTCTTCAATCTTGTAGAAGAAATAAGGATACAAGACATTGATTTCCAATGATAAGCTATTTCACAACCATTAATTTATTATCAACCCATCCTGCTCGAGGACAAGCAAGGCCTATCTTTGGGAAGTTGATGGCAGTGAAATACCACCTATTTTAGCCATATAAAATGTGTCATTTATCTCTCATATCATGTTTCTTCTAGCTATAGCTATTCCTTATATGCATGACTTCTTGTTCTCATTCTACTTTCATATGAGCTTTACACATTTAGTAGTTTAGGTAGAATTTTATCATTTTCCTTGTCTATGACATGTATGTAGGTGTTGATTATGATTATGGATGAAACAAAGGCAAAAGGAACAAAGAGAGCATAGTATGGAGGAGCTGCAGGGACCAGACTTAGCCATTTGAGAGGTTGAAAAAGTGATTTTTTCCAACTTCTTGAAATACATATCCAAGAAAACGGGGTTGTAGCCCTCGACGAGAAGAATCTAATGAATGGTTTCGCGGCATAGTAAATCAAAATTTTCTACGGATTCGAACAGAGGGAAAGCCAAGATCTAATCTAGGAGATGCAAACAACGAGAGAGATTGGATTAGATCTTCATACCCTTGAAGATTCGCACAGCGGAACGTTCGTCGGAACGTGGGTGATGTAGTCGTACTCGCTTCTCCTCCTCGCGATCCGATCCGATCTAGCACCACAAGTGGCGATGCCTCCGTGAGATGCACACGTGCGGCACCTCGACGTATCCTCCTTCCTTGGTCCAGCAAGTATGGTGGAGAGATGGGTTGGATCTACAACGCGACAGCGCGGTGAAATTGGTGGAGAATTTCTACAGCAGGGCTTCGCCTACAAGCAGTCGGGAGGGAGAGAGGAGGGCAGCAGGGCGGCTAGGGTTGGAGGGGAAGGTGTAGGGGGTTGGTGCGCCCCCAGCCCTCTATATATAGAGGGGTGGGCGCAGCCCTAGCCCCTCCCCCAAGCCAAGGCCGGCGGTCCCAAGGAGGAAGAGTGGGGGGCAAGGAAACCCCCCCTTCTAGAAGCTCTATCTAGAGTTTAAACCTCTCTTGGCCGGCTGGGCCCTATGGGGCCTTGTGCCCCTGGCCCAATGCGGCCAGGGAACTCCCTCATAGGCCCATTCCCCCTCCCGGAAGGTGGGGCCACGTTGGTCCCCTTCCGGAAGGTTCTAGAAGCTTCCGGTACAATACCGATTAACCCGGAACAATTCCGAACTCCAAAAACTGCACTGCCTTATATGAATCTTATTCTCCGGACCACTCCGGAACCTCTCGTTATGTCCCTTATCCCATCCGAGACTCCGAACAAAAACTCATAAACCAATTATCCAATCTATCCTAGCGTCGAGACACGTTAAGTGTGTGACCCTGCGGGTTCGAGAATATGCAGACATGATCTTCTATCAATAATCAACAGCGGGGTCTGGAAACCCATATTGACTCCCACACATTCATCGATGATCATATCGGATGAACCACGATGCCAGGATTCAATCAATCCCATATATATATTCCCTTCATCTCGCGATATTTTACTTGCCCGAGATTTGATCGTCGGTACCGTCATACCTAGTTCAATCATGTTCACAGCAAGTACTTTACTCGTTCCGTAATCCGATATCACTTTGTGATTAACTCCTTAACCACATGCTTGCAAGCGGTGTTGATATCGATTACCGAGTGGGCCCGAAGTATATCTCTCCGACTTGGGAGGGACAAATCCCATCTCAATACATACAACCCAACAGATACTTTCCGATCACCTGAGAGACACCTTTATGATCACCCTCTCATAGGATGACGTTTGATGACCTCAAAGCTTTCTTCCGATACCAGGGAGTTGTATTATCTCATGGTCTAAGGAATACAATATTTGACATAAGAAAAGCTTCGCAAAGATGAACACGATGACACGATCTAATTGCTTCCCTTTGTTTGGGTCTGTCCATCATATCATTCTCCCAATGATATGATCTCATTATCAATTGACAACTCATGTCTATGGTTAGGAAACCTTAACCATCATTGATCAATGAGCTAGTCCATAGAGGCGTACTAGGGACACGGTGTTGTTCACAAACCACACAAGTATTAAAGTTTCCGCTTAATACAATTCTATCATGGAATATAAACATTATCATGAACAAGAATTATAATAATAACATCTTTATTATTGCCTCTAGGGCATAATTCCAACAGTCTCCCACTTGCACTAGAGTCAATAATCTAGTTTACATTTGGCAACAATCTCACACCCATGGCACTGAGGTGCTGATCATGTTTTGCACGCGGAAGAGGTTTAGTCAACGGATCTACGACATTCAGATCTGTATGTACTTTGCTAATCTTCAGATCTCCATCTGCTATATAATCTCGGATTATATGAAACTTGCGGTTGATATGCTTGGTCTTTGGATGATATCTTGGTTCCTTAGCGAGTTCTATGGCACCAGTGTTGTCACACAATATCTCCAGTGGGTCCAATGCACTTGGAACCACGCCAAGCTCAGTGATGAAGTTTCTGATCCAAACTCCTTCACTTGACGCTTCTGCAGCAGCCATGTATTCCGCTTCTACTGTAGATCCCGTGATCACGCTTTGCTTGCAGCTTCTCCAGCTCACAGCTCCTCCATTCAAAATATACACGTATCCTGTCTAAGATTTAGAATCATCCTTGTCGGTGTCAAAACTAGCGTCGACGTAACCTTTTACGACGAGCTGTTCATCACCGCCATAGACTAAGAACATTTCTTTAGTCCTATTTAGGTACTTTAGGATGTTCTTCACGGCTATCCAGTGTTCCACTCCTGGATCACTTTGATATCTGCTCGTCAAACTAAGAGCATTGGACACATCCGGTCTAGTACACAGCATGGCATACATGATAGAACCTATGGCCGAGGCATAAGGCACTTTGCTCATAGCTTACCTATCATTTACCGTACCTGGACACTAAGCCTTGCTCAATATCTTACCTGACAACATAGGCACTGAACCTTTCTTTGCCTTATCCATTCTGAACCTTTTCAGAACTTTGTCTGGGTATGTACTCTGGCTTAAAGCTATCAGGCGTCTTTGTCTATCTCTATAGATTTTGATGCCCAATATATAAGAAGCTTCACCTAGGTCTTTCATTGAAAAACACTTGTTCAAATAACTCTTCACATCGTTAAGCATGTTGATGTCATTTCCGATAATCAATATGTCATCCACATATAGTACCAGAAACGTCACCGAGCTCCCACTCACTTTCTTGTAGATACAAGCTTCGTAGCAATTTGGAACAAATCCAAAGCTCTTGATCACTTGATCAAAACGAAGGTTCCAACTCCGAGATGCTTGCTTCAGTCCATAAATGGAACGCTGAAGTTTGCATACTTTATCAGCATCCTTAGGATCGACAAAACCTTCGGGTTGCATCATATACAACTCTTCATCAATGTTGCCATTGAGGAAACGGTCTTGGCATCCATCTGCCATATTTCATAATCATGAAATGCAACAATTGCTAATAAACTCCGAATGGACTTAAACATCGCTACGGGAGAGAAAGTCTCATCGTAGTCAACACCTTGAACTTGTCGAAAACCTTTCGCGACAAGCCGTGCTTTATAGACGGTAACATTACCATCCGCGTCCGTTTTCTTCTTGAAGATCCATTTGCACTCAACGGCCTTTCGGTCGCTAGGAGGGTCCACCAAAGTCCATATTTGGTTTTCGCTCATGGATCCCAATTCGGATTTCATGGCTTCTAGCCATTTCTCAGAGTCTGGGCTCATCATCGCTTCCTCATAGTTCGTAGGTTCACTGTCTTCTACCAACAGGACAGTCAAGACAGGGTTGCCGTACCACTCAGGAGGGGCACGCAACCTTGTCGACCTGCGACGTTCAGTAGCAGCATCGTCCGAAGCTTCATGATCCTCGTCATTAGCTTCCTCTATTGTTGGTGCAGGCGGCACTGGAACAATTTCAGGTGATGCGCTACTCTCCAATTCAAGAGAAGGTTCAATAACCTCGTCTAGCTCTACTTTCCTCCCACTCACTTCTTTCGAGAGAAACTCCTTCTCAAGAAAGGAACCGTTCTTTGCGACAAACACTTTTCCTTCGGTTCTGTGATAGAAGGTATACCCAATAGTTTCCTTAGGGTATCCTATGAAGACGCATTTCTCCGCTTTGGGTTCGAGCTTGTCCGGCATCAACTTCTTGACGGAAGCTTCGCATCCCCAAACTTTAAGAAACGACAACTTAGGTTTAGCACCAAACCATAGTTCATACGGTGTCGTCTCAACGGATTTAGATGGAGCCCTATTTAAAGTGAATGCAGCGGTTTCTAATGCATAACCCCAAAATGATAACGGCAAATCAGTAAGAGACATCATTGATCGGACCATATCTAATAGGGTTCGATTCCGGCGTTCAGACACACCATTGCGGTGTGGTGTTCCGGGTGGTGAGTTGCGAAACGATTCTGCTTGCTTTAAGATGCGTGAGAAAATCATAACTCAAATATTCACCTCCATGATCGGATCGTAGAAACTAAATCTTTCTGTTACGATGGTTCTCCACTTCATTCTGAAATTCCTTGAACTTTTCAAATGTTTCAGATTTATGTTTCATTAAATAGACATACCCATATCTACTTAAGTCATCGGTAAAAGTGAGAAAATAGCGATATCCACCGCGCGTCGAAACACTCATCGGTCCGCATACATCGGTATGTATGATTTCCAACAAGTCCGTTGCTCGCTCCATTATACCGGAGAACGGGGTTTTGATCATCTTGCCCATGAGGCATGGTTCGCATGTGTCAAATGATTCAAAATCAAGAGACTCCAAAACTCCATCAGAATGGAGTTTCTTCATGCGCTTTACACCAATATGACCTAGACGACAGTGCCACAAATAAGTAGTATTATCACTATCTACTTTGCATCTCTTAGCCTCAATGTTATGGATGTGTGTTTCATCCCTTTCGAGATTTACAAGAAATAAACCATTCACAAGAGGTGCATGACCATAAAAGATGTTACTCATATAAATAGAACAACCATTATTCTCCGATTTAAATGAATAACCGTCTTGCAATAAACACGATCCAGAAATAATGTTCATGCTCAACGCAGGCACATAATAACATTTATTAAGGTTTAAAACTAATCCCGAAGGTAAAACTAAGGAGAGCGTGCCGACGGCCATCACATCAACTCTTGATCCGTTGCCAACGCGCATCGTCACCTCATCCCTCGCAAGCCGCCGTCTATTCCGTAGCTCCTGTTTCGAGTTACAAATATTAGCAACTGAACCGGTATCAAATACCCAGGCACTACAACGAGGGCTAGTAAGGAAAACATCAATAACATGTATATCAAATATACCTTTGATGGTGCCAGCCTTCTTGTCCGCTAAGTACTTCGGACAGTTGCGCTTCCAGTGACCCTTGTCCTTGCAATAGAAGCACTCAGTGTCCGGCTTATGACCAGACTTGAGCTTCTTCTCAGCAGGGGCAGTGCGCTTGCCGCCGCCCTTCTTGAAGGGCTTCTTTGCTCCCTTACCTTTCTTAAAGGAGGGCTTGTTGACCATCAACACATGATTATCCTTCTTGATGTCCACCTCCGCAGCCTTCAGCTTTGCGAAGAGCTCGGTGATCGTATTAGTGGAACCAATCTGATTATGAGTCACTACAAAACTTTTGTAGCTGGGAGGGAGTGATTGCAGAACCGTGTCAATCTTGAGCTCCTCTAGAATCGTGCATTCCAGTTGCTCAAGGAGTTGAGTGTAGCCCGTCATCTTAATGGCATGCTCACTAACGGAACTCCCTTCCTCCATCTTGCAGTTAAAGAACTTCTCAGAGATCTCATATCTCTCAGAACGGGCCTGAGTGTGAAACATGGTTTTCAGCTCTTCGAGAATCTCAAAGGCCCCGGGATAGTCTTCAAAACGATTTTGAAGTTCCGGTTCCATAGCAAACAACATGGTGCTCTTAATCACACCATAATCATCTTTGCGCGACTGATAGACAGCTTTCTCATCAGCCGACGCAGTTGCAGTAGGGGGGTCACCTAACGCTTTCCCAAGGACATAGTCCTTTTGACCGCCAGAGAGAATGATTCTTAGATTGCGGAACCAATTGGTGAAGTTAGACTCATTGTTTCTAAGCTTTTCCTTCTCAGCAAAAACGTTGAAGTTGAAGTTGTACTTAGCCATGTGATCTACAGTATTTGCAAGTACAATTTAGACTATGTTCATGATAAATAGTTCAACTTAATCAAATTACTAGATGAACTCCCACTAAATTCAACATCCCTCAAGTTGTTTAGTGAACATGATCCAAATTCACCACACCTAATCCGATCATCACGAGAAGAGATGTGGCTTCAATGGTGGACAACGAAGTGTCGATCATATCATTCATCTGACTCATGCTTAACCTTTCGGTTCATGTGTTCCGAGGCCATGTCTGTACATGCTAGGCTCGTCAAGTTAGACCCAAGTATTTCCGCGTGTGCAAAACTGGCTTGCACCCGTTGTATGTGAGCGTAGAGTCTATAGCACCCCATCATCACGTGATGCTTGGACACGACGAACTTTCGCAACGGTGCATACTCGGGGAGAACACAATTTTTTTATCTTGATCTTTAAGTGAGGAATCATCTTATAATGCTACCGTCGCGATCTAAGCATAATAAGATACATAAAAGTATAAACATCGCATGCATATAACTTTATGTGAAATGGTATAGCCAATCTTCGCTCAATGATCTCCATCTTGTGCGTTCCGGCATGATCTCCATAACTCCACCATGATTGCCTCCACCACGAATAGAAACTACAACTATTGCTAACTACTTAGCGATAAAGTGAAACTATTACATGGCGCATAAGAAGTTGACACACAGGTCATACACAATTATAAAGACAACCATATGGCTCCTGCCGGTTGTGTACTCATCGACATGCAAGTCGTGAAACATTACAAAACATGATCATCGCATACATTATACACATCACATCTTGGGCCATACCATATCACAGAAAACACTCCCTGCAAAAACAAGTTAGACGCCTCTACTTTGTTGTTGCATGTTGGAGGGGAAGGTGTAGGGCGGCTAGGGTTGGAGGGGAAGGTGTAGGGGGCTGGTGCGCCCCCATCCCTATATATATATAGGGGTGGGCGCAGCCCTAGCCCCTCCCCCAAGCGAAGGCCGGCGGCCCCAAGGAGGAAGAGTGGGGGGCAAGGAACCCCCCCCTTCTAGAAGCTCTATCTAGAGTTTAAACCTCTCTTGGCCGGCTGGGCCCTATGGGGCCTTGTTCCCCTGGACCAATGCGGCCAGGGCACTCCCTCATAGGCCCATGCCCCCTCCCGGAAGGTGGGGCCACGTTGGTCCCCTTCCGGAAGGTTCTAGAAGCTTCCGGTACAATACCGATTAACCGGGAACAATTCCGAACTCCAAAAACTGCACTGCCTTATATGAATCTTATTCTCCAGACCACTCCGGAACCTCTCGTGATGTCCCGGATCCCATCCGAGACTCCGAACAAAAACTCATAAACCAATTATCCAATCTATCCTAGCATCGAGACACGTTAAGTGTGTGACCCTGCGGGTTCGAGAATATGCAGACATGATCTTCTATCAATAATCAATAGCGGGGTCTGGAAACCCATATTGACTCCCACACATTCATCGATGATCATATCGGATGAACCACGATGCCAGGATTCAATCAATCCCATATATATATTCCCTTCGTCCCGCGATATTTTACTTGCCCGAGATTTGATCGTCGGTACCGTCATACCTAGTTCAATCTCGTTCACAGCAAGTACTTTACTCGTTCCGTAATCCGATATCACTTTGTGATTAACTCCTTAACCACATGCTTGCAAGCGGTGTTGATATCGATTACCGAGTGGGCCCGAAGTATATCTCTCCGACTTGGGAAGGACAAATCCCATCTCGATACATACAACCCAACAGATACTTTCCGATCACCTGAGAGACACCTTTATGATCACCCTCTCATAGGATGACGTTTGATGACCTCAAAGCTTTCTTCCGATACTAGGGAGTTGTATTATCTCATGGTCTAAGGAATACAATATTTGACATAAGAAAAGCTTCGCAAAGATGAACACGATGACACGATCTAATTGCTTCCCTTAGTTTGGGTCTGTCCATCATATCATTCTCCCAATGATATGATCTCATTATCAATTGACAACTCATGTCTATGGTTAGGAAACCTTAACCATCATTGATCAATGAGCTAGTCCATAGAGGCGTACTAGGGACACGGTGTTGTTCACAAACCACACAAGTATTAAAGTTTCTGCTTAATACAATTCTAGCATGGAATATAAACATTATCATGAACAAGAATTCTAATAATAACATCTTTATTATTGCCTCTAGGGCATAATTCCAACATCTAATGAGCCCAAGAACATCCAAAACGGAGTTCGTATGAAGAAATGGCAACCAAAAAACTACGGAGGACAGAAGGTATAATGACCAACTATACGGCGGGAGCAATAATTCCGGCCATATAGCTCCCGCCGTGTTATTGCCAAAAAGGTCGGAAACAACGGGATTTGACCCCAGAAAAGCTTCAGAACCTTCCCCAAGTCATATGACGGTATTGTGGGTACCCTAGGAAACCCCCAAGGCCTATATAAAGAGGGGAGGGGCCAAGAGAGAGCCACCAATCCATATTCTCACCCACAGCGGAGCCCTAACATCGTGCCATCGCCATAGCCTCCTCAAATCATATCTACACCACCACCATCACAAAAGAGGAGAAAGGACTAGGATCTTGAAGGCCTCCACATCGATCTACATCGTCATCTTCATCAACAACATCTCCATCACCGATCCCCTTTGGTTACTTATTGTAATTCTAGATTGAATCTTGGATTTGCACTTGTCTTCAATTGTACCATAATACTTCATCCATATTCTATCCGCGATGTTGATGGCCTTCATGTGTGAGTAGTTTCCTTTGTTCTTGGGGATATGGAGAAACCATAGTATGTGATTGAATTGAGATAAAGATTATTATGTGATATTGTTCATTATGTGTCTGTGTTAATTGTCTTCATCTTGATGTTGGGAGTTGTGCACCTCCTTAATATTTTCCTCTTGCGGGGACTTGATGAAGGGGATTACTTGTTGGTAGATGGAAGGATGATAACACTTATTGTGACTATGAAGTAGTTGTCATTCTTTATGTACTAACTTGGGGAATCATGGAGAACTCATCAAGCCATGTCCATGCCACGGGGGAAATCCTTTAATAGCACAGTATCACGATGGTTGTCGCTTATTGTCTGCTAAGGTTATGATGGATGATGTGAGTAGTGATCGCTGCCTATTCGTCCATATAAGGATCTCCTCCCGCACATATCATAACTCATCTTATTCATTATAATAATTTTTATCACTCTTTTTAATTACTAGCGGTGGATCCAGTACTCCTTGAGAGCTCTTTCCATCATCTTGCAAACCTTCATAATCATAATCGCATGCTCTTGTTTACTTATAGCTTTAGTTTACTTATTGTTCTCTTATTTGAAAACCCAAAAAAATATTTTACACAAAACTCACATTTTATCTTGTTACTTAGAATGTTATTTAGCATTACAATTTCAGTATTTAGTTCAAGAGTTATTTAGACTTTAGACTCCTGCTCCCTGTGTTGGGGATATGCTATAGGGGTATCCTCATAGCATGTCTACTATCCGGATAACCCGGGTGGCCCACAGTTGGTAGCATGGCCTATGGCCTGCTGGGCGGCCCAGTTAGATGGATCCAGAAGGGAGGCCCATGCTGGATAAAGGAAGGCTACGGTTGGAGTCACCGACGTACCGGATCCTTGGAGTACACGACACGCAAGACTAGTAATAGACGGTGTAGGACCCTGTAACCTGTCCGGCTAGGAATTTTCCTTGTAACCCTAGAACCTGGCGACTATATAAGTCGGGCCTATGGGAGCCTTTAGGGAACAATCTTAGACAACCAAGTAGCGATTATCACATACCTCGCACAGCGAACCAATCTGTGTAACTCGGCGTATTGCCATTATAGTGATTTATAGCAGGAGTAGGATTCTGCCACCGTTGTGTGATCTGAACCTGGGTAAGCTATGTTACCTCGTACCCGTCAACCGTCTGCCTTCCCCCACGTCTCTAAACACGCACTGTGAGGACCCCTCCATGGCGTACTCGTTGGCAATACCACGACAGTTGGTGCCCACCGTGGGGCAGGAGGCGCTTCAGGCTCTTCAGCGGGCGAGGACCAAGATCTTCACAGGAATCGGCAAAACCGTGGCCATCGGTCGCATTCTATTCTCCGGCAACGTTCCGATCGTCCCTCCTGACGAGTTTTGGATCCCGGCAAAGACGAACCCTACGCAGTGTTTGATCGTTCCTATCAGAGACATCCACCTATTCATTGGCGAAACCGACTCGGGCACTAGTTCCCTAGGAGTTGGAGGAGCATCAGGGCCCACACGGACCACCTACGGGAAGGATAAGTTCGCGGAAGGATCGATGTCAGATCTCTCTACGGAGTTTGCCGGCAAAGATCAGAAAAATTCAAGGCCCACCTAAACCGCCCCTGTGCAGGATATAACGGTGGAAGATCACTGCAAGTGCGTCGGCTTCGCCCATGCGTCTGGACAGCAGAAATCCAAGTTCGTCGGCGTGATTACCATCTTTGATCTGGCACATTGCGTTCAGAGAGAGGGCGAAAACCCCCGCGATTACCTGGCCAGGTGGCTCCGTATACGAGCCGTTATGGCCCACTACCCCGATGATGATGCCATGTATCACTTTGTGGAAGGACTGGACCATGGCACGCTTCTCCGGCATTCTCTAAGATGGCAGCAGGCGTCGGGACGCCTTACCTTCGAAGGCATGGTGAACACCGTCAACAACTACGCGGAAGCTGAAGCAGCAGCTCAGACAGCGCTTGCGCTCATTGACGGAGCCCCTCCGATTCAGCCACCGCCACCACCGCCTGCGGCCGCCATCGTCGCAGATGCGCCTCCACCTCTAGTCATCGTTGCTGCTGTTGCACCTCCACCCCCCGTCATCGAGGAAGTCCTGGAACCCTCCGACTCTGTGATTGACGCGCTATACGCCGACTTCAGCGCAGATTCGGAGGAGATAGATTTCAGCCCAGAAGAGCTAAACTCCACCATGCAGGAGATGGAGGAGGAGTACACGCGCGACGAGCAAGCCAACAATGTCATCACGTCTCGAGAGGTGTTTGTCACCATTGGGACAGTGATGGATGAAGATCAACCCGGACAAGATCCGCCTACAGCGCTGGAAAAGGGGAAGTGGCCACTATTGCTGCTGACGATGATTGCGCAAAGGTCATGCCTCCACCGCCTAATCCAGTGCAGCAGCCGCAGGAACTCGGCACCGGCCTGAGCAACAATAACACCTCAAACTTGCCACCTCCGGCATCTACGTCTGCTGTTGCCCAAGTTACTCCGACTGATAGAGTGATGTACGACAATCTCCTCGTTGAGCCATAGACCATAGCTCATATCCGGAACGTGACTCAGTTTGACGAGAAACGCCAGCAGCTGCTGGAGGAAGCACAGGCCATCGCGGAGCAAAGCGCTAAGCTAGATCGAGGTCTGGTCAACACGCAGAAGTCCATAGAGAAAGCTAGAGTAATGGAGGCCGAGTACAAGACTCTGCTGCAGGAGTAGAAGGCCAAGAAGGCTCCGGCTCGCGTCATCAGCGATCCTGGTGTACGGCGAAACTTAGGATGGGCTCCCTCGAAGCCGGCACAAGCCAAACCATACATTGATAGTGAAGGCAGACAGGTGATGCCCACTCCAATCCTCAACCTCGCCATCGCCAAGACCCTTCTGGAGCAGGATAGATCGCCCGGGGCAATGGACCAGGTCTATGACCTAGTGGCCAAGGCGGTGAAGCAGCAGGAAAAGCCCACCTCTCAGAGGCTTGAGTCTGACCCAGCGTTTTGCCAGTCTAGCCAGCATAAACCTCCAAGGGACAGATCTCCTCTTGATGTCGGGTCCCAGACGGGTTTATCATAACGAAGACGGAGGGATGCACACAACAGGAAGGATGCTATCCCCATATCCTTCAACCACGGAGAAAAGTCCCCACCTCGTCGCACATCGCCATCGCCCCGATCCCCCCGACATTGCGAAGACCCCAAGGCTCACCATCGTATGGATATGCCCCCGCCAAGGCAGTGCGGCATCATCATGCGCGATAACACGGAGCAGACCCGTCATGACGGAGAGCGCAAGCAAGGACACAAGAGCAGGTCACGCCATGACCCTCCGTGTCCGACAAGCAATCGCGACAAGCGTGAGGCATCGCAAGAGGGTAATAGCAAGAAGGCTAACCCACCGCCACCTCCGCCTCTGTCGCCACCCAGCAGTCACCATGGCGGAGGGGGCCCGCGTCGTTCACGCAGCCCATCCCCTGTTGACAAGAAGAAGAAGAACCCGGAGCCGTACGATGCACGTTCGCGGATCCATAAGATCCACGAGGCCCGGGAAGGACCATACCTGGGACCACGTTGCTTTGGACCTGCAATACGGTCCGCAACTTACCTCAAAGGTTTTCGGATTGTCAAGACCATAAAGCCCTATGATGGCACCGCCAAGCCAGCCACATGGTTGCAGGACTACGGCAACGCGGTGGAGATTGCCGGAGGCAACCCCAACGTTGTCCTCAAGTACGTCCCTTTGATGTTGGCAGGCACGGCCCGTCGATGGATCGACGACTTGCTGGAGAAATCCATCTGCAATTGGTTGGACATGCAAGAAGCGTTCACCAAGAACTTCAAGGGTACGTACAAGCGTCCCTGCACTGTTGGCGATCTACAGCGGTGCGTGCAAGAGAAATACGATACATCTCGCGCCTACCTCTCCCGCTGGCTGGATATGAAGAATTCCTGCGCAGGAGTGCACGCTTAGACCGCCATGGCCGCCTTCATCGATGGGTTGGAAAGGGGCACGCTGCTCTGACATAAGCTTAAGCGCTTGCAGGACAATCACCAGCTTGACTTGAACCAGATGATTTAGTTGGCTAGTGAGTTCGCAGCTGCTGACGTTGATGCTCGCGGCTCCTTGCCGGCAACGGCCATTCCAACTCAAGCTCGGAAGAACAACAGTACAAAGCGGAAAATCGCTCGAGAAGAAAAGCAATCTCCTGACATGGTCACCATGACCTTTGCAGGACGAGGTGATGGCGGACAACATGGTCGAGGACGGGGAGCTGGTCATGGGCAGCAACGAGGAAGTGAAACTACCGCGGCACCGCTCCGCGTTCCCCAAACCTACGAAGAGTACCGCGATATGCCGTGCCTCGTACACCTTGATGTCAACGGTAAAGCCACCCATACCAATCGACACTGCAAGTTCATCAACGACCTCAAGGAAGACCCGGAGTACGGCTACAAGCAAAGTCGGAAGAACAGACCGCGAGGCAAGGGCAAGGGGAAGAAGAAAGAGGAGGAGTCCAAGGATTCAAGTGACATGGATGAGGATGTTGACCCCAAGCATGCCGCCAAGGGCGACGACAAGGGCAAGAACCCCTTCGTGAAGAAGGCGCCAGTCTACCACACTTTCCTTGGCACCCCCACCATCCGACAACAGAATACCTCTATGAGGATCCTGATGGCTACTCTACCCCTAGTTCCCCAGTACCTGCGCTGGTCGGAGGTTCCAATTACTTGGGACAGGACGGACCACCCAGACCTTATTCCTACGGAGAACCAATACGCCATGGTCATCAGCCCCTTGATTGATGGCATGGAGTTCACCAAGTGTATGGTGGATAGTGGAAGCAGCATCAACATCATGTACCTGGATACACTACAAGAAGATGAACTTGACGGAGGCAAACCGAAGGCGTACCAACACCATCTTCCACGTCGTAGTTCCTGGCCGGGAGGCTCGGTCCCTTGGGTGCATCACACTTCAGGTTGCCTTTGGCGATGTTAATAATTTCCGCCAGGAGTGCATGACCTTTGAGGTGGTCCCCTTCAAGAGCGTGTACCACATCATATTCGGCCGCGACATATTCCACACGTTCATGGCCAATCCATGCTTCGTCTACAACAAACTCAAGATACCCGGACCAAACGGTGTCATCACCGTATCCGGAAGCTTTACCAAGGCAAGGGACTGCGAGATTAATGAAGCAGCCTTCACGGAAGCTGTCCTCTATAGCGAAGAGTTCAAAGAGATCCAGAGCAAGGTCGATGACTCAAAGATGCCCGCATCGAAGAAGTAGATCTCCGACTCCGCTCGTACATTCAAGGCCACCATCGAGACCAAGCTGGTGGAACTTGTGGTAGGCGATGCCTCCAAGACCACCGCCATTGGGACGAACCTAGATCCCAAATAGGAAGCGTGCTCGTCGAGTTCCTCCATGAGAATAGGGACATCTTTGCCTGGCAACCTGCCGACATGAAAGGTGTACCTAGGGAACTTGCCGAGCACATCTTAAACATTGATCCAAAATGCAAACCAGTGAAGCAACCTCTTCGACGCTTCGGAGACGAGAAGAGACTTTCCATTGGCAAAGAGATAGCTAGGTTACTTAAGGATAGATTTATCTGAGAAGTCGTGCCCAACTGATGGGTGGCTAATCCTGTCCTTGTCCCCAAAAATACATCCAAAGAATTAAGAATGTGCGTTGATTACACCAGCTGGAACAAGGCTTGCCCCAAAGATCCGTTTGCTTTGCCTCGCATTGACCAAGTCATTGACTCAACGGCTGGCTCGGAGCTTTTGTGTTTTCTCGATGCATACTCAGGATACCACGAGATCAAGATGAGGAAGTCGGACCAATTGGCCACTTCGTTCACTACCCCATACGACATGTTTTGCTATCTTACAATGCCCTTTGGGCTGAAAAACGCAGGTGCTACATACCAGCGGACAATGCAACGTTGCCTTCATGACCAAATTGGTCGGAACGTTCACGCCTATGTGGATGATATCGCGGTGATGTCTAAAAAGTCAAATGAATTAATCTCCGACTTAAAATAAACCTTTGATAATCTTCGGAAATACAACATGATGCTTAACCCTAAGAAGTGCATCTTCGGGATTCCAGCCGGCAAATTGTTGGGTTTCATCGTTTCCTAGCATGGAATCGAGGTTAACCCGGAGAAAATCAAGGCCATCTTAAACATAAACCATCCGACATGCCTAAAGGACATTCAACGACTAACAGGTTGTGTTGCAGCAGTTTGTCGGTTCGTCAGCCGACTTGGAGAGAAGGCCCTGCCGTTGTACAAGCTGCTGAAGAAGGCTGACAAATTCACGTGGACGGACGAAGCAAATGCAGCATTGAAGCAGCTTAAGGAGATTCTTTCCTCAGCGCCCATCCTTGCAGCACCCGAGCCTGGAGAGCCCCTTTTAATCTACATGGCGGCAACCAACCGGGTAATCAGCATCGTCTTTGTAGATCGGAAGGAACCAGGCTATGAGCACGGAGTTCAACGACCAGTTTACTATGTAAGCGAGGTCTTGACGGAGTCCAAGCAGCGTTACCCGCACTACCAGAAGATAGCTTATGGAGTATTCCTTTCTTCTCGAAAGCTGAGGCATTACTTTGAGGAGCACCCAATCACAGTGGTGAGCAGGACTCCACTGTCTGACATTATCAACAACAGCGACGCTACAGGAAGGGTCGTGAAGTGGGGCATTGAACTTGTTGCCTTCGAGATGACCTACAAGAGACGCGACGCTATCAAGTCACAAGCCTTGGCGGATTTTATCGCAGATTGGACGGAGATGCCAGATGCTACTCTGTTGCCGGAACCAGAGTACTGGGTGATGCACTTTGACGGATCAAATCTGCTCAACGGCTCGGGGGCTGGTGTATTGCTACAGTCACCAACAGGAGACAAGCTACACTACGTTCTGCAAATCCACTTTGAGTCTACGAACAACATGGTGGAGTATGAAGCACTCATTCACGGACTACGTGTAGCCAAGGATACTGGCATCAAGCGCATAGTTTGCTGTGGAGATTCTGACTTGGTTGCCCAGCAGGTGGCTGGCACCTGGAATGTTCGGAACCCTATGATGGCAGGATATCGAGACGAAGTGGACGAGATAGCCAAGAGCTTCTTGGGTTACGAAGTCAAGTATGTGCCTAGGGAGCAAAAGGAGGCGGCTGATCTGCTATCTAAGCTTGGATCAGGGCGCAAAAGAATTCCGCCAGGAGTTTTCCTAGAGCATCTACGTACACCATCCGTGAAGGGAGCTGACATCGACAATCCGGATAGAGCTGACTCTTTCATCCACATGGTGGCAAAGGTCCCTCCGGCTTGGACAAAACCGTTCATGGAATATCTCGAACACGGAACTTTGCCCGACGATGAGGTCGAAAGACAGCAAATAGTACGACGAGCAAGGGGTTATACCATAATCAATGGAAAACTCTACAAAAGGAGCACCACTGGTGTATACCTAAAGTGTGTTTCCAGCTTGAAGGTATTGAAATCCTACACGAAATCCATCTCGGAGATTGCGGGCATCACGCCGCTCCTCGTTCATTGGTCGCGAAAGCCTTCCGGCAAGGATTCTACTAGTTGACCGTGAAGGCGGACGCCGACAAGCTGGTTGAGACATACATGGGATGCCAGTATTATGCCCAACAACCACATGTTCCTGATGAAGAATTGCGAACAATACCAATAACTTGGCCGTTTGCAGTCTGGAGGCTAGACATGGTGGGACCTTTATAGACGGCACCATGTGGGTTTACGCATCTTCTAGTAGCAGTTGATAAATTCACCAAATGGATATAAGCTAAACCCATTAGAAAGCTTGATGGGGCAACTGCCCTCAGGTTTGTCCGGGATCTAGTGGTGAGATTTGGTCTCCCACATAGCATTATCACCGACAACGGTAGCAACTTGTCACTCGGAGAAGTGGAGGCTTATTGTTGGGAGAAGGGCATCCAACTTGACCTAGCATCTATGGCACACCCACAATCCAATGGTCAGGTTGAGCGAGCCAATGGATTAATTTGCAGGGAACCGAGACACGTCTTGAGGCACCGCTACATAGAGCAGCTGGATCCTGAGCGGAAGAATTGCCATCTGTGTTGTGGAGTGTACGAACTACACCCAACAGATCCACCGGCTACACCCCTTACATCATGGTATATGGAGCAGAAGCCATCCTACCTTCCGACATACTTCACGATGCACCAAGAGTCGCCGCCTACGACGAAGATGACGCTGAAGAATCTAGATGCCTAGATGTGGACCTTCTCGAGTAGGAGCGTGTTTTGGCATGCCAAAGATCCGCCATCTACCAGCAGAAGCTATGCAGCTACCATAGTTGTCGTGTTCGGCATCGCTCGTTTAAAGAGGGGGATTTGGTGCTCCGACTTAAGTAGAAGAAGTCACACAAATTATCCTCGCCATGGGAAGGACCGTTCATCATAAGCAAGGCGCTACTCAATGGGTCATGCAACCTCGTTGACAATCGTGAGCTCAAGGATAGACCCAACAAGGATCATAAGTGTAAGCGACGTGACCCGGATGATGACTAACCGGAGCTTGATCGGCAATGGAACATAGCATAGCTACGTCCTTTTTACACTTAGAATTTTTTTATCTAATTGTGTACCTCTTATATGATCAATGAAATAAAGCTCTCTGGTTCACTCATATTTCTGAGTCTTTTACCTCCTTTAGTGTTCATTTTTGGATCATCTAAAACCTTTATGCACAAGCTTTGCGATTGCACTTGTGAAAATTCCGCCTACGGGAGTTAGCTTAAGTTTTCTGGTCAACACGTTCTCTGTCGTTTTTATGTGGATTCTAGAGTAGTGACTTTTGGCACTTATTGTCGGTGATTTTGTGCTTAGGTTATTGACGGTGCCATTGGGCATAATCACCTGAGTGCATGGTTCCAACAACGAGTCATCTAACTCATGAAAAGTCAAGAATAAAAACCAAAGTAATGGATAAGCCAGCACTTGCTTAAAAAATATATACATGCTGGACACTAGTTCTTAAGTAGGACACACATCATTGTTTTCCGCCTTAAGTTAATACATAGTTTTTTCCGCATACGCATCAAAGGAGCAACAAATATTACAAGTTGTTTTGCATTCCTTTAGCACAGGCGACTTGGAAACAGCGTCATCGGCAGCAGGAGAATCACCCTCGAAGTTGGCAGTGTGAAGGGACTCGGAGGAGCTTTGGTTGCTGCCATCGATAGTATTCATCGGCATGAAGATGTTGACGTCGACTAACTCGACAACTCTGGTGTCATAATCCGCGAATGATGACAAGATGGACTCATCGTTTATCTCCTTGCCATCGTCATCCACGTCGGGTATGTCGGAGGTTACCGTGTCAATGTCGGCCTCTTCATAGTCTGCCTTTACCATGGACAGCGCCATCATTGCACCGGCCCGTGCACATGAAGCTTTCCAGCTTGTGATACGCTCGGGGGCTCGGCGCAGAATCTCCGAGAACTTCGCCAAAGAGTCCAATGCCTTGATGTTTATCAGGAGGGGCTTGGCAATCTCTTTGGCTTGCGCAATGGCGGTGTTGATGAAGTTGCCAGAAAGAACCATGCATTCCTTTGCTGGAGGAGGCGACCAGGTTAAACCCATAGGAGCTGCAAATTCCGACAAAGAGCACATGAGTTCAAAAATTCAGAGTATCTAGACTACAGAAATCGAAGACGGAGAATCACTTACTGAAGATGCTAGCCTCAGCTTGCTAGAGGGTATCTGCCAAGGAGTCCCGTTCTTGTTGGAGGATCTTGTACGCCTCATGATGGCGTTGATTCTGCTCATCGGCAGATTTCTTATGATCTCTTAAGATCGAGATCTCCTCCTTCAAGAGGTTCATCTCCTTGGTGGCGGAGTCCTACAAGTCTTTCATTGAATCCTCATGCATCTTCAACATGTCCTTCCTCTCCTGCTTAAGGATCTTTTTTTCGCTATCCAACTCTTGAATGTGCTTGGATTGCTCGACAATTTCCTTAGCCTTGGCAATGGTTTCTGCATGTCGGAGAAAGCAAAGAACACAGTGAGTACTTGGATAATACGCAAGTTCAAGTCAGAATATGAAAAAGAAAGGAAAAGCAGACACTTGCTCTTGATGATTTGTTCCTTCAAGAAGGCAGTTTTACCCTTTTCGGCTTCCAAGTCCGCGCGCATCTTCTTGTACTTGTCGTTGTCCATGCCCCTCCGAGCATTCTCGTTCTGTGGAAACAAGAAGAATTAAACGTTGTTTGGTCTACTTGGAGCATATAGCCCGAAATTTTCCACCTAGACGCTAGGGGGCTACAGCGAGAGTTTTTAACTAATTCAGTTCTCGATTAGAAGCTTGGGGGCTACATTATAAAGTTTTTTACTCAGATGTAGGCTTAGCTTTTCTTTAAGCATCTAGTCAGAGCTAATTCAGTTACAACTAGAGGCTTGGGGGTACAGTATTGAAATTTATAACAACTGCGTATGCTACTCTTAAAGCATCTAGTCGAAATAATTCATTCCACCTATATGCTTGGGGGCTACAGTGAGAGGTTTTCTAGCTTAGTCACTCTTAGAGCATCTAAACGCAAACACCTATGGTTTTCCGTCTAAATCCTCGGGGGATATAGTGGGATACTCATATGAAATGCAAAAGAAAAATAAAACTTACAAGTGTAATGATCTTGAGGTTAGTAGCACTCTCGGCCAGCAGCTTGCCAAAGGATACGCTGTTTCCTTGCAAGATATCTACTTGTCGGAGGAGCTCCTCTAGACCGCACGTCGGAGATGTCGGCGCTATACCAGGAACCAGAGTAGTGCTATCCGGCGTAAGTACCGGATAGACTATCTTTGGATACTCTATGGTTTTCTTGGGTGTGGGGGCGCCGCCTATGGCAAAAGTACCAGCTTCCACCACCGCCTTACCGCCACCGATGGCATCCTTAGCTGGAGCTTTAGCAATTGAATGTGCAGCACTTTCCTGCGTCGCCTGCTCGTCGACAACAGCAATCTCGGTAGAGGCACCTGAGTCCACTTCCATGGCGGAAGGGCCAGATGCTTATTTATCTTGTGAGCTTGTCGGAGCGGAGGAGGGCTTGATGCTGGGAGTGGCAGGGGCGATGGCAGGAGATGCATCGCGATGCAGCATGTCCTTGATGGTTCTAGAAGCCCCCAATGTTTTGGAGGTCTTCTTCAAGCTGGTCGTGGCTTTCTTCCTGAAACGTGCAAAATGCATAAGTACAGGAAAAAGAATGGACAATGTCAGAGAGAAAGAAGCTTACACAACAGGGGGTGCTTTGGCAAAAGGGATCTCGGTAGTCTTTCTTTTCTCCGCCTCCAGGCGGAGGTAGTATTTTTGGAGGCTCCACCCTCTGTCTTCTTCTTCTTGCCTCCGTCGGAAGCGTCAGAGGTGGAGCTCTTCCTCTTTCGCGCCAACAGAGCATCATCGTCGGATACGATGGTGACTTCCTTCATCTTTGGATCATAGATTTGAGGAGCCATGATGTCCTCGTCCTGATAAGGTAAAGAACCTCCGTTTTAGATGAGATGGAAATTGCTAGACGAAAGAACTGGAGTATATGTCATACACGGAAAATAAACAGTTACCTTTGGGCACTTGTTGTCTACGAACATGTCGTAGGTGATGGTGAAGCCACGCTTCTTTTCCTTCACCTTGACGATGTCCTTAAGACGGAGCTTGACGGAGTCGCTCCAGAAATTGTCCACGGAGATGCAGAGGCTATCCCTTCTATAGCTGGTATACTCGTGCATTAGCTTCGAGCGGTGCTGCATAGGTTGAATTCGCCTGATGAACCAGCACATGGCTAGGTCCAAGCTGGTCAAACCTGTCTCTACGAACCACTCTATCCTCCTTATGGAACGGGAAGCGTCGATGTCGGAGGGAAGGGAGGCCTGGGTTCTCCATGTCGAAGTTTCAGCGGCGTCTCCATCAACGAAGTCCGGGTATGTTACTTCTCGGCCGGCCAGAGGGATATCTAGGTCGTAGAAGTAGGTACGCTACCAGTTCTTGCAGGACTCGTGGCCGACAATGTCGGGGAACCGCCGGACAGGACGGATCTTGAAGCTTATGGTGCCACAATTTCTAAGTTCATCCTTGCTGGCTCCGGCTTCGTGTTTGACAGTGAAGAAATACACGAAGAGATCTAGCCTATGCTTAATCCCTAGGTAACCCTCGCAAAGCGCCGCGTAATTGCTAAGCGCTAGGATAATATTGGGAGAAAGGTTTTGGGGCTGTACTCGGTAGTGGTTCAAGACGGCAAGGAAGAAGTTAGAGATGGGCAGGGAGACGCCGCGTACCAATTGAGCTTTGAGGTACACCTTTTCTCCGGCTTGGGGAGAAGGTGTGACCTTGCCGGCCGGCGCCGCCCGCCAGACGAGCCCCTTGATGTCACGGTCCGTGATGTCCGAACCATGCCAATCGCCTTTGTGGGAGTCAAGCTCCTCCTCCAACGGCTCCAGCGCCGCTGGATTGTGGTCGCCGCCGGTGGTCTCGACCACCGCGGAGACAGGGATTACCAGGCCCTCTGGGGGCACGACGACGGAGCTCGCCGGCTTCGCCGCGGCTTCGCCCAACGCCGACATCGAGGGAGTAGTGCTACTACTAGCCATTGTGTGTGTTCGGAGGTGACTGGCAAGATTGGAGTTAGGGTTTTTTCGCGAGGTTGCGCAGAGAGAACGAGGGGACGGTCGTTGGAGGAAGAATACGATGCGAGGAGAGAATGAGGTGAAAAGTAAAAGTTCCACCGCAGTTACTATTTCTGATCTCCAACATCAAGATTCATGTAGCTTGATCGGACGGTTGCCGCGTAGACGACATGTGTGCGGACATGCGCGGAAATTTTGCCACGTCTCCAACCGTCGCCGCCAACGGTTCGTATCGCTCGCGCGGGAAAATCGTACATGATTGCATTCTCTGCATGTGTGAGTTACGAGGCGTCGCTGACCTACGTTTGTGTCACCCTAGATGTAATAGGCAGATGAACCATCACATCAGAAGATTCCGGCATGGACGGATCCAGTCCGGCTATGGATGAGTACGATGAAAGATTCAGCATTTATCCGGCTTACTAATCGAAGACGGAGAAAACCTTGCAGGGTTCTTTGGGAGGACTACAAGATATTGCTTGATGATTTACCGACATCAATCTAGATGGAGCATTCAACATGAAGAGGCAAGACGGCACAAGATCTCGGAGTTCTCCGGGGGCTAGTGTTGGGGATATGCTATAGGGGTATCCTCATAGGATGTCTCCTATCCGGATAACCCGGGTGACCCACAGTTGGTAGCATGGCCTATGGCCTGCTGGCGGCATAGTTAGATGGATCCAGAAGGGAGGAACATGCCGGATAAAGGAAGGCTACCGTTGGAGTCACCGACATACCCGGAGCCTCTGAGTACACGACACGCAAGACTAGTAATATACAGTGTAGGACTCTGTAACCTATCCGGCTAGGAATTTTACCTGTAACCCTAGGACCTGGCGACTATATAAGTCGGGCCTATGGGAGCCTTTAGGGCACAATCTTAGACAACCAAGTAGCAATTATCACATACCTCGCACAGCGAACCAATCCCTGTAACTCGGCGTATTGCCATTATAGTGATTTATAGCAGGAGTAGGATTCTGCACCGTTGCGGGATCTGAACCTGGGTAAGCTGTGCTACCTCGTACCCGTCAACCGTCCGCCTTCCCCCACGTCTCTAAACACGCACTGTGAGGACCCCTGCATGGCATACTCGTCGGCAATACCACGACACCTTGTGGGATCGATATCTTTATTTCGAAACTATCTACAAACTATATGTGCACTTGCAGTCATCACGCATCTTCTTCGAAGCCTGTGGAGTAAAATGCTGCCCTGAGGCTTTTGTTAGTTGTAGCGGCTGACCGCTTCTGTATGTACCTTGGTGATGAACACTATATTTTTGGCTGGATGAAAAAGGAAAAGGGGGAAACATCAATCGTATAGCATTGCTTTGTGATTTTTGTTTGATTGTATTATTCGTTGTGCAAGTCCCCGAGCATGTCCGCCCTTTAATGGGGTTTACCTTGCATGTATGTAAGTTTGTTTGTATTAGACTGTTAGTTTAGTCAGAGCCGACTCGTCGTGGATCCTAGAGCCAGTCGCTTGGCGACCCCAAGGGGTTCTCTGTACTTGGCTGTTTTCCCGGACTCGGTTAGGCGAGTCCCCGAGCGTGGTAGTTAGCCGTTCTAGTCGCATGCCCAAGGTAGTTGAGGACATGGTATGTTGTTTGAAACGCGTATCTCCACCTAGCTCGGAAAGCCAGTCGTGTGGCGAGTCTAGGGCACGCTCTCATACTTGGTGTGTTCCCGAGCCGTGTGGGTTTAGACTTGGGAAAGTCCCCGTACGTGGTACTTAACCGTTCGAGTCGCTATGCCCAAGGATGTGGAGGACCGGTCGCTGTTCGGTTGTCTTGGCCCGGCAGGACAATCGAGCGAGGAAACTCCAATGGTGGCTCTGGGGTGGCATTTTCGTGAACGACGCAAGGCCCAAGTATTTTAGGTGCCGTTGTGCCACACTACTTAGCCGTGCCGATCGCTCGACCAAGGGTTGACTTCCATGTGTAGCGTATTGCTAGATGTACGAGTGCGATTGGCACAAGAGGTTGGAGGAGTAGGCACAATTTGTGCGAGTCGAATTTATTGCGTTGTGTACAAATTTGAGTTCTACGTGTAGAACTTTTGGAGGAGGTTTACATTCCATGGCCGCCCGACGTCGAGTTGGTCGTCACCTCGTACATCAATGAGGTAGTAGGCGTCGTTGCCGAGGACTCGCCCTATGGCGAACTGTCCCTCCCACGGGGAGAGAGCTTGTTCTTTCCCTTCTTGTCCTGGACGAGTCGCAGGACCAGGTCGCCTTCCTGGAAGGTGCGAGTTTGGACTCGGGGGCTGTGATAGCGGCGGAGTCCCTACTGGTTGGCGGTGCACGAGCGAGCTAGGTCGCGTGCCTCATCGAGCTGGTCGATCCCGTCTTGGCGGGAGATCTCGAGGCGAGTCATGTTCTAGGTCGGTTAGCATGACGGCCTCGGTTCGATACACCATGAAGATGAAGGGAATATGCCCTGAGAGGCAATAATAAAGTGGTTATTATGTATATTCCAAGTATATGATAGATGTTTATTTTTCATCCTATAATTGTATTAATACGGAAACGTTAATACATGTGTGTTTAATAAACAAACAGAAAGTTCCTAGTTATGCCTCTCTCATAAACTAGCTCGTTGATTAACAAGATGATCAAGGTTTCTTGATCATGGACATTGGATGTTGTTAATAACAAGGTCACAACATTACTGTAATGGTGTGATGAACATTCATCCGAAGTATACCATTACGATCAAAGTCATTGAGTTTATATTGCTATAACATCATACGAAGTGATCCTAATCCTTAGACCATGAGATCATGTCAATCACTAACACCAGAAGTGTATCTTGATAACATCAAACGTCACACTGTAACAAGGTGATTATAAAGATGGGTTCAGTACTACTAAAGTGTTATGTTGAGGCCCATGGATTGAGAGTGGAATTTGTTCATCCCGATGACGGATATATATTCTCTTGGCCCTCTCGGTGATATCACATTGATTAGCTTGCAAGCAAGTGATTTGATCACTAGAATGTTATATCACGGGAACGAGAAAAGAGTACATGTCGGTAATAAGATTAAACTAGGTATGGAGATACAGATGATCTAATCTCGGACATGTAATATATCGCGAAACAAAAGGATTAAGATATTAGCGTAAAAGGTTCTCACGATCACAAGAAAGTCATCGTTGAATGTGTGGGAGTCAGTATGGATCTCCAGGTCCCGCTTCTGATTATTGATCTGAGAGGGGTCTCGGTCATGTCTAAATTATTCGCGAACCGTAGGGTGACATACTTAAGAGACACCAACACCATTTGGAGCAGAACTTTCATGCCGAAAAGAATAACAAGCGCAGGAATTTATTTCACTAGATACCGAAACTGGTTTTCGGGTGAAATTGCAGAAAGTGTTTTTTCATGTGAAATGAAATACTAGCAAGGGGTTATATGTGAATGTTTGTCATTAAATTAATTGACAAAATTCTGAATAAATAAAAGGAGTTTTATTTAATGAGAGTTTTGCATTAAATTTGGTGGAAATTTAATGGGAATTTGAGTGGGTTTTTTAGTGGAGAAAATTGAAGGGCATTTTTGTGAGTGGAGTGTCCACCCACATGAATGAAGGAGGGTAGGGGGAAGCCCCATGGCCGGCGGCCACCACCTTGGGTGCCCCCCCTCCTATAAAAGGATCCCCCCTCCACTCTTCTCACTAACACCTCCTCGTGAAGGATCTCTCTCCTTCTCTAGTATTTATCCCCCATGGTCTCGTACTAGCGAGATACATGTTCCCGGTGGCTATTCGGCAAGAAAGAGTTGTGCTTCCGCTGCATCGCTGGAGTGAGGAGGCGGAGGTTGCTCGGTGCCTCAGACGTGTGTGCGAGCACGGATGCGCCACTGATTTGCGGCGCTAGGACTTCCTCTCGATCTTGAGATCAACATGAGATCGTCTACATAAACCACGAGTTCAACCTTGTTAAGCTTTGTCGGTATTCAAGGGTATGTTATCTACGGATTTATATCCGCCCGTTTCTTGTATCTAGTAGATAGATCTTGGTACATAGTTGTTCCCATCGTAGGAATTTTTTTTCTATGCTGCGAACCCCACAGAAGAAGGATGTGAACCCTGTTGACCGGTTGACGGAGGTGCGAATGCCCAGACCACGGAGGGGAGTTCTTTGACCCAACATCCCATGGTTAGCTCGAGGGTAACCTGTAGTCGTGGCTTGAGGCCATGGAGGATGCTTTGGTTGGCATGCTCTGCTTGGCCATTCGACTCCGGGTGGGCGACTAAAGAGAGGTTGAGTCGTATGATGTGCTCCTCGCAGAATTCTGCCATGGCGCCTTTTGCAAAGTTGGTTCTATTGTCCATGATGATGCTGTGCAGGTACCTATACTTGTAGATGAGCTGAACTTGGTCGCAATCTTCCTGTCGGACTTTCTGACCGGCTTAGCATCGAACCACTTGGTGAATTTGTCGACTGCGACCAGGAGGTGGGTGTAGGCAAAAGGGGAATTTTTGAACGGGTCCATCATGTCGATGGCCCATACGAAGAATGCCCAGGTGATGGGGATTGTCCTGAGGGCCGATCCAGGGATGTGCATCTACTTGGCGTATTTCTGGAACCCGACGCAGCATTGAACGATATCTGTGGTGTCAGCGTGCGTGGTTAGCCAGTAGAAGCCATGCCGCATGGCCTTGGTGACTAGCAACCGGCCTCCGGCTTGGTGGCCATAGTCATCGGCGTGGATATCTTAGAGGATCTTGCGTCCTTCTTCTGGTTATACGCAGTGTTGGAACACGTCGGTCACGCTGCGCTTGTAGAGTTCGCCATTGATGATGGCGAAGGATTTGCAGTGTCACACTATCATGCGTGCCTTTGTCTCTCCCGAAGGAAGGGTCCCGCTCTCGAGGTAGGCAAGGTATGGCGTGGTCCAGTCGCTGGGTTCTGAAACCATGGCGACCAGGGCAGGCTCAGGTTGTAGAGGTATCCCGATGTCGATCTCCTTCGGCGGGGAGACCGAAGGCTTGTGGATGGTGTCAAGGAAGACGCGCGCGGGTGGGGTTTGCCTAGCCGAACCGATGCAGGAGAGGGCATTGGCCTCCTTTTTCTTGTGCCTGTTGATCCACTCGACGGAGTAGCCGGCGAACTGCCCCCCCCCCCAGCTGGTCCACCGCTTGGCAGTATGCTTCCATGGTGGGGGAGAAGGCGTCCCAGGTACCAGCGACTTGTTTGGCGATGAGGTAGGAGTCGTTGTAGAACCGTAGGCAGTTGACATTCATGTCCTTGGCAGCTCACATGCCTTGAAAGAGGGCATCATATTTGGCCATGTTGTTGGTGCAGGGCGTGAAGTCAAGGTGTAGGACATAGCAGAGTCTTACACCCTTGGGGGAGGTGAGTATGATCCCAGCCCCTGTGCTATCTATGTTCTTGGACCCTTCGAAGTAGAGCGACCAGTAGTGTATATAGGGCATCTTCTCCGGCTGATGTGCTTCATCCCAGTCGGCGAGTAAATCTGCCAAGGCTTGGGACTTGATCGCTTTGCGCAGTTCGTACCTGATGTTGTGGACGCTGATTTTGACCGCCCACTTGGCATCGCAGTTGCGAATGATGTCCTGCAGTGGCACGGAGGAGATGACCGTGATGGGGTGCTCCTCGAAGTAGTGCGCGAGCCATCGCTTGGCTCGAAATACCGCGTATACTAGTTTCTAGTATTGCGAGTAGCGATGTCATGAGTCTGTTAAGACTTCGCTGATATAGTATATCGGACGCTGCACAGGGCATTCCTTGAGATCCTCTGGCTGCTCGACGACCATCACGACATTGACGACTTGTGTGGTGGCCACAACGTAGATGAACATTGCCTTCTTGTCGACAAGGGCGGAGCGCGTCATCCGCTTCTTTGTACCATCGGAACATGGGTTCTTGCGCATCAGGTGGTAGAGAGGCATTGCTTTTTTGCCGAGCCGGGGGATGACGCGGCTGAGGGCCGCGACTCGACCGACCAGTTTTTAGTCGTCACGCAGGAACTCGGGTTTTCGTAGCGGGGTTCGCTTCGATGCCTCGCTTGGAGACCACGTACCCGAGGAGCCATCCGGTGGGTACACCGAAGGTGCACTTCCCTGGGTTGACCTTGATCTTGTACCTCCGCAAATTGTCCAAGGTTTTGGCCAGGTCGGAGATCAGGTCGCTTTGGCGAGTAGATTTTACCAACACTTCATTGATGTAGACGTGGATGTTGCGGCCAATTTGGCTCGCAAGGCACTCCTGCATGCACCGCTGCTAAGTCGTGCTGGCAGTTTTGAGGACGAACGTCATGGCGGTGTAGCAGTAGGCACCGAATGGCGTGATGAATGTCGTTTTATCCTCATACTCAACCGCCTTCTTGATCTGGTTGTAACTAGATTAAGCGTCAAGGAATCACAGCGACTCCAATCCCGTGACCGAGTAGATGATCTAGTCGAAGCGCGGGAGGACGAATTCCTCCTTTGGGCAGGCGCAGTTGAGGTTGGTGTAGTCGATGCACATTCTCCAGGTCTTGTTCTTATTAATGACTAGGACTAGGTTTGTCAACCACTTGGAGTACTTGATGGGCCGGATGAAGCCCGTAGCTATTAGCCGTTGCACTTCTTCGGCGATTGCTTGGTGGCGCTCTTCATTGAAGGGCCACAGCGACTGCTTTACAACTCTCGCTTTGGGGTCGGCATTAAGCTTGTGCTCAGCGAGTTACCTCGGGACACCTGGCATGTCAGATGTCTTCCATGCAAAGATGTCACGATTCTCTCGGACAAACTCGATGAGCGCGCTCTCCTATGCAGGGCTCATGCCTGTCCCGATGGTGACCGTCTGGCTGGAGTCGCCTAGAACTAGCTCGATGGTGCGTGTATGCGTGGAAGCTTCGAACGCTGTAAACCCGGCGTTTTCTGCGTTGGGCTTCTTTAATATTGTGGGGTCGTCCTTGTCAACGCAAATCGCATCTTTGGCGAGTTCGTCAGCGTGATTGGTTCCACGGAGATGACGACATCCGCGAGTTTGGCGCATTTTTCCTCGCATTCTATGGCCATGTCGGGGTCACCGTGGACGGTGATGATGCCGCATGGTCCTAGGAGCTTCATCATGTTGTATGCGTAATGTGGGGCCGCCATGAATTTGGCGAATGCTTGTTGCCCCAGGACGCAGTGATAGGGGCTATGGAAGTTCACCAGATCGAAGGTGATCCGCTCAGTGCGGAAGTTTGAGGGTGCGTCAAAGGTGACTGGTAGCGTCACCTTGCCGATCGGGTACACCTTCCGGCCGAGGACGATGTCGTGGAAGGTGGTGAGGGTCGATTCGACCATCGACTGCGGGAGCTACAGTCTTCTGAACCTATCCAGCTAGAGGATGTTGATGCAGCTCCCTCTGTCCATCAGTGTCTTAGGGAGATAGTACTCAGCCACTTTGGGCTTGACCACCAAGGGAAATCTCCCAGGGTACTCGATCCGAGGCGCGTGGTCCTCGCGGACCTAAGTGATGCGCTGATCAGACCAGTTGAGGGAGCGGGGGATGTGGACTTTCGTCACCGCGTTGTCGGCGACTACACAGGTGAGCACCTTCTGCTCGCGCTTGGTGACGAGCCCGGTGAATGTGTGCAGCGAGCCGACGTTGTTGCCAAACTCGCAGACATTGCCGTTGTCCCTTGGTGGGTTGTTATTGGGACCTTCCCTTGCTCGCCTTGCCTTCTTGATCTCCTTCAGGGAGTGGCAGTCGGTAGTGATGTGAGTTGTGGGTTTCCCCTCCCTGCTATGGTAGACATAAGGCTGGTTAATCAGGGCGGCGGGGTCGAATTTCAGCCTCGTCGCGTTGCTCGCGCAGTAGTTTCCGCTGTCGCGGTAGTTTCCTCCGTTGCGGCAGAAGTTCTTCGGGTCACATGGATCATAGCCGGCGTTGGCGACAAAGTCGACTCGCCCGTCACTTGACCCATAGGGTAGGGTCTTGATCGGTTACTTGACCCACGATAAGTAAGGATCAAGGAAGGGTACCCGTTTGGTGTCGATAAAGTGCACAATCTCTGCAGAGTGTAAATCTATTCGAATATCTGTGTCCACTGTCATGGACGGTTGGGAAGGTTGCTGTAGAGCGGTGCTGGTTTTTTTTTTCAAAAAGGACTTTAGAAAATAAAGTGTTTTTAAAACCTGGTGGTCTGAAGGACACCAGAGAAGGAGATGTGATGTTGAGGGGCAAGGAACAAGAAAACCCGGTCATTTGAGGACTATGGAGTTGAAATAGGGTGACCCAATCCTAGTGGTTTCTAAAGCTTTTCGAAAAGGTTTCCAGATTTTTTTATAACAGTTCTCAACAAAACCTTGTATATGCTATATCTACAAGAGAAGCTATTTTATAAAAGAACCACTCTTGGAGCCCTCCTATGACCACAACCATATTGTATATCCCCTTGTCATTACTATTTTATAAAGTGGTTTGCAAGTACATTCAAAGTACTCACTAGCATTGTCCCTGGCTATTTACTTGGCCAGATTTCCAGAAGCACGAGGAAGGATGGAGTTTCTAACGTCTATGTGAGCTAGGACGTCTTCCCAGTCAGTCTCCTGTAGGTTAAGGCATGACGTGGCTCTGTGCTTGAAGACTTCCGCTATTAAATCTCCATAATGGCAATAATGTAAGTGTTGTACTCACTACTTATGGATGATGTAATGATACTAGTCGGTTATGCTCACGGGTCATTGATCATGGGAACGTGAATTGCAGGCTTAACGGAGATTCTTGGACCGTAAATCCAGGGTCCCACAGACTTGGTATCAGATCCATACTGACAATAGGAGACCTTAGTTAGCATGGACGTTAGATAGGACAACCCCCCAAATTTCCCAAAACATTGACTTTTGAAAGCTACTTTCTCAAAAAGTTTTTAGAAGATTTCCTATCTTGTCTTCTCTAATTTAAACTTTTTGAAAATGGCTTATTCTATATCTCGTCTTCCTTCAAATGTTCTGTTTTCAAAAACAAGTCTGACATGGACACTATGAATACGGAGATCCCGAAATGAAGAGAAGCAGAGACATGAAAACCAAAGGAGCAACCCATAATGAAAGATACTACAAGACCACCCTACCCCAAGAGTCCTTCATCGCCCCAATGAATCAAGTACGACACACATGACCCCAAATGGAGTACCTACTCAAGCATAGCTCAATGGGTGATCAAGGCCACCATTCCAGCTCGTGAGATCAACCCCGATCCCATCATCTTCATCTTCATTGAAAATAGATGGGTAGATGGATTCATGCGAGCTATACAACAAATCATGGCATGCCTTTGCAAGATCCATGAAGACGAGCTGAAAGACACACCTTACCACCTGTTTGGGAAGCGCGACAAGGATGGACTCCCCACTGAGTATTTTCTCACTTTTTGCATTGCAAATCAGCTGGAGAATATGGAGTACCTACTGCAGCACCATCAAGAAGACCTCGATAAGACTCATTGTCAGAATATCCTCATGTGTATGGATCTCACCATCCTCCGTACCCAGGAGAAGAGTCTGCGAGCCGCAAATGCCCTCCTTGAAAGGAAGTAGCCGCTCTACCGCCCTCAACTTCTGAAGCCGCTAACCCTGAGACAGAGGATGAAGAACTATCCTTCTATGAGTATCAACCTATCTTTTAGTCCCCACCTCCGAAAGATCCACCCACCGAAGTAGCCACCAGAGAAGTCCTGACTCTCACCTTTACTTCTAAAGAACTGAATGTCCCCCAAACCCCCGAGGACCCGCTCTAATCAAGGTTGGTACACAACCTCAGGACGGCGTAAAGATTCAAGAAGTACCCATGGAGTAGTCCCTCGCCCCTACAACTCACCCTACTAGTCTAGGGTAGAGCTCTGCATCATCCCAGAACCTGTTTTGTAAAACTCTATGTGCTCCGACGCCTTACGACATAGACCTGCCCTGTATTGCTTTAAGTACCCTCACCGCTAGCCGGCGTAGACATGTTACCTTATGTATGAACCCTGTTGGGAGGTTATGCCAGTATGATGACCTTCTTTGTGTATTTTACCCAAGACATTGCATCAGATTGAACCCTGAACGACCTCATCCCTTAGGACCGTGTTCCGAGACCGCCACCCAAAAACCAGCATCCTCTTAGCTAGATACAACACCATCCAACTCAGACATCCCTCAAGCAACCGAATCTATAAGGTCGACTAAAGACACCCAACTCTAGACAGGAGGTATAGCATTCTTCCGATAACTCCAACGCAGAAGGTCCGCGACTTCATCAAGCATCCCTTAGTGTCTCTCTAAGGGGAATAGACTACATCTTTTCCCGCAAAACCAGAATAACCCCGAGAGAGCTGACTCCTGGTCATTGCTAAGAGATGAACCTCCCTTAAACCAAGAGCGTGAACCCAACGAGAGGACAATAATCGGCACAACTCTAGAATTAGAAGACACTCTGGGAAAGTTCTTCATCGCAAGGTCGACCGTCCCGCCAACACTCTCGGTGTTTCAAGACCCAGAATGCCGAAGAGCTAACTCCAGCGATAGAGGTTTGAAGAAGGCTCAACTCGTTGTTTTGATTCCAGAAGAAATGACCGAGCCTACGCCAAACCTACCAAGAATCGTCCTAAGGGGAAAAGTACGCATCTTTTCCACTAGCCTAATCTAAACCGCTCAACCCGCAGCCACTCAGCCCTGACCCATAGCTGAACAAACTTGTTTGTAGTAAATCTCTTATCATTGGTGAAAGTTCTTGACAAAATTCAAAATAGTCATGTCTACCTTGTTGATTAAACAATTCTCTTTTCCAATATTTGCTTTATGGGAAACTTATGTTTATTGCAAAGGCATATCCAAAGGTTAAATTAAAAGATGGTAAAAATCCATGCAAAGCTATTGAAAATAGCAAAGTGTATGATAAATTTGAGACTTGTTCAATTGTCCAACATGTAATGGTTAGTTTTTATTCAAAAGCAAGGGGTAAGTGATAATATCTGTGTATGTATCCCATATGTGCATGGTAGTTAGTTCATATTTATTTTGTACAAGTGAATATGCATGATTTGATAATGCCATGCTCGTATTTTCTTTTAAACCATAAGCTCATTGATGCATGATCATGATCTATTCGCTTATTTGCTATGCCATATTTTTCCCATGATTTATAGAGGCAGTGGATGACAAGTGGTAACCTCGCCAATGCCCATTGTTATGGACTTAGGGTATCATGGAAACGAGAGCATTGGGGATTTCATCGACTGATCAGACAAACAAGTAAGTCGATGCGGTCTGATTATTGAGAAAGCTTGGTTACAGAGTCGCCGTTTTGCTAGTTGTGATCTAGCTTACGACGGATAGCTAGAAAACTATGGTGCCCTCTCTGTCAGGTCCTCCCAGCCTTTATATGAGAGGTTGGGTCCTAGATCCGTAGCCGGAGAGGTTACAAGTTAATGTTTACAATACGAACTCTATGTTGGTTTCTGAATATTCCTAAGCGGATAAGGAAAGTATTTATTCCGCTGGGTGCTTCTTGGTCTTCGTTGGCCCGTCTTGGGCCATAAGCTTTTATGCGCCTAGGGTAACTAATCATAGGGACCCTATAGGTCATACCCATGTCAGTAGCCCCCGAGACTCTATATGAATCGTAGATTCGGGTCACGTCTCAAAATTCGGTTTAGCTGTTTCAGCCGAAGTTGTTGCTGCAAGCAGATATTTGTTTATTTATTTAAGCTTTGTAGGCATTTGGTATAATGAGCCTGATGCATCCGACAGATCAGGAATCAGTTAATTGCTCTTGGGCAAAAACAAAATAAACCTACACCAAATTCAAGTCCCCGGGCTTGAACTCAGTATCTGCTGGCGTAATTCAGTTCGGTCCATGGAGGTCTTATCAAATACTGAATTCCAGTGCTTATATTTTGGGTACACGCTACGTCCATTGGTACTTTTCATCGTATCGTAGATATGGATAAGTATTGGCAGAGCGCATTTGTGTGCGGTTACGAAGACACTTGTAAGGGTCCCAACCTTTAATAAGGTAGAGTCCCCTGTGTTTACAATGCTAGTCCCTGGATCAATAGCTAGCATCCACAGATAAGATGTAATATCAAGAAACAAAGGTCATAATACAACTTTATAACCAGGAATAACATAATTTTATTACATCTTACATAGCTCATTTGGCTATTACATTACATTGCAGCGGAATAACTATAAGCATGGGGTCCTTCATCTTCAAAGTGCCATAGGCAGACATGTTGGTTGTAGACTTTGTAATCCTAATCAACACACTTCACTAAATCAATCAAACCTGCAACATAACAAGTTACAGCCACAAGGGTCAATACATTTGAATTGTATTGGCAAGTGGTACTATGGTAGTATGGTGGAGTCTATCATCTATATGAATTTGGCTAAGTGGAGTTGAGGCTTGCATTGCTCAAAATAGATTTTCTTTATCATTTTGAAAACACTAAGTTTTTGTTTGACAAATCATTTCTCCCACCCTTGTTCAAAGCACAAGTTTTTAACTTAGAAATTTGAATGATGAGATTCTTGATTGCTTCCATGTCTTGATGCTCAAATTGTCCATTACCAGGGACATGGCTAAGTACTTAGATTTTTACACTCTGCAGAGGTGGTGCACTTTCCCCACAAGACTTGGTTTCCCAAGACAAGATCTTTCAGAAGCCTTCCCTTAGACCAAAATGGACACGCTCCAACCTATCAAACTCTACCACCAACTGTCCATATGGCTAAGTTCTTGCAACCTATATGATCCAGGCAGAGCCCATAATGCCAAGTGGCTGCACTTGAAGCTTCTCAACATTTGACATCTCAAATCTCTTTGTTCCTGGGTGGCCATCCACAAGTGAGATACACAAGGTCAACCATAAACATGGGCCTTGTGAACTACTCAACCAAAAACCACCAAGCAATTACCATTCCACCCAGGTGATTCATTAACTTAGTTGTTTTATTAAACAAAAACACAAGTCCTCAGACTTAGAAATTTTTCCATAGTATGGATATATATTCCACCCTTGTTTTCTATTAGCTAAGCTAAGCTTGATAGTAGTAGGAATCTTAACTTAGGAAAATTTCTACTAAGGTTTCATCTACTAGGTTTTCCTATAGCAAGGTTTATACTTAGCAAAATTCTATGCAAGTTTTACTTAGAAAAATCACTAATGCATAGTGAAAGTAATGGGACAAAAGTATGAAGCATCACTTGCCTTTTTGATAGAGGGTATAAGTTCACTCCTTGTCCTTGCAACAATCACACTCTTCAAGTCACTACAATTCAATCAAGCAAGGCACAATCTCAATCTACCAATCAAGCAAAACATCACATAAAATCATAAAGTCAAAGTAATGCATGCAAACATGCCAAGCATTGTTTTATTTCAAAAAGTGGTTCTTAATGGGTCATAAACATTGGAAAACACCTAATGGTCATTTTATAAAGTGGCAAAGTCATTTGCAAAAGGTTTCACTTTAAAAACCATTTTCAAAACAAAGTATCATTTTATGTGGTGTAGAAATATTTTTACTAAGGCATTAACCTATAGGGTTCACCAAATATGTTTTCAAACCATAAAACTTGGTGTTTGGGGTCAGAGAGTTTAAAACAAAACATTTCCCAAAAATTTTCTTCCAAAACCATTTTTAATAAATAAACTATATTTTTATTTGAGTAGAATTGGTTTTAAATCAAAGAATCATTCTTTTGTTTCACCAAAAACATTTTTGAATCCACAAAGTGTTTCCTATGGTCATTAGGTTCAAATCACACCATTTTCCAAAGATTTTATCCCCAAAATCATTTTTGAATAATTTTTACAATCTAAACAAGCATACAAATGTTTCTGCAAAAACAAACATTTTTCCAGAAGCTTTTTACTAAACAAATGGCATGGTTGGCTAGGGCTTGTTCCACTGATTCCATTGATATAAAGTTTGTAATTTTTGGACGTGTGGATCAAAAGTTACAAGAGTTTCAAATATGCATCTAAATCAGATTCAAATTTTGTTTTAAACAGAAACTGGCCACGCGTCATGTTCCTATTGGGCGGTACCGGTTCGTCCGGATCACGTGTTGCAGGCCGTTGGATCTAACTGATATCGCATGGCGCAGGTTCACTCATACCCCTTCGGCTAAGGATCTATCGTGAGCGTCGGATCAAGATCTTACGGTGCGCAGCGTGCCAGCCATAGATGGGCGGCGCTGCGGTGGCTACTGGCGGCGGAGCGGCCAGACGGTGGTGGTTCCGGCGATACAAGAAGCAAGGGTGGCTGGGGAGATACTCACAGTGTTCGTGGCGTCGTGCTGATTCTCAACGTGTGGTTCGTTTGTCGAGGGGCGCTCTGGTCCGACGTGGATTGCTCACCGGAGTCCACACGGCGGCGGGCGTGCTCTGGAGATCGTCGAGGGCGAGGATGGAGGGCACCCTAGGACAAACGGGAGGCACCGTTAGGTTCGCAAGGGCATGGTGATCAATATAGTGTCCACGGGGAAGAGAGGGGTGGTCGGGTTTACCGGGGAGACGTCGTAGCAGAAGAACCAGACGGTGGCGGCGGCGGTTGTTGTCGTTGCTGACGCTCAGGGGTGCACGCGAGCGAGCTGGCGATGCGAAAAGGTGCGCCAGGGCTTGGGGAGTATGCGAGTGTGGTCAAGGAGGCGAGGGGTGGCAGGACACGGCCGGAATCGAGGGAAGAGTTCGTCGGTGGTAGTGAGGTTCGGAGAGAAATCAGGGCGGCCTGGGGGCGTGCTAATGTGGGGTGACAGAGGGGAAATGGAGTGGAGGCATGGGCGTTTAAGCTGCCGTGATCAAAGCGTGTAATGGTGGCCGCGTTAAGACGAATTAAACCGGAGGAATCAACGGCAGGATCGGGGAAGAACTGGTCGCGCTGGGAAGACGCTGACGTGTCTAGTGGGGTCTGTCTGACAGTGAGATAGGAAGAGAAGAAATGGGGTCCACGCGTCATCGACTCTGCGGGTTCTGTCTACGGTGAAAAACGTTTCGCCGCGGGAGAGAGCAGGTGGGCTGGTCTGGGTCTTTGTTGGGCCAGTTTGTTGGGCTGGGTCCTTCGCATGTTTTTTTTTGTTCGAAAACTTTTCCTTTTTCAATTCTATTTTCTGTTTTGGAAATTCAAACAAACAAATCAAACATTCAAACACTTCCAAACTTGTATTGAGTTTTGGTTCTGTTTGACAACATAAACCAAAGTCCCAAAATAAAATAAAATAATTTTATTCTTTTTAGGATCTATTTAATAATTAAATAAAATAGACCTTAATTATTAATTCAAATAGGTTTTGATTTATTTAATAAAATCTCCATTTGAAATCTAAATATTATCAAAACCAAATCAGTAGGTTTTATTTGAAAATATAAGATACTTGGAAAACTTGTTTAAAATAAAATAACATTTTTATTTTAGGGTCCATTAATAATTAAATAAAATGGGCCTTAGTTATTAAATCAAATAGGATTTGTTTTATTAGAATCTTTATTTTGAAATCTAAAATTAAACCAAAAACACTTCAGTAGGTTTTATTTGAGAATATAAAATACTTGGAAAATCTTATTTAAAATAATTTAAATAAGTTTTAGTGTTTATTTAAAATGGGAAAAGCCTTTACTTAAATAAAATTGGATATTAAATCCTTATTATTTTATTTAAATAAACCTTTACTATTTTTAATCAAAACAAAACATTTTATTTCAAAAACTTGGCCAAGGTTTAATTTGGCTCTATAAAATAATCCTTATTTATAAATCTACCTTTTCTTTTGAAAACCAAATCTTTTATTAAAAGATCCAAAAATAGTAATTTTAAATATTTTAATTTTATTGTTTATTTATCTTTTTAAAACCCTTTAGGATTTTATTTGATCCAAATAGGTTTTGAAAGTTTCCAATTGGATTCAAAAAGTTTCTTCTCACCCTGAAAATCAACAAAGTTTTATTTTATTCATTTATTTTTCACATTACAAGATTTGGAAAATCTTGGGATGTGACAACACTTCAGGATAAATCTCGGGGTCTTATCTTCATGTCGTGGACACGACATTCAGAAATGTTATCGTGGTGAACATGGTCTGAGAAAATTTTATCGACTGCCTTGTTTGGCTATTGGAATAGGTGAAGTTATTGACTTCTTTAATCTTTTATTGGGTACTCCCGATGGGAGTAACCGTATGAGCATACAAACATGTAATACTCATAGGTTTGCTTCAGAATATCTATCGAGTGCGCGATAGCGCTCCTGATGGGAGTAGCCCCCGAGGCTATGGTCGAATACTTGGATTCGAGTGTAGGCTCAATTTTATGCATTTCTCATCCTGAAAGTGTCGACTCCATAGGAGGATTTGTTTTATAGGGTGCGCGACAGCGCTCCCGATGGGAGTATCCCCCGGGTCTTTGTTACGGTGCTTGCACGAGAGCATAGGCTCAAAGTAGATCCTTCATCCGAGGAATGTACTATGTTGGATTTTATCGGGTGCACGACAACGCTCCTGATGGGAGTAGGCCTCGAGTCAATGTTCGGGTCCATGCATCAGAGCATAGACTCCATGTTCTTTTTTCGGATGAACTTTGTTTCATTGCTTTTTTTACCACACATGATGTCATGGATGACAAAGATGGCGTGCCGCAATTCTGTCGATGGGACGTATCCTTTTGTGGGCCAATTGTTCAGTGCATGCTGATGAGTGGAACGTGTAGCGATGCTACTATTACCATGTGGCCCCACATATAGCGTGAAAGTAGAAGCGTCGTGCGGATGTCCGTGGATTTATCGTGATACTTTTAACTATATGATATTTTTTGTCATTTTCATTGCTGCCACGTGTGTGCATCTTGTTCCTTTTGACGCTTCACGCCTCTCAATCAACGGTGCACAATCACGTAGCCTTTCTTTATATTGATTGAGTTAGGGATTTACTACCCTTATTCTTCCTTTGCCATCATCTTCCTTCCATGTCATGCTTTTTTAGAGCGTTTCATCATTCTTGCGCACCTCTGAGAGCCACCATGGGTCGATCTAAGGGAGCGTCTTCCATCTCTGATGCCACCGCGAAGCAGACGAGGTTGTTGGGTGGATGCCATCGAGGTGCATGGCTTGCAATCTGTACGAGGCCCGCAAATTTCACCTGTTGTAGGAGGGCTCTTGCAAGATGCCCGGTGATGATAGTACGCCCGCGCCAGAAGCGTCATCGCGGGTAATGGTCATATCCTTCCTCTTCCTGGTCTTTCTCCTCCTCTACATGAATTCCTTTGTGGGCTTCTCTTTGTCTACGGCATACGACTCTATCATATTACGCCGAATTCCATCCTCCACATAGCCTTTTTCATTGCCTTGTGTGAGTGTTTCCTCGGGATCCATCCCCATTGGGGCCTATCGAAGCATTTCTACTTCGTTCATTGCAATGCCACCGATACTGTCGTCCACGATGTTAGAGGCGCGATAATTTCTGTGCGCTCGGACATAGAATACTTTGACTTGAAAACTATGGACTCTGTCCAAGGTTGGAAACAAAGTGTTTCTATATCAAGGACCAGCAAGTATAATGTCGGAAATTGGGGTTATACCCTTTCGACCCGACAAAAACTTGCTGGAGGCTTGGTTCATGAGAGGAGCGCCCATCAACCGATGAAATGATATATTTCAAGCGGCTGCTAGATCGAATTGAGAAGTTGCACACTGCTGAATTGTCGGGTCTTTAGATTCTGACTTTTTTTCGAATTCATATTCAACCCGTCCAAGCTCGGATGGCCGGTATGTGGAACTATGCTGTTAGGAAAGATCCAATGAGGATTACACCTGAGGATCTCACACTTAAGATCTTGGAGAAGAGGTTGCGCTCATTCACAACGCTAGTGAAGAAATGCCATGTTCCCACTAATTTTCGGGTGAAGCCTTTCACCAAGAAACATCATGTCCCTGAGCTAAACCGTTTGTTGCGTTTACATATGTTCGGTGCTCATATCTTGATTTGTATTTTCTTGACTTTAATTTTTGCCTTTGCAATTTGATCTTGCCAATAGGTCCATGAACACTTGTTTTGTCTACCTCCATTACCTGAAGCTGGAGATCAGCCCAATAGCACCACCATATCCGAGGGATACGCTGAGGCCCCGGACATAGGTGAGGAAGCCGAGGCTTCAACCTCTAGCTCCTCCCATGATACTACATTAGTTCCCTTGGCTCGTTCTGAAGATTTTGAGGTGGTACCTGCTGCTGGAAAGTGAAAGCGCACCGGACCCGTTGAAACAGTTGAGGACTCCGACGATTCAATAGGCTCCAAGCCACAAAATTTCAAATATGCTCCTGGTGCTCCCCGCAAGTGGATATTCCGGATGGCGCAAGACATTACCTCGTAAGTTACTCACCTTTTTCCCTTTGTTTGTATTTTTTATCTGAAAGAATACTCTGTCAATAAAAGTTTGTTCTACTAGGAGCGACGAGGATGAGAATTCCTTTCCAAAGTCGCCAGCTGGTACCGCTACTCCGTCTCCTCCTCTAAGGCCCATGTGTCAACAAACAAACACAGCTGCTCCTTTGGAAAAAGTTGTTGCTAAGTTGGACCTGAAGAACAAAGCTTCGTCGCCCTCTGAACCGCCAATGAAGAAAAAGAAAACCTCGGGCAAGGGTGTAGTGATAGCCAAGAATCCTTCAGAGCCTAACATGCAAGATGTAAGTGCCTACTAATTTTATTTGCTTGAAGTACTCTTCTAGTACAGTCCCCGAGTGACCTTGTCTTCTTTGGCGCAGCCGCTGATGTGTGAGATGGTCGAGATGGCCTCTTTCTTTACCAAGATTCTTCATGAAGCCGAAGAATCCAAAGGTATGTCCGGTTTTACTTTTCATTGGATTCTTGTACCCTAACATTGTATGTTGTGATAATTTTCCCTCTAACACAGCTGCTGCCACTGAATCCACTGTTATTCGAGATCAAGAGCTGAAACGAGTGGACGATCTGAAAGCCGAGCTAAAATAGACAAAGTTGTTGCTTGAAAAAGTTAAACGAGATGCTGCTTTCAAAGATGAATCACTTCATAAGAAAGTAGAAGTCGTGGCTATGCGGGAAAAGGATCTTTGCCTTCGCGTAGAAGCTTTGAATTCCTCCCTGACCAGTAAGTTTTACACTGCACGCTTTGTTTCTATGATCATATACCTTTCTGCTTCCTTGAAATCCTGAATCAATCCATTTTTACAGAAATCACTGGCCAATCTATGATCCTGGAAGAGGATCTTAAATCCTATCCATTGCCGGATGCCATTAGTACTTTGGAGGTTAATAGCATGCGCGGGCGCACTCTTTTGATTCGCTCCCGCCGCGCTTTCAAGACACTCTTCATGTAGAGATTTTTCTTGAGAAGGACGTACCCACTGGTATGAATAATTTGGTGTCTATATTCCTTGCTGATCCAAACCCGTTGACGGGGTAAAGTCTAACATAGGTGAAGAATGATGTAGAAATTTCAACGGCGGTGTGCTGGCTGTGATAATACAACACTTTTTAGCTATATAAATAGTGTCATTTGCCTATCATATCATGCTCCATCTAACTATTGCTATGTCTGATATGCATGATTACTTGTTTTCATTCCATTCAATATGAGCTTTGTACATTTAGTAGTTTAGGTATAATTTTACCCCTCTTTCTTGTCGTTGACATGTGTGTAGGTGTTGATGATGATTATGGACAAAACAAAGGCAAAAGTAACAAAGAGACCATAGTATGGATGAAATGCAGGGACCAGACCATGGGGTTATATCCCTCGACGAGGCGAATCCAACGAGCCCAAGAGTGCCCAAAACAGAGATCGTATGAAGAAATGGCAACCAGAATACGAAAGGAGGCACGAGGTTTGACGACCAACTTGTTGGAATTATGCCCTAGAGGCAATAATAAAGATGTTATTATTATAATTCTTGTTCATGATAAAGTTTATTTTCCATGCTAGAATTGTATTAAGCGGAAACTTTGATACTTGTGTGGTTTATGAACAACACCGTGTCCCTAGTACGCCTCTATGGACTAGCTCATTGATTAATGATGGTTAAGGTTTCCTAACCATAGACATGAATTGTCGATTAATAATGAGATAATATCATTGGGAGAATGATATGATGGACAAACCCAAATCAAGCAGAGAAATTAGATCGTGTCATCGTGTTCATCTTTGTGAAGCTTTTCTTATGTAAAATATTGTATTCCTTAGACCATGAGATAATGCAACTCCCTACTATCGGAAGAAAGCTTTGAGGTCATCAAACGTCATCCTATGAGAGGGTGATCATAAAGGTGTCTCTCAGGTGATCGGAAAGTACTTGTTGGGTTGTATGTATCGAGATGGGATTTGTCCCTCCCAAGTCGGAGAGATACACTTCGGGCCCACTCGGTAATCGATATCAACACCGCTTGCAAGCACGTGGTTAAGGAGTTAATCACAAAGTGATATCGGATTACGGAACGAGTAAAGTACTTGCTATGAACGAGATTGAACTAGGTATGCCGATGCCGACGATCGAATCTCGGGCAAGTAAAATATCGCGTGACGAAGGGAATATGTATATGGGATTAATTGAATCCTGGCATCATGGTTCATCCGATATGAAAATTGATGAGTATGTGGGAGTCAATATGGGTTTCCAGAGCCCGCTGTTGATTATTGATAGAAGATCATGTCTGCATATTCTCGAACCCGCAGGGTCACACACTTAACGTGTCTCGACGCTAGGATAGAATGGATAATTGGTTTATGAGTTTTTGTTCGGAGTCTCGGATGGGATCCGGGACATCACGAGAGGTTCCGGAATGGTCCGGAGAATAAGATTCATATAAGGCAAAGCAGTTTTTGGAGTTCGGAAGTGTTTTGGATTGTTCGGTATTGTATCGGAAGCTTCTAGAACCTTCCGGAGTGGGACCAACGTGGCCCCACTTGTCGGGAGGGGGCGTGGGCCTACGAGGGAGTGCCCTAGCCGCATTGGGCCAGGGGCACAAGGCCCCATAGGCCCAGCCGGCCAAGCCCTAGGGAAACCCTAGGGAGAGCTTCTAGAAGGAGGGGGAAAACTTGCCCCCCACTCCTCCCTCCTTGGCCGCCGGCCCTAGGCTTGGAGGAGGGGCAAGGGGGCAGCCGCCCACCCCTCTATATAAAGAGGGCTGGGGGCGCACCCTCCCCCCACACCTCCTCAAGCCCTAGTCGCCCTGCTGCCCTCCTCTCTCTCTCCCTCCCGACTGCGCGTAGGCGAAGCCCTGCCGCAGAAACTCTCCACCGTTTGCACCACGCCGTCGTGTTGTAGATCCAACCTATCTCTCCACCCCAATTGCTGGACCAAGGAAGGAGGATACGTCGAGGTGCCGTATGTGTGCATCTCTCGGAGGCATCGCCACTTGCGGTGTTGGATCGGATCGGATCGCGAGGATGAGAAACGAGTACGACTACATCAACCACGTTCCGTTGAATGTTCTGTTGTGCGAATCTTCAAGGGTATGAAGATCTCATCTATCCCCCCTCGCTGTTTGCATCGCCTAGATTAGATCTTGGCTTTCCCGTTCGCATCCGTAGAATTTTTTTGATTTACTATGTTGTGAAACCCTTTAGTGGTATCAGAGCTAGATCTATGTGTAGACGTGTTTCACGAGTAGAACGCAACATGCTTGTTGCGGGCGTTGATGTTTTCTATTGCAAGCGTATTGTTTGTGTACTTCTTATGACGCGGGATAGTGAGATCGAAGCGGTCCAGGCCAACTTTACGCGACCTCGTTCGCGAGACCGGCTCCGCACTTGACGTGTGGCTTCTTCCACACATGCGGCTGGTGGATGCCAGTTTCTCTCACTATAGTTGTCATGGGATTTTCACCGGAGTTTGGCAACCATAATATCACCGTTGTGGCTTTCTGTAGATAAGAATCGTTCTTAGCTTGTTACTCCCATAAGCCACGTAAAACATGCAACAACAAAGTAGAGGCGTCTAACTTGTTTTTGCAGGGAGTGTTTCTATGATATGGTATAGCCCAAGATGTGATGTGTATGTTGTATGCAATGATCATGTTTTGTAATGTTTAACGACTTGCATGTCGATGAGTACACAACCCGCAGGAGCCATATGGTTGTCTTTATAATTGTGTATGACATGTGTGTCAACTTCTTATACGCCATGTAATAGCTTTACTTTATCGCTAAGTAGTTAGCAATAGTTGTAGTTGCTATTCGTGGTGGAGGCAATCATGGTGGAGTGATGGAGATCATGCTGGCACACACAAGATGGAGATCATTGCGCGGAGATTGGCTATACCATGTCACATAAAATTATATGCATGTGATGTTTATCCTTTTATGTATCTTATTATGCTTAGATTGCGACGGTAGCATTATAAGATGATTCCTCACTTTAAAGAACAAGATAAAACTGTGTTCTCCCCATGTATGCACCATTGCGAAAGTTCGTCGTGTTCAAGCATCACGTGATGATCGGGTGCTATAAACTCTACGTTCACATACAACGGGTGCAAACCAGTTTTGCACACACGGAAATACTTGGGTTTGACTTGACGAGCCTAGCATGTACAGACATGGCCTCGGAACACACGAACCGAAAGGTTAAGCATGAGTCATATGAATGATATGATCGACACTTTGTTGTCCACCATTGAAACCACATCTCTTCTCCTGAAGATCGGATTAGGTGTGGTGAATTTGGATCATGTTCACTAAACAACTTGAGGGATGTTGAATTTAGTGGGAGTTAATATAGTAATTTGATTAAGTTGAACTAGTTATCATGAACATAGTCTAAATTGTACTTGCAAATTTTGTAGATCAAATGGCTAAGTCCAACTTCAACTTCAACGTTTTTTCTAAGAAAGAAAAGCTTAAGAACAATGGGTCTAACCTCACCAACTGGTTCTGCAATCTGAGAATCATTCTCTCTGGCGGACAAAAGGACTATGTCCTTGAGAAAGCGCTAGGTGACGCCCCTGCTGTAGATGCGCCGGCTGATGAAAAAGCTGTTTATCAGGTGCGCAAGGATGATTATGGTGTGATTAAGAGCAACATGTTGTTTGCTATAGACTCGGACCTTCAAAATCGTTTTGAGGAGTTCCCCGGGCCCTTTGATATTCTTGAGGAACTGAAAACTATGTTTCAGACTCAGGCCCGTTCTGAGAGATATGAGATCTCTGAGAAATTCTTTAACTGCAAGATGGAGGAACGGAGTTCCGTTAGTGAGCACGCCATTAAGATGTCAGGCTACACTCAACGCCTTGAGCAACTAGACTACAAGATTCCAGAGGAGCTCAAGATTGACAGGGTTCTACAATCACTCCCTCCTAGCTACAAAGGTTTTGTAGTTACTCATAATCAGATTGGTTCCACTGATACGATCACCGAGCTCTTCGCTAAGCTGAAAGCTGCGGAGGTGGACATCAAGAAAGATAATCATGTGTTGATGGTCAACAAGCCCCCTAGCTTTAAGAAAGGTAAGGGTGCAAAGAAGCCCTTCAAGAAGGGCAGCGGCAAGCGCGTTTCCCCTGCAGAGAAGAAGCTCAAGTCTGGACCTTAGCCGGACACTAAGTGCTTCTATTGCAAGGACAAGGGTCATTGGAAGCTCAACTGTCCGAAGTACTTAGCGGACAAGAAGGCTGGCACCATCAAAGGTATATTTGATATACATGTTATTGATGTTTTCCTTACTAGCCCTCGTTGTAGTGCCTAGGTATTTGATACTGGTTCAATTGCTAATATTTGTAACTCGAAACAGGAGCTACGGAATAGACGGCGGCTAGCAAGGGATGAGGTGATGATGCGCGTTGGCAACGGATCAAGAGTTGATGTGATGGCCGTCGGCACGCTCTCCTTAGTTTTACCTTCGGGATTAGTTTTAAACCTCAATAAATATTATTATGTGCTTGCGTTGAGCATGAACATCATATCTGGATCGTTTTTATTGCAAGACGGTTATTCATTTAAATCGGATAATAATGGTTGTTCTATTTATATGAGTAACATCTTTTATGGTCATGCACCTGCTATGAATGGTTTATTTCTTCTGAATCTCGAAAGAGATGAAACACACATCCATAACATTGAGGCTAAGATATGCAAGGTAGATAGTGATAATACTACTTATTTGTGGCACTGTCGTCTAAGTCATATTGGTGTAAAACGCATGAAGAAACTCCATTCTGATGGACTTTTGGAGTCTCTTGATTTTGAATCATTTGACACGTGCGAGCCGTGCCTCATGGGCAAGATGATCAAAACCCCATTCTCCGGAATGATGGAGCGAGCAACAGACTTGTTGGAAATCATACATACCGATGTATGCAGACCAATGAGTGTTTCGACGCGCGGTGGATATCGCTATTTTCTCACTTTTACTGATGACTTAAGTAGATATGGGTATAAATATTTAATGAAACATAAATCTGAAACATTTGAAAAGTTCAAAGAATTTCAGAACGAAGTGGAAAACCACCGTAACAGGAAAATTAAATTTCTACGATCTGATCGTGGAGGTGAATATTTGAGTTATGATTTTCTCACGCATCTTAAAGAAAGCGGAATCGTTTCGCAACTCACGCCACCCGGAACACCACAGCGCAATGGTGTGTCTGAATGCCGGAATCGAACTCTATTAGATATGGTGCGATCAATGATGTCTCTTACAGATTTGCCGTTATCATTTTGGGGTTAGGCATTAGAAACCGCTGCATTCACTTTAAATAGGGCACCATCTAAATCCATTGAGATGACACCGTATGAACTGTGGTTTGGTGCTAAACCTAAGTTGTCGTTTCTTAAAGTTTGGGGATGCGAAGCTTACGTCAAGAAGTTGATGTCAGACAAGCTCGAACCCAAAGCGGAGAAATGCGTCTTCATTGGATACCCTAAGGAAACGATTGGGTATACCTTCTATCACAGATCCGAAGGCAAAGTGTTTGTCGCAAAGAACATATCCTTTCTTGAGAAGGAGTTTCTCTCGAAAGAAGTGAGTGGGAGGAAAGTAGAGCTAGACGAGGTTGTTGAACCTTCTCTTGAGTTGGAGAGTAGCGCAGCACCTAAAATTGTTCCAGTGCCGTCTGCACCAAAAATAGAGGAAGCTAATGACAAGGATCATGAAGCTTCGGACATAGCTACTACTGAACGTCGCAGGTCAACAAGGTCGCGTGCCCCTCCTGAGTGGTACGACAACCCTGTCTTAACTGTCTTGTTAGTAGATGACAGTGAAACTGCGAACTATGAGGAAGCAATGATGAGCCCAGACTCTGAGAAATGGCTAGAGGCCATGAAATCCGAATTGGGACCCATGAGCGAAAACCAAGTATGGACTTTGGTGGACCCTCCTAGCGATCGAAAGGCCGTTGAGTGCAAATGGATTTTCATGAAGAAAACGGACGCGGATGGTAATGTTACCGTCTATAAAGCACGGCTTGTCGCGAAAGGTTTTCGACAAGTTCAAGGTGTTGACTACGATGAGACTTTCTCTGCCGTCACGATGTTTAAGTCCATTCGGATTTTATTAGCAATTGCTGCGTTTCATGATTATGTAATATGGCATATGGATGTCAAGACTGCATTCCTCAATGGCAACATTGATGAAGAGTTGTATATGATGCAACCCGAAGGTTTTGTCAATCCTAAGGATGCTGATAAAGTGTGCAAACTTCAGCGTTCCATTTATGGACTAAAGCAAGCATCTCGGAGTTGGAACCTTCGTTTTGATCAAGTGATCAAGAGCTTTGGATTTGTTCCAAATTGCTACGAAGCTTGTATCTACAAGAAAGTGAGTGGGAGCTCAGTGACATTTTTGGTACTATATGTGGATGACATATTGATTATTGGAAATGACATTGACATGCTTAACAATGTGAAGAGTTATTTGAACAAATGTTTTTCAATGAAAGACCTAGGGGAAGATGCTTATATATTGGGCATCAAAATCTATAGAGATAGACAAAGACGCCTGATAGCTTTAAGCCAAAGTACATACCTAGACAAAGTTCTGAAAAGGTTCAGAATGGATAAGGCAAAGAAAGGTTCAGTGCCTATGTTGTCAGGTAAGATATTGATCAAGGCTCAGTGTCCAGCTACGGTAAACAATAGAGAAGCTATGGGCAAAGTGCCTTATGCCTCGGCCATAGGATCTATCATGTATGCCATGCTATGTACTAGACCGGATGTGTCCAATACTCTTAGTTTGACGAGCAGATACCAAAGTGATCCAGGAGTGGAACACTGGACAGCCGTAAAGAACATCCTAAAGTATTTAAATTGAACTAAAGAAATGTTCTTAGTCTATGGAGGTGATGAACAAATCGTAAAAGGTTACGTCGATGTTAGTTTCGACACCGACAAGGATGATTCTAAATCTCAGACAGGATACGTTTATATTTTGAATGGAGGAGCTGTGAGCTGGAGAAGCTGCAAGCAAAGCATGATCGCGGGATATACAGTAGAAAGGGAATACATGGCTGCTGCAGAAGCGTCAAGTGAAGGAGTTTGGATCAGGAACTTCATCACTGATCTTGGTGTGGTTCCAAGTGCCTTGGACCCACTGAGGATATTGTGTGACAACACTGGCGCCATAGCACTGGCTAAGGAACCAAGATATCATCCAAAGACCAAGCATATCAACCGCAAGTTTCATATAATTCGTGATTGTATAACAGATGGAGATCTAAAAATTAGTAAAGTACATACGGATCTGAATGTCGCAGATCCGTTGACTAAACCTCTTCCACGAGCAAAACATGATCAACACCTTAGTGCCATGGGTGTTAGATTGTTGCCATATGTAAACTAGATTATTGACTGTAGTGCAAGTGGGATACTGTTGGAATTATGCCCTAGAGGCAATAATAAAGATGTTATTATTATAATTCTTGTTCATGATAAAGTTTATATTCCATGCTAGAATGGTATTAAACGGAAACTTTGATACTTTCTGGTTTATGAACAACAAAGTGTCCCTAGTATGCCTCTATGGACTAGCTCATTGATTAATGATGGTTGAGGTTTCCTAACCATAGACATGAGTTGGCGATTAATAATGAGATGATATCATTGGGAGAATGATATGATGGACATACCCAAATCAAGCAAAGCAATTAGATCGTGTCATCGTGTTCATCTTTGCGAAGCTTTTCTTATGTCAAATATTGTATTCCTTAGACCATGAGATAATGCAACTCCCTGGTATCGGAAGAAAGCTTTGAGGTCATCAAATGTCATCCTATGAGAGGGTGATCATAAAGGTGTCTCTCAGGTGATCGGAAAGTACTTGTTGGGTTGTATGTATCGAGATGGGATTTGTCCCTCCCAAGTCGGAGAGATAGACTTCGGGCCCACTCGGTAATCGATATCAACACCGCTTGCAAGCACGTGGTTAAGGAGTTAATCACAAAGTGATATCGGATTACGGAATGAGTAAAGTACTTGCTGTGAACGAGATTGAACTAGGTATGCCGATGCCGACGATCGAATCCTGGGCAAGTAAAATATCGCGTGACGAAGGGAATATGTATATGGGATTAATTGAATCCTAGCATCGTGGTTCATCCGATATGATCATCGATGAGTATGTGGTAGTCAATATGGGTTTCCAGACCCCGCTGTTGATTATTGATAGAAGATCATGTCTGCATATTCTCGAATCCGCAGGGTCACACACTTAACGTGTCTCGACGCTAGGATAGAATGGATAATTGGTTTATGAGTTTTTGTTCGGAGTCTCGGATGGGATCCGGGACATCACGAGAGGTTCCGGAATGGTCCGTAGAATAAGATTCATATAAGGCAAAGCCGTTTTTGGAGTTCGGAAGTGTTTCAGATTGTTCGGTATGGTACTGGAAGCTTCTAGAACCTTCCAGAGTGGGACCAACGTGGCCCCACTTGTCGGGAGGGGGCGTGGGCCTACGAGGGAGTGCCCTGGCCGCATTGGTCCAGGGGCACAAGGCCCCATAGGCCCAGCCGGCCAAGCCCTAGGGAAACCCTAGGGAGAGCTTCTAGAAGGAGGGGGAAAACTTGCCCCCCACTCCTCCCTCCTTGGCCTCCGGCCCTAGGCTTGGAGGAGGGGCAAGGGGGCAGCCGCCCACCCCTCTATATAAATAGGGCTGGGGGTGCACCCTCCCCCCACACCTCCTCAAGCCCTAGTCGCCCTGCTGCCCTCCTCTCTCTCTCCCTCCCGACTGCGCGTAGGCGAAGCCCTGCCGCAGAAACTCTCCACCGTTTGCACCACGCCGTCGTGTTGTAGATCCAACCTATCTCTCCACCCCACTTGCTGGACCAAGGAAGGAGGAGACGTCGAGGTGCCATACATGTGCATCTCTCGGAGGCATCGCCACTTGCGGTGTTGGATCGGATCGGATCGCGAGGAGGAGAAGCGAGTACGACTACATCAACCACGTTCAGTCGAACGTTCCGCTGTGCGAATCTTCAAGGGTATGAAGATCTCATCTATCCCCCCTCGTTGTTTGCATCTCCTAGATTAGATCTTGGCTTTTCCGTTCGCATCCGTAGAATTTTTTTGATTTACTATGCTGCGAAACCCTTCACAACTATACGGCCAGCCGCCATATAGTTTCGGCCGTATAGTTGCCAAAAAGGTCGGAAACGACGACAAAATAACCCAGAAAATCTCTAGAACCTTCCCCAAGTCATATGTCGGTATTATGGGTACCCTAGGGCACCCCCAAGGCCTATATAAAGATGGGTGGAGCCAAAGGAAGCCACAATACACCATATACAAGATCTAGATCCCATCTACCGCCTCCACGGCGGTGCCCTGTCATCGTGCCGCCTCCATAGCCTCTCAAGCTCCACCAATATCCAATCTCCATCAACACCATAAAGCCATCCTATCAAGAAGAGGAGGAGAAGTAGGACGCCGTCATCACCACGCCGTCACCACCATCACCATCTCCATCGCCGCTACTCCTTCATCCTTCCCCATCATGATCTCCATGATGGGTTGTAATATTGCTTGAACCCCATTTTATTAATGTAATGATGATTTGAGTAATTGAAGTGTGGTGTGTTCTGTTAATTAATATGTTTGTGCTTTCTCTTTACATTGTTCTATTCATGATATTATTCTAGTGGAAATTACTAGGGATTCATGGAGTGCCAAAAAACTTATCATTAGTCTCTACTCTTCCATGGGTCCTAACAAGCCCATGGGTATAACTAATATGCTATTTGCTATAAGTGATTTGCGGAGGCAATAGTAGCTTAGGATGCACCGCCCAAAGTTCCCTAAGATCACTTATGATTAGATAGGTATAGTGTTGCAGATTGCTTGACCCTAAAGTGACATAGGGGATATCTTGTGACTAGCACACTTGCTTAGGAGTACGGTTGTCCATAGAACTTAATGCCTTTGCTCTGGTATACCTTGATTGGTCTTGTTACCTTAATACACTAGGATGACACATGTCCGAATAGGGTGTGGACAATTGAGTTGTCTAGTTGCCACTTACCAACGGTGGGCGACAACAGTATATGAGGGACCGTTACAATTATAGTTAATAGCTATTCCATCAGTACTTGTCATGCACACTGATACACACAACCTTACTTGAGGAATCATAGCATTAATATTTCATCTCATTGCATTCACCTCTTCCTAGTTCTACTTTTGTTCTAGTTTTCTTTCAATCCTAGTAGTAGTTGTTATAAATCATCTTAAATTCATTTATCCTAGAAACCTATAGATTAGACTATACCCAAACCACGGTTAGGGTGCGGACGTGGCTGCATGGACAACGTAGTTGCGAGGTCGTTTTCGCTGAGCTCCCATCCAGACAAACTCTTAAATATTTGTTGCTATAGGTACTGCAATAACCCTGTTTTGGTGCATGTACCCAGTCATCAAATTGGCGCCATTGCCGGGGAGCAAAGAGTTCGGTTATCTACTCGCACATAGTTTATTTTCGTTTGTTGCTATTATCTTACTACTTTATTTTATATTGAAAACAATAAAAAATTACAAAACCAAAAACTTATAAAAATCGTTGCTACTAATCATGTCTTTCGAGATAAATTTTGTTCAACAGATAATATAGGCATTAGAGGATATAAATGATTCAATTTTACCAAGCCTGGTTGCTAGACATAAGCCGATAAAGAAATTGGTACACCAATTGGAAAAACATTCATTATGGTTGCGTTTTAATGATGGATCTTATTGCACAATTTATACAACAGATGGCCACCTTAATTTTCAACGTAAGTGTTCCAAAAATCCTACTCTAGCAAATTATAATAGAGATAAATCCTATGCTTGTTTGGAAGTACTAGAATATATTCTTTTCAAAGGTGCATCTGAAATGGTATTTAGACTAGGAAGTATTGATGATGAAAGTGAAGCACTTGATGGAGTTTTTAATTTAGTATACCTCATATTCCTATTTTGCGTCAATAATTTAAGTAATAATGCATTATTATTATATTATTTGAAGCGGTCTAAAACCGTCTTGGAGAAAGATAACCTTTTGGAGGACTCACTAAAGAGTGGAGAGGAAAAGGAGCACAAGGAAGAGGAGGAAGAACGGATTGATCACCCGCTCACACCTTCAACTCCTACTTTTGATTCTGTCGTGGGAATGGTCACGGCAGATGCTGCAATCAGCAGCGAGTAGTAGAACAAGGGGCAAGGGCGGCCAGCCATCTGCGGTGCGAGATGAGGCAGAGACACAGGGTTTTACCTAGGTTCGGCCCCTCGGTGGGTAAAGACCTACTCCTGCTAGATTGTATTATGATGGTGGTACAATGGGGCGAGCTCGGCGGCTAGGTAGCGAGACGCTTGGGTGTATGATGGAACGTGTCTCTACACGCCCTGTAGGGAGGTTTATATAGACTCACCTCCCCTAGGGTTTACATATCTCAACCGAATCAATTAAGGCTTCGGTACTCGTTTAACCTAATCCGACTGGGCCTATCTACTCGCCTGGGCCTTCAGCTTCCAGTCGCTTGGATCCACACCGGGCCTTGATCCAGTCGCCGTCCTGCAGGCCCACTCGCCAGTTCCTGGGCCAGTCGGAAACGTCCTGCTGGGTATACCCCGGTAGGCATATCCCCATAAGTAGTCCCAGAGGCCGTCGTCGATTTGGCGCAGGTGGTCGCTGGAAGTCGGAGTACGCGGATTTCAACGCGGACATCCAGTCGAATCGGTGGCGGGCTCCTGAATAAAGGAGGAAACTAGTCATTCTGTTTGCAGCTTTGGCGATTGGATCGGCGAAATATTTAGTCACTGTTTGTAGTGATCGGGTCGGCGAGCCGAGTGGCTGAAGTTGGACCGTCAAAACGCAGTCAAACTAGCCGTTGGGGTAATCCAACGGTAACCTTTGGCGTAATCACCGCGTAGTAACGGCTCCCTGATTTGGTGGGCAACAACCGCTATATAAAGGGAATGGTAGGCGATTGGAGAACCACCTCCTTGTCATTTCCTCCGATTGCGCGCACCTTCATTTTCCCCCGCATCGCGATCCAGCCGAGCCGAAATCTTCCAACCCCCACGAACCCTTCCGCCAATGGCTCCCTCCACCGAACCATGGGGCAGGTCCAAGTGCACAAGGGCGCAACGGGCGTCCTTCGAGGAGGCCGGGATCCTGCGCGCCGGCAGGTGCCGCATCCCTGTGGCTGGAGAGGTGACCTCGGACCCGCTTGAGGGAGAGTTCGTCTGCTTCACCAGCCACCTAGAGCGGGGGCTGAGATTCCCAACATCTCTTTTCTTCCGGCGCTTCTGCGCCTTCTACGGGATCCAATCGTCGGACCTGGCAGCACAGCATCGAGCAGCTCGCCATTTTCGTGGCGTTCTGCGAGTGCTACCTAGGCTGCATGCCCTACTTTCCCCTGTGGCAAGATCTATTCCACGGGCGGATCAGTCGCGAGGAAGAGGGCGGCCCAATGCTCGCCGCGGGTAGCCTGACGTTTCAGCTGAAATCGAAGGCTTCCTTCTTTGATCTGATGATACCCGCCAAGGCGGCGAGTGAATGGAAGAAGTCTTGGTTCTATGTAACCGAGGCGACTCCGGACGGCGAGGTGGCGATCCCAAGATACTCCGCCGACCGGCCTGAACCACGCCGACTCCAAGTCGGCAAGCTTCCAACAGACCAGCGGATGGTTGTGGATGAAATGCTTCAGACCATCCGCGGCCTGAAGAAGAGGGGTCTCCAGCCCATCAATTTGTACAACTGCTGGCTCGGGCGGCGACTCGTCCCCCTGGCCCTCCGCGACCACTACATGTACGAGTACGCGGGCTGGGAGGACTCGGCGAAGTCCTGCCTCGTCGAGTGGCAACTCGAGGATTACCTCCTGGCGCTGAAGAAGATCACCCAGGCGGCGTACCTCGACGTGAAGGCTGGGGTCGCCCCCTACACCGCGAAGCATCCAGCCCCGACGGTAAGTCATCTTTCTGTCATTCGCAGTCGTAGTTAAATGCGGTCGCGGTCATAATGATGTTGTTTATGCTTATTGCAGCTATTTCAAATGGTGGAAGGGTGGCTTCCGCCCGCAGACGACGAGAATTCGAGCTCGTCCGTCCAGGAGGTGGGCGAATCGCCTCCAGCAAGGGGGAGGCGTCGAGAGTGACGGGAGCGGCAACGACGACGAATCCGAGGAAGAGGTCGCCCCGCTGGTCCGGAAAACACGCGGACAGCGGCAGCGTGAGATCGAAGCGAGCAGAAGCCTCGAGCATCATGACAATGACGGCGACGAGCTCCCCGAGCACACCTTGCGTCGCGAGGCCACTCCATCGAAGAAGAAGAAGAAGAAGGAGGTGAAGGCCCCTCCAAAGAAGAAGGCGAAGCCAGCGAAACAGGCGTCTCCGCCTCATTCGCCAAGCAGCTCCGATGCCACCAGCCTGGCCAGGGGTGAAGCTCCACAGATGGAGACGGCACCGGATATCACCGCCGTCCTGAATGAGGTGCCTCTGGCCTCGATGCCTCCGCCGTTCGCCCCAGTCTCTAGGTCGGGGGCCGCTCCGGTCGCGGTAGCTTCGCCGCCCAAGGATGCTCCTGCCGAAAATGTTTCGGAAGCTCCAGCCGCAGCCTCGAAAACAAAGAAAACGTCCATGTCTTGGGCACGCGATGTCCTGGAGATGGGCCTCAGTTGCCGACTGGGCCCTGAACTGGAGAAGCCGGCCGGCATCCGCACGGGGCTACGCTTCATTCCAGTCGCCAAGTGAGTTTTGTTCACCTACCTTGGTCTTTCATTGTACTCGGATTATTTTGCTCACGCGATCAATTTGTAGGACCGGAGCTAAGAAGATAGGCCACCCGTCTGTGGCCAAGGTGCCGCCAGTCATCGCGGAGGAGGACCCCTCTCGGAAGAGGAAGGCTGACGAGGTCGCTGCCCCCACAGATGGTGCCAAGAAGGCCAAGAACGACGAGGTCGTCACGGTGTCTGACGACACGATGGTGGCCCCGAGTGATCTTGCGGCGGTGACGGCCTCGGCAATCAAGGAGGATGCTCCTTCGCGAGGGGAGTCCGAGCCAGCCTCTTTTGGTGCCGACGCGTCCATCGCGACCTTCCCGCGCTTCATGGCTAGAGCGGCCGCGGCGAGTGGTACCACACCGTCGAGCCGCGCACCCGGAGTCGCCGAGACGGAGGTCGAGCAGCGGCACAGGCACACTCCGGCCCTTCTTACCTCCGTGGATGCACTGCAGTTCATGGCATGCTGGGCGCGGCCATCCAGATATGTCCAGTCCCCGAGGATCAGGCCGCTGTGTTGTAGTGGTCTGATTCTTTTAATTTCTTGTTTTTAATTCTCGCGTCCAGTCCCCGAGTGCGCGCTCGCTGAATTTCAGCAGGTGGGCACTAAGGATTTTCGATTGCCAGTCCTCGAGTGCGCACTCGCTGAATTTCAGCAGGTGGGCACTTAGGATTTTCGATTGCCAGTCCCCGAGTGCGCACTCACTGAATTTCAGCGGGTGGGCACTTAGGATTTTCGATGTTGCTGACTGTTTGGCTTGTGTTCAGGGTTTGCAGCGCGAGTCAGCTGACCGGCTTGCTGCGGAGCGTCGCGCGGAGGAAGAACTTGCCGTCGTCCAAGAGGCGAACAAGGGACTCCAGGCGACTGCTGCGAAAGCGGAGGAGGTCCGCCAGGGCCTTGTCCCAGCGAGTGAGTTGGCGGCATCTCAGACTGCGCTGAGCTCGGCCGAGAAGCGGATCGCCGACCTTGAGCGTGGGCTGAAGGAGGCGAAGGAGGAGGCAACTTCGGCGGATGGGCGAGCCAAGGCTGTCGTTACAGCCGCCGCTGAGGAGCGTAAGGTCTCCGACGCCCTTGTTGCTGGGCTTCAAGATGACTACACTTCTCTTCAGAGCTTCATCACGGATGTCTCCCGTCCCCTGATTGGTGAGTGTGCCTGCTTCTGCCTTTAGTATATGTATTGTGTAATTTTTGGTGTATTCACTATCACCTTCTGTCCGCAGGTCGGATCATTGACAGTGCGGAGGAGGCGGATTCGTTCGACGCACGGCAATGTGTAGCCACACTGGTCGACTCGGCCACGTTGTCGGCGACATGCATATGGGCGTATCTTCAGGAGATGTTGCCCACGGAAGTAATTCCCAGCGACCTCATCGAAGTGTGGCGATACTTGGAGAAGGCGCCATCGGTCGTCGAATTCATGACGCGATCGGCATTCCGACGCGGAGCGGCGACGGCGCTTAGCCTTGGGCTCGCTCACTTCTCGGAGGACTTCGATCTAGACGATGTGACAAGTGGCTACCCGTCGTCGACCGGCTTGGTGGCGATCTCTGAGGTGCTGAAGCTAACGGACCGCGCCGCGGTATATTCCGAGCGCGTCTGGGCGATGGGCGACCTCCTTCCTTACCAGGAGACGGTCGTCACGCCCAACGACCCCGAGCCGCAGCACCGGGACTTCAAGATCGAGCAACCCTTCCGTGCAGTGATGGCGGGTGAGCTGACGACGTACCCGTCATACCCGTACACTCCCTTCATTCGCAATCGCAAGGGTGGTGGCAAGTCGTCGTCGAAGCCTGCAGAGTAGAATATTGTGCCCTAGGGCGTTAGTGACAGTGCTGCCATTGGGCATATTTTGTATTTTGTAACGCTTGCGACATGCTATTAATGGAATATCGTGTTGTTTTGTGAATTGTCGTGTGTTTCTGATTGAGGTTTGAACGAGTTCCCGAGCGCGTCCGCCCTTTTTTATGGGGTTTACCTCGTTTGTTATGTGTTTGCTGTTTTGAATGTTTTGTTTATTGGGGTCGACTCGCCCGAACTCGGAGAGCCAGTCGCAAGGCGACTCCCATGAGTGCTCTGTACGAGGTCGGTTGGCCGAGTCCCCGAGCGTGGTACTTGGCTGTTCTAGGCGCGACTCGAGGGTGGGTGAGGACTTGGCGCGTTAGGGTGAGCGCATCACTCCTGCCTGACCCGTCGGGTCAGTTGCATGGCGAGTCCTGGGCATGCTCTCATACTTGGAGCTTTCCCTAGCCGCTCGTGCTGAACTGGTCGTCAGTCCCCGAGCGCGGTACTTGGCTGTTCGAGTCGCTATGTCGAGGATGCGGAGGATCATGGTCGCTGTGAGAAGCGAAGGTAGTTGTCTTGGCTCGTAGAGCCAGTCGGGCTAGGCGACTCCAATGGGGCTCCGGGTAGGCGTTTTTCGTGGACGTTGCAAGACCTGAGGTGACCCAGTGCCCTTGTAACGCACTACTTGGCCGTGCCGATCGCTGTACCAAAGGTTGACTTCTACAGTTAGCTTGACGCTGATTACGAGTGCGAGTGGCACAAGACACGGAGAGTAAGCGCAATTTGCGGTAACCAATTCTTTTTATTTCATAGAGACTGGAGGGTACATATGTAGGGTTCTAGGAGTAGAACTTCCGTAGGAGGTTTACATTCCACGGTCGCTTGACGTCGAGTTTGCCGTCCCCGCGGACGTCGATGAGGTAGTAGGCGTCGTTGCCGAGTACTCGCCCGATGGCGAATGGTCCCTCCCACGGTGGGCGCCACTGTCGTGGGAATGGTCACGGTAGATGCTGCAATCGGCAGCGAGTAGTAGAACAAGGGGCAAGGGCGGCCAGCCATCTGCGGTGCGAGATGAGGGCGGAGACACAGGGTTTTACCCAGGTTCGGCCCCCCGGAGGGTAAAGACCTACTCCTGCTAGATTGTATTACGATGGTGGTACAATGGGGCGAGATCGGCGGCTAGGCGGCGAATCACTTGGGTGTATGATGGAACGTGTCTCTACATGCCCTGTAGGGAGGTTTACATATCTCAACCGAATCAATTAAGGCTTTGGTACTCGTTTAACCTAATCTGACTGGGCCTATCTACTCGCCTGGGCCTTCAGCTTCCAGTCGCTTGGATCCACACCGGGCCTTGATCCAGTCGCCGTCTTGCAGGCCCACTCGCCAGTTCCTGGGCCAGTCGGAAACGTCCTGCTGGGTATACCCCGGTAGGCATATCCCCATCAGATTCTATCATTGCTATTAAAACACAGGTCGATGAAAAGGAGGAACAACAAGGTGAGGTCGACAAAGAGAGTCACACAACAACTTTTGTTTGTGATGCCTCTCACTCTAGTAATGATTTTTATGATGCTAAAACTATTGATAATTGTTCTGCGGAGGCCTTGTGCCTAGACACTTATATAGAGAGCATTAATAATAATGAACTAGAGATAGAACCTTGCTATACTAACATGCAGGGTCCTGAATTTCCTGCTATGAAGGAAGAGTACTATGAAGTGTTCCCCTACACAGGTAACCAAGGTAAAGATTTAAGAATTTTTTATGAATCTCAAATCCTCTCATTGCAGCTATACATGGAGGCATGTTCACCAATCTTGGTGCATCAACACTCGCTTGAAAGCGAGAACTTGTTCATCTACATGATGTTGATGCACCATAAGTGGGTACGACTCCGACCGAACTCTATTCCAAGATGCTCCAAACTGGTATGTACAATCTCACCTCGAGTTGATATCCCTTGGGATCTAGGTGGGTAATGTAAGGAGCATCCTAGCCTGGCTTTATGGCTTTAAAGAGCGCGCTTCCCGGGAGGCAACCTAGAAGTTATTAGGCGTCTTTCTTAGTTTTGTGTGTTGAATCTAGTTGCATTCATGTTGCATTGGAACTTTTATTCTTTGCATGTATTGCTATTAGAGTAATCTTGTGGTAGTTTTCAAAAGGTAGAATTTATTGTCACTATATTATGTGTTGCATAAACTTGGTAAAAAGGAAGAGAAAATTAGTTTTAGGTGAATCCTTTAATTATATGTATTTGTTGGTCAAAATTGAAAGTTGTTATTTTACTGTTAAAACATGGTGTTTTAGTAAGCTTCAGGTCAAGAAAGAATTCTTGAAGAAACATAAATTTTTTGAAGACTACAGTACCTTTAACGACCAACTATACGGCGGGAATAAAAATTCCAGCCGTATAGTTGTGGCTGTATAGTTATCGATACCATCGTCAAATTTTCTTCCCCAAGTACAGAAGGTTTAACGACCAACTACACGACAGGGATAAAAATCCTAGCCGTATAGTTGCCTCTATATAGATATCGAAACCAGCCTCGAATTCTTATTTGAAGGTACAGTAAGTTTAACGACCAACTATACGGTGGGAGCAAAAACTCTAGCTGTATAGTTGCGCCCGTATAGTTGGGGAAACCCCTCAAACGCCAACTAGAAGGTAGCCATTGGTCAAAAATTTATTCTTTCTTCTTCCTTCTTCTTCTTAAAACGTAGAAACTCCACATGGGATCTTCTCCCTTGATCGAGAGGAAGGCAAATATATGTAAGCAATAAAAGTTCTACCTCAGAAACTTCCTAGACTATAATTCTCCATAGAAGTTCATGTTTTCTTTTTTACTTTCATTTTATTGGTGGGGTAAACGAACTATGTTCGTATACCAAACCGATGCATTTTATTTTGTGTGTTATTTTTGCAGGGACGTGAACCTTGTGTGACGACGTGTACGGTAGTGCCAACCGTACAAACACTCGCATGAGCCACTTGGTTGCTTCAATTCAATATACCTACCTATTAACGTCTGGTAAAACTTTCCAACTCGAACCTCTTCTAATAAGCACATAGGGGCTGCACACTCGTGTCTCATATCATGTTTCACTTTGTAGAGGGAGTGTCCCAACCTTTATACAACATAAGGTGGAGACCCCTGTGTTTACAATGCTAGTCCCTGGATCGTTAGCTAGCATCCACAGTTTAGATGTAATATCAAGAAACAGAGGTCATAATACAACTTTATAACCGGAATAACATAATTTTTATTACATCATACATAGCTCATTTGGATATTACATTACATTGCAGCGGAATATCTATAGTCATGGGGTCCTTCATCTTCAAAGTGCCACGGGCAGATGTTGGTTGTAGACTTTGTAATCCTAATCAATCAATCTTCACTAAAAACAATCAAACCTGCAACATTACAAGTTACAGCCACAAGGGTCAATACATTTGAATTGTATTGGCAAGTTTCACTACTATGTAGAATATAAGTGGATCCTATCATTACATGCATATTTGGCTAAGTAGGGTTTTAGGCTCAATTGCATAAAGCAATATTTTATCCTATCTTTTCAAAATGGTTTTGGTCCTTTGTCAAATCTCTTTTTCCAAGTTCCTTGAACTCCTTGGTAGAAACTCAAGTGTTCAAGTCCTTGTCAAAAATCTCTTGAACTCCTTGGTAACCCCAAGTGCATCAAGTTTTATCAAAGTCTCTTGTGCTCCTTGGTAACCCCAAGTGCATCAAGTTTTTAAAAGTTTTCTTTTATAAATTAGAATGTCGAGATCTCCCATAGCTTCAAACTTTAGTTGCTCAGTATTGTCCATCACCGGGGACACGGCTAAGTACTTAGATTTTATTATCTTCTGCAGAAGGAGTACACTTTACCCACATGTCACAATCCCATCCTTTTGCCACCAGTGGCCACTGGGTTAGCACTCACCAAGATGGAGTACTGGCAGATTGAGAATGTGACGAAGTCTTTCCAAAGGATCCTCCCATACACCATTGCTAGCTTGTCTTCAGCACCCATGAAGCATTCCAGATCCCCATGTCCAGTAAACTGAAGACAATGTATGTGACTTTCCAATGTAGTTGACTAAGCCAGAGCCATAATAGCATGTGGTTGCACACGAAAGCCACAATTGGAGAAACATGTTCAATCTCTAAGTTTCCTGGGTGGTTTCCTTTGGAGCACAACACAAAGTGATTGCCATAGACATGGTTCCTTTTGTTGCCACCTTCTCTAATACTCAAAGTATCTTTGGCCACCCAGGTGGCTCATTGAGTCCTTGTTTTATTATATAAAAAAACACACACACACAAGTCCTTTTCTCAACTTCATAAAATCTCAACATGTATCTCTTTTCAAAATATATATAGCATGGCTAAGCATGTAACAACTACAATATTTTCACTAAGGAGTGTGTAGGGAATCCTATTAGGATTTAGCATAGCATAAGTATAAAAATATATTTTCATGCATGTTTCAAAATCCACTAAGTATAATGAAAATAGTAGGACTTTAGATGATAGTGTAACTTGCCTTTTTGGTAGGGAATGATGGTTCACTCCTTGATCTTGCTAGTCTCATACTTTGCTAATTTCACTACAATCAATCAAGCAAACTCTATATCAACTAGCATTCCAAATAATCAATCAAACATTTCACACACATAAAACAATGGAATTCTAAGTCATGCATGTAAGCATGCAAGGGAAAGGGATGGTTTTATTGGCAAGGATGGTCTCCACTAGGCTTCTAAACTTTGTAAAGTCCAAAGTGGTCATTTTCCAAAGTGGCAAAGTCATTTGCAAAAGGGTTTTGGTCCAAAAACCATTTTTAAATCCAATAATCATTTTATGTGGTGGAAGGAATATTTTTATCAAAGCAAAACTTTATGTTTTTCACCAAATGAGTTGCTATTGCAAAACTTGGTGTTTTGGGTGAGTAGGTTTGGTCCAAACCATTTTCCCAAAGTTTTTACTCAAATTCATTTTCATAACAAAAACCATTATTTTTATTTGGCTAGAAATGGCCTAAATCAAGCTTTCCATCCTAAACTTTTCCAAATTCATTTTTCAAAACCATGGGTTGGTTCCTAGGGTCAGTGAGTTCACCCCAAACTAATTTGCCAAGGTTTCAACCTCAAAAACATTTTTGAATCATTTTTCTAGTCTTAACAAGCATACAAAAGTTTCTGCAAAAACCAACAAACTAACAGATACTATTTGCTAAACAAATTCCATGGTTGGCTAGGGTTTGTTCTACTGATTCCAACGGTATAAAATTTGTAATTTTTGGACGTGTGGATCAAAAGTTACAAAGGTTTGAAATTCACATTCTATTCTGATTTCAATTCTGTTTTTAAACAGAACAGGCGACACGCGGCACTGTCTAATTGGACGGTACCGGTTCGGCCGGATCGGCAACGCGGACCGCAGGATCTAAAGGAAAACGTGTGGCGCAGGATCGATCTTACCCCTTCGATAAGTCAATCAGTCGTGTGCATCGGATCTAGATCGGACGGCTCCTACTGACTTGACAAAAGTTGGCGGCGCTAGGACAACGGCGAGCGGCGGAGCGGCCAGATAGTGGCGGCGCTGGCGAGGCAGGAAGCGAAACAGGGAGGGAGTAAGCTCACCGAGATCGCACAAGGCTGAGGAAGCTCGTCGTGTGGTCGACGGGGCAAGGGGCACACGGTCGTAGGAATAATCGCTCGCCGGATTCGTTCTGGCGACGGCGTGCTCTGGTCGCGGTCGGAGACGATGCTGTGGTTCATGATAAGACAAACCGAAGGTGTGGTCAGACGCAGGAGAGTGAGGCGAATGTGTGAGCGTGATTTAGAAAGCGCGGGGCGGTCTGAAACTACCTGGGTGCTTGCCGGAGTTGAAGACAAACGCGGCAGCGAGGTCGGAGCTTGTTGACGGTGACACTCTAGGGCGCCTGCGGTCGAACGAAGGGTACAGGCAGATGCGCCAGGAAGTGGTGAAGGTGTGAGCTTGGTCGGGGAGGAAGGAGGTGGTGTGGCTTGGCCGGAATCGAAGGTGGAAGGTGGTCGGAGACAGGAGGTTGTCGCAAGCAATGCGAGCAGCCTGGTGGCGATGTGGCGTTCGCGTTTGAGGAAAAAGACAGAGGGAGGAGGGGCGCTTATGTACGAATGGTCGGGGCAAGATTAACGCCGCCATTATTCGTGAATTGAACGCGCGGTTGAATGACAGAGAACGGCAGCGCGGTTTGGGGAAGAAGGGGTCGCGCGGGTGAAGAGGATGAACAGGGAGGTGGGGTCCAGTCGTCAGTGGGGGTGCGAGGAAGAAAGGAGGTCCACCGGTCAGTCTCTTTGCGGGTCTGGAAGTGAGTGGAAAACGTTTCGTCGTGGGAGAGGGAAGCTGGGCTGTTTGATGGGCTTGTGGTCTTGGCCGGCTAGGCTAGGTCCAAACTCTATTTTTTTTTCTATCTACTGGCTTTTTCTTTTTCTATAACCATTTCCTGTTTTGAAATTCAATCAACCAAACAACATTCAAATTGATTCAAACAATCACCAAGCTTTGGAACTTTGAATTTTGGTTCTATTCAGTAGCATAAACCAAAATCCAAAATCAAAATAATAATTTTTATTTTAGGGTCCATTATCAATTAAATAAATAGACCATTGTTACTAAAATCAAAATAGAATTTGTTTTATTCAAATACTCCTTTTGAAATCTATTTATTTTCAAAACCAAATCAGTAGGTTTTATTTGAAAATACAAAATGCTTGGAAAACTCATTATAAATACATAAATAAGTTTTGGAGGTTTTGGAAATAGTAAAACCTTTATTAATAATATTTGGATATTAAATCCTTATTAATTTATTTAAATAAACCTTTACTATTTTTATCAAAACAAAATGTTTTATTTCAAAAGTTTGGCCAATGTTTAATTTGGCTCCATGGAATAATCTTTATTTATAAAACTTCTATTTCGTTTGAAAACCAAATCCTTTTATTTAAAAGATCCAAAATAGTAATTCCAAAATATTTTATTTTCCTTTATTAAATGTTTATCGTTTTAAATCCCTTTAGGATTTATTTAATTTAAATTGGTTTGAAGATTTCCAATTGAATTCAAAAAGTTTCTTCTGGCCCTAAAAATCAAACAAAGTTTTATTTTATTCATCTATTTTTCACATTACAAGATTTGGAAAATCTTGGGATGTGACACACTTGCACCTCATCACAGTCTAGGAGAGGCCTCTTCTAGAACTAGTTTGTTGACTTAAGCGTGGTGCTTAGTTTGATGAACCGACTCAGTGGGACTTGTATTTTTATCACTTGTGAGCTAAATCCATGTCTTCAAAAACACAAAAATATTTCATTTTCTTTTTAGTTTCTAAGTAGGTTCTCAAGGAAGGCACACCGGGCCATATCAAGAAACACATGTTGTAGCAAAGGTTCTTTATCCATTGAAACAGAGGTTACTAGTACCTCGACGGTAAAATGTGTCACCCTTGCTTTAACTTAATCTTAGGGAGGTAACCACTTCTTATACCCTCTTTTGATAACCACATTTTCTCTTTTGTTTTCATGATCTTATCGAGTCAGTATTGAAAAGTTCTTAGCTTGGGGAGGTTATTTTGCATTCGTAGAGTCTTGTGCAATGTTCTTTATCTTAAAAGGTTTGCATGCTATTGTGTATCCCTCTGTTTTTGAATGCTTGCTTAGGTGAGTTTGTGTTCATATTTATAAAAGGGATATACTTGCTCATGTTAGGCCCCATAGGAGACAAGACATAACTTTGATGCACCTTGTTCAACTTTTATCTAGCTTGTGAAAAATATTGTGATCCTCTAAATAAACATTGCAATGTTCTCTACATTTTGAAAAGAAAAAATATATAATAAAGAAGTTCTTCGAAACTTGCTAGTTGTCACTGTTTAGAATTGTCTTAAGTGAATGGTTATGGAGTAGCACGACCCCATAGTGTTGGAAATGATGGTCTTAATAGATGCTTACTAAGTGAGTTGTCAAATAAGAAATGATGTTTCAAAGTTTCGAGATTACATATGCCAAAATTTTGTCTTGGAAATCAAAGTATATTGCTTTATGCGTGTCTTGCACCACTGTTGCACTCCATGGGGGGCTAACAACTCCGCTAGCCTATAAATGATCTACCAAGAGAGAAATCTCAGATTTTGGCTATGAGTTGATTAAACATCTATAAGACAAATGTTATGATGGGTAAGAGTTTTGGCTCCCTCATGGGTCTGCCTTGCAAGCAAAAATTGGAGTACACCTCTGACCGTTATGAGAAATCATTATACCAAAAAGGGAAACCTTGGTAATGGTCACGAGTGTCCTTCCTATCCTACACAGTCTCGATTGAACATATACTGCTCTTTTGGCATGGTCTCGTTACTAAGAAATAGATTTTCTATGAGCTCAACAATCAAAGTTTGCACTTGAGAGACTTTATAAATGGCATTAGTGGGAAGCATTGTAAAACTCTATCTCCATCTATGATTGACAACTAACCGTGTTCAACTTTCCCTTATACAAATAAAAATATAAAAATACAATAAAATGCGTATAGAAGGATCACAAGTTTACTTGCAAGCTAGATTTAACTTTGACATGGGGAATAGAAGTTTTTGACTAATATCTAGTGGTTTGGAATAATATAACTGAGATTATATTGCCTTGTATGATTATGTGCACTCTTGCTTTAAGTTTGCAGGAAAAACACGAACACGATGCATTGAATTTCAATGATAAGCAAGATCACATCCATTAAGTTATCGAGCCCATTTGCTCGAGGACGAGAAAGATCTAGCTTGGGGAAGTTGATGTCCATGATAATACAACACTTTTTAGCTATATAAATAATGTCATTTTCCTATCATATCAAGCTTCATCTAACTATTAATATGCCTGATATGCATGATTACTTGTTTTCATTACATTCAATATGAGCTTTACACATTTAGTAGTTTAGGTAGAATTTTATCCGTCTTTCTTGTCTTTGACATGTGTGTAGATTTTTATGATGATTATGGACAAAACAAAGGCAAAAGGAACAAAGAGAGCATAGTATGGATGAGCTGCAGGGACCAGACTTAGCCATTTGAGAGGTTGGATGTAAGATCCCTCCTTTATAAAGGAAAAAGGATCCCTGTGATTGCAATGCTAGTCCCTGGATCAATGCTAGCATCCACAGTTTAAGATGAAGTACACAGATACAAAGGTCATTTATTATAGCCATTCCAGAGATAAACATAGTCTTTACAACTCCAAGGCCACATGCCTAATACAAGAGTTTGAATAAGTAAATAATTAAAAGTCTTCATCTTCATGTGCCACAGGCAAACATGTTGAGTGTAGACTCATGACACCTAATCCTCATCAGAGTAACCTGCAACATCACAAGTTACAGCCACAGTGGGTAAATACTTTGGAATAGTATTGGCAAGTGATACCTTAGTAAAATTTTAAGTGGATTAGATACTATATGCAATTTGGCCAAGTGTAGCTTGGCTTGCTTTGCTCAAAATAGGTTTTTCCTATTAGTTGAAATCACTAAGTTTTTCTTTGTCAAAACTTTTCCCAAGGAACCACCAATAGACATTGAGGTCCTTCACCCTTTTTCACCCACAAATTTTTACTTAGAAATTGGGATGAGGAGATTCTTGATAGCTTCCATGTCTTGATGCTCAAGCTGTCCATTGCCATGGAATTGGCTAAGTACTTAGATTTTTTCCATCTGTAGAGGTTTTGCACTTTCCCCACCAGACTTGGTTTCACCAAGACAGGACCTTTCAGAAGCCTTTCCTTAGACCAAATGGACGCGTTCCAACCTATCATCCCACTACCACCAACTGTCCAAATGGCTAAGTTCTAGCAACTTATGTGATCCAGGCAGAGCCCATATTGCCAAGTGGCTGCACTAGAAGCTTCTTAACACTTGGCCTCTAAAATCTCTTTGTTCCTGGGTGGCTTACCACAAGTGAGATACACAAGGTAAACCATAAAAATGGGCCTTGTGTAACCACTCAACATAAACCAAACCTTCCATTCCACCCAGGTGTTTCATTAACTTAGTTGTTTTATTAAGTAAAACACAAGTCCAAAGACTTAGAAATATTTTCATCATAGCATGTATATTTCACCAACCCTTGTTTGCTACTAGCTAGGCTAAGCATGGCATAGATAGTAACTTAACTTAGAAATTCCCTAGCATTTCTAAAACTACTAGGATTTCCCAACATGGCATATAAGCCAAATAATATCATGCAATACTTAGCAAAATATTTCTAATGCTTAGTATAAAACATGGGATAAAAATATTCATGAAGTACCACTTGCCTTGGTAGTTTGGAGAGTAGCACTCCTCACAATCACAATCACTAGCACCAAAATCTACACAAGTATTTGTAGCAACAAATTACACACAAAACATATACAACCAAAAATATATGCATGCATGCAAAAATGGTATATGATGATTTTTAAAATTCAACCAAGCAAGTAAACAGTACTGATTCACTAACAAGTTAAAAACTTGCCAAACAACCAATATTTATACCCTAAATTATTTCCTAAACATTTCATAAACTCTAATTATCCCTACACAAGTTTCTGCAAATAAAACCTTTTTAACAGAAACTAAACATTAAACACATTGCATATTTAGAAAGAGCTTGCTCTCCTGATTCCAACGGTATAAAATTTGTCAAATTCTAACGTGGGGATCAAAAGTTATAGCCCAATCAAATTTGAATAACAATCAGATTCAAATTCAGTTTTAAATCAAAACCCTAGCCACGCGTCTGTTTCTAATTGGCCCGTACTGGTTCGGGCGGATCGATCAACGAGAGCCGCACGATTTAACTAAATATGCACGGCCAGATCTAACGCGTAACAGTTCGTTAAGTGAACTAATCCTACGCGCCGGATCTAGATCTGACGGCTGTGGATCAAGCGACCAAGACTGAGCGGCGCTAGCGGCGGCTACTGGCGGCGGCGAGCTCTTTCTACGGCGGCGCGGCGCTACAGGTCGCCCTAGGGTCGTCGGAGGGGCTTACCAGAACCGTGGCGACGTGCTGATGCTCAACCTGGCGGTGGCTTGGCAAGGGGCGCACGGTGTGGGCTGCTGGAGCTCGTCGGAGTCGTGCACGGCGTCGGGTGGTTGCAGACGAAGTTGTTGCCGACGCTCTGGGTCTTCCTAGTACCAACCAGAGGCATCAGTAGCTGCGCAAGGACAAGGCGAACCTAGTCGTATGCGAGAGAGGTCAAGGGGCGCTCAGTGCTTACCGCAATCGATCGCCGGAGAAGGACAAAGCGTCAGGCACTTGCGGCCGTCGTTGTTGGCGAGTCTCCAGACGGTCCTAGCATGCACCAATAGGATGAGAAGATGCGCATGGTTGTCGTGATCATTCTGGCAAACTTAGACAGCAAGGGGCGACGGGGTCTTACCAGAATACCTCGCCGGAGTTGGCTCTGACTGCGGCGGTGCAATACGAATTAGAGGCAGCCTGGTGGCGAGAATAGTGTGCAGTGTGGGGGGAAATGACCGCGGCGGGGTGTGGTTTAAGTAGGCCGAAGCGTGACAGGAAACACTCGTAGAATCAAGGCTAATTACTCCGCGTGATCAACGCCAGCAACGGCCCGCGGCGACGTGTTCTTCGCGAGATTTGGGGAAGACGACGATGACGTGGACGGGGCCCAGTTGTCAGCGAGAGAAACAGATGGGGGGTGGGGTCCTGGCGTCAGTCACTTGCTGGGTGCATCTGCGAGTGAGAGAGGGAGAGAGGGAACCCGGGTGGCTTAGTGGGCTGCTTTCTTAGTTGGGCCAGAATCCTGGCGCTGGCCCTTTTCTATTTCCTTTCTCTTTTTCTTTTTCTGTTTTCAATTTCTGGAATGAATTTCAAATGGTTTCAACAGCTTTTTGAATTCAAACTTTTCAGGATTTTGTAGGGTGCAAACATTCACTCTTCTGGGCATAAAATCAAGTGGTTACTTTGAATTAGCTTGGTCATTTAGAATAAAATAAAATAAACAGTGACATAGCACTTGATTTGGAAATTTTTTGAAAATGGTTTTGAAACCACATTTGTTCTATGAATTTTTGTCCAAACTCCACATTCAATCCAATCAACAAGGAAGACAACAAAACTTGGTTTAAAACACTTATGCTCTCAATTGAGGATGGTCATTTGATTTAAGTTTGTTCACATAAAATAATAGCACCATGTGCTTCTGTTTTCTTGAAAATAGTTGGAAAATGATATCAAAATTATATGCATGCATGAATGATATGCAATCTTTGAAATCATGATTTTAGGGATGTTACATTAGAAAAGTGAATTTTTCAAACTTCTAAAAATAACGATCCAAGACCATGGGGTTGTATCCCTCGATGATACGAATCCAACGAGACCAAGAACGCCCAAAATGGAGTTCGTAAGAAGAAATATCAACCAAAATACGAAAGGAGGCAGAAGGTTTCACGACCAACTATACGGTCGGACGCCGTATAGTTCTGGCCATATAGTTGCCAAAAAGGTTGGAAACGACGGGAAACACCCCAGAAAAGCTCCAGAACCTTGCCCAAGTCATATGTCGGTATTATGGGTACCCTAGGGCACCCCCAAGGCCTATATAAAGAGGGTAGGAGCCAAATGAAGCCACAATACACCATATACAGGATCTAGATCCCATCTACCGCCTCCATGGCGGCGCCGTGTCGCCGTGCCGCCTCCATAGCCTCTCAATCTCCACAGAGTGTCAATCTACATCAACACCATCAAGACATCCAATCAAGAAGAGGAGGAGAAGGAGAACGCCGCAATCACCACACCATCATCACCATCTCCATCGTCGCTACTCCTTCATCCTTCCCCTTCATGATCTCCGTGATGGGTTGTAATATTGCTTGACCCCCTTTTTATTAATGTTATGATGATTTGAGTAATTGAAGTGTGGTGTGTTATTGTTAATTAATATGTTTGTGCTTTCTCTTTACATTATTCTATTCATGATATTATTCTAGTGGTTGGAGACGTCGAATCCATTGTTGAGGAATTTACTAGGGATTCACGAAGTGTCACAAAACTTATCATTAGTCTCTACTCTTCCATGGGTCCTGACAAGCCCATGGGTATAAATAATAGTATATTTGCTATAAGTTATTGCGGAGGCAATATAAGATTAGGATGCACCGCCCTGAGTTCCCCAAGATCACTCATGATTAGATAGGTATAGTGTTGCGAATTGCTTGACCCCAAAGTGACATACGGGATATCTTGTGACTAACACACTTTCTTAGGAGAATGGTTGTCCATAGAACTTAATGCCTTTTCTCTGGTTTAGCTTGATTGGTATTGTTACCTTAATACACTAGGATGACCCGTGTCCGAATAGGGTGTGGACAATTGAGTTGTCTAGTTTCCACTTACCAACGGTGGGAGACAATGGTATATGAGGGACCGCCACAATTATAGTTAATAGATATTCCATAAGCACTTATCATGCACACCGATATAAACAATATTACTTGAGGAATCATAGCATTAATATTTCATCTCATTGCATTCACCTCTTTCCAGTTTTACTTTTGTTCTAGTTTTCTTTCAATCCTAGTAGTAGTTGTTAAAAGTCATCTTAAATTCATTTATCCTAGCAACCTATAGAGTAGAGTATTTCCAAACCACGGTTTGGGTGCGGATGTGGTTGCATTGACAACGTAGCTGTGGGGTCATTTTCGCTGAGCTCCCATCAGAACAAACTCTTAAATATTTGCTGCTATAGGTACTGCAATTACCCTGTTTTGGTGCAGGTACCCAGTCATCACGTTGGCGCTAGCTCACGACAAAAAGATTGACTGGAAGAAGGTTAGCTCTTCTCTTCCAGTCAATGACGCTGGCAAAGACATTGAGCCTCAACCATATATAAAGAAGGCGAAGAAGTTCTCTTGAATGTTGCTATCGATTGGCACGGGTCAAGAAGTCCCTGATGCCAAGGATTCAACCGATACTCCTTCTACCAGTGCCGTTGCTACCTCCAAACCTCCGGCGAATGCTCCTTCGGCTAGAGTCACCGCTTCAGCCAAAAATCTGCTTAGTTATAGTTTTTATTTGATTCCAAGTTGTAAAAGACTTTGTTCTATACTTATGCTTGTTGATTTTGCTTTGAAGACAAACTATTTTTATATATATTTCACCTACTTTGTTGGTTCATCCGATTGTAGCCGAAGATCTGAATTTTTCGTCTTGCCATATCTCATTCTAGATGATTTCGGATAATTCCAGCCCTTAAACTGGTCCCTCCATGCCAACTCCATGTGTGACGTCTAATGAAAATACAATACTCATGTAATCGAACTTCCATTGTATGCTGAGAAGATCCAACGCATAAAGCGGATGGAAACTGATCTACGAGTTATGCAAGCCGTGGTTGATATTACCCAAACAAAAACCCGGAAAATTTGGAGCACGAAGCTTTCCTTTTGGAAGAAATCTCCAGGGTGAGCGAGAAGATGCTCTGTAAGTATCCCTCACAGAGCCCCCCGAGTCTTTTTGCATAACCCGAAGATTTGACATCAAGACTTTTAACTTCCTTAGGCACCCGATTAAATGAAGTGGGCGCTCGGATGAATCATTGATAGAAGCTTCTCGAGGAACTGATGTTGACTTCTAGACTAATACAAAACGTGCATTCACACTTGCTGTTCTCTAGGATTTGGTGTCCGTGGTGGAGGAGTTTGTCAAATGCTCTCGCCAAGCACTGTCCATGATTTACAATGCGATGTTTCCTCGAGACGTACAACCTCAAGAACTGGCCGAACTAATGGAAAAGTTTCAGCAGGGCGAGAGGATTTGCCACTCTATCAAGATTCAATTGGTTGTTGGTGCAAAGTTGAATTTTGCATGAGTTCATGCTCATTACACAACTTTGGACTTAGATTATATATCCCGACATCTTCCTGGTCCGCCAGATGTTGCCTTTACCATGGCTCCTCACTATCAAGCTTCTCGTCGTCCTGCTATTCGGATTATCCAAAAAATGTTGGATGAAGATGAAGATTTTTTCCTCAACTTCAAGTTGTAGTTTTGTATGTAGAAGAACTCCTGCATTTAAAATGAAAAAAATTATATGTAAATTCTGTTTTTTAAATGAAGTATATGTATATGTTTGTGTGCTTTTCTTTGCAAAATGTTGGAAGTATTTTGCCTTCATGCGAGACCCTTTCGTTTTTCTGACGCCATGGGGCCGAGTCAGCTATTTAGGTCAAGGATTTTGGGTTGGACGGCGTAGCCGAAAATATTATTGCACTATTATAGCGAAGCCCCCGAGTATCGAGTGACATTTTTTTGTAAATACTTATGATACAAAGAGCCCCCGAGTATCAGGTGGGTGAAAAAAGATGGAATCAAAATATGAACAATGTAGACTGAGTTTCAGAAACTTAGCTTTATTGATTCTTCGGGTATGGAGGTACATTTTGCGTAAGCGCCTTGCCGTAGGCCTTATTGTATATAAAACACGAGTCTTCGGCTGAAAAGCCTGGTCGTGGGTCTTGTTGAATGTAAATTGTGGAAAGTGAAATGTCCTAAGCGTAGAAACGTCACAGCTGCGCAACATTCCATGTGTTGGAGTACTTGACTCTGATCTTTTTTTCTTGAAGCCAATATGCCCTACCGGGGATAACTTCAGTGACGATGAAAGGCCCTTCCCACGGGGATTCTAGCTTGCGGTGGCCATCTTGCTTGAGGCGAAGGACTAGGTCCCCAACGACGATGGACCTGGGATGCAGTTGGCGACTATGATAGTTGCGTAGGTTCTGCTGATATAGTGTTTCTCGTTGTAGAGCAATGTCCCTTGCTTCGTCGAGTTCATCGACGTATATTTGAGTGCCTCCTGTGAAGCTTCTTCATCGTAAGGGATGACCCGAGGGTAATCGTGGGTTATTTCCACTAGGAGCATGGCTCAGCGCCATGTACCAGAAAGAAAGGAATTTCATGCGTAGCCGTATTTGGAGTCATACATAGGCTCCATAGGACGGAGGGTAGTTCGTCTACCTGTAACATCCCAAAAATACTCAACTTGGATCACCAAACTCAAATCATCAAAATTAGGGTTAACAAAAACTTTTCCAAATTAAAAGTATGAAAGCATTCATATGAGTGTGTATTAAAATTTGGATTCTTTTGAATTTCCATGGTTCTGTGTTTCTTTGCTTGTAAAATGATTCTTACGTGAAATAAACATCATCTCAACAATACCCAAACTTTTCCCAAAGACAAACAAGTCAAAATAAACAAATTAGGTGAATGGTCACTTTGGCCAAATTAACTCCCATGCCTACTTTGGCTATCCCTAACTTTCAGAACTTAACAGAAACATGTATGGATCTTTGCACCCCTTGATAGTACTCATAATAAGATATCAAGGCCCACTTTGTGATCATCCAAAAAAAATAAATGCTTAGTTTAAATGACAGTTTAAAATTGAATCTATTTCATATGGGAAGATCCCACTATTTCATATACCACTCAAACAAGCTCAAATTTCAAAACCCAAGAATCCACAGAACCCTCAACACATGGCTAGCACACCCACCAAAAATCTTTTTAAAATTCAAAACTTAAGTTCATGCGGCCATTTCATCAAACAGGTTGCAGACTCAAATCAACAAAATCAAAAACACTATGTTGAGCAGTGTTTTGGCCAACCTTGTTCCCTCTCTGGTTACAACTAGCCTTAGTAGATCAGCTAGCAACCTTAACTAACCTCTAGCACCACTGTAAGCTGCCCATTGTTATAAATGGTGAGCAGGCCGAGAGCACCCATGTCACCCCAGTGTGGACAGCAAGCTAGGAGACGAACTAGCCGTGCCAACCTTGTCTAGCATGTAGCCCATGACTCACCGCCCCCTCTCGACCAGCCCTAGCTCGCAGACAGCAACCAGAACCACCAGGAACGTCGCGCCTGTGCCACTGTCGACCATGTCGACGCGCACCGCTGAGCACGCGCTGTTCCCATGCCACCCGACCACCTCGAGCCCTCTCCGCCCGCCATCATGTATCCCACCATCCTAGGATACCACCAGACATGCTCATTTCACCCCCCGTACCCCGTAGCCACCGCTCGCCGCGGAGTTCGCCGCCTCTGCCTCGCAGAGCATCGCGCGTTCCCGACCATTTGCCACCGCCCCTACATGCGCATTTAAGCTCTAGAGCATCGCCAGGAGACCGCCCGTCGATCGCCAACCTCGGCCATTCCCCTAGCCGCCCGTAGCCGTGTCGCCACCGTAGCCTGCCCATCCCTCTCGGTCTCGCCGTCGAGCTTATAAAAGGAGAAGACCCCCGCTCGATTTCTTCACACCATCTCACTCCCCTCATCTCACTGATCATTCCATTCCTTAGCCGGAGCACGAGGAGCAGCAGTTTGCCGGAATTTCACCGGAGCATGCCGCCTTTGGAGAAGAAGGGAGCCGTTGATTTCGACCACCCCCGGAGCTGCCGCGACCACCCCTGAGTTCGCCGTCGTCGACTTTGTCGTTTGCCCGCCTCGCCGTCCTCACTAGAGCCCCGGTATGCCTCCTATGCACCCTCACCGAGCCGCTAGGGTTCGAGCTCGCCAGTGACTTGTTCATCGTCGACGACGACCCTCAGCCGTTGATCTCACTTCTAATCCAACGCACCACATCGCCCCGTACCGCTTCGCGTTTTATGAGCCACTGACCAGTTGTAAGGTTCCCAACCTTTAATAAGGTAGAGATGCCTGTGTTTACAATGCTAGTCCCTGGATCAATAGCTAGCATCCACGGTTAAGATGTAATATCAAGAAACAAAGGTCATAATACAACTTTATAACCAGGAATAAAATAATTTATTACATCTTACATAGCTCATTTGGCTATCTCATTACAATGCAATAGTATATAACAATAGCATGGAGTCCTTCATCTTCAAAGTGCCACAGGCAGACATGTTGGTTGTAGACTTGTAATCCTAATCAATAAACTTCTCTAACATCAAACAAACCTGCAACATAATAAGTTACAGCCACAAGGGTCAATACATTTGAATTGTATTGGCAAGTGATACTATGGTAGTATAGTGGAGTCTATCCTCTATATGCTTTTGGCTAAGTGGAGCTTAGGCTTGCTTTGCTCAAAATAGATTTTCCTTATCATTTGAAAACACTAAGTTTTTGCTTGAAAAAATCTTTCCCAAGGCATCTCCCAATAGAAATTGGTGATCCTTCAACCCTTGTTCAACCACAAGTTTTTAACTTAGAAATTGGGATGAGGAGATTCTTGATAGCTTCCATGTCTTGATGCTCAAATTGTCCTTTGCCAGGGACATGGCTAAGTACTTAGATTTTACACTCTGCAGAGGTGGTGCATTTTCCCCACAAGACTTGGTTTCACCAAGACAAGATCTTTCAGAAGCCTACCCTTAGACCAGAATGGACGCGTTCCAAGCTATCATCCCCTACCACCAACTGTCCATTTGGCTAAGTTATTGCAACCTATATGATCCAGGAAGAGCCCATAATGCCAAGTGGCTGCACTTGAAGCTTCTCAACATTTGACATCTCAAATCTGTTTGTTCCTGGGTGGCCATCCACAAGTGAGATACACAAAGGTAAACCATAGAAATGGGCCTTGTGAACCACTCAACACAAACCATTCCTTCCATTCCACCCAGGTGATTCATTCACTTAATTGTTTTATTAAACAAAACACAAGTCCACAGACTTGGAAATATTCCATAGTATGAATATATATTCCACCCTTGTTTTATACTAGCTAAGCTAAGCATGATGGTAGTAGGAGTCTTAACATAGGAAATTTCTACTAAGGTTTCATCTACTAGGATTTCCCATAGCATAGTTTATACTTAGCAAAACTGCATGCAAGTCCTACTTAAAAATATCACTAATGCATAGTGAAAATAATGGGACAAAAGTATGAAGCATCACTTGCCTTTTTGGTAGAGAATATAGGTTCACTCCTTGTCCTTGCAATACTCACACTCTTCAAATCACTATAATTCAATCAAGCAAGGCACAATTACAATCTACCATTCAAGCAAAACATCACATAAAATGATAGAACAAAACAATGCATGCAAGCATGCCAAAGATTGTTTTATTTGAAAAAGTGGTTTCTAATAAGTTATGAACATTTGGAAACACCATTTGGTCATTTTATAAAGTGGCAAAACCATTTGCAAAAGATTCTATTTCTAAACCATTTTTAAACCAAATCATTATTTCATGTGGTTGAAAATGCCTTCAGCAAAGTAATAATTTTTGATAGGGTTTACCAAATACATTTTCAAATCATAAAACTTGGTGTTTCGGGTCAGAGAGTTTATTCCAAAACATTTCCCAAAGATTTTCTCCCAAAAGCATTTTTAATAATTAAACATTATTTTTATTTGACTAGAAATGGTTTAAATCAAAGATTCATTCTTTTGTTTCACCAAATATATTTTTTAAACCACCAATTGATTCCTAGGGTCAGTAGGTTCAAAACAAACCATTTTCCAAAGATTTTATCCCCAAAATCATTTTTGAACAATTTTTATATTCTAAACATGCATACACAAGTTTCTGCAAAAACAATCAATTTAACAGAAGCTTTTTACTAAAAAAAGTGCATGGTTGGCTAGGGCCTGTCTTGCTGAATCCATTGATATAAAATTTGCAAAATTTGGACATGTATATTCAAAGTTATAGATTTTACAAAATCTAGCATATAATAGATCAAATCTGTTTTAAATCAAACGAACAGGGACACGTGGCTAGTTCTTATTCGCCCGTACCGTTTTGGTTGGATCAGCAATTCACACCGTAGGATTTAACTGACATCGCATGGCGCAGATCGATCGATACCCCTTCGGGCTAAGGTTCTATCGCGTCCTTTGGATCAAAATCCAACGGCGCACAGCACGCTTGCCAACTAGTGGCGGCGCTGGCGGCGGCGGCAGGTGGCGGCGCGGGCTCTGGCTACGGCGTCGCGGCGGTTAAAGGAAGCGAGGGAGAGAAAGGAGTGGCTCACCGAGTTGCCGTGGCGTGGGGAAGCTCAAGGTAGTCCTTGCTGGCGAGGGGGCGCACGGGGATTGCCTTAATCGCTCACCGGAGTTGAGCTACGCCTCGGGCTCGCTCAGATGTCGTCGGGGGCGAGGCTACGTGCACGCCAGAGAGAAATAAAGGTGGCGTTAGATGCGTAGGGTCGTGTCGAGTATGCACGTGTGAAAGAGAGGGAGAGGGGAGGTCTGGTCTTACCAGCAGTGCTCGTCGGAGCGGAGGCAGACGGCGGCGACGTTCAGACGAAGACGGAATCGACGATACAGGGCTCGTGCGAGTGAACTGAGGATGCAGAGAGGTGCGCCAGAGACTAGGGGTCACGTTCGTGTGCTCGAGGATGCGAGGTGCGGCGAGGGGCTACCGGAATCGGCCGGGGAAGTCGTCGGAGACAGTGGCTGTGAAGGGCGAAATTCAGCAGCCTAGGGGCGCGCTAAGGTGAGGCGACTGGGGGAAAATGGAGAGGGAACGCAAGCGAATAAGAGGGCATTGTCACGGGGTTGTTTAATGGCGCGGTTAACGCGAATTAATCAAGGCTTTAATCGCCTGCAACGGCCGGCGAGGTGAGGGGCGGAGTCAGCGGGTGAGGAAGATGAATACGTGGCGGTGGGGTTGTCTGGCAGCGAGAGAGAGAAAAGGAATGCGGGGTCCATCGGTCAGTGTCCTCGCGGGTTTACTTCTGAGTGAGAAACGAATCGCTGCGGGGGGGGGGGAGAGGGAAGATGGGTTGGACTGGGCTTAGTTGGGCCAGGCTAGTTGGGTTGCTTTGTTTCTTATTTTTTTCTTCTCCTGTTATTTTTCTTTTTCCAAATTGATTTTCTGTTTTGATTTTGAATAAGCAATTCAAGCACTCATTTGAATTCAAATCTTTGCCAAATTTTGTGCAGACTCAAATACTGATTAGTAACATAATCTGAAGTCAATTTTTTGAATAAAACTTTATTCTTTTTGGGGTCTTTAATTATTCAAATAAGCCCTTGTTTTAAATCAAATAAGATTTAATAATATTTTCAAACACCATTAAATTCTTTAAACTTTCCAAATCCTTTCAGTAGGTTTTTATTTATTTATTTGGGTTCAAATAATTCATAAATCATTTGAATTGGGTTTTCATTTTAATTCCAAAGGAATTAAATATAGTTTTAATTCCCTAAAGTTTATTTGGAAGATTTCTTTAATCTTAATTAATTTGAATTAAACAAATTTTATTTCACTTGGGTAAATTCCAAAATACTATTTTCTCATGAATTATATAATTATTCTTATTAGAGATTTGTCTTTATTAAAATAGGGATAGAATGGTTAATGCCATTTTATTTTATTTTGGAAAATTCTTTATCCTTTTATTTTATTTGGATTTGGATTTGGATTAGATTCATTCAATTTGCTTTATGGATTAGGCCAAGATTTAATTTGGTCTTTAAATATTCCTTATTTAATATTTCTTTCTTCATCTTATAAAATCCATATCTTTTTATTTAGAGATTTGCTCACCACTTGGTATGGATTTATAGATAGATGCTTTATTAACTTTGGAAATTTAATTTCTTTATCTTATTAAATTTATAAGATTTTATTCATGGCTCCAATTTAAGTGAAACCAATTTATATGGTCTTATAATATTTCTATTTGTCATTCTTGATCATTTGTAAAGGTTTGTTGACAAGTTTTTATATGGATCAAATCCATAGGCTTGGAGATAACTTGGAAATGATTTTATTCCATTAGGGTTTTGGGGTTTTGGTTTATTTCTCAAGTGTTAAATTCCCAGATGCATTTTATGAGTAATGCATTTCTCTTGATTTGGATTTTGTTGAATTCAAACTTTAATAAAAGTTTGTTCCAGATGGGATTTTAAGTTTCCTTTTAGAAACAAAGTTTCTTTTCACCCTGATTTCAACAATAATTTATTTTGTTTATTTATTTTTCACATAACAAGATTTGGAAAATCTTGGGATGTGACAGGCTACCACCCTTAAAATAAATCTCGTCCCGAGATTTGGGGAGGCTAGGGGTTACAAATTGGCTCAAAGCAACTAGGGTACTTCCACCCTTAAAAAAAATTCCAACTAGATTACATCTTGGTTTGCTTGGGTTCTTGTGGAAATCTCTCTGGGAAAACATCTACATAGTGTCCTTTGTTTCCACACTTGAAACATGTGACTAGGCTGAGATCCTTCATAGGCTTTATCTTGTGCTTCATCTTTTCTGGACAATTGCTTGCATAATGTCCTTGGTTACCACAATTGTAACATGTGATAAGATTGAGTTCTTCACGTATCTTCTGTGGACAAGTTGCTACATAATGGCCTAGATATTTGCAGTTATTGCACCACACTTGGGTAATCTCCTTATACTTTTTCTTCTCTGGATATTCATTGGCATAGTGTCCCATTTCTTTTCAATGACCATATTGCACATGGCTTTTGTCCTTCTTTTTATTTAGTTTCTCCAAAGCTAGGAGTGCTTCTAGTTCATGTTCTTCATATGTTATCTCAAAGGTAGGAACAGTTCCTGGTCTCCTTGACCTTCTATTATTCCTTGGATAATACATATGTCTCCTCTTTGGTCCTTTAAATTGGGTCTGTAGGGTTTCGTAGCATGGAAAACAAAAAATTTCTACCGCATACAAACAAACAAGCCAAGATCTATCTACTAGATTGTAGCAACGAGTCGATAGAATAACTCACCCTCGAAGATTCCAAAGTGTTTAACGAGAGCGGATTCTCGTGGGTGATGTAGTCGTACTCTTCCCGATCTCAAGATCGCGTAGACGATCCTTCCGGCACTGCGTTCTGGCAGCGCTCCCGCAGTCGTTCACACGTTCGGTACTCGACGAAGACCTTCCTCTCCCTTGTTCCAGCAGGCAGCGGAGGTTGTAGCACTCTCCTCGTGATTCCAGCAGCACAACGGCGTGGTACCGGAAGTAGAGGGGAGATCTCGCAGGGCTTCGCCTTAAGCCGGAGCGAGTATGGTGGGCTATGAGAAATCCCTCGACGATCTAGGGTTTAGACACGCCGAGGAAGAGATGCTAGGTCCGGCGGCTAGGGCTTGGAGGTGCCCAAGTCGGCGGCAAGGAGATCCCTAGGCGGCGGCGGCTTGGAGGGCGGCGGCGGATAGGATTAGGGTTTTCGGGGCAAGGGACTTGTGTGTCTCTAGGAGGGAGCCCTGCCCCTCCTTATGTAGGTGTAGGGGCCGGCCGACCAAGTGGAGGGAGGGGAGTCCCTCCCCAACTCGGCTTGGGTGGTGCGCCGCCGGTTGGAGGAGGGAAACCCTCCCCAACTCGGTTTCCACCTCTCCTCCTCTTTCCCAAAACTGTCGTTTGACTTTTCAAACTAGCCGTTTGACTTTTCAAACTAGGATTTGAATAAACCCTTTATTTTGGACAGCGATGACACCTAGTACATGATGCAATCATTCCAACTTGTAATGACACATTCATGTACCCCTTCCCCTCCGGAGTGCCGGACATTCTGGAACCTTCTAGAACATTCCCGATGAAAACACCGGAATCATTCCCCAACTCCGAAACGAGACTTTCCTTATATAAATCTTATTCTCCGGACCATTCCGGATCTCCTCGTGATACCCCGGATCCCATCCGAGACTCCGAACAACATTTGGTCTCTTTCTCATCATACCATAACTACTCAAACAACGTCGAATCCTTAAGTGTGTCTCCCTACGGTTCGTGAATTATGCGGACATGATCGAGACACTTCTCCGAACAATAACCAATAGAGGAATCTGGAAATTCATATGGCTCCCACATATTTCTACGATTACTTTGCGATCGAATGAACCACTTACATACGATACCAATTTCCCTTTGTCTCACGATAGTTTACTTATCCGAGGTTATGATCGTTGGTATCTCTGCATACCTAGTTCAACCTCGTTACCGATAAGTACTCTTTTCTCATTCCCGTGATATGTGATCCCTTGTGAGCCAGTCACATGCTTGCAAGCTAATTGGATGACATTCCACCGAGAGGGCCCAGAGTATATCTATCCGTCATATGGATGGACAAATCCCAATCTTGATCCATGTGTCTCAACCAATACTTTCCGAACACTCAATGCCACCTTTATAGCCACCCAGTTACGGTGTGGTGTTTGATGTCATCAAAGCATCCATCCGGTAAAGATGATATGCATGATCTCATGGTCGAAGGAATTAGGTTACTATGCATCAGAAAGCATATAGCAATTGAACTATTGAAATGACTTGATCTTTATGCTACGCTTATCTATAGGAGTATGTCCATCATATCATTCTCCTAACGATATGATCTTGTTGTTAATAACATCTCAATGTTCATGATATGGAAACCACAATCATTCATTAACCAACAAGCTAGTGATGTATAGAGGCTTTACTAGGGACTTCAAAATAAGTTTACAAATCACACAAGTAATTATGTTTCCATGTTAATACTATTATAGCATGAATGTAAATATTTATCATAAACACAAAGATATAATAATAACTACAATTATTATTGCCTCTAGGGCATATCTCCAACAGGGTCATATTGCTGGAAGGTACAAGCTGAGATTTTCCTTTGTCTTCATCCTTCTTGGTAGACTTGGCTCTCTCATGGTAGTCTGCAATCAGTTGTTGCACTCCACCTTGTTTCCTTTGTTGAACTATGGAATAAATGGGGCATTGGATAGGGACATGCTTATTTCCTTCACATAGGTAACAAGTAGCTTGGGTTGTGGGGCATTGGTTAGCTGGATGTTCCTCTTCACAATTGGGGCATTGATCTTTATGCTCTTTGGAAGTGTGATCCTTGTCTCCACAAGTATTGCAAGCTTGGGTTCCTTCTAGAATGTCATCTTTGTCATCCTTGTTGTCAGAAACTCCTTGGGAAGAGTTGTCTCCCATGTTGAGCATTTGAGTGGCCATCCCTTGCAACAATTGGGATTGAATTTTCAAAATCATTTGTAGGGTTGGGTCTAACTCACTGGTGTTGGCTATAAATTGAGCTGTCACTTGGTTCAACTGGGTTTGGGTTACTATGAGTTCTCTCATGTTGTCCTCTTGGTTGTTGTTGTTGTCACCATCCTTGAGGTTGGAGTCTCTTGGAGAAGTCATCTGTTTGGGTTGGATTGGGATTAGAATAGGCAAAATATTTCTAAGGGTAAAATTTCTAATCACACACATCACAATTCACTCAAGCAATGTGCAAGCAATCACAAACAAACATTCCACTCAAACAACAAGTTTCAAGCATATTCTTAGGCATCCAAAAATAGTTTTGTTACACCACACAAGTTGGTGGGTTTGACTTAAATTAAATATGGTGGTCCAACTATATGGTTCACTTGAGATCTTTCCATCCTTCTTAGTTGATTCTTCATGATCAAGATCTTTGTATCCTTGGAGAATTTCTTGAATCTTGGTCAAAAAAAGTTCAAGGTGTTGATGGTTCCTTCTAAGTTGTGTTTCCTTAGTCTTCAAGTCTTGAGTAACATTTCTTGTCTCACTTGTAGTCCTTAGTGATATCCAAGGTTGAAGTCCTTGTTGAGAATGTTGAAGATGTTGAAGTCATTAGAGTTGAAGATGTTGAAGTCATTAGAGTTGATGAAGTCCTTTACACATGATGAAGTCTTTGGCCATGGAAAAGGCTTTGTCCATCAAGTTTGAAATAGAAGAGATGTAGAATCAAAACCAAAATGGTTTGAGGAAAGAGTTTACAAGATTGTTTGTAAATAAGTTTTGGAACAAATACAACTCCTATTTTTCTAAGGGGGTTTTGTCCAGTCCTAGGGTTACAATCCTACATGCAACACAATGCTCTGATACCATCTGTAAGGTTCCCAACCGTTAATAAGGTAGAGATCCCTGTGTTTACAATGCTAGTCCCTGGATCAATAGCTAGCATCCACAGTTAAGATGTAATATCAAGAAACAAAGGTCATAATACAACTTTATAACCAGGAATAAAATAATTTATTACATCTACATAGCTCATTTGGCTATCTCATTACAATGCAGCAGGATATAACAATAGCATGGAGTCCTTCATCTTCGAAGTTCCACAGGAAGACATGTTGGTTGTAGACTTGTAATCCTAATCAATAAACTTCTCTAACATCAAACAAACCTGCAACATAATAAGTTACAGCCACAAGGGTCAATACATTTGAATTGTATTGGCAAGTGATACTATGGTAGTATAGTGGAGTCTATCCTCTATATGCTTTTGGCTAAGTGGAGCTTAGGCTTGCTTTGCTCAAAATAGATTTTCCTTACCATTTGAAAACACTAAGTTTTTGCTTGACAAAATCTTTCCCAAGGCATCTCCCAATAGAAATTGGTGATCCTTCAACCCTTGTTCAACCACAAGTTTTTAACTTAGAAATTGGGATGAGGAGAGTCTTGATAGCTTCCATGTCTTGATGCTCAAATTGTCCTTTGCCAGGGAGATGGCTAAGTACTTAGATTTTACACTCTGCAGAGGTGGTGCACTTTCCCCACAAGACTTGGTTTCACCAAGACAAGATCTTTCAGAAGCCTTCCCTTAGACCAGAATGGACGCGTTCCAAACTATCATCCACTACCACCAACTATCCATTTGGCTAAGTTATTGCAACCTATATGATCCAGGCAGAGCCCATAATGCCAAGTGGCTGCACTTGAAGCTTCTCAACATTTGACATCTCAAATCTCTTTGTTACTGGGTGGCCATCCACAAGTGAGATACACAAAGGTAAACCATAGAAATGGGCCTTGTGAACCACTCAACACAAACCATTCCTTCCATTCCACCCAGGTGATTCATTCACTTAGTTGTTTTATTAAACAAAACACAAGTCCACAGACTTGGAAATATTCCATAGTATGAATATATATTCCACCCTTGTTTTCTACTAGCTAAGCTAAGCATGATAGTAGTAGGAGTCTTAACTTAGGAAATTTCTACTAAGGTTTCATCTACTAGGATTTCCCATAGCATAGTTTATACTTAGAAAAATTCCATGCAAGTCCTACTTAGAAATATCACTAATGCATAGTGAAAATAATGGGACAAAAGTATGAAGCATCACTTGCCTTTTTGGTAGAGAATATTGGTTCACTCCTTGTCCTTGCAATAATCACACTCTTCAAATCACTATAATTCAATCAAGCAAGGCGCAATTACAATCTACCATTCAAGCAAAACATCACATAAAATGATAGAACAAAACAATGCATGCAAGCATGCCAAAGATTGTTTTATTTTAAAAAGTGGTTTCTAATAAGTTATTTACATTTGGAAACACCATTTGGTCATTTTATAAAGTGGCAAAACCATTTGCAAAAGATTCTATTTCTAAACCATTTTTAAACCAAATCATTATTTCATGTGGTTGAAAATGCCTTTAGAAAAGTAATAATTTTTATAGGGTTTACCAAATACATTTTCAAATCATAAAACTTGGTTTTTGGGGTCAGAGCGTTTATTCCAAAACATTTCCCAAAGATTTTCTCCCAAAAGCATTTTTATTAATCAAACATTAATTTTATTTGACTAGAAATGGTTTAAATCAAAGATTCATTATTTTGTTTCACCAAATATAATTTTGAAACCACCAATTGATTCGTAGGGTCAGTAGGTTCAAAACAAACCATTTGCCAAAGATTTTATCCCCAAAATCATTTTTGAACAATTTTTATATTCTAAACATGCATACACAAGTTTCTGCAAAAACAATCAATTTAACAGAAGCTTTTTACTAAACAAAGTGCATGGTTGGCTAGGGCTTGTCTTGCTGAATCCATTGATATAAAATTTGCAAAATTTGGACATGTTGATTAAAAGTTATAGATTTTACAAAATCTAGCATATAATAGATCAAATCTGTTTTAAATCAAACGAACAGGGACACGTGGCTAGTTCTTATTCGCCCGTACCGTTTCGGTTGGATCAGCAATTCAGACCGTAGGATTTAACTGACATCACACGGCGCAGATCGATCGATACCCCTTCGGGCTAAGGTTCTATCGCATCCTTTGGATCAAAATCCAACGACGCACAGCACGCTTGCTAACTAGTGGCGGAGCTGGCGGCTGCGGCAGGTGGCGGCGCGGGCTTTGGCTACGGCGTCGCGGCGGTTACATGAAGCGAGGGAGAGAAAGGAGTGGCTCACCGAGTTGCCGTGGCGTGGGGAAGCTCAAGGTAGTCCTTGCTGGCGAGGGGGCGCACGGGGATTGCCTTAATCGCTCACCGGAGTTGAGCAGCGCCTCGGGCTCGCTCAGATGTCGTCGGGGGCGAGGCTAAGTGCACTCCAGAGAGAAATAAAGGTGGCGTTAGATGCGTAGGGTCGTGGCGAGTATGCACGTGTAAAAGAGAGGGAGAGGGGAGGTCTGGTCTTACCAGCAGTGCTCGTCGGAGCGGAGGCAGACGGCGGCGACGTTCAGACAAAGACGGAGTCGGCGATACAGGGCTCGTGCGAGGGAACTGAGGATGCAGAGAGGTGCGCCAGAGCCTGGGGGTCACGTTCGTGTGCTCGAGGAGGCGAGGTGCGGCGAGGGGCTACCGGAATCGGCCGGGGAAGTCGTCGGAGACAGTGGTTGTGAAGGGCGAAATTCTGCAGCCTGGGGGCACGCTAAGGTGAGGCGACTGGGGGAAAATGGAGAGGGAACGCAGGCGAATAAGAGGGCATGGTCGCGGGGTTGTTTAATGGCGCGGTTAACGCGAATTAAGCAAGGCTTTAATCGCCTGCAACGGCCGGCGAGGTGAGGGGCGGAGTCAGCGGGTGAGGAAGATGAATACGTGGCGGTGGGGTCGTCTGGCAGCGAGAGAGAGAGAAAAGGAATGCGGGGTCCATTGGTCAGTGTCCTCGCGAGTTTACTTCTGAGTGAGAAACGAATCGCTGCGGGGGGGGGGGGGAGAGGGAAGATGGGCTGGACTGGGCTTAGTTGGGCCAGGCTAGTTGGGTTGCTTTGTTTCTTATTTTTTTCTTCTCCTGTTATTTTTCTTTTTCCAAATTGATTTTTCTGTTTTGATTTTGAATAAGCAATTCAAGAACTCATTTGAATTCAAATCTTTGCCAAATTTTGTGCAAACTCAAATACTGATTAGTAACATAATGTGAAGTCAATTTTTTGAATAAAACTTTATTCTTTTTGGGGTATTTTAATTATTCAAATAAGTCCTTGTTTTAAATCAAATAAGATTTAATAATATTTTCAAACACCATTAAATTCTTTAAACTTTCCAAATCCTTTCAGTAGGTTTTTATTTGTTTATTTGGGTTCAAATAATTCATCTGGAGTTATTTGGAAAGTATTTAATATGATTCATAAATCATTTGAATTGGGTTTTCATTTTAATTCCAAAGGAATTAAATATAGTTTTAATTCCCTAAAGTTTATTTGGAAGATTTCTTTAATCTTAATTAAGTTGAATTAAACAACTTTTATTTCACTTGTGTAAATTCCAAAATACTATTTTCTCATGAATTATATAATTGTTCTTATTAGAGATTTGTTGGTATTAAAATAGGGATTGAATGGTTAATGCATTTTATTTTATTTTGGAAAATTATTTATCCTTTTATTTTATTTTTATTTGGATTTGGATTAGATTCATTCCATTTGCTTAATGGATTAGGCCAAGATTTAATTTGGTCTTTAAATATTCCTTATTTAATATTTCTTTCTTCATCTTATAAAATCCATATCTTTTTATTTAGAGATTTGCTCACCACTTGGTATGGATTTATAGATAGATGCTTTATTAACTTTGGAAATTTAATTTCTTTATCTTATTAAATTTATAAGATTTTATTCATGGCTCCAATTTAAGTGAAACCAATTTATCTGGTCTTATAATATTTCTATTTGTCATTCTTGATCATTTGTAAAGGTTTGTTGACAAGTTTTTATATGGATCAAATCCATAGGCTTGGAGATAACTTGGAAATGATTTTATTCCATTAGGGTTTTGGGGTTTTGGTTTATTTCTCAAGTGTTAAATTCCCAGATGCATTTTATGAGGAATGCATTTCTCTTGATTTGGATTTTGTTGAATTCAAACTTTAATAAAAGTTTGTTCAAGATGGGATTTTAAGTTTCCTTTTAGAAACAAAGTTTCTTTTCACCCTGATTTTCAACAATAATTTATTTTGTTTATTTATTTTTCACATAAGAAGATTTGGAAAATCTTGGGATGTGACACCAGTAGACCCCCCTGTCAGTTGCGCTCGCGCTGCGGAGTGACACTGGGCCGGCCCAATAAACCTTCCCGCGCAGCCCACTCGTTTGAATTTTTCTTTTTCTATTTTCATTCAAACTCAGTTCTGTACCTAGTTTTAAAAATCAACCCAGCTTGATTCATTGAACCAAATTGCCTGAAACCAATTTTGTTAGAAAGGTGTTGAAATGCTTAATCCAAGCCCGTTGGATTCAAATCATTTGGATCTGTAGATCAACCCTGGTAAAAATAACAAGTCAGAAGCTTTTCTGCATTCAAATATTTTTCAAATTTCAACCATAATAGCTTTTGAGTTGATTCCAACTCTCAAAAATCACACTTGATCATACCTTTCAGAATATATAAAAAACATATGGGTTTACTTATAGAAATAATGTTCAATTATTAAAATAATGCCACATAGGCATTTCTAGTCACTTTATTTTATTTAAAATAAAAGAGTAAACCTTATTAAATCGTGACACCACTTTAAATCACATTCCCATGTACTGAAATATGTGGTGATGACATGTGTCAACATGATACCATGTTTGAGTTGGAGAATATTAAATCTTAAGTAGTTTTTCAATGAGTAGAAATTACTTTTCTAAAAATAAAATAAATAAGACAAAGGCTTTAATCTTGAATGTTAGTGATGATGCTAGATCATCTATAAAACCCTTTTGTGTGATGATTGAAAGTAATTAAGTATTGTTTGGTGATTGTGTACCTCGTATTTATTTATAGACGCTAGTACCGACCAAGGATACGAGGAGGAAGGAGGATACTACGAAGAATAAGCCGAGGAAAACTTCAACCACTGCTCTGCACAAGGCAAGTATAATACTACTAGTTGAATGTGCAAGCTAACACTTGCAAGATACTCTACTTTAGCAAGCATATACTGATACTGATGCAAGCTAATACTTGCTTCTTACCATGACCACTAGATGCCTTTAAGCATATGTGATCATACCCACTTGATACCCCCTCTGAGTTTACTTGCGAGCTTTATACTTTATTTCTTTATCAAAGCTATTACTTAGAGTCTACTTAAGTGACTTGTAGATTCTAGGAAGATAATTGAAGGTTGCATAAAGAGCATTAAATTTGGCCTAAGCTAGATAATCTTGATGTCACCCTAAGGCATGAGATTGAACTTAGTTAAACTCCACTTGTTTACCACCCCTCATTAGTACTCACCCCCACTTGTAGATGCTAGTGCTAAGCATAAAACCTGATCAACTTTAGATGGGAATACTTGGTGGAAAATGGTTATGAAAACCTTAGAATGATGAGTCATTCTACTGAGATGTTTTGACATGTGTTTCCGAACACCAGATGATTTGGATGATGAAAGTGTTAAGGCATTAGCCTTAGCCCTTTATAAAACTGATGGTTTTCTAGATGTGATACCATTCCAATTTTACCGTACAACCACAATACCCGAAAATTGGGTAGGGCTTGACTGGAAACTTATATACTTTAGTATGGGTTCCCTCACAGCCAAGGTCTGAGCTGAGGCTACCTTGTGAAGATTGTCCACCTGTGCAGTACCCAAGATGACAGTTGGTCATGGTTGGGAGGCCAAACTCACAGGAGAGGTGCTTATACTAGGGCGTGTAATTGAAAGGTTAGGATTGACTATCCGCATACTGAGTATGGTGAATTCAGGATTTGTTCCTGACAGATGTATTGAATGTTGTGGTGAAAGTGTACAATCTCTGCAGAGTGTCAAACTTTTCGAATAGCCGCGTTCGCGGTTATGGAAAGTTGGAGTGGCCATATTGTTCCCCCGTCAGACGTTTTCAAAATGACTTATGAAAAGAATTTAGATTTTGACTTGACCACAATGGAGTTGTGATATGAAATACAAGTTCCCACTTATGTGTTATAAAATTTCAACTAGCTTTTCTTGCTTCTGAACTTAGTAGAGGTAAATCTGGCTTTTTGCAAAACAACCCTAGATCTTAGTGTCCTACTACAAAAAAAACCTTCGCTTGTTAGTATTAGTTTGCGAGTACTTAAAGAGTACTCATGGCTTTGTACCTGGCTATTCCCATGTCCAGACTATGAAGAGGAGTACCAGGACGAAGGATCCTAGGAAGGTTACGACAACTAGGATCATCTCCCATCGTCAGCATTGCCTGTGACCCCGAAGATGGATCTTCGCCTACGCTACCGTTATTATTACGTATTTCCGCTGCTTGAGTTGTATTAAGAACTGGATCATGAGATCCTTATTTGTGTAAGAATTTATGTATGGTTTGTAATGGATGATGTACTGTGGTATCCAAATCTGTTATGTCTCGCAAAAATGGTAATCCTGGGATTGTGATGTATGGCATAATAGGCATCTGGGATTAAAAATCCAGGTGTTGACACTACCCAGGTGCCTTTTGCTCTGTCGAGAGGGGCCAACGGCCTTTTCTTGAGGCTGCTGGTGATGAGGTCATTGGCTTTTCAACTTGCCCATTCGTTTGCGGGTGGGCCACCGAGGCGTAGCTGACGGTTCTGCCCATCTCTTTGCAGTAGTCCTTGAACTCATTTGGCATGAAGTTTGTGTTGGTGTCCATGAAAATGCTTTGGGGTACCTCTGAAGTGAAAAACTATCGACTTGATAAAGTTGACAGTTGAGGTTGCATCTTGGCTGGTGACGGGTGCTACCTCGATCCATTTTGTGAATTTGTCGACTGCGACTAGCAGAAAGGTGTGGCCGCCAGGCGAAGATTTATGTAGTTTTCCTACCATATCAAGGCCCCACTGAGCGAACGGCCAAGCCAATGGTATAGGGGGCAGTTCTGCAGCTGGTACACTGGGCTTGTTTGCCACATCCGCGGATTTTTAATCCCAGATGCCTATTATGCCATACATCACAATCCCAGGATTACCATTTTTGCGAGACATAACAGATTTGGATACCACAGTACATCATCCATTACAAACCATACATAAATTCTTACACAAATAAGGATCTCATGATCCAGTTCTTAATACAACTCAAGCAGCGGAAATACGTAATAATAACGGTAGCGTAGGCGAAGATCCATCTTCGGGGTCACAGGCAATGCTGACGATGGGAGATGATCCTAGTTGTCGTAACCTTCCTAGGATCCTTCGTCCTGGTACTCCTCTTCATATTCTGGACATGGGAATAGCCAGGTACAAAGCCATGAGTACTCTTTAAGTACTCGCAAACTAATACTAACAAGCGAATGTTTTTTTTGTAGTAGGACACTAAGATCTAGGGTTGTTTTGCAAAAAGCCAGATTTACCTCTACTAAGTTCAGAAGCAAGAAAAGCTAGTTGAAATTTTATAACACATAAGTGGGAACTTGTATTTCATATCACAACTCCATTGTGGTCAAGTCAAAATCTAAATTCTTTTCATAAGTCATTTTGAAAACGTCTGACGGGGGAACAATATGGCCACTCCAACTTTCCATAACCGCGAACGCGGCTATTCGAAAAGTTTGACACTCTGCAGAGATTGTACACTTTCACCACAACATTCAATACATTTGTCAGGAACAAATCCTGAATTCACCATACTCAGTATGCGGATAGTCAATCCTAACCTTTCAATTACACGCCCTAGTATAAGCACCTCTCCTGTGAGTTTGGCCTCCCAACCATGACCAACTGTCATCTTGGGTACTGCACAGGTGGACAATCTTCACAAGGTAGCCTCAGCTCAGACCTTGGCTGTGAGGGAACCCATACTAAAGTATATAAGTTTCCAGTCAAGCCCTACCCAATTTTCGGGTATTGTGGTTGTACGGTAAAATTGGAATGGTATCACATCTAGAAAACCATCAGTTTTATAAAGGGCTAAGGCTAATGCCTTAACACTTTCATCATCCAAATCATCTGGTGTTCGGAAACACATGTCAAAACATCTTAGTAGAATGACTCATCATTCTAAGGTTTTCATAACCATTTTCCACCAAGTATTCCCATCTAAAGTTGATCAGGTTTTATGCTTAGCACTAGCATCTACAAGTGGGGGTGAGTACTAATGAGGGGTGGTAAACAAGTGGAGTTTAACTAAGTTCAATCTCATGCCTTAGGGTGACATCAAGATTATCTAGCTTAGGCCAAATTTAATGCTCTTTATGCAACCTTCAATTATCTTCCTAGAATCTACAAGTCACTTAAGTAGACTCTAAGTAATAGCTTTGATAAAGAAATAAAGTATAAAGCTCGCAAGTAAACTCAGAGGGGGTATCAAGTGGGTATGATCACATATGCTTAAAGGCATCTAGTGGTCATGGTAAGAAGCAAGTATTAGCTTGCATCAGTATCAGTATATGCTTGCTAAAGTAGAGTATCTTACAAGTGTTAGTTTGCACATTCAACTAGTAGTATTAGACTTGCCTTGTGCAGAGCAGTGGTTGAAGTTTTCCTCGGCTTATTCTTCGTAGTATCCTCCTTCCTCCTCGTATCCTTGGTCGGTACTAGCGTCTATAAATAAATACGAGGTACACAATCACCAAACAATACTTAATTACTTTCAATCATCACACAAAAGGGTTTTATAGATGATCTAGCATCATCACTAACATTCAAGATTAAAGCCTTTGTCTTATTTATTTTATTTTTAGAAAAGTAATTTCTACTCATTGAAAAACTACTTAAGATTTAATATTCTCCAACTCAAACATGGGATCATGTTGACACATGTCATCACCACATATTTCAGTACATGGGAATGTGATTTAAAGTGGTGTCACAATTTAATAAGGTTTACTCTTTTATTTTAAATAAAATAAATTGACTAGAAATGCCTATGTGGCATTCTTTTATTACTTGAACATTATTTCTATAAGTAAACCCATAGGTTTTTATATATTCTGAAAGGTATGATCAAGTGTGATTTTTGAGAGTTGGAATCAACTCAAAAGCTATTATGGTTGAAATTTGAAAAATGTTTGAATGCAGGAAATCTTATGACTTGTTATTTTTACCAGGTTGATCTATAGATCCAAATGATTTGAATGCAATGGGCTTGGATTAAGCATTTCAACACCTTTCTAACAAAATTGGTTTCATGCAATTTGGTTCACTGAATCGATCTGGGTTGATTTTTGAAACTAGGTACAGAACTGAGTTTGAATGAAAATAGAAAAAGCTAAATTCAAACGAGTGGGCTACGCCGGAAGGGTTATTGGGCCGGCCCAGTGTCATTCCGCAGCGCGGGGCGCAACTGACAGGGGGGTCTACTGGTCAGTGGCTCATAAAACGCGAAGCGGTACGGGGCGATGTGCTGCGTTGGATTAGAAGTGAGATCAACGGCTGAGGGTCGTCGTCGATGATGAACAAGTCACCGGCGAGCTCGAACCCTAGCGGCTCGTTGGGGGTGCATAGGGGGCATACCGGGGATCTAGTGGCGATGGCGAGGCAGGCAAACAACAAAGTCGACGACGGCGAACTCAGGGGTGGTCGCGGCAGCTCCGGGGGTGGTCGAAATCAACGGCTCCCTTCTTCACCAGAGGCGGCCTGCTCCGGCGCAATTCCAGCGAACTGCTGCTCCTCGTGCTCTGGCTAAGGGATGGAATGATCAGTGAGATGAGGGGAGTGAGATGGTGTGAAGAAATCGAGCGGGGGTCTTCTCCTTTTATAGGCTCGACGGCGAGACAGAGAGGGATGGGCAGGCGACGGTGGCGACACGGCTACGAGCGGCTAGAGGCATAGCCGAGGTTGGCGGTCGATGGGCGGTCTCCTGGCGATGCTCTAGAGCTTAAATGCGCGTGTAGGGGCGGTGGCAAATGGTCACGAATGTGCGATGCTCTACGAGGCAGAGGCTGCGAACTCCGCGGAGAGCGGTGGCTATGGGGTACGGGCGGTGAAACGAACATGTCTGGTGGTCTCCTGTGATGGTGGGGTACATGCTAGCGGGCGGCGAGGGCTCGAGGTGGTCGGGTGGCGTGGGAACGGCACGTGCTTTGCGGTGCGCATCGGCATGGTCGACAGTGGCACGGGCGCGGTGTTCCTGGCGGTTATGGTCGTTGTCTCCGAGCTAGGGCTGGTCGAGAGGCGGCGGTGAGGCATGGGATGCATGCTAGACAAGGGTGGCACAGCTAGTTCTTCTCCTAGCTTGATGTCCACACTGGGGTGACATGGGTGCTCTCGGCCTGCTCACCATTGATGACAATGGCCAGCTTACAGTGGTGTTAGAGGTTAGTTAAGGTTGCTCGCTGATCTACTAAGGCTAGTTGTAACCAGAGAGGGAACAAGGTTGGCCAAAACACTGCTCAACATAGTGTTTTTGATTTTGTTGATTTGAGTCTGCAACTTGTTTGATGAAAAGGCCACATGAACTTAAGTTTTGAATTTTGAAATATTTTTGGTGGGTGTGCTAGGCATGTGTTGACGGTTCTGCGGATGCTTGGGTTTTGAAATTTGAGCTTATTTGAGTGGTTTTTGAAATAATGGGATCTTCCCATATGAAATAGATTCAATTTTAAACTGTCATTTAAACTAAGCATTTAAATGTTTTTGGATGATCACAAAGTGGGCCTTGGTACCTAATTATGAGTACTATCAAGGGGTGCAAATATCCATACATGTTTCTGTTAAGTTCTAAAAGTTAGGGATATCCAAAGTAGGCATGGGAGTTAATTTGGCCAAAGTGACCATTCACCTAATTTGTTTATTTTGACTTGTTTGTCTTTGGGAAAAGTTTGGGGATTGTTTAGATGATGTTTATTTCACCTAAGAATCATTTTACAAGCAAAGAAACATAGAACCATGGCAATTCAAAAGAATCCAAATTTTAATACACACACATATGAATGCTTTCATACTTTTAATTTGGAAAAGTTTTTGTTAACCCTAATTTTGATGACTAGAGTTTGATGATCCAAGTTGAGTATTTTTGGGATGTTACAAACCTTCCCCCCTTAAACAAAATCTCGTCCCGAGATTTGAAAAAGGACGAAAAGATTAACTAGGATTTGAAGAGATCGAGAAACTCCGTCCTGATGTGATCTTCGTGCTGCCAGGTAGCTTCGTCTTCTGTGTGGTTGCTCCACTGAATCTTGAGAAAATTGATGCTTCGGGTTCTGGTAGTTCTGAAGGCTTCTTCCAAAATACGGATGGGTACTTCGGGATAGGTCAGGTCATCATTGATTTCTATGGTCCGGTGATCAATATTTTTGAACACTTCAGTCTTCTCCGGGACTTCGAGGCACTTGCGAAGTAATGAGATATGGAACACATTGTGCATGGCTGACATCTCTTCGGGTAGTTCCAATTGATACGACACTTTTCCTCGACGGATCAGGATCCTGAAGGGGCCGATATATCTGGGGGCTAACTTTCCTTTGAGTTGGAAACGCTGCATTCCCTTCAATGGAGACACTTTCAGATACACAAATTCTCCTATGTTGAAGGCGAGGTCTCGACGTCTCTTGTCAGCGTAACTCTTCTGCCTTGACTGGGTTGTCTTGAGGTGCTCACGGATCTTGTGAACCTTTTCTTCTGCTTCTCGTAGGATGTCGGGCCCGAAAATTCGACTCTCTCCTACTTCCAACAAATTCAAAGGGGTGCGACACTTCCTTCCATACATGAATTCAAATGGGGCCATTTGCAAACTAGCTTGATAACTGTTGTTGTATGAAAATTCTGCAAATGGTAGATAGTCTTCCCACTTAGATCCATATTCTAACACACAGGCTCTCAGCATATCTTTGAGTATTTGATTTACTCGCTCCGTTTGTCCATCGGTCTGAGGGTGATACGCGGTGCTGAAATCTAGTCGGGTTCCTAAACCTTCTTGGACTTTCTTCCAGAATCTCGAGGTAAACTGAGTTCCTCGATCCGATACGACGTTCTTGGGGACTCCATGCAAACTGACGATTCTAGCGATGTATAACTCTGCTAGCTTTGAACTCTGATATCCGATACGACGTTCTTGGGGACTCCATGCAAACTGGCAACTTTGGACAATTTGTCCACTATGACCCGGATAGAGTCATTTCCCATACTAGAAGTAGACAATCCGGTGATAAAGTCCATTCCAATGGAATCCCATTTCCATTCCGGAATCTGCAATGGTTGCAACAAGCCTGCGGGTCTTTGATGTCCCGCCTTGACTCTCTGACATATATCACACTTGGCGATATAGCTTCCGATTTCTCTCTTCATCTTATGCCACCAAAATTATTCTTTCAAATCTTGATACATCTTCGTTCCTCCGGGGTGGATAGAATAAAGAGTATCATGAGCTTCCTTGAGAATAACTTCTTTCAACTCAGAATCTGCTGGTACACAAAGGCGTCCTTTGTACCACAAAACTCCTTCTTCGTCTTCGGTATATACGGGTACTTTGCCTGTACCAATACGATGCTTGATTCAGTCGATACTAGCATTTCCTTTCTACGCCTCTTTAATCTGGCTGATGAAAGTGGGTTAAAGTTCTATGCTAGCCAAAAATCCTTCACTCAGTAATTCCATTCGGAAATCTTCCCTCTCTTTGTGCAAACTTGGTTGCTCCTTAAAAATCATGGAGTTCAAGTGGCACGGCAATCTGCTAAGGGCATCTGCTACCACGTTGGCTTTACCGCGGTGATAGTGAATGTCCAGATCGTAATCCTTGATTAGCTCAATCCATCTTCTCTGTCTCATATTCAGCTCCTTCTGAGTGAATATATACTTCAGGCTCTTGTGATCCGAATATATCTCACAACGATTTCCCATCAGGTAATGCCTCCATGTCTTCAGGGCTAGAACTACGGCTGCGAGTTCGAGGTCATGGGTTGGGTAATTTTGCTCATGTTGTTTCAGTTGTCGAGATAGATAAGATATAACTTTGCCTTCTTGCATTAGCACACATCCGAGACCGATCTTGGATGCGTCACAATACACGTCAAAGGGCTTCGTGATATCTGGCATGATTAAGATTGGGGCTGAAATCAATCTCCTCTTGAGTTCTTGAAAACTCGCTTCACATTTGTCCGTCCATTCAAACTTCTTGTCCTTCTTCAGTAATTGGGTCATGGGTCTGGTGATACTCGACAATCCTTATACGAACTTGCGGTAGTATCCCGCCAATTCGAGAAATGCATGAACTTGGGTTTGAGTGGTTGGGGCTTGCCAATCTTTGACATCTTTCACTTTTTCAGGGTCAACGGCAATTCCTCCAGCTGATACAATGTGGCCGAGGAATCCTACCTCCTGTAACCAGAATTCACATTTGCTAAACTTGGCATACAACTGATGCTCTCTAAGGGTTCCAAGAATGGTCCTTAGGTGTAGCTCATGTTCTTCTTCCGATTTGGAATAAATCAGAATGTCATCGATGAAAACAACGACAAACTTATCCAGGAAGTCCATAAAAATCTTATTCATGAGATTCATGAAATAAGCGGGGGCATTGTGTAATCCAAAATACATGACAGTATACTCGTATAATCCATATCTGGTGGTAAAGGAAGTCTTGGGAATATCCTCTGCGCGAATCTTGAGTTGATGATAGCCTGTTCTAAGATCAATCTTAGAAAACACTTTGGCATTGGGGCATTGGCATTGGGGGCTGCGGCATTCTTCTTGGGGCACTCATTGGAGTAGTGGCCTTTATTTCCACAGCCATAACAAGTCACTTGCGACTTGTCCTTTGCTGCAACAGGCACAACATTGCTTCTAGTCCTCGGGGCAGTGTTGGTGTTGGCGGCAGCATTGTTGTTGTTGAACTTGGGTGGTGCACGGTTGAAATTGTTAGAGTTGTCGGGGTTATTGTGATTTCCTCCGGGCCTCGGGTTTCCACGGTTGGGATAGGTCAGACGGTTCATTGGGGGTCTGTTGGTTCTCAGGGCAAATCCTGGAGATGGGTTAGGGCGATACTTTGGGGTCTAATGGGTTCCTGGCTGATGCATCATGCGACGCTTGCGGTTCTCATTGGCTTGGTTGATCTTTCCTTCCATCTGGATGGCATAGTCGACAAGAGCTTCAATATCAGCAAAGGGGATATTGACCAATACCGTATGCATCTCATCGTGCAAACCATTCAGGAATCGTTCTTTCTTCTTGGCTTCGGTGTCGATCTCATCCGGGGCATACCTAGCTAATGACAAGAATTTGTCACGGTATTCCACTACGGTCATCCTTCCTTGCTTCAGTTCTCTGAACTCATCTCTCATCCTCTTCATCAAACCCGAGGGCACATGGGTTCTGTTGAACTTGACCTTGAATTCCTCCCAGGTCATCATCTGTCCTCTGGTCATTGCACGAATGATGTTCCACCATGCTCTTGCATCTCCGGCTAGATAGTGGGTGGCGAACAGAACTTTCTCGTTAGCTTCCACTCCGGCGACTTCCAGGTTGTTTTCCATGGTTTGCAGCCAATCATCGGCGTCTAAGGGCTCTTCTGACTTAGTGAAAACGGGTGGGTTGGTGTTCTGGAAATTTCGGGGGGATAACCCACGGTAGGGTCACGAGAGGGGAAACACAGCGCAGCTGGGTTGGCTCGGAGAAAAAATGAACCAGGCCGGGTAAGAACGGCCAGGTAAGATAAGCATGAAACCCGAGATACAAACTATCTCGGCCCGTATAGGACAAAGTTGTAACCCTTGCAGGTACCAACGAGCCGAGTCAACCGAGGAAGGGCCGAGTCAAGAAGGACGAGTGGCACCTTTCCGAGTAAGGTTCGGGAAGGACCATGGTAAAGCATGGTCAAAAGAGAAGGGCGACGCCGGGATGACACAAAAGGAGCCGGGTGACGCCCAAAGCAAGCGCTGACGTACAAAGTAACTGCGTGACGCCAAAAAGAACAAGAAGCAGTGTACCAGAAGACCGTTAGCTGTCAAGCTTTATGGATCGGGCCTATGGGCTTAAGGCAAGCCCATGACCCGACCCATATTGTAGGGACCAAGATCCAAAACGTAAACCCTAGAACCCAAAGGGGTATTAGCTAGCTAGCACTGCCTATATAAGGGAGGGCATAGCAGAAGTAGAGGGAGGTTGGACCAAGTAGAGAAGAGGTGCTGCGTACTCAAGCCAATACATCTCAAGGAGAACTTGTAATCTTTGGGGTATCAATCAAATTGTCAAGTGTGGAGAGTTCTTCTTGTTCTTCGTGCATGGATCGACCGTGCACTCCCTCCCCGGTGACCACAAGCACCCATTCGGCCCCCAACTTAAGCCTACCCATGGCATCTGCCGTGCCACCACCACGATAGTTGGCGCCCACCGTGGGGAAGAAGCAGGTGCTTGACGGAGTCTTCATCCGGACGGGCAACATCATCGCCAAGACTGGCGAGCGCGTCTACTCCGGCCTCATCCAGAGGTTTGGAGCGCTCAACTTCATCAGCGACAACGCGGGCTGCTTCGTGACCAAGCCGTTCCCTAGGGGAGGTCGCTTCATCAAATTCGGCGAGCACTAGGTCTACGTCGCGGTGCGCATGGAGCGCGCATATCCTGAGCACGTCATCCTGGCGCTGGATCCCCCAACGGCACCAGTCGCTGGGAAACCTCTCCAACTCGTCTCCATGGAGGTAATGATGACTGCCCCAAACCCCGTAGCTCCCCCAGTAGTTCCAGTGGTAAATGAAAACACAGAAGGAGGAAATCATGAGGAAACGCCAAGGGCTGCAAGAACAGCAAAGGCGCCGCTGGAGAAACCAGAGAACATAGCTAGGAGCAAAAGAGCTAAGGAGCTGCAGGAAGCGATAGACAAGTTGGAAGAGCCAGTGGCACGAGCAATTGACCCTTCGCATGTGCAAGACGAGTTGGAAGAAGCCAGGATAAAAGTCCTGGAGAAAGCAAAGGAGCTAGCACAATTACAGCAGGATGTGGATATCACTATCAGAGAGCTTAACTCGGCAAATCGAGTCAAGGGCGCAAAATCCCGGCTTGATGCAACGAGATTGAGAGGAAGGAACCTCAACGAAGAACTGGCATATGCGACATCAAAGATAACACCAGAGAACAGCAATGAGACGGCCATGCGTCCAACGTCCAACACAGCAGCAGCTAATCTGCGAGCAGCAGAAGCAGCAATGGCAGAATTACCCCACATGGAGGGGGAAGCAAAGAAAAGGCGGCAAGAACAAGTCAATGTGTTAGTAAAAGCAGCCAGCATGCTGAATGAGGCATATTATAGAGCAAATCCGGGTATAGCAGGGAGATCACAGTTGGTTCACTCGGCAACTCCTGTTCCGGCAAGATCGGCTGGGCACACGGCATCCTCACCCGGAGCGGCACCCAGGCAAGAAGTGTGGATTCTGGAAGAAACAAGTAGATGGTCGCCTATGATCCAATAGTAGTTCAAGGAAACCCGGCGCATGCGCAAGGGGCAAAAAGAAATAATCCCCGAGAAAATGAAAACCAGGAAAAAATTGGACAGAGAAATGACAACGGAGGGAAAAATTTTGCGCCTCATACTCGGCGCACAACTCACTCGGCAGGAGGAGGAAATCCAGCTCCGAATAACACACCAACTCAGTCGGAAATAAGACAACAGAGTGCGGGAAAAGCAGTTCAACAGCCAGCTGACCCGAACGTGAATAAGTAAAATGATGGTTACCCGGCTACGGTAAATGACAGGTATGAGCTGCCGAATCATGCATATCAATCAATGGGAGCGAGATACGGAGGTAGGAACCTTCAGCCGGATGATGCCAGGCTGAAGCTTGACCGCATAAAAATGGCCGAGATAATTGAATCACAAGGTCCGCAGGGTCCACCATGTTTTGGCCCAAGGATCATGAAGGAGCCACCGGTGCCAAATTTCCAGCTGGCCAGAGGGACAAAAACATATGATGTAAGCACAAAGCCAGAGGATTGGCTCATAGATTATGGAACCACTATGAAGATCGCGCAGGGAAACTTGAGATGGGAAGTATGTTACGTACTACAGATGCTGGAAGGACCAGCTCGGGTATGGTTGAACAATTTGCCACCCGGAAGCATCAACAGTTGGATTGATTTTCATGACGCCTTCGTGAGCAATTTCACGAGCACTTACAAGAGGCCGAATCGCCCACAACAACTAGCAATGTGCAAGCAAAGACCGAATGAGACAGACTAGGAGTTCCTCACAAGGTGGTGTATGATGCGTAACTCTTGTGAAGGGGTAATCGAGTCACAAGCAATCGCATGGTTTGCACAAGGATGTAGACATGGGAGTGTGCTGTGGCAAAGGTTACAAAGAGATGCCGGCAAGCCTAGCAGAGAAGATAAGAATCACCGACTCATACACATTAGGAGACCCGACTCAGCCGCTTCTCATGTCGGCAGACGGGATGACTGAGACTCGGATCTATGACGCTGCCAGGTCGCAAAGGCGCCAGGAGAGATCCGAATATAGAAGCAAGAGAAGAGACGAGAGGCCGGATTACATGTATGGTTCGGCTCAGGTTGCAGCAGTGATTCAGGATCATCCTGATGCTGGAAGTAGTCAGCGTCAAAGGATAAATGGTCAACAACAATGGGTGCCAAAGAATGACGGCAAAAGGCCATACGATCAGAGGAAACAGTATCAAGACCGACAAAAAGACACCTATGAGATGATGCTGGTCAGCCGTGTAAGTTTCACACGCCAAGTCCGAGTAAGCCAGCAAATCACTCAACAAGGCAATGCACTTGGTTTCAGAAAGGAGACAGAGTGGACTCGCTGAATAAGGAGCTTCCACCACCTCCCCCTCCACCACTTATAGGAGAAAATGCTCAAGCAGTAGGAGCAGATAACAGATATGAAAACAGGCAGCTGAGGTATCAGAATCAAGAAAGAAGAGAAGCTGTGCACCAAGTGCACAATCCAAGAGGTGACGATGCCCATGTCGGCCATGGAACCAGAAATGAGTACAGAGAACATCACCAGAGCTATGTTGTCTTTGTCACAGAGCCAAATGACAAGAAGAGCTAGCAGCGATGGATGATGGAAGTGAATGCCATGATGCCGGCAATTCCCAAGTACATGCATTGGTCTGAGCAAGAGATAACTTGGAGTATAAAGGATCACCCCAAAATCATGCCAACCCCAGGAGGATACGCTCTGGTTCTGGATCCAACATTCATGGGCCCACATATCAACATGAAATTTTCAAAGGTGTTAATCAATGATGGCAGTAGCATCAACATCATGTACAAGGATACTATGCTCAAGTTAGGCATTACCATGAACATGCTGGAGCCGACTAAGACCACTTTCCATGGGATTGTGCTGGTATTGTCCTGTGAGCCAATTGGCAAGATTTGGGTCGACGTCTTTTTCGGCAACAGAGAAAATTGTCGCACTGAAGCCATAGAGTTTGAGGTAGTAGATTTGGTCAGCTCATATCATGCCTTACTCGGAAGGCCGGCTATGGCAAAGTTCATGGCTACTCCTCACATCGCTTACTTGAAGATGAAGCTGCCAGGCCCATGTGGGGTGATCATAGTTGAAGGAGATTACAAAAGATCTATTGCTTGTGCCTCAGCCGGATCTTCACTGGCCGAGTCACTCGTCATAGCACAAGAGAAGAGTCAGATGTTGGAGGTGGCAGCATTGGCCAAAGCAGCACAAATGTACATGCCGGCACTCACCAACCCGCATGGCAATGTGTCATTTCAAGCTACCAAGGAAACCAAGAAGGTGCAGGTGGATGAAACTTTCCCAGAGCGCATAGTAACCATTGGGGCTGGCCTTACAGATAAATAGGAAAGCGAGCTCACCAGCTACCTCCGTGAGAATCGGGACATCTTTGCATGGTCCACTCAAGATCTGCAAGGAGTTCCAAGGGAGATGACTGAGCACTCTCTTCATGTAAGACCAGATGCAAGGCCGGTGAAGCAACCCCTCCGTTGCTTCGCCGAAGATAGGAGGAATGTAATAGCGGCCGAGATTGCAAGACTTTTAGCTGCTGGATTCATCATGGAAGTGTTGCACCCGGAATGGTTGTCAAATCCAGTCCTGGTCGAGAAGAAGAAAGATGACCCGAACGTGGCAGTGGTATGGCGCATGTGTATTGATTAAACGAACCTCAATAAGGCGTGTCCAAAAGATCCATTTCCTCTGCCTCGGATCGATCAAGTCATAGATTCTACTGTTGGGTGTGAGTTGTTGTCATTTGTGGATGCATATTCAGGATTCCATCAGATTCCACTGAATCCAAATGATCAAATAAAGACAGCTTTTATCACACCGTACGGGGCTTATTGCTATCGCACCATGCCATTCGGATTGAGAAATGCAGGCGCAACATATCAAAGATGCATGCAAAAATGCTTGCAAGATTAATTGGACAAAAATGTTCAAGTATACGTCGATGACGTGGTAATAAAAACCAAACAAAGTCATACTCTAATTGAGGACTTGCGTCAAACATTCGCAAACTTGAGAATATTACGGATGAAACTTATCCCGGAAAAATGTACATTTGGTGTCCTGGCTGGCAAGTTACTCGGATTCCTTGTATCCAGCCGAGGAATTGAAGCTAACCCGACAAAGATCAGGGCCATCGAAAGAATGGAATTGCCAAAAACCCTCAATGATGTCCAGAAGTTTACTGGATGCCTGGCTTCATTGAGCAGGTTTGTTAGTCGGCTAGGCGAAAAATCCCTACCACTATATCAGCTGATGAAAAAATCAGACAAATTCACATGGACACAGCAAGATGATAGCGCTTTCCATGAATTAAAGAAAATGTTGGGAACAGCACCAATATTAGCGTCACCACTATCCAAGGAGCCAATGCTGCTCTATGTCGCCGCAACCAACAGAGTTGTAAGTGCAGTAATAGTGGTTGAACGTGAAGAAGGGGGCAAATCAGTCCAAAGACCAGTATATTACTTGAGTGAAGTGCTCTCTGTCTCGAAACAGAATTACCCGCATTATCAGAAGATGACATATGGGGTATATATGGCAACAAAGAAGGTGAAACATTATTTTCAAGAACACCCAATCCGGGTAATATGCGAGGCACCTATCTCGGATATACTGGGAAGCAAAGATTCCAGCGGCCGAGTAGCCAAATGGGCCATTGAACTGGCACCATACACTCTACAATATGATAGGCGGGATGCAATAAAATCTCAAGACGTCGCATATTTCTCTGTAGAATGGATGGAGATGCAGTACGAACCACCACTGCCAGATCCAAATTACTGGAAAATGCATTTTTAAGGGTCGAAGACGAAAATGGGTCTGGGCGCCGGGATAGTGCTCACATCTCCAAAGAGGGATCAACTAAGGTATGTCTTGCAGATTCATTTTGCTGCTTCTAACAACATTGCCAAGTATGAAGCACTCGTCCATGGCATTAAAGTAGCCATGGAAATTGGTATCAAAAGGATCATGTGTTTTGGCGATTCGGATTTGGTGATTCAGCAAGTGTCTGGACATTGGGACGCACTGGACGCAAACATGGCATTATATCGCTTCCACGTGCAGCAAATTTCGGGATATTTTGATGGTTGCGAATTTCATCACATTCCTAGAGCAGAAAATGAGTCAGCAGATGTGTTATCCAAACTAGGATCATCTAGACAAGCAATACCACCAGGGGTAGCATTGGAGCATCTCAGGAAGCCATCGATCAAGCCGTCGCCAGAGTCCGAATCAATCAGGGTCATCCCGGCGAGTTAGGAATCAGAGGCAGTGCCAATGGATATCGACTCAGGGGTAGGTTTGAGTCACTCGGGGACTGATCCGTTCACCTCAGGGGTAGCCGAATCACACTCGGGGACTCCTCAGGTTATGTCGGTAGAAAATATGTCGGCGAAACCAATGGACGTTGATGTTAAAGCTGACCCGGCACCACGGATACCAACGTGGGCACAACCGATATTCAATTATTTGAAAGATGGAACCTTGCCGAGTGATGAAACACTGACAAGGAAAACGACACGAAGAGCAAAAGCATACACGATAATGTTGGAATTATGCCCTAGAGGCAATAATAAAGATGTTATTATTATAATTCTTGTTCATGATAAAGTTTATATTCCATGCTAGAATTGTATTAAGCGGAAACATTAATACTTGTGTGGTTTGTGAACAACACCGTGTCCCTGGTACGCCTCTAAGGACTAGCTCATTGATCAATGATGGTTAAGGTTTCCTAACCATAGACATGAGTTGTCAATTGATAATGAGATCATATCATTGGGAGAATGATATGATGGACAGACCCAAACTAAGCGAAGCAATTAGATCGTATCATCGTGTTCATCTTTGCGTAGCTTTTCCTATGTCAAATATTGTATTCCTTAGACCATGAGATAATACAACTCCCTGGTATTGGAAGAAAGCTTTGAGGTCATCAAACGTCATCCTATGAGAGGGTGATCATAAAGGTGTCTCTCAGGTGATCGGAAAGTATCTGTTGGGTTGTATGTATCAAGATGGAATTTGTCCCTCCCAAGTCTGAGAGATATACTTCGGGCCCACTCGGTAATCGATATCAACACCGCTTGCAAGCATGTGGTTAAGGAGTTAATCACAAAGTGATATCGGATTACGGAACGAGTAAAGTACTTGCTGTGAACGAGATTGAACTAGGTATGACGGTACCGACGATCGAATCTCGGGCAAGTAAAATATCGCAAGACGAAGGGAATATATATATGGGATTGTTTGAATCCTGACATCGTGGTTCATCCGATATGATCATCGATGAATGTGTGGGAGTCAATATGGGTGCCCAGACCCCGCTGTTGATTATTGATAGAAGATCATGTCTTCATATTCTCGAACCCGCAGGGTCACACACTTAACGTGTCTTGACGCTAGGATAGATTGGATAATTGGTTTATGAATTTTTGTTCGGAGTCTCGGATGGGATCCGGGACATCACGAGAGGTTCCGGAATGGTCCGGAGAATAAGATTCATATAAGGCAGTGCAGTTTTTGGAGTTCGGAATTGTTCCGGGTTAATCGGTATTGTACCGGAAGCTTCTAGAACCTTCCGGAAGGGGACCAACGTGGCCCCACCTTCCGGGAGGGGGCATGGGCCTATGAGGGAGTGTCCTGGCCGCATTGGGCCAGGGGCACAAGGCCCCATAGGGCCCAGCCGATCCTAGAGAGTTTAAATCGTTTAAACTAGAGATAGGGTTTCTAGAAGAGGGGAGAGTCCATGCCCCCCACTCCTTATCCTTTGGGCTTGGGGGAGGGGCTAGGGCTGCGCCCCCCCCTCTATATAAAGAGGGGTGGGGGCGCACCAACCCCATACACCTCTCCTCCAAACCCTAGCCGCCTTGCTAGCTTTCCTCTCTCCCTCCCGACTGTTTGTAGGCGAAGCCCTGCTGCAGAAATTCTCCACCATATACACCACGCCGTCGTGTTGTAGATCCAATCTATCTCTCCACCATACTTGCTGGTCCGAGGAAGGAGGAGACGTCGAGGTGCTGCACGTGTGCATCTCACGGAGGCACCGCCACTTGTGGTGCTAGATCGGATCGGATCGCGAGGAGGAGAAGCGAGTACGACTACATCACCCATGTTCCGACGAACGTTCCGCTGTGCGAATCTTCAAGGGTATGAAGATCTAATCCAATCTCTCTCGTTGATTACATCTCCTAGATTAGATCTTGGCTTTCCCTCTGTTCGCATCCGTAGAAAATTTTGATTTACTATGCCGCGAAACCCATCAGTGGTATCAGATCTAGATCTATGCGTAGATGTGTTTCACGAGTAGAACGCAACATGGTTGTTGCGGGCGTTGATGTTTTCTGTTGCAAGCCTCTTGTTTGTGTTCTTCTTATGACGCGGGATAGTGAGATTGAAGCGGTCCAGGCCAACCTTACGCGACGTCGTTCGTGAGACCGGCTCCGCACTTGACGTGTGGCTTGTTCCACACATGCGGCTGGTGGATGTCAGTTTCTCTCACTATAGTTATCATGGGATTAACACCGGAGTTTGGCAACCATAATATCACCGTTGTGGCTTTCCGTAGGTAAGAATCGTTCTTAGCATCTACTCCCATAAGCCACGTAAAACATACAACAACAAAGTAGAGGCGTCTAACTTGTTTTTGCAGGGAGTGTTTTCTGTGATATGGTATGGCCCAAGATGTGATGTGTATATTGTATGCGATGATCATGTTTTGTAATGTTTCACGACTTGCATGTCAATGAGTACACAACCGGCAGGAGCCATATGGTTGTCTTTATAATTGTGTATGACCTGCGAGTCAACTTCTTATACGCCATGTAATAGCTTTACTTTATCGCTAAGTAGTTAGCAATAGTTGTAGTTGCTATTCGTGGTGGAGGCAATCATGGTGGAGTGATGGAGATCATGCCAGAATGCACAAGATGGAGATCATTGCGCGAGGATTGGCTATACCATGTCACAAAAAGTTATATGCATGTGATGTTTATCCCTTTATGTATCTTATTATGCTTAGATCGCGACGGTAGCATTATAAGATGATTCCTCACTTAAAGATCAAGATAAAAACTGTGTTCTCCCCAAGTATGCACCGTTGCGAAAGTTCGTCGTGTCCAAGCATCACGTGATGATCGGGTGCTATAGACTCTACGCTCACATACAACGGGTGCAAGCCAGTTTTGCACACGCAGAAATACTTGGGTCTAGCTTGACGAGCCTAGCATGTACAGACATGGCCTCGGAACACAAGAACCGAAAGGTTAAGCATGAGTCATATGAGTGATATGATCGACACTTTGTTGTCCACCATTGAAACCACATCTCTTCTCGTGATGATCGGATTAGGTGTGGTGAATTTGGATCGTGTTCACTAAACAACTTGAGGGATGTTGAATTTAGTGGGAGTTCATCTAGTAATTTGATTAAATTGAACTATTTATCATGAACATAGTCTAAATTGTACTTGAAAATACTGTAGATCACATGGCCAAGTCCAACTTCAACTTCAACGTTTTTGCTGAGAAGGAAAAGCTTAGAAACAATGGGTCTAACTTCACCAATTGGTTCCGTAATCTAAGAATCATTCTGTCTGGCGGACAAAAGGACTATGTCCTTGGGAAAGCGTTAGGTGACCCCCCTGCTGCAACTGCGCCGGCTGATGAGAAAGCTGTCTATCAGTCGCGCAAAGATGATTTTGGTGTGATTAAGAGCACCATGTTGTTTGCTATGCAACCGGAGCTTCGAAATCGTTTTGAAGAGTATCCCGGGCCCTTCGAGATTCTCGAGGAGCTGAAAACCATGTTTCAGACTCAGGCCCATTCTGAGAGATATGAGATCTCCGAGAAGTTCTTTAACTGCAAGATGGAGGAAGGGAGTTCCGTTAGTGAGCACGCCATAAAGATGTCGGGCTACACTCAACGTCTTGAGCAACTGGAATGCACGATTCCAGAGGAGCTCAAGATTGACAGGGTTCTGCAATCACTCCCTCCCAGCTACAAAAGTTTTGTAGTGACTCATAATCAGATTGGTTCCACTGATACGATCACCGAGCTCTTCGCAAAGCTGAAGGCTACGGAAGTGGACATCAAGAAGGATAATCATGTGTTGATGGTCAACAAGCCCTCCTTTAAGAAAGGTAAGGGAGCAAAGAAGCCCTTCAAGAAGGGCGGCGGCAAGAGCAATGCCCCTGCTGAGAAGAAGCTCAGGTCTGGTCCAAAGCCGGACACTGAGTGCTTCTATTGCAAGGAAAAGGGTCACTGGAAGCGCAACTGTCCGAAGTACTTAGCGGACAAGAAGGCTGGCACCATCAAAGGTATATTTGATATACATGTTATTGATGTTTTCCTTACTAGCCCTCGTTGTAGTGCCTGGGTATTTGATACTGGTTCAGTTGCTAATATTTGTAACTCGAAACAGGAGCTACGGAATAGACGGCGGCTTGCGAGGGATGAGGTGACGATGCGCGTTGGCAACGGATCAAGAGTTGATGTGATGGCCGTCGACACGCTCTCCTTAGTTTTACCTTCGGGATTAGTTTTAAACCTTAATAAGTGTTATTATGTGCCTGCGTTGAGCATGAACATTATTTCTGGATCGTGTTTATTGTAAGACGGATATTCATTTAAATCGGAGAATAATGGTTGTTCTATTTATATGAGTAACATCTTTTATGGTCATGCACCTCTTGTAAATGGTTTATTTCTTCTAAATCTCGAAAGGGATGAAACACACATCCATAACATTGAGGCTAAGAGATGTAAAGTAGATAGTGATAATACTACTTATTTGTGGCACTGTCGTCTAGGTCATATTGGTGTAAAGCGCATGAAGAAACTCCATTCTGATGGACTTTTGGAGTCTCTTGATTTTGAATCATTTGACACATGCGAACCATGCCTCATGGGCAAGATGATCAAAACCCTGTTCTCCGGTATGATGGAGCGAGCAACGGACTTGTTGGAAATCATACATACCGATGTATGCGGACCGATGAGTATTTCGACGCGCGGTGGATATCGATATTTCCTCACTTTTACCGATGACTTAAGTAGATATGGGTATATCTATTTAATGAAACATAAATCTGAAACATTTGAACAAGGAATTTCAGAATGAAGTGGAGAACCATCGTAATAGAAAGATTAAGTTTCTACGATCCGATCGTGGAGGTGAATATTTGAGTTATGATTTTCTCACGCATCTTAAAGCAAGCGGAATCGTTTCGCAACTCACGCCACCCGGAACACCACAGCGCAATGGTGTGTCTGAACGCCGAAATCGAACCCTATTAGATATGGTCCGATCAATGATGTCTCTTACTGATTTGCCGTTATCATTTTGGGGTTATGCATTAGAAACTGCTGCATTCACTTTAAATAGGGCTCCATCTAAATCCGTTGAGACGACACCGTATGAACTGTGGTTTGGTGCTAAACCTAAGTTGTCGTTTCTTAAAGTTTGGGGATGCGAAGCTTACGTCAAGAAGTTGATGCCGGACAAGCTCGAACCCAAAGCGGAGAAATGCGTCTTCATAGGATACCCTAAGGAAACTATTGGGTATACCTTCTATCACAGAACCGAAGGCAAAGTGTTTGTCGCAAAGAACGGTTCCTTTCTTGAGAAGGAGTTTCTCTCGAAAGAAGTGAGTGGGAGGAAAGTAGAGCTAGACGAGGTTATTGAACCTTCTCTTGAATTGGAGAGTAGCGCAGCACCTGAAATTGTTCCAGTGCCGCCTGCACCAACAATAGAGGAAGCTAATGACAAGGATCATGAAGCTTCGAATGATGCTGCTACTGAACGTCGCAGGTCGACAAGGTCGCGTGCCCCTCCTGAGTGGTACGGCAACCGTGTCTTGACTGTCTTGTTGGTAGAAGACAGTGAACCTACGAACTATGAGGAAGCGATGATGAGCCCAGACTCTGAGAAATGGCTGGAAGCCATGAAATCCGAATTGGGATCCATGAGCGAAAACCAAGTATGGACTTTGGTGGATCCTCCTAGCGACCGAAAGGCCGTTGAGTGCAAATGGATATTCAAGAAGAAAACGGACGCGGATGGTAATGTTACCGTCTATAAAGCACAGCTTGTCGCAAAAGGTTTTCGACAAGTTCAAGGTGTTGACTACGATGAGACTTTCTCTCCCGTAGCGATGTTTAAGTCCATTCGGATTTTATTAGCAATTTCTGCGTTTCATGATTATGAAATATGGCAGATGGATGTCAAGACTGCTTTCCTCAATGGGAACATTGATGAAGAGTTGTATATGATGCAACCCGAAGGTTTTGTCGATCCTAAGGATGCTAGTAAAGTATGCAAACTTCAGCGTTCCATTTATGGACTAAAGCAAGCATCTCCGAGTTGGAACCTTCGTTTTGATCAAGTGATCAAGAGTTTTGGATTTGTTCCAAATTGCTACGAAGCTTGTATCTACAAGAAAGTGAGTGGGAGCTCGGTGACGTTTCTGGTACTGTATGTGGATGACATATTGATTATCGGAAATGACATCAACATGCTTAACGATGTGAAGAGTTATTTGAACAAGTGTTTTTCAATGAAAGACCTAGGTGAAGCTGCTTATATATTGGGCATCAAAATCTATAGAGATAGACAAAGACGCCTGATAGCTTTAAGCCAGAGTACATACCTAGACAAAGTTCTGAAAAGGTTCAGAATGGATAAGGCAAAGAAAGGTTCAGTGCCTATGTTGTCAGGTAAGATATTGAGCAAGGCTCAGTGTCCAGCTACGGTAAATGATAGGGAAGCTATGAGCAAAGTGCCTTATGCCTCGGCCATAGGTTCCATCATGTATGCCATGCTGTGTACTAGACCGGATGTGTCCAATGCTCTTAGTTTGACGAGCAGATATCAAAGTGATCCAGGAGTGGAACACTGGACAGCCGTGAAGAACATCCTAAAGTACCTAAATAGAACTAAAGAAATGTTCTTAGTCTATGGGGGTGATGAACAGCTTGTCGTAAAAGGTTACGTCGATGCTAGTTTCGACACCGACAAGGATGATTCCAAATCTCAGACAGGATACGTTTATATTTTGAATGGAGGAGCTCTGAGCTGGAGAAGCTGCAAGCAAAGCGTGATCGCGGGATCTACAGTGGAAGCAGAATACATGGCTGCTGCAGAAGCGTCAAGTGAAGGAGTTTGGATCAGAAACTTCATCACTGAGCTTGGCGTGGTTCCAAGTGCATTGGACCCACTGGAGATATTGTGTGACAACACTGGCGCCATAGCACTCGCTAAGGAACCAAGATAACATCCAAAGACCAAGCATATCAACCGCAAGTTTCATATAATCCGAGATTATATAGCAGATGGAGATCTGAAGATTAGCAAAGTACATATGGATCTGAATGTCGCAGATCCATTGACTAAACCTCTTCCACGTGTAAAACATGATCAACACCTCAGTGCCATGGGTGTGAGATTGTTGCCAGATGTAAACTAGATTATTGACTCTAGTGCAAGTGGGAGACTGTTGGAATTATGCCCTAGAGGCAATAATAAAGATGTTATTATTATAATTCTTGTTCATGATAAAGTTTATATTCCATGCTAGAATTGTATTAAGCGGAAACATTAATACTTGTGTGGTTTGTGAACAACACCGTGTCCCTGGTACGCCTCTAAGGACTAGCTCATTGATCAATGATGGTTAAGGTTTCCTAACCATAGACATGAGTTGTCAATTGATAATGAGATCATATCATTGGGAGAATGATATGATGGACAGACCGAAACTAAGCGAAGCAATTAGATCGTATCATCGTGTTCATCTTTGCGTAGCTTTTCCTATGTCAAATATTGTATTCCTTAGACCATGAGATAATACAACTCCCTGGTATTGGAAGAAAGCTTTGAGGTCATCAAACGTCATCCTATGAGAGGGTGATCATAAAGGTGTCTCTCAGGTGATCGGAAAGTATCTGTTGGGTTGTATGTATCGAGATGGAATTTGTCCCTCCCAAGTCTGAGAGATATACTTCGGGCCCACTCGGTAATCGATATCAACACTGCTTGCAAGCATGTGGTTAAGGAGTTAATCACAAAGTGATATCGGATTACGGAACGAGTAAAGTACTTGCTGTGAACGAGATTGAACTAGGTATGACGGTACCGACGATCGAATCTCGGGCAAGTAAAATATCGCGAGACGAAGGGAATATATATATGGGATTGTTTGAATCCTGACATCGTGGTTCATCCGATATGATCATCGATGAATGTGTGGGAGTCAATATGGGTGCCTAGACCCCGCTGTTTATTATTGATAGAAGATCATGTCTGCATATTCTCGAACCCGCAGGGTCACACACTTAACGTGTCTTGACGCTAGGATAGATTGGATAATTGGTTTATGAATTTTTGTTCGGAGTCTCGGATGGGATCCGGGACATCACGAGAGGTTCCGGAATGGTCCGGAGAATAAGATTCATATAAGGCAGTGCAGTTTTTGGAGTTCGGAATTGTTCCGGGTTAATCGGTATTGTACCGGAAGCTTCTAGAACCTTCCAGAAGGGGACCAACGTGGCCCCACCTTCCGGGAGGGGGCATGGGCCTATGAGGGAGTGTCCTGGCCGCATTGGGCCAGGGGCACAAGGCCCCGTAGGGCCCAGCCGATCCTAGAGAGTTTAAATCGTTTAAACTAGAGATAGGGTTTCTAGAAGAGGGGAGAGTCCATGCCCCCCACTCCTTATCCTTTGGGCTTGGGTGAGGGGCTAGGGCTGCGCCCCCCCTCTATATAAAGAGGGGTGGGGGCGCACCAACCCCATACACCTCTCCTCCAAACCCTAGCCGCCTTGCTAGCTTTCCTCTCTCCCTCCCGACTGTTTGTAGGCGAAGCCCTGCTGCAGAAATTCTCCACCATATACACCACGCCGTCGTGTTGTAGATCCAATCTATCTCTCCACCATACTTGCTGGTCCGAGGAAGGAGGAGACGTCGAGGTGCTGCACGTGTGCATCTCACGGAGGCACCACCACTTGTGGTGCTAGATCGGATCGGATCGCGAGGAGGAGAAGCGAGTACGACTACATCACCCACGTTCCGACGAACGTTCCGCTGTGCGAATATTCAAGGGTATGAAGATCTAATCCAATCTCTCTCGTTGATTACATCTCCTAGATTAGATCTTGGCTTTCCCTCTGTTCGCATCCATAGAAAATTTTGATTTACTATGCCGCGAAACCCATCAGTGGTATCAGAGCTAGATCTATGCGTAGATGTGTTTCACGAGTAGAACGCAACATGGTTGTTGCGGGCGTTGATGTTTTCTGTTGCAAGCCTCTTGTTTGTGTTCTTCTTATGACGCGGGATAGTGAGATTGAAGCGGTCCAGGCCAACCTTACGCGACGTCGTTCGCGAGACCGGCTCCCCACTTGACGTGTGGCTTGTTCCACACATGCGGCTGGTGGATGTCAGTTTCTCTCACTATAGTTATCATGGGATTAACACCGGAGTTTGGCAACCATAATATCACCGTTGTGGCTTTCCGTAGGTAAGAATCGTTCTTAGCATCTACTCCCATAAGCCACGTAAAACATACAACAACAAAGTAGAGGCGTCTAACTTGTTTTTGCAGGGAGTGTTTTCTGTGATATGGTATGGCCCAAGATGTGATGTGTATATTGTATGCGATGATCATGTTTTGTAATGTTTCACGACTTGCATGTCGATGAGTACACAACCGGCAGGAGCCATATGGTTGTCTTTATAATTGTGTATGACCTGCGAGTCAACTTCTTATACGCCATGTAATAGCTTTACTTTATCGCTAAGTAGTTATCAATAGTTGTAGTTGCTATTCGTGGTGGAGGCAATCATGGTGGAGTGATGGAGATCATGCCGGAACGCACAAGATGGAGATCATTGCGCGAGGATTGGCTATACCATGTCACATAAAGTTATATGCATGTGATGTTTATCCCTTTATGTATCTTATTATGCTTAGATCGCGACGGTAGCATTATAAGATGATTCCTCACTTAAAGATCAAGATAAAAACTGTGTTCTCCCCAAGTATGCACCGTTGCGAAAGTTCGTCGTGTCCAAGCATCACGTGATGATCGGGTGCTATAGACTCTACGCTCATATACAACGGGTGCAAGCCAGTTTTGCACACGCAGAAATACTTGGGTCTAGCTTGACGAGCCTAGCATGTACAGACATGGCCTCGGAACACAAGAACCGAAAGGTTAAGCATGAGTCATATGAGTGATATGATCGACACTTTGTTGTCCACCATTGAAACCACATCTCTTCTCGTGATGATCGGATTAGGTGTGGTGAATTTGGATCGTGTTCACTAAACAACTTGAGGGATGTTGAATTTAGTGGGAGTTCATCTAGTAATTTGATTAAATTGAACTATTTATCATGAACATAGTCTAAATTGTACTTGCAAATACTGTAGATCACATGGCCAAGTCCAACTTCAACTTCAACGTTTTTGCTGAGAAGGAAAAGCTTAGAAACAATGGGTCTAACTTCACCAATTGGTTCCGCAATCTAAGAATCATTCTGTCTGGCGGACAAAAGGACTATGTCCTTGGGAAAGCGTTAGGTGACTCCCCTGCTGCAACTGCGCCAGCTGATAAGAAAGTTGTCTATCAGTCGCGCAAAGATGATTATGGTGTGATTAAGAGCACCATGTTGTTTGCTATGGAACCGGAGCTTCAAAATCGTTTTGAAGAGTATCCCGGGCCCTTCGAGATTCTCGAGGAGCTGAAAACCATGTTTCAGACTCAGGCCCGTTCTGAGAGATATGAGATCTCCGAGAAGTTCTTTAACTGCAAGATGTAGGAAGGGAGTTCCGTTAGTGAGCACGCCATAAAGATGTCGGGCTACACTCAACGTCTTGAGCAACTGGAATGCACGATTCCAGAGGAGCTCAAGATTGACAGGGTTCTGCAATCACTCCCTCCCAGCTACAAAAGTTTTGTAGTGACTCATAATCAGATTGGTTCCACTGATACGATCACCGAGCTCTTCGCAAAGCCGAAGGCTGCGGAAGTGGACATCAAGAAGGATAATCATGTGTTGATGGTCAACAAGCCCTCCTTTAAGAAAGGTAAGGGAGCAAAGAAGCCCTTCAAGAAGGGCGGCGGCAAGCGCAATGCCCCTGCTGAGAAGAAGCTCAGGTCTGGTCCAAAGCCGGACACTGAGTGCTTCTATTGCAAGGACAAGGGTCACTGGAAGCGCAATTGTCCGAAGTACTTAGCGGACAAGAAGGCTGGCACCATCAAAGGTATATTTGATATACATGTTATTGATGTTTTCCTTACTAGCCCTCGTTGTAGTGCCTGGGTATTTGATACCGGTTCAGTTGCTAATATTTGTAACTCGAAACAGGAGCTACGGAATAGACGGCGGCTTGCGAGGGATGAGGTGACGATGCGCGTTGGCAACGGATCAAGAGTTGATGTGATGGCCGTCGACACGCTCTCCTTAGTTTTACCTTCGGGATTAGTTTTAAACCTTAATAAGTGTTATTATGTGCCTGCGTTGAGCATAAACATTATTTCTGGATCGTGTTTATTGCAAGATGGATATTCATTTAAATCGGAGAATAATGGTTGTTCTATTTATATGAGTAACATCTTTTATGGTCATGCACCTCTTGTAAATGGTTTATTTCTTCTAAATCTCGAAAGGGATGAAACACACATCCATAACATTGAGGCTAAGAGATGTAAAGTAGATAGTGATAATACTACTTATTTGTGGCACTGTCGTCTAGGTCATATTGGTGTAAAGCGCATGAAGAAACTCCATTCTGATGGACTTTTGGAGTCTCTTGATTTTGAATCATTTGACACATGCGAACCATGCCTCATGGGCAAGATGATCAAAACCCCGTTCTCCGGTATGATGGAGCGAGCAACGGACTTGTTGGAAATCATACATACCGATGTATGCGGACCGATGAGTATTTCGACGCGCGGTGGATATCGCTATTTCCTCACTTTTACCGATGACTTAAGTAGATATGGGTATATCTATTTAATGAAACATAAATCTGAAACATTTGAAAAGTTCAAGGAATTTCAGAATGAAGTGGAGAACCATCGTAACAGAAAGATTAAGTTTCTACGATCCGATCGTGGAGGTGAATATTTGAGTTATGATTTTCTCACGCATCTTAAAGCAAGCGGAATCGTTTCGCAACTCACGCCAACCGGAACACCACAGCGCAATGGTGTGTCTGAACGCCGAAATCGAACCCTATTAGATATGGTCCGATCAATGATGTCTCTTACTGATTTGCCGTTATCATTTTGGGGTTATGCATTAGAAACTGCTGCATTCACTTTAAATAGGGCTCCATCTAAATCCGTTGAGACGACACCGTATGAACTGTGGTTTGGTGCTAAACCTAAGTTGTCGTTTCTTAAAGTTTGGGGATGCGAAGCTTACGTCAAGAAGTTGATGCCGGACAAGCTCGAACCCAAAGCGGAGAAATGCGTCTTCATAGGATACCCTAAGGAAACTATTGGGTATACCTTCTATCACAGAACCGAAGGCAAAGTGTTTGTCGCAAAGAACGGTTCCTTTCTTGAGAAGGAGTTTCTCTCGAAAGAAGTGAGTGGGAGGAAAGTAGAGCTAGACGAGGTTATTGAACCTTCTCTTGAATTGGAGAGTAGCGCAGCACCTGAAATTGTTCCAGTGCCGCCTGCACCAACAATAGAGGAAGCTAATGACAAGGATCATGAAGCTTCGGACGATGCTGCTACTGAACGTCGCAGGTCGACAAGGTCGCGTGCCCCTCCTGAGTGGTACGGCAACCCTGTCTTGACTGTCTTGTTGGTAGAAGACAGTGAACCTACGAACTATGAGGAAGCGATGATGAGCCCAGACTCTGAGAAATGGCTGGAAGCCATGAAATCCGAATTGGGATCCATGAGCGAAAACCAAGTATGGACTTTGGTGGATCCTCCTAGCGACCGAAAGGCCGTTGAGTGCAAATGGATATTCAAGAAGAAAACGGACGCGGATGGTAATGTTACCGTCTATAAAGCACGGCTTGTCGCAAAAGGTTTTCGACAACTTCAAGGTGTTGACTACGATGAGACTTTCTCTCCCGTAGCGATGTTTAAGTCCATTCGGATTTTATTAGCAATTGCTGCGTTTCATGATTATGAAATATGGCAGATGGATGTCAAGACTGCTTTCCTCAATGGGAACATTGATGAAGAGTTGTATATGATGCAACCCGAAGGTTTTGTCGATCCTAAGGATGCTAGTAAAGTATGCAAACTTCAGCGTTCCATTTATGGACTGAAGCAAGCATCTCGGAGTTGGAACCTTCGTTTTGATCAAGTGATCAAGAGTTTTGGATTTTTTCCAAATTGCTACGAAGCTTGTATCTACAAGAAAGTGAGTGGGAGCTCGGTGACGTTTCTGGTACTGTATGTGGATGACATATTGATTATCGGAAATGACATCAACATGCTTAACGATGTGAAGAGTTATTTGAACAACTGTTTTTCAATGAAAGACCTAGGTGAAGCTGCTTATATATTGGGCATCAAAATCTATAGAGATAGACAAAGACGCCTGATAGCTTTAAGCCAGAGTACATACCTAGACAAAGTTCTGAAAAGGTTCAGAATGGATAAGGCAAAGAAAGGTTCAGTGCCTATGTTGTCAGGTAAGATATTGAGCAAGGCTCAGTGTCCAGCTACGGTAAATGATAGGGAAGCTATGAGCAAAGTTCCTTATGCCTCGGCCATAGGTTCCATCATGTATGCCATGTTGTGTACTAGAACGGATGTGTCCAATGCTCTTAGTTTGACGAGCAGATATCAAAGTGATCCAGGAGTGGAACACTGGACAGCCGTGAAGAACATCCTAAAGTACCTAAATAGAACTAAAGAAATGTTCTTAGTCTATGGGGGTGATGAACAGCTTGTCGTAAAAGGTTACGTCGATGCTAGTTTCGACACCGACAAAGGATGATTCCAAATCTCAGACAGGATACGTTTATATTTTGAATGGAGGAGCTGTGAGCTGGAGAAGCTGCAAGCAAAGCGTGATCGCCGGATCTACAGTGGAAGCGGAATACATGGTTGCTGCAGAAGCTTCAAGTGAAGGAGTTTGGATCAGAAACTTCATCACTGAGCTTGGAGTGGTTCCAAGTGCATTGGACCCACTGGAGATATTGTGTGACAAAACTGGCGCCATAGCACTCGCTCAGGAACCAAGATATCATCCAAAGACCAAGCATATCAACCGCAAGTTTCATATAATCCGAGATTATATAGCAGATGGAGATCTGAAGATTAGCAAAGTACATACGGATCTGAATGTCGCAGATCCATTGACTAAACCTCTTCCACGTGTAAAACATGATCAACACCTCAGTGCCATGGGTGTGAGATTGTTGCCAGATGTAAACTAGATTATTGACTCTAGTGCAAGTGGGAGACTGTTGGAATTATGCCCTAGAGGCAATAATAAAGATGTTATTATTATAATTCTTGTTCATGATAAAGTTTATATTCCATGCTAGAATTGTATTAAGCGGAAACATTAATACTTGTGTGGTTTGTGAACAACACCGTGTCCCTGGTACGCCTCTAAGGACTAGCTCATTGATCAATGATGGTTAAGGTTTCCTAACCATAGACATGAGTTGTCAATTGATAATGAGATCATATCATTGGGAGAATGATATGATGGACAGACCCAAACTAAGCGAAGCAATTAGATCGTATCATCGTGTTCATCTTTGCGTAGCTTTTCCTATGTCAAATATTGTATTCCTTAGACCATGAGATAATACAACTCCCTGGTATTGGAAGAAAGCTTTGAGGTCATCAAACGTCATCCTATGAGAGGGTGATCATAAAGGTGTCTCTCAGGTGATCGGAAAGTATCTGTTGGGTTGTATGTATCGAGATGGAATTTGTCCCTCCCAAGTCTGAGAGATATACTTCGGGCCCACTCGGTAATCGATATCAACACCGCTTGCAAGCATGTGGTTAAGGAGTTAATCACAAAGTGATATCGGATTACGGAACGAGTAAAGTACTTGCTGTGAACGAGATTGAACTAGGTATGATGGTACCGACGATCGAATCTCGGGCAAGTAAAATATCGCGAGACTAAGGGAATATATATATGGGATTGTTTGAATCCTGACATCGTGGTTCATCCGATATGATCATCGATGAATGTGTGGGAGTCAATATGGGTGCCCAGACCCCGCTGTTGATTATTGATAGAAGATCATGTCTGCATATTCTCGAACCCGCAGGGTCACACACTTAACGTGTCTTGACGCTAGGATAGATTGGATAATTGGTTTATGAATTTTTGTTCGGAGTCTCGGATGGGATCCGGTACATCAAGAGAGGTTCCGGAATGGTCCGGAGAATAAGATTCATATAAGGCAGTGCAGTTTTTGGAGTTCGGAATTGTTCCGGGTTAATCGGTATTGTACTGGAAGCTTCTAGAACCTTCCGGAAGGGGACCAACGTGGCCCCACCTTCCGGGAGGGGGCATGGGCCTATGAGGGAGTGTCCTGGCCGCATTGGGCCAGGGGCACAAGGCCCCATAGGGCCCAGCCGATCCTAGAGAGTTTAAATCGTTTAAACTAGAGATAGGGTTTCTAGAAGAGGGGAGAGTCCATGCCCCCCACTCCTTATCCTTTGGGCTTGGGGGAGGGGCTAGGGCTGCGCCCCCCCTCTATATAAAGAGGGGTGGGGGCGCACCAACCCCATACACCTCTCCTCCAAACCCTAGCCGCCTTGCTAGCTTTCCTCTCTCCCTCCCGACTGTTTGTAGGCGAAGCCCTGCTGCAGAAATTCTCCACCATATACACCACGCCGTCGTGTTGTAGATCCAATCTATCTCTCCACCATACTTTCTGGTACGAGGAAGGAGGAGACGTCGAGGTGCTGCACGTGTGCATCTCACGGAGGCACCTCCACTTGTGGTGCTAGATCGGATCGGAATGCGAGGAGGAGAAGCGAGTACGACTACATCACCCACGTTCCGACGAACGTTCCGCTGTGCGAATCTTCAAGGGTATGAAGATCTAATCCAATCTCTCTCGTTGATTACATCTCCTAGATTAGATCTTGGCTTTCCCTCTGTTCGCATCCGTAGAAAATTTTGATTTACTATGCCGCGAAACCCTTCACATAATCAACAAGGAACTCTACAAGCGAAGTGTGACAAGTGTACTGCAGCGTTGTATCAGCTCAGAGCAAGGACATGAGATCATATTGGATATCCATCAAGGAGAGTGCGGGCACCATGCATCATCAAGAGCATTGGTAGCCAAGGCATTCCGACATGGATTCTACTGGCCAAGCGCATTGGCACAGGCGCAAGAGTTAGTCATAAAATGCAGTGGTTGTCAACACTATGCATCCAAGTCACATTTACCAGCGTCTGAATTGAAGACCATACCAATCACTTGGCCTTTTGCAGTATGGTGCCTGGATATGGTAGGACCATTCAAACTAGCAAGGGGAGGCATGACTCATATCTTGGTCATGATCGATAAATTCACCAAGTGGATAGAGGTGAAGCCAATCAAGAGATTGGACGGTAAAACAGCTGTCACATTCCTAAGGGATATAATCCTCAGATACGGTTACCCACACAGTGTGATCACGGACAATGGCACAAACTTTTCCGAAGGAGCTTTTGCTCGCTTCTGTGGGAAACACCGAATAAGACTTGACGTAGCGGCAGTTGCCCATCCAGAATCAAATGGACAAGTTGAACGGACTAATGTCTTAGTTCTATCTGGAATAAAACCCCGCTTAATGGAACCACTTCAGAGATCACCTGGTTGTTGGATAGAGGAACTACCCTCAGTATTGTGGAGCTTAAGAACGACTTCGAATCGATCAACTGGTTATACGCCATTTTTCCTTGTATATGGGGCTGAAGCAGTTTTGCCTGCTGACATAGAATATGACTCGCCGAGGATAAGGCAATACTCGGAAGCCGAAGTAAAAGAGGCCCAAGAAGATGGAGTAGATTTACTCGAAGAAGCAAGGGAACTGGCATTCTCCAGATCCGCTATATATCAACAAAATCTGTGACGCTACCATAGCCGGAAAGTGCAACCTCGTGTTTTTCGAGAAGGAGATATGGTGCTAAGACTGGTGCAGCGCACAGCTGGAATGCATAAATTATCACCTCCATGGGAAGGTCCATTCATTGTAAGCAAAGCATTGCACAATGATTCCTACTATCTCATAGACGCTCGTGAAGCGCAAAAGAACAAGGCGGACAGGTCAGGAGATGAAACCAAAAGGCCATGGAATGTGGCACTGCTTCGTCCCTTCTATACTTAGGAGAAGCAGTGCATGTATCACTCGAACTCTCATATGTCGGACGTGTTTGCCGGCTATGTGCTAATAATAAAATGGTATGATTCGAAAAACTGACCTGGGGACTACCCCTTAGGCCTTCCATTTCAATTATTTTATGTCGGCTGGCGTGATACCCGAAATTTATCTCGGAACAAGTAGTGTTTACTCGGAAGAAGTCAACTCTTCGACTATGCTGTTGTCCGAAAACACGGCTTCATGGAAAGCAAGATAAAAAGATCTAAGACGGGTAAACACGAATGCCGGATAAATACAAGGGAGAAACGCGAGTTGGCTTTATTTTTTCCCTAACTCTCTGCAGATCTTGTTATACTACGTGTCGAGTAATCTCGGCCAAGTTATCCAAGTTTCATACCCGCTAACTAAATCATTCGTACTTTGAGATCCTAATGTCAAACGCCGAAGAAAGGTAGACAAGGGCTAGAGGCAAGGAAAGGTGACATGGCAAAATGAAACTCGGGGACTTTCCCTTGAATGATTCGCACTAAGAGCATAACGCAAACATATAAAGCCTATCAAAAGGCACATAGTCAAACTTCAATTGCAATGTATGTTACATTTGTACCCGGCATAGCGGGGATCTATTAAAAGTTCAAGTATTTGTTGGCCTAAGGAGCAGAAGAACTCGGAGGAGCGTTCTCGGAGCCAGGAGTGCTTGGGGCATCGGCCGGGTGAGGGGCATCTGCAGCCGGGTCATATGGATCATCTGACTCGGTTGCCTCGTTGTCGCCACCCTCTTCATCAGCAACTTCGACGAGCGGGTCGCCAAGGTCGAGAAAGCTAGGCCCTTCACACCAAGCGTGCACCATGGTGTACTCGATCATGGCATAAGCTCGCTCCTGGCGCTTCTTGATCAGCTCCGGGTCATTCAGCCATTTTCCATCTCCCCTTATACGAGCAAGAACGTCGAGGTTGATGTCCTCGTACCATTAAAGCACGAAGGAGAGAGCCTTGTCCGTTGTAGCCCGGTCGGCCGACTCACGCCATTGATCCAGCCGGTCTTCAGTAAGGAGCAGTCTCTCGGCCAGCAGCTCGATGAGTTCGGGTGGGTCTTCATCAGGACAGAGCATGCGAAACGCATAGATAGCTGACTTGAGCAAATCCACACCGCAAGATCTGAGGGTCTTGACCCGTTCAGACATCGCTGCAAGGAGATCCTCCATGGACACATCGCCGTCAGCAGCAGCACCAGCTTCAGCCCTCACCTTCTTCATGGCTCGGATGGCAAACATGTTGGCCTCAGGAAAGTTTTCTGCAAGCAAAAATAGGAAGTTAGCGAATAGCAAGGGCAGATGGAAGAGATCCAGCAGGACTTGGACAATGCGTAAAGAGTAAGAACTCACTACCGAGAAAGAAGTTGATGGCAGCGAGCTTGCTATGCCAAGTCTTGGTCTTGGCTTGAAGGGCGTCGAGGTTCATATTTGTCGACTCGACCAATGACTCTGCCTCGTCGAGCAGCCTCTTAGTCTTCTTGGCGCTGGCAGCCTGCTGCTCGTTCTTCTCGGCAAGCTCCTCCTTCAGCCCTTTCACCTCGGCCAAGTGCTTCTCCTCCGTCTCGGCCATCAGTTTCTTCAGCCGAGTCACCTCATCGTGCTCCTTCTAGAGTTCGGCTTGGTATTTCTCTGCTTATTGAGAACAAAATTTTGTCAGTACCAACAGAAAAATTTCAACTATTGGCTTAGGAAGGCAAGAAATTTACTCTTAGCCTTGCTGATTTGCGAGTGAAGATCGTTGATGGTATCCTGAGCGGTGGTTGTGGAACACGAGCGAGAGGAAAAATGAGAACATGAACCAAGGAAATTACACCAAATAGAAAAAAAAGGAAGATCAAAGATATTACCTTGGCCGTAGGTGTCAGTCTACAGCTTCTCATACGCAAGTTCGAGCTTGCGATGCGCCAGGACGAGAGCTTGGTGCACCTTGGTGCGCTCGTTATGCGTAAGCTAATCAAAGAAGTCAGACAATAAGAAAGAATAAAGTCAGGCGACCTGCCGAATAAAGAAGAGCTTAAGAGCTTACAGCCGAGTAAGTTCCTTACTCGGCAGTAACCTCGAGGGATAGGTATTTAAGCTCTAACTTGAGTTTGTCATAAAGAAATCAAAGAGTTTAAGAGCTTACAGCCGAGTAAGTTCCTTACTCGGCAGTAACCTCGAGGGCTAGGGTTCGAAGCTCTAACATGCAAGCGTGGGATTCAAAGACTAAGTGAATAATTGAAGAGCTTATAGCCGAGTAAGTCTCTTACTCACCTGTAACCTCGGGGACTAGGTGATATGTATAAAGGAAATACTCAATAGTACAAAAGAGTAAGAAGTTACTTTACCTCGTTTATTTCGTCGGCGCGGGCCATCATAGTAATGGCCTGCTGGGTTATGTCGGAGACGACCTTGGGGCCCAGCTTCAGTTTCTTGCCGGCACGAGTGCTGACCTCCTGCTCTCCTGCTACATTCCATGCCACGGCGTCAGGCTCAGCCGAACCAAGGCTCTTGCCGCTGAGCGTCCGAGAAAGAACTTGACCCGTTTTCAGGGCGGTTCCCACTGTGGCACAGGTTGCAGCAGCAGAAGTATGGAGGGTAACAGCCCTGGAGCCATCACCTGACCCGGCAGCCGCGGATCCGTCCCCCTTACCTGTCTAAGCAAACACGGTCGCCGACGTAGGAGGCTGAATCTGAGGAGCAGAACCCGCAGCGCAAACTAGAGTTGTTTGCTTGGAAGAGGTGGATTTGCCAGAAGAGGGGCGAGCCGAACCAGAAGCCTTGGGCTGGGTCTGGCCCTTTGACAGAATTTGAGAGCGAGCAGGAGGATTTGGAGAAGATCTTGGAGCCCCCTGACTAGGATCAGCAATTTTGCTGGATCCAAGATTAGGAAGTGGTTCATTCACATCAGCTTGAGGGCTGATGCCAGAGGAACTGGTAGCAGAGGGTTTCTCGGCGCCAGACTTCTGGGAACCAAGATCAGGAAGTTTCTCCTGGCCAGCGACAGGGGCGCTAGCCGAGTGATCCACCAGGTCTGACTGACACTAAGAAGCGTGAGCCTCAATAGTGCAAGCCTCGACCCGGACGGGACTCAGCGCCACCGAGTCAGCTAGAGGAGGTGCAGATCTAAGCGGCGAGGCAATGCTAGAAGCAGCCTGATTCGCCGTCAAAGGTGCAACACTGCAAACAACAAGATATATATGAGAGAACAACAGTAATGAAAAAGAAAAGAGCAAAGAAGGCAAGGTGCAAAAACTTACCCGGTGACAACCGGTTCGCGGATGACTCGGCGCGTGACTCGGCGCCCAGCAGCTTGGCGAGTGTCACTCAGGCTGGCAGCAGCAGAGGCAGCAGGAGCTGCTGGAGTGGGCTTGTTCTTCTTGGTCGGCTGAGTGCTGGAGGAGGTTCCGCGTCGCTTCGGCTTAGCAACGGGAATCTTGCCAACACCGCCCACGGCGAGAGGAGGAACGTCATGTACCTGGCCAGCTGCATAAGTAAATAACGGGCTTACTCGGATAAGCAAAGAGATTAAGCTCACAATGCATATACCTCCAAAAGCGTATAATCATCATCCTCATCATCGCCAGACCAATCTTGTAAGGGATTGCGAGATTGAATCTTACCCGAAGTTGAAGCAGCCGCCGTGTGCGGGATGGGCATGAAGCACTCCAGGTCATACTCGAACTCGTCCGAGTTAGAGCGATCCCCGTTATAGCCAGCAGGAGGGACAGTATTGTCATCAACCTGGTGAAGGAGGTCCTGCGAAGGACAAACATAATGAGAAACTAAAGAACTGAACTAAAGAGTGGCAAAAGAGCTAAAGCCTACTCGGCGAGAATGTAATCCAGAAAACTTACCCAGGGTACAGGCCTGACCCGGCTAAATGGTGGGCAACTCCAAGCCCAATCATCCGCCAAGTTCAATTTGAAGATTGAGCTTACTCGGCGGGCAATGGAGTCATGAGTGAGCTCCTGAGTGGAATGCCGGTGGGATCATGGGACCCTCTCATGAAGCACATCTTGTGGCTCTTGGCTTGGATGGGGCTTACCCGGCGTGAGATGAAGGTGCATATGAGGTCAGAGTCGACGAGATGAAAGTTCTCATCCGGCGACATCAACCTTTCCAGGATAGCGTTTGCCTCGTTTACCGCAGCGTCTTGGTCGCGCGGGTCAAGTTGCTAGTACTTCTTGTTGGGGACCTCGTCCGAGAAAGGGGGAATCCGGATGTTGTCAGTGGACCCGCTGTTTCTAACATAGAAAAAGGTTCTATGCCACTTCTTGCAGGAGTCAATACCGGTAACCCGAGGAAAGATAGAATCTCTCCTGGGGGTGATGCTAGCAGCACCACACCGGGTCGGCCTCTTCTCGGATCGAGGAGCACCAGGCTGGGGAAAAACCTGAACTTTAAAGCCAAAATACTTGTCCCACAAAGGAACTGTGGGCCAAATTCCAAGATAGGCCTCGCAAGTAGATATGAAACAAGAAAGAGAGCCAATTGTATTGGCAGGAAGATGGTGGGTCTGCAGATGGAAGGTAGAAAGAAACGAGGAAAAGAAGGTGCTCACAGGAAGATAAAAACCGCGTTCAAAGTGGGAAAGAAAAACCACCTGCTTGCCATCTTGAGGTGTGGGAGAAATCTCACCGGTGGGGAGACGGCAATCCACTTGCAGTGGAATGCGTCTGGTGGAGCGGAGCCACTCCACCTCTTCGGTGGAGACCTCAGAGCCTTCCCAACCACCGCTCTCACCGGAGGGAACCTCCTGTTCCTCAACACCATCAACGCCGTCACGAGCGTCCATGGGATCGTCGGAGTCTGTCTCCTCCACGGAAAGGAGAGGCTTGGAACAACGAGGACCCGTGCTGAAATCGAAAGAGGGAAGGGGCAATCGCAGCACTAGAGCAAGAGGGAGAAGGAACCGCAAAGGAGGCAGTTCAATCTTGCAGGCGCGAGGGAGAAGAAAGGCTAAGGAAACTGAACGGGCGTGGGGGAAGTGGAACACCCCAACCCCTACTTAAGGGCAGTAAAAACCCCCCGTCGTGGGATCTAACTGTTCGTGCGGCCAGCATGTGGCCGTGTACCAGGCAGGGTGAGCCAGTCAGCGAGCGCCACGTAGCCAAAGATACAAGAAAAATCCGGTGCCACGTCATGGCTGGAAGGACAAGAGGCACAGACCAATGGGACTGCCACAGTGACGGGGAATAACTGCGCAGCAGTCACTGTGCCGCCAGAACTTGGAACAAAAATTGATGCAAGTAATCATGATTACTAGTTGTTAGTGACTGAAGTGCACCAAAAATGACCCGGAATTGGCCAAAATAACTCGGCTCGAGGCAAGAATGAGCCAAGAAGTCAAAGAATTGACCCGAAATTGTCAGACTAACCTGGCAAGATGCAAAACTGAGGTAGATAAAAGACAAAAACTAAGTTCCATTCACACAAAAGGAACCTGGAGACGCCTAACATCTTGAACTGCTAGACCTTACCAGCTTCGGGGACTAATGTCGGGGGGATAACCCCCGGTAGGGTCACGAGAGGGGAAACACAGCGCAGCTGGGTTGGCTCCGGTAAAAAATGAACCAGGCTGGGTAAGAACGGCCGGGTAAGATAAGCATGAAAGCCGAGATACAAACTATCTCGGCCCGTATAGGACAAAGTTGTAACCCTTGCAGGTACGAACGAGCCGAGTCAACCGAGGAAGGGCCGAGTCAAGAAGGACGCGTGGCACCTTTCCGAGTAAGGTTCGGGAAGGACCATGGTAAAGCATGGTCAAAAGAGAAGGGCGACGCCGGGATGACACAAAAGGAGCCGGGTGACGCCCAAAGCAAGCGCTGACGTACAAAGTAACTGCGTGACGCCAAAAAGAACAAGAAGCAGTGTACCAGAAGACCGTTAGCTGTCAAGCTTTATGGACCGGGCCTATGGGATTAAGGCAAGCCCATGACCCGGCCCATATTGTAGGGACCAAGATCCAAACAGTAAACCCTATAACCCAAAGGGGTATTAGCTAGCTAGCACTGCCTATATATGGGAGAGCATAGCAGAAGTAGAGGGAGGTTGGACCAAGTAGAGAAGAGGTGCTGCGTACTCAAGCCAATACAGCTCAAGGAGCACTTGTAATCTTTGGGGTATCAATCAAATTGTCAAGTGTGGAGCGTTCTTCTTGTTCTTCGTGCATGGCTCGACCGTGCACTCCCTCCCCGGTGACCACAAGAACCCATTCGGCCCCCAACTTAAGCCTACCCATGGCATCTGCCGTGCCACCACCACGACAGGAAATTCTTGAGCTTAGATCCATGATTGTCCTGATTTCCTTGGCCTTGATTGTTGTGGGCTAGCTAGGCTATCTGCTGAAGGGTGGCTAAGTTGGCTTGACATTCGGCTCTTTCCGCTTCGCGGTCAGAAACCAACATTTGCAGGATCTGCAACATCGGGTCCGGGGATGAACCACTTCCTCCGCGTGGCATCTGAAGATTGAGATAGATCATGAGAAAAGAGGGAAATTTCTAAGGTTCAGTGACTTTGAAATTTTTTTAAAGTTTGACTCAGATTTTCTAGCAACTTTATTTTCATTCATTCATTCATAGCACACGATACAACACACATCACAACAAAGGTAAACAGATGGTTTTAAGAACCATTCTGGAAACTACGATATAGTGGGACCGAATACAACTCACTAACGCTAGTGCTCAAGTTCTACTACTCCTCGGAGTCGGTGTAGTCGTCATCCTCATCCTCCTCATCGTCATCGATGAAGGCGAAATCATCCTCATCGGTGAAGAAGGCCATAGCCTGATCCTCCAGAAAATCATCATCATCGCTGAGATAGGAGTAGGGGTCTCCACGAAGATCCTCTCCAGCATTCTCTCTTTCCTCCAACTGCATGTCTCTCTCGTGGATGGTCTCCTCCAAATCCGAGATACGGTGGCGAAGACGGGTAATGATGCACTCCTTCTTGTCGAGCTGACGGCGGCGAGACTTGCGATCCTTCGCTAGCATGGCGATGGTCTGATCCTTCGTCTTGATGATGGTGGATTTCTGGTTGGAGTAGTGACGGCAATTATCCAATTCCTCCTGACGATCATACATCATGAAGCTGTGGTGGTCCAACTGAGTCTTCAGCTCGTGGTGGTATGGGGCTTCCAGTGGATGTCCCATAGAATCACGCCTTGGAAAAAACTCAAAGCGGGTACCCTTGATCTGGTTGATACTCTGCCCACACAGACGGGCAAGAGCTTCCTGCATGGCCCTCGGCAGTGGGAGGTTCAATCTTTCCTCGGAGACTTGCAACAATTAGCCACTGCAGATCTTCTCCTCCTTGATCATTGAGCTGAGCTCCGAAGAACTCGGGGTGCGGACACTCCAGAAGTTCCGAAAGCTGGTCCAAATCCCGCTCAAAGATAAGGTCTCCTCCATTCCCCAACTGATAAAACTTGATGTACTTCATGTCCATCTATAAGAATATAGGATGAGTAAGTTAGTAGAGTGATCAAGTGTGTCAAATTTTAGGTAGTTTGCAAGAGTTTTTGAGGATCATGAATTTTTATGAAAGAAATAAGGTGATAAGAATGGGAATAAGTTTTTGTAAATATTTGTGTCCTTTGGTTTTGAAACTAAGTTTTTGATTCAAACGACCAGTCTAACTAGGGTCTCCTACGGTCAGGATGGCTCTGATACAAACTTGTCAACACCCGGATTTTTAATCCCAGATGCCTGTTATGCCATACATCGCAATCCCAGGATTACCATTTTTGCGATACATAACAGATTTGGATACCACGATACATCATCCATTACAAACCATACATAAAGTCTTACACAAATAAGGATCTCATGATACAGTTCTTAATACAACTCAAGCAGCGGAAATACGTAATAATAACGGTAGCGTAGGCGAAGCTCCATCTTCGAGGTCACTGGCAATGCTGACGATGGGAGATAATCCTAGTTGTCGTAACCTTCCTGGGGTCCTTCATCCTGGTACTCCTCTTCATAGTCTGGCCATGGGAATAGCCAGGGACAAATCCATGAGTACTCTTTAAGTACTCGCAAACTAATACTAACAAGATTTTGGTCTCCCAACCATGACCAACTGTCATCTTGGGTACTGCACAGGTGGACAATCTTCACAAGGTAGCCTCAGCTCAGACCTTGGCCGTGAGGGAACCCATACTAAAGTATATAAGTTTCCAGTCAAGCCCTACCCAATTCTCAGGTATTGTGGTTGTACGGTAAAATTGGAATGGTATCGCATCCAGACAACCATAAGTTTTATAAAGGGCTAAGGCTCATGCCTTAACATTTTCATCATCCAAATCATCTGGTGTTCGGAAACACATGTCAAAACATCTTAGTAGAATGACTCATCCTTCTAAGGTTTTCATAACCATTTTCCACCAAGTATTCCCATCTAAAGTTGGTCAAGTTTTATGCTTAGCACTAGCATCTACAAGTGGGGGTGAGTACTAATGAGGGGTGGTAAACAAGTGGAGTTTAACTAATTTCAATCTCATGCCTTAGGGTGACATCAAGATTATCTAGCTTAGGCCAAATTTAATGCTCTTTATGCAACCTTCAATTATCTTCCTAGAATCTACAAGTCACTTAAGTAGACTCTAAGTAATAGCTTTGATAAAGAAATAAAGTATAAAGCTTGCAAGTAAACTAGGAGGGGGTATCAAGTGGGTGTGATCACATATGCTTAAGGCATCTAGTGGTCATGGTAACAAGCAAGTATTAGCTTGCATCAGTATCAGTATAGGCTTGCTAAAGTAGAGTATCTTGCAAGTGTTAGCTTGCACATTCAACTAGTAGTATTAGGCTTGCCTTGTGCAGAGCAGTGGTTGAAGTTTTCCTCGGCTTCTTCTTCGTAGTATCCTCCTTCCTCCTCGTATCCTTGGTCGGTACTAGCGTCTATAAATAAATACGAGGTACATAATCACCAAACAATACTTAACTACTTTAAATCATCACACAAAAGGGTTTTATAGATGATCTAGCATCATCACTAACATTCAAGATTAAAGCCTTTGTCTTATTTATTTTATTTTTAGATAAGTAATTTCTACTCATTGAAAAACTACTTAAGATTTAATATTCTCCAACTAAAACATGGGATCATGTTGACACATGTCATCACCACATATTTCAGTACATGGGAATGTGATTTAAATTGGTGTCACAATTTAATAAGGTTTACTCTTTTATTTTAAATAAAATAAAGTGACTAGAAATGCCTATGTGGCATTCTTTTATTACTTGAACATTATTTCTATAAGTAAACCCATATGTATTTTATATATTCTGAAAGGTATGATCAAGTGTGATTTTTGAGAGTTGGAATCAACTCAAAAGCTATTATGGTTGAAATTTGAAAAATGTTTGAATGCTGAAAAGCTTCTGATTTGAATCCAACGGGCTTGGATTAAGCATTTCAACACCTTCCTAACAAAATTGGTTTCATGCAATTTGGTTCACTGAATTGAGCTGGGTTGATTTTTGAAACTAGGTACAGAACTGAGTTTGAATGGAAATAGAAAAGGCTAAATTCAAACGAGTGGGCTGCGCGGGAAGGGTTATTGGGCCGGCCCAGTGTCACTCCGCAGCGCGGGGCGCAACTGATAGCGGGGGGGTCTACTGGTTAGTGGCTCATAAAACGCGAAGCGGTACAGGCGATGTGGTGCGTTGGATTAGAAGTGAGATCAATGGCTGAGGGTCGTCGTCGACGATGAACAAGTCACCGGCGAGCTCGAACCCTAGTGGCTCGTTGGGGGTGCATAGGGGGCATACCGGGGCTCTAGTGGCGACGGCGAGGCGGGCAAACGACGAAGTCGACGATGGCGAACTCAGGGGTGGTCGCGGCAGCTCCGGGGGTGGTCGAAATCAACGGCTCCCTTCTTCTCCAGAGGCGGCCTGCTCTGGCGCAATTCCGGCGAACTGCTGCTCTCGTGCTCTGGCTAAGGGATGGAATGATTAGTGAGATGAGGGGAGTGAGATGGTGTGAAGAAATCGAGCGGGGTTCTTCTCCTTTTATAGGCTCGACAACGAGACCGAGAAGGATGGGAAGGCGACGGTGGCGACACGGCTACGGGCGTCTAGACGCATGGCCGAGGTTGGCGGTCGACGGGCGGTCTCCCGACGATGCTCTAGATCTTAAATGAGCATGTAGGGGCGGTGGCAAATGGTCGGGAATGCGCGATGCTCTGCGAGGCAGAGGCGGCGAACTCCGCGGAGAGCGGTGGCTACGGGGTACAAGAGGTAAAACGAACATGTCTGGTGGTCTCCTGGTACGGTGGGGTACATGCTGGCGGGCGGCGAGGGCTCGAGGTGGTCAGGTGGCATGGGAACGGCGCGTGCTCTGTGGTGCGCGTCGGCATGGTCGATTGTGGCATGGGAGCGGCGTTCCAGGCAGTTCTGGTCATTATCTCCGAGCTAGGGCTGGTCGAGAGGGGGCGGTGAGGCATGGGTTGCATGCTAGACAAGGTTGGCACGACTAGTTCTTCTCCTAGCTTGTTGTCCACATTGGGGAGACATGGGTGCTCTCGGCCTGCTCACCATTGATGACAATGGCCAGCTTACAGTGGTGCTAGAGGTTAGTTAAGGTTGCTAGCTGATCTACTAAGGCTAGTTGTATCCAGAGAGGGAACAAGGTTGGCCAAAACACTGCTCAACATAGTGTTTTTGATTTTGTTGATTTGAGTCTGCAACCTGTTTGATGAAATGGCCGCATGAACTTATGTTTTGAATATTGAAAGATTTTTGGTGGGTGTGCTAGGCATGTGTTGAGGGTTCTGTGGATGCTTGGGTTTTGAAATTTGAGCCTGTTTGAGTGGTTTTTGAAATAGTGGGATCTTCCCATATGAAATAGATTCAATTTTAAACTGTCATTTAAACTAAGCATTTAAATGTTTTTGGATGATCACAAAGTGGGTGTTGGTACCTTATTATGAGTAATATCAAGGGGTGCAAAGATCCATGCATGTTTCTGTTAAGTTCTGAAAGTTAGGGATAGCCAAAGTAGGCATGGGAGTTAATTTGGCCAAAGTGACCATTCATCTAATTTGTTTATTTTGACTTGTTTGTCTTTGGGAAAAGTTTGGGGATTGTTTAGATGATGTTTATTTCACCTAAGAATCATTTTACAAGCAAATAAACACAGAACCATGGCAATTCAAAAGAATCCAAATTTTAATACACTCATATGAATGCTTTCATACTTTTAATTTGGAAAAGTTTTTGTTAACCCTAATTTTGATGACTAGAGTTTGATGATCCAAGTTGAGTATTTTTGGGTTGTTACATGCCTCAAATATATCTTTGGGAGCTCTCCATGCATCATGAATGCCACATATGGCTACATCCATGTATTTTCTACCACCGTTACTTATGAGGGTTCCTTCATTTCGTCGGGGTCCTCCTCTTTGCATTCCTTGACCGAAGCAGCCCTGAGCCCTTCGCTGGCTTGTATTTTTCCCGTGATTTCCGCAGTAGCTTCCTCGATATTCTTGGGATTAATGGAACGCTCCATGATCTCTTCCTAGAAAACTTTAGGCGGCACATGAAGGCATAAGGATCCAATGTTTGCCAGATTGTCGGCTTCCTTGTTGCTTTCTCGGTTAATATAAGATACCTTGCGCCCATCGATGTGGGATTCCATGACGTTGTATAGATCTCGATATGTGTTCATGTCGTCGCTACCAGCGTCGCATTTGTAAATCTCGATATGCCACAAGGTTTGAGTCACCAAAGTTTTTTAGGCGAGTTGCACCGTAGGCTCCATCCATACGCATGTCGTGCAACAGGGCCTCATATTCGTATTCATTGTTTGAGGCATTAGGTAAGCTCATCTTCAAAACATACCGCATCTTATCACCTTGTGGAGAGATCAAGTTTACGCTGCTCCTACTCCTTCTGTCCATTTGGAACCATCGAAGTACATTGTCCACACATTTTATATTTGTCCACTCCATGATTGTAACACCCCATTTTTGGCTAAATAGAAATTAGGGGCTATTTGTTCATTCATGAGCATCATCTCTTAAAATGCATGCAAAGAAAACTAATGCAAAACCCTAATCGTTCCCCTCCCTTTGAAATCAGTTCAAAATGTTTTACAGTTTGAAAACTACCATAACATGGATAAAAGGGCCCCACATTATTTTAGTAATTTTATAAAGATCTTTGATATTTTAAAAGTATTCAAAACAGATTACAAATTGAAAATACAAAAGAGAATACATCAAAATGGAAATAGAAAAGGTTTTGCAAATAAAAACAGAGCAAGTAGAGCAACCAGGCCGGCCCAAAGCTTCTCCCCTTCTCCCTGGCGCACGCACGCAGCAGTCCTTAGCCCACCTAAGCCCAGGCCTGCAGACCCCTTTGTCCCGCCTATCTATCGTCTTTGTCCTCGTGTTAAGCAGCTCTATGGCGCCGCCACCAGCGTCCACCAGCTTCGCGATTCTCACTGTCGCCCGCCATCTTCTGGAGAGGAGATAATGCCGCCGAGGTGCCCTGCTTTGACCTCATCTTCTTTTCCCCCTCTGAGCGACCTCCCTCTCTGCGTTTCTACAAATACAAACCCCTAGCAGGAAACCACCGCTAAATCGCCGTCGATCTGAGCCCTACAGAGTACCATGGACAACACCATGAGCTTCGCCTTGCTTCGAGCTTCATCCTTGCCAAAGGAATTGAACCGGGTCGCTCGCAATCATCCACCAAGACCCCTTCTTCCCCGAGCTCGACGCCGCTCACCGTCGCCATTCTCGTCGATCCTGACCACTCCTCTCCGAGCTGACCCCTTCTCTGTGTTCCTGGTGAGATTCCCGTCCTCCTGGACCAACTCGCTGCCTCTCCCTCTCTCTGGTTCACCATCTCGCTGAGCGTTGATGCTGCTCGCCACCGGATGTCACCGTTGACGTGGATCTAGCTACCAAAACAGGGCGGCGCCGCCACCAGTAGGCTTCCCTTGCGTGCCTCGTTCGAATATGCTAGGTCCCGAGCCTGTGCGCGTGCCCAAACCGCCGCTCCGGCGGTCACCTGAGCTGGCCGGCCATGGTTGTTCCTGTCAACTAGGCAGTGGGCCTAGCCCGCCTATGTGGCCTCCTATGTGGCATTCGGGCCCAGCGGTCAACCACTGAGGCTAGGTGTAGCCTCAGTGCAAAAAGAACCAAGCATTTTACTGACCTCATGGTGACGTCAGCATGGCATAATAATTCATTTAATTGGTTTAATAATTTCAAAAAAATGGTATAATCTTATATATTCAATAACTTTTGATTTCTAAGTCAGAAAAATACTAATAATATATCAAAATGTGCAGAAAAATGAGATCTATCTTATAGCATCAACTTCATGCATTGTTCAACAACTTTAACGGCAAGTTCAATTAGAAGAACCAATTGAACCCCGTAGGTGATCCCGAGGTTCTCCCTGTTTAAGGGTTTGCACCCCTCGGACACAGTTTAAATTGGTCGAGCATGTTTTAGGAGTTTATTTCAATACTATTTAACTTTTCATATCATCATCATTGCTTCATCATTGCATCGATGCCATGCGTTGATTATTTCCCTTCCTTTCTGGTGTTTGGTTCTTCCCGGTAGAATACGAGATCAAGATCAAAGTCCGAGATCAACACCACCGAATCTTGAATATCAATACTTGACCAACTATAACCAAGTCAAGTACCTGATGTCCGAAGCTTTGCTTTCTGGTTATCAATAGGAAGAGGCAACCAAAGCCCCACAATTATACAATCCTATCATTTCGAAAGCATTTCAATTCTTTCCATGATGCATACGATTCTACTGTGGTCTTTTATCTATAGATAAAGTATCCTATCTATTGCATTACTCCCTTTGAGATTATATTACCTGATCCACTGCTCCTAGCATAACTAGGTTTGGCTTGTGTGCACTGCTAAATCTTATATCCGTGTCATGCTTAGCCATGCTTAGCTGTTGAGTCTGGTTCATCAAGATGATGTATTAGATGCATAGAATCTAGTATGATAGGAGAACATGATAATATGAGATCAATGGTAAAATAAGACATGATAAGGCTTGTATGGGAGGCCATGGTGGGATGTGGTTTTTGTAGTCCCATGCTCGCCAGCACTAGGAACCGAGTTTTTCCTTTAGAACTGACACGAGTGTACAGCCACACGGGACTTGGGAACCTCTCGATTTCCTAACTTGCCTAGTATATTCCATGAGTCACACAGTTCGAGCGTTCCAGTCGACATATCCATTCTGGTTGTTCTTGAAGGTGGTGAAGGAGGTTCACTTATAACAGGTAGGAAAGTGTGGCCACGGTTGCTTGGGGTAGATAGCTCCCCTGGTAAACCAACCTTGCTTCGGGATTTCACCTGTTACGGCGGAACCATCCTTAGGGAATTACTCATGATCTCGGTGGAAGCAAGGTAAAGGTCGTGGCCAACCACCCTTTGTCGGCCTTCCAAGGAAGAGGGCTAAAACGTTGGCGTTAAGAGTCGTTTGGTACATGTGGGTAAAGTTGTACACCCCTATAGGGTTAAATCTTTTCGAAAAGCCATGTTCATGGTTATGAATGCTTGGTGACCGAATTCTAAGATCATAGAGAACTATAACCTAATCGTAAAACTTGGCATATCAACGTGTGCTTAAGGATGCTTCCTCATGGGTACAAGGGGGTGATCCTAGTTGAGAGTTAATGATGACTTGTGGGATATCAATATGATGATCAATACTTTGTAGATGTTTCTCTCTTATCTCCTTTTAAAATATTCTGATTTTATGAGTTTCTTCTCTCTCTTGTCTTATAAACAAACATAGCTTTATGCAAAACAGCCCCACTAGCCATAAGTCTTGCTGAGTACACCCTGTAGTCACCTTTTCTTTGTTGATACTTTTCTAGCAGAGCAAGTGTTCACCTAAAGATGGGTTCTGTACGACATCGACACCGACGAGTATCTTGGGTTTCGGGGCGACAACCTAGAATCTATGGGCTAAAATGTCATTGTTATGCTTCAGGCCTCTTAGTCCATTGGTTAAGTTTACTTAATAGCACAATTTTACTTCTGTTGTTTGATGTTTGTGTTCAGTGACCTCTTCTTGTAATAATTTGGTACTTTGCTCAGTTATAAACTTGTTGTAATAATTTTTGTGTTGTAGCACTATTGTGTTGCCGATTCTCTCACTGGATAGCCTCGAGCTTTAGGCTAAGCTTATGTCAGGCGGAGGTCTGGGATTTGTCTTGCCCTGATCCTGCGGTGTCACAGGTTTTGGTATCAGAGAAGTACCAACTGTAGGAAAACCTTGCTATTGTTCGATGTTGAGTCTAGTGCTTGTGAAAACTATTTCAAAGCTGAAAAGTATTTGTGAAAACTCTAGTATGCTTCTTTTGCTCCTGATCTGGTATCGCTCTAAGTCTGGGTCATCTTATCTTGTGTTGACTTTGAAAAGTTTTGATATCTCTTCTAGTCTTTCTAAACTTTGGTTCCTTATTGGTATGTCATTTCTAAGCTAGTTGACCTAGTGTTGAGTTCTCTAGAGTTGTGTGTTGTGAATTCCTTGCTCCCCTTCTCTGTTTCTGCTATGATATTCCTTTCCATCATGATCTCTCTATCTTATGGAACCACAATACTCTATTGTAGGATCCACATTGTTTTGTTCTAGGCTTCGAGGTCTCCTTTCGCCTTGTGTGCCTCCTTTTTATTTGTTTGGGTACTTTAGAAGGTGTTTCTTCTTTTGAAAGCTACCTCGTGATTACTACCTTGTACTGTACGATGTGTTACTCAAGTAGTAATTACTCCTTTCTCGGGTTTTAACCCTTGGACTTGAACCGAAGATCCCTAACTATGCTAGATTATGGTGTTGTGAATCTGGTACATGAAGCTGACCTTTAACCCAAGATCCATTCCTTTGAACCCTATTGTTAATGTTCATACATTACCTCAAGATGGATGGTACTACAATTCTAGCCTTCAAGCTTGTGGTCTTTTTCGTGATTGAGTTGCGACAACCAAGGATTTACCCTACCACTAGCTATGGCAGATGTTCTTTAATGGAACCAAATAGGTCAAGACAAGAGTACTCCTCGTGAGTCTCGTATCTATACTCATGACTCTACCACACCTTATATGTTCTATGCATTGTTTTTTGGAAGATTGTTGACTTATGCATCCACATCTCTGGATTCTATCCTAAGAATGTTCCTTTCCCTTGTTGTTTTTTGACCTTTGTCTACTAGTTGGTAGCCAAGTAGTAAATGTGCATCGGTGTATTTCGATGCAAGATACTCTTGTGGTATCTAGGAGAAACAAACTCTGGTACCTCGTCATTTCTAGGACCAGGTCAAAGTGTTGTAATCTGCAGATTAATAGGCATTATTAGCTTATATCTGTTCTACCTTAAAGTATCACACTCTTCTATACCAAGAGGTCATGCTAAGCTTCATGGACTTCTTAATGATGTGATGATTTCACACATCTTTACCCACCCTTCCTCGAGCTTTTGCACTTGTGAGTGATGGGTGTGCGTAATAATGTGGCCATTCGAGATTCTTAGCAATTTTTATTCTTTTGAACTCCAAGGACATTTGAGTCATTCTTAGCGTGATTGGTTAACCCTATTACTAATTCAAGAATGATTGTGTTATTAAGTCCACTATTATGGTACACTCTCTTTGGTCAAAGAGTTAGGCTTGTATCGAAGCTCTAAGACTATGTCTTCTTTCCTTACCAAGCAAGTTTCCTCTTGAACTAAGTGACATATCAGTGGTTCGTGATATTCTAGAAGTATCGCCATGTTGCCACATGCTCGTGATGTCAAGTTCTTGAGCAAGCAAGTTCTCGGAACTGCTCCTTTCTCCAAGGATCCGTACTAGATACCCTTGAACTAGTTAGTGGACCTTAAAGAACAACTTGGAGAGTTGTAAGACAAAAGTTCTACCCGACTCTGTTCCTTTTTAAAGGGATGTATAGTTCTTTCGTGTTGAAGAAAGATAGTATTTACTTTGTGGATATGTTATCTTCCCCCACCTTTGATTTTATTTTTTGTTATCCTCAAATCAAACTCAGTTCGAAGGACTATCTTGATGATGTTTCTTCTTGTGATGTTTCACTTGAGTACATCTTCATGTCCTATGGTCTCACTAATAGTTTTGCTTTGTTCATAAGACATATGAGTCCATCTTAATGGATTGTCTTGATAAGTTTGTTGTTGAGCCCATCGATGACATGCTTATCTTCTCTCTGCTAGTCTAGCTTCATATGGAATAGTTGGCATTAATGTTGGAAACTTTTGAGATTCGTTATTGAGTTATCTCGAAGTACATGTTCTAGATGTTGGAAGTAACCTTCTCTAAATCATGTCCAAATGCTGAAACATGTCGTCATGGGTTCGACAAGAGTTATCTGTCTTTCCCTAAGGACACATGTGTGTTTTGTTGTCAGTACTTTATGTGTCTGCAGTTGTGTTTCGACAAGTTGCTAAATACATGGGTCTAACAATCTAGCTCATCTTTTGGAGATTGACATTGTAGTCCATATCTTGAGAATCTAGTGACTTTACCTCTGTGTAAATGTTGCAAACTTTCTATTTGGACATGCTGAGTTTGAAGTATCATCTCAATTAAACAAATCTGAATCTCAAGAAAATATGATTGTTTGTGTTCTTCAAGGTTTTGACATAGGTATCTTTGTATGTTCGTAAATATTGATGTAATGGTTGACATACTTAGCCAGAAATACCCTTTGTTATATTCTCTTAATTCACCAATAACAACCACTCTTCATGAGGCTTCTTCTATGATTTATTATAGAAGTTGTGTTTATTTTTTCCCTTGTATCTGAAGTCTGACATATATTTAATGTCTCATGTCTCGAACATCAAGGAGGACATTTAAAGTAGTGTTACTAATTGTCTCTCGGTCAATCCTCCAAATCCTTTTATGCTGGCAAGCATTTTGTTGAGACAAATAATTGAAGTATAAGAATGAAGTTTCTTTATTCTTGTGTCATCAAGAATCTTATTGCCTATTCATCTGATGGTGTAAAGTTATATCATGATCTTTGGCAAAGATCCTGACAGTCCTAGATGAATAAAGAGTTTCCTTCGTTTTCTCAGCCATGTTCTAAGAGTGAATATGATTTTGATAATCCGTAGTTTCTCTTGCTACATGTTCCTTGTGACTCTTATGAGTCCTCTCCATAGAACAACCTGTTGTCCCAGCCTTATATTGAATGAAAGAGTGACCCTTCTTTCTCAAAATTAGTTCAATGGCTTGATGTTTTTTATCCATATCTCTGTAACCTTAAATCTCTACTTAAGATGTTAAGTAGAGGTTCCCTATCGAAGTATGTGGTTATATTCTTTCTATTGGAAGCTTTCTTTCTCAAAAGCTTCAAACTCTTCTATAAGTTCCATGGTCTCAATCCTTATGAAGACCATCAATCTAACAATTTGAAACCTTCCCTTATTGTTTCCTCCGTTACCTTGTCGTATTCATGTTTGTCATCTCTTATTCATTTCTAAACACTCCATCCAAGAGCTGACCATGAGATACTCTATGTGTTATTTAGTGTGTTTCCCTCTTATCCCTAGTGTAACCATGTTTACTTCTTCTCTCATCCTACCTTTGGAATCTCAGGTCGAGATTCTCGTAAGGGGGATAGAGCTGTAACACCCCAGTTTTAGCTAAATAGCAATTAGGGTTTGTTTGTGCATTTATGAGCATCATCTCTTAAAAATGCATGCAAAGAAAATTAATGCAAAACCCTAATATTTCCCCTCAATTTGAAATCAGTTCAAAATGTTTTAAATTTTGAAAACTACCAAAACTTTTGAAGCCCAAACTTGATAAAAGGGCCCCACAATATTTTAATAATTTTATAAAGCTCTTTGGTATTTTAAAAGTATTCAAGACAGATTACAAATTGAAAATACAGAAGAGAAAACACCAAAATAGAAATAGAAAAGGTTTTATAAATAAAAACAGAGCCAACTGTTAGACCCCTCCTTTATAAAGGAAAAGATCCCTGTGATTGCAATGCTAGTACCTGGATCAATGCTAGCATCCACAGTTTAAGATGAGGTACACAGATACAAAGGTCGTTTATTACATTCATTCCAGAGGTAAAAACATAGTCTTTTACAACTCAGGGCCATAGGTCTAATACAAGAGTTTAAGGAATAAGTAAATAACATAAGTCTTCATCTTCATGTGCCACAGGCAAGCATGTTGAGTGTAGACTCATGACTCCTACTCATCATCGGAGTAACCTGCAACATCACAAGTTACAGCCACAGAGGGTCAATACTTTTGGAATAGTATTGGCAAGTGATACCTTAGTATATTTTAAGTGGACTATATTACTACATGCATTTTGGCTAAGTGTAGCTTGGCTTGCTTTGCTTGAAAATAGGTTTTACCTATTAGTTGAAATCACTAAGTTTCTCTTTATCAAAAACTTTCCAAGAAACCACCAATAGACATTGGGGTCCTTCACCCTTGTTCTCCACAAATTTTACTTAGAAGTTGGAATGATGAGATTCTTGTAGCTTCCATGTCTTGATGCTCAAGCTGTCCATTTCCTTGGACTAGGCAAAGTACTTAGGTTTTTCCATCTGCAGAGGTTGTGCACTTTCCCCACCAGACTTGGTTTCCCAAGACAGGACCTTTCAGAAGCCTTTCCTTAGTCATATGGACGCGCTCCAACCTATCATCCCAACTACCACCAACTGTCCAAATGACTAAGTTCTAGCAACCTATATGATCAAGGCAGAGCCCATATTGCCAAGTGGTTGCACTGTAAGCTTTCTCAACACTTGGCCTCCAAATCCCTTTGTGCCTGGGTGGCATACCACAAGTGAGATACACAACCCAAGTCCATGGCCTTGTGTAACCACTCAACATAACCCAATCTTTCCATTCCACCCAGGAGGTTCATTTGCCTTAGTAGTTTTATTAGGAAAACATGAGTCTCATGACTTAGAAATATTTTCATCATAGTAAGTATTCTCCAACCCTTGTTTGCTATATAGCTAGGCTAAGCATGGTAAGATAATTTATCTTAGGAAAATTCCCTAACAATTTCTACAATTCCACACTACTTAGGATTTCCCAACTTTGCATTAGGAAAAAATAGCATGCAATACTTAGCAAAATATCTAATGCTAGTACAAAACATAGGGTAGAAATATTCATGAAAATATCACTTGCCTTGGTAGTGGGGAGAGTAGCACTCTTCACAATCACAATCACTAGCAAAATCAACACAAAAAGTATAGCATACAATTACACACAATTATATTCAATCAAAAATAATATGAATGCATGCATGCAAGAATTTACCAAGTGGTGATTTTGAAAATTCTACCAAGTATGCACATGTTTACAGAAACTTAACAAGTCACAAGTTTGCCAACTAAACTTATTTGGCACCTATACAATTTACCAAAATAAATCTATATTTTAAATAGTCTTAAACATGTTTCTACAAATAAAGTCATTTTAACTGTTACTATTTGTTAAACAAATTGGATATTCAGAAAGGTCTTGTTTCACTGAATCCAACGGTATAAAGTTTGTAAAATTCTAACGTGGCATTCAAAAGTTATAGCAGTTTGAAGTTTGGATCTAAATCAGGTTTAAATTCTATTTTTTTTTAATTCACCCTAGCCACGCGTCGCAACCTCACTGGCGCGTACCGCTTCGTGCGGATCGAGCTCTGTGGACCGCACGATCTAAATGAAATCTGGCGTCTCAGACACACGCGTACCTCTTCGCTCAGGATCTATCCAAGCCCTACGATGCAGATCCAACGGACCAGACTACCTAGCCACAATCTGGCGGCGCTAGCGGCGCTAACTGGCGGCGGCGTGTCTGACTACGGCGGCGCCGGCGTTCTACATCGCTCCAGGAAGGAGGAAGGTGCTTACCAGATTCGCCAAGACGTGCTGAAGCTTGTCGTGGTACTGGTTTGCGGAGGGGCGCTCGGAGATGGGCTCTGGATCTCGTCGGAGTTGCGTCTGGCGTCGGGTGGATGTTGTCGGAGTCGTTGCCGAGGTTCCGCGTCGCCCTAACACGAATCAGAGGGTTCAGGAAGTGCGCAAGACAGTTGCGAACACGCTCGTGTGAAGGAAAAGGCAAGGGGTGCACTGGACTTACCGAGATTGGTCGCCGGAGTTGGGGTGGTCGTCAGGTGCTTACGGTGTCAAGCGAATACGGCGACCTGGGGCAATACAGGATGAGCTAGTGGGGTCAGGAGGTGCGCCAGGAGTTTACAAAGTGGCTCGAACAATCCAGAGGGGAAGGGGCGCACGGAGCTCACCTGAATCGATCGCCGGAGTTGCTCTGTCTGCGGCGGGTTTGAGCGAGTCGTGGGTAGCCTGGTGGCGTGAGTGTAGAATTGGCTGGGGAAAATGACTGCGAGGAGGTGGGGATCTTATAGCCGGTCTCTCGACAGGAAAAGCCCGAAGTTTAATGCCCAATTAAGCCGCGCCATTACCGGCAGTGACTGCCGCTGCGACGTGGTCGCGGGCGTGGTTTGAGGAAGACGATGACAGCGTGGACAGGGCCCGCTCGTCAGGGATGTGCGCGAAGTGAGTGCGGGGTCCGTCTGTCAGCGACTGGCTGTGTGCGTTCGCGCGTGAGAGAAGAAAAGAGAATTCCCGGGTGGGCTTGCTGGGCTGGGTTCGTTGATGGGCCAGATATCTAGCGCGCGACCCTTTTCCTTTGTTTATTTCTTTTTCTTTTTCTATTTTGATTTTCTGGTTAGATTTAGATATGAATTCAAATCCTTTTTGAATTCAAACAATTTTGGGGATTTTTGCAGGGTACTGTGGTTTCTAAAATCTTTTATTTAACCATGTGGTTATTCTGTAAGGGCTTGGTCAAACTTGGATTTCAAACACTAGAGGCTTTGCACCTGTTTTGAAAATGTTTGGAAAAGGGATTTTGAATTTCTTTCTAACTTTGAAACTTTGGCTAACCCTTCTCTTCCTAAACTTTTCCAATAAAGGGGCAAGCAAACAAGTTCCTAAACATTCAAGTTTCAAATGGTGTAGATCTTTTGAATTAAATCTGTCCACATAAAATCATAACATTAAAAGCTTCTGTTTTTCTGAAATGATTTTTGAGAAAATCCCTAAATGATGATGAATGCAAGGATGATATGAATGAGTTTTGGAATATGAATTTAGGGATGTTACAAATCTAACCCCCTTAAGATGAATCTCGCCCTCGAGATTCGGATTGGCTAGCAAATAGGTGAGGGTGGTCTTTCCGAAGATCATCTTCTCTTTCCCATGTTGCTTCCTCTTTAGAATGATGATTCCATTGTACTTTGCAAAACTTGATAGTTTTTGTCCTTGTGACTCTTTCTGCGGTTTCAAGAATCTTGATAGGCTTTTCCTCATAGGTGAGGTCACTTTCTAGTTGAACTTCTTCTAATGGTATGGTATCCTTCAGTGAAGATTCTTCCATTTCTGGGTGACATTTCTTAAGCTGACTCACATGAAACACATTATGGACAGCTGACAGAGACTCTGGCAATTCAACTTCATATGCAACTTCTCCCTTGCGACTTAGAATCTTGAATGGCCCAACATATCTTGGTGCCAACTTTCCTTTGACTCCAAATCTTTTCACTCCACGAAGTGGTGATACTCTAAGATAAGCTCTATCCCCAACTTCGTAGGTGACTTCTCTACGCTTGGAATCCGCGTAGCTTTTCTGTCGGGACTGTGCTATCTTCAACCTGTCCTTAACCAATTTAACCTTCTCTTCGGCGTCTTTGATAAGATCAGGTCCAAATAAACTTCTTTCTCCCACACCATTCCATAACAATGGGGTGGTACACTTCCTTCCGTAGAGTAACTCAAATGGTGCCATTCCAATACTAGATTGATGACTGTTATTGTAAGAGAACTCTGCGTAAGGCAAACTTTCATCCAACTTTCTCCATAGTCTAGGGCACATGCCCTCAACATGTCTTCAAGAATCTGATTAGTCCTTTCTGTTTGTCCATCAGTTTGCGGATGAAAAGCAGTACTGAATTCCAACCTTGTTCCCAACGATTCATGAAGCTGTCTCCAAAAATGAGAAGTAAACTGAGTACCTCTGTCAGACACTATACTCTTAGGCACACCGTGAAGGCATACTATTCTGCTCATGTAGATCTTGGCTAGCTTGGCACTTGTATAAGTTGTCTTCACGGGTATAAAATGAGCCACTTTAGTTAGGCGATCCACTATTACCCATATGGAATCATACCCTGACCTAGTCCTTGGTAATCCGGTAATGAAATCCATACCGATATTTTCCCACTTCCATTCAGGAATAGGTAGTGGTTGAAGCAGACCTGCTGGTTTCTGATGCTCTGCTTTTACTCTGCTACACACATCACACAAAGCAATATGCTCGGCGATGTCCCTTTTTAGATTGTTCCACCAAAATCTTTCTTTCATATCCATGTACATCTTGGTGTTTCCCGGGTGAATAGAATACGGAGAGTTGTGACCCTCTTGTAAGATCAGTTTCCGCAACTCCGGGTCTTGTGGAACACATATACGTTTCCCGTGCCATAAAGTACCTTGTTTGTCTATATGGAAACTCTTAGCTTTCCCTAGGCTAATATTTTCCTTAATCTTTTCAATTTCCTTATCAGTCTTCTGAGCTTCTCGGATCTTGTCCAATAAAGTGGGTTGAACATCTAAGGACATGAGATGTCCTTTAGGCACAATCTCCAATCTGAGTTCTTTGAATTGCTTACACAAGTCATCTGGCAATTATCCTTTGGTAAGGCCATTTACAAACGTCTTACGACTTAGAGCATCTGCTACTACATTTGCTTTACCGGGGTGGTATTGCAAACTTAAGTCGTAATCTTTGATAAGTTCTAGCCATCTCCTTTGTCTCATATTGATTTCCTTCTGGGTGAAGATATACTTCAAACTCTTATGATCGGTGAATACTTCACAACGCTTTCCCAAAAGATAATGTCTCCATGTTTTGAGTGCATGGACGACAGAGGCCAACTCCAAATCATGAGTAGGATAGTTTACTTCATGAGCTTTGAGTTGTCTCGAAGCATAGGCTACGACTTTACCATCTTGCATAAGTACGGCACCCAAACCTTGATGAGACGCATCACAATATACTTGGAAATCCTTTTCCAAATCTGGCAGACATAGAACTGGTGCTGTCACAAGTCTCTTCTTCAACTCTTGGAAGCTGACTTCGCAACCTTCAGACCAAACAAATTTCTTGTCCTTCTTTAACAATTCTGTCATTGGCTTATCAACCTTCGAGAAATTTTCAATGAACCTTCTGTAGTAACCTGCTAAGCCGAGGAAACTACGAACTTCCTTCACATTCTTGGGAGATTCCCATTCTGTCACAGCTGAAACTTTAGCAGGATCAACTGCCACACCATCCTTTGTCATAACATGACCAAGAAAACCAACTTCCTCTAACCAAAACTCACACTTGCTAAATTTGGCATAAAGTTTATGCTCTCTTAACTTTTCAAGTATCAAGCGTAAGTGTCTTTCATGTTCTTCCTTGCTCTTGGAGTAGACTAAGATGTCATCGATGAAAACGACAACAAACTTGTCAAGGAATTCCTTGAACACCTTGTTCATCATATTCATGAAGTATGCTGGAGCGTTGGTTAAACCAAAAGGCATCACTGTGTATTCATACAATCCATACCTTGTGGTGAAAGCTGTCTTAGGTATGTCTTGCTCTCTTATTTTGAGTTGAAAATAACCTGACCGAAGGTCAATCTTCGAGAACACACATGCTCCTTCTAACTGATCAAACAAGTCGTTGATTCTTGGCAAAGGATATTTGTTTTTGATGGTTACCTCGTTGAGATAACGGTAGTCAATGCATAATCTTTGTGTTCTATCCTTCTTCTCTACGAACAATACTGGGGCTCCCCAAGATGAAGAACTTGGTTGAATAAACCCTTTCTGCAACTGTTCTCCTAGTTGCTTCTTGAGCTCTTTCAGTTCATCAACTGACATTTTGTATGGTCTCTTAGCTATTGGTCCAGAACCTGGTACCAAATCTATCAGAAACTCCACATCTCTATTCGGTGGCATTCCTGGTAACTCTTCCGGAAATACATCCGGATACTCACACACAATTGGCACACTGTCCATGCTAACCCCCTTAAGAGAATTTAGCTTACTTCCCTTGGATTCAAAGTTTGACTTGAATTTAATTCTTTTTCCTTCTGGGGTTGTGAGTGCAACAGTACGATTGGCACAATCTAATACTCCTTCATACTTAGCCATCCAATCCATTCCCAAAATTACGTCTAGTCCTTGGGAATCTAGGATTATCAGGCTTACTGGAAACTTATGCTTTCCAAACTCTATGACAAGATCCCGGCATCCAAGACTTACTATCATGTCTCCACCCGGAGAACTAACTTTTACTGGACAACCAATGTTTTCAGATGCAAACCCATTTCTATCAACAAATGCTTTTGATATGAATGAATGAGATGCACCAGTGTCAAAGAGTACAAATGCTGGAATGGAATTAAGTCTGAACTTACCAGCAACGGCATTAGGCTCTTCATAGACCTCCTCCACATTTATGTGGTTAACTTGTCCTTTCTGGAAAGGATTTGGCTTGTTAGGTCCTTCCACTTTCTTCTCAGGGCACTCATTAGCATAATGCCCCAGTTTCTTGCACTTGAAGCACTCAACCTGACTGATGTCCTTCTTTGCAGGCTGACTTCCACTTCCACTACCATTTCCACTATAGTGGCTCTTATGTCCACCCTTGTGGTTCTTGTACTTGTCTTTGTCATGACTGCGGTGATGCTTGTTGTCATGACGGTTGTGGTTGTGGTGCTTGTTGAATTTCCCATGCTTATGGGATCCTGAGCTACCACTGTCATCATAGTGAGATCGTTTGTGAGACGATCCTGAGCTGTGCTTGTCGGAGTGTTTCCTCTTTCTACTCTCGACTTGCTTCATTTACTCTCCAAAATAGCAGCCTTGTCACACAAAGACTGATAAGTTGGAACATACGCCACAGACAACTGTAGGTTCAGTTCATCATTCAAGCCCTCCAAGAACTTTTCCTTTCTTTTTGCATCTGTGTCAACCTCATCCGGTGCATAGCGTGCCAGATTGTTGAACTCTTCTATGTACTCAGCTACGCTGCGGTGGCGCTGTTTCAAGTTGTGAAACTCCTTCTTTTTCAGGCTCATCATTCCTGATGAGATATGAGCAGTGCGAAAGCCATCTTCAAAGATAGCCCATGTCACCTCATCAATAGGAGTGGTGATTTGGAAATTGTCCCACCATGTGGCGGCTGGTCCTTCCAACAGATGTGCTGCGAACCTGACTTTTTCAGCATCCGTGCAGCCCACAGTCACTAAATCTTTGTTCACAGAACGTAGCCAGTCATTGGCCACCATGGGATCAGTCGTCCCCGAAAACTTTGCTGGCCTCAAACGCAGAAATCTGGTGAGCATATCAAAACCCGGAGGGTTGTTGTTGTTGTTGTTGTTGTTGTTGTTGTTATTGTTGTTGTTGTTGTTGTTGTTGTTGGGGTTGTTGTTGTTATTCTGGTTTTGGATGAATGTTTTCATCATTTGCATAAGCTGTGTTTGCGCATTCATCATTTGTTGCATTTCCGGGGTGATGTTGTTGGGGTTGGGGTTTGCGCGACGGGGAGGCATCTGTGGTTTGTTAAAATAGATAAGAATGAGATACCCATAGATGTTTTTATGCACAATACCTCACAAGCAAACACATAGCATGCAACTCGAGAATAAAAAAAATTCAACAACCAGATAATAAGTTCATGAAATAAAACACACAAGTGGCAAGCCATCCACATGTCGGATGGTCCAATAACAAGTTCATAAATAACAAGTACGAATACGAAAGGTAAACGAGTAGTCAAATCTACTCATCAGTATCAATCTCCTCCTCGACGAAGGTAAGACCTGCGTTCTCCATCGCGGTCTTGTTCTCCTCAATCGTAGTGGTCAAGGAATCGACCTTGGCCTTGAGAGCCCTCTTCTGGGAGCGAAGCCTCTCAATAACCATCTGCTGCTGCTCAAGCTCGAAATCCTTGGACTTCAGTTCCTCGGTCATGTCCCGGATCTTCTTGTTCCTATCCTGGACGCGTTTCTCCTGACTCTTGAACTTGCGGTCCTGGGCCTCGAACTTTGTCTCCATTTCCTTGATCATCTCATCCTGCTGCGCAAAAAGCTTGTCCTTCTCGCGAAGCTGCACCTGAAGCTCGTCATTGCCGAGCATGACGTTCGTCCTGTCCGTGTCTACGTGCCTGAGAAGAGTCTCTAAGTCCTGGAGGTAGAGACGTATCGGCTCCGCCGCGTCCCTCGAGTCGTCCTCAAAGTCGATGGACTCTCCATCAACATCACGTCTTCCGAAGACGTGGAAGTGAGTGCCCCTAACCTGTCGGGAGTGACGGCCTAACAGACGTCCTATCAGGTCCTGCATGACTACCTCCATGCCTCTCTCCCTGTCGTCGTGCATCAGCTTGAAGACGATGGCCTCCGTAGTGGGCTCTGTCTGGCATCCGGGCTGGTTCACCTTGAAGCCCCAGAGGTCCTTCCTCTCGAACTTGGTGAGTGGATACACCGTGATGGTGGGAAGAGGGAGATCGAGCAAAGTGGTAAGCTCAATGATACGGGGACCAAAACGGGTAACCTGGAGCTCCTCAACGGTGCTGATGGTAATAGGCATCTATTTATAAGATTGAAAAAGTTAGAACAACACAATTTAAGATAATCAAGACAAACATTCATACATATCCATGGAACACAAACATCACACAAGTCATGCATACATAAGTCCATTACATCAATCAAGATTCAAACTTATTTAAGGTATCATTTTTGGAAAATAAGGTGATAAGTGGTGGTCCAACTAATGAAGTGTGCTCACAATCCTATCTCACTGGATCTGGTGGCTATCACAATGTTCCTTGAGGCAATCCACCTATCTTGTTCACAAGATTCCATCACTAAGTCTATTATATCTCCCCTTAACTCTTGGTTGGTGGCTTCCAACTCTTGGGTAAGTTCCTTCTCTTTCTCTATGTCTCTTTGGAGGTTAAGCATTCTGCACTTGACTCTAGCACTTAGTTCTTTGATAGTCTTCCAAGCTGCATCTCTGGCTGACTCAAAGAATGTTGTGTGCATCACAGTGTTGGTGTACATGTAGAATCCTCTTTCTTTGTGGTTGTCTTCCTTGTTTTTGTACAAGTGAAGTTGCACCCACCAATACTCCACTCCTTCATCCATCACTGGAAAGCCTTTGTATAAAGATGCTCCATGTGCTTCCATTGCCACCATGAGGTCCTTGAGAACCTTGGGAAACTCAGTTTCACACTCCAAGGTCATGGTCATGAGTGGTCCTTTCTTCACGGCTTCGTTGATGGAGTTCATCTACAAATGGAGTTGAGGATGAAAAGATTAGAAAAGTTTTACGAGAAGAATAGACAAGTGTAGAAGTAGTTGAAAACTTTTCTTTAGTGGTTTTCCAATCCTAGGGTCATAATCCTACAGGCAACACAGTGCTCTGATACCATCTGTTAGACCCCTCCTTCATAAAGGAAAAGATCCCTGTGATTGCAATGCTAGTCCCTGGATCAATGCTAGCATCCACAGTTTAAGATGAAGTACACAGATACAAAGGTCGTTTATTACATTCATTCCAGAGGTAAAAACATAGTCTTTTACAACTCAGGGCCATAGGTCTAATACAAGAGTTTAAGGAATAAGTAAATAACATAAGTCTTCATCTTCATGTGCCATAGGCAAGCATGTTGAGTGTAGACTCATGACTCCTACTCATCATCGGAGTAACCTGCAACATCACAAGTTACAGCCACAGAGGGTCAATACTTTTGGAATAGTATTGGCAAGTGATACCTTAGTATATTTTAAGTGGACTATATTACTACATGCATTTTGGCTAAGTGTAGCTTGGCTTGCTTTGCTTGAAAATAGGTTTTACCTATTAGTTGAAATCACTAAGTTTCTCTTTATCAAAAACTTCCCAAGAAACCACCAATAGACATTGGGGTCCTTCACCCTTGTTCTCCACAAATTTTACTTAGAAGTTGGAATGATGAGATTCTTGTAGCTTCCATGTCTTGATGCTCAAGCTGTCCATTTCCTTGGACTAGGCAAAGTACTTAGGTTTTTCCATCTGCAGAGGTTGTGCACTTTCCCCACCAGACTTGGTTTCCCAAGACAGGACCTTTTAGAAGCCTTTCCTTAGTCATATGGACGCGCTCCAACCTATCATCCCAACTACCACCAACTGTCCAAATGACTAAGTTCTAGCAACCTATATGATCAAGGCAGAGCCCATATTGCCAAGTGGTTGCACTGTAAGCTTTCTCAACACTTGGCCTCCAAATCCCTTTGTGCCTGGGTGGCATACCACAAGTGAGATACACAACCCAAGTCCATGGCCTTGTGTAACCACTCAACATAACCCAATCTTTCCATTCCACCCAGGAGGTTCATTTGCCTTAGTAGTTTTATTAGGAAAACATGAGTCTCATGACTTAGAAATATTTTCATCACAGTAAGTATTCTCCAACCCTTGTTTGCTATATATCTAGGCTAAGCATGGTAAGATAATTTATCTTAGGAAAATTCCCTAACAATTTCTACAATTCCACACTACTTAGGATTTCCCAACTTTGCATTAGGCAAAAATAGCATGCAATACTTAGCAAAATATCTAATGCTAGTACAAAACATAGGGTAGAAATATTCATGAAAATATCACTTGTCTTGGTAGTGGGGAGAGTAGCACTCTTCACAATCACAATCACTAGCAAAATCTACACAAAAAGTATAGCATACAATTACACACAATTATATTCAATCAAAAATAATATGAATGCATGCATGCAAGAATTTACCAAGTGGTGATTTTGAAAATTCTACCAAGTATGCACATGTTTACAGAAACTTAACAAGTCACAAGTTTGCCAACTAAACTTATTTGGCACCTATACAATTTACCAAAATAAATCTATATTTTAAATAGTCTTAAAAATGTTTCTACAAATAAAGTCATTTTAACTGTTACTATTTGTTAAACAAATTGGATATTCAGAAAGATCTTGTTTCACTGAATCCAACGGTATAAAGTTTGTAAAATTCTAACGTGGCATTCAAAAGTTATAGCAGTTTGAAGTTTGGATCTAAATCAGGTTTAAATTCTGTTTTTTTTTAATTCACCCTAGCCACGCGTCGCAACCTCACTGGCGCATACCGCTTCGTGCGGATCGAGCTCTGCGGACCGCACGATCTAAATGAAATCTGGCGTCTCAGACACACGCGTACCTCTTCGCTCAGGATCTATCCAAGCCCTACGATGCAGATCCAACGGACCAGACTACCTAGCCACAATCTGGCGGCGCTAGCGGCACTAACTGGCGGCGGCGTGTCTGACTACAGTGGCGCCGATGTTCTACATCGCTCCAGGAAGCAGGAAGGTGCTTACCAGATTCGCCAAGACGTGCTGAAGCTTGTCGTGGTACTGGTTTGCGGAGGGGCGCTCGGAGATGGGCTCTGGATCTCGTCGGAGTTGCGTCTGGCGTCGGGTGGATGTTGTCGGAGTCGTTGCCGAGGTTCCGTGTCGCCCTAACACGAATCAGAGGGTTCAGGAAGTGCGCAAGACAGTTGCGAACACGCTGTGAAGGAAAAGGCAAGGGGCGCACTGGACTTACCGAGATTGGTCGCCGGAGTTGGGGTGGTCGTCAGGTGCTTACGGTGTCAAGCGAATACGGCGACCTGGGGCAATACAGGATGAGCTAGTGGGGTCAGGAGGTGCGCCAGGAGTTTACAAAGTGGCTCGAACAATCCAGAGGGGAAGGGGCGCACGGAGCTCACCTGAATCGATCGCCGGAGTTGCTCTGTCTGCGGCGGGTTTGAGCGAGTCGTGGGCAGCCTGGTGGCGTGAGTGTAGAATTGGCTGGGGAAAAATGACTGCGAGAAGGTGGGGATCTTATAGCCGGTCTCTCGACAGGAAACGCCCGAGGTTTAATGCCCAATTAAGCCGCGCCATTACCGGCAGTGACTGCCGCTGGGACGTGGTCGCGGGCGTGGTTTGAGGAAGACGATGACAGCGTGGACAGGGCCCGCTCGTCAGCGATGTGCGCGAAGTGAGTGCGGGGTCCGTCTGTCAGCGACTGGCTGTGTGCGTTCGCGCGTGAGAGAAGAAAAGAGAATTCCCAGGTGGGCTTGCTGGGCTGGGTTCGTTGTTGGGCCAGATATCTGGCGCGCGGCCCTTTTCCTTTGTTTATTTCTTTTTCTTTTTCTATTTTGATTTTCTGGTTAGATTTAGATATGAATTCAAATCCTTTTTGAATTCAAACAATTTTGGGGATTTTTGCAGGGTACTGTGGTTTCTAAAATCTTTTATTTAACCATGTGGTTATTCTGTAAGGGCTTGGTCAAACTTGGATTTCAAACACTAGAGGCTTTGCACCTGTTTTGAAAATGTTTGGAAAAGGGATTTTGAATTTCTTTCTAACTTTGAAATTGGCTAACCCTTCTCTTCCTAAACTTTTCCAATAAAGGGGCAAGCAAACAAGTTCCTAAACATTCAAGTTTCAAATGGTGTAGATCTTTTGAATTAAATCTGTCCACATAAAATCATAACATCAAAAGCTTATGTTTTTCTGAAATGATTTTTGAGAAAATCCCTAAATGATGATGAATGCAAGGATGATATGAATGAGTTTTGGAATATGAATTTAGGGATGTTACACCAACAGAGCAACCAGGGCGGCCCAAAGCTTCTCCCCTTCTCCCAGCCGCCACGAGCAGCAGTCCTTGGCCCACCTAATCCCAGGCCCTCATACCCCTTTGTGCCGCCTATCCGTCGTCTTCCTCCTTGCGTCAAGAAGCTCTGTGGTGCCGCCGCTGCCGTCCGCCAGCGTCATGATTCTCGCTGCCGCCAGCCATCTTTTGGAGAGGAGATAAGGTCGCCAAGGTGCCCTGCTTTGACCTCATCTTCATTTCCCCCTCTCAGCGACCTCCCTCTCTACGGTTCTTCAAACTCGAAACCCTAGCCGGAGAGAACCGCCGAATCGCCATCGTTCTGAGCCCCACTGAGTAGCATGGATAACACCATGAGCTTTTCCTCGCTTTGAGTTTCATCCTCGCTTTGAACCGAGTCGCCCAGAATGTACCACCAAGGCCCCTTCTTCCCCGAGCCCGACGCCGCTCACAGTCGCCATTGCCATCGATCCAGACCACGCCTCTCTGATCTAACCCCTTCTTTGTGTTCCTGATGAGCTTCCCGTCCTCCTGGACCAACCCGCTGCCTCTCCCTCTCTCTGGTTCACCATCTCGCCGAGCACTGACGCCGCTCACTGCCACATGTTGCTATTAACGTGGCTTCGTCTACCAAAACAAGGCGGTGCCGCCACCAGTAGGCTTCCCTTGCTTGCCTCGTTCAAATATTCTAGGTCCCGAGCCTGTGCATGTGCCGAAACGGCCGCTCCGACGATCACCTGAGCCGGCCGGCCATGGTTGACCCTATCAACTAGAAAGTGGGCATAGCCCACCTACATGGCCTCCTATGTGGCATGCGGGCCCAACGGCCAGCTACTAAGGCTACACCTAGCCTCAGTGCAAAAAGAACCAAGCGTCTCTGATGAACTCATGTTGACGTCAGCCTAGCGTAATAATTCATTTAATTGGTTTAATGATTTCAGAAAATGGTATAATCTTATAAGTTCAATAACTTTTGATTTATAAGTCAGAAAAATACAAATAATATATCAAAATGTTTAGAAAATAAGATCTATATCATAGCATCAACATCATGCGCTGTTAAACAACTTCAATGAAAAGTTCAATTAGAATAATCAATTGAACCCCATAGGTGATCCGGAGGTTCTCCCTGTTTTAGGGTTTGCACCACTCGGACCCTGTTTAAAATGGTCGAGCATGTTTTAGGAGTTCATTTCAATACTATTTAACTTTTCATATCATCATCATTGCTTGAGCACTACATTGATGCCAGGTGTTGATTGTTTCCATTTCTTTCCGGTATTTGGTTCTTCCCGGTAGAATACGAGATCGATATCAAAGTCCGAGATCAACACCACCGAAGCTTGAAGATCAATACTGGACCAACTGTAACCAAGTCAAGTACTAGATGTTCGAAGCTTTCCTTTCTGGTTATCAACAGGGAAAGAATAGCAAATCCCCACCATTATACAATGCTATGATTTCGAAAGCATTTCAATTCTTGCCATGATGCATATGATTCTACTGTGGTATTTTATCTACAGATAAAGTATATTATTTATTGCATTGCTCTCTTTGAGCTTATATTACCTGATCCACTGCTTCTAGCATAACTAAGTTTGTCTTGTGTGCACTGCTAAAGCTTATATCCATGTCCTGCTTAGCCATGCTTAGTTATTGAGTCTGGTTCATCCAGATGATGTATCAGATGTAGAGAGTCTAGTATACCAGGATAACATGATGAGATGAGATCAATCATAAAGGTTAAATGTGCTAAAGCTTGTATGGGAGGCCATGGTGGGATGTGGTTTTTGTAGTCCCATGCTCGCTACCACTAGGAACCGAGTTCTTTCCTTTGGAACCGAGACGAGTGTACAGCCACACAGGGCTGGGAACCCCTTGATTGACTAACTTTCCTACTAGATTCCATGAGTCACATAGTTCGGGCATTTCATTCGACATATGCATTCTGGTTGTTCTCTAAGGCGGTGAAGGAGGTGCATTCATAACATGTAGGGAAGTGTGGCCGTGGTTGCTTGGGGTAGATAGCGCCCCTGGTAAACCAACTTCGCCTCACATCTCTAGGGACCATCTTCGGGATTTGACCCGTTACTGTGGAACCATCCTGAGGGTGTGACTCATGGTCTTAGTGAAAACATGGTAAAGGTCGTGACCAACCACCCTTTGTAGGCCTTCCAAGGAAGAGAGCTAAAACGTTGGCATTGAGAGTCGGTTGGTACGTGTAGGTAAAGTTGTACACCCCTTGCAGGGTAAAATATTTTCTAAAACCCGTTTTCAAGGTTATGAACGCTTGGTGACCGAATTATAAGATCATAGAGAACTACAACCTAATCGGAAAACTTGGCACATCAACGTGTGCTTAAGGATGCTTCCTCATGGGTACGAGGGGGTGATCCTAGTTGAGAGTTAATGATGACTTGGTGAATATCGATATGATGATCAATACTTTGGAGATGTCGCTCTCTTATCTCCTTTTAAAATATTCCGATTAGACGACCATCTTCTCTCTCTTGTCTTATAAACAAAGATAGCTTTACGCAAAACTGCCTCACCAGCCATAAGTCTTACTGAGTACACCTTGTAGCAGAGTCAATGTTCACCTGGTAGTCTTGCTGAGTACACCTTGTAGCAGAGTCAATGTTCACCCGAAGACGAGTTTTGTACGACGTTCACACTAACGAGTAGCCTCGGGTTCCCGGCCGACAACCTGGAATCTATGGGCTAGGACGTCATCGTTATGCTTCAGGCCTCTTAGGCCATTTTTTAAGTTTGCTATATTTAATAGCATAATTTTCCTTTCGTTGTTTGATGTTTGTGGTCAGTGACCTCTGCTTGTAATAATTTGGTTCTCTGCTCAGTTATAAACTTGTTGTAATAATTTTTGTGTCGTAGGGTCACTATTGTGTTACCGATTCTCTCACTGGATATCCTCGAGCACTAGGTTAGGATTATGTCAGACGGAGGTCTAGGATTTGTCTAGCCCTAATCTCGAGGGTGTCATAGTGATGAATTCAGACAATACTTGGTATTTTATCGCTTTTTGATTCTCGTACGTGATATCTCGAGGGGATATCTCAATGTCCCAAAGAGAGACACGACATGTAGCTTCTGGATTATTCAGGATGTTGGAGAGAGGGGACTCATTGACAACTACTATCTGGTGCTCTGAGAAATAGTGGCGCAGTTTCCGCGCTGTCATAAAGACACCGTGTGCGAGCTTCTGATAATGCGGGTACCTTTGCTTTGAAGGCGATAGAACTTCAATGAGGTAATATACTGGCCTTTGGACACCATGAGTTGATGACTGCAAGTGCAAAGACTATTTGTAGCTAGTTTCGAAATAAAGATATCGATCCTACAAGGAGCAGTAGGCAAAATACTAAAATGCTTTGAACTAAAACTAAACGAAGTACTTTGAGGAATAATTATAAGTTGCAATAAAAGTAGAATTGTTTTTGGGTTTTTGGTTGGTTGAAACAGTAAAGTAAAGTGAAGTAAAACTTAATGCAGAAAATAGTAATCGCGTGCATAAGAAACATTGAAACTACAATAGGGGAAAGGCATTCTTAGGGAGTGGTGGATACACCGCTAGCAATTTAGACCAAGTGATCAAGATTATTATAGCGAATATTCTCATGATATGAATGTATGTGAGAGGAGCTCCATATATGAATGATGAGGCAGCAATCACTGCTCACACCATCCTTCATAACCACAACTGACGGATAAACGACATCAATCGTATTACCCTGCTATTAAGAGATTTCTCCCGCGGCATGGACATGGCTTAAAGATTTCTCCTTGATTCCCCAAGTTAGTATGTAAAGGATGACAACGAATTTATAGTCACAGTAAGTGCTATCATCCCTCCGTCTACCAACAAGTAATCCCCTTCATCGAGTCCCCACAAGAGGCAAATATTGAGTGGCACGCTTCACCCAACATCAAGATGAAGACAATTAACACATACATATAATGATGTATAACATAATAATCTCTATATCATCTCAATCATATACTAGGGTTTCTCCATCTCCCTAAGAACTAAAGATCTACTCAGACATGGAGGCAATCAGCATCATGACAATGGTAATGGAAAGGATTATCAATGAATAGTACTTGTATACATCTACAACTAGTGCAAGAATTACAACAAGGTCTAGATGGGATGGATGGAGGTGATGGTGGTGATGAAGATGTAGCGGTTGATGAAGATGGAGATCGATGCCTTGGCCTCCCAAATCTGCTTAGAGCGAATATGAATCCCTAGGGCAAGTTCCCCCTCCAGATCCCTTCCGGAGGTGAGGTTTTCACAATTTCTGGGTGTTCTGTATGTCTTATCCCGGAACCAGTTGCACGGGGTGAAACTATTTGAGGAGGCGGAGGCGGCACCAACTATACAGAGGGAACTATACGGCAGCCCACCATATAGTTGGTCGTCAACTCTTCTGTCTCTGCTTCTCGCTTCGGGTTTTCTTCTGGTATTATTAATATTCCCCAAATAAGCGATTTACGTAGTTTTTGTCTCCTTTTCTCTCCAGTACAACTGCTCCAAGAATTGTGTCCATTGAATCCATCGTCTTATCTGATACTGGTGAAAATAAGCATAAAAAGTGCATTCGAACACCGTAAAATACCAAAATCCTACATCTACAATGCAAAATAATAATGTAAAACATGATGCAAATATGCACTCATGAACTTCCCCAAGCTTAGACTCTTGCTCGTCCCAAGCAAGTTTAGCTTAATGGATGTGATCCTCATTATTCATGAAGCTGATTCGATAAAATAAGTGAGGCAAATGCAGTATGTGTTTATCATAAAGGATACATATAAATAAGTCCATGAGTACTACTTTACTCGAACCATTCGAATAATACTAGCAGTCTTTCACACCTTAGAAATTAATAGTTCACAAAAGATTGTTCTCCACATGATGTAAAAGTATTCAGTTCAACCGAATGAGTTAGTGAGGTGGTCCCAAGTGTTTTTTAGGATTAACATATTTACTTGGGATTCAAAATCTCAAACGTCTCTTTGCCTTGCTACAATATGGTGGTATATGCTTATTTTCTCTTTGCACATTCGCTCCTTTTCTTCATCTTTATTTTTCTTCTTTTTCTATATATATTTGTGCTCACACTTTTCTTTAAGTGATGTGCAAAGGAGCTAGCCATATATTCCACTTCATATATGAATTTCAAAGGTTAACGGTCTCAATTATCAAATTCCAAATATATATGAAGCATCTTTATAACTTGAGTATTCTACCTCAAACTTGTTCTCACTCTATTTGATAGCACTTATAATTTCCTCCTTTATTCAAGTTTTTCTTTTTTTTTCTTAATTAATGGGATAGTTTCTTCTTTTTGTAAATCAAACCATTGGCCTACAACATATTGATCAAACTATCTTTATATGTTCCATTAATACCAATGGTGTGGAAGACTCCTATTGCTACTATCAAGTGCAAGTAAAATCATACTCAAGCAATTCATATATCTAATGAGACAAACTCAAACTCAATAATGCTTCATATATTATAATAAACTCAGAATTTCATAAATAAGATCAACTATTCCTGAAGGGAATCCTAATGATGCAATCTTTATTTCTAAACTCGAGGTTAATGCAAAACTGAAAGTAATAAACTTATAAGATTGATTACAAGGTTTTAGAGATCTCCCCAAGCTTGGAATCAAGCCAGGAGGGATCAAATAACTCCTTGCTGGTACCTATTCCTCCTCCTGGGTGGAAAGAGCATTGTCTTCCTCTCCTGGGTTGCTAACGTTAGCCACGCTTGCGAGGAGGATGCTAAGCTTGGCCATGTCGTATTGAAGCATCAAAATTTTCCTCTGAAGGAATTTCTTCTCATCTGTAAACTCAAAAACAGTTTTAATCAAGAAACCAACTCTACCGATGTCATTGACCTTTTTCTCAAGGTCTTTGCTCATCATCCCGTAGGAGTCAATTCCTTCTCCAATAGTTTCAACACATGCTTTTGAAGCTTTTTCCAACTGACAGATCTTATCATGAATCTCATCTTGCCACACCTTCTTTTTTTTGAATATTTACTATAGGGGAGCCCCCCTACAGTAAATAAAAACTATATTTATTAAATAAAACCAGAAAGTCTTATGTACAATCTACCAAACTAATACAGAAGGTAAATACAAAAAATAGAAAGAAAAATATACATAATTTACAATAATGTAGCAATCCAGGAGTTGAATACATAATTTACAATAATGCTAAAATTTCTTTAACCCATCCAATATAAATATCATCAAACCCCTTGCACTTCAAGATTCTAATTATTGCATCATGTTCAATTGTGTCAAAGGCCTTTTCAAAATCCAATTTTATAACCACGGTCTGTTTTTTTTAAGCATGGCATTGATGTAGGTATTCAAAAGTCCATCCCAAACAATCTTGTATTGTTCTGCATTTAATAAAATCATATTGGTTCTCATGAATACACCTTTTAATTTGCTTTTGTAACCTGTTTGCAGCCAAATTTGTTAAAAACTTGAGACATGTATTTGTAAGGGAAATGGGTTTGAAATCATTGACAGACTCAGGAGAGTTTTTCTTAGGGACCAGGGTAATGAAAGAACCATTAATGCTTGCAAGAGGGGTTTGGCCTTTGTGAAAATCATGACATAACTTAATGAAGTCATCTTTAATTATGTGCCAACACTTCTTCACAAACATCCCATTAAAACCATCAGGCCCTAGAGCTTTATCAGTTTTCATATACTTAACAACATCTTCAATTTCCTCTGTACTAAACTCCTCAGATAGACAATCCAGACCATCCACCTTTGAGACAAAATCAGATATAGCAGCTCTGCATTCAGTAGGGAAAGAAACCCCCATTCTGTTTTTATAACAACTCCATAAAGCCTCTGCCTTCTCCTTATGTTGGACCAAAATATTTCCATCTTCATCCTTAATTTGGTTGATAACATTGCTCCTATATCTTTTATTTGCTTTAGCATGGAAGTATTTAGTATTTTCCCCTCCAAACTTGACCCATCTAATTGTACATCTGTTTTTCCAGTAAATATACTGAGTGTTGAGGAGATTTTGAGATGTAATTTAACAATATTTCTAAAATTAAACTCAGGTTTACTTAGGGGCCTCTTATCTTCAATAACATCCAAATCAAGTATACATTTGTTGCATTTATCAATCAGGACCTTAATGTGTGACAATCTTTTCCCCCATCTTTTCAAGGCATATCTGAGATTTTTAAACTTTACAGTAATGATATTAGCAATAGGTCCCTGCCTAACAGGTTGCTTCCAGGCTTGTTCCACTACATGAAAGAAACTAGGCTGTTCAATCCATATATTCTCAAACCTGAAAATTTTTGCTCTTGGGATTGTGGTAGAAATACTGACCACACAAGGTACATGGTCAGAAGTTGATTTTGATAAAGAATTGACCAAAGTGTTTGGGAATTTCAAGGTCCATCCAGGAGTTGTAAAAAACCAATCCAATTGTTCTACCAAAGGATTCTCTTGCATATTTGACAAAGTGAAATTTCTTCCCTTTAAAGGCAGTTCTAACAAACCAAGATGACGAATGATGCTGTTAAAAAGGAAGATATCATTTAGATCAGCCCCATCCTTATTTATATTATCCAGTGATCTGATAAAGTTAAAATCTCCCAATAATAACAAGTCTTCATCGTGTGGGATATTGAGGTCATATAGCCATTGCACAAACAAATCCCTCTTCAAACCTCTACAAGGCCCATAAACAATTACAAGTGTCCAGTTATCTGAATTATGGGTTGAAGAAAACTTGATTTTTATTGCAGAGTCAGTGGTTTCTATTAAAGTAACCACAAATAAAGAGCTATTCCATAACACAATTAGTCCACCAGAGGCACCAACAGAAGGAACAAAAGCAAACTAGTCAAACCGCCTTGGACAGAATGTTTTGATAAAGGAATGATCAAAATCTTCACATTTTGTCTCTTGAAGACAAACAACTGAGCAATGACTTTCATTAATTTTGTTATACACAGGTAGTCTTTTATCTTTATCATTTAAACCTATGACATTCCAACATAGCACCAACCAATCAAGATTTATAGTAGAAAAGTTATCCATTGGAAAAACTTTGTGAAAAACAACCATCTGGTATGCCCAACAAACCAGAAACAAAGACAAGGCACCAACTTTAGGCAGTAGATGCAAACTGTCACAGATAAAGATACATCATGAAAACCAGATAGCTGATGTTGCCAAAACACACCAAAATACCACATGACCACCAGAAGTTCATTACAAGGATATAATAGTATGAAACACTAGAGACTTAGACCCTGGACCACACTGGTAAGTGAAAGTATCACTCTTCTTTGGGAACATTCTTGGTCTTGTTGGATCAAGGATCATCCATAAGCTTTTCATGTGAGAGCTCTTCTGGTGGGATTTCTAACTCCTTGCTTGCCATTTGAAGAACAGGAATTGGTACGAACAATTCTATTGGCTCCTGGATTGGTTTGGCAGACATTGCCTTCTTTTTTGGCCTTGGAGTTTCAGCTGTAATGCATACTTTAAAACCAGCATCTCTATTGGCAGCTCTTGCACTCCTTCTTACTAGGTAACTTTGAATTTGATCATCATCCCTACCCACGAAAAGAGGCTTAAGATGCACAGGTTTTTTAGACTTTGCAGCACTTCTTGTTACTCTAGTTGAAGGTTCGGTGTATGCCTTTCTACTCCTCTTGGGAACACTAAGAGGGGAAGCTTTAAAGGCCACAGGGATAACTTGTTGCTCATTGGTGTTTGCTGAGGTACAACAACTATTGACTGATCTGACCTTTATATTCATCCTGTGAGTAGCCTTCTCATGATCCCAGGAGACAGAAAACTCACATTGGATATTGAAAGCAGATGACCAATTTCTTTTTTCCAAAACTGATTAACTAACAAACAAGAAGGATCAACCTGCTTATAGTAGTGAGGGATTATAAATTGCAGCAACTTATTCATCTGCATGCTGGGTGGGATCACAGGACCATATGAAGCAGAAAGAAGCATGCTTTCCACAGGGGCAATCCTAACATGGTTTATTATGAGTTAATTGTGTGCCATCACAATATCATTGTTAAAAGAACCCCTTGAATCATTAGATCCATCAATGATAATGGAATCATCAACTTGCTCCACCTCTTGTTCCTGGTGTGCTTCAATATCCTGATTCTGATGTTGCACCTCATCCTGCATATTGTCTGGCAAATCTTGAATTTCAGGCTGAAAATTTCCACCTTGGTTATGTGGCCCTTGTTCATGATTATGATCCCACCCAATTTCAGGGTATTGAGGTCCAACAAAGTTGTTAAAATTCATATGCATGTGACCAAGCATGGGATGATGGTTACCATCAAAAGGCATTGGGTCTTCATCATTGGGCAGGCCATCAGAAAATTGAGTTGACAAGATATGACAGACTGCAGTTCATCCTTCCCTCACTCCACCAACTGAAGCATAATTACCAAACACAACATCTCTAGGAACCTTTGTAACAACTGGGTAAGAAGCATACACCTGAGTTCTTTCAAGTACATTGGGGTCTTGGTGCCAATGCAGAAATTTACCAAAAGTGCCAATAGAATTAGCAATGTCATAACCGTTGCTATAATCTAATGGCAAGCCAAGAAACATTAACCACCCAGTACTGAATCCTACTTCAGCTATGTGATTTTTCATAACATCATGCGCTAAAAAACGAACAAAAGTACCATTCTGAAGCTGAAACGGAGGATGATCAATCAAAGCTGATCTTGCAGCCTGACTGTGAAGCACAAACAGACCAACTCCAAACGGACACGGCTAAACTTCCTCAATAGCCTTATGCAACTAATGAACAATGAAATCCCTGACCTGCTTCCTCCATAAGGCTTCATGTTGCGGCGGCGGAGCTGGCATCAACTCAGCAATGAAAATATGATCGTGAAGGCGGGGCGGCACCATCGAGGGAGTGTAGTATGTCCTCGGCAGTCTTGTCGGACCACCATCGATAATCTGATGCCCTTCAGGAATCCACCTAGTCAGATCCATCGGAAAGTTCGCCATTGTCACCGGGAGGATCTTTGGCAGTAGATTTGAGGTAGTGTTTGTTTGCAAAGGCAAAGAGTCAGAGGCAATGCTCGAGGAGGACAAAGAGGATATCGAAGCTGAAGAGTCCAGGCACTGTTCAACCTTGTCTGTACTAGACTCCTTGTCTAAGCCAGTAGATGAATTTTTTTATTTGGAACCCAACGTTTACCAAAGTGACTCTTGAAATTTAGACAATCCTTTTTACGTGACCATAGAGAAAGCAAGTCCGGCACCGAATATCATTGACACATTGAGATGTGTTATGGCCCATGGAAAGACATCTGCCACAATTGAGCACTTTATAAACCATGTCATCAATCATTTTTTTCAAAAGCATCATCCTTATCAGAGCTATTATTATTGATAACAGAAGGATGAACAGAGATGTTTTTTGAAGATTCCCCTAGCTCCACAGAAGAAATGGTACCAAAACTTATGTTTGACAAAGATCCCTGCAAGGCAGTAGGTAGAATAACACCATATTTGTTTCGAATTTGGGGACAATCATATCCAGCTTCCATATAACAAATAGCCACTTCTTTACTAGACAGATATTCATAGCCTTCACAAGCATCATAACGTTCTACTATAGCAAAGGAGATCCTTTTGCTCACCTGATGATTAAGATGTCCAATAGGTGACTTACGGATACTTGATGCAGCCAGCTTTTTCTTCAGTACATTTAAAGCCCGATCAGTTTGTTTCTTATTAGGACTAATCAATGTCCAACCTTTATTGCATTCATTTTGCCAATCAATGAATTCCCTCCTCCATAAAGGACCTCCATTGCTCCATAAATGAAAGAAACATTTGAACTGCTTGCAAGAAAACGAACGTAGTGCATAAATCATGAAACCAACAAACTTAGAAGAAACAGAGAACCTGAAAACCCTATCAGATAACTGAGAGACTGCAAGCTCCTAGCTAATTCCACCAATACAAGATTCCAAGGCCTGACTAAAAAAATAATCTTCCAATTTAAACGTTGATCGGCCAAATGACACCACCATTAGAAAATGGTTAGGCTTTCCTAAGGGATGAACTGTTGAACCGAACTTGATCTTCACATCATTTTTGAAATCATATCCTAGAGAGTAGTCCAGATTCATAGAATTATGTTCCATATGTTTCTGCGGAGAGGGTTCAGTGCTACCAGAAGTAGGCTCAGAAAGACCAGAAAGAACCGAAATAATGTGATCCGATATCTTAATAGTAGATCCAATCCGAATCATTTCTCCATCAACCAAGAATTTCCCCCCTAAAGGAGATCCCTTGGCATTCATGAGAACAAGCCAATCAGAAGGTTTCTAGAGATGCAACTCACCATCATACGCCTTCAAATGCCCACGATCAAGATCCTTCATCGTGGTGTAGGAGACTTTCCATCGCTAAGTTGGAGGGATCATCAGGGAAAGGGGGACCAAAAAACCTATAGGGATGTAGAGGGGGTGTGGTGGAGTTGGTGATCAGAGTAGATAGGGGAGATCACCAGAGATCAGGGAGATCGCCGGTGAGGAGGGTTTTAGGGTTTAGGCCGTGGGGTGGTTGCCATTCCTTGCCCCTCTTCCGTTTTTGCCACACCTTCTTGGGTTGGAGAGGTGGCGGACTAAGAGGAAGTACATAATAAGATCCTATCTTGTGAAGGTAAGGATTAGGGAGACACTTATCCTTGCTCCTCCTCTGATCTTATTGACGCATCATCTCCATCCTTTGCAGGAACATGTCCTCCCAATTTGGGACAGGTTTGATCTCTGAGCTGGATGACGATGGTGCTTCCTTTGGTTCCACCTCCTCGATCCTCTTCACGGGCTTCTCTTCCTTCTTCTTCCAAACCTTGTTTACATGGAAAGGCTGCATGGCTTCGCTACACGGATGTTGTTACAAGGGGGTGTATGGAGATGGCGATGGTTTTTTGAGGCTGGAGGCCGTTGCTCTGTGAAAACTTAATGAAAAAGGTTAGATGCAACCATATTTAAAAGGGGAGGTCAAAATCCCTAGGCGCCAGGCTTAACGAGCAAGTATACGGGCGCGGGTCGTATAGATCCCGCCATATAGTTGCAGAACCGACTATATATTTTTTATTTTCTAAGGCGATAACAACTATACGGCCGCAACTATACGGCTGGGAGGTTTCCTCCCGCCGTATAGTTGGTCGTTAACCTTTCTGTACCTTGGCATAAAAATATGAGAATGTGGTGAACAACTATATGGTCACAACTATACGGACGAAATTTTTATTCCTGCCGTATAGTTGGTCGTTAAGCCTGCAGTACTAAGGAATAAATTTTTGGAGATGGTGTTGATAACTATACGGCCGGAACTATACGGCTGGAATTTTTATTCTCTTTGTATAGTTGGTCGTTAAGTTTTCTGGAATCACCAAAAATTACCTGTTTCTCAGATAATTCTTTATTAGTCTAGAACTTAATGAAATACCAAGTTTTGACAGAAGAATGACAGCTTAAATTTCTGACCAACATTATCATTGATTGAGCTAAAATTTATCATGACCAAATTTCTTTTATTTCTCAAAAGCTTCATGTGTTCCTTATTCAATCTCAAACTTAACTAAAACTTACCTCAGAAATTTTCAAAACTTACTCGTCCCTTTATTTCACATGGGTTGCCTTCCATTAAGCACTATTTTATGGTCCGTAGCTTGACCATAGTGTTGCTTAATTTGTCTCGATCTTCTCCTTCTTCCAGTCTCCATTCCTTCCATATTTTTGATCAATCAACTCTTTTGGAGTAATTATTCACATGGTGCTTGCACTTATATCTTCTTTTGCACGATAATGCTTCAAACGTTATCCATTCACTATCCATGAAAGAGAAGGTGTCTTCCCCTAGAGCTTCACTGCCCCTGAGGCATAATCTTCTTCAACTACATAGGGGCCTTCCCACTTTGATCTGAGCTTTCCTGGAAATAACTTAAGACGAGAGTTATAGATCAGAACTTTACCTCCACTTTTAAAGACCTTATCCTCTATTTTTCTATCATGCCATCTTTTTTACTTTTTCCTTAAATAGTCTAGCATTTTCATCAGCCTCACTTCTAAACTCATATAAAGCATTGATGTCGAATAAACGTTTTTCTCCTGCTGCCTTGAGATCATAGTTTAAACTCTTGATTGCCCACAAGGATATATATTCTAATTCTAAAGATAGATGGCACGCCTTACCGTATACCATCTTATATGGTGTCATACCCATCGGATTTTTAAATGCGGTGCGGTATGCCCAAAGGGTGTCATTTAGCTTTTATGACTAATCTTTTCTTGATTTATCCATTGTCTTCTCGAGTATGGTCTTAAGTTCTCTATTCGAGAGTTCCACTTGACCACTTATTTGGGAATGATATGGTGAAGCAACGCGATGAGTTACTCCATAGTTTCCGAGGATTTTCTTGAAAGTTCCCTTCATAAAATGAGAACCACCGTTAGTAAATAAAAATTTAGGAACTCCAAACCTAGGGAATATGACAGCCTTGATCATCTTCATGGAAGTGGCTGCATCTGCATGGTTAGTTGGGATTGCTTCAACCCATTTAGTAACATAATCGAAAACAACAAGAATGTGAGTATAAGCATTTGATTCTATAAAGGGTCCCATGTAATCCATTCCCCATACATCAAATGGTTCAATTATAAGACTATAATTCATTGCCATCTCTTGTCTTCTGCCTATATTACCTCTTCTCTGGAAAGCATCACAATACTCCACATACCTTTGTGCATCTTTGAACAAGGTGGGCCAATAGAATTCAGATTGAAGTACCTTTTCCGCTGTTCACCTGCCTACATGATGTCCTCCATAGGGGCTTCCATGACAAGCTTGCAAAATTGCACTCATTTCATGGTTAGGAACACACTTCCGAATCATTCCGTCAGGTCCATGTCAGTAAAGAAACGGATCATCCCAAAAGTAATGTCTAAGATCATTAAAGAATTTCATTCTTTTGTTTGTTGTTATACCAGGGGGTACAAATTTTACTGCTAGATAATTAGCATAATTTGCATACCATAAATCAACTACTTCAATTTTTGCTAAGTATTCTCCCGGAAATGACTCATTTATAGGTACGGGGTCGATAATTATTCCTTCCATCCTATATAGATGATCTGCAACTGGATTATCCTTACACCTCTTATCTACTATTTGTAAATCATATTCTTGTAATAATAATACCCACCTAATCAACCTAGGATTTGCATCCTTTCTAACAAGTAGGTGACGCAAAGCTTGGTGATCTGTATGAATTATTACTCTAGAATTAATAATGTAAGATCTAAATTTGTCACAGGCAAAAATTATAGCAAGAAACTCTTTCTCGGTAGTAGCATAATTTTTATGAATTTTATTAAGAGTCCTACTGTCAACACCCGGATTTTTAATCCCAGATGCGTGTTATGCCATACATCGCAATCCCAGGATTACCATTATTGCGAGACATAACAGATTGGATATCACAGTACCTCATCCATTACAAATCATAATTAAGGTCTTACAACAATTAAAGGATCTCATGATACAGTCTTAATACAAATCAAGCAGCAAAATAACGAAATAATAACGATAGAGTAGGCGAGACTCCATCTTCATGGTCACAGGTAATGCTGACGATGGGAGATGATCCTAGTTGTCGTAACCTTCCTGCTGTGCATCCTCCTGATAGTCCTTTTCATAGTATGGCCACGGGAATAGCCAGGGACAAAGCCATGAGTACTCTTTAAGTACTCACAAACTAATACTAGCAAGTGAAGTGGTTTTTGAGTAGGAAATACTAAGCTCTAGCTTGTTTTGAAAAAAGCCAGATTTATCTCTACTGAGTTCAGAAGCAAATAAAGCTAGTTGAAAGTTTTGTAACACCTAAATGGGAAATTGAATTTCATATCACAACCCTGTTGTGGTCAAGTCAAAGTCATGATTCATTTCATAAGTCATTTTGAAACATCTGACGACGGAACGGTATGGCCACTCCAACCGTCCATATCCGCGGACGCGGCTATTCGAATAGTTTGACACTCTGCATAGGTGGTACACTTTCACCACAATATTCGATACATCTGTCAGGAACAATCCTGAATTCACCATACTCAGTATGCGGATAATCAATCCTAACCTTTCAATTACACGCCCTAGTATAAGCACCTCTCCTGTGAGTTTGGCCTCCCAACCATGACCAACTGTCATCTTGGGTACTGCACAGGTGGACAATCTTCACAAGGTAGCCTCAGCTCAGACCTTGGCCGCAAGGGAACCCATACTAAGGTATATAAACTTCTAGTCAAGCCCTACCCAAATTTCGGGTATTGTGGTTGTACGGTAAAATTGGAATGGTATCGCATCCAAACAAACATCAGTTTTATAAAGGGCTAAGGCTTATGCCTTAACATTTTCATCATCAAAATCATCTGGTATTCAAGAACACATGTCAAAGCATTTCAGTAGAATGACTCATCATTCTAAGGTTTTCATAACCATTTTTCACCAAGTATTCCCATCTAAAGTTGATCAAGTTTTATGCTTAGCACTAGCATCTACAAGTGGGGGTAAACACTAATGAGGGGTGGTAAACTAGTGGGGATGATCTAAGTTCAATCTCATGCCTCGGGATGACATCAAGATTATCTAACTCAGGCCAAGTTTTATGCTCTTTATGCTACCTTGAAATATCTTTCTAAAATCTACAAGTCACTAAGTAACTCTAATAGAAAACTTTGATAAAGAAACAAAATAACTAAGCTTGCAAATAAAACTAGGATTGGGTATCAAGTGGTGTAAGCTTGCAAGTAAAACTTGCATGGTTTAGCTTGCGAAGATAGTAGTAAAAGCTTGCTAAGTTGCAAGTGTTAGCTTGCATAGGTAACATGCAAGTGGTAGCTTGCCTTGTGCAGAGAAGTGGTTGAAGTTCTCCTCGGTTTCTTCCTTGTAGTATTCTCCTTCCTCCTCGTATCCTTGGTCGGTACTAGCGTCTATAAATAAATACGAGGTACACAATCACCAAACAATACTTAACTACTTTATTTATCACACCAATGTTTTCACTAGATGATCTAGCATCATCACAAACATTACAAAGGTTAAGGCAATAGTTTTATTTCCTTTATTTTAGAAAAGTAATTTGTACTCATTGAAAAACTACTTAAGATTTAATATTCTCCAACAAAAACATGGATCATGTTGACACATGTCATCACCACATGTTTCAGTACTTGGGAATGTGATTTAAAGTGGTGTCACAATTTAATAAGGTTTAACCTTTTTATTTTAATTAAATAAAGTGACTAGAATTGCCTATGAGGCATTCTTTTATTGCTTGTCCATTATTTCTGCAAGTAAACCAAGATATTTTTATATATTCAGCAAGGACTAGTTAAATATGATTTTTGAGAGTGGAATCAACTCAAAAGATTTTGTGGTTGAATTTTGAAAAATGTTTGAATGCAGAAAAGCTTCTGCCTTGTTATATTTACTATAGGTGATCTACAATTCCAAATGAATTGAATCAAACGGGCATGGATTAGGAATTCTAGTAACTTTCTAACAAAATTGGTTTCATGCAATTTGGTTCAGTGAATCGACCTGGGTTGATTTTTGAATCTAGGTACAAAACTAGGTTTGAAACTAAATTAGAAAATATAAATTCAAACTAACTGGGTTACGCGGGATGTTAGCTAGGCTGGCCCATGGCGCACAGCATGCGCGGGAGTTAAGTGAAAAACCCCACCAGTCAGCGAGACAAGGGGTGCGAAGCGGTACGGGGTGATCTAGACCGCACGATCAAACTCTAATCGAATGGCTGGGACCTATCGTCTCCGTCGGGCAACGCCGGCGAGACAGAACCCTAGCGCGGCCAGTAGGGGTCTATGGGGGCTCACCGAGGCTCAGGCGAGGGTCGGAAATGGGGCGAACAACGAAGTCGACGACGGCAAACCTCCTGGTACCGGTGGCTTCTCCTGGGGCGGCTCCAATCGCTGGCTCATTTCTTCCTCCTCTGTGGCAGACTCCGGCCAAATTCCGGTGATGTGCTTCTCGCCTTTCTCCGAGAATGAGTGGGGGTGGTTCTGATAGAGAGGGGAGTGTGTTGGTGTGAGGAAATCGAGCGGGGTGGCCTCTAATTATAGTGCCACGAGGGGACCGAAGGGTGTGGGTGGAGCTCGTCGTGGTCGTCGGCACAGCGAGCTACTAGCATGGGCGAAGATGGGGGCGGTTTTGTTCTTCCTGACGAAGCTCAACGGCATGGTCTCGAGGTGTGGGGCGGTGCGAGACGGTCAGAATGCTACGGTGCTCTAGGCGGGTCCGACGGGCATTTTAATGGCGCACCGCGGCTACGGGTCGCGCGGCGGAGAATGGGGTTGTCTGGCGATCTCCTGGGATGGTGGAGATCACGCTTGCACGTGGCGAGGGCGGCGCGCGGTATGTGGGCGTGTGTCGAGTGCGGCGCTCTGGAGCACTCTCCACATGCTCGCAGAGAGGTTGGGCACACTCGGGTTGAGTGGTCCAGGGGCTGGCAGTGCGTTTGCGTTGGACAGGGGGTGGCGGTGGATGGTGGTCAGTGTCCCAAACATGGTGGCTAGGCTTGGTGCTGCTCCTAGCTTGCTATCGACCAAGGGGTGGCAGGTTGAGCTCGGCATGCTCACCATTGATGGCAATGGCAGGCTCACAGTGGTTCTAGAGCTTGTTAATTGAGCTAGATGATCTACTGAGGGTGTGTTGTGAGCTAGAGAGGGGACAAGGTTGGCCAAATCACTGCTCCCAATAGTGTTTGTTGTTTGTTTGATTTGTGTTTTCAAGGTGTTTGATAAAATGGCCGGAAGAGATTTGAATTTGAATTTTTGGTTCAAACTTGGTGGGTGCACTAGTTACATACTAGGTAGTCTCTGGTTAGTTGGTTTTGTCAAGGTGCACTGGTTTGGTTGGTTTTTGAGAATTGGTGATCTTCACATATGATATAGATTCAATTTTGAATTGTCATTTGAATCAAGTTTCCAAATGTTTCTGTAAGTTTTAAAGGTGGGATTTGGTTCACTTTTACTTGGTCTAGCAAGGGGTGAAAAGAAATGGAAATGTTTCTGTTTGAAATCTTGGACTAGAAACACCCAAAGTGTCCTAGTGAGAAAGATTGGCAAAAATGACCACTTGCTTTATTTGGTTTGTTTTTTATTTTCTCTTGATTTGTTTCTGCTTGGAAATGTTTTAGATGATGTTGTTTTCATATTTAAACCATTCCTTGCTATTCAGATCAATCACACAAGTCCATTCATGCATTCATACAATCATCACTTACACACATGCATTCATATGGTGTTAATTAACAAAAGTTTTTTTAACCCTAATTTTGATGATTGGAATTTGATAATCATTGATCAATATTTTTGGGATGTTACAAACCTCCCCTCCTTAAACAAAATCTCGTCCCAATATTTGAGAAAGAAGAAAAAGAAAACTAGGATTTAAAGAGATCGGGAAACTCCGTCTTGATGTAATCTTCTCGCTCCGAGGTACCTTCTTCTTCAGTGTGGTTGATCCACTGGATCTTGAGAAACTTTATGCTTCGGGTCCTGGTGGTCCTGAAAGCTTCTTCCAAAATACGAATGGGTACTTAGGGATACGTCAGGTCATTGTTGATCTCTATGGTGCGGTGATCAATGTTCTTGAAAACTTCAGTCTTCTCCGGAACTTCTAGGCATTTGTGAAGTAATGATATATTGAACACATTATGCACGGCTGACATCTCCTCTGGTAGTTCCAGCTGATACGTACTTCTCCTCGACGATTCAAAATCTTGAAAGGTCTGATATATCTGGGGGCTAACTTTCCTTTGAGTTGGAAACGCTGCATTCCCTTCAAAGGCGGCACTTTGAGATACACAAAATCTCCGATATTGAAAGCGAGGTCTCGACGTCTCTTGTCGGCATAACTCTTCTGTCTTGACTGGGCAGTCTTGTGGTGCCCATGGATCTTGTGAACTTTCTCTTCTGCTTCTCGTAGGATGTCGGGTCCGAAAATCTGACTCTCTCCTACTTCCAACCAATTCAAAGGGGTACGACACTTACTTCCATACATGAATTCAAATGGGGCCATTTGCAGACTGGCTTGATAACTACTGTTGTACGAAAATTCTGCAAAAGGCAGACAGTCTTCCCATTTAGATCCATACTCTTGCACACAGGCTCTCAACATATCTTCGAGTATTTGATTTACTCGCTCCGTTTGTTCATCTGTCTGAGGGTGATAAGCTGTGCTGAAATCTAGTCGGGTCCCTAATCCTTCTTGGACTTTCTTCCAAAATCTTGAGGTAAACTGAGTTCCTCGATCCGACACGGTGTTCTTGGGGACTCCGTGCAAACTGACGATTCTAGCGATGTACAACTCCTCTAGCTTCGAGCACTCGTAAGTGGTCTTGACTGGTAAGAAATGGGCGACTTTGGACAGTCTATCAACTATGACCCAAATAGAGTAATTTCCCCTACTACAAGTAGGCAAACCGGTGATAAAGTCCATTCTAACTGAATCCCATTTCCATTCTGGAATCTGCAGTGGTTGCAATAGTCCTGTGGGTCTCTGATGTCCCGCCTTAACTCTCTGGCAAATATCACACTTGGCTATGTAGATTCCGATTTCTCTCTTCATCTTATGCCACCAAAATTGTTCCTTTAGATCCTGATACATCTTTGTTCCTCCAGGGTGGATAGAATAAAGGGTATCATGGGCTTCTTTCAAAATAGCTTGCTTTAACTCGGAATCTGCTGGTATACAGAGACGTCCTTTGTACCACAAAACTCCTTCTTCATCTTCAGTGAATTCGGGTACTTTTCCTATACCGATGCAACGTTTGATCCGTCGATACTAGCATTTGTTTTCTGTGCCTCCTTGATCTGATTGATCAAGGTGGGTTGAAGTTCTATGCTATCCAGAAATCCTTCACTTACTAATTCCATTCTGAAATCTTCGATCTCTTTGTGCAAGTTTGGTTGCTCCTTCAGAATCATGGTGTTCAAGCGGCACATCAATCTACTAAGGGCATCTGCTACCACATTGGCTTTACCGGGGTGATAGTGAATGTCCAGATCATAGTCCTTGATTAGCTCTATCCATCTTCTCTGCCTCATATTCAGCTCCTTCTGAGTGAATATATACTTTAGGCTCTTGTGATCCAAATAAATCTCACAACGGTTTCCCATCAGGTAATGCCTCCATGTCTTCAGGGCTAGAACTAAGGCTACTAGTTCAAGGTCATGGGTAGGATAGTTTTGCTCATGTTTCTTTAGTTGTCGGGATAGATAAGATATAACTTTGCCTTCTTGCATCAACACACATCCGAGACCTATCTTGGATGCGTCACAATGCACATCAAACGACTTCGTAATATCCAGCATGATCAAGATTAGGGCTAAAATCAATCTCCTCTTGAGTTCTTGAAAACTCACTTCACATTTGTCCGTCCATTCGAACTTCTTATCCTTCTTCAATAATTGGGTCATGGGTCTGGCTATACTTCATATCCTGCCAATCCGAGAAATACACGAACTTGGGTTTGACTAGTTGGGGCCTGCCAATCTTCCACATCCTTCACCTTTGCAGGGTCAACGGCAATTCCTCCGGCTGACATGATATGTCCGAGGAATCCTACCTCCTGCAACTAGAATTCACATTTGCTAAACTTGGCATACAACCGATGCTCCCTAAGGGTTCCAAGGATGGTCCTTAGGTGTAGCTCATGTTCTTCTTCTGATTTGGAATAGATCAGAATGTCATCAATGAAAACAACGACAAACTTATCCAGGAAGTCCATGAAAATCTTATTCATGAGGTTCATGAAATAAGCGAGGGCATTGGTTAATCCAAAAGACATGACAGTATACTCGTATAATCCATATCTGGTGGTAAAGGCAGTCTTTGGAATATCCTCTGTGTGAATCTTGAGTTGATGATAACCAGTTCTAAGATCAATCTTAGAAAACACTTTGGCACCAGTCAACTGGTCAAATAGGTCTTCTATCTTTGGTAGTGGGTACTTGTTCTTGATGGTGACATCATTCAACTTCCGATAATCTATACACGAATGGTTACCTCCATCTTTCTTATCCACAAATAAAACAGGTGATATCCATGGAGACGCACTTGGTTGGATCAATCCTATCTCCAGCATAGCATCCAGTTGCTTCTTCAGCTCCTCTAATTCAGACGGGTTCATACTATATAGTCTATAGGCTATGGGTCCAGATCCAGGGGTTAGTTCAATGATAAACTTGATATCTCGATCTGGGGGCATACCGGGCAAAACATCTGGAAATACATCGGGGTATTCACAGACTACTCTGACTTGGTCAATGGTTGGTTGGGCTAGACTCCTGTTGCACTTGAATTGATGGGGCAAGGTTTGAGATACATGCTCTACTGATATTCCGGATGTACTGGTCATGGTTATGGCTTTCTTGGCATAGTCGATTAATCCTTTATATTTCGACATCCAATACTTTCCTAGTACTACTTCCAAACCTTTAGTTCCAAGTACTATTAGATTAGCATAAAAATCTATGCCATGGATTCGGATAGGTACGGCCTTGCAAATTTGTCTAGCTTTGGTGGTTGAACCAGGTATTTGAACTATCATAACATGCTTTAATTTGGTTGGTTGAATCTTACTACAACATGCAAATTCTTCGGTAACAAATGAGTGTGATGCTCCAGAATCAAACAACACTCTTGCAAGTACTGAGTTAACAGAAAACATACCCAGCACGACATCTGGCGCTTCTTGGGCTTCTTCAGCATGCATGAGAAAGATACGGTCGTTGCGGTTGAGCGAATTCCCTGGGGAAAACCTTCTTCCAGGCTAAACACGACGCTGCTGCTGAGCTGGAGCATTTGCATTGGGGGCTGTTGCAATCTTCTTGGGGCACTCATTGGAATAGTGACCCTTGGTTCCGCATTCATAACCAGTCACCTGAGACTTGTCCTTTGCTGCAACAGGCACAACATTGCTTCTAGTCCTTGGGGCGGTGTTGGTGTTGGTGGAGGCACTGTTGTTGTTGACCTTAGGTGGTGCACGGTTGAAATTGTTGGAGTTGTCGGGGTTGTTGTTTTGATTTCTGGGCCTTTGGTTTCCTCCTCCATGATTGGGATAGGTCAGACGGTTCATCGGGGGTCTGTTGGTTCTTGGGGCAAATCCTGGAGATAGATTGGGGTGATACTTTGGGGTATGGTGGGTTCCTGGTTGATGCATCATGCGAAGCTTGCGGTTCTCATTAGCTTGGTTGATCTTGCCTTCCATCTGAATGGCAGAATCCACTAAGGCTTCAATATCAGCAAATGGGATATTGACTAACACTGTTTGCATCTCATCATGCAGACCGTTCAGGAATCTCTCCTTATTCTTGGTTTCATTATCTATCTCATCAGATGCATACCTAGCTAATTACAAAAATTTGTCACGGTACTCAACTACTGTCATTCTCCCTTGCTTCAGTTCTTTGAATTCATCTCTCATCCTCTTGATCAAACCCGGTGGCACATTGGTTCTGCTAAACTTGACTTTGAATTCCTCCCAAGTCATCATATGACCTCTAGTCATGGCACGAACGCTGTTCCACCATGCTCTTGCATCTCCGGCCAGATAGTGGGTGGCAAACAGTACCTTCTCGTTGGCTTCCACTCCTGCAACCTCTAAGTTGTTCTCCATGGTCTGCAGTCAATCATCGGCATCGAGGGGCTCTTCAGACTTAGTGAAAATGGGTGGATTGGTGTTCTGGAAGTTTTTGAGCTTGGATCCATGGGTGGATTTGTGTTTTCTTGAGTGCTTCAAATGCTTGTCGAGCCCCATCGGTCTCCTGGTCGAATGAGCGGAGCAGACATGCAGAGGTTCTCGGGTGCTTCCACGCAAAAGTGGCAACTTTTGATCATGAGATCGGTCTCCTGGTCGAATTCGACGAGATCCGACAAAGGGGTGGGCGGGCACGGATCGGCGAGATCATAGTGTACCTCACCAATCTTGATCGTCAGATTGTTGCTTGGTGAAGGGGAAGCTACCGAATTCATGGACCCAACGCCCATATTTCCCACAAACGACGCCAATTAATGATGGGTAACCTCAGCAATGCCCATTGTTATGGACTTAGGGTTTCGTGGAAAAGAGAGCATTGGGGATTTTGTCGGCTGATCATACAAAAAAGGAAGTTGATGCAGTCTGAATATTGGGAAAGCTTGGTTACAGAGTCGCCAGTTTGCTAGTTGTGATCTAGCTTACGGCAAATTGCTGGAAAACTATGGTACCCTCTCTGTCGGGTCCACCCAGCCTTTATATAAGAGGTTGGGTCCTGGATCTGTAGCCGGAGAGGTTATAAGTTAATGTTTACAATACAAACTTTATGTCTATTCCTGAATATTCCTTAGAGGACAAGGAAAGTCTTTATTCCGTCGGGTGCTTCATGGACTTCGTTGGTCCGTCTTGGGCCATAAGCTTTTATGCGCCTAGGGTAACTAATCACAGGGACCCAATAGGTCATACCCATGTCAGTGGAAGATGCGAAAGTCCTCTCCTACTCCGAGAGGGGGCAGATCCTACTGCACCAGAGCCTCCAGTGAGGGGGAAATCGACGCCATCATTATAACCACTCCTCCTAGGTGTAGGGGGAGGCCCCTCCATCAACATATCCACCATCACCATCATCATCACCATCACCATCAACAAGATCTATCTCGTTCCCCTCATAGTTTGTGATTGATTGAACCCCAGATATTGTTTTAAGGGCTATTTACATGTTTGTGATTGGCATCTTGTCTTTATTTGGTGGAGATATTATATTTTCAGATTGTGTTGTATCCCATATGCTACTAATCCATATCATGTTTGGCACTTGTGAGTAGATCCCCATGTTCCTAAGCGCATAGGATGAATTGGATATGATTTCCATATAATATGCAATGAGTATGTGGTCCAGTTTTTATCTTTTATATTGTTCTATGATGGTTTTATGTGAATGTCGACTTCATATTAATTCACGTATATGGTCTCATAGGAGAATACTTTGATGCAATGATAGGGGTTGGAAGGGACGGAATTGACAGAAACCATTTTCCAATACTTTGAGTTGCATTGGAGGGATTATATGTCGAGGACCAATGAACTTATTGCTATGATGGGACTTTTTGTTGGGAATATGCCCTAGAGGCAATCATGTATGATGATATTTCCCATTGTATTCATAAAGTTGTTAAGTTGTCCTTGTATGAGCATCTGATGTATATCATTGAATATGTGATTCGGTTGTGGAACTATACATTCATGTTGTTTGTACTAAATATCCTTGGTCACCGAGGTTGTGCTGGATACACAACTTAGACCAATGTGAAAGTCGGCTTGATGACTCGGTTCCACTTGTCATTGGCATGGAGATGCTATTCCGACTTACACAGATTCGGATAAAGAGTTTAGCGAGTCGGATTGACCCATAATGAGGTACAACGAACAAGTTGTCATTTGTATATCTCAATCAATGTAATCCTTAGACCTGAGGTTATTGCATAGTTCGAGTTGAGGATCACCGACTTAGGTTCTGTCAAACGTTGATCCGTAACTGGGCAGTTATAAAGGCAGAGTTCGGGTCGACTGAGAATCAAGCTGCGTGATGTGAATAACCAAGATGGGATTTTGACCCTCCACTTGGAGAGATATTCTCTGGGCCCTCTCGGATGATATGATTCGGAAAGCATGGCCATGCATGACTCGGTTAAGTGTTAATCGAGGCGATCGACTAAGAGTTAGTCGAGTGAATCACTTATCTTGGATCGAGAAGAGAGTCAGACTATTTAAGGGATGACGAATATTCGCCTATAGTATGACAAGGTATATCATGAGGCAAAAAGGACTCGGATGTAAGTCGCATTGGAAAGGCAAGTCGTCATGACTCATTGGTATTTGGGAGTCGGCATGTTTTGCTAGGAGCCGCTACCGACTGATCGATTGAGAGTCGGACTCTAATCGTGTCCAAGCAACCATGAGCCTGTGGGGTCACACACTTAAGAGAGGGATCAAGTTCGGATTGGATCTGAACCGGAAATCTGGTTGGGTTGGACCCAAGCCGGATTTGGACAGAGTCAGTGAGTCGGACTCATGGTGACTAATATTATATGGTATTTAGTGAATGGGCCATGTGAGTGGAGCCCATGTTCACTCCCTATATATAGTGGAGCACAGTAACCTAGAAGGGGGAATCGTTGATCGGTTAGGTCATTCCATGTGTTGGAAACCCTAGCTCCATAGCAGTCCTGCCGTTGTAATGAACCTAGCAGTTCGCCGTCGGCTCTCCTCCTTGTACATGTGGATACCAGCAGAGGTGATGTATCATGAGCACCAGGACGTTCGGATCATAAGGACTACACTGCATCAACTGACGCGCTTCATCAGTAATCCGCAACTGCGCGTCTAGTGGTAAACCTCGTGGCCTTCTACCTTAGCTGCATCTTGGGATCACCACGTTAGAGGGAAAAGTTTTTCTATCTCTACGTGGCCCAACAGTGGTATCATAGCGATAGCTTCTGGTTTTAGGCTCGAGATCTCGCATATGTTATATGCGGTTGGCTGTAGATGAGATCTATGTGCTGTTTTGGTGGTCGATCTATGAGATAGATCAGTTTTGTACGAGGTTGATTGGATCAATTGTACTCGGGGAATGGTAGATCTGATTTCCGTGATCATGTTCCTGAGGTTGTGGACCGCCGGCTTCGCCATGTCGTAGCATGTTAGACATCATTGCGAGTTTCACAACGCCGGTAGATATTATATCTATGCATAACTTGTTTTTGCAGGAAGTTGTGAATGGTATGGTTCATGTCCATGTGATGTATGTGTGTAGTCCATACGTGATCTGCGTATCACGGTTTTGTTAACCGGCTGGAGCCTAGGTGTTGTCATATTATTGTATAACGACCTGCGTGTCAGATTCTCCATGTAATTTACTTTACTAAGCTAGTGTAGCTGTTTGGAGAACCCGGAAGGATTGCATGGCGATGTACATGTCGGCGACATGGAGTAAGACGGCAAGTGACAAGAGTTGACATGAGTCAGATTACAGGCTTTGTGGAGATGGAGATCGCCATGAAGAGAGCCATACAATTTCACATTATAATTGATTTATTTTGTGTTGTTGATATGTCTCTGTTTTACCTCTATTAGATAGTCAGTAAAATTTAATCCCTCAAAGAAGGTCTAGTCGGTTTTCCCGCCAGTGCTTGGACCATCACAAGTCGGACATTTTTGGTAGTGGGCTCATAAAATTGAAGTGCTGCCAATTCTTTCTGACTAGGTGGGTTCGAGTCGGACACCTACTGCAGAAACACTCGGTAAGCTAGACAGGTCTATCACAACAGTTGTGGGGCTCGGGGAAAAGTCGTATGGGAGCTGGGGAATGTGATGCCACCCGTCCAACAGGAGTCGTATGAGATGCGATTGACAAGGAGTTGTCTACCTAGTGCACTTGGCGGCTAACGGTGATGCTAAAGCTCACTAGCCGACTTGCTTATTTAGGATCCTGAATCACTAAGTGACCATCGGAGGGGTGTTGGTTCTAGTGGGAGCATAAAATATTAACGTGTTTAATATGCTTGCTATTTTATGAATACATGTCTTAAGTGTTTTGCATATATCTGTTGTAGATCATGGCACCAAGTAGCAGTCACTCTCAGATATCTGGTTTTGTGATGAGAACCATTCTTGAGAAAAGTCGACATGAACGACACTAATTTTACCAACTGGTATCTAAATCTGAAATTTGTTTTCAAACAAGAAAAGGACCATGTCCTAGACAACCCACTTCGAGATGAGCCGAATGAGAATGCGACTGTCGCTACCACCAATGCCTACCGTCGGGCTAAGGATGAGTAAACGGATATTAGTCGTCTTATGCTTGCTCAACATGGTACCGGACTTGCAAAAGCAGTTCGAGAATGTTAAGGCCTATGATATGATCGAAAGCCTCAAAAGTATGCTCCAGGCTCAGTCGAAGACTTAGAGGTATCAAGTCTCTCAGGCTTTGCTGAGCTGCAAGCTTAAATATGGTGATCCACTGAGTCCGCATGTGATCAAAATTGTTGGTTACGTGCAGTCTCTGGAGAGGCTTGGCTACCCCATTAGCAAAGAGTTCGCTACGGATATAATTTTGAACTCTCTTCCTAGTGCATATGGGCAGTTCATTTTGAACTACCACATGCATGATATGGATAAGAAGCTCATTGAATTGCATGGGATGCTTAAGCAGACATAGGCGGATCTCAAGAAGGGCACCATTCATGTGTTGATGGTGCAGAATAAGGCTAAGTTTAAGAAGAGTTCTTGGACTAATAAGAAGGCTAAGTCGGGAGGAAAGAAAGCTCGGGACCCGGTCCCAAGCGCTTCCTCAGGGACTAAGCCATCTCCTTTAGCCGGATCCACTTGCTTCTACTGCAAGGCGGATGGCCACTGGAAGAGGAACTGCAGCAAGTATTTGGCTGATAAAGCCAAGAGTGGAGGTATGACTTCCGACTTAGGTACACTTGTTTGCAATGTTATAGACATATATCTTGCTGATGCACCTAATAGATCTTGGGTATATGATACCAGATCAGTTATTCACATCTGCAACTCGTTGCAGGGACTGGTAAGAACTAGCGTAGCAAGAGGGGAGGTTGATATTTGAGTCGACAACAAAGCAAGAGTTGTTGCGTTGGAAGTCGGCACGATGCAGATTCATTTACCTTCCGGGTTCATTATGGAACTGAATAATTGTTATTATGTTCCAGTGCTCAGTCGAAACATTATTTCTGCTTCATGTTTGATGAGTCAAGGCTATGAGTCAAATATCAAGAATAATGGTTGTTCTTTGTATTTGAAAGATGTGTTTCACGGCTTTGCACCCGTCCAGGACGGGTTATTTATTTTGAATCATGATGGTGAGTCAGTTTATAACATAAATGTTAAAATGTTGAAACCAAATGATCTGAATATGACTTAATTTTGGCACTGTCGGCTTGGTCATATAAGTTTGAAACACATGAAGAAGCTCCATGATGATGGACTCCTAACTTCGTTCGACTTGGAGTCGTTCGAGACATGCGAATCTTGCCTACTCGGCAAAATGACCAAGACACCTTTTGCAAAGAGTTGTGAAAGGGCGTCCGACTTGTTGGGACTAGTACATAGTGATGTATGTGGACCAATGAGCACGACATCCAGGGGTGGTTATGAGTACTTCATTACCTTCACTGATGATTTGAGTAGGTATGGATATATCTACTGGATGAGACATAAGTCGGAAGCCTTTGAAAAGTTCAAAGAATTCCAGAATGAAGCACAAAATCAACTCGGCAAGAAAATAAAGTTTCTTCGGTCAGACCGAGGAGGCGAGTACATGATCCATGACTTTGATGACCATCTGAAAAGTTGTGGAAGAGTTCCTCAACTTACTCCTCCAGGAACGCCGCAAAGGAACGGTGTTTCAGAAAGGAGAAATCGGACCTTGTTGGACATGGTATGATCAATGATGAGTCGGATAGATCTTCCTTTATCATTTTGGGGTTATTGTCTAGAAACAATGACGTTCACACTAAATAAAGTACCATCAAAGTTGGTAGAGAAGACAACGCATGAGATTTGGACAAGCAAAAAGTCGAGTTTGTCTTTTCTTAAGATTTGGGGTTGTGAAACATTTGTCAAGCGACTTCAGTCGTACAAGCTTAAGGCCAAGTCGGATAAGTGTAATTTCGTGGGGTATCCGAGGGGAACTTTGGGTTACTACTTCTACAACCGATAAGAGGGCAAAGTGTTTGTCGCTCGGAATGCTGTCTTCCTTGAGAAAGAGTTTCTCAGTCGGGGAGTAAGTGGGATCACAGTGCAGCTTAAAGAAATTTGAGAGGAACCGGCTAGTAGCGAGTCGGCAAAAAACTTGGAGGTTGAGCCAATCGTGGTAGCTGAGCCGGCAGCAGCACCTGTACTACAAAGATCGGCAAGATTGTGAAGTGTTCGTGATGTGTTACTGTTGGAAAGTGATGAGCCAGCAAATTATTCGGAAGCGATGGTGGGATCTGATTCCGAGTCATGGCTTGGAGCCATGAGATCCGAATTAAAGTCCATGGATGAAAATCAAGTTTGGAACTTGGTTGATCTTCCAGACGGTGCAAGACCCGTCGCGTGCAAATGGGTCTTTAAGAAGAAAACTTATGTGGATGGAAATGTTTCCATCTATAAAGCATGTCTTGTCACGAAGGGGTTCCGACAAGTTCAAGGAGTTGATTACGACGAGACATTCTGGCCCGTAGCGATGCTTAAATCAGTTCGGATCATGTTAGCTATAGCAGCTTATTTCGACTATGAGATATGGCAGATGGATGTCAAAACGGCTTTCCTTAACAGAAATTTAACCGAGGACGTGTATATGATACAGCACAAGGGTTTTGTCAATCCGGATAATGCTGACAAAATGTGCAAACTTAATAAATCCATTTATGGTTTGAAGCAAGCATCTCGGACTTGGAATATTCGCTTTGATGAGGTAGTCAAATCGTTTGGCTTCATCAAGAGTGATGATGTTTCTTGTTTATACAAGAAGTTTAGTGGGAGCAAAGTAAACTTTCTAATCTTATATGTGGATGACATATTACTGATTGGAAATGATGTCGAGATGTTGCAAGAAACCAAGGAATCATTGGAAAAGAGTTTCTCAATGAAAGACTTGGGTGAGGCAACATATATTCTTGGAATCCGGATCTATAGAGATAGATCAAGAAGACTCATTGGATTGAGTCGGAGTACTTATTTGGACAAAGTGTTGAAGAAGTTCAACATGGAATCGTCCAAGAAGGGGTTCTTACCGATGTCACATGGTGTAAAACTTAGCAAGACTCGGTGTCCTTTGACAACTGATGAGCAAAGTCGGATGAGTGTGATTCCGTATGCTTCTGCAGTCGGATCCATCATGTATTCCATGATTTGTACTAGGTCGGATGTTTCATATGCTCTAAGTGTTGTGAGCAGATACCAGGCTGATCCTCGAGAAATACACTAGATAGTGGCAAACAATATCCTAAAGTACTTGAGAAGGACTAAGGATATGTTCTTGGTTTATGGTGGTGAAGATGAACTCAGTGTAAAGGGTTACACGGATGCGAGTTATCTTACCAACTCTGATGATTCTCGTTCGCAATCCGGATACGTGTTTATTATAACCGGAGGTGCTATGAGCTGGAAGAGTTCCAAGCAAGAGACCCTGTCTGCATCTACAACAGAGGCTGAGTATATCGCCGCCTCGGAGGCAGCAAAGGAAGCTGTTTGGATGAGGAATTTCCTCATGGATCTCGGTGTGGTTCAGGGCTTGTCCAATCCATTAGACGTGTATTGTGACAACAATGGTGCTATTGCACAAGCCAAAGAACCAAGATAACACGAGAAGAACAAGCACATACTCATGCGGTACCACTTGATTCGCCAGTTCGTGGATCAGGGTTGAAAGGATCGTATGGGCACCTAGAGGGGGGTGAATAGGTGCTACTTCAAATTTTCTTCTTTTTCAATTTAGGGTTTGACAAAAAAGTAAATTCTCTAGATTATGCAACTAAGGTGAATTTACCTATATGACAAACAAGCAACAACTAGCACAACACTAAGCAAGAACATGTAAGTAAAGTGCAGTAAAGGATAGAAGTAACCAAAGTGGAGGACGCGAAGACACAAGGATTTGTTTCCCATAGTTCCTTCCTTTTGAGGGGAAGTATGTCTACATTTGGAGAGGGGGTGGTTTCAAACCACCAACGCCACGAGAGGCCTCCCTTGTTCTCTGATGAACCTCACCCCAAAGGGATCAATTCACCTTCCACTATATCGGCAACCTTTGAGGTGGAAGCCGACACCTTTACAACAAGTTCGGGGCACACATCCACAACTTAATTGGAGGCTCCCAAATACAAGCAAGCTGTCAAAACAATCAAAGACAGGCTTGTAAGAACCAAATCAAAGCTAGGGTTTCCAATGAAACATTAGAGCATGGGGGCCCTCAAGTGAATGAGGGGGAAATGAAGATCTCTCTTGGTGAAGCTATAGATCAAGGCCTCCTCCTTCGATTCTCCAAAGATCAATGACTTTGGATGGTTGGATGAAGATATCTTGTAGATTTGGTGGCTCTAATGCAGTTTGTGTTCTTGAGCAGGTCGAGCAGCTGGAGGAAGGGGATAAGGGTCCCTATTTATAAGCAGCCCCTTCCACGAACTGTTTTCTGACCGTTGGAGAAGAACCAGACCGAAGACTCCGGTCTGTACACCGGAGACTCCGGTATGCACCAGAGAATCCGGTCCATCTCCGGTCCAGCCTCCGGACCAGTATGCAGTATGACCCAGGCATTCTGAGAGCCAAGTGGGCCGGAGACTCCGGTCCTCTAGCACCGGAGACTCTGGTCTGAGACCACACCGGAGATTCCGGAGAAGCCTCCGAACCTTGCTCTGCACCCCTATACAGAATGACCCAGCCATGTTCCTGAAGCCTCCACCGGGGACACATCCGGAAACTCCGGTCCACACCGGAGACTCCGGTCCAGGCAGACCGGAGACTCCGGTCTGGAATTTCCAGAATTATGTCAATCTTGCAGGAATCTTTCCAAAGTGTGAGGGTACTTTTCACTTATCATAATAGCAACCTGTGGACAGTGAAAAACTATAAAATGATCTACTTGTTGTTAACGAACACCAACAGTGATTATGACAATAAATATCCTTTCAATCTCCCCCTTTTTGGTGTTCGATGACAACAAGTGATTTTGCATGGAATAATTTGTATGAGTCTCCCCCTGACTATGTGCAATAAGGTAAACAAGTAAATCATGCAAGGTAGATAGTATCAACAATAACACACATAGATCTCACATGAGTTATAATAGTAAGTGCACAAGCACATAGTCACACACATAAACGGCAAATAACGTTCAAAGTTCGAATATGGCAAAAGAAAGCAAATAAGAGCGAATCCAAATCCCAAACCCATGCAAATCGATGAGAATGTCTTCTCCCCCTTTGGCATCGAAACACCGAAAAAGGGAAAAGAACTAAGCTAGCGCCCCAACAACTCAGTAGTCATCGTCATCCTCGGCATTCTCATCCTCATCCTGAACATCCTCATCAAAGTCATCATCATCATCAGGGACTGCAGGCCTTTTGCCGTGAGGGCGAGAAGAGGAGGTACCCTGGTACCCGTATCTAGAGGTGACATCGCAGAATGTCTTCCAATCAACAAGGTTGTCCTGCTGGGCATTCCATGCCCCAAAAGAGAGAGTGTTATCTGACACTGTGGACTCCTGAGCACCATGCTCATCATTATACTCGCCCTATCCTTCATCATCATCCGCTTCACCCTTAGGCTTGATTTCCTTGAGGAGCTTCTCAATACGCCTGTTGCTTCGGTAGGAGGCATGCTGCTGCTTGCGGATGTCAAAATTCGTGCAACACAGAGTCCTCTCCCGGAAAGTGGCTTTCTTGACCCTCTCATGAACATAGTCCCTAGTCATGGAAGGCATAGGTGCATTGGAGGCATTATTCCTCCAAACTCTAGGAGGGGATGGATCCCTCTTAGTCTCATATCGCTCCTCATCATCATTGCCATAGCGACCCCTAGGAGCAGGCCCCATATGCCCCTTCTGCTGAAGTGAAACTAAGGTGTGCTCAGTGAGATGGGGAGCCATGCTAAGTGGAGAATCATGCTCCTTGGAGTTGATGAGCCTCATGACCAAGGGTGCATATGGAGGAGACTTCTTGAAAAGAATAGCATGGAACATATCCTCAAAAATGAAATCCATCACATCAATAGGATCAGCATCTGCCTCTGGGCCAACATTGTAGGTCCGGTGGGTATGATAAAGAAGGTTGACTAGCCCACCCCTAATAGCATCGTCATTCCTAGAACTTGGTGTGATGGTATGATCGAATATCCTCAACATCAGGTTTTAGAGAGGCTTGAGTCCCTTGGACACCCCTACAACACCCTCGCTGCCATACAGAGGTGCAAGATTCATCTTGTTCTCACCAAGAGCCACAGAGTGCATGCGTAGCCCAACTGGAGTGGATACTCCATGAAAAGTCTCAAAGATAACATTGGAAAAGTCATGGAAAGTAGCAATGCAGCGGGAGGTGCCAGACATCCAAGTCATGGTCATCTCTTGATCAGATCCAAACACTACAGTGGCGTAGAATTGCTGCACAAGGTAGGCATTGTAGTCTTCACGGAGCTCCATCAAGTTAAACAACCCCAACTTCTCACAGATCCACAGAGCATCATTGAAGTAGGGATTGAGCCTCATCTGCTCAACACTCATGAATTTGTGAGGACAAATAGGTGATTTGGTGAGTACTCCATACACATCCTTCATGAAGACATCCTGCTCCTTCCTCTAGAAACGAGGGTCATCGCTGGTACGAGGCAGCCCATAAAAGTCAGTCTTTCTCAGCTCACGGAACTCCTCTTTTGAGATTGTCATATCTGGCCTTCTTGGCACGATCCTCTCGTTCAGTCCTTTCCTGTTCCCTCCTCAAATAGGCTGCATCATGTTCCTGCTGTCTCCGATTGGAAGGAGGCACGATAAACTAACCCTGGGCTTCACATAGCGAGGAGTGCCCATTTGTGACTTGGCCTTGGTACGAAGAGGACGACTAGAACCATCACCTGTGAATATCGGTGAGGGAGATAGCATGGAGATGAGTATATATGTCCCAAAGATGCAGTACAAGAGCTTTGATGCATTTCTGGTCTGTTTTGATTCACCCTACACCGGAATCTCCGCACCTCATATCGGAGTCTCCGGTCCTAGGGACCAGAGTCTCCGGCCTGGGGACCGGAGTCTCCGGCCCTAGGGCCGGAATCTCCGGTCGGGAGGCTTGGGCATGAGATGGGGAGGTGCTGGTGGGGGTGAATCTAGTATATCGGGCAATGCAACAAGGCTAAAGTACTAGAGTGCACGCAAACAAGTGATTCCAATGGACAAATCAACACCAATCCTCAAAAACACATCTAGAGATGAACCCTAGGAGAAAAAAGGAGGAGAGGTACCAGATCTGTCCATGGGATCGATTCCTTTGGTGGGAATGACCCGATGGAGGAGAGGATAAGGTTGGCCGACGGCACGGCGGATCCCGGGGGCTTCTTAACCTCTGGGGAGTTTTTGAAGAGGGGGATGAAAGAACAATTCTTAATCCCTAGTGTTTTGTGTGTTAGATAAAAATATCAAGGATTATTTAATGTGTGTTGAAGTGCTGTAGATATCTATCTTTAAAAAGGAAAAGAAACTGCTTTTGGGGGGGCGAATAATCCTCCCCTACCAGTGGCGGATAATCCGCCCCTTGAGGATTTTCTTCAAGACACGACCTGCGTCGCTCTCTGTATGGGGGGCGGAGTTTCCCCGGGACTTTCCGGCTTTGGGCATATTTTCTCCCCAGGTCGGATAGTCCGCCCCTTGGGGGGCGGATAATCCGCCCCCTCGAGAAATTTCATCAAGTCAAGGGTGTGTCACTCTCTGTATGGGGGCGGAGTTTTCCCCGGAGTTTCCGTCCTGGGGGGGCGATTTTTTCCCCAGGGTGGATAGTCCGCCCCAAAGGGGGCGGATAATCCAACCCCAAACTTCTCCAACGGCTTGTTCTGGGCAGGGAGTATTTAAGCCAGCCTTTCCCTCCTGCCAGAACTTTTGATTGATTCGAAAAAGTCAGGATCTGTTCATCATTCTTCAACCAAGAGTGCTCCACCTTCATCCACCCAAAGGCCCCTTCCCTTGGGCAATCGAAGGAGGAGAACTCGATCTTCAACTACTGCATTCAAGCGCTTCATCTCCTCTCCATTCATTTGGAGAATCACTGATCTAGTATTTCTTGCAAATACCTAGATCCTTGTTTTTGTTTATATTGATAAAACTTGTTCTTGTGACAGCTTGTTGTCTCGGGAGCCCCCAATTCAGTTGTGGGTGTGTGCCCCGGTAGAGTTGTGAAGGCATCAGTTCCAACCTCGAAGGGTACCAATAGTGGAGAAGGTGGATCAGGCCTTTCATGGCGAGATCCATCAGAGAATAGGGTGAGGCCTATTGTGGCGTGGTGGTCTTAGAACCGCCCACCCCTCCAATGCAGATGTACTTCCCTTAATAAGGAAGGAACTGCGGTAAAACAAATCCTTGTGTCTCCGCGTGCTCCACTACGGTTTCCTCGATCCTCTCTTTACGTGCTTAGTAGCTAGGTTTGCATATAGGGAAATTCTCATAGTTGCATATCTAGAGAATTTACTTTGTGTCAACCCTAAAATTGAAAAAGAACTAAAAAATGAGTAGCACCTATTCACCCCCCCTCTAGGTGCCCATACGATCCATTTCAATTGGTATCAGAGCCTCGACTCTTAATTAGGGCTTAACCGCCTAAGAGAAGTATGGGTTCCAACGGAGATGGGAGTGATGCTCCGGAGGTAGTCACCATGAACGATCTCAGTACGTTGGAAACAAACTTGGTTAGTTCAATGGAGGCTAAGATGGAAGAGATGCGTCAATTGATAATGCGTCTCTCCACATCTGCCGCATCACCTCCATCTACCCCTGAGGCTACCACTCTGCAATCCAAGGAAACGGGTAAAACCGGTTCCAAAGATAACGAAGTGGTTGGTGATGGCACTATCAAGAGATCCTCCTCGAAAAAGGATAGTGGTAAGGAAGGATACAATGAGGTTCCTCATGTGTATTCTCCTGATCCACCTATCCCTCACCCACATATACATAATAGGGGTGATCCACCAAAACTTTCAGCATCTACTTTTAATCAGTGGCAATTTTTTATGAAGTCTCATGTGTGAAGCTCATCCATTGAGTTGTGGAAAATCATAGAGAATGGTCTTCATGTTGGATACCCCCAAAACCTAACAAGAAGAGAGGTTGTTGATAGTCAACTCAACGCTACAGCTCTACACATGATCCAGCTTTGTGTGGGTGACAAAGACATGCCACACATTCAGCATCTTAGTACAGCTAAGGAAGCTTGGGATGCACTCACCGAGCTCTTCATTGGAAATGAAAGTATGAGAAGGAATAGATATGATGCTTTGAGCAATGAAGCTGAAGGTTTTTATATGTTGGATGGAGAAAACCACGAGGACATGTATAGGAGGTTCAAGTCAATAGCCACCACTTTCAGGAATCATGGTGCCTCTCATGTTGATGATGCGTGGATCAAGCGCAAGCATGTCAGTGCTCTCATGCCATTTGAGCCCACAGATTTGAAGAGTCTTCAAGGAAGGCATAATTACCACCTTATGACATCCAATGAGGTAATGCAAGAAATGGCCGCTTTCAAAGTGGCTGCCAAGAATGCCAACATGGCTTTGAAGACAAGTGTGGCTGATCATGATGAAGATGACTTAGAAGGCATGGACTGTCCCGAGGATGTTAAAAGAATTCATCGACAATACATGGCCTTTTATGCTAGAAACTTTTGGAAGGATCCAGCCAAGGCCAAATCTGGACTAGAACACAAGAGTGGAACTTATGGAAGAGAGGAAAACAGTCCCAAGCTGAGAACTTGTTTCAACTATGGAGACCGGCTGCACTTTGTAGCTGAGTGTCCATATCAAAGTAGGGAAGATAATGGAGGAAGACTCATTCTCAAGGAAATGTCAAAGGCTCCACACAAGAAACAATTTGTAAAGAAGAATGCCACTTTCAAGAAGCAACCAAAGATTGTTCTAGTGGCTCAAGAATAATATTCTTCGGTAAGTGAAGATGAAGACGAGGACGATGACTCTCGAGAGGTGGCTGCTATAGCCACCACATCTACACCAACATCTCTCTTCTACTCTCCGAACGAAATCGTCATCAACAAGAACGCTACTTGTCTCATGGTAAGAGGTTCTAAGGTATCAACTTCTAACACTTCTTTTCCTAGGGCTATGATTGACATGGATGATCCTACTAGTCTTAAGGTTAAAGAAGAGATTATTGCTTTGGACTATTTCTTCACTAACTTGCAAGGTAAGCACAAAATACACTTTGAGGCTCTTATGGACCAGCTGGCCCAAAATGAAGTACTCCTTGAAGAAAAGGGCAGAACTGAAAGGGAAGATGCAATGGAAATTGTGTCCTTGAAAAATGCTCTAGAAGAAGAAGAAGATGCTCGGGCTTCTCTTGAAGAGAGGCTTGAGAATATTGAGGAGTCACACAAAGAAATGGTGGCAAATCTTGTTAAGGAACGTGACAATGCAGTTACCAAAGCAAAGAAGTTAAAGAAGGAAAAGATTGACTTTGGGGCTGCTCATGCTAGACTCTCCGAGGAATTGGAGAAACTTGACATCGCTCACAAGGCGTTGAAAAGTGAATTCTCCATTCTCAATGAGTCACATGATTAGATCCAAATTCGATTGACCAAGTATGATGTTCCTAGCACATCTAAATCAAGATATATTCACAAGGAAAATGCTAGTGTGGAAGAAGGGTTTGTCAACGACATCACTCCCAAAGATAAGGGTGTTCTTGATGAGGTACTTGGCAAGCAAAGGTCAAATCTTGGTAAAGAGGGACTTGGATATGTCACCAAGTCCAAGAAGAAGAAGAACAAGAAGAAGAAGACCAAGGGTGAACAATCAAAGACAAGCACCACTAAGAAGAATGTCACAAAAGACAAAACTAACTATATTGGTTTTTGCAGGGTCTCACAATCCAAATTATGAACTCTTTTGTGATTCTTATGGCGATGTTTATGCTTACTATGTTGGACCTTTTGATGAATATGTCGCTTGGTCTATTTGGGTTCCAAATACCCTTGTTACTAACATGAGAGGACCCATTGAAAAATGGGTACCTAAAACCAAGAAGTAATTCTCTTGCAGGGCTATGCTTCCGGTGGGTCGAAATGGGTGCTGGATAGTGGATGCACTAGTCATATGATCGGAAGAAAGGGGATCATCACTGAGATGCGACCCAATCATGATAATATTATAGTCTCCTATGGTGATAAGTCTAAATCTCAGGTATTGGTTCTTGGCAAGGTTGTGGTTGCCCAAGATATCTATCCCGTGGACGTCATGCTTGTTGAGACCCTCGGTTACAACCTTCTTTCTGTTCGTGCCCTTGGCAAGATGGGATTTGTTGTTTTCATTGATGATGATTTTCTGGTACTCTTGTGGAGAAAGTCTATAAAGGTCGCTTTCGTTGGGTACGTCGAAAATGACATGTATATGTGGTGGACTTTTTGGGGAAAACCACTTCGGGTCCGATGTGCCTATTCGGAAAGGCCGACGTGGGCTGGCTATGGCATCACCATTTAGCCCATGTCAACATGAGAACTTTGCAAAGTCTTCACAAGGGTGGCCACATCCTTGGACTAAAAGACAATGTCTCCTTTGCCAAAGATCGTGTTTGCATGGCTTGTGTTGAAGGCAAAATGCATGACTCTCCCCACAAGAGGAAGACTATTGTTTCTTCAAAGAGAATCTTGGAATTACTTCATGTGGACTTATTTGGTCCTCCATCTCATGCCAGTCTTGGTGGGAAGAAATACTACTTGGTCATAGTCGATGACTACTCAAGATATACATGGGTCTATTTTTTCAAGCTAAAGAGTGAGACTCAACAAACTATCATCGACTTTGCCAATGAGGTTCAACGCCAACACAATGTTCCCATCTTGGCAATAAGAAGTGACAACGACTCCGATTTCAAGAACTACACATTGAATGATTTTCTAAGTGAAGAGGGGATAAGACATCAATATTCCGCTGCGTACACCCCTCAACAAAATGGTGTAGCCGAGAGGAAGAACCGCACTCTGATGGATATGGCTAGATCAATGTTGGCTGAATTCAACTCTCCTTACAACTTTTGGGATAAAGCCATATCCACCGCTTGTCACTCATCTAACCGGCTCTACCTCTAAAAGATCTTGGACAAGACTCCGTATGAAATACTTACATGTAACAAGCCCAACATCTCATACTTCAGGGTATTCATTTGTAAGTGTTTCTTTCTTATAAAAGGTGTCCACTTGTATAAATTTGAGTCTAAGGCTTTAGAAGGTATTTTTGTTGGTTACGGTGCCGAATCCCACACTTATAGAGTCTACAACAAGCTCATCGGGACTGTTGTAGAATCTTGTAGTGTGGAGTTTGATGAAAATGACGGCTCCCATGTGGGGCAAGTTGATGTTTGTGATGCAGATGTTGAAATACCCCAAGATGCGATATGAAGAATGGGCGCGGGATTTTTCCGCCCCATTGAGGAACCCCTTGTGGCGGATCGTTAAGGACAATGCTCCACTCAAGTGGAGCCCTCATCTACACAAGATCAACAAGCCCCTACTGCTGGAGAAAACTCTGCACCAACACCGCAACCTGCTGAAGATCATCAGTCTTCTGGGAAAAATGATAATCCCAGGCCAGACTATCTGCCCCCTTCAAGGGGCGGACAGTCTGCCCCTGGCACTCCAACACAACCCAGGGGATCAGAAGAAGAAGAAAATATCCAAGAAAATTTCAGGCCGGATTCTCTAGCCCCAAGGGGCGGATTATCCGGCCCTGGAACTCCCAGCTCTGTCAGGCATTCACAAGAAGAGGAAGTTGCAGCCGCATCTCCCAGGCCGGATAGTCCGGCTCCACCCAGGAGCGGATTATCCGGCCTTGAAGAACCTGTTCAGCATCAAGTTCCTGTTCTCAGCTCAGATCAAGATCAAGGGCAAGGAAGTGGACAATACAAGGATCCAAATGCTGAATCATCTCCTTCTAGAAACAATAAGGAAATTGAGGCTCGTCGCAAAGACCGTGCTGATACAAACCTTGAGTTAAGGGGTCACACTCTTGACAAGGCTGTCGATGATCTACGAAGAAGGGTGTCCACTAGAAGAGAACTTGCAAGCTTCTGTGATCATCAAGCTAACATTTCTATGGTTGAACCAAAGAAGGTCTTTGATGCTCTTGAAGATCCTGATTAGGTGGTTGCAATGCATGAGGAATTAAATAATTTCGAGAGCAACAAGGTTTGTAAGCTCGTAGAGAAACCCAAAGAGTGTCCTAATGTTATCGGCACCAAGTGGATTTTCAAGAACAAACAAGATGAAAATGGCATTGTTGTGAGGAAGAAAGCAAGTCTAGTGGCTCAAGGATTCTCTCTAGTGGAAGGAATTGATTTTGGCGAGACTTATGCTCCTGTGGCTCGTCTTGAGTCCATCTGTATCCTCCTTTCCTATGCCGCTCATCATAATTTTAAATTACAGAAAATGGATGTTAAGAGTGTGTTTCTTAATGGTCCACTACATGAGTTGGTATACGTCAAGCAACCCCCGGGATTTGAGGATCCCAAATTTCCGAACCATGTCTACAAACTCGATAAGGAGCTCTATGGCCTTAAACAAGCCCCATGTGCGTGGTATGAGCACCTTAAAGAGCTTTTGTTAGACCGTGGATTCGAAGTTGGGCAAATCGATCCCACTCATTTTACTAAGGTTAATGGGGAGCTTTTCGTATGCAAACTATATGCAGACGACATTATTTTTGGCTCTACTAACCAAGGTTTTAACGATAAATTTTCAAAGCTTATGACTGACAGGTTTGAGATGTCTATGATGGGAGAATTGAGGTTCTTTCTTGGTTTCGAGATCAAACAACTTAGAGAGGGAACTTTTATTAATCAAGCTAAGTACATCCAAGACATTCTCAAGAGGTTCAAGATGACGGATATCAATGGCATTGCTACTCCAATGCAAACAAAGTGTCATCTTGAGCTTAATCCCAAGGGTAAAGAAGTGGACCAAAAGGTATATCGATCCATGATCGGCTCTCTCCTTTACCTTTGCGCATCTAGGCCCGATATCGTGTTAAGTGTAGGAGTGTGTGCAAGGTACCAAGCCACTTGTAAAGAAAGCCACTTAGTGGCGGTCAAGAGAATCATCAAATATTTGGTTCATTCCCCAAATTTTGGTTTATGGTATCACAAAGGTTCCAATTTCTCTCTTTGTGGTTACACTGATTCAGATTGGGCTGGTGACAAAGATGATCGAAAATCAACTTCTGGTGCATGTCAATTCTTGGGCAGGTCTCTAGTATGTTGGTCTTCAAAGAAACAAAATTGCATATCACTCTCAACCGCCGAAGTTGAATATGTTGCTATTGCAAGTGCTTGTACACAATTATTATGGATGAGGCAAACTTTAAAGGAATATTGTGTCAATATTGACAAAGTGCCTCTTTTATGTGATAATGAAAGTGCTATCAAAATTGCTTAGAATCCGGTGCAGCATACAAGAACAAAACATATAGAGATTCGCAATCATTTCATTCGGGATCATGTTGCTCGTGGCGATATTGCACTATCTTTTGTGAGAACGAAGAACCAACTTGCTGATATCTTCACAAATCCTCTTGATGAAGCAAGATTTTTTTATTTGAGGAATGAGCTAAATATCATAGAGTCAAGGAGCTTGGCTTGACTACCCTTGCACACTCACTTGCTCTTATTCATGTATTTGGTTTAGATGCGGGAATATACATAGGGGGGGTGTGGTCCTAATTTATTGGTCTAACCCTTCCCCCATAATGCCGAAAGCAAGAAAAATCATTTCCCTTAATATCATTTTGTGATATGCGGGTCATCGATGAGCATTGGTATTGAACTCAAGATACATCTTTGCGGTTTCATGCCATGCGCTCCAACATGGTGGCTTCATCCACCGCCCTCTTCCTTGAGAAGAGTTGGTTTCTAATGGCTCTCTTTGTATTTTCTTGCATATCTTTTGTTCTTATAGAAAACACACCCAATTTTGGCTTTTGGTTGATTTGATTCTTGCAACTTTGGGTGTGTAGTACCATCTCAATTTGTTGCTCTAAACTCAAGCCTTTTTTCCTCCTTGAACCATCTATTCTTGCACACATGTTCTCCATACACCTTCGAGGGGTTTTGCAAGGTTGCACCTGCCTGAATCTGTACTGTACAGAAAATTCAGAGGGGGGCAGACTATCCGCCCAAAGTGGGGGGCGAATTATCCGCCCTGGGCAAAATCTGCCTCATAAGGGCTAGGTCAGGGAGGAAAGGCTCAAACAGAGCAGTCAGTCCTCCCCCAACCCGTGCTCTGCCCCAAGCCGCCGCCGGAGCCTCCGCCCTTCTCCGGAGTCGATTCGACCACTAGATTCTCCGGGCCCTTCCCGGATCTTCTTCCCCTCGCCTCCGGGTACCTTCTCCTCCGAGCTCTTTCTCCAATGAGTGAGGGTAACTCCCTCATCCATCTCTTTTGCATGAGATTCATTGTTTTGGTGGAAATCTCGTGGTAGTCGATACTTGGTGTTTCCCTTGCATGTTAGAATCAGTAGTAGTGCAACCCTAGTGCTCGATCTGCTTTGCCTTGGTGAAACTGGCCAAACCAGGAAAATTTCGCATGGGGCGGATTATCCTTCCCTAGGGCCGGAAAGTCCAGCCTGGAGACTAACTGTCTGGTCTGGTTTGGTTCAGATTTCCTCAAATGCACATCTCTGGCTCATGGATTGTTCTCCTACTATTTCTAATGTGCCTCTTGGACTTGTGTGTGTGCTCATCCCATGCTACCTCTCCCGTGCTTTTCACAGGTGGTTCACGCACTCCTAATACCTACAAGTGTCGTTCTCGTGCCCATTATCTCAGGCACACTGCAGAGGGCACGTTTGTTGACGAAACAGAGGTTCACAGATTATCCAGAGAATCTGAATAGATGGCAGAGGCAGCAAAGAAAGCCAAGTGGGTTGCATCTCGCAAGGGCAAGGGTAAGGGTAAGCAGGCTCGGCCTAATTACAAGGCCATGGACAGCGTTGAGTACTCATCTATGCGCCAGACAGATTACTATGCAGATGTTGATAGTGATGGTGAGATAGAGGATTCTATGTTTTGGTGCTCTCATTTTAGGTCTATCCATGATGATGTCTATGTTCCTCTCAAGATTCGCCCCATGCATCCTCTGAATATGCCTGAGGCCCAATCCAAGGCACGACTCCTTGAAGCTTTGGATGTGACTAACAAGATGGGGCTTCATCATCTTATGACTCTTTAGTGTCACTATGATTCCAAGGTGGTGAAGAAGTTTTTCTACACACTTGTGATCTGCGGAGATGAGCTTCGTACCATGAAGTGGATGACAGGGAAAACAATGATTCAGTCTGATTTCCGCACCTTTGGTCAGGTTCTTGGGTATGCTTTCCACGGACAGGACACAACTTCAGGACACCGCATTATTTCTCCGCTCAGGCCATCCAAGGACACTGTGCTTGCTCCATGTCTGTCACCGAATGGCATTGCTGGTACCTTCGCTGGCCTCTCTCCTTTGTATGCCACCCTTGTTGGCATGTTTAGGGACAGCATCTCTCCAAGTGGGGGAAACAATGATAGGATCCACGGTCACCTGGTTCCCCTTCTTGCCTTTTCTCACGAGTGTGCCACCAATGCTGGCTCATCTATAGGTTATAAGCTGGATGTGATGGACTACATATATAATGAGATGACTGATGCGATGCTGAACCGGCTCTCTATCCCATATGCTCCTTTTATTATGATGCTCATCAAGCATATACTGCCACATGAGGACTTTGGCACTGATTTGGATGGGCAGCACAAGTCATAGAAGATCTACAACAAGGCTCAGAAGACCTCTCACCCTTCCACTGCCCCTGAGTCCTTTATGCGTGATTCTAGGGCTAGTGATCGTCGTCCCGCTGAGTCCCCAATGGCTCGTGAAGTCAAACAGCTCAATTGGTTCCAGCGACACATCCTTTGCATGGGCATAGACACTCACAAGGGCCAGTATGAGGAGTACTGGCGGAGCCATGAGATGGCTCACACTCAGCAGGTTATTCTTCACCACGTGTCCGGTGCATCTGGCCATCCTCCCACTCCAATAGCTCCGGAGCCCTATGCACAGTGGAACAGTTCTGGGTTCAGCTATGGCAAGCATGACAGTCACTTGTTCCCTCCTCCGTCGAGGGCGCCTACTCCTCCAGCTGATGATGTTGATGATGATGAGTATGATTACGAGGAAGGCGATGGGGACGACTATGACGAGGACAAGGACGAGGAGGAGTGATCTTCTGGGGCGTTAGCATCGCTCTTCTTCCTTTTTGGCGTTTTGATGCCAAAGGGGGAGGAGTAGTTCTATTAGGTCACAGATTTGCATGGGTCGGGCGCAAGAACTTGCCTTTTCATTCGTTTTATTTGCATGCTCGTGCCCATTTAGCGTGAACTTATTTGCTATTTTGTGCTTGGTTTTTATAACACTCTGTCGTGTGATACTCTGTTTGGAATTCTGGATTTATCATATGGATCTACTCTTATGGAATTCTAGATTTATCTATGGAAGTATGGTAGTCTATTGATGCCATATGAACTTATGGTATTATCTATTGCTTACATCAATATTGTGGGATGTGCATGGAGCCTAATAATTTCATTACTCTCTTTGGCTATTTACACATCCCGGTGGTATGACTTCATTTCCTAACTCACCGTCTTTTACTTGTCCTTGTTATGAAAGTGGCTTGCTCTGTAGTGTGTGCATTTGTATTCAAATGCTAACTTTAAATATGCACATATTTAAGGGGAGCTGCTTTCATTTCCTTAAGGTGTTGTTAGTTGGTTTCATTGCAAATCCTAGTATTGTCATCTAACACCAAAAAGGGGGAGATTGAAAGAACATTTATTAATCCCTAGTGGTTTGTGTGTTAGATAACAATATCAAGGACTATTTAATGTGTGTTGAAGTGCTGCAGATATCTATCTTGAAAAAGGAAAAGAAACTGCTTTTGGGGGGCAGATAATCCGCCGCTACGAGTGGCGGATAATCCGCCCCTCGAGTATTTTCTTCAAGACACGACCTGTGTTGCTCTCTGTATGGGGGGCGGAGTTTCCCCCGGACTTTCCGGCTCTGGGGGGGATTTTCTCCCCGGGCTGTATGGGGGGCGGAGTTTCCCCTGGACTTTTCGGCTCTGGGGCGGATTTTCTCCCCGGGCATGATAGTCCGCCCCTTGGGGGGCGGATTTTATCCGCCCCCTCGAGAAATTTCATCAAGTCAAGGCTGCATGACTCTCTTTATGGCGGGTGGAGTTTTCGCCGGAGTTTCCGTCCTGGGGGCGATTTTTCCCCAGGGCGGATAGTTAGCCCGAAAGGGGGGCGGATAATCCGCCCCCAAACTTCTCCAACGGCTTGTTCTGGGCAGGGAGTATTTAAGCCATCCTTCCCCCTCCTGCCAGAACTCTTGATTGATTCGAAAAAGTCAGGATCTGTTCATCATTCTTCAACCAAGAGAGCTCCACCTTCATCCACCCAAAATCCCCGTCCCTTGGGGAATCTAAGGAGGAGAACTCGATCTTCAACTACTGCAATCAAGCGCTTCATCTCCTCTCCATTCATTTGGAGAATCACTGATCTAGTATTTCTTGCAAATACCTAGATCCTTGTTTTTGTTTATATTAATAAACCTTGTTCTTGTGACAGCTTGTCATCTCGGGATCCCCCAATTCAGTTGCGGGTGTGTGCCCCGGTAGAGTTGTAAAGGCACCGGTTCCCGCCTCGAAGGGTACCAATAGTGGAGAAGGTGGATCAGGCCTTTCGTGGCGAGATCCATCAGAGAATAGGGTGAGGACTATTGTGGCGTGGTGGTCTTAGAACCGCCCACCCCTCCAACGCAGACGTACTTCCCTTAACAAGGAAGGAACTGCGGTAAAACAAATCCCCGTGTCTCCGCGTGCTCCAGTACGGTTTGCTCGCTCCTTTCTTTACGTGCTTAGTAGCTAGGTTTGCATATAGGGAAATTCTCGTAGTTGCATATCTAGAGAATTTACTTTGTGTCAACCCTAAAATTGAAAAAGAACTAAAAATTGAGTAGCACCTATTCACCCCCTCTAGGTGCCCATATGATCCATTTCAGGGGCGACGGGTCGGGAGGAGGGGAACGGGGGTGGAAGAATGAAACTGCTATTTCAGTTCACCCTGTCCCCTTCCTATAAGTGACAGAAACCGTCTCGACCGAAGACTCCGGTCTACACCAGAGACTCCGGCCTACACCGGAGACTCCGGTGCAGGTGCACCAGAGACTCCGGTCCTCCTCGACCAAAAGCTCCGCGTTAGGTGTTTAGGGACATATATGAGAGGTAGATAGTTTTGTAGACAGGGAATAGGCTTGGGTTAAGATTTCAATCTGTGAAGAAGCAATAACAGTCATAGGAATTCACAAAGATGTTCAAGAAAGCTCCAAAAATACATGGATCAACAAATGACAAACATGATTAAGCACCAACCTCTCAAATGTGAGAGGGCGGTGGCCTAGGCCACCATATTTGAGTATACCCATCTTGGCACCACGAAGATATATCTTGGTTCCATTACCGAAACTCATCATTTATGATCACATATCACAAAATGATATTAATAGGAATGATTTTGATTTCTTTGGGCATAATGAGGGGAGGGATAGTCCAATCAATTAGAACCGCACTCCCCCTATATCCATGCCTACACCTAAACCAAATAAGGGTCAAGACATAGGTGAGTATGCAAGGTTATCAAGTCAATCTCCTAGAATCTATGATATTTAGTTCATCCCTCAAATAGCAAAACCTTGCTTCATCAAGTGGCTTTATGAAGATGTCAGCAAGTTGGTCTTTGGTTGTCACATATGATAGCTCAATATCACCTCGAGCAACATGATCCCTGATGAAGTGATGACGGATATCAATATGCTTTGTCCTTGTGTGATCCACCGGGTTGTAGGCAATCTTGATGGCACTTTCATTGTCACATAGAAGAGGCACTTTGTCACAATGGACACCGTATTCCTTTAAATTTTTCCTCATCCATAGCAATTGAGTGCAAGCACTAGCAGCAGCCACATACTCGGCTTCGGCGATGGAGAGAGATATACAAGTTTGCTTCTTAGAAGACCAACATACCAAGGACCTACCAAGGAATTGGCAAGCCCCGGATGTTGATTTCCTATCATCCTTATCACCAGCCCAATCTGAGTCCGTGTATCCACAAAGAGCAAATGTTGACCCTCGAGGATACCAAAGACCATAATGTGGGGTATGAACCAAATATCGAAAGATTCTCTTGACCGCCATCAAATGGCTTTCTTTAGGAGCCGATTGATATCTTGCACACACACCTACACTCAACAAAATATCGGGTCTAGATGCACAAAGGTAAAGCAAAGAACCAATCATGGACCGGTATACCTTTTGATCCACATCTTTACCATTTGGATTTTGTTCTAGATGAGTCTTTGTAGCCATGGGAGTAGGAGCTCCATTTAAGTCTTGCATGTTGAATCTCTTGAGCATATCTTGAATATACTTGGCTTGGTTGAAGAATGTCCCTCCTCTTACTTGCTTGATCTCAAAGCCAAGAAATACTCTCAACTCCCCCATCATAGACATTCGGAACCTACTAGTCATAAGCTTTGAGAATTCATCATTAAAAGCTTTGTTAGATGAGCCAAAGGTAATATCATCAACATATATTCGGCATACAAAAAGCTCCCCATTGACCTTCTTAGTAAAAAGAGTGGGATCGATTTTCCCAACCTCAAATCTACGGTCAAACAACAACTCTCTAAGGTTCTCATACCATGTGCATGGGGCTTTCTTGTGCCCATAGAGCACCTTATCAAGTTTGTAGACGTGGTTTGGGAAGTTGGGATCCTCAAATCCCAGGGGTTGCTTTACATATACCAACTCATTTAATGGACCATTAAGAAAGGCACTTTATACATCCATTTGTTGCAACTTAAAGTTATGGTGTGCCGCATAAGCAAGAAGGATACGGATGGACTCAAGGCGAGCAACGGGTGCATATGTCCATAATCAATGCCTTCAATCTTGTGCAACCAATCTTGCTTTGTTCTTTACTATAATTCCATGCTCATCTTGCTTGTTCTTGAATATCCACTTGGTGCCTATAACATTGCGGCAATCCTTTGGCTTCTCAACTAACTTCCATACTTTGTTTCTCTCAAAGTTGTTGAGCTCTTTGTGCATTGCTTCCAACCAATCCGAATCTTCAAGGGCTTCCCACACTTTCTTTGGTTCAATCATGGATATGTGTGCTTGGTGTTCACTAAACCTCTTCAATTGTGCTCTTGTGGAAATGCCTCTCCTTAGGTCACCAACCACATTTTGTAAAGAGTGGTCTCTTAATTCCAACATCCTCTCCTTTTTAGCTTCATGACGAGTGTGGATGTCCTCATTGTTTCTTGGAGGACTCTCTTCATCATTTTGGTCTTCGTCTTGACCATTAACTTGACCTTGATCACCATCGGAATCATTCTCTTCATTAGGAGGCACGGATTAACCTTGGTCTTGATCAGACATTCTCCTAGCATCTATTTGAGCTTGTCTCAAGGCAGTTTGTATGGATCTCCTTGAGTAATTGACATGGCACCACTTGACATCCTGGAGAATGAATCAAGCTCCTCTTCACTAGAGATGTCACCTTGATCAACATGTTGAGGGTCCACAATTTTTCTTTGGCTTGGGTCATTGCCCTCCTCGGTGGATGGAGCTTGTTGATGTTGTGAAGATGAGGGCTCCACTTGAGTAGAGCATAGTTCTTCTCGATCCGCCATAAGGGGTTCCTCAACGGGGTGGATATATCCCACACCCATTCTTCCTATGGCATCCTGAGGCATTTCATCATCTGCATCACAAGCATCAACACGCCCCCCTTGGGGACCATCATATTCTTCGAGGGTCACACTACAAGATTCTATGACGGCTCCGGAGAGCTTATCATAGATTCTATAAGTGTGAGATTCGATACCATAGCCAACAAAAATACCCTCTAATGCTTCAGACTCAAATTTGGACAAACGAACACCTTTTATGAGATAGAAACACTTACAACCGAACACTCGGAAGTAAGATATGTTGGGCTTGTTACCGGTAAGTGTAGAGGTCCCAACCTTTAATAAGGTAGAGATCCCTATGTTTACAATGCTAGTCCCTGGATCAATAGCTAGCATCCACAGTTAAGATGTAATATCAAGAAACAAAGGTCATAACACAACTTTATAACCAGGAATAAAATAATTCATTACATCTTACATAGCTCATTTGGCTATCTCATTACAATGCAGCAGAAATAACTATATAGCATGGAGTCCTTCATATTCAAAGTGCCACAGGCAATCATGTTGGTTGTAGACTTGTAATCCTAATCAACACACTTCACTAACATCAAACAAACCTACAACATAATAAGATAAAGCCATAAGGGTCAATACATTTGAATTGTATTTGCAAGTGATACTATGGTAGAATAGTGGTATCTATCATCTATATGCATTTGGCTAAGTGGAGCTTAGGCTTGCTTTGCTCAAAATAGATTTTCCTTATCATTTGAAAACACTAAGTTTTTGTTTGTCAAAGGCACCCAAGGAACAACCAATGAATATTGGTTAACCTTTACCCCTGTTCAACCACAAGTTTTTAACTTAGAAATTGGGATGAGGAGATCCTTGATAGCTTCCATATCTTGATGCTCAAATTGTCCATTGCCGGGGACACGGCTAAGTACTTAGGTTTTACTCTCTCGAGAGGTGTTTCACTTTCCCCACAAGACTCGACATGCATCGAGATAAGATCTTTCAGAAGCCTTCCCTTAGACTAAAATGGACACGCTCCAAACCTATCACCCTCTACCACCAACTATCCATTTGGCTAAGTTATTGCAACGTATATGATCCAGGCAGAGCCCATAATGCCATGTGGCTGCACTTGAAGCTTCTCAACATTTGACATATCAAATCTCTTTGTTCCTGGGTAGCTTTCCACAAGTGTAACCACTGAACACAAACCATTCTTTCCATTCCACCCAGGTGATTCATTCACATAGTTCTTTTATTAAACAAAACACAAGTCATAGACTTAGAAATATCTCATAGCATGAATATAATCCACCCTTGTTTTCTACTATCTAAGATAAGCATGATGGTAGTAGGAATCTTAACTTAGGCAAATTCTACTAAGGCATTAACTACTAGGATTTCCCAAGGTATAGCATACTTAGTAAAAATTCCATGCAAGTCCTACTTAGAAATATCACTAATACATAGTGAAAATAATGGGGCAAAGTATGAAGTACCACTTGCCTTTTTAGTAGAGAATATAATTTCACTCCTTGATCTTACAATAGTCACACTCTTCAAATTTCACTACAATTCAATCAAGGCACAAATTCAATCTAGCATTCAAACAATTTCACCACATAAAATAATAAAAACAAAGCAATGCATGCAAGCATGCAAAAGATTGTTTTATTTGGAAAAGTGGTTTCTATTAGGCTATAAACATTCCAAAACATCTATTGGTCATTTATAAAAGTGGCAAGGTCATTTGAAAACAAGTTAGTGAAAATGGCCTCTTTAAGTCCCTTTTGTTTTGCTAGAATTGATTTTATTCAAAGAATAATTTTCTAGTGTTAGCCAAAATGTTTTTTTAACACCAATATTAATGTTTATGGTCATAATGTTTTAAAATAAATCCATTTGCAAAGGGTTTCATCCAAAATCCATTTTTAAATCAAAGCAACATTTTATTTTGTTGGAAATGCCTTTAAACCAAAGTAATGATTCTCTAGGGTTCATGAAATATATTTTTAAATCCCAAAACTTGGTGTTTAGGGTCAGAGAGTTTAAATCAAAACATTTTCCAAAGGTTTTACTCAAAAAGCATTTTTAAAACATAATAAATATTTTTATTTAACTAGAAATGCTTTTATTCAAGGATTAATTCTTTAGTGTCACAAAATATACTTTTGAATCCACAAGTTGGTTTTTATGGTCAGTAGGTTCAAAACAATCTATTACAGAAGATTTTACCATAAATACATTTTTATAATAAATTTTATACTCAAAATATGCCTACACATGTTTCTGCAAAAACAACCAATTTTACAGAAGCAAATCACTAAACAAAGTGCATGGTTGCAAAGTATTCTTTTTGCTGATTCCAATTATATAAAGTTTGCAAAATTTGGACGTGTAGATTTATAGTTATGAATTTTACAAAATCAAACATCTAATAGATTCATTTTTGTTTTTAAAACAACAGACTGGCCACGTGGCTGCTTGTTGAAGATATGCCCTAGAGGCAATAATAAAAGTGGTTATTATTATATATTTGTGTTTATGATAAATGTTTATATTCATGCTATAATAGTATTGACCAGGAATATTAATACTTGTGTGATTTGTAAACTAAATTAGAGTCACTAGTAAAGCCTCTTTGTAATACTAGCTTGTTGGTTAATAGATGATCATGGTTTCCCGATCATGAACATTGAGATGTTGTTAACAACAAGATCATATCATTAGGAGAATGGTATGATGGACATACTCCTATAGATAAGCGTAGCATAAAGATCAAGTCATTTCAATAGTTCATTTGCTATAAGCTTTCTGATACATAGTAACCTAATTCCTTCGACCATGAGATCATTCTAATCACAATCACCGAAACGATGCTTTGATGACATCAAACACCACACCTTCACTGGGTGGCTATAAAAGTGGCATTGAGTGTTCGGAAAGTATGTGTTGAGGCACATGGATCAAGAGTGGGATTTGTCCATCCATATGACAGATAGATATGCTCTGGGCCCTCTCGGTGGAATGTCATCCAATTAGCTTGCAATCATGTGACTGGCTCACAAGTGATCACATATCACGGGAATGAGAAAAGAGTACTTATCAGTAAAGAGGTTGAACTAGGTATGCAAAGATACCGACGATCAAACCTTGGATAAGTAAACTATCGCGAGACAAAGGGAAATTGGTATTTTATGTAAGTGGTTCATTCAATCTCAAAGTAATCATAGAAATATGTGGGAGCCACATGAATTTCCAGATTCCTCTATTAGTTATTGATCAGGAGAAGTGTCTCGGTCATGTCCGCATAATTCACGAACCGTAGGGAGGCACACTTAAGGATTCGATGTTCTTTAGTAGATATGGAATGTTAGTAGGGATACCAAATGTTGTTCGGAGTCTCAGATGGGATCCGGGATATCACGAGGAGATCCAGAATGGTCCGGAGAATAAGATTCATATAAGGAAAGTCCGATTTCGGAGTTCGGGAAAGATTCTGATGTTTTCATCAGAGAGGTTCTAGAAGGTTCACCGGACCGGAAGGGGAATGGACCATGAATGTGTCATGGATAAGTGGAATGATTGGATCATATCCTAGGTCACTTGTTTTGGGCATTTGCAAGAGAGAAGTAAAGCTCTAAATTGAAAGTCAAACTAGAAGTTTGAAAATTCAAACTAGAACAATGGTTTCCTAGTGGAAGAAGGAAAGAGTCCTTCTCTCAGTCCAACTTGGGTTTGGGTTTGGATTCAAACCCACCCCACTCAAGGCTGCCCCCTCTCATAAATAGAGGGTGAGGGTTTCCCCAAAGGCCAAGCCCTAGCCCTCCCCACACCCATGCACCGCCGCTGCCGCACGCCGCTGCACTGCTAGGAGCCGCCGCCGCCGTCCTAGCCGCCGCCGACTCCTCCTCCTCCACTCCGGCCTTCTAAACCTAGATCGCCGAAAAACCCTAGATCCACCATAACTCGTACCGGCTTAGGCGAAGCCCTGCGGTATCTTCCCTCTACTTCCGACACCACGTCGTCGTGCTGCCGGAATCGCGAGGGAAGAACTACAACCTCCGCTACCTGCTGGAACAAGGGAGAGGAAGGTCTTCATCGAGTACCGAACGTGTGACCGCCTGCGGAAGCGCTGCCGGAACACGGCACCGGAAGGATCGTCTACACGATTTTGAGATTGGCAAGTGTACGACTACATCACCCACGAGAATCTGCTCTCGTTAACCACTTTGGAATCTTCGAGGGTGAGTAGTCTAATTGACTCGTTGCTACAATCTAGTAGATAGATCTTGGCTTGTTTGTTTGCATGCGGTAGAAATTTTTTGTTTTCCATACTACGAACCCCTACAGTGGTATCAGATCCGTGTCTATATGTAGATCTGTTGCACGAGTAGAACACAATTGTCATTGTGGGCGTTGATGTTTTTGTTGTCGATTGCTTCTTGTGTACTTTACATCTTGCGGGATGGTGGGATGAAGCGGCGCGGTCTAACCTTACATGACATCGTTCATGGGACTTGCTCCACGCTTGACATGCAACTTGTATTGCATAAGTGGCTTTGCGGGTGCCTGTTTCTCCCAACATAGTTAAGATTCAATTTACAATGGGTGATTGACAATACTAGTATCAACGTTGTGGTTCTCGTTCGTAAGTTAGAACGACACTTATTGAAAGCCCCAAACCACGTAAATCATGCAAAGAAAATTAGAGGAATCTAACTTTGTTTTACAGGGGTGTGCTGTGATGTGATATGGCCATGATTGTGATTATATATGATGTATGCAATGTTCCTTATTGTAAGTCGGCAACCGGCAGGAGCCATATGGTTGTCTTTTAAATCCGTTAAGACCTGTGTGTCTATTATTCAAAGTAGTTGTAATAGTTTTGATGCTAGTGGACGACAACCATGAAGCGGCGCCCTTGACCTTGACGCCATGCCGGTGATGATGGAGATCATGTTCGTGCTTGAAGAAGGAGATCGGAAGCACAAGAAGAAAGGCCATATCATATCACATATTATGAATTGCATGTGATGTTAATCCTTTTATGCATCTTGTATTGCTTAGTTCGCGACGGTAGCATTATAAGATGATCCGTCAAGCAAAAAAAATTCAAGTTATAAATTTTTCATCCTTAGTAAGCACCGCTGCTAAAGCTCGTTGTTTCGAAGCACCACGTGATGATCGGGTGTGTTAGATTATGCGAGTGTATACAACGTGAGCAAGCCAGATTTGCTCATGCGGAAGCTAAGGTTTGATCTTGACGAGCCTGGCATGTACAGACATGGTCTCGGAACACGGATCACCGAAAGGTAAAGCATGAGTCATATAGTAGATATGATGAACATGTTGATTTTTCGCCATTTAAGCTACATCAACTCTCGTGATGATCGGTTTTGATGTAGTGGATTTGGTTCATGTGATCACTAAAGCAATGTGAGGGATATTGTTTTGAGTGGGAGTTCACCAAGATTAATTTAACTATTAATTAGAACTCATTTTGTCATAAACTTAGTCTAAACTATTGCAAATATGTTGTAGATCAATGGCGGCCCCTACCATCAATTTTAATGCATTCCTAGAGAAAGAAAAGTTGAAAAACAATGGAAGCAACTTCGCGGATTGGTTTCGCAATTTGAGGATTGTCCTCAATGCTGGTAATTTGACCTATGTGCTGAATGCACCGCTGGGTGACCCACCTGCAGCTGATGCTACCGATGAGTTAAAGAATGTTTTCCTCGCTCGGAAGAATCAGTAATCCACAGTTCAGTGTGCTATCTTGTATGGTTTGGAATCGGAGCTTCAGAAAAGGTTTGAGAACCATGACCCACATGATATTGTCCGTGAACTCAAAATGATATTTGAAGCTCACGCGGCAGTTGAGAGTTATGAGGCTTCTGAAAAGTTCTTTAACTGCAAGATGGAAGAGGGCAGCTCCTTCAGTGAGCACGTGCTTAAGATGTCTGGGCAACGCAAGCAAGCTTCAAAGCTTGGGTATAGTGATTCCTAATGCTTTGGGGATTCACCGTGTCCTCCAATCACTACCACCAAGTTACAAGAACTCTGTGATGAACTAGAATATGCAAAACATGGACAAGTCGTTGCCCGAACTCTTCTCCATGTTAGTCTGTGGAAGTGGAGATCAAGAAAGAGCACCAAGTGTTGATGGTCAATAAGATCACCAAATTCAAGAAGCAAGGCAAGTCTAAGAAAAAGGTAAACTTCAAGAAGGGCAGTAAGAAAGTTACCGCGCCGGCGAAGAAGACCAAGGCTGGGCCTAAGCTTGATACTGAGTGCTTTTACTGCAAGGGAGAAGGTCACTAGAAGCGGAATTGCCCTAAGTACTTGGCGGATTTGAATAACGGCAACATCAAGAAGAAAGGTATATCCGATATACATGTTATTGATGTGTATCTCACTAGTACTCGTAGTAGTGTCTGGGTATTTGATACTAGTTCAGTTGCTCACATTTGTAACTCGAAATAGGTGCTACAGAATAGACGGAAACTAGCGAAGAACAAGGTGACGATGCGCATTGGAAATAGATCAAAGGTTCATGTGATCGCGGTCGGCATGCTACCTCTTCATCTACCATCGGGATTAGTTTTATACTTAAATAATTGTTATTTGGTGCCTGCGTTGAGCATGAACATTATATCTGCATCATGTTTATTGCGAGATGGTTACTCGTTTAAGTCCGAGAATAATGGTTGTTCGATTTATATGAGTAATATGTTTTATGCACATGCACCTTTGATAGATGGTCTATTCTTATTGAATCTCGATTGTAGTAATACACATATTAATAACGTTGAAGCTAAACGTTTGAAATTGAACGATAACTCGACCTATATGTGGCACTGTCGTCTTGGTCACATTGGAGTGAAGCGTATGAAGAAACTCCATTCCGAGGGACTTCTTGAATCACTTGAAAGATGCAAATCATGTCTGATGGGTAAAATGACTAAGACTCCATTTTCTGGTATGATGGAGCGAGCTACGGACTTATTGGAAATCATACATACTGATGTGTGTGGCCCAATGAGTAAAGCATCGCGCGGTGGTTATCGTTATGTTGTTACCTTCACGGATGATTTGAGTACATATGGGTATATCTATTTCATGAAACATAAGTCCGAAACTTTCGAGAAGTTTAAGGAATTTCAAAGTGAGGTAGAGAATCAACGTAACAAGAAGATTAAATTTTTACGATCTGATCGTGGAGGTGAATATCTAAGTTACGAGTATGGCGAGCATTGGAATAAATGCGGAATACTTTCACAATTGACACCGCCGGGAACACCACAACGTAATGGTGTGTCCGAACGTCGTAATCAAACTCTCTTAGATATGGTACGTTCTATGATGTCACTTACAGATTTACCGCTATTGTTTTGGGGTTATGCATTAGAAACAGCCGCATTCGCTTTAAATAGGGCACCATCTAAATCCGTTGAAACGACACCGTATGAATTGGTTTGGGAAGAAACCTAAATTGTCATTCCTTAAAGTTTAGGGTTGCGAAGCTTATGTAAAGAAGTTATAGCCTGACAAGCTTGAACCCAAAGCGGAAAAAAATGCGTCTTCATAGGATACCCGAAGGAAACTATTGGTATACCTTCTATCATAGATCCGAGGGCAAAATCTTCGTTGCCAAGAATGGATCCTTTCTAGAGAAGGAGTTTCTCTCGAAAGAAGTGACTGGAAGGAAGGTAGAACTCGACGAGGTTGTTGAACCTTCTCTCGAACTTGCGAGTTGCGCAGCACCGGAAGTAGTTCCTGTGGCGCCTACACCAATAAGAGAGGAATCTAATGATGTTGATCATGAAACTTCGGTTGAAGTTACTACGGAACCTTACAGGTCAACGAGAACTCATACCACTCCTGATTGGTATGATCCCATTATGAGTGTCATGTTGGTGGACAACACCGATGACCCTGCGACATATGAGGACGCGTTGATGAGCCCATATTCCAATAAATGGCAAGAAGCCATGAAATCCGAGATTGGATCCATGTACGAAAACAAAGTATGGACTTTGGTGGGCTTACTGGATGGCCGGAAGGCTGTCGAGAACAAATGGATTTTCAAGAATAAAATAGATGTTGATGGTAATGTTACTGTCTATAAAGCTTGACTTTTCGCAAAAGGGTTTCGACAAATTCAAGGGGTTGACTACTATGAGACTTCCTCACCAGTAGCAAAGCTAAAGTCTGTGAGGATTTTGTTAGCAATTGCTGCATATTATGATTATGAGAAATGGCACATGGATGTCAAAACGGCGTTCCTCAATGGAGACATTGATGAAGAGTTGTATATGATGCAACCCAAAGGTTTTGTCGATCCTAAAGATGCTAACAAGTTATGCAAACTTCAACGGTCCATTTATGGATTGAAGCAAGCATCCCGAAGTTGGAATCAACATTTTAATAAGGTAATCAAAAGCTTTGGATTTATACAAACTTATGGAGAAGCACGTATTTACAAGAAAGTGAGTGGGAGCTCTGTAGCATTATTAATACTATATGTAGATGACATATTGTTGATTGGAAATTATGTAGACCTTTTTAATAGTGTCAAGGATTATTTGAATAATAGTTTTTCAATGAAAGATCTTGGCGAAGCAGCTTACATATTAGGCATAAAGATTTATAGAGATAGATCGAGACGCCTAATATCATTGTCACAGAGTACATATTTGGACAAAGTTCTAAAGAGGTTTGGAATGGAAGATACCAAGAAAGGGTTCTTGCCCATGTTGCCCAATACGACCTTGAGTAAAACTCAAAGTCCTGCAACGGCAGAAGATAGAGAAAGGATGAATAAGACTAACTATGCCATGCTATGTACTAGACCCGACATCGCATATGTTGTTAGTTTGACTAGAAGATATCAAAGTGATCCTGGAGTGGATCATTGGACAGCGGTCAAAAACATCCTTAAGTACTTAAGAAGAACTAAGGATATGGTTCTTTCTTATGGAGGTGATGAACAACTCGTTGTTGATGGTTACACTGATGCTAGTTGGAACACCGATCCATATGATTCTAATCTGGATACGTATTTACTTTGAATGGTGCATCAGTTAGCTGGAGGAGTGCAAAGCAAAGCGTTGTGGCGAGATCTTCAACTGAATCGGAATACATAGCTGCTTCGGAGGCTTCACAAGAGGCGATATGGATGAAGGAGTTCATTACAGAGCTCGGTGTGGTTCCAAGTGCGCTGGACCCAATGTCTATCTACTGTGATAACATGGGCGCCATAGCCAATGCGCAAGAACCAAGGTCACACAAGAAGCTGAAGCACATCAAGCTACATTTTCATGCTATTCGAGCGCATGTCCAACATGGTGACATAAAGATTTGCAAAGTACACACAGATCTGAATGTGGCGGATCCGTTCACTAAACCTCTCCCGAGGGCAAAACATGACCAGCACCAAACCGCCATGGGTGTTCGGTATATTACCATGTAATCTAGATTAGTTGACTCTAGTGCAAGTGGGAGACTGTTGGAGATATGCCCTAGAGGCAATAATAAAAGTGGTTATTATTATATCTTTGTGTTTATGATAAATGTTTACATTCATTCTATAACAGTATTAAACCGAAAACATTAATACTTGTGTGATTTGTAAACTAAATTAAAGTCCCTAGTAAAGCCTCTTTGTAATACTAACTTGTTGGTTAATAGATGATCGTGGTTTCCTGATCATGAACATTGAGATGTTGTTAACAACAAGATCATATCATTAGGAGAATGGTATGATGGACATACTCCTATATATAAGCGTAGCATAAAGATCAAGTCATTTTAATAGTTCATTTTCTATAAGCTTTCTGATACATAGTAACCTAGTTCCTTAGACCATGAGATCATGCTAATCATCATCACCGGAAGGATGCTTTGATGACATCAAACACCACACCGTAACTGGGTGGCTATAAAAGTGGAATTGAGTGTTCGGAAAGTATGTGTTGAGGAACATGGATCAAGAGTGGGATTTCTCCATCCATATGACGGATAGATATGCTCTGGGCCCTCTCGGTGGAATGTCATCCAATTAGCTTGCAACCATGTGACTGGCTCACAAGGGATCACATATCACGAGAACGAGAAAAGAGTACTTATCAGTAACGAGGTTGAACTAGGTATGCAAAGATACCGATGATCAAACCTCGGATAAGCTCTAAATTGAAAGTCAAACAGGAAGTTTGAAAAGTCAAACTGGAACAATGGTTTCCTAGTGGAAGAAGGAAAGAGTCATTCTCTCAATCCAACTTGGGTTTGGGTTTGGATTCAAACCCACCCCTCTCAAGGCTGCCCCCTCTCCTAAATAGAGGGTGAGAGCTGCCCCAAATGCCAAGCCCTAGCCCTTCCTACACCCGTGCGACGCCGCCGCCGCACGCCGCCGCCGGCCCGTCGTCGTCGCCCTAGACGCCGCCGACTCCTCCTCCTCCACTCCGGCCTTCTAAACCTAGATTGCCGGAAAACCCTAGATCCACCATAACTCGTACAGACTTAGGCGAAGCCCTGCGGGATCTTCCCTTTACTTCCGACACCATGCCGTCGTGCTGCCGGAATCGCGAGGGGAGAACTACAACCTCCGCTGCCTGCTGGAACAAGGGAGAGGAAGATCTTCATCGAGTACCGAACGTGTGACCGACTACGGAAGCGCTGCCGGAACGCAGCGTTGGAAGGATCGTCTACGTGATCTTGAGATCGGCAAGTGTATGACTACATCACCCACGAGAATCTTCTCTCGTTAAAGCTTTGGAATCTTTGAGGGTGAGTACTCTAATCGACTCGTTGCTACAATCTAGTAGATATATCTTGGCTTGTTTGTTTGCATGCGGTAGAAATTTTTTGTTTTCCATGCTACGAACCCCTACACTGCTTCTTACTGGCGCGTACCGGTTCGTGTGGATTGCGAAGCTGCAGCCGTTAGATCTAAGTTGCATTGCACGACACATGATCAATCTTACCGCTTCGATTAGTGAATCCATTGTAGCCGACAGATATGTATCCTATGGTTCCTAGCACTCTAACCATAATCTGGTGGCGCTCGACGGTGGTGCGCAGCGGCGAATCTCTAGTAGTGGCGTAACGACGATACTAGCAAGTGCGGTAGAGGGATAAGATCATTACCGGACTCGCTTTGGCGTGCTAAAGCTCGAGGTGGTCGTAGTTGTCTAAGGGGCGCACGAGAACAAAGAGGATTGCTCGCCAGAGTTCAAGAAGGCGTCGGGCTCGTCTGTTCGTCACGGAGGCGAGGATTGAAGGCACGCTAAGACAAGCGGAGGGCACCGTTAGATGCGCACGAGTGTCACATGCACATGAGCATCAAAGATAGGGGAAGGGAAGGTCAGGGATCACAAGTAGAGCTCACCGAAGAAGTGGCAGATGGTGGCGATGTTCTGTCGTCGAGGTTGCCGACGATGTGGAGTACGCGCAGGCGAGCTGAGGATACTGGTAGGTGTGCAAGGGGAGGTCGGACGTCGTCGGAATTCGCCAAGGAAGGTTGTCGGAGCAATGTCGGTTGCAGGGAAATTGGAGCAGCCTGGTGGCTCACAGGCAGAGAGGTTTGAGGGGAAAGGAAGGGAAGAGGGAGGAGGTTAAATGGGCGAGGTCTCAGGGAGGAATCAATGCAGTGTTATGGAGAATTTAATCGGCGGAATTAGGGGCAGAAACGGCGAGGAGGGGGAAGGAATTGGTCGCGTGAGGTTGATGACGATGTCCAGCTGGCGGTGGGGCTATGTTGTCAGCGAGTGAGAGAGGGTGCACATGGGGTCGGGGAATCAGTGACTGCGCGGGTGCGTTGCTGAGTGAAAGAAAAACGGTTCGGGGAGAGGAGAGAGGTGGGCTAGCTGGGCTTAGTTGGGCCGGTTGGGCTGGGCTCGTTCTTCTTATTTTTTTCTTCTTCTGTTTTCTTTTTCTTTTTCCATTTTGATTTTCTGTTTTGAATTCAAACTACCATTTGAATTCAGATTTCTTTTTCAAATCTTTTCCAAATATTCAGTATGTTTCTATACTATTTTAAATATGTATTTAAAGTCCATTTTAGAATAATTATTTTATCCACATATGGTTTGTTATTTATTTTAAATAGACATTGTGTTTTTTTATTAAATAGAATTTTAAATATGGTTCTAATACATATTATTTATTCAAATGATTTAACCTTCTATTTTAAATTCAAATGTTTATCAAACCCTTTTTCATTAGGTCTTATTTATTTAATAGGGTGTTAAATAATTCACTTTGAATTATTTGAAATATTTTTAATATGATTTATTAATCATTTAAATTGGGAATTTATCTTTTTTAAATAAAATCAAATATGATTTTAATCCCATATAAATTTTATTCAAATAATTCTTTTAAGATAACTTTTCAATCCACTTTGTTAAATTCCCATTTATTATTTTCTCATGATTTATTTAATTATTTTCATTAGGGATTTGTCTCCATTTAAATATAATTAGAATATGGTTTTATCCATATAATTTTATTGGAATAATCTTTATCCCTTTATTTGGATTATCTTTATTTCATTTGTTAATGGATTTGACCAAGATTTAATTTGGGTTTTAAATATTACTTATTTATTTATTTATTTATTTTTTATGTATTTGCCTTATAAAATCCATATCTTTTTATTTATAGATCCAAAATTGGTGATTCGAATTTGTATAATTTTATTTAATATTTTTTTATCCTTTTAAATCTCTTTAGGATTATTTTCTCACAGTTTAGTATGGATTTTAGTTAGGAGCTTTATTAGCTTTGGAAATTATTTCCTTTTATCATATTAAATTCATAAGTTTTTATGGTTTTATAGTATTTTTATTTATCATTTTTGTTCATTTATAAATGTTTGTTGACAAATTTTTATATGGATCAAATCCATAGTCTTAGAGATCTCTTGGAGATTATTTTCTTCCATTAGGGTTTTAGGGTTTTGGTTTAATTTTTCCAAGTGTTTAAATTTCAAGATTCATTTATTGATGAATGGATTTCACTTGATTGAAATTTGTTGGATTCCCTTTTATTCAAATTTGTTCAAGAAGGGTTTTGATGTTTCCATTTGGAATCAAAAAGTTTCTTTTCACCCTAAATTTCACAATTGTTTATTTTGTTTATTTATTTTTCACATTACAAAATTTGGAAAATTTTGGGATGTGACAGGCTACCACCCTTAAAAGAAATCTCGTCCCGAGATTTGGGAAGTCTAGAGGTTACAAATTGGCTTCAAGTCAACTAGGGTACTACCACCCTTAAAAAGGTTTCAACTAGATTACATCTTGGCGTACTTAGAATCTTGATGTAGCTTCTCTGGGCACTTGTTTGCATAATGTCCTAGCTCTTTGCATTTCAAACACATCACTTGGCTAATATCCTTATTTTCCTTTGGTATCATTGCCTCTTGTTTGTTTCCTTGGTTCTTCTTCTTTTCTGGGCAATCATTGGCATAGTGTCCCATCTCTTTGAAAATTGTAACATTGCACTTGGCTTTTGTCCTTCTTGCTAGGGTTGGGGCATTTATTATTCTTCTTCTTGGGTTTCTCCAAAGCTAGGAGTTCTTCTAGTTCATTCTCTTCATATCTCACCTCAAAGGTGGGAAATCTCTCTCTTCTTGGGGCAGTTACTAGAGATATGACCTTCTTCTTCACAAGAGTAACAACACTTTGTGGTCACTTTAGGTATGGCTCTATGAGGCTTGGTTCTGACTTTTCCTTCATCCTTCTTGGTAGAAGTTGTTCCCTTATGGAGGTTTCCAAACATTTGATGCATTCCATCTTGTTTCATTTGTTGAACTATAGGATAGATGGGGCATTGGATAGGGACATGATCATTTCCTTCACATAGGAAACAAGTCACTTGAGATGTGGGGCATTGTTTATTTGGATGCTTCTCTTCACAATTAGGGCATTGATCCTCATGCTCTTTATAAGTGTGTACTATGTCTCCACAAATATTCCAAGCTTGAGTTCCTTCTATAATATCATCCTTGATACCATTGTTGTCACAATCCCCTTGGAAAAGGTTGTCTATCATGTTGATCATTTGATTGGTCATCCTTTACAACAATTGGGATTTGATTTCCAAAAAAATTGCATGGTTGGGACTAAATCATTGTTGTTGGCTAAAAACTGAGTTGTCACTTGATTCAACTAGTCTTGAGTTGCTAGAAGCATCTCTTGGTTGTTGTTGTTGCCATTCTTGATGTTGGAGTTTCTTGGAGAAGTCATCTGTTTGGGTTGGATTGGGATTAGAATAGGAAAAATATTTCTAAGGAAAAAGTCTAATCACACACAAGCAATGTGCCAGAAATCACAAACAAACATTCCACTGAAGCAACAAGATTCAAGCACATTTTTAGGAAACAAAATATTTTTGCTACACCACATTAGTTGGTGTGTTTAAACTAATCACTAGTATGGTGGTCCAACTATATGGTTCACTTGAGATCATTCCATTCTTCTTAGTTGTTGCTTCATGAATGAGATCTTGGTATCCTTGGAAAAATTCTTGCATCTTGGTCACAAACTTCAAAGGTGATGATGATTCCTTCTAAGTTGTGTTTCCTTAGTCTTCAATTCTTGAGTAATATTTCTTGTCTCACTTGTAGTCCTTAGTGATGTTCAAATTCAAGTCCTTGGTGAAACTAAAGTTGAAGTCATTGGTGTTGGTGAAGTCCTTTGTCATATTGAAGTCTTTGTCCTTGTTGAAGTCTTTTCTCATGTTGAGGCTTTGTCCATCAAGTTGAAAAGTGAGAGATGTAGAATCAAAACAAAAAAGATTGAGGAAAGAGTTTACTAGATTGTTTGTAAATAATTTTGATCAAATACAACTCCTATTTTTCTAAGGGTTTTGTCCAATCCTAGGGTTACAATCCTATAGGCAACACAGTGCTCTAATACCATCTGTCAAGGCCCCAACCTTTAATAAGGTAGAGATCCCTGTGTTTACAATGCTAGTCCCTGGATCAATAGCTAGCATCCACAGTTGAGATGTAATATCAAGAAACAAAGGTCATAATACAACTTTATAACCATGAATAAAATAATTCATTACATCTTACATAGCTAATTTTCTATCTCATTACAATGCAGCAGAAATAACTATATAGCATGGAGTCCTTCATCCTCAAAGTGCCACAGGCAATCATGTTGGTAGTAGACTTGTAATCCTAATCAACACACTTCACTAACATCAAACAAACCTGCAACATAATAAGTTACAGCCACAAGGATCAATACATTTGAATTGTATTGGCAAGTGATACTATGGTAGAATAATGGTATCTATCATCTATATGCATTTGGCTAAGTGGAGCTTAGGCTTGCTTTGCTCAAAATATATTTTCCTTATCATTTGAAAACACTAAGTTTTTGTTTGTCAAAATCACCCAAGGAACAACCAATGAATATTGGTTAACCTTTACCCTTGTTCAACCACAAGTTTTTAACTTAGAAATTGGGATGAGGAGATCCTTGATAGCTTCCATGTCTTGATGCTCAAATTGTCCATTGCCGGGGACACGGCTAAATACTTAGATTTTACTCTCTCGAGAGGTGGTGCACTTTCCCCACAAGACTCAACATGCATCGAGACAACATCTTTCAAAAGCCTTCCCTTAGACCAAAATGGACGCGCTCCAAACCTATCACCCTCTACCACCAACTGTCCATTGGCTAAGTTATTGCAACGTATATGATCCAGGCAGAGCCCATAATGCCATGTGGCTGCACTTGAAGCTTCTCAACATTTGACATCTCAAATCTCTTTGTTCCTAGGTGGCTTTCCACAAGTGAGATACACTAGGGTAGGCCATAAATATGGGCCCTGTGTAACCACTCAACACAAACCATTCTTTCCATTCCACCCAGGTGATTCATTCACATAGTTGTTTTACTAAACAAAACACAAGTCATAGACTTAGAAATATCTCATAGCATGAATATAATCCACCCTTGATTTCTACTAGCTAAGCTAAGCATGATGGTAGTAGGAATCTTAACTTAGGAAAATTCTACAAAGGCATCAACTACTAGGATTTCCCAAGGTATAGCATACTTAGTAAAAATTCCATGCAAGTCCAACATAGAAATATCACTAATACATAGTGAAATAATGGGACAAAGTATGAAGCACCACTTGACTTTTTAGTATAGAATATAAGTTCACTCCTTGATCTTGCAATAGTCACACTATTAAAATTTCACTACAGTTCAATCTAGCATTCAAACAATTCACCACATAAAATAATAAAAACAAAGCATTGCATGCAAGCATGCAAAAGATTGTTTTATTTGGAAAGGTGGTTTCTATTAGGCTATAAACATTCTAAAACATCTATTGGTCATTTATAAAAGTGGCAAGGTCCTTTGAAAACAAGATAGTGAAAATGGCCACTTTAAGTCCCTTTTGTTTTGCTAGAATTGATTTTATTCAAAGATTAATTTTCTAGTGTTAGCCAAAATGTATTTTTAAACACCAATACTAATGTTTATGGTCATCATGTTTTAAAACAATTCATTTGCAAAGGGTTTCATCCAAAATCAATTTTTAAATCAAAGCAACATTTTATTTTGTTGTAAATGCCTTTAAACCAAAGTAATGATTCTCTAGGGTTCATGAAATATATTTTTAAATCCCAAAACTTGGTGTTTAGGGTCAGAGAGTTTAAATCAAATCATTTTCCAAATGTTTTACTCAAAAAGCATTTTTAAAACATAATCAATATTTTTATTTAACTAGAAATGCTTTTATTCAAGGATTAATTCTTTAGTGTCACAAAATATACTTTTAAATCCAAAAGTCGGTTTTTATGGTCAGTAGGTTCAAAAAAATCCATTTACAACATTTTTTACCCTAAAAACATTTTTAGAATAAATTTTATACTCAAAATATGCCTACACATGTTTCTGCAAAAACAACCAATTTTACAAAAGCAAATCACTAAACAAAGGGCATGGTTGCAAAGTATTATTTTTTATGATTCCAATGATATAAAGTTTGCAAACTTTGGACGTGTAGATTTAAAGTTATGAATTTTACAAAATCAACTATCTAATAGATTCATTTCTTTTTTTAAAACAACAAACTGGACACGTGGCTGCTTCTTACTGGCGCGTACCGGTTCGTGTGGATTGCGAAGCTACAGACGTTAGATCTAAGTTGCATCGCACAGCACAGGATCAATCTTACCGCTTCGATTAGTGAATCCATTGTAGCCGACAGATCTGTATCCTACGGTTCCTAGCACTCTAACCATAATCTGGCGGAGCTCGACGGTGGCGCGAGGCCGCGACGCTCTGGCAGTGGCGTAACGGAGATACTAGAAAGCAGGGAGAGGGAGAATATCATTACCGGACTCGCTGTGGCGTGCTGAAGCTCGAGGTGGTCGCAGTTGTCCAAGGGGCACACGAGAACGAAGAGGATTGCTCCTCGGAGTTCACGAAGGCGTCGGGCTCATCTGTTCATCGTCGGAGGCAAGGATTGAAGGAACACTAAGACAAGCGGAGGGCACCGTTAGATGCGCATGAGTGTCACATGCACAGGAGCATCAAAGATAGGGGAAGGGGAGGTCAGGGCTCACCAGTAGAGCTCACCGGAGAAGTGGCAGACGGTGGCGATGTTCTGTCATCGAGGTTGCCGATGATGTGGAGCGCGCGCGGGCGAGCTGAGCATACTGGTAAGTGCGTAGGGAGGTGGGGAACAGGCTCGTGGGAACTGGGAGGCAAGGGGAGGTCGGACATCGTCGGAATTCGCCGAGGAAGGTCGTTGGAGCAGCGTCGGTTGCAGGGGAAATTGGAGAAGCCTGGTGGCTCATTGGCAGAGAGGTTTGAGGGGAAAGGAAGGGAAGAGGGAGGAGGTTAAATGGGCGAGGTCTTAGGGAGGAATCAACGCAGTGTTATGGCAAATTTAATCGGCAGAATTAGGGGCAGAAACGGCGAGGAGGGGGGAGGAATTGGTCGCGTGAGGTTGATGACGATGTCCAGCTGGCGGTGGGGCAACGCTGTCAGCGAGTGAGAGAGGGTGCGCGTGGGGTCGGGGAATCAGTGACTGCGCGGGTGCGTTGCCAAGTGAAAGAAAAACGGTTCGGGGAGAGGAGAGAGGTGGGCTAGCTGGGCTTAGTTGGGCCAGGTTGGGCTGGGGTGGTTCTTTTTATTTTTTCTTCTTCTGTTTTCTTTTTCTTTTTCCATTTTGATTTTCTGTTTTGAATTCAAACTACCATTTGTGTTCATATTTCTTTTTCAAATCTTTTCCAAATATTCAGTATGTTTCTATACTGTTTTAAATATGTATTTAAAGTCCATTTTAGAATAATTATTTTATTCACACATGGTTTGTTATTTATTTTAAATAGACATTGTGTTTTTTATTAAATATAATTTTAAATATGGTTCTAATCCATATTATTTATTCAAATGATTTAACCTTCTCTTTTAAATTCAAATGTTTATCAAACCCTTTTTCATTAGGTCTTATTTATTTAATAGGGTGTTAAATAATTCACTTTGAATTATTTGAAATATTTTTAATATGATTTATTAATCATTTAAATTGGGCATTTGTCTTTATTTAAATGAAATCAAATATGGTTTTAATCCCATATAAATGTTATTCAAATAATTCTTTTAAGATAACTTTTAAATCCACTTTGGTAAATTCCCATTTATTATTTTCTCATGATTTAATTAATCATTTTCATTAGGGATTTGTCTCCATTTAAATATAATTAGAATATGGTTTGATCTATATAATTTTATTGGAATAATCTTTATACCTTTATTTGGATTATCTTTATTTCATTTGTTTATGGATTTGACCAAGATTTAATTTGGCTTTTAAATATTCCTTATTTATTTATTTATTTCTTTCTTTGCCTTATAAAATCCATATCTTTTTATTTATAGATCCAAAATTGGTGATTCCAATTTGTATAATTTTATTTAATATGTGTTTATCCTTTTAAATATCTTTAGCATTATTTTCTCACAGTTTAGTATGGATTTTAGTTAGGAGCTTTATTAGCTTTGGAAATTATTTCCTTTTATCATATTAAATTCATAAGTTTTTATCTATGGCTCCAAATTAAATGAAACCAATTTCTATGGTTTTATAGTATTTTTATTTATCATTTTTGATCATTTATAAATGTTTGTTGACAAATTTTTATATGGATCAAATCCATATTCTTAGAGATATCTTGGAGATGATTTTCTTCCATTAGGGTTTTAGGGTTTTGGTTTAACTTTTCCAAGTGTTTAAATTTCAAGATTCATTTATTGATGAATGGATTTCACTTGATTGAAATTTGTTGGATTCCCTTTTATTCAAATTTGTTCAAGAAGGGTTTTAATGTTTCCATTTGGAATCAAAAAGTTTCTTTTCACCCTAAATTTCAACAATTGTTTATTTTGTTTATTTATTTTTCACATTACAAAATTTGGAAAATTTTGGGATGTGACAGTAAGTATTTCATATGGAGTCTTGTAGATTTCTTTGCGGAGGTAGAGCCGGTTTGATGCATGGAAATCGGTGGAGATGGCTTTGGCCCAAAAGTTGTATGGAGATTTAAACTCTGCCAACATGGTCCTAGCCATCTCAATAAGAGTCTGGTTCTTCCTCTCGGCCACACCATTTTGTTTAGGGGTATATGCAGCGGAATATTGTTGTTTTATCCCCTCATTACTAAGGAAATCATTCAAGGTGTAGTTCTTGAACTTGGTGCCGTTGTCACTTCTTATAATCACCATGGGAAGGTTGTATTGACGTTGAACCATGTTGATGAAGTCGGTGAAGGTCTCTTGGGTCTCACTCTTTAAATTGAAGAAATATACCCATGAGTATCTTGAAAAGTCATCAATAATCACCAAACAATATTTCTTCCCACCAAGACTTGCATGAGATGGAGGACCAAAGAGATCCACATTAAGGAGCTCCAAGATCTTGGTTGACTTGATGCGGTTCTTTGGCTTGTGGGGAGCATCATGCATATTTCCTAGAGCACAAGACCTGCAAACACGATCTTTGGCAAAGGAAACATTTTATTTTAGTCCAACAATATGGCCCTCCTTGTGGAGACTTTGCAAAGTTCTCATATTGACATGGGCTAGTCGGCGATGCCATAACCAACCCACATCGGCCTTTCCAAATAAGCACATCGCACTTGTAGTCGTTTGCCCCGAAAAGTCCACCACATACAAGTCATGTTCGACGTACCCAACGAAAGAGACCTTGAGAGACTTGCTCCACATGAGGACCACAATATCATCATCAACAAAGACGGCAAAGCCCATCTTTCCAAGAGCACGGACTGAAAGTAAATTGTATCCAAGGGTCTAAACAAGCATGATGTTAACGAGTGTAGTGTCGTGAGCAACCACTACCTTGCCGAAACCCATTACCTTAGACTTTGACTTGTCGGCATATGTCACGGTTATTTGATCATCATTTGGCTTTAAATCCTTGACAATAGACGATCTTCCGGTCATATGACTTGTGCAACCATTATCAAGCACCCACTTTGACCCTCCGGAAGCATATGTTTACAAAATATCAAGCTAATTTTTAGGTACCCATTGAAAAATGGGTCCTCTTTTGTTAGGAACATGGGTCTTGGGGACCCAAATATACCAAGCAATATAACCATCATATGGGCCAACATATTGTGCATACACATCACCATAATAATCACGCATTAGAACATAGTGAGGGTTAGCACTTCCCGCAAATTCATCATGAGACATAGTTTTACCACTTGTGGTCTTACTATCCACAATGGCCTTGTTCTTCTCTTGTGTGGGCTTAGCCTTATTCTTGTTGCTCTTCATCTTGGCCTTGGAGACAAAACCAATGCCCCCTTTCTCACCACTAGGCCTTTGCTTACTCAAAAGATCATCAATGGACTTGTTACCTAGTGGAATTATGGCCTTGGCTAGATCCCCCTTCATCCTAGCATTTTCTTCAAGAATAGTTGTACTACTAGATGGAATGAAGTTACTAGGTGAAGGAATATTGGCCAATTGAGTTTGAAGCGTTTCATGGGACTTTGTGAGTGACAAGAGTTCACTTTCCAAAGCCTTGTGAGCCTTGTCAAGCAAAATAAAGTCCTCGGCAAGTTTTTCATGAACCACACCAAACTCAATCTTGTCCTTTTTAGCCCTTTTGCATTTAGAAATAGAATGATCATGTTCTTTGATGAGTCTATTAACAATAATTTCATTGGCCTCATCAAGCCCTCCAAGTTTTAGTTCAAGAGACATCCTAGTCTCTTGTTCTTCTTCTAGAGCATTGTTTAAGGCCTCTAGCTCAATCATGTGTTCATTCCCAAGTTTACACCTTACATTATAAGCTCTTATGTGTGGGAATGTTGATATAAGATGTTCCCAAAATGTATCTTAGCATCCCCTTGTAAGTTAGTCATAAACTCATCGAAAGCAATTAATTCCCTTTTTACATCAAGAGACATCTCATCATCAATTTCATCATTAGCTAAGGGAGTGTAGTGAGATGATGAGGATACCTCTGTTCCTCTTGCCATAAGGCAAGTGACGTTCTTGATGGGAGTGTTCTCATTTGGAGAATCAAAGACTGAGAATGTCGGAGTAGAAGTAGTGGCTAGAGCACCCACACCATTAGATGTTTCTGCTTCCTCATCTTCATCATCTTCATTGTCGGAGGAGTATTCTTCATGAGTGATCAAAACAATTTCTCCCGACTTCTTGTTGATGGGATTCTTCTTGATGAAGGTTTTCTTGTAAGGTGCTTTGGGAGTTTTCTTCAACACTAGCTTACCCCCATGATCTTCTCTCATCTCATAGGGACAACCCGCCACAAAGTGATAGCAGTCACCACAATTGAAGCAAGTTCTCAATTTAGTGACATTTTCTCTTCTCTCACTTGGGTTACTTTTTCGTTGCATTTCCATCTTGGCCTTGGCGGGGTTCTTCCAAAAGTTCTTTGCATAGAAGGCCATGTATTGACCATGAGCAATCTTGACATCATCGGGGTGTTCCATGGAGAGGCCTTTATCACTATCATCTTCATCTCCATGTTCCACAACTTTGGCCTGCAATGCAAGGTTGAGAACATTGCTCATACCAAGGGCTCGAGCACGGGCATCTTTGGCATTCTTGGCGGCAACCTTGAAAGAGGCCATCTCTTGCATAACTTCATTGGAGGTCATGAGATGGTAGTTGTGTCTTCCTTGTAGGCTCTTCAAGTCGGTGGGCTCAAAGGGCATGAGTGCACTCACATATTTCCTTTTTATCCAAGCATCATACACATGTGAGGCACCCACATTTCTAAAAGCGGTGGCGGTGGTCTTGAGCCTACAGTACATGTCATCATGATTTTCACCTTCCTTCATGTAGAAGCCTTCATCTTCATTACTTAGTGCATCATACCGGTTCCTCCTCATGCTCTCATTCCCAACAAACAACACCGTGAGAGCATCCCAAGCTTCCTTGGCAATGCTGAGGTGCTCAATGTGTGGGTAATCCTTTGTACCCAATCCTTGTTGAATCATGTGCAAGGCGGTGGCATTGAGTTGACTATTGACAACTTCTCTTCTTGTCAAGTTGTTTGGATCCCCAATATAGAGTCCTTGTTCGATGATGTTCCATAGTTCAATGCAAGAGCTGCGCACATGAGTTTTCATTAGAGATTTCCATTGAGAAAAAGTAGTAGATGCTTCAAGCTTAGGTGGGTCACCTCTATTGTTTACATGAGGGTGAGGAATTGGAGGGTCGGGAGAGAACCATGCATGAGAGTCATGATGCTCTCCCTTCTCACCAACCCTTTTTGTGGAGGAGTTAATGTTGCCTTGATTATCCCCCACTACCTTATCCGTGGGAAATGCCGGGGCATTCTCTTTGGATGAAGGAAGTAGTTCCTCTTGAGGAGAAGGGGATGATGAGCCTACCTTATCTTTAACAAGTTGCTCAATTAACTTTTGTAATTGTTTGATCTCGTTGGCCATGGTGGAGCTCAATCTTGTTTCCAAGTTATTGAGATCATCCATGGTCATCGTGGTATGCTCACCACCACCTTCCCCATCATTGCTACCCATATACTCTTAGGCGGTAAAGCCCGAATAAAGAGCCGAGGCTCTGATACCATTTGAAAGGATCGTATGGGCACCTAGAGGGGGGTGAATAGGTGCTACTTCAAATTTTCTTATTTTTCAATTTAGGGTTTGACAACAAAGATAAATTCCCTAGATTATGCAACTAAGGTGAATTTACCTATATGACAAACAAGCAACAACTAGCACAACACTAAGCAAGAACAAGTAAGTAAAGTGCGGTAAAGGATAGAAGTAACCAAAGTGGAGGACACAGGGACACAAGGATTTGTTTCCCGTAGTTCCTTCCTTTTGAGGGGAAGTACGTCTATGTTTGGAGAGGGGGTGGTTTCAAACCACCAACGCCACGAGAGTTCTCCCTTGTTCTCCGATGAAGCTCACCCCAAGGGGATCGATTCACCTTCTACTATATCGGAAACCTTCGAGGTGGAAGCCGGCACCTTTACAACAAGTTCGGGGCACACATCCACAACTTAATTGGAGGCTCCCAAATACAAGAAACATGTCAAAACAATCAAATAAAAGCTTGTAAGAACCAAATCAAAGCTAGGGTTTCCAATGAAACACTAGAGCATGGGGGCCCTCAAGTGAATGAGGGGGAAATAAAGATCTCTCTTGATGAAGCTATAGATCAAGGTCTCCTTCTTCGATTCTCCAAAGATCTGTGACTTAGGATGGTTGGATGAAGAGACCTTGTATATTTGGTGGCTCTAATGGAGTTTGTGTTCTTCAGAAGGTCGAGCAGCTGGAGGAAGGGGATAAGGGTCCCTATTTATAATCAGCCCCTTCCACGAACCGTTTTCTGACCGTTGGAGAAGAACCACACCGGAGACTCTGGTCTGTACACCGGAGACTTCGGTCTACACCGGAGAATCCGGTCCATCTCCGGTCTAGCCTCTAGACCAGTATGCAGTACGACCCAGGCCTTCTGAGAGCCAAGTGGGACGAAGACTCCGGCCCTCCAGCACCGGAGACTCCGGTCTGATACCACACCGGAGATTCCGGAGAAGCCTCCGAACCTTGCTCCGCACCCCTATATAGAATGACCCAGCCATGTTCCTGAAGCCTCCACCGGGGACACATCCGGAAACTCCGGTCCACACCGAAGACTCCGGTCTGGAATTTCCAGAACTATGTCAATCTTGCAGGAATCTTTCCAAAGTGTGAGGGTACTTTTCACTTATCATAATAGCAACCCGTGGACAGTGACAAACTGTAAAATGATCTACTTGTTGTTAACTAACACGAAAAGTGATTAGGACAATAAATGTCCTTTCAAGGGTGATATCAAGTTATGCAAGGTACACACGGATGCAAATATTGCGCATTTGTTAACAAAGCCGTTACCACAACCGAAGCATGAGGCGCACCTGAGAGCCATGGGCATTAGATGCTTAGACATGTGATGTTGGAAGATTGACTCTAGTGCAAGTGGGAGACTGTTGGGAATATGCCCTAGAGGCAATCATGTATGATGATATTTCCCATTGTATTCATAAAGTTGTTAAGTTGTTCTTGTATGAGAATCTGATGTATATCATTGAATATGTAATTCGGTTGTGGATCTATACATTCATGTTGTTTGTACTAAATATCCTTGGTCACCGAGGTTATGCTGGATACACAACTTAGACCAATGTGAAAGTCGGCTTGATGACTCGGTTCCACTTGTCATGGGCATGGAGATGCTATTCCGACTTACACAGATTCGGCTAAAGAGTTTAGTGAGTCGGATTGACCCATATTGAGGTACAATGAACAAGTTGTCATTTGTATATCTCAATCAATGTAATCCTTAGACCTGAGGTTATTGCATAGTCTGAGTTGAGGATCACCGACTTAGGTTCTGTCAAACGTTGATCCGTAACTGGGTAGTTATAAAGGGAGAGTTAGGGTTGACTGAGAATCAAGTTGCGTGATGTGAATAACCAAGATGGGATTTTGCCCCTCCACTTGGAGAGATGTTCTCTGGGCCCTCTCGGATGATATGATTCGGAAAGAATGGCCATGCATGACTCGGTTAAGTGTTAACCAAGGCGATCGACTAAGAGTTAGTCAGGTGAATCACTTATCTCGGATCGATAAGAGAGTCGGACTATTTAAGGGATGACAAATATTCGCCTATAGTCTGACAAGGTATATCATAAGGCAAAAAGGACTCGGATGTAAGTCACATTGGACAGGCAAGTCGTCATGACTCATTGGTACTTGGGAGTCGGCATGTTCTACTAGGAGCCGCTACTGACTGATCGATTGAGAGTCAGACTCTAATCGTGTCCAAGAAGCCATGATCCTGCAGGGTCACACACTTAAGAGCGGGAGCAAGTTCGGATTGGATCTGAACCGGAAATCTGGTTGGGTTGGACCCAAGACGGATTTGGACTAAGTCAGTGAGTCAGACTCATGGTGACTAATATTATATGGACTTTAGTGAATGGGCCACGTAAGTGGAGCCCACGTTCACTTCCTATATATAGTGGAGCACAGTAACCCAGAAGGGGGAATCGTTGATCGGTTAGGTCATTCCATGTGTTGGAAACCCTAGCTCCATAGCATTCCTGACGTTGTAACAAACCTAGCAGTTCGCCGCCGGCGCTCCTCCTTGTACGTGTGGATACCAGCAGAGGTGTTGTACGATCAACACCAGGACGTTCGGATCGTAAGGACTGCACTGCATCAACTGACGCGCTTCATTAGTAATCCGCAACTGCGCGTCTAGTGGTAAACCTTGTGGCCTGCTACCTTAGCTGGATCTTGGGATCACCACGTTAGAGGGAAAAGTTTTGTTTTATCTCTACGTGGCCCAACACTTTTATGTCTTAATGATTCCTATATGTTTATGTGAATGGCTCTAGGACCCATCATAAGTGGTGTATTTAGTTCATACTTATGGCTGCACCTAATTAGGCTCAGCCCTAAGGGAATTAAACTTGACAAAATATTCACCATATTATGTAGAAATCTTTATGCTAAGTAAATTCATACCGCCCTCAGGAATGCTTGTCACATATAAGTTCACACACACTTGAGCATGTCCTCTTACTGTATACAGGATTCGGCTTTCTCTCGTTGAGAGCATTTACTTATTGCTATTTACTTTCCGCATTTTATATTCTTGCAAACTACAAACAAAAACACCAAATCTACTGCATTACTATTATTTTCTTTGTCAAATTTTCTAACCAATACCCTCATCTCCTCGTGGGTTCAACAACCTTTCTTTATTGAAAAGTACTACAATTGATCTCCTGCACTTGGGAGCCATGAACAATGCAATCTTTGTTGTCATTGATAGGCTTTATAAAGTGGCTCACTTCTTTCCAGTCAAGGAAACTATCTCTGCAAGTTAATTGGCTAAACTCTATATCAATAGGATTTTTTCACTGTATGGGGTTCCTCTAGAAATCTGCTTCAATTGTGGGAGTAAATTCACCTTCAAGTTCTGGGAAAGTTTCCAACAAGGCTTGGGACCTAAGCTGAATTTCAACATAGCATACCACCCTTAGTCGCAAAGACAGGTGGAAAAGATCAATCAGATTCTCGAAGATATGCTTCACACTCATGTAATCTCCTTTGGCATGAAGTGGGAGGAATGTCTTCCATATGATAAGTTCTCCTACAATAACAGCTTTCAAAAGAGTCTCAACATGGCACCCTTTGAGGTCCTCTATGGCCGCAAGTGTAGTACTCTACACTACAAGAATTCCGGTCTATTGCAACGAAGTATTTTGTCGCAATAAATGCTGAATTGTCGCAATAAGTACGTATTGCCACAACATGGTGTTCGTTGCCAGCCGTTGCGAAAGGTCGCATGGTAATAGGTTATCGCCACAAAAAAACAATTGTGGTAGTAAAATGTGTTATTGCAACATTCATGGATCAAGTTGCCACGTTTTTTCCCGTGGTAGCATGCCTTTGCTGCCACAATTCGGTTTGTGGCAATAGCTTAATGCAGCAAATACTAAAATCATGGCAATTACTGGTTCGTGGCGATACGTGTTTGTGGCAATAACCTATGGCAACAATGCTTATTTCGTGATGCATACTTTCTATGGCAATAGTCAGTTGTGGCATTAGCTTCCAGCAACAACTCTTGTTTTTGTGGCACTAACCTTTCGCCACAACCCAATGTGTTTGTAGCATTATCTTATGGCAACGCTACATTTTTCGTGATGCTACCATGTTGCAACACAGAATATGTCATGGTAATAGTCAACTGTAACCGGAAAAAAATACAGGCATTTAATTGCATGCTTCGAACCATACATGATTTATGAATATCGAGTTCACATATCAAATATCCATCAAATAAAACTAAAATATAGTTTAGCAATCATTCAACATACTGAATGTGCCATCCTAATTAAGTGTCACGACGAAACTGTATTTGGTCTAAAGTCTAGTCCTATTACTTCCTTGGTTCCTACAATCAAGAAATCGAAGAATTATTCAGCAAGTTAATAAATCTAGCATAACATACTTCATAAAATTATGTAAGGTCCATTGTACTTCTCATTGACAAACTTCAGTAGTACATACACGCGCACGCACACAAGCACATGCGCACACAGTTATACGGTCTCTATGATAAACTTTGCGATGTGGAGTTGTTTCCTCACAGTTACCAGCCAAAAGAAAATAAACATGCAAACTAATGGCCTACTCAAAACAAAATAAACATGGATAGCTATAGAAGTTGTAAGGAAATTTGATTAAACTAGCAGCTACCTACTAGCGGTACAAGCATGTGCAATATCTCACAAGATGACCAAAACTGATATGTGTTAGAATTAGCACTAGCATAAGCAAATGAAAATCCATTTGACCTACAGTGGCATGTTTTCTCCTCTCTATCTATCGATCAGCCATACTAGGCTTAGATGACTTTCTTTCTTTCTTTCCTAACAACAGCCTGCATCAGTCAATCAAGAAATAAAATAAAAGGGCAGAGGGAATTCTGGTTAATCAACATACACTACTAGCAAAATTTCAGAGAGAATTTTGGCATCAACTTTGCATAACTCATAATTAAAGTGCATGAACTGCCCATCTAATTATAGAATTCAACTTCCCAGGCTCACAATTTCTAATCAAATTAACACCACTGCAAGTTACAACTCCAGGCTTGGACAAAAACCGAAAACAATATTACACGAAGCAGTATGGCTATGCCATCTGAATCTTGCAAGGAAAGTAACGTCTAGAGTTCAAATATGTGTTTATATGCTAGCAAAGAACTAGTACTTAGCTTCTACTAACACAAAAGTAACACCAATCACACATGCTAGATAGAAAAACTATGTTGAAGCAAGGGTGTGACTTACAATTTCTCGAAACATTCAAGAATTTAATGTTGAAGCCTTTATAAGCATATTTGGAGCAATTAAATTGAGCCTTGTACCTAAAGTTCCAGTAGTACAAGGGGTATGTAAAAGAGTATTCTGTAAGTTTGGCTTACAATTTTCTTTGCCAGTCTTTTTCTTAGCCATCTGGAAATAGAAGTGCACCTTTAGCAATGCAAATAAGAAAAATAAATCTTATAAGTTTGAAGCATATGATTATAATCACCTGTTGGGTTCCCATCAGTTGGCTCATTTTTGCAAACTTTGACATCATTTCTTTTCAAATTCCATTCTTGATCTTTGCTCCTCTTCCACCAATCATTCTCTTTCAGCACGATCTTCTTGTAACCTTGCCTCAAGGTTTTCTCTCTCTGCATGCTCCATGCTAATCAAATGTCAAAGACAAATTAAATGTCATAAAGAATTTACCAGATCTTTTTTTTCACGTTGGTTTTTGTATGCTATTATACTTTCCATCCTTGTTAAGAGAACAGAGCCTTTCCTTATTGAACATAAAACAATTAAGGGACTTGGCATTGACAAAGCATTCATTTTATGCACCATTCACATAGCTGATTAAGAAGTAATAATGTTGATTAAAAGCAATTTCTTCCGTTGGATTCATCATCGTGCTCTTGTGTAGGTAATATCAGAAACTTAGTCAATGTCACAATAAACACAATAATAATGCAGGCATACATTATTGCATCAGAAATTGCAAAATGGAATATATTAGAAAGTACAAAATAGAATACATCAAAGACTTTGCATATCCTTGTACCAGGCATAACAATCCTCATCTGAATATTCAAGGTTCTAAAAGAGAGATCAGTGAGAGGGCATGGTGCTGAAAGTTATTTCAAGCGAGGTAGGGAAAGACGAGTCATTTCTGCTAATATTTTGTAATTGAACTTATGCAAACAACCTTTGCATGTTCAGATTAAATCATTTTACAATTTCAACCAGATCAATCCGAGGCAATTACTTCATTCAGTTCACGGAAAGAGGTAAAATTAAGCGCCTAGATGTGTAGCATATACAGTAAAAGAGACCCAAAAAACGAGTTGAAGATTTGCTCTCTGGATTACTCAAGAAATTAATCCTTTAAACAAAATACAATACTTAAACCAAGACAGTACACTTGGAGAGATCCTATCTGATAACACACTATAAATGACACGTACAACATATGAGAAACTGCTCAGTATGATTTGGTTCAGGCTTAAACTAACCAGGTTAGTACTAGTTTTTTTATGTAAAAAACACAAGTTAGATTTTATGGATGAGGATTGAATCGCTTGTTGTGAGTTGTTGTCTAGAAAATCATTGCAATCACAACCACAAGAGATCACATGAACGGTTGCGTATCAAGATTCAGTGGATAATTTTTCACATTCAGCTGCACCAATATGTGGACATGATGACATTTGTGAGAGGACAGGGAGGCCCCTTAATTGGAGCAAGGGCATATTCACATAGTCAAAAATTCACAGAAGGAAACTTATATAATACGCAGCTTGCCCTATGCCAATCAAAGCAGCCATTAAGGTACGGAATTTTTTTTTCCTTTACTCAGACACGGTCAATGACCTCCTAAATATTTACTTAAAACTATAGATGATATCTAGCATCTTTCCATCATATTTCCAGTTCATGAAGATGAAACGAGATGAAATTATGTCATATTATCAAATAATTTTAGAAGGCAATGAAATTCAAGTGCAATTTTCAATTGAAAAAATCAATTTCTACATACGCAGTGATATTGGCATCTTTTTCAAAGTTTTAACATGTTCGTCTATTGGAAACAAGCTCACGGTTGAAACAGAGTCCACTCACAGATAGAAAATGACCGACCGAATATTTAGTTTCGAAATCTTTCTACTAGTCCCAAGTTCTACAGCCATGTCAACACCTAGTTGTCCCTAAGTGTAGTATATCACATCGATAACACCCAAAAGCATGTTCCTAACATCCTTTCCAACTGAGAAAAGGTTTCAACAATACCGATATCAACCGACACAAAATTAGGCACCATAAGTTTCTGCATAAGCCACAACAGCAGCAGACACCTAACTACACTATTCACAATGGCGGCACACAAAATCATTCATTATTCCAATTGAAAACCAACTAGAAGTATACTGAGAGAAGCACACATACCATCACATTTATTTTCTTCCTATGACTTCCGAAGAGGAACACTACATAATTATTTTTTTGATAAAAGGGGTGATTAGAAAAGGAGGGAGTACATTTTCTATTGCATGGCGGGGTAGGATATTATGATCTCAGGAGCACATGAGATACCAGAAGAATGCACGGAAGTAGAAAGGTTGAATCATGTGCATATTAAAAATCACTATCCGTATTCACTTCGTGTAAGTTCCATGCAGTAAATCTGGTTTCTGACTTTGCATGTGTTTTGTTCAGAATGGCTGAGTGGCTAACAATTTGCCAGATTTATGCATCTATGCTATTCCTGCATCTTTTAGAACACTTCAAAGTCATCTTGTGTGGACAAGTTATTGAACCCCAACCTTCAGGCTACATAGTTTTCTCAGCAATACCACAAGCACTACCAGAGCCGCAGCAGAAAACAGCACAAAACAAAACTACCAACTGGAGATTACAGGTAGAAAGATCAAGCTAAACTACCCAGCAAGATAGAAATCAGAACCAAAAAATGCCATCGGGCGCCATCCCAAGCTCTGTCTAAAATTATCCAGCTACATCTAAAAATTATCGGGTCATGGACAAGGAAAAGAGGAAACAAGGCGTATACCGTTCCGTCATTACAGGGCTCGACGGTGGACTACTAGCGTATACCGCTCCGAATCGAGCCGGGGGATCGACGACGTGTTGGCAGACGTGGTTGGGGTCGCCCTGACCATGGCCGTGAGCGCCCCCCATACCCGTTGCCGACGAGGGGATGTTGCATCCCCGCGGTTGTTCTAGTAGAACAGCGAGGCGGGCAATTGCACGGCGTCCGTCAGCGAGGTCGTTTCTAGGATGGAAAGGGGGTGCTGCGCTAAACACCAAAACTATCATGCGGAGGAGATGGAGAAAGGAATTGGAGTACCTAAGAACTTCTCCATGTGATGGAGTCCAGGGTGGTTTTGACGTCGTGAGGACGGAGAGCGAAGAAACGAGAGTCAGATCCAATCCGTCTGACGATGCCGTGATTTGGTTTAGAGCCCTAATCGCGATTAGTTATGACTTGTGAGGGTTGTACAGCGGGAAGGTCAAAAATTATTGGCGCAAGACACACCCTAAATTATTTGGTGGGAAAAATGACATTATTTTTTGAGGGACACGGGGTCCCAGCGGGAAAGTTTTGGCGCATAGTACAGTCCAGGCTATTTGGTGAGATTTTTTATAGAAAATGTATAGAATAATCAAATAAATTTGGAAAAGTAATATTTCAAAGCAATATGAAATATATATGCTGCTGAAATAATGTGTAAATAAAATTTTCTGGTAAAGGTTATTTCGTTGTGAAAAAATTATCAGATCCAAAAATCCCAATGGGGGCGAATCGGCGCCTTCCCCTCTAATATTGTCGCGTCGGTCGTAGATAGTCTTTGGCCTCTCTCGGCCATCCTCTCCGGCTGCTGAGAAGGGAGATGATGAACACGATGGAAAAGGCACAGACACGTGGAGATAAACGGTGAAGCCTAGCGTAGATTTGAAACTGGCAATAAACTCCCAACGGAGCTATAGGAAAGATCGCCCGTGAAGGTCCGCCATTGACCTAGTAAACATTGTTGCGATATCTTGTTATTTTTTGCAACAATAGAGAATTGTTGCAAAAAGTTCTCCATATTACCATGGATACACAACTTGTAGCAATATATAATAGTTATCGCAACACATTAAAATTGAGGCAAAAAGTGTGCGCTATTACGACCAATTCGTGATTTGTTGCAATAAAAAGGAATTTTTTGCAACAATATTTGTGCATACCGCGACATGACTAAAATTATTGCAATATCTTGCCAAATATTACCACAGAGGTTTGTTTTGTTGCAATACATAGTATCTATTGCAACAAAATAACTAATTCTCTCAACAAACCATGGTTGTAGCAATATTGCTACCTTATTACCACGACGATGCAGTTCGTTGCAATAACTGACCTTTATTGCAACAAAAATGGCACGTAGTGCGACAAAACTAAATTGTGGCACCAAGTAGGGCCTACTGCCACGAACAACAATTTTGTGGTAATATTGCATTTTATTGCAACAAAAGTTAGTTGTAGCAATAAATTTTGTTGCAATAGACCGGAATCCTTGTAGTGCTAATTGGTTGGTTAGGCTCGGGTGAAAGGAACTTCTTTGGCCGCGACATTGTCACTTAAGCAGAAGAGAAGGTTCTTATCATTTTTGAGAAATTAAAAATTGCACAGAGTCGGTAGAAAAGCAACTATGACAGCAATCATGTGAATATGGAGTATGTTGTTGGTGATCTTGTATACCTCTGTGTCACTCCCATGAGAGGCACTCATCATTTTGGTATCATAGGCAAGCTCACTTCGAGATACATCAGTCCTTTTAAAATCCATGGAATTAGAGGAGAAGTGGCTTATGCACTTGAGCTTCCTAAAAACTCAAGGTGCACGATGTCTTTCATGTCTCTCAACTCAAGAAGTGCTTCAAAGATCCCGGCCGGACCGTGGATCACGAACTCATTGATCTCCAAGAAGACCTCTCCTATAAACAACACCCCGTAAAAATTCTAGAAGTCATAGAAAGAAAGACTCACAACAATTCTATCAAGTTCTACAAGGTGCAATGATCGCATCATTCCATTGATGAAGCAACTTGGGAGCGCGAGGATGAACTCAGTTCCGATTATCCTACCTTTTTTGAGTCTTCTTATTCCTAGAATCTCGGTGCGAGATTCTTCTTTAGTGGGGGAGAGTTTTTGTAATACCCGGGTAAAACCACTACTAGAAAATCGCTGGATGTTTTTGTTTTGTGCATCATCATGACCGCATGTGAAGGGAATATGCCCTGAGAGGCAATAATAAAGTGTTTATTATGTATATTCCAAGTATATGATAGATGTTTATTTTTCATGCTATAATTGAATTAATAAGAAAACATTAATACATGTGTGTTTAATAAACAAACAGAAAGTTCCTAGTTATGCCTCTCTCATAATCTAGCTCGTTGATTAACAAGATGATCAAGCTTTCCTAATCATGGACATTGGATGTTGTTAATAATGAGATCACAACATTATTGGAATGGTGTGATGAACATTAATCTGAAGTATAGTATTACGATCAAAGTCATTGAGTTTATATTGCTATAACATCATACGAAGTAATCCTAATCCTTAGACCATGAGATCATGTCAATCACTAACACTGGAAGAGTATCTTGATAACATCAAATGTCAGACCATAATAGGGTGATTATAAAGATGGGTTCAGTGCTACTAAAGTGTTATGTTGAGGCCCATGGATCAAGAGTGGAATTTGTTCATACCGGTGACGGATAGATATACTCTGGGCCCTCTCGGTGATATCACATTGGTTAGCTTGCAAGCAAGTGATTTGATCACTGGAATGTTATATCACAGGAACGAGAAAAGAGTACATGTCAGTAACGAGATCAAACTAGGTATTAATATACCGATGATCGAGTCTCGTACATGTAATATATCACGAGACAAAGGGATTAAGATTCTAGCGTAAAAGGTTCTCACGATCACAAGAAAGTCATCATTGAATGTGTGGGAGTCGGTATGGATCTCCAGGTCCCGCTTCTGATTATTGATCTGAGAGGGGTCTCGATTATGTCCGTATTCTTCATGAATCGTATGGTGACACACTTAAGAGACACCGACACCATTTGGAAGAAATAGTTTCATGCTGAAAAGATTTACAAAGCACAGGAATTTATTTCACTAGACACCGGAATCGTTTCGGGTGAAATTGCTGAAAGAGTTTCTGCATATGAAATGAAATACTAGATAGGGGCTATATGTGAATTTTTGTCCATTAAGGTAATTTACAAAATTCTGAATAAATAAAATGAGTTTTATTTAAAGAGAGATTGCATTAAATTTGGTGGAAATTTAATGGGATTTTTGAGTGGGATTTTGAGTGGAGAAATGAAGGGGCTATTTTGTGAGTGGGAGATCCACCCACATGAATGGAGGAGGGGAGGGCGCAGCCCCCATGTGTCGGCCACAGACTTGGGGTGACCCCCTCCATCCTATATAAAGCCTACTCTCCATCTCTCTCACTCACACCTCCTCGTGAAGGTTCTCTCTCCCCCTCTAGTTTTTATTGTCCATGGTATCGAACTAGCGAGATACATGTTCCCGATGGCTTTTGGGCAAGAAATAGTTGTTGCTTCCACTGCATCGCTGGAGCGAGGGGGCGGAGGTTGCTCGGTGGCTCGGACGTGTGTGCGAGCACGGATGCGCCGCTGATTTGCGGATCTAGGACTTCCTCTTGATCTTGAGATCGGCAAGCGTTCGTCTAAATCATCCACGAGTACAACCTCGTTAAAATTTGTTGGTCTTCAAGGGTATGTTCTCTACGGATGTATATCTGCCCGTTGCTTGTATCTAGTAGATAGATCTTGGTACATAGTTATTCCCATCATCGGAATTTTTTTGTTTTCTATGCTGCGAACCCTACGGTGGTATCAGAGCCAAATCTATGTGTAAATGCTTTGCACAGGTAGTACACATATGAGTATGTGGGCGTTGATGATCATGTTATTGCTTCTTAGTTGTACTTTGGATATTGGTGGCATAGTGGGATGAAGCGGCCCGGGTCTATCTCTAGTTTTGCATGTCCTCGCATATGAGACCTGTTCCACGCTTGACGTGCAGCTAGTTTTGCATAAGTTGCTAGCGGGTGTTTGTCTCTCTTACTATGGTCAATATCTAATTTGAAATGAGTTTTCAATAATTTGGTTATCCTCGTTGTGGTTCCATGTTCGTAGGTAAGAACGGTTCTATCTTTGAAAGCCCCAAGCCACATAAAACTTGCAATGGATAAATTAGAAGCATCTAGTTTAGATTGTTGCTGGGCTAGTGTCATGATATGGTGATGTTTTAAGTAAAAGTATAAGTTGATACTTTTAAAACACACATAACGTGTAAGTTCCATAGACCTTGGTCTTACACATAAAGGAATGATGAAGATCATACCACGATGCATGTGATGATGATCAAGTGCAAGAACCATATCATTTCACTTTTCACATGTGATGTTTGTTGCATCTTATATTGCTTGTTTGGTGTTTTATTAGCGTAATAAGATGATCCCTCATTTAGATATCAAGATAAAAATGTGTTCTCCCTTAAGTATGCACTGATTATGTTTCGCTGCTCGAAAACATCACATGATGATCGGGTGTTCTTGGATCCATGATCATATTTCGGGTGTAAGATAGTTTACACACACGAATACTAAGGTTCTTACTTGGCGAGCCTAGCATGTACATAAATGGCCTCGGAAAACGGACCGAACGGTTAAGCATGAGTCATATGAAGATATGATGCCCATACAGATGCTCGCCTTTGAAACTACACCAACTCACGTGATGATCGGACTTGGTGTAGTGGATTTGGTTCATGTAATCACCAAAAAGGTACGCGGGATGTAATTTTTGAGTGGGAGTTCATTCTTAATTTTTGATTAGTTGAACTCAATCTATCATAAACTTAGTCTAAACTTTAGAAATCCTTAGATGGCACCACCTGCTTTTAATTTCAATGTGTTCATGGAGAAAGAGAAACTTGCAACGAATGGTTGCAACTTTACCGACTGGGCTATGAATTTGAGTATTCTCCTGTCTGCTGCACAAAAGCAATATGTGCTAGAAGCGCCGCTAGCCCCCCCTCCCACACACACACACACCGTTTGATCATGCCCCTGACGAGGAAAAGAGAGCCTATCAGACTCGTCAGGAGGACCACAACTTAGTTCATTGCGGCATATTGTATGGGCTAGAGCCAGAACTTCGAAAGCGTTTCGAAAACGGCAATGCCTTTGATACAATGGGTGAGTTGAAAATGATTTTCGACACCCATGCTACTGTAGAGAGTTATAATGCTTAAGAAAAGTTCTTTAGCTGCATGATGGAAGAGAACAACTTCGTTAGTGAGCATGTACTCAAGATGCCGGGGTACGCCGATAAGCTTGTGTCCTTGGGAATATCGATTCCCATTGACTTAGGCATACATCGTGTTCTCCAATCTCTGCCAACTAGATACAAGAGCTTCATGATGAACTATAAGATGCAGGGCATGAAGAAGTCTCTCCCCGAGCTTCTGTCAATGCTTAATACTGCAGAGGTGGAAATCAAGAAGGAACATCAAGTGTTGATGATAAATAAGACCACCGGTTTCAAGAAAGACATGAAGGGTAAACCGAAGGGAAAGAAGGGCGTCAAACCCGTTGCCGTACCTGAAAAGAAATCCCGAGTTGTCCCTAAGTCTGATACCGAGTGCTATTATTGCAAGGGGACTGGCCACTGGAAGCGCAACTGCCCCAAGTATTTGGCAGACAAGAAGGCTGGCAAGGCAAATAAAGGTATATACGATATACATGTTATTGATGTGTACTTGACTAGTACTCGTAGTAGCACCTAGGTATTTGATACCGGATCGGTTGCTAATATTTGTAACTCGAATCAAGGGCTACGAAACAAGTGACCGCTAGCAAGGGGTGAGGTCAAGATGCGTGTCGGTAATGGATCAAACGTTGATGTGATCGCCGTCGGAACGCTACCTCTCCACTTACCATCGAAATTAGTTATAAACTTGAATAATTGTTATCTAGTGCCAGCACTAAGCATGAATATTGTATTTGGATCATATTTTATGCGCAGTGGTTATTCATTTAGATCCGAAAACAATGGTTGTTCGACTTATATGAATGATATCTTTTATGGTCATGCACCGATGATGAATGGTTTATTTCTGTTGGATCTTGATAATAGTGTTCCACATATTCATAATGTTGATGCTAAAAGGATTAAACTTAATGATGATATATCCGCATATATGTGGCACTGCCGTCTAGGTCATATTGGCGTTAAACGCATGAAGAATCTCCATTGGGATGGACTTTTGGAATCACTTTATTTCGAATCATTTTATACATGTGAGCCATGCCTTATGGGCAAGATGACTACAACATTGTTTCCGGTTCAATGGAACGGGCGACAGATTTATTGGAAATCATACACTCTGATGTGTGTAGCCCAATGAGTGTGTCGGCGCAAGGTGGATATCGTTATTTTGTTACTTCCACAGATGATTTGAGTAGATACGGTTATATCTACTTAATGGAACACAAGTCTGAAACCTTTGAGAAATTCAAGGAATTTCATAATGAAGTGGAAAATCATGTAATAGAATTCTACGGTCTGGCCGTGGAGGTGAGTATCTAAGTTACGAGTTTAGCACACATATGAAAGAGTGTGGAATAGTTTCACAACTCACACCTGCCGGAACACCACAGTGAAATGGTGTGTCGGAACGTCGTAATCGTACTTTACTAGATATGGTTCGATCTATGATGTCTCTCACGGACTTGCCACTGTCATTTTGGGGTTATGCACTAGAAACTACTGCATTCACTTTAAATCGGGCACCATCTAAATCCGTTGAAAAGACATCGTATGAATTATGGTTTGGAAACAAACCTAAGCTATCATTTCTTCAAGTTTGATGTTTATGTGAAGATACTTCAACCGGATAAACTCGAACCCAAATCGGAAAAATGCTTCTTCATAGGATATCCTAAGGAAACTATTGGGTATTCCTTATATGATAGATCTGTGGACAAGGTTTTCGTTGCCAAGAATGGATCCTTTCTAGAGAAAGAATTTCTCGCGAAAGGTGTGTGTAGTCGGAAGGTAGAACTCGAAGAGGTTGTAGAACCTTTTCTTCATAATATGGCAAGTCGCGCAGCGCCGGAAGCCGTTCCGGAGTTGACTTCACCAAATGAAGAGGGAACTAATGATAACGATCATGAAGCTCCAAAAGATAATACTACCAAACCTCGCAGGTCTAGCAGGACGTGTGCATCTCCCGAGCTATACGGAAATCCTGTTACGAATTTCATGATCGATGAAATTGATGACCCTGTGACGTATCAAGAAGCGATGATGAGCCCGGATTCCAACAAATGGTTAGAAGCCATGAAATCCGAGATGGAATCCATGTACGAAAACCAGGTTTGGACCTTGGTGGACTTACCTCACGACTTAAAGGCCGTGGAGAATAAATGGATTTTCAAAATGAAAACTGATGCTGATGGTAACATACACGTCTATAAAGCTCGACTTGTCGCAAAAGGGTTTCGACAAATTCAAGGAGTTGACTACGATGAGACATTCTCTCCCGTAGCGATGCTAATGTCAGTTAGGATTATGTTAGCAATTGCTGCATATTTTGATTATGATATATGGAAGATGTATGTCAAAATTGCATTCCTCAGTGGCAACACTGAAGAAGAGTTATACGTGGTACAACCAAAGGGTTTTGTCGATCCTAAGGATGCTGACAAGGTATGCAAGCTTCAGCGATCCATCTATGGACTTAAGCAAGCATCCCGGAGTTGGAATCTCTGCTTTGATGAGGTGATCAAAGAGTTTGGATTTATTCAAACTTATGGAGAGGCTTGTATTTACAAGAAAGTGCGTGGGAGCGATGTGGAATTTATGATATTATATGTGGATGACATATTACTGATCGTAAATGATATAGATCTTTTAAATAGTGTTAAATGTTATCTAAACAGCAAATTTTCAATGAAGGACCTAGGTGAAGCGTCATACATATTAGGCATAAAGATCTCTAGGGATAGATCTAGGAGCCTAATAGGGATATAGCAAAGTACATACCTTGATAAGATTTTAAAAACAAATTAAACTGGATGGAAGTAAGAAAGGGTTATTACCTATGTTGCAAGGCAAGACATTGAGTAAGACTCAAAGTCCGGCTATGGCGGAAGAAAGAGAGATAATGGACAAAGTCCCCTATGCTTCAGCCATAGGATCTATTATGTACGCCATGCTATGTACAAGACCGGATGTGGCACATGCTATTAGTTTAACAAGTAGATACCAATCTGATCCAGGATCAAAACACTGGATAGCGGTCAAGAATATCCTTAAGTACGTGAGAAGAACTAAGGATATGTTTCTCGTGTATGGAGGTGAAGAAGAACTCGTCGCTAAGTGTTATGTCGACGCTAGCTTCGACACCGATCCGTATGACTCTAAGTCTCAATCCGAATACGTATTTATCATGAATGGTGGAGAGGTTAGTTGGAGGAGTTCCGAACAACCCGTGGTGGAGGGATCAACAATGGAGGCCGAATATGTTGCTGCTTCGGAAGTGGATCAGGTAGCTGTTTGGATGAAGGAATTCCTAACCGAACTAGGTGTGGTTGCGAGCGTGTTGGACCCAATGGTGATCTATTGTGACAACAATGAAGCCATAGCCAATACCAAAGAACCAAGGTCTCACAAGAACTCCAAGCATATTAAGCACCGTTTTCACTCCATCCGCGAGCATGTCAAGGATGGATATATAAAGATTTGTAAAGTACACACGGATCTCAAAGTAGCAGATCCGTTGAGTAAAAGTGTCCCTAGAGCAAAACATGATCAACACCAGAACTCCATGGGTGTTAGATTTATCACTATGTAACTAGATTATTGTCTCTAATGCAAGTGAGAGACTGAAGGGAATATGCCCTGAGAGGCAATAATCAAGTGGTTATTATGTATATTCCAAGTATATGATAGATGTTTATTTTGCATGCTATAATTGTAGTAATACGGAAACGTTAATACATGTGTGTTTAATAAACAAACAGGAAGTTCCTAGTTATGCCTCTCTTATAAACTAGTTCATTGATTAACAAGATGATCAAGGTTTCCTTTGGATGTTGGTAATAACGAGATCACAACATTATTGGAATGGTGTGATGAACATTCATCTGAAGTATAGCATTATGATCAAAGTAAATGAGTTTATATTGCTATAACTTCATACGAAGTAATCCTAATCCTTAGACCATGAGATCATGTCAATCGCTAACACTGGAAGAGTATCTTGATAACATCAAACGTCACACGGTAACAGGGTGATTATAAATATGGGTTCAGTGCTACTAAAGTGTTATGTTGAGTCCCATGGATCAAGAGTGGAATTTGTTCATCCCGATGACGGATAGATATACTCTGGGCCCTCTCGGTGATATCACATTGGTTAGCTTGCAAGCAAGTGATTTGATCACTAGAATGTTATATCACGGGAACGAGAAAAGAGTACATGTCAGTAACGAGATCAAACTAGGTATGAAGATACCGATGATTGAATCTCGGACATGTAATATATCGCGAGTCAAAGGGATTAAGATTCTGGTGTAAAAGGTTCTCACGATCAGAAGAAAGTCATTGTTGAATGTGTGGGAGTCAGTATGGATCTCTAGGTCCCTCTTTTTATTATTGATCTGAGAGGGGTCTCGATCATGTCCGCATTATTCACAAACCGTAGGGTGACACACTTAAGAGACACCAACATCATTTGGAACAAATAGTTTCATGATGAAAAGATTTACAAAGCGCAGGAATTTATTGTTGGAGATATGCCCTAGAGGCAATAATAAAAGTGGTTATTATTATATCTTTGTGTTTATGATAAATGTTTACATTCATGATATAACAGTATTAAACCGGAAACATTAATACATGTGTGATTTGTAAACTAAATTAGAGTCCCTAGTAAAGCCTCTTTGTAATACTAGCTTGTTGGTTAATAGATGATCGTGGTTTCCCGATCATGAACATTGATATGTTGTTAACAACAAGATCATATCATTAGGAGAATGGTATGATGTACATACTCCTATAGATAAGCGTAGCATTGATATCAAGTCATTTCAATAGTTCATTTGCTATAAGCTTTCTGATACATAGTAAGCTAATTCCATCGACCATGAGATCATGCTAATCACCATCACCGGAAGGATGCTTTGATGACATCAAACACCACACCGTAAGTGGGTGTCTATAAAGGTGGCATTGAGTGTTCGGAAAGTATGTGTTGAGGAACATGTATCAAGAGTGGGATTTGTCCATCCATATGACGGATAGATATACTCTCGGCCCTCTCGGTGGAATGTCATTCAATTGGCTTGCAAGCATGTGAATGGCTCACAAGGGATCACATATCATGGGAACGAGAAAAGAGTACTTATCGGTAACAAGGTTGAACTAGGTATGCAGAGGTACCGACGATCAAAACCTCGGATAAGTAAACTATCACGAGACAAAGGGAAATCAAGGTATCGTATGTAAGTGTGTAACATCCCTAAAATCATTTTTTAAAGATTGCATATCATCCATGCATGCATAATCATTTAGGGATCATTTTCAAAGTCATTTCAAAGAAACAGAAGCATTGAGTGCTATTATTTTATGTAGACAAGCATTGATCCAATGCTACTCTCTAGTGAGAGAATACTTTTTTCAAACCAAGGTTTGTTTGTTCATAAGTTGGTTTGGTTGAGTTCCAAAGCTTGGACAAAAATTTCCAAAACAAAATATAGTTTAAAACCATTTTCATATCTTTATCAAATCTTGTGCTAAGGAACTGTTTTATTTTAAAACTCCAATGGGACCAAGCAAGTCTGGTGAGACAGCATAGTTTTGTACTAAAAATGTGCAGGTTTCTTTTTACAAAAGTCCAGAACAAGTTTAAAATCAAACACATTTGAAAACATTTGAATTTGATTCCTGGAAAATCAAACAGAAAATGGAAAAGAGAAAAGAATTAGAAAAGGGCCGGCGCTGGTAATCTAGCCCAGAACCAGATCAAGCCCAAAAGCCCACCCGGGCCACTCCCCCTCTGCTTCTTCTCTCACCCGCAACGAAGCAACCCACACCGTCGCTGACTGGTGGCCCCTCTCCACGTCACCTTCTTCTTCCCCAAAATCACACGCGCAGTCACTGCTCGCCGTTACCTCACCGCAGTCACTGCCCCGCTTAAATCCCATTGATGCAGGGAGTAATCCTCGCCCCCGCTCCGACTATTTAATCCCCACCCCTCGACGACCATTTCCCCTCCCCCAACACCTCTTCTCCGCCACCAGGCTGCCCACAATCCCACTTGCACCGCCGCGGTACCGAGCGTCTCCAGCGTGCGATTCCGGTAAGCATCGACCGCCCCATATCTCGGATTCATACGAACATGACCAGTGTGTCCTTGCGCATCTTAGCATGCCCTTCCTTTGCTTTGTTTCGTCCTAGAGCATCGTCATCGTCCACCTCTAGAAGCAACCGAAGCTCAGCGCAACTCCGGCGACACCCACTGGTAGTTTCCGACCACCCCTTCCTCTCTTTTGGATACTCACATGTTTGCCAGGCTTGTGCGCATCTAACGGCACCTCTGGTTTGTCTTAGCGCGCACCACAACCTCGCCCCCGACGATGCCAGAGCTTGCCCGACGACAGGCTTCACTCCGACGAGCAATAGCAGCCGAGTCCGAGCGCCCCTGTCTCTCCCTCGACCACCTTGAGCTTCACGGCAGTCCCTCGAACACGGTAAGCACCTCCACTCCTCCCCGCGCGATCTGAATCGCCGGCAACCTCTCTGATAGAGCCAAGCCTCCGTATCGCCGCCGCTGGCGCCACCCATCTGTGGTCATTTGATCTGTAGTCGTAGGATCTAGATCCAACGATTAGAATTAGATCTGTAGCGAAGCGGTACGAGCAGATCTGGGCCCGCAAGTGTGATCCGGTGCGAAATGGTATCAGCCAATCAGACGCTGCCGCGTGGCTAGTTCTTTGTTTTAAAATTTTGAATTAGATCTATTAGTGATTCAAACTTGTAAATTTCATAACTTTTGATCCACACATTCAAATTTTGTAAATTTTATATCATTGGAATCAGGAGAAAGAATTCTATCTGTTTATGCAATGTGTTTAATGTTTTGCCTCTATAAAAATGGTTATTTTTGCAAAGGCATTTGTATTCTTAATTTGAGTATGGAAATTATTTGAAAAATGTTTTAAAGACCAAATAAAGTTTATTTTGAGTGTCTTGGTCTTGTTTATGTTTCAGTACTGTATACTTGTCTTGTTTGGTGTAGAACAATCATCACATGGCATTTGCATACATTCATATATTTTTGTTTGTATATTTTGTTATGTGATTTTGGTGCCATTATTTTATGTGTAGATTTTGGTGCTAATAGTGATTGTGGTTGTGAATATTGTTACTACTCCCCAAACTACCAAGGGAAGTGGTGCTTCATGTTTCTATCCCAATATTTTACCTATGCATTACAAATATCTTGTATAGGACTTGCATGATTATTTTGCTAAGTATCTATATGCTATGCTTGGGAAATCCTAGTAGTTGTAGCAATGTTAGAATTTCCTTAAAGTTAAGATACTTGCTATTTCCATGCTTAGCCTAGCTAGTAGAAACCAAGGGTGGATTATATAATCATGCTATGAGAAATATTTCTAAGTCTTTGGACTTATGTTTTGCTTAATAAAACAACTAAGTGAATGAACCACCTGGGTGGAATGGAAAGAATGGTTTGTGTTGAGTGGTTACACAAGGCCCATTTCTATGGTTTACCTTGTGTATCTCACTTGTGTAAATCCAACCAGGAACAAAGGGATTTGAGATGCCAAATGTTAAGAAGCTTCTAGTGCAGCCACATGGCATTATGGGCTCTGCCTGGATCATATAGGTTGCAATAACTTAGCCATTTGGACAGTTGGTGGTAGTGGGATAATAGGTTGGAACGCGTCCATTTGGTCTAAGGGAAGGCTTCTAAAAGGTCCTGTCTTGGTGAAAATCAAGTCTTGTGGGGAAAGTGCACAACCTCTGCAGATGGAAGAATCTAAGTACTTAGCCATGTCCCTGGTATTGGACAACTTGAGCATCAAGACATGAAAGCTATCAAGAATCTCCTCATCCCAATTTTCTAAGTTAAAACTTTTGGTCGAACACGGGTGAAGGTTCACCAATTTCTATTGGTGATTCCTTGGGAAAGCTTTTGAAAGGGAAAAACTTAGTGTTTTCAACTAATAGGTAAATCCTATTTTTGAGCAAATCAAGCCTAAGCTACACTTAGCCAAATTCATATAGTATTAGAAGTTAATATTCTACTAAGGTATCACTTTCCAATACTATTACAATGTATTGACCCACTGTAGTTGTAACTTGTGATGTTGCAGGTTATTCTGATGATGATTAGGGGTTATGAGTCTACACTCAACATGCTTGCCTGTGGCACATGAAGATGAAGACTTATTTATATTGTTATGGTTAAACTCTTGTATTAGGCCTATGGCGATAGAGTTGTAAAAGACTATGTTTGTCTCTGGAATGATATGTAATAATGACCTTTGTTTCTGTGTACTTCATCTTAAACTTTGGATGCTAGCATTGATCCAGGGACTAGCATTGCAATCACAGGGATCCTTACCTTTAAAAGGTAGGGATCTTGCAGATGGTATCAGAGCCCTGTGTTGCCTGTAGGATTATGACCGTAGGATTGGATTAGAAACCACTAAGGAAAAAATTTCAACAACTTCCACACTTGTCTTATTCTTCTCGTAAACTTTTCTAATGTTCTTTCTCATCTCTATTGATAGAAGGATGCTTTGATAGCCTTTATTCTAGAGAGTGAGAGTTGTAATGTACTTCGTTAGTTGGACCACCACACTTACCATTTTATTTCCAAAATTTTGTGTAAGTTAAGTTGAACCTTGGATGCTTGTAATGGATTTATGTATGCCATGACTTGTGTGATTGTTTGCAAATGATATGCTTGTGCTACCTTGTCTTGAGTATTTCTGTTGATGTTGTTTCTAACTTTTCTTTATCTTATAAAATAGATGCCTAATGTTACTATCAGCACGGCTGAAGAGTTCAAGGGAACTCGTTTTGGCACTCGTATTATTGAGCTCACTAGTGTGCTCAATCTTCCGCTCCCTAGCATCATGATGCTTCCCCTCACCAAGTTCGAGAGGAAGGACCTTTGGGGTTTCAATGTTACTCAGCCGGGATGCCAGACTGAGCCAGCCACGGAGGACATCACTTTCAAGCTTATGCATGATGACAGGAAGAGAGGCCTAGAGGTAGTCATGCAGGATTTACTTGGGTGCCTGTTAGGGAGGCACTCTTGGGAGGTTATAGGTACTCACTTCCACGCCTTCGGAAGACGCGACAAGGATGGTGTGGCTATCGAGTTCGAGGATGCTGCTAGAGAGACGGAAGAGCCGATTCGTTTGTACCTTCAGGACCTAGAGGTTCTTCTTAGGCACCTAGATACTGATAGGCCCAACGTCATTCTTAGCAATGACGAGCTCTAGGTGCAGCTTCGTGAGAAGGACAAGCTCTTCACGGAGCAAGACGAGATAGTTAAAGAAATGGAGGCTAAGTTTGAGAGTCAGGACAGGAAGTTCAAGAGTCAAGAGAAAAGAGTCCAAGATAGGAACAAGGGGATTCGAGAGATGACTGCAAAACTAGAGGCCAAGGACTTCGAGCTCGAGCATCATCAGGGTGTGATTGAGAGACTTCGTTCACAGAAGAGGGCTCTTAAGTCCAAGATAGAGGCCTTGACTACCAATGTCGAGGAATACAAGACCGCTATGGAGAATGCAGGTCTTACACTTGTTGATGAGGAGGTTGATGCAGAGGAGTAGTGATGACTACTCATTTATCTATCATTTACCATGCTTATGATTATTGAGTCGCAATGACCATCCAACATGTGGATGGCTTGCTATTGGTGTGTTTGCTTTTCAAACTTGTGGTTTATGTCGTTGAACTTTATGTTACTTTGATGATTGTTTGGTGATTTTCTATGTGATGTATTGTGCATAATAAGCATCTATGGGTATCTCATTCTTATACTTATTTGAAAACCACAGATGCCTCCTCGACGTGCCAACCCCAACCGAACAACAACAATGTCACCCCCGAGATGCAGCAGCTGATGACAGCACAGACACAGCTAATGCAGATGATGACCACTTTCATGCAGAATCAGAATAACAACAACAACAATCAAAACAATCCACCAGGATTTGACATGCTCACCAGATTCTTAAGACTGAGGCCTGCAAAGTTCTCAGGAACTACTGATCCCATGGTGGACAATCATTGGCTACGTTCAGTGAACAAGGATTTGGTAACTGTCGGCTGTACCGACGAGGAGAAAGTCAGGTTTGCAGCACACTTGTTGGAAGGACCAGCAGCTACTTGGTGGGATAACTTCCAGATCACCACTCCCCTTGAGGATGTGACATGGGCTATCTTTGAAGATGGTTTCCGTACAGCTCACATCTCATCCGGAATGATGAGCTTGAAGAAGAAGGAATTTCACAATCTGAAGCAGCTCCACCGCAGCGTGGCTGAATATATTGAGGAGTTCAACAATCTGGCGCGATATGCACCGGATGAAGTTGATACTGATGCCAAGAGGAAAGAGAAGTTCCTCGAAGGACTGAACGATGAACTAAATCTGCAATTATCTGTGGCCTATGTCCCCACCTACCAGTCCCTTTGTGATAAGACTGCCATATTGGAGAGCAAGATGAAACAGGTTGAAAGCAGAAAGAGGAAACACAACTCTGACAAGCACAGCTCGGGATCGTCTCACAAGCGCTCCCATCATGATGATAGTGGGAGTTCTGGATCCCACAAGCATGGAAAGTACAACAGCCACCACAACCACAACTGTCATCATGACAACAAAAATCACCGTAGTCATGACAATGACAAGTACAAGAATCACAAGAGTGGATACAAGAGCCACCACAATGGAAGTGGAAGTGGTAGTGGAAGCCAGCCTGTCAAGAAGGATCGTAGTCAGGTTGAATGTTTCATGTGCAAGAAGATGGGGCATTATGCAAATGAATGCCCAGAAAATAAAGTTGAGGGACCCAACAAGCCCAACCCTTTCCAGAAGGGACAGGTGAACCACATCAATGTGGAAGAGATCTATGAGGAACCTGATGCTGTTGCTGGTAAGTTCAAACTCAATTCTGTTCCAGCATTTGTTCTGTCTGATACTGGTGCATCGCATTCATTCATATCAAGAGCATTTGTTGAAAGAAATGAACTTCCAGTAGAAACTATTGGGTGCCCTATAAAAGTAAGTTCTCCTGGCAGAGAAATGATAGTGAACTCAGGATGTCATGATCTAGTCATAGATTTTGGGAAGTATAAGTTTCCCGTTAATCTGATAATCCTAAATTCCCAAGGATTGGATGTCATTTTGGGAATGGACTTGATGACTAAGCACAAGGGAGTGCTAGATTGTGCCAACCATACCGTCACACTCACAACCCCAGAAAACAAAAGGATTAGATTCAGGACTAACTTTGAATCGAAAAGGAGTAAGCTAAATTCTCTTAAGGGGGTTAGCATAGACAGTGTGCCAATTGTGAGTGAATATCCGGATGTGTTCCCGGAAGAACTGCCGGGAATGCCACCAGATAGAGATGTGGAATTTCTGATTGATTTGCTACCAGGATCAGGACCAATGGCAAAGAGACCTTACAAGATATCAGTTGATGAGTTGAAAGAACTCAAGAAACAACTTGGAGAACAGTTGCAGAAAGGATTTATTCAACCAAGTTCTTCATCTTGGGGAGCACCAGTCTTATTTGTGGAAAAGAAAGATAGAAGTCAAAGGTTATGCATAGATTATCATTCACTCAATGAGGTGACTATCAAGAACAAATATCCTTTGCCTAGAATCAATGACTTGTTTGATCAGCTAGAAGGAGCCTGTGTGTTCTCAAAGATTGATCTCTGGTCAGGCTATTTCTAGCTCAAGATAAGAGAACAAGATATACCTAAGACAACTTTCACCACTAGGTATGGATTGTATGAGTACACCGTGATGCCATTTGGTTTGACCAATACACCAGCTTACTTCATGAATATGATGAACAAGGTGTTCATGGAGTTCCTTGACAAGTTTGTTGCCGTTTTCAACGATGACATTTTGATCTACTCCAAGAGCAAAGAAGAGCATGAAGGACATTTGCGTTTGATACTTGAGAAGCTTAGAGAGCATAAGCTGTATGCCAAATTCAGCAAGTGTGAGTTTTGGTTAAATGAAGTTGGATTTCTTGGACACGTTGTGTCAGGAGATGGTGTAGCAGTTGATCCCGCCAAAGTGTCAGCTGTAACTGAATGGGAATCTCCTAAGTCAGTAAAGGAAGTTCGTAGTCTTCTTGGCTTGGCAGGATACTACAGAAGATTCATTGAGAATTTATCCAAAATAGCTAAGCCAATGACTGAGTTACTAAAGAAAGAGCAGAAGTTTGCTTGGTCTGAGGGATGTGAACTCAATTTCCAAGAATTTAAGAAGAGACTAGTGACAGCACCAGTCTTATGTTTTCCAGATTTGGAGAAAGATTTCCAAGTGTATTGTGATGCATCTCATCATGGATTGGGCGCAGTTCTAATGCAAGGAGGGAAAGTTGTGGCTTATGCCTCGAGACAACTCAAAACTCATGAGGTAAATTACCCTACTAATGATTGAGAGTTAGCCTCTGTTGTCCATGCACTCAAAACATGGAGACACTATCTTTTGGGAAAACGATGTGAAGTGTTCACGGATCACAAGAGTTTGAAGTATATCTTCACTCAGAAAGAAATCAACATGAGGCAAAGAAGATGGCTAGAACTCATCAAGGACTATGACTTGAGTTTGCAATATCATCCCGGTAAAGCAAATGTTGTAGCAGATGCTCTAAGCCGTAAGGTTTTTGTGAATGGCCGTACTAAGGGAGAGTTGCCAGATGATTTGTGTGCCCAATTTAGAGATCTCATATTGGAGATTGTGCCTGAAGGACATATCATGTCATTGGATGTTCAACCCACTTTGTTGCACAAAATCAAAGAAGCCCAAAAGACAGATAAGGAAATTGAAGAGATTAAGGAAAAAATGGCAAAGGAAAAGCCAAAGGATTCCATGAAGACGAACATGGTACTTTATGGTATGGAAAGCGTATCTGTGTTCCACAAGATTCGGAGCTTCGGAAACTGATTTTACAAGAAGCACACAACTCACCATATTCCATTCATGCGGGTAACACCAAAATGTACATGGATATGAAGGAAAGATTTTGGTGGAATAATCAGAAGAAGGACATCGCCGAACATATTGCTTTGTGTGATGTATGTAGTAGAGTGAAAGCAGAACATCAGAAACCAGCAGGATTGCTACAACCACTACCTATTCCTGATTAGAAGTGGGACAAGATTGGCATGGATTTCATCACTGGATTGCCAAGGACCAGGTTAGGATATGATTCTATTTGGGTAGTAGTGGATCTCCTAACTAAAGTGGCTCATTACATACCCGTGAAGACAACCTATACAAGTTCTAAGTTAGCTAAGATCTATATGAATAGGATTGTATGTCTACATGGAGTACCCAAGAGTATTGTGTATGATAGGGGAACTCAGTTCACTTCTCATTTTTGGAGGCAACTACATGAGTCATTGGGAACGAGATCGGAATTCAGCACTGCTTTTCATCCTCAGACTGATGGACAGACAGAAAGGACCAACCAGATTCTCGAAGATATGTTGAGAGCATGTGCTCTAGACTATGGAGCTAGTTGGGATGAAAGTCTGCCTTACGCAGAATTCTCTTACAATAACAGCTATCAAGCTAGTATTGAGATGGCACCGTTTGAGTTTCTCTATGGGAGAAAGTGTACTACCCCATTATTATGGAATGGTGTGGGAGAAAGAAATTTGTTCGGACCGGAACTAATCAAAGAGGCTGAAGAGAAAGTCAAGCTAGTTAAGGACAAATTGAAGATAGCACAGTCTCGACAGAAGAGCTACGCAGATCCTAAGCGTAGAGAAGTCACCTATGAAGTGGGTGATAGAGCTTATCTTAGAGTGTCACCACTTCGTGGAGTGAAGAGATTTGGAGTCAAAGGAAAATTGGCCCCAAGATATGTTGGACCATTCAAGATTCTGAGTCGTAAAGGAGAAGTAGCTTATGAGATTGAATTGACAGAATCATTGTCTTCCGTTCACAATGTGTTTCATGTGAGTCAACTTAAGAAATGCCATCCAGGGATGGAAGAGACTTCTTTGAAGGATAATATACCTTTGGAGGAGGTTCAATTGGAAAGTGATCTCACTTATGAGGAAAAACCCATCAAAATTCTTGAGACTGCAGAAAGAGTTACTCGGACTAAGACCATCAAATTCTGCAAAGTTCAATGGAACCATCATTCCGAAGAAGAAGCAACATGGGAAACAGAAGATGATCTTCGGAAAGACCACCCTCACCTATTTGCTAGCCAATCCGAATCTCGAGGGCGAGATTCACCTTAAGGGGGTTAGATTTCCAACATCCCTAAAATCATGTTTTCAAAGATTGCATATCATCCATGCATGCATAATCATTTAGGGATCATTTTCAAAGTCATTTCAAAGAAACAGAAGCATTGAGTGCTATTATTTTATGTAGACAAGCATTGATCCAATGCTACTCTCTACTCAGAGAATACTTGTTTCAAACCAAGGTTTGTTTGTTCATAAGTTGGTTTGGTTGAGTTCCAAAGCTTGGACAAAAATTTCCAAAAAAAAAAATAGTTTAAAACCATTTTCATATCTTTATCAAATCTTGTGCTAAGGCACTGTTTTATTTTAAAACTCCAATGGAACCAAGAAAGTCTGGTGAGACAGCATAGTTTTGCAGTCAAAAATGTGCAAGTTTCTTTTTACAAAAGTCCAGAACAAGTTTGAAATCAAACACATTTGAAAACATTTGAATTTGATTCCTGGAAAATAAAACAGAAAATGGAAAAGAGAAAAGAATTAGAAAAGGGCCGGCGCTGGTAATCTAGCCTAGAACCAGATCCATCCCAAAAGCCCACCCAGGCCACTCCCCCTCTGCTTCTTCTCTCACCCGCACCGAAGCAACCCACACCGTCGCTGACTGGTGGCCCCTCTCCACGTCACCTTCTTCTTCCCCAAAATCACGCGCGCAGTCACTGCTCGCCGTTACCTTGCCGCAGTCACTGCCCCGCTTAAATCCCATTGATGCAGGGAGTAATCCTCGCCCCCGCTCCAGCTATTTAATCCCCACCCCTCGACGACCATTTCCCCTCCCTCAACACCTCTTCTCCACCACCAGGCTGCCCACAATCCCACTTGCACCGCCGCGGTACCGAGCGTCTCCGGCGTGCGATTCCGGTAAGCATCAACCGCCCCCTATCTCGGATTCATACTAACATGACCAGTGTGTCCTTGTGCATCTTCTCATGCCCTTCCTTTGCTATGTTTCGTCCTAGAGCGTCGTCAACGTCCACCTCTTGAAGCAACCGAAGCTTAGCGCAACTCTGGCAACACCCACTGGTAGTTTCCGACCACCCCTTCCTCTCTTTTGGATACTCACATGTTCGCCAGGCTTGTGCGCATCTAACGGCACGTCTGGTTTGTCTTAGCGCACACCACAACCTCTCCCCCGATGACGCCAGAGCTTGCCCGACAACAGGCTTCACTCCGACGAGCAATAGCAGCCGAGTCCGAGTGCCCCTGTCTCTCCCTCGACCACCTTGAGCTTCACGGCAGTCCCACGAACACGGTAAGCACCTCCACTCCTCCCCGTGCGATCTGAATCGCCGGCAACCTCTCTGACAGAGCCACGCCGCCGCTGGCGCCGCCCATCTATGGTCATTTGATCTGTAGCCATAGGATCTAGATCCAACGATTAGAATTAGATCTGTAGCGAAGCGGTACGGGCATATCTGGGCCGTGCGTGTTAAGTTAGATCTAATGGCCCGTGAATGTGATCCGGTGCGAAACGGTATCAGCCAATCAGACGCTGCCGCGTGGCTAGTCCTTTGTTTTAAAAATTTGAATTAGATCTATTAGTGATTCAAACTTGTAAAATTCATAACTTTTGATCCACATGTTCAAATTTTGTATATTTTATATCATTTGACTCAGGAGAAAGAATTCTATCTGTTTATGAAATGTGTTTAATGTTTTGCCTCTGTAAAAATGGTTATTTTTGCAGAGACATTTGTATGCTTAATTTGAGTATGGAAATTATTTGAAAAATGTTTTAAAGACCAAATAAAGTTTATTTTGAGTGTCTTGGTCTTGTTTATGTTTCAGTACTATATACTTGTCTTGTTTGGTGGAGAAAAATCATCACATGGCATTTGCATAGATTCATATATTTTTGTTTGTATATTTTGTTATGTGATTTTGGTGCCATTATTTTATGTGTAGATTTTTGTGCTAATAGTGATTGTGGTTGTGAAGATTGTTACTACTCCCCAAACTACCAAGGCAAGTGGTGCTTGATGTTTCTATCCCAATATTTTACCTATGTATTAGAAATATCTTGTATAGGACTTTCAGGATTATTTTGCTAAGTATCTATATGCTATGCTTGGGAAATCCTAGTAGTTGTAGCAATGTTAGAATTTCCTTAAAGTTAAGATAATTGATATTACCATGCTTAGCCTAGCTAGTAGCAACCAAGGGTGAATTATATAATCATGCTATGAGAAATATTTCTAAGTCTTTGGACTTATGTTTTGCTTAATAAAACAACTAAGTGAATGAAACACCTGGGTGGAATGGAAAGAATGGTTTGTGTTGAGTGGTTACACAAGGACCATTTCTATGGTTTACCTTGTGTATCTCACTTGTGGAAAGCCACCCAGGAACAAAGGGATTTGAGATGCCAAATGTTAAGAAGCTTCTAGTGCAGCCACATGGCATTATCGGCTCTTCCTGGATCATATAGGTTGCAGTAACTTAGCCATTTGGACAGTTGGTGGTAGTGGGATGATAGGTTGGAACGCGTCCATTTGGTCAAAGGGAAGCCTTCTGAAAGGTCATGTCTTGGTGAAAATCAAGTCTTGTGGGGAAAGTGCACAACCTCTGCAGATGGAAGAATCTAAGTACTTATCCATGTCCCTGGTATTGGACAACTTGATCATCAAGACATGGAAGCTATCAAGAATCTCCTCATCCCAATTTTCTAAGTTAAAACTTGTGGTCGAACAAGGGTGAAGGTTCACCAATTTCTATTGGTGATTCCTTGGGAAAGCTTTTGACAGGGAAAAACTTAGTGTTTTCAACTAATAGGTAAAACCTATTTTTGAGCAAAGCAAGCCTAAGCTACACTTAGCCAAATTCATATAGTATTAGAAGTTAATATTCTACTAAGGTATCACTTGCCAATAATATTACAATGTATTGACCCACTGTGGTTGTAACTTGTGATGTTGTAGGTTATTCTGATGATGATTAGGGGTTATGAGTCTACACTCAACATGCTTGCTTGTGGCACATGAAGATGAAGACCTATTTATATTGTTATGTGAAACTCTTGTATTAGACCTATGGCCATAGAGTTGTAAAATACTATGTTTGTCTCTGGAATGATATGTAATAATGACCTTTGTTTCTGTGTACTTCATCTTAAACTGTGGATGCTAGCATTGATCCAGGGACTAGCATTGCAATCACGGGGATCCTTACCTTTAAAAGGGAGGGATCCTACTAAGTGGTTTATTCAATCGCAAAGTAATCCTTGAAATATGTGGGAGCCATATGAATTTCCAGATTCCTCTATTGGTTATTGATCAGAGAAGTGTCTCGGTCATGTCCGCATATTTCACGAACCGTAGGGAGACACACTTAAGGATTCGATGTTGTTTAGTAGATATGGAATGTTAGTAGGGATACCGAATGTTGTTTAGAGTCTCGGATGGGATCTAGAATATCACGAGGAGATCCGGAATGGTCCGGAGAATAAGATTCATATAAGTAAAGTCCGATTCCGGAGTTCGGGAAAGATTCTGATGTTTTCATCGGAGAGGTTCTAGAAGGGTCTAGAAGGTTCACCGAACCGGAAGGGGGAATGGACCATGAATGTGTCATGGATAAGTGTAATGATTGGATCATATCCTAGGTCACTTGGTTTGGACATTTGCAAGAGAGAATTAAAGCTCTAAATTTAAAGTCAAACGGGAAGTTTGAAAAGTCAAACTGGAACAATGGTTTCCTAGTGGAAGAAGGAAAGAGTCCTTCTCTCAATCCAACTTGGGATTTGGTTTGGATTCAAACCCACCCCTCCAAAGGCTGCCCCCTCTTATAAATATAGGGGGAGGGCTGCCCCAAAAGCTAAGCCCTATCCCTCCCACACCCGCGCCGCCTCCGCCGCCACTGGCCCGTCGCCATTGCCCTAGATGCCGCCGACACCTCCTCCTCCTCCCGGTATTCTAAACCCTAAATCACCGGGAAACCGTAGATCAACCATAACTCGCACCGGCTTAGGCGAAGCCCTGCGAGATCTTCCCTCTACTTCCGACACCACGCCGTCGTGCTGCCGGAATCGCGAGGGGAGAACTAGAACCTCCGCTTCCTGCAGGAACAAGGGAGAGGAAGGTCTTCATCGAGTACCGAACGTGTGACCGACTACGGAAGCGCTGCCGGAACGCAGCGCCAGAAGGATCGTCTACGCGATCTTGAGATCGGCAAGTGTACGACTACATCACCCACGAGAATCTGCTCTCGTTAACCGCTTTGGAATCTTAGAGGGTGAGTGCTTCTATCGACTCATTTCAACAATCTAGTAGATATATCTTGGCTTGTTTGTGTGCATGCGGTAGAAATTTTTTGTTTTTCATGCTACGAACTGTAACACCCTCGCCTGATAAGGCTGAGTTCATGTGTATAGTGCCAATCCCTGGATCGGTTCACTGGCACACACAGTACAAAATGATACCAAATATAACTATGCATCATAAATACAACGAATATGATTCAGAATTTACATTATTTATTCAAGTACACAGCAGAAAACGAATACAAGGTAGATCTCCATCCTTCAAATGTGCCACAGGCGAACAATTGTTGAGTGGAGTCTCGCGACCTATGAACGATCACTCAGATACGATATAACCTGCAACATGAAACGTTGCAGCCACGAATGGTCAATACATTGAATGTATGGCAAGTAGGCTAAAGTGGTTAACAACAGATCTATCAACTACATGCTTATTTGGCCAAGTGGAGTTCAGGCTCATTTGCATAAAGCAACAGTTTTATCCTAACATTTGTAACAAAGTAGTTTTCCAATACGATAAATAGGACACTCTGGTTCACTCCCAGGTGCTCCTACCCAATTATGTTCACCCAACAATTTTTAAGTAATTAAGAAATAAGGATGAGTGAGAAATATCATGGCATCAGTATCAGGTCGCTCAAATTGTCCATAACCGGGGACACGGCTAAGCACTTAGTTTATACACCCTGCAGGGGTTAGTACACTTTACCCATGTGACTTGGCCAGCCCAGCTCGTACCACCACTCTCATATTGGGTGATGATAGGGAGAAGTCCAAGAAGGAACCGTTCGGGAAGTAGCTTCCCAAACCCGACAAGCACCGGTCCAACCTACACTATCTACATCTCTGGATACGTGGGTTCGAGTTACCACAACCTACTGAGTCCAACCAACCGCCCATTCCATTATTGGCACATGGTTGTACACGTAAGCTACAAAATAAAGAAGCCAATCATTTTCTGTTGATACCTGGGTGCCTTTCCGCAATGATACCACCAAAAATTATCAATCCCATCACACCCAGGATATTCGTTGATTAAGTTGTTTAAGTTTTCGCAAACCAACACATTTAGAATCAACATCAGTGATGTAACCCAGCCCTCGTTCATCATAGCATGGCTAAGCACATCTACCAACGGTGGCTCATAAACAAGGAATGCTAGGGAATAATATGGGACATAGCATAGCATATACACATCAATTCCTACATATGAAATTCTACAAAAACATCTACAATGCATAGGAAAACAATAGGACATTTTTGACCAAGATAGCACCACTTTCCTTTGTTGTAGATGTAGTCAATTTAGATAATCCTCACAATCCTCATAAATATAATGGTTGCACTCGTCATAACCACAATACTTGCAATCATAGTAGTTGCAATCACACACGTTGCACTCCTCGCAATCTATCGATCAAACAATTGCATACAACATAAACAATAGCACATAGAGATCAAACAAATAGAACAAATGCATGCATGACAATATAATAATTCACAATGGTTGTTACTTTAGTTCTCTAAACAATATTTAAGTATATGATGCATGCAAGAGGCCAATTAATGCAATGGAGTACTTGTTATTAATAATTACTTGCCAATATAGGGTTTTTAATAGTTCTGTTGTAACGCCTATTCTAACTGTCGAATTAAATTTGTTTCTTGCGTTTACTGGATATAGGACGTTAATACGAACCAGTAGGCATTGGATTTACCCTAATCGGAGTTATAGATCTTTTTGTATGATTTAAATAGTGTTCAATGGGTTTTAAATGATTCATATAGTTTTTGTTGTCTAAAAATCAAAGTAAAATTATATCTGTAATCTCCACGGAATTGTGATTTCAGGGACATATTATTTGTAATTTTCTGAGCAGTACTCGAATTACTATGATTTTAATACTCTAAATATGCCATTAATCTATTTATTTAATTGCTGCGAAACCTTACAGTATTTGCCTGAACCATTTGCATATTGATGATCTACATGGAACCATCTTTCCATCGGTATATCATTTATATTTTTGTGACAAGCAATTAATTTACTATGAATTTAATGATTTATAAATCCATTAAAACTAATTAAATTGCTACGGGGTAAATAGTCCGCAAAAGCTGGATACAACCAGATATTATTAATCAAAATTATAGTAGCTTCAATTTGATATATTGTTCATATTTTTCGGAGTTACAGATAATTTTCTATGAATTTATTAACCTAAAAGACCATTAAAACTAATTAAATTACTGCAGTATCCACGTACAGTAAAAGTTGGATCTATTCTGAGAAGATTATTTTACGTAAAATTATCTTCAATTTGATATATTATACGCAATTTTTGGACGTGGTATGAATTTCTAACGAATTTTACAAGTTAGATCTATAATATGCAATTTTAAATTCGAACGGAATATTCCAGAGAATATTCCGCTGACTGGACATGTTGACTTTGCATGCTAACTGGGACTAGATGCTGACCTGACGATGACGTGGCGTTGATGAGGAAGCTGACCGGGATGACGATATGGCACGCACTGGTTTGATTGGATCTCGACCGTCTGGATAGGATCCGGTGGCTAGAAGAAGAGATTGACCCGATTTTGGCTCAGAATAGACAAGAAAGAGAATTGTGTTACAGAGACAAATTCGTAGGTCAAATTGAAAAACTTAGAACATGAAAGTTATGGGGAATCATTATTCCTACCTTCCCACCAAAGGAATTTGGATTTGAAGAAACGAGCGCGAGTACATCTGGGATTTACACCGTCAGATCTGAAATATTGCGATGCTAAATTCTCCGGCTTTGGTGGATGAAAAGAGATGAGGTTTATCGGGATTGAAAGATTTCGACGAGTTCTACAACTTTCGTTTTTTGGCCGAAGGCAAACAACAAAGTCTAGATGGGTTAAAAAGTGAAATAAGATTCGGGCATGTGTAGATTCGTGATTTCGAGAAGAGAAACTCGTACATCTGTGGCTCCAGGAGTTTATATGGAGATTTAGATGGTGTAGAGATAGGTCTTGGAGTAGGGAACAAGTAGAAACGAAAGGAAGTTAATTCAGAGTTGTAGATAAAAAGTTATGAGAGTTTGAATAGAGATAGGTTTGAGAAAAACTGATTCGCACGCATTTTAAAGCACCCATGGATCGATCGTCTCCTGTATGTGTGTGGCCTGGCCGGCTGGCTCGGTCCGGTGGGCCGGCCCGTTTTTTTTTCTTTTTTTCTTTTCTATTTACTTGTTTCCCTCATATCTTTTGCATAAGAACTCCAAATGATTTGATTCTTGTTTCTAAAATTTTCTAAAATCGAATAGATCATTGTAGGATTATATTTGTAATCTTTTTATTAGTTTGCAAGTAGTGGGTTTATAAATCCTTGTATATTCCATTTTATTTATATCTTTATTTGTTTGTATTTATTCCATATCTTTTTCATAATAGCTCCAAATGAGCTCAATTTTGTTTCTAAAGTTTTGTAATATTATTTGGATCTCTTTAGGCTATAATTAGATAATTTATGCCTTAGAAACCATGGGTTTTATAAAGTCAATTTAATTTCCTTTAGAAACATTTGGGCAAATCAACTATAGGATTTAGATACCAGGATTTGGATTCAGTTTGTGAGATCTTTGCATGGATGTAATGAAATGCTGATGAAGGCTTCATGATTTTGATTTTGAAATCTTGCACACCAGTTCTACAATCCATAATCAATCCATGCCCTTTTGCCTATATGGCTTCTTAGGTCATAACAAAAGAATATAAGATTTTGAATTCAAGGTTGAGAGGATTTTCTATTCAAAAAGTTTCTTCTCTTTGAGAATTTTCAACATAGTCAAACAATCAAACAAACTTATTTATTTATTTCACATTCCAAAATTAGGAGAATTTTGGGATGTGACAGACTACCACCCTTAAAAGAAATCTCGTCCCGAGATTTGGGAAGGCTAGAAAGAAAGAAAGGTTTGGGATCCATTATGATGCTACCGCACTTAAAAGAAAATTGACTAGGTCACTTCTTGAGGATTCACTTAGCTCAGATTGGTTCTACTTTAGACTTTTATTGGCACAATATCTCTAGCACATTCTAAACATCATGATTGATAGTTTCCAAGAAAGCACTTCTTAAACTAGCAAAACTCTCATGGTGGGCAAATAGGGAATGTTTACTTCACGGTGCCCATAATTCAGGGTTGGGATTCATCCTTACCGTACATTCCTATGCTTAGCAATGGATGCTTTTAGAAGGGTGTAACAATATACCATTCTATGGTTTAGTCTCAACGTCAAATCTCTGCTAAGGTTGAAAAGGGCACTCAAGATTCGCAAAGCCAACAGTACAAGAGCGAATAATAATAGTAGTAGGAATGGTGATCAATCCATCCTGCACCCAAATCATTACCCTGTATGAGGATAGGTGAATCACGTTTTTCTATCACTCGGGCATTCTCACTTGCCTTGAAGAATGTTTCCATGGGAACGAACTAATGCTCTATGTATACTCCCATGTATTCAATCAACAAATCTACTACTAAAACTAAACTATTGATACTTCAACTTTCAGGTTGCGTAATCTACTACATAACATCATTTCAACACTTCATACTCCCACATTTCTTTTTTTTCATTAGATAAAGCATTCTCCTTCCTAAATGCATTGTGTTGTCAAACCTTCCACTTAACACATCATTATATCTCCAAGGGTTCAAGATAGGAAAGAATATATTCTATAGGAAAGAAACGACTAAGAAAATAATCCTACCCATAACTATATGAAGCAATCAATGTCACAAAGAAGGAAACAATCATAGGCAATCAACACACAATCAAACACTTGTATAATAACATTACAGGGGTCTAAATATAGCAGTATATAACCACAAAATAGTTTGAAAGCATTGGGAACAATACTAGAGTAAAACATAGCAACATATAAGCAATAAATAAAATCTGTCAAAACGGTACAACAGACTTCATGAATTTTTATGACCGACCTAAACTCGTCAGAAATTTTAGCCAATTTTTTCGCATGTACTAAAGGTAATTACGCTCCATATCCTATTTTTGGAATTTTCGGAGTTACCAATAAAATATGAAAAATCGCGCGGTACAACAGGTCAGGCAGAAAACTGCAGCAGTAATCCCACGAATTTCAATAAATTCACACCATTAAAATAATTTTAAAACCTCACGAAAACTCCAGCAACTTTAGAGTTTCAAAACAACAGATCCTAAACAAGGCATCACACGATATGGTTCATTACAAACAAGCAAGCAACCTATATTGTCATACCACATAAGTTGGTAAGAACAATATGCTAACACGATAGCGATGATCTCCTAAAGAGATAAAATATGGTGGTCCAGACCTACCCAAACTTGGTTAGATGTTTATTTATGTCATGTTATTTATTCTTTACTTGTAGGCCAACTCTCATATAGTGATTTGCTTTATAGAAAACTACTAATAACATTTTCCAATTCTTATAGTTTTTATGGTAGATCACTTCTTCTACTAATCAAATGAATGGACATCTACAAGTTTGAACAAGGAGAGGTGTTGGAAAATGATAGACAAGGAATATAAGAACTCTAATAAGTATAAAATATGATAGTTCTCCTAATAGAGGTTTTCTATTGCTAATCTATTTCTAAGGTCATGATCCTACAGTCAACACATAGCTCTGATACCATCTTGTAACACCCTCGCCTGATAAGGCTGAGTTCATGTGTATAATGCCAATCCCTGGATCGGTTCACTGGCACACACAGTACAAAATGATACCAAATATAACTGTGCATCATAAATACAACGAATATGATCCAGAATTTACATTATTTATTCAAGTATACAGCGGAAAACGAATACAAGGTAGATCTCCATCCTTCAAATGTGCCACAGGCAAACAATTGTTGAGTGGAGTCTCGCGACCTATGAACGATCACTCAGATACGATATAACCTGCAACATGAAACGTTGCAGCCACGAATGGTCAATACATTGAATGTATGGCAACTAGGCTAAAGTGGTTAACAATAGATCTATCAACTACATGCTTATTTGGCCAAGTGGAGTTCAGGCTCATTTGCATAAAGCAACAGTTTTATCCTAACATTTGTAACAAAATAGTTTTCCAATACGATAAATAGGACACTCTGGTTCACTCCCAGGTGCTCCTACCCAATTATGTTCACCCAACAAGTTTTAAGTAATTAAGAAATAAGGATGAGTGAGAAATATCATGGCATCAGTATCAGGTCGCTCAAATTGTCCATAACCGGGGACACGGCTAAGCACTTAGTTTATACACCCTGCAGGGGTTAGTACACTTTACCCATGTGAATTGGCCAGCCCAGCTCATACCACCACTATCATATTGGGTGATGATAGGGAGAATTCCAAGAAGGAACCGTTCGGGAAGTAGCTCCCCAAACCCGACACGCACCGGTCCAACCTACACTATCTACATCTCTGGATACGTGGGTTCGAGTTACCACAACCTACTGAGTCCAACCAACCGCCCATTCCATTATTGGCACATGGTTGTACACGTAAGCTACAAAATAAAGAAGCCAATCATTTTTTCTTGATACCTGGGTGCCTTTCCGCAATGATACCACCAAAGTTTATCAATCCCATCACACCCAGGAGATTCATTGATTAAGTTTTTTTAGTTTTCGCAAACCAACACATTTAGAATCAACATCAGTGATGTAACCCAGCCCTCGTTCATCATAGCATGGCTAAGCACATCTACCAACGGTGGCTCATAAACAAGGAATGCTAGGGAATAATATGGGACATAGAATAGCATATACACATAAATTCCTATATATGAAATTCTACAAAAACATCTACAATGCATAGGAAAATAATAGGACATTTATGACCAAGATAGCACCACTTGCCTTTATTGTAGATGTAGTCAATTTAGATAATCCTCACAATCCGCATAGATATAATGGTTGCACTCGTCATAACCACAATACTTGCAATCATAGTAGTTGCAATCACACACGTTGCACTCCTCGCAATCCATCGATCAAACAATTGCATACAATATAAACAATAGCACATAGAGATCAAACAAATAGAATAAATGCATGCATGACAATTTAATAAGTCACAATGGTTGTTACTTTAGTTCTCTAAACAATATTGAAGTATATGATGCATGCAAGAGGCCAATTAATGCAATGGAGTACTTGTTATTAATAATTACTTTCCAATATAGGGTTTTTAATAGTTCTGTTGTAATGCCTGTTCTAACTGTCGAATTAAATTTGTTTCTTGGGTTTACTGGATAGAGGACGTTAATACGAACCAGTAGGCATTGGATTTACCCTAATCGGAGTTATAGATCTTTTTGTATGATTTAAATAGTGGTCAATGGGTTTTAAATGATTCATATAGTTTTTGTTGTCTAAAAATCAAAGTAAAATTATATCTGAAATCTCCACGGAATTGTGATTTCAGGGACATATTATTTGTAATTTTCTAAGCAGTATTCGAATTACTATGATTTTAATACTCTAAATAAGCCATTAATCTATTTATTTAATTGCTGTGAAACCTTACAGTATTTGCCTGAACCATTTGCATATTGATGATCTCAATGGAACCAGCTTTCCATCGGTGTATCATTTATATTTTTGTGACAAGCAATTAATTTACTATGAATTTATTGATTTATAAAGCCATTAAAACTAATTAAATCTCTATGGGGTAAATAGTCCGCAAAAGCTGGATACAATCAGATATTATTAATCAACATTATAGTAGCTTCAATTTGATATATTGTTCATATTTTTCGGAGTTACAGATAATTTTCTATGAATTTATTAACCTAAAATACCATTAAAACTAATTAAATTACTGCAGTAACCACGTACAGGAAAAGTTGGATCTATTCTGATAAGATTATTCTACGTAAAGTTATCTTCAATTTGATATATTATACGCAATTTTTGGACGTGGTATGAATTTCTAACGAATTTTACAAGTTAGATCTATAATATGCAATTTTAAATTCGAACGGAATATTCCAGAGAATATTCCGCTGACTGGACATGTTGACTTTGCATGCTAACTGGGACTAAATGCTGACCTAACGATAATGTGGCGTTGATGAGGAAGCTGACCAGGATGACGACATGGCACGCACCGGTTTGATTGGATCTCGACCGTCTGGATAGGATCCGGTGGCTAGAAGAAGAGATTGACCCGATTTTGGCTCAGAATAGACAAAAAAGAGATCTGTGTTACAGAGACAAATTCGTAGGTCAAATTGAAAAACTTAGAACATGAAAGTTGTGGGGAATCATTATTCCTACCTTCCCACCAAAGGAATTTGGATTTGAAGAAACGAGCGCGAGTACATCTAGGATTTACACCGTCAGATCTGAAATATTGTGATGCTAAATTCTCCGGCTTTGGTGGATGAAAAGAGGTGAGGTTTATCGGGATTGAAAGATTTCGACGAGTTCTACAACTTTCGTTTTTTGGCCGAAGGCAAAGAACAAAGTCTAGATGGGTTAAAAAGTGAAATAAGATTCGGGCATGTGTAGATTCATGATTTCGAGAAGAGAAACTCGTACATCTGTGTCTCCAGGAGTTTATATGGAGATTTAGGATGGTGTAGAGATAGGTCTTGGAGTAGGGAACAAGTAGAAACGAAAGGAAGTTAATTCGGAGTTGTAGATAAAAAGTTATGAGAGTTTGAATAGAGATAGGTTTGAGAAAAAATGATTCGCACGCATTTTAAAGCACTCATAGATCGATCATCTCCTGTATGTGCGTGGCCTGGCCGGCTGGCTAGGTCCGTTGGGCCGGTCCGTTTTTTTTTCTTTTTTTCTTTTTCTCTTTTCTATTTACTTGTTTCCCTCATATCTTTTGCATACGAACTCCAAATGACATGATTCTTGTTTCTAAAAATTTCTAAAATCAAATAGATCATTGTAAGATTATATTTGTAATCTTTTTATTAGTTTGCAAGTAGTGGGTTTATAAATCCTTGTATATTCCATTTTATTTATATCTTTATTTGTTTGTATTTATTCCATAACTTTTTCATAATAGCTCCAAATGAGCTCAATTTTGTTTCTAAAATTTTGTAATATTATTTGGATCTCTTTAGGCTATAATTATCCATAATTTATGCCTTAGCAACCATGGGTTTTATAAAGTCAATTATATTTCCTTTATGAACATTTGGGCAAATCAACTATATGATTTAGATACCAGGATTTGGATTTAGTTTGTGAGATATTTGCATGGACGTAATGAAATGCTTATGAAGGCTTCATGATATTCATTTTGAAATATTGCACAACAATTCTACAATCCATAATCAATCCATGCCCTTTTTACTATATGGCTACTTAGGTCATAACAAAAGAATATAAGATTTTGAATTCAAGGTTGAGAGGATTTTCTATTAAAAAAGGTTCTTCTCTTTGAGAATTTTCAACATAGTCAAACAATCAATCAAACTTATTTATTTATTTCACATTCCAAAATTAGGAGAATTTTGGGATGTGACACGAACCCCTACTGTGGTATCACAGCCGTGTCTATATGTATATCTGTTGCACGAGTAGATCACAATGGTCATTGTGGGCGGTGGTGTTTTTATTATCAATTGCTTTTTGTGTACTTTCCATCTTGCGGTATGATGGGATGAAGCGGCCCGGGCTAACCTTACATGACATCGTTCATGAGACTTGCTCCACGCTTGACATGCAACTTGAATTGCATAAGTGGCTTTGCGGGTGTCTGTCTCTCCCATCATAATATAGATTCAATTTACAACGGGCACTTGATAGTTCAAACATCAACGTTGTGGTTCTTGTTCGTAAGTTAGAATGACACTTATTGAAAGCCCCAAACCACGTAAAATATGCAAAGAAAATTAGAGGCGTCTAACTTTGTTTTGAAGGGGTGTGCTGTGATGTGATATGGCCATGATTCTGATTATATATGATGTATGCAATGTTCCTTATTGTAAGTCGGCAACCGGCAGGAGCCATATGGTTGTCTTTTAATTCCGTTAAGACATGCTTGTCTATTCAAAGTAGTTGTAATAGTTGATGCTGGTGGACGACAACCATGAAGCGGCGCCATTGACCTTGACGCCATACCGGTGATGATGGAGATCATGTCCGTGCTTGAAGATGGAGATCGGAAGCACAAGAAGAAAGGCCATATCATATCACATATTATGAATTGCATGTGATGTTAATCCTTTTATGCATCTTTTATTGCTTAGTTTGCGATGGTAGCATTATAAGATGATCCCTCAAGCACAAAAATTTCAAGTTATATAGTGTTCATCCTTAGTAAGCACCGTTGCTCAAGCTCGTTGTTTCGAAGCATCACGTGATGATCGGGTGTGTTAGATTCTGCGAGTGTATACAACGTGAGAAAGCCAGATTTGCGCATGCGGAAGCTAAGGTTTGATCTTGACGAGCCTAGCATGTACAGACATGGTCTCGGAACACGGATCCCCGAAAGGTAAAGCATGAGTCATATAGTAGATATGATGAACATGTTGATTGTTCCCCATTGAAGCTACACCAACTATCGTGATGATCGGTTTTGATGTGGTGGATTTGGTTCATGTGATCACTAAAGCAATGTGAGGGATATTGTTTTGATCAGTAAATATGTTGTAGATCAATGGCGGCCCGTACCATCAATTTTAATGCGTTCCTAGAGAAAGAAAAGTTGAAAAACAATGGAAGCAACTTCGCGTATTGGTTCCGCAATTTGAGGATTGTCCTCAATGCTGGTAATTTGACCTATGTGCTGGATGGACAGCTGGGTGACCCGCCTGCTGCTGATGCTACCGATGAGGTAAAGAATATTTTCCTCGCTCGGAAGAATCAGTACTCCACAGTTCAGTGTGCTATCTTGTATGGTTTGGAATCGGAGCTTCAGAAAAGGTTTGAGAACCATGACCCACATGATATTGTCCGGGAACTCAAAATGATATTTGAGGCTCACGCGGCAGTTGAGAGTTATGAGGCTTCTGAAAAGTTCTTTAACTGCAAGATGGAAGAGGGCAGCTCCGTCAGTGAGCACGTGCTTAAGATGTCTGGGCACACAAGAGAGCTTCAAAGCTTAGGTATAGTGATTCTTAATGCTTTGGAGATTCACCGCGTCCTCCAATCACTACCACCAAGTTACAAGAACTTCGTGATGAACTACAATATGCAAAACATGGACAAGTCGTTGCCTGAACTCCTCTCCATGTTAAAGTCTGCAGAAGTGGAGATCAAGAAAGTTACCGCGCCGGCGAAGAATACCAAGGCTGGGCCTAAGCCTGATATTGAGTTCTTTTACTGTAAGGGAGAAGGTCACTGGAAGCGGAATTGCCCTAAGTACTTGGCGGATTTGAAGAACGACAACATCAAGCAGAAAGGTATATCCGATATACATGTTATTGATGTGTATCTCACTAGTACTCGTAGTAGTGCCTGGGTATTTGATACTGGTTCGGTTGATCATATTTGTAACTCGAAACAGGTGCTGTAGAATAGACGGAAACTAGCGAAGAACAAGGTGACGATGCGCGTTGGAAATGGATTAAGGTTGATGTTATCGCGGTCAGCACGCTACCTCTTCATCTACCATCGGGATTAGTTTTATACTTAAATAATTGTTATTTGGTGCCTGTGTTGAGCATGAACATTATATCTGGATCATGTTTATTGCGAGATGGTTACTTGTTTAAGTCCGAGAATAATGGTTGTTCGATTTATATGAGTAATATGTTTTATGAACATGCACCTTTGATATATGGTCTATTCTTATTGAATCTTGATTGGAAATACACACATTAATAATATTGAAGCTAAACGTTTGAAATTGAGCGATAACTCGACCTATATGTGGCACTGTCGTCTTGGTCATATTGGAGTGAAGCGTATGAAGAAACTCCATTCTGATGGACTTCTTGAATCACTTGATTTCGAATCATTTGAAAGATGCGAAGCATGTCTGATGGGTAAAATGACTAAGACTCCATTTTCTGGTATGATGGAGCGAGCTATGGACTTATTGGAAATCATACATACTGATGTATGTGGCCCAATGAGTGTAGCATCGCTCGGTGGTTATCGTTATGTTCATACCTTCATGGATGACTTGAGTAGATATGGGTATATCTATTTCATGAAACATAAGTCCGAAACTTTCGAGAAGTTTAAGGAATTTCAAAGTGAGGTAGAGAATCAACGTAACAAGAAGATAAAATTTCTACGATCTGATCGCGGAGGTGAATATCTAAGTTACGAGTTTGGTGAGCATTTGAAGAAATGCAGAATACTTTCACAGTTGACACCGCCGGGAACACCACAGCGTAATGGTCTGTCCGAACGTCGTAATAGAACTCTCTTATATATGGTTCCTTCTATGATATCACTTACAGATTTATCGCTATCATTTTGGGGTTATGCATTAGAAACAGCCGCATTCACTTTAAATAGGGCACCATCTAAATCCGTTGAAACGACACTATATGAATTATGGTTTAGAAAGAAACCAAAATTGTCGTTCCTTAAAGTTTGGGGTTGCGAAGCTTAGGTAAAGAAGTTACAGCCCGACAAGCTTGAACCCAAAGCGGAAAAATGCGTCTTCATAGGATACCCGAAGGAAACTATTGGGTATACCTTCTATCATAGATCCGAGGGCAAGATCTTCGTTGCCAAGAATGGATCCTTTCTAGAGAAGGAGTTTCTCTCGAACGAAGTGACTGGAAGGAAAGTCGAACTCGACAAGGTTGTTGAATCTTCTCTCGAACTTGCGACTAGCGCAGCACCGGAAGTAGTTCCTGTGGTGCCTACACCAATAAGAGAGGAAGCTAATGATGTTAATCATGAAACTTCGGTTGAAGTTACTACGGAACCCCGCAGGTCAACGAGAACTCGTAGCACTCCTGATTGGGATGATCCCGTTATGAGTGTCATGTTGGTGGACAACACCGATGACCCTGTGACATATGAGGAAGCGATGATGAGCCCAGATTCCAATAAATGGCAAGAGTCCATGAAATCCGAGATTGGATCGATGTACGAAAACCAAGTATGGACTTTGCTGGACTTACCGGATGGTCGGAAGGCTGTCGAGAACAAATGGATTTTCAAGAAGAAAACAGATGTTGATGGTAATGTTACAGTCTATAAATCTCGACTTGACGCAAAAGGGTTTCGACAAATTCAAGGAGTTGACTACGATGAGACTTTCTCACCAGTAGCGAAGCTAAAGTCTGTGAGGATTATGTTAGCAATCACTGCATATTATGAGTATGAGACATGGCAGATGGATGTCAAAACGGCGTTCCTCAATGGAGACATTGATGAAGAGTTGTATATGATGCAACCCAAAGGTTTTGTCGATCCTAAAGATGCTAACAAGGTATGAAAACTTCAACGGTCCATATATGGATTGAATCAAGCACCCCGAAGTTGGAATCAACGTTTTGATAAGGTAATCAAAAGCTTTGGTATTATACAAACTTATGGAGAAGCTTGTATTTACAAGAAAGTGAGTGGGAGCTCTGTAGCATTCTTAATACTATATGTAGATGACATATTGTTGATTGGGAATGATGTAGACCTTCTTAATAGTGTCAAGGTTTATTTGAATAATAGTTTTTCAATGAAAGATCTTGGCAAAGCAGCTTACATATTATGCATAAAGATTTATAGAGATAGATCGAGACGCCTAATATCATTGTCACGGAGTACATATTTGGACAAAGTATTAAAGAGGTTTGGAATGGAAGATAGCAAGAAAGGGTTCTTGACCATGTTGCCCAATACGACCTTGAGTAAAACTCGAAGTCCTGCAATGGCAGAAGATAGAGAAAGGATGAGTAATACTCCCTATGCCTCAGCCATAGGATCTCCTATGTATGCCATGCTATGTACTAGACCCGACTTTGCATATGTTGTTAGTTTGACTAGCAGATATCAAAGTGATCCAGGAGTGGATCACTAGACAGCGGTCAAAAACATCCTTAAGTACTTGAGAAGAACTAAGGATATGGTTCTTTCTTATGGAGGTGATGAACAACTCGTTGTTAATGGTTACACCGATGCTAGTTGGAACACCGATCCGAATGATTCTAAATCTCTATCTAGATACGTATTTACTTTGAATGGTGCATTAGTTAGCTGGAGGAGTGCAAAGCAAAGCGTTGTGGCGAGATCTTCAACTGAATCGGAATACATAGCTGCTTCGGAGGCTTCACAAGAGGCGATATGGATGAAGGAGTTCATTACAGAGCTCGGTGTGGTTCCAAGTGCACTGGACCCAATGTCTATCTACTGTGATAACATGGGTGCCATAGCCAATGCGCAAGAACCAAGGTCACACAAGAAGCTGAAGCACATCAAGCTACGTTTTCACGCTATTCGAGAGCATGTCCAACATGGTGACATAAAGATTTGCAAAGTACACACAGATTTGAATGTGGCGGATCCGTTCACTAAACCTCTCCCGAGGGCAAAACATGACCAGCACCAAACCGCCATGGGTGTTCGGTATATTACCATGTAATCTAGATTAGTTGACTCTAGTGCAAGTGGGAGACTGTTGGAGATATGCCCTAGAGGCAATAATAAAAGTGGTTATTATTATATCTTTGTGTTTATGATAAATGTTTACATTCATTCTATAACAGTATTAAACCGAAAACATTAATACTTGTGTGATTTGTAAACTAAATTAAAGTCCCTAGTAAAGCCTCTTTGTAATACTAGCTTATTGGTTAATAGATGATCGTGGTTTCCCGATCATGAACATTGAGATGTTGTTAACAACAAGATCATATCATTAGGAGAATGGTATGATGGACATACTCCTATAGATAAGCGTAGCATTAAGATCAAGTCATTTCAATAGTTCATTTGCTATAAGCTTTCTGATACATAGTAACCTAATTCCTTCGATCATGAGATCATGCTAATCACCATCACCGGAAGGATGCTTTGATGACATCAAACACCACACCGTAACTAGGTGGCTATAAAGGTGCCATTGAGTGTTCAGAAAGTATGTGTTGAGGCACATGGATCAAGAGTGGGATTTGTCCATCCATATGACGGATAGATATACTCTGGGCCCTCTCGGTGGAATGTTATCCAATTGGCTTGCAAGCATGTGAATGGCTCACAAGGGATCACATATCACAGGAACGAGAAAAGAGTACTTATCGGTAACGAGGTTGAACTAGGTATGCAGAGATACCGACGATCAAAACCTCGGATAAGTAAACTATCGCGAGACAAAGGGAAATCAAGGTATCGTATGTAAGTGGTTTATTCAATCGCAAAGTAATAGTTTAAATATGTGGGAGCCATATGAATTTCTAGATTCCTCTATTGGTTATTGATCGGAGAAGTGTCTCGGTCATGTCCGCATAATTCACAAACCGTAGTGAGACACACTTAAGGATTCGATGTTGTTTAATAGATATGGAATGTTAGTAGGGATACCGAATGTTGTTCAGAGTCTCGGATGGGATCCGGAATATCACGAGGAGATCCGGAATGGTCCGGAGAATAAGATTCATATAAGGAAATTCCGATTTCGGAGTGCGGGAAAGATTCCAATGTTTTCATCGGAGAGGTTCTAGAAGGGTCTAGGGTTCACCGGACCGAAAGGGGAATGGACCTTGAATGTGTCATGGATAAGTGGAATGATTGGATCATATCCTAGGTCACTTGGTTTGAGCATTTGCAAGAGAGAATTAAAGCTCTAAATTGAAAGTCAAACGGGAAGTTTGAAAAGTCAAACTGGAACAATGGTTTCCTAGTGGAAGAAGGAAAGAGTCCTTCTCTCAATCCAACTTGGGTTTGGGTTTGGATTCAAACCCACCCGTCCCAAGGCTGCCCCCCTCTCATAAATATAGGGGGAGGGCTGCCCCAAAAGCTAAGCCCTAGCTCTCCCACACCCGCGCCGCCTCCGCCGGCAAGCCGCCGCCTCCGGCCCGTCGCCGTCGCCGACACCTCCTCCTCCTCCTAGTCTTCTAAACCCTAGATCACCCGAAAACCCAAGATCCACCATAACTCGCACCGGCCTAGGCAAAGCCCTGTGGGATCTTCCCTCTACTTCCGACACCACGCGGTTGTGCTGCCGAAATCGCGAGAGGAGAAATACAACCTCCGCTGCCTATTGGAACAAGGGAGAGGAAGGTCTTCATCGAGTACTGAACGTGTGACCGACTGCAGAAGCGCTGCCGGAACGTAGCGCTGAAAGGATCGTCTACGCGATCTTGAGATCGGCAAGTGTACGACTACATCACCCACGAAGAATATGCTCTCGTCAACCGCTTTGGAATCTTTGAGGGTGAGTCTATCGACTCATTTCTACAATCTAGTAGATAGATCTTGTCTTGTTTGTGTGCATGCGGTAGAAATTTTTTGTTTTCCATGCTACGAACCCCTACATTTATTTCACTAGACACCAGAATCGTTTCGGGTGAAATTGCTAAAAGAGTTTCTGCATATGAAATGAAATACTAGCAAGGGGTTATATGTGAATGTTGTCCATTAAGGTAATTGACAAAATTCTGAATGAATAAAAGGAGTTTTATTTAAAGGGAGATTGCATTAAATTTGGTGGAAATTTAATGGGATTTTGAGTGGATAAATGAAGGGGCTATTTTGTGAGTGGGAGCTCCACCCACATGAACGGAGGAGGGGAGGGGGCAGCCCCCATGCGCCGGCCACACCCTTGGGGTGCCCCCTCCCTCCTATATAAAGCCCCCCTCTCCATCTCTCTCACTCACACCTCCTCGTGAAGGATCTCTCTCCCCCTCTAGTTTTTCTTCCCCATGGTCTCGGACTAGCGAGATACATGTTCCCGGTGAATTTTTGGAAAGAAAGAGTTGTTTCTTATGCTGCATCGCTGGATCGAGGAGGCGGAGGTTGCTCGGTGGCTCGGAGGCGGAGGCTAAAAGAAAGAGTTGTTTCTTAGATCTAGGGAGGCACTCTAGCCGGTCAGGCCAGAGGCCCAACCGATCTAGACCACCTACATACCGGACCAACTAAGCCCTAATCTATCTACCCTACCCAGACCTACCCCAACCCTAACCCTAATCCCCACCTAGACAGGCGGTGCCACATCATTAGTGCGCACAAACTCACACATGCGCTTGCCCTTCCCGCAACACACGCAGACCCACCCGCGTACACCCCCGCGGTCACACATTGGCCGCTTGGCCCCACCCCGCAGCACGCGAGCTAGCCCGCTCCTCGCCTACGCTTGACTCCCACGTGACTCATACCCAACCCAATGATGCCTACCTACCTCACTAACGCGAGCCAGGGCCCACCCCGTCGTCCCTCTCCTCAACCCCCGCTCGCCACCAACCTCCTCCTGCAGAACCGCCGCCGCTGCCAAGGTCTCAAGCACTCGAGCCTGCCCTCCCCCGCCACCAGCACCACCGATGCCATGGCCTCCTTTTCCCCTGCCTCGCTCATCTTGTTGCACCGTCACCCCACCTCTCTTTGCTACCTGGACGTGCTGCCGCCCGTATGGCTTCGCCGCGGCTTCCTCCCCCCCCGCCACCCACACCTCGTTGCGCCGTCGCCACGCCTGTCTCTACTACCTGGCCACCCATACGGCTTCACCGTGCCTCCCCACGAGCCACCCCATTCACCTGCATCCACCTCGATGCCCCCTCTACCCCGTTGCCGCAAGCTTCTTCACCACCCCTGCGGGTGCCCGATACTCCTCTGGCAGTCGCGCAGACCCGCTCTCTGCCTCGTGTCCTCGCCTCTTCCCTAAAGCATCCTCACCTCATGGACTTCCTTCGCCCTGCCGCCAGCCTCGCAAGCGTGTCGTCTCATCCTAGCAACAAGCTCGGCACCGCTTCCCAAGCCCGCTTCGGCCGTAGTGCTGCCATGTTTTCCGATCGTCCCTTGCTCCAGTAGCAGTCAGTCTCGCTCAAGTCGCCTCCCTCTCTGTCTGCAGACCCCCGCCCCGATACAAGCTCCTCCAACGCGTCTGCTCGTCTTTGCCTTCCCGAGTTCTCCCGCAGCGCGCCCTGCTGTCGAAGTTCTCTCCCAGCTGTTTTTGTTGTTGTGGTGAAGATGTGATGACACTGCTGTTCGGTGATGTTGGTCTTGTTATGGGCTCGTGACAACACATGTGACCAGGTCTGGAATGACTAGGTGTCGTGAAGTGCAGAGGTTGCTGCCAGTGTGTTCTAACCAAGCTCTTCGCCCTATTGGGTTCCTATTTCGGCAAGATCATCGTGCACGATACCAAGTTCTTCACTGACGAAGGAAGTCGGAACCCGTAGATCTTCATCGCGGAACACCAAGTTCTCTGACATGGGCGCGAAACCCGCTTGATAGGGAATCCGAGCCTCGTACATGGAACATCGAGATCTCCAACACTAGAACCCAGAACCAAGCACTCCATCACGGACCCGAAGGTCCCCGAAATGCCAAGTTCTCCATCCCAAAGCCTGAAGCCCTGATCCGAAGAACGATACCGTAGAAGACCGAACCCCATCGAACCTCGAGACCCCGGATCCAAAACCCCCAATGTGTGACCCATATGCAAGGCCCCCTATTTTTATAAATGACATATCTTGTTGCATATGAAATTGTTCATGCTTGCACACATCTCATGTGGGTTGGGGGATTTTAGCTGATTCACCTCATAATGAAATATGGAGACCATATGTGGGCTTTCCTAGTCTTATATTGGCTCCATTTAAATTTGTGTATCAAACTGATGCTATATTTTTCCTTGTTAATACAACATTTAAATTATAGGGTATCCAAACAACTAGAATTATATATTTAATTGTCGAGACCCTAGTTCCGCTTAATATTGCCTAATTGCATCACACATTTGCCATGTCATGCATTATACATGCATCATGCCCGATCTTCTGTCATAGTATTAAATAGTGCATCCAATGTTTCTTCTAGTGCTTCGCTTCTTCATGGATTAGGCCGATAAGTTGATGCGAGTGTCGACCGGATATTCGTATGAACCTTCAGCAGTGTTTTTCCTAGGCGAGCATTCTCTCCCTTTCTACCTATTTTACATTTCTAGTCTTTACTTCCTTCTGTTGATCTATTGATATATGTGTTGCGATGCTATATATTTCGTACCCATTTATATTTCCATCTAGCCCCTATATTGCCATGGACACCTCCTATTACCTATTTTTTGGTAGATAGTCGGCCTTGCGAGTCGTAGTTTCTTGCGTAGGTGTTGCTTCGCGTCATCGATGTCCCACACTTGTTGGAGGAATGCCTCATGCTTAACATTGGAGATGATCATGGATTTAATTACAACTTGATATTAAAATGTTGGGAATAGTTATAACTAATGCAGAGGCACCGGTGGGTAATAGATGTGATTTGGTTTTTAACTGCTCACTGGTGTCCCATAGGCCCCGAGTACTTGATACATGTTCCTTGACTATCGCACTATCCGCATGCGGGACCATGAATCCCCTTAGCCAGAGCTTGATTCATTTCTTATTTCTTGGGGGCACAAACTAGTTTGAGGTTTTATGACTATCATGTACTTATGCCATGCTTATGCCATGTTTACTGCTTTATTTACTACCGTTACTCTTGGAGAGCGTTTACTACTATACTCTTTAGGTAAGTGGAATGTTTTCATGGTATCGACAAGCCTAGTCACACTTTCGGGTTACCAGACATTTATAGCCATTGATACAAACCTCTGGATCCGTCTTGGAGCCAGCCAACTTCGTCACGGGTAGCTTAGTGGGTGGCCCCCTGAAATATTTTATGAATCTTGTGATTTCTTTGTCGTGATGCCTCATTGGGTTTTTATTTGTTTTTTCTGAGGTTGATCATGCGTGTGTTGCTATTTGTGCACCCATGCAAGGTAAATCTTTCTGAAAGCCGTGTCTGCGGTTATGGACAGTTTGGAGCACAGTATCTCGATCATAGACAACTATAACTAAAGTAGTGCTATAAATTTGACTTTGACATGTTTAGTAACTAAAACTGCCCAGTATGACTCATGCTATCTATAACTGACTAGTAAGTCATGCAACTATACTGGAATGCATAAAATTTCCAAATGTGTGAGTTTCCTTGGTACGACTTCCTCGTTTGGTCTCGAGGGTGAAATCCCAGGATGGGTATGTTTGGTTGTATTATTAGTTTGGTTCCGAATAGGTATTTATTATCCCTCTCTAATAGCCGCCGGTTATATCAAGTCTCTATAGGTTGTATAGTGCATGCTTCGTTGTCGTTGTAGTCCACCATACTTATGTTGGCAAGGACTGCCGAATTCTAAGACTCTCCCTATACTGGCCTCAGTACTGACCGCTCTCTTTTTCCTTTTCCCTTTGTCGGCACTCCTTTTGTTGTAGTAGGTTTTGAGATCGGCATCGTTAGGAGAGTTACCCTTCCATCTTGGCTTGGTCAGGTTCATGGACACCATTGGTTATTCTTTAGGGCTCTTAGCCCCATTTTCTTCTTGTCCATACTCGGATAATGTATCATTTTCAAGGTGATTTGGATCTTTGTATTGTATATCTATATTCTTGACTCATGGAGTCGTTGTTGTACATATTTGTTCTAGGGGTTCCACCGTGGACTATTGTGTAATGATATTACTTCGTTTTCCACCCGCATGCAAGTTCCTGATGGGCATCTTTGGATCATTTATACGCGGGTTTGGAAGAAATCTCTAAGACTTGCATAGGATCGATTCAAGGGTGTTACAGTTGGAGCATCCCATATGTCTAACATATGTAATGCTACATGTATATTAATAAAATGATACTTCCTACATCTCAATTATTGCATCATCATTATATCATGCTCATGTCACCATGCCACCTTGAATTTGAGCATCATATAAAACCCCTTTTCATTTGGTTCTTATCCCATATGCATTTATATTGTATTACTTGTATTTGCCTCTTGATATATTATAGTTGGATCTTGATATATTGCTTAATGCCCAAGTTGAGTTGTGGGCATATCTCTTCTAACTCCACCACCTTTCTTTGTCACAACCATATAGTCCCACCATTCAAACTATATGTGAGCACTTGCATTTCCTTTGGTATTATATCTAGCTCATATGTAGTAAGATGGATCCACTTCTATTTCTACATGCTTCCATATATTAACCATGTTGTTTTCACAATATTGAATATGAGAAGCCTCATGGCCACCTTTTCATGCCTTGTGAGTATAATATTCCCCTATCTTCCATATAACTTGATTTGGAATAAGTGAGCACGCTTAAATATATATGGAGCCAATTAATCATCTAGTGGGACACACACTAGCTTTGGCCATTTATCTTCATCTATGCTTATTTCCATCCACCCCATATGTGAAGCAAGCTTGCACTTGTGCTTTGGCCTCAATTCAAATTTTTGAATGCATGCATGAGCCAAATGCCCACTTTCAATTATGGTTGTTTTCACAACAAAGATGATGGCATTTGATGCATATGCATGGCCCATGCAAGATCCCTCTAACTCTATTTATTTGAATTCATTCGATTTATGGGAGGGTGCTTGATGATTTGAATGGGTACAATGGTTTCAATTCAAATTCTATCAAGTTATGTTCTTTTTTCACTTGCTTTTGATTTAATTTGACCATGTGATTCTTTTCTTAGATCTCATATGTATGATTTTGGGTTTTTAAATAATTCAAACCAACTAAAGATAAACCATCTACCTAATTTAAAACCTATCTTCCTAACCTTCTTATCTTTATAAGTACTAAACATAAACCATCTCTTACTCTCTCCCTAATCTAGCCTAGCCGAAGCCATCTACCCCCTATTGGATTCTCCCTTTCTTGCTAAGCAAGATGATCAGACCACACCAAACCACCACCACGCTAGCTTCCTGGCCCCCTTCCCTCCTACTCTTGGCATCAAGACAAGAAAAAAGAGAGAGAGGAGAAGAACCCTAGCCCGACCCTCTCTCTCTTCCTCCCACTTTTTGTAAAGCAAGCCCCATGTGCCTCTGCCCCCTCTCCTTCTTATCACCTCACCATCCCCAGCCCCAGGTCGAGATCCCAGAACCATCCACCCACTCCCTCCCTCTTTCACCACCACCATGGTCATGCCTTTCTTCATCACCACAAAACCCTAGCATCGGTCTAGGACACCTCTAGCATAGGGAAGTAGGATAAGGGAGCGAAGGGCGTTGGGGAAGATCACTGGAGCCTCCGCGGTTGATGGGCATATGGAGAAGTAGGCCCCAGCTTGTCGGAACCGCCTCGCCGCTGCCGTGCCTGAGCCCCACAACAAGCTCATGTCGCCTAGCCTCGCCATCGATAGGCTTCACCTCTCCGATTCCGTCTTCACCGGAACACTAGGTGAGCCCCAAGCATCCTCCTATACATGTCCATTCTTCCCATCCTGCACCATAGCGCCTCCGCTCACTGTCGAACGCCCTGCGTGCATGCCCTCTGTCGCGATCACCGCCAGCGCATGCAACTGGCAGATCTGCAGCACAACAGCGCCACCTGAACCCGCCTCTGTTCCTACATGTTTTCCCATTGTTGCATTCCTCCTCTAGAGTTGCTTCCTCAATGAAACATGTAGCCCTAGTCTCCCTCATTTTTGCGCCTTCGCCAGAATCGAATCCTAGCGCTCGCCATCGTCGACGGAAGTTTGGCCGAACTCCGGTCGCCTCTGTTATCGGGGTTCAGTCAGCTAGTCAGCGGCCACGGGTATTTTCATCTAGGCCCTTTCGTTTTTCTGAAAACAACCCACATTCCACCCCTGAGCCCACCTGTCATCCACTGAAGCTGTCACCATCCAGACATTTTATGAAAAGGGACCTGACTTTTGTTGAAACCAACCCGCGGTCTAGGAATTGCCCTTGTGCTGCCGTCCGGCTGGTGCGTGCGTGCATGGACCCGCTAAGCCCATGTCCCCACATGTCTGTCTCTATGGGTAAGATTGAACTGAGTAACAAAAACCTTATGATATTTTCTAAAATTCAAAATAAAAACAAAAATAAATGTATATTATTTGATTAATAACTTTCAAATGAATTTGAATTTGAATATAATTCCAATATGAATTATGTCTGGTTTTTTAAAGTGAATCCAAATATCATTTCAAATATTTTCAGAACTAATTCAAACTAGTCAAACCTTTGACTTTGACCATATTTGACCAATTCTATATTTGATATTGTTTTAAATTCATATTTTCAAATAATACAAATAATATATGTTTTGAATTAGCAAAATGCCAGAAATATGAATATGCTATTAAAAATATACTCTGAGCATTTAAATTTTTTGAATTAATAATTACAATTAAATGCCATTTTTAATAAATTCACAACTTTAATTCCGTAACTCCGAATTCGATGAATGATATGTCTAAAATGATCAGTGCGACAAGCCCGTTTTAAGTATGAATTCCATGATATGAATTGAAGCATGCATCATATAAATATTAAATAGTTAGCAAGGTTTATGGGAGCAATACATGGCTAAATAAGTAATAAAATGTTTTATTCTTGTACCCCCACACCTCGCCCATGTCATGCTATGTTATACCAGGCAATTGTGCATCATTCATCATGGAATACCTTGTTTTGATTGTTGTATAAGTTTTATATGATTGCGCACTTTATTTATTAGGGCCCTTGTGTGTTTGTTTTTTATCCAGATAGACGCCGAGCAAGGAAACTATCAGGAGACTCAGGAGGACTACCTAGATCTCATCTATTCTGCAACTGAGCTACCAGGCAAGAAATTCCCCATGTTTGCACTACATATAGTACCTATTGCATCTATATTATTCTTGCATCATGAGTCGCGATCCGAATTAAATTGCAATCCCAAGTACTACATAGCCTTTACTTTTAAACCCCACCGAAGCTATTTCCTCAATCCTATCAGCCATTAGTACGGGAGTTGTTTGAGCCATGCGAGTCATAGAACTTCATGTGTAGGGTTTGTGAGAGTATTTGAATAACGAGGTACCTAAACAACTGAAATGAATAGTAATGGTATAACTAAAGAAAGAGGCACCGGTGGGCAATATCTGCTATTTGGTTCTTCATACTCACTTGTGTCCCGTAGGATCCGAGTACTTGATTCTTGTTCCTTGAATATCGCACTATATGCATGTGGGACCATGAATCCCCTTAGTCCAAGCTTGATTCACACTTTATTTCTCGGGGCCACAATTAGTTTGGGGCTTTATTACTATCATGTACTTATGCCATGCTACTGCTTTATTTACTACTGTTGCTCGAGGAGCGTTTATTACTGTATTGTTTTGTAATGTGGAGTATTACTAGGTATCTATAAGCCTAGTCACACTTTCGGGTTCCCAATCGTTTACAACCATTGACGCAAACCATGGGTCCGTCTCAGAGCCCGTCCGACTTTGTTGCGGGTAGCTTAGAGGGGTGGCCCCCTGAAATCATTTATGAATCTTGTCAATGCTTTGTCGTGAAGCCTTATTTATTCTTATCTGGTTCTTCCCGAGGTTGAGCGTTCTTGCGTTGCTATTTGTTCATCCCATGCAGGGTAAATCTTTCTAAAAGTCGTGCCTGAGGTTATGGACTACCTGGAGCAAAGTTTCTCGATCATAGAGAAGTATAATTAAAGTACCGCTTTTAACTTGACTAAACATGACTAGTAAATAGTGCAATATTCATATAATGATTAATAAAATTTCCAATGGATGGGATGTTCTTCCGCCTTATCGTTCGGGAAACGGGAAGGAGCACGAGCGATGTTTATTTATGTTGTTATATCTATTGGGTAATTAAATGTTGTTTATTTAACAAATGTTCGTCTATCTTTGGTTAGGCGGATATTGTAGCGTGTCTCTATATATTTTCTAGGCTTTATTTTTGCTGCAATTGTGTCACCCTCGGGTTGTTACCATTAGATGCATAAAGACTTGCTGAGCACATGATAAATATTGTTCAGATGGACAGGTATACTCACAGGAAGGTTACTGGGTCAAGGAGACCGATGATGGTGGTAACAACCATTAGGAGTAGAGATTTCGGGGTTGGAGATCCATGAGATATGTGGGCGGGATGCGCTTATTTCTAGGCATATTATGCCAGTTTGCTTCTTATCCGTACTCGGATCTTGTTTTACTCTTTCGCTTGATACTCTGATGTGTGATGTATGAGGATGTATCCTAAGCTATTATATATATCTAGGATATTTGAATCTTTCCATATGGTGTTGAATATTTATATTTCTTTTAGATGGTCTGGCTCTAATGTACCGTTGTATGTTGATGACATATATACTTATTTGTGTATGTTTTGTTCGCATACCTATCGACTACGCCGCTCACACCTGATGTTATGTTCATAAAAGTGGGTGGGATGGTTGGCCGGTACCGTGCCCTGCCAATACCCTAGCCTACTGTGTGTGGCTGCATGGCCCCACAGTAGTACGGCATGTCCACTTTTTGTTCATATCGGCTTGTTGCTTAGAGAATATTGTCTGGGTATTATAGTGTCTTAGCTTTCTAGATGCAAAGAATACGCCATAGGCCAGCTTTTGGTAATGTGGATACCTTTACTTTGCCTCTGTCAGGTCCTCACTTAGATAATAAGTTGGATGTTATACTGGATGTTCATGATTTTCTTTCTTGCTCTACACTGATGTTACAATGCTTATGACTTTGTTTGTCGCTGCAACATAGAGTAACATAGGCTCTTGTGGCTCAGGTGCGGTAAGGGTCGGCGGAGCCAAAAGTAGTTCTTTTAGACTTTGCAGGGCAGCCTCGACTTCTTCGATCCAAACAAATTTGTTGGTTTTCTTCAAGAGATTGTATAAAGGTGCATCCCTTTCTCCGAGCCGGCTGACGAACTGACTAACTGCTACAATGCAACCAATGTGTCGTTAGACGTCCTTTAGGCGAGTCGGCCTTGTTATGTTGAGTATAGCCTTAATTTTGTCCTGGTTAACTTCTATGCCTTTGTGAGACACGATGAAACCAAACCATTTTCCGTCTAGTATTCCGAAGAAGCATTTCTTCGGGTTAAGCATCATGTTGAATTTTCGTAGATTAGCGAATGTTTCCTCCAAGTTAGAAATTAGTGTTTCCTTATTTTTGGACATAACCTTTATGTCATCCACGTATACATGGATGTTGCGTCTGATTTGGTCATTGAGGCAATGCTCCATAGTGCGTTGATTTGTTGATCCTGTATTTTTTAAGCCAAAAGACATAGTTATGTAGCAGAAGGATCTGAGGGGAGTGATAAAATACGTCTTAATTTGATCCGATTTTTTCATCGGTATTTGGTGATATCCGGAATATGCGTCAAGAAAATAGAGTAATTCCGATCCTGCCATGGAATCAATAACTTGATCGATTATTTGCAAAGGAAACAGATCTTTGGGACAAGCCTTGTTCAAGGCAGTATAATAAACACACATCCTTAAATCAATAGTGTCCATTTTAGGGACAAGTACAATATTTGCCACCCACTCGGTATGGATGACCTCTATGATAGATCCGGCTAATTCTAGTCAGGCTAATTCCTTAGATATAGCTTTACACTTTTCATCACCAAATCATCCTAAGGACTATTTGACGGGTCTAGCATCAGGATAAACATTAAGAGAGTTCTCAGAAATTTTACTAGGTATGCCAGTTGACATGGGTATGCCCAATAGGCATGCAACTACAGGCTACCTAGTTCGGCTCAACTGAAGGCCCACTCGATGACCTGCCAAGGTCCATGACGCTCATGATGGTTTGGCTGTACAAAGTACATATGGACACGGACTCCCAAGCGTGCAAGACAAGGAAAGATCAAGACTAAAGTTTGAATACAACTTGTAACCTACTTGTATCGGTACCTGAGACCTAGCCTCCCAATATATAAAGGCTAGGAGGGTCCAATGAGGAGGGCACGCCATAACCCCTCCCCCCAATAGAAAGATCTACGATCTCCACCTCTACAATAGATCTACAGATCTAGAACTCACCTCATACCCTAGAACACACCTCACGCCAGATTGCATCTGCACACCCTTGTAATCATCGGCATCGCCATCAATCAAGAACATACAAGGAGTAGGGTTTTCCCTCTGGGGGCCTGAATCTAGGTAAACCTCGTGTCCTCGTGTTGCGAATCTGTTAGCCGTTCTATGATCTCTATCTTCCCCTCCTTCTACAAACCCAAGTCCATAACAATGGGCATTGACGAGTCAAACCCTCATCAACTGGCACCATCTGTGGGAACTGGGGATGCTGATCGTGCGATCGTGACGGCTCCATAACTAGCAATCTACGATTCGTTGACTTCTAGAGAGCAGATCTACTTCAACTTCAAGATCGTGAAGAAATTCTGGTTGTACCCTCCTAGACTTTATATATGGGGGAGGCTAGGTCTTAGGTACCAATACGAGTAGGTTACAAGTTGTATTCAAACTCTAGTCTTAAGCTTTCCTTTCCTTGTGCTCTTGGGACTCCGTGTCCATATGGGCTTCGTACCATCCGAACCATCATGAGCATCATGGACCTTGGCAGGTCGTCGAGTGGGCCATCCGTTGAGCCGCACCAGGTAGGCTAATAGTAGGTACTCGTAGGGCACACCCATGTCAGTAGCCCTCGAATGTCCATCTGAATCATATATTCGGGTGGAGACTCAGTTTTCTTGAGTCTTGCATTTGGTAGTCGAAGTTGACTGTTGTGCCGAGTGCGAAGCACTTCACTCAAAATTTCATTGGGTCAGGAAAATTTGTAGCCGTTCATAGGGATATTGGTGATCCTGCCTGGTGGAGAGACTTGTATTCATCGGTTGCGTAGACACAACAATCCGAAAGTTCTTCAGATGATCTTGGAAATGTCGTTAACGCTGGCACTTTTTCAAATGCACGACCAGCGCTCCCTATGGGAGTAGCCCCCAAGTCATTAGTAGAATAATTGATTCAAGTGAGAAATCATAGCATGCCACTAGAAGATCTTGTATGTGCGTGACCAGCGCTCCAGTTCGGAGTAACCCCTGAGTGTCTGGTGGAGTCGTCGTAGACTCGGGCAGAGACTCGAGTCGTGTATCATGTAGTCGTAATCGACAATCTCGTGGGTGTATCGCTGACCCGGAAGTACATCAGGTGCGCGAACAGCGCTCCTGATAGGAGTAGCCCCCCGAGTGTCTAGTTGAGTCGCAGACTCGAGTGGAGACTCATGCGAGGAGAAACCGCTGACCCGGAAGTGCATCGAGTCAGCGTCTCACGCATAAGTATACAAGAGTAGACGTAGCGGAGTCACGCGACAATTAGCCGGAAGGACTCGACATTCTAGATGAAGTCGACATTGTTGCTTCTGTCGGGTGCGCAACTAGCGTCGCGTCTATCAGGTGCATGGCCAGCGTCGTGTCTTTGTAGCATCAAGAGATGCAACCATACGAGGAGTGACTCGACTCAGGTTTTGGGTGTATGGTGTAGTCAGTTGTTTTGTTGACTCCTGTTGGAGGACCCGATTGGATAGCTCGATGCATTCAACGTCCTTATAAGCTGCAGAAAACATAAAAAATTGTGAAGTATTTGTATCTTGTAAAGAATATTTGCCTGTTGGCTTGTAAGGTAAAATTCTTGTGCGAATTGAGTCGATACTTTTGTACTGTTTGCTAGGCCTTTTTTCTAGCATGATTACCCTTAGTCTCAGTACCTTGCCGAGGTACTCAGAGTTCAAAGATTCGACGATTAGGCAGAATCAGCTACTCGGGCTATCGTGTATGAGGTGCTCGAGTGCGTGGAGACAATGGCCCATTAGGTTACTCAAAGAGGGCGCAGACAAAAAGTGTATTGAGTGCGATTAAAGTAAGAAATAAGTCAACTCTATGTAGATAACTTATCTTTGTTTGTTGTCGACAAGGTGAACGGGTCATGGGAGCCAACGCAACCGGCGGGTCTGTCGTGGTATTTCCAACGAGTACGCCATGGAGGGGTCCTCACAGAGCGTGTTTAGAGACATGGGGTAAGGCAGAAGGTTGGAGGGTATGAGGTGACACAGCTTACCCAGGTTCAGATGCCATGACGATGGAGGAATCCTACTCCTCCTATAAATCACTATAACGGCAATACGCCGGGTTACAGGTATCGGTTCGCTGTGTGCGACTTGTGTTGTCACGTCTCACTATTGATGCCCTAAAGTCTCCTCTAGGTTCGTCTTATATAGTCGCCAGATCCTAGGGTTACAGAGAAAGTCCTAGCCAGACAGGTTGAGTCCTACACGGTATACAACTAGTCAAACATGTCTTGCACTCCAAGGCTCTGGGTACACCAATGACTCCACCGTAGCCTTCCTTCATCCGGCATGGGCCTCCCTTCTAGATCCATCTAACTGGGCTGCCCAGCAGGCCATAGTCCTTGCTACCAACTGTGGGCCTGATACGTCGTAAACGTATCTATAATTTTTGATGCTCCATGCTTGTTTTATATCATTTGTCTTATGTTTTGTCTACACTTTGAGGTATTTTTATACACTTTCTGGAACTAACCTATTGACAAGATGCCACAGTGCCAGTTGCCTGTATTCTGCTGTTTTTGGTTTCAGAAAGCTAAAAATGAATATTCTCGGAATTGGATAGTACAAAAGCCAAAGTTCATATTTTCCCCTAAACGATATGGAAAATCGAAGACGAGACGGAGGAGGAAACCAGGGTGGCCACACCCTAGGTGGGCGCGAGGCCCACCCTGGCCGCGCCCACAGGGGGTGTGGGCCCCTAGCCCTCCACCGACCTTTCCTCCTTCGCCTATAAGAAGCCTCCGAGACAAAAACCCTAGAGAATCGACAAGAAAGCCAAGAAAAGTTCCGCTGCGCCGCCGCCACCGAAGGGGAGATTCGGGGGATAGAAAGTCTCTATTCCAGCACCCTGCCGGGATGGGGAAGTGCCCCCGGAGCCATCTCCATCGATCTCCACCACCATCTTCATCGTTGCTACTAATTCCCATGATGAGGAGGGAGTAGTTCTTCCTCGAGGCTAAGGGCTCTACCGGTACCTATGTGTTCATCTCTCTCTATGCATGATCTTGTTGTGGTCATGAGCTTTGTAATCAAGTAGATCTACACTATTACTCAAGTGCTTCAATAGATCTCTGCTCTCCCCATGTGTGTGAAAGTGACAGCGTGCACGCCATGGTGGCACTTAGGTTAGAGTCTACATAAATACTCATCATGCTTTAATAGATCTATGCTTTTCCCCACGTGTGTAAAAGTGACAGCATGCACACCGTGTGTGGCACTTAGGCTAGATTACATATATATATTTCATGGGTATATTTTGAGTTGGTTGTCTCTATGAAATTGTGGTGTTTGTTGGAACCATCTAGCGCTCAAGCTGACAGTGTGGGGTTATCAAGATTGGGAAAGGCGGACCTTGAGGAGTGATGTTATAGCCCTACCATGGATTAGAGTGTCCAACCGGAGAGTTGTTAAGAGTAGTATCATTAAGAGAAGATATTTATATGAGAAAGTGTTCACTATTGAAAGTATGACCCCTAGGCCTTGTTTCTAAACATTGAAACACTGTTTGCTAATAGATATGTTGCACGTTTGCTTACTTCCTTCTTGTTGCCTTTAGTCTTTACCTCACCGTCAAGATCTTTTCTAGCACTGTTACCACTTGTATTTCACTATCTCTTCGCTGAACTAGTGCACCTATACACCTAACAAGTGTATTGAGTGTGTTGGGGACACATGATACTTCTTGTATCTTGATTGTAGGGTTGCTTGAGAGAGAATACCTTTGACACTTCCTCCCTGAGTTCGATAAACCTTGGGTAATACACTTAAGGGAAACTTGCTGCTGTTCTACAAACCTCTGCACTTGGAGAACCAACAACTATTTACAAGAATAGAAGTACGTAGACATCAAGCTATTTTTTGGCCCCGTTGCCGGGGAGTGAAGCGCTATTGGAGAATAGAACTAGTAAAGGAAACTTCTACTGTGAGTATTGCTTTTTTATTTCTGTTAGTTACTTTTTTTCCAATATGGATAACCCACTTGGTTTTCTGTTTGGGAAAACTACTACCACTATTAGGGTAGTAGATGGACCACCACCTGTTGAGATAGATCCTTTTAAGATACCTACAAGTATTGTTGATCGTGTTATGGATAATTATTATTTAGGGAATGGAACTATCCACCCTGGTGATCATTTGATTTTTATCCATGAATTATGCGGGTTGTTTAAGTGTGCAGGTATCACAACTGAACAGGTGAAGGAGAAGTTACTCTATATATCCTTGAAAGGGAGAGTTGAAGAATGGTATAAGTTGCTTAAGAATGGACAATCCGTGGAATGGGAGGAAATAGTACCTCTCTTTTATTCTAAATTCTATCCTTCCAATGAGATTCATAAGGATAGAAATCTGATATATAACTTTTGGCCTTGTGATGGAGAGAGTACAGCTCAAGCTTGCAGGAGATTGAAGTTACTAATGCTTAAATGTCCTATTCATGAACTCCCTAACAATATTATTATCAATAACTTTAATGATAGGCTTTCTCTGCATGATAAAGGTTTACTAGATGCTTATTGTGATGGATAATTCACACGTATGAAGGAAGAATCAAAATGGGATCTCCTAGACCGTATTCAAGAGAACACTGAAGCATGGGAGAATGACAAAGGGAGAAAGTCAGGTATAAATTATGATTAAGAATGCATAAAATCTTTTATGGGAAATGATGACTTCCATGATATTAGTAATGAGTATGGTCTTGATTCTCAAAGTACTACCAATTGTTTTAGAGCCTTTTCCTCTTACATAGAAATTCCCAAAAATAAGTGGAATAAGTACTATGCACCTTATAAAGATGTTGTTAGTCATGTTCCTGTTAGAAGCACCGAAGTTTGTACTACTAATCATATTTTGCCTGAACCTTATGCTGAGAAAATACCTTTCCCAGCTAAGGTAATGGAGTATTCTATGATGATTAGTGCGAATAACAAAGGTACAAAGAAAACTGTGGAACCCGATGAGCAAATAAACATTGAGCCTGTGGTAGCTATTGTGAAAGATCTTGTCACTAGAAAGATAGAGGATGAGCACATTGTATTCTTTGAATACGCTTCTAATATTATCTCTCATCCTAGTAAAGATAGAAAAGATAGTGTTCATGTGCTTTCTGTGAGAATTGGTGATCACTGCTATTATGGTGTATGTGATATTGGTGCTAGTTCTAGTGCTATTCCTTATGAGCTTTATAGGGAAATTATGCGTGAAATTGGTCCTTGTGAGCTTGAGGACATTAATGTGGTTATTCACCTTACTAATAAGGAAACCATTTTCCCTATTGGTATTTTAAGAGATGTGGAATTCCTTTGCAGTAAGATTAAGTATCCTGCTGGTTTTCTAGTGCTTAATTCGGCAGCTAGTAAAACTTGTCCTATCATTTTTGGTAGACCTTTCTTGAACACTTGTGGAGCCATTATAGATTGTAAAAAGGAAAAAGTTTTAACTAAGTTTGATGGAGATTCTTATGATTTTAATTTTTCCAAATTTGCTAATGCTCCTTGTGAAAATAGCTTGCCTAATAAAGATTTCAGGATGGAACAACTTGCTTCTATTGATCCGGTTTATGACCTTGGTCATATTTTTGGTGATTGTAAGTATGCTCATTCGGATGATAAAGTTGTTAATAGTGACAGTTATATTGTCACCTTTATTGAAAGTTCTACTAAAAGTTATTATGAGAGTGGGAAACATGGTTTTATGCATCTCAATAATATTAAGTTTCCCCGTTTTATGTTGAAAGCTTTGAAGTTGCATTTGTTTGTCTTCCTATGCTAGTGGCTTTTTGTTTCAACAAATTGTTTTCTCATGATACCCCCATGAATAGGAGGTGGGTTAGACTCAAATGTGTTAGTTATTTTCTTCTTGATGCTCTCTTTCACTTCAGATATTTCTCTCCCATTTGAGCATCTTTGAAGTTTTCAAGCCTAACTTAAAGGCATTAAAGAAAAGTACTTCTTGGGAGATAACCCAATATTTTGTCGAGTCTTGGAAGTTATTACCTCAGTAATAACCTCTCGTTATCCTTTTTGTTTTGGTTTTTGTGTCAAGATCAACTACTTTTGAGAAGTAGAGGAGTTGTGAAAAGTGGCTGTCCTGGGACAGATTTTTTTGCTGCATTGTAAAAATTTGTGAAGGAGCTCAGTACTTCGGATGGAGCTGTATTTTTCTGTGCTTGTTATCCAAGTTGATACCTAACTTTCATTAGTTTTGCACTTTTTGATTTGAGCAACAGAAGGTTTTTGAAAATCAATCTTTACCTGCTTGTCTGTTTTGACAAATTTATGTCATGATTTGCATTTGCCTCTTATAATGATTCCCTTCCAGATTCTTTTGGGTTTTTGGAAAGGAGTTTCTAGAGTAGATTTTGTTTTGATGGATTTCAGTTGAAGTGTGAACCTAAAAGTTTATTATTTTTGCTTACACTAATGTTGCCATTGAGGTTTGTGTAATGCCTTGTGAAAAAAGGAATTTCCAGGAGAAGGAGAAAAGGAATCTGCAGAGTTCATGCTTGAATAGGTAAAAGAGGTGAAAACAGAAGGTTCGTGATAACCCTCTCTTTTTATATTTTTGATGTTTTTATTACATACGGAAGGTTATGAAATGAAACAGAGGTGGAAACGGAGGCCAGGGTGGCCACACCCACCCCAGGCATGGGCCCCAGCTGGCCGCGCCTGGAGGGGGTGTGAGCCCCCTGAGCTCCGTCTCCGCCTTTTCGCACCCGTACCTTCCTTATGCATTGAAACTTCATAATATATAACCCCCCGGATCCCCCGAGGTTCGTATATCGTGTTCTCGTCGTGTTTTTGTTTTGATCTGTTTCTGTTAGGCAATCTTCTCAAAGTTTAGAGCACCATGGTCACCGCCAATGACAAAGGCAATAAGCCCGAGGAAGATGATCCTCAAGACCCCAAGGAGGAGGATATTTTTGTAGGGGATGAAGAAGAGATGGAGGAGGACGAGCATCCGAACACCCGCGCTACCGTCGCAAGCATTGGAGTGGTGGCAAATCTTACCAAGCTTAGGAGGACAGCACGGATGTCTACAGGAGATAAAACCCCGCGGCATATCCTCGCTCCATGGTCACCTCCTCCATGTACCAATAATCCCTTCCATACTCTTATACATGAGCAATAATACCAACAGGTGCCCAAAGGAAACTTGCCCTCGGTTTGGGATCTACCTCGCTCTAACCATGCAGGGAAAGAACACACTAAGAAAGAAGAGTGGGGAAAGAATAGTAAGGACTGGGACTCTCGGTCCGATATGATCATGAACCGAATTAAGCAAAATTCAGAGTTGATTCGTACTCTAACCTTCGAGATTGAGGATTTGAGGAAACTGATTGTGGAGCTTATCAAGAGAACACCACCACCACCGAAGGAGTAATTCGTCATCAGGTTTGGCATCCCCTTGGCTTGTTCCAAGCTTGCGGGAGTGTCGCGGTATCACATCATTATCTTTTATCTTTTACCTTTTTAGTGGATTCATGTCTTTGGTAGAGAATTTATCTTATAGGTTGGTTTGCATTGTGGAAGTATCTCTCCTTTAGTTGATTATCTATGTATCCCTTGGTGTGAGTGCCTTTATGGAGTATTAATGAGAACTTTTATCTTTTACTTTTTGCACTTCTTATTTTAGTTTGCAATCTCTATTATATGATTGATCTTGTTTATCAGTATTGGTATCACTTTGGGAGCATCAAGTAGATCTAAATTGGTTTTGGAAAACCAAGCTCTGGTCAGTAGCAACACTTTTTGAAGGAAAGGAGAAAAATCTTATAGGTATTTTGTATCATTTGTTTTCTTTCTTGATTGGATCATAAGCTTAGTATTCTTTATTTAAGATCTTTTGTGTCTTCAAGGAAGATTGCATGTTCGGCTTTATTAGTTGTATGTTTGCTTGTTTCCTTCAACTCTTTTGCTTGCTACCCAGCCTTGCTAGCCAAAAACCTGTTTTGAGAAGGCATACTTCTCATGCATCTAACCCTTTGAAATAAACCTATGCCATTTGTGTCCACCATATCTACCTATTAGCATTATTTCTATTCCAAGCAAATTCTCAAGCTTCATCTATCTTTCGAATTAAAAATTATTTTGTTATGTGAAAACTAGTTAGTAAAGCCCTCACAAACTTGATGGCACACCTTATTTTCTTGCCCCTAATAAACTTGAGCCATTGTGTCATTGAAGTTGTATATGCTTGCATCTATACGTTGGGATTAGCAGAACCGTGTTATCACGGGGAACGCTTTCAACACTTATGGATACATATCCAGTTGATATCATGCTCTTTTATTTGCGGATGTCGTCAGTGTGAAATAAAAGGGGATCTTGTAAGTCCATGGAGTTATGTATGTGTGTTAGAGAAACGCCTGGGCCGCTAGCCTAAGACATGCCTAATCATGGTGGAAACTTGCAGCATCACCATAATGACATCTATTAAGCTTTGTTCTTATAAAAAATGAGACATATTGAAAAGAGGAAAGAGAGTGAAAAGCACCATTTTCCCATGGTAAATAAGAAGATTGCTGAGATGCTCATTTTCTGCTTGCCTTGTCATTTTGATTATTGGATAGCTCCTGTATCATGTGCAAGGGGTACCCCGTTGGCGGTTCTCTATGATACACATGTACTTACCATGACAAGAACTTACAGGTGACTAAAGTTGAGTAGAACGCGGTGTGGCCCTCGTATTCAAGGGACATGAGATTGCCAATTTATACTTTGTCAAGCATATAATACATAGTTTGTTCACTTTATCCTTAATCACTTCAAGATGCTTAATCACTTCAAGTACCATAATTTTTGGAAGCTCTCTTTGGAACTTGAAATCCCTGCTTCCCTTATGATGGGCTTTTCTTCCACCATTATATTGAGTCTCCACCTTCTACCTTTAGGCACCAGTTAAGAGAGCATAGTTGCTATTATTAGTTCTATGTGCATTGTCCCAAAACCTATTGATTGATGCATATTGTTGATATTACTTGTTATTGTGCTATTTGTATCTAGTCACTCTTATGAAATTTGAAGGTGTCCTATGCATCTATTTGATACTCTATGAGGGACAAGCTGAATGCCACTATGCTATGTTTTCTGTATATGAAAGAAACAAATGTTTTTCAATGCATGTTATTCATGATCTTTGTTTGTAGCCTTTCATGTTGCATGCATAGTTATGTTGTCTTACTGTTAGAACTCCATATTTCATGCTCATGTTTAGAGTTCTTTGCTCCCAGCTTTCATTGCTTGCAAATGGTTTGATCTTGATTTTGATGGTGCATGTCACCTCAAAAATTATTCTTTTTATCACTTACCTACTCGAGGACGAGTAGGAGTTAAGATTGGGGATGCTTCATATGTCGTAAACGTATCTATAATTTTTGATACTCCATGCTGGTTTTATATCATTTGTCTTATGTTTTGTCTATAGTTTGAGGTATTTTTATACACTTTTTGGAACTAACCTATTGACAAGATGACACAGTGCCAGTTGCCTGTTTTCTGCTGTTTTTTGTTTCACAAAGCTAAAAAACGAATATTCTCGAAATTGAACGGGACAAAAGCCAAAGTTCATATTTTCCCTGAATGATACAGAATATTCTCGGAATTGAACAGGGCCCACCCTGGCCACGCCCACAGGGGGTGTGGGCCCCCTATCCCTCCACCGACCTTTCTTCCTTCGCCTATAAGAAGCCTCCGACCCAAAAACCCTAGAGAATCGACAAGAAAGCCAAGAAAAGTTCCGTTGCGCCGCCGCCACCGAAGGGGAGATTCGGGGGATAGAAAGTCTCTATTCTAGCACCCTGCCGGGATGGGGAAGTGCCCCCGGAGCAATCTCCATCGATCTCCACCAACATCTTCATCGCTGCTACTAATTCCCATGATGAGGAGGGAGTAGTTCTTCCTCGAGGCTAAGGGCTCTACCGGTAGCTATGTGTTCATCTCTCTCTATGCATGATCTTGTTGTGGTCATGATCTTTGTAATCAAGTAGATCTACTCTGTTACTCAAGTGCTTCAATAGATCTCTGCTCTCCCCATGTGTGTGAAAGGCACAGCATGCACACCATGGTGGCACTTAGGCTAGAGTCTACATAAATACTCATCATGCTTTAATAGATCTATGCTTTTCCCCACGTGTGTGAAAGTGACAGCGTGCACACCGTGTGTGGCACTTAGGCTAGATTACATATATATATTTCATGAGTATATTTTGAGTTGGTTATCTCTATGAAATTGTGGTGTTTGTTGGAACCATCTAGCGCTCAAGGTGACAGTGTGGGGTTATCTAGATTGGGAAAGGCAGACTTTGAGGAGTGTTGTTATAGCACTACCATGGATTAGAGTGTCCAACCAAAGAGTAGTTAAGAGTAGTATCATTAAGAGAAGATATTTATATCAGAGAGTGTTCACTAGTGAAAGTATGATCCCTAGGCCTTGTTTCTAAACATTTAAACACCGTTTGCTACTAGATCTGTTGCCTGTTTGCTTGCTTCCTTCTTGTTGCCTTTAGTCTTTACCTCACCGTCAAGCTCTTTTCTGGCACCGTTGCCACTTGTATTTCACTATCTCTCCGCCGAACTAGTGCACCTATACACCTGACAAGTGTATTGGGTGTGTTGGGGACACAATGGACTTCTTGTATCTTGATTGCAGGGTTGCTTGAGAGGGAATGCCTTTGACCACTTCCTCCCTGAGTTAGATAGACCTTGGGTAATCCACTTAAGGGAAACTTGTTGCTGTTCTACAAACCTCTGCACTTGGAGGCCCAACAACTATCTACAAGAATAGAAGTTCGTAGACATCAGGGTCACCCGGGTTATCCGGATTATAGACATGCAAAGGTGATACCCATTTAGCATATCCCTAACAGTAGCCCCCAGAGAACTCCGAGATCTTGCGCCATCTTGCCTCTTCAGGTTGAATACTTCGTATAAATGAATGACGGCAAATCGTCAAGCAACATCTTGTCGTCCTCCCAAGAACCCTGCGATGTTCTCTGTCTTTGATACGTAAGTCGGATAATCACTAAGCTTTCCATCGTACTTTTCTCGTAGCCGGACAGGATCCGTCCATGCCAGAATCTTCAGATGGGACTGTTCACCTGCCCATGGCAGTAGGGTGTCGTAGACCATAGGCCAGCGATGCCTCGTAACTCACACATGCAAAGAACATAATCATAGACATTTTTCCCGTGTGAAGGATACGAAACGTTGGCGGCTACGGTGGGATCGTGGCGAAATTTCTGCGCACGTGCTGTCCACGCATCAATCGTTGGATCAGCTTGCACGAATCTTGAAGTTGAGTACTATATATTTTAACTGTGGTGACATTTTATCTTTTCACCTCATTCTTCCTCGCATCATCGTCTTCCTCCAGGCAAACCTCTCCTCGAGCTCTTCACGCACACAGAGGAAAACCCTAACCTTTTCCAATCTCCAGTCACCTTCCATCCACTCCAATGGCCAGCAGCAGTAGTGCTCCATCGATGGAGGCATCGGACGAGGCCACGGCCAAACCATCCAGCACCTTCCATGTCCCACCAAAGGGTGTGGTGGTGTCGCGTTCTGCGGAGGTCGAGTCCACCGGCGACAACCAAATTCCAGCAGGGCTAGAGCCATTGGAGGAGGAAGATGACTCGCACAAACGAGAATGGCAAGGCTCAGACATCTCCAAGAGCGACATCAAGGAGATGCTCGCCAAAGGGTACCTCCCCGCGACAAAGGGCCTGGTCTGGCGGGCAGCGCCAACCGGAGAGGTCGTGCCTTCTCCCCAAGACGGAGAAAAGGTATACCTCAAGGCCCATTTTGTGCGCGGTGTCTCCCTCCAAATTTCTGACTTCTTCATCCAAGTCCTCAAACACTTTCGGGTTCAACCTCAGGACCTTTCTCTAAATAGTATCCTCACGCTTAGCAATTACGCGGCGTTATGCGAGGGTTGCCTAGGAATTAGGCCTAGGTTAGATATGTTCATCTACTTATTCACCATGAAGAGGGAAGCCAGGGTGAGCAAGGAGGAGCTCAGAAATTGTGGAACAATTAGCTTTAAGATCTGTCCTAGCCGGTGATTCCCCGACATTGTGGGACATGAGTGCTGCAAGAACTGGCAACGATCGTACTTCTATGGCCTAGATATCCCTCTGGTCAGCCGAGAAGCATCGTACCTAGACTTTGTCGACGGGGCCGCTGCTGAAGCCCCGACATGGAGATCGCAAGCCCTCCTCCCCTCCGACGACGAAGCTTCTCGCGCCGTAAGGCAGATTGACTAGTTCATATAGATAGGTCTGACCGGCTTGGACCTAGCCATGTGCTTGTTCGTTAGGCAGATCTAGCCTCTGCAGCACCGTGTGAAGCTTATGCACCAGTACACCAAGGATAGGAAAGATAGCCTCCGGATTTCTAAGGACAACTTCTCCAGTGACTCCGTCAAGCTTCGCCTCAAGGACATAGTTAAGGTGAAGGATCGGAAGCGTGGCTTCACCATCACCTACGACATGTTGGAGGGCGGCAAGTGCACAAAGGTACTTATTTATTTTCCATGTATGACATATACTCCAGTTCTACCGCCTTGCACAAATCTTTGCATCTAACACTTAGGATTCACTTAATAGTTGAGGGACTTGGAGGAGACCTGCATGGATTCCCAAGTCTATGACCCCAAGATGAAGGAAGTTACTGTCGTGTTCGACGACGAAGTACTGTTGGTGTGAAAGCGTAAGGGCTCCACCTCTGATGCTACCGACGGAGGCAAGAAAAAGAAGATGGAGGGTGGAGCCTCCAAGAGATCCACCGCCTCCCTGGAGGCGGAGAAAAGAAGATTAACTGGTATCCTGTTGACCAAGGCACCAACTGTTGTGTAAGCTTCTTATCATCCGACGTCGTCTTTTGCTCATCTCATTCATGTACTTATACTTTTGCACGTTTTAGGAAAAAGGCTAGTGTGAGTTTGAAGAAGACCTACAAAACATCGGGGGATTCTAAAAACATTAAAGAGATGTTTGTCCAAGCGTCCCCCGCCATCACTCCTCCTACTCCCAGCGTATAGCCTTCTGCCGCACCTGCTGGATCTCCGGCAAAGGTAACATCTGAACCTTCTGCCATGGAAGTGGACCCTACTCCTTCTCAGGAGGTCCCAGATGCTACTACGGAGGTCCACATTGCCGGCAAAGAGGCGACGCAAGAGAGTACCTCTTCCAAAGTGGCTGAAGCTCCAGCTAAGGATGCCACTAGTAGCGATAAGGAGATGGTGGAAGGCAGAACCATTGCACCCAAGACGCCAACTGGTCTTCCCAAGATTGTCTATTCGGTGCTCACATCGAGTAGCTCAGCTCTGGCTCGTGGTGCTGCGCCGACTTCTCCTTCGTGCGGCCTTGAGGAGCTGCTCAAACAGGAGGAGATTGTCTGAGTTAACACACTTGCTTTTAGTAAGTTGTTCTCTGAGAGCGCTAGCAACCTCAAGATCATCGCACTTGTAAGTTTTGTATTCCATTTTCATTTCATATGTAGTATCATTTTAGCCCCCGAGGACTTAGATAGAAAATCATAGGTCTTTGGGTCTGAATGCTCTAAGAGTGACTAAGCTAGAAACTTTTCACTGTAGTCCCCAAGTATTTAGTTTGAATGAATTATTCCGACTACATACTTTTAGAGTAGCATACGTAGTGTTTGTAAATTTCAATACTGTATCCCCCAAGCCTCTAGTTGAAATAGGATTAGTTTTGAATAGATGCTTAAAGAAAGACTAAGCACAGTTTTGAGTTTAAAACTTGTACTGTAGCCCCCAAGCCTCTAGGCGGATACTTATCCGTCTAGATGCTCTAAGTAGACTAAGTAGCCTTGTTATTTTTGCATAATGAGAATACTCGGAGGGTTGCCACCAATCACAAGTTCCACAAGATGCGCAAGGACCTTGAAGCTAAAAAGGGTAAAATCGCCATCTTGAAGGAACAGATCACCAAGGGCAAGAGTATGTTTTATTTTCAGTTTCACCCTCAACTAGTTCTTGTGTCGTTAACTTCCGACTACTCATTGTGCTCTGTCATTTCTCCAACTTGTAGAAGCTATCGCCAAGGCCAAGGACATTGTTGAGCAATCCAAGAACATACAAGAGCTGGATATCAAAAACAAGATCCTGAAACAGGAGAGGGCTGACTCGCTGAAGATGCAATGGTTGTCATGCAAGAATCCACAAACATGGAAATCAACCGCCTGAAGGAGGAGATTGCAGCCCTCAATGAGCAGAACAAAGCTGCGGACGAGCAGAATACTCGGAACCTTCAGGCATACAAGACCCTCCAAAAGGAACAGGAGTCCATGGCGGAGATTTTCCAGCAAGCTGAGGATAGCATCTTTGGTAAGAATTCTCCGTCTTGTACTTCTGTAAACCAGGTAATTTGATCTTATTGTATTGAACTCATGTACTCAAACATTTTGGTCGAAACTGTAGCTCCTATTGGTATGACCCATAATCCTTCTCCGCCAAAAGAATGCATGGTTCTTGCCTGCAACTTCATCAGCACTACCATCACTCAGGCCAAAGAGATTGCCAAGTCCTTGGACATCAACATTAAGGCAGTGGACTCTGTAATGAAGTACTCGGAGATCCTACGCCGAGCCCCCGAGCGTATCGTAAGCTGGAAAGCTTCATGTACTCGGGCTGGCGCTAGGATGGATCTAGCCATGGTCAAGTTCCACTACGACAATGCCGACATCGCCACGGTGACCTCTGGGTTGCCAGACATAGACGAAGATAGACAGAAGATCGATCACGATGCTATCTGGTCTTCGCTTGCCGGTTACGATACCAAGGTCGCCCAACTGGTTGATGCGAATACCTTTGTGCCTCTTGAGGTAATTGACACCGACAAAGCTATCTCCTCCGAGTCCCTGAAAACTACCGACTTCTTTGATGGGCAAGATGGCTCTCCTGCGGCCAATGACGCGACCTCGAAGTCTCCTGCACCAGAGAAATGAAAACACTATGTATTATTTGTCATCTCTGGATGTTGCATGTATGCGGAAAAACAATGTTGTTTAAGTTAAGGTGGAAAAATCTGTCTATAAGCTTCCAGCTTCTTAAGAACAAATTCCAGCATGTATATTTTTTTAAGCAAGTGCTGGCTTATCCATTACTCTGGTTTTTATGCTTGACTTCTCGTGAGTCGGAAGACCCGTAGTCGAAACCATGCGCTCAAGCGATGATACCCAATGGCAGCATCAAAAACCTAAGCACAAAATCCCCGATTTCAAGTGCCGAAAATCACTACTCCAAAATCCACATAAAAACATCAAAGAATGTGTAGACCAGAAAACTTAAGCTAAGGCCCGTAGGAGGAATTTTCACAAGTGCAAATGCACAACTCGCAGATAAAGGTTTTATATGATCCAAAAATGAGCACTAAAGGAGGTAAAAGACTCAAGCATATGAGTGAACCAAAGAGCTTTATTTCATTGATCATATAAGAGATACACAGTTGATAGTAAAATATGATAACTGTAGAAAGGACATAGCTGTGCTATGTTCCATGGCCTATCAAGCTCTGTGTAGTCATCATCCGGGTCACGTCGCTTATGCTTATGAGCCTCGTTTGGCCTATCCTCTAGTTCACGATTGTCAACGAGGTAATAGGAACCATTGAGTAGCGCCTTTCTCATGATGAATGGTCCTTCCCATGGAGGGGATAGATTGTGTGACTTCTTCTTCTTAAGTCGAAGCACCAGGTCCCCCTCTTTAAACGAGTGATGCCAAACGCGGCAACTATGGTAGCTGCGTAGCTTATGCTGGTAGATGGCGGACCTCGGGCATGCCAATACGCGCTCTTCCTCGATATGGTCTACATCTAGGGGCCTGGATTCTTCAGCATCATCTTTGTCGTAGGCGGCAACTCTTGGTGAATCGTGGAGGATGTCGGATGGTAGGATTGCTTCTGCTCCATATACCATGAAGTAAGGGTTGTAGCCGGTGGATTTGTTTGGAGTAGTTTGTAAAATCCATAGAACAGATGGTAATTCCTCCACCCAGGCTCCGGCTGCTCTATGTAGCGGTGCTTCTAGACGTGGCTTTATTCCCTGCAGAATTAATCCATTGGCCCGCTCAACTTGTCCATTGGATTATGGATGTGCCACAGATGCCAGATCAAGTCGAATGCCCTTCTCCCAACAATAAGCTTCCACTTCTCTGAGTGACAAGTTGCTGCCATTGTCGGTGATGATGCTATGTGGGAGACTAAATATCACCACTAGATCTCGGACAAACCTAAGGGCAGTTGCCCCATCAATCTTTCTAATGGGTTTAGCTTCAATCCATTTTGTGAATTTATCAACTACTACCAGCAGATGTGTAAACCCACAAGGTGCTATCTGTAATGGACCAACCATGTCAAGCCCCCAGACTACAAATGGCCAAGTTATTGGTATGGTTCGCAACTCCTGAGTTGGTACATGTGGTTTTCGGGCATAATACTGGCAGCCCATGCATGTCTCGACCAGCTTGTCGGCGTCCGCCTTCGCGGACAGCCAGTAGAATCCTTGCCGGAAGGCTTTGGAGACCAACGATCGAGGAGCGGCGTGATGCCCGCAATCTCCAAGATGGATCTCATGAATAATTTCAATACCTTCTTGCTGGGAGACACACTTCAGGTATACACTAGTGGTACTTCTTTTGTAGAGCTTCCCATTGATTATGGTATAGCCCTTTGCTTGACGTACTATTTGCCGACTTTTGATCTCGTCGATGGACAAAGTTCTGTGTACAAGATATTCCATGAACGATTTTTTCCAAGCCGGTGGGACTTTTGTAACTGCATGTCCAAATGAGTCAACTCTATTCGGGTTCTCGGGATCCGCTCCCTTCACGGATGGGGTCCGTAGATGCTCTAGAAAAACGCCAGGCGGAATTGGTTTGCGTCCTGATCCAAGCTTTGACAGTAGATCAGCCGCCTCATTTTCCTCCCTTTTGACATACTTGACTTCGTAGCCTTCGAAGCACTTGACTATCTTGTCCACTTCGTCTCGATATGCCGCCATCATAGGGTTCTGCGTGTTCCAGGTGCCAGCCACCTGCTGGGAAACCAAGTCAGAATATCCATAGCAAACCATGTGCTTGATGCCAATATCCTTGGCTACACGAAGTCCGTGAATGAGTGCTTCATATTCCACCATGTTATTTGTAGCCTCAAAGTGGATCTGCAAGACATAGTACAGTTTTTACCCTTTTGGTGATTGAAGTAGCACACCAGCCCCCAAGCCATTGAGTAGCTTTGTTCCGTCAAAGTGCATCACCTAGTATTCTGGCTCTAGTACAGGGTTAGCATCTGGCATCTCCGTCCAATCTGCAATAAAATCCACCAAGACTTGTGATTTGATAGCGTCACGTCGATTGTAGGTGATCTCGAAGGCGGCAAGCTCAATGCCCCACTTCGCGACCCGTCCTGTAGCGTCGCTATTGTTTATGATGTCGGATAGTGGAGCCTTGCTCACTACTATGATAGGGTACTCCTAGAAGTAGTGCCTTAGCTTCCGAGATGCAAAGAACACTCCATAAGCTAGCTTTTGGTAGTGCGGGTACCGCTGCTTGCACTCTATCAAGACCTCGCTTACATAGTAAACTGGTCGTTGTACTCCGTTCTCATGCGTTGGTTCTTTTTGCTCTACCACGACGACGATGCTGATAACCCAGGTGGTGGCCGCCTGATATGTCATAAACGTATCTATAATTTTTGATGCCCCATGCTTGTTTTATATCATTTATCTTATGTTTTGTCTACACTTTGAGGTATTTTTATACACTTTCTGGAACTAACCTATTTACAAGATGCCACAGTGCCAGTTGCCTGTTTTCTGCTGTTTTTGGTTTTAGAAAAGCTAAAAAAATGAATTTCTCGGAATTGGACGGGACAAAAACCAATCTTCCTAGTTTTCCCGGAGCAATACGGAAACACGAAGCAGAGATGAACGAGGACACCAGGGTGGCCACACCCTAGGGTGGCATGGGCCAGCCCTGGTGGCGCCACCAGGGGGTGTGGGCCCACTGGCCCTCCACCGACCTTGCATCTTCGCCTATAAGAAGCCTCCCGACTCAGAAACCCAAAATCATCTGGGAGAAAGCCACAAAAACCTTTGCAGTGCCGCCGCCAACGAATGGGAGATTCAGGGGACAGAAGTCTCTGTCCCGGCATCCTGCCGGGACGGGGAAGTGCCCCCAGAGCCATCTTCTTCAGTCTCCACCACCATCTCCATCGCCATCTTCATCACCGTTGTTGATTCCCATGATGAGGAGGGAGTAGTTCTTCTTCGAGGCTAAGGGCTCTACCGGTAGCTATGTGTTCATCTCTCTCTATACATGATCATATTGTGGTCATGAGCTTTGTAATCAAATAGATCTGCTCTGCTACTCAAGTGCTTCAATAGATCTCTGCTCTCCCCACGTGTGTGAAAGTGACAGCATGCACACCGTGGTGGCTCTTAGGCTAGAGTCTACATAAATACTCAAGTGCTTCAATTGATTTCTGCTCTCCCCGCGTGTATGAGAGTGACAGCATGCACGCCGTGGTGGCACTTAGGCTAGAGTTCATAAATATTTATCATGAGTATATTTGGAGTTGGATGTCTTTATGAAATTGTGGTGTTTGTTGGAACCATCCAGCGCTCAAGGTGACAGTGTGGGGTTATCTAGATGGAGAAGGCAGACTTTTAGGAGTGCTATTATAGCCCTACCATGGATTAGAGTATTCAACCGGAGAGTAGTTCAGGGTAGAATTATGAAGAGAATATATTTATTGAGAGTTTTCACTAGTGAAAGTATGATCCCTAGGCCTTGTTTCTAAGCATTAAAACACTGTTTACAACTAGATCTTTCGCATGTTTGCTTGCTTCCAGTCTCTTCCACCATGTCAATCACTTTTCTGGCACTGTTGTATTATAATCATCCATACCACATGTATTTCACTATCTCTTCGCCGAACTAGTGCACCTATACACCTGACAAGTGTATTGGGTGTGTTGGGGACACAAGAGACTTCTTGTATCTTGATTGCAGGGTTGTTTGAGAGGGATACCTTTGACCACTTCCTCCCTAAGTTCGATAAACCTTGGATAATCCACTTAAGGGAAACTTGCTTCTATTCTAAAAACCTCTGCACTTGGAGGCCCAACAACTGTGTACAAGAATAGAAGTGCGTAGACATCAAGCTCTTTTCTGGCGCCGTTGCCGGCGAGGTAAGGTAAAAGGTACTCACATCCTACGGTGTTAGTGCTCGAAGCTATTTCCTTTAGATTCTGCAATTTTATCTTTTCGTTTCTTGTTTTCACTAGTTAGGCTTAATGGAAAACAACAAAAAATTAGAGAGCTTTATAGTATTTATCTTGAGTTAGGACATGAAGTGTTTCAAGAGAAAATTTAAAAACCTATGGAACTTTATTTGCATGCTAATGGCAATGTTATTAGTATGAATTCTTAAGCTTGGGGAATCTAGTTTTTATGAAAATGATCTTTTTAGTTCCCCAGCTTTGGAAGATAGCTATTCTATTGCTTATGATGATACCAAACCTCTAATGTATGATGATTACAATGATGAATATGATATTTTCAGTCCACCTACTATTGAGGAGAAAATTTATTGTGATTACAATATGCCTCCTATATTTTATGATTATGGTGATGAGAATAAGAATGATAGCTATTTTGTTGAATTTGCTCCCACTACAATTAATAAGAATGACCATGCTTATGTGGAGAGTAATACTTATTTTATGCATGTGGATCATGATAAGAATGTTTTATGTGATAGTTATATTGTTAATTTTATTCATGATGCTACTGAAAGTTATTATGAGAGAGGGAAACATGGTTTTATGTATCTCAACAATATTAAGTATCCCCTCTTTATGTTGAAAATTTTGAAGTTGCACTTGTTTTGCTTCCCTATGCTTGTTTCTTTGTGCTTTCTTGACTTGTTTCTTTACAAGATTTCTATGCATAGGAAGTGGGTTAGACTTAAATGTTTTTTGAATTTGGTTCTTGATGCTCTCTTTTACTTCAATTCATATTTCTTATGTGAGCATCTTCTCAAACTATCAAGCCCAACTTAAAGGCATTAAAGAAAAGTACTTCTTGGAAGATAACCCAATAGTTTCTAGATTCTTGGAAGTTATTAATTATGTAATAACCTCTCCTTATCCTTTTTGTCTAGTTTTTGTGCCAAGAATAACCTCTAATGAGAGAGAAGTAAGATTTGGGAAAGTTGTTGTCCCAAAACAATTTTTTCTGCTTCACTGTAAAAATTCCTGAAAAATCTCTGTATGTCGGATTGAGCTATAAGTTTCTGAGTAAATGCCCCAGGTTGTTGTATAACTTTCGTTAGGTAAACACTTTTGATTTGAGCAACAGAAGGTCTTCAAAAAAATCGGTTTTTACCTGCTGGTATGTTTTGACAGATTTCTGCCCTTATTTGCATTTGCCTCTTTATCGGTTTGTTTTTGAGTTCTTCTTGATCACTTGACCTCTTTAAAGGAATTGCTATAGTATATTGTGTTTTTAATGAAAGTTTGGTTGTGTTGAAACAACACCCAAAGATTTATTGTTTTGAATGCACTAATGTTGCTAATGAAGATTGTGTGAAGTTTTGTATGAAGGAAATTTTCCAGGTGTAAGGGAACAATGATGTAATGAGATGAAGAATGGACAAAATCTCAAGCTTGGGATGCCACCACGTGTCACCCTAAGAAATATTCAAGAGGTACAAGCGTCAAAGCTTGGGGATGCCCAAGGCATCCCCTTCTTCATCAATAAAAATCCCAGGTCTTTCTAGACACTTCGTTTTTATTGTTTCATGCACTTTTGTGTTGTTCTTGGAGCGTTTTAGTTTTCGTTTTTGGTTTTTGTTTGCCTAGTTTGCTTGAATAAGTTGGTTGGATCCTAGCATACTTATTTTGGAGAGAGACACACTCCATTTTCATTGCCTAGAACACTCTAGTTTTCATTCTTATTGTGTTGTGAGTGTTCTCTTTTGCTAGCACTGTGTTTAGACTTAGTTTTCTTGTGCTTTCAGCTTAGGACTTTTTAGTTCGTTTGTGGATTTGTGAGACATGCTCACTAATCATTATTGATTAATATCCTTGTGAGTTGTTTCAAATAAGTTGATTGGTGTTGGAAAAGAGTAGGAAGTTTCATGCTTATAGTGGTACAAAAGGGAGCTTGTTTTGACTGTGGCTTAGACTTTATCATGTCATGTTAGATGTTGCTTTGACCTTATTCTTAGTGATTATTGTTGTAGCATGACTTGTTCTAAACAATTGAGACTGCTTAATGTACCTTGAAAGAATCATGCGTTGTTTTAGCATACAAAAGCATAATATTGTGGTATTCTCCTTTGATGCTTTGTTTGGGTTGACTTGGCACATGCTCACACCATGTTATGACTATAACCAGTCACCTTAGCCTCTATGATCATTTAGTTTTTGACTTGTGGTACTGTCGGGGGGATTACCCCAAGGTACCCCAAAGACGCACCAAGACAGTCAAAAAAGGCAAGTACATCAGATTCGACCTGGGCCGGCTGGAGGCTTCCAGCCGGCCTACCCGCGCCCATCCGGCCCATCGGCCGCCTCTCCCACGTCGCCCGCTGTGCGCCTCTCGGTCGGCTCGAACGCCCCAATCGGTCATCCGGCTAGCTGCAGCCGGATCGATCGCTGCACCTGATGCAGCTGCTACCCCTTTGATCAGTACCAGATAAAGCCAACAGACAAGGAGGAGACAAGGAAAAGCAAGAAGGACAAGTTGTCATGCCTCTAGTACCTAGCACTACTATGCATGACACTATGTAGCTTTATCAGACATTGATACGTCGGAAACGTATCTATAAGCTTTGATGATCCATGCTTGTTTAGTATCTACTTTGCTTTGCTTTGTCTACACTTTGAGGTGTTTTTATATCTTTTCTGGAACTAACCTATTAACAAGTTGCCACAGTGCCAGTTGCCTTTTTTCTTCTATTTTTGGTTCCAGAAAGGCATAAAATCGATATTCTCAAAATTGGACGGGACAAAAGACAAAGTCAATATTTTACCGTGGGGGACACGAAGCCACAAGACGGGACGGAGAAGCGAACCAGGGCGGCCAGACCCCCCTAGGCGAGGGTGGGCCCTACCCCACGCCTGGGTAGGGTGTGGTGCCCCTGGCTGCCTCCTAGCCTTGCTTCCTTCGCCTATAAGAATACCCCGGGGAGAAAACCCTAAGGAATCAATCATACTTCCAGAAAAAGTTCCGCTGCGCCGCTGCCACCGAAGGGGAGATTCAGGGGACAAAAAGTCTCTGTTCTGGCACCCTGCCGGGACGGGGAAGTGCCCCCGGAGCCATCTCCATCGATACCACCACCATCCCTATCACCATTGCTGATTCCCATGATGAGGAGGGAGTAGTTCTTCCTCAAGGTTAAGGGCTCTACGGGTAGCTATGTGTTCATCTCTCTCTCTATGCATGACCTTGTTGTGGTCATGAGCTTTGTAATCAAGTAGATCTACCTTGCTACTCAAGTGCTTCATTAGATCTCTGCTCTCCCCATGTGTGTGAAAGTGACAGCGTTCACGCCATGGTGGCACTTAGATTTGAGTCTACATAAATACTCTTTGTGCTTTAATAGATCTATGCTTTTCCCCATGTGCGTGAAAGTGACAGTGTGCAAACCATGTGTGGCACTTTGGCTAGATTGAATATTTGTTATGAGTTATATTTGGAGTTGGATGTCTTTATGAAATTGTGGTGTTTGTTGGAACCATCTAGCGCTCAAGGTGATAGTGTGGGGTTATCTAGATTGGGAAAGGCGGACTTTGAGGTGTGCTGTTATAGCCCTACCATGGATTAGAGCGTCCAACCGGAGAGTAGTTCAGAGTAGTATCATAAAGAGAGGATATTTATATGAAAGAGTGTTCACTAGTGAAATTATGATCCCTAGGCCTTGTTTCTAAGCATTGAAACATCGTTTGCTACTAGATCTGTTGCATGTTTGCTTGCTTTAGTCTTTACCTCACCGTCAAGCTCTTTTCTGGCACCAACACACGTTACCCCATGTCAACAACAAGTTAGAAGCTATTTTCTGGCACCGTTACCGTTTGTATTTCACTGTCTCTTCGCCGAACTAGTGCACCTATACACCTGACAAGTGTAATGGGTGTGTTGGGGACACAAGAGACTTCTTGCATCTTGATTGTAGGGTTGCTTGAGAGGGATACCTTTGACCACTTCCTCCCTGAGTTCGATAAACCTTGGGTAATCCACTTAAGGGAAACTTGCTGCTGTTCTACAAACCTATGCACTTGGAGGCCCAACAACTGTCTACAAGAATAGAAGTGTGTAGACATCAAGCTATTTTCTGGCGCTGTTGCCAGGGAGGTTTTGGTTCTTTTATCGTTCCTCCACGTCAAGCTCCATCAAAAGTTATTTTCTGGCGCTATTGCGGGGGAGGTAAGGTAAAAGGTACTCACATCCTCCAGTGTGAGTGCTCTAAGTTATTTCCTTTAGATTCTATAATTTTGTCTTTTTGTTTCTTGTTTTCACAAGTTAGGCTTAATGGAAAACAACAACAAAATTAGAGAGCTTTATAGTGTTTAACTTGAGTTACGACATGAAGTGTTTGAAGAGAAAATTAAAAAACCTATGGAGCTTTATTTGCGTGCTAATATCAATGTTATTAGTATGAATTCTTTGGACACCATTATTGCTAATTCTATGGAAACGTCTAAGCTTGGGGAAGCTAGTTTTTATGAAAATGATCTTTTTAGTTGTAAGTGGTCCCAACCTTTAATAAGGTAGAGATCCCTGTGTTTACAATGCTAGTCCCTGGATCAATAGCTAGCATCCACAGTTAAGATGTAATATCAAGAAACAAAGGTCATAATACAACTTTATAACTTGGAATAAAATAATTTATTACATATTACATAGCTCATGTGGCTATCTCATTACAATGCAGCAGCAAATAACTATAGCATGTAGTCCTTCATCTTCAAAGGGCCACAGGAAAACATGTTGGTTGTAGACTTGTAATCCTATTTCAACACACTTCACTAATATCAAACAAACCTGCAACATAATAAGTTACAGCCACAAGGGTCAATACATTTGAATTGTATTGGCAAGTGATACTATGGTACTATAGTGGAGTCTATCATCTATATGCATTTGGCTAAGTGGAGCTTAGGCTTGCTTTGCTCAAAATAGATTTTCCTTATCATTTGAAAATACTAAGTTTTTGCTTGACAAAATCACCCAAGGAATCTCCCAATAGAAATTGGTGATCCTTCAACCCTTGTTCAACCACAAGTTTTTAACTTAGAAATTTGGATGAGGAGATTCTTGATAGCTTCCATGTCTTGATGCTCAAATTGTCCTTTGCCAGGGACATGGCTAAGTACTTAGATTTTACACTCTGCAGAGGTGGTGCACTTTCCCCACAAGACTTGGTTTCACCAAGACAAGATCTTTCAGAAGCCCTCCCTTAGACCAGAATGGACGCGTTCCAACCTATCATCCCCTACCACCAACTGTCCATTTGGCTAAGTTATTGCAACCTATATGATCCAGGCAGAGCCCATAATGCCAAGTGGCTGCACTTGAAGCTTCTCAACATTTGACATCTCAAATCTCTTTGTTCCTGGGTGGCCATCCACAAGTGAGATACAGAAGGTAAACCATAGGAATGGGCCTTGTGTAACCACTCAACACAAACCATTCCTTCCATTCCACCCAGGTGATTCATTCACTTAGTTGTTTTATTAAACAAAACACAAGTCCTTGACTTGGAAATATTCCATAGCATGAATATAATCCACCCTTGTTTTCTACTAGATAAGCTAAGCATGATGGTAGTAGGAATCTTAACTTAGGAAAATTCTACTAAGGTTTCATCTACTAGGATTTCCCATGGCATAGTTTATACTTAGCAAAAATTCCATGCAAGTCCTACTTAGAAATATCACTAATGCATAGTGAAAATAATGGGACAAAAGTATGAGCATCACTTGCCTTTTTGGTAGAGAATATAAGTTCACTCCTTGACCTTGCAATATTCACACTCTTCAAATCACTACAATTCAATCAAGCAAGGCACAATTTAAATCCACCATTCAAGCAAACATCACATAAAATAATAGAAACAAAACAATGCATGCAAGCATGCTAAAGATGGTTTTATTTGAAAAAGTGGTTTCTAATGGGTTATAAACATTTGAAAACACCTATTGGTCATTTTATAAAGTGGCAAAAACATTTGCAAAATATTTTTACTTATAAACCATTTTTAAACCAGATCAATATTTTATGTGGTTAAAAATGCCTTTAGCAAAGCAACAACTTTTATAGGGTTCACAAAATATATTTTTAAATCATAAAACTTTGTGTTTAGGGTCAGAGAGTTTAAATCAAAACATTTTCCCAAAGGGTTTCCTACAAAAGCATTTTTAATATATAAACATTACTTTTATTTGACTAGAAATGTTCTAAATCAAAGATTTTATTCTTTTGCTTCACAAAATATGTTTTTGAAACCACAATTTGATTTAGATGGTCAGTAGGTTCAAACAATCCATTTTCCCAAAGGTTTTATCACAAAAATAATTTTTGGATCAATTTTATATTCAAATTATGCCTACACAAGTTTCTGAAAAAACAACTATTTTACGAGAAGCAATTTACTAAACAAAGGGCATGGTTGGAAAGTAATTGTCCTGCTAATTCCATTGATATAAAATTTGTAAAATTTGGACATGTGGTTTGAAAGTTATGCAATTTACAAAATCTCATATCTAATAGAAATGTTTCTATTTTTAAAAGAAGTCTGAGCCACGTGGCGTGTTTCTATTCGCCCATACCGTTTTGCGTGGATCAACAGATGCGAGGCATTGGATTAAAATGAGATCGTGCGGCACAGATCGCTCCATACCTCTTCGATAAGTCAATCTATCGCGTCTCTCGGATCTAGATCGGACGGCTCCTAACGCCTTGCCAAGAACTGGCGGCGCGACGACGGTGGCGCGCGGCGGCGGCGTGTCTGGTGGCGGTGGTTCGGTGAATCTAGGAAGCGATAAGAGGAATGGAGGGGCTTACCGGGTTCGCGGGGCCGCGGTGATGCTCAAGGTGGCCGCAGGATGGACATGGGCGCACAGAGCTGGCTCGAATCTCTCGCCGGAGTTCGCGGGACCGTCGGGTGCACTCAGATGTTGTTGAAGACGAGGCTTCAAATCATGCCAGAGAAAAAGGGGAGCATGGTTAGATGCGCGGGAGAGTGGCAAGTACACGCGTGTGAAGGAGGAGGAGAGGGGCGGTCAGACGCTACCTAGGAAACTCGCCGGAGTTCAAGCCGAAGACGGTGGCGAGCGGCGTTGAGGTTGCAGACGCTAGGGAGCTTGCGCGGTTGAGATGGGAGTACTGGGAGATGCGCCAGAGTCTGGGGATCACACTCGCGTGAACTAGGAGGCGAGAGAGGGTCAGACGGCGCCGGAATTGGCCGGGCAGCTCGTCGGAGCAGTGAGGGTGCGAGCTCAATTCGTGGCAGCCTGGGGCGAGGAGAGTCTGGCGAGTGAGGGGAAAGAGAGAGGGGGCGCAAGAGATTTAGTACGCGTGATCGCGGGGCTGAATCAACGCGCGGTTAATGAGGAATCAAACGCGCAATCAATTGGCAGAAACGACGACGAGGGCGTGGTCTTCGCGGGGAGGAAGAAGACTGGCAAGTGGGGCCTATTTGACAGCGGGTGAGAGGGAGGGGGAGTGGGACCTAGCATTCAGCGACCGAGTGGGTTCAACTGCGAGTGCGAATCGTTTTCTCGTGGGAGAGAGGGAGTGGGCTGATGTTGGGCTTACTGGGCAAGGTCTGGTTGGGATGCTCTGTTTTATTTTTTTCCTCTCCTGTTTATTTTTCTTTTTCCAATTCTTTTATTCTGTTTTGATTTTGTTTAGTCAATTCAAACATCCATTTGAATTCAAATTTCAACCAGACTTTGAGTATTTTCAAATACAGTTTATTAATATATTTTAAACTCAAATTTAGAATATTTCTTTTATTCTTTTTAGGGTCTTTTAATTATTTAAAATAGGCCCATGCATTTATTCAAATAAGATTTAATAATATTTTCAAACTCCATTTGAAATCTAAATCTTTCCAAATATTTTCAGTAGGTTTTATTTATTGATTAGGGTGTCAAATAATTCAACTTGAATTATTTGGAATGTTTTTAATATGATTTATTAATCATTTAAAATTGGGTATTTGTCTTTATTTCACTGAAATTAAATATAGTTTTAATTCCATAAATTTTATTTGGAAGATTTCTTTGATCTTATTTAAGTTAATTAAACAACTTTTATTCCACTTGGGTAAATTCCAAATATTATTTTCCCATGATTTAATTAATCATTTCTTAATAGGGATTTTATCTTTATTCAAAATAGAAATAGAATTTGGTTAATGCCACTTTATTTTATTTGGAAAATTATTTATCCATTTATTTTATTTGGATTTGGATTATAATTATTCCATTTGCTTATGGATTAGGTCAAGATTTAATTTCGTCTTTAAATATTCCTCATTTAATATTTCTATCTTTATCTTATAAAATCCATATCTTTTTATTTGTAGATTCAAAGTTGGTGATTCCAATTTGTAAAATCTTATTTAATATGTGTTTATCCTTTTAAATATATTTAGGATTATTTTCTCACCATTTGGTATGGATTTTTAGATAGGTGCTTTATTAGTTTTGGAAATTCAATTTCCTTATCTTATTAAATTCATAAGATTTTATTTATGGCTTCAAATTGAATGAAATCAATTTATATGGTTTTATAATATTTCCATTTGTCATTCTTGATCATTTTGAAATGTTTGTTTGACCAATTTTATATGGATCAAATCTTTAGTCTTTGAGATAACTTGGAAATGTTTTTCTTCCATTAGGGTTTTAGGGTTTTGGTTTATTTTCCAAATGTTTAAATTTCCAGATGCAATTATGAAGAATGCATTCCACTTGATTTGAATTTAGTTGGGTTCAAACATTAATCAAAGTTTGTTCAAGATGGGATTTTAAGTTTCCATTTAGAAACAAAAGTTTCTTTTCACCCTAAATTTCAACAATTATTTATTTGTTTATTTATTTTTCACATTACAAAATTTGGAAAATTTTGGGATGTGACATTAGTTCCCCAGCTTTGGAATATAGCTATTCTATTGCTTATGATGATACCAAACCTCCAATATATGATGATTACAATGATGAGTATGATATTTTCAGTCCACCTACTATTGAGGAGGAAATTAGTTGTGATTACAATATGCCTCCTATTTTTGATGATTATGGTGATGAGAATAATAATGATAGCTATTTTGTTGAATTTTCTCCCACTACAATTAATAAGAATGACTATGCTTATGTGGAGAGTAATAATTATTTTATGCATGTGGGTCATGATAATAATGCTTTATGTGATAGTTATATTGTTAATTTTATTCATGATGCTACTAAAATTTATTATGAGAGAGGGAAACATGGTTTTATGTATCTCAACAATATTAAGTTTCCCCTCTATGTTGAAAGTCTTGAAGTTGCACTTGTTTTGCTTTTCTATGCTTGTTGCTTTGTGCTTTCATGACTTGTTTCTTTACAATATTCCTATGCATAGGAAGTGGGTTAGACTTAAATGTGTTTTGAATTTGCTTCTTGATGCTCTCTTTTATTCAATTCATATTTCCCATGTGAGCATTTTCTCAAACTATCAAGCCTAACTTAAAGGCGTTAAAGAAAAGTACCTGTTGGGAGATAACCCAAGAATTTCCTTGAGTCTTGGAAGTTATTACTTCTATAATCACCTCTCCTTATCATTTTTGTTTGCTTTTTGTGCCAAGAATAACCTCTAACGAGAGGGAAGTAAGATTTGGGGAGTTGTTGTCCCGAAACAGATTTCTGTCCTCAACCATAAAAATTCATGATGAGTCTCTGTAAGTCGGATTGAGCTGAAAATTTACGAATAAGACCCCCGGTATGTTAGCTAACTTTTGTTTGTTCAACACTTTTTGATTTGAGCAACAGAAGGTCTTCAAAAAAATCGGTTTCTACCTGCTAGTCTATTTGGACAGATTTCTGCCATTATTTGCATTTGCTTATTATTGGTTCCTTTTTGGATTCTTTTTAGGAAATTGAGATTTTTGTGGGAATTGCTACAGTGTCTTGTGTTTTTAGTGAAAGTTTTTCTGTTTCAGAACCAAAACACAAGGGTCTATTATCTTTTGAATACACTAATGTTGCTAATGAAGATTGTGTGAAGTTTTGTATAAAGGAAAATTTGCAGGTGTGGAGAAAGAATGATGGAATGAGATGAAGAATGGAAAAAAACTAAAGCTTGGGGATGCCACCCTGTGTCACCGCAAGAAATATTCAAGAGGTACAAGCGTCAAATCTTGGGGATGCCCAAGGCATCCCCTTCTTCATCAATAAAAATCTCAGGTCTTTCTAGACACTTCGGTTTTTATTGTTTCATGCATTGTTGTGTTGTTCTTGGAGCGTCTTAGTTTTAATTTTTGGTTTTCGTTTTCTTAGTTTGCTTGAGTAAATTGGATGGTTACACCACACTTTTTTTTGGAGATATACACACTCTGTTTCCATTTCCTAGAACACTCTAGTTTTCATTCTTATTGTCTTGTGAGTGTTCACTTTTGCTAGCACTGTGTTTAGCCTTAGTTTTCTTGTGCTTTCAGATTAGAACTTTTTAGTTCTTCTCTGTGGATTTGTGATACAAGCTCACTGGTCTTTATTGTTTATTATCTTTGTGAGTTGCTTCAAATAAGTTGATTGGTGTTGGAAAGGAGTAGAAAGTTTTATGCTTAAGTGGTACAAAAAGAAGCTTGTTTTGACTGTGGCTTAGGCTTTATCATGTCATGCTAGATGTTGTTTTAACCTTATGCTTAGTGATTATTGTTGTAGCATGACTTGTGAAAAACAATTAGGATTGCTTAATCTGCCTTGAAGGAATCATGCGTTGTTTTAGCATACAAAAGCATAGTATTGTGGTATTCTCCTTTGATGTTTTGCTTGGGTTGACTTGGAACATGCTCACACCATGTTATGACTATGAACCAGTCACCTTAGCCTCTATGATCATTGAGTCCTTGACTTGTAGTACCACTTTATGCTTTCATTAGTAATGTTTTGTTGCTCTGCATGATTATGGCCATTATTGCTCTCTTAGTTGGTTGCTCCCAGTCTTTTGCTAGCCTCCACTTGTATGAGTAATTTCTACTCATGCTTCTAACTCCCAAGAAACCAAGTTATTCCAAAGTGTCCACTACAAATTCCAATGCATGGTGTGTTACACCATTCCAAGTATATTCTTGTTTTCAACTATCTTCCAATTAAAAACTATTTTGTTATGTGAAAACTTAGTGATTAAAGCCCTCATGAACTTGATGGCACACTTTATATTTCTTTGCCCCCTATAAACTTGAACCATTGTGTCATATATGTTGTATATGCTTGCACTTATATGTTGGAATTAGCAGAATCGTGCTGTCACGAGGAATGTTTTGAACATTGCACTTGTACTTTGTACTCAGTTGTTATCATCCTCTTTTGTCTATGGATGTCACCAGTGTGAAATAAAGAGGGAACTTGTAAGTCCATGGAGTATGTATTTTGTGTTAGAGAAACGCTTGGGCCGCTAGCCTAAGCCATGCCTAATCATGGTGGAAACTTGAAGCATCACCATAGTGGGCTATCTATGAAGCATCCTCAATAAAAAGCTATGCACATAGGAAATAGAAAGATCGCTGAGATGCCCATTGTCTACTTTCCTTGTCATTTTGGTTATGGGATAGCTCCTGTACTGTAGCATCCCATTTGTCTAACAACTGTAATGCTACTTGGTTTAGTAATAACAGGGCTACTTCCTACATATAATTGTTGCATCATCATGTTATCATGCTCATGTCATCATGCCACCTTGCATTTGAGCATCATACAAAAACCCTTTTTGTTTTGGTTCTTATCTCATATGCATTATTATTTGTATTTGCCTCTTGATATTGTATTTGGTTCTTGATATATTGTTAAATGCCCAAGTTGAGTTGGGGGCATATCTTTTATTGACTCCACCACCCTTTCTTTCACCACTTTACAATTCCACCATCCCATTATCCATGAGCTTGCAATTATTTTTCTTTTGGTGTTTAATCAAGCTCATGAGAGATAGGGTGGGTCCAATCCTACTAGTTCTTTTGCTTGACCCTTACTCCAACTTTGGAGGATGCAAATGAATAAATGCCATGAGATATTATTTTGTTTTCACAAGATAAAACCTAGCATTTAATGCATTTGCATGGGCCATGCAACCATCTCCATTTTTGGTCATCTTTTGGTTCTATTTTAATCTTGGAGGGGATCATCTCCCATCTAGCTCTCTACCTCTTTTCCATGCATGATCATGTGGGCATGCCCAAACGCTAAACCTCCCCTCTCTCTTTTCATCTCAAAACCCTAGCCACCCTTTCCCCTAGGCCGAGCCAACTTTTCCTTCTCCCTCCCCTCGCTCTACCATGCTGCCCCACCTAGCTACCCCAACCCTGGTTCCAACCTAACCGAGGCTCCCTACCCGAGCCCCCTCTAACCCTAGCTTCTAACCCTAGCTCCCACCCGAGCGCCTCCCCTCTTCTCTCTTCTCTCTCTTCTCTCTCTTCTCTCTCTGCTGGCGTGCCCCACCACGAGCTCCCTCCTCCCTGGCCCACCTGGCAGCCCCAGCACCCCCTCCCCCTGCCTGGCCCCATGCCGATCACGTGAGGAAGGTGGCAAAAGGTGGCCGACGCCACCTTCCCCTCCCCCACGCCATCCTCCCCTCTCCCCATCCTTATCTACCCCTTCCCTACCCTCTGGCCTCTCCCAGATCTCCCCAAGGCCCTGCCCTCTTCCCTCTCTCTTCCTCGCCACCGTCTACCCCCCCCCTACGACGGCCACCGTCGGCTCCCTCTCGTCGACGTCGATCCAGGAGGCGGGCGAGTTGTTAGGGTTGTCGAGGAAGCTCAGCAAGGCCTCTGCATCGCCCCTGTACCCGCAAGCGAGGAGGAGGAGCCCCAGGCCGAGCTGCACGCCGACGCTCCGACGCACACCCTAGCTCGCCGTCCATCTGCATCATCGTCGATCCTCTGCACGCCGGCCCGATCCGACGCCACCGACAGCCCCGCGGTGAGTCACTGACCACCCTAGACATGCCCAGATCCTGCGTTGCTTCCCGTTCACGCCGGTCAATTCGTCGAACGCCCTCGGTGTGCGTCGTTCGCCGTTGTCTGCCAGGGTCCCGCGCCGTCTAGAGCCTTATCTAGCCACGCCCTCCCTCCTGTCACCAAGCCCACACACACCGCAGCGGCAGCCGCCGCCAAGCGCAAGCCCCAGGTCGCGGGATCGAGTCCCCGCGCGACGCGGCCGGCCTCTGTCGCGCACCGTTCGCTCTCTGCACACGCGGAAGAAAAACAGTACCGCGAGCAACTTTTGCATTTAACCCCCTGCCTGTTTTTATTCCTAGACCCGCAGTCCCCATAGCCCCACAGTCAGCGTCGGTTGCTTTTTGTAAAAAGGCTCCCGGAGTTTTTACTCCTCAACCCGCGGTCCCTTACCCACCCTCCTGTCAGCCTCCGCCGCTTTCCCCCTGGCACGTGGGCCCGCGAGCCACTGACCCCACTCGTCGGCCTCGGTGGCTGGCAGCAACCGCGGTAGAAAAGGTTCGCGGTGCGCGTGTGTCCCTGAGCCAGCTCTGGCCCCACCCGTCATTGAGCGTGGCTGGGTCTGTCTGGGTGTCAATAGGATTTCTGCATGTCTGTTCAAATTCAAACTATTCAAATTAGTTTTAAAATTCAAATTTCTTTTCTGTTTTAAATAACTTTGAAAATACAAATCCAAATAATACATATAATATATGTTTTTGAATCAGAAAAATGTGAGGATTCCAAATATTCTATTCAAATTACATTTTGCACATTTAAAATTCCAAGTTGAGTAAAATTACATAAAATGCCCCTTGACTTAATTAATTAATAACTTTTGTTTTATAACTCCGAATTTAACAAATGATATGTCTAAAATGATCAGCTCGACGAGACCTTTCTGTTTATGCTACCCATGACTTAAATTGCAGCATGCATCATATAAATATATAGTATACAGCAACTAATATGAGGATAAAATGTGGCCAAAACTCAATAAAATGTTTATTTCTTGTATTCTACACCACACCCATGCCATGCTACATTATTGCCATGCAACTTGTGCATCATTCATCATGGAATGATTGTTTGCTTGTCGCAGTTTATTCATATGCTTGTGCACTTTATTTATGTTGGCCCTTGTTTGTTTGGTTCTTCTTCGAATAGACACTGAGCAGGGGATATATCAAGAGAACCAGGAGCACTAACCAGATCCGTCTCTCGCTTCAAATGAGCTGACAGGCAAGCACTACCACATTCTTGCATACATACAGTACCTATTGCCTCTATCTTATTCTTGCATCATTGAGTCGCGATTGCATTAAACTGAATCCCAAGTATTGCATAGACTTTACTTTTAAACCCCACTAAGCTTGTTCCTCCATCCCATGAGCCATTACTACAGGAGTTGTTTGAGCCATGCGAGTCGTAGAACAGCATGTGTAGGGTATGTGAGAGTCTGATGGATAACGAGGTACCTAAACAACTTAACCTGAGTAGTAATGGGATAACTAATGAAAGTGGCACCGGTGAGCAATATCTGCTATTTGGTTTTTCCTGATCACTTGTGTCCCGTAGGACCCCGAGTACTTGAAACCTGTTCCTTGAATATTCGCGCTATCCACATCCGGGAGGCTTATGGGACCCCCCTGAGCCAGAGCTTGATTCATTCTTATTTCTTGGGGCCACAAACTAGTTCGAGGTTTTATTTACTATCCTGTACTTATGCCATGCTTTACTGCTTTATTACGATTGTGCGAGGAGTACCTGTACTGTTTAGGTAAGCGGAGTGTTTTCGCGGTATCGACAATCCCAGTTTTGGGTTCCCAGTCGTTTACAGCCATTGACGCAAACCTTGAGTCCGTCTCGGAGTCAGCTAGCTTCGTTGCGGGTGTACTCAATGGGGTGGCCCCCTGAAATATTTCTGAATCCTGTGATTGCTTTGTCGTGAAGGCCTCGTTGGGTTTTGATTTGGTTTTTCCGAGGTTGATCGAGTGTGTGTTGCTATTTGTGCACCCCTGCAGGGTAAAACTTTCTGAAAGCCGTGTCCGCGGTTATGGACGACTTGGAGCACAGTTTCTCGATCATAGACAAGTATAACTAAAGTACCGCTTTTAATTTGACTAAGCAACTGACTAGTAAATAGTGCAACACTCATGGAATGGTTAATAAAATTGCCAACGGATGGGGGGGTTGTTCGTCCGCTTCCTCGTTGGCAAGCGAGGAGGAGGATGGATCTGAGGATATTACTGTATAACTGTTGTCATTAATTCACGGACATCCGTCTATCTTTGGTTAGGCGGATGGTTAGCGAGTATCTATAGAACTATTAGGGTTTATCTTTTGCTGCAATTGCATCACCCCAGGTTGTGTCCCCTTTAGAGGCATAAAGACTTGCTGAGTACCCCTAGGGTCTCACACGATAAATTATTTGATTCAGATGAACAGGTACACTCACAAGATGGATACTGGGTGGAGGAGGCTGATGATGTGGGCAACGATCGTTCGGTGTAGAGATTCCGGGAACGGGGATCCGTGAGATCTGTGGGCGGGATGTGCTTATTTATGGGGCATCTTATGCCGATTTGCTTCTTATCCGTACTCGGATCTTGTTTGCCGCTTCCGCCTGATACTCTGATGTGTGATGTATGAGGAGATATCCTAAACTATTATATCTATCTAGGACATTTGAATCTTGCCGTATGGCGTTGCTATATTTCCTTTCCTTTTAGATGGAATGGCTCTGATGTACTATTGTATGGTGGCTTGCATACATACTCATTTGTGTATGTAGTTGATCCCTTCGCCTGCCGATTACGCCGCCCGTACTTGTCCCGATGACTGGAAATGGTTGGGACGGCCGAAAGGTCTACCTGTGAGTGGCATTTGGCCCCACCGTACTATTTCAACCATTTCCGCTCATCCAGGCTTGTATCTAGGAGCGTAATTCACCGAGGTAGTTACATGTACCATGTGAAAGGGGTACCCCGTTGGCGGTTCTCTATGATACACATGTACTTACTATGACAAGAACTTACAGGTGACTGAAGTTAAGTAGCATGAGGTGCGGCCCTCGTATTCAAGGGACTTGAGATTGCCAACTTATACTTTGTCAAGCCTATACTCCATAGTTTGTTCACTTTAACCTTAATCACTTCAAGATGCTTATGATAGGGGCAATGAGGGCTGAAAGCTAACAAGTACCATAATTTTTGGATGATCTTTTTGAAACTTGAAATCCCTGCTTCCCTATGAAGGGCCTTTCTTCCACCATTATTTGAGTCTCCACCTTCTACCTTTAGGCACCATTAAGAGAGAATAGTTGTCATTATGTGTGCAGTGTCCCAAAACTTATTGATTGATGCATATTGTGATATTACTTGTTCATGTGCTATGTGTTTCTAGTCACCCTTATGAACTTTGAAGATGTCTTACGTATCTATTTGCCACTCTATGAGGGACAAGATGTATGCCACTATGCCATGTTTTCTGTATGTGAAACAAACAAATGTTTTTCAATGCATGTTATTCATGGTCTTTGTTTGTCGCCTTTCATGTTGCATGCATAGTTACTATGTCCTATTGTTAGAACTCCATCTTTCATGCACATGTTTAGAGTTCTTTGTTCCCAGCTTTCAATGCTTGCAAATGGTTTGATCTTAGTCTTAATGGTGCATGTCACCTCAAAAATTATTCTTTTTATCATGTACCTACTCAAGGACGAGCAGGAGTTAAGCTTGGGGATGCTTGATACGTCGGAAACGTATCTATAATTTTTGATGCTCCATGTTTGTTTACCATCTACTTTGCTTTGCTTTGTCTACACTTTGAGGTGATATAACTTTGAGGTGTTTTTATATCTTTTCTTGAACTAACCTATTAACAAGTTGCCACAGTGCCAGTTGCCTGTTTTCTTCTATTTTTGGTTCCAGAAAGGTAGAAAATCAATATTCTCGTAATTGGACGGGACAAAAGCGAAAGTCAATATTTTACCGCGGGGGACACGAAGCCGGAAGACGGGACGGAGAAGAGAACCAGGGAGGCAGACCCCCTAGAGGCGGGTGGGCCCTGCCCCGCGCCTGGGTAGGGTGTGGGGCCCCTGGCCGCCTCCCAGCCTTGCCTGATTCACCTATAAGAAGCCCCCGGGGAGAAAACCCTAAGGAATCCATCATACTTCTAGAAAAAGTTCCACTGCGCCGCCTCCACCAAAGGGGAGATTCGGGGGATAGAAAGTCTCTATTCCGGCACCCTGTCGGGATGAGGAAGTGCTGCTGGAGCCATCTCCATCGATCTCCACCACCATCTCCATCACCATTAATGATTCCCATGATGAGGAGGGAGTAGTTCTTCCTCGAGGTTAAGGGCTCTACCGGTAGCTATGTGTTCATCTCTCTCTCTCTCTCTCTATGCATGATCTTGTTGTGGTCATGAGCTTTGTAATCAAGTAGATCTACCTTTCTACTCAAGTGCTTCATTATATCTCTGCTCTCCCCATGTGTGTGAAAGTGACAGTGTGCACGCCATGGTGGCACTTAGGTTTGAGTCTACATAAATACTTTTTGTGCTTTAATAGATCTATGCTTTTCCCCACGTGTGTGAAAGTGACAGCGTGCATACCATGTGTGGCACTTTGGCTAGATTGAATATTTGTTATGAGTTATATTTGGATTTGGATGTCTTTATGAAATTGTGTTGTTTGTTGGAACCATCTAGCGCTCAAGGTGACAGTGTGGGGTTATCTAGATTGGTAAAGGTAGACTTTGAGGTGTGCTGTTATAGCCCTACCATGGATTAGAGTGTCCAACCGGAGATTAGTTAAGAGTAGTATCATGAAGAGAGGATATTTATATGAGAGAGTGTTCACTAGTGAAAGTATGATCCCTGTGCCTTGTTTCTAAGCATTGAAACATCGTTTGCTACTAGATCTGTTGCATGTTTGCTTGCTTTAGTCTTTACCTCACCGTCAAGCTCTTTTCTGGCACCCACACACGTTACCCCACGTCAACAACAAGTCAGAAGCTATTTTCTGGCACTGTTACCGTTTGTATTTCACTGTCTCTTCGCCGAACTAGTGCACCTATACACCTGCCAAGTGTATTGAGTGTGTTGGGGACACAAGAGACTTCGTGTATCTTGATTGCAGAGTTGCTTGAGAGGGATGCCTTTGACCACTTCCTCCCTGAGTTCGATAAACCTTGGGTAATCCACTTAAGGGAAACTTGCTTCTGTTCTACAAACCTATGCACTTGGAGGCCCAACAACTGTCTACAAGAATAGAAGTGTGTAGACATCAGACACTATGTATGATATTATGCACTATGCATGACACTAATAGATGACACCTTGCATAGTATAGTTAGGAACGTGGGGCCCACACTTGTCCCTTGGCATGTTTTATAAATGACAAAGGGGACTCTCTCACTCATTCAAGGAGACATCCATCAATCCATCCACCTCACACACATGCTCACTTGGAGCCACTCCCAGGCAGCTAGCACGCACACGACTAGCACTTGGCCATTTTGATCACTCTGTCTGCTAGCTAGCTCTCAGACACACATACACTTAGTTTATATCAGATACAGCTCCAGGAGCACCTTTGTAGCTCAATTATACCCACATATACTGTCAGACGTGGAGGAGTGGGAGTTTTATCTCACCACGAGGGCTCCGAACCGGGGTAATTTCTGTGTCTCACCGCACTCGCTGCGGTGACCCAGCATACCATTGCATGTATAGTACATTATATTCGTTGACATGACATCCACAAAAAACTGTTCCGTAAATATCACATCCCTCGGAGTGGTACAACAGAAACATTGCGGGTCCATATTACAAAAGTACACACATTATTATTATTACAATACCGGAAGTTCAAGACTTCCAAAAGATTCAACTTACAAACCAAAATATAAAGTGTTTCAGTGGAATTTAAAAGTAATAACTCTGACTAGGAGTTGAGCTCAACAGCCTATTCTATACTTAGTTGGACTCGTGATATAAAGTGTTTCATGCTGCTCGGCTCCATTGGTTACTATTAACTAGGGATACTTAGTTGGACTCGTGATCATCGACGCCATAGCGGATTTCATAATCCACTCCTTTAACTCCTCCGGACAGATCAGGTTCCTCGTAGAACACATCTTCTTGGCATTCGGCTGCATACATTGGCATGTCTTCGGGATCCTTAGAGTCTAAGCAAGGGATCAAAGGAAAGAATGAGTAACAGCGTTACCCAACAAGTTCATTAAATGCAAGGTGGGAAGTTTGATGCTCTAACTACCACCTCGGATTATGAATCCTTGGCACTATGCAATTTTTGCTCAAAGATTGATTTTATTATGAAAATCTCTGACCGTCAGCCTTCACAGGTTGACCAGAACTTTCATGGAGTTCCTTTCCTGCCGCGTTCATAGCTCCTTCCCGGAACAGGGAGTAACAAGTTACAATTCTTACACTCTGCAGAGGTGTGTTACTTTACCCATGAGAGATCAACTCCTTGTTGCACAACCGGGCGTACTTTCCCGTCCACAATTCCATGATGTGGGGCCCAATAGTTGGTCCAAGCCAATCATTGCCCCCTTCGCGACCCTGCATGCCTCCTTGGTGTACACCATGCCCACATAATGAATTACAGCCATGGTTTGTACAAACCGTTAGATGCCAGAACTATCATGGGACGATGACGGTTCCCACCCATATGCTACATATCCTCTACAAATTACCAATTAATATGCACGCTACGAGGATAACAGCCACGACCTGCACATCCGGCTTCATGCGAGAGGAAGAAGATACAGCTGACTTCTTTGCCCCATTCCAAATCTCATGGCTAATGCGTAATATACGATGCTAGAATCACTGATGTCAGGGTTATTCAGTCCCTATTTGATCATCATTGTTGCAATTAGAACACTAAGTTCTATTGCTGCATTATATCACCACTTAGGATGATATCTTCTTTATTTGTGAAAATAATATTTTCTTTCTCTTATAGCATATATGATAACACACAATTTGCAAATACTTTGATAAAGACTCTTCAAAGGACATGAGCAAGTGATGAACTTGGATTGTGATGGCAAGGTAGTGAAGTCTGATGCTTGCACTGGACCTTGAGCTTCTATGTCTACAAAAACATCATTATTGCCCGGTAAGGATAATATTTAAAGAAGCAAAATGATTATGCAAGTAATGTAATGCATTATTTAATTCTATAGGCATTTTCCCTATATAAGGTGCCTTTTAATAAAGCATTTATAAATATTACTTTATAATATTTATAACATATATTGAATTAGTTTATTTTATTTCCTTTTTATTTGACTTTTATTGATTTAATAATTCTTTTTAAGAATTATCAATTATACATTAAAAATTGTTATTAAATATTTGTTTAGTATTTTTCAAAAATACTATAATATTAATATATAATTGAAGTGATTTTTATTTATTTTTATCATCTTTCAATAATTTTGTAAAATTCCATAAGGAATATATAAATTACAAAATTCTTATAAAAATTTAAATGTCCAAAATTTTATATCTTATTTTATTTGGATAGAGTGGATTATTGTGAATCCAAAAGTATTTAATTTATAATTTTTGGACTTATATTTTATTTTCTAGAATTTATGTAAGTCTTGGGGTATTTTGGTCTTTTCCAGTTTATTAAAACAGGCCTGAAAATGTTTATGTGCTAGTTATACTTATTGGACCCTAGTGGCCCATTTAGTTTTAGACAAAAGGACCACCCTGAAGGGTTTGTCCCAGCTCGGCCCACTCCTCACTTCCTCTCTCTCTCCATCGAGCTTATCCTCTCCTCTTCTGACCCCGAACCCGTGGCCGGTGATGCCGCCACCGGTGATTCCCGCCACTATAGGTCGTTCTGGTCGCCACCATGGTGTACTAGGGGGTTGTCAACGACGCCCGTTCGTTCCATCCAATTGGATTTGAGCCTGGGGCTCTCCTGCAATAGATCGATGCCTCTCTGAATCCTAGGGTTTGGGGTTTGGCATGTGTTCAAGTGCTACCGTCGTGGTCCCGCCTGTGGTGATGTGGTGGATTCGTGTGCTGCTGTGGCCACCGCCGTGGCTGGTGTAGGTTGTAGCGCCCCTTGGGTGCTCCCTGTGTCGTCGCGGGTTCGTCGACCAATCCGCTTCCTCTTCAATTTCTTCAGCGAGGACCTACGGTGAGTTTGATTCCTTCCCCCTGGTGCCTTCTGTGCTTGTTGATTCGGTGCTAGAGGCTGGCAGTGTCCTCCCTGTCTATTGTCTGATTCAGTTTAGGATGATTATCCATTTAGGGTTCCTGTGATGTGATTGATCATTTACTGGATGAATTGATTCATGTTTGGATGATCTGTATTCATGCTAAATGATTATTGGCCTAAGGCTTGTTGCTTAAAATGATAGATGATGTTTCTGGTGGCTTACTAGATGATTTGATGCTTAGATTGCATCTAATTCAGATGATATTGTTGTTTGGGAAACATGCTTGGTAAAGCCAATGACTTGATAGCTTTCCACTATTTATTCGATTCACGGTCATGATTATGATAAGATACAGCTACTGTCTTAGTGATGTTATCTTGGGAATTAACATGTGGATCTCAAACAGTGAAGTGTAACATAGGAATCTCCTAGTTATGATTCCTTTGTTAACAGGAAGATGATTAGTTAGTTGATTGTCTGAATCTATGATGATTTACTGTCTTTCCTTATTCATATTGGATTGTTCTTGTCACACCATCATGGTATGGCACACAAGTTTGATTCTAAACCATGGATTGAAGGAAATATGCCCTAGAGGCAATCATAGAGATGATTATATTTCATATGTATACATGAGTTATTGTAATGTTCCTTGAATATCCATATCAGGCAACTTGTATTGATTGGCAATTATGTGAATTGTTTGTGAAACTCTTTACTTGTATGGTTATTTAATAGTTGTCCCTAGTCGGAGTTCATGTGAGGACACATGTGAATATTAGACTAGCACATCGATTGGTTGATGACTATGTTTCGCAAGTTATAGACATGGAGATGTCAAACCAATGATGTGAACACATGTTATGAACATGGGGTTGGACTGACCCAACTTGAGGTTGGCAATTAGTTGCAGCTCTCTCTACACATCGTGTATGTTTTGTCCTTAGACCTGAGATTATCGCATGTACTTGAGATGTGGATCGACCTACTTTGGGGCTATCAGATGCTACTTCCGTAACTGGGTAGTTATAAAGGTAGCTTTCGGGTTTGTCCTGAAACATGCTGCAAGGCATGGTCAATCAAGATGGGATTTGCCCATCTCTACTTGAGAGAGATATCTCTGGGCCCCTCGCGTGATCGGATCCAGAAATGCATGGTCGTGCTACATATGGTTAAGAGTTAACCTAGTAAAGGGATTCCAAATCACAGTATCGAGAAAGATAGGTCAGCTTGGAGCTAGACCAAATATCGTGAGGCAAATAGAAATACATGTACTAAACCTAGTGATGGTTCGTCCGATATGATCTTTGTATGCGTTCAGGAGTTGGCACGTCTTGCTAGAGGCCGCTACCAACTATTGACAGAATAAGTGTATTCGTGTCATGTCTATACGCATATGAACCTATAGGGTAACACACTTAAGGGGATGGAAGCCTAATGAGGATTGGATCCGAATTAGACCAGGCTTAGGCTACTAATGGGCTGCTAATGTAGAAGCCCACTAGGGACGCCTATATAAAAGAGGGTGGGGCGAGATGACCAGTGTAAGACCCTAGACCATTCCAGCCAGCCGCCACTCCTCACGCCTGTGTCATGCGCGCGGACCTAGCAGTCCGGCGTCTGACGCTTCCACCCTGTATGTGTGGATACCTCGGAGGCGCTGCATCTGTAGTGTTTGGACGAGCCGTGCAAGGGGATCTGCTCGTGGGACGAGAACAATGAGGAGTCGTAGATCGTCTGCACTGCCTCGACGCGCTTCATCGATTCCGCAACTGCGCGTCTAGTGGTAATCCCGTGATCTATAACAACAGTATTCCTAGTATATGCGGTAGAAAATTTTGATTTGCGCTAGTGTAGCCTACCCATATCCCTACAATGTTATCAGAGCCGATGTTGTTCAGTTATAGGTTCGGGATGTTTGCATATGGTGATATGCAAATTGATATGAATGATGTGATCGTTTATATGGCGGTGGTTAAGGATTGATCTATGATCTTGCTTTCCGTGATCGTGATTCTGAGGTTGTCGAACGACTTACCCCTACCAGTCGGTTTCCGCCATCGGGGTAGACAGTGACACATAAATCCTGTTGAATCGTGCGAAGATCAATATGATTGATCAAATCGGAACCCAGATCTAAAATCGATGTACCGTGATCAAAGGAGTTTGATTGAATCGGGACAGGAGTCAGTTTATGGTAAATTTGATTTTCCGATCAAAATCCTTAAAGAAAATTGTGAAGATTCGATCTCTCATTTTTCACGGATTCGATCTAAATTTAATACCGCGAGGGGCGGTGCCCCTTCGAACCCCGCGGGGGGAGACCCCCTAGACCCCCTTAATCGTAGCCCCTTTTGTATCTCGTTAAGGTAACTAGGTACTGCGATGTCACATGATCTAGTAGAATGCGATTCTATGCATAACTTGTTTGTGTAGGATGTATGTGATCAGTATGGACCATACATGTATGAAATTTTTCATGACCTGCGTGTCATGAGTAGGGCAACACGGCTGGAGCCATATGTGTTGTCATTTATTGTAATGGCCTGCGTGCCAACTTGTGATGATCCCAATACTATGTAATTTTGATTACTAGTTGTTAGGAGTAATAGCTTGTATTAGTTCTTGGAGGACTCATCACTTGGAGGATGGCTCACATGGAACATGAAGATGGAGATCATCATGGTGGACAGTTTCTATGGAGATGGAGATCACCATGAGAAAATGGGCCATACTGTGTCACATCTATTTGAATGTTATTCTTAAGCGTTTTACTACTATGCATGCTTAGATGATAGAAGTAGAACGATCCCTCACAAAGTTTAAGTTAAACAATGCACTCCCAACCAAACCTTGCACCATCCTATGCCCTGTACAATCGTTGGTGGGCCTATGAAATTAGGGTGCCACGGTTTTCCTTGGCTGGATGGGTTTGTATCTGATACCTACTCGCATAAGGGTTGGTGAGCTTGACAAGGTCATCTTAACAGTTAAGGACCTTGGGGCATAAAGGTTAGGCGCCTAGTTTTGACACAGAGATGTCACCCAACAACAAGAGTCATATGTGATATGATTAGCAAGTGTTGCTTACCGATTTACCTTGTATTCTAGCACTGATGCTAAAGCTCACTAGTCGACTTGTTAATTGTGGATCTTGAATCACTTAGTATCAATAGAGGAATATTGATTAAAGTGGGAGTATATGCTATTAAATTGTTTAATATGTTTTACTCTTTCATGATTACATGGCTTAGTATTTTGCATGTTTTTCTGTTGTAGATCAATGGCACCGAACACTACATCACCTTTTTCTTTGCGTTCGATTCTTGTCACAGATAAACTTAATGGAACAAACTATTTGGACTGGGTCCATAACCTGAGAATTGTTCTCAGGTCTGATAAAAAGGAAACGGTTCTGGATACCCTAATCCCCGATTAACCTGCTGATAATGCATCTGCTGCCCTAAACAACGCCTACAAGAGAGCATGTGATGATTCTCTTGAGGTTAGCTGTCTTATGCTTGCATGCATGGAACCTAAACTCCAAAAGAAGTTTGAGGATCAGGAAGCATACAATATGATCGTCGCGCTGAAGGACATGTTCCAAGATCAGGCAAGGACTGAGAGGTACAATGTTGCCAAGTCCTTTGTCGAATGCAAGCTGGCAGAGGGAGCAGCTGTAGGCCCCCATGTGATCAAAATGGTTGGTTATAGTCAGACTTCGGAAGAGCTTGGTTTACCACTAGGCCAACAGTTGGCCACTAACTTCATTTTGGCGTCTCTTCCATCCAGCTATGGGCAGTTCATTTAGAACTACTGTATGCATGGGGTGGAGAAGGGCCTTAATGAGTTATGCGGGATGCTAAAAACAGCATAAAGTGACATGAAGAAGTGTGCAGGGCATAGCCATGTGATGGCTGTGCAGAACAAGCCTAGCTTCAAGAAAAAGGGTACTTCTTGGAAGAAGAAGGGCAAGGCTAAGGATACGATCACTAATCCTGCACCCAAGCAAAAGGTGGGACCTGTAGAAGACACTGAGTGCTTCTTTTGTCATGAACATGGCCACTGGAAGAGAAACTGCAGCAAGTACCAGGCTTCTTTGAAGAAGAGTGGAAGTAAGAGTACTTCCCACTCAGGTACGCTTGTTGTAAATGTTGTGGACATTCTTCTCACTGATTCCTATGTTAACTCTTGGGTATTTGATACTGGATCAATTGCTCATATTTGCAATTCGATGCAGGGGCTAATAAGGACTAGAGAAGTGCAGAAAGGCGAAGTGGATTTTCACGTCGGAAATAAAGTAAGGGTTCCTGTATTGTTCGTCGGCGTCATGCAACTTCACCTTCCGTCAGGATTTATTATGGAGTTGAATAATTGTTATTACATTCCTAGTATGGGTCGAAACATTTTATCACCTTCATGTTTGATGAGGGATGGTTATTCATTCGCGAGTGCAAACAATGGTTGTGTAATCTCTAAGAATGATATGTTTATGGCTAATGCTCCCATTGTGAATGGGTTATTTATTTTAAATCTTGATGATACATCTGTTTACAATGTTAGTGCTAAAAGGCTTCGGCCTAATGATTTGAGTCCTACCTATTTATGGCATTGTCGTTTGGGGCATATAAGTGAAAAGCGCATGAAGAAGCTCCATGGTGATGGTCTTCTAACTTCGTTTGATTTTGAATCATACGAGACATGTCAAGCTTGTTTACTTGGAAAGATGACCAAGTCTCCTTTTTCGGGTTTACCCGAGAGAGCGACAGACTTGTTGGAACTCATACATACTGATGTATGTGGACCAATGAGCACGACAGCCAGAGGAGGATATCTCTACTTCATTACTTTTACTGATGATTTCAGTAGATATGGTTATGTCTACTTGATGAGGCATAAGTCTGAAACTTTTGAAAAGTTCAAGGAGTTTCAGAGTGAAGTAGAGAATCAACGTGGCAAGAAAATAAAGGCCTTGCGATCTGATCGTGGAGGTGAATATTTGAGTCACGAGTTTAGCGATCATCTTAAGAGTTGCGGAATTGTTCCACAACTTACGCCGCCCGGAACGCCTCAAAGGAACGGGGTCTCTGAACAGCGTAATCGAACTTTGTTGGAAATGGTTCGATCGATGATGAGCCAGTCGGATTTTCCATTGTCATTTTGGGGTTACGCTCTAGAAACGGCAGCTTTCACACTTAAGAGGGTACCATCTAAATCCGTAGTTAAGACACCATATGAGATGTGGACTGGAAAGAATCCTAGTTTGTATTTTCTAAAGATTTGGGGTTGTGATGCATTTGTCAAGCGACTTCAGTCGGACAAGCTAAAACCAAATCGGATAAGTGCATTTTCGTGGGATATCAGAGGGAAACCTTAGGGTATTACTTCTACAACCGAGAAGAGGGCAAAGTGTTTGTCGCTCGTAGCGGTGTTTTCCTAGAAAAGAGTTTCTCACAAAGGGAACAAGTGGAAGGTCGGTGCGACTTGAAGAAGTTCAAGATGATCCAGTTGGGGATTCTTCTACGAGTGATGCTATTATAGCAGAACAAGTTGAGGAACCCGTGGCAACAGAAGCACCACAACCACGAAGGTCAGCGAGGCTCCACAAAGCGCGGGAATTATTATTGTTAGACAATGATGAGCCTGCGACCTATGCAGAAGCGATGGTGGACCCAGACTCTGAGAAATGGCTGATCACCATGAGATCCGAGATAGAGTCCATGGGAGACAATCAAGTTTGGAACTTGGTTGACCCGCCTGATGGTTTTAAAGCCATCGAGTGCAAATGGATCTATAAGAAGAAGATTGATATGGATGGAAATGTTCACATCCATAAAGCTCGACTTGTTGCAAAAGGTTTTCGACAAGTTTAAGGAGTTGACTAAGACGAGACTTTCTCGCCCGTAGAGATGCTTAAATCTATATGGATAATTCTAGCCATTGCTGCACATTTCGACTATGAAATATGGCAGATGGATGTCAAGACGGCTTTCCTAAATGGAATCCTAACTGAGGATGTGTATATGATGCAGCCCGAAGGTTTTGTCGATCCAAACAATGCTGGAAAGGTATGCAAACTTCTAAAGTCCATTTATGGGCTGAAGCAAGCATCTCGGAGTTGAAACATTCAATTTGATGAAGTTGTAAAGGAGTTTGGCTTCATCAAAAACGAACAAGAACCTTGTGTTTACAAGAAGGAAAGTGGGAGAGCACTGGTATTTCTAATCTTATATGTAGATGACATATTGCTGATTGGAAATGACATTCCTATGCTCGAGTTTGTTAAGACCTCATTGAAAAATAGTTTTTCGATGAAGGACTTGGGAGAAGCAGCATATATTCTGGGCATCAAGATCTATAGAGATAGATCAAGGAGGCTAATTGCATTAAGCCAGAGTACATACATTGACAAAGTGTTGAAATGGTTTAGCATGGAAGAGGCAAAGAAAGGGTTCTTGCCCATGTCTCACGTCATAAAACTTAGCAAGACTCAGTGTCCTTCAACTGCTGATGAGCGTGAGCGCATGAGTAGGGTTCCATATGCTTCGGCTATTGGATCCATCATGTATACAATGATATGTACTCGCCCAGATGTTTCCTATGCTCTAAGTGTTACGAGTAGATACCAGGCTGATCCAGGTGAAGGTCATTGGACAGCGGTAAAGAACATCCTTAAGTACTTGAAAAGGACTAAGGATGTGTTCCTAGTTTATGGAGGTGAGGATGAACTCAGTGTAAAGGGTTACACAAATGCGAGTTACCTTAACGACTCACATGATTCGAAATCGCAATCAGGTTATGTGTTTGTCATGAATGGTGGTGCTGTGAGCTGGAAAAGTTCCAAGCAAGATACGGTGACCTCCTCTTCAACAGAAGCTGAATATATTGATGCCTCGGAGGCAGTAAAGGAAGCTGTTTGGATTAGGAATTTCCTGATCGCTCTCGATGTGGTTTAGGGCACGTCCAATACCTTGGACGTTTATTGTGACAACAATGGTGCTATTGCACAGGCCAAGGAACCTAGACAGCACCAGAAGAACAAACATATTCGCATGCGTTACCATCAGATTCGAGAGTTCGTTGAGGATGGTAGTGTCATGATATGAAAAATACATACGAACTCAAATGATGCTGATCCCTTGACTAAGCCTCTCCCGCAGCCCGCGCATGAAACGCACACAAGAGAAATTGGTATTAGATACATTTTAGATTGACTCTAGTGCAAGTGGGAGACTGAAGGAAATATGCCCTAGAGGCAATCATAGAGATGATTATATTTCATATGTATCCATGAGTTATTGTAATGTTCCTTGAATATCCATATTAGGCAACTTGTATTGATTGGCAATTATGTGAATTGTTTGTGAAACTCTTTACTTGTATGGTTATTTAATAGTTGTCCCTAGTCGGAGTTCATGTGAGGACACATGTGAATATTAGACTAGAACATCGATTGGTTGATGACTATGTTTCGCAAGTTATAGACATGGAGATGTCAAACCAATGACGTGGACACATGTTATGAACATGGGGTTGGACTGACCCAACTTGAGACTGACAATTAGTTGCAGCTCTCTCTCTACACATCGTGTATGTTTTGTCCTTAGACCTGAGATTGTCGCATGTACTTGAGATGTGGATCGACCTACTTTGGGGCTATTAGACGCTACTCCGTAACTGGGTAGTTATAAAGGTAGCTTTCGGGTTTGTCCTGAAACATGCTGCAAGGCATGGTCAATCAAGATGGGATTTACCCCTCTCTACTTGAGGGAGATATCACTGGGCCCCTCGAGTGATCGGATCCAGAAATGCATGGTCGTGCTACATATGGTTAAGAGTTAACCTAGTAAAGGGATTCTGAATCACAGTATCGAGAAAGATAGGTCATCTTGGAGCTAGACCAAATATCGTGAGGCAAAGGGAAAGACATGTACTAAACCTTGTGATGGTTCGTCCGATATGATCTTTGTATGCGTTCAGGAGTTGGCACGTCTTGCTAGAGGCCGCTACCAACTATTGACAGAATAAGTGTATTCGTGTCATGTCAATACGCATATGAACCTATAGGGTCACACACTTAAGGGGCTGGAAGCCTAATGAGGATTGGATCCGAATTAGACCAGGCTTAGGCTACTAATGGGCTGCTAATGTAGAAGCCCACTAGGGACTCCTATATAAGAGAGGGTGGGGCGAGATGACCAGTGTAAGACCCTAGACCATTCCAGCCAGCCGCCACTCCTCACGCCTGTGTCGCACGCGCGGACCTAGTAGTCCGGCGTCTGACGCTTCCACCCTGTACATGTGGATAGCTCGGAGGCGCTGCATATGTTGCGTTTGGATGAGCCGCGCAAGGGGTCTGTGCGTCTAGTGGTAATCCCGTGATCTATGACAACAGTATTCCTGGTATACGCGATACAAAATTTTGATTTGTGCTAGTGTAGCGTACCCGTATCCCTACATGGATTTTGTTAGTTTATATTTGAGACAATCTTGGCTTTGAAAGATAAATAGAAATGCTCTTATCTGAATTCCCTAAGACCAATGATGTTTGTCTGAGGCTTAGGGATTTAGATCTTATCTAATTGGTTCATCTAGATAGTCCTGGTAGTGGTACCTACAGGGGTTCGTAGCATGGAAAACAAAAAAATTCTACCACATGCAAACAAACAAGCCAAGATCTATCTACTAGATTGTAGCAACGAGTCGATAGAGGAACTCACCCTCGAAGATTCCAAAGCGGTTAACGAGAGAAGATTCTCATGGGTGATGTAGTCGTACTCTTGCCGATCTCAAGATCGCGTAGACGATCCTTCCGGCGCTGCGTTCCGGCAGCGCTTCCGCAGTCGGTCACACGTTCGGTACTCGATGAAGACCTTCCTCTCCCTTGTTCCAGCAGGCAGCGGAGGTTGTAGCACTCTCCTCGCGATTCCGGTAGCACGATGGCGTGGTACCGGAAGTAGAGGTGAGATCTCGCAGGGCTTCGCCTTAAGCCGGAGCGAGTATGATGGACTATGAGAGAGACCTTGGCGATCTAGGGTTTAGAGGCACCAAGGGGCGGAGCTTGGCCGGCGGCCTAGGGCTTGGGGAATCCCCAAGTCGGTGGCTAGGAGAAACCCTAGGGCGGCGGCGACTTGCAGGAGGCCGACGGCTAGGGTTAGGGTTTTGGGTGGTGTTGGATCTAGGGAAGAGGGGCAGCCCTGCCCCTCCTTTTATAGGTGGGAGGGCGCGGCCAAGGGGAGGGAGTCCTCCCCCAAGTCGGCCTCCTTGGCCGGCGGGTGGAGGGAGAGGAACTCCTCCCCAAGTAGGTTTCCTACTCTCCCTCCACCAAGCAAAACTGCCGTTTGACTTTTCAAATTGGTGTTTGACTTTTCAAACTAGGATTTGATTTCTTCCTTTATTTTGCCCAGCCATGATACCTAGTACATGATGCAACCATTCCACATTGTCATGACACATTCATTTACCCTTCCCCTATGGAGTGCCGGACCTTCCGGAACCTTCTAGAACATTCCCGATGAAAACACCGGAATCATTCCCCAACTACGAAACAGGACTTTCCTTATATGAATCTTATTCTCCGGACCATTCCGTATCTCCTCGTGATATCCCGGATCCCATCCGAGACTCTGAACAACATTCAGTCTCTTACTCATCATTCCATAACTACTCAACAACATTGAATCCTTAAGTGTGTCTCCCTACGGTTCGTGAATTATGCGGACATGATCAAGACACTTCTTCGATCAATAACCAATAGAGGAATCTGGAAATTCATATGGCTCCCACATATTTCTACGATTACTTTGCGATCGAATGAACCACTTACATACGATACCAATTTCCATTTGTCTCACGATAGTTTACTTATCCGAGGTTTTGATCGTCGGTATATCTGCATACCTAGTTCAACCTCGTTACTGATAAGTACTCTTTTCTCGTTCCCGTGGTATGTGATCCCTTGTGAGACAGTCACATGCTTGCAAGCTAATTGGATGACATTCCACCGAGAGGGCCCAGAGTATATCTATCCGTCATATGGATGGACAAATCCCACTCTTGATTCATGTGTCTCAACCCATACTTTTCGAACACTCAATGCCACCTTTATAGCCACCTAGTTACGGTGTGGTGTTTGATGTCATCAAAGCATCCTTCCGGTGATGGTGATAAGCATGATCTCATGGTCGAAGGAATTAGGTTACTATGTATCAGAAAGCTTATAGCAATTGAACTATTTAAAATGACTTGATCTTTATGCTACGCTTATCTATAGGAGTATGTCCACCATACCATTCTCCTAATGATATGTTCTTGTTATTAACAACATCTCAAATGTTCATGATCAAGAAACCATGATCATCTATTAATCAACAAGCTAGTATTATGAAGAGGCTTTACTAGGGACTCTAATTTAGTTTACAAATCACACTAGTATTAATGTTTCTGGTTAATACTATTATAGCATGAATGTAAACATTTATCATAAACACAAAGATATAATAATAACTACATTTATTATTGCCTCTAGGGCATATCTCCAAAAGTATCCCACTTGCACTAGAGTCAACTAATCTAGATTACATGGTAATATACCGAACACCCATGGCAGTTTGGTGTTGGTCATGTTTTGCCCTCGGGAGAGGTTTAGTCAACGGATCTGCCACATTCAGATCTGTGTGTACTTTGCAAATCTTTATGTCACCATCTTGGACATGTTCTCGAATAGCGTGAAAATGTAGCTTGATGTGCTTCAGCTTCTTGTGTGACCTTGGTTCTTGCGCATTGGCTATGGTGCCCATGTTATCACAGTAGATAGACATTGGGTCCAGCGCACTTGGAACCACACCGAGCTCTGTAATGAACTCCTTCATACATATCGCTTCTTGTGAAGCCTCCGAAGCAGCTATGTATTCCGATTCAGTTGAAGATCTCGCCACAACGCTTTGCTTTGCACTCCTCCAGCTAACTGCTGCACCATTCAAAGTAAATACGTATCCAGATTGAGATTTAGAATCATCCGGATCGGTGTTCCAACTAGCATCGATGTAACCATTAACAACGAGTTGTTCATCACCTCCATAAGAAAGAACCATATCCTTAGTTCTTCTCAAGTACTTAAGGATGTTTTTGACCGCTGTCCAATGATCCACTCCTGGATCACTTTGATATCTGCTAGTTAAACTAACAGCATATGCAATGTCGGGTCTTGTACATAGCATGGCATACATTAGAGATCCTATGGCTGAGGCATAGGGAGTCTTACTCATCCTTTCTCTATCTTCTGCCGTTGCTGGACTTTGAGTTTTACTCAACGTCGTATTGGGCAACATGGGCAAGAACCCTTTCTTGATATCTTCCATTCCAAACCTCTTTAGAACTTTGTCCAAATATGTACTTTGTGACAATGATATTAGGCGTCTCGATCTATCTCTATAAATATTTATGCCTAATATGTAAGCTACTTCGCCAAGATCTTTCATTGAAAAACTATTATTCAAATATTCTTTGACACTATTAAGAAGGTCTACATCATTCCCAATCAACAATATGTCATCTACATATAGTATTAAGAATGCTACCGAGCACCCACTCACTTTCTTGTAAATACAAGCTTCTCCATAAGTTTGTATAAAACCAAAACTTTTGATTACCTTATCAAAACGTTGATTCCAACTTCGGGATGCTTGCTTCAACCCATATATGGACCGTTGAAGTTTGCATACCTTGTTAGTATATTTAGGATCAACAAAACCTTTGGGTTGCATCATATACAACTCTTCATCAATGTCTCCATTGAGGAACGCTGTTTTGATATCCATCTGCCATATCTCATAATCATATTATGCAGCGATTGCTAACATAATCCTCACAGACTTTAGCTTCGCTACTGGTGAGAAAGTCTCATCGTAGTCAACTCCTTGAATTTGTCGAAACCCTTTTGCGACAAGTCGAGCTTTATAGACAGTAACATTACCATCAGCATTTGTTCTCTTCTTGAAAATCCATTTGTTCTCGACAGCCTTCCGGCCATCCGGTAAGTCCACCAAAGTCCATACTTGGTTTTCGTACATGGATCCAATCTCGGATTTCATGGCTTCTTGCCATTTATTGGAATCTGGGCTCATCATCGCTTCCTCATATGTCGCAGGGTCATCGGTGTTGTCCACCAACATGACACTCATAACGGGATCATACCAATCAGGAGTGGTACGAGTTCTCGTTGACCTGCGAGGCTCTGTAGAAACTTCAACCGAAGTTTCATGATCATCATATTAGCTTCCTCTCTTATTGGTGTAGGCACCACAGGAACTTCTTCCGGTGCTGCACTACTCGCAAGTTCGAGAGAAGGTTCAACAACCTCGTCGAGTTCTACTTTCCTTCCAGTCACTTCTTTCGAGAAAAATTCTTTCTCTAGAAAGGATCCATTCTTGGCAACGAAGATTTTTCCCTTGGATCTATGATAGAAGGTATACCCAATAGTTTCCTTCGGGTATCCTTTGAAGACGCATTTTTCCTCTTTGGGTTCAAGCTTGTCCGGTTGTAACTTCTTTACATAGGCTTCGCAACCCCAAACTTTAAGGAACAACAATCTAGGTTTCTTCCCAAACCATAATTCATACGGTGTCTTTTCAACGGATTTAGATGGTGCCCTATTTAAAGTGAATGCGGCTGTTTCTAATGCATAATCCCAAAACGATAACGGTAAATCTGTAAGTGACATCATAGAACGAACCATATCTAAGAGAGTTCGATTACGACGTTCGGACACACCATTACGCTGTGGTGTTCACGGCGGTGTCAATTGTGAAAGTATTCCACATTTCTTCAAATGCTCGCCAAACTCGTAACTTAGATATTCACCTCCATGATCAGAATGTACAAATTTAATCTTCTTGTTACGTTGATTCTCTACCTCACTTTGAAATTCCTTAAACTTCTCGAAAGTTTCGGACTTATATTTCATGAAATAGATATACCCATATCTACTCAAGTCATCCGTGAAGGTAAGAACATAACGATAACCACCGCGCGATGCTACACTCATTGGACCACACACATCGGTATGTATGATTTCCAATAAGTCCGTAGCTCGCTCCATCATACCAGAAAATGGAGTCTTAGTCATTTTACCCATCAGACATGCTTCGCATCTTTCAAGTGATTCGAAATCAAGTGATTCAAGAAGTCCATCGGAATGGAGTTTCTTCATACGCTTCACTCCAATATGACCAAGACGACAGTGCCACATATAGGTCGAGTTATAGCTCAATTTCAAACGTTTAGCTTCAATGTTATTAATATGTGTATTTCCACTATCGAGATTCAATAAGAATAGACCATCTATCAAAGGTTCATGTGCATAAAACATATTACTCATATAAATCGAACAACCATTATTCTCGGACTTAAACAAGTAACCGTCTCGCAACAAACATGATCCAGATATAATGTTCATGCTCAACGCAGGCACCAAATAACAATTATTTAAGTATAAAACTAATCCCGATGGTAGATGAAGAGGTAGCGTGCCGACCATGATCACATCAACCTTTGATCCATTTCCAACGCGCATCGTCACCTCGTTCTTCGCTAGCTTCCGTTTATTCTGCAGTACCTGTTTCGAGTTACAAATATGAGCAACCGAACCAGTATCAAATACCCATGCACTACTACGAGTACTAGTGAGATACACATCAATAACATGTATATCGGATATACCTTTCTTCTTGATGTTGCCGTTCTTAAAATCCACCAAGTACTTTGGGCAATTCCGCTTCCAGTGACCCTCTCCCTTGCAGTAAAAGCACTCAGTATCAGGCTTAGGTCCAGCCTTGGTCTTCTTCGTCGGTGCGGTAACTTTCTTACCACCCTTCTTGAAGTTTCCCTTTTGCTTAGACTTGCCTTTCTTGAATTTGGTGGTCTTATTGACCAACAACACTTGATGCTCTTTATTGATCTCCACTTCTGCAGATTTCAACATGGAGAAGAGTTCTGGCAGCGTCTTGTTCATGCTTTGCATATTGTAGTTCATCCCAAAGTTCTTGTAACTTGGTGGCAGTGATTGGAGGACACGGTAAATCCCCAAAGCATTAGGAATCACTATACCCAAGCTTTGGAGTTTGTTTGCGTGCCCAGACATCTTAAGCACGTGTTCACTGACGGAGCTGCCCTCTTCCATCTTGCAGTGAACTTTTCAGAAGCCTCATAACTCTCAACTGTCGCGTGAGTCTCAAATATCAATTTGAGTTCACAGACAATATCATGTGGGTCATGGTTCTCAAACCTTTTCTGAAGCTCCAATTCCAAACCATACAAGATAGCACACTGAACTGTGGAGTACTGATTCTTCCGAGCGAGGTAAACATTCTTTACTTCATCGGTAGCATCAGCTGCAGGCGGGTCACCTAGCGGTGCATCCAGCACATAGTTCAAATTACCAGCATTGAGGACAATCCTCAAATTGCGGAACCAATCCGCGAAGTTGCTTCCATTGTTTTTCAACTTTTCTTTCTCTAGGAATGCATTAAAATTGATGGTAGGGGCCGCCATTGATCTACAACATATTTGCAATAGTCTAGACTAAGTTTATGACAAATTGAGTTCTAATTAATAGTTAAATTAATCTAGGTGAACTCCCACTCAAAACAATATCCCTCACATTGTTTTAGTGATCACACGAACCAAATCCACCACATCAAAACCGATCGTCACGAGAGTTGATGTAGCTTCCATGGCGAACAATCGACATGTTCATCATATCTACTATATGACTCATGCTTTACCTTTCGGTGATCCGTGTTCCGAGACCATGTCTGTACATGCTAGGCTCATCAAGATCAAACCTTAGCTTCCGCATGAGAAAATCTGGCTTGCTCACGTTGTATACACTTGCAGAATCTAACACACCGATCATCACGTGGTGCTTCGAAACAACAAGCTTTAGCAACGGTGCTTACTAAGGATGAACACTTTAAAACTTGAAATTTATGTGCATGAGGGATCATCTTATAATGCTACCGTTGTTAACTAAGCAATACAAGATGCATAAAGGATTAACATCACATGCAATTCATAATATGTGATATGATATGGCCTTTCTTCTTGTGCTTCCGATCTCCATCTTCAAGCACGAACATGATCTCCATCATCACCGGCATAGCATCAAGGTCAATGGCGCCGTTTCATGGTTGCCGTCCACCAGCTCCAACTATTACAACTACTTTGAATAGACACGCGGGTCTTAACATAATTTAAAGACAACCATATGGCTCCTGCCGGTTGCCAACTTACAATAAGGATCATTGCATACATCAAATATAATCACAATCATGGCCATATCACATCACAGCACATCCCTGCAAAACAAAGTTAGACGCCTCTAATTTTCTTTGCATATTTTACGTGGTTTGGGGCTTTCAATAAGTGTCGATCTAACTTACGAACAAGAACCACAACGTTGATATTTGAACTATCAAGTGCCCGTTGTAAATTGGATCTATACTATAATGGGAGAGACAGACACCCGCAAAGCCACTTATGCAATACAAGTTGAATGTTGAGCGTGGAGCAAGTCTCATGAACGATGTTATGTAAGGTTAGCCTGGGCCGCTTCATCCCATCATACCGCAAGATGCAAAGTACACAAGAAGCAATTGATAATAAAAGCACCACCGCCCACAATGACCATTGTGTTCTACTCGTGCAACAGATCTACATATAGACACGGCTCTGATACCACTGTAGGAGTTCGTAGCATGGAAAACAAAAAAATTCTACCGCATGCAAACAAACAAGCCAAGATCTATCTACTAGCTTGTAGCAACGAGTAGATAGAGGAACTCACCCTCGAAGATTCCAAAGCGGTTAACGAGAGCAGATTCTCATGCGTGATGTAGTCGTACTCTTGCCGATCTCAAGATCGCGTAGACGATCCTTCCGGCGCTGCATTCCGGCAGAGCTTCCGCAGTCGGTCACACGTTCGGTACTCGATGAAGACCTTCCTCTCTGTAACATCCCTAAAATCATGTTCCAAAAATCATGCATTTCATCCATGCATCCATGATCATTTAGGATTTCATTTTAAAATAATTTCAAAAACAGGAGCATATTTTGCTCATTATTTCATGTATGAATACTCTAGCCTTTGTGCTACTTGCTAATGAGTAAGGTACTAATATTCATTCAGTAATGTTTTGAGTTCAAACTTAAGTGATTTCAAAAGCTTGAATAAAGTTTCAAAACAAAGTATGAAATAAAACCAAGTTTATGCCTATTTTTATATCTCATAAAAAGCTTGATTTTTTTCAATGGACCAAGTTTGTTTGAGTAAACAGAAGGATTTGACACTTATTTGAATACAAGATTCACTATACAAAAGTCCAGAGAAGGTTTGAAATCAAACTGATTTGAAATGGAGTTTGAAAATCATTTTAGAAAATCAAACAGAAAAAGAAAAGGAATAAAGAGGGAAAAAAAGCAAACAGCCAAATCTGGCCCAACCCAGCCCAACTCGACCCAGCTAGCCCAACAACCCCTCCCGCGAACCGTTTTCTTCACTCGCAATCAAACCCGCAGAGTGACTGACCGCCTGACCCCACCTCCCCTCTGTTTCTCTTGCTGACAACGCGGCCCACGCAACGGTCATCGTCTCCACCCGGCGACGAGTTCCTCCCCCCAAATCACTCGGCTGTTTCTAGATTGATTTGCGGCTTCAATTCACGATCAACGCTCGAGTGAATCACGCTCGCATCCTTGCTATTTAAACCCCCTCTGCCCCCTCTCCATTTCCCCCCAAACCCCAAGCACAGAGCGCCCCCAGGCTGCGAGAATTCCTCGCCGCAACCTCGCTGCTCCGACGAGTTCGTCGTCGAATTCCGGTGAGAACCGCACGCCCCTCTGCCTATGGTTCATGCTGACTTGTTCTACATCTCCGTGCGCACCTACTAATGCTTTCCGTTTGCTCGCGCATGGTCTGTAGCCTCGGCAACGTCAACGACTGAGCTCCGCCGCCCTCTGCTCGAACTCCGGAGATCGATTACGGTAAATACTGAGTGCCCCTTGACCTCTCTTGCATACGACTAGGTTCGCCTTGTCCTTGTGCAACTACTGATGCCTCTGGTTTGTGCTAGGAAGGTCCAGAGCATCGGCAACAACTCCGTCTGCAAGGACCCGACGCCGTGCACGACTCCGACGAGCTCCAGCGACCACCTCTGCGCGCCCCTTCACCATCTAAGCCCACCTTGAGCATCAGCAACACACGGCGAGAACAGTAAGCCCCTTCCCCCTCTCCCGCGCAACCTAGAACGTCGGCAATGACTCTGACAGAGCCGCCGCCGCCAGCCGCCGCCGCTAGCGCCGCCCGTCTGTGGTCAATAGGACTGTGGCCGTAGGATTTAGATCTAATGTATAAGATTAGATTTGTGACGAAGAGGTAAGTTTAGATCTGAGCCATGCATGTTTAGTTAGATCCAACGGCGCCCGAGCGTGATCCGGTGCGAAGCGGTATCGTCCAATCAGACGCTGCCGCGTGGCCAGTTCTTTGTTTTAAAATCAGATTTTATATCTATTAGATGTTTAAACTTGATTAATTCATAACTTTTGATTCCCATGTCCAAATTTGACAAATTTTATATCAATGGAATCAGGAGAGAAGCCCTTTTCATATATGCAATGTGTTTAATGTTTTGTTTCTGTTAAAATGATTATTTTTACAGAAACATGTGTAGGCCTATTTTGTGTATAACAAATATTTGGGAAATATTTTAATGTTCAAATAAAAGTTGTTTGGCAAGTTTTGAACTTGTTTATGAATCAGTACTATGCACTTGTCTTGTTGAGTATAGAAAATCATCACATACCATATTGCATGCATCCATGTATTTTTGCTTGTATTTATTTTGTATGTGATTGGTGCTATCATTTTATGTGTAGATTTTGGTGCAAATAGTGATTGTGATTGTGAGGATTGTATCTACTCTCCAAACTACCAAGGCAAGTGGTGCTTCATGATTTTATCCCTATGTTTTTTTTCAACTATGAATTAGAAATATTTTGCTAGTCTTGCATGGATATATTTTGATTCATATGCTATGCTTGGGAAATCCTAGTAGTTGTAGAATTGCTAGAAATTTCTAAGTTAAGATGCTTATCTATGCCATGCTTAGCCTATCTAGTAGCAACCAAGGGTGGTTATATAATCATGCTATGAATAAATATTTCTAAGTCTTTGGACTATGTTTTTGCTTAATAAAACAACTAAGTGAATGAAACACCTGGGTGGAATGGAAGGAATGGTTTATGATGAGTGGTTACACAAGGCCCATTTCTATGGTTTACCTTGTGTATCTCACTTGTGGAAATTCACCCAGGAACAAAGGGATTTGAGAGGACAAATGTTAAGAAGTTTCTAGTGCAGCCACTTGGCAATATGGGCTCTGCCTGGATCACATAGGTTGCAATAACTTAGCCATTTGGACAGTTGGTGGTAGTGGGATGATAGGTTGGAACGCGTCCATTTGGTCTAAGGGAAGGCTTCTGAAAGGTCCTGTCTTGGTGAAAATCAAGGTCTTGTGGGGAAAGTGCACAACCTCTGCAGATGGAAGAATCTAAGTACTTGGCCATGTCCCTGGTATTGGACAACTTGAGCATCAAGACATGGAAGCTATCAAGAATCTCCTCATCCCAATTTCTAAGTAAAACTTGTGGTTGAACAAGGGTGAAGGACCCCAATGTCTATTGGTGGTTCCTTGGGAAAAGTTTTTGACAAAGAAAAACTTAGTGTTTTCAACTGATAGGCAAAACCTATTTTGAGCAAAGCAAGCCTAAGCTACACTTAGCCAAAATGCATATAGTACTTAGTCCACCAATATTCTACTAAGGTATCACTTGCCAATACTATTCCAATGTATTGACCCATTGTGGCTGTAACTTGTGATGTTGCAGGATATTCTGATGATGATTAGGAGTCATGAGTCTACACTCAACATGCTTGCATGTGGCACATGAAGATGAAGACTTAGTTATCTTATTATATTTTTGAACTCTTGTATTAGGCATGTGGCCATGGAGTTGTAAAAGACTATGTTTGTCTCTGGAATGATATGTAATAATGACCTTTGTTTCTGTGTACTTCATCTTAAACTGTGGATGCTAGCATTGATCCAGGGACTAGCATTGCAATCACAGGGATCCTTTCCTTTACAAAGGAGGGATCTTACAGATGGTATCAGAGCATTGTGTTGCCTGTAGGATTATGACCCTAGGATTGGAAACCACTAAGGAAAAAAATTCAACAACTTCCACACTAGTCTTTTCTTCTCATAAACTTTTCTAATCTTCTTTCTCATCTCTATTTGTAGATGAACTCCATCAACGAAGCTGTGAGGAAGGGACCACTCATGACCATGACTTTGGAATGTGAGACAGAGTTCCCCAAGGCTCTCAAGGACCTCATGGTTGCCATGGGAATACATGGTGCAGCGGTGTATAAAGGTTTTCCTGTGTTGGATGAAGGAGTTGAGTACTGGTGGGTGCAACTTCACTTGTATAAAAACAAGGAAGACAACCACAAGGACTCAGGATTCTGCATGGTCACCAACACAATGATGCACACCACATTCTTTGATTCAGCAAGGGATGCAGCTTGGAGGGCCATCAAAGAACATGGTGATAGAATCAAGTGCAGAATGCTTAACACCCAGAATGACCTTAGGGAAGAAAATAAGCATACCCAAGAGTTAGAGGCTACAAACCAGAGCCTAAGGAAGGACATCATAGACTTAGCAAATGGAGTCTTGTGATCTAGACAAACAGATTGCCTCTAGGGATGCCCTGTTAGCCAACTTGGCAAGTGAGATGGGATTGTAATGTACCACATTAGTTGGACCACCACACTTATCATTTTATTTTCCAAATGTTGTTTAAAATAAGTTGAACCTTGGTTGTTTGTAATGGATCCATGTATTCCATGACTTGTGTGTTTTGATTTCCAAAGTTATGCTTGTGATGCTTTGTCTTGTAAAATTATTCATTGTGTTGACTCTAACTTTTCTACCTTATAAATAGATGCCTAATGTTACTATCAGCACGGCTGAAGAGTTAACGGGAACTCGTTTTGGCCCTCGTATTATTGAGCTCACTAGTTTGCTTAATCTCCCTCTTCCTACCATCATGGTGCTTCCCCTCACCAAGTTTGAGAGGAAAGACCTATGGGGCTTCAAGGTTAATCAGCCCGGACGCCAGACTGAGCCTACCACGGAGGCAATCATGTTCAAGCTCATGCATGATGACAAGGAGAGAGGCCTAGAGGTAGTCATGCAGGACTTGATTGGACGTCTGTTAGGGAGACACTCTCGACAGGTTAGAGGTACTCATTTCCACGCCTTCGGTAGACATGATGAGGATGGTGAGGCCATTGACTTCGAGGATACTTCGAGAGAGACAGCAGAGCCGATTCGTCTATACCTCCAGGACTTAGAGGTTCTTCTTAGGCACGTGGACACTGATAGGACCAACGTCATGCTCAGCAATGACGAACTTCAGGTGCAGCTTCGTGAGAAGGAAAAGCTCTTCGCGGAGCAAGATGAGATAGTCAAGGAGATGGAGGTCAAGTTTGAGAGTCAAGACAGAAAGTTCAAGAGTCAAGAGAAGCGAGTCCAGGATAGGAACAAGAGGATTCAAGACATGACTGCAGAACTGGAGGCCAAGGACTTCGAGCTCGAGCATCAGTAGAATGTGATTGAGAGGCTTCGTTCACAGAAGAGGGCTCTCAAAGCCAAAGTAGAGACCTTGACCACCAATGTCGAGGAATACAAGACCGCTATGGAGAATGCAGGTCTTACATTTGTTGAGGAGGAGGTTGATGCCGAGGAGTAGTGATGACTACTCATTTACCTTTATTTATCGTGTCTTTGATTATTGAGTCGCAATGACCATCCAACATGTGGATGGCTTGCTATTGGTGTATTTACTTTACAAACTTGTCGTTTATGTTGTTGAACTATTATTATTATGATGCATGTTTGGTGATGTTTATGTGATGTATTGTGCATGTTAGCATCTATGGGTATCTCATTCTTATCTCTATTGAACAAACCACAGATGCCTCCCCGACGTGCCAATCCCAACCCCAACAACAACAACATCACCCCTGAGATGCAGCAAATGATGACAGCTCAGACTCAGCTAATGCAAATGATGACTACGTTCATCCAGAATCAGAACAACAACAACAACAACAACAACAACAACAACAACAACAACAACAACAACAACAACAACAACAACAACAACAACAACAACAACAACAACAACAACAACAACAACAACAACAACAACAACAACAACAACAACAACAACAACAACAACAACAACAACAACAACAACAACAACAACAACAACAACAACAAAAACAACAACAACAACAACAACAACAACAACAACAACAACAACAACAACAACAACAACAACAACAACAACAACAACAACAACAACAACAACAACAACAACAACAACAACAACAACAACAACAACAACAACAACAACAACAACAACAACAACAACAACAACAGCAACAGCAACAACAACAACAGCAGTAGCAGCAACAGCAACAGCAACAGCAACAACAACAACAACAACAACAACAACAACAACAACAACAACAACAACAACAACAACAACAACAACAACAACAACAATTAGAACAACCCACCGGGTTTTGACATGCTTACCAGGTTCTTGAGACTGAGGCCAGCAAAGTTCTCAGGAACTACTGATCCTATGGTGGCCAATGATTGGCTACGCTCTGTGAACAAGGACTTGGTAATAGTTGGCTGTACTGATGAAGAGAAAGTCAGATTTGCAGCTCACTTGTTGGAAGGACCAGCAGCCACTTGGTGGGATAATTTCCAAATCACCACTCCCATTGAGGATGTGACATGGGCTATCTTTGAAGATGGTTTCCGTAATGCTCACATCTCATCCGGAGTGATGAGTTTGAAGAAGAAAGAGTTCCATAACCTGAAGCAGCGCCACCGCAGTGTGGCTGAATATATTGAAGAGTTCAACAATCTGGCGCGTTATGCACCGGATGAAGTTGACACTGATGCTAAGAGGAAGGAAAAGTTCCTTGAAGGGTTGAATGATGAACTGAACCTGCAGTTATCTGTGGCCTATGTTCCCACATACCATTCTCTCTGTGACAAGGCTGCTATTTTGGAGAACAAGATGAAGCAAGTTGAAAGTAGGAAGAGAGAGCACTCTGACAAGCACAGCTCGGGATCGTCTCACAAGCGTTCCCATTATGATGATAGTGGGAGTTCAGGATCCCACAAGCATGGGAAATTCAACAAGCACCACAACCACAACCGTCATCATGACAACAAGAGTCACCGTAGTCATGACAATGACAAGTACAAGAATCACAAGGGTGGATATAAGAGCCACCACAGTGGAAGTGGCAGTGGAAGCCAGCCTGTCAAGAAGGATCTTAGTCAGGTTGAGTGTTTCAAGTTCAAGAAGATGGGGCATTATGCAAATGAAAGCCCAGAAAAGAAAGTTGAAGGACCTAACAAGCCCAACCCTTTTCAAAAGGGACAAGTGAACCACATCAATGTGGAGGAAATTTATGAGGAACCTGATGTTGTTGCTGGTAAGTTCAAACTCAATTCTGTTCCAGCATTTGTTCTCTTTGATACTGGTGCATCTCATTCATTCATATCAAGAGAATTTGTTGAAAGAAATGAACTACCGATAGAAAATATTGGGTGTCCTATAAAAGTAAGTCCTGGCGAAGAAATGATAGTGAACTCAGGATGTCATGATCTAGTCATAGAGTTTGGGAAGTATAAGTTTCCCGTTAATATGATAATCCTAAATTCCCAAGGATTGGATGTCATTTTGGGAATGGACTGGATGACTAAGCACAAGGGAGTGCTAGATTGTGCCAACCATACTGTCTCACTCACAACTCCAGAAAACAAAAGGATTAGATTCAAGACCAATTTTGAATCGAAAAGGAGTAAGCTAAATTCTCTTAAGGGGGTTATCATGGACAGTGTCCCTATTGTATGTGAATTTCCGGATGTGTTTCCGGAAGAATTGCCAGGAATGCCACCAGATAGAGATGTGGAGTTTCTTATTGATTTGCTACCAGGATCTGGACCAATAGCAAAAAGACCGTACAATATGTCAGTTGATGAGTTGAAAGAACTCAAGAAGCAGCTTGGAGAACAGTTGCAGAAAGGTTTTATCCAACCAAGTTCCTCATCTTGGGGAGCAACAGTTTTGTTTGTGGAAAAGAAAGATAGAAGTCAAAGGTTATGCATAGATTACCGTTCACTCAATGAGGTGACTATCAAGTACAAATACCCTTTGCCAAGAATCAATGACTTGTTTGATCAGTTAGAAGGAGCTTGTGTGTTCTCAAAGATTGATCTCCGGTCAGGTTATTTTCAGCTTAAGATAAGGGAACAAGACATACCTAAGACAACTTTCACCACAAGGTATGGATTGTATGAGTATACCGTGATGCCATTTGGTTTGACCAATGCACCAGCGTACTTCATGAATATGATGAATAAGGTGTTCATGGAATTCCTTGACAAGTTTATTGTCGTATTCATCGATGACATTTTAATCTACTCCAAGAGCAAGGAAGAGCATGAAGGACATTTACGATTGATACTTGAGAAGCTTAGAGAGCATAAGCTATATGCCAAATTCAGCAAGTGTGAATTTTGGTTAAATGAAGTTGGATTTCTTGGACACATTGTGTCAGGAGATGGTGTAGCAGTTGATCCTGCTAAAGTTTCAGCTATAACTGAATGGGAATCTCCCAAGTCAGTGAAAGAGGTTCGTAGTTTCCTTGGCTTAGTAAGTTACTACAGAAGGTTCATTGAGAATTTCTCCAAGGTAGCCAAACCCATGACAGAATTGCTAAATAAAGACAAGAAATTTGCTTGGTCTGAAGGTTGTGAACTCAGCTTTCAGGAATTAAAGAAGATACTAGTGACAGCAGCAGTCTTATGTTTACCAGATTTGGAGAAGGATTTCCAAGTATATTGTGATGCATCTCATCATGGATTAGGTGCAGTACTTATGCAAGAAGGGAAAGTCGTGGCTTATGCCTCGAGACAACTCAAAACTCATGAAGTAAACTACCCTACTCATGATTTAGAGTTAGCCTCTGTTGTCCATGCACTCAAAACATGGAGACATTATCTTTTGGGAAAGCGATGTGAAGTGTTCACAGATCACAAGAGTTTGAAGTATATCTTCACCCAGAAGGAAATTAACATGAGACAAAGAAGATGGCTAGAACTCATCAAGGACTATGATTTGAGTTTGCAATACCACCCCGGTAAAGCAAATGTTGTAGCGGATGCTCTAAGCCGTAAGGTTTTTGTGAATGGCCTTACTAAAGGAGAATTGCCAGATGATCTGTGTGCCCAGTTTAGAGATCTCATATTGGAGATTGTGCCTGAGGGACATCTCATGTCTTTGGATGTTCAACCCACCTTGTTGGACAAGATCAAATAATCCCAAAAGGTAGATAAGGAAATTGAAGAGATTAAGGAAAAGATTGGCAAGGGAAAAGCCAAAGGATTCCATGAAGACGAACAGGGTACTTTATGGCATGGAAAACGTATCTGTGTTCCACAAGATCCGTAGCTTCGGAAACTGATATTACAAGAAGCACATAACTCACCATATTCTATTCATCCGGGTAACACCAAAATGTACATGGATATGAAGGAAAGATTTTGGTGGAATAATCTCAAGAAAGACATCGCCGAACATATTGTTTTGTGTGATGTATGTAGTGGAGTGAAAGCGGAACATCAGAAACCAGCAGGATTGTTACAACCACTACCTATTCCTGATTGGAAGTGGGACAAGATTGGCATGGATTTCATCACCGGATTGCCAAGGACCAGGTCAGGATATGATTCTATTTGGGTAGTAGTGGATCACCTAACTAAAGTGGCCCATTTCATACCCGTGAAGATTATACAAGTGCTAAGTTATCCAAGATCTATATGAGCAGAATTGTATGTCTACATGGAGTACCCAGGAGTATTGTGTCTGACAGGGGAACTCACTTCACTTCTCATTTTTGGAGGAAATTACATGAGTCATTAGGAACGAGGTTGGAATTTAGCACTGCTTTTCATCCTCAAACTGATGGACAAACAGAAAGAACTAATCAGATTCTTGAAGATATGTTGAGAGCTTGTGCTCTAGACTATGGAGCCAGTTGGGATGAAAGTCTGCCTTACGCAGAATTCTCTTATAATAACAGCTATCAAGCCAGTATTGACATGGCACCATTTGAGTTTCTCTATGGGAGAAAGTGTACCACCCCATTACTATGGAATGGCATGGGAGAAATAAGTTTGTTCGGACCAGAACTAATCAAAGAGGCCGAATAGAAAGTCAAGCTGGTTAAGGACAGATTGAAGATAGCACAATCCCGATAGAAGAGCTACGCAGATCCTAAACGTAGAGAAGTCACCTATGAAGTGGGTGATAGAGCTTATCTTAGAGTGTCGCCACTTCGAGGAGTGAAGAGGTTTGGAGTCAAAGGGAAGTTGGCCCCAAGGTATGTTGGACCATTCAAGATTCTGAGTCGTAAAGGAGAAGTAGCTTATGAGATTGAATTGCCAGAGTCTTTGTCAGCTGTTCATAATGTGTTTCATGTGAGTCAGCTTAAGAAATGCCATCCAGAAATGGAAGAGACTTCTTTGAAGGATACTATACCTTTGGAAGAGGTCCAATTGGAAAGTGATCTCACCTATGAGGAGAAACCAATCAAGATTCTTGAGACTGCAGAAAGAGTTCCTCAGACTAAGACTATCAAATTCTGCAAAGTTCAGTGGAACCATCATTCCGAAGAAGAAGCAACATGGGAAAGAGAAGATGATCTTCGGAAAGACCACCCTCACCTATTTGCTATCCAACCCGAATCTCGAGGGCAAGATTCACCTTAAGGGGGTTAGATTTGTAACATCCCTAAAATCATGTTTCAAAACTCATGCATATCATCCATGAATCCATGATCATTTAGGATTTCATTTCAAAATCATTTCAAAAACAGGAGCATATTTTGCTCATTATTTCATGTATGAATACTCTAGCCTTTGTGCTACTTGCTAATGAGTAAAGTACTAATATTCATTCAGTAATGTTTTGAGTTCAAACTTAAGTGATTTCAAAAGCTTGAATAAAGTTTCAAAACAAAGTATGAAATAAAACTAAGTTTATGCCTATTTTTATATCTCATAAAAAGCTTGATTTTTTTTCAGTGGACCAAGTTTGTTTGAGTAAACAGAAGGATTTGAAACTTATTTGAATACAAGATTCACTATACAAAATTCCAGAGAAGGTTTGAAATCAAACTGATTTGAAACGGAGTTTGAAAATCATTTTAGAAAATCAAACAGGAAAAGAAAAGGAATAAAGAGGAAAAAAAAGCAAACAGCCAAATCTGCCCAACCCAGCCCAACTCGACCCAGCTAGCCCAACAACCCCTCCCGCGAACCGTTTTCTTCACTCGCAATCAAACCCGCAGAGTGACTGACCGCATGACCCCACCTCCCCTCTGTTTCTCTCGCTGACAACGCGGCCCATGCAACGGTCATCGTCTCCACCCGGCGACGAGTTCCTCCCCCCAAATCCCTCGGCCGTTTCTGGATTGATTTGCGGCTTCAATTCACGATCAATGCTCGAGTGAATCACGCTCGCGTCCTTGCTATTTAAACCCCCTCTGCCCCCTCTCCATTTCCCCCCAAACCCCAAGCACAGAGCGCCCCCAGGCTGCGAGAATTCCTCGCCGCAACCTCGCTGCTCCGACGAGTTCGTCGTTGAATTCTGGTGAGCACCGCACGCCCCTCTGCCTATGGTTCATGCTGACTTGTTCTACATCTCCGTGCGCACCTACTGATGCTTTCTGTTTGCTCGCGCATGGTCTGTAGCCTCGGCAACGTCAACGACTGAGCTCCGCCGCCCTCTGCTCGAACTCCGGCGATCGATTACGGTAAATACTGAGCGCCCCTTGACCTCTCTTGCATACGACTAGGTTCGCCTTGTCCTTGCGCAACTACTGATGCCTCTGGTTTGTTCTAGGAAGGTCCAGAGCGTCGGCAACAACTCCGTCTGCAAGGACCCGACGCCGTGCACGACTCCGACGAGCTCCAGCGACCACCTCTGCGCCCCTTCACCATCTAAGCCCACCTTGAGCATCAGCAACACACGGCGAGAACAGTAAGCCCCTTCCACCTCTCCCGCGCGACCTAGAAAGTCGGCAACGACTCTGACAGAGCCGCCGCCGCCAGTCGCCGCCGCTAGCGCCGCCCGTCTGTGGTCAATAGGACTGTGGTCGTAGGATTTAGATCTAACGTATAAGATTAGATCTGTGACAAAGAGGTAAGTTTAGATCTGAGCTGTGCATGTTTAGTTAGATCCAACGGCGCCCGAGCGTGATCCGGTGCGAAGTGGTATCGTCCAATCAGACGCTGCCGCGTGGCCAGTTCTTTGTTTTAAAATCAGATTTTATATCTATTAGATGTTTAAACTTGATTAATTCATAACTTTTGATTCCCACGTCCAAATTTGACAAATTTTATATCAATGGAATCAGGAGAGAAAGCCCTTTTCATATATGCAATGTGTTTAAAGTTTTGTTTCTATTAAAATGATTATTTTTAGAGAAACATGTGTAGGCCTATTTTGTGTATAACAAATATTTGGGAAATATTTTAATGTTCAAATAAAAGTTGTTTGGCAAGTTTTGAACTTGTTTATGAATCAGTACTGTGCACTTGTCTTGCTGAGTATAGAAAATCATCACATACCATATTGCATGCATCCATGTATTTTTGCTTGTATTTATTTTGTATGTGATTGGTGCTATCATTTTATGTGTAGACTTTGGTGCAAATAGTGATTGTGATTGTGAGGATTGTAGCTACTCTCCAAACTACCAAGGAAAGTGGTGCTTCATGATTTTATCCCTATGCTTTTTTTCAACTATGCATTAGAAATATTTTGCTAGTCTTGCATGGATATATTTTGATTTATATGCTATGCTTGGGAAATCCTAGTAGTTGTAGAATTGCTAGAAATTTCTAAGTTAAGATGCTTATCTATGCCATGCTTAGCCTAGCTAGTAGCAACCAAGGGTGGTTATATAATCATGTTATGAATAAATATTTCTAAGTCTTTGGACTATGTTTTTGCTTAATAAAACAACTAAGTGAATGAAACACCTGGGTGGAATGGAAGGAATGGTTTATGTTGAGTGGTTACACAAGGCCCATTTCTATGGTTGACCTTGTGTATCTCACTTGTGGAAAGCCACCCAGGAACAAATGGATTTGAGAGGCCAAATGTTAAGAAGTTTCTAGTGCAGCCACTTGGAAATATGGGCTCTGCCTGGATCACATAGGTTGCAATAACTTAGCCATTTGGACAGTTGGTGGTAGTGGGATGATAGGTTGGAACGCGTCCATTTGGTCTAAGGGAAGGCTTCTGAAAGGTCATGTCTTGGTGAAAATCAAGTCTTGTGGGGAAAGTGCACAACCTCTGCAGATGGAAGAATCTAAGTACTTAGCCATGTCCCTTGTATTGGACAACCTGAGCATCAAGACATGGAAGCTATCAAGAATCTCCTCATCCCAATTTCTATGTAAAACTTGTGGTTGAACAAGGGTGAAGGACCCCAATGTGTATTGGTGGTTCCTTGGGAAAAGTTTTTGTCAAAGAAAAACTTAGTGTTTTCAACTGATAGGCAAAACCTATTTTGAGCAAAGCAAGCCTAAGCTACACTTAGCCAAAATTCATATAGTACTTAGTCCACCAATATTCTACTAAGGTATCACTTGCCAATACTATTCCAATGTATTGACCCACTGTGGCTGTAACTTGTGATGTTGGAGGATATTCTGATGATGATTAGGAGTCATGAGTCTACACTCAACATGCTTGCTTGTGTCACATGAAGATGAAGAGTTAGTTATCTTATTATAATTTTGAACTCTTGTATTAGGCATGTGGCCATGGAGTTGTAAAAGACTATGTTTGTCTCTGGAATGATATGTAATAATGACCTTTGTTTCTGTGTACTTCATCTTAAACTGTGGATGCTAGCATTGATCCAGGGACTAGCATTGAAATCATAGGGATCCTTTCCTTTACAAAGGAGGGATCTTACACTCTCCCTGTTCCAGCAGGCAGCGGAGGATGTAGCACTCTCCTCGTGATTCCGGCAGCACGACGGCGTGGTACCGGAAGTAGAGGTGAGATCTCGCAGGGCTTCGCCTTAAGCCGGAGCGAGTATGGTGGACTATGAGAGAGGCCTTGGCAATCTAGGGTTTAGAGGCAGCAAGGGGCGGATCTTGGCCGGCGGCCTAGGGCTTGGGGAAGCCCCAAGTCGGCGGCTAGGAGAAACCCTAGGGCGGCGTCGACTTGGAGGAGGCCGGCGGCTAGGGTTAGGGTTTTGGATGGTGTTGGGTGTAGGGAAGAGGGGCAGCCCTGCCCCTCATTTTATAGGTGGGAGGGCGCATCCAAGGGGAGGGAGTCCTCCCCCAAGTCGGCCTCCTTGGCCGACGGGTGGAGGGAGATGAACTCCTCCCCAAGTAGGTTTCCTACTCTCCCTCCACCAAGCAAAACTGCTGTTTGACTTTTCAAATTGGTGTTTGACTTTTCAAACTAGGATTTGATTTCTTCCTTTATTTTGCCCAGCCATGATACCTAGTACATGATGCAACCATTCCACATTGTCATGACACATTCATGTACCCTTCCCCTCCGGAGTGCCGGACCTTCCGGAACCTTCTGGAACATTCCCGATGAAAACACCAGAATCATTCCCCAACTCCAAAACAGGACTTTCCTGATATGAATCTTATTCTCCGGACCATTTCGGATCTCCTCGTGAGACTCCGAACAACATTCAGTCTCTTACTCATCATTCCATAACTACTCAACAACATCGAATCCTTAAGTGTGTCTCCCTACGGTTCGTGAATTATGCGGACATGATCAAGACACTTCTTCGATCAATAACCAATAGAGGAATCTGGAAATTCATATGGCTCCCACATATTTCTACGATTACTTTGCGATCGAATGAACCACTTACATACGATACCAATTTCCCTTTGTCTCACGATAGTTTACTTATCCGAGGTTTTGATCGTCGGTATCTCTGCATACCTAGTTCAACCTCGTTACTGATAAGTACTCTTTTCTCGTTCCCGTGGTATGTGATCCCTTGTGAGACAGTCACATGCTTGCAAGCTAATTGGATGACATTCCACCGAGAGGGCCCAGAGTATATCTATCCGTCATATGGATGGACAAATCCCACTCTTGATTCATGTGTCTCAACCCATACTTTCCGAAGACTCAATGCCACCTTTATAGCCACCCAGTTACGGTGTGGTGTTTGATGTCATCAAAGCATCCTTCCGGTGATGGTGATAAGCATGATCTCATGGTCGAAGGAATTAGGTTACTATGTATCAGAAAGCTTATAGCAATTGAACTATTTAAAATGACTTGATCTTTATGCTACGCTTATCTATAGGAGTATGTACGCCATACCATTGTCCTAATGATATGTTCTTGTTATTAACAACATCTCAAATGTTATGATCAAGAAACCATGATCATCTATTAATCAACAAGCTAGTATTACGAAGAGGCTTTACTAGGGACTCTAATTTAGTTTACAAATCAGACAAGTATTAATGTTTCTGGTTAATACTATTATAGCATGAATGTAAACATTTATCATAAACACAAAGATATAATAATAACTACATTTATTATTGCCTCTAGGGCATATCTCCAACAGTACCAGTTATTCTTGATTGAATCAAAGATTGGAAAAATGATAGTGAGCTTGATCATGTTATGGATCCTAAGGATTTGTTCCTAAGGTGCTACCCTTCCTTTAGGGATGTTCATAGGAATAGATCATAGGTATATGCATGATTGAATGGTAAAATCTAGTTTGACAACCAGAGCAAGGATGTTGCTCTGAGCTCTGGTTGGATCCTGGTATTGTGTTGTTTGCCTTTAGAGTTTTAAAAATCCCTATGATGGATTCACCCCACTTGGGTGTTTTCTGAGGTTTTGTTTTATAAAACAACACATGTTTCTATCTGAATAAGATGATTAGATCATGTGAAGGTTTTATGAAACTCACCACAAAATCTGATGATGGTGTAGTAAGTTGGTGATGATGATCTTGATCTGGTTTTGCTGGACTCCTGTGCTTGATCTTGAGCTAACCCTGCTCCTCCTAGATCCTGGCTTGATCTTTCTATCCACCTGATCCATCTCCCTCCTTATGTCACCATCCTGGTGATGTTTGATTGATCCTTAGTTGGTTTGGTTGCTGGCTGTGGTGCTTGGTTTAGCTGTTGTCTACACTGGTTGTTCTTGTGTGTTGTGCAGTAGGGTGATGCACTAGTTCCTCCCACGGCGGTGCTTGTGGTTTTGTGAGATTGGGCTGCTCTGTGATCTTGACAACACACCACATGCATGCTGGTGTGTGTCCTGCCTGTGTGCTTGCTATGCACTTGTGGATATGTTCAAAAATTTGAACTTACTCTTACCAGGTTACTTTCATCTGGCTGGTGATTTTGCCCCTCTTGGTTGTCATTTGACTTCTGGCTTTGAATTTATGAAAGATGAATTCTTTCACATTGGTGAATCTTGCCCCTTTTTTTAAATGTCTCAATGATGAATTTGTCAAGTGCATTTCATTGACATGTCTGTGAGAAATAATACTAACACTAATCTTCTTTTGTTTTTATTTAGTCTTTGTTTTGCAGGTACAAAGATAAAGATGAAGATTTAGTTTAGATTTAGATATAGGATAGTAAATATTCCAATGTAATTTTCTTATTCTTTTGTAATTTTCTTTTATTATTCTTGTAATGTTTATTTTATTCAATTGTAATAAAGATTATATTATTATTAATAAAGAATATTCCTATTCTTTGTATATTTACTTTTGTAAGTTATGTGGATGATTCAAATAAGTTATAATTTTATAACTTGATTATATATATTGATGATAAGAAATAAAATTTATATTCATTATTGTTTTTCTTTGGATAGAATTCAAGTTGTAATATTTATATCTTAATTGAATTAAGATTCAAAACTTATATCTAATTCATTTGAATTATAATTCAAACACTCAAGTCTAATATTTCAAATCCATTTGAAAACACATAACTCCTTAAGATCATTTCAAAGTTTATAACAATCATCCTTTAAGACAAAACCTAATCTCAAAGTATGAAAGAAACATTGATCACTTAGGTTTTTATTTGGCGAAAATTTTACCCACATTTTCACAGATGAATGCATGCAACAATCCATATTCCTAAATCTACCCTTCGTTAGGTCCTAAATGCTGGGATGTTACACTCGCTTGTACCCAATCCCACATGAGGACGCCGTTGCAGTCGCCCTGCTCGCTCCCACACCTCTATCTAGCCTTCTTAGGCAATGATGTTTCCATACCGACGACATTCGGCGCCCACCATGGGGCGAGATATGGCCGCGATCGGAGTTCCACTCTGCATGGGACCGACTTTTTCTTCACCGTCATCACCAACTCCATTCCCGAAGATTCTCGGGGGCTCGCCGGCTTCGCCGTTCGCGTCGTCGTCATTCGCGCCCTCGTCGGCCTCGCCATTCGCGCTGTCATCGGCCTTGCCGTGCGCATCGTCGCCGCTCACGCCGTCCTCGTCCAACTCGCCGCCGTCACCGTGGCCATCCTACAGGTCTGGGGTCTCGTCTCCGCTGTCGCACCATCATCGCCGCCGCCGCACCGTCGTTTCCCCGGCCTCGTCATTCCTCGCGGGGGCTTGACGTCGTGGCCACGCCGTCTTCGCCACGTGGTCGTGTCTGCGTGCGCCTACGGCTTCGGACTCGTCCGCCTTCGTTCGTGTGGCTGCGTTCGCGTGCACCTATGGCTTCGGCCTCTCCACGCCATCTACAGCGAGCTCCCGCATGAACCCACCTCGCCCGGTTCCTCTCTGCGGCAAAGCTTTGCGAGACCGCGGTCCCTCGCCCGCTGCTGCACGATCGTCGCCCGCGGCCGCATCCGTCTGTCTGCGAGCTCGCCCGGAATAACGGCTCGCGTCGTCGCGCACCTTCACCATCTTCATTTGCCGCTCGCACCGTGGCTCCTTCCCTGGGAGATCCCTTCCCGTCCGCCATAGCACCTCCTCCCCCGCGGCAACCCCTGCGGTTCCGTTCGCGCGCACTCGCGAGACCGCCCGCACGTGCGCCTGTGTGTGCCATCGCGGCCGTCCTGCTCCCGCAGCGGTCTCGCGGCGGTGTTAGCTAGCTAAAAGCCATAACTAGCTCAATCGCTTTATACCTACGCACGCACTCAGCTAAGAAGCCTTCGTATACATATGCCAGTAAGTCATACGTACACGCATGTGCGGTCTTTCCCTACGTACTGCATGTGCGGCTCCATTCGGCTCGCCGGTCCTGCCACCTAGCTGCCCCACCGCATCCATGTCATGGCCGGTCTTTCCCTAGGTACTACATGTGCGGCTCCGTTCGGCTCGCCGGTCCTGCCAGCTAGCTGCCCCGCCGCGTCCGCGTCATGGCCGGTCTTTCCCTACATACTGCATGTGCGCACTAGTGCACACATAGGCCTCTAACACCGGTTCGGACCAGCCTCTAACAGTGGTTGTAGAACCGTTGTTGGCGGTACGGTGTTAGAGCCCCCCCCCCTTTAACAGCGATTCTTATATGAACCGGTGTTAAAGGGTTTTGCACGTGGAGGTTCTTCGTGGCAGTGCTCTTCCGCTTACGCTGAGGAGATGGCTAAAGCGCCGGAGATGGCTGACGCGCAGGAGATGGCTGGCGCGCCGGAGAGGGCTGACGCATAGGAGATGGCTGGCGCGCCGGAGATGGCTGCCGCGCAGGAGATGGCTGAAGCGCCGGAGACGACAGGGGATTATTCTTATGACTTGGAGACGGCTGAGGTAGCTCAGACTGCTAACGCTACGGAGACGGCGGGAGTGCCAGTGGCCTCCAATTTGGAAGCACGATGTGTTCCTTCTTCCAAAGAATGGTTGTTTTCACTCCAAATTTGAGTTGAGTTTCCCCTTCACCTGTAGCATGGTCAAGTTGTGCTTCCTCAGATTCCTTCACAACCTCATCCACCCCGACAATAGGATAGCCATCTGGAATCGGTCGGCAGTGGTAAGTTCCACCAGCTACAGGAGGTAAGGCATAGCCGACAGCCACCTTAATGGATAAGCCCATTAATCTCACATGTAGCTCAGCGTGTTCGCTCTCCATGATCTCATCCACGGGGTATCGAGGACCCGCCATTTCAAGCATAGGCTGTACGTTCTCCGTGGAAGCCACGCTGCTTTTCCGCGTAGAGTCTGGGCCACCGGCAGCTTCCAATGCAGGCTCTTCGTGCCGCTGAGATGGGCCGGTAGCTTGCTGGCTCTTTTGTGCATTTACTTGTGCCTGCAGCGCCACAAGTGCATGTTCTATCTGTGTCATCCGCTCTGTACGCTCTTTTCTTTTTTGCCGCGCCATCTGTAAGAGTCGCCCCACTCGGCAAACCCATCCTTCCACGTCATACCCCCTGTGCCTCGTGCAAGTCCAGGGTGTTCTTTTTTTACCGATGGCGCGTGTGAGCTGGTCATTCTCTCTGTCAGGATGGAAGGTCCTGGCGGCTGTTTCCTCGTATGCCGTAATGAGTTCAGTGACGGGTTTGGCAAGGAGGGTTGGGAAGATACACAATCCCGTTTCTGGGTCCAACCTTGCCCTGATTCCGTAGAACCAAGTATTTGCACGTAGGTCCCACCCATGTGTCTGGGGTGTGATCCCTCTATCGCGCAGGGCCTTCTCAGCTTCCTCCCACTTAGGCCTCTGAGATATGTAGCCACCTGACCCCGTCCTCTGGTGATATTCCTTCTTCTGGGCATTTAGTGTATTGGTTTCTGACCTCTTTGTAGCTATAGCACCTTCCTTGTATGCCACAAATTCGGGCCAGTGAGGTCTTATCTTCGCATAATATGCGTCTTCGAAATCTGGAGTCTCGCGAGCTTTGACAAATTTGTTCAATTTTGTCTTCCAGTTGCGGAAAGTGTTAGCCATCTTCTTTAGAGTCTACTCTTTGACATTTTCCTTTATAACCGGTTTGTTTTCATCCTCCTCTGGCAGAAGGGTGAAATTTACCAACAGCGAATTCCAAAGCATTTCTTTGATCTTTCATCGACAAAGGTACAGTTGCCCTTCTTTGGCTTATTCCAATATTCAATTATGATTGGGATTTGGTCCCTAACAAGAACTCCAGCCTGACGTACAAATTTGTCTGCGGCCTTCTTGGGCTCCATCGGCCTGCCATCAACAGGACTGCTTCGATCGTGAACTTTGCACGATCTTTCAACCGATGGCTCGCGCCTCGCTTGCTCTTTTCATAGAAGAAGATTGTTGTTGGCTGGTCGATCCAGAGGGCTAAAAGAAGAAAGAAGCGTTAATTAATACATGTACATATATAAAAATCAATCGGTGGAAGTCAGCAGAGGCTTAATCGATGCATATACCTCGACGGACTTTGTAATCACTAAAGTGCGTTCACCGGAGTCGTCATCTTCTCCATGACTAATTGAGCTGTCATCATGTCCCTCCAAGTTCAGATATTGTGAGGTGTCCTCGTGGATGATGTTCTCCATTATTTCTTCCTCTTCAAGGTTTCTACTGAGTGGATCCATAGTTTCTAAAAAAATAATATTATCTAGAGTAAGAGAGTAAACATTCAAGTGGACTTGGATTCATACACAAATATACATATTATTCATACAAAAATACACAAATAAATACACAAATGAAATTAAAACCCTAAGCATGCTTGATCATTTTAAACAAGGTTCGACGGGTCCAAACACTAATTCGGAGAAATCCTGGATGCATATGAGAGGGTTCATTATGTTCTTCTAATTAAACTTATCATGTAAGTTGATTAACAATGAATTATTATAGCTTAAATAGATAGTTCTCATTTTTCTGAATATTTTGATATATTATTTATATTTTTTGACTTATAAATAATTAGTTATTGAATTTACAAGATTTAAACATTTTCTGGAATTATTAAACCATTTATAACGTCAGCCTGACGTCAGCACACCCTAACACATTTCTCACATAAACAGGGGCTAGCCACAGTGGCTGAAGCGTGGGATCATGGCCACGTCACTGCCACACAGGCGCCACGCGGGCTCACCGGAGGATGCTCCACACGGCGGCGGCTGGCGGCGCTAGAGAGCGACCTAGGGCGCGCGAGGTGGCGGGTTCGCCTCAGCGCGATGCGGCCTACCTAAAACAGGCGGCGCCGCTACCTAGGGGTCACCGGAGCGACGTTAATGACGATGGCGAGCGGCGGCGCTTGCAGAGCAGCGAGGCGACGACAACTCCGAGCGAGAGGGAGCGAGCGGAGGGGAGGATGAGCACCGTGGGCTCACCGTGGGTCAACCAGAGGGGTCCGTGAGGCCGGGAAGGGTGGGAAACGGCGATGATGGCGACGGTGGTCGTCATCGGGCTCTAAGAAGAAGCGATGCTTGGGGGTCGATTGCGGTTGCCCCGCGTCGATTCCTTGGACGTGGAACAACAACACGATGAGGCGGCAGAAACAGCGTGGGTGGGCACGACGGCGACAGCGGCGTGGGTAGGCGCGGTGGCGACGACTCCTCTCTCTGTGCTCCTCTGCTCCTCGATCTGGCTGGGGGAAGAGGAAGAGGAGGTGTGCGCGTTATAACCCCCCCCCCCCCCTTAACACCGGTTCGTAGCTGGAACCGGTGTTAAAGGGGGGATTTTGTTTCGCGCACGCGTGAAACGAAATAAATGCGCCCCCCCCCCCCTTTAACACCGGTTCCTGGCTGGAACCGGTGTTAAAGGGGGGCATTTATTTCGTACATTAAAGGGGTGGGGGCATTTTTAATTCAAAAAATAGGATAGAATTTAGAAAATTCATATATTTTTCATTTCAACTCAGAAAAATATGAATAAAATATCATAATTTTCAGAAAAATAAGATATATCCATTCATATAAAAACATTTTATAGTTACTTTAGATGAAAATTTTCAAAATGATTAAAACACTTACATATAAATTTTGATTATTCACTTAAAACAAAAATAAAAAAGTCAAACTCTAAAACTTTGAACATAAGAAATATTAAGCATCTAAAAAGGAATCTAACCCTATTTTATTAGAGCAAATCTGACAAAACCTCGCTAAACTTTGCATCTTTTGTATACTTTGGAATCTGACAAAACCTCGCTAAACTTGCATTAGATTTTTGATAAAATAGCATATTGTGAACCTAAAAATGATTTTTGTAAAAAATCATGAGCATCGTATCATGTACCTATAGTTCATATCTGACCCACTTCTAGCCGATTCGGCAGGAATTTGTCTTTTTCACCAGAAGTGGACGAAAAGGTTTCAGATCCCTCTGTTGGTACATTGTCCATATAAGGTGGTCTAGTATTTTTGTAAAATGTGGAGGTAGTTTTTTGAATTAGCCATTTGGTGGTTGCTTCACAAAACCGTCTGTTTTTATGCTCGGAAAATGGAAAATGCCTTTTTGGTGCGACAAAAAGGAAAAATTCCTCTTGCAACATAGTTTTCCATCCCATGATGCACATGTATGCACAATATGGCCACATTATCACAAACTATGCCTTAATTCTAGCCATAACATTGGTCATTTGAGCTGAAAGCCAAGAAACCTCAAATGAGATAGGTCATTTTGTGAAGGTTTTTTTTAGACATAATCAATATACCAAGTTTGATATTTTTATTATGACAGAACTGGAATTAAAGTACATAATGCAACTAACAGTAAGTTACATAAAGCACGACTAAAAATTAAGATACATAAAAGAACTGAAAATTAAGATACATGGCTAGATTAAGCACAATCGGCCGAACTTGTTTTGGAATGTTGGAGTGATTCAGTCATGCTCCTGTCTACACCTATAATACTTGCCACTGTAGTCGTCGTACTCGCCGCGGCCGTCGTCGTTGTCGTCGTCGGGGTTGCCGTAATTGAACCTTGAAGGCTGAGGAGTACGCGTGGGCTGGACTTGAGGGTAGCGCAGATGGGGGTTAGAGTCGGCGGCAGTGTCGTAGGCCATGACGCTCTGGAGAGTCCGACCACACCACCACAGCCGCTGGCCGGACTCGTTGAAGTTCGGAGGAGGTGGGCCGTCCTCCTCGTGCCTGGCGAGCGCCCTCTCACGCCGATCCCTGAAGAAGGCTTCCCAAGTAGGGAAATAGTCGGGATGCCATCTGGGATTCCTCCGCTGCTCTGGCGTGAGCTCGAAGTAGTAGTGGTTCGTGATGGCCATCCGGCGCGCCACACCTAGAGGGACAGTAGGAACCGGCGCTCAGCGTCCAGTCGACGGGGACACAGTAGCCCGGCGGGCAGAGGTAGTTTGAGGCACAAAGCGCCTCCGCCTCCCTGGGGGTTAGTGCTACGGTGGAAGCCATGGGAAAGAGTGATGAGGTTGCAGATATGAGTCTAGAGATGTGCAATGACAATGGAGGCCAACCCTTCATATATATATAGTGAGAAATGGCAGGAAGATATGGCGGGAAGAACTGGCGGGAAAAACTGGCGGTAAGAAATGGCGGGAAGAACTGGCGGGAAAAATGGCGGGAAGAAAAATGGCGGGAAGAAATGGCAGGAAGAAAAATGGCTCATTTAATACATATACTGTTAACAGAAGAAATATGACATTGATTTCCATGTTGAGATACATATGTGTGCCAAAAATGGCTCAATTAATACATATAGTCAATCTTATGATCGCGTCGGCCATAACCATGGAGTATCAGCACCGTTTAACAGGATGGTTGGGTCAGTCTTCACTCTGAAGGGAGGAATTTCATCAAACTTATTATAATGACATGTCTGTCTTGTCCTCCACTCCCACGATGTTTCTTTTTCCTGAAAGAACTATGTGACGCTTTGGCTCATCGTGTGATGTATCTGTTTGCTTATTTTTTATTTTTTTCGGTTTGGTAGACATGTCCTTCACATAGAAAACCTGAGCCACATCATTAGATAAGACGAATGGTTCGTCTAAGTTCTTGTCTACCTTCATAAGATTGTTGAGATCCACTGTTGTCATTCCGTACTTCTTGTCTACCTCAACCCCTCCTCCTGTTAGCTTGACCCATTTGCATCGAAATAAGGGGACCTTAAAATTAGGTCCATAGTCAAGTTCCCATATCTCCTCTATGAACCTATAATACGTGGTCTTTTGCCCATTGTCTTCTGCTGCATCGAAGCGGACACCACTGTTTTGGTTGGTGCTCTTTTTATCTTGGCCTATCGTGTAAAATGTATTCCCATTTATCTCGTACCCTTGGAAAGTACATACAGTCGAAGATGGTGTCCTGGCCAACAAGTACAGCTGATCCCCAACAGTGGTGTTATTCGTGAGAAGTCTTTGCAGCCAGCCGCCAAAACTCGCCATGTGTTCACTTATAATCCATTCATCAGACTGTCCCGGGTGTTTGAGGCGTATTAAATTCTTGTGTTCATTGATATACGGGGCAACCAAGATAGATATTTGTAAAACCGTGTAGTGTGCTTGATTGAGAGAATGCCCGTCCCTACATATCATTGCTTTACATCCTAGGGTGCCTTTTCCACGCAGTCTCCCTCATGCCATGATTCTGGAACACCAATCGCCTTAAGGTCAGGAATAAAATCAACACAGAACTCAATGACCTCCTCTGTTACATAGCCCTTGGAGATGCTTCCTTCTAGCCTAGCACGGTTATGAACATATTTCTTTAATACTCCCATGTACCTCTCAAAGGGGAACATATTGTGTAGAAATACAGGACCGAGAATGGCAATCTCTTCTACTAGGTAAACCAGGAGATGTGTCATAATATTGAAGAAGGATGGTGGGAACACCAACTCAAAGCTGACAAGACATTGGGCCACATCTGTCTGTAACCCTGGTAGGCTTTCTGGATCGATTACCTTCTGAGATATTGCATTGAGGAATGCACATAGCTTCACAATGGGTACTCGAACATTTTCAGGTAGAAGCCCCCTCAATGTAATCGGAAGCAATTGTGTCATAATCACGTGGTAGACATGAGACTTCAGGTTTTGGAATTTTTTCTTAGGATGTGCCATATTTATTATTCCCTTTATATTCGACGAGAAGCCAGACGGGACCTTGATACAGCTCAGGCATTCAAAAAAGATTTTCTTCTCTGCTTTGGTAAGAGCGTAGCTGGCAGGAGTTAAGTGGCGTCGTTTACCCTTCTCGTTCTCAGGATGCATAGGCTCTTCAGGGTCTTTCATACGTTGATGGTCCTGTCGTGCTTCCGGTGTATCTTTTGTCTTCCCATACACTCCTAGGAAGCCTAGCAGGTTCACGCAAACATTCTTTGTCACGTGCATCACATCGATTGAAGAGCGGACCTCTAAGACTTTCCAATAGGGTAGGTCCCAAAATATAGATTGCTTCTTCCACATGGGCGCGTGTCCGGCATTGTCATTCGGAACAGATAGACTGCCAGGACCTTTTCCAAAGATTACTTCTAGGTCCTTGACCATACCAAATACGTCCTCACTGGTACGGAGGACAGGCTTCCTCCGGGGTTCTGCCAGACGTTTGAAATGCTTTCCTTTCTTTCTTACTGGATGCAGGTTCGAAAGAAATCGACGATACCCTAGGTACACAACCTTCTTACATTTCTCCAAATATACACTTTCAGTCTCATCTAAACAGTGTGTGCATGCATTGTATCCCTTGTTTGTCTGCCTTGAAATTTTACTAAGAGCAGGCCAATCATTGATGGTTACGAAAAGCGACGCTCGTAGGTCAAATGGCTCCCCTTTGTGCTCATCCCACATACGTACACCTGGTTTGACCCACAGCTGTAAAAGTTCTTCAACTAATGGCCTTAGGTACACATCAATGTCGTTGCCGGGTTGCCTCGGGCCTTGGATGAGCACTGGCATCATAATGAACTTCCTCTTCATGCACAACCAAGGAGGAAGGTTATAGATACATAGAGTCACATGCCAGGTGCTGTGACTGCAGCTCTTCTCACCAAAAGGATTCATGCCATCTGTACTTAGACCAAACCTTAAGTTCCTTGCGTCACGTGCAAAGTCCGGGTACTATCGCTCGACTTTTCTCCACTGTGACCCATCAGCAGGGTGTCTCAACATCGCGTCTTTCTTACGGTCTTCCATGTGCCATCGCAACAAGTACAGACTGATGACGACTAGGAGAAGTCTTTGCAGTTGATCATATGCCCGTTAATGATAGTTTCCCAAATGAACCATTGGCTGCAATAAAGGTAAGCCCGCGAGAGAGTCCTTGGTATGTTGACTATGCTAACTTTATTGTTTCCAAGTATTTGCCTACAACCTTTATAGCCCAGCAAAGAAGGAAATGCTTTTTTGATCTGAGGCATTATTTTTGGGATGACCCACATTTATATAAAGAAGGAGTGGATGGTATTATGCGAAGATGTGTTCCAGAATATGAACAATAAGAGATGTTGAGAAAATGGCATGATAGTGCTTATGGAGGACATCATGTTGGAGATAGAACCGCACAAAAGGTTTTACAATCAGGTTTTTATTGGCCTACTCTTTTTAAAGATGCAAGAAAGTTTATTTTATCATGTGATGAATGTCAAAGAGTTGGTAACATTTCTAGACGCAATGAAATGCCTATGAATTATTCTCTTGTTATTGAACCATTTGATTGTTGGGGATTCGACTTTATGGGTCCTTTTCCTCCTTCAAAAGGGTATACTCATATTCTTGTTACTATCGATTATGTTACAAAGTGGGTAGAAGCCATACCTGCCAATAGTGTTGATGGTAAAACCTCTTTAAAAATGTTTAAAGATGTTATCTTTCCTAGGTTTGGTCTGCCTAGATATCTCATGACTGATGGAGGCTCTCATTTTATTCATGGTGCTTTTAGGAAGACCCTTGCTAAATATGATGTTAATCATAGAATTGCTTCAGCTTATCACCCTTAAACCAGTGGGCAAGTAGAACTTTCAAATAGAGAAATTAAATCCATCTTGCAAAAGACTATTAATAGATCTAGAAAAAATTGGACTAAAAAGTTGAATGATGCTTTATGGGCATATAGAACTGCTTATAAAAATCCTATGGGAATGTCTCCTTACAAAATGGTTTATGGTAAAGCTTATCACTTGCCTTTACAATTAGAACACAAAGCTTATTAGGCAGTGAAAGAACTAAATAGAGATTTTAATCTTGCTGGTGAGAAAAGATCTCTTGACTTGAGTTCCTTAGATGAGTGGAGAAGTGAAGCTTATGAAAATTCTAGACTCTTTAAAGAAAAAGTAAAAGGATGGCATGATAGGAGAATTCTCAAAAGATAATTCCATGTTGGTGAGAAAGTTCTATTGTATAGGTCTCGTCTCAGATTTTTTGCAGGAAAACGACTCTCAAAATGATAAGGACCTTTTGTTATTAAGGAGGTGTATCGTCTAGGTGCTATTAAAATTTCTTCTTTGAGAGACAACACTACACAAGTGGTGAATGGTTAAAGGCTCAAACATTATATTTATGGATTCTTATAATGAAGATGTTGATATTATTCAAATGGTGACTCCGGAAGAATTTATCAGAGATCAAACTCAGGAACCTGTAGGATCCGTTTTTGAATAGGTAAAAGTGCTGAAAATAGAAGGTTCGCAAAAAACATTTCTCTTTATATTTTTGCAGTTTTTGTTCCATATGGAAGGTAACAAGACGAAAAAGGGAAGGAAACGGAGCCCGGGTGGCCCACACCACCCAGTGGTGCGGGCCCTTCCTAGCCGCGCCACCAGGGGGTGTGACAACCCCGGAGGCCGACTCCGTCCCGTTTTCGCCCAGTACTTTTCTTATGTCGTAAAACTTCGTAATATATAATCCCTCGGACCCCCGAGGTCCGTATATCGTGTTCTCTTCGTGTTTTCGTTTAGATATTTTCCTGTCAGGTAGATTCTCATTTTTGGAGCCACAATGTCTTCCTCTGGATCACCCAAGGAGGATTCCTCCGCGGACATCATCAACCCGTACATGTATGAGTTGAAGATTCATCCCAAGGAGTTGCTACTCAAGGACGGGAAGGTACAGATAAAGGAGGTTCAGGGCCCTAAAGGAGAAGGCATTCTGGAGGATAGGATGGAAGCTTTGGAGCAAGAAGTTTTTAGGTACAAGAAGATGGCGGAACAAGAAGTGGACGTTATCCATAAGATAAGTTTAGAACTAGTCGCCGAGCACAAGAAGGAGACTGCCAAGCTTTGAGATGATATCCTCTCACTCCATCAGACCACCAACCAATTACAAGCATAGCTCTACGACATGAAAAATCAAAACTATGAGTATGATGCTAGGTTTAAACGCATAAGCTATGTTGCTAGTTTCAGGATTGTGAAAACTAAGACATCCTTCGTGGATGGGGAGCCTTTACCTTGGAAGTCTGACGATGACAAGGGAACACCACCACCACCGAAGGAGTAATTCATCATCAGGTTTTGGCATCCCCTTGGCTTGTTCCAAGCTTGGGGGAGTACCGCGGTATCACATCATTATCTTTCATATTTTTACCTTTTTAGTAGAGTCATATCTTGAATAGAGAAGTTCATGTAGGATGGTTTGCATTGTGGAAGTATCTCTCCTCTAGTTGGTTATCTATGTATCCCTTGGTGTGAGTGCCTTTATGGAATATAGGAAACATGCCTGTGTGTTGCAACGGGAGAGGCGCATTACATATCCTATCACTCTTTACCTCATTCAGTAATCCTTTTCGATGTTTGCAGTTCCAAACATTTTTCTTGTGAACTTTTTAACTACCTTCTCGTCGTCCTTAAGAGCTAACATAGTTGATATTGACAACACCAATAATTTAGAGCCCATGACAAAAGTATATTACTACCAGAGGAAGTCGATCATTATTAACAACTCACCTAGCATAAATTGGTGGCAATCCTATCTCGAAGTTCATTAAGAATAAGGTTGCACTGTTAATCTAACACCAAGATCCCAAACAAAAAGGGCGTAAAAAGACAAAAAAACACAACCCATTTAACTATGCCTCGTCAAGGGGAAGAACACATGGGAGGGGCCTGCCTCCCATCAGGTCCAAATTTGCACCACTGCAAGATTGCCAATGTTGGTGGCTTTGAAACAAATAAGTAGGATCACAAAATTAATAATAATCACATCTTAGAGAGGAAAACAAAGTTGACTTCTGGGTTGTTCTTGAATTGTTACAGAATCCTTGTCCTGTTAGCATGGCTAAAAGATGCAAAGCTAACATAAACATATAACTTACGACCCATAAGTAAAGTCATATAAGATGATAGGTTACCTTGTGGCACCATAAATCATAGGTTTACAGAGCTCTATTGCATACATAGATAGTGTGAATAAATTATCAGCCCCACCTTGTTTCTCACTTAATCGAATTAGAACCTCGCAAGCCCTGAACTTGTTTGGATTCATCACATGGAGTACCTGGTAGATAAGAGTCAATACAGTGTAATGAAAAAACCAGAGGACTACAAAGGGAGTTCAGAAACAAGCATGCCAATAAAATATTCATAAGTTTAATATGACTGAAGCCAAGAAAAATATTTTATCGAAATCATTCCAATTTTAGCGGATCTCATGTAAGGGACGAAGGAGAATACTTGTCAGAATTAAGATAACAAAATTTCACATAAAAATAGCAGGTTTTCTTAGATTATATTATCTAAGTATTCAAGTCGTTTGCCCCCAAATGCCACCATGTTATACGTAGTCACAACAACATCAGCCATCCCTCGAATTTTCTCCTTGTTATCTAACATAGAACGACCGATAGTTCATCTCCTATGGTTGACCAGAGCTTAAACTGGAATGCCCATTGATCAACAAACACAACATTTGTGCCAAGAATAGACACTCTTCTTAATACGACATGCCAGATATATATCAACCAATGACTCTCCAGAACCACAAAGTAGCACAATAATGTCTGACCTTGCTCTGCCTGTAAAATCACGGCAAAGTTTATTCCGCAAAGGAGAAGAAGCACTTAATCTGCAGATATTTCCAAAGTTGTATATCAAACGTTCACAATTAACAAATGAACCCATGGAATATTTTTTCTAACTAAGAACCAGAGCAAGGAGAATGTGCCTCCATGCACACTTGTAGAGATGACTTGTTCAGCTAGGTCCATGTGAAGCAATCTTCATGTCGACATTTATTTCGGTTAGTTGTAATCTCATCCTACACCACCGCTCATCATTCTGAATTGTCTTCTCATCCCTCTCCAGCATTGACACCATGGGGATGGTGGGCATCGCATTGCTTCCATCTAGTTCCTCCATGCTCAGACAGATGTCCCCTACCAAATCAGCATGGTCAGATCGTGCTATATAACAAAAACATACTACTATCAAATAGTCTAGATTCTTGAGTTATCGTTATAATGACTCCTATTGAGTGGATTAAGGACTAAAACTAACAAAAACAATGTAGCAAACATACACTGATCTAGTTTGTAGGTTGACTTTTTTATACTGAATCTCTATGGTTTCGTTTATTAAGTGAAACCGGAAAAAAATCCTAGTCAATCAAAAAAGAACGTGTCGATGAGAAATTACTTAATACATGAAGGGGAAAAAATAAAACACTACACACCAACTTCTGAATTGGTGAGAGCAATTCGAGATGCCATGTTGATTGGCAAAGAAGATTTATTAGAGAAATAACTGTTGGCTGTCGCACTTGAGAACTAAACCCGAAAATATATTGAATTGCACAGCTCACCAACTCAGACGAATATTCATGTTGTCCTACTCGCTTACTCAGATTACCGAAATAATACCGATGTGCCTTCTGATGAAACATATGAACAATTCATAAGAGAGCAGGTGTAAAGGTGCAGGATATACCGATGTGCCTCTTGATGAAACATATGAACAATTTAGAAGAGAGCAAGTGTAGAGGTGCAGGATATTAGGCATAATGTTGTGAAAACAGGTTGTAGGATCATATTGCCTCTTGCAATACGAACACAATTAGATGCTGGAAAATTACAAGAGAGTTATTTGGGATTCTTTTTTCATGTATGTAGCTGAAACAAAAATATGATAATTAGAGCTCATAACTCAATTAGGCAACATAGCACATAGAAATCATTCGGAATCAAGGAAATCAATCTCAGTTTGCATACCTGGGAAATAATCTCTACTGATCTTGTAGAGCGCATGTACCGGTTACAGAAAGAAGCATAGTCAACACAAGAACTATTTTGTCACGGCTAGAGAGAAGGGAAATAGAGGACGGGAGGAGATGTGAAGGGAGGGAGAGAGTATTGTGGCAGTGCGGTACCTCGAGTAACATGCCGGTTTATGAGCCGATGTGTGGCAGGCGGGCTCCTTGCCTCTCCATCCTCCGGTTCTTCTCTTCTCAATGAATGTGTTTTGGCCCCACCAGAAGGGGAAGGGTGGGTGATGAGGGTGACATACTGTGTGGACAATCGCCAGCGGAGATGGCGCGGAGGGCGCAATCCCGACTGAGAAAAGGCAGCTCTATCGTGGTTCGTGTGGGAGGCTGCGTTACTCTCCATACTAAGTTTTCCCGTGATGTCGTCGATGATCTGAGCTGCACCCTCCTCGACACCAAGAAATAATTAACGACCATGGTACTCTCCAACTCCATGTATCTCTTTCTCTAAGCCCTAGTATCATTCTCTGTATAAACTCTCAGGGAATTGAGACTTCATGTGACAACATGTTGTGTGACCGTTAACATGACCTCTATAAGATTCAATAAGAATGGTTGCAAAAATTTCTTACACACATTTCGCCATTAGTTTCTCATGGAAGATCAAAGTAGTAAATGAGATATTTCTTACACGCGTTCAAGACCATCAACCTATAGCATTTTAAAGAATGTTATTGGCACAAAATAAGGACAAACGGTTCCTTTACCCATTAACCGTTGAAAAATTAAATTCCTACACATATTAACTTCAGTAAAGGACCATGAGATTGCAAGATAACACTTGGTGGGGAAACAAATAACCAAACAGAACAATCAGACTAAAGCATTGCTACATTAGAGTGCCTACAGGTATTAAGAGCCCCATATCAAGCTATTGTCAGGAAAATCACATGGAAAATGATAATTAGAAATACTTAGATGGAGAACTACAAATATATAGACAGAAAGAGGATATCAAATTTTTTGTTGGGATGATATTTGGTGCACATCCCCATTAGCCAGCGTAGACGATAAATTACACTAAAAATGGAAATTGAATCAGATGGTGTGACATGCATACTATGAAGTACATGAACAATAGCTCACATCACATGCCGGCAAGCGGCTTACAAATTTTAAACACTACGACCTGTCAAAACATGTGGCATGGTTGTCTATATTTTTTTATATGCTTTCTTTCACATCAAAGAACAAATAAAAAATAACTTTTACACGAATATAACCCAGGAATTTTAAAATATAGAACATATTTGAAATAAGCTAAAATAGCATGTGTTGAAAGATAAAATAAGAAAATTGAATTGGCATATTGGTAAATCCTTACACTGTTATGGGACTATCATTTGCTGAAGAGACTGCAAAAGTTTATGATTGACACATTTTTATTATTGTTTCATGTTCTATCGATGTTCTTTCCTCAATTGAAATTCACTACCATAAGCCACTTTACCTCCTTCCTTTGATCTACACAAAGGTGCCAGTGTACATTTTCTTCTTTCACAATTTTATTCAGAAAATATAAGATTTGTTGGTTCTACCTAAAATATAGCCTTTCATTATTTAATACACAAAAGAAGCTCACTTCTATTTGGATACAAAATGAAATATCTCCAATTGCTCTTATATGCATAAGCTTTAGAAAATACATTCCTTTGTTTGGGATACCTGGTTGTGCTGCATCCCGCCATTCATCAGAGATGTGCTCAATAGTATTAAAAGCTCAACTGCATAGTCCAGAACTGTCTTCTTCATAATTAAAAACAAAAGATACATATCTGATTGGCATGCAAGATTGAGATAAACCATGAACATATACTGGGATTTAGATGGATGAAGAAATGACTATAGCCATAGATATGAACATGGAGAAATACAAATTGCGAATGTAACTTTCTAGCTGGCATTGCAATTTTCCTACAAAAAAAGAGGAAATAACCGCGAAGAAAATGTTGTAAGACATGGCAAGCTCACATTTTGTCAAACACATAGGGTGCATCAATGACTTGAGTTGTATCTAGACAAACAATGATCTGGCTACTAGAGCTCGGTGTTGTGCAACACGGAAAGCTCAGTTTATTGAGACTTCCATAGGAATCAGTCTTTAGTAAGAAGATGATCAGTTCCTTGTTGGCATCATCGGCAGATCAGCCATGGTGACCGTGGCAAAGGACAGAAAGCATACCCGCTTTGTGGGCGAGAGGATCCTATAGGATATCTTTGCTGCCGTGATCAGTTTTTCTCTAACGAATTGAATGAATTCACCACAAAATCATGAACTGCCTACCTATTTGGGTTAGAAAAAAAATTTCATGGTGAAATACCTAATTTGGCCCAGGCAACGCGACAGCGTCAGTAGGTCCAGGATATAGCTCGGCGGCGTTCAGGACCCTTGGTGTCTGCACAGAGGCGTTGATCTTCTGCCTCCTATACCTGATGCGTCTAATTCCTTATCAGAGATATAGCTGCCTAGGATTAGACAAGTGCGGTGGAGGAATAGCGAGGCGACGGTGTTGGGCGACGACCAAGATGGCGAGACATGGGAGTAGGCTGAATTCGTCAATGCCGTGGCGGCGCCTGTTGGTGGCGGAGGTGGCCGGTACTTGGCGGCGGCGAGAGAGGAGACGTGGGAGGGAGAGAGGAAAAGCACAGAGATTGGTCGTGGTGGACTGCCGGTGGGCGTTTTCGATGGAAAACCGATAGGCGAAGAGGAGGATGAGAAAAACCGGTGGAGTGGTATTGCTGGACGAAAAAAGATCCACGGAGCGAGGGTCGTTGACAGGAAACGGAACGTAACGTTCTTTTTAGTAGATATATTAATGGGAAGTTTCGTCATTTACTTTTTGCACTGCTTATTTTAGTTCGCAACTTCTCTTATATGATTGATCTTGTTCATTAGTATTGGTATCACTTTAGAAACATCAAGTAAATTTAAATTGGTTTTGGCAAACCGAGCTCTATTCAGTAGCAACACTTTTTGAGGTTTTTGAAAGGAAAAGAGAAAAGCACTTACAGGTATTTTATATCATTTTTCCTTCTTTCTTGATTAGCTCATAAGCTTAGTATTCTTTAGTTAAGATTTTTAGTGTTTTCAAGGAAGGTTGCATGTTTGTTTCTATCACATGTATGTTTGCTTGTTTCCTTCAACTCTTTTGCTTGCTACCTAGCCTTGCTACCCAAAAACCTGTACTGAGAAGGAATGCTTCTCGTGCATCCAATCCTTTAAACTTAAACCGATGTCATTTGTGTCCACCATATCTACCTATTAGCATTATTGCTATTCCAAGTAAATTCTCGAGTTTCATCTATCTTTTAAATTAAAAAGTCTTTTGTTATGTGAAAACTAGTAGTAAAGCTCTCACAAACTTGAGGGAAAACCTTATTTTATTACCCACAATAAACTTGAACCATTGTGTCATCTTGTATATGCTTTGACTTATAAGTTGGGAATTAGCAGAACTGTGATGTCACGGGGAATGCTTTCAACACCTGTAAACATTTACCTAGTTGATATCATGATCTTTTGTTTGTGGATGTCGGTGGTGTGAAATAAAAGGGGAGCTTGTAAGTCAATGCAGTTATGTATATGTGTTAGAGAAACGCCTGGGCCGCTAGCCTAAGACATGCCTAATTATGGTGGAAACTTGCAGCATAACCATAGTAAGCAATCTGTGAAGCATCCTCAATAAAAATCTATGCAAATAGCAAATAAAAAGATTGCTGAGATGCTCACTGTCTGTTGCCTTGTCATTTTGATATGGGATAGCTCCTCTATCATGGGGCAAGGGGTACCCCGTTGGCAGTTCTTTGTGATACACACACACTTACAGTGACAATAACTTACCAGTAACTAAATTTGAGTAGCATGAGGAACGACCCTCGTACTCAAGGGACATGAGATTGCCAACTTATGATTTGTCAAGCGTATACTCCATATTTTTTCACTTTAACCTTAACCACCTGAAAATGCATATGATAGGAGCAACGAGATCTCAAAGCTAGTAAGTACCATAATCTTTTTGAACCTCTTTATGAAACTTGAAATCCCTGCTTTCCTCTACGAAGGGCCTTTCTTTTACTTCTTAGTTGAGTCAGTAAACCTATTCCTTTCTATCTCCAGCAAGCATTTGAGTTGTTGTGTTTCAATCATTCATATGATGATTTATTCAATCATGCTTCTTATCTTCCTTGTTTGGAACAAAGCTCTTATCTCAATGAATATTACTTTGAAAACTATATTGTGAAAATCCCTTTAGGTTTGAGCAAGAGGACTCCTATTATAAACTTCATTACAAAGCTTTTGTTTGAAAACTAAGTATGATTTGTCAACTGTTCTCTGACCAAGAACAAAGTTTGCCATTACCAATTATGATTTGTCTTTATGCATCTTTATTGTGACTCCCATGCTTGTTGCAAGTTAAGTTATATAATGGTGGTATGCTTTCTATTATGAGTTGTATATTGGTGAATGTGATGCTTCTTGTCCGTATACTTTTTATCGACACTTCACTCCATAAACCTATGGTCATGTTTACTGAGCTCAGTTTTCGCTTGGGGACAAGCGAGGTCTAAGCTTGGGGGAGTTGATACGTCCATTTTACATCACTATTCTATATCATAATTTACTGTTATTCATTGATATATTTCTTATTAAGAGGTGGTACTTATGTTATTTCATCTATTTTTTAATGTTTGATGACAAGGCATGGCATATTGTAACACCCTCGGATCGACCCTATGCAACTTTTAGCGATTCCCGCCAAACACGCATAGAAACGATTCAAAGGTGCCCACCAGGCACTTGCGTGCGGGTGTAATATCATTACACAATAGTCCACGATGGAACCCACAGAACAGATATATACAACATAGACTCAAAAAGTCAAGAATACAGATATATAGTACAAAGATCCAAATCACCTTGAAAACGATACAGCGTCCGAGTACGGAAAATATGCAAATTGAGCTAAGAGCCCTGAACAATAACCAATGGCGTCCATAACCCTGCCCAGGCCAAGTCGGAAGGGTAACCCTGCTAACGACGTCGATCTCAAACCTGCTTCAATAAAAGGGGTGCCGACAAAGGCAAAAGAAAAAGAGAGTGGTCAGTACTGAGGCCAGTACACGGCGAGACTAGAATTCGGCGGTCCTCGACTACATAGGTATGGTGGACTGAAGCAGCAGCGGAGCATGCGCTAGACAACCTATAGAGACTCAATACATTTGTCGGCTAACACAGAGAGATGAGAAAGACCTATTCGAATCCAACCTGATACTACCACCAAACATACCCATCCTGGTATTTTCCCCTCGATACCAAACGAGGAAGTCAAACCGAGGAAACTCACATGGTTGGCAGTTTTATTCGTTCCGTTATAGTTGCGGCAATTACTAGTCAGATATAGATAACATGAGTCATTCTAATATAATAAGTAATGGGCACTTTTAGAGAACCATTCTGTTGTAGTTGCGATACTTACTAGTCAGATATAATTGTAATAGGTGACAATCCAAACTCAACAGTTGTTGGCACTTTTATTTAGCCATTCAATTATAGTGAAGTTGATTACTAGTCATTATAAAGTCAAATTTATAGCACTACTTTAGTTATAGTTGTCTGTGATCGATATACTATACTCCAAGTCGTCCATAACCGTGGACATGGCTTTCAGAAAGTTTTACCCTGCAGGGGGGCACAAATAGCAACACACGCACGATCAACCTCGGAAAAACCAAATGAAAACCCAACGAGACATCATGATAAAGAAATCACAAGATTCATATAATATTTCAGGGGGGCACCCCACCAAGCTACCCGCGACAAAGTTGGCCGGCTCCAAGATGGACCCAGAGGTTTGTGACGACGGCTGTAAACGATTAGGAACCCGAAAGTGTGACTGGGCTTGTCGATACCGCGAAAACGTGGCACGGGGTTCCAAAACAGTACAGGCGCTCCACGCGCAATAGTAAATAAAGCAGTAAAGCATGGCATAATCATGGCATAAGTACAGGATAGTAATAAAGCCCCAAACTACTTTGTGGCCCCAAGAAATAAGATGTGTCTCAAGCTCATGCTGAGGGGATTCATGGGCCCACATGTGGATAGTGCGAATATTCAAGGAATATGTATCAAGTACTCGGGATCCTACGGGACACAAGTGAACGGTTAAAAACAAAATAACATATATTGCCCACATGTGCCTCTGCATTATTTACCTACTTCAATTTATTTATTAAACGGTAATTACAGACATGATCATCTCCAACATTAAACATGAGGCATTACTCCAACAACCGTGAAACATCAACGGCGCGACGCATCACTTGCGCAATAAACTACGACTCACAAGGCCGACTATCTACCAAACAACGGGTAATAGGATGTGTCCATGGCAATATATGGCTGCAGAAAAGTATAAAGGGGTACAGAATCTATAGCATCGCAACACAGATAGCAATAGATCAATAGGAGGAAGTAAAGACTAGAAATGTAAAATAGGTAGAAAGGGGGATAATGCTCGCCTGTTAAACATTGCCGAAGTTTCATAACCGAAGAACTTGTCGAAGCTCACAACATCTCATTGTCCTATCCGAGAAGAAGCAAACACTAAAAGGAACAAGCGATGCAGCAATTACAACTAATGCGGAAGAAATGGCAGGATCATGATATGATGCAGGACATGGAAAATTAATGATGAAAACTATGTCGAAAAGGTATTAGGGGCATAACACATCTATGATATAGCATCCGTGAGACATTATTAATAAGAAACAATTAGTTCCAAATTTTATTTATCATGTTTTCCTCGCATAAATAGTACAGATTATAAAACTACTCTTAATGCATGATTCAAATGATAACATGGATATCATGGTTAGAGAGGTCTCGTCGCGCTGATCGATTTAGACATATCATTTGTCGAATTCGGAGTTATGGTTTTAAAGTTATACAATAATCAAGAAAAGACAATTATTAATATTTATTAATTCGAAATTTTTAAATTGCTCAAATGATAATATAAATAGCATAAAAATATTCCTCACATTTTCTGATTCAAAAACACAAACTATTTACATTATTTGGATTTACACATTCAAAACATTATTAAAGTCAAATTATAATAAAAGGGGTCAATTGTTAAAGATTTGACTAGTTTAAAACAAGTTTGGCCAAATTTGAATTTACATTTGGATTCACCTTTGAAAATAAGACATATTCCATTTTAAGTTTTTATGCAAATTCGAAATATTTCAAAAGTTATTAACAGTTTTATGTTTAAACAAAATTTAAATTGAATTTGAATCTGGATCTGGTGTTGTCACAGGTTTTGGTTACAAAACGGCATCCTACCCCAGAAGATGACAGGTGGGCCGCGGTGCTGACATGCCGTAGAAGAATGGGTGGTTGGGGACCACGGGTTAGAACCTGAAAATGTCAAGGGCCTTTTTATAAAAACATCTAACTGGATCGAATCAGACTCGAGAGCTGAATTTGATTTTTTTTTTGCGACGTTGGCGAGCAATCCAGGGAGAATCTCACTTAGCCACAAAAATAAAAGATGGAGAGGGAACAAAGGACTACAAGTTTTATGTTCAGAGTTTTGACGTAGGACAACTGTGTTGGTCAGAAACTAGAGGGGATCAGAGATGAAATGCACGCGATTTGCTGACAGAAACTGACGAACGAGACAGACGGCAACTATAAGATCGGCTTGAAATCAACGGATGAGTCCTAATTCTGTGGTTCACCGATTTGAGCAAGGTTTGGCTCGACGGAAACATGGATTATTGGGCTATAGATGGAGGTAAAGATCTGGGACCGATATGCACTATGCGCTCGGTTAGCTCGCGACGAAAAATAACAGCGGGAACCGCGTGCCGAAGCCGTCAGGCGCGCGTGGGCATCGACTGCTGCTGCGTGCGAAACAGGAAAGGCCTAGCTACGGCGCTTGCAGAAGTTGTTGCGCATGGTGCGCGCGTGCTGGTGCTGCCGTTGTTGCTCGTCTAGGTGATGCCTGGCATGCGCGGTAGCGAAACAGGAACAGAGAGGACAAGGAGAAGGGGGAATCGAAGGTAGAGCTCACCATGAAGTAGGCAATGGCTTCGGTAGGCTTGGGGGGCGTCGGAGTCGAGGGAGACGGCGGCCGACAGATAGCTGGGGCGACGCACTCGTAAGGTGACGAGGAACTAGACGGCGATGGCGGTGGCGGAACCCCTCTTTAACTGAACCTGTTGGTCATCAAGTGCGGTGTGGTTCAGACAAAGACAGTGGCGCTGTGGCAACCAGGACAGGAAGAACGGGACCGTGGGCTCACCGGAACAACGTCGACAGAGATAGCTCGGGTGGAGGAGGCTCTGCTCGGCGGCTCCATGCCGAACTGCAGGGGAAAAATTGGTGGAGGAGAAGGAAACGAAACTGGCGGCGGGGAAAAGGGGATTAGCGTTCTTGGGAGGGTGACGCGAAGGGGAGATAAGGAGGAGGACGCCGGGCTGTTGTCACTGTCGACGGAAGAAGACGGCAACCTGTCGCGCTTTCCGTCTGGCGCAGAGACGAAGCCAGCTGATGGGAAGATCAACAGGACACGGCGCCGTCTTCGGTCGCCAATCGGTACGCCACGAGGAAGGAAAACAGGCCGGAAGCGCTGCTGGGATGGAAGTAGATGGAACGCTGCCTGGGCTGGGCTGGAGCAGGCTACTCTCTTTTCCTCTTCTCTTTAGTTTGGGTTTTATTTACTATTTGTTTTGTTATTTAAAATTCAAACAAGCATCTAATTTCAAACTCTTTTGGAAATTTGCAGGAACATTTGAATAGAGGAAGATGGCACCAAAAAGGTGAGACAAGAGGGACACAGAATAGAGGAAGAGTGATGCCCCCATATACTCAAACTGAGCATTACTACAAGATCTGGATAATGATTTTAGAAAAGGAGCATCAAAAGCATTTGGAAAATATTAGACCCTAACCAATGGATCCTTCTTGGGAAAACCAAAATACGGAGATAGAAAAAATAGAGAGAAGGGCATATAGATAACAAGATCAAACACAATACATAATACAAATGCAACAAAGGACAACCCATGCAATGTGGCATGATGATCGTTATGATGATGATGATGCGATGATGTGATAAATCAAATAACAAGCAATTTCTAGTAGTGGTTTTACCCGGGGTGCTACACATATCATGGTATTCCTTGTACGTTTGGGGAACGCGGGGCGCTGCCGGAGTAGTTTCACTACCGCGCTGATGTCCACGACCAGCCCCCCATCCTCGGTCATGTTGTCCGCCATCATCTTTTCCTGCAAACGCCATTGCGACCATATCGGAGGTTGGCTTTTCTTCTGGCGGACTCTTCCGCTTAGTGTTGTTGTTCCTCTTAGCTTGGTTGGAATGGCAATTGCCGGCAAAGAGCCGCGAGCATAGTCGTCGGCAACCGCGAACTCACTAGCCAAGGAGATCATCTGATTGAGATCTAGCCTATGATTGTCCTGCAGGCGCTTCAACTTATGTCGGAGCAAAGTACCATTTTCCAAGCCATCAATGTAGGCGGCCATAGCGGTCTGATCGTGCACTCCTGTGCAGGAATTTTTTATATCCAGCCAGCGGGAGAGGTAGGCCCGAGATGTCTCGTCTTTCTCTTGCACACATCATTGTAGTTCGCCAATAGTGTAGGGACGTTTATACGTACCCTCAAAGTTCTTGGTGAACGCTTCTTGCATGTCCAACCAATTGCATATAGACTTCTCCGGCAAGTCGTCAATCCATTGGCGGGTTGTACCCGTCAACATCAGTGGGAGGTACTTGACGGCAACGTTGGGGTTCCCCCCGGTGATCTCCACCGCGTTACCCTAATCCTGCAACCACATAGCTATCTTGGTGGTTCCGTCATAGGGCTTGATCGTCTTGTCTATCCGGAAACCCTTGGGGTAAGTTGCGGTCCGTATCACAAGTCCAAAGAAACGTGGTCCCAGGTACTGTCCTTCCTAGGCCTCATGAATCTTGTCCAAGCGTGAACGTGCATCGTATGGCTCCGGGCTTGCTTTTTTCTTCTTTCCATCAAGGGAGGGGCTTCGTGAGCGACGCGGCCCTCCTATGTGATACGTCCATTTTGCATCACTCTTCTATATCATAATTTATTGTTATTCATTGATATATTTCTTATTAAAAGGTGATACTTATGTTATTTCATCTATTTTGCATGGTTGGATGACTTTGGAGGATGAACTGCCGGAGTCAGGATTCTGATGGAAAAAAGCGGTGTCCAAATGCAATATTCGCGAAGATCAAAAAATTCCAGAAAATATATGGAAATCTCTATTTTTTCAGAAGACAAAGGAAGAGAGAAGGGGAGGCAAAGATGGGATCCCACACCACCCCCTGGCGTGGGCCCACCCTGGGCCACGCCAGCAGGAGTGTGGCCACCCTGGCCCATCTCCGCTTCGTCCCTTCGCCTATAACTTCCTTCTGAAACCCTAATAATGGGGGGCAACCACAGAAAGATTCCGCCGCCTCTGCGGGGCGGAAACTACAGAGAGAGCAAGAGTTCTATGGTAGGCAGATTTCTGCCGAGGAAATTCCTTCTCGGAGAGGGGAGATCATCGCCATCAATACCGTCATCAAGCTAGACTTCATCGGGATCATCATCATCATCCTCACCACCATCTCAACCAGCACCATCATCACCACTCCATCCCGATGTAACATTTGGGTTGAATATTGCATAGTTCTTAGGGGAAACTTTCCTGGTGTTGATTACTTTTGTAGTTGATTCTTTTGAGTGGAACCTTTGAATCATTGTTTATGTTCAATTGTTATTCATAATTATATCATATCTGATCTTGATCCATATGATGTCTCGTGAGTAGTTCGTTTAGTTCTTGAGGACATGGGAGAAGTCATGTTGTTAGTAGTGGAATTGTGTTGAGTAATAAAAATGGTTTGATATTTAAGTTGTGGTGCTATTCTTCTAGTGGTGTCATGTGAACGTCGACTACATGATACTTCACCATTTATGGGCCTAGGGGAATGCATTGTGTATTTGACTACTAATTGTGGGTGTAAGGTTCCCAACCTTTAATAAGGTAGAGATCCCTGTGTTTACAATGCTAGTCCCTGGATCAATAGCTAGCATCCACAGTTAAGATGTAATATCAAGAAACAAAGGTCATAATACAACTTTATAACCAGGAATAAAATAATTTATTACATCTTACATAGCTCATCTGGCTATCACATTACATTGCAGCAGAATATCTATAAAGCATGGGGTCCTTCATCTTCAAAGTGCCACATGCAATCATGTTGGTTGTAGACTTGTAATCCTAATCAATAAACTTCACTAACATCAAACAAACCTGCAACATAATAAGTTGCAGCCACAAGGGTCAATACATTTGAATTGTATTGGCAAGTTTCACTACTATGTAGAAATAAGTGGATCCTATCATTACATGCATATTTGGCTAAGTAGGGTTTAGGCTCATTTGCAGAAAGCAATATAGTTTTGTCCTATCTTTTCAAAATAGTTTTGATATTTTGTCAAAATCTTTCTAATCTTCTTGGAAAACTCCAAGTTCTTCAAATCCCTTGTTGTCACCATCAAGTTTTACTTTGAGAAATTGGAATCTCGAGATCTTCCATAGCTTCAGGCCTTAGTTGCTCAGTATTGTCCATAACCGGGGACACGGCTAAGTACTTAGAATTTTGATCTTCTGCAAAAGTTGTACACTTTACCCACATGACACAATCTCATCTTGACGCCACCAGTGGCCGCTGGATAAGTACTCACCAAGATGGAGTACTGGCAGATTGAGAATGTGACAAAGTCTTTCCATAGAAGTCCTCCCAATACACAATGCTAGCTTGTCATCCAGGCACCAATGTAGGGTTAGAAGTTCCCTTACACAATTCTAGTTAACCTGAAGATGCCAATGCATGGGTCTTCCATTATGTAGTTGACTAAGCCAGAGCCCATTTAGCATGTGGCTGTACACGGAAGCCACTGTACGAGAAACATGTTCAATCTCTAAGTCCCTGGGTGGTTTTCTTCTAGTGCACATACAAAAAGAGATGGCCATATAAACATGGTTCCTTTTGTTGCCACCTTGTCCAAAACTTGAGTATCCTTGTCCACCCAGGTGGTTCATTGAGTACTTGTTTTATTATATAAAACATATATCTTTTTAACTCTTCATATAATCATAACATGTATCCCATCCCAAATATATAGCTGGGCTAAGCATACTACAACTACAATGTTCTCACTAAGGGAGATATAAGGGTATCCTATTAGGATTTAGCATAGCATAAAATATAGTAGTCCTTATCATGCATGTTACAAAAATCCACTAAGTGTAATGAAAATAGTAGGACATGGATGATAGTGTCACTTGCCTTTTTAGTAGAGAATATTGGTTCACTTCTTGATCTTGCAAATATCACACTCTTCTAATTCCACTACAATTCAATCAAGAAAACATAGATTCAACTAGCATTCCAACCAATTTATCACACATAAAATAATAGAAACAAGGTCATGCATGCAAGCATGCAAAAGATAGTTTTACTTGCAAAAGTGGTTTCTACTAGGCTCTAAACATTCTCAAGCTCACATTGGTCATTTTCAAAAGTGGTAAAACCATTTGCAAAAGGTTTTGTCTATAAACCATTTTTTTAAATCAAATCAATATTTTATGTGGTTGAAAATTCTTTTAGCAAAGCAATATTCTTTTAAAGGGCACATCAAATATATTTTAATTCTCAAAACTTGGTGTTTAGGGTCAAAAGGTTTGAATCAAATCATTTCCCAAAGGTTTCACTCAAAAATCATTTCTAAACCATAATCAATATTTTTATTTGACTAGAAATGTGTTAATTCATATATTTACTCTTTAACTTCACAAAATACATTTTTAAATCCATAAATGGGTTCCTATGGTCAGTAGGTTCACAATAAACCATTTTGCAAAGATTTCATACTAAAAATGAGTAAACCGCACCAGCGGTCCTAATTCTTTGTCAGTACCTTCACTTTGGTCCTAAATCTTTGAAATTGCATATACAGATCCTAAATCTTTCATAAGTGATTCACCCAAGGTCATATTTTTCTCTGGTCGCTTTGACCTGTCTATGTGGCGCTTTGACCACTACCACGTCAGCAGTAGGGTCCAATAGAAGTACTAGCTGGGCATACACATTTATAAAAAAGGACCCTAGTCCCCGCGACGTGCGTGTCCGCTAAGGTTCCGGCCGCCGCCACACGCCCGGCCGTCTTCATGCGCCGGCCGTCTCCGCTACGCCTCTCTGCTTCCCCGCCTTCCCTTCCTCTGCCGCTGCTGCCTCATCCCTGCTATAGGAGCTACGTCCCAACAGCTTGCTGCTGAACAATGGCGCTCTTCTGATGCCTCAACGACCGGCTCCAATCTCGCGCATGCATGTGAAGGACACAAACAACTACGAGTACTGTCCGGTCCATACATGCGTAGATTCCCAATCCAGAACAAGCTTATTCCTAGTCAATTGGTGTCTTGGTGTCGTTCTTCTAGTACTCAAGCCAGTCTGTAAATACATAGCTCCTACATCATATTCTTTCATTCAGCTTTGGAGTACATGGTACATGTTTGTGAAATTGCCAAAACGAGCAACTGCTGGAACCCACACCTAGGCCTAGAGTATGTATGGTCGCAACACGCACGCCGACGAAGCACATGGAGGGCATGAATAGGGCTCGAGCACGACGTGCAGGCCTAAACGCTAGCGAGACACACGGCGGCCACGAGAAGGGCTGGAACAAGCACGCCTACACACTACACCAGCATGACGCGCACGCTGGCAAGATACACGGAGTCCACGATTAAGGCTGCAACAGGACACTCGGAAAATGCACATATCGGCAAGGCGCACGTTGATGTCGGCCACGACCAGAGCTACAACAAGAAGGCCAGGGATGTGCAGGCGCGGAGCCGCAGACACAACAAGCGGAGGGGGCATAGCGGAGACGGACAGGCGAGCGGCGGCGGCCGGAACCTTAGCGGACACGCGCGCCGCAGGGACTAGGGGCCTTTTTAGAAACGTGTATATCTAGCTAGTACTTTTACTGGACCCTACTGCTGATGTGGCAGTGATCAAAGCGCCACGTAGATAGGTCAAAGCGACTAGAGCAAAATAGGACTTCGGGTGAGTCACTTATGAAAAATTTAGGATCTGAATATACAATTTCAAAGATTTAGGACCAAAGTGAAGGTATGGACAAAAAATTAGGACCGCTGGTGCGGTTTACTCAAAATATATCTAGAACAATTTTTATATTCAAAATAAGCCTACACAAGTTTCTGCAATTTCAACCAATTTTCCAAAAGCAAATCATTAAACAAAGTGCATGGTTGCAAAGTACTTGTTCTGCTGAATCCATTGATATAAAATTTGTAAAATTTGGACGTGTAGAATTAAAGTTATGAATTTTTACAAGTTTGCATAACCAATAGATTCAAATTTATGTTTTTAAACAAAACCCTGTCCACGTGGCGTGATTCTACTGGCCGGTACCGCTTCATGCGGATCAGCCTCTCTGGACCGTAGGATTCAACTTAAAACGCATGGCTCAGATGGGCACGTACCCCTTCAGTTAGATCTATTCCTAGCCAGAAGATTCGCATCGCACGACTCACAGCAGCTCGACCAGTAACTGGCGGCGCTGGCGGCGATGACTGGCGGCGCACGCTCGGGCTACGGCGGATCCGGTGATTCAGGAAGCAAGGGGGGTAACAGAGATGCTCACCGTGCTCGCAGGGTCCTGGTGAAGCTCGAGGTGCTGTTGTTTTGGCGAGGGGCGCGCTGGAGCGGGGACGATTGCTCGCCGGAGTGTGCAGCGGCGTCGGTCGTCTCTGGAGGTTGACGAGGGCGAGGCTGCAGGTCGTGCCGAGGCAAAGTAGAGGCACGGTTAGACGCGGGTGAGCGTGGAGAGTGCAGGAGCATCATCGGGAACGAGAGGGGAGGACGGGGCTTACCGGGGAGTTCGTCGGAGCGATGGCAGACGGCGGTGCACGCTCAGGTGATGTCGAAGCCGAGGCTGTGGGGCACGCGCGGGCGAGTTCGAGGCACTGGCAGGTGCGCCTGGAGATGGAGAACCAGCTCGTGTGCAGTGGGAGGCGGGGGCGGTCGGAGTCGCCGGAATTTCGCCGGAGAAGTTCGTCGGAACAGGAAGTTTATAGCGGGCAATTGGGGCAGCCCGGTGGCAGAGAGTGGACGACGTCTGGGGGAAAATGAGGAGGAGGGCGGGGCAATTTATTGTGCGTGATCACGGACGAGTATTACTCGCGCATTGATGCGAATTCACGCCGCGGATTCAAAGCATCAACGGCGAGGTGCGAGGGGGGAACACGGTCGCGGCGGGTGGAAACTAAGAACAGACGTGTGGGGTTCGCTCGTCAGTGAGGTGGGGAAAGTTAAGTGGGGTCCTGCTGTCAGCGTCTGAGGGGGTGCGTCTGCGCGTGAGAAAACGTTTCACTGTGGGGGAAAAGGTTGGGTTGCGAGTGGGCTTGCTGGGCCTTGCTTAGTGGGTTGAATCTGTTTCATTTTTTTATACCAAATGTTTTTCCTTTTTCTGTTTAAATATTCTGATTTGATTTTCAAACAAATAGTTCAAACACCAATTCAAATCAAACCACCACCAAACTTTGTATTTATTTTAGTTCTGTTTAACAACATAATCCAAAGTCCAAAACAAAATAATTTTTATTCTTTTTAGGATCCATAAATAATTAAATAAATAGATCTTAGTCATTAATTCAAATAGGATTTAATTTATTTAAAAACTCTATTTGAATCTAAAATAATATCAAAACCATTTCAGTAGGTTTTATTTGAAAATATAAAACACTTGGAAATCTTATTTAAAATAAAATAACAAGTTTTAGTGTTTATTTAAAATGGAAAAGCCTTTACTTTAATAAAATTGGATATTAATAAATCCTCATTATTTTATTTAAATAATCCTTTACCCTTTTTATCAAATAGAAATATTTTATTTCAAAAGCTTGGCCAAGATTTAATTTGGCTCTATAAGATAATCCTTATTTATATTTTTATAATAACCAAATATTTTTATTAAAAGATCTAAAAATAGTGATTCCAACTATTAAAACTTTATTTATTAATTGTTTATCTTTTAAAATCCCTTTAGGATTTTATTTGATCAAATTGGGTTTTGATGTTTCCAATTGGAATCAAAAAGTTTTTTCTCACCCTAAAAATCATCAATTGTTTATTTTGTTTATTTATTTTTCACATTTCAAAATTTGGAAAATTTTGGGATGTGACAGGGGGTTGCCGGAGTGACAGAAACCTGAACCCCCGTTAGAAAACCTTTGCACAAGGGAGTGTAGGATCTCAGAGTTTAATGTTGTGGTTAGGTTTTTATCTTAATTACTTTCTTGTAGTTGCGGATGCTTGCAAGGGGTTTAATCACAAGTATGTATTAGTCCAAGTAAGGCGGTACATTAGCATAGGTTCACCCACACAACACTTATCCAACCAAAGAATATTAATCAACTATATGAAGCAAAAACACTTGACAGTATTCCCATGTGTCCTCGAGAACGTTTAGTCCTCATAAGTAATACAACCGGCTTGTCCTTTGCTAAGAAAGGATTGGGACACTTGCTGCAATTATGTTTTGTCTTTATTTACTTGCACTTTATTTCTTTGCATTATCAAAAAAACCTAAAAATCCGTTTGCTAAGTATTTACAGAGAATTCCTGATCCAAACCACTAGTCAATACCTTTTCCTCCTCGTTGGGATCGACACTCCTATTTATCGAAAGTACTACGATACACCCCCTATACTTGTGGGTCATCACTCCGCCATGGTGGCTTCTAGGGGGCGACGAAGACGAAGGTGGCAGTGAGTTAGTTTTCTTGTTGTTACCCTCCTGCGACTCCTCGCGTCTGTCGTCGTTGCTTGTCGGACGCGGAGGGTCATGGTGTGACCTACTCTTATGTCCATGATTGGCATCGCGCTACCCGCCATGACGATGCTGCTTCGCGTTGTTGCGAATAACAATGTCGCCCTGAGGGCGTCTAGGCGGAGGCATGCTCGTATGGTGGTGAGCTCTTGGGTCTTCGTGATGTTGGGGGGACCGGGGCGATGGAGACGGGCGACGAGGGTGAGACTTGACTCTGTGGTTGAAGGATATGGGGATAGCGTCCTTCCTGTTGCGTGCGTACCTCCGTCTTAGTTGTGATGACCCTATCTGGGACCCGACATCGTGAGGAGATCTCTCCCTTGGCGGCTTAGGATTGCTAGACTAGCAATATGCTGGATCACACTCAAGCCTCTGAGAGGTGGCCTTTTCCTTCTATTTGACAGCCTTGGCCACAAGGTCATAGACCTGTTCCACAACTGCGGGCAATCTATCCTGCTCCAGCGGGGTCTTGGCGACGGCCAAGTTGAGAATAGGCGTGGGCATGACCTGCCTGCCTTCACTGTCAATGTATGGCTTGGCTTGTGCCGGCTTTGAGGGAGCCCATCCTAGGTTGCGTCCTATGCCAGGGTCGTTGATAACATGAGCTGGAGCTTTCCTAGCATTTTGCTGCTTGAGCAAAGTCTTTTACTCGGCCTCCATGTTTCTAGCTGCTTCGATTGATTTATGCGCTTTGGCCAGATCTCGATCTAGTTTTACGCCTTGCTCCGCGATCGCCTGCGCTTCCTCTAGTAGCTGCTGGCGCTTCTCATCAAGCTGGACTACGTTCCGTATATGGGCCACAGTCATGGGCTCGACAAGCAAATTACCATACATCACTCTATTTACCGGAGTGACTTGGGTGGCCTCAGACGTAGATGCTGGTGGCGGCAGATTTGCGGTGTTGGCATTACTCGGACCGGTGTTGAGTTCCTGCGGTTGTTGCGCTGGGTTAGGCGGAGGAGGCATGGCCTTTGCGCGATCATTGTCGGCAGCATCGGCTGGTCTCTTCCCCTTGTCTAGCGGTTTAGGCGGAGCTTGTCCGGTTTGGTCTTCTTCCATCATGCTCCCAATGGCGATGAACACCTGTCGGTATGTGACAGCCTTGTTGGCCTGCTCCTCACGCTTGATATCCTCCTCCATCTCTTTCATGGCTAAGTCGAGTTCCTCCAGGTTTATATCCATCTACTACGAGTCCATGCTGATGTCGGTGTAGAGCGCGTCCAGAATGGTGTCGGAGGGTGCGGGGGCTTCCTCGATGACAGAGGATGATGCTGAGGCAGCATGTATGTTGACTAGAGGCGGCGGTGGCTATGGAGGTGGTGGCCTGGGTATGGCAGCGAGCTCTGCCTGAGCAGCTGCATTAGCGGCCGTGTAACTGTTGACGGTGCCAATCGTGCTCTCAAAGGTGAGGAGACCCACGGCCTGCTGCTGCGTAGGGTATGTCGGAGAAGTGTACTGCGATCCAGCCCTTCCACGAAGTGATATATAGCATCATCACTGGGGTAGTGTTCTAGGTCGGCCCGTATCCAGAGCCATCTGGCGAGGTAATCACAGGGGTTTTCACTGGGGTAGTGTTCCAGGTCCCCGACTGGAACAATCGAGCAGCGCGTGGGGTTTGTCTTTGCCGAGATCCAAAACTCGTCGGGAGGGACGATCGGAACATTGTCGGAGAAGAGAACACGACCAACGGCTACGGTCTCACTGATTCTCGCGAAGAACTTTGACCTCGCTTGTTGTAGAGTCTAAAGCGCCTCTTTCCCCATGGTGGGCACCAACTGTCGTGGTATTTGACATGGTTATACCCTACGGGTACACGACATTAGCATACCTGGTCCAGCCCAAGGAAGGCTCACGATAATATATGTGGCCCATGAAGATTTTCGGGTGGCCCAAAGCCCATGACACCTTCGGATCCTTGGAGAGAAAGACTAGAATAGATAAAATATTCAAAGGGGAAAACCCTAAACCTGTAACCGACTCCATCTATGCCCGGGACCTGCCTATCTCTATATAAAGGCTAGGAGGGCACGGCGAGGAGGCTCTCTCTCACCTCATCGCATACACACCTCCACGCCAGATTGCATCTGCGCACCCCTGTAACTTTCGGTTCCGCCGTAATCAAGAGCAGACAAGCAGGAGTAGGGTTTTCCCTCCGGGGGCCTGAACCTGGGTAAATCTCGTGTCCCCTGGTTGCTTGTCTGTTAGCCGTTCCGCGATCTCCAGCACCCCCATCTTCTCCAAACCCCAGATCATAACAATAGGCATTGACGAGATTAAACCTCGTCAATTGGCGCCGTCTGTGGGAAACGGGGGCGCTGATTGTGCGATCGTGACGGTCCCGACCAAAGCGATCTACAACTCCTCGGCGATGGAGATTTATCTCCTCTTCGGCGCTTTCAACGTCACCGCCCACTTGCCAGCCACCCTGAAGGACTTCGAGCCCGTAGGCGACGGGCTCGAGATCCTGTTCGGAAGCTTCTGCTTCTAGGTGGGACAAATCGGCACTCTCCGCCTCCCAGAGCGGGTGCCTCTGCCATCGATCAGGCCCGCCTCGTGGGCCCCGCATCCCAACGTGCTACGCATTACAACATCGACAGATGAGTCATACGACAGCAGCAACTGCAACTCTGATCTGTGCGATCCCCCGTCGGATGAAGGGACCTACAGTTCCGGATCCGAAAGTTGCGGTAGCAGCGACCCGACCTACGGACGCTACCAATGCGCCGTGGTCATCCAAATTGATGTGGACCAACAACCACCAGGTTCGGGAGCCCACATACCGCCGCCTAACCCACAAGGTAGAAACGGCGAAAAACAGGAGGCAACCATCCCCCCTCCCCCCTCCCAACGAGGACGACCCAAACGCCAGTCGAATAATCCACCTCATCAAGGAAGGATGGAACCAGACACGCGAAGCTGTGGCGGGCAACAAGACCCTGCCTGTGGGTGCCTCACGGGACCTACTGATGGCATACCACCTGCTCCTCATCGAAGAGCACAAAAAGTAGGTGAAGATGCAAGAGGTACTCGACAAACGCAAGCAAGCGGCCTCAGAGTCTAGCGCGAGGCGAGCTGAGCTCTCCACCGTTGGCGGCTCCAGCTCGCACAGCAACAATGCCAACAAGCATCGCTCTCGCGTAGAGAACATGGATCCCGCTGCACGTCGTGAGGTGACCCGAACCCTCAACACGTCCTTCATGGAGATGGACGCCAACAGCAACGTCACCCCGAAGACGTCGCAAGATGCAATCATGGCAGCCACCACATATCTTGCGTCCCATCCACCTCCGGTGGGGGACTGGAAGAGGGCCATGCACAATTCCGCACTAGCCGAACTCGGGCTCGTTGGAGCTGCGCTCCATGAGGAAGCTCCTGCGAAGCCAAAAAGAAAGCTCCTTTCAGATTCAACCATAGTCCTACACCCTCATCCGACAAGGAGGAACACGACCTACCTCGACGAATCAAGAGTCCACGACGTCGCAGCCGCGGCTACGACGCTCGAAGCGACCTCGCTCAGCGCAAGATCGGCAAGGCACGCGCTAAGTGCGTGTTCTCATCCGAATCCGAAGAGGATGACGATGAAGGAGAACTCTGCGGAGCTTGATGCTTCAACAGATCTGTTCGGCGGACACGGATGCCGAGAAACTTCAAGCTTCCTTCGGACACTCCGAAGTTCGATGGCACGCAGGACCATAAGGCGTGGCTCAGCGACCACCTGTCGTCCGTCAAGTTGCACAGAGGAAACAAAAACACCGCCCTGGAATGCCTTCAGCTGCAGCTAACAGGCGCATCCCGGATCTGGCGCAGCAGCTTATCCTCGGGATCCATCCGAAGCTGGGAGGAACTAGCGTACAGTTTCATCCGAAACTTCAAGGGTACCAGCAAGAGGCCAGCCTTGATCGAAGAGCTGTAGGCCTGCACACAATGAATGGGTGAATCCATTCGCTCGTACATACTATGCTGGTCCAACATCAAGAACTCCACATCACACATCTCTAAGGAGAGAACAATCGACGCCTTCAAAGATTGCGTCAAACGCCAGGACTTCAAGGAAGAACTTGGGCGCGTTAAGCCCAAGACACTCGACCACCTCATAGACATCACCAACAGGTGGGCAGATGGCGAGGACTCTGTCCACCGAGCACACTCGGATGAGGAGGACGATTGGCCGCTGACGCGAGCGCCGTAGCAAACGAATATCACGCGTCTACGATGATCGCGACGGACCCGACATGGTCGCGGCTGGCTACACCGACCGCCGCAACGAAAGCAACCGCAGCAGCGGCGGATACCGTGGAAACAACTTCTGCGATGGAGGGCGCCCAATGCAAACGTGGCAACACCGCGGCCGCGGCGACGAGCCCTCGGCATACGACAAGTTGTTGGTCCCATGCACCATCCACTTCTACATCGACAAGAAGGATGGAAAAACGAAGGCCAACCATATGCTCAAGGACTGCCGCGAGTTCTAGAAACTCAGAGAGAGCCTGTCCCAACTGAGACAGCAGGTCCCGAACAATGGGTTCGGACACGCGCCCGCACCAGGCGGCATCGCCCATGGAGCTCCTCCGCCACCACCCGTGGGACCTTCAAATCACCCGGTCGCACCCATACAAAACAACGGCGTAAACGGCTACCCTGCACCGAAAGGGTCACAGATGATCCAAAAGGGGCGCCCAACAAACATGGCACAAAAGAAGATCACCCGCCAAGTCAGCTTGGCTGTGACCGCTCCACCCGCCATCCCTGAGTACCTCAGCGGTTTGGAGTCCTGCATCACATTCAGCTGATCGGATCACCCCCGCCAAATCCCTCGACAAGGTCATGCTGCCCTGGTGATCGAGGCGTAGATCAGAGGATTCGAGATGAGCCGCGTCTTCATGGATGGCGGCAGCGGCATCAGTCTGATGTTCGCTAGCACCTTAGCGGCAATGCGGATCTCGTTGTGCAGCCTGGAACAATCCGACACAACATTCCACGACATTGTCCTAGGGAAGGGCATATTTCCCCTGGGAAAGATATGGCTCGACGTCATCTTCGGTAAGCCCGACAACTTTCGGTGCGAACGACTCGAGTTCGAAGTGGTGGACTGGCCATCACAATACCACGCCATCCTCGGGTGCGTGGCATTCGCATGGTTCCTGGCAGTACCGTACTATGTGTACCTGCTACTCAAGATGCCAGGACCTAGGGGCGTCATCATGGTCCACGGGAGCTTCACCTGGTCCTACCACTGCGACAGGGACTTCAACAGAATCTCCCAGTCATTCGGCATGCAGGAGGAGCTCACAAGGCTCCGAGAGGTGACAGACAACAGGGCACCCCCAGTCTTGAGGCAAAATGCACCTGACATGTTGTTCGACTCAACAGTCAACACGAAGAAGGTGCAGGTCCACCCGACGGATGCCTCCAAGACGGCGCTGATCGCCAATAACCTCAGCCCCGCATAGGAAGGCGCGCTCGTCGAATTCCTCCGTGAGCGCTGCGAAATTTTTGCCTAGTGTCCTACGGACATGCCAGGAGTTCCCAGGGAATTCGCCGAGCACGCACTCAATGTGTTCCCAGATGCCAAGCCCGTCAAACAGTCCATCCGACTATTGTCCGAGCCACGGGCCAAAGCCATCGGAGTCAAAGTCAATAGACTGCTTGACGCTAATTTCAGCAGGGAGATCAAGGAAAGCGAGTGGCTGGCCAACACTATGATGGTCCCTAAAAAGGACACGGACATCCTGTGGATGTGCGTGGACTTCACATCGCTGAAAAAGTACTGCCCGAAGGATCACTTCCCTCTCCCTTGGATCGATCAGATTATCGATTCGACTGCAGGATGCGAGAAACTCTCCTTCCTCGACCCCTACTCAGGCTACAATCATATTCGACTGAAGGTCGAAGACCAGGAGAAAACGGCGTTCATCACGCCGTTCAGAGTATTCTGCTACAACACAATGCCCTTCGGGCTGAAGAACGCAGGTGCCATGTACTAGCGGTGCATGCAGGCATGCTTGAAGAGCCAGATCGGCCAAAATATACAGGTCTATGTCGATGACATAGTAGTCAAAACAAGGGAGGCCAAGACATTGATCGACGATCTCCGTGAGACGTTCGACAACCTTGATTACTACAAGATCAAGCTGAACCCAGAAAAGTGCGCCTTTGGCGTCCCATCTGGCCAACTTCTTGGCTACTTCATCTCCCAGCGAGGGATTGAGGCGAACCCGAAGAAAATCCGGGCCATACTGGCCATGGAGAAACCGAAGAACCTCAAAGGTGTCCAGCAACTCGCGGGACGCATCGCGGCGCTGAGCAGATTCATCAGCCGCATGGGTGAAAAGGCCCTGCCTTTCTATCAGCTGCTACGCAAAGCAGACAAATTCGAGTGGACACCTGAAGAGGACAATGCATTCGAAGATCTGAAGCAGCTGCTCTCCACCTCGCCCGTCCTGGTCACACCAAAGGAACGCGAGCCTCTCCTTCTATAAATAGCAGCCACAAATCCGGTGGTAAGCACTGTGCTCGTGGTCGAACGACCCGAAGATGGCAAGACTAATGGGGTCCAACGCCCAATCTACTACCTCAGCGAGGTATTGACGCCAACAAAACAGAGGTACCCTCACTACCAGAAACTCGCCTACAGCTTGTTCATGACGGCTCGTCGGCTGAGCCACTACTTCCAGGAGCATAAAGTGATGGTCGTCAACGAGGCACCTCTGAACAGCATCCTGGACAACCAGGAAGCCACAGGACGCGTGGCCCTGTGGGGCATCGAGCTGTCCCCTCTAGACATAGTCTATGAGAAGCGCCATGCGATTAAGTCTCAGGTCCTACCGGACTTCCTCGTCCACTGGATGGAGCTACAGCTACCGGACACCCCGGATATGACACAGTCATGGATGATGCACTTCGATGGCTCCAAGCGCGAGGCTGGAGCAGGAGCCGGGGTCATACTGACATCCCCGCAGGGCGACAATATGAAGTACGTCCTTCGGATGAAATTTTGAGCTTCCAACAACGAAGCCGAATACGAGGCCCTCATCCGTGGCATGAGGATGGCCAAGATCTGCGGCGCAACGCGCCTAGTCATCTATGGCGATTCGAACCTCATCATCCAACAGACGATGAACGAGTGTGATGCACACGCCGCCAACATGATCGCGTATCGCGCGCTCTACAACTCACTCAAAGGAGACTTCGACGGTTGTGAGCTTCGACACGTTGGAAGAGAAAGCAACGAAGAAGTCGATAGGATCGCCAATATCAGCTCCACCTGTGCACGGGTGCCACCAGGTGTGTTCCTCGAACAAATCTGCATGCCATCCATCAATAGTAAATTCCCCAAGTTTCACCCGAAGAGGTAGAGCACTCGGGGTCTGCGCTACCCGAAGAACAGGAAGGACCCGAAAAACTCGACACGGAAGTCGTGTTGGTCAACCTAATGCAGGTCATGGCAACCGAGGAAACATGGACGCAGCCGTACCTATGGTACCTGATAAACAGGGAACTGCCTGATGACCCGACAGATGCCCGGCACATATCTCGCCGGTCCAAGGCCTTCACCATCATCAATGGTGAGTTGTACAAGCGTAGCATTTTGGGTGTACTCTAAAGGTGCGTCACCATCGGTGACGACAAAACCATCCTCCAAGACATCCACGAGGGCATATGCGGCCATCACGCGGGCAGCCGCGCCCTCGTCGCCAAAGCTCTACGAGCTGGGTTCTACTGTCCAGCGGCCATGAACGACGCCAAGGACATCGTCCGAAGGTTCAACGGGTGCTAGAGGTTCGCAGACAAACCGCACGCACCAGGATCGGAGCTCAGGCCCATACTCTTGGCCTGGCCCTTCGCCCAATGGGGCCTCGACATGATCGGCAAACTTCCCAAGTCCTCGAAAGGAGGCCACGTCTACCTCCTGGTCGCAGTCGACAAGTTCACCAAGTGGATCGAAGCCATGCCCGTTACCGACCAAAAGGGTAAAACGGCCGTGAAGTTCTTCGAATCCATAGTCTACAGGTTCGGCGTGCCAAACAACATCATCACGGACAACGGGTCGAACTTCATCTCCAAAAAAATTCAGGACTTCTGCGAAGGCCTCGGGATCAACATATCATATGCCTTTGTGGCACACCCGCAAACCAACGGGCAGGTCGAAAAATCCAACGGCCACGTAGGCGGCGGCATCAAGAAACGCCTACTGAGACCACTCGAGCGACTCCCTGGAGCATGGGCAGAAGAGCTACCCTCCCTACTATGCAGCCTGCGCACAACACCAAATAGCTCAACTGGCTACACGCCTTTCTTCATGGTGCACGGAGCCAAAGCCGTGTTGCCTGTGAAGCTGAATCGACGGTCGCACTCGAAGACGACATCAACACACTCGACAAGGCACGTGACATCGCCACGGCTCGCTCGGCGGTCTACCAGCAGAGCCTCCGCAACTATCACAGCCGTCGGCTGCGCCCAAGGTCCTTCGTCAAAGGAGACCTCGTCTTACGACTCAAGCAAGAGCGTCCGAAGAAGCTCGAGTCACCCTGGGAAGGACCCTACGTCGTCACCGAAGTCATCCCAGGTGGAGCCTACTGCCTCAAGCACGTGGAGTCTGGAGTCGCATACTCCAACCCATGGAACGTCGCACAATTGCGACGCTTCTACCCCTAGCTATCCCCCTTTACTTTCAATAAGGCTACTCAGTCGAACAATGTACCTCCTCCTTACGATATGAATAAAGCTAAGTGTCTCGCCCGAAAATTTATCTTTTTCTCTCGCATTCCTTTATGCTACAACACACTCGGGGGCTCCCCCTCACCTCACGACTTCGTCGACTGAGGATAACGCATGTACACCTGAGTAGCTGATCACATCAGGCTAACGAAAAGGGCATGCATACCAAGCACCACGTGCTAATACAATGAACCTTTACAACAAAGGGCACAACATGGCCAGTCGAAATACATACAAGTTTTACATCTATATTTTTACAGGAACTACCTATTCTGAAGAATCACCTGCGCACGATGCTCAAATAGATCTACAACTTCTCCGGCATACTGCCTAACAACCGCATCGGGCGCATGTCCCATAGGCCACCATCTGGCCGAGGGGGCGGCCCAGCCACCACAACCGCAAGATTCACGTCAGGGCGATGCATCCGCACGAGGGAAAGGGCGGCCTTCACCCCTGCAACCAACTGGTGCCGCACCAGCTCCTTGACGTGACCCACGTCCCGAAACTTTGCCAGCAAGCCCCAAAGAGTCGGCGACGCTTCATCAAGGGGAAACATGACATACAGAATCGACGCCAGGGAAGTCTTCACCTACCGCAGCACCCGCGACACCTGATGAGCACGATCCTGCACAGTCGCAAGGGCCGTGGCACGGTCGTGGTCCATCCAGAAAAAGCCTCTGGCTTCCATATCCTGCTGGGTCAAGCAGTTGATCTGCACTGCAACGAACTCCTTCTCCTCCCTTGGAACAAGGTTGGAACCTGCAGCAACTACGAAGTAAGATGACCCACAAAACAGGCGCATCCGAAAGTGAGTAGCAGCTCGAAGAAACTTACACTACAGCTGCTTGGCCAACTGCCGCAGCTCCCCCATCAGATATTCCTCTCTGGCGGTACCTCGCTCCGCCTTCGACTTCCAAACGTCCACATGGCCTCGGATGCCAAGTAACTCCTTCTCAAGACTGCGGACGTGATCACGAAGAAAAACAAGCTGCGACGCATCATCCAAGGATGGTCGCGGCTGCGGAGCAGACAAAGTATCGACGGGGTCCTCACCCGAAGGTCCCTAAAGGAAAACAAACAAGGATATGAATGACACATGATTGAGCAACATCTCGAAAGCTCATTATATACAACAAAACTCCACTGCGTGGCACAGGAAATTGTTCATCAAGATATTACAACGAAATTAGAGGACAACTATCCTACAAAGACAAAGCCTAAGCAGCTGCATCCTGAGTAGCTTCGGAACCAAAGTGCCTGCTCTTGACCTCCTCCTGCTGCTTTGCCTCATACTCCGCCAGAAGGTCAATAAGCTTCGGCCCATAGCGCTTACAGCAAGCAACGTAGAGAGCGAAGGCTACCTCGGAACCGTCGGGAGCCGTTGGCATCTGGGAAGTGATCTGGTGAAGATCCAGCTCTGCCCCGGACGCCATGGCCATGGCCAGGCCCATGGAGGCGTCGATGCCCTTTTTCTTGAGCTTGTAGGCTGTAGGCGCATCCGCGGACAACGCATCTGGCAAGGAATCGACATCCTCAAGGGCAGCGCCCTTGGGAACGCGCTCCTTGTAGAAGCGCCCGAGGATCTCCTTGGCCTTAGCAAGGGGGCCAACCGCAGTATTGCAGCAGTCTTCGACCGCCGCAACGGCATCATCCAGAGCACTACCATGCTCCAGGGCACTGCGAGTGAACTCAATGCCTGCGGCATCTAGAGAAGAAGAAAGGAACAGTAAGAACCGAATAAAGGCACAGGAACGCAGCAGCCGAAAAAACCAAAGAAAGGCAAAAATACTCACTAGAGACAGCCTTGGCAGCAGCAAATAGTTTTTCGGCCACCTCCTTCTCGCGCGCAGCCATAGCGGTGACGAGCTGCTCCTCGCGATCTGTGGCCTCCCGCTATAGGCGCTCCTTGGCAGCCGTGGCATCAGCCAACTCCTGTTCGAGGCGCTCCTTCGCCCCAACGGCATCCTCATCTTTCTTCTCCGCTCGCCCAAGGCTCTTTTTGAGAGCATCAAGCTCGCGAAGGGCAGTATTATTCTCATCTGCAAAAGCAACAAAAACATATTCTCATCTTCGACTCCCCTACTGCCTCCTGAGTGGCATTGCTAAAAGATCACTCAGAGGAGTGGTTGCAAAGGAAAACACCAGTCAAAGGCAAGAAGACAAGAAGAAAAGAAGACAAGAAAAGTAGCAAAAGGCATCTGAAGGCACTTACGAGTCCATGTCGCTCAAGTCAAAAACAGGCAGGGCCCTCTTGCCTCTCTTATCTTCCTTCTTCCTCTTTGCCGGCGGCTGCGGCGCTACAGCCCGCACAGGAACGACCAGGATGGGAGAGGAAGAAGCACCGTCACCTCCACTATGGCGGACAAGGAATGGCGGGTCCCTAGGCATTGGCAGAGTCGAGGCATCCGAATATTCGCTCGAGCTCTGTGCCCTCATTTGGGTCTGCCCCTTGCTCGCCTCGGGAGCCTCCTCAATGGGCGACTGCGCTGGCGGAAGATCAGACTCGGAGTCCACGACTTCGTTGTCCGGCGCATCCGGAAACCGTTCAGGTAGGGGAGGCACCATGCCAGGTACCTTGAACTCCTACACAATGAATACAAACTTTCAGAGAAGAAAATTACAAGGAAACACACTCGAAAAAAGCGCTACACGCACTTCGCAGATCTACACCTGCGGAACCGGTCGAGAAGCACTGAACGGGTCCGCGATTTCCCCGGAATGTCCTCGTCGGTTTTGAACTTAAGCAACGGCCGAAGAACTCTGTCGAGGTCCCCCTTGGAGAGCTCCTCAACCACAACTCTCGTTGGGTCGTGAAGGCCAGAATAAAGGAACATCGGATGCGCCCTAGCCTGCAGTGGCTGCACCCGACGTTTGAGGAAGGTGCGGATGATATCCACACCGTTCACCTCCTTCTCCGGAACCACCTGGAGGTCCTCCACCCAACGATAGAGCTCCTCTATCTCCTCCACCTCACCCTCCAAGATATGATTTTTCCAGGATCTCTTCTTCAAGATCTCCTGGGTGGTGTCGAAAGGGGCAAGGCCGAAATTTTGCCCGTCCACTATGGAGTTGCGGATATAAAACCACTACCTCCGCCAGTATTGGACGGACTCAGACATAGAAAAAGAAAAGAAAATAAAAGTTTATCGAAGGTAAATGACGCAGCCGCCGATCGGATAAACTCTGTCGGAGCCGGACTGCCTCTTCACGGAATAGAGCTTCTAAAAAGGGACAAAGTGCGGCTCGATACCGAGACAGCACTCGCAAAAAGTGATGAAGCAGGTGATGTGGAGAAGAGAATTGGGCAAGAGATGGTGGAGTTGAATACCATAGAAGAACAACAGTCCACGGAGAAAATCATGGACTAGGAGCGAGAGACCCCGAAGAACAAAGGCAATGAACATGACCCGAAACCCTACGGGTGGATGGGGAATTACCTCGTCGCCGAGGATCTTGATGGCCTCCTTGTCCTATGGGATTAAACCCGCCTCATGAAGCTTGCACAGGTCACCCTCATGTGTCTCCGTGCGCCGCCACTCACCATCAATGACACGAGCGGCGGCGGTACCTTTCCTGCCGCCAGCAGTAGAACTGGTGCCCGCTCCGGTGGAGGACTTCTTCGATTTACCCATCGCAGCGCGACGACGGCGGCGGTGCGAGCGAAGAAAAGAAGAAGGGAATGATCGGAGAACTTCCAGTGCGCGGCGAGAAAAGCTCAAGAAAATGGAAGCAGTAGGAAGCAAATGGCTACGGTGAAAAACAAACCACAGTTTTTCCCCACAGTTATAAGGACGAATACGATGAACATGGACCGTTCATCTGTAATCCCTAACGTTAGAATCAAATCCACCGTCCACATGTCAGCATAGCAGCGAACCGTTGCTCACACGCCGTCCAGCATGCATGGAAATCGAGGAGAAGCCGCAATTCTCACCACGTCACGCATGAACAGTCAACTCCAAGTCAGAAAGTGGGACCCACGTTCGTCCAGTCACGTCACCCCTGGCGCCACAGACGATTGAGGTCACCGATCGTCAGCACAGACGTCATCAAAACCACACTAGCAAACGGTTACAAATCTTCGGCTAAACAGCTAAAGTACTCACTCGACTCTACGATTCGAGCAACTACTCGGGGCTACTCCTATCAGGAGCGCCGGCCGCGCACCCGAAGCTTGAATAAGGTACTACGCCAATGATCTATTCTTCGAGTCCTACGTCGAGTCTACGACTCCACCATGGACTCGGGGGCTACTCCCATAGGGAGGATTGATTCAAGCATCCGAAAAAATTGTGTCCTATGGACCTGAAGCAAAACAATGGCTGAATTAAAGTCTCTGCTTGAGTCTACGACTCGAACAGACACTCGGGGGCTACTCCCATAGGCAGCGCTGGTCGCGCACCCTATGAATTCTTCGACTGCGATCCTTCGGATCAGAATGCAAAACTTTTTGGCAACTTTGCCCCAACAAACGCTAAGTGAGTAACATCCTCCTTGGCCACCCAAAACACTTCCGTGGTGATAAAAATTCAGATGTTGTATCTATGACACAAAGATAAGACCTACAGATACCATCTGATGGCCTGGTAACGCACCCGACTACGCTCTGCTAGTAAAAAATCGTGCCAACAGGCGAGATGAAAATCCCGATGGACGCGTTGGGTACATCATTTGAAAACTACTGGGATTCGACTCCTGTAAGACCTCAACGGCCTGAGTCGAATTACGCCAGCATTTGTTCCGGGTTCGAGTCTAGGGACTCGAATCTGAAGAAGATCGTGTTGGTTTGTCCTAAGATAGTTAATTGACCCTGATCCGTCAGGAGAGTCAGGCACACGCATCAATAATCCCTACACACTAAAATCATTCCTTTTCCTGATGAACAGAAATAGCCGCACCCGAAAGATTGAAGAGTCCTCAGCCGAATATATGATTCGATTGAACACTCGGGGGCTAATGACATGGTTATACCCTACGGGTACACGACATTAGCATACCTGGTCCATCCCAAGGAAGGCCCACGAGAATATACGCGGCCCATAAAGATTTTCGGGTGGCCCAAAGCCCATGACATCTTTGGATCCTTGGAGAGAAAGACTAGAACAGATAGAATATTCAAAGGGGCAAACCCTAAACCTGTAACCGACTCGATCTATGCTCGGGACCTACCTATCTCTATATAAAGGCTAGAAGGGCACGACGAGGAGGCTCTCTCTCACCTCACCACATACACACCTCCACGCCAGATTGCATCTGTGCACCCTTGTAACTTTCGGTTCCGTCGTAATCAAGAGCAGACAAGCAGGAGTAGGGTTTTCCCTCCAGGGGCCTGAACCTGGGTAAATATCATGTCCCATGGTTTCTTGTCTGTTAGCCGTTCCGCGATCTCCAGCACCCCCATCTTCTCCAAAACCCAAGCTCATAACAATGTGCATTGACGAGATTAAACCTCGTCAGTATTGCTGACGAGTGCACCATGGAGGGGTCCTCACAAAGCGTGTTTAGAGACGTGGGGTAAGGAGGAAGGTTGGCGGGTACGAGGCGACACAGCTTACCCAGGTTCAGATCCCACGACGATGGTGGAATCCTACTCCTGCTATAAATCACTATAACGGCAATACGCTGGGTCACAGGGATCGGTTCGCTGTGTGCGAGTTATGTTGTTACGTCTGACTGTTGATGCCCTAAAGGATCCTCTAAGTCCGGCTTATATAATCTCCAGATCCTAGGGTTACAGGGAAATTCCTAGCCGGCCAGGTTACAGAGTCCTACATGGCATACAACTAGTATAACGTGTCTTGCACTCCAAGGCTCCGGGTACACCAATGACTCCACCATAGCCTTCCTTCATCCGGCATGGGCCTCACTTCTGGATCCATCTAACTAGGCTACCCAGCAGGCCATAGGCCTTGATACCAACTATGGGCCACCCGTGTTATCCGGATTAGAGACATGCAATGGTGATACCCATTTAGCATATCCCTAACAGGGTCGCGGGAGGCGATGCAACCTGCGGGTCACAGGCGTCGAAGTAGTGGTTCATAGGAGCCGAAGAAGTCGAAGATCATGGTGGATGGGGCCTTCACGATTGCACAATCAGCATCCCCAGATCCTATAGACTGCGCCAATTGACGAGGGTTCGACTCGTCAATGCCCATTGTTATGGACTTGGGTTTTGGAGAAGGAGGGGAAGTTGGAGATCGCGATACAGCTAACATATTTGCAACAAGGGGACACGAGGTTTACCCAGGTTCACGCCCCTAGAGGTAAAACCCTATTCTTTCTCGTCTGTTCTTGATTGATGGCAATGCCTATGATTACAAGGGTGAACAAATGCAATTTTGCGTGAGGTGTGTTCTAGGTAAGGTGAGTTCTAGATCTATAGATCTATTGTGGTGGTGGATATCGTAGATCTTTCTATTGGGGGGTTTATGGCATGCCCTCCTCGTTTTACCCTCCTAGCCTTTATATATGGGGAGGCTATGTCTCAGGTACCAATACGAGTAGGTTACAAGTTGTATTCAAACTCTAGGCTTGATCTTTCCTTGTCTTGTGTGCTTGGGACTCCATGTCCATATGGGCTTGGTACCATATGAACCGTCATGAGCATCATGGACCTTGGCAGGTCGTCGAGTGGGCCATCCATTGAGCTACACCAGGTAGGCTAATAGTAGGTACCCGTAGGGCATACCCATGTCACCAGTCATGTCATAAGGTTGTCATGGGAATATATCTCTATTAGCTTTGAGGAACTCGACGATCACACATTCCTATGCAAGGTCTAAACCTACCCCTATGTTGGTCTCCTAGGAGGGATCATCTTCCTTCAGTGGCGTCGTCTTCGTCTCTTCTGATGCCTTGAACTGCAGACTCGGCTTCAGCACCTCGTTCATTGTAGCCGGTATCTCGGAGGGGTCGGTGTTTTTCTCGATCTCCTGGTACTCTTAGACGTGCAGCAAGGATTCAACAAAGGCAACAGATCCTTCTTCCCAATCTCGTGCTTTCTTCGGTTTCCTCGGATGGTGATGACGTCGTTGGGACCCGGAAGTTTCATCATGTTGTAGATGTAGCAGGGACGATCCATGAACGCCCAGTAAGCCGGACACCTGAAGATGGCGTGTTATGCACTTTTGAATGGTACCACCTCAAAGGAGAGTGTCTCGATCCGGTAGTTCTGTGGAGTACCGAATGTTACGTCCAGTGTGGTCTCACCCGGTGAATTTGCATGTCTCCCTAGTATAATGCGATAGAAAATCACATTGCTGTGGTTTAGCTGGCTCTCATGAATCTTCATGCGGTGTAGCGTTTCGATATAGAGAATATTGATGATGCTGCTGCCATCCATGAGGGTTTTAGTGTACTCATATCCATAATGAGAGGATTGACGACCAAAGGGTATTTTCCCCGATGATGAGCTTTCTTTGGGTGATCGCTTTGGTCAAAGGTGACGGTTACTTCCGACCAATCCAAGAATTGGGGGACAGCCGGAACCGTGGCATTAAGCTCATGGAGAACCGCTTTTTGGGCCTTAGTCGGCTGAGTTCCAAGGAAGTAGATATAAGTGTCTTTATTTGTAGGATAATCCTTCTTTCCATCCGACTTGGGTTGTGCGGCTTTTGCTTCTTCCATGTCAGAATCTTCCTTGGCCTCCTTGAATTTCTTAGATTTTTTCTTTCCTTCTCGTCACTTGGCCCTGTAGCCAGCGGATTCATCTCTCTTGATGTCATCATTGAAGCGACACTCACCGTTGGTGTGGGAAGAACCCATGTTCCCATCCGGGTGATGTACACAAGGGTTATTGGCAATATTGACCAAGGAACAGGTTTTTCCGGGATGTTATTTGCCTCTACCCTGGACTAGGGAAGTTCCGCTGCCTTGTTCCCGACCGCCTCCACGCCCTGCTCGTCCTCCGGATCTGAATGTTATGTTGAAAGCTGCATTTTCTGGATTTGGTTTATCTTTTAAGGTATTCTTGCGCTTCTGGTTTTGCTGCTGCTTCGGTTGCTTGGCCAACTATGGTACATCCAGAACATTTAGCAGTCCTTCTAAATCATCATCGGCATTTGCATACTTGCTTGTTGTTTCTATCATTTATCCCAAGTCGGTAAATTGTTGCACTTTAGACAATGACATAATAATCCGATTGAAAGCCCTGCGATGAAAGCTTTGATCGCGGTTTGGTCGCTTACTCCTTCGCAAGAGTTCTTCGTGAGAATCCATCGTACGAGATAGTCTCGACAAGTTTCTTCGGGTTTTTTGGTGCAACGCTGCAAGTCTACGACTATGCAGGGCCTCCTGTATGTACCCTTGAAATTCCAAAAGAATGCACTTTGCATATAATACTAGTTGTTTATCGAGTTCTCTGGCAACTCATTGAGCCATGGTCAATCCTCCTCAACATGAGTGGGAGATATGGAACTGCGACCAAGTTGTTTCCTCCTTTGACGATGCAGCAGGCCTGGAAGAAGTCCTGAATCCAAGTATCTGGTCGGGCCACACCGTCAAATTTGCTTTGAAATGCCAAAGTCAACCAGAAACTTTGTCTTGCGGATGCATGGGCCGAAGCATTTGGGTCCGACATATACGTCTTTCTTCTCATAGAGCCTTGCTTCGATGTTAGATTCAATGCGGTGAAGGGAATATGCCCTGAGAGGCAATAATAAAGTGTTTATTATGTGTATTCCAAGTATATGATAGATGTTTATTTTGCATTCTATAATTGTATTCATACAGAAACATTAATACATGTGTGTTTAATAAACAAACAGAAAGTTCCTAGTTATGCCTCTCTCATAAACTAGCTCTTTGATTAACAAGATGATCAAAGTTTCCTGATCATAGACATTGGATGTTGTTAATAACGAGATCACAACATTAGTGTAATGGTGTGATGAACATTCATCCGAAGTATAGCATTACGATCAAAGTCATTGAGTTTATATTTCTATAACAACTTACGAAGTGATCCTAATCCTTAGACCATGAGATCATGTCAATCACTAACACCAGAAGAGTTTCTTGATAACATCAAACATCACACCGTAACTGGGTGATTATAAAGATGGATTCAGAACTACTAAAGTGTTATGTTGAGGCCCATGGATCGAGAGTGGAATTTGTTCATCCCGATGACGGATAGATATACTCTGGGCCCTCTCGGTGATATCACACTGGTTAGCTTGCAAGCAAGTGATTTGATCACTAGAATGTTATATCACGGGAACAAGAAAAGAGTGCATGTCAGTAACGAGATCAAACTAGGTATTGAGATACCGATGATCGAATCTCGGACATGTAATATATCGTGAAACAAAGGGATTAAGATACTAGCGTAAAAGGTTCCGACGATCACAGGAAAGTCATCGTTGAATGTGTGGGAGTCGGTATGGGTCTCCAGATCCCGCTTCTGATTATTGATCGGAGAAGGGTCTCGATCATGTTTGCATTATTCGCGAACCGTAGGGTGGAACACTTAAGAGACACCAACATCCAAATGGAGCAAAAGTTTCATGCCGGAAAGAATAACAAGCGCGGGAATTTATTTCACTATATACCGAAACAGGTTTTCGTGTGAAATTGCAGAAAGTGTTTTTGCATGTGAAATGAAATACTAGCAAGGGGTTATATGTGAATGTTTGTCATTAAAGTAATTGACACAATTCTGAATAAATAAAAGGAGTTTTATTTAATGAGAGTTTCCATTAAATTTGGTGGAAATTTAATGGGAGTTTGAGTGGGATTTTGAGTGGAGGGAATTGAAAGGATTTTGTGAGTGGAGTGTCCACCCACATGAATGAAGGAGGGGAGGGGGCAGCCCCCATGGCTGGCGGCCACCCCTTGGGTGCCCCCCTCCTCCTATAAAAGGCACCCCCTCTCCTCTCTCTCTCTCTCACTCACACCTCCTCGTGAAGGATCTCTCTCCCCCTCTAGAATTTATCCCCCATGGTCTCGGACTAGCAAGATACATGTTCCCGGTGGCTATTCGGCAAGAAAGAGTTGTTTCTTATGCTGCATCACTGGAGCGAGGAGGCGGAGGTTGCTCGGTGTCTTGTACGTGTGTGCGAGCACGGATGCGCTGCTGTTTTGCGGCGCTAGGACTTCCTCTCGATCTTGAGATCGGCAAGAGATCGTCTACATCAACCACGAGTTTAACTCGTTAAGATTTGTCGGTCTTCAAGGGTATGTTCTCTATGGATATACATCCGCCCGTTGTTTTTATCTAGTAGATAGATCTTGGTACATAGTTGTTCCCATCGTAGAAATTTTTTGTTTTGTATGCTGTGAACCCTACAGTGGTATCAGAGCAGGATCTATGCGTAGATGCTTTACACGGGTAGTACACATATGAGTATGTGGGTGATGATGATCATGCTGTTGCTTCTTATTTGTATTTTGGATATTGTAGGCATAGTGGGATGAAACGGCTCATACAAACTTTACATGTCCTCGCACATGAGACCTGTTCCATGCTTGACATGCAACTAGTTTGCATAAGTGGCTAGCGGGTGTCTGTCTCTCCTACTATAGTCAATATCTAATTTGCAACGAGTTGTCAACAATTTGGTTATCCTCGTTGTGGTTCATGTTCATAGGTAAGAACGGTTCTATCTTCGAAAGCCTTAAGCCACGTAAAACTTGCAATGGATAAATTAGAGGCGTCTAGTTTAGATTATTGCTGGGCTAGTGTTATGATATAGTGATGTTGTAAGTAGAAGTATGAGATGATACTCTTACAACACACATAACGTGTAAGTTCCATAGACCTTGGCCTTACACATAAAGGTATGATAGTGATCATAACACGGTGCACATGATAGATATCATATGCAGGAATCATATCATTTCACTAATAAACATGTGATGTTTGATAGCATCTTATATTGCTAGTTTAGCATTTTATTACCATAATAAGATGATCCCTCATTTAAATATCAAGAAAATAATGTGTTGTTCCTTTAGTATGCATTGATTATGTTTTCGTCGCTCCAAGACGTCACGTGATGATCGGGTGTTCTTGGATCCACGACCATATTTCGGGTGTAAGACAGTTACACATGCGAATACTAAGGTTCTAACTTGGCAAGCCTAGCATGTACAGACATGGCCTCGGAACACGGACCGAAAGGTTAAGCATGAGTCATATAGTAGATATGATGCCCATTTGATGCTCGCCTTTGAAGCTACACCGACTCACGTGATGATCGGACTTGGTGTAGTGGATTTGGTTCATGTAATCACCAAAAAGGCACGAGGGATGTCATTTTTTAGTGGGAGTTCATTCGTAATGTGGATTAGTTGAACTCAATCTATCATAAACTTAGTCTAAACTTTACAAATTCTGTTGTAGATGGCACCATCTGCTTTTAATTTCAATGTGTTCATGGAGAAAGAGAAACTTACAACGAACGGTAGCAACTTTATCGAATGGGCCATGAATTTTAGGATTCTCCTCTCTGCTGCACAAAAGCAATATGTGTTAGAAGCGCCGCTAGGACCCCCACCTTTCGATGATGCCCCTGACGAGGAGAAGAATATCTATCAAACTCGTCAGGAGGACCACAACTTAGTTCATTGCGGCATATTGTATGGGCTAGAGCCAGAACTTCAAAAGCGTTTCGAAAACGGCAATGCATTTGATACAATGGGTGAGTTGAAAATGATTTTCGACACACATGCTACTGTAGAGAGCTACAATGATTCAGAAAAGTTCTTTACTTGCATGATGGAAGAGCATAGCTCCGTAAGTGAGCATGTACTCAACATGTGGGGTTACGCCGATAAGCTTGTGTCCTTGGGAATATCGATTCCCATTGACTTAGGCATCCATCGTGTTCTGCAGTCTCTGCCACCTAGCTATAAGAGCTTTGTGATGAACTATAATATGCAAGGCATGAAGAAGTCTCTCCCCGAGCTTCTGTCAATGCTTAAAACTGCAGAAGTGGAGATCAAGAAAGAACATCCAGTGTTGATGATCAATAAGAACACTGGTTTCAAGAAAGACAAGAAAGGAAAAAAGAGGGAAGTAAGGGCAGCAAGTCGGTTGTCATGCCTAAAAAGAAATCCCGAGTTGGACCTAAGTCTCATACCGAGTTCTACTATTGTAAGGGGACTGGCCACTGGAAGCGCAACTGCCCCAAGTATTTGGCAGACAAGAAGGCCGGCCAGGCAAACAAAGGTATATATGATATACATGTTATTGATGTGTACTTGAATAGTGATCGCAGTAGCACCTGGGTATTTGATACTGGTTCAGTTGCTAATATTTGTAACTCGAATCAGGGGCTGCGGAACAAGCGACCGCTAGCAAGGGGTGAGGTCAAGATGTGTGTCGTCAATGGATCAAGCGTTGATGTGACTGCCGTCGGAACGCTTCCTCTCCACTTGCCATCGGGATTAGTAATAAACTTGAATAATTCTTATCTGGTGCTAGCACTCAACATGAACATTGTATCTGTGGCACCCCGGATTTACGGTCCGAAAATACCCGTTATGCATATAATTCACGTTCCCATGATCAGTGAGCCGTGAGCATAACCGACAAGTATCATTACATCATCCATATATTAACGAGTACAACACTTACAAGGAGGCCTTTATGGCGATTACAACACAAGTAGCAGAAGTCTTTAGCGCAGAGCCCGTGCCTTAACCTATAGGCAACTGACCGGGAAGACGGCCTACCTCGCATAGACGTCAGCACCTTCGTCGCTTTTTATCATCTGCAATCTGGCCAAGTAAATATCCAGGGACAACGCCGGTGAGTACTTTGAATGTACTCACAAGACCACCAAGGCAAGGTAACAAGGATAATGCATATTGTTGGCTGTGGCGAGAGAGCTCTATACTATAGTTGTTTTTGAAAGACCTACATTGGCATCTCTATATATTTGTTAAAAAAAGAGTTTTTGTAGAATATGCCTCTTTTTAGAAAACTTGGACATCTCCACATCCTTGTTAAAAAGATTTAAAACAGGTTTAGTAGTAAAACCCCTTTTGAAACGTCTTCGACCATCACTGGTCAAAACCAACTTATTCTTTATCTTTCCTAGTGACCAAGTCACATCCTTTTCATTCATCTCAACATATCTCCCGGTACTCATAGCATTCACCTTTCCAATCTTCCTTGACCGTGGACACAGCTATTCGAATAGATTGGACTCTGCAGAGTTTGTGCACTTTACCCACAGGAATCAATACATCCGCCGGGATACAACCACGGCCTTCTACATACTATAGACAGGGGTCCAGATAATCGAACCTAACCTTTCATTTGTTGTCCCTAGGTACTTTCCCTATGGTTGCTTAGTTCCCCCGGGACGTGTACCTGACTTCCCAAGTCCGAATCTCCCTTCCTGTGCATCTTTTATGCACTTCCTTCCATACTGCCTTAACCTGGTACCGTCCACGGGAGATCCATAGTTTCAGCCGACTCCGAGGAGTTAAATGGAACCTCTTCGGGCACGACGACCCCCTAAGTGGAAAGGAACTGGCTTCCGGGGCCTCGAACCCCTTTCTACGCGTTATGGCGTAGCCCATACTAAGGAGGACAAACTATGAGCTAGCCCTGAGTCCCATCCAGGGTAATGTGATTGCACTGGTAAAATTGTTCCGATAAAATACTCAAGTACCCCTTTCCTTCTTCCTTTCCTTATTCGACTTTATCTTTATCATCCTCATACCTCCTTTAGTAAAAACTCCACTCAGAACGATGCCTCTTTCCAAGGGTTTTATTTTGAAAACTTTGTAGTAGGGTAAAACCCAAAATAGTTTTATCTTTGAAATCATGAGGGTTCCAAGAGGGAAGATGCTAATCATCTTAGCCTCAATCTAAAGGGTTAAGGATAGGTGCAAATGGGGTAGGTATCCTAATGGACATCCATCCATAACTTGGAGGAGCCTAGTTACTCACGTTTGTTTATTTGAATAAACCATGTCTGTGATCATGCAATTTATAAACGAGATATAAAACAGTTGATAAACAGAAATGGGTTAATACAGGAGTCGAGGAGTGGTGGCTTGCCTGTGACCAGCGAGAAGTCCATTGACGATGTTTGATAACCAGAAAGCCAACAGTAACAATAATAAGATAACCCCGATGCTTCCTTCTTCTCGGTGTCACACAATGGCAACTGTCGCCGTTATCGAGCATACATGCAAACAAACAATACATCAATCAATACAAGCATACAAACATAAAACCATACAGCAAGCTAAGGATAACTAGATGATAAACATCAGTAGGATGTTGGAGGTTGGATTTGATTGGATTAGAAGAAGATTTTGAGACATTAGGAAGAGAACCCCTTGGGATTACAAGTCTAGGAATTACCTAAGGGAGAGGTTTTTGGATCAAGGACTTGCTCTGTATGATACCATTGTGTAAAAATGATACCATCAGAAAGGTATTGATAAAATGAAGTCAACAAAAGTGGTTTCACTATTTTATCAATTTCCCTTGATCTATAATGGATTTTATAGTGATTAAAACTCTAGTTTTAGGAAATAATTCACCAGAACTTCTCTAGAGTTCCAAAAATTATTTACTTGGGTTAAAAGGTTGTATTTGATGGGCTGAACCAATAGGAGTTGGAACCTCCTTAAAAAATTACCATAATGCCCTTGAGAAAATCCCAAAGGCAGAACTGGATGGGATTAGTCTTTTTCATTGGATTTAATTTACAGAAGCTTTTTAGTTGATTCCAAGGACACATGTTAGGTACTGAGAGTACCTTTCTATAGAAATTGTAATCAACCTTTTTGGAGTTACAAAGTTACTGTGGTGAATTTGTTAGTGAATAAACCATGCACAGCAGGATTTATTTCACTAAAATTTATCAAAGACTCATAAAATTATGAGCTACTGGATTTAGGGAGATATGTTTATGGGTGACCTCTAAGAGTTTTTTTTACGTTCAAAACTCATTTGGGTTGACCTAGGGAAATTCCTAAAGTCCAAAAGGGCTCTGTTTAGTTATTATTGCTATTGCTAAAATAGGAAGCAAGTGACTATGGGACCTGTGGGAATGGAAGGGTATTGTTAGTAGCTTTCTTTAACAATTGGATTCACTCCATTAGAAGTTGTAGAACTTTTTGGAGAAATCAATTGGTGTTCTGGACAGATTCTAGTATAGGATTTATCATTTTTAATTTAAGTCTCAAGGGGACTAGCCAATGGCTCTGCATGATAGGGAAAACCCTTGTGCATCTAACAAAACTTAGATCTGAGCATTTACTTAGGTTTTTCATTTTTATTTGGATTTAAAAGGGGTGGCTAAAGACTGGATCTGAAAAACAGAAAAAGGGAAAAAGGGAAAAAGATGCCTGCAGGCCATATCTGATCGGATCCGGGAATACAGAGATGGGCCGGCCCACTGCAGCGTCTACGCACGCGCGGCGGACAACCAAGGGCCACTAGATCGAGGTCCGGGGTCTGCGGCCCAGAGGGCGAAGAGGTAAGGGCGCTGGGCGACCGTCGGATTAGAGAGGATCCGACTGCGGTTGCTCGTCGTCCTCCCGCGGCTGACGGGGCGAGGAGGAAACCCTAACGGCGGCCAGGGGTGCTGGGGGGACGGCTTACAGGCAGTGGGGAGGAGTCGGCGAGGATGCAGATCGGCAGAAGAGCTCGCGGGGAGTACGAAGAGGGGCAGGACGTCGGGGTTTGGCGTCGGAAGTGGCCTCGCATGAGGGATGCCGAGGAGGAGCAAGTCGGGGTCCGTCAGGGAGGCATCCAGAGGGGTTCCTGTGGCAAGACAAGGGCAGAGTTAGAAACAGGGGAGCAAGTGGGTCTCCATGGGGTGACATGCAGAGAGAGGGGAGCTCGAGGGAGGGAGGTGTGCTTGCGGGAGAGAAAATGGCCGAGCTTCTTTCTTATTCTTCCTTGGGCAAAACAGAGCGTGGGGGAGAGAGTGGGAGCTCTGGGAGAGGGGAGTGGGGGTTTTTGGGGCAAATGAGCTGAGCACGGAGAGCTGGGTGGCCTTGGGCATTATATACCCAAGTAGGAGTGGTCTATGGGGGTGTGGCTCATGGGGGAGCATGGAGCTAGTTCATGGCCTTCCCATTGGGTGCTGAGGGTGGTGGGGAGTGTGTGAGGTGAGCTTAGGGTCGTGCATGGAGCAAGGAGGGAGTAGAGGGATGCAAGGAGTAAAGAAGTTGATTAGTCAAGACCTTGCCTTTGTCTACCTCATAAATAAACATGTGGGACAAGGGGTGTGGGGCCATGCTACAGTTTTGTTCGACCAGGGGTGAGTGAGTGCTGCTAAGGTGAAGTGCTGGAGTAGATTGGGGCTGGTTTGTAATGGATTTGAATCAAGTTTGCTTAAATTGCAAAATTTTGACCAAATGGGAGCTTGTGAAGGAAGTTGATAAATTTGTATTGGACAAGGTGTGGCAATGATACTGGTAGGTGTATGGGGTCACATAATCTCTCCATAATTTAAATGGGATTTTTCTGAAGATTATTATCCCATTTAAATGCACTTCTTCAAAAAGTGCTAAAGTGGATTATGGAGGCAAAAATGATATTTTTACATTGGGAAAGTTTGGTTTTTGATGTGATATGGTCCTAAATACCATAACACACATTGGAGAATTTTATTGGGATTTATTGAAGTGGACAAGTATTTTTGGAGAATTGTTTCTTGTTTGTGCCATTTATGAAAAAGGGCAAAAAGAAATAATAAAGTATCTCAAAAATATTTATTTTTGAGTTGGGAAGATGGGATATGATAGATAGGCATCAAATGTTCCTTGAGTTGGAAAGGTTATTTGGAGAAAACCAAACTTGTCTTTGAGGACAAGGATTTTGAGGAATTTGCAAGAGAAGGAAATAACATAGGTTAATAATCAATAATTTTGGAAATTATTTGGGGATGCTTATATACAAGGTAGATGATGTAAACTTGATTTAGGCATCAAGGTAAACCTTTGGTTTTGAAGAAATGTGGTGAAAAGGGTGGAAACTAGATTCGGGGAGGATCTAGGGTTTTGTTATTCTGATGCCATCTAAACAGGGTTGGATTAGGGAGCTCAGAGCTCACCTTGGTACAAGGGTTATATGGATGGATTGAACATGTCATATAGATGATCATGGAATCAATATTTGGGTTTGGTTTCATTTGAGGTGGTTTTGGAGTGATGGCAAACTTTGTTGAAAATAAGGCTGCCATAACAGGTACATCAGGTAGCCTCCTAAACCAGGTGGGTTTAAGAAGCACAAGGCTCCAATGGAAACAAGTGAAGTGGGGTTTTATAGGCCATGGTTAGTAGGTCCTAACCATGCAAAGATTTGGTCAAGGGGAGGTAGCATATAGATGTGAGCTTCTGCCAAAGTAGGCAAGATGATAAGATTTGCAGAAAAGATTAATATCTTGACTACAAAACCATCATGGATGGGTGGGAATTTAGTTGGCTTATACAAGAGCAAGAGTGGGATTTGGTAGTGCTAAAGATTTAATACAATATGGTTCAAGTACATTCTCAAGAATGCACATAGGTTGGAAAAGGTAGAGCTCCAAAAATGGTATCCAGATAGGAAATCCGGACTTAGCCATTCTGGCAGATTTGGGGTTTTAGACTAGAGTGCTAGTGTAGATGATTTTGAGAGGATTCTAGGGTCCCAACTCATGATCATATGGAGTATGTTGATTTGATGGATAATGTAACATCCCAAAAATACTAAACTTGGATCATCAAACTCTAATCATGATCATTTTTTTTCTTGTCAGCAAAAGCACAAATTCTTCTTCTGGCTCTTACTGCTTGATAGGCTCAACACAAGAAACGTTCTTAAAAGGAAATGTTTTTCTCTAGCATCTTATGACTGTGTTTTCCAGGGATGCAACAGTGAAGAAACTAGCCTACATTTGTTTTGGGAATGCCCCTTTGCAAGAGCCTGCTGGGCTGAAATTTCACAGGTCACTATGGCTGATCAAAATATCTTTGAAGTCTTAGCCAGTATTAAAAAAGATCTTAATGTCCCTTTTGCAATGGAAATTCTGATACTTGGAACTTGGGGCATTTGGATTTGCAGAAATAATGAAATTTTCAATAATCAGCATGCGTCGATGGAGAACTGGAAGGCTATTGTAGCCCAGGAATTAAGATGGGTCCTTTATAGAATTAAGAAGAAGTATCATCAGGGCCTTAAAGTTTGGATTGAAATCAATTTAGACAGGAGATAGCTGATTAGAATGTTATCCCTCTTCTTTGAGGTGGATTGAGTTTGTAAATATTCTTTTGTAAATCTCTATAATATATAAAAAAAATTGCAGTGGGGTTTTTTGCCCTACTGTTTTACCCTCAAAAAATCATCAAATTTAGGGTTAACAAAAACTTTTCTAATTAAAAATATGAAAGCATCCATATGTGTGTGTATTAAAATTTGGATTCTTTTGAATTGACATGGTTCTATGTTTATTTGCTTGTAAAATTATTCTTAGGTAAAATAAACATCATCTAAACAATCCCCAAACTTTTCCCAAAGACAAACAACTCAAAATGAATAAATTAGGTGAATGGTCACTTTGGCCAAATTAACTCCCATACCTACTTTGGCTATCCCTAACTTTCAAAACTTAACCGAAACATGTATGGGTCTTTGCACCCTCGATAGTACTCATAATAAGGTACCAAGGCCCACTTTGTGATCATCCAAAAACATTTAAATGCTTAGTTTAAATGACAGTTTAAAATTGAATCTATTTCATATGGGAAGATCCCACTACTTAAAAAACCACTCAAACAAGCTCAATTTTCAAAACCCAAGCATCCACAGAACCCTCAACACATGCCTAGCACACCCACCAAAAATCTTTTCAAAATACAAAACTAAAGTTCATGCGGCCATTTCATCAAACAGGTTGCAGATTTAAATCCACAAAATAAAAAACACTGTTGAGCTGTGTTTTGGCCAACCTTGTTCCCTCTCTGGTTACAACTAGCCTTAGTAGATCATCTAGAAACCTTAACTAACCTCGAGCACCACTATAAGCTGGCCATTGTCATCAATGGTGAGCAGGCCGAGAGCACCCATGTCACCCTAGTGTGGATAGCAAGCTAGCAGAAGAACTAGCCGTGCCAACCTTGTCTAGCATGAAGCCCGTGCCTCACCGCCCCCTCTAGACCAGCCCTAGCTCGGAGACAGCGACCAGAACCGCCAGGAACACCGTGCCCGTGCCGCTGTCGACCATGCCGACGCGCACCGCAGAGCACGCACCGTTCCCACGCCACCCGACCACCTCGACCCCTCGCCGCCCGCCAGCATGTACCCCACCGTCCCAGGAGACCAGCAGACATGCTCGTTTCACCGCCTGTACCCCGTAGCCACCGCTCGCCACGGAGTTCGCCGCCTCTGCCTCGCAGAGCACCGCGCGTTCCCGACCATTTGCCACCGCCCCTACACGCGCATTTAAGCTCTAGATCATCGCCAGGAGACCGCCCGTCGATCGCCAACCTCGGCCATGCCTCTAGCCCCCGTAGCCGTGTCGCCACTATCGCCTGCCCATCCCTCTCGGTCTCGCCATCGAGACTATAAAAGGAGACGACCCCCGCTCGATTTCTTCACACCATCTCACTCCCCTCACCTCACTGATCATTCCATCCCTTAGCCGGAGCACGAGGAGCAGCAGTTCGCCGGAATTGCGCCGGAGCAGGCCACCTCTGGAGAAGAAGGGAGCCGTTGATTTCGACCACCCCCGGAGCTGCCGCGACCACCCCTAAGTTCCCCGTCGTCATTGGAGCCCCGGTATGCCCCCTATGCACCCCCACCGAGCCGCTAGGGTTCGAGCTCGCCGGTGACTTGTTCATCGTCGACGACGACCCTCAGCCCTTGATCTCACTTCGAATCCAACGCACCACATCGCCTCGTACCACTTCGCGTTTTATGAGCCACTGACCAGTAGACCCCCCCTGTTAGTTGTGCCCCGCGCTGTGGAGTGACACTGGGCCGGCCCAACAACCCTTCCCGCGCAGCCCACTCGTTTGAATTTAGCTTTTTCTATTTATATTCAAACTCAGTTCTGTACCTAGTTTGAAAAATCAACCCAGCTCGATTCAGTGAACCAAATTGCATGAAACCAATTTTGTTAGAAAAGTGTTGAAATGCTTAATCCAAGCCCATTGGATTCAAATCATTTGGATCTGTAGATCAACCCTGGTAAAAATAACAAGTCAGAAGCTTTTCTGCATTCAAACATTTTTCAAATTTCAACCATAATAGGTTTTGAGTTGATTCCAACACTCACAAATCACATTTAACCATACCTTTCAGAATATATAAAAACATATGGGTTTACTTACAGAAATAATGTTCAATTAATAAAAGAATGCCACATAGGCATTTCTAGTCATTTTATTTTATTTAAAATAAATGGGTAAACCTTATTAAATTGTGACACCACTTTAAATCACATTCTCATGTACTGAAATATGTGGTGATGACATGTGTCAACATGATACCATGTTTGGTTTGTAGAATATCAAATCTTAAGTAGTTTTTCAATGAGTAGAAATTACTTTTCTAAAAATAAATAAATAATGCAAATGCTTTAATCTTGAATGTTAGTGATGATTCTAGATCATCTATAGAACCCTTTTGTATGATGATTGAAAGTAGTTAAGTATTTTTTGGTGATTGTGTACCTCGTATTTATTTATAGACGCTAGTACCGACCAAGGATACGAGGAGGAAGGAGGATACTACAAAGAAGAAGCCAAGGAGAACTTCAACCAATGCTCTGCACAAGGCAAGCTAACACTTGCAAGATACTCTACTTTAGCAAGCCTATACTGATACTGATGCAAGCTAATACTTGCTTGTTACCATGACCACTAGATTGCCTTAAGCATATGTGATCATACCCACTTGATACCCCCTCCTAGTTTTACTTGCAAGCTTTATACTTTATTTCTTTATCAAAGCTATTACTTAGAGTCTACTTAAGTAAGTTGTAGATTCTAGGAAGATAATTGAAGGTTGCATAAAGAGCATTAAATTTGTCCTAAGCTAGATAATCTTGATGTCATCCTAAGGCATGAGATTGAACTTAGTTAAAAATCCACTTTTTTATCACCCTCATTAGTACTCACCCCCACTTGTAGATGCTAGTGCTAAGCATAAAACCTGATCAACTTTAGATGGGAATACTTGGTGGAAAAATGGTTATGAAAACCTTAGAATGATGAGTCATTCTACTGAGATGTTTTGACATGTGTTTCCGAACACCAGATGTTTGGATGATGAAAATGTTAAGGCATGAGCCTTAGCCCTTTATAAAACTGATGGTTGTCTGGATGCGATACCATTCCAATTTTTCCGTACAACCACAATACCCGAAAATTGGGTAGGGCTTGACTGGAAACTTATATACTTTAGTATGGGTTCCCTCGTGGCCAAGGTCTGAGCTGAGGCTACCTTGTGAAGATTGTTCACCTATGCAGTACCCAAGATGGCAGTTGGTCATGGTTGGGAGGCCAAACTCACAGGAGAGGTGCTTATACTAGGTCGTGTAATTGAAAGGTTAGGATTGATTATACGCATACTGAGTATGGTGAATTCGGGATTTGTTCCTGACGGATGTATTGAATGTTGTGGTGAAAGTGTACAATCTCTGTAGAGTGTCAAACTATTCGAATAGCCACGTCCGCGGTTATGGACAGTTGGAGTGGCCATATTTTTCCCCCGTCAGATGTTTTCAAAATGACTTATGAAATGAATTGAGATTTTGACTTGACCACAACAGAGTTGTGATATGAACTACAAGTTCTCACTTAGGTGTTATAAAATTTCAACTAGCTTTTCTTGCTTCTGAACTTAATAGAGATAAATCTGGCTTTTTGCAAAACAACCCTAGAGCTTAGTGTCCTACTACAAAAAAAACCTTCACTTGTTAGTATTAGTTTGCGAGTACTTAAAGAGTACTCATGGCTTTGTCCCTGGCTATTCCCATGTCCAGACTATGAAGAGGAGTACCAGGACGAAGGACCCCAGGAAGGTTATGACAACTAGGATCATCTCCCATCGTCAGCATTGCCTGTGACCCCGAAGATGGAGCTTCGCCAATGCTACTTTTATTATTACGTTATTCCGCTGCTTGAGTTGTATTAAGAACTGGATCATGAGATCCTTATTTGTGTAAGACTTTATGTATGGTTTGTAATGGATGATGTACTGTGGTATCCAAATCTGTTATGTCTCGCAAAAATGGTAATCATGGGATTGCGATGTATGGCATAACAGGCATCTGAGATTAAAAATTCGGGTGTTGACAAGTTGGTATTAGAGCCATCCTGACCATAGGAGACCCTAGTTAGACTGGCCGTTTGAATCAAAAACTTAGTTTCAAAACCAAAGGGAGCAAATATTTACAAAAACTTATTCCCATTCTTATCACCCTATTTCTTTCATAAAAATTCATGATCCTCAAAAACTCTTGCAAAATACCTAAAATTTGACACACTTGATCACTCTACTAACTTACTCATCCTATATTCTTATAGATGGACGTGAAGTACAGCAAGTTTTATCAGTTGGGGAATGGAGGAGACCTTATATTTGAGCGGGATTTGGACCAGCTTTCGGAAATTCTAGAGCGTCCGCACCCCGAGTTCTTCGGAGCTCAGCTCAATGATCAAGGAGGAGAAGATCTGAAGTGGCTAATTGTTGCAAGTCTCCGAGGAAAGATTGAACCTCCCACTGCCGAGGGAATTCAGTTCACCTTAAGAGAAAACAACTGGATCGATGGACTTGCCAGGGCCATGCAGGAAGCTCTTGCCCGTCTGTGTGGGCAGAGTATCAACCAGATCAAGGGTACCCGCTTTGAGTTTTGTCCAAGGCGTGATGCTATGGGATAGCCACTGGAAGCCCCATACCACCATGAGCTGAAGACTCAGTTGGACCACCTTAGCTTCATGATGTACGATCGTCAGCAGGAATTGGACAATTGCTGTGACTACTCCAACCACAAGTCCGCCATCATCAAGACAAAGGATCAGACCATCGCCATGCTAGAGAAGGATCGCAAGTCTCGCTGTCGTCAGCTCGACAAGAAGGAGCGCATAATTGCCCGTATTCGCCATCGTATCTCGGATTTTGAGGAGACCATCCACGAGAGAGACATGCAGTTGGAGGAAAGGGAGAATGCCAGAGAGGATCTTCGTGGAGACCCCTACTCCTATCTCAGCGATGACGATGATTTTCTGGAGGATCAGGCTATGGACTTCTTCACCGATGAGGATGATTTCGCCTTCATCGATGACGACGAGGATGACGACTACACCGACTCCGAGGAGTAGTAGCACTTGAGCACTAGTGTAGTGAGTTGTATTCGGTCCCACTGTATCATAGTTTCCATAATGGTTCTTAAAACCATCTTTTTTTCCTTGTTGTGTGGTGTGTGTTTGTATCGGGTGCTATGAATGAATGAATGAATGAATGAATGAATGAAAAGCAAGTTGCAAAAAAATCTGAGTCAAACTTTAAAAACTTTTCAAAGTCCCTGAACCTTAGAAATTTCCCTCTTTTCTCATGATCTATCTCAATCTTCAGATGCCACGCGGAGGAAGTGGTTCATCCCCGGAACCGATGTTGCAGATCCTGCAAATGTTGGTTTCTGACCGCGAAGCTGAAAGAGCCGAACGTCAAGCCAACGTAGCCACCCTTCAGCAGATATCCCAGCTAGCCCACAACAATCAAGGCCAAGGAAATCAGGACAACGATGGATCTAAGCTCAAGAATTTCCAGAACACCAAGCCACCCGTTTTCACTAAGTCAGAAGATCCCTTAGACGCCGATGACTGGCTGCAAACCATGGAAAACAACCTGGAAGTCGCCGGAGTGGAAGCCAATGAGAAAGTCCTGTTCGCCACCCACTATCTAGCCAGAGATGCAAGAGCATGGTGGAACAGCGTTCGTGCAATGACCGGAGGATAGATGATGACCTGGGAGGAATTCAAGGTCAAGTTCAGCCGAACCCATGTGCCCCGGGTTTGATCAAGGGGATGAGGGATGAGTTCTTAGAACTGAAGCAAGGAAGGATGACCGTAGTGGAATACCGTGACAAATTCTTGTCATTAGCTAGGTATGCCCCGGATGAGATTGACACCGAAGCCAAGAAGAAAGAGAGATTCTTGAATGGTCTGCACGATGAGATGCAGACGGTATTGGTCAATATCCCCTTTGCTGATATCGAAGCTCTTGTCGACTCTGCCATCCAGATGGAAGGAAAGATCAACCAGGCCAATGAGAACCACAAGCATCGCATGATGCATCAGCCAGGAACCCATCAGACCCCAAAGTATCGCCCTAACCCATCTCCAGGATTTGCCCCGAGAACCAACAGACCCCCGATGAACCGTCCGACCTATCCCAACCATGGAAACCCAAGGCCCGGAGGAAATCACAACAACCCCGGCAACTCTAACAATATCAACCGTGCACCACCCAAGTTCAACAACAACAATGCTTCCGCCAACACCAACACTGCCCTAAGGACTGGAAGCAATGTTGTGCCTGTTGCAGCAAAGGACAAGTCGCAAGTGACTTGTTATGACTATGGAAATAAAGGCCACTACTCCAATGAGTGCCCCAAGAAGAATGCCGCAGCCCCCAATTCCAATGCCCCAGCTCAGCAATAGCGTCGTGTTCAGCCCGGAAGAAGGTTTGCCCCAGGGAACTCGCTCAACCGCAACGGCCGTCTTTTTCTCATGCATGCTGAAGAAGCCCAGGAAGCGCCAGATGTCGTGCTGGGTAGGTTTTCTATTAATTCAATACTCGCTAGAGTGTTGTTTAATTCTGGTGCATCGCACTCATTTGTCACCGAAGAATTTGCATGCACTAGTAAGATTCAACCAACCAAACTGAAGCATGTTATGATTGTTCAAATCCCCGGTTCAACCACCAAAGCTAGGCAAATTTGCAAAGCCGTCCCTATCCGAATCCATGGCATAGATTTTTATGCTAATCTGATAGTACTTGGAACTAAAGGTTTGGAAGTAGTACTAGGAATGGATTGGATGTCCAAACATAAAGGATTGATTGACTGTGCCAACAAATCCATAACCATGACCAGTACAGCTGGAATATCAGCCAAGCATATATCTCAAACCTTACCTCATCAATTCAAGTGCAACAAGAGTATAGCCCAACCTACCATTGACCATGTCCGGATAGTCTATGAATACCCCGATGTATTTCCAGATGTTTTGCCCGGTATGCCCCCAGATCGGGATATCGAGTTTATCATCGAACTAATCCCCGAAACCGGACCGATAGCCCAGAGACCATATAGTATGAACCCGTCTGAACTAGCAGAACTGAAGAAGCAACTAGATGCCATGTTGGAAATTGGATTGATTCGACCAAGTGCGTCACCATGGAGATCACCTGTCTTGTTTGTGGACAAGAAGGATGGAGGTAACCGTTTGTGTACGGATTATCGGAAGTTGAATGATGTCACTATCAAGAACAAGTACCCATAGCCCAAGATAGAAGATTTGTTTGATCAGTTGACCGGTGCCAAAGTGTTTTCTAAGATTGATCTTAGAACAGGCTATCATCAACTCAAGATTCGCGCAGAGGATATTCCCAAGACTGCCTTTACCACCACATATTGATTATACGAGTATATTGTCATGTATTTTGGATTAACCAATGCCCCCGCTTATTTCATGAATCTCATGAATAAGATTTTTATGAACTTCCTGAATAAGTTTGTCGTTGTTTTCATTGATGACATTCTGATTTATTCCAAATCAGAAGAAGAACATGAGCTACACCTAAGGACCATTCTTGGAACCCTTAGAGAGCATCAGTTGTATGCCAAGTTTAGCAAATGTAAATTCTGGTTACAGGAAGTAGGATTCCTCGGTCACATTGTATCAGCCGGAGGAATTACCGTTGACCCTGCAAAAGTGAAAGATGTCGAAGATTGGCAAGGCCCAACCACTCAAACCTAAGTTCGTGCATTTCTCGGATTGGCGGGATACTACCGCAAGTTCGTAGAAGGATTCTCGAGTATCGCCAGACCCATGACCCAATTGCTGAAGAAGGACAAGAAGTTTGAATGGACGGACAAATGTGAAGCAAGTTTTCAAGAACTCAAGAGGAGATTGATTTCAGCCCCAATCTTAATCATGCCAGATATTACGAAGCCCTTTGACGTGTATTGTGATGCATCCAAGATCGGTCTCGGATGTGTGCTAATGCAAGAAGGCAAAGTTATATCTTATCTATCTCGACAACTGAAACAAAATGAGCAAAATTACCCAACCCATGACCTCGAACTCGCAGCCGTAGTTCTAGCCGTGAAGACATGGAGGCATTACCTGATGGGAAATCGTTGTGAGATATATTCGGATCACAAGAGCCTGAAGTATATATTCACTCAGAAGGAGCTGAATATGAGACAGAGAAGATGGATTGAGCTAATCAAGGATTACGATCTGGACATTCACTATCACCTCGTTAAAGCCAACGTGGTAGAAGATGCCCTTAGCAGAGTGCCGTGCCGCTTGAACTCCATGATTTTGAAGGAGCAACCTAGGTTGCACAAAGAGATGGAAGATTTCCGAATGGAATTAGTGAGTGAAGGATTTTTGGCTAGCATAGAACTTCAACCCACTTTGATCAGCCAGATCAAAGAGGCGAAGAAAGGAAATGCTAGTATCGACGGAATCAAGCGCCGTATCGGTACAGGCAAAGTACCCGGATTTACCGAAGACGAAGAAGGAGTTTTGTGGTACAAAGGACGCCTTTGTGTACCAGCAGATTCTGAGTTGAAAGAAGTTATTACCAAGGAAGATCATGATACTCTTTATTCTATCCACCCCGGAGGAACGAAGATGTATCAAGATTTGAAAGAACAATTTTGGTGGCACAAGATGAAGAGAGAAATCGGAAGCTATATCGCCAAGTGTGATATATGTCAGCGAGTCAAGGCGGGACATCATAGACCCACGGGATTGTTGCAACCCTTGAAGATTCCGGAATGGAAATGGGATTCTGTTGGAATGGACTTTATCACCGGATTGCCTACTTCCAGTAGGGGAAATGACTCTATCTGGGTCATAGTGAACAGATTGTCCAAAGTCGCCCATTTCTTACCAGTCAAGACCACATATCAGAGTTCGAAGCTAGCGGAGTTATACATCGCTAGAATCGTCAGTTTGCATGGAGTCCCCAAGAACATCGTATTGGATCGAGGAACTCAGTTTACCTCGAGATTCTGGAAGAAAGTCCAAGAAGGTTTAGCAACCCGACTAGATTTCAGCACCGCATATCACCCTTAGACTGATGGACAAACGGAGCGAGTAAATCAAATACTCGAAGATATGCTGAGAGCCTGTGTGTTAGAATATGGATCTAAGTGGGAAGACTGTCTGCCGTTCGCAGAATTTTCATACAACAACAGCTATCAAGCTAGTTTGCAAATGGCCCCATTTGAATTCATGTATGGAAGGAAGTGTCGCACCCCTTTGAATTGGTCGAAAGTAGGAGAGAGTCAGATTTTCGGACCCGACATCCTACAAGAAGCAGAAGAGAAGGTTCACAAGATCCGTGAGCACCTCAAGACAGCCCAGTCAAGACAGAAGAGTTACGCCGACAAGAGACGTCGAGACCTCGCCTTCAACATAGGAGATTTTGTGTATCTGAAAGTGTCGCCATTGAAGGGAATGCAGCGTTTCCAGCTGAAAGGAAAGTTAGCCCCCAGATATATAGGCCCCTTCAAGATTCTGAACCGTCGAGGAGAAGTGTCGTATCAATTGGAACTACCCGAAGAGATGTCAGCCGTGCACAATGTGTTCCATATCTCATTACTTCGCAAGTGCCTCGAAGTCCCGGAGAAGACTGAAGTGTTCAAGAATATTGATCACCGGACCATAGAAATCAACAATGACCTGACCTATCCCGAAGTACCCATCCGTATTTTGGAATAAGCCTTCAGAACTACCAGAACCCGAAGCATCAAGTTTCTCAAGATTCGGTGGAGCAACCACACAGAAGAAGAAGCTACCTGGGAGCGCGAAGATCACATCAGGATGGAGTTTCCCGATCTCTTCAAATCCTAGGTAATCTTTTCGTCCTTTTTCAAATCTCGGGACGAGATTTTGTTTAAGGGGGGAAGGTTTGTAACATCCCAAAAATACTAAACTTGGATCATCAAACTCTAATCATCAAATTTAGGGTTAACAAAAACTTTTCTAATTAAAAATATGAAAGCATCCATATGTGTGTGTATTAAAATTTGGATTCTTTTGAATTGCCATAGTTCCGTGTTTATTTTCTTGTAAAATTATTCTTAGGTAAAATAAACATCATCTAAACAATCCCCAAACTTTTCCCAAAGACAAACAACTCAAAATGAATAAATTAGGTGAATGGTCACTTTGGCCAAATTAACTCCCAGGCCTACTTTGGGTATCCCTAACTTTCAGAACTTAACAGAAACATGTATGGATCTTTGCACCCCTTGATAGTACTCATAATAAGGTACCAAGTCCCACTTTGTGATCATACAAAAACATTTAAATGCTTAGTTTAAATGACAGGTTAAAATTGAATCTATTTCATATGGGAAGACCCCACTATTTCAAAAACCACTCAAACAAGCTCAATTTTCAAAACCCAAGCATCCACAGAACCCTCAACACATGCCTAGCACACGCACCAAAAATCTTTTCAAAATTCAAAACTTAATTTCATGCGGCCGTTTCATCAAACAGGTTGTAGATTCAAATCCACAAAATCAAAAACACTATGTTGAGCAGTGTTTTGGCCAACCTTGTTCCCTCTCTGGTTACAACTAGCCTTAGTAGATCATCTAGAAACCTTAACTAACCTCTAGCACCACTATAAACTGGCCATTATCATCAACGGTGAGCAGGCTGAGAGCACCCATGTCACCCCAGTGTGGACAGCAAGCTAGGAGAAGAACTATCCATGCCAACCTTGTCTAGCATGCAGCCCATGCCTCACCGCCCCCTCTAGACCAGCCCTAGCTCGGAGACAGCGACCAGAACCGCCAGGAACGCCACGCCCGTGCCGCTGTCGACCATGCCGACGCACACCGCAGAGCAAGCGTCGTTCCCACGCCACCCGACCACCTCGAGCCCTCGCCGCCCGCCAGCATGTACCCCACCATCCCAGGAGACCACCAGACATGCTCGTTTCACCGCCGTACCCCGTATCCACTGCTCGCCGCGGAGTTCTCCGCCTCTTCCTCGTAGAGCACCGCGCGTTTCAGACCATTTGCCACCGCCCCTACACACGCATTTAAGCTCTAGAGCATCGCCAGGAGACCGCCCGTTGATCGTCAACCTCGGCCATGCCTCTAGCCGCCCGTAGCCGTGTCGCCACCATCGCCTGCCCATACCTCTCGGTCTCGCTGTCGATCCTATAAAAGGAGACGACCCCCGCTCGATTTCTTCACACCATCTCACTCCCCTCACCCCCGGAGGGATGGCTCTGGAGAAGAAGGGAGCCCTTGATTTCGACCACCCCCGGAGCTGCCGTGACCACCCCTGAGTTCTCCGTCGTCGACTTCGTCGTTTACCCGCCTCACCGTCGTCACTGGAACCCTGGTATGCCCCCTATGCACCCCCACCGAGCCGCTAGGGTTCGAGCTCGCCGGTGACTTGTTCATCGTCGACGACGACCCTCAGCCGTTGATCTCACTTCTAATCCAACGCACCACATCGCCCCGTACCGCTTTGCGTTTTATGATCCCCTGACCAGTAGACCCCCCCTGTCAGTTGCGCCCCGCGCTGCGGAGTGACACTGGGCCGGCCCAACAACCCTTCCCGTGCAGCCCACTCGTTTGAATTTAGCTTTTTCTATTTATATTCAAACTCAGTTCTGTACCTAGTTTCAAAAATCAACCCAGCTCGATTCAGTGAACCAAATTGCATGAAACCAATTTTGTTAGAAAAGTGTTGAAATGCTTAATCCAAGACCGTTGGATTCAAATCATTTGGATCTGTAGATAAACCCTGGTAAAATAACAAGTCAGAAGCTTTTCTGCATTCAAACATTTTTCAAATTTCAACCATAATAGGTTTTGAGTTGATTCCAACTCTCAAAAATCACATTTAACCATACCTTTCAGAATATATAAAAACATATGGGTTTACTTACAGAAATAATGTTCAAGTAATAAAAGAATGCCACATAGGCATTTCTAGTCATTTTATTTTATTTAAAATAAAAGGGTAAACCTTATTAAATTGTGACACCACTTTAAATCACATTCTCATGTACTGAAATATGTGGTGATGACATGTGTCAACATGATACCATGTTTGGTTTGTAGAATATTAAATCTTAAGTAGTTTTTCAATGAGTAGAAATTACTTTTCTAAAAATAAATAAATAATGCAAATGCTTTAATCTTGAATGTTAGTGATGATGCTAGATCATCTATAGAACCCTTTTGTATGATGATTGAAAGTAGTTAAGTATTGTTTGGTGATTGTGTACCTCGTATTTATTTATAGACGCTAGTACCGACCAAGGATACGAGGAGCAAGGAGGATACTACAAAGAAGAAGCCGAGGAGAACTTCAACCAATGCTCTGCACAAGGCAAGCTAACACTTGCAAGATACTCTACTTTAGCAAGCCTATACTGATACTGATGCAAGCTAATACTTGCTTGTTACCATGACCACTAGATTGCCTTAAGCATATGTGATCATACCCACTCGATACCCCCTCCTAGTTTTACTTGAAAGCTTTATACTTTATTTCTTTATCAAAGCTATTACTTAGAGTCTAATTAAGTAACTTGTAGATTCTAGGAAGATAATTGAAGGTTGCATAAAGAGCATTAAATTTTGCCTAAGCTAGATAATCTTGATGTCATCCTAAGGCATGAGATTAAACTTAGTTAAAAATCCACTTGTTTATCACCCTCAATAGTACTCACCCCCACTTGTAGATGCTAGTGCTAAGCATAAAACCTGATCAACTTTAGATGAGAATACTTGGTGGAAAAATGGTTATGAAAACCTTAGAATGATGAGTCATTCTACTGAGATGTTTTGACATGTGTTTCTGAACACCAGATGATTTGGATGATGAAAATGTTAAGGCATGAGCCTTAGCCCTTTATAAAACTGATGGTTGTCTGGATGCGATACCATTCCAATTTTTACGTACAACCACAATACCCGAAAATTGGGTAGGGATTGAGTGGAAACTTATATACTTTAGTATGGGTTCCCTCGCGGCCAAGGTCTGAGCTGAGGCTACCTTGTGAAGACTGTCCACCTGTGCAGTACCCAAGATGACAGTTGGTCATGGTTGGGAGGCCAAACTCACAGGAGAGGTGCTTATACTAGGGCGTGTAATTGAAAGGTTAGGATTGATTATCCGCATACTGAGTATGGTGAATTCAGGATTTGTTCCTGACGGATGTATCGAATGTGGTGGTGAAAGTGTACAATCTCTGCAAAGTGTCAAACTATTCGAATAGCCGCGTCCGCGGTTATGGACAGTTGGAGTGGCCATACTGTTCCCCCATCAGATGTTTTCAAAATGACTTATGAAATGAATTTAGATTTTGACTTGACCACAACAGAGTTGTGATATGAACTACAAGTTCCCACTTAGGTGTTATAAAATTTCAACTAGCTTTTCTTGCTTCTGAACTTAGTAGAGATAAATCTGGCTTTTTGCAAAACAACCCTAGAGCTTAGTGTCCTACTACAAAACCCCCCTTCACTAGTTAGTATTAGTTTGCGGGTACTTAAAGAGTACTCATGGCTTTGTCCCTGGCTATTCCCATGGCCAGACTATGAAGAGGAGTACCAGGACGAAGGACCCCAGGAAGGTTACGACAACTACGATCATCTCCCATCGTCAGCATTGTCTGTGACTCCGAAGATGGAGCTTCGCCTACGCTACTTTTATTATTACGTTATCCCGCTGCTTGAGTTGTATTAAGAACTGGATCATGAGATCCTTATTTGTGTACGACGTAATGTATGGTTTGTAATGGATGATGTACTGTGGTATCCAAATCTGTTATGTCTCGCAAAAATGGTAATCCTGGGGTTGCGATGTATGGCATAACAGGCATCTGGGATTAAAAATCCGGCTGTTGACAGATAAGTAGATATTATCCATGCTGATATTGGGTCTTCCTTAAGTTGGAAACCATCCAGAAGGTTTATCCTTGGACTGAGTTAAGCAGGAGATGAGGTGATCTAGATGTGACTTAAGATAGATCCAGACTTTGGATTCCTAGCTTGAGGGTGATGATTACCAGCAAGGATTGGGTCCTAAGGGATGAGCTACTAGACTAGCTCACTTCTAGTTCCTAAACAAATAATGCAATTAGCAGATCAAGGCAATTCATCAGACAGCAGATCAAGGCAATTCATCTTTCTACTTATCTAACTACTACTAGGGTTACCATCAAGCCTAGCTTGGTGTAATTTGGGTATGTTGAAAGGGGTTTTACTTTGAAGTAATATAAGGATCATCTTGGTATCTCTACCAATATTGAGATCAAAATGTTTTAATAAAGGTTTCTGAAAAACCTAGGGATAGGGGTAGTTGAAGGTTCTGTCTTGAAAACATAAGGAGATAATATATATGTCTCCATAGTTTTATAAATAGAGACTAGTAAAGTATTTGTTTGTGTCAAAGTCATCTTGGCTTAGGTTTTGAAATGCCAAAACGTTTGAGAATATAAAAGATGAGCCAAGACATCTACTTTGTAAAATAGTTTTTGTAAACTAGTGTTGAGATAAGGAGTACACAACCAATACACCAAGAGTTGCTTGAGCCTAAGCAAGCAAGTAGTCACACAATGCAAGAAAAAGTTTTTGTTCCCCCTGATTTTTGCCTTTTTGATAAATAATCAGGGTTGCTGAAATTGGGATGTTACAGACCTTTCCCCCTTAAAATAATCTCGTCCTGAGATTAGGGAGTAGTAGGGTTGGGGTAATAACATCCGCTTAACAATTTCAGGGGAGGAAGGTATGAAATGTTAGCAGGCCTTCTAACGAGTGGTTAGGGTCAGGTATGGCTCGGAGCAGAGTGGCTTCGAGTTTGGGTGTTTTAGAGTAAGCGAGTGGAAAAGACGCAGTCTTTTCCCCTTAGGACAAGTCTAGGTAAGTTTAACATCGACGGGGTACTTCCTTCTTGAGGCGATACGGTGAGTTGAGTCTTCTTAATTTCCTTCCCTCGAGGAAGACCTTCTTTCTTCATGGTCTTGAGACTCCGGGATGCTGTCCGGATAGCCGACCTTTGGAGTGGAGGACCTTCTTGAAGTATCTTCTGGTTCAGGAGATGTGCCGATTGTTGTCCTTCTTGCAGATTCGACGGTTCGGGGCTTGGAGGGGTGTTTACCACTTAATGATACTAGGGGTCGACTACTTGGGTCCATCGAGTTTTGGACGGGAAAGGCGCAGTCTTTCCCCCTTAGAGAAAAACTATGGGGATTTGGGTCCGATGCAACGTCTTGGGTAAAACACAAAAAGAAGGATATAACACTTGCATACTATCCATACATTTGGCAGGTTCAAGCCGGTCGGTGGCGGAGGTACTTAAGAGGTTACAAAACGGGTCACTGCCGCATGGTGACAAGGCACTTAGAGTTTTACAAAATAGGTTCCGGTGCGATACATAGGTACTACAACCAATGTTAAGGACATCGGTAATCGTTAGCTGCTCAGTTGGCTTGGGAGTAGCGATTAATCGGAATTCATATGATTAACTGATTTAATCGGTCGGCTATTAATCGGTGCAGCCTACAAAAATTAGCACGTAAAACCCGTATGAATCCTCAGCCTTAAGCTCTCGGATGAGATCCTGAAGGCGCTCGAGCTCTTGTATCTAAGGTCTGGTCAGCAACTACGAGGAACTGGTCAACAACGACAAGAAACTAGTTGGTGATGGCTGAAATCAAGCTCCTGGAGGCAGGGTTCGAACGCAAGCTTCGCAAAACCTACTTCATTGGGGCGGGCTAGCGGATGGATGGGCGATATGTGTCGATAATTTTGCAACTTTTTTGACCAAGTGTAGTGGTTAATCGGGAACATACCTAGTAATCGGAGTGTTAGACCTATTAATCGGGCTAAACGATTAACACAAAGGATTAGTGGTAATCGACACGGTCAGGTCCCTAGTAGCGATTAATCGTCCTATGAATCGCTGATTCGGCCTATTTTTTGAACAGTGACTACAACACGTCGGTACTATGTTAGGCTAGTTGCCGTCAGTGGGGGCTTCAGGAGACTTCTCCTTGGCTTATTCTTCAGCTTCGGGAAGGCGGGTGGAGGGTCCTGGTTCATCTTGGGGCAGTGGGAAGATAGGTTGGTACTTATAGAAGGACAGCTCCTCATTCTTCGTCTCGGAGTTGACACCTTCAGAGGCTAGAGCAGCCACTCTTCTTTCCAGGCGAGCGTTGGCGGCTTGTAGACTCTTCTCCCGGGTTCGTAGTATGGCAAGGTCCATCTGCATGAGGATGTTCTGACGGCTAGTTCTTGTCGAGATCTTCTTGGTGGCGTTGTAGGAGAAATTCCATATTCTCGAGCTGACTTCCAATGGAGCAAGTGAGGAAGGATTCGGTAGGGAGAACATATTTGTCGCGCTTCCAAACAGGTGGTAAGGGGTATCTTTCAGCTCTTCTTCATGGATCTGGCAGAGTCGTGCCATGATCTGTTGTATCGCTCGCACGACTCCATCTACCCAGTTGTGGTCGATGAAGGTGAACATGATGGGCTCTAGGTCATTCTCATGTGCAGGGATGGTGGCCTTGATGACCCACTAAGCTATGCTTGAATTGCTGCGAGGGAGCTCGGTTCCTTCGATCTTGGGTTGGGGACGATGGACGATCTTCAGTAGCTCATGCAGTTGCTCTTCAAAGGGCCAGAAACTTTCTCCCACAATGATGCTTTCAGAGCGGGAGGGTGCCATCTTTGGTGGAGAAGGGTCTCTGGCTGCAGAAGGAAAGATGCTACGTAGTTAGTCTTCCGAGTTATTGCGTGGAATGCCAGGGTTGACAATGACATGTCAGTAGGGGTTTATTGGAGGTGAGTGGAAAGACGCAGTATTTCCACCTTAAGGATTTTGCTTGGGGTTGTTGAGGTTTTCTTAGGTGGCCATCTTGCTGAGTAGAAGTTTCCGGCTATGAGGTTGCGAGGGTTGACATCGGGATCTACCAACTTGGTGGTCAAGACTAGAGTATCGGATGATTCTTGGCGGACAATCAATACATTCCAAGCATCAAACACGCACATGACAGGAAAACAAGGCATACCATAAGTACTAAGAAGGTGACTACACGCCATAGAAAGGGAATCCTACTTTAGGGATGACAATCCTAAGTACGAACGTCACGGAGGTCTTGACTTCTGTCCTGTCGTCTTTTGTCATCGGTGCCATACTTTATTGATTTGGGGGCGATGAAGGACTCCGTGGGTGGGGAGATCTTGTAGTGTCTGACGTCGTTGGTAGCTTATTTGCTTTGCTTGTCTCTATGCTTATTCGTTTTGGGATCTCCGTCTTCATAGTCTTTGAGTCGGACTTTGTTAGTGAAAACGGAACATTTGAGGTAGATGAGATATAGATTAACCCATTTTCAAAAAAAAAAAATCAGAGAAGATGAGATAAGCATTCTTTTGAAAAGCTTTTGAGGAAATAGTTTGCGAAAATCAGGGTTTTCATAAATAGGGGTTGTCCTATCTAACGTCCATGCTAACTAAGGTCTCCTACAGTCAGGATGGCTCTGATACCAAGTCTGTGGCACCCCGGATTTACGGTCCGGGAATACCCGTTATGCATATAATTCACGTTCCCATGATCAGTGAGCCATGAGAATAACCGACAAGTATCATTACATCATCCATATATTAACGAGTACAACACTTACAAGGAGGCCTTTATGGCGATTACAATACAAGTAGCAGAAGTCTTCAGCGCAGAGCCCGTGCCTTAACCTACAGGCAACTGACCGGGAAGACGACCTAGCTCGCATAGACGTCAGCACCTTCATCGCTTCTTATCATCTGCAATATGGCCAAGTAAATAGCCAGGGACAACGCCAGTGAGTACTTTTAATGTACTCGCAAGACCACCGAGGCAAGGTAACAAGGATAATGCATATTATTGGCTGTGGCGAGAGAGCTCTATATTATAGTTGTTTTTGAAAGACCTACATTGGCATCTCTATATCTTTGTTAAAAAAAGAGTTTTTGTAGAATATGCCTCTTTTTAGAAAACCTAGACATCTCCCATCCTTGTCAAAAAGATTTAAAACAGTTTTAGTAGTAAAACCCTTTTTGAAACGTCTTCGACCATCACTGGTCAATACCAACTTATTCTTTATCTTTTCTAGTGACCAAGTCACATCCTTTTCATTCATCTCAACATATCTCCCGGTACTCATAGCATTCACCTTTCCAACCGTCCTTGACCGTGGACACGGCTATTCGAATAGATTAGACTCTGCAGAGTTTGTGCACTTTACCCATAGGAATCAATACATCCGTCGGGATACAACCATGGCCTTCTACATACTGTAGACGGGGGTCCGGATAATCGAACTTAACCTTTCATTTGTTGTCCCTAGTATAGGTACTTTCCCTATGGTTGATTAGTTCCCTCGGGACGTGTACCTGACTTCCCAAGTCCGAATCTCCATTCCTGCGCATCTTTTATCCACTTCCTTCCATACTGCCTTAACCTGGTACCGTCTGTGGGAGCTCCATAGTTTCAGCCGACTCCGCGGAGTTGAATGGAACCTCTCCGAGCACGAAGACCCCCTAAGTGTAAAGGAACCGGCTTCCGAGGCCTAGACCCCCTTTCTACGCGTTATGGCATAGCCCATACTAAGGAGGACAAACTACGAGCTAGCCCTGAGTCCCACCCAGGGTAATGTGGTTGCACTGGTAAAATTGTTCTGGTAAAAGACTCGAGTACCCATTTCCTTCTTCCTTTCCTTATTCAACTTTATATTTATCCTCCTCATACCTCCTTTAGTAAAAACTCCACTTGGAACGATGCCTCTTTCCAAGGGTTTTATTTTGAAAACTTTGTAGTAGGGTAAAACCCAAAATAGTTTTATCTTTGAAATCCCGAGGGTTCCAAGAGGGAAGATGCTAATCATCTTAGCCTCAATCTAAAGGGGTAAGGATAGGTGCAAATGGGGTAGGTATCCTAATGTACATCCATCCATAACTTGAAGGAGCCAAGTTACTCACGTCTGTTTATTTGAATAAACCATGTCTGTGATCATGCAATTTATAAACGAGATATAAAACAGTTGATAAATAGAAATGGGTTAATACAGGAGTTCAGGAGTGGTGGCTTGCCTGTGACCAGCGAGAACTCCCTTGACGGTGTTTGATAACCAGAAAGCCAAAAGTAACAATAATAATATAACCGCAATGATTCCTTCTTCTCGGTGTCACACAATCGCAACTGTCGCCGTTATCGAGCATACATGCAAACAAACAATACATCAATCAATACAAGCATACAAACATCAAACCATATAGCAAGCTAAGGATAAATAGATGATAAACATCAGTAGGATGTTGGAGGTTGCATTTGATTGGATTAGAAGAAGATTTGGAGACATTAGGGAGAGAACCCCTTGGGATTACAAGTCTAGGAATTACCTAAGGGAGAGATTTTTGGATCAAGGACTTGCTCTGTATGATACCATTGTGTAAAAATGATACCATCAGAAAGGTATTGATAAAATGAAGCCAACAACACTGGTTTCACTTTTTTATCAATTTCCCTTGATCTATAATGGATTTTATGGTGATTAAAACTCTAGTTTTAGTAAATAATTCACCAGAACTTCTCTAGAGTTCCCAAAATTATTTCCTAGGGTTAAATGGTTGTATTTGATGGTCTGAACCAATAGGAGTTGGAACCTCCTTAAAACAATTACCAGAATGCCCTTGAGAAAATCCCAAAAAGCAGAACTAGCTTTGTCTTTTTCATTGGATTTAATTTACAGAAGATTTTTAGTTGATTCCAAATACACATATTAGGTACTGAGAGTACCTTTCTGTATAAATTGGAATCAAACTTTTTGGAGTTACAAAGTTACTGTGGTGAATTTGTTTGTGAATAAACCAGGCACAGAAGGATTTATTTCACGAAAATTTGTCAGAGACTCATAGAATTACGAGCTACTGGATTTAGGGATATATGGTTATAGGTGACCTCTTAGAGTTGGGTTTAGGTTCAAACCTCATTTGGTTTGACCTAGGGAAATTCCTAAATTCCAAAAGGGCTCTGTTTTGTTATTATTGCTATTGCTAAAATAAGGAGCAAGTGACTATGGGACCTGTGGGAACGGAAGGGTATGGTTAGTACCTTTCTTTACCAATTGGATTTACACCATTTTTTAAGTTGTGGAACTTTCTAGAGAAATCAATTGGTGTTCTGGCCAGATTCTAGTATAGGATTTATCATTTTTAATTTAAGTCTAAAGGGGACTAGCCAATGGCTCTGCATGATAGGGAAAACCCTTGTGCATCTAAGAAAAATTAGATCTGGGCATTTACTTAGGTTTTTCATTTTGTTTGGATTTAAAAGGGGTGGCTAAAGACTGGATCTCAAAACAGAAAAAGGGAAAAAGGGAAAAAGATGCCTGCGGGCCAGATCTGATCGGATCCGGGAATACAGAGACGGGCCGGCCCACTGCAGCATCTACGCATGCGCGGCGGACAACCAAGGGTCACTGGATCGAGGTCCGGGGTATGCGGCCCATAGGGAAAAGAGGTAAGGGTGCTAGGCGACCGTCGGATTAGAGAGGATCCGACGGCGGTTGCTTGTCCTCCTCCCGCGGCTGAAGGGCGAGGAGGAAACCCTAACGGCGGTCAGGGGTGCTAGGGGATGGCTTACCGGCAGTGGGGAGGAGTCGGCGAGGATGCAGATCGGCAGAGGAGCTTGCGGGGAGTACGGAGAGGGACGGGACATCGGGGTTTGGCGTCGGAAGTGGCCTCGCACGATGGATGCCGAAGAGGAGCAAGTCGAGGTCCGTCGGGGAGGCATCCAGAGGGTTTCCTGTGGCAAGACAAGGGCAGAGTTAGAAACTAGGGAGCAAGGGGGTCTCCATGGGGTGAGATGCAGAGAGAGGGGAGCTCAAGGGAGGGAGGTGTGCTTGCGGGAGAGAAAATGGCCGAGCTCCTTTCTTCTTCTTCCTTGGGCAAAATAGAGCGTGGGGGGAGAGAGAGGGAGCTCTGGGAGAGGGGAGTTTGGGTTGTTGGGGCAAATGAGCTGAGCAGGGGAGAGCTGGGTGGCCTTGGGCATTATATACCCAAGTGGGAGTGGTCTATGGGGGTGTGGCTCATGTGGGAGCATGGAGCTAGTCCATGGACTTCCCATTGGGTGCTGAGGGTGGTGGGGTGAGCTTAGGGTCGTGCATGGAGCAAGGAGGGAGTAGAGGGCTGCAAGGAGTAAAGAAGTTGATTAGATAAGACCTTGCCTTTGTCTACCTCATAAACAAACATGTGGGACAAGGGGTGTGGGGCCATGCTACATTGTTGTTCAACCAGGGGTGAGTGAGTGCTGCTAAGGTGAAGTGCTGGAGCAGATTGGGGCTGGTTTGAAATGGATTTGAATCAAGTTTGCTTAAATTGAAAAATGTTGACCAAATGGGAGCTTGTGAAGGAAGTTGATAAATTTGTATTGTACAAGGTTTGTAAATGGTACTGGTAGGTGGATGGGGTCACATAATCTCTCCATAATTTAAATGGGAATTTTCTGAAGATTATTATCCCATTTAAATGCACTTCTTCAAAAAGTGCTGAAGTGGATTATGGAGGCAAAAATGATATTTTTACATTGGGAAAGTTTGGTTTTTGATGTGATATGGTACTAAATACCATAACACACATTGGAGAATTTTATTGGGATTTATTGAAGTGGAAAATTATTTTTGGGGAATTATTTCTTGTTTCTGCCATTTATGAAAAAGGGCAAAAAGAAATAATAAAGTATCTCAAAAATATTTATTTTTGAGTTGGGAAGATGGGATATGATAGATAGGCATCAAATGTGCCTTGATTTTTCAAGGTGATTTGGAGAAAATCAAACTTGTCTTTGAGGACAAGGATTTTGAGGAATTTGCAAGAGAAGGAAATAACATAGCTTAATAATCCAAATAATTGTGGAAATTATTTGGGGATTCTTATATACAAGGTATATGATGTACACTTTATGTAGGCATCGAGGTAAACCTTTTTTTTGAAGAAATGTGGTGAAAAGGGTGGAAACTAGATTCGGGGAGGATTTAGGGTTTTGTTATTCTGATGCCATCTAACCAGGGCTGGATTAGGGAGATCAGAGATCACCTTGGTACAAGGGTTATATGGATGGATAAAACATGTCATATAGATGATCATGGAATCAAGAGTTGTGCTTGGTTGCATTTGAGGAGGTTTTGGAGTGATGGCAAACTTTGTTGAAAATAAGGCTGCCATAACAGGTACATCAGGTAGCCTCCTAAACCAGGTGGGTTTAAGAAGCACAAGGCTCCAATAGAAACAAGTGAAGTGGGGGTTGATAGGCCATTGTTAATAGGTCCTAACCATGCAAAGAGTTGGTCAAGGGGAGGTGGCATATAGATGTGAGCTTCTGCCAAAGTAGGCAAGATGATAAGATTTGCAGAAAGGATTAATATCTTGACTACAAAACCATCATGGATGGGTGGGAATTTAGTTGACTTAGCCAAGAGAAAGATTGGGATTTGGTAGTATTAAAGATGTACTACAATATGGTTCAAGTACATTCTCAAGAATGAACATAGTTTGGAAAAGGTAGAGCTCCAAAAATGGTATCTAGATAAGAAATCCAGACAGTCATTCTGGCAGATTTGGGGCTTTAGACTAGAGTGCTAGTGTAGATGATTTTGAGAGGATGCTAGGGTCCAAACTCATGATAATATGGAGGATTTTGATGTGATTGATATGTAGATATTATCCATGTTGATATTGGGTCTTCCTTAAGTTGGAAACCATCCAAAAGGTTTATCCTTGGACTGAGGTAAGCAGGAGATGAGGTGATCTAGATGTGACTTAAGATCCAGACTTTGGATTCCTATCTTGAGGGTGATGATTACCAGCAAGGATTGGGTCCTAAGGGATGATCTACTAGACTAGCTCACTTCTAGTTCCTAAACAAACAATGCAATCAGTAGATCAAGGCAATTCATCAGACAACAGATCAAGGCAATTCATCTTTCTACTTATCTAACTACTAGTAGGGTTACCATCAAGCCTAGCTTGGTGTAATGTTGGGTATGTTTAAAGGGGTTTTACTTTTAACTAAGATAAGGATCATCTTGGTATCTCTACCAAGATTGAGATGAAAATGTTTTAATAAAGGTTTCTGAAAAACCTAGGGATAGGGGTAGTTGAAGGTTCTGCCTTGAAAACATAAGGACATAATATATATGTATCCATAGTTTTATAAATAGAGACTAGTAAAGTCTTTTTTTGTGTAAAAGTCATCTTGGCTCAGGTTTTGAAATGCCAGAACATTTGAGAATATAAAATATGAGCCAAGACATCTCCTTTGTAAAATAGTTTTTGTAAACTAGTGTTGAGATAAGGAGTAGACAACCAATACACCAATAGTTGCTTGAGCCTAAGCAAGCAAGTAGTCACATAATGCAAGAAAAAGTTTTTGTTCCCCCTGATTTTTGCCTTTTGGACAAATAATCAGGGTTGCTGAAATTGGGATGTTACAGTATCTGGATCGTGTTTGATGAGAAGTGGTTATTCATTTAATTCCGAGAACAATGGTTGTTCTATTTATATGAATGAAATATTTTATGGTCATGCACCGATGATGAATGGTTTATTTCAATTGGATCTCGATAATAGTATTACACATATTCATAATGTTGATGCTAAAAGGATTAAACTTAATGATGATATATCCGAACATATGTGGCACTGCAGTCTAGGTCATATTGGTGTTAAATGCATGAAGAAGCTCCATTCGGATGGACTTTTGGAATCACTTGATTTTGAATCATTTGATACATGTGAGCCATGTCTTATGGGCAAGATGACTAGAACGCCGTTTTCCGGTTCAATGGAAGGGGCGACGGATTTATTGGAAATCATACATTATGATGTATGTGGTCCAATGAGTGTGTCGGCGCGAGGTGGATATCGTTATTTTGTTACTTTCAAGGATGATTTGAGTAGATATAGTTATATCTACTTGATGAAACACAAGTCTGAAACCTTTGAAAAGTTCAAGGAATTTCAGAGTGAAGTGGAAAATCATCGTAATAGAAAGATCAAATTTCTACGGTCCGACCGTGGAGGTGAGTATCTAAGTTACGAGTTTAGCACTCACATGAAAGAGTGTGGAATTGTTTCACAACTCACATCTGCCGAAACACCACAGCGAAATGGTGTGTCAGAACATCGTAATCGTACTTTATTGGATATGGTTTGATCTATGATGTCTCTGATGGACTTGCCATTGTCATTTTGGGGTTATGCACTAGAAACTGCTGCATTCAATTAAATCGGGCAACATCTAAATCCGTTGAAAAGACACCGTATGAATTATGGTTTGGAAGAAAACCTAAGTTGTCATTTCTTAAAGTTTGGGGATGCGATGTTTATGTGAAGAAACTTCAACCGGATAAACTTGAACCCAAAGCGGAAAAATGCGTCTTCATAGGATACCCTAAGGAAAGAATTGGGTATTCCTTCTATCATAGATCCGAGGGCAAGGTTTTTGTTGCCAAGAATGGATCCTTTCTAGAGAAAGAGTTTCTCACGAAAGGCGTGAGTAGTCGAAAGGTAGAACTCGAAGAGGTTATTGAACCTTCTCTTCAAAGTATGGCGAGTAGCGCAGCGCCGGAAGTTGTTCTAGAGTTGGCTTCACCAGTTGAAGACGGAACTAATGATAATGATCATGAAACTCCGAAAGAGAGCACTACCGAACCTCGCAGGTCTAGCAGGACGCGTGCAGCTCCCGAGCTGTACGGAAACCCTGTCATGAATTTCATGGTTGATGAAAATGATGACCCTGCGACGTATGAAGAAGCGATGATGAGCCTGGATTCCAAAAAATGGTTAGAAGCCATGAAATTCGAGATGGAATCCATGTATGAAAATCAAGTTTGGAACTTGGTGGACTTACCTCACGACCGAAAGGTCGTGGAGAATAAATGGATTTTCAAAATAAAAACTGATGCTAATGGTAATGTGACCATCTATAAAGCTCTACTTGTCGCAAAGGGGTTTCGACAAATTCAAGGAGTTGACTACGATGAGACATTCTCTCCCGTAGCGATGCTAAAATAAGTTAGGATTATGTTAGCAATTGCTGCATATTTCGATTATGAGATATGGCAGATGGATGTCAAAACCGCGTTTCTCAATGGTAATATTGAACAAGAGTTGTATATGATACAACCAAAGGGTTTTGTCAATCCTAAGGATGCTAACAAGGTGTGCAAGCTTCAGCGATCCATCTATGGACTGAAGCAAGCATCACGAAGTTGGAATCTCCGCCTTGATGAGGTGATCAAAGAGTTTGGATTTGTCCAAACTTATGGAGAAGCTTGTATTTACAAGAAAGTGAGTGGGAGCAATGTGGCATTTCTGATATTATATGTGGATGACATATTATTGATCAGAAATGATATAGATCTTTTAAACAGTGTTAAAAGTTATCTAAACAGCAAATTTTCAATGAAGGACCTAGATTAAGCGTCATACAAATTAGGCATAAAGATCTATAGAGATAGATCTAGGCGCCTAATAGGGCTATCACAAAGTACATACCTTGATAAGATTTTAAAGAAGTTTAAAATGGACAAAAGTAAGAAGGGGTTCTTACCTATGTTGCAAGGTAGGCCATTGAGTAAGACTCAAAGTCCGGCTACGGCGGAAGAAAGAGAGATAATGGAAAAAGTCCCCTATGCTTCAGCCATAGGCTCTATAATGTACGCCATGCTATGTACAAGACCGGATGTGGCGCATGCTATTAGTTTGACTAGTAGGTACCAATCGTATCAAGGTTCGGAACACTGGATAGCGGTCAAGAATATCCTTAAGTACTTGCGAAGAACTAAGGATATGTTTCTTGTATACTGAGGTGAAGAAGAGCTCGTCACTAAGTGTTATGTCGACGCTAGCTCTGACACCGATCCGGATGACTCTAAGTCTCAATCCGGATACATATTTCTCATGAATGGCGGAGCAGTTAGTTGGAGGAGCTCCAAACAACCTGTGGTGGCGAGATCAACAACGAAGGCCGAATATGTTGTTGCTTTGGAAGTGGCTCAGGAAGCAGTTTGGATGAAGGAGTTCATATCCGAACTAGGTGTGGTTGCAAGCGCGTTGGACCCAATGGTGATCTATTGTGACAACAATGGTGCCAGTGCCAATGCCAAAGAACCAAGGTCTCACAAGTATTCCAAGCATATTAAGAGCCGGTTTCACTCCATCCGTGAACATGTCAAGGATGGAGATATAAAGATTTGTAAAGTACATATGGATCTCAATGTAGCAGATCCGTTGACTAAAACTCTCCCTAGAGCAAAACATGATCAACACCAGAACTCCATGGGTGTTAGATACATCACTATGTAACTAGATTATTGTATCTAGTGCAAGTGGGAGACGGAAGGGAATATGCCCTGAGAGGCAACAATATGTGTATTCCAAGTATATGATAGATGTTTATTTTGCATGCTATAATTGTATTAATATGGAAGCATTAATACATGTGTGTTTAATAAACAAACAGAAAGTTCCTAGTTATGCCTCTCTCATAAACTAGCTCGTTGATTAACAAGATGATCAAAGTTTCCTGATCATAGACATTGGATGTTGTTAATAATGAGATCACAACATTAGTGTAATGGTGTGATGAACATTCATCCGAAGTATAGCATTACGATCAAAGTCATTGAGTTTATATTGCTATAACAACTTACGAAGTGATCCTAATCCTTAGACCATGAGATCATGTCAATCAGTAACACCGGAAGAGTTCCTTGATAACATCAAACGTCACACCGTAATTGGGTGATTATAAAGATGGATTCAGAACTACTAAAGTGTTATGTTGAGGCCCATGGATCGAGAGTGGAATTTGTTCATCCCGATGATGATAGATATACTCTGGGCCTTCTCGGTGATATCACATTGGTTAGCTTGCAAGCAAGTGATTTGATCACTAGAATGTTATATCACGGGAACGAGAAAAGAGTGCATGTCAGTAACGAGATCAAACTAGGTATGGAGATACCGATGATCGAATCTCAGACATGTAATATATCGTGAAACAAAGGGATTAAGATACTAGCGTAAAAGCTTCCGACGATCACAGGAAAGTCATCGTTGAATGTGTGGGAGTCAGTATGGGTCTCCAGATCCCGCTTTTGACGATCATGTTCGCATTATTCGCGAACCGTAGGGTGGCACACTTAAGAGACACCGACATCCAAATAGAGAAAAAGTTTTATGCCGGAAAGAATAACAAGCGCAGGAATTTATTTCACTATATACCGAAACAGGTTTTCGGGTGAAATTGCAGAAAGTGTTTTTGCAAGTGAAATTAAATACTATCAAGGGGTTATATGTGAATGTTTGTCATTAAATTAATTTACAAAATTCTGAATAAATAAAAGGAGTTTTATTTAATGAGAGTTTGCATTAAATTTGGTGGAAATTTAATGGGAATTTGAGTGGGACTTTGAGTGGAGGGAGTTGAAAGGATTTTGTGAGTGGAGTGTCCACCCACATGAATGAAGGAGGGGAGGGGGCAGCCCCCATGGCCGGCGGCCACCCCCTTGGGTGCCCCCCTCCTCCTATAAAAGGAACCCCCTCTCCTCTCTCTCTCTCTCACTCACACCTCCTCGTGAAGGATCTCTCTCCCCCTCTAGAATTTATCCCCCATGGTCTCGGACTAGCGAGATACATGTTCCTGGTGGATATTCGGCAAGAAAGAGTTGTGCTTCCGCTGCATCGCTGGAGCGAGGAGGCGGAGGTTTCTCGGTGTCTTGTACGTGTGTGTGAGCACGGATGCGCTGCTGTTTTGTGGCGCTAGGACTTCCTCCCGATCTTGAGATCGGTAAGAGATCGTCTACATCAACCACGAGTTTAACTCGTTAAGCTTTGTAGGTCTTCAAGGGTATGTTCTCTACGGATATACATCCGCTCGTTGTTTGTATCTAGTAGATAGATCTTGGTACATAGTTGTTCCCATCGTAGGAAATTTTTTGTTTTCTATGCTGCGAACCTTACATGCGGTGGCGAGTGTCGTTTGACGAGAGTGATCTTTGCCTTGGTTGCTCGCTGTGCCTACGGGGCACTGGTGTCGGATTTCGACTTCTTCTTCCCCCATTACCTTCTCCTTGCTAATGGCTACCACAACTATGATGGGAGCCATTGTGGTCACTGCTAGGTGGGGACGGCGGTTCTAGTGGGTTATTTCCGGTCGAACGACGGCTGCCTTCTAGAGATTCATGATGCTGGCTCCGAGGTGGATCTTCATGATGTTGGATGCTATGCCGGCTTCCTCCGGCATGGTCTTCATCCGGTGTTATCGTCGTTACGACGAGGCTCATCTAGACGACTGATGTGTCTGGGAGGCGGCATTTGCTGCTTGTCCCGCTCTCATCGGCGTCGCGCTTCTACTTCGTCCTCGTGGCCTCTATTTTGCCGACGATGGATTTATGCGGGACCAGATCCTTCATAGTGTCGCATGACGCAATCGGGACAACTTCTTCCCAACCTCACACAGCTGTGTTGTTATGTCCTGAAGAGCTAGTTCTTGAATTATGGCCATCCCTAGGCTCGGAGAAATACTGCTATTCCGGATTCCTTCGGGGCCTTACGTTAGCATCATGGTTCACATTAGTGTGACATTGTTCGGATTTGGAGGCGAGCTTTCCACTAATAGATGTAGTGGTTTTCTGTTGTTCTAAGCCTTTGTCAAGTAATCCGACGCACTGCTGGACCTGCTCAGCATTATTTGTGAGGATAGCTCTAGCGACCACGGCGTTCTCCACCAGAGTGTTTTAGACCCAGTTTCTGTTGCCATCTAGCCAGAACTATCCCCCAATGTTTTCATCGAAGAGAGATTTATGGACTTCCAGATTTCTGTTGGCCAGAACCAGACCACCCTTTGTTTTGTTGTATGGTAGTCGCTTATAGTCTGACTTGTACTGGGCAGGGTTACCATCGATGCGTTGTTTGACCTCCACAATGTTGGCAGCTTCTTCGAGCAATAGCAAAAGTTTCTTCTCTAGTTAATCAGCACTTTTCTCCAATTCATCCGGTGTAAGATCCGAAGCAGTTGGGATTGGTGTTGTTAATGCATCTCCGTACAGGTGACGAGCACCTTGAGTGATTATGTGACCGTCAAGCGGAGGATTGTTCGATTTGGGATCAGCCGGAGATCCATCTCGAGCTCTTCGTCGATTTCATCATCAATGGATTCCTCCACCGGTTCCATCGATGTTAGAGTTTTCTTCTTATTATTATTCTTTGCCTGCCTAGTAGCCTTTACGCGCGTACCGATGGCAAAGACGGATTTGGATCCGGTAATGGGAGATAAGATCCCATCAGTTGACGAGATTGGATCTCGTCAATGCCCATTGTTATGGACTTGGGTTTTAGAGAAGATGGGGATGTTGGAGATCGCGGAACGGTTAGCAAACAAGCAATACGGGACACGAGGTTTACCCAGGTTCAGGCCCCCGGAGGGAAAACCCTACTCCTGCTTGTCTGCTCTTTGATTACGGCGGAACCGGTGATTACAGGGGTGCGCAGATGCGATCTGGCGTGAAAGTGCGTATGCGGAAGTATGAGAGAGAGATCTAGGTCGTGCCCTCTTGGCCTTTATATAGACTTAGGCAGGTCCTAGGCACAGATCTAGTCGATTACAGGTTCTAGGGTTTACCCCTTTGAATTTCCTATCTACCCTAGTCTTGCTCTCCAAGGATCCGAAGGCATCATGGGCCTTGGCCACCCGAAAATCTTCATGGGCCGGCGTATATTTGCCGTGGGCCTTCCTTGGGCTGGACCAGGTATGCTGAGATCGTGTACCCGCGGGGTATAACCATGTCAGTAGCCCCCGAGTGTTCAGTCGAATCGTAGATTCGGCTAAGGACTATTCAATCCTTCGGGTGCAACTCTGTCTTTCAAGAGAATGTGTAGGGATTGTTGATGCGTGTGCCTGACTCTCCCGACGGATCAGGGTCAGTTAACTGTCTTAGGACAAAACAACACGATCTTCTTCATATTCAAGTCCCTCGACTTGAACCCGGAACATATTTTGGCGTAATTCGACTCAGGCCGCGAAGGACTTACAGGAGTGGAATTCCAGTGAATTCAATTGATGTACCCAACGCGTCCGTCAGGATTTTTCATCGCGCCTGTTGGCACGGGTTTATACTAGCAGAGCGCAATCATGTGCGTTACCAGGCCATCAGATGATATCTGTAGGTCTTATCTTTGCGTCGCAGACACAGCATCCGAATTTTATCACCGCGGAGGTGTTTTCGGGTAGCCAAGGAGAACGCTACTCACTTAGCGTTTAGTTGGGGCAGAGTTGCCGAAAAGTTTTTGCATACTGATCCGAAGGATCGCAGTCGAAATTTTATAGGGTGCGCGACCAGCGCTCCCTATGGGAGTAGCCCCCGAGTGTCTGTTCGAGTCGTAGACTCGAGCGGAGACTATAATTCAGCCGTTGTTCAGTGTTAGGTCCGTAGGACACAAATTTTTTCGGATGCTTAAATCCATCCTCCCTATAGGAGTTTCCCCCGAGTCCGTAGTAGAGTCGTAGACTCAACGTAGGACTCGAAGAAACAGTTCAATGCTGTAACGTGTTGTTATTTTTTCGGGTACGCGGCTAGCGCTCCTGATAGGGGTAGCCCCCGAGTAATTGGTCGAATCGTAGATTCGAGTGAGTACTCTTAGCTTTGAAGCCGAAGAAATTGTAGTTGTTGCTAGTGTAGCTTTTGATGACGTCAGTACTGACGATCGATGACCTCAAGCATCTGCTGCGCCAGAGATGACTTGACTGGACGAACATGGGTCCCACTTTCTGACCTTGAATTGACCGGTCACGCGCGGCGTGGAGATAATTACGGCGTCGCATCGATTTCCACGCGTAGTGGACGGCGTGTTAGCGATGGTTCGTTGTGATGCTGACACGTGTATGGACAGATCCTGCCATTGGCGTTAGGTCTTCTCGATGGACGGTTGCCGTGCATCGTCTTTGTCTTTATAATCATTGGGGAAAACTTTAGTTTGTTTTCACTGCAGCTATTCTCGTTTCGCTGCTTCCTTGTTCTCTGAGAGTTCTTGCTGCGCGCTGGAATATCCTTTCACATTTCCTTCTTCCATCCTGCGCTCTCGCCGTCGGCGCCGCCGTACCGCGATGGGGAAGTCGAAGAAGTCTTCTTCTGCGGTTGGTACCAGCGCTGCTGGAGGGAAGAAGAGTGCCGCCGCTACCTGTGTCACCGACGGTGGCTGGTGGCGATTGGAGACGCGGGAGAGTGATCTCCGCAAGCTTCGTGAGCGGGGCTTGATCCCGCAGGATAGGGAGGCCGGTAAACTCCCAGGCAACGAGGTAATCCCTCGTCCCCCCACTGGGTTTCGGGTTATGTTCCTGGCCTTCGTTATTCGCGGATTTTCCTTCCCAGTCCACGACTTCCTTCGTGGACAGCTTTTTCTTTACGGTGTCCAATTGCATCATCTTTCCCCCAATTCTCTTCTTCACATTGCTTGTTTTATCACTTTCTGCGAGTGCTGGCTCGGTATCGAGCCGCACTTTTGCCTCTTCCAGAAACTCTATTCCGTGAAGAGGCAATCTGGTTCGGATGATGTTTATCCCATTGGGGGTTGCATCATCTCCCTCAAACCCAATCTGCTTTTCTTTTCTTTTTCCATGTCTGAATCTGTCCAGTACTGGCGGAGGCGATGGTTTTATATTCGCGACTCCACAGTGGCTGGGCAGCATTTTGGTCTTGCTCCTTTCGACCCCTCCCAAAAGATCGAGCCGAAGAGGTCCTGGAAAAACCAGATCTTGGATGGCGAGGTAGCGGAGATAGAGGCTCTCTATCGTCGAGTGGAGGACCTCCAGTTGATTCCGGAGAAGGAAGTGAACGGTGTGGATATCATCCGCACATTTCTTGAGCGTCGGGTGCAGCCAGTCCAGGCTAGGGTGCACCCGATGTTCCTTTATGCTGGCCGCCGTGATCCGACGAGGGTTTCGGCTGAGAAATTCTCCCAGGGAGATCTCGACAGGGCCCTTCGTTCGCTGCTGAAGTTCAAGGCTGGAGAGGATATCTCGGGGAAGTCGCTGACTTCTCCGTTTTCTTCTTCGCTTCCTGTTCCACATGTGTAGATCCGTGCGTGTAGCGCTATTTTCGACTGCATTGTATTTGCATTTGTTTGCTAACAAATTTTATTTTCTTGTGCAGAGCTTCAAAGTGCCGGGCATGTCGCCTCCATTACCCGAAGTATTTTCGGATGCTCCAGATAATGATGTGGTGGATTCCATGTACGAGCTGCCGTCGGCGCGGTCTCCGGCTGAAGAGGCCAACGAGTAGAGCGAGGACCACACTCGCAAACGATCACGGAGCTCCAGCGAGTCTTTGGATGCCTCGACTCCTCCGACTCCTAGGAACCAGCTGTGTCTTGAACGTCACAGTGATGGGCATGGAGGCTCTTCCTCTCCGATTCCTGCCGTTCCCGTGCGGGCTGTAGCGCCGCACCCGCCGGCGAAGCGGAAGAAGGAAGAAAAGAAGGAAGAGAAGAAAGAGGAGAAGAAAATCCGAAGGACCCCTCCTGTCTTCAACCTGAGCGAGCTTGACTCGTAAGTTTCCTTTGTCCTGCACTGCTTTTTCTTGCCTGTTTACTTTGTACTTGTGTTAATTTGTCCTTGTGCAGGCACTCTTCCAAAGACTCCTCCAGCGATGGTGCTCGGGAAATGATGGGGGAGTCTAAAGTCGCGTCTCCTCCTCCTCAGATGGTGGCTACCTCTGAAGGTGCTGCTCCAGACCCTTCTCCGCAGGAGGTTCAGGTGGTTACGCCTCAGAAGGCTGCAAGCGGAACTTCGGATTCGCCATCGGATCATGTGAGTAGTTCTGCCTCCATGCACCATGAAGAACGGCGTACTTCGGCTGGTAGCACGGCTTCGGCTCCGTGCACCATGAAGAACGGCGTGTAGCCGGTGGAGCTGTTTGGCGTGGTATGCAAGCTCCATAGGATGGAGGGTAGCTCCTTCGTCCAGGCTCCGGCGAGTCGCTCGAGCGGGCTCATGAGGCGCTTCTTGATGCCAGCGCCGATTAGGCCGTTGGCCTTTTCCACCTGCCCGTTCATTTGCGGGTGCGCCACAGAGGCGTATGTGATGTTGATTCCGAGGCCTTCGCAAAAGTCTTGGAATTCTTTGGAGATGAAGTTCGATCCATTGTCGGTGATGATGCTATGCGGTACGCCGAACCTGTAGACAATGGATTCAAAGAACTTGACGGCAGTCTTGCCCTTTTGGTTAGTTACCGGCATTGCTTCGATCCACTTGGTGAATTTGTCGACTGCGACCAGGAGGTAGACGTGCCCCCCTTTCGAAGACCTTGGCAGTTTTCCGATCATGTCGAGGCCCCATTGGGCAAAGGGCCAGGCCAAAGGTATGGGCCTAAGCTCTGACCCGGGTGCGTGTGGTTTGTCAGCGAACCTTTGGCACCCTTTGCATCTTCGGACGATGTCTTTTGCGTCGTTCATGGCCGTTGGCCAGTAGAATTGTGGCATCCCGCAAAACCACTACTAGAAAATCGCGTTGAATTTGTGCATTGCATCGTCATCATCATGCATTGTTTGCCGAAACTATTTTCGCAAAGCCCGTGATGTTTTCTAAAACGCCCCGTCTCTAATTCAAAACCAAAACCCGGTCGCCGGAATATTTTGTTTTGTTTAAATATGTTTTGCAAACGGTCCGTTTAATTAAATAAAACATTTAATTAATTTTTAGCGGGGCAGTCGAACGGGCCGTTCTGACCCGAACGACCGCCCCAGGAAAAACTAAAACGGTCCACCTAACCGCCCCACTAATTCCTAAAGCTACCAAAAATCCTACCCACCCCTAGATCCACATCACCCCCACCAATGACCTACCGCCACCTCAGCTACCCTCCCCCATCCACCTATCCCCAAGCGCCACTTGTCCCAGCCCTCTCCCCTCTCTCTCCTTTCCCCAGGCCCCACCCCCCCTGCACCGATCCCCAGCCGCGCAGGCCACGCGCAGGCCACGCGCAGGCCACACGCCCCACGCGCTGGCCACGCGCCGGCCCGCCCCCTCTCGCTGCCTGCTGGCCCCCACCCGGCCCCGCGGCCCCACCCTGTCGGCTCCCCTCTCCCTCCTTCCTTTCTTCTTCCCTTCACCGCCCGACGCGCTCTTCCCGCACCGCCTCTCCGCCTGCCGCCGAGCTCGCCCTCCCCGCTCCGGCGACCGCGCGCCTTTCCCCCCGACCTCCGCGTCGCCCTCCGTCGAGCCCCGCCAGCCCCGTCTCCGGCCAACCTCCGCCCCTCCCCGCCAGGCTCGCCGCGTCCGTCCGCCCGGCCCTAGCTCGTCGCCGGAGTCGCCCGTCGCCGGCCCCCTCGACCCTCTCGCGTGCGCCTCCGGCCGCGACCGCGCCCCGGCCTCCGACCCGAGCTCCGCCTCCGGCCGTCCCCGCCTCTCCCCGTCGGCCTCGCCGTCGCCCTCTGCCGTCCGCCCTCGCCCGCGATGCGCCGCCTCCCGCCTTCCTGCCTCCGTCCTGCCCACGTTCGGCCCGGCTGCCTCGCCATCGCTCGCCCCGTGCAGTCCGTCGCCAAGCCTCCCGGGCCCGCGCCTTCTGCTCCCGTCGGCCTCTGTCTGGGTTCTGTCCCTGGTACAGACTTTTGTCCTGGAACCGCCAAGATCGTCCGAGACCGAACCCCGGAAATGCACCACAAGTCGGACAAGTACATCGCCAAGCTCTACCCAAGACTTGCAGGATATTTGACGCAATCTGTCGTGGATGGAACCGATGCGAGAAGCTTGAACCCAAGGTCGCCATCGACAATCGAAGCCACGACGCCTTTGGATCTCCTTCATGGAACCGAAGACCCTGAAGACCCGTTCCCGGAGGCGAAGTCCGAACCCGGCGCCGCGCCAAGTACTTCCCTCGGACGCCAAAACCCTAACCTGAAGAACGCCGAGATCGCCACGAGGACGACAAGTTCTTCTACCCGGTTCCGACAAGATCTGCACGACGACAAGACCGACAGCGACCAGGAGAATCCGATGCGCCCCGACGCCAACCAAGCCCTGCTTCCCGGATGCGACAAGAGCTACCCCTGTAATTCGAGAACGATCCCGGTATCCGAGAACGATCCGTCGAACCCTCGACCCCGAACCCCGAACCCCGGAACCCCAAGTGCGTCGAGACCCTCAATGTGTGAACCCTTTTCCGAGAACCCTATTTTATAACATAACAACCTTGCCGCATATTAAATTGTCATTCATCTCGCATGCATCTCATTGGTTTGGGGGCCTTATGCCAATTCACTGCATAATTAAATATGGGGCCCATATGCGGGCAAATCTAGTCTCATATCGGCCTCATTTAAATTGTTTAGCGAACCGGTAACTTATTTTGCCATGTTTGAACAACATTTAAATTGCGGGGTAACTAAACAACCTGAACCATATAATTAATTGTCGGGACCCCTGGTTCCGCTTAATATGACCTAATTGCATCGCACCTTGCCATGCCATGCATCATTCATGCATCATGCCGATCTTCTGCCGTTGTATTAAATATTGCATCCGGTGTTTCTTCTAGTGTTTTGCTTCTTCGCGGATAAGGCCGTTGAGTTGATGTGAGCTTCGCCCCGATCTTCAGATGAACCCTTCGACAATGTTTTCAGGCGAGCATCTCCCCCTTTCTACCTATCTTACTTTTATAGTATTTACTTCCCTCCTGTTGATCTATTGCTATCTGTGTTGCGATGCTCTAGTTTCCGTACCCGTGACATTCCCCTTGCAGCCATATATTGCCTTGGACACATCCTATTACTTGTTGTTTGGTAGGTAGTTGGACTTGCGCGCCGTAGTCGCTTGCTCAAGTGCTGTTGCGTGTCGTCAAGTGCCACAGTTGTTGATGTATTGCCGCATGTTGATGTTGGAGATGATCATAATTTTACTTATCGTTCACTTAAATTCCTGTTTAACAACTAAAATTGAAGTAAGCAGAGGCATCGGTGGGTGATAGATAATATTTGGTTTCCGAACGCCCACTTGTGTCCCGTAGGACCCCGAGTACTTGATACCTGTTCCTTGATTTATCGCGCTATCCACATCCGGGAGGTATATGGGACCCCCCTTAGCCAGAGCTTGATTCAGTCTTATTTCTTGGGGACACAAACTAGTTTGAGGTTTTATTTACGATCCTGTACTTATGCCATGCTTTACTGCTTTATTTACGATTGTGCGACAGATAGCACACTGTACTGTTTAGGATCGGGACACGTTTTCGCGGTGTCGACAAGCCCCGTTTGGGGTTCCCAGTCGCTCACAGCCGTCCACCCAAACCTTGAGGCCGTCTCGGAGCTAGCTTACTTCGTTGCGGGTCTACTTTAAGGGGTGGCCCCCTGAAATATTTCTGAATCCTATGATTGCTTTGTAGTGAAAGCCTCGTTGGGTTTTGATTTGGTTTTTCCGAGGTTGATCTAGTGTGTGTTGCTATTTGTGCACCCCGGCCGGGTTAAAACTTTCTGAAAGCCGTGTCCGCGGTTATGGACGACTTGGAGCACAGTATCTCGACCATAGACAAGCATAACTAAAGTTTATTGCTGTAAATTTGACTTTATAATGACTAGTAATCAGCTTCACTATAATGGAATGGCTAAATAATACTGCCCACAATTGCTTGTTTGGAGCGTCGCTTGCGACCATTGTACCTGACTAGTAAGTATTGCAACTACAACGAAATGGCTGAATAAAAGTACCAACAACTACTGGGTTTTGGGTTTATCTCATGCTATCTGTATCTGATTAGTAATTGTTGCAACCACAACGGAATGATTAACTAAAAGGGCCCACTGCTTACTTTATCAGGATGATTATCTACATCTGACTAGTAACCGCTGCAACGATAACTGAATAAATAAAACTGCCAACTGTGTGAGTTCCTCGGTTGACTTCCTCGTTTGGTCTCGAGGGGGAAACGCCAGGATGGGTTTGTTTGATGATAGTATCAGGTTGGGTCCGAATAGGTCTTCCTCACCCCTCTCTGATAGCCGCCAGTAGTATCGAGTCTCTGTAGGTTGTATAGTGCATGCTGCCGCTGCCGCTCAGCCCACCATACCTATGTAGGCGAGGACCGCCGAATTCTAGTCTCGCCGTGTACTGGCCTCAGTACTGACGCTCCTCTTTTTCCTTTGCCCTTTGTCGGCACCCCTTTTGTTTTGAGCAGGTTTTGAGATCGACGTCGTTAGCAGGGTTACCCTTCCGGCTTGGCCTGGGCAGGGTTATGGACGCCATTGGTTATTCTTCAGGGCTCTTAGCCCCATTTTCATCTTGTCCGTAGTCGGACGCTCTATCATTTTCAAGGTGATTTGGATCTTTGTATATTATATCTGTATTCTTGACTCTTTGAGTCGCTGTTGTATATATCTGTTCTGTGGGACCCATCGAGGACTGTTGTGTAATGTTATTACTTCGTTTTCCACCCGCACGAAAGTGCCTGGTGGGCACCTTCGAATCGTTTCTATGCGGGTTTGGCGGGTTTCGCTCAAACTTGCATAGGTCCGATTCTGAGGGTGTTACAAGAATCCAGCTCGTAGAGCTTTGGCGACAAGGGAGCGACTACCTGCGTGATGGCCGCAGATGCCCTCGTGGATGTCTTGAAGTATGGTTTTCTCGTCACCGATGGTGACGCACCTTTGTAGTACACCCGAAAAGCTGCGCTTGTACAGCTCGCCATTGATGATGGTGAAGGCTTTTGACCGGCGAGATATGCGTCGGGCATCTGTCGGGCTGTCAGGTAGTTCTCCGTCTATTAAGTACTGGGGGTACGGTCGTGTCCAAGTTTCTTCGACTGCCATGACCTGCATCAGGTTGACCGTGGCGACCTCTGTGTCCAGTTTTTCGGGTCCTTCATGACCTTCGGGTAGCGTAGCCCCTGAGTGTTCTGCTTCTTCGGGTGATCCCTTGGGGAATTTCCACTTGATGGATGGCACGCAGATCTGTTCGAGTAACACATCTGGTGGCACCCTTGCGCAGGTGGAGCCGATGTTGGCGAGTCTATCGGCCTCCTCATTGCTTTCTCTTCCAACGTGTCAGAGCTCGCAGCCGTCGAATTCTCCCTCGAGTGAGTTGTAGAGTGCGCGGTACGCGATCATGTTTTCGGCGTGTGCGTCGCACTCATTCATCGTCTGTTGGACGACGAGGTTGGAGTCACTGTAGATGACCAGGCGTGTTGCGCCTCAGATATTTTCCATCCTCATGTCGTGGATGAGGGCTTTGTATTCGGCCTCGTTATTGGAAGCTCGGAATTTCATCTGAAGGACGTACTTCATCTTGTCTCCCTGCGGGGAGGTCAGTGTGACCCCGGCTCCTGCTCCAGCTTCGCGCTTGGAGCCGTCGAAATGCATCGTCCATGAATGCGACATGTCTGGGGTGTCTGGCAGCTGCAGCTCCATCCAGTGTACAAGGAAGTCCGGGAGGACCTGAGACTTGATTGCGAGTCGCTTCTCGTAGATGATGTCTAGGGGTGACAGCTCGATGCCCCACAGGGCCACGTGTCATGTGGCCTCCGGGTTGTTTAGGATGCTGTTCAGGGGTGCTTCATTGATGACCATCACCTGGTGCTCCTGGAAGTAATGGCTCAACCGACGAGCTGTCATGAACACGCCGTAGGCGAGTTTCTGGTAGTGAGGGTACCTCTGCTTTGTTGGAGTCAATACCTCGCTGAGGTAGTAGATTGGGCGTTGGACCCCATGGGTCTTGCCTTCTTCGGGTCGTTCGACCACCAGCACGGTGTTTACCACCTGGTGTGTGGCTGCTATGTACAGCAGTAGGGGCTCGCGCTCCTTTGGCGTAACCAAGACGGGCGAGGTGGAGAGCAGTCGCTTTAGATCTTCGAATGCGTCGTCCGCTTCAGGCGTCCACTCGAATTTATCTGCCTTGCGTAGCAGTTGGTAGAATGGCAGGGCTTTCTCGCCCATGCGGCTGATGAACCTGCTCAATGCCGCTATTCGTCCTGCGAGCTGCTGGACACCCTTGAGGTTCTTCGGCTTCTCCATGGCCATGATGGCCCGGATTTTCTTCGGGTTCACCTCGATCCCTCGCTGGGAGATGAAGTATCCAAGCAGCTGACCCGATGGGATGCTGAAGGCGCACTTTTCGGGATTGATCTTGATCCTGTAGCGGTCGAGATTATCGAACGTCTCGCAGAGATCGTCGATGAGTGTTCTTGCCTCCCTGGTTTTGATGACTATGTCATCGACATAGACTTGGACGTTGCGACCGATCTGGTCCTTCAGGCATTCCTGCATGCATCGCTAGTATGTGGCACATGCGTTCTTTAGCCCGAAGGGCATTGTGTTGTAGCAGAACACTCCGAACGGTGTGATAAACACCGTTTTCTCTTGATCTTCGACCTTGAGTCAAATCTGGTTGTAGCCTGAGTAGGCGTCAAGGAAGGAGAGTTTCTCGCATCCTGCAATCGAATCAATGATCTGATCGATCCGAGGAAGAGGGAAGTGGTCCTTTGGGCAGTGCTTGTTCAGTGACGTGAAGTCTACGCACATCCACAGGATGTCCGTGTCCTTCTCGGGGACCATCACTGTATTTGCGAGTCACTCGCTTTCTTTGATCTCCCTGATGAATTCTGCAGCGAGTAGTCTGTTGATTTCTATTCTGATGGCTTCGGCCCGTGGCTCGGACAGTCTCCGTATGGACTGCTTGGCGGGCTTGGTGTCTGGAAAGACGTTGAGTGCGTGCTCGGCGAATTCCCTGGGAACTCCTGGCATGTCCGCTGGACACCAGGAGAAGATTTCCCAGCGCTCATGGAGGAATTCGACAAGCGCGCTTTCCTATGCGGGGCTAAGGTCATTGGCGATCAGTGCCGTCTTGGAGGCATCCGTTGGATGAACCTGCACCTTCTTTGTGTTGACGGTGGAGTCAAAAGACATATCAGGTGTGTTTTGTCGTGCGACTGGGGGTGCCCCGTTGTCCGTCACCTCGCGGAGCCTTACGAGCACATCATGCATGCCGAATGACTGGGAGATTATGTTGAAGTCCCTGTCATAGTGGTCCGATCGGGTGAAGCTCCCGTGGACCGTGATGACGCCCCTAGGTCCTGGCATCTTGAGTAGCAGGTATGCGTAGTGTGGGACAGCCAAGAACCTTGCGAATGCTACACGCCCGAGGATGGCGTGGTATTGTGATGGCCAGTCCACCACTTCGAATTCGAGCCGCTCGCATCGGAAGTTGTCCGGCTTGCCGAAGATGACGTTGAGCCATATTTTTCCCAGGGGGAATATGCCCTTTCCTGGGACGATGCCATGGAACGTTGTGTCTTACTGTTCCAGGCTGCACAGCAGGATCTGCATTGCTGCTAGAGTGCTTGCGAACATCAGGTTGATGCCGCTACCGCCGTCCATGAAGACGCGGCTCATCTCGAAACCTCCGATCTGCGCCTCCAGCACCAGGGCAGCATGACCTGGGCGTGGGATCTGGCAAGGGTGATCCGAACGACTGAACGTGATGCAGGACTCCGATCCGCTGAGGTACTCAGGGATGGCGGGTGGAGTTGTCACGGCCAGGTTGATCTGACGGGTGATTTTCTTCTACACCCTATTCGTGGGGCGCCCCTTCTGGATCATCAGTGCTCCTTTCAATGGGGGATACCCGTGCCCAGCGTTGTTCTGTGCTGGTGCGACTGGTTGGTTCGGGCCTCCTACAGGTGGCGGTGGAGGAGCTCCATGCGCTATTTCACCTGGTGCGGGTGCGTTCCCGAATCCAGGGGGTGGAGCTTGCTGCTTCATCTGAACCATTCTTTCGCTGAGCTTCTAGAACTCGCGGCAATCCTTGAGCATGTGGCTTGCCTTCTTCTTGCCATCCTGCTTGTCGATGTAGAAGTGGATGGTGCATGGACCCGAAAGTTTTTCGTATGCTGAGGGTCCGTTATCGCAATCGCGGCGCTGCGACGACTGTGCTGGACGTCCTCCATCGCGGAATTTGCCTCCGCGGTATCCGCCACCGTTGCGGTTGGCATCGTTGTGGCGATCGGCGTAGCCGGCCGCGACCATGTCGGGTCCATCGCGATTGTCGTAGACGCGCGGTCTCCTCTTGTTACGGCGTTCCTGTCGTCGGCCGTAATCGTCCTCTTCCTTCGATTGTGCCCGGTGGACGGAATCTTCACCGTCGGCCCACCTGTTGGCGATGTCCATGAGGTGGTCAAGTGTCTTGGGCTTGACGTGCCCGAGTTCCTCCTTGAAGTCCTGGCCCTTGACGCCGTCCTTGAAGGCGTCGATGGCCCTTTCTTCGGAGATGTGCACCGTGGAGTTTTTGGTGTTGGACCACCGCAGTATGTACGAGCGAATGGATTCGCCCGTTCGTTGTGTACAGGCTCGCAACTCCTCGATCGAGGCGGGCCTCTTACTGGTGCCTTTGAAGTTTCGGATGAAACTGTAAGCCAGCTCCTCCCAGCTTTGGATGGATCCTGAAGATAGGCTGCTAAGCCAGATCCGGGTTGCACCTGTCAGCTGCAGCTGAAGGCATTGCATGGCGGTTTCCTTGTTTCCACCGTGCAGCTTGACGGATGACAGGTGGTCGCTGAGCCATGCCTTGGGGTCCTGTGTGCGATCGAACTTCGGAGTATCTGAAGGAAGCTTGAAATTTCGCGGCATCCGTGTCCGTCGGACAGATCTGCTGAAGCATTGGGCTCCGCAGAGTTCTCCTTCGTCTTCGTCCATCTCGGATTTAGACGAGCATGCGTGCTTGGCTCGCGCTTTGTCGATTTTGTGCTGTGTTAGCGCGTCTCTGGTGTCGTAATCGCGGCTGCGATGACGTGAGCTCTTGTGCCTTCGAGGAAGGTCATGGTCCTCTTCTTCGGATGAAGGAGTGAGGCTGCGGTCGAATCTGACCGTAGCTTTCTTTTTCGTCTCCGTAGGAGTTTCTTGATGGAGCGCAACTCCGACGAGTCCGAGTCCGGTAAGTGCAGACTTGTGCATGGCTCCTTTCGAGTCCCCCTCCGGAGGTGGGTGGGCCGCGAGGTACGCAGTGGCTACTATGATCGCAGCTTGCGGTGTCTTCGGGATGATGTTTCCGTCGGCATCCATCTCCATGAAGGATGCGTGGAGGGTTCGGGTCACCTCACGGCGCTCCTTGGGGTCCATGTTCTCCGTCCGGGAGCAGTGCTTGTTGCCGTGGTTGCCATTCGAGCTGGAGTCGATGCCCATGGCGGAGAGCGCAGCTCGTCGCGCGCTAGACTCTGAGGCTGCTTGCTTGCGTTTATCAAGCACCTCTTGCATCTTGACCTGCTTCTTGTGCTCCTCGATCAGGAGCAAATGGTATGCCATCAGCAGGTCCCGTGAGGCGTATGCAGGGAGGACCGTGCTGCCCGCCACGGCGGCGCGTGCCTGGGCCCATCCTTCTTTGCTAAGGCGGATTACATGGCCAGTGGTATCCCCTTCGGGTGGGGGGGGACTGGCTTCTTCTGTTCCCGCCGCTTCTGTCATGCGGGTTAGGTGGCGGGTTGGGAGGCGGGTTAGGTGGCGGGTTGGGCGCTTGCTGATCCACGTCGCCCTGGATGACTACGGCGCATTGGTAGCGCTCGTAGATTGGTCCGCTGCTGCCGTAGCTTTCGGATCCGGATCCGGAACCGTAGGTCCCTTCATCCGATGGCGGATCGCACAGATTGGAGTTGCAGCTGCTGCTGTCGTAGGACTCATCTGTTGATGATGATGTGCGTAGCACAGGGTGTGGGGCCCATGAAGCGGGCCTGATTGATGGTAGGGGCACCCGCTCAGGGAGGCGGAGGGTGCCAGTTTGCCCCACCTGGAAGCAGAAACTCCCGAACAGGATCTCGAGTCCGTCGCCTACGGGCTCGAAGACCTTCATGGTGGCCGGTGAGTGGGCGGTGAAGTCGAAAGCGCCGAAGAGGAGGTGACTCTCCGTCGCCGCAGAGTTGTAGATCGCTCGGGTTGGGACCGTCACGATCGCACAATCAGCGTCCCTAGTTCCCATAGACGGCGCCAATTGACGAGGTTGGATCTCGTCAATGCCCATTGTTATGGACTTGGGTTTTGGAGAAGATGGGGATGCTGGAGATCGCGGAACGGTTAGCAAACAAGAAATACGGGACACGAGGTTTACCAAGGTTCAGGCCCCCGGAGGGAAAACCCTACTCCTGCTTGTCTGCTCTTTGATTACGGCGGAACCTGTGATTACAGGGGTGCACAGATGCGATCTGGCGTGAAAGTGCGTATGCGGAAGTATGAGAGAGAGATCTAGGTCTTGCCTTCCTGGCCTTTATATAGACTTAGGCAGGTCCTAGGCACAGATCTAGTCGGTTACAGGTTCTAAATTTCCTATCTACTCTAGTCTTGCTCTCCAAGGATTCGAAGGCGTCATGGGCCTTGGCCACCCGAAAATATTCATGGGCCGGCGTATATTTGCTGTGGGCCTTCCTTGGGCTGGACCAGGTATGCTGAGATCGTGTACCCGCGGGGTATAGCCATGTCATTAGTACTTTCAGCCATGGTTGGCTCAGACTTTTGGACCTTAGAAGAATCTTTGGTGTACATATCATCTTGCGAGGTGTAGTCTTCATCCATGCTATCATACGGATTTGGAGGTGTCTCCTCTTCACCTTGCGCTGCTTTGGAGGTATATTCTTAACCATATGCCTCCATATCCTTATCGAACTATCGAAGTTCTTACAACGTTAGCGATTCCTAAGGGGAAGTAGGTAAGTTGGTATTTTCTTTGATCGCATTGAGGACTGAGTCATTTTTGGCTCCAGCATCGACATAGTCGGATCCAGAGCCAATGTAACCAATGAAGCCATGCTTCTTCTTGATAGACTTGAGGTAATGGAATAGGCGACTCTCAGCGTCGGCCTCCTCATAACTCTAGATTATGTCCGAGATTTCCCGGAAGTCGACGTATGGGAGCTTCATATTCTGATTGATCTGTGCCCTATTATTGATTTTCCTGCTCCAGCATCGGTAAAACCGGATCTAGTGCGGTAGTTTTTCCTCATCCGTATATCCGATCTTGTCAGAGAGAACAAACTCATATTTTTCCTCCACCGCTACTTCCACTTCAGGAGTGGGATGGGTGTGACATGGTTATACCCTGCGGGTACACGACCTTAGCATACATGGTCCAATCCAAGGAAGGCCCATGACAAATATGCGCCATCCCATGAAGACTTTCGGGTGGCCAGGGCCCATGACGCCTTAGGATCCTTGGAAAGCAAGACTAGAGTAGATAGAAAATTCAAAGGGGTAAACCCTAAAACCTGTAACCGACTCGATCTGTGCCTAGGACCTGCCTATCTCTATATAAAGTCCAGGAGGGAACGACGAGGAGGCTCTCTGACAATCTCTCGCACACCACCGCATACACACCTCCACGCCAGATTGCATCTGCGCACCCTATAACTTTCGGTTCCGCCGTAATCAAGAGCAGACAAGCAGGAGTAGGGTTTTCCCTCTGGGGGCCTGAACCTGGGTAAACCTCGTGTCCCCGTGTTGCTTGTTTGCTAACCGTCCCGCGATCTCCAGCATCCCCATCTTCTCCAAAACCCAAGTCCATAACAATGGGCATTGACGACATTAAACCTCGTCAATTGGCGTCGTCTGTGGGAACTGGGGGCGCTGATTGTGCGATCGTGACGGTCCCAACCAAAGCGATCTACAACTCCGGGGCGACGGAGAGTCATATCCTCTTCGGCGCCTTCGACTTCACCGCCCACTCGCCAGCCACCCTGAAGGACTTTGAGCCTATTCGCGACGGACTCGAAATCCTGTTCGGGAGCTTCTGCTTCCAGGTGGGGCAAACCGGCACCCTCCGCCTCCCAGAGCGGGTGCCCTGCCATCTATCAGGCCTGCTTCATGGGCCCCACACCCCATGCTACGCACATCACCATCAACAGATAAGTACTATGACAGCAGCAGCTGCAACTCAGATCTGTGCAAACCACCATCGGAGGAAGGGACCTACGGTTCCGGATCCGAAAGCTATGGCAGCAGCGATCCAATCTACGAGCGCTACCAATGCGCCGTAGTCATCTAGAGTGACGCGGAACATCACGCGCCCAACCCGCCGCCTAACCCATGGGGTAGAAACGGCGGGAACAGAAGAAGCCAGTCCCCCCCCCGACCCAACGGGGACTACACCGATCGGGTCATCCACCTCAGCGAGGAGGGATGGGCTCAAGCACGCGAAACTATAGCAGGCAACAAGATCTTGCCCGTGGGTGCCTCACGGGACCTGCTGATGGCATACCACATGCTCCTATTCGAGGAGCACAAGAAGCAGGTGAAGATGCAGGAGGTGCTTGACAAGCGCAAGCAAGCAGCCTCGGAGTCCAGTGTGCAGCAAGCTGCGCTCTCCGCCATGGGCATTGGATCCAGCTCGCACGGCAACCATGGCAACAAGCACCGTTCTCGGACGGAGAACATGGACCCCAAGGAGCGTCACGAGGTGACCCGGGCCCTCAACGCATCCTTCATGGAGATGGATGCCGACGGCAACGTCATCTCGAAAACGCCGCAAGCTGCGATCATGGCAGCCACCGCGTACCTCGCGGCCCATCCACCTCCGGAGGGGGACCCGAAAAGGGCCATGCACAAGTCCGCGCTTACAGGACTCGGACTCGTTGGAGCTGTGCACCACGGAGAAGCTCCTGCGGAGCCAAAGAAGAAGACTGCGGTCAGGTTCAACCGCAGTCCCACGCCCTCATCCGAAGATGAAGAGCACGACCTTCCTCGAAGGCACAAGAGCTCGCGCCGTCGCAGCCGCGATTACGATGCTTGAACGAGCTAACCCAGCGCAAGATCGACAACGCACGCGCCAAGCGCGTATGCTCGTCTGAATCCGAGGAGGAGGATGATGAAGGAGAACTCTGCGGAGCCCGATGCTTCAGCAGATCTGTTCGACGGACACGGATGCCGTGGAACTTCAAGCTTCCTTCGGACACTCCGAAGTTCGACGGCACAAAGGACCCCAAGGCGTGGCTCAGCGACCACTTGTCCTCCGTCAAGATACACGGCGGAAACAAGGAAACCGCCATGCAATGCCTTCAACTGCAGCTGAAAGGTGCAGCTCAAATCTGTCCCAGCAGCCTATCCTCGGGATCCATCCGAAGCTGGGAGGAGCTGGCGTACAGTTTCATCCGAAACTTCAAGGGAACCAGCAAGAGGCCTGCCTCGATCGAGGAGCCGCCGGCCTACACCCAATGAACGGGTGAATCCATTTGCTCGTACATACTGCGCTGGTCCAACACCAAGAACTCCGTGGCGCACATCTCTGAGGAGAGAGCTATCGACGCCTTCAAGGACGGCGTCAAACGCTAGGACTTTAAAGAAGAACTTGGACGCGTCAAGCCCAAGACACTCGACCACCTCATGGACATCGCCAACAGGTGGGCCGACGGCGAGGACTCCGTCCATCGAGTGCACTCAGAGGAGGAAGACGACTATGGCCGGCGACGTGAGCGCCATAGCAAGAGAAGATCGCGCATCTATGACGATCGCGATGGACCTGACATGGTCGCGGCTGGCTACGCCGACCACCGCAGCAACGGCAATCGCAGCAATGGCGGATACTGTGGAAGCAACTTCCGCGACGGAGGACGCCCAACGCAGTCATGGAAATGCCGTGGCCGTGACGACGGACCCTCAGCATACGACAAATTGTCGGGTCCATGCACCATCCACTTCTACATCGACAAGCAGTATGGTAAGAAGAAGGCAAGCCACATGCTCAAGGACTGCCGCGAGTTCCAGAAACTCAACGAGAGCATGGCCCAGATGAGGCAGCAAGCCTCGAACCCTGGATACGGGAATGCACCTGCACCAGGTGAGATCGCACATGGAGCTCCTCCACCACCACCTGCGGGACCTTCGAACCACCCAATCGCACCCACGCAGAATAACGGTGGGCACGGGTACGCCGCGCCGAAAGGATCGCTGATGATCCAAAAAGGACGCCCAACAAACAGGATGCAGAAGAAAATCACCCACCAAATTAACCTGGTCGTGACCGCTCCGCCCGCCATCCCTGAGTACCTCAGCGGATCGGAGTCCTGCATCACGTTCAGCCGTTCGGATCACCCTTGCCAGGTCCCTTGCCCAGGTCATGCTGGCCTGGTGCTCGAGGCGCAGATCGGAGGGTTCGACATGAGCCGCGTCTTCATGGACGGTGGCAGTGGCATCAATCTGATCTTCGCCAGTACCTTGGCAGCAATGCGGATCCCGCTGTGCAGCCTGGAACAATCTGATACAATGTTCCACGGCATCGTCCTAGGGAAGGGTGTATTCACCCTGTAAAAAATATGGTTCAACGTCATCTTCGGCAAGCCGGATAACTTCCGATGCGAGCGACTCGAGTTCGAGGTGGTGGACTGGCCATCACAATACCATGCCATCCTCGGGCGTGTGGCATTCACACGATTCCTAGCGGTACCGCACTATGCATACCTGCTACTCAAGATGCCAGGACCCAGGGGAGACATCACGGTCCACGGGAGCTTCACCCGATCGGACCACTGCGACAGGGACTTCAACAGAATCTCCCAGTCATTCGGCATGCAGGAGGAGCTCGTAAGGCTCCGCGAGGTGACGGACAACGGGGCACCCCCAGTCGCAAGACAGAACGCACCAGAGATGTCCTTCGACTCCACCGTCAACACAAAGAAGGTGCAGGTCCATCCGATGGATGCCTCCAAGACGGCGCTGATCGCCAACGACCTTAGCTCCGCATAGGAAAGCGCGCTCGTCGAATTCCTCCGTGAGCGCTGGGAAATCTTCGCCTGGTGTCCAGCGGACATGCCAGGAGTTCCCAAGGAATTCGCCGAGCACGCACTCAATGTCTTTCCTGACACCAAGCCCGTCAAACAGTCCATCCGACGAATGTCCGAACCATGGGCCAAAGCAATCGGAGTCGAAGTCAACAGACTACTCGACGCAAACTTCATCAGGGAGATCAAGGAGAGCGAGTGGCTTGCCAACACCGTGATGGTCCCCAAAAACGACACGGACATCCTGCGGATGTGCGTGGACTTCACATCGCTGAACAAGCATTGCCCAAAGGATCACTTCCCTCTCGCTTGGATCGATCAGATCATCGATTCGACTGCAGGATGCGAAAAACTCTCCTTCCTCGATGCCTACTCAGGCTACAATTAGATCCGACTAAAGGTCGAAGATCAGGAGAAAACGGCGTTAATCACGCCATTCAAAGTGTTTTGCTACAACACAATGCCCTTCGGGCTGAAGAATGCAGGTGCCACGTACCAACGGTGCATGCAGGCATGCCTGAAGGACCAGATCGGCCGCAACATCCAAGTCTATGTCGACGACATAGTCATCAAAACAAGGGAGGCCAAGACGCTCATCGACGATCTCCGCGAGACGTTCGATAACCTCGATCGATACAAGATCAAGTTAAACCCAGAAAAATGCGCCTTCAGCGTCCCATCTGGTCAGCTGCTAGGCTACTTCATCTCCTAGCGAGGGATCGAGGCAAACCCGAAGAAAATCCGGGCCATAATGGCCATGGAGAAGCCGAAGAACCTCAAGGGCGTCCAGCAGCTTGCCGGGCGAATCGCCGCATTGAGCAGGTTCATCAGCCGCATGGGCGAAAAAGCTCTGCCATTCTACCAGCTGCTACGCAAGGCAGACAAATTCGAGTGGACGCCCGAAGCGGATGACACATTCGAAGATCTAAAGCAGTTGCTCTCTACCTCACCCGTTTTGGTCACGCCAAAGGAGCGCGAGCCTTTACTACTGTACATAGCAGCCACACACCAGGTGGTAAGCACCGTACTGGTGGTCGAGCGACCTGGATAAGGCAAGACCCATGGGGTCCAGCGCCCAATCTACTACCTTAGCGACGTACTGACGCTGACAAAACAGAGGTACCCTCACTACCAGAAACTCGCCTACGGCGTGTTCATGACGGCTCGTCGGCTGAGCCACTACTTCCAGGAACATCAGGTGATGGTCGTCAACGAGGCACCCCTGAACAGCATCCTGAACAACCCGGAGGCCACAGGACGTGTGGCCCTATGGGGCATCGAGCTGTCACCTCTAGACATCGTCTACGAGAAGCGCCACGCGATCAAGTCTCAAGTCCTTCTAGACTTCCTCGTCCACTGGATGGAACTACAGCTGCCAGGCACACCGGACATGACACGGTCATGGACGATGCACTTCGACGGCTCCAAGCGCGAAGCCGGGGCAGGAGCCGAGGTCATACTGACCTCCCCGCAGGGTGACAAGATGAAGTACGTCCTCCGGATGAAATTTCGAGCTTCCAACAACGAGGCCGAATATGAAGCCCTCATCCACGGCATGAGGATGGCCAAGATTTGCGGCGCGAGGCGCCTGGTCATCTACGGAGACTCAAACCTCATCGTCCAGCAGACGATGAACGAGTGCGATGCACACGCCGCCAACATGATTGTGTACCGCGCACTCTACAACGCACTCGAAGGAGACTTTGACGGCTGCGAGCTTCGGCACGTTGGAAGAGAAAGCAACGAAGAGGCCGACAGACTCGCCAACATCGGATCCACCTGCGCACGGATGCCACCAGGTGTGTTCCTCGAACAGATTTGTGTGCCGTCCATCAAAAGGAAATTCCCCAATGGATCACCCGAAGAAGCAGAGCACTCGGGGGCTGCGCTACCCGAAGGACAGGAAGGACACGAAAAGCTCGACACAGAGGTCGCAGTGGTCAACCTAATGCAGGTCATGGCAGTCGAAGAAACTTGGACACGGCCATATCTCAGGTACCCGATAGACGGAGAACTGCCTGATAGCCCGACAGATGCACGACGCATATCTCGCCGGTCCAAGGCCTTCACCATCATTAATGGCGAACTGTACAAATGCAGCATTTCGGGTGTACTGCAAAGGTGCGTCACCATCAGTGACGGCAAGACTATACTCCAAGACATCCATGAGGGCATCTGCGACATCATGCGGGAGCCGCTCCCTCGTCGTCAAAGCTCTACGAGCTGGATTCTACTGGCCAACGGCCATGAACGACGCCAAGGACATCGTCCGAAGATGCAACGGGTGCCAAAGGTTCGCAGATAAACCACACGCACCCAGATCAGAGCTCAGGCCCATACCTTTAGCCTAGCCCTTTGCCCAATGGGGCCTCGACATGATCGGCAAACTGCCAAGGTCCTCGAAAGGAGGTCACGTCTACCTCCTGGTCGTAGTAGAAAAATTCACCAAGTGGATTGAGGCCATGCCCGTCACTAACCAAAAAGGCAAAACGGCCGTCAAGTTCTTCGAATCCATTGTCTACAGGTTTGGCGTGCCGCACAGCATCATCACCGACAATGGGTCGAACTTCATCTCCAAAGAATTCCAGGACTTCTGCGAAGACCTCGGAATCAACATCACATACGCCTCCGTGGCGCACCCGCAAATGAACGGGCAGGTCGAAAAGGCCAATGGCCTCGTCGGCACTGGCATCAAGAAGCGCCTCATGAGTCCACTCGAGCGACTCGCAGGAGCCTAGAAACAAGAGCTACCCTCGGTCCTGTGGAGCCTGCGCACAACGCCAAACAGTTCAACTAGCTACACACCTTTCTTCATGGTGCACGGAGCCGAAGCCGTGCTACCAGCAGAGGTACGCCACAAGGCCCCACGGGTAGTCGCTTACAGCGAAGCTGAATCGACGGCCGCACTCGAAGACGTCGTCGACACACTCGATAAGGCGCGTGATATAGCAGCATCTCGATCAGCGGTGTACCAACAGAGCCTCCGCAACTACCACAGCCGACGGCTGCGCCCAAGGTCCTTTGTCGAAGGAGACCTAGTCTTGCGACTCAAGCAAGAGCGACCGAAGAAATTCGAGTCACCATGGGAAGGACCCTAAATCGTCACTGAAGTCATCCCAGGTGGCGCCTATCGCCTCAAGCACGTGGAATCTTGAGTCACATACTCCAACCCATGGAACGTCGCACAACTGCGACGCTTCTACCCCTAGCTACCCCCCTCCTTTTACTTTAAATAAGGCTATTCAGCCAAGGCTACTCAGCCGAACAATGTACCTCCTCCTTACGATATGAATAAAGCTAAGTGTCTCGCCCCAAAATTTTCACCTATTGTCTGCATTTTACTCCATGTTACAACACACTCGGGGGCTCCCCCCACCTCACGACTTCGTCGACTGAGGATAACGCGTGTACACCTGAGTAGCTGACCACGTAAGGCTAACGAAAAGGACACGTGTACAAACAAAGCACCATGTGCTAAACCACAATAAACCTTTACAATAAAGGGCACAACACGCCCAGTCGAATATATACAAATTTTACATCTATCTTTTTTACAGGTCCTACCTATTCTGAAGAATAACCTGCGCACGCTGCTCAAACACATCTACTCGGCATGTTGCCTTACAGCCGCATAATGTGGACGCTTATCCCACTCGCCACCATCAGGCCGAAGGGGTGGCCCAGCCGCTACAGCAGGCAGATCTACATCAGGACGATGTAACCGCACAAGGGAAAGCTCGGCCTTCACCCCCACGACAAGCTGATGCCGCACCAGTTCCCTGACACGATGCACATTTCGAAACTTCGCCAGCAGGCCCCAGAGAGTCGACGGCGCCTCATCCAGCAGAAACATCACGTGCAGAACTGACGCCAACGAAGCCTTCGCCTGACAAAGCACCCACGATACCTGGTGGACATGATCCTGCACAGTCGCAAGGACCAGGGCACGATCACGGTCCATCCAGAAAAAACCGCCGGCCTCCATGTCCTGCTGGGTCAGGCAGTTGATCCGAACAGCAACACGCTCCTTTTCCTCCTTCGGAGCAAGGTTAGCACCTGTAATACTTGCAAAAGTAAGATGAAAGGCCAACAGGCGCATCCGAAACAATGAGCAGCAGCTCAAAAAACTCACACTGAACCTGCTCGGACAGACGACGCAACTCCCCCCATTAAATACTCCTCTCTGGCAGCGCCTCGCTCTGCCTTCGATTTCCAAACATCGGCGTGGCCACGCACTCCAAGCAATTCTTTCTCAATACTACGGATGCGGTCTCGAAGAAACACAAGTTGCGATGCACCATCCAAAGATGGCCTTAGCTGCGGTGCAGACGAAGTGTCAATGGGATCATCACCCGAAGGCCCCTAGAGTAAAAGAAGACAAGGATATGAACAAGCAGACGAATGAACACAGAACTCGGAAATTCATTACAAACAGCAAAAATCCACTGCGTGGCGCAAGGGCTGTTCATAGATATAATTACAACAAAGGAAACAAAAGCTATCCTACAACTACAAGACATAAGAAGCTGCATCCTGAGTAGCCTTGGAGCCGGATTGCCTGCCCTTGGCCTCTCCCTGCTGCCTCAACGCGTACTCAGCTAGCAAGTCAATCAACTTCGGCCCATAACGTTTACAGCGGGCAGCGTAGAGGGCGAAGGCTACCTCGGATCCGTCAGCAGCCGTCGGCATCCGGGAGGTGACCTGATGAAGATCCAGCTCCGCTCCAGACGCCAGGGCCATCGCCAGCCCGACGGACGCACCAATGCCTTTCTGCTTGCGCTTGTACGCCGCATGCGCTTCGGCTGACAGCGCATCTGCCAAGGCATCGACATCCTCGAGGGTGATGCCCTTGGGGACGAGCTCCTTGTAGAAGCGCCCGAGAGCCTCCTTGGCCTTGGCAAGCGAGCCGACCACGGTATTGCAGCGGTCTTTGACCGCCGCAGTGGCATCATCCAGAGCACTTCCGTGCTCCAGAGCACCGCGGTCAAACTCAATGCATGCGGCATCTAAAGAAACAAAAGAAGCAACGTGAATAAAAGCATAGAAACAAAGGACAAGGAAGCCAAAAAAGGGAAAGACAAAACCACTCACCCGAAATAGCCTTGGCAGCCGCCATCAGCTTGTCGGCTACCTCCATCTCGCGCGAGGCCGTAGCGGTGGCGAGTTGCTCCTCGCGGTCCGTCGCCTCTTGCTGCAGGCGCTCCTTGGCCGCAGCTGCGTTGGCTAGCTCCTGCTCGAGGCGCCCTTTCGCAACAACGACGTCCTCGGCCTTCTTCTCCGCTTGCCCAAGGCTCTTTTTGATAGCATCAAGCTCGCGGAGGGTGGTATTGTTGTCCTCTGCAATCAGCAGAACACTTATCAGATCGCAGAAAAAGAAATATAAGAGGAAGCAAAAAGATCAACTCGTGAACGTACCTTGAAGCTGTTTGAAGCTGGCCTCCAACGCCAGGTGCTGCTGCACCAGCTGGTTGGCGCCTTGCACAAAAGGCTGCAAAAGATACTACTCGTCAAAAGAAAGGCTCGGGGGATACACCCAAAGAACGAGTAAAACAAGAAGCAAAAAACACTTGGGAGCTCCCCCCGAGACTCAAAGAAAAACGATCAGCAGATCATCCTACAGATGCTCGGGGGCTCCCCCCGAGACAAGAAGCAAAAATAAAAGTGATCGGCAGATCACCCAAAAACGCCCGGGGGCTCCCCCCGCGGCAAGAGCAAAGAAACTTACGTGATCAGACAGCGACTCCGAAGGTCCATCCGAAGTCTTCTGGGGGACAACCACCCGGGCCTCCTGCGGAGAAGGGTTCAGAGCAACACCCTCAGAGGTGGCCACCATCTGAGGAGGAGGAGGAGGAACAACCTTCGACTCCCCCACCATCTCCCGAGCGCCATCGCTGAAGGAGCCGTCGGTGGAGTGGCTACAAAAGAAAAGGTCAACCAAGTACAAAGCAAACAGACAAGAGAAGGCAAAAAGCAACCAAAGAAAACTTACGAGTCGAGATCGCTCAAGTCGAAGACAGGCGGGGTTCTCCTGCCCTTCTTCTCTTCCTTCTTCCGCTTCACCGGCGGGTGCGGTGCCACAGCCCGCATGGGCACGGCCAGAATAGGAGAGGAAGAGCCCCCATGACCCCCACTGTGACGCTCAAGGCACAGCGGGTTCCTAGGCGTCGGCGGAGTCGAAGCATCCGACGTTTCACTTGAGCTCCGCGCCCGCTTTCGAGTGTGCTCCTCGCTCGACTCGATGGCCTCTTCGGCCGGTGACTGCGCCAACGGAAGTTCAGACATGGAGTCCACTACCTCATTGTCCAGTGCATCCGGGAACAACTTGGGCAGGGGAGGCGACATGCCTGGCACCTTGAATTCCTGCGCAAGAAGGAAACAAATTTTTCATCACAAAAAAGTACAAGGAAAACACAGTCGAAAAAAGCGCTACGCGCACGTCCCAGATCTACACCTGCGGAACCGGACGAGAAGCGGAGAACGGAGAAGTCAGCAACTTCCCCGGGATATCCTCTCCAGCCTTGTATTTCAGCAGCGGGCGAAGGATCCTGTCGAGATCCCCCTTGGAGAACTCCTCAGCCGAAACCCTAGTCGGATCGCGGCGACCAGAATAAAGAAACATCGGGTGCGCCCTAGCCTGGAGCGGCTGCACCCGATGTTTGAGAAAGGTACGGATGATATCCACACCGTTCACCTCCTTATCCGGAATCAGCTGAAGATCCTCCACTCGATGATAGAGCCCCTCTATCTCCGCCACCTCGCCATCCAAGATCTGGTTCTTCCAGGACCTCTTTGGCTCGATTTTATGGGAGGGGTCGAAAGGAGCAAGACCAAATTCCTGTCCAGCCACCGTGGAGTCGCGGATGTAAAACCATCGCCTCCGCCAGTACTGGACAGATTCGGACATAGAAAAGGAGAAGAAAAGAAGATTGGATTTGAGGGAAATGATGCAGCCCCCAATGGGATAAACACCATCGGAGCCAGATTGCCTCTTCACGGAATAGAGTTTTGGGAAGAGGCCAAAGTGCGGCTCGATACCGAGCCAGCACTCGCAGAACATGATGAAACAGGTGATATGAAGAAGAGAGTTTGGCGAAAGATGATGAAGCTGGATGCCATAAAGAAAAAGCAATCCACGAAGAAAATTGTGGATTGGGAAGGAAAGGCCCCGAAGGACAAAGGCGATGAACATAACCCGAAACCCAAAGGGAGGACGGGGAATTACCTCGTCGCCGGGAAGTTTGACGGTCTCCCTATCCTGCGGGATCAGGCCCCGCTCACGGAGTTTGCGGAGGTCACCCTCACGCGTCTCCGATCGCCGCCAGCCACCGTCGGTGACTCGGGTGGCGATGGAACTCTTCTTGCCACTGGTGGCAGCACTAGTACCACCTGCGGTAGAGGCCTTCTTGGCCTTCCCCATTGCAGTGCGGTGGCGACAACGATGAGCACGCAGAAATAAGGAAGGAAAGGCTCGGGGAAATTCCAGCACGCGGTGAGAAAAGCTCAAAGAAGATGGGAGCAATGAAACAAGAATGGCTGCGGTGAAAACAAAGTAACTTTTCCCCAATGATTATAAGGACGAGGACGATGCACGACGACCGTCCATCGGGAAGACCTAGAGCCAACATCAAGATCTGGCCGCCCACGTGTCAGCACAGCAGCGAACCGTCGCTCACACGTCGTCCACTACGCACGGAAATCGAGGCGACACCATAATTATCTCCACGCCACGCATGACCGGTCAACTCAAGGTCAGAAGATGGGACCCATGTTCGTCCAGTCACATCATCTCTGGCACCGCAGACGCTTGAGGTCACTGATCGTCAGCACTGACGTCATCAAAAGCTATACTAGCAACGGTTACAATTCTTCGGCTACACGGCTAAGTGTACTCACTCGAATCTACGATTCGACTAACTACTCAGGGGCTACTCCTATCAGGGGCGCTGGCCGCGCACCCGAAAAGCAATCAAAATACTATACCATGAAAATATTCTTCGAGTCCTACGTCGAGTCTGTGACTCCACTACGGACTCGGGGGCTACTCCCATAGGGAGGATGGATTCAAGCATCTGAAAAATTTGTGTCCTACGGACTGAAGCCAAACAACGGCTGAATTAAAGTCTCTGCTCGAGTCTACGACTCAAACAGACACTCGGAGGCTACTCCCATAGGGAGCGCTGGTCGCGCACCGTATGAATTCTTTGACTGCGATCCTTCGGATCAGCTTGCAAAACCTTTTCAGCAACTCTGCCCCAATTAACGCTAAGTTAGTAACATCTTCCTTGGCCACCCGAAACACCTCCGCGGTGATAAACATTCGGATGTTGCATCTATGACGCAAAGATAAGACCTACAGATACCATCTGATGGCCTGGTAACACACACGACTGCGCTCTGCTAGTAAAAATCCGTGCCAGCAGGCGCGATGAAAAATCCCGACGGACGCATTGGGTACATCATTTCAAATTCACTGGAATTCCACCCTTGTAAGTCCTCCGCGGCCTGAGTTGAATTATGCCAGCATATGTTCCGGGTTCGGGTCGAGGGACTCGAATCTGAAGAAGATCGTGTTGTTTTGTCCTAAGACAGTTAACTGACCCTAATCCATCGGGAGAGTCAGGCACACGCATCAACAATCCCTACACACTCAAATTATTCTCTAAACAAGCAGAGGTAGCTGCACCCGAAAGATTGAAGAGTCCTCAGCCGAATCTACGATTCGACTGAACACTCGGGGGCTACTGACATGGTTATACCCTGCGGGTACATGACCTTAGCATACCTGGTCCAATCCAAGGAAGGCCCACGACAAATATGCGCCAGCCCATGAAGACTTTCGGGTGGCCAGGGCCCATGACGCCTTCGGATCCTTGGAAAGCAAGACTAGAGTAGATAGAAAATTCAAAGGGGTAAACCCTAAAACCTATAACCGACTCGATCTGTGCCTGGGACCTGCCTATCTCTATATAAAGGCCAGGAGGGCACGACGAGGAGGCTCTCTGACAATCTCTCGCACACCACCGCATACACATATCCACGCCAGATTGCATCTGCGCACCCTGTAACTTTTGGTTCCGCCGTAATCAAGAGCAGACAAGCAGGAGTAGGGTTTTCCCTCTGGGGGCCTGAACCTGGGTAAACCTCGTGTCCCCGTGTTGCTTGTTTGCTAACCGTTCCGCGATCTCCATCATCCCCGTCTTCTCCAAAACCCAAGTCCATAACAATGGGCATTGACGAGATTAAACCTCGTCAGGGTGGGTTTAGGGTTTTTCGGGACCTTGAAATCTTCTGACTCTATAGACAAAGTAGATTCGTATTGTTCTTCCGCCATGGTCATCACCGTAAGGGTGGGTTGGGCGGGTTCAGCGAAACCGATATAGACATCGATCTCGCTGATTGGCATGATGGTGTAGGTAGTCATGGGCTCCTTAGCCAGAATCCAGGTCTCGCCGAGAAGAATGAGAGGGATGTCGCTGGCGTAGAGAACGCGACCGATGGCGATTGTTTTGCCAATTCCCGCATGCGCAGATTCCACTCGGAAATAAGGCACCAAGACCTAGGTTTACAGGAGAAACCTATCCGGCTACGTTACAAAGTCAGTACTATTTACAGCTTGGACTACAAGTAATACTACAGACCTAAGTCGGTAAGTCTTCTGGGCCTTGTCGTAGACGAAATTGACCCCGTTCTCTTTCCCTGACTAGGCCGTCCGTGAAGCAAATCTCTAACCCGTTAGTGGGCCACCCTGGTTAGCGAGTCATGTGGGTATACCCAGAAAGTATATCCCCAACAGTTGCTGATACGTCCAAAATGTATCTACTTTCCCGAACACTTTTGCTATTGTTTCTCCTCTAAACTTGTGTGATTTGGATACAACTAACACGGACTGGCGTTGTTTTCAGCAGAATTACCTTGGTGTCTTGTTTTTGTGCAGAAAATCAACTATCGGAAAAAATCCCGGAAAATATGCCAAAAATTATATTTAACTAGAAGACCCACGGAGCCAGAAGACGAGACGGAGAAGGGACCTGGGGGCCCACACCCCTGCCAGGCGCGGGCCCACCACTAGCCACAACTAGGGGGAGTGCAGCCACCCCAAGCACCCCCTCGGCCTCCCTCTGTGACGAGGTTCGATCTCGTCAATGCCCATTGTTATGAGCTTGGGTTTTGGAGAAGATGGGGGTGCTAGAGATCGCGGAACGGTTAACAGACAAGCAACCAAGGGACACAAGATTTACCCAGGTTCAGGCCTCCGGAGGGAAAACCCTACTCATGCTTGTCTGATCTTGATTACGGTAGAACCGAAGGTTACAGGGATGTGCAGATGTAATCTGGCATGGAGGTGTGTATGCGCTGGAAAAGAAATTGGTCCTCCTCGTCGTGCCCTCCTAGCCTTTATATAGATTTAGGCAGGTCTCGGGCACAGATCGAGTCGGTTACAAGTTTAGGGTTTGCCCCTTTGAATATTCTATCTGTTCTAGTCTTGCTCTCTAAGGATCCAAAGATGTCATGGGCTTGGGCCACCCGAAAATCTCCACAGGCCGCGTATATTCTTGTGGGCCTTCCTTGGGTCGGACCAGGTATGCTAATGTCGTGTACCAGTAGGGTATAACCATGTCAGTAGCCCCCGAGTGTTTAGTCGAATCGCAGATTCGGTTGAGGACTCTTCAGTCTTTCGGGTGCAGCTGTTTTTGTTCATCAGAGAAAAGAATGATTTTAGTGTGTAGGGATTGTTGATGCGTGTGCCTGACTCTCCTGATGGATTAGGGTCAGTTAACTGTCTTAGGACAAAACAACATGATCTTCTTCAGACTCGAGTCCCTAGACTCAGATCTAGAACAGATGCTGGCGTAATTTGACTCTGGCCGTTGAGGTCTTATAAGAGTCGAATCCCAGTAGTTTTCGAATGATGTACCCAACGCGTCCGTCGGGATTTTCATCGCGCCTGTTGGCACGGATTTTTAGTAGTAGAGCGTAGTCAGGTGCGTTACCAGGACATCAGATGGTATTTGTAGGTCTTATCTTTGCGTCACAGACACAGCATCCGAAATTTTATCACCGCAGAGGTGTTTTGGGTGGCCAAGGAGGATGATACTCACTTAGCGTTGGTTGGAGCAAAGTTGCCAAAAAGTTTTTGCCTTTTGATTCGAAGGATCGCAGTCGAAGAATTCATAGGGTGCGCGACCAGCGCTCCCTATGCGATAGGGCAAAGGTGTCTGATCTTTCGATGAGATGATAATGGTCGATTTGGTGGAGTTCGGGCTTGACGATCCGACTACACGTGCGGGCACAAGCGCCAATGCAATCGCTAGGCCAATCTCCTGGAGGTTACTGATCCTGCAGAAACACGATCAGTCTGACCAGCGAGGGTCTTAATTCCTACCTGAAATGGAGAACAAGTAAGAACTAATATTGCAATCAAGATATTGTGGATTAAGATGAAAGCTTTATTGAAAAGGTGGGATCTTGTATAGGTGCGAAGTACAAGAGGCCTTTGCAACGCTCGAGCCATGGCGAAGTTGCTATGATGGCTAACTTAATGTCTAAACAAAATCCGAGTCTATGGTGACGGCTAAGGGGAGTATTTAAGGAGGAAAAGGTGGGGTTTCGGCCAGCCATAGAAGTGGTGGCCGAATCCAACCCTAGAAGTCCTTTTCTCCTCAAATACGGACTCTAAAAAGTGGCTATTTAAAATCCTACGAAAATTACATGGGCCTGGCCCAAAATAAAGGTGTCGCAGCACCATATTAAGCTATGGACGAATTTGTGAAGTATTAATCTTGAATATTTCGTCCAAGCCTTCTTTCTTCATTATGGTGGCCTCAAAGTTCTGAAATCTTCATCCGTGGCCTTCTCTTGAATCATCACATGCTTGATGCCATCTCCATGCATGATCATGCTCCAATGCTTGTCCCTATCATCCATGCTTGGTCCATCATTCCTAAGAGTAAGAAATACATCTGATTTAGGCAGCTCATATTCTCATGTATGTGAGGAATAGTTCCAAGAAACGAAAGTACCTGATAGTTAAGTTGTTTGGCACGAGATCGAGTGATAGGTCCTTGTATGTGTGTAGTTGTAGGTACAACGGTTGTATCAATAGATGGGATGTCCACACATGCTCCCCTTCTTGAATTGAAGTAGTCCTCGACGCAATCTCATCTTCCTCACCAAAGTAAGGCTTCAAATCTGCAATGTTAATCGTAGGACTAACCGTACCAAAGTCTACAGGCAACTCAAGTTTATATGCATTATCATTTATTTTCTCTAACACCTTAAAAGGACCAGTAGAACGTGGCATTAACTTAGACTTGCGTAAATCAGGAAAACAATCTTTACGCAAATGTAACCAAACAAGATCTCCAACATCAAACACAACATGCTTTCTCCCTTTATCCCCAACAAGTTTATACTTAGCATTCATGTGTTCTATGTTATCTTTAGTAGTCTTATGCAAGTTTAATATCATTTCAGTGCGTTGAGTAGCATCCAAATTATTTTGCACCGAAGAAGGTAAAGGCAATAAATCAGTAGGTGCACGAGGAACAAAACCATACACGATCTCAAACAGGCACATCTTTGTGGTAGAATGCAGCGAACGATTATAAGCGAATTCTATATGAGGTAAACACTCTTCCCACAATTTTAAGTTTTTCTTTAAAACAGCCCGCAACATAGTAGACAGAGTTCTATTTACTAATTCAATTTGTCCATCAGTTTGGGGATGATATGTAGTACTAAACATCAATTTAGTCCCCAACTTAGCCCATAAACATCTCCAAAAGTGGCTAAGAAATTTAGTATCACGATCAGACACAATAGTATTTGGCACACCATGTAAACGAAAAATTTCACGAAAAAACAAATCAGCAATATGCGCAGCATCATCCATTTTATGACAAGGAATAAAGTGTGCCATCTTAGAAAACCGATCCACAGCAACAAAAATACTATCCCTCCCCTTCTGTGTACGTGGCAATCCCAAAACAAAGTCCATAGAAATATCCTCCCAAGGAACACTAGGAACAGGAAGAGGCATATATAAACCATGTGGATTAAGGCGAGACTTAGCTTTTTGACAAGTAGTGCAGCGTGCCACAAATCTCTCAACATCTCGACGCATACGTGGCCAAAAGAAGTGTGCAGCAAGAACATCCTCCGTTTTCTTGACACCAAAGTGTCCCATTAATCCTCCTCCATGCGCCTCCTGTAACAACAAAAGACGAACAGAACTATCTGATTGACTTTACCTCTTATTTTGGATAGGCAGAAATGCTTACGCCCTAGGGGTTTAAAGGGCCCACTCCCTTTGGTTGACTCATCAGGCTCACTCTCGTATGGCTCGCCCTCGAGCCCTGGGCGAGTCGGCCGGGTCTTTCCCTCTTGTTCTGTTTCCGCCACGATAAAGACGCACGGAAGAGGAATGCATAGTTTGTTAGCATGGAACACAAATCCATTATTGAAGACGAACTTGTTCCATGTTCTACCATCTCTACAATTCTGCAACACATCTTTAAATTCAACATCATGCACATATTGTTCCTTAATAGTTTCCAATCCAAATATTTTGAAGTCAAGTTGAGATAACAAAGTATAACGGCGCGACAAAGCATCAACAATAATATTATCTTTACCCTTTTTATGTTTGATAACATAAAGAAAAGACTCAATAAATTCAACCCACTTTGCATGACGACGATTCAACTTAGCTTGACTACGAATATGCTTCAAAGATTCATGATCAGAATGTATAACAAATTCTTTAGGCCATGGATAATGTTGCCAAGTTTCTAATGTCCGAACCAACGCATATAATTCTTTATCATAAGTAGAATAGTTCAGACTAGCCCCACTCAATTTCTCACTAAAATATGCAACAGGTTTTCTCTCTTGTAATAACACACCTCCCAAACCAATTCCACTAGCATCACATTCAAGCTCAAAAGTCTTATTAAAATCAGGAAGTTGGAGTAAGGGAGCATGTGTTAGCTTATCTTTCAATATCACGAAGGCATGTTGTTGTGCATCGCCCCAAACAAAGGGTACATCCTTCTTGGTAAGTTCATTCAGCGGCGCGGCAATTGATCCAAAGTCTTTGACAAAGCGCCTATAAAAACCAGCGAGGCCAAGAAAACTCCTCACGTGTGTGACCGTCTTGGGCTGCGGCCAATTCTCAATAGCTTCAATCTTGGCTGGATCCACTTCAATACCCTGTGATGTAACAACATAGCCAAGAAACGCAACTCGATTGGTACAAAAGGTGCACTTCTCAAGATTACCAAACAAACGTGCATCACGTAAAGCATTGAAAACAGAACGTAAATGGTCCAAATGATCCTCTAAAGATTTTCTATAAATTAGAATATCATCAAAGTAGACTACCACAAAACGTCCAATGAAAACACGTAAAACTTCATTCATTAATCTCATGAAAGTGCTGGGTGCATTAGTTAAACCAAACGGCATCACTAACCACTCATATAAACCAAACTTAGTTTTAAATATTGTTTTCCATTCATCTCCCAATTTCATACAAATCTGGTGGTAACCACTACGCAAATCAACTTTAGAAAACATGGTAGAGCCACTCAATTCATCAAGCATGTCATCCAATCGTGGAATAGGATGACGATATTGAATAGTAATATTATTGATAGCTCTACAATCAGTACACATGCGCGAATAACTTTCTTAGGAACCAAAATAATAGGAACAGCACAGGGGCTAAGGGACTCACGAATATGATCTATGTCGAGTAGTTCCTGAATTTGGCGTTGTATCTCCTTTGTCTCCTCTAGATTGGTTCTATATGGCGCGTCGTTGGGCAACGTAGCACCAGGAATGAGATCAATTTGGTGCTCAATTCCTCTAATAGGAGGTAGTCCTGGTGGCATCTCAGCGGGAAAAACATCCTCATATTCCTGCAAAAGGTTAGCAATAACGGGTGGCAAAGAAGGAGGCATATCCTCAAATGAAAACAAAACCTCTTTGCAGATAATTGCATAACATTGAGTATTGTTTACATCTAGTTCAGCAATATCAATTTTATTTGCAAGCATACATGGACTCTTCAAGCGAATTTCAGTAGCATGTTTAGAATCAGATTTAGTGTTCTTTGGTGGTACAAAATCTGCAGCAACAATCTGATTCTCACTTTTATTTTTCTCCTCAGTTTTAGCTCTACTAGCTCTAGCAAGATCATCTTTTAAAATTTGTTCAGGAGTCATAGGTTTTAGACCAATTTTCTTTCCATCATGCATAAGAGAATAGTGATTAGTTTTGCCATTATGAATAGATTCTCTATCAAATTGCCATGGTCTACCAAGTAACAAAGAACAAGCTTGCATAGGTACAACATCACAATCAACAAAATCAGAATATGTACCAATAGTAAAATGCACGCGTACCGTTCTTGTTACCTTGATCTTGCGAGAACTCTCAAACCATTGGATGTAATATGAATGTGTGTGTTGTCTTGTTGGAAGTGCAAGCTTCTCTATCATGTCAACACTAGCTAGATTATTACAACTCCCTCCATCAATGATGATCCTTATAGCTCTTTCCTTGACAACACCACGTGTTTGGAACAGGTTGTGGCGTTGATCATGCTCAGATTTGCTCAATTGCACACTCAACACACGTTGTGTAACTAAGCTCTTGTATTGATCGGCAGTTTCAGCTCCCATTACCTCTGTCTCTTCATCAGAATCACAATTTTCTCCATCTCGAGCAGAAATAAGAGCTAATGTATCTTCATCAAAGTCACTCGCTGAATCTTATTGACCATCATCACGCACCATCATAACACATTGTGTTGTGCACTGTCTCTCAATATGACCAAAACCCCAGCACTTGCGGCATTGTATATCCTTTGTTTTACCCGTGGAAGCCATATAAGATGCACTACGAGGAGGAGCATTGGATGACGGTGGAGGAGCAGCTAACGGAAATCTCGTGGTGGCCTTGGATGTGGTAGTAGCTGGTGGAGAATCACGAGAAGAAGGCGCAGATTGTCGGGATGTCCAAGTGGATGTGCGACCTGCAGAATTATTAGTCCTCCTCCATGGTGTTTGGCGATCCTGCACTTCACGTTCAGCTTTGCAAGCAAGATGAAACAAACGAGTGATGGAATTATATTCCTTATAGTCTAATATGTGTTGAATGTCCTTGTTTAATCCACCAAAGAAACGTGCAAGCATTTGTTCAGAAGTTTCAACAAGACCACACCGAACCATCCCCGTTTGCAATTCCTGATAATACTCTTCTATAGATTTTTTCCCTTGTTCCAAACGTGTCAGATTCTTTAGTAAATAAAGTTGATAAGTGGGAGGCACAAAACGAACACGCATAAAAGTTTTTAAAGAAGTCCAAGTACGAGGAAAAGTAGGATTTAAACGACAATACTCAGACCACCAAAGGGAAGCAAATTTAGTAAATTCACATGTAGCAGCACTAACACGCATATTCTCAGGATATTTTAAACATGCAAAACGTTGTTCTACTTCCATCTCCCATGTAAGATATGCATCAGGATTATATTTACCCTCAAAAGATGGAATATTTAATTTAAGCTTTGCAACATGATCATCATCACGTACCGGTGGTCGAGCGTTGCGGTGGTAATGTCGGGGTCAGCCAGCAGGGTGTGGAGGTTGTTTAACCTCCTCGTCAAACAGATCATCGTCGTCGAGGTCGTAGTAGTACCCGTCGTCTGCCCCCAATGTCGCAGCAGCCGCGGTGGAAGCCTGAGGTGCCTCAGCTGCAGCGGTAGCCGCCTGAGGTGCGGCGGCAGCTGAACCAGCAGTACGAACCGTGATCGGAATGCTTCGTGCGCCATGCCAAGGTGCCAATGGGGCGGGTGCGGGTGCCGACAATCTGTCCAAAACCTCCTTGAACCGAGCGTCAAGATTGTCGTTAAAGGATTTCTTGAGTCCATCGATCTTGTCCATGGCGTTGGTGAGCTTGGTGTCAAACTCCTCTAGTGGTGCATCCACATCTTCAGCGCAACCGACCAATAGCTCGGAGAAGTGGGCATGTAGTTCTTGGTTCGTCATTGTGGCAGGGTTACGCGAAGTATCTGTCATGGTTAGTCCTTTAAAAAGCACAGGTATATATGCCTATAACTACGGAAATATGGTGGAAGGCACGCGTAATCCGTCAAGCAATATACGAAGCTCTTACAAGTTCTTACCAAATAGCAGGAAAAGGCGATGTGCAACCGCGAGGAGCAGTGGGTCTAGAGATTGAACCGAGCGATTACCAGGAGTCGAGACACCGCACGTGGAGAAATCTATGGAGCTCTGGGAAGGCTTAGCAAAGGGGTTAGCAATTATCAAAACAGCAATGCAAATGTTGAAAGAGTGCTCAACGATGGTACTGTGCTGGTCCTAGGCTAGACCGTACTAGAGACACGAGCCTAGATTACCAACGATGTCATGACGCGACACAACAAGCAATGTATGATGATATGGCACCCTGAAAACCAAACCGAGATGTCGAAAATCACTATGATGGCGAGTGTCTAGAACTAATCGACGGGGTCTAGAAACAGGTTAGCCCAAAAAAAATGTCGAATTTTTTGTATTATGCTCCGGAAAGCGCGCAGGCGCCAAAAAAATATCGCTATAACGGCCGATGGAGAAAAGTGATCCCCGGAGCCGAAAATCAGTATAGCTAGAAAAAAAATTTAGATGCGGTTCCAGACTTTTTTTTTGCTCTCCTTCTGGACTTACGCCTGAACTTTTAGCTCGACACGGACTTTAGCTCAACACGGAAACAACAAGGAAGGAGAGTAAAAAGAAATAACTAGGAAACAATAACTCAACTCGGACTCGTGCTGCGGCAGGAAAGGTGCTCGGATCCGTGTCGCGGTAGGAAGGCGGTGGCGGAGTTTTAGGGTTTATGGTGGTCGGGTGTATGGCGGTGGAATATGGTGGCGGTGATCTATGAGTGTGGCGGTGACTACTGTGATCAGAACTCGAAACTCTAAGGGACGAGACACTAAGACCAGCAACTCGACGCGACGATGCATACACAAATTCAATAATGCAAAACTGAAAAGATAATGCAAGGCGTAGATTGGTGATGGGATGGATCTAAACTCTAACTGTGTTTTTGGCTTTTTCGTGGGTTATAGGTAAAATAGATCTAATCTACGAAAACAGTAAAATCTCACCGAGCAACCTGGAATCTGATACCACTTGATAGGGCAAAGGTGTCCGATCTTTCGATGAGATGATAATGATCGATTTGGTGGAGTTCGGGCTTGATGATCCGACTACACGTGCGGGCACGAGCGCTAATGCAATCGCTAGGCCAATCTCCTGGAGGTTACTGATCCTGCAGAAACATGATCAGCCTGACCAGCGAGGGGCGTAATTCCTACCTGAAATCGAGAACAAGTAAGAACTAATATTGCAATCAAGATATTGCGGATTAAGATGAAAGCTTTATTGAAAAGGTGGGATCCTGTATAGGTGCGAAGTACAAGAGGCCTCTGCGACGCTCGAGCCTTGGCGAAGTTGCTATGATGTCTAACTTAATGTCTAAACAAAATCCGAGTCTATGGTGACGGCTAAGGGAGTATTTAAGGAGGAAAAGGTGGGGTTTTGGCCAGCCATATAAGTGGTGGCCGAATCCAACCCTAGAAGTCCTTTTCTCCTCAAATACGGACTCTAAAAAGTGGCTATTTAAAATCCTACGAAAATTACATGGGCCTGGCCCAAAATAAAGGTGTCGCAACACCATATTAAGCTATGGACGAATTTGTGAAGCATTAATCTTGAATATTTCGTCCAAGCCTTCTTTCTTCATTATGGTGGCCTCAAAGTTCTGAAATATTCATCCGTGGCCTTCTCTTGAATCATCACATGCTTGCTACCATCTCCATGCATGATCATGCTCCAATGCTTGTCCCTCTCATCCATGCTTGGTCCATCATTCCTAAGAGTAAGAAATACATCTTATTTAGGCAGCATCATATTCTCATGTATGTGAGGAATAGTTCCAAGAAAAGAAAGTACCTGATAGTTAAGTTGTTTGGCACGAGATCGAGTGATAGGTCCTTGTATGTGTCTTGCTGTAGGTACAACGGTTGTATCAATAGATGGGATGTCCACATCACTATGGGAGTAGCCCCTAAGTGTCTGTTCGAGTCGTATACTCGAGCAGAGACTTTAATTCAGTCGTTGTTGAAGTCAGGTCCGTAGGACACAATTTTTTCGGGTTCTTGAATCAATCCTCCCTAGGGAGTAGCCCCTGAGTCCGTAGTGGAGTCGTAGACTCGACGTAGGACTCGAAGAATAGATCATTGGAGTAGTACCTTATTCATGCCTCGGGTGCGCAGCCAGCGCTCCTGATAGGAGTAGCCCCGGAGTAGTTACTCGAATCGTAGATTTGAGTGAGCACTTTTAGCTGTCAGCCGAAGATTTGTAACCGTTGCTAATGTGGTTTTGATGACGTCAGTGCTTACGCTCGGTGACCTCAACCGTCTGCGGCTCCAGAGGTGACGTGACCGGACGAACGTGGGTCTCACTTTCTGACTTGGAGTTGACTGGTCATGCACGACGTGGCGAGAATTACGGCGTCTCCTTGATTTCCGTGTGTAGTGGACGGTGTGTGAGCGACGGTTCGCTGCTGTGTTGACACGTGGACGGTTGGATCTGATCCTGGCGTTAGGGCTTCTAGATGAACGGTCCCTGTTCATCGTCTTCGTCCTTATAACTGTGGGGAAAACTGTAGTTTGTTTTCACCTTTAGCCATTTGCTTTTCACTACCTCCAGTTCTTGAGATTTTCCCTTTGCGTGCTGGACGTTCTCTGATCGTTCCTTCCTCATTCTTGCGCGCACACCGCCATCATCGACGCGCCGCGATGGGGAAGTCGAAGAAGGCCTCCACCGGAGCAGGCACCCATGCTGCTGCAGGCGGCAAGAAGGGCACCGCCACCGCTCGTGTCACCAAAGGTTGGTGACGGCGCTCGGAGACGCGCGAGGGCGACCTGCGCAAGCTGCGTGAGGCGGGTTTGATCCCGCAGGATAAGGAGGCTGTCAACATCCCCGGCAATGAGGTAACTCCCCGTCCACCCGCAGGGTTTCGGGTGATGTTCGTTGCTTTTGTTCTTCGCGGCCTCTCGCTCCTAGTCCATGATTTTCTTCGTGGACTGTTGTTCTTCTATGACATCCAACTCCACCATCTTTCGCCCAATTCTCTTCTCCACATCGCCTGCTTCATTGCTTTTTGCGAGTGCTGGCTCAGTATCGAGCCGCACTTTGGCCTCTTCCGGAAGCTCTATTCCGTGAAGAGGCAGTCCGACTCCAACAAAGTTTATCCGATCAGCGGCTGCACCATTTCTCTTCGATCTACTATTATTTTCTTCTCTTTCTCTATGTCTGAGTCCGTCCAATATTGGTGGAGGAAGTGGTTTTATATCTGCGACTCCACAGTGGATGGGCAAAACTTCGGCCTGGTCCCTTTCGACTCCACCCAGGAGATCTTGAAGAAGATATCCTGGAGAAATCATATCCTAGAGGGCGAGGTGGAGGAGGTAGAGGAGCTCTACCATCGGGTGGAGGCCCTCTAGGTGGTTGCGAAGAAGGGGGTGAATGGTGTGGACATCATCCGCACCTTCCTCAAACATCGGGTGCAGCCACTCTAGGCTAGGGCGCATCCGATGTTCCTTTACTCTGGCCGCCACGACCCAACGAGGGCTTTGGCTGAGGAGCTCTCCAAGGGGGACCTCGACAGAGTTGTTCGGCCACTGCTGAAGTACAAGTCCGATGAGGACCTTCTGGGGAAGTCGCGGACGCCCCCTTTCAGTGCCGCGAGACCAGTTCCGCAGGTGTAGATTTGCAACATGCGCATAGCGCCTTTTTTCGAGTGTTTTTCCTTATGATTACTTGTATTGAACATTTATGTCTTCATTGTGTAGGAGCTGAAGGTGGCTGGCATGGTGCCTCCACTACCCGAAAGGTTCCCGAATGCGCCGGACAACGAAGTTGTGGACTCTGAGTCCGAGCTTCCACCAGCGCAGTCGCCGACTGAGGAAGCCCCCGAGGCGAGTGAGGGGCAGACCCGTAAGCGGGCACGGAACTTGAGAAAATCTTCGGATGCCTCGACTCCGCCAACGCCGAGGGATCCGCCGTTCCTTGTCCGCCACAGCGAAGGTGACGGCGCTTCTTCCTCGCCTATCCTGGTTGTGCCTGTGCGGGCTATAGCACCGCAGCCGCAGGCCAAGAGGAAGAAGGAAGAGAAGAAAGAGAAGAGGGCGCTGCCCGTTTTTGACTTGAGCGACATGGACTCGTAAGTACCTTCGGATGCTTTACTTTCTTGTCTTTTGTATTCTTGCTTTTTATTGGTGTTTTCCTTGCAGCCACTCCTCTGAGGGCTCTTTTAGCGAGGCCACTCAGGAGGCGGTAGGGGATTCGAAACTGATGCCTCCTCCCTCTCAGACGGTGGCCACCTCTGGGGGTGATGCTATGAAGCATTCTCCGCAGGAGGCTCGAGTGATCGTCTCCCAGAAGACTACACCAGGACCTTCGAAGTCTCTGTCTGAGCATGTAAGTTAATTTTTTCCCTCTTTTCCTGGGGGGAGCCCCCGAGTCTTTGTCGGGTCGTGTTTGCTTGACGTTGTGATCATTTGCGGGGCGCAGCCGCCGAGCCCTTTCCTTGATTGTTTTCTTTTGCTTCCTTCTGCAGCCCTTTGTGCATGGTGCGAATCTGCTTGTGCAGCAGCATCTGGCGCTGGAGGCCAGCATGCAGTGACTTTGAGGTACGTGCTGAGTTATGTTCGTTTGTTCGCTTGTCTGTAGTTTGTGTTGCTCATATATGTTCTTGTTACTTTTGCAGATGAGAATAACGCTGCCCTCCGCGATCTTGATGCTCTCAAAAAGAGCCTTGGGCGAGCGGAGAAGAAGGCTGAGGATGCCCTTGGGGCGAAGGAGCGTCTTCAGCAGGAGTTGGCTGACGCAGCCGTGGCCAAGGAGCGCCTTCAGCGGGAAGTTTCGGATCGCGAAGAGCATCTTGCCACTGTTGCGGCTGCGCGCGAGAAGGCGGTGGCCGAGAAGCTGATGGCTGCTGCCAAGGCCGGTTCCGGTGAGTGCTTTGCCTGTCTTTGGTTTTTTCGGCTGCTCTGTCTCCATGCCCTTATTCGATTCCTTCTTCGTCTTTCTTTTGCTCTAGATGCTACGGGCATTGAATTCAACCGCAGTGCCTTGGAGCACGGGAGTGCTCTGGACGATGCTGCCGCGGCGGTCAAAGACCCCTGCGCTACTGCTGCTGGCTCCCTTGCCAAGGCCAAGGAGATCCTCGGGCGCTTCTACAAGGAGATCGTTCCCAAGGGCGCTGCCCTTGAGGATGTGGACTCTTTGGAGGATGCGCTGTCAGCGGATGCTCTTGCGGCCTACAAGCGCAAGTAGAAGGGCATCGACGCTTCCATGGGGATGGCTATGGCCATGGCGTCCGGGGTGGAGTTGGATCTTCATCAGATCACCTCCCAGATGCCAACGGCTCCCGACAGTTCTGAGGTAGCCTTCGCTCTCTAGGCTTCTTGTTGTAAGCGCTATGGGCCGAAGCTCATTGACCTTCTAGCGGAGTATGCGACGAAGCAGCAGGAGGAGGTCAAGAGCAGGCACTCTGGCTCCGAGGCCACTCCGGATGCGACTGCTTAGGCTTCGTCGTTGTAGATTTAGGATAGTTGTCTTCATCTTTTGCTGTAATATTTGTCGAACAGTTTCCTTGTGCCACGCAGTGGCCTTTTGTTGTATATAAATGATCCTTCGAGTTGTTGCTCAGTCATGTGTTGTTCATACTCTTGCTTGTTTTCCTTTAGGGACCTTCGGGTAAGGATCCCGTCGATACTTCGTCTGCTCTGCAGCCGCGACCATACTTGGATGATGTGTCGCAGCTTGTTTTTCTTCGTGACCGCGTCCGTAGTATTGAGAAGGAGATACTTGGCACCCGAGGTCATGCGGATGTGTGGAAATCGAAGGCGGAGCGGGCTACCACCAGGGAGGAGTATCTGATGGGGGAGCTGCGGCAGTTGGCCGAGTAGTTGCAGTGTAAGTTTCCTTGAGCTGCAGCTCGATTTCGGATGCACCTGTTGTGTGTGTCATCTTAGTCTGTATTTTCTGCAGGTGCCAACATTGTTTCGAGGGAGGAGAAGGAGCGTGTTGCAGTTCGGATCAACTGCTTGACCGAACAGGATATGGAAGCCAGAGGCTTTTTCTAGATAGATCGCGACCGGGCCACGGTCCTTGCGACTGTGCAGGATCGTGCTCATCAGGTGTCACGGGTGCTAAGGCAGGTGAAGACTTCTTTGGCGTCGATTCTGCATGTCATGTTTCCCCTTGATGAAGCGCCTTTGACTCTATGGGGTTTGTTGGCAAAGTTTCGAGACGTGGGTCACGTTAGGGAGTTGGTGCGGCACCAATTGGTTGCGGGGGTGAAGGTCGCCCTTTCCCTTGTGCGGCTGCGTCGCCCTGATGTTAATCTTGCGGCTGTGCGGCTGGGCCGCCCCCTCGACCAGATGGTGGCCTATGGGACATGCGCCCATACTACGCGGCTGTTAGGCAGTATGCCGAAGAGATTGTAGATCTTTTTGAGCATCGGGCGTAGGTGATCCTTCAGAATAGGTGGGCCCTGTAAAAAAGTTAGATGTAAAACTTGTATGTATTTCGATTGGGCGTGTTATGCCCTTTGTTGTAAAGGTTATTTGTAGGAGCACGTGGTGCTTGATTATATGCATGCCCTTTTCGTTAGCCTGATGTGGTCAGCTACTCAGGTTTACATGCGTTATGCTCAGTCGACGAAGTCGTGAGGTGAGGCGGAGCCCCCGAGTGTGTTGCAACAGAAAGTAGTATGAAAAAATGTGGTGACCCAGCATACCACTGCATGTTGTAGTATACTATAGTCGTGGACATAACACTCACGGAGTACCATTCCGCAAATATTACATCCTCGGAGTGGTACAACAGAAACAAAGCAGGTCCACATCATACATTATCATTATTACAACCAGAATTACATGACGACTTTGAGATACTCCTAGGTCCATAGAGGTATCCCAATGACTCAGGGCTAAGCTATAATAATTCTGAGAGCAAGATAAAGAAGGAAACTAAACTTTAAGGTTAATACAAGATTTAATATATATAGGGGACAGAGATCTATGCTACTGGACTAGATCACTATATATGATACATCTACACTTCAGATACGTCGGTCTCCATTCCATAGATGTTTTCGTAATTGTTCCCTTCGACGCTTCCGGATACTTCTGGTTCTTCATAGGGGAATTCTTCTTGGTCTTCAATTGGATATAGTATTTCCTCTTCCTGGCCGTTATTGTCTTCAGAATCTAGCAAGGGTTAAGAAGATACGGTGAGTACGAGCGTACTCAGAAAGTTCACTAAAAAGGAGTGTTTGATGCACTATATCTACAGCCATAGACCATAGGTCGTAGGCAATGCAGGTTTTCATAAACATTTCTTCAAAGGTTGCTTTTATTCTGAAAAGCTATATCCGTCAGCCTTCACAGGTTTACCAGAACTTTCATGGAGTTCCTTTCCTGCAGCGTTCGCAGCTCCTTCCCGAAACAGGGAGTAACAAGTTACGGTTCTTACACTCTGCAGAGGTGCGTCACTTTACCCATGAGAGATCAAATCCTTGATGCACAACCGGGCGAATCTTTCCCGTCCACACTTCCTATGGTGTGGGCCCAATAGATGATCCAAGCCAATCACTGTCCTTCTCTGCGACCCCGCATACACCGCAATTGTTGTATGCCCAAACTCAAGGTAGACCTTTCCCCATATAAAACGGCTATACCTTAGTTGGATACACACAACAACCATTAACACTAGTTATCTGTCTTTTGTAAGCCCAGATCCACGGTAGACCTTTCCCCGTATATAACGGCTATACCCACGATCTGCAACTCACAAATTCCTAGAACAGTGTCCAATGCATGCGAAAGGGAGACGATCCATCTGACTTCTCCGTCCCATTCCAAATCTCATGGTTAACGCGTAATATACAGCGCAAGAATCACTGGCGACATTGGTTGTTAAGTCCTAGATGATATATTCCTGTGCAGTGGTATCCCAACTGCCAGTCTTAATAGATTAGCTGATCACCCTGGATCAGTAACCGATACTTCAAGTTAATTATTAAAATAGTGTTTTCGACCTTTTTGAAATGCAGGTGATGACACACAGTTTGCAATTACTTTATAGAAAATAATCAAAGGACATGAGCAAGTGTGAACTTGCCTTGATATAGAGAAGTATTATAGTCGAATGTCTCGACTTGACCCTGGACCTCGGGTTCTACAAAAATATCATCATTGACCGGTAAGGACAAAGTTTAAAGAAGCAATATGCTGTTATGCATAAGTAATGAGATGCATAATGCAAAATCCCAAGTAATTCTTCAATCATTACCAGTGAGATATATTTATGATTTATTTAAGATTTGCTTTAGTTTAAGTTTACTTCATAAGAAAGATAAACATATAAAATATGAAGAGTAAAGTACAATTATAATATAATTCTATGGTTCCATGATATTATGTAATTATTACAAAATTCATGTTTTAAGCTGCCATGGCTTTAAAGATATGGTATAGTGTTTCTTTTGAAGTGGCAAAAAGAATAACATTTGAAGAAAATATTATTTACGTTAAGTTATTCAACTTTGAAGATTAATATGATTGAAGTTATGGTTTTGTAATAAGGTTTAATTGATTTGAGTTATTATATATCTAGCTTAAGATATCTTAGACCAAAGTAAACTATAAAAATGTAATTGGACTTGAGATATAGCATTTGTAGCATTATCAATTATTAGGGGTTTTCCTAAGCATAATAAAAAATGAAACCTTATAATTATGGAACTTTGTTTTAAAGATGTAAATTTAGCATGTGTAATATTTATAGATCATACTATGAGAATTTTTTCTTTATAAAGAAAAATAGGTGGATTATATTATAATTTATTTAGTGAATTTCAAGTTTGTTAAATATGATTATTTATGAATTGTTAATGATTTGCAAAGAATAAATTTGTAAATCCTTGACTTATAGTTAGTTAAAGATTTTAAAAGAATACTATAAAGTAATTGTTTACACCTAGATTTTATATTAAATTATAATTATGGTTTAGACTAGTTAGATTCAAAAGATTATGTTTTGAATAAGATCATTTCTTACTTAGGAAATAATATTAAACAATTAACAAAACAATTATCTTATTTTAGTAACTTAGATAATTCAAGTTATATGATATAAGAACTTCAAAATGTTTTTATAATAATATACTTAGTACTGTTATAGTAAATATACTTGCTTAATTTCTTAAAAATGAATTTTATTTATTTTTAAATTATCTTTATTATTATTTTTATGCAATTTCTTAATTATTTAATGTCTTTAAATATTTGTTTTAAATTTTATTAGTAAAATTTTAAGTTAGTATTTTTATGAGATAAGAGATTTCTTTTTATTCATAAAAACGATTTTTATTTATTTTTAGGATTTTTTCTAAATTTATTAATTTTCATTTAGATATTTAAGGGTGTTAATATTTATTTGCATTTTATTAAACTTAAATAAATGTTATTATATTTTTCTTAGGTGGATATTATTTTAATAAACATTTGGATGTATTAAATATATTTTTAGGATTTTTCTACATTTTTCTAGAGCTTAGAATGTGTAGAGGGTATTTTAATAATTTCCACTTTTGTTTATATTTATATTGGGCCTAGTTCTTGGGCCCATCTAGCCCAATCCACTTAGTGGGTCTAAACCACAGGACCCAACCGCGGTCGGTCAACTCGATCCACTCGACCCCTTCTTCCTTACACGCGAGCTCGATCCTCTCCTTTCCCCTCTCTAGCGACCTGGTGCCATTGCCGCCGTCAGCGCCAGCGCTGCTCCGGCCCGTAGTTGGCCGATTTCGACCGCGCCACATGCCGGCGAGCCTTCGGCTTGTACTTCTCTATCAGTTCCCCGCCGCCACAATGCTCTACACCCCCGCATCGATCCCCTTCGATCCTCTTTCAATCTGCCGCTGTTGTTCGTGATATTGGACGACGCCGGTTGGCTCGGCTCTGCCGCTATGGCGGCCTGCGTCCTGTGCCTTTCCAAGCCACCTTCAGGTCGCCTCTTCTCAGAGGTGTACCCCGCGCCTCCTCCTGGCCTACAAAGAATCCTAGGGTTCGTCGGCAGGCTCGGCGTCGATGGCGACGCAGCTCAGCCCTCCTGGTTTCTCCCGGACTACTACCCCTTCTCGGGCTCCTGCTCCTCCATGCCCTCCTCGAGTCGATGCCGGCGGGACGGCAGCATGGCTGCAATCCCGGCGTTCATGGCCTGCTACCTATTGGCCATGATGTGGTGTTGATGCACGTGCGGTGGTGATGCTGCTAGTGCTGCTGCCGACGGAACGATAGTGATGTCGTTACCGCAACTTCGCCGCTGCGCTACGCTCAGGCCTCGTCACGCCTACGTTACAGGTGCATGGCACCCACAGTGAGCTTCATTTTGTTATGACCAGCCTTCGTGCTGATGGCCTTAATCCATGGGTCTGTTGTAATGGTTTGTTGTGGTTGATCATGTGCTAGTGGCTTGGTCTTCAATTAGGAGTAGTGGAGCTATTGGTGTTTGATCTATGGCCATACATCTCTGAATCTTGCAGAGATTCCCTAACCTGTTCCCTGATAGTGTGCAATTTCAGTTAACATGTTAACTGAATATTTGGGCTGGCTGGTAAGCTATGTTTTTATAGATTCCCAACTTGTGCCAGTGCTTGGTAGAGAATATATTCAGCTAATGGCTTTGATGAATCCTGGTTGTGTTGATTGGGAAAATGATTGGAAAAAAAATGCCTTGCTTGCTAGCAGATGGATTATAAAAAAAATGATGGTGGTTTTCTTTGGCTTGTATATGTGCTATTGACCTGGTGGTGAGATGATACAACAGCTTAATATGCTCTCTTCATCATATTCATATGATGTTTGATTATAGAATGATGATTGTAGCTTTGCTACTGTATATCAAATGATTCCTATCTAGATTGGCTGAGGAATATGATTTGAAATAGTTTATTTTGTTTGCAGATGATAACTGATCTAATTGAGTTTTTGGGTGAGATATACATGGCAATCTGAACCTATGGTTCAGGAATGATCATAGCCCCCTATGGAGTATATTTATATCACTTAGAATGATTCCAAAATGATTTGAGATATGGTTTTGGTTGCTTACAGCCAGTTGACTGGGTGGATCTTACAACTGGATGAAAATGATGGTCTTTTATCACATAGGAATTGGCTACTGTGGTGCCTCCCTAGAGTGTGCACAGTAGTGGTTTCCAATAGCAGCATTTGCTGCTTCTTTGGATGGCTGGGAGATGTGCTAGTTAATAATTTGAGCAGTGGCTTATTTGAAATGATTCCTTGTGACCATCACTAGGAAAATGATTTAACTTATTTAAGGTTTTTATAAACTTGATGCTTTGTAGATTCACTAATGGGATGTCACTGTGATGCCTCCCTTAGGATGGAACACAGTGACCTCTACTAATGGATCAGCTAGATCTGCCAAGTAAGGTGTGAAAAAATGATATCATCTAGTTGTATGATCTAGATGCATAATCTTAGTATGTGATCTTGGTCAATGATGCATAAGGCTGAGACTCCAGTTTCTTAGAGAGATAAGAACAGATTCCACATGTGTTGCCAAATCCTAGGATGATCTTGTACTCCATTTGAGTACAGATCTAAGGATACAACCCATATTCCAACAATCATGCATATAATTTTTAAGAATGGATCTGCATGATTTCTGCATGCTAACCTGATGTGCAGAGTAAACAGATGGATGAATCTGGAGATGTTTGTGGTGAGCTGGATGATCTGCTACTCCTGACTTGGTTGTGGATGTTGTGGTGATTCTGTTCTGTTGCTAAATCTAGTGCTTTTATTGCTCCTCCTTGCACTCCTGGACTGCTCCTCCTTGTTGCCCATTTGGCCTACTCCTTATGCTCCTTACCTCCTCCTGGTGTCCTTGGATGGCTCCCTCGAGCAACCAAGGTGCTAGTGATGTGGTTTGATCTATGTGTTATTGGGAAAATCTAATAAGAGCAGGTGATGTTCTATGTGGTGCTCTAGAGCTAGTGGAGGAACTATGGGCTGGTGGTGTGTGTGGGATGGATATGCTAGCAGCCCTGCTACGGCTGGTGTTGTCTCTCCATTTGCTACTATCTTGTGGTGTTGACAACACACACAGTTGCATGTGTTGTGTGAGCTGCTTGTATGCTTGCCTCATGTGTGTGGATCAGATCAAGTAAAAGGCTTGATATTTCCTTTGATCTTATCTCTTTGCCTTTTACCTTCCCTAGGTGAAACTTGGCCAATCTCTGTCAATGATGTTGTGCTGAGACAAATTTGATAAGAACAGATTTACACTTGACTTGTTTTCTTCTCTAAAACTCAATGATGTGACAAGCAATGCATCACATTGCATTACTGAGAGTAATTCTACCCTCCCAAACTCCTTTATACTATATTTTGTTTACTTTATGCTTTTATAGGAACAAGATCAGGAAATGAGAAGATCTGAAGATGAAAATTAGTTCTAGGATTTTCCTTTTATCCCCATTTTTTGTAATTTCCTTTTCTATCAAGAATTAATGTAAAAACATTGTAATACATTAATTTATCTAATTATTGTAACCATTCTTATTATTCCTTTATTGTAAAAGAATAATGTAATATATATTCTTTTAATAAAGAATTCTTCTATTTGTTTAATTATTGTAATTCATTTTCCATTTTCTTTATTCACTTATTTGTTTCATTGTAATATTCCTTTATTCTTTTATTGAAAAAGAACATTGTAATGTTGGATTTTAATAATCTTTATACTTTTATTTATAATACTTGTATTTGTATTATTGTGAATAATTATTTATAATTCAAACTTCTCCCCTCATAACTCAACAAAACAATAGAGGTTATGTCAAAATTCATCCCACTCCCCTTTTGATGACACTAAACCTAATTCATCAGAGTAAGAATTCTGATCACTCTAGTCTTTTAATTTGGCGAAAAATTTACCCGGATTTTCAGATGCATGCATGCAGATGCACAAAATCCTAAATCTACCCTTCGTCAAGTCCTAAATGTCGGGATGTTATAGAAAAAAGGGATAAATTTTCGGGCGAGACACTTAGCTTTTATTCATATCGTAACGAGGAGGTACATTGTTCGGTTGAGTAGCCTTATTGAAAGTAAACAGGGATAGCTAGGGGTAGAAGCGTCGCAATTGTGCGACGTTCCATGGGTTGGAGTATGCGACTCTAGACTCCACGTGCTTGAGGCGGTAGGCGCCACCTGGGATGACTTCGGTGACAACGTAGGGTCCTTCCCAGGGTGACTCGAGCTTTTTCGGCCGCTCTTTCTTGAGTCGTAAGACGAGGTCTCCTTCGACGAAGGACCTTGGGCGCAGCCGACGGCTGTGATAGTTGCGGAGGCTCTACTGGTAGACCGCCGAGTGAGCCACGGCGATGTCGCGTGCCTCATCAAGTGTGTCGACGACGTCTTCAAGTGCGGCCGTCGATTCGGCTTCGCTGTAGGCGACGACCCGTGGGGCCTTATGGCATACTTCCGCAGGTAACACGGCTTCGGCTCCGTGCACCATGAAGAAGGTCGTGTAGCCAGTTGAGCTGTTTGGTGCTGAGCGCAAGCTCCAGAGAACGGAGGGTAGCTCTTCTGCCCATGCTCCCGCAAGCCATTCGAGTGGGCTCAGTAGGCGTTTCTTGATGCCGCCGCCTACGAGGCCGTTAGGCTTTTCGACCTGCCCGTTGGTTTGCGGGTGCGCCACGGAGGCATATGATATGTTGATCCCAAGGCCTTCGCAGAAGTCCTGGAATTCTTTGGAGATGAAGTTCGACCCGTTGTCCGTGATGATGTTGTGTGGCATGCCGAACCTGTAGACTATGGACTTGAAGAACTTCACGGCCGTTTTGCCCTTTTGGTTGGTAACGGGCATAGCTTCTATCCACTTGGTGAACTTGTCGACTGCGGCCATGAGGTAGACGTGGCCTCCTTTCGAGGATTTGGGCAGTTTGCCGATCATGTCGAGGCCTCATTGGGCGATGGGCCAGGCCAGGGGTATGAGTCTAAGCTCCGATCCTGGTGCGTGCAGTTTATCTGCAAACCTCTGGCAGCCGTTGCACCTTCGGACGATATCCTTGGCATCGTTCATGGCCGTTGGACAGTAGAACCTAGCTCGTAGAGCTTTGGCGATGAGGGCGCGGCTACCGGCGTGATGGCCGCGGATGCCCTCATGGATGTCTTGGAGGATGGTTTTGCCGTCACCGATGGTGACACACCTTTGGAGTACACCCGAAATGCTGCGCTTGTACAACTCGTCATTGATGATGGTGAAGGCCTTGGACCGGCGAGATATGCACCGAGCATCTGTTGGGTCATCAAGCAATTCTCTGTTTATCGGGTACCGAAGGTACGGTTGCGTCCATGTTTCTTTGATTGCCATGACCTGCATCAGGTTGACAAACGCGACCTCCGTGTCGAGTTTTTCGGGTCCTTCCTGTCCTTCGGGTAGCACAGCCCCCGAGTGCTCTGCTTCTTCGGGTGAAACCTTGGGGAATTTCCTTTTGATGGAAGGCACGCAGGTTTGTTCGAGGAACACACCTGGTGGAACCCGTGCGCAGGTGGAGCCGATGTTGGCGAGTCTATCGGCTTATTCGTTGCTTTCCCTTCCAACGTGCCGAAGCTCGTAGCCGTCGAAGTCTCCTTCGACTGAGTTGAAGAGCGCGCGGTACGCGATCATGTTAGCAGCGTATGCGTTGCACTCGTTCATCGTCTGCTGGACGATGAGGTTTGAGTCATCGTAGATGACGAGGCGCGTTGCACCGCAGATCTTGGCCATCTTCATGTCGTGGATGAGGGCCTCGTATTCGCCTTCGTTGTTGGAGGCCCGAAATTTCATCCGGAGCACGTATTTCATCTTGTCTCCTTGCGGGGATGTTAGTATGACCCCGGCTCCTGCTCTAGCCTCGCGCTTGGAGCCGTCAAAGTGCATTGTCCATGACTGCGTCATATCTGGGGTGTCCGGCAGCTGTAGATCCATCCAGTGGACGAGGAAGTCCGGTAGGACCTGAGATTTGATCGCATGGCGCTTCTCGTAGACTATGTCTAGAGGGGACAGCTCGATGCCCCACAGGGCTACGCGTCCTGTATCTTCGGGGTTCTTCAGGATGCTATTTAGTGGCGCCTCGTTGATGACTATCACCTGATGCTCCTAGAAGTAGTGGCTCAGCCGACGAGACGTCATGAACACGCCGTAGGCGAGTTTCTGGTAGTGAGGGTACCTCTGTTTTGTTGGTGTCAATACCTTGCTGAGGTAGTAGATTGGGCGTTGGACCCCATGGGTCTTGCCATCTTCGGGTCGTTCGACCACGAGCACGGTGCTGACCACCTGATGCGTGGTTGCTATGTATAGCAGAAGAGGCTCGCGTTCCGTTGGTATGACCAGGACGGGCGAGGTGGAGAATAGCCGCTTTAGATCTTCGAATGCGTCATCTGCTTCAGGTGTCCATTCGAATTTTCCTGCTTTCGGTAGCAGCTGGTAGAAAGGCAGGGCCTTCTCACCCATGCGGCTAATGAATCTGCTCAACGCCGCGATGTGGCCGGCGAGCTGCTGGACACCTTTGAGGTTCTTCGTCTTCTCCATGTGCAGTATGGCCCAAATTTTCTTCGGGTTCGCCTCAATCCCTCGCTGAGAGATGAAGTAGACAAGCAGTTGGACAGATGGAACGCTGAAGGCGCACTTTTCTTGGTTCAGCTTGATCTTGTAGTGATCCAGGTTGTCGAACGTCTCGCGGAGATCGTCGATCAATGTCTTGGCCTCCCTTGTCTTGACGACTATGTCGTCAACATAGACTTGTATGTTGTGGCCTATATGGCTCTTCAGGCACGCCTGCATGCACCGCTGGTACGTGGCACCTGCGTCTTCAGCCCGAAGGGCATTGTGTTGTAGCAGAATACTCCGAATGGCGTGATGAACGCCGTTTTCTCCTGATCTTCGACCTTCAGTCGAATCTGATTATAACCTGAGTAAGCCTCGAGGAAGGAGAGTTTCTCGCATCCTGCAATCGAATCGATGATCTGATCGATCCGAGGGAGAGGGAAGTGATCCTTCGGCCAGTGCTTGTTGAGCGATGTGAAGTCCACGCACATCCGTAGGATGTCCGTGTCCTTTTTAGGGACCAACACAATGTTTGTCAGCCACTCGCTTTCCTTGATCTCCCTGATGAAATCGGCGTCGAGCAGTCTATTGACTTCAACCCCGACGGCTTCGGCCCGTGGCTCGGACAATCGTCAGATGGACTGTTTAACAAGCTTGGCATCTGGAAACACATTGAGTGCATGCTCGGCGAATTCCCTAGGAACTCATGGCATGTCCGCAGGACACCAGGCGAAGATTTCCCAGTGCTCACAGAGGAATTCAACGAGCGCGCTTTCCTATGCAGGGATGAGGTCGTTGGCGATCATCGCCATTTTGGAGGCGTCCGTCAGATGGACCTGCACCTTTTTCGTGTTGACTGTGGAGTCGAATGACATATCGGGTGCGTTTTGCCTGGAGATCGGGGGTGCCCTGTTGTATGTCACCTCTCGAAGCCTTGTGAGCTCCTCCTGCATGTCGAACGACTGGGAGATTCTGTTCAAGTCCCTATCGCAGTGGTCGGATCGGGTGAAGCTGCCCTGGACCGTGATGACGCCCCTAGGTCCTGGCATCTTGAGTAGTAGGTACGCATAGTGCGGTACTGCCAGGAACCTTGCGAATGCCACGCGCCCGTGGATGGCGTGGTATTGTTATGGCCAGTCCACCACTTTGAACTCGAGCCGCTCACACCGAAAGTTGTCGGGTTTGCCGAAGATGACATTGAGCCATATTTTTGCCAAGGGAAATATGCCCTTCCCTGGGACTATGCCGTTGAACGTTGTGTCGGGCTGTTCCAGGCTGCACAGCGGGATCTGCATTGCTGCTAGGGTGCTGGCGAACATCAGGTTGATACTGTTGCCGCCGTCCATGAAGACGCGGCTCATCTCAAACCCTCTGATCTGCTTCTCGAGCACCAGGGCAGCATGACCTAGGCGAAGGATTCTAGCGGGAGTGATCCGAACGACTGAATGTGATGCAGGACTCCGAACCGCTATGGTACTCAGAGATGGCGGGTGGAGCTGTCACGGCCAGGCTGACTTGGCGGGTGATCTTCTTTTGCACCCTGTTTGTTGGTCGCCCCTTTTGAATCATCAGGTACCCTTTCGGAGTGAGTACCCGTTTACGCCATTGTTTTACACGAGCGCGATCACGTGGTTCGAAGGTCCCACGGGTGGTGGCGAAGGAGCTCCGTGGGCGATGTCACCTAGTGCAGGTGCGTGTCTGAACCCAGGGTTTGGGATCTGCTGTCTCATCTGGGCGAAGCCCTCGCTGAGTTTCTAGAACTCGTGGCAGTCCTTGAGCATGTGGCTGGCCTTCTTTTTGCCATCATGTTTGTCGATGTAGAAGTGGATGGTGCATGGGCCCGACAACTTGTCGTATGCTGAGGGTTCATCGTCGCGGCCGCAGCGCTGCCACGTCTGCGTTGGGCGTCCTCCATCGCGGAAGTTGTTTCCACGGTATCCGCCGCTGCTGCTGTTGTTTTCGTTGTCGCGGTCGGCGTAGCTAGCCGCGACCATGTCGGGTCCGTTGCGATCGTCGTAAACGCGCGATCTTCGCTTGCTACGGCGTGCGCGTCTGCGGTCGTAGTCGTCTTCCTCATCTGAGTGTGCTCGGTGGACGGAATCCTCGCCATCTGCCCACCTGTTGGCGATGTCCATGAGGTGGTCTAGTGTCTTGGGATTGACTCGCCCAAGTTCTTCCTTGAAGTCCTGGCATTTGACGCCATGTTTGAAGGCGTCGATCGTTCTCTCTTCAAAGATGTGTGTCGTGGAGTTCTTGATGTTGGACTAGCATAGTATGTATGAGCGAATGGATTCGCCCATTCGTCGAGTGCAGGCCCGCAACTCTTCGATCGAGGCTGGCCTCTTGTTGGTACCTTTAAAGTTTCGGATGAAACTGTACGCCAGTTCCTCCCAGCTTCGGATGGAACCCGAGGACAGGCTGCTGAGCCAGATCCGGGTTGCGCCTGTCAGCTACAGCTGAAGGCACTGCAGGGCAGTGTTTTTGTTTCCGCCGTGCAGCTTGACGGACGGCAGGTGGTTGCTGAGCCACGCCTTAGGGTCTTGCGTGCCGTCGAACTTCAGAGTGTCCGAAGGAAGCTTGAAATTTCTCGGCATCCTTGTTCGCCGAACAGATCTGCTGAAGCATCGGCCTCCGCAGAGTTCTCTGTCGTCTTCCTCTTCGGATTTCGATGAGCACGCGTGTTTTGCGCGTGCCTTGTCGACCTTGCGCTGAGCGAGGTCGCTTTGAGCGTCGTAGTCGCGACTGCGATGTCTTGGGCTCTTGCGTAGTCGAGGCAGATCGTGCTCGTCCTCGTCAGATGAGGGTGTGGGGCTACGGTTGAATCTGACCGTAGCCTTCTTCTTCGGCTCCGTAGGAGCTTCCTCGTGGAGCGCAGCTCCAACGAGTCTGAGTCCGGCTAGGCCGGACTTGTGCATAGCTCTCTTCGGGTCCCCCACCGGAGGTGGATGGGACGCGAGATATGTGGTGGCTGCCATGATCGCAGCTTGCGGCGTCTTCGGGATGACGTTTCCATTGGCATCCATCTCCATGAAGGACGTGTTGAGGGTTCAAGTCACCTCGCGACGTGCAGCGGGATCCATGTGCTCTATACGAGAGCGATGCTTGTTGGCATTGTTGCCGTGCAAGATAGAGCCCCCAGCGGCGGAGAGCGTAGCTCGCCGCGCGCTAGACTCCGAGGCCGCTTGCTTGTGTTTATCGAGTACCTCTTGCATCTTCACCTGCTTTTTGTGTTCTTCGATGATGAGCAGGTGGTATGCCATCAACAGGTCCCATGAAGCGTCCACAGGTAGGATCTTGTTACCCGCCATGGCTTCGCGTGCCTGGTGCCATCCTTCCTCACTGAGGTGAATTTTTTGATGGACATCGGGGTCGTCCTCGTTGGGCAGGGGGATGGTTGTCTCCTGTTTTTTCCGTTCCTACCTTGTGGGTTGGGTGGTGGCACATGGGCACCCTAACCTGGTGGTTGTTCCACGTTGCTTTGGATGACCACGACGCATTGGTAGCGCTCGCGGATTGGATCGCTGCTGCCATAGCTTTCGGATCCAGAACCGTAGGTTCCTTCATCCGACGGGGGGTCGCACAGATCTGAGTTGCAGCTACTGCTGTCGTATGACTCATCTGTCGACGTTAACATGCATAGCACGCTGGGATGCGGGGCCCATGAGGCGGGCCTGATCGATGGTAGTGGCACCCGCTCTGGGAGGCGGAGAGTGCCGGTCTGTCCCACCTAGAAGCAGAAGCTCCCGAACAGGATCTCGATTCCGTCGCCTACAGGCTCGAAGTCCTTCATGGTGGCTGGCGAGTGGGCGGTGAAGTCACAAGCGCTAAAGAGGAGATGGCTCTCTGTCGTCGAGGAGTTGTAGATCTCTTAGGTCGGGACCGTCATGATCACACAATCAGCGCCCCCGATTCCCACAGACGGCGCCAATTGACGAGGTTCGATCTCGTCAATGCCCATTGTTATGAGCTTGGGTTTTGGATAAGATGGGGGTGCTGGAGATCGCGGAACGGTTAACAGACAAGCAACCAGGGGACACGAGATTTACCCAGGTTCAGGACCTCGGAGGGAAAACCCTACTCCTGCTTGTCTGCTCTTGATTATGGCGGAACCGAAGGTTACAGGGGTGCGCAGATGTAATCTGGCATGGAGGTGTGTATGCGGTGGAAAAGAGATTGGTCCTCCTCATCGTGCCCTCCTAGCCTTTATATAGAGTTAGGCAGGTCTCGGGCACAGATCTAGTCGGTTACAAGTTTAGGGTTTGCCCCTTTGAATATTCTATCTGTTCTAGTCTTGCTCTCCAAGGATCCGAAGATGTCATGGGCTTGGGCCACCCGAAAATCTCCACAGGCCGCGTATATTCTTGTGGGCCTTCCTTGGGCCGGACCAGGTATGCTAATGTCATATACCCGTAGGGTATAACCATGTCACTCTACGACTATAAGTTGCCTTTCGACCTAAAAACAGAGGGGGGTTCGATAGTTTTCCAGAAAGAGTTCTGCTCCGCCGCCGCCACCAGAAACCAAGATTCGGATCCAGAAACTCCATTCTGGCACCCTGCCTGTAACACCCTCAGAATCGGACCTATGCAAGTTTTAGCGAAATCCGCCAAACCCGCATAGAAACGATTCAAAGGTGCCCACCAGGCACTTTCGTGCGGGTGGAAAACGAAGTAATAACATTACACAACAGTCCTCGATGGGACCCACAGAACAGATATATATAACAGCGACTCAAAGAGTCAAGAATACAGATATAATATACAAAGATCCAAATCACCTTGAAAATGATACAGCGTCCGACTACGGACAAGATGCAAATGGGGCTAAGAGCCCTGAAGAATAACCAATGGCGTCCATAACCCTGCCCAGGCCAAGCCGGAAGGGTAACCCTGCTAACGACGTCGATCTCAAACCTGCTTAAACAAAAGGGGTGCCGACAAAGGGCAAAGGACAAGAGGAGCGTCAGTACTGAGGCCAGTACACGGCGAGACTAGAATTCGGCGGTCCTCGCCTACATAGGTATGGTGGACTGAGCGGCAGCGGCAGCATGCACTAAACAACCTATAGAGACTCGATACAACTGGCGGCTATCAGAGAGGGGTGAGAAAGACCTATTCGATCCAACCTGATTCTAACACCAAACAATCCCATCCTGGTATTTCCCCCTCGAGACCAAACGAGGAAGTCTACCGAGGAACTCACACGGTTGGCAATTTTATTTATTCAGTTATCGTTGCAGTAATTACTAGTCAGGTATAGATAATCATCCTGATAAAATAAGCAGTGGGCCATTTTAGTTAAGCATTCCGTTGTAGTTGCAATACTTACTAATCAGATACAATTAGCATGAGATAACCCAAAACCCAACAGTTGTTGGTACTTTTATTTAGCCATTCCGTTATAGTTGCATTACTTACTAGTCAGATACAATGGTCGCTGGCGACGACCCAAGCAAGCAATTGTTGGCAGTTTTATTTAGCCATTCCATTATAGTGAAGCTGATTACTAGTCATGATAAAGTCAAATTTATAGCCCTACTTTAGTTATAGTTGTCTATGATCGAGATACTGTGCTCCAAGTCGTCCATAACCGCGGACACGGCTTTCAGAAAGTTTTAACCCGGCCGGGGTGCACAAATAGCAACACACACACGATCGACCTCGGAAAAACCAAATCAAAACCCAACGAGGCTTTCACGACAAAGCAATCACAGGATTCAGAAATATTTCAGGGGGCCACCCCTTTGAGTAGACCCGCAACGAAGCTAGCTGACTCCGAGACGGACTCAAGGTTTGCGTCAGTGGCTGTAAACGACTAGGAACCCGAAAGTGTGACTGGGCTTGTCGATACCGCGAAAACACTCCGCTTACCTAAACAGTACAGTGTGCTCCTCGCACAATCGTAAATAAACAGTAGCATGGCATAGGTACAGGATAGTAAATAAAACCTCAAACTAGTTTGTGGCCCCAAGAAATAAGACTGAATCAAGCTCTGGCTAAGGGGGGCCCATACTCCCCGTATGTGGATAGCGCGATAAATCAAGGAACAGGTATCAAGTACTCGGGGTCCTACGGGACACAAGTGGGCGTTCGGAAACCAAATATTATCTATCACCCACCGATGCCTCTGCTTATTTCAATTTTTGTTGTTAAACAGGAATTAAAGTGAGCGATAAGTAAAACTATGATCATCTCCAACATCAACATGCGGCAATACATCAACAACTGTGGCACTTGACGACACGCAACAGCACTTGAGCAAGCGACTACGACGCGCAAGTCCAACTATCTACCAAACAACAAGTAATAGGATGTGTCCAAGGCAATATATGGCTGCAAGGGATATCAAGGGTACGGAAACTAGAGCATCGCAACACAGATAGCAATAGATCAACAGGAGGGAATAAATACTATAAAAGTAAGATAGGTAGAAAGGGGGAGATGCTCGCCTGAAAACATTGCCGAAGATTTATTCGAAGATCGCGGCGAAGCTCACATCAACTCAACGGCCTTATCCGCGAAGAAGGAAAACACTAGAATAAACACCGGATGCAATATTTAATACTACGGCAAAAGATCGGGCATGATGCATGTATGATGTATGATATGGCAAAGGTGCGATGCAATTAGGTCATATTAAGCGGAACCGGGGTCCCAACAATATTTAAGTGGTTCAAGTTGTTTCAGAACCCCCGCAATTTAAATGTTGTCTTAACATGGCAAAAGATAGCACCGGTTCGCTACACAATTTAAATGAGGCCAATATAAGGCTAGATTTGCCCGCTTATGGGCCCCATATTTAATTATGAAGTGAATCGGCATAAGGCCCCCAAACCACATGCCAAGTATGCATGCAAGAACAATTAATATGCGACAAGTTGTATTATATTATAAAATAGGGTTTTCGGGAAGGGTTCACACATTAGGGGTCTCGACGAACTTGGGGTTCCGGGGTTCGGGGTTCGGTCTCAGGGTCCGGGGTTCGACGGGATCGGGATCGGCGGAAGCGTTCTCGGATAACTGGGGTAGATCTTGTCGCATCCGCAGTGGTCAGGCCATGTTGTCGGTCTTGTCGTTTCACGCGGAGATCTTGGCGTTCCGGGGGGGAAAGTTCTCGGTGCTCCGTGAGGTAGACATTGTCGCATCCGTGGTCCTCGGGCATCGGATCTGGGGAAGTACTTGTCGCATCTACCGTCTTCGGGTTTGCTTCAATCGGGTCCATGTCGGAGTACTTGTCGTCCCATGTGGTCTTCAGGTCCGGGGTCCCAGTCATGGCGTCCCAGGGAAGTACATGTCGTGTCCGTGACGGAGATCTTGAAGGTCCTTGAACTCGGCGAACTTGGCGTACTCCCGGTTCGGGTCCAGGCGCCTCGGATCGGTCTTACGGGCACGCCATATCGTCGCGAAGATCTTGACACGGCCAGCAGCTACAGGACACACGCGGGAACATCTCAACCGGCTCTTGAGCATCATCACAGAAGCATGTGGCCGAGGCAGCGCCGATGCGGGCTTGGGAACGATGGCGGCCTCGTTGACAGGGGAAGGGCGGCCTGACGAGCTTGCAGAGGGGGCGCGCGCCAAACGGAGGATGGGGCCAGCTGCTGCGGCCGGGGCGCGGCCACGGCCAGGGCTCGGGAGAGGCGACTCGCGGAAGCGCGCGGACGTCGAGGCAAGGATGGGACCGGGCGGAGGCGCGGAGGTCGGGGAAGATGGTGGGAACGGCGGCTCGCCGGAGGACGGGGCCTGGCGGCCGCTGGCGGAGGCGGGAGGTGCAGAGAGCGGACAGAGAGGGAGGAGAAGGTGGCTCACGCGGGCCGGCGTCGGAGCGGTGGGGCTTGACGCGCGGAGGTGGCGGGGAGCACGACCGCGGCGGGGGGGGCGGAGCTCGCCGGCGGGGGTTGCTCGGGGGCGAGGAGGAAGAGGACCGGCGGCGCTCGCGTCGGGTGGAGGGAAGCGGGGCGAGCCGGTGGGAGGAGGCGGTGGCGAGCGAGGCGAGGGGAGCGGGGCTTGCGGGCGAGCGGCGGCCAGAGGAGGGGCAGCCGACGGAGCTCGGGCCGCGGAGGCGAGGCGGCTCGCCGGAGAGGAGGTGAAGAGGGTGGGGCAGACGGGGTGTGCGCCGCGGGCGGCGGAGGCGGGCGGAGCGGCGGGCTCGCGAGCGGGAGGAGAGGGCGCAGAGAGGAACAGGCGGAGCGGCGGGCGTCTGGGGCGAGGAGGGGGAAGCGGAGAAGCAGGGGGCGGCTGGTGGCGGGTCGGCGGTCGGTGGGGAGCACCGCGGGAGGAGGAAGATGGGGGGAGGGGAGAGAGCGTGGGAGGAGGGGCCGACGGGGTGGGCCAGGTGGGGTCCCGCGGGGGAGTGCGTGTGTGTAGCGCGTGTGTGGGCCGGCTGAGAGAGAGTGGGGGTGGGGGTTGGGATTGGGTGAGTGGAAGGTGAGGTGGCGGTGTCTGGGTGGTGGGAGTGGTGAGGGAAGATGAGGTGGCGCGCGATGATTGGAGGGGGTGAGGTGGAGGGGGTGTGTGGGTAGATAGGTTGGTAGCTGTAGGATTATGGGGGGCCGTTTGTATTTTCTGGGGTGGTCGTTCGGGTCATTCGGCCCGTTCGACTGCCCCACTAAAATAATATAATTTCTATTTAACTTTTGCAATAAGCTAGTATAAATAGATTTTAGACAAACAAAATATCCGGAAGCGTCCGGGGGGTTTAATTTGAAATAGAAGGAGGGTAAATTTTAGAAAACGATTGTCTTTCGCAAATAGTTTTTAGGCAAATCAATATGCATGATGATGACGATGCTCAAATGCAATGTGGCATGATGACATGAGCATGTGGTCATGATGATGCAATGCACAAAAACAACGCGATTTTCTAGTAGTGGTTTTGCGGGATGCCACAATTCGACACCACTAACAATGGATCTCGCCCTCGAGATCCGCCTCATGGTACCGGAAGGAAGGTCGGCGTTCTGCGTCTTCTCGCTTCGTGTAGATCCTCGCGACACCACTAACAAGAGGTCGTTGTCCGTGATCGGCGAGAGAACTCTCCGGTAACAAAAGGTCGAAGGTAGGGGTATCAACAAATAAAGCCACCTCTAACTTCGATAGAAAGAGGGAACCGATGCATCCTCATCCACTTCAATGTACAAAAGCGAATAGAAGGGGTAGTCGGCATGGGGGCCAATCCATCACGCACCCAAACTATTACTCTGCACAATCAGTAGAAAAGAGTGCAACCATTCTCGGAATCAGACTGAAGATCTCGGCAAACGGGGTTCGGAAACAAAGGAGTGATGCAGACTCTGCATCGGATCTGGCGTAGATGATGTCGTCGTGTCGGAAAACACCGTAAAGCACAAACAAGGAACAAGGAATGGTACCACAGCAGACGGATTCCTCAAGCAGCATGAACACCGGATGGTAGAACACCATTAACAAAGGAGGAAGCGAAACCCTGAAGGTACGACGGAACCCAACCACGAGAATCCTGGACTCGAAGAAAAAGACGAGAGCGGATTCAAAACACGCAGAGGTAAGAGGAGAATAGCAGAGGGGTAAGGAGTAAAATCAGACCTAATCAGAACTATCCAACCGATTTTGCAAAAATAGTTTTGACACTCTACTTCGGCCGTTAGCTAGGTTATCCTATAGGCTGGACTTGTGGGGTATCGCAACTGCTGAGCTCTGATACCACTCTGTAACACCCTCAGAATCGGACCTATGCAAGTTTTAGCGAAATCCGCCAAACCCGCATAGAAACGATTCAAAGGTGCCCACCAGGCACTTTCGTGCGGGTGGAAAATGAAGTAATAACATTACACAACAGTCCTCGATGGGACCCACAGAACAGATATATATAACAGCGACTCAAAGAGTCAAGAATACAGATATAATATACAAAGATCCAAATCACCTTGAAAATGATACAGCGTCCGACTACGGACAAGATGCAAATGGGGCTAAGAGCCCTGAAGAATAACCAATGGCGTCCATAACCCTGCCCAGGCCAAGCCGGAAGGGTAACCCTGCTAACGACGTCGATCTCAAACCTGCTTAAACAAAAGGGGTGCCGACAAAGGGCAAAGGAAAAGAGGAGCGTCAGTACTGAGGCCAGTACACGGCGAGACTAGAATTCGGCGGTCCTCGCCTACATAGGTATGGTGGACTGAGCGGCAGCGGCAGCATGCACTAAACAACCTATAGAGACTCGATACAACTGGCGGCTATCAGAGAGGGGTGAGAAAGACCTATTCGATCCAACCTGATTCTAACACCAAACAATCCCATCCTGGTATTTCCCCCTCGAGACCAAACGAGGAAGTCTACCGAGGAACTCACACGGTTGGCAATTTTATTTATTCAGTTATCGTTGCAGTAATTACTAGTCAGGTATAGATAATCATCCTGATAAAATAAGCAGTGGGCCATTTTAGTTAAGCATTCCGTTGTAGTTGCAATACTTACTAATCAGATACAATTAGCATGAGATAACCCAAAACCCAACAGTTGTTGGTACTTTTATTTAGCCATTCCGTTATAGTTGCATTACTTACTAGTCAGATACAATGGTCGCTGGCGACGACCCAAGCAAGCAATTGTTGGCAGTTTTATTTAGCCATTCCATTATAGTGAAGCTGATTACTAGTCATGATAAAGTCAAATTTATAGCCCTACTTTAGTTATAGTTGTCTATGATCGAGATACTGTGCTCCAAGTCGTCCATAACCGCGGACACGGATTTCAGAAAGTTTTAACCCGGCCGGGGTGCACAAATAGCAACACACACACGATCGACCTCGGAAAAACCAAATCAAAACCCAACGAGGCTTTCACGACAAAGCAATCACAGGATTCAGAAATATTTCAGGGGGCCACCCCTTTGAGTAGACCCGCAACGAAGCTAGCTGACTCCGAGACGGACTCAAGGTTTGCGTCAGTGGCTGTAAACGGCCACCCCTTTGATGATGACGATGCTCAAATGCAATGTGGCATGATGACATGAGCATGTGGTCATGATGATGCAATGCACAAAAACAACGCGATTTTCTAGTAGTGGTTTTGCGGGATGCCACACTGCCGGGACGGGGAATTTGGAGAGGATCATGGCCATCGTCATCACCAACGCATCTCCATCAACCATCGATGTTTCCCTCATCCATGAGTGAGTAATCCCCCGTTCTAAGCTTGGGGATGGTAGGGATTGGATGAGTTCTATCATGTAATCGAATAAGATCTGTTAGGGCATAGTGCCTAGTATCTCTATTAGTGCTATTTGACTTTGTTGCAACTTGTTGTGCTTAATGCTTGTCACTAGGTCCCGAGTGCCATGATCTCAGATCTGAAGTTATTATTAAATCATTATGATAGTATTATTTGTGATCTTATCTGCAAGTTGTGTACACATATCATTGTCCGGATCCAAAGGCCCCAAAGTGACAATAATTGGGACAACCGGAGGGGATGGCTGTGGTGTGAGGATCACATGTGTTCATGGAGTGTTAATGATTTGCTCTGGTGCTCTATTAAAAGGAGCACCTTAATTGCCAGTAGTTCCCTAGAGGCCCCGCTGCCACGGGCTGGCTGGACAGAAGATGTTGTGCAAGTTCTCATTGCAAGCACGTATGACTATATTTGGAGCACATGCCTAGGATTGTTTAGTACTTTGATGCTTATTATTATTTATCCGCAATGCCCTAGATCTTGAAGTTACATGTTTATACATGTCCATGCAACGCCCGTCTATCCATCTCTATGCCTACCGCACTCGAATCCTACTGTTACCGTTATTGTTATTATTGTTCCTGTTTTGCTGCTGTTGTTGCTTTGCTGTTGCTACTATCAAACTGTTGCTACTGATAAACTTCTGTGAGCAAGAACTATTTCTAGGTGCAGCTGAATTGACAACTCAGTTGTTAAGGCTTGCAAGTATTCTTTGGCTCCCCTTGTGTCGAATCAATAAATTGGGTAATACTACCCGCGGAGACTGTTGCGATCCCCTACACTTGTGGGTCATCAAGACTATTTTCTAGCGCCGTTGACGGTGAGCATAGCTTTATTTCTAAGTTCACTTGGATCTACTATTGTTCATTGCTACTCCTTTCATCATGGGGAAGTCTCGTGATGGAAAGTTCCCTATTTTACCATCCACTACCAGAAGAGGTACAGTCCTAAACACCTCTGTTGCTCTTGATTCATCGTCTGTTATAAGTAAGCTTGTCACACCACCACCACATACTCATGCTACACACACTGCTACTACTATTGAATCTGAAACTGCTTTTGATGCTCATGATGTTACTTCTACGGTGCTTGATGCGAGTGGTTCATTAGGTCCTTTCCTAGATGCCACTATGGTTAGTCTAGGAAATACCGAAACTCCTAGTGAAGACACTGTTACACCTGTTAGCTCACCTGATTCTAGAGAGAGTTATGATATTAATGATGGTTACATTGAGTTCATTGATGAATTTGTTGAAGAGTGCTGAAACACACATGGTACTAGTGCTATTAAGAGTCTCCTTGCTAGACGTACTATTATGCCTAAACTGTCCACTGATCCTAAGTTTGCCACTTCTCCCATAGATATTAAAGATGAAGCTTATGATTTCTCTCTTGATTTATCCTATTTGGACATTGTTGAGAAAGAACCTTTTTGTGGGACTGAAAATGGGAGTGTTGTGGCTCATATGAATGAGCTTTCTACTATGAGTGCTTTATTCTCTGATGATTTTAAGATGCGCAAGTACTTTGTTACTAAGATCTTACCTTTTTCACTAAAAGGAAAAGCTAGGACTTGGTTTAATAGATTACCTCCTGGTTCCATTGATAGCCTTGATTGCTTCTTTCTTCCAGAAATATTTTCCTCCCAGTGCTAGACATGCTGCTTTGCAGAGACTTTTTGATTTTAAACAGGGAAAAGAAGAGAAATTGCCTAAGTCATGGACAAGGTTTTGTGCCTTGATTCATGCACATCCTGGATGTCCATTACCTAAGAATGAGCTTCTTGACATTTATTATAATGGACTAACTGATGATTCTAGGACATACCTAGATAGCTTTGCTGATTGTGTTTTCAGGAAAAGAACTCCTACATATGCTGAAGAATTAAGGGCTAAGATAAGCAATAATTATGATGATTGGACTTCAACTGAGCTAACTACACCTGAACTAATTGTGCCTGAACCAGTTCCAACACCAACACCAAAGAAGAGGGGAGTTATTGCATTAAATGATGAAGTGATGAAGGAAGCTAAGAAATGTCTAAAGGAGAAAGGTATTAGAGCTGAAGATGTGAAGAATCTACCTCGTATAGAAGAATTATGTAATCCAATTCCCCACTCATCTACTATTGAGGTACACTCTCTCCACTTTAATGAAGGAGATATTCCCTATGGTAAGCCTCCTGATCAATACTTAGAGGAACTTGACACATTTATTGTTAAACAAGGTAATTTTAATAAACAAGTTTAGAATAATTTATTGGAAAACTCTAGAGCTACCAATGAGTTGAAAGATATTGTGGAAAGAACTTCTAATGATATTAAAATGCTTTGTAAACACTTTCAAATGGTTCAAACCCAACTTGATCAACTTGCTAAGGTACAAAAGGATATGCTAGTTAATGCCTCATGAAATAAACATGCTTATGGAATTAGAACTAGGAGTGGTATAGCTACTTAAGATCCTTTATATCCTGAAGGACACCCTAAAAGAATTGAGCAGGATTCTCAACAAGGTGAGAATAGTGGTAGTCCTCGTAAGAGAAAGAAAAAGAAACATAAAGTAGTTGAGGAACCACTTGAACCTGCTGTAGATCCTAATAGTATATCTGTCTATGATGCTGAAACTGAGAGTGATAATAATAATGATGCTCCTGATAAGGAGGAAGTTGAGGAATAACCTGAGAAGCACACTAAGAACACTAGGTACACTAAGGAAGATTTTATTGCTAATAAGCATGGTAAAGAGAGAGAACCTTGGGTGCAGAAACCTATGCCTTTTCCAGGTAAGAAACACAAGTCAAAGGAGGAAGAACACTACAACAAGTTTTGTGAGTGGATGAAACCTTTATTTTTGCAAATTCCTTTGACTAATGCTATTAAATTGCCTCCTTATTCAAAGTATATGAAGGACATTGTCTCTAATAAAAGGAAGATTCCTAATGAGGAGATTTCTACTGTGCTTGCTAATTATTCCTTCAATGGTAAGGTTCCAAAGAAACTTGGTGACCCAGGTATACCAACTATTCCTTGCTCTATTAAGAACAATTATGTTAGAACTGCTTTATGTGATTTGGGAGCTGGAGTTAGTGTTATGCATTTTTCTCTCTACAAGAGACTCCAGCTAGAAAAGTTGATACCAACTGATATATCTTTGCAAATGGTGATAAGTCAACTACTATTCCTGTTGGTATATGTGAGGATGTTCCTGTTCAAGTGGCTCATAATTTCTTGGTTTTAACTGATTTTGTGGTGCTTGAAATGCCTGAAGGTGATAATATGTCTATTATTCTTAGGAGACCTTTTCTTAATACTACAGGTGCTGTCATTAATTGTAATCAAGGAAAAGTAACATTCAGTAGTGATGACAAAGAGCATACTATTTATTTCCCCAAGAAGGTGGTTAGAAGCTATTGCGTGAATTCCATTAAAAATATTGAGAGCATCAAGGTTGGAGAAATATATTGTCCCATTCCACAAGAAAATTTTGAAACTATTATGATTGGGACCATTGCTATCAAGTATGAGGTAACATAATCACCTTGTGGAATGCAAAGTTTTGTTTCATATAAGATTGTTTTGGTAACAAGACTTGATCAACCTTGTTAACAAAAGGATTTTAATGAACAAAATAATGTTTTCACTATGGTTATACTTGCTTTCTTTTACTTTTCTCCTTCCTAGTCTTTGTCTTTCTTTTGCTTGCTTTGGTTTTGCTAGTTGTTTGCTTATTAGTTTGTCTTAGAGCTCCTGTAGTTTGGCTTTTGGTTTGCTTTTGCTTCTTCTGAAAAAACTGTTTCTGCGAGAAAATCAATTTTCATACCATGAAAATTGGCCAAAAATAAAGTTTCCCGAAAAATCCCTAAAAATTCAAAATAATTTTTTCCTAGAAAAAAGGGGCAGAGAGACACCTGAAGTGACCCAGGGGGCCACCCCAGGCCACCAAACCCATGGTAGGCGCGGCCTACTTGTGGGCGGCGCATGGGGGGGTCTGGCCCACCTAGGCCCCTCCAGGCTGCCTCCTCAAAGCCATCCTCTTTCTCTCTCCAGAAAACACCGCAAAACTTGCTCAAGCTCGAGTTCTTGCTATTCTTGCTCGCGATTTTTGATCTCCTTGCTCAGCCCCTCTTTGCTGCTGATTTTTGAGAGATTGTTCCTTGGTATGTGCCTCCTCCACTTGTCCAATTAGATTTGTAATTGGTAGATTGTATCTTGAGTATTTTGCTGCTATAGGTGATAGGTTGTTTGAGCTTGCATGCTTGTTCTATGCTTAGAAATTTCATTTTGATGCATGTGTAGTCTTCTAGCAAGCTCCTATAGTAGTTACTCATCATTTATCAACTTAGAAATCACTTGGTTTGATGCTTGTCTAAAATTTCAGAAAAGAGAAGTCATGGACCACCACACATTTGGTGAAATATTTGAGGGTGATGTACCTAGAAGGGAAAGGCTTCCAAGATCATCCACCAGTGTCAGGCCCTCATACAATGAGGATATAATCACTCCACGATTTGGTGACGAGGGAGATGGGGGGATGCGCATCCCTCCGCCTTTCCCTGCCAAACCTTCTTGCGGGATGCTAGGATTCTTAATGATTTTATGACCTTGGTTTGAAGAGATGGTCTAACGAGTCTTATGCAGGATGAGAGCGCGCAATATGCTACGCTCACCAAAACATTTGTGGAGAGTTTATCCTTTACTAACAGTGTGTTCCATCTAGATGTTTCTTTCAAACTTTATGGCAGGTCTTACCATATGACATTGAAGAAATTTTATGGGGCTCTTGGACTTGGTACAGCTGGGTCAGCAAAGAAGATTCCAGCTTAACCCGCTGATTTGTTGGAGCTTTACCAAGGAATAATCAATGACGATAGCCGTAGAGCTCAACGGGGAAAGATAAGAAACATTCAACTTTCAGCCATCAGGTACTTCGCTTACTATCTTTCCACTGGTGTTCTTGGTAGGGAGAACACTAGTAATATTTCCAGCTATCATTTGGCTTTCTTAGCTGGTGCGCTCAACAATGATACCAAGTATAATCTTGGTTCTCTCATTGCTCGTCGCTTAACAGCTAATGGACCCATTTATGGGGGTTTATTGCTACGCGTGTTGCTGCTTCCTTGGACATTGTTGTTGATCCAGATGATACAATCTTGGCTCCTGAGAGGCTTGATCTTGTTGCCATGAAGGCGCATCACTTTGTCACCACTAGCTCTACCCTTGAGAAGATGGTTTATAGAATGTTGTTTATTGACGGGGAAGAGAGAGATCCCTCTTCCCCAAACCACTTTGTTTAGTATTTCTCAAGGACCTTTGTCACACTCCAAGGAGGAGATGGATGAGTTGCTGCGCTCCCTTAACTTCCATGGGCACTATCAGGAGGAAGCGCCCTCATATGACCCTGTTGCACTCTACACGGGGGAGTCCTCGAGCTCGTACCAGGACGAGGGAGCCTCCTCGTCATACTACGGAGGTGCATCGACCTGGGCACCTTGGGATTGAGCCCCACTTAGGCCAAAAGCCTAAGCTTGGGAGGAGGTATACCGATGTCACACTCATATATATATATCATCTTCGGTCTGTTCTTTGTATATCCATTGTTTCGCTTTCTTTTTGGTTCTTGTTGCTTCTTTCTTAAAACCCAAAAATATTTTCGTTGTTTCTCTTTCTTTGTTTCTTTGCTTTGGTTTGCCCTAAAAGAAAAATCCAAACAAATTTTGCTTTGTTTGGTTTGCTTTTTCTTTGTTTGCTTTCTTTAAAAAAATCGAAAACACCAAAAATATTTGTTCTTCTTCTTTGGTTTTGTGAGTTCTTTGCAGGGTTCAGCCGTCCTTAGTAGATTTTGGTTTCATGTTATTATTCAAGTCACACAAGTGAAGGGCAATAATGAAGATTAAGACAACTCGAGGTGTGGTAAGAGGCTGGTAACGTACTCTATTTGTTTCATTTTTGTACATATACTCATCATTGTGAGCATGCTTAGCCTGTTTGTGTAAGGTGTATGTCATTATGGATGCTTAGTAGTTCTTGCTTGTATATGATTAGCTCTAGCTTGCTAATAGTTTGTAGCATGTCATATGAATGTTTGCTTGCATTGTTTTGTTCATATTTTGGTATGATATTGTGGTATCCTTCTCTGACTGTTCATATGAATCGACTTGGCACATTCTCACGCATGCATATGACTAATCAATAGGCAGTACACCTCGATGATTTATTTTGCCTCAGAGTTCTTGTATCACTTTCATGCCATAATTAGTCCTATTTTGTTGCAAGCATGATTATGACAATTATTGCTCTCTCGTTTGTCACTCCCTCTCTTTTGCTAGCCTTCACTTGCACTGGGTATGAGATCTGCCTGTGTTTCCAATTCCCCAAAACCAATATTGCCAGCTATGTCCACCATGCCTACCTATTAGCATCGTTTGCTATTTCAGTGCATATTCAATATGCCTTGTTTTCTTCCAAAATAAATTGTTTGTCTGTTTTGAGAAAGTTAGTTAGTAAAGCTCTCATGAACTTGATGGCACACTTTATTCCGTGCACTTAATAATCCTGAACCATTGTGACTAGTCCATGAAAGTTATATGCTTGCAAATTATATGCTGGGAGTCAGCAGAACCGTGCTGTCACGGGGAACGCTTTCAACACTTTTTGGATATCCTATCTAGTTGATACTTTGCTCTTTTGTTTACAGATGTCGACGATGTGAAATAAAAGGGGAGCTTGTGAGTTCATGGAGTTTATATATTGTGTTAGAGAAACGCCTGGGCCGCTAGCCGAAGCCATGCCTAATCATGGTGGAAACTTGCAGCATCACCATAATGAGCATTTATGAAGCATCCTCAATAAAAAGCTAAACATATAGTAAATAAAAAGATCGCTAAGATGCTCATTGTCTGCTTGCCTTGTCATTTTGATCAAGGGATAGCTCCTGTATCATGTGCAAGGGGTACCCCGTTGGCGGTTCTCTATGATATGCATGTATTTACAATGACAAAACCTTATAGGTAACCAAAGTTGAGTAGCATGCGAAGCGGCCCTCGTACTCAAGGGACATGGGATTTCCAGTCTATGGTCTGTCAAGCATATGATTCAGAGTGGACCTCACTGTGGCATCCCGCAAAACCACTACTAGAAAATCGCGTTGTTTTTGTGCATTGCATCATCATGACCGCATGCTCATGTCATCATGCCACATTGCATTTGAGCATCGTCATCATCTTGCATTGCTTGCATAAAACTAATTTCGGAAAAACCTATATTTGTTTTCTAAACGCCCCGTCTTAATTCAAACGCAAAACCCGGGTCTCCGGATTATTTTGTTTTGTCCGCTATCGGGTTGTAAAAGCCCCGCGTTAAACAAATAACATGTTAAATTATTTTAGTGGGGGCAGTCGAACGGGCCGATTCGACCCGAACGACCACCCCCAGGAATTAAAACGGTCCAACCTAGACTCTTTTCTTACCCTGTCCTAGTCTACCCACCCAGCCTCCACCTCACCCCCACCAATAACCTCTCGCCACCTCACCTCTCCCCAAAGCCCCACCCACTCACACGCTGCCACATCACCAGCCACCCCTCTCTCTCTCTTCCCCACTCCCACTCAACGCCACACACACACACAGCACACACCCACTCCCTGGCCGACCCCCCCACCGACACCGGGCCCCACGCCCCGTCCCCGCCTGGACCCGCGCCCCACGCGTCCCCCGGCCCACCTGCCTCTCCCCCACCTCCCTCCTCCAACCTCTCCCAACCGACGCAGCCCCTCTCTCTCTCCCGCCTGTCCCCAACCTCGCCCCGACCCCGCGCCGCCCGACCTGCTCTCTGCCCCGCCGCCTGGCCTCGAGCCTCCGCCGCCCCGCGCCTCTCTCTGCGCGCCCGCCTCCTCCTCCGCCCTCCCTCGCCCTGCTCCGGCCCGCCCTCCTCTGCGCGGCGCCGCCCGCGGTCGCATCCGTCGCCGGCCCCTCTGGCACCGGCCTCCGCTCCGGTCCGCGCCGCCGGCCTCGCCTCGGCCGCGGCCGAGCTCGCCCCGAGCTCCGCGCCCCGCCTAGCACCTCCCCCGCCACCGTAGCTCCCTCCGCCACCCCGGCCCGAGCTCCGCCTCGCTCTCCCCGTTGGCCGCCTCCGCCTGTGCGGGAGCTCGCCGCCCCGGCTCCTGGCCGTCCCGTGCGCATCCGCCGCCCTCCCCGCGTCCCCTCGCCTGGCCGCCCCGTCGACCGCGTCGGGTGACCCCGCCGCCGCCTCCCGAGCTCGACGCCCCTCGGCCTCACCACCCGCGCCCGGCGCCGCCCCGAGCCCCAGCGCCGCCGTCCGCCGCCTCCCCTCCGGCGCCCGGCGCCGCCCCCTGCTCCTCCCCAGGCCCCGTCCCCAACCGCGCGTCCCCGAGAACCGCTGGTTCTCCGCCCCTCCTCTCGGGCAGTACCGCCGCCAGGGGCGCGCCCCTTCCAGCGACCTCGTCACCACCTCCCTGTGCGCGGGCAGCCGCCCCTCCGCTCCAGTACCTCGTGCAACAGGTTGTCTTGATGACACGGCCAGTAACGCAAGTACGTTTTGATTCAACAAAATCGCCACCGACAAGGGAACCACGACACACCAAGATCTACCACACGAAAACCGTAGACCGAACCGAAGCATCAAGGCTCCTTCACGGATCTCAAGTTCTCCGTCTCGGACGCCAAGATTGCCACGAGAACGCTCCCGAACGCTAACACCGACTCGATGGCGCGGGCCCGACAAGACCCTCGCAACGGCAAGACCGACCCCGTGGGACCCGACAAGACCTTCGCGACGACAAGAACGGCATCGACCCGGAAGAATCCGATGCGCCCCGACACTGACCCAAGTCCTGCACCCGGACGCGCCAAGATCTACTCTGCATCCGCGAACGATACCGCCGAGACCGTCTCCGTCGAACCCCGGACCCTGAGACCGAACCCCGAACCCCGGAACCCCAAGAGCGTCAAACCCTAATGTGTGAATCTTTTCTCGAACCCTATTTTATAATATAATATAGCTTGTTGCACATTAAATTGTCTTGCTCGCATGCATAATTGTGTGGTTTGGGGGGGCCTTATGCCGATTCACCTTATAATTAAATATGGGGCCCATATGCGGGCAAATCTAGTCTCATATTGGCCTCATTTAAATTTGTGTAGCGAACCGGTACCATCTTTTGCCATGTCCAAACAACATTTAATTTGCGGGGTAGATAAATAACTTGAACCGTTTAGTTAAATTTCGGGACCCCGGTTCCACTTAATATGACCTAATTGCATCGCACCTTTGCCATGTCATACATCATACATGCATCATGCCCGATCTTTTGCCGTAGCATTAAATATTGCATCCGGTGTTTATTCTAGTGTTTTGGTTCTTCGCGGATAAGGCCGTTGAGTTGATGCGAGTGTCGACCGATCTTCGGATGAATCTTCGACAATGTTTTCAGGCGAGCATCTCCCCCTTTCTACCTATCTTACTTTTATAGTATTTATTCCCTCATGTTGATCTATTGCTATCTGTGTCGCGATGCTCTAGCTTTCGTACCCGTGATATCCCCTGCAGCCTTATATTGCCTTGGACACATCCTATTACCCGTTGTTTGGTAGATAGTTGGACTTGCGCGTCGTAGTCGCTCGCTCAAGTGCTGTTGCGTGTCGTCCAGTACCACAGTTGTTGGTGTATTGCCGCATGTTGATGTTGGATATGATCATGGCTTTACTTATCGTTCACTTTAATTCTTGTTTAACAACTAAAATTGAAGTAAGTAAGCAGAGGCATCGGTGGGTGATAGATAATATTTGGTTTCCGACCGCCCACTTGTGTCCCGTAGGACCCCGAGTACTTGATACCTGTTCCTTGTTTTATCGCGCTATCCACATACGGGGAATTATGGGCCCCCCTTAGCCAGAGCTTGATTCATTCTTATTTCTTGGGGCCACAAACTAGTTTGGGGTTTTATTTACTACCCTGTACTTATGCCATGCTACTGCTTTATTTACGATTGTGCGAGGAGCACACTGTACTGTTTAGGATCGGGACACGATTCCGCGGTGTCGACAAGCTCAATTTTGGGTTCCCAGTCGTTCACAGCCGTCCACCCAAACCTTGAGGCCGTCTCGGAGCCGGCCGACTTCGTTGCGGGTCTACTTTAAGGGGTGGCCCCCTAAAATATTTCTGAATCCTGTGATTGCTTTGTCGTGAAAGCCTCGTTGGGTTTTGATTTGGTTTTTCCGAGGTTGATCGTGTGTGTGTTGCTATTTGTGCACCCCGGCCGGGTTAAAACTTTCTGAAAGCCGTGTCCGCGGTTATGGACGACTTGGAGCACAGTATCTCGACCATAGACAAGCATAACTAAAGTAGTGCTATAAATTTGACTTTATAATGACTAGTAATCAGCTTCACTATAATGGAATGGCTAAATAATACTGCCCACAATTGCTTGCTTCGGGTGTCGCTTGCGACCATGGTACCTGACTAGTAAGTATTGCAACTACAACGGAATGGCTAAATAAAAGTACCAACAACTGTTGGGTTTTGGGATATCTCATGCTATTTGTATCTGACTAGTAAGTGTTGCCACTACAACGGAATGGTTAAATAAAATTGCCCACTGCTTATTTAATCAGGATGATTATCTATACCTGACTAGTAATTGGTGCAACGATAACTGAATAAATAAAACTGCCAACTGTGTGAGTTCCTCGGTTGACTTCCTCATTTGGTCTCGAGGGGGAAAAACCAGGATGGGTTTGTTTGATGTTAGAATCAGGTTGGATCCGAATAGGTCTTTCTTACCCCTCTCTGATAGCCGCCAGTTGTATCGAGTCTCTATAGGTTGTTTAGTGCATGCCGCCGCTGCCGCTTCAGTCCACCATACCTATGTAGGCGAGGACCGCCGAATTCTAGTCTCGCCGTGTACTGGCCTTAGTACTGACGCTCCTCTTTTTCCTTTGCCCTTTGTCGGCACCCCTTTTGTTTAAGCAGGTTTTGAGATCGACGTCGTTAGCAGGGTTACCCTTCCGGCTTGGCCTGGGCAGGGTTATGGACGCCATTGGTTATTCTTCAGGGCTCTCAGCCCCATTTGCATCTTGTCCGTAGCTGGACGCTCTATCGTTTTCAAGGTGATTGGATCTTTGTTCTGTATATCTGTATTCTTGACTCATTGAGTCGCTGTTGTATATGTATCTGTTCTGTGGGTCCCATCGAGGACTGTTGTGTAATGTTATTACTTCGTTTTCCACCCGCACGAAAGTGCCTGGTGGGCACCTTTGAATCGTTTCTATGCGGGTTTGGCGGGTTTCGCTAAAACTTGCATAGGGTCGATTCTGAGGGTGTTACAGAGTGGTATCAGAGCTCAGCAGTTGCGATACCCCACAAGTCCAGCCTGTAGGATAACCTAGCTAACGACCGAAGTAGAGTGTCAAAACTATTTTGCAAAATCGGTTGGATAGTTCTGATTAGGTCTAATTTTACTCCTTACCCCTCTGCTATTCTCCTCTTACCTCTACGTGTTTTGAATCCGCTCTCTTCTCTCTCTTCGAGTCCAGGATTTCTCGTGGTTGGGTTCCGTCGTACCTTCAGGGTTTCGCTTCCCCCTTTGATCACGGTGTCTACCATCCGGACTTCATGCTATCTGAGGGATCCTTTATCTGTGGTACCATTCCTTGTTCCTTGTTTGTGCCTTCCGGCGTTTTCCGACGCGACGACATCATCTACGCCAGATCCGATGCAAAGTCTGCATCACTCCTTTGTTTCCGAACCTCGCTTGTCGAGATCTTCAGTCTGATTCCGAGAATGGTTGCATGCTTTTCCACTGATTGTGCCGAGTAATAGTTTGGGTGCGTGATGGATTGGCCCCCATGCCGACTACCCCTTCTATTCGCTTTTGTACATTGAAGTGGATGAGAATGCATCGGTTCCCTCTTTCCATCGAAGCTAGAGGTGGCTTTATTTGTTGATACCTCTACCTTCGACCTTTTGTTTCCGGAGTGTTCTCCCGACGATCACGGACAACGACCTCTTGTTAGTGGTGTCGCGAGAATCTACACGAAGCAAGAAGATTCAGGCCGCCGACCTTCTTTCCGGTACCATGAGGCGGATCTCGAGGGCGAGATCCATTGTTAGTGGTGTCGAATTGTGGCATCCCGCAAAACCACTACTAGAAAATCGCGTTGTTTTTGTGCATTGCATCATCATGACCGCATGCTCATGTCATCATGCCACATTGCATTTGAGCATCGTCATCATCTTGCATTGCTTGCATAAAACTAATTTCGGAAAAACCTATATTTGTTTTCTAAACGCCCCGTCTTAATTCAAACGCAAAACCCGGGTCTCCGGATTATTTTGTTTTGTCCGCTATCGGGTTGTAAAAGCCCCGCGTTAAACAAATAACATGTTAAATTATTTTAGTGGGGGCAGTCGAACGGGCCGATTCGACCCGAACGACCACCCCCAGGAATTAAAACGGTCCAACCTAGACTCTTTTCTTACCCTGTCCTAGTCTACCCACCCAGCCTCCACCTCACCCCCACCAATAACCTCTCGCCACCTCACCTCTCCCCAAAGCCCCACCCACTCACACGCTGCCACGTCACCAGCCACCCCTCTCTCTCTCTTCCCCACTCCCACTCAACGCCACACACACACACAGCACACACCCACTCCCTGGCCGATCCCCCCACCGACACCGGGCCCCACGCCCCGTCCCCGCCTGGACCCGCGCCCCACGCGTCCCCCGGCCCACTTGCCTCTCCCTCACCTCCCTCCTCCAACCTCTCCCAACCGACGCAGCCCCTCTCTCTCCCCCGCCTGTCCCCAACCTCGCCCCGACCCCGCGCCGCCCGACCTGCTCTCTGCCCCGCCGCCTGGCCTCGAGCCTCCGCCGCCCCGCGCCTCTCTCTGCGCGCCCGCCTCCTCCTCCGCCCTCCCTCGCCCTGCTCCGGCCCGCCCTCCTCTGCGCGGCGCCGCCCGCGGTCGCATCCGTCGCCGGCCCCTCTGGCACCGACCTCCGCTCCGGTCCGCGCCGCCGGCCTCGCCTCGGCCGCGGCCGAGCTCGCCCCGAGCTCCGCGCCCCGCCTAGCACCTCCCCCGCCACCGTAGCTCCCTCCGCCACCCCGGCCCGAGCTCCGCCTCGCTCTCCCCGTTGGCCGCCTCCGCCTGTGCGGGAGCTCGCCGCCCCGGCTCCTGGCCGTCCCGTGCGCATCCGCCGCCCTCCCCGCGTCCCCTCGCCTGGCCGCCCCGTCGACCGCGTCGGGTGACCCCGCCGCCGCCTCCCGAGCTCGACGCCCCTCGGCCTCACCACCCGCGCCCGGCACCGCCCCGAGCCCCAGCGCCGCCGTCCGCCGCCTCCCCTCCGGCGCCCGGCGCCGCCCCCTGCTCCTCCCCAGGCCCCGTCCCCAACCGCGCGTCCCCGAGAACCGCTGGTTCTCCGCCCCTCCTCTCGGGCAGTACCGCCGCCAGGGGCGCGCCCCTTCCAGCGACCTCGTCACCACCTCCCTGTGCGCGGGCAGCCGCCCCTCCGCTCCAGTACCTCGTGCAACAGGTTGTCTTGATGACACGGCCAGTAACGCAAGTACGTTTTGATTCAACAAAATCGCCACCGACAAGGGAACCACGACACACCAAGATCTACCACACGAAAACCGTAGACCGAACCGAAGCATCAAGGCTCCTTCACGGATCTCAAGTTCTCCGTCTCGGACGCCAAGATTGCCACGAGAACGCTCCCGAACGCTAACACCGACTCGATGGCGCGGGCCCGACAAGACCCTCGCAACGGCAAGACCGACCCCGTGGGACCCGACAAGACCTTCGCGACGACAAGAACGGCATCGACCCGGAAGAATCCGATGCGCCCCGACACTGACCCAAGTCCTGCACCCGGACGCGCCAAGATCTACTCTGCATCCGCGAACGATACCGCCGAGACCGTCTCCGTCGAACCCCGGACCCTGAGACCGAACCCCGAACCCCGGAACCCCAAGAGCGTCAAACCCTAATGTGTGAATCTTTTCTCGAACCCTATTTTATAATATAATATAGCTTGTTGCACATTAAATTGTCTTGCTCGCATGCATAATTGTGTGGTTTGGGGGGGCCTTATGCCGATTCACCTTATAATTAAATATGGGGCCCATATGCGGGCAAATCTAGTCTCATATTGGCCTCATTTAAATTTGTGTAGCGAACCGGTACCATCTTTTGCCATGTCCAAACAACATTTAATTTGCGGGGTAGATAAATAACTTGAACCGTTTAGTTAAATTTCGGGACCCCGGTTCCACTTAATATGACCTAATTGCATCGCACCTTTGCCATGTCATACATCATACATGCATCATGCCCGATCTTTTCCCGTAGCATTAAATATTGCATCCGGTGTTTATTCTAGTGTTTTGGTTCTTCGCGGATAAGGCCGTTGAGTTGATGCGAGTGTCGACCGATCTTCGGATGAATCTTCGACAATGTTTTCAGGCGAGCATCTCCCCCTTTCTACCTATCTTACTTTTATAGTATTTATTCCCTCCTGTTGATCTATTGCTATCTGTGTCGCGATGCTCTAGCTTTCGTACCCGTGATATCCCCTGCAGCCTTATATTGCCTTGGACACATCCTATTACCTGTTGTTTGGTAGATAGTTGGACTTGCGCGTCGTAGTCGCTCGCTCAAGTGCTGTTGCGTGTCGTCCAGTACCACAGTTGTTGGTGTATTGCCGCATGTTGATGTTGGAGATGATCATGGCTTTACTTATCGTTCACTTTAATTCTTGTTTAACAACTAAAATTGAAGTAAGTAAGCAGAGGCATCGGTGGGTGATAGATAATATTTGGTTTCCGACCGCCCACTTGTGTCCCGTAGGACCCCGAGTACTTGATACCTGTTCCTTGTTTTATCGCGCTATCCACATACGGGGAATTATGGGCCCCCCTTAGCCAGAGCTTGATTCATTCTTATTTCTTGGGGCCACAAACTAGTTTGGGGTTTTATTTACTACCCTGTACTTATGCCATGCTACTGCTTTATTTACGATTGTGCGAGGAGCACACTGTACTGTTTAGGATCGGGACACGATTCCGCGGTGTCGACAAGCTCAGTTTTGGGTTCCCAGTCGTTCACAGCCGTCCACCCAAACCTTGAGGCCGTCTCGGAGCCGGCCGACTTCGTTGCGGGTCTACTTTAAGGGGTGGCCCCCTAAAATATTTCTGAATCCTGTGATTGCTTTGTCGTGAAAGCCTCGTTGGGTTTTGATTTGGTTTTTCCGAGGTTGATCGTGTGTGTGTTGCTATTTGTGCACCCCGGCCGGGTTAAAACTTTCTGAAAGCCGTGTCCGCAGTTATGGACGACTTGGAGCACAGTATCTCGACCATAGACAAGCATAACTAAAGTAGTGCTATAAATTTGACTTTATAATGACTAGTAATCAACTTCACTATAATGGAATGGCTAAATAATACTGCCCACAATTGCTTGCTTCGGGTGTCGCTTGCGACCATGGTACCTGACTAGTAAGTATTGCAACTACAACGGAATGGCTAAATAAAAGTACCAACAACTGTTGGGTTTTGGGATATCTCATGCTATTTGTATCTGACTAGTAAGTGTTGCCACTACAACGGAATGGTTAACTAAAATTGCCCACTGCTTATTTAATCAGGATGATTATCTATACCTGACTAGTAATTGGTGCAACGATAACTGAATAAATAAAACTGCCAACTGTGTGAGTTCCTCGGTTGACTTCCTCGTTTGGTCTCGAGGGGGAAACACCAGGATGGGTTTGTTTGATGTTAGAATCAGGTTGGATCCGAATAGGTCTTTCTTACCCCTCTCTGATAGCCGCCAGTTGTATCGAGTCTCTATAGGTTGTTTAGTGCATGCCGCCGCTGCCGCTTCAGTCCACCATACCTATGTAGGCGAGGACCGCCGAATTCTAGTCTCGCCGTGTACTGGCCTCAGTACTGACGCTCCTCTTTTTCCTTTGCCCTTTGTCGGCACCCCTTTTGTTTAAGCAGGTTTTGAGATCGACGTCGTTAGCAGGGTTACCCTTCCGGCTTGGCCTGGGCAGGGTTATGGACGCCATTGGTTATTCTTCAGGGCTCTCAGCCCCATTTGCATCTTGTCCGTAGCTGGACGCTCTATCGTTTTCAAGGTGATTGGATCTTTGTTCTGTATATCTGTATTCTTGACTCAGTGAGTCGCTGTTGTATATGTATCTGTTCTGTGGGTCCCATCGAGGACTGTTGTGTAATGTTATTACTTCGTTTTCCACCCGCACGAAAGTGCCTGGTGGGCACCTTTGAATCGTTTCTATGCGGGTTTGGCGGGTTTCGCTAAAACTTGCATAGGGTCGATTCTGAGGGTGTTACACTCACTTTCACCTTAACCATATGAAGATGCCTATGATAGGGGCAATGAGAGCTCAAAGCTAACGAGTACCTTCCTTTCAGCATTAGGAAGCCTTTCAAACTTTTCAAAACCGTTTTCACAACCTTGTTGAGTCACCACTTATTCTATGAGCACCTTCTTGAGAGCATAATTGTCATTCTTGTGTTTGTTCCAAAACTTGGTTAATTATGTCATGACTTTGACGCTTGTATCTCTGATATTTTTACCTCTAGTCTTCACTTGAACTTCAGAGGTGCCTCAGCATTCATATTGTGCTCTACAAACAAAGGTAAGCGAGATACCACTCTATCATACCTTACCATGAGCATTGCAATGTTGCTTATGTTTATGTTTCATACTACTTACTATTATTGAGTTGGTTTCTCTTCATAGTTTGCAATGACTACTGAGTAGACTTAGTTGCATACTTCTTATTATAAATGGTTTAAGAATATACTCTTGTGCTAAGAATATATACATCTTATGAAGCAAATGTGTTCGTGAAAGTTCTTTTATCGCACTCAGTTTTTAACTGAATTGCTTGAGGACAAGCAATAAGCTAAGCTTGGGGGAGTTGATACGTCCAAAACATATCTACTTTTCGGAAAACTTTTGCTATTATTTCTCCTCTAAACGTGTGTGATTTGGATACAACTAATACGGACTAACGCTGTTTTCAGCAGAATTACCTTGGTGTCTTGTTTTTGTGCAGAAAATCTACTATCAGGAAAAATTACCTCTGGCCGCGCCTAGGGGGTGCAACCACCCTAGGCACCCCCTCGGCCTCCCTCTGCGACTATAAGTTGCCTTTCGACCAAAAACAGAGGGGGGTTCAATAGTTTTCCAGAAAGAGTTCTGCTCCGCCGTCGCCACCAGAAACCAAGATTCGGATCCAGAAACTCCATTCTGGCACCCTGCCAGGACGGGGAATTTGGAGAGGATCATCGCCATCGTCATCACCAACGCATCTCCATCAACCATCGATGTTTCCCTCATCCATGAGTGAGTAATCCCCCGCTGTAGGCTTGAGAATGGTAGGGATTGGATGAGTTCTATCATGTAATCGAATAAGATCTGTTAGGGCATAGTGCCTAGTATATCTATTAGTGCTATTTGACTTTGTTGCAACTTATTATGCTTAATGCTTGTCACTAGGACCCGAGTGCCGTGATCTCAGATCTGAACTTATTATTAAATCATTATGATAGTATTGTTTGTAATCTTATCTGCAATTTGTGTACACATATGATTATTCGGATCCAAAGGCCCCAAAGTGACAATAATTGGGACAACCGGAGGGGATGGCTGTTGTGTGAGGATCACATGTGTTCATAGAGTGTTAATGCTCTGCTCCGGTGCTCTATTAAAATGAGCACCTTAATTGCCAGTAGTTCCCTAGAGGCCCCACGGGCTGTCTAGACAGAAGATGTTGTGGAAGTTCTCATTGCGAGCACGTATGACTATATTTGGAGCACATGCCTAGGATTTTTTAGTACTTGGATGCTTGTTATTATTTATCTGCAATGCCCTAGACCTTGAAGTTACATGTTTAGACTTGCCCATGCAACGCCCGTCCATCAATCCCTATGCCTACCGCACTCGAATCCTACTATTACCGTTACTGTTACTATTGCTCCTGTTTTGCTGCTGCTGTTGCTACTATCAAACTGTTGCTACTGATAAACTTCTGTGAGCAAGAACTATTTTTAGGTGCAGCTGAATTGACAACTCAGTTGTTAAGGCTTGTAAGTATTCTTTGGCTCCCCTTGTGTCGAATCAATAACTTGGGTAATACTACCCGCGAAGACTGTTGCGATCCCCTACACTTGTGGGTCATCAGTTGACCTTACCAAGAGAAAGTGTTTCCTAAAGGAAAAGTTTTGCCAAGCTTTACGTGAAGGAGGATGGAGGATAAAGGAAATGATTTTGCTTTCAAAAGGGCACCTGAACACTAAGCATGTTCCCGGAACAACTAACCCGTGCAACCACATTATCCCTGTATGGGACAGGGATTAACTCGAAGTATGTCCATTTAGCATGGAACACCTCGCAACTACTTATAGGAGACCACATCTCTGGAAGCTAGGCCTTCCCCTGGAAAGTTATAAAATAATGATATTGTTAATGTTGTTGTTTGTTGGGGGAAGGTTCACTGTAGTTGTCTACGGACGGACGATATTATGAGTCTCTCATCGAGGGTGCACACCTAGAGGGTGTAAAATGCGCTTCAGTTGGTCTTTGGTACCCGACGTGCCGACGTTGAGAGGAACTACTCATAGGGTAGGATCCATGCTAGGGGGACATTCAGGAGGTTATGGTCGGTTACTCAACCCATGATCCATGAGGAATCATACCAGGGTACCCGAATGGTGTGGATAAAGTGTATAAACTCTATATAGTGTAAATATATTTGAATAGCCACATCTACGGTTATGAACGATTGGGATGGCAATTGCCTAGCTGGTGTCGAGTTTTGTCTTAAAAGAGTCTTTGGACAAACAAAGTGTTTTGGTCGTGAGATGACCGCAGTTGGAAAAGTGTTGGTCGTGAGAGGACCATCGAGTTCTGATGTCCGACCTTAAGAAGGATGTTTTAAAGAAAGAGGCTACTCACCCAATTTTTTTTCAAAGAGAAACCTGTTTTCAAATGTTTTTTAACAAAGATATAGACTTGAGAAATGGTGTTTCCCCTGAAACACCAACCTAGAGCCTCACTCCTCTTAGCCAAATTGCATTACCTATCCTTGGTGGTTTGCGAGTACCTTCAAAAGTATTCACCCGCATTGTCTCTAGCTATTTACTTAGCCAGATCTCGAGAAGGACTAAGAAGAGAAATAAGGAAGTTAATGACGATGCGAGCTAGGACGATCTTCCAGTTAATTGCCTGTAGGGTTAAGACGTGACTTTACTCGACGCTTCGATAGAGTTCGCTACCGAGGATCGATATTAGCCCGTCAAGGCTTTTGTAAAATGTAGCTATAATGACAAAATATATGACTTATATCAGCTTATATAATGGATGTTTATTTTTATACTTATCGATTATGCTTCACGAGACACTGATTCTAAGGTCGTGGTCGAATGCATAAACAATTCTTAAACAATTAATCCGGATCCATAGACTTGGAATCTATACATCACACAATTGAGAATGATGTTGATTAAAAAAACCCTTATTCCGACTTTTCTCCCGTGCCACTTGTAGGATCATTAAATCCCATCTTTTTTTTGAGGGAAATTAAATCCCATCCTGGCTGTTACGGCGTTGTTGTTTAACCCTTGCCTCCTCCTTTCCCAGATCTCGTCGTCTGCATCTTCCTCGCCTGACGCTGTCTTGTTCCTCGCTTCTTGCCTCCCCATGTGACCCAAGACCGCGCGTCGGTGTTCTTTGCTCTCTCGGCTGCTCGCTTTTGCTAGGTCGCAGGGTGGAGGAAGATGGGGCTTTTCAGCACCGTGCTATGTTTCTTCGGGTTTGGGGTGGGAGTCACCATGGGGCTCGTGATTGGCTACTTCCTCTTCGTCTACTTCCAGCCCACTGACGTGAAGGTACGATTTGCATCTTCTTTTAATTTGGGCGTTGAGTACAACGACTGGAACTCGAAGCAGGAACGGCGGTGGTTTTGGGTCGCAATATGGGACTGGAGTGTCAAACATGCCTGGGAGTCCAAAGTTTAGTTCCTCACTTTATTTTGGGGGCGGGACTAGTATAGCCCTAGCTGGCCAGTGTTCATCTTAAATCATATTAATATAATGGTGGTCTGATTCGACGCTACTATAAGTTGCGTTACCTGTGCATGTATTGTTTATTTTCCACGACGAAGGAAAAGTTAGTTGCGAGGGCCAGAATGGTAGAGGTCAACCTAAATTATTGATGCCATCTATATAAGAGAAATTAGCAACATAATTGGAGACTGTACATGAATCTGATAATGCATGTCAGTTCTAGTGTGCTGGACTACTCAAGGGTGCTCTGCTCCTTTTCCTTGATATATTTCATGCTGCTTGCTCCAGCAGGGTGTTAGTCTAATAGGAATATAAGTAATAGATATCACAATTTTTTTTTGTTTCTGTATAATGTGTTGAAGGCCTATTTTCTATGATTTGTTTTTGTATCTCCAAGGTTTACTACCTTTACACCACTGAAATTGACATACTCCTGGGTACGTTATATACTATGAAACACCACTACCAGACATGGGATGACGGAGCTTCCATTTTCTACAAACCACAAGTAGACATGTTGTATGCGCTCTCTGCATATATGCACTCATTAGGATGCAAAAGTTTGATTGCATACCTGGAAGTGCAAAACTCAATTTATGTCTGTTAGATGTATCAAAATATGGATATTTCTTTTGCCTGACACTAGTGGATCAATCTCTTTTAACCTTGTAACGGTGATTGTGAACTTAATGCAATAAATATTTATCCCCAATGCCTAACTTCACATTTCCTACATTAATGGTCATTGCACAGGACCCTGTAATCAGGCCAATTGTTGAGCTTGATACAAAATCATTGGAAAGCATGCTTCCCGAGATACCTCATTGGGTGAAAAATCCAGACTTTGATCGGGTAATGCTTATGCTTTTGGAGAATCTATTCTTTTTTTCCATGCCGTCTTATATTTCGAGAGCTACAGGCTAACTTTACTGTCTATGATTCATTCATAAAGATCGACTGGCTAACCAAATTTGTCGCGCATATGTGGCCTTATCTTGAAAAGGTATGTATGGTGTTCAAAGTTATTAATAATGTGCAAGATTCTTTGTGGTAGTTATTTTTTGATTTCTTTAATTATTATCTTTTGCAGGCCATTTGTAAAAATGCAAAGGAAATCGCTAAACCAATTATTGCTGAGAATTCTGCAAAATACAAGATTGATTCAGTTGAATTTGAGACGTTAACATTAGGTTCACTACCACCAGTATTTCAAGGTTAGTTATCTGAAGGTTTATTTACCGACCTTTATGGCTTGATTCCAAAGGGAGTATCCTTAGAATGTTTCAATACCAAATCGAAGTAGCTTTTTAAGAACCAAATTCTAGCTATACATTTTCCTATTTTTAGATGTGAAATACACAGAATTCTTGTCAGAACAATAAAAGGGAACAAGAAAGAGAGAAGGTGTAGTTGCCCTGTTTGGCCTAGTTAGGTAATTGCACAGGTTGCTTTGCTGCATTTATGGCTTATGTGCCAAATAAATTTTACTGAGTTAGTAAAGCCACTCAGCTGTTCAGGCGTTCCTGGTGTATAAGCCTTCTTTAGCCCTGTAACTTCTGTACTCTGGCTTAAGCTTCTATAGTTTTATGTTACCTCTGTGTCATCATCCATCAGCTGAACCCAGGTGTGCATTAACTCTTTGATTTGATTTCTTAATCCAAATAGACCCAATCATATTTTGAGCACAAAGTGTCATGCGTCATTGGGGTCTGTTGTGGCGACAATTACAGTCAGGTGTGAATAGATCTATTTTCCTACCTTAAATTGTACGATGTATGTGTGTCAGATAATTGAATTTGTAATATGTAAGCAAAGCATGGCGGAGTAGTTTTTATGGTTATCTGGCAAATCCAAGCTTCAAGCCTTTGAACTTATATTGCATAAAATATTAAGCAGTATTAAGGTCTATTTGGAAGTAGGAATTTAGCTTGTCTTCTTAAAATCTAAAATATGTAGCCCGGCTCTACGTTTTATATAGGCATAATACTCTCTAGGGTTAATCTTGTGGGATCAAGGATGATTCTTGTACCAGCCCAAAATAGCATGTTAATTCAGTACATTGGTCATTGTCGCATGTGATGGCATGCATGGAATTGACCTGCTACAACTTGAGTTAGACTTTGAAGCAGGATTGGGGATGAGTACTCGTTAGATTGAGGTGTCGTCATTCTATATTTCTCTGTTGATAAGAAATGTTACTATGGAGCATGTAAAAAAGTTTCAATCAGTGATGATTTTACCAACACAAATTTCTGCAAAGGTCCCTCTATATCATTTAAGCCCAATGCAGTATTATAAGTAGGCTGTCAATTAGTCAGAGCCACATTACAGCATTGCCTGGTCTGCTTTTGTATTCCAATACTCCTGCACTTATGTGGCTCGTAAGTATACTTATACAAAAAACAAGATGTATTTTTCTATGATTACAGGAAATTATGATATTGTATATGATTGGTGTGGCATAGTGGACATGATTTTTTCCTTGCAGACCAGCATATCAGTTTACCTATTTGCGCTCATACCAGTTATCTTGTTGGAACTGCACGTTTTTCTACCTAATAATCAGTTGTGTACAAGTGGGTGTAGCAACGTTGGGTAACAAAACCAGTCACCCCTACTAGTTGAGACCAGTTATGTTAGGATTTAGGATCCTAGGATACTGTTATGGATGTACCACTCTTGTTTTATGCTGTGATGCAGAATAGTTGGAGAGGATTTTAAGGCTGTAGTGGATGAGAACATTACATTAAACACTTAGACCAATTATCAACATATGCTCCCCGTGGGCATTGCGCGGGTGTGTTCTCGGACACCGGGGGTGAGACCACCCCTTTTAGGTTCGGTATGGGGTGTCAACATGCTCTAGACAATCTGCACACACAAACAACACACAGGTTCTTCGGGTTGATGGGGCAGCGAGGGCTCCTCGCCACAGGTTCGGCCCGCTCATTGTCGGGTTCTGATTGACACTTGTCCTCATGACCTCGTGAAGATGTCGCTGAAGAGGGAGTCCTTGAGGAATCTTGAACTTGACATTGTTGTCGAAGATTTGTCCCGTGAAGGAACTAGGGTCCAACGATCCCTTGGTTCGAGAGGGGGCTGAACATGCGTTCCCAAGTTACCTCGGCGACGGTGGCGGCGACGGGGCAAGAACCACGACAGAGAGATGACACAGGTTTTTTTTACCTAGGTTCGAGACCCTCGTGAGGAGGTAAAGCCCCTACTCCTGCTTTGTTGTATTGCTCGCTTGGCCGCGAGGTACAATGGAGGATGGATGTCTAGGGTTTGGATCGCTGAGGATCGATCCTGTTGGACACCATGTTAGGATAAAAGTGGTGTCCTAGGAGAGCCTAGAATATTTTAGTGAGTGTTAGTATAGTAGTGTTGTCCTAGGAGAGCCTGGAATGTTCCAGTGAATGTTGGAGTCTAAGTTAGTGTCCTAGTAGAGTCTAGAGTATTCCATTGTACTAGATAAGATGTAGCCTAAGTTTAGCTATATATAAAAGGGTGTGGTGGTCCAAGGGACTTGCCCATCCCAGAACTTTTCCCCTAAAGACTACATGGTATCAGAGCCTTGGTGCTCCTGAGAAGTGGCAATGGTGATGAAGCAGGGCTGCTCTGCTGTGGCATAAGCTGAGGAAGGGGGCGCTTGGTCCTGGTGGTGGCTGGTGGTGAAACAGCGGCTTGTGGAGGAGCTCTAGGCATTCAGGTGGGAGTGCAGGCAGGGGTAGCTAGCTCAGGTGGAGAAGTGCTGGTCATGTTGACTTGCAAGGAAGAAGGGGAAGCAAGGGAGCTGTGGCTGCTCAAAGCAGAGGTAATTGTTGTTTGCGGTGTGTGCTACAGAGGACAGAAGAGAGCTTCGTGAGCTTGTGTCTCTCAGCAAAAGCAGCAGGGACCAGACATTGTGCTGCTCTACTTTGAGGTTTGTGGCGGACGGCGGTGTGTGTGCAGTGCAGCCAGGAGAAGTGGTCAGACAGTGCAGCTGGGAGTGGGCTGTACTGCAGCAGAGGAGCAGTTTGAGTTGTGATATAGCTGTGGAGAAGAGCGTGTGCAGGTTGGACTTGTAGAACAGCTGAACAACGTTGTGGATTCAGTCTCAAGTACCGAACCTAGCCGTTCACTATTTTTGCTCAAGTGATCTGCAAGAGAAGGTCAACTAGAGCAGATAGGAGTCATAGAAGCTTGTTCATTGGTGCTTTTCAGCAACACCGATCAATGGGGGAAAATCAAAGAATGGAGAAGCTACTTGAGAAAATGACTCAATTGATGAAGGAGATAGAAGAATTGAGAGAGTCGAAAAAGATTGCAGAAGTTCCAAAGCAAGGTGAAAAAACAACAGCCCTACAAAATTGTGTAAATCTCGCACAAGCGGAAGAAGGTATGTCAAATCGAGCTCCTACGTTAGACGGAACTTGTTCAAACTGGATACTAGATTCGGGAGCATCTGCACATGTTACAGGAAGGTGGAGTGAGTTCGCATCATATGCTCCAAATCCACCCATGCATAAAGAGACCATCCAAACAGCTGATGGAACTTATCAGCCTGTCAAAGGAGTTGGCACGGTGAAATGCACTCCGTCAATTACATTGTCTCCGGTCTTGTATGCTCCGTCATTTCCAGTGAGTTTGGTGTCTATGAGTGCCTTGGTTGACGACATTGATTGTCGAATTATTGTTGACCGATACAACTGTATAATTGAGGAGAGGACAATTGGAAGGAGACTTGGGGTCGGTGTCAGGCATAAGGGGCTATGGTACTTGGATAGACATGAAACAGATGATGCATTATGCACCGCTTTGACAGTTGTTGCTGGTGACGATGAAGCAAAGGTGATACTCTTACATTGTCGGATGGGCCATATGTCCTTTGATACTATGAGTAAGATATTTCCCGAAGAAATGAAGAAGGTGGATAAAGAAAAACTTGTGTGTGATGCTTGTGAACATGGAAAACACACAAGGACATCATATGTGAGCCGTGGACTCCGAAGCACATCGCCTTTCGTGTTGATTCACTCTGATGTCTGGACTTCTCCCATGGTCTCTATTAGTGGAATGAAGTACTTTGTCACCTTCATTGACTGTTACTCGCGGATGACTTGGATATATCTCATGAAACAAAAAAGTGAGGTGCTTAGTTGTTTTAGGGACTTCTATGCATATATCCAAAATCGTTTCAACATTGGTATTCAAATTATCAGGACTGATAATGGGACAGAGTATGTGAACCATGAATTTGGCAACTTTCTTTCAGAAAAAAGGAATACTTCATCAAACTTCATGCCCTGATACTTCTCCACAGAATGGAGTAGCTGAGAGGAAGAATCGACATCTGCTGGAGGTAGCCCGATCGCTTATGTTTACTATGAATGTGCCAAAATTCTTATGGAGTGAAGCAGTTATGACAGCTACTTATCTCATCAACCGAATGCCATCAAGAATTCTTGGGATGAAGACCCCATATGAAATGATCTTTGGTAAAAATGAGTTCATTGTTCCACCAAAGGTGTTTGGCTGTACATGCTTTGTTAGAGACCATAGACCTTCAGTAGGAAAATTGGACCCACGTGCTGTGAAGTGCATCTTCATTGGATACCCATCTGGACAAAAGGGCTACAAGTGTTGGAGCCCTAGTGAGCGGAGAACATTTGTTAGCATGGATATGACATTTAGAGAGTCTGAGCCGTTCTACGGAGAGAAGACGGACCTCAGCTCGTTATTTGACTTTGACTCTCCTAGCACAATTGATGCTAGTCGAGAGGGGGAGACTGAACTGGTAAGGACTAAGGAAGATGAACAATCGAGAGTTGTTGTTGGTTCAATTCTATCTCCTGCGAGTGAAGAGAGATGGACAAAGCCAAATGAGGAAGAAAATTTAAGTGTGCATACAAGGAGACAAGTTACAAGTGAAGAGAGATGGAGAAAACCGAACGAGGAAGAAAACGTAAAAGTGTATACACGAAGAAAACCGCAACATGAGCAGCAGCAACAAGGTCCTACAACAGGTGACACACAGGTGTAGGGGGAGCAACATGCTCAAACAAGTGTTGAAATTGTTGAATTGACTGAGGGCGTGGGTCCATCTAATACGAGGGATTCAATGGACTTGCCCATTGCCTTAAGAAAAGGAATCCGAGTTGGAGCTAAAAAACCTCCAAATTGGTACCGAGATGAGCATGACATAGCTAATTATGTATCGTATACATCACTATCAACAAACTACATGGCCTTCATTGCATCATTGCAATCCGTTGTGATCCCAAGAGACTGGAAAGTAGCAAAGCAAGACCCGAAGTGGCGTGAGGTCATGATAGAGGAGTTAAATGCTCTCGAAAGGAATAAAACTTGGGAACTTGTACATCTTCCAGCAGGAAAGAGAGCTGTTGGGTGTAAATGGATCTACACCGTGAAACAGAATCCAGAAGGGAAAATTGAAAGGTACAAGGCAAGACTAGTTGCGAGAGGATATAGTCAAATATATGGGATTGACTATGATGAGACATTTGCGCCGGTGGCAAAGATGAACACAGTGAGGATCCTAATCTCATGTGCAGCTAACTTCGGGTGGCCTTTGCATCAGTTGGATGTCAAGAATGCATTCTTGCATGGAGATTTACATGAGGAGGTATACATGGAGATCCCACCTGGTTTCTCCACTCCTAGAACATCAGGAAAGGTATGTAGGTTGAGAAAATCTCTATACGGCCTCAAGCAATCTCCGCGGGCATGGTTTGATAGATTTAAACGAGTTGTATGCGGTATGGGATATAGGCAGTGTAATAGGGATCATATGGTGTTCTATCGGCACTCAAATAGCCAGATTACAATCCTTGCCGTATATGTTGATGATATCATAATCACCGGAGATGATGAGGTGGAGATATCACGGTTGAAAGACAGCCTACGCAAAGAATTTGAGGTAAAGGACCTTGGCCAACTCAAGTACTTTCTTGGCATAGAAATTGCTAGATCTCCCAAAGGGATTGTTCTCTCCCAGAGAAAGTACGTATTGGACTTGCTTAGTGACACAGGCATGCTTGGGTGTCGGGTTGCATCAACACCTATCGATCAAAACCACAAATTATGTGCCGAATCTGGGAACCAGTGGATAAGTACCAAAAGCTTGTTGCAAGGCTCATCTATCTATGTCACACAAGACCTGATATTTCATATGCAGTGAGTGTAGTGAGCAGATACATGCATGATCCTAGGAGCGGACACTTGGATGCGGTCAATCAAATCCTCCGATACTTGAAGGGTAGTCCAGGAAAGGGACTATTGTTCAAAAGGAATGGTCATCTAAATGTGGATGGGTATTGTGATGCTGACTGGGCAAGTTGCTTGGATGATAGGAGATCCACATCTGGTTATTGTGTATTTGTCGGGGAAATTTAGTGTCGTGGCGAAGTAAGAAGCAGCCGGTGGTTTCAAAGTCAACAGCTGAAGCTGAATATAGAGCTATGTCGCAAGGTTTGAGTGAGATGTTATGGGTGAGGAATCTTCTTTCAGAACTGAAAGTGTTGAGAAAATGCCCTTTAAATTTGTGGTGTGACAACAAGTCGGCGATCAACATCGCAAACAACCCTATTCAACATGATCGAACCAAGCATGTGGAGATTGATCGCTTCTTCATAAAGGAGAAGTTGGATGACGGTATAATTAAGATAAGTCATGTAACCTCTAGTGAGCAAATCGCTGACTGTTTAACTAAAGGATTGGGAATTAAAGAGTGTAGTTCAGCTTGTAACAAGATGGGATTGATAGATATCTAGCACCCATCTTGAGGGGGAGTGTTGGACACCATGTTAGGATAAAAGTGGTGTCCTAGGAGAGCCTAGAATATTCTAGTGAGTGTTAGTATAGTAGTGTTGTCCTAGGAGAGCCTGGAATGTTCCAGTGAATGTTGGAGTCTAAGTTAGTGTCCTAGTAGAGTCTAGAGTATTCCATTGTACTAGATAAGATGTAGCCTAAGTTTAGCTATATATAAAAGGGTGTGGTGGTCCAAGGGACTTGCCCATCCCAGAACTTTTCCCCTAAAGACTACAAATCCTTTCTAAGGTAGGAGGGTCCTTTATATAGGGCGGCGTCGGGCCTCTTCCCTAGCCCTTGGGCGGGAAGGGCGTCAACTGTTCCGCTCCTCGAGGACCCGGTCTAGGAGGCTGCTTTGCGTGGACTTGGTTCAACTTGTCTGACTCAGCTCCGCCCCCCTGTAAAGCGTCCTTCATCGATGTCGCTTGTCTTCACGTGGCGCCCTCTGCTCTTTCCCTCCTATCACCGAAACAGCAATAGGAGTCGTCCACCATGAGGTCAATCGTCCTTCCCCTGCAAAAGGGGTGTGTGTGTGTGGACCGAGTCTTCTTTACCGAGGCGGCCAGTGTCGCACGGACGCTAGACTTCCTATCGGGACCGTAGTTAAAACTACGTTGGACGAAGTTACTGCCCTGCCCGGAGGTGCTCCGCAGTATCCGAGGCTCGAAGGCAACGCAGGGTGACGCAGTAGACTCCCTCCGGAGGTTCACTCCCTCGCGAGGCGTATGGCTCGAGAGGCCCATGCGGTCGGGTCCCCTCGTGAAGCATGTTGCCTCTTGAGAACGTAGATCCCTTGGCGTGGGGCTCGCTCAACGCGGGGACATGGCACCTCGGTTGCCAGGGCTCCGACAGTCGCCCCCCAGCGCTTGACCTGCACGTGTCCTTCTGTGGGCTCGAAAGGGTAAGCGGCCCTTGACGGTGGGCGGGCCCCCGTGCCCGTTTGGTCAACAAAGACTTGGCGCGCTCGAATCTCGGCCGTGAAGCCCAACGGCCGCACATCCTGGTTCATGGATTCAGAACACACTGGTCTTGCCCCGGGAGTCGTTCCCACGACGTGACGACACGTAGGGCCCAACAGTTAATACCACGTGCGTGGCGCAGTGATGCGTCTTTTTGACTGGCGCAATTAACTCAGGGAGGTGGGGAAGGAATCCTTCACTTCCACGCCACCGCTTCTCTTCCTTGCATTCGCTCTCGCGCCGGAGCTTCGTCCTCTCCATGGCGTCCAGGCGCTTTTCAGCCATGGAGAAGGGCAAGGCGACAATGACGGGAACGGAGGAGGCTCTCTTGGGGAAGCGCCGCCGGGTGCGGCCACGCGGGAGTGACCTCCCGCCTCGTCGGAGCGGTCCCGCGCCTTTTGAGGCGGACGGGGACCGCAGTCCCGGGTGCGACCAAACGTGCCTGGACTGCGGTCGTCCGATTCGTTCCCCTAGGGGAGACCCCCGCCTTTCCCCGAAAGCTGAGGATGGGGGCCTGCCGGAGCCGGTGATCGACTTCCTCCTCATCCTGAAGGAGGACGATTGGTCCTCTCGGGTGCGACTTCCTGCGCGCTTTGCCCTCGCGGCGCAGGGCCGCTACGGGGGACGCGCGCGCCTGAGGCACTCAGGAGGCAGTGGAGACTGGTCCGTGGGGGTCGAGACTCCTTCGCCAGAGGAGATGTACTTTACCTCCGGCTGGAAGAGCTTCATTCGTGACCATGAGATCGGCCGCGACTCCGTGCTGCGGTTCAGGTGCGACCCGGAGAAGGACTTACAGGTTATGTTTTATTGAATATTATTTAGACTAATATCCCGCTTTCTATATGAGTGCATTGCTAAGAAAATATGAAAGAACAATCCATATTTTTTATCAATATAATACTCTCATAATGAACTGCATGAATTTAAATGGCTCAAGGATTTCCTTGTAGAACCAAAAGAGATATATGTGGATGGCAAACAATCAAACCTATTATTGGAGGAAACCATCACCATAAGATAACCAACATTAATTACTCCGATTGCGTTTAGCTTCTTCGTGTTGTTCATGTCCTTGCCATTGAAATAAAGCAGCAAGTGCTGCAACGGCACTCGAGTCTTGCCACACACAAGAATTAAAACCAACAATGTGAAATCAAATCAGCAGAGGTAACAGTTGGAAGAAAACTTAAGCAAAATTTCGCTGGTCCGGCTGACCTCCACCTCAAAGCACGCAGATGATGCAGGGGACACAATTTAGCTAAAATGGGCAGATTTTGCATATGTCGATTACATTAACAGTCCAGTTTTTGCGTCAAAAAAATAACAGTCCAGTTTATCTTTAGAGGCAGAAGGGATCACACGATTCTTAAAAAAAGAGCAAGATCCCTGGAGCCCACCTCAAGCAGCTCCAAGTTGGAATCTATCTTCTCTAGCAGGTGAACTGCCGCTGTCGGTACTTGTCGCACATAAAAAATAAGAATAGATCAGTATAGATCATGTTCCGATCGAACCATGAAGGCCAGAACCTTGGTTCCAGACTTCGACATTACAAAAGTTTTGGTTTGTGTTGCCCAAACTTGTTTAAAAATCCAGTGGAAAGTTTTTCCTCAACTTTTTGAAAATTGTAAAACACCTTTCAAACCCGCTTTTCTCTCTCTAACAAAGAGATTATATAAAAAAAGAGAGCTGCAGCCTCCTGAACACAACCTGGCCACACGCGTAGACACCAGCGTCAGGAAGAGCACCACACGGTCGCTCGCAACTTGGCCACATGCACCCAGCCGACCACACGTAGACACCAGCGTCAGGCATAGCACCACATGGTCGCTCGTGATCACCACCCCGCCTCGACCCTGCGACCCAATCTCTAGATCACCACTCCGCCTCGACCCTGCGACCTAGGACATGTGTGAGCATGCTTGTCCACCCCGGACTGGACGCTCTCGCCTGTCGGCCCCTGACACGCCGACCATCATCTCCGAATGTAATTAGCCATATAGGCTTGACCCTCTCTCCTGTTGGCAACATCCTAGGGGATCTTCCTTTCTATCTCATTTGATTTCGCGGTGGTGTTGCTTATTTGATTCCGAGTCAGCTTGCTGATTCCAGGCACTCTGTGACCGTATATAAACCGGTTGGATTCTGTCTAAGGGAGCCATGTAGGACTATTCAATGCCTCCTCTCATTGATGCATGCATTGCCGCACTATTTCTTTTGATTCGATCGCGACTGGAGATGGAATTGGGCCGGTCCTTTCTATCGCTCACCGCGTCGAGCGAGCGCGTCCGTGCGAGGGATGGAAACCGAGAAGTTCGCAATCGCCTGTAATATCGCTGGACGAAAATTTTGGCACAAATCGACCGAACCATTTTTTTTAATTATAGGTGGCAATGGTGGGTTATTTCCGTCTAAGTGGAAAGGCAAAACAGTCCTAAAAAGAGTAGGAAGAGGAGAAACACTCCTTCCTTTATTATTAGGTATAGATAGATTGCTTTGTATCGATGAAAATAGATGCCAGGTTAGACCATAGAAATCTCTATGTTGAGAAGAGCTGATTTTTCCTTTTCTTAATCGTGAGCGTAGGGATGAAGGTCTACACCACGGACGAACAGGAACTTATAATGGAACCTATAATAAAGTGGGCTGGAAATCCTAACATCACCATTGTAGTCAAAGCCTTTGGGATAAAAGCATCTGTACAGGTACAACTAATCTGCAATTGCGATAAGTGGAAATGCTAGCTGCAGCACTTCATTTTCAGAGGATCAATACTATTTAAAAGCTTCAAACTTAGTTAGCATCTTATGCTGATCATATCTCCTGTCTAATACTATAGGTAATTGATTTGCAAGTTTCTGCCCTACCACGCATAACATTGAAGCCATTGGTCCCTAGCTTTCCTTGTTTTGCTAAAATACTGGTCTCACTGATGGAGAAGGTAAATTCTGAAACATGCATGCGTTTTTTACCATTCCTAATGTAATTATCAACTTATTGTCTTCACCTTTTGCAGCCACATGTTGACTTTGGTCTGAAACTCTTGGGAGCAGATGTCATGGCAATTCCAGGACTTTATGCATTTGTTCAGGTAATGTTTTTATGTTAAGAGAGCTTATTTCATCAAGTTCTGAGGATGTAATTTATTCCTCATAGTTTTTATGCTTACTTAAATTTGTGAGCTTCCGTATCAACATCTACACCAATCCCGTGTGTCCAATTATTCTGCCAACGCACCTTATTCCTCCTTTATTCATGTCAACGTGATGTCATGTATTTGTAAGACACACATGTGCATATTTTCAACTGTTGTCTCCCCTTGCAGGAGATGATCAAGACTCATGTAGCCAATATGTACTTGTGGCCCAAAGTACTTGAGGTGCCAATCATGGATCCTGCAAAGTAATGCTATACTGTGATTTTACAATTCTTTTTTTCATCGTCATTTGGTTAATTTATTTTCTATATCATCGAACATGAAGAGCACAAAAGAAGCCTGTTGGAATTCTGCATGTTAAAGTTGTACGAGCTGTTAAACTTATGAAGAAAGATCTGATGGGCAAATCAGATCCTTATGTGAAGGTAAAGCTAACAGAGGAGAAACTCCCTTCGAAGAAAACTTCAGTTAAGCGAAGCAACCTAAACCCTGAATGGAATGAGGAGTTCAAATTAGTTGTCAAAGATCCAGATTCTCAGGCTCTTGAGCTTACTGTTTTCGACTGGGAGCAGGTAATGGTTAATGCTTCCGTATTTGGTACCATTGCTGTAATGCTGTTTACCCCAGTTATATTTTCAACCAATATCTTCTCAGGTTGGAAAGCATGACAAGATTGGAATGAATGCTATCCCATTGAAAGACGTTATTCCTGATGAGACAAAATCAATTACACTTAACTTGCTCAAGACCATGGATTCAAATGATCCTGTAAATGAGAAGTTCCGAGGACAGCTCACTGTTGAACTGACATATAATCCTTTCAAGGAAGGTGATACTGATCTTGATACAAGTGATGAGTCTGGTACAATTGAAAAAGCTCCTGATGGCACGCCAGAAGGTGGTGGTTTGCTTGTAATTATCGTCCATGAAGCACAGGACGTTGAAGGAAAGCATCACACTAATCCATATGCAAGAATCATGTTCAAGGGTGAGGAAAGGAAGACTAAGGTATGTTAACACTTCTAAATACAGAACACATATTTCTGTATATATTTATTTGAATAAATTATTGAAACGACAAGTGGGTATGCTTGGATGGTTACCAAATCTACACTACCAATTTTTTGGTCATGAACAAAATTTGGTGTTTCTTTGGATGGCTGCTAACTTTTTGGCATGCTTGTGGCTCTTTGCCCACTCTAGTTCATTTTTCTTGCCAACTTAGCCAACTCATGGGAAAGTAAAACCTTGATCAATATATTGGCAAGTCAATTTTTTCGGGGGGCAACCTTGGGCTCAAATGAAATATATTTACTTGAACTGATTTGTGCAGCATATTAAAAAAAACCGAGATCCACGCTGGGAAGAAGAATTTCAGTTTGTGTGTGAGGAACCACCCGCAAATGATAAGATGCAGATTGAAGTTATGAGCAGGCCACCAAGTATTGGTATATATTCGAAGGTAGCGATTCTGATTTTTGTCCCTTCTATTGTGACATAATAAAATATCTTTGGAAATCCTGCTAAAAATGATTAATTCGAAATTATAATTTACTTAGCAAGTTGTGAGTCACTTAAAATCTATGTATTGTTTTTTTTTGAAAAAAACGCAAAGGAGTCTTTGAGTTTAATTTCATTGAAAAGATAGGGTTTGATACACGCCTCGTAGGAGGTTTCAAGCCCATTCTAAATTTATTAAGTTCCTAGTGTACATACCAGGTAGTTGGCCAGAGGTCTCTTAGGCCTCTAGCGGTTGCTTTGATCCATGAAGCTGCCTCTTCTTTGATTTTCTCGATCAGGTCCTGAACTGATGGTGCCGCCCTGTTGAAGACACAATCGGCGGAGCTCTTTCTTCATTGATTTGGGGGTGCTCTGCCCAGCCACAGTCCACCAGTCGCAGAGTGCACGTCATGCGCATGGCAGACAGCAGTGCATGCCATATCTGACGCGTGAAGAAGCAACCGATGAGGAGATGCTGGATCGTTACTGGCTCCTGGTCGCAAAGCAGGCAACATGGGTGTTGTTGCAGCCCTCGTTGCGCTAATCTGTCCGCTGTCCAGCATCGATCAAGGGCAGCAAGCCAGTGATTTTTTTTGACTTTGGGGGGTGCCCAGCTTTTCCAGATTAGTTTCCATGCTGCACATTTGGTTGAGCCCTGGAAGGTTGCAAGGTAGGCCGACTTTCCGGTGTAAATGCCATCCTCCGTCCACTTCCAGATCATTCCGTCGGCCTCGTTGGATAGCTGTGTTGCTTTGATCATGCGCCACAGTGTGAGGTACTGACCGATTTCATGTATGCCTATGACTCCAGTGATGTCTCTTGCCCAGCGATTTTTCGTCAGGCCCTCTGCCACTGTCCTCTTGTTGCGACGGTTTTTGGGATGCATTCATACAAGAGAGGTGCAATCTCGCGGATGGATTGGCCATGGATCCATCTGTCTTCCCAAAACTTTGCAGTTAGGCCGTTTCCTAGTTCCATGGTGGTAGAAGCGAAAAAGAATGATAGGATCTCTAGATTTACTCTCATTGAAGAAGAGGATGACACTAGGAGTTGGGGCAATTTTCTGGTTTTATTTCTCACACAAACTCACACAAATGCCATGCCAACCACCGGGTTGGGGATACATATTTATAGGCTGCTAGCCAGTCAAGCATATGCTAGATGCTAGTCTAAGATGCTGCCTTAAAGGCAGTCAAGGATGCTATCCTAACAGCTAGTCCTTGATGACCTTGATGCTCTATCCTAACCGCCAAGGACCATGTGTGCTGTAACCCCACAAAGACCAACAGTACAGAGACTTATCCATCATTCTCCCCCTAAGTCTTGTGCGTTGTCTTGTGGGAAGGCTGGACCATCCCAATCCTGGAGCATAGTCCAAGGAACGTGATTCGCCCAAGAGGCTTGGTGAGCAGATCCGCAAGCTGATCCTTGGTGTTGATGTAGCTCGCCGTGATGCTCCCTTCATCCAAACAACGTCGGATGAAATGGTACCTCACCCGTATGTGCTTGCTCCGTTCGTGGAACACGGGGTTCTTCGCCAGGGCTAGAGCGGACTTGCTGTCCACCATGAGATGCACTGCGCTGGTGTCTCGACCGAGGAGATCACCAAGCAGTCGAGCAAGCCAGAGAGCCTGAGTGCAGGCAGTGGAGGCCACTATGTACTCGACCTTGCAGCTGGATATGGCCACCACCTGCTGCTTGACCGACTGCCAGCTCACGAGGCACTTGCCGAGGAAGAAGAGGATCCCGCTTGTGCTCTTGCTGGTGTCGATGTCGCCGGCGTGGTCGCTGTCGCTGTACCCGACGAAGTGTGTCGCCCCAGGGCACCTAGGGTAGTAGAGGCCATGGTCGAGAGTCCCCGCAATGTAGCGGACGATCCTCTTCATAGCCTGCTGATGCTTCGTCGTCGGTCGCTGCATGAACCGACTAACGTAGCCGACGGAGAATGCCAAGTTCAGCCATGTGTGGGCGAGGTAGCGAAGGCTCCCCACAAGATGCCAGTACTGTGTAGCGTCCACCTCCTCCGCCGTGCTGTCGCGGCTCAGTTACAGCCTCTCTATCGGAGTGAGAGCTGGGTTGCAATCAGTGAGCCCGGCTAGCTCAACAACGCGCTTGGCGTAGGCGGTTTGTCGAAGCGTGATCCCGGAGTGGTCCTGGTGCACCTCGATCCCCAGGTAGAAGGAGAGGAGCCCAAGATCACTCATCTGGAAGGCGGCCTTCATCTCTTCCTTGAACGCCGCCACCTCTGCATCCTTGGTGCTGGTGATGACCAAGTCGTTGACGTAGACACCTACCAACAGGGCATTTCCTCCATTGCCCCGTCGGTAGAAGGCCGCCTCGTGCGGGCTTTGCCCGAAGCCCATCGTCTTGAGCGTGGAATCCAGCTTGGCGTTCCATGTCCTTGGTGGCTGCCACAAACCATAGAGAGCCTTGCGTAGATGAAGTACCTTGCCCTCCTGGCCAGGAATCGCAAATCCCGGCGGCTGTGGCACGTAGACCTCCTCCTTCAAGTCGTCGTTGAGAAAGGCAGACTTGACATCCATGTGATGGACGCGCCAGCCCTCCTGAGCGGCTAGCGCAAGGAGTCGCACGGACTCCATCCGTGCCAGGGAGTGAAAGCGTCATCGAAGTCGACCACCTCCTACTGCAGGAAACCTCTGGCCACCAAGCGAGCCTTGTGCTTGACGATGGCGCCGGCTTCATCCCTCTTCAGCTTGAACACCCACTTAAGGGTGATCGCCCGGTGACCTCGAGGGAGGTCAGCGAGCTCCCAGGTGCGGTTCTTCTCGACCGCATCCATCTCCAACTACATCGCGGCGCGCCATGCCGCGTCTTGCTCGGCTTCTGCAAAAGACCGAGGCTCACCGTTGTCACATGCAAGTTGCAGCTGCGCCTCCAGGTTGCGTGGCACCGGTCCCGGCACCGGCTGGTCGCCAAGAAGACCCTCCATCGTATGGTACCGCAACGGCCCGCCGTCGTAATACATGTCGATGCGCTCCTCGTCGTGAGTGAGCGGGGAAGCGAACTCCACCGGGCTGTGCTCGACGCGAGCTGGTGCTGGTGTAGTCGTGCCCGGAGGTGTGACTGCTGGTGCTGGAGCACGTGGCGTTGGCGGCTGTGGTGCCGTCGGTGTGGCAGCCACCGGGATTGATGGAGACTTGGGAACTGAGGTAGCGTGCTTGGTGAGGAGGAGCTGTCTGCTCCCCCGGCTCCCTCGAAATGGACGTACTCGACAATGAAGTCGTCATACGTCAGAGTCGAGCCGTCGTCCACCGCCTTGTCCCACGCCCATCCTCGCCCTTCGTTGAACACAACGTCTCGCGCCGTGCGCACATGCTTTGTCTTCGGGTCGAGGATGCGGTAGGCCTTCGAGCCCTCCGCGTAGCCGATGAACACTCCCAGAGTGCTCCTGTCGTTGAGCTTGCTGTTGTGGCCGAGCTCCTTGGCGAACGCGAGGCAGCCGAAAACCCGCAAGTGGGAGACCGCCGGCTTGCGCCCATGCCAAGCCTCGTACGGCGTCTTGCCGTCGAGTGCCTTCGTAGGTGAGAGGTTGAGGATGTAGACGGTTGTCAGCATCGCCTCCCCCCAGAAGACAGCCGGCATCCCTCTCTGCTTGAGGAGGGCCCGGGCCATCCCCACAACCGTCTGGTTGCGCCGATCGACGACGCTGTTCTGCTGCGGGCTGTAAGGGGCGGAGTAGTGGCGCTGAATGCCCCCATCAGCGCAGTACGACGCGAATTCAGTTGCTGTGAATTTGCCGCCGTTGTCGGTGCGCAGCACGAGCAGCTTGCGGTCGCACTCCGCCTCTGCAGCAACCTGTGCACGCCTGATGGCGTCCGTTGCTTCTCCCTTGCTGCCGAGAAGCACCACCCACATGTAGCGGGAGAAGTCGTCGACGAGCAGCAGGAAGTAGCATCGTCCTCTCGGTGTGGCCGGAGTCACCGGTCGACACAAGTCCCCGTGCACGAGCTCGAGCTTCTCCTTAGCTCTGAAGCTCGCCTGGGGAGTCGCCTTTGCTATGTCACCACGCAGACATCGCAAAACTGCTCCACGTGTTTGAGGCACGGCAGGCCTCGCACCATTTCCTTGGTGCTGAGCCTCTTCAGGGCCTCGAAGTGAAGGTGCCCGAAGCGCTCGTGCCACTGCCACGCCTCGTCGTCCCGACGAGTGGCGAGGCAAAGGGGCTGTGCCACCTGCACATCAAGGACATAGAGCCGATTTGCGCCTCTAGTTACCTTGGCAAGAAGGCGACGATGGCGATCCCAGATGCGCAGGTTCCCGTGCTCGATCATCACGCGCGAGCCGTTCTCATCAAGCTGTCCCAAGCTGATGATGGAGTTCCTCAGCGCTGGGATGTAGTAGACACCGGTGAGCATCCGGTGCTCTCCAGTCTTGGCGGTGAAGATGACGGAGCCGACACCCTGAATCTCCATGGCGGAGGCATCTCCAAACTTGTCGGAGCCTCGCACGCCGGAGTCGAGCTCGGCGAAGAACTCTCGTCGACTAGTCATGTGGTGGGTGGCGCCAGTGTCGAGGCACTACACGCCAGTCTTGTCGGTGCCGGAGCCATCGCCGAGAAGGGCGTGTGCCTTTGGCTCGTTGAGGTGGAGGGGAGCCGCTGCAGTCGGTGCCGCAGGGCGTAGCTCGATGCTTGCATGAGCCATGAACAAAGTCGGCTCCTCCTCCCATGCATGTGCGACGTGGGCCTGGCCGTGTCGTGGTTGTCGACACTCCTTGGCCCAATGGCCAATCCGGCCACAGTTGTGGCAGGCGTCATCTTGGGCCGGCTTGGGCCTACCGGCGGCGCCTCCCCGGGCGCCTCCGCGGGCATCACCTTGCGCCCTGCCCTGGCCGTCTTTGCGCCCCTTGCGCGGCTTGCCGTGCCTGCGGCCGCCTGTTGCGGAAGAGGACACCCCTTCTTCCTGTCGCCGTGGCCGGCATCCCACTGCTCCCGAGTGAGGAGCAGCTTCCCATCAGTGGTGATGGGCCCCGAGAGAGGCTGTGGCTCGTCGATGTCGATGACCTTGAGGCGACCAACTGCCTCCTCGATCGACATCGTGCCGAGGTCCAGCAGGGATTCCATCGAGCGAGCCATCTGCTTGTACTTCGCGGGGACGCAGCGAAAGAGCTTCTCGACAGCTCTTTCCTCGTCGTAGGTGACGTTGTCGAACCGCACCATCTTCTGCAGCAAAGTGTTGAGACGGAGAGCAAAGTCATCGACGTCCTCACCTGGCTTGAAGGCCAGGTCATCCCACTCCTTGCGGAGTGCCTGCAGAGTGGACTTGCGAGCACGGTCGTTGCCGATGCGCGACGTAGCGATGGCATCCCAGGCCTCCTTGGCAGTCCGCTTGTTGGAAAGTGAGAACTGCATCTCGAGCGGGACTGCGGCAATGAGGGCGTCCAGTGCCCGTCGATCGTCGTGGTGGTCGACGTTGGCATCCTGGATTGCCTCCCACATGTGCCGCACCTGGAGCCGGACCCTCATGACCGCGGCCCACTCGACGTAGTTGGTTTTGGTGAGGGTAGGCCACCCAGCACCGGGACCAACGTCCCTGACCATAGTCCGGACCTCATAGAGGCCGTGGTCCTCGTCGTTTCGGCCGTCGCCGCCGTGCGCACCTCCTCTGGGAGCGCCACCACAGTGCTCGCCTCCTCCGGGAGCGCCACCGCAGTGCTCGCCTCCTCCAGGAGCGACACCGCCGTGTGCTTGGGCGTGCTCGACTGCCCACCGTGCCGTCCGCTCGTGGGCTGCGTCGACGCTGCCGTCACCTGAAATGGAGCCGCTAATGCTGCCGTGCAGAGCCTGGTCCTCTACCGCTGCTGCACGTGCTGCCTCCACCGCTGCTGCTGCTTTTGCCTCCACTCTGGCTGCTCCCAGTTCCGTCGCTGCCAACCTTGATGCCCTGGCTGCCGCCGTCGCCCGCTCACGCTCCTCTGCCGCGGCGAGCTCGGCCTCCTGCCGACGCCGCACGCTCGAGGTAGCCGAGTGCTGAGAGCGACCTTGGGACATAGCTAGCCGCTGGGGGGCTGTTGCATGGAGGGAGAGCTACTGCTGACGAGCTGCTGCTCGACTGCGCGGAAGGAGAGAGGCCACCAGGGACAGCTCGAGCTGCTGCACTTGCCCGCTGGGGCTGCTGCACACCCGGTGAAGGGGATGAGCAGGAAACACTTAGCCTACAAGACAACCTCGTTTTGATACCACAGGGGTTGGGGATACATATTTATAGGCTGCTAGCCAGCCAAGCATATGCTAGATGCTAATCTAAGATGCTGCCCTAAAGGCAGTCAAGGATGCTATCCTAACAGCCAGTCCTTGATGTCCTTGATGCTCTATCCTAACTGCCAAGGACCATGTGTGCTGTAACCCCACAAAGACCAACAGTATAGAGACTTATCCATCAAAGAACTCCTATTTTGTTGCGCTGAATTGCAAGTCGAGGCCGTGCCAAGCTCTGCTCTCGTCAGTCCAGCTTAGCCACTGCCATCTCAGGCGAAGGGCCACTCCTGTGCACTCGAGGTCCTGCACGCCGCGACCGCCGTACGAGCTTGGCCTGCAAACCTTCTGCCAGTTGACATGGCAGCTTCCGCCATTGGCTGCGGCGTGCCCCTCCCAAAGGAATCCTTGCTCAATGCGCTCCATTTGCTTGATTACTTTCTCCCCTGGGTCTAGGACTAGGAGTTGGTGGATTGGGATCATCCCAGGGACCGACTTCACCAGGGCCAGCCTTCATGGTTTCTGCATTAGTCTCGATTTCCAGGTTGGGAGCTTGTTTGCCATGCGGTCCACTAGCGGCTGCAGCTGGGTAGTACTAGTAGTCGTCTTCCTGATGGTAAGTGGGATCCCAAGGTAAGTGATTGGCAGTTGGACAATTGGGCATCCTAGCTGCTGTATGATTGGTGTGGCCTCTTCTTCCTCACATCGAATCAGCGTCACGGAGCTTTTGGTATAGTTGACCTGTAGGTCCGGTGCCTGTCCTAAGGCCGTCAGAATTCCTTGCACCGCCGTGATATCCTCGGCGGAAGGGTGACAGAAGAGTATCACGTTGTCAGCGTATAGGGAGATGGACGGGATCACATGCCTCTTGTGCAGCTGCTGCAGGATACCCAGATCAATGGCTCGCCTGACGATTCTGCCAAGGGTGTCTACTGTCAAGACAAACAGCTGTGGCGTTTCTCCTGCCTTAGCCACCGTCATCCCTGCCCTCAAGGTAGCCGCCACCCTCCAACTCGTCGACGTCGATCACCGCACTGATGATGCGAACGGTGATGGGGTAAGTGAGGATCCTAACTGTGGGCGGCGAGGTGGGATGCCGGCCTAGTAGCTGCTCGACGATTTCCAGAGAAGCACTGCGCTTGATATCTGTTGGGTCATGAGAACGACCAAGATGTGGAACGTTGCAAGGTTGGTTCGCGTGCGTGTTCCCTGGTGGAGCCTTTCGATCCAGCAAGATGTGCTCTGCCGTGGAGAGGTGCCATGCCTGCGCTGGGATCCCACGGATCTCAAGCTCGATGTGGTATTCCATGTGGCTGACGTTGGCATGGGCAAGCTTGCACCATGGCTGGATCAGCAGGGTAAAGCCCGCGTCTTGGATGAAGTGGTCCCCGGCGGCACGCCCGCGCCTTTTTTGCGTGTGGAAGATGATCAAGAAATTTTCCGAGTGGTGCGCATGGACGGAGAAGTCGCCCTCCCCGAGCTCGAAGGAGGTGTACAGAACCCTCTCCACGCCGCTGACGGCCACATGGGGTGTGGTGCCGGTGATCATGGCCACCATGGTGCGCTGCAGTACCTCCTCAGCAGCGACCATCTCTGCCCTGCGCGAGATGATGACACGCGAAGGCATGGCGGCTGTAGGTGTTGCCGGAGTCTATGTTGCCATGGTCATCATTGGTGGCGCGTCGCACTCGGCCTAGGGAGCCCTTGGCGGCATGTCTTGCGCGGGCGGAGCAGCACAACCAGAGGAATCACGTGCAGCGCGTAGAGCCCGTCTGGGCGCGGCGTCGGCCAGGGCGCACTGGCACGTGTCTGGCTCGGTCCAGTAGTCGTCGGTGAGGAAGTAGCGGCCTGGGCGGGTTGTTGACGGGCAGGCGGAGCAGCATGGCCAGGAGCATCCTATGTAGTGTGCGGAGCGGCCCTGGGCGTGGCGCCGACCACGGGAGCGCTGGCGTGCGTTCGTTTCTGCCCGGGTGCTTGGAACAGGCCACGGTCGACGAGGCACTTCCGGCAGCGGACGTCGTTTTTGCAGTCTCGAACGAAGTGACCCGGCGCGAGGCATTGGAAGCAGAGCTCGTCTACTGCCCTTGGCGAGGGGGTGCGGCGGCGTCAGAGTGGCGAGGGAGGGGAGGTACGGCGCTCTTGCCTCCGCTCTTACCGGCACTGATTCTTGCGACGCGGTTGGTAGAAGCCATCATCGTCCACAGTGGCGGCGGCCTGCATGCGACGAACCTCAGAGCGGGGCCTAGGGCGAGCCAGGGCGGGGACACGTCCCACGGAGGGGGGGGGGGGGGGGGGAGGGGGGTCGCATCGGCTCTGGGCGCGGCAGCGGCAGGGGCCGGTGGAGGGGAGGAGCTCGTGACGTCGAGGTTGGTGTGGCCGCTGGATCTCTCACCCTCCGAGCCTGCCTAGCGGCGCTCGTTGACGGGGCGGTGGTCGCGGGCAGCGGAGCTAGAGGACGACATCACAGGGGATGGAAGGGCTACGGCAGCTGCCGGAGAAGGTTCAGCGGCAGCAAGGTTGGTGGAGGCTAGGCTAGGCTACGGGAGGGTGGGAGACATCCTTAGTAGCAGAAACGTATCTATGTATTGTTTCACAATAACCTCGGAAGTCTTTGTTTCAAAATATCCGTATTGATTATATTAATCTAGCAGTTGCCACTCTGAAGATGGGACGTTCCCCATAAGTATATCAGTTAATCAGAGATTTGAAGTACTCCCTCCGTTCAAGAATAGATGTCTTAGGTTTTTCAAATTTTGAATGAATCTACATACGAAATAGTGTTTAGATTCATCTAAATTTTGACAAATTTAAGACATCTATTTTAGGGCGGAGGAAGTATTAGAATCATTGGTGTCATGAGCTTAGAGTCTACTTGAAATAAACATGAAGAATGTACTTGATACTTTTGATATTACAGTAATGTCCTCTTATCACAACAAAGTTCATTTTATCATTTACTGTTATGTTCATTTTACCACAACAAAGTAGTACATACATTCATGCTCTATTGCTGATATGTGTTATTTCCTGTTGTGTTATTGTAGGAAAACCTTGGCTATGTTGTCATCAGTCTCGCTGATGTTATAAGCAACAAGAGAATCAATGAGAAATACCATCTAATTGACTCGAAGAATGGGCGCATCCAATTGGAACTACAGTGGAGAACATCATGAAAGACCTCACGAGCCGAAGCCGTGGACTTGTAAAGTTTCTCTTGTTTAGAAGCTCCACGTTTGTATGTATTAATCGTTCGGCAGACATCCTATTATACTCAATTCTGGATTACTTCCACTTGTGATATCTCAACCGCTGTTTCAAACTTCATAGTTTCTGAAGTTCTAGAACATACTATGCTGATGAGAAATCAGTACTATGTCCATAATACTATTGGTGGAACTTATATCTCAGTCTGCAAACGGAATTGGGACGTCTATGGCGCCGCATATTTCAGCCCACTTAATTGCTTATGCGGGCTCCCGCGTAACGTTAATAAAAATAAGCAGCATCTGCGGGCGGCCCGTATATCCAACATATTCCCCGCATAGCCCTTCGTATCTCCCATCCTCTCTTCGACCAGGTCATGAAAGAGGTGCAGCTATAGCGCCGCCGGACTAGATGTGCCATGGCTAGCCCTCCTCCTCCGGCTCCGCCCCCTCCCTCTCCCTCTATTCCCTTACCACCTACACTGTTTCTAGTATTTAGTAGCAAGGCCCTTGACGAGCAGGCTAGATCCGCCATGGTCACCGCTCCTCCGGCTCTACCCCCTCCCTCTACTCCCCAACCACCCGCACCAACAGCGCACCTGCTACACAGTGGCGTGGGGAGGACGACGGACCCAGGGTCAGAGGGATGCGAGATGAGCACGGACAACATGGGGATGGTGGCTGGCCAAGACGACGTCGACGGCGGGGATCCTAAATGGGCAGTGACAACGACGGGAAGCTGCAGCAGTGCAAGAACATGGTGGCTAAGCAAAATCGGCCCAAGAAGCTCAACCACAGATCCCTCGTCCCTGACATCATCAAGGTAACAAATCTTGAATTTGCGCGTGGTTGGCCGCGTGTGGAGGGGATTGGGAGTTGACGAAACAGAGGGAATGGGGAATAGGTTTGATCTCGTTAGGCTGCAACAACCTCTAGATTCTGATTTATGAACCAAATCTAGCTTTTCTGGGTAGGGTTTACACCTTCAGTTTGACCAATGAGTCCTGGCATATACACATGTCTCTCTCAATTATGTGGGCACCAAGAAAATGGCCTGATGGCATTGATATTTTTCTGAAATCTAGGATATTTCAGTGGTGATGACTTTTGAGAGATACATATACACTAGCAGTGATTAAGAGGTGTTCTGTTGTAACCTCCATGGATATAACCCATGATTTGGTAGCCGTGTTCATGTTATATCCTCGTCTTCATTTGAGTTCTTCCTTGATGAAGCCTATTCTCTCAAATATTTATCCAAATGTTCTGTTGTAACCTCTATGCATATAACCCATGATTTGGTAGCTGTGTTCCACAAATGTTTCCATGAGTTCCACAAAGTATGCCATCCCGGCGACGGTGCAGACGATGAGTGCCTGGCCGGTGGGGTTCAGGTTCGCCTTGGCCACGGCAGCATCCTCACGCTCGCCAACTGAAACCACATTAGCGGTTAATTAAATCTCAATCAGCACCAGCGCTCCTGAGCGTAACAGAGTAGTAGAATGGAGATGCTGACCGTTGGGACTGCAGATTGAGATTGTTAGCTAGCAGCGTTTGTTCTCTGTGAGACTGAGTTCACAAAAGGGAGCAGACCATGTGCACTAGCCTAAATTTTGACTGGTTAACCAGAGGGTCAAATGTTGTTGATCTGAAACTTTGACTGGACGTTAAAAGCTCACAGCGACTGCCAAGTTTTTTTGGGAGAAGTCATCGGAAAACCCATGAATACCCAAACTATGTTTTCTCTGTTTAGCTAAATTTAGCTTCCTCTTGTTAGTTTCCACCGAGAAGTCATCGACAAAGTCATTTCAGACGTGTATGTTGTGTGCCGGCAAAAACCACCGTCAAACCTGCCTTAAAATTCAGACCGTCGCCTTGTGCTAAACTGTCATTGCAAATGTATTCCTTCCATTCTTGTGTTTCCTGTACACATTTGTTTCACTTACATTTCAAAATAATCTCATGGATGTTAGAGAGAAATAGATAACTTGCCTATATTTTATCTTTCAGTTTCTTCAAGCATATCACTGATATCGTCAGTTTCACTACTACATTATTCACATATTGTTTCAGTGACATTTCTTTTATGTTAGAGACATCTTACTGCTCGTTAATTTTCACAAAATTTGAAACATGGTTGGATAAATTTTTACATAACCCAACCGATTTTGAAACAATTTAGAGAAGTTTCAAAGAAATATGCAATCTTTGGAACATCTCATTTGTGGTAAACATCTGTGATAAAGACGGTTAGGATTGGCCGATAATCCTTTCATGCTCTTGGAACCTAAGGGGTATTGGTCAATCTTGGCCCTTCTTGTGTTTTTAATATTTTAAGTTTATTAGGAGGGAAGGACACCGAAGCACACTTCATTTTTTAATGATTCGAAAAATATTACAGCCATGTTCTAGCGTCTATACTAATAGCTAATAATATAATTTTCTGTGCCTATGCTCTTCATAATAGCAACCTGGTAAAGATCCTAGAAATCATGATCCTGTTTAGTCAACCGGATACGCACTACGTCCACGTGGTACCAGCCTACCAGGCTACCTCACCACGTATCCATCTGTTTAGACAAACTACAGCTCAGCTCAGCAGACTTCTCATACATTAATCTTTCTGTAAATACATTTGTGTTCCAGCAGACTTCCTGCAGTCTTGGGTTTACCAACATAGGACAAATTTAATTGTTTTAGTTTATAGAATATTGGTCTTCTCTTGATCAATTATCTTCAGTAGAAGGGGCGAAAGTTTCAGTAGAACTGGTTATATATATTTCATATCTGATTGCAATTGCAGGAATTCATTAAATATATGCTTTATCTTAAAGAACATATGTGATATATTTATTTCTATTTTTTACAGGTATCTCACGTGCAAGTGGGAGAGGGCGAGATTCACACGAAAAACCCCATCCAAAGCCAATATTGAAGAAGAGCAGCAATAGAAAGGTTTTCTTTTTGTATCTGATTTGAATTTATTTAGTTAATGATCTTTATAATTCTAAGTTGAATTGTTTGACTCAATTCTTTTAAGGGACACGTTCCAATTGGTTCAAAGTCATCCAGTCCACGACTTCGATCTCCTATGCAAGTGGCAAGTTCACCGGGGTAAACTTGCTTGCTAAGTCTGAAGCATCTAGAAGGGCATCGTCAATGGTGAGATCGGCTGCATTAAAAAGAGCAAAGATGGAAGGTTGTCCCGAGTCATCAAAGCAGTCACCAAGTTGTGATATGACATCTCCAATACCAGATCCACCACATATTTCTCCTTCTCTTGAGGATCTCTCTCCGGATACAAGAATTACTCATTCTCAAGGTAAGATCCGCCACCACGTATTCCTAGTTTACTCGTCTAATTTTAGTCCACTCTTGATAAGCTAACTATTCTTTTTTCATGCATGTAGCCTTAAAAATAAAACGCCGCAAGTTGATATCAGCCATATGGACAGAGGCTATACCAATCTATAGAGACGGGAAACTTATGGAAGGAAGATGCATGCATTGTCGACAAGTATTTGCAGCTGCAAGAGACAAGGGGACTAGCCACCTCAAACGCCATTTAAAGGTATGCGAAGCAAAAATAGCAATGAATGAAATGGTTGATAAGATGGGTCATCCCGAGGGAGTTGATCCAAACTGGAAATTTGATCATGTGGTCGCAAGACAAAAACTTGTCAAACTAATAGTGGTCAATGAAATGCCATTTTCTTTCGTTGAATACAAGCCTTTTAGAGAGTTTGCTGCTGCGTTAAATCCATGGTTCGAAAAAGTGTCTAGGACAACTATAAAGAAGGAGTGCATGGCTGTTTTCAATGATCATGGAAATAAGTTGAAAGAATGCTTTGAACGTTCTGATGCACGCATATCTCTCACGGGAGATATGTGGACGCCGAATCAAAAATTAGGCTACTTTTGCATGACTTGCCATATCATTTCGAGTGAGTGGGTGCTCCATAAAAGGATTATAAGATTTTCCATGTTGGAGACACCCCGTAACTCTTGGAACATGTTTAATGTAGTGCTAAAGACCATTCAGGAATGGAACTTAGAGGATAAGTTGTTTAGCTTTACATTGGACAATGCATCAGTCAATACTGCAATGGTTAATCTGTTGAGAGACAACTTGAAGAACAAGGGGTTTTTACCAATAGAAGGGAAGTTACTTCATTTTCGCTGTAGAACACATGTTCTCAACATAATTTCCCAAGATGGTTTACGGGAAATAAAACCCGTAGTCAACAACATTAGGAAAAGTGCAAAGTTTGTCAAAAGTTCACAAGGCAGGATTGAGAAGTTTCTTGAGATAATCATGCAAGAAGAACTGACCGGTAAATATAAAAGTCGTTCTGTTGATGTGACTACTCGCTGGAATTCTAATTATTTGATGCTTGAAGCTGCAACGCCTCTTAGAAATACATTCTATTCCCTAGAAAACAGGATAAGGATTATACATTTGCCCCTTCGCCCTCTGAATGGAAAATTGCTGAAGCTATATGCAAGTTGTTGGAGATTTACTACACAACAACAGTGACTCTTTCAGGCTCGAAGTATCCCACCTCTCATCTTCATTTCTACCAGTTTTGGAAAATTAAGAAGATGTTGAACAAAGAGGAGTCTAATATGAATAGAAAGCTATTGAATGAACAACCATCAACTCAGGATCTAACAATTTCACGTATGATACAACAAATGCAACTCAAGTTCAATCAGTATTGGATAGAGACATAGTATTGGATAGAGACATACAAGTCAGCTTGCATTCTCGTCATACTTGATCCGAGGTTTAAGTACGACTTCCTTGAATTTCTCTTGAATGAATTTGGAAGCGAAGAGGAGGCCAGAAAATGGATGAGTGAAGTGAAGCAAATCATGAAAGATCTCTTCGATGAATATAGCAAAGAGGTTCATGTTCAGTCACAGAGAGAAAGTGATACTGAGGTGGAAGATGATGATGATCCACTTGCAAAGTGGGATCACTACATGAAGTCAAAAAGAGGGCAGTCGAGCAATGAGCTAGATCGATATTTGAAAGAAGATTTGACACCTCGAAAAGAGGAAGTTGATATTTTAGAATGGTGGAAATTTTTTTCTTCAAAATACCCCGTGCTCTCTAAAATGGCACGTGACATATTGGCCATCCCAGCTTCTACCGTTCCTTCGGAGTCTGCTTTTAGCACTGGAGGACGCGTCATCAGCGACTACAGGAGCAGTCTCGCATGATCTACCGTTGAGTCCCCAATATGCCTTCAGTACTGGTTTAAGGCAGCCGATATGTAAAATTTTCCTTTGTAAGTTTTTCTTCTAGCTAGTATTTTTCCTCGTGGTTAACAAGAAATCCTCTTACTTTTTCAGATGAATCAGATCATGAGTAGCACCTTTTCTTGTTGCTGGGATTGCATCACTATAGGTAACTTATTTTTTGTGCAGTTTCTCTGGTTAGCAAGATGTGACATTAATTTGGTCCTAGCTGCAGTCATGCTGGATATGACATTAGTTTGGTCATAGCTGCACTCATGTTGAATATGATATTAGTTTTAGAATTATGTAGGTAGGGGTACTGTATTGTTTCTGAGTATTTCATGTCATACTATCTCACTAATTCTCATATATATCATGTTAATGCAATTCAATGAGATAACTTGAGAGCTGAGATGCCAATTCTATTCAATGAAATTAAGTGTAGGGTATTTTTTTATACTAACTCTTAATCTTGGGTGTGTCAAAATCTAGGAGCTCCATAAGAGGACCGGTGTCGTCAAGGCAACAATTGGTTTTGGGGGAAAGTAAGACACACCAAGTTCTTGACATAAACTAGATGACAGTTCTTCAGTTCTTGTGATGGATGGTACTCCGATTTAAGATGGTTTATCACTGGGTTGATGAATTCTAAGATCTATATGAACTGGCTTGTATATATCTAGTACTTGTTTTTAGTCTTTTACAGAGAAAGTTAGGACCTCGTTCCTGTACTTTCAGCCATCTTTTGCCCTATGAATTCTGAGATCTCTATGAACTGGCTATAAAACTCTGATGCGTACGTACGTATCCTGGCTAGCAAAATCCTTCAGATGCATTGTCTATGCGGGTTTATGCGGGTGCCGCTTATTTGCGATTAATTTTTGCTGGCTCCCGCATCTCATCCCACTTGCACCCTAACTTATATCCTACTCTGTGACATCTATTTTGAGACAGAGAAAGTAGAACATATAATTTTAGAACTCAAACAAATAAGATCATTTCCATTTATTGGATACCTTGACCCTTTTTTGCAAGGGAAAGAGAATTTTATTAATGAAGGGTAGGGTTACAATCATCAGCGATGTACTGGCCAACTTCCTGAGGAAAACTGCCTAACCACACCTCTGTTTTCGTCTCAACTCTACCCAGTTTTGCTAGTTCATGACTCACACAGTTTGTCTCACTGTCAATTCTAGCAATTTTCACATCTCTTTTGCTAATCAAATTCCTAATGATCCTTACTCTCGTGGCGTGCACGGACGTGTTCGGGGCGTCTCTTTCTTTACCAGTGCGCGGGCTTCATAGCAGTCACTGTGATTGGTAGAGGCGTCCAATGGAGTGCTAAGTTAAGCCCTTCTTCCAAAGCTGCCAATTCAGCCTCAAGTGCGTTCATGCAGTTGAACAGCTGCCTACAGCGGAGAATATAAACATACCAGCACCGTTACGGAGCACCATTCCAGCCCCATCCGATCTGTCTAAAGCTAGAGAAAATGAGCCATCAACATTCAGTTTTGCATGCCCCTATTCCGGTGCAGTCCATCTCTTCCTCACCTTTTGCTGCCCATCAAGCTGCTTCATTGGCCTAGTCATTCCTTGCTCTTCAGCTACAACTTCTTTCCCTTTTACTAGATCCGCATTTGGGTGTTGCCGCACAAGCATAAGCTATTCCAGATAGCTAGTGAGGAAACATCGGGACCCTAGAGAAGTGTTCCTCTTGCCACATAGCCTCGTTAAAGTCATCCACCATGAGCCATGGTAAATTGGACTCCTCTTTTAAATTTCGAATGGCTTCCCACATAAAATGGCGGTTTTCTGGTTCACTATAAACAAAAGTAATACGCCACACAGGGTCATTAGCTTTGACACGGATGTAAGCATCAATATATCTCTTATTCATTGATTTAATTTCAACATACAAACTTTCATGCCAAAAAAGAGCTAGAGCATCGCTAAAACCCCTCACTACTAACAACAGCAAAACCTTTGAGACCTAACCTATTTTTTTTGAAAAGAATCTATCTATCTAATTTTGCTTGCGGTAGGTTAGTTGTATAAAATTTTCTGTCCGAAATTTTTTTAGACGGTTTTATCCCCAGAATTTAGAAACAATTACCCACCATTGCCACTCACAAGTGGAAAAAACGATTCAAAAAGAAAACAGTTGTGGCTCTCTCCTTGGACCTCCTCGGTGATTCCTCTTCTTGTGTGTGCGTGTGCGCCGCCACGCATCCGAGGACGCCAACGGATAATGGGCCGGCGCCGCCGCTACATCTGCGGACGCCGACGAACAAGGGCTGGAGGAGACGCCACTGCGCCGAAGGGCGGCGGGATGCACCTCGTGTTGAGATATGTGTTGTATTAGTTATAGGTCTTCGTGTATTTCTAGGGTTGTACCTGTAACATTGTCAATATATATATGAGCAGCCGGCCCTATTGGTTCGTGCGTTCTACCATACCTTTCCACATGGTATCAGCCTAACTACGATCTCCCTACCCTAGCCGCCTCCCTTCCTCTCCCTGGGCGCCGCCGGCCTCCTCCCTCCAAACCCTAGCCGCTGCCTCCCTCTCCTCCAAGGCGCCGCCGGCCCTCCTCCTTCCCCAACTCCACCGCTTCCGCCCTACACCTACCTCCGTCATGGCCGATTTCAACTCCCCCTCCTCTGAGAACCCCTTCAACTCCTCTGTCTCCGAGAGCAGCAACCCCTTCGCCGGCCCCTCTGTCGCCGTCATCTGCGATGTCCCTATCCTCGAGCACGAGCCGGTGAATCTCTCTCACACCGCTGCCAACTTCTTCCCGTGGAAGACGTACTTCGGCCTTCTCTTCCGCGAATATGATCTCCTTGATCACGTCGACGACACCATTGACCTCCTCGCCATGCCGCACGACCCCAATTGGTTGGCCATCGATGCGACCATCATCCGCTGGTTTTTCCAAACCGTCTCCAACAAGATCTTCCGCACCATCGTCCGCGACGACGACTACGCACACACCGTATGGACCAAGATCACCGGCCTCTTCACCGACAACAAGATCCAGCGTGTCACGTTCCTCCAACAGGAGTTCTTCGTCACCTACCAAAACGACCTCTCCCTCGACGACTACTGCCTCCGTCTCAAGATCCTCTCCGACGAGCTTCGCGACATGGAGTTCCTGATCGATGACAAGATGATGCTCTCCACGCTGTCGGCCAGCCTCGACGAGGATCTTAGCAACGCCGCCGCCAACCTCACGCTCCTCACCATGCCGACTTTCGAGCAGGCCGTGGCCTATCTCCATCTCGAGGAGCGCCGGCTCAAGCACCTCCGGGCTCAGGCGGCCCACACCGCTTTTGTCGCCGGCTTCTCCCGGGGCGGCCCTGCCCCCGCGCCTCGCGCCCTGGCCCCTGCACCTCGCGCTTCGGGCCCGCCTCCGGGCTTCTACGCGCCCCGCCTCCCACCAATGGTGGTGGAAACGGAGGGCGCCGTCGTCGTCGTTGCAACGGTGGTGGCAACAGTGGTGGTAAAGCCGGTGACACCGCCTCCAGCCCCATCCACCGCAGCAGATCTCCCCCACTCCGCCATGGATCGCCGGCCATAACCCCTGGACCGGGGTCGTCCACGCCTACACCATGCCCGTGTCGCGCGCCCCATACCCAGGCACCATGGGGCCGCGTCCGGCCTTGAACCAGGCACTCTTCGCGGTGCCCCAGCCCGCCGTCGCGACCGGCTACGCTGCGCCCCGGCTCCTCCCGCCTACTACACCGCGCCTCGAGCATGGCCCAGTGGGACCCCGCCCTTCTGACCGCTCTATAGACAGCCCCCACGGCTGGCCCGTATGGCGGTGGCGGCGATTGGTTCATGGACACCGACGCCTCCGCACACATGGCCGCTCACCTCGATAATCTCTCTAATTATACCCCTCCTCCATTTTCTCCCGCATAATCGTCGGCAACGGTCATGCTCTTTCTATCACTCACACTGGTTCCGCCTATTTTCCCTCCACCTCCATCCCTCTTTCTCTCAATAATGTCATTGTTTCTCCTCATTTAAGCCAAAACCTCGTTTCCGTTCGTTCTCTTGCTCGTGATAACTCCGTGACTGTGGAATTTGACGCTTCTGGTTTTTCTGTTAAGGATGGTCATACTCGGGTGCTTCTCCACTGCAGTGACAGCTCCGGCGATTTGTAACCTGTTTGGTCGTCCTCCACCACCACCAGCAGCCCACTCGCCCTCTCCACCGGTGTTGACCTATGGCACGCCCGCCTTGGCCATCTAGCTCCACCGCTCTTCGTCAAATACTACAAGGATTTGATTTTACTTGTAATAAAACGGATGCTCATTCTTCTGAAGCATGTCGTCTAGGCAAACATGTTCGTCTACCGTTTAATTCTTCCTCCACAGTCGCGCCTTTTCCCTTTGAACTTATTCATAGTGATGTTTGGACCTCGCCGCTTCCGAGTAATTCTGGTTATACCTATTATCTTGTGATTTTGGACGATTACTCGCATTTTGTGTGGACTTTTCCCCTACGCCGTAAATCCGACGTCCCTGCTACTCTCACTGCCTTTTTCGCATACGTCTCCACCCAATTCGGCCGGCGCATCCACGCCTTGCAAAACCGATAACGGCAAAGAGTTTGACAACATCACCATCCGCACACTGCTCGCCTCCCATGGCGCCATCTTTCATCTCACGTGTCCTTACACTTCCCAACAAAACGGTCATGCTGAATGCATCCTTCGTACTCTCAATGACTGCGTGCGCACCCTTTTGTTCCATGCTTACATGCCCCCATGTTTTTGCTGGATGCACTCGCCACGGTGACCCTTCTCGTCAACATCCACCCCTGCCACGTGCGTTGGCAATACACGCCGCACCATCTTCTCTTTGGTGTGCCACCCGCCTATGATGATCTTCGCATCTTCGGTTGCCGCTGCTATCCTAGCACCGCCGCCACCGCCACGCATAAGATTGCGCCGCGCTCTCTCCCTTGTGTGTTTCTCGGCTACCCAGCCAACACCAAGGGCTACCGCTGCTACGACCCAGTCTCGCATCGCATCTTCACCTCTCAGCACGTTTACTTTGACGAGTTGGTGTTTTTGTTACAGCAGGAACCTTTGGCGACTCCATCGACGACGACCCCGGCGCCCGCTGGCCCTCGTGTGACCGGCCCTCCGCCCCGACGAGTGACTGCGGCGGCCCCTTCCATTCCCGCCCCGCCTGGTACCTTGGCGCCCGCGCCCGCGTCGCCTTCTGGCTCGCCGACTGTCGCGGCTCCGCCTTCGCCCGACCCCGCGACGCCACCTGCGCCCGTGACTCCGCCGACGCCCGTGATGCTGCCGTCTGCGTCGCCCCCAACCAGCACGGCCTCCTCCTCGCCGGCCCCGTCGTCGCCCTCCTCGTCGTCCGCTTCATCATCCTCTCCCGCCGCTGCCCCAACGGCGGACGCTGCTGCCCCTGCTGGTGTGCTCACCCACGCGCGTGCGGGCGTGCGTCGGCCGTCCACCTGCTACCCCGCCGATCAGTACGTCTGAACGACGTCTACGTCCGAGCTCTCACCGTTTCCCAACTCTGCCAAGGCCACCTTGCGTGACCCGTAGTGGCACGCCGCCATGCTGGAGGAGTATGACGCGCTGCAGCGCAATTGGACCTGGGAGATGGTCGCCCGTCCTCCTCGCGCCAATGTCATCACCGTAAAGTGGGTCTTCAAGCACAAGCTCGTCCTAGATGGCAAGATGGAGCGGTACAAAGCGCGTTGGGTGGTCCGTGGATTTCGCCAAAGCGCCGATGTCGACTTCACGGATACATTTGCCCCGGTTGTCAAGCCGGGCACAATCCACACCGTTCTGCACCTCGCCGCCTCTCTCGCATGGCCGGTGCACAAGATGGACGTCTTCAACGCTTTTATCCATGGTCATCTCTCCGAGCAGGTGTACTGCCAGCAGCCTATCGGCTTCATCGCCGCCGCCCATCCGGATCATGTGTGCTTGCTCTGTCGGTCCTTGTACGGACTGAAGCAGGCGCCCTGTGCCTGGTACCAGCGCATCGCCGCGTTCCTGCATCAGCTCAGCTTCCGCTCCACGCGTTCTGATGCGTTGTTTTTGTCTATCGACAAGGCACCGACACTGCCTACCTGCTGCTATATGTCGACAACATCATCTTGACGACATTAACGAAGCTTTCAAGCATATGACTAGGTCATGGAATGCAACGGCGTGGGAACAAGTAAACGAGTTCATCAGAAATGAGATCGAACATAGGTATGGTGATACCAAAGATCAAATCTTGGATTACCTAGGTATCGAATGCAAAGGGAATGGGACACGAAGTTGAAGGTTCAAGCAAGGAGATTCGTGAATGAACGGGTGGTCATTATGGGCATCAAGGTCTCGTTGATGATCATTGAGGTGAGAGGGTTCTCGGTCATGTCCGGAGCATCTCTGAACCAAAGGGTGGCACGCTTAAGGGTGGGGACGCTTAGGGATAGAATAGACACCGCAAGAGAAATGAGAGAGAGAAACCAGAAAGGTTCCAGGAAACACCCTCGGCCCCAGAGCCACCCCTCCCCTATCCATGGATCCCACTCCACCTCCACCTCCGGCTCCGCTCCCACCCCCACTAGATCTATACCTTGTCAGACTATAGGCGAATAATTGTCATCCCTTAAATAGTCCCACTCTCTTCTCGATCCAAGATAAGTGATTCACCCGACTAACTCTTAGTCGATCGCCTCGGTTAACACTTAACCGAGTCATGCATGGCCATGCTTTCCAAATCATATCATTCGAGAGGGCCCAGAGAATATCTCTCCGAGTGGAGGGGCAAAATCCCATCTTGGTTATTCACATCACGCAGCTTGATTCTCAGTCGATCCGAACTCTGCCTTTATAACTGCCCAGTTACGGATCAATGTTTGACAGAAACTAAGTCGGTGATCCTCAACTCGGACTGTGCAACAACCTCATGTCTAAGGATTACATTGATTGAGATATACAAATGACAACTTGTTCGTTGTACCTCTATATGGGTCAATCTGACTCGCTAAACTCTTTAGCTGAATCTATGTAAGTCAAAATAGCATCACCATGCCCATGAAAAGTGGAACCGAGTCATCAAGCCGACTTTCACATTGGTCTAAGTTGTGTGTCCAACACAACCTCGATGACCAAGGATATTTATTACAAACAACATGAATGTATAGTTCCACAACCGAATCACATATTCAATGATACACATCAGATGTTTATACAAGGACAACTTAATATCTTTATGAATACAATGGGAAATATCATCATACATGATTGCCTCTAGGGCATATTCCCAACAGTCTCCCACTTGCACTAGAGTCAATCTTCAGACATCACATGTCTAGGCATCTAATGCCCATAGCTCTCAGGTGCTCCTCATGCTTTGGCTGTGGTAGCTGCTTTGTCAACGGATCCGCAATATTTGCATCAGTGTGTACCTTGCATAACTTGATATCACCCTGATCCACGAACTGGCGGATCAGGTGGTACCGCATGAGTATGTGCTTGTTCTTCTGGTGTTGTCTAGGTTCCTTGGCTTGTGCAATAGCACCATTATTGTCACAATACAAGTCTAACGGATTGGACGAGCCCTGAACCACACCAAGATCCATGAGGAAATTCATCATCCAAACAGCTTCCTTTGCTGCCTCCGAGGCGGCAATATACTCAGCCTCTGTTGTAGATGCAGACACAGTCTCTTGCTTGGAACTCTTACAGCTCACAACACCTCCGTTTATAATAAACACGTATCCGGATTGCGAACGAGAATCATCAGAGTTGGTAAGATAACTCGCATCCCTGTAGCCCTTTACACTGAGTTCATCTTCACCTCCATAAACCAAAAACATATCCTTAGTCCTTCTCAAGTACTTTAGGATATTTTTAGCCGCTGTCCAGTGGATTTATCCAGGATCAGCCTGGTATCTGCTCAGAACACTTAGAGCATATGAAACATCTGGACTAGTACAAATCATGGCATACATGATGGATCCGACTGCAGAAGCATACGGAATCGCACTCATCCGCCTTCGCTTATCAGTCGTCGAAGGACACTAAGTCTTGCTAAGTTTTACACCATGGGACATCGGTAAGAACCCCTTCTTAAACGATTCCATGTTTAACTTCTTCAACACTTTGTCCAAATAAGTACTCTGACTCAATCCAATGAGTCGTCTTGATCTATCTCTTTAGATCCGGATTCCGAGAATATATGTTGCCTAACCCAAGTCTTTCATTGAGAAAATCCTTTCCAATGATTCCTTGGTTTCTTGCAACATCTGGACATCATTTCCAATCAATAATATGCCATCCACATATAAGATTAGAAATTTTACTTTGCTCCCACTAAACTTCTTGTATAAACAAGAATCATGATCACTCTTGATGAAGCCAAACGATTTGACTACCTCATCAAAGCGAATATTCCAACTCCGAGATGCTTGCTTCAACCCATAAATGGATTTCTGAAGTTTGCACACTTTGTCAACATTAGCCGGATCGACAAAACCTTTGGGCTGTATCATATACACGTCCTCGGTTAAATTTAGGAAAGCCGTTTTGACATCCATCTGCCATATCTCATAGTCGAAATAGGCCGCTATAGCTAACATGATCCAAAATGATTTAAGCATCTCTACGGGCAAGAAAGTCTCGTCGTAATCAACTCCTTGAACTTGTTGGAACCCCTTCACGACAAGGCGTGCTTTATAGACGGAAACATTTCCATTCATATTAGTTTTCTTCTTAAAGACCCATTTGCACTCGACGGGTCTTGCACCGTTTGGTAGATGAACCAAGTTCCAAACTTGATTTTCATCCATGGACTTTAACTCGGATCTCATGGCTCTAAGCCATGACTCGGAATCAGATCCCACCATCGCTTCCGAATAATTTGCCGGCTCATCACTGTCTAACAGTAATACATCACGAACACTTTGTAATCTTGTCGATCTTCATAGTACAGGTGCTGCTGCCGGCTCAGCTACCACGACCGGCTAAACCTCCAAGGTTTTTGCCGACTCGCTACTAGCCGGTTCCTCTCGAATCTCTTCGAGCTGCATCGTGCTCCCACTTACTCCCGACTGAGAAACTCTTTCTCAAGGAAGACACCATTCCGAGAGACAAACACTTTGCCCTCTTCTCGATTGTAGAAGTAGTAACCCAAGGTTTCCCTCAGATACCCCATGAAAATACACTTATTCGACTTGGCTGTAAGCTTGTCCGACTAAAGTCGCTTGCCAAATGCTTCACAACCTCCAAATCTTAAGAAAAGACAGACTCGGCTTTTTGCCTGTCCACATCTCATGCAGTGTCTTCTCTACCAACTTTGATGGTACTCTGTTTAGTGTGAACGCCTCTGTTTCTAGACAATAACCCCAAAATGATAAAGGCATATCTGTCTGACTCATCATTGATCGTACCATGTCCAACAAGGTCAAATTCCGTCTTTCCGAAACACCGTTCCTTTGCGGCGTTACTGGCGGAGTAAGTTGAGGAACTATTCCACAAATTTTCAGATGGTCATCAAATTCATGTCTCATGTACTCGCCTCCTCGGTCTGACCGAAGAAACTTTATTTTATTGCCGAGTTGATTCTGTGCTTTATTCTGGAATTCTTTGAACTTTTCAAAGGCTTCCAACTTATGTTTTATCAAGTAGGTATATCCATACCTACTCAAATCATGAGTGAAGGTAATGAAGTACTCATAACCACCCCTGGATATCGTGCTCATTGGTCCACATACATCACTATGTACTAGTCCCAACAAGTCGGACGCCCTTTCACAACTCTTTGCAAAAGGTGTCTTGGTCATTTTGCCTAGTAGGCAAGATTCGCATGTCTCGAACGACTCCAAGTCAAACGAAGTTAGGAGTCGATCAGCATGGAGCTTCTTCATGCGTTTCCAACTTATATGACCAAGCCGACATTGCCAAAAGTAAGTCATATTCAGATCTTTTGGTTTCAACCTTTAAACATTTATGTTATAAACCGACTCACCATCAAGATTCAAAATAAATAACCCGTCCTAGACGGGAGCAAAGCCGTGAGACATATCATTTAAATACAAAGAACAACCATTATTCTTGCTATTCTACTCATAGCCTTGCCTCATCAAACATGAAGCAGAAATAATGTTTCGACTGAGCAGTGGAACATAATAACAATTATTCAGTTCCATAATGAATACGGAAGGTAAGTGAAGTTGCATCGTGCCGACTTCCAACGCAGCAACTCTTGCTTTGTTGCCGACTCCAATATCAACCTCACCTCTTGCTATGCTCCTAGTTCTTACCAGTCCCTGCAACGAGTTGCAGATGTGAATAACTAATCCGGTATCATATACCCAAGAACTATTAGGTTCATCAACAAGATATATGTCTATAACATTGCAAACAAGTGTACTTGAGTCGAAAGTCATACCTCCACTCTTGGCTTTGTCGGCCAAGTACTTGCTGCAATTCCTCTTCCAGTGGCCATCCACCTTGCAGTAGAAGCAAGTGGATCCGACTGAAGGAGATGGCTTAGTCCCTGGGGAAGCGCTTGGGACTGGGTCCTGAGCCTGCTTTCCTCCCGACTTAGCCTTCTTCTTAGTACAAGAACTCTTCTTGAACTTAGCCTTATTCTGCACCATCAACACTTGACCGGCGCCCTTCTTGAGATCCGCCTCTGCCTGCTTGAGCATCCCATGCAATTCAGTGAGCTTCTTATCCATACCATGCATGTGGTAGTTCAAAATGAACTGCCCATATGCAGTAGGAAGAGAGTTCAGAATTATATCCGTAACGAACTCTTCGCTGATGGGGTAGCCAAGCCTCTCCAGAGACTGCACGTAACCAACCATTTTGATCACATGCGGACTCAGTGGATCACCATCCTTAATCTTGCAACTCAGCAAATCCTAAGAGACTTGATACCTCTTAGTCTTCGCCTGAGCCTGGAACATACTTTTGAGGATTTCGATCATATTGTAGGCCTCAACATTCTCGAACTTCTTTTGCAAGTCCGGTTCCATGTGAGCAAGCATAAGATAGCTAATATCCATGGACTCATCCTTAGCCCTATGGTAGGCATTGGTGGCAGCGATAGTCGCATTCTCAATCGGCTCATCTGGAAGTGGGTTGTCTAGGACATGGTCCTTCTTTTCTTGTTTGAGAACAATTCCCAGATTTCGATACCAGTTGGTAAAATTAGTGTCGTTTAGTATATCTTTCTCAAGAATGGTTCTCAACGCAAAAACCGGATATCTGAGAGTGACTGCTACTTGGTGCCATGATCTACAACAGAAAATATGCAAAACACTTAAGTCATGTATTCATAAAAGAGCAAGCATCTTAAACACTTTAATATTTCATGCTCCCACTAGAACCAACACCCCTCCGATGGTTACTTAGTGATTCAGGATCCTAAATAAGCAAGTCGGCTAGTGAGCTTTAGCATCACCGCTAGCCGCCAAGTGATCTAGGTAGACAACTCCTTGTCAATCGCATCTCATACGACTCCTGTTGAATGGGTGGCATCACATGCCCTGGATCCCATCCGACTTTTCCCCGAGCCCCACAACCGTTGTGATAGACCCGTCTAGCTTACCGAGTGTTTCCGCAGTAAGAGTCCGACTCGAACCCACCTAGTCGGAAAGAATTGGCAGCACCTCAATTTTATGAGCCCACTACCAAAAATGTCCGACTTGTGATAGTGCAAACCGACTAGACCTTCTTTGAGGGATTATATTTTACTGACTATCTAATAGAGGTAAAATAGAGACATATCAACAACACAAAATAAAGCAATTATAATGTGAATTGGTATGGCTCTCTTCATGGCGATCTCCATCTCCACAAAGCCTGTAATCCGACTCGTGCCAACTCTTTTCACTTGCCGTCTTACTCCATGTCGCCGACATGTACATCGCCTTGCATGCCATCCGGGTTCTCCACAAAGCTACACTAGCTTAGTAACGAAAATTACATGGAGAATCCGACATGCAGGTTGTTATACAATAAAATGACAGCACCTAGGCTCCAGGCGGCTGACAAAACCATGATTCATAGATCACGTATGGATTACACACATACATCACATGCACATGAACCATACCATTCACAACTTTATGCAAAAACAAGTTATGCATAGATACGATATCTACCGGCGTTGTGAAACTCGCAACGACATCTAAGGCGCTACGACAGGGCAAAACCGGCGGGGATCGAAGGGGCAGCGCCCGACGATTTTTCCGAAAACGTAGATCTCATCTACGATCTAGACATGGATTCTGACCATTATTCTGATTCGATCAAACTCTTTGATCTTTGATCACCGCTTTTGGATTTATGTGTCACAGTCTACCCCGATGGCGGAAACCGACCGGCAGGGGTACGTCGTTCCACGACCTGTGCAACATGATCATGGAAATTAGATCTGCCATTCCCCAAGTACAGTTGATCCAATCAACCTCGTACAAAACCGATCTATCTCATAGATAGACCACCAAAACATCCCATAGATCTCATCTACAGCCCACCGCATATCACATATGCTAGATCTCGAGCCTAAAACCAGAAGCTATTGCTCTAATACCACTGTTGGGCCACGTAGAGATAAAACAAATTTTTTTTACTCTAACATGGTGATCCCAAGGTGTAGCTAAGGTAGAAGGCAACGAGGTTTACCACTAGACGCGCAGTTGCGGATTACTGATGAAGCATGTCTATTGATGCAGTGCAGTCCTCACGATCTGATCCGATCACGATCGTCCTGATGCTGATCGTACAACACCTCTACTGGTATCCACACGTACAAGGAGGAGTGTTAGGGGGTAACCCTGGGGTTGGCCCGATCTTTCACGAATTCCACGAGAAACGAGGGGGAAGAGGTGGTCGGGGGATGAAATCGAGGAAAACGATGAAAACCACGAACACACACTCCAAAACACGATACACGCCTACTCCTCACGCCGGTGGCAACCGGTCCAACATAATCCCTAGGATCGGTGTTGGGCGAAGCTCGCTCTCCACGCCAACAACGGGGGATGAGGTGCTTGGTGAGATCTTGACGACTTGGGGGCGAGAAACCGAGAACCCAAGGCCTTGTACAACTTGAACGCACTAGGCAAGATCCAAGAGGGGGGTGGATAATCCGGTGCTCCTTGGTAGGAGCATGAGACCAATAGATATAAGTTCCTCAAAGGGTTTCCTTAATATCTATTATTATCCAAGTCTAGGGTTTACAATAGAGGGTGGGGGCTATATATAGACCAACCACATAAACAGGGGTATTTTGGGAACAAATAGCGAAATATAGAGAGGGTTACAAGGCGCTGGGCCGAAATAACACGTTTAGGCTTTTCCAGGTCCGGTAGTACCGGTCCAGCCCGACCGGTAGTACCGGTCATGCGGTAGTACCGCTTCCTGGCCGGTAGTACCGCTTGTCGTCCTGGGACTTGCGCTGGGGCCTTCTGTTGGTGGCGGTAGCAGGGGGCGGTAGTACCGCAGCCCGGTAGTACCGGATCCGGGGCCGGTAGTACCGCCAGTGACAGAGAGTACTTGGGCAGCTCTGGAACCTTCTGTTGTTGGCAGTAGCATTTGGCGGTAGTACCGCCAAGCGGTAGTACCGGTCGCCAGGTCCGGTAGTACCGCTGGCGACAGAGAGCATTTGGTCTCTTCTGCTGGTGCTCCTCCGTCCTGTGGGTTCTTCTCTTCGTACCTGATGATGCACAAGGTATGGGTATGAAGTAGTAGGCCATCCAAAGGTGTATCGAAGTCACACAAGGAGAGGAGCGAGTTCACCTTAGCTTGAAGGAGTTTGGCTCGGGCGCGAGTCATGGGTCCACTTGGGGAGCTTGTGGGAGTAGATATAGTAGCGGTCGTAGGACGGGCTGCATCAGCTCCCCCCCCTTGGGAAAGAGTCATCCTCGACTCTTCAACCTTGTCAACTTCATCTTCTCCATGGTAGGGTGAGAGGTCCTTGACATTGAATGTCGAGCTCACAAGATACTTTGATGTTGGGATATCGATGACATAAGCGTTGTTGTTGATTCTCTTGAGCACTTTGAATGGTCCATCACCTCTTGGCTTCAGCTTGGAGTCGCGTTCCTTGGGGAAGCGGTCTTTACTCAAGTGGATCCACACAAGGTCGCCCTCATCAAAGATCATCTCTTTCTTGGTCTTGTTTAGCCTTGATGCTTGGCGAAGGACTTGTTGCTCGATAGTAGCTCGTGTGTCTTCATGGAGTTTCTTCATTGTTTGGGCACGCTTGACAACGTCCATATTGGCACGTTCATGAAGTGGAAGTGGAAGTATATCGAGCGCGGTGAGAGGCTCAAAACCGTAGACGATCATGAACGGGCTCCTCATGGTGGTGGAGTGCTTGGCGCGGTTGTAGGCGAACTCGGCGTGTGGAATGCATTCCTCCCAGTCTTTAAGGTTCTTCTTTATCAACACCCGGAGGAGTGTTCCAAGACTTCGATTGACGACCTCGGTTTGTCCATCGGTTTGAGGATGCGAGGCAGACGAGAAGAGGAGCTTGATGCCGAGCTTGGCCATGAGAGTCTTCCAGAAGTAGCTCATGAATTTTACATCGCGGTCGGAGACGATTGTTCTAGGCACACCGTGTAGCCGAATTATTTCCCTGAAAAACAAATTGGCTACATGTGAAGCATCATCGGTCTTATGGCACGGAATGAAATGTGCCATTTTAGAAAAGCGATCCACTACTACAAATATGGAATCATGTCCATGTTTAGATCTAGGCAAGCCTAATACAAAGTCCATGCTAATGTCCGACCAAGGTGCATGAGGAATAGGTAATGGCATATAAAGACCAAAGGGGTTGGACTTAGACTTAGCTTGGATACATGTAGTGCATCGTTGGACGTGGCGCTCCACGTCGCGCTTCATTTGGATCAAACCTTTGGAGACGAGTTGGTTGATTTGACGTTCGATCTCCTTCGTCTCTTCCGGGTTCGTGCGATACGCGGCGCGGTTTGGGAGTGGAGCGCCGGGTATGAGGTCGATGCGGTGCTCGATTCCACAAAGAGGAGGAAGGCCATGAGGAAGCTCGTCTGGAAATACATCTTGGAATTCCTGCAAAATAGCCATCAAAGAAGGAGGAACATTTGTCAAGTCGTTAGTTCCTTGCGCTAGTCCCTTGCAAACAAGGACATAGTGCAAGATGGATGGGTTGTTCCGCACTTCTCTCATCTCACTTTTGGTGGCAAGAAGAACACTCTTAGTTTTTCCACTCGAGTTTGGCTTGTAGCTCTCACTCACTATGGTGTGGTTCTCTCGCTCACCACTCTTCTCACAAGGTGTTTTTGTGTATTGCGCCCTCGCTAAAGCCTTTGCATTGTCCGCAATTATTTGGCTAGGAGTCATTGGTTGCAACACACAAGTTTTATCAAGCCATTTGAAGGTGTAAGTGTTTGAGTGACCATTATGCAAAGCACACTTGTCATATTGCCACGGCCTTCCGAGCAACATGTGGCAAACCGTCATTGGGACCACGTCACATTCTACCGTGTCCTTATAGTGGCCAATTGAGAACGTCACCGAGACGGTGTGCTTGATCTTGACGGATCCTTGGTCACTTAGCCATTGGATATGGTAGGGGTGTCTATGCGGATGAAGGGTGAGGTTGAGTTTCTCACACAATTCCGTGCTTGCAAGGTTGTGGCAACTACCTCCATCGATGACAACTTTGATGGACTTCCCATTGATGCCGGCACGAGTTTGGAAGATGTTCGAGCGTTGGTCTTCATTTTCATTGGCTTGGGTAGTCAAGACCCTTGTGACCACAAGCGATGGACTTGCGTCATGCTCACACACGAGAAGTTCTTGGTCCTCTTCCAAATGTTGCCTTGCCATAGCTTCCTTCACTCTTGCATCAAACTCTTCCTCACTCAAGTATTCTTCATCGCCGTTGTCATGGATGAACAAAACTTTCTTGTTTCCACATGCATTCGACTTGTGCCCTTTGCCTCCACACTTATAGCATTCACCATTGAATGGTAGATCATCCCTTGTGTGTTTGCCACTTGGGGGCTGTTTTCCTTGAGGGAGAGTGGGCTTAAAGGGAAGCTTGGTGGTACTTGAGGAGCTTCCACTTGGTGTTGTTGGGGTAGTGGTTGATTCTTGCTTGTAGGTGAAGTACGTTTTTGGCTTGTTGTACTTGATGTCCTCTTGCACTTGACGCTCGGCCTTGGATGCGATGTGCACAAGCTCAACCATGTTGTTGTACCTTTGGAACTCGGTGATGCGCTTGATGGAATGGTTCAAGCCATTGAGGAAGCGTGCCATTGTTTGTTCATCTCTCTCTTTAATGTTGGCACGGATCATGTTGAGCTCCATTTGCTTGAAGTACTCTTCCACGGTCTTTGTCCCTTGACTAAGCGTTTGAAGCTTGTTGAAAAGGTCACGCGTGTAGTGTGAAGGAACAAAGCGGGATCTCATATGAGCCTTCGTATCTTGCCAAGTTGTGATTGGAGGCTATTCTTTTGCTTCGCGAGCGAGTTGGACTTGTTCCCACCAAAGGTTGGCATACTCATCAAACTCGAGGGATGCCATGGCCATCATCTTCTCATTGCTATAGTTGTGCATGCGGAAGATCTTGTCGACCTTGATTTCCCAAGAGAGATATTCTTCGGGCTCATTGGAACCGGTGAACTTGGGCATGGTGAATTTGAGCTTGCCAAAAGTTTCTTCTCCATTGCGGTTCCGGTTGCGTCGGTTGCCATGGTTGTGGCGGTCATCATCATCATCCGAGCTCTCATGTCTTGCTTGGTGATTGTTGCGTTGCTCTTGCGGTTGTTGAGGTGCCGCGTTTGGTGGTGGAACGTGTTGTTGACGACGAGCTTGGGGAGCTTGCTCGTTTTGTTGACGCGGTTGAGGACGAGGAGGAGGTTGATGGTCCTCACGACGAGCTTGGGGAGCTTGCTCTTGTTCTTGTCGTGGTTGATGCCGAAGCGCATTAGCTTGCGCCATGTGGCAAGGAGGACGTCGAACCGCGTGCGCCATGGGCTGTTCTTCTTCTTCTTGGTGTAGGGGAGGCTCGTCATGACCATCCTGTTGCCGACGTGGACGATCATGTCGATGATGACGCCTTGGAGGATCTTCGAGTGCTTCCCGTCGACGGTGATCTTGTTCGTCCTCTTCGGAAGCTTCACTTGTTGTTGAAGGAACATGTCGACGTCGATGGCCTTGGTGGTCCATGCGAGGTTGCTCTTGTTGAATCACAAGTGCCCTTGGTTGTGGCCGGTTCGCTTCGCGCCTTGGAGGTCTTCCGGAGAGGTCACCATCATAGCTTGACGTTGCGGCGTGACGCGAAGATGGTACCGCTTGCGAAGAGCTCATGGATTGAAGAACGGGTCCATCCCGATGCCTTGAAGCGTGACGGCGAGGTGCACTTGATTCACTTGAGGAGTGCCGAGATGAGCTTGATTCGCGCGAGCGTGGCCTTGCGAGTCCATCGATGATGCGTTGAAGCTTCTCATCCGTTGAGGCGAGTGCACGACCAAGAGCTTCATTTTGATGACCGAGGTTGTGTTGCATGGCATGCATTTGGCCACGGACTTCTTCGAAGCGGTTATCGATGTTCTTGAATTCCACACGGGCCTCACTAAATTGTTCATCTTGGCGCCGCTCGAGAGCTTCACAACGATAGTTGAATTCGCCTCGGACCTTCCAATGGTCCCATCTTGTCATGAATTGTGTGTCATCCGCCGGAGGTGGTGGTTGGGATGGCTCTCCATGCCTGTCCATGATGCAAAGCCACAAGGGTTGTATATGGAGAGAAAAGGGTGCGTAGAGTTAGCCTTTTACCTCACCTTGGAGATTATATCAAACCAATTGCCACACAAATGAGTGAAAAGCGTGCAAAGTGAAATGGCAAGAAACTCACACACAAATATGTTACAACTCTCAAAAGGCTTTTGGTGGAAGGTTAGGATTGTGGAAAACCAAACAAAACGATCCAAGCAAAAGGTTATTGTCTAACGTGGTAAAGAACCAAAGATCAAAAGCAAAAGGATACGATCGACGAAAAACACGGAAAACACACACGTGGAGAAAAAACGGGGTTAGCACGACTATGAAAATGAGCACAAAAGGTCCTAACGAAGACTACGCTCGGATGTCGTGCCAACTCAAGGAGAGACCACAACTCGTTTGCCAAAAGAGGATAAGCAATAGATTTGTGCACTTGCCTCGGTGCGCTCTTTCTTCTCTCTTTCTTGGCTTACAAGCTTGGTATTCTCTTTGGTTGGGGAGACTATGTATCTTTTTCTCTTTTTCTTTTGTTCTTTTTTTTTTGATTCTTTCGCCTTTTTCTCCCTTGCTATGCTACTATGTTAGCTTTTGTATTTGGCCTCACACTCTCACTTTCCGAAGGCAAGTGCACAATGCTTAGACAAACACAAAATGAGTTGCTCTCAAAGGATAGATACACACAAAGGAAGATATGGGGCTGTCAAAGTGGCGCAAGTTATACCTTTGGTATTGTTGAGGACTTGCAACCGTTGGTGGTGGATGATGTTCAAGTGTCGCGGTGTCGATGAGCGCGGAAGACTTGGATGCGGAAGCTTGTGTTAAGATGGCGACAAACACGCGAAACACGAACAAGATAAAGGGAAAAAGTCAGCAAGCGAAAATGAGGTGTCAAGCAGAAGGAAAAACCTTCTGTTACTGGCGGTAGTACCGCTTGGGACAGGCGGTAGTACCGGACGGCGGTAGTACCGCTTGTTACGGGCGGTAGTACCGGACGGCGGTAGTACCGCTTGTCACGGGCGGTAGTACCGCTGGTCACAGAACACGAACAAAAACGAGATCCACTTGACACAAACCTCAAATCCATGGGGAAACTGACCGAAAGGCTGGCTAGGGACAACAGGGGCTATAGATCGACTCCCAAAGCAACAGATCTATGGACCAAAACCACGAAAAACGCACCAAATCCAGAGATCGATCCGAAGGCAAATTGGGGCTCTTTTTGGTGGGATTTTCGATTTTAAGGTGGATAAAAGAAAAATTGGGGGGAAATTCGTGATCAACCGTGCTCTTGATACCAATATGTTAGGGGGTAACCCTGGGGTTGGCCCGATCTTTCACGAATTCCACGAGAAACGAGGGGGAAGAGGTGGTCGGGGGATGAAATCGAGGAAAACGATGAAAACCACGAACACACACTCCAAAACACGATACACGCCTACTCCTCACGCCGGTGGCAACCGGTCCAACATAATCCCTAGGATCAGTGTTGGGCGAAGCTCGCTCTCCACGCCAACAACGGGGGATGAGGTGCTTGGTGAGATCTTGACGACTTGGGGGCGAGAAACCGAGAACCCAAGGCCTTGTACAACTTGAACGCACTAGGCAAGATCCAAGAGGGGGGTGGATAATCCGGTGCTCCTTGGTAGGAGCATGAGACCAATAGATATAAGTTCCTCAAAGGGTTTCCTTAATATCTATTATTATCCAAGTCTAGGGTTTACAATAGAGGGTGGGGGCTATATATAGACCAACCACATAAACAGGGGTATTTTGGGAACAAATAGCGAAATATAGAGAGGGTTACAAGGCGCTGGGCCGAAATAACACGTTTAGGCTTTTCCAGGTCCGGTAGTACCGGTCCAGCCCGACCGGTAGTACCGGTCATGCGGTAGTACCGCTTCCTGGCCGGTAGTACCGCTTGTCGTCCTGGGACTTGCGCTGGGGCCTTCTGTTGGTGGCGGTAGCAGGGGGCGGTAGTACCGCAGCCCGGTAGTACCGGATCCGGGGCCGGTAGTACCGCCAGTGACAGAGAGTACTTGGGCAGCTCTGGAACCTTCTGTTGTTGGCAGTAGCATTTGGCGGTAGTACCGCCAAGCGGTAGTACCGGTCGCCAGGTCCGGTAGTACCGCTGGCGACAGAGAGCATTTGGTCTCTTCTGCTGGTGCTCCTCCGTCCTGTGGGTTCTTCTCTTCGTACCTGATGATGCACAAGGTATGGGTATGAAGTAGCAGGCCATCCAAAGGTGTATCGAAGTCACACAAGGAGAGGAGCGAGTTCACCTTAGCTTGAAGGAGTTTGGCTCGGGCGCGAGTCATGGGTCCACTTGGGGAGCTTGTGGGAGTAGATGTAGTAGCGGTCGTAGGACGGGCTGCATCAAGGAGCGCCGGCGGTGAACTGCTAGGCTCGTTACGATGGCAGGACTGCTGTGGATCTAGGGTTTCCAACTCATGGAAAAACCTAACCGATCAACGATTAACCCTTCTAGGTTACTATGCTCCACTATATATAGGGAGTGAACGTGGGCTGCACTCTCGTGTCCCATTCACTAAAGCCCATATATTATTAGTCCCTGTGAGTCCGACTCACTAACTCAGCCCAAATCCGTCTCGGGTCCAACCCAAGCAGATTTCCGGTTCAGATCCAATCCGAACTTGCTCCGCTCTTAAGTTTGTGACCCCGCATGCTCATGGCTACTTGGACACGATTAGAGTCCAACTCTCAATGGATCAGTCGGTAGCGGCTCCTAGCAGAATGTGCCGACTCCCAAGTACCAAAGAGTCATGACGACTTGCCTTTCCAATGTGACTTACGTCCGAGTCCCTTTTGCCTCATGATATACCTTGTCAGACTATAGGCGAATAATTGTCATCCCTTAAATAGTCCCACTCTCTTCTCGATCCGAGATAAGTGATTCACCCGACTAACTCTTAGTCGATCGCCTCGGTTAACACTTAACCGAGTCATGCATGGCCATGATTTGCGAATCATATCATCCGAGAGGGCCCAGAGAATATCTCTCCGAGTGGAGGGGCAAAATCCCATCTTGGTTATTCACATCACGTAGATTGATTCTCAGTCGACCCAATTACGGATCAGCGTTTGATAGAACCTAAGTCGGTGATCCTCAACTCGGACTATGCAATAACCTCAGGTCTAAGGATTACATTGATTGAGATATACAAATGACAACTTGTTTGTTGTACCTCAATATGGGTTAATCCGACTCGCTAAACTCTTTAGCCGAATCTGTGTAAGTCGGAATAGCATCACCATGCCCATGACAAGTGGAACCGAGTCATCAAGCTGACTTTCACATTGGTCTAAGTTGTGTGTCCAGCACAACCTCGATGACCAAGGATATTTAGTACAAACAACATGAATGTATAGTTCCACAACCGAATCACATATTCAATGATACACTTTAGATGTTTATACAAGGACAACTTAATATCTTTATGAATACAATGGGAAATATCATCATACATGATTGCCTCTAGGGAATATTCCCAACAACAGTATGCAACACCCGCTGGTGCACCGTCCATCTGCGTCGAGAACGGAGAAGATTGGGTGGAATCGCAAGGATCTAACGCATGGATTCCATCTGGGTAAGCATCATTTACATATTGTGGGTTGATATTTGCATTATTTGAGCGCGATTCGCGGGTGCTCAACTAACTGCCTTGCTTTTCGAATAGGATTGATCCAGTGCTGGCATTTTGGCTGGCGATTATACTAGATACTAGCGTAATTCGTGGTTGTGAACAATATCTCTCTGGATTTAACTTCACAGCGGTGGTTGCAACCTCCATAAATCTCAGAGATTTGATAGATAAAATCTATGGTAAATTCCCCGAGAGCAGTGGCGATTCAGTTGATTTTCAATATTTCAACATTAGCGAGCAAAGATTGCTCCCACTAACTAGCGAAGATGATCTGGTAATGCTTTTCGCTTTGAATGCTGCCGAATGTTTTGGTCAAATTCGTCTCCATGTGCAACCTAAATTTGATCACACGGGAAAGAGTGTTAAATAACCATCTGGTGGTCACGCACCATCTGGTGGTCGGGCATCATGTGTCTCTGCTGTCTCTGCTAATAGTGTGCACCCCGACGATCCTTGTAGGTCCACAACAGTACCATCTGTTCGCACCGCGAGTGTAAGCCAAACCACTCATGTGGACGATGTGGAGGACGAGGTAGAGCCTGACGAGGGAGAACCTCTGCTAGATGATGAGGATGAGTTGATGTTTCCTAAATTTGTAGATAGATTCAGTAAACAGGCACTAGAGGATCAATACACAGATGAAATTTCCCAGGGTTCTACATTTGATGACACTGATGACGAAGAGAATGAGGAGAACAATGCCAGCCTCGTTTTAGTCGAGTACGATGGTGAGGACTTGCCAGTAATTGAGTGGGACATGGACGATCCTAAGATTTCAGAAGGCCCATATTTGTAACGACGCGGGACTGTCGTAATGCCCTTACTACATATTGCATTTGCACCAATAATGATTATAGATGTTATTAAGAGTGAGCCAGCAAGGTTCATAGTGAAGTGCCCATACAAGAGGTGTAGGTGGAGGATGCATGCATCCACTATGCTCAGGAAGCAGTTTGGTTCAAGTATTACAACCAGTTGTGTATTTTAGATTATTATGTAGAGTTTGTTAGCTGTACATGACATTTTCATTACGTTTTAGATAAAAATTAACCGGTTCGAACATTCTTGTCCACCTCAAGGAGGATAGCCAAAGGAGAAAATAAAACTAGCAAAGACTAGGTGGTTGGTGACATGGATATACCCTATGGGTGCCTCATATTGGTATACCCGGTCCAACCCAAGGAAGGCCCACTTGAAGACTGGCAGCCCAAGGAAACCCCGGGTGGCCCAAAGCGCAACAGAAGTTCGAGTCCTTGGAGAACATGATCAAGATATAGATAGAATATTCAAGGGTGAAACCCTAACTTGTAACCGACTCGACCTACCCCAGGACCTAGCCTATCTATATAAGGGGCTAGGAGGGCACGGCGAGGAGGATCTCTCCAACTTATACACACACCTCAGGCCAGATCACATCTGCGCACCTCTGTAACTTTTTGGTTCTGCCATAATCAAGAACAGACAAGCAGGAGTAGGGTTTTCCCTCCGGGGGCCTGAACCTGGTAAACCTCGTGTCCCCTTGTTAACCGTATCACGATCTCCAGCATCCCCATCTTCTACAAAACCCAAGTCCATAACAATGGGCATTGACGAGTCGAACCCTCGTCAATTGGCGCCGTCTGTGGGAACTAGGGACGCTGATCGTGCAATCATGAAGGTTCCATCCAGAGCGATATATGATTCCTCGGCGATGGAGAACCACCTCCTCTTCGGTGCTTTCGACTTCACCGCCCACTCGCCGGCCACCCGTAAAGATTTCGAGTCTGTAGGCGATGGATTTGAGATGCTGTTCGGAAGCTTCTACTTCTAGGCGGGCAAGACCGGCACCCTTCGCCTACCAGAGCGGGTGGCACTTCCATCAATCAGGCCCGCCTCATGGGTCCCACCAATCGGTGCTCCACACACGTCGTCTCTGATGGACGACTCGGATGGCAGCAATAGCTCAACTTTGATCTCTATGACCCTCCCACGGAGTAAGTAACCTATGGTTCTGGATCTGAGAGCTACGGGAGCAACAATCCCTCCCCGCGCTACATGTGCGCGGCCATCCACAATGGGGAAGTCAACAACAGAACCGAACCACCACTGAATCCCCCTCCCAACCCTCAGGCCGAAAAACGGAGGAAACGGGGCACCCCCGCCAAATCCCAACGGGAGTAGGCCACCTCAAGGCACTGAGGGAATAAACCGTGTCCGCAACGAGATCCACCTCTCCAATGAGGATTGGGAGAAGGTGTGTGACACCGTGCGAGGCACTCACTGTCGTGGTATCGCCGACGAGTACGCCATGGAGGGGTCCTCACAATGCGTGTTTAGAGACGTGGGGTAAGGCGGACGGTTGACGGGTACGAGGTAACACAGCTTACCTAGGTTCAGATCCCACAACGGTGGCGGAATCCTACTCCTGCTATAAATCACTATAAGGGCAATACGCCGAGTTACAGAGATAGGTTCCCTGTGCGAGGTTGTGTGTGTCGATCTATGATCGTATGAGATTGTCTGAAGTTGTCTGCCCTAAAGGCTCCCATAGGCCCGACTTATATAGTCGCCAGGTCCTAGGGTTATATGGAAAAGTCCTAGCCGGACAGGTTACAGAGTCCTACACCGTCTATCACTAGTCTTGTGTATCTTGTACTCCAAGGCTCCGGGTACGCTGGTAACTCCACCGTAGCCTTCCTTTATCCGGCATGGGCCTCCCTTCTGGATCCACCTAACTAGGCCGCCCAGCAGGCCATAGGCCATGCGACCGACTATGGGCCACCCGGGTTAGCCGGATAAGAGACATGCTATAAGGATACCCATATAGCATATCCCCAACAGTAGCCCCCGGAGAACTCCGAGATCTTGCGCCGTCTTGCCTCTTCATGTGGAATGCTCCGTCTAGATGGATGTCGGTAGATCGTCAAGCAACATCTTGTAGTCCTCCCAAAGAACCCTGCAAGGTTTTCTCCGTCTTCGATTTGTAAGTCAAAGAAATGCTGAATCTTCCATCGTACTCTTCCGTAGTCGGATTAAATCCGTCCATGCCGGAATCTTCGATGTGACGGCTCATCTACCCGTGTCAGCTAGGACGACATAGGCTTAGGTCAGTGACGCCTCGTAACTCACACATGCAGAGAACGCAATCATATCCGATTTTCCCGCGCGAGCGATACGAACTGTTGGCGGTGGAGGTTGGAGACGTGGCAAAATTTCCGCGCATGTTCGCGAACACGTCGTCTACACGGCAACCGTCTCCACTGGATGGAACTCCAGCTGCCGGACACTCTGGACATGTCCTAGTCCTGGACAATGCACTTTGACGGCTCTAAGCGTGAGGCTGGAGTAGGAGCCAACGTAATACTGACGTCCCCTCAAGGGGACAAGATGAGATACGTCCTTCGTATGAAGTTCCGCGCATCCAATAATGAGGCCGAATACGAGGCCTCATACATGGCATGAGGATGGACAAGGTGTGCGGTGCCACACGCCTCGTCATCTATGGTGAGTTCAACAACTTTATCCAACAAACGATGAACGACTGCAACGCCCACAACACCAACATGATTGCATATCGTCTGCTCTACAACTCACTCGAAGGGGACTTCGACGGCTGTGAAGTTCGGCATGTTGGTAGGGAAAACAATGAATTGGCCGACACACTCACCAACATCGGCTCCACTTGCACCCGAGTGCCACCTGGTGTGTTCCTCAAACAAATCTGTGTGCCTTCCATCAAGCGTAAATTCCCGAAAGATACAGCCGATTCTACGGAACACTCGGGGGTTGCGCCACCCGAGAAGGCCAAGGAGCCCGAAAAGCTCGACATGGAGGTTGAACTGTTGAGCCTCATGCAGGTCACGGCGGTCGAGCAGACGTGGACCCAACCATACCTCCGCTACCTGAGAAGCAAGCAGCTGCTTGAGGACCCGACGAACGCCTGACGTATATCTCTCCGATCAAAGGCCTTCACCATCATAAACGACGAGCTGTACAAATGCAACATCTCGGGTGTGCTCCAGCGGTACGTCACCAACAAAGATGGAAAGAGCATCCTCCTAGACATCCATGAGGGTATCTGCAGCCACCACGCAGGCAACCACGCCCTCGTCGCCAAAGCTCTTCGATCTGGATTTTACTATCCTACGATGATGCGTGATGCCAAGGACATTGTGTAGAGATGCAACGCCTGTCAAAGGTACGCCAACAAGCCACACGTGCCAGGATCAGAGCTACGACCCATTCCAGTGGCCTGGCCCTTCGCCCAGTGGGGACTCGACATGATCGACTAACTGCCAAAGTCCTCGCCAGGGGGACATGTCTTCCTCCTGGTGGCAGTCAACAAATTCTTGAAGTGGATCGAAGCCATGCTCGTCACCAACCAGTCTGGCGCCATTGTCGTCAAGTTGTTCGAGTCCATTGTCTACAGGTTCGGAGTGCCTCACAACATCATCACCGACAATAGATCAAACTTCACGTCGAAGGAGTTCTGAGGATTCTGCTAAGACCTCGAGATCAACCTCACCTATGCCTCTATGTCGCACCCGTAGACCAACGGCCAGGTCGAAAAGGCCAACGGTCTCATCGGAAACGACATCCAGAATCGGCTGCTACGCCAACTTGAAAGGCTTGCGGGAGACTGGGCAGACGAGCTACCCTCCGTCCTATGGAGCTTACGCACAACGCCAAACAGCTCAACGGGCTACACGCCATTCTTCATGGTACACGGAGCCGAGGCCATGTTGCCTGCCGAGGTACGCTACAAGGCCCCACGGGTTGTCGAATACAGTGAAGCCGAATCATCGACCGCACTCAAAGACGTCGTCGATACGCTGGACGAAGCACGCGACATCGCCGCAGCCCACTCAACAGTGTATTAGCAGAGTCTCCGCAACTACCACAACCATCTACTACGTCCAAGGTCCTCCGTCGACTGCGTCCAAGGTCCTTCGTCGAAGGAGACCTCATTCTGTGACTCAAGCAGGAGGGGCACCTGAAGCTCGTGCCACCCTGGGAAGGACCCTACATCGTCACTGAAGTAATCCCAGGTGGCGCCTACCGCCTAAAGGAGGTCGAGTCAGGAGTCGAATACTCTAACCCCTGGAACGTCGCAAAACTGCGACACTTCTACTCCTAGTTGTCTTTTACTTTCAATAAGGCTATTTAGCCAAACACTGTACCTCCTACATTACGATGAATAAAATCTAAGTTCCTTGGCCCAAAAATTTTCTCTCTTACATTTTTTATCGCTAAAATATGCTCGGGGGCTACGCCTCACCATACGACTTCGTCGATTGACAACAACGCATGTAAACTGAGTAGCTGACCACGTCAGGCTAATGAAAAGGACATGCATAGTTTATAACCAAACAATGCACTACGTGACAATACATACAACTGTACAAGGGCATTATAAGCCCACTTGAAAATATACAGACTTTACATTGTTTCGTTTTTACAGGATTCAACCATGCTGGAGCAGGACGTTCTTCCCCTCCTTGAACACATCTACAATTTCTTCAGTGTATTATGTCACCGTTTCGTAGTGAGCACACATATTCCACGCCATACCACCCGGAGGAGGAGGTGGCCCAGCTGCTATCTCCGCAAGGTTGACATCGCGGCGAGGCAGCCGAACAAGTGATAAAGCTTCCTTCACACCCGCTACCAGCTGATGGCGCACCAGCTCCTTCATGTGGCTTGTATCGCGAAATTTTCCAAGAAAGCCTAAGAAGCTGGAGGGTGCAGAGTCTAGGGGGAACATCATGGACCAGATCACTACGAGTGATGACCTTGCCCTCTTCAGCACCCGAAGTACCTGATGGACGCGATCTTGCACCATCGCAAGGACAATCGCTCGGTTGCGGTCCATCCAAAAGAAGCCATCGGCCTCTAACTCTTGTTGTGTCAAGCAATTCATTTGGATTGAACACGCTCTTTCTCTTCCTTCACAAGAAGATTTACATCTGCACAACACAGAAGGTGAGGTGACATAAAACCCCTAACACAGTTGAAGGGACAAAGGCTCACGGTGACTTACATTGGAGTTGCTCGCCAACCTGTCGAAATTCATCAAGAAGAAACTCTTCCCTAGCAGTGGCCCGTTTGGACTTAGACTTCCAAACATCCGCATGACTGCGGATGCTAAGAACGTCCTTATCCAGGCTTCAGAAGCGATCACGTATAAAATGCAACTGCGATGCCTCCCTTAGCAATGGACAAGAGCCAAACACAGGAGACGACGAAACCGCTGGATCTGCACTCGAAGGACCCTAAGGGTGCACAAGCAAACATCAAGATTACAACACTCGACAATAGTCAAAAGATGCATTCATGTTTACATGAATAAAGCCACCACGTGGCAGAGTGACACTTGTTCAGCCCAAAAGCATTACATGCGCATAAGAGAAAGAAACTAAACTAGGGAAGCTACAAGGCAGAAAGACCTAGGCGGCAGCAACGGGGCAGCTTCGGATCTAGACTGTTTAGCCTTGGCCACTCGCTGCTACTCCAACGGGTAAGTGGCTAGGAGATCTATCAGCTTAGGACCCAAATGATCCTAGTGGGAGGCAAAGGAAGCAAACGCTACCTCACAGCCATCCGCCACCGTCGGCATCCTGGATGTGACCTGCTGAAGATCCAGCTGAGCGCCGGACACCATCGCCATCGCCAGTCCCATCGCAATACCAACCCCTTTCTGCGTCCGCTTATACTTTGCCAGAGCATCATCCGTCAGAGCGTCTGCAAGGGAGTCAACATCTTCAAGGGAAACGCCCTTCAGGTGGATATCCTTGTAGAAGTGGGCGAGGACCTTCTTGGCCTTGTCGAGCAATTCCACGGAAGAGGTGCAACGATCTTCGATCGCCGCAACAACGTCCACCAGGGGATCCCCATACTCTAGGGCACTACGATCAAATGCACCACCAGAAGCATCTGCCAGGAAAGGCACAACCTTCGGATGAGACAAAGGGAATTGCACTCGAAGAATATTCAAATCTAAAGAGGAACATGGTGACTTACGTGATATCGCTTTGGCAGCAGCCATAAGATTTTTAGCCATGGCTTTCTCCCGCGACGCTGTGGCTATGGCGAGCTACTGCTCACGATTCTGAGCCTCCTTCTGCTGGCGCTGGAGGGCCTCTCCAACATCCTTTGCTTTGGTCTACGCCTGGCCAAGACTCTTTTGGAGTTCATTCAACTGGCGGAGAGCTTCATTATTTTTATCTGAAATATTCGAAAAAGAGAAGTCAGAACACATGCATATACCTCTAAATCAAGAAGAAACTTATGAACCTTGGAGCTGCTTAAGGTCACCTTCCAGAGCAAGATGCTGCAGGACCAGGTGATTGGCATCACGAACAAAGGGCTGCAAGGGAAGCAACACACATGATGAATAAAAGGCTCGGGAGCTCGCCCATGCAACAGACAAAAGTACTTACATGGTCAGTTGAAGACTCCGAAGGTTTTTCTTGTGTCTTACGAGCAACGATCGCACAAGCCCCTTGCCGCAGGGAGCTCGAATTATCATCGTTGGAGTTGGCCACCATCTTAGGGAATGATGAAGCATGCTTCGACTCCCGAACATCTCTTCGGGCTCCTCCTCGAGGGACTCTTCTGAAGGATTCCTGCTAGCATATACAAGGAACCAAATCAACAACAATCTAATACTTAGCGCATCAACAACACAACAAGATATGATCAGAATAACTTACGATGGGATGCCCGATAAGTTGAAGACAGGAGCCTTTTTATTCTCCTTCTTATTCTTCTTCTTGGCCGGCGGCTGAGGAGCCACGGTTCGAATAGGCACAACAGGGATGGGTAACTCTACACCCTCATACCCACCATGATGCTCCAGGGATGCAGGACCCATCGGTGTTGGCGGTGTTGCCCCATCGGAACTTTCGCTCCGGGACCTCTTTCGAGTTTTACCTTCGCTAGGCTCAGGGGCTTCCATGGAAGCTGACTGCGCAGGGGGAGCTCGGATTCATACTCTGCGTCCCCACCGTCTGGCACATTCTCGAACTGTTCAGGCAGAGGCGGCATCGAGCCTGCTACCTTGAAGTTTTGCGAGTCAGCAAACACAAGCAAAGTTTCAGTCAAAGAAAAAATAGCAAGCAATGAGCACACAAAAAAATCATTAAATGCAATTACAGGTTTCACCTGAGGGACCTCCTTATTCGCGCTGGAGGGGGAAGTTAGAGACTTCCGTGGAAAATCCTCGTTGGCCTTGTTCTTCAATAGGGGTCAAAGTGCCCTGTCAAGGTCAGCCGAAGACATCTCCTTCGACATAACTCTTTTCGGGTCGTTGGCGCCAGAATACAAAAACACCGGATCGCCCTCGCTTGGAGCGGCTGCACATGACGCTTGAGGAAGGTGCGAATAATATCGACACCGTTGAAATCCTTGCCCGGAATGAGCTGGAGTTCCTCCACTCGTTTATATAGCTTCTCCACCTCTTCGGATTCACCCTCCAAAATATCATTTGACCATGAACGCTTTCGGGTGATCTTCTGTGTAGAGTCGAATGGGGCGAGCCTGTACAGCTGTCTGTCCAGCTTGACGTCACGGATGTAGAACCATTTGTGCCTCTACTGCTGGACGGCCTCACATATATAGAAGGAGAAGAACTGGACAGATGGGCGGATGTAAATCCCACACCCACCTAGTGGATAAACACCACCGGTGCCAGATTGCCTCTTCACAGAGTAGAGTCTCCGGAAGAGGCCAAAGTGAGGCTCGATACTGAGCCACCACTCGCAAAGAGTGATGAAGCAGGCGATGTGGAGAAGAGATTTGGTCGACAGATGATGAAGCTGAAGCCCATAAAGAAAAAGAAGCCCACGAAGAAATTCGTGGGCAGGCAACAAAAGACCACGAACAACGAAAGCAAAGAACATAACCCAAAATCCTTCGGGTGGGCGCGGGATTACCTCCTGATCAGGAAGAATGGAGTCACCCTTCTTCTTGGAGACCCGGCCGGACTCACGAATCTTGCGCAAATCCACCTCCCTCATCTCAGTGCGCCGCCATCCGCCGTTGGTGGTGTGGCTTGGAGCGGCGATCTTCTTGGAGGCGCTGGTGGCGCTTGAGCCTGATGTAGCAGAGGAGCTTTTCCTCGGTTTCCCCATCTTGTTGGTGCGGCGAGTGGAGAAAGGACGACGGAAAAACGCGGAGGATGTCCAGTGCGCAAGATCTGGAAGTGGTAGCAATTGAAAGATGAATGCAAATGGCGAAAGGGTAAAAACACTATGTTTTCCCCAGAGTATAAAAGGAGCGAGGAAGACAACGAGGAGCCATCGATAGATAAGCCCTAGAGCGTGCCCTTCATACAACCGTACACGTGTCAGCACATGACCAAACCGTCGCGAACACGCTTCCCACTATGCACGGGAATTGAGGAGACACCATAATTTTTGCCCACGTTGCGCGTGACTAGTCAAATTGAAGTCAGAAAGTGGGACCCACGATCGTCCCGTCACATTGTCTCTGCCGCCACAGACATTTGAGCTCACCAGGCGTCAGCAATGATGTCATCAAAGAAAAGTGAGCAACGACTCGAAACTTTCAACTGAACAAAACTACTTACTTGAGTCTACGACTCAATCAACTACTGGGGGGTGCTCCTATCAGGAGCGCTGACCGCGCACCTGAAAAACTACAATGGTAAAAATGTATTTAAGAAATCTTTGAGTCCTACGTCGAGTCTGCAACTCCACTATGGACTCGGGGGCTACTCCCATAGGGAGCACTGGTCGCGCATTCGAAAACATATTGATGTCTGAAAGGGCATTTATGACTTTCATATTATTTTGATGTTTGTTGACAACACTTGGATAGGTTTAGTATGTTTCTAAATGTTTCAGGATTTATCATCTACATTTGTGTACTTTGCACCCAAGGAAAAAGAGCCTCACAAGATCAAAAATGTGCACTGTCAATGTCTAGCTGGACTGTCCGACTGATATGGGACAGACTGTTCGGCCACACTAGAGTGTCCGGCCAGATTCTGATGGAGTGTCCGGCCCTGGCGAGTCGCCAGTTTTTCCTCGCAAGGTGTGGACAGTCTGTATGCCACTTCGGACACTACCCGAACACCTTCCTAACACTTGCCGGAAACTCTGCTGGGCTGGAGTGTCCAGCTGGTTCATGCCAGAGTGTCCGGCTAGGCCGGACTGTCTGATCCATATGTGCCGGACTGTCCGGTGTAAGTGAGTCCCAACGGCTCTAATTTTAGGGGCCCTATAAAAGGACCCCTTCTTCTACCTTGGGAGCTGCTCGACTAGGTCAAGAACAACATCACATTTTGAGCCACCAAATCCACAAGATCTCTTCACTCAACCATCCAAAGTCATTGATCTTTGGAGAAACCGAAGGAGGAGGCCTTGATCTATAGCTTCACCAAGAGATATATTCATTTCCCCCTCATTCACTTGAGGGCCCCTTGCTGTAGTGTTTATTTGGAAACCCTAGCTTTTGATTTGGTTCTTACAAGCTTGTCTTTGATGTTTGACAGCTTGCCTGTATTCAGGAGCCTCTAATTAGGTTGTGTATGTGTTCCTCGAACTTGTTGTAAAGGTGCCAGCTTCCACCTCGAAGGTTGCCGTTATAGTGGAAGAGGTGAATCGAACCCTTGGGGTGAGGTTCATCGGAGAACAAGGGAGACCTCTCGTAGCATTGGTGGTTTGAAACCACCCCCTCTCCAAACATATACGTACTTCCCCTCAAAAGGAAGGAACTACGGGAAACAAACCCTTGTGTCTCTGCGTGCTCCACTTTGGTTACTTCTATACTTTACCGCAGTTTACTTTACTTGTTCTTTCTTAGTGTATGTGCTGGTTTGACATATAGGTAAATTCACCTTAGTTGCATAATCTAGAGAATTTACCTTTCTTGTCAAACCCTAATTTGAAAAAGGGTAAATTTGAAGTAGCATCTATTCACCCCCCTCTAGGTGCCCATACGATCTGTTCAATTGGTATCAGAGCCTCGGCTCTTTATTCGGGCTTTACCGCCTAAGAGTATATGGGTAGCCGTTTAGGAGAAGATGATAGTGATCCTAGTCACATGGTGACCATGGAGGATCTCAATAACTTGGAAACAAGATTGAGCTCCACCCTAGGCAACGATATTAAACAATTGCAAAAGTTACTTGAGAAACTTGTTAAAGATAAACCTGCCTCGTCATCACCTTCTCCTCAAGAGGAACCTCTATCATTACCCAAGGTGAATGCCCCGGCATCACCCGGGGTTGTGGAGGTGGGGGATAATCCAAACAACACTAATTCTTCCACAAAAATGGATGGTGGGAAGGGAGAGCACCATGAGTCTCAAGGATGGTACTCTCCCAACCCCCCAATTCCTCACCCTCATATAAACATTAGAGGAGACCCACCAAAGCTTGCTGCATCTACTTTTGCTCAATGGCAATCACTAATGAAATCTCATGTGCGCGGCTCTTGTATTGAGTTATGGAATATCATTAAAGAAGGACTCCGTATTGTGGATCCAACCAACTTGACAAGAAGATAAGTTGTGAATAGTCAACTCAATGCCACCGCTTTGCACATGATTCAACAAGGATTGGGTACAAAATATTACCCTCACATTGAACACCTCAACACTGCCATGGAATCTTGGGATGCTCTCATGGAATTATATGTTGGAAATGAGAGCATGAGAAGGAACTGGTATGATGCACTAAGCAATGAAGCTGAAGGCTTCTATATGAAGGATGGTGAAGATCATGAAGACATGTATCGTAGGCTCAAGTCCACCGCCACCGCCTTTAGGAATGTGGGTGCCTCACATGTGGATGATGCTTGGATAAAAAGGAAATATGTGAGTGCACTCATGCCGTTTGAGCCCACCGACTTGAAGAGGCTACAAGGAAGGCAGAACTACCACCTCATGACCTCCAATGAAGTTATGCAAGAGATGGCTTCTTTCCAGGTTGCCGCCAAGAATGCCAAAGATGCCAGTGCTCGAGCCCTTGGAATGAGAAATGGTGTCAACCTTGCATTAAAGGCCAAAGTTGTGGAGCATGTGGATGAAGATGATTGTGATGAAGGCTTATCCATGAGCCATCCCGATGATGTCAATATTGTTCATGGTGAATATATGGCCTTCTATGCAAAGAACTTTTGGAAAGATCCCGCCAAGTCCAAGATGGAAATGCAACGAAGAAGCAACCTGAATGGAAGAAGAGACAATGTCACTAAATTGATAACTTGCTTCAGTTGTGGTGACCGCTATCACTTTGTGGCGGGTTGTCCCTATGAGAAGAGATAAGATCATGGGGGTAAACTTGTAGGGATACGGGTAGGCTATACTAGAGCAAAACAAAATTTTATACCGCGTAAACCAGGAATACTGTTGTCATAGATCACGGGATTACCACTAGACGCGCAGTTGCGGAATTGATGAAGCGCGTCGATGCAGTGCAGGCAATCTACGTCTCCTCCTTGTTCTCGTCCCACGAGCAGCTCCCCTTGCGCGGCTCGTCCAAACGCTACAGATGCAGCGCCTCCGAGGTATCCACACGTACAGGGTGGAAGCGTCAGACGCCGGACTGCTAGGTCCGCGCGTGCGACACATGCATGAGGAGCGGCGGCTGGGTGGAATGATCTCTGGTCTAACCCTGGCCAGCTTGCCCCACCCTCTCTTATATAGGCATCCCTAGTGGGCTTCTACATTAGCAGCCCATTAGTAGCCTAAACCTGGTCTAATTTGGATCCAATCCTCATTAGGCTTCCAGCCCCTTAAGTGTGTGACCCTATAGGTTCATATGCATATAGACATGACACGAATACACTTATTCTGTCAATAGTTGGTAGCGGCCTCTAGCAAGACGTGCCAACTCCTAAACGCATACAAAGATCATATCGGACGAACCATCACAAAGTTTAGTACATGTATTTCCCTTTGCCTCACGATATTTGGTCTAGCTCCAAGCTGACCTCCCTTTCTCGATATTGTGATTCGGAATCCCTTTACTAGGTTAACTCTTAACCTTATGTAGCACAGCCATGCTTTTCTGGATCCGACCACTCGAGGGGCCCAGAGATATCTCTCTCAAGTAGAGAGGGGCAAATCCCATCTTGATTGACCATGCCTTGCAGCATGCTTCAGGACAAACCCGAAAGCTACCTTTATAACTACCAAGTTACGGTGTAGCGTTTGATAGCCCCAAATTAGGTTGATCCACATCTCAAGTACATGCGACAATCTCAGGTCTAAGGACAAAACGTACACGATGTGTAGAGAGAGAGCTGCAACTAATTGCCAGTCTCAGGTTGGGTCAGTCCAACCCCATGTTCATAACATGTGTCCACATCATTGGTTTGACATCTCCATGTCTATGACTTGCGAAACATAGTCATCAACCAATCGATGTGCTAGTCTAATATTCACGTGTGTCCTCACATGAACTCCGACTAGGGACAACTCTTAAATAACCATACAAGTAAAGAGTTTCACAAACAATTCACATAATTGTCAATCAATACAAGTTGCCTGATATGGATATTCAAGGAACATTACAATTACTCATGGATACATATGAAATATAATCATCTCTATGATTGCCTCTAGGGCATATTTCCTTCAAAACTTGTGTTGAAGAAAACTTCCAAAGATCCTTTCAAGAAACCCTTCATCAAGAAGAATCCCATCAACAAGAAGTCGGGTGAAATTGTATTGATCACTGATGAAGAATTCTCCTCCGACAATGAAGATGATGAAGAGTAAACATCAAGTGGTGTGGCTGATCTTGCCACTACTTCTACTCCCACATTCTCCCTCTTCGACTCTCCAAATGAGAATATCTCCAACAAGAATGTCACTTGCCTTATGGCAAGAGGAACGGAGGTATCATGATCATCACACCCCTCCCCCTTGATTAATGATGAAATTGATGATGAGATGTCTCTTGAGGTCAAAAAGTAAATAATTGCTTTTGATGAGTTCATGAATAACTTGCAAGGGGAACATAAGAGACATTTTGTGGACCTCTTAGATCAACTTTCTCACACACAAGAGCTTCTTGATGAGAGATGTAAACTAGGGAGAGAACACATGATTGAGGTACAAGCTCTAAATAATGCTCTAGAAGAAGAACAAGAGACTAGGATGTCCCTTGAACTAAAACTTGAAGGTCTTGATGGGGCTAATGACATAATTGTTAATAGACTCATTAAGGAACGAGACCATGCTATTGCTAAATATAAAAAGGCTAAAAGTACAAGATTGAGTTTTGTGTTGTTCATGAAAAACTTGCCGAGGACTTTAAGTTGCTTGACAAGGCTCACAAGGCCTTGGAAAGTGAACTCTTGTCACTCACAAAGTCCCATGAAAAGCTTCAAAATCAATTGACCAGTATTCCCTGACCTAGTAACTTCATTCCTTCTAGTTGTACAAATATTCTTGAAGAAAATTCTAGGTTGAAGGGGGAGATAGATAAGGCCACCTTTCCAAAAGGAAACAAGTCCATTGATGACCTCTTGAGTAAGAAAAGGCCAAATGGCGAGAAAGGGGGCATTGGCTTTGTCTCCAAAGCAAAGAAGAAGAACAACAAGAGGAAGAAGGCCAAGACCGCACAAGAAAAAGACAAGTCCATTATGGGGAGTAAGACCACAAGTGGCAAAACTATGCCTCATGATGATTTTGCGGGAAGTGCTAACCCTCACTATGTTTTAATGCATGATTATTATGGTGATGTGTATGCAAAATATGTGTTCCCATTTGATGGGTATATTGCTTTCTCTATTTGGGTTCCCAAGACCCTTGTTGCTAACAAAAGAGGACCCATTGAAAAATGGGTACCTAAAAACTAGCTTGATCTTTTGTAGACCTATGCTTCCGGAGGTTCAAAGTTGGTGCTTGATAGTGGATGCACAAGTCATATGACCGGAAGCACATCTATTGTCAAGGATTTGAGAGCAAATGATGATCAAATATCCGTGACATATGCCGACAAGTATAAGTCTAAGGTAATGGGTCTTGGCAAGGTTGTGTCTGCCCACGACATTACACTCGTGGACGTCATTCTTGTTGAGACCCTTGGCTATAATTTACTTTCAGTCCGTGCTCTTGGAAAGATGGGCTTTGCTGTCTTTATTGATAATGATATTGTGCTCCTCATGTGGAGCAAGTCTCTCAAGGTCGCTTTCATTGGGTACGTCGAAAATGACTTCTATGTGGTGGACTTTTCGGGGCAAACCAATACAAGTGCGATGTCTTAGTTGGAAAGGCCGATGTGGGTTGGTTATGGCATCGCCGACTAGCCCATGTCAACATGAGAACTTTGCAAAGTCTTCACAAGGATGGCCATATTGTTGGACTAAAAAAAATGTTTGCTTTGCCAAAGATCGTGTTTGCAGGGCTTGTGTTGAAGTAAAGATGCATGATTCTCCCCACAAGCTGAACAACTATGTCAAGTCCAAGAGGATCCTAGAGCTCCTTCATGTGGATCTCTTTGTCCCTCCGTCTCATGCAAGTCTTGGTGGGAAGAAATATTGTTTGGTGATTGTTATGACTATTCAACATACACATGGGTATATTTCTTCAAGCTGAAAAGTGAGACCCAAGAGAACTTCATCAACATGGTTTAACGTCAATACAATGTCCCTGTGTTGATTATAAGGAGTGATAATGGCATCGAATTCATCAACTACACCTTGAATGGATTTCTTAGTGATGAGGGGATAAAACACCAATATTCTGCTGTATATACCCCTCAACAAAATGGTGTAGCCGAGAGGAAGAACGTAACTCTTATTGATATGGCAAGGACCATGTTGGCAGAGTTTAAATATCCATATAATTTTTGGGCCGAAGCAATCTCCACCGCATGCCATGCATCAAACCGGATCTAGCTCCGCAAGAAATTGATCAAGACTCCATATGAAATCCTTACCGATAACAAGCCCAATGTATCTTACTTCCGGGTGTTCGGTTGTAAGTGTTTCTATCTAAAAAAGGGTGCTCGTTTTTCCAAATTTGATTGCAAAGCATTAGAGTGTATTTTTGTTGGCTATGGTCTCGAATCTCACACTTATAGAGTCTATGATAAGCTCTCTGGAGCTGTCATAGAATCTTGTAGTGTGGTTTTCTAAGAATATGATGGTCCCCAAGGGGGGAGTGTTGATGTTTGTGACGCAAATGATGAAAATGCCTTAGGATGCCATAGGAAGAATGGGTGTTGGATTCATCAACCCGTTGAGGAAGCCCTTGTGGTGGATCGAGAAGAACTATGCTCTACTCAAGTGGAGCCCTCATCTTAACAACTTTAACAAGCTCACTCTATCGAGGAGGACAATGACCCAAGACAAAGACAAGTTGTGGACCCTCAACATGTTGATCAGGGAGATACCCCTAGTGAGGAGGAGCTTGATTCAGCATTCTCCAGAATGTCAAGTGCTGCTCGGTCTATTTCACAAGGAAGATCTGTACAATCTGCCGTGAGAGCAGCTCAACTCCAGTCTAGTAGTGTGCCTGATTAAGACCAAAGTCAACGTTTGTCTCTTAATGAAGAGAATTATTCCGATGATGATCAAGGTCAAGTTGATGGTCAAGACAAGGACCAAAATGATGAAGAGATCCCCCAAGAAACAATAAGGATATCGAAACTCATCGCAAAGCTAGAATGGATAGAATGTTGGAATTAAGAGACCACTCTCTAGGGAATGTGGTTGGTGATCTAAGGAGAGGAATGTCCACTAGAGCACAATTGAAGAGGTTTAGTGAAAACCAAGCACACATCTCCATGATAGAACCAAAGAAAGTATGGGAAGCTCTTGAAGATTCAGATTGGTTGGAAGCAATGCACAAAGAGCTCAACAACTTTGTAAGAAATAAAGTATGGAAGTGAGTTGAGAAGCCAAAGGATTGCCGCAATGTTGTAGGCACCAAGTGGATATTCAAGAACAAGCAAGATGATCATGGAATTGTTGTAAGGAACACGTCAAGATTGGTTTCACAAGGGTTCTCTCCAAATGAAGGCATTGATTATGGAGAGACATATGCACCCATGGATTGCCTTGAGTCCATCCATATCCTTCTTGCTTATGCGGCACCTCATAACTTTAAGTTGCAACAAATGGTTGTAGAAAGTGCATTTATTAATGGTCCATTGAATGAGTTGGTGTATGTAAAGCAACCCCCGGGGTTCGAGGATCCCAACTTTCCAAACCATGTCTACAAACTTGATAAGGCGCTCTATGGGCTCAAACAAGCCCCACGCACGTGGTATGAGCACCTTAGAGAGTTGTTGTTGGACCGTGGGTTTGAAGTTGGGAAAATCGATCCCACTCTTTTTACTAAGAAGGTCAATGGGGAGCTTTTTGTATTCCAAATATATGTTGATGATATTATCTTTGGCTCATCTAACAAAGCTTTTAATGATGAATTCTCAAAGCTTATGACTAATACATTCCGGATGTCTATGATGGGGGAGTTGATAGTATTTCTTGGTTTTGAGATCAAGCAAATAAGAGGAGGAACATTCTTCAACCAAGCCAAGTATACTCAAGATATGCTCAAAAGATTTAACATGCAAGATTTCAATGGAGCTCCTACCCCCATGGCAACAAAGACTCATCTTTAACTAAATCCAAATGGTAGAGATGTGGATCAAAAGGTATACCGGTTAATGATTGGTTCTTTGCTTTACCTTTGTTCATCTAGACCCGATATTGTGTTGAGTGTAGGAGTGTGTGCAAGATATCAAGCGGCTCCTAAAGAAAGCCATTTAATGGCGGCCAAGAGAATCTTTCGATATTTGGTTCATAATCCACACTATGGTATTTGGTATCCTCGAGGCTCAACATTTGCTATTTGTGGATACTCGGACTCGGATTGGGCGGGGGATAAGGATGATAGAAAATCAACCTCCGGGGCTTGCCAATTCCTTGGTAGGTCCTTGGTATGTTGGTCTTCTAAGAAGCAAAATTGTATATCCCTCTCCACCGCCGAAGCCGAGTATGTGGTAGATGCTAGTGCTTGTACTCAATTGCTATGGTTGAGGCAAACTTTAAAGGAATATGATGTCCATTGTGACAAAGTGCCTCTTCTATGTGACAAAGAAAGTGCTATCAAGATTGCCTACAACCCGGTGGATCACACAAGGACAAAGAATATTGAGATTCGTCATCACTTCATTAGAGATCATGTTGCTCGAGGTGATATTGAGCTATCTTATGTGTCAACCAAAGACTAACTTTCCGACATCTTCACGAAGCCACTTGATGAAGCAAGGTTTTGTTATTATCAGGAATGAACTAAATATCATAGATTCAAGGAGCTTGACTTGATCACCTTGCATACTCACCTATGTCTTGAATCTTATTTGGTTTAGGTGTAGGCATGGAGATATGGAGAGTGCGGTCCTAATACATTGGGCTATCCCTCACCCCATAATGCCAACATTAAAGAAATTCAATTCTCTTAATATCATTTTGTGGTATGTGAGCTTTATTGATGAGTAGTGGCTATGAACCCAAGGATAATTCTTCGCGGTGTCATGCCACAAACTCTTATATGGTGTCCTCGGCCACCGCCCTCTTCTTAGTGAAGAGTTTGTTCTTGGTTTGTTTGGTTGGAACTTAATTTTTCCATCTGTTTAGATATTTTCGACTTATTGTTTTTTCACAGCACATCCTCTAAATCCCAGGCCTACTCTCACCTATAAACATGTTCCTCTTGCCACACATTTGTCCAACATCTGAAACCTGGGATTTCTGGTCGAAGGGGGGCAGAGTGTCCGCCCTATACCAACCGGAGTGTCCGGCCAGCCCAGACTCTCCGCTTGATATAGACTGGACATTCTGGTCAGGCTGAACACTCCTGTGAATTTCACCCGGATAGTCTGGCCCCAGCAGTTTCGATTTGATAATAGAGGCCGGGGAGAAGTGGACGGTTTAGTCCTCCTTCTTCTCCCCAACTCCCTCTTGCACTCAGGATGCTTCCCCCGACCAAGAGCACCACTTGGAGGGCTTCTCCACCCCGGATCCTGCCGTTGCCGCTGACCATTACCCTCCCTTTGCCGCTGGGATCCATTCCCCTCCGGTGAAGGTCCCTATGGATGCTGGTATGGTGCCCCTCCCCTTCTCCATCTCTAGGGTTGGCCTAGATGAATTTTTTGGGGAAATGTCTTACCTAGATCCATGGATATATCACATATGCGTGCAACCATCTCCCTTGTAGTAGTTTCAGCAATCCCGATCTGTCCTGATTGAACACACCAGTGCAGCCCGAAAAATCGCCAAGGTTCCAGCCGGACTGTCCTGCGTGTACGGGCCGGACACGTTGGTCCAGCCGGAATGTCTGACCGGTACACACCAGACAGTCTGAGTTGGGCAGAATCTCCAGGGCAATTTTTCCAGACTGTCCGGTGCTTTCAACCAGTGTAGTTCCAGAATTCCTTAAACTACTACTTGTTGTGTGAATCTCTAGAACAAATGTGCTTACCTCATATGCTATCCCTCTATTCTGATTTCACATGTGGCTCTCGTCCTCGCCATCCTCGGGTTGCTAAGAAGACTTGTACTCGCAGGTTCCGGTATGATGAAGAGCGAGAAATTCATGCTGATCCTTCTGTGGTCAGACAGGCTGCTCGAGACCGTGCCATAGCAAAGCATGAGAAGATTATACAACTTTAAAGAGATGAAGCCAAGCGCATGAAGTTTGAATCATTGACTACTCTGGAAGATTTGGGTACTCAGGACTTTGTGGAGATGAGACTCCAGCAGTTCTACTCCCTGACTCACATCTCATCTGATGAGCGCTTATGGAGAAATGATCAAGCCCTGCTATTTTCTGGACTATACGGTGGTTTCAAGACTCCTATTTGTCCCATGTAGTGGTTGGATCTCGAGAAGCTTCGTTCTCACAACTACTTTGAGGATACTCTTTGGGTGACTTAGAAGATGGGGCTATACACCACCTTTCAGGCAAAAGAAGACTACAATGTTGAGTTGGTCCAGCAGTTCTATGCCACTGTGGTCTTTGGGGAGACTACTGATATTCCTCTTGAGTGGATGTCTAGTACTATCAGGTGTCGGTCCAACATGGTTCAGTTTGAACACATTCTTGGATTGCCTTTCAATCCCAATGCTCCTAGTGGTGTCAGAATGCTTGTACATGGACATGCATATGACAAGAATAGACTGACCCCAACTTACTCTCAGAATGGTGTGTTTGGCCAAACCACCAATATTATGATCATCTACAACATTTTTCTTCGCATGTTCCGCCACACTCTCACTCCCAAGGCCGGAAACAAGGATGAGATGAGAGGCGCTGGGATCAACCTTATGGCCCAAGCTCACACGGTGTATACTCATGATCCGGACCATCCAGGTGGTGCTATTGATGTCATGTATTTCATCTATCAGGATCTGTACAAGTGCATCACTGGCAAGAAGTTCCCTTTGTTTTCCCCTTATGTGATGAAGCTCATTGCTGCTCACACTCCAAAAACTCCCCTGCTCTACCATGATCTTATTCCGCACACTACTGCCAAGCTACAGAGGAAGGGTGCCCCTACCACCAAGGCTCCTCGAGGCTATCCTCCTGCTCAGGACATCTTTGAGGATGATGAGATAGATGCTGATGCCACTGACAGTGATGGTTCTGAGGAGGTGCAGGAGCCTGTGTATCGTGGCCCTCGTATGAAGCATGCTAACAATGCATATCGCTTCAACACCTCTAAGGAGAAAGTGCACAAGAAGGTGAAGAAGGCCTCTTGGTGGAAGAAGCTTCTCCTATGCTAGAACATTGACATTCGCCATGGACAGTATGATGCATACAAGGCCAACAGGAATGTCATGAAGGAGCTCAAGCGGATCAACCAGCCCATGGATGTTGATACTTCTCAGCAGCATACATCTAACGGCACCCTGTCCTATGGTCACTAGAGTCAGGGACGTGTGGACTGGTCCATGTTTGAGGACATATCTTCTTCTTCTCGCCCTCACGGCCAGATCTTGACTCAGGATGACTATGATGATGAGGATGGTGATGAGGATGAGGACGAGGACGAGGATGAGGATGAGGATGAGGACTTCTGTGGCTAGAGTTGACTTGGGGGCGCTTTAATAGTGCTCTTTTCCCTTTTTGGCGTCTCGATGCCAAAGGGGGAGAAGTATCCCCTTAATAGGTTGCTACCAGGGATTTGCATGGGTACACAAACTTCACGTTATTTCCATTTGCATCTTTGAAGATCCATGTCTTTATCTTATTGGTTTGAGAACTATGGTGTTTTGAACTTCGTTCTTTGTGTTATGTGTGTTATGACATGTGGTTCCAGTTATGTTAAAGACTATGTTATGCCTAGCTTATCTATATAGTCTTTATTATATCATGTCATAACTTGTTTTATACAAATCTAGTGAGGATGTTATCCTAGGATGTGTGATCTTGTATTCAAATGCAAAGCTAAATTGGTCACACATCTAGGGGGATCCTTACCATGTTTTGTAAAATCTTCTACTGTGTAGTTTACTATCTATCCTATATGCAAATCCTTGGGTTGTCATCAAACATCAAAAAGGGGGAGATTGAAAGGGCATTTATGCCTTTCATATTGTTTTGATGGTTGTTGAAAATATTTGGATAGGTTTAATATGTTGTTAAATGTTTCAGGATTTATCAGCTACATTTGTGTAATTTGCACCCAAGGAAAAAGAGCCTCATCGGATCAAAAATGTGCACTATCAATGTCCAGCCGGACTATCCGGCCAGATTCTGCCGGAGTGTCCAGCCCTGGCGAGTCGCCAGTTTTTCCTCGCAAGGTGTGGACAGTCTGTATGCCACTTAGGACACTACCCGGACACCTGCCGGACACTTGCCGGAAACTCTGCTGGGCTAGAGTGTCTGGTTGGGCCAGACTGTCCGGTCCGTATGTGCCGGACTGTCCGGTGTAAGTGAGTCCCAACGGCTCTAATTTCAGGGGCCCTATAAAAGGACCCCTTCTTCTACCTTGGGAGCTGCTCGACCAGTTCAAGAACAACATCACATTTTGAGCCACCAAATCCACAAGATCTCTTCACTCAACCATCCAAAGTCATTGATCTTTGGAGAATCGAAGGAGGAGGCCTTGATCTATAGCTTCACCAAGAGAGATCTTCATTTCCCCGTCATTCACTTGAGGGACCCTTGCTCTAGTGTTTCTTTGGAAACCCTAGCTTTTGATTTGGTTCTTACAAGCTTGTCTTTCATTGTTTGACAGCTTGCTTGTATTCGGGTGCCTCCAATTAGGTTGTGGATGTGTGCCTCGAAATTGTTGTAAAGGTGCCGGCTTCCACCTCGAAGGTTGCCGTTATAGTGGAAGAGGTGAATCAAACCCTTGGGGTGAGGTTCATCGGAGAACAAGGGAGGCCTCTCGTGGCGTTGGTGGTTTGAAACGACCACCTCTCCAAACGTAGATGTACTTCCCCTCAAAAGGAAGGAACTACAGGAAACAAACCCTTGTGTCTCCGCGTGCTCCACTTTGGTTACTTATATCCTTTACCACACTTTACTTTACTTGTTCTTGCTTAGTGTATGTGCTAGTTTGACATATAGGTAAATTCACCTTAGTTGCATAATCTAGAGAATTTACCTTTCTTGTCAAACCATAATTTGAAAAAGAGTAAAATTTGAAGTAGCACCTAATCACCCCCTCTAGGTGCCCATACGATCCTTTCAACGTGGATGCCATCCTCATAACTAAAGTGTCCGCTCAAGTCTACGAATCGAACAGACACTCGGGGGCTACTCCCATAGGGAGTGCTGGTTGCAGACCCTATGAACTATTCGAGTGAGATCCTTTAGATCGAAGTCACAAGAAACTTTTTGGCAACTTTGCCCAAATACGCTAAGTGAGAAGCAGTCTCCTTAGTCACCCGAAACACCTCCGTGGTGATAAAACTTCGGATGCTGTGTCTACGACGCAAAGATAATCCCTACAGATATCATCTGATGGCCTGGTAACGCACCAGACTGCGCTCTGCCAGTAAAATATCGTGTCAATAGGCACGATAAAAATCCCTACAGACGCGTTGTGTACATGACTTAAAAACACTGGAATTTGACTCCTTTAAGACCTGAGCGGCCTGAATCGAATTACACCAGCATTTGTTCCGGATTCGAGTCCGGGGACTCGAGTCTGAAAAAGATCGTGTTGTTTTGTCCTATGACAGTTAACTGACCCTGATCCGTCGGGCGAGTCAGGCACACGTATCAACAATCCCTAGGAACTAACATACTTATCAAGAAGACATGTTCGACTTAGAAGCACCCGAAAGATTCGGCTGAATACTCGGGGGCTACTGACATGGATATACCCTACGGGTGCCTCATATTGGTATACCCGGTCCAGCCCAAGGAAGGCCCATTTGAAGACTTGCAGCCCAAGGAAACTCTGGGTGGCCCAAAGCCTAGCAGAAGTTCAAGTCCTTGGAGAACACGATCAAGATATAGATAGAATATTCAAGGGTGAAACCCTAACTTGTAACCGACTCGACCTACCGCGGGACCTAGACTATCTATATAAGGGCTAGGAGTGCGCAACGAGGAGGATCTCTCCAACTCATACACACACCTCACGCCAGATTGCATCTGCGCACCCCTGTAACTTTTTGGTTCCGCCTAATCAAGAACAGACAAGCAGGAGTAGGGTTTTCCCTCCAGGGCCTGAACCCGGGTAAACCTCGTGTCCCCTTGCTGTGTGTCTGTTAACCGTCTCACAATCTACAACATCCCCATCTTCTTAAAAACCCAAGTCCATAACAATGGGCATTGACGAGTCGAACCCTCATTAGTTGGCAGATGAAATCATGGATTGGATGAGAGCAAACCCATCACTTGGTGCAACAGCGGTCATAAAAGATGTTTCTAAAAAGTTTAATATTATAGTACCCTACATGAGGATGTTCTATGCAAAGGAAATGGCTCTTGAGAGGATGAATGGTCCATGGAATGAAAGTTTTCAGTTGCTTTACAGCTTCAAAGCTGAAGTGGAGATGGCTAGTACAAGTAGTGTTATACAGATAGACATGCATAAATTTCAGCACAAAATAAGAGGGAGGACAATGGAGAAGGAGTGCTTTAGAAGGGCTTTTGTTTGTTTCAAAGCTTGCTGGCAAGGGTTTCTGGATGGTTGAGGCCTTATTTGGCCGTGGATGCAACTGCTCTTCATGGCAAATTTAAAGGACAACTAGTAGCTGCTACTGCAGTTGATGGACACAATTGGATGTTACCTATTGCTTATGGAGTTTTGGATATAGAGTCAGAGGAAAGTTGGACTTGGTTTTTGGAGAATTTGCGCGACCTTATAGGTCATCCACCAGGAATTACTATCCACACGGACGCTTGCAAAGGTTTAGAGAAAGCTGTAGAAGCAGTATTCCCCGGAGTGGAGCATAGGGAATGTATGCGACACTTAGTACAAAATTTTACAAAGAAATTCAAGGGTAAAGTTTATACTGACAACCTATGGCCAGCTTCATACGCATACAGTTTGAGGAAGCATCTGTATCATTTGGAAGTGTTGTATAAACAAAAACCTGCGGTCAAGGAGTACTTGGATGCACATCATGGAATGGTGTGGTCAAGAAGCCGATTTAATGGAATTTGCAAGGTAGACTATGTAACAAGTAACCTTGCAGAGAGTTTCAATGCAAAGGTCAAGTCATTGAAAGGGCTTATGCTGTGGCAAATATTTGATAATATTAGGCAGATGCTCATGATAAAGATCGATTTGCATCAAAGAATTGCATCAATAGTATATGTTGGCCATCTCATCCTACCATATTTGATTAAGGCTTTGCATGCTAGGGAAAAACAATTGAAGATGAAATGCATTAGAAGAGGAATGGAGGCTGAGGTAACGTACACTGATAGTAAAGATAGGCAATGGAGGTATCCAGTGAGTTTGGTTGATAGGACATGCCATTGCAGGCAATGGCAACTCCGTCGGAAACCCTGCATACATGCATTGTTTTTCATGGGTGTTCGAGGAGGTGAAGAGGTGAAGTTGATTAGTACATGTTGGAGTATTTCTCCGTTGCCAAATTTAGGGCAGCATATGCTCAGAATGTTCCAGCCTTGTTGGGAAAAGACTAATGGATGGAAGTTTATCCAGGCTTCAAGCTATACCCTCCAGTTTTTACTAGACCAGCAGGTAGGCCAAGGAAGAATAGGATGAGAGCTAGTGTAGAGGGTGGTGCACCACCTAGACGATGTAAGTGCAAACATTGTGGGATCCTAGGGCACATTTCTGGGCTTTGTAAAAATGCAGTGGACTCAGCTTATGGAATGGATGATCATGCGGGAGCAGCAAATGCATATGAGAATGAAGTGTCGTCGGATTGTCGACAAGTACGCCATAGGCGGTCCTAACGGTGTTGAGAAGACGGGGTGTGAGGCGTCGGATGTTCCAGGAACAGTGAGCACAAGTTTACCCAAGTTTAGATCCGACTGCGGTGATCGGATCCTACTCCTGCTAGCAACCCAGTAATATATTGGCAAGAGCCGGATGTTAGAGCGGATTACAAGAGAGGTTCTCCTGTGCGAGTAGGTTGTGGTTGATATATGATCTAGTGCCCTAAAGGCTCCCATAGGGACGTTTTATATAGTCACTGGGACCTAGGGTTATAGGAGAGACATATTCAGCTATGTTACAGAATCGGTAACTAGATACAACTTGGACTACAAGTAATACTATAGGCCTAAGTCGGTAACTCTTCTGGGCCTTGTCGTAGCCGGAAGTGTCTCCTCCTCTTTCTCTAACTGGGCCGCCCGTGAAGCACAACTCTAACCTGTTGGTGGTCCACCCTGGTCAGTGAGTCGTGTGGGTATACCCAGAAAGTATATCCCCAACAGTAGCACCCGGAAGCCTCCAAGATCCAAAGTCGGATAAATTGTCTAGCTTGATGGTTTCTTCGTCTTGAGAATCTTGAAGGGTTCCTAAAAACTTCTTTCAACAGTGTAGGATTCCAAGTCATCCGAGTCGGATATGTTTCATTTTGACTTCAGTCTTTTCCTTACTCGATTCAAAACATGAGACGGATTTTAAACAACATCGTGTTGTCTGGAAACTTTTCAGACCAGGTCTTGTCACTGACAACGATCCCATCAACACGATCGTTGGTGGGTCTGTTACCTACAAAATGGAGCACCATTTCAATGCCCGCACAAGAATCTAGGGGGCGGAGGAGTCGCGAGGAAGCCACCTCCCTGTATCCTATACGCGTGGCGCAAATCGCGCCGTTTGAACGCGAATCTTGGTGTAGAGGTAAATAGAGAGAGGAAACCCTTCTCGCCCAGATTCATCTCTCACCATTTCATTCATTGCCTCCTCGTACTCCTCGAGCCCTCCACAGCCATTCTCATGTACACACCGAAAAAACCCCAAACACCACCAATCTTTAATCCTTCCCCAGCGAGATGGAGGCGCCATCCAGCTCTAGAGCAACGGTGGCGGGCATATCGGCTGCGGATAAGAAGAAGATGGAGGGCCTCTGGGTCCCAAGACTCATGGAAAACGCCGAGCTCCATGTCATGAAGGACGAGGGCTACCTCGTCGCTGGCGCATGGCAGAGCGCCACTGGAGACACCGTTCCCGCACCGCGCGATGGCGAGCGAGTTCTCTTTGGCACGCATGTCGACCGTGGCCTCAGTCTCCCACCGCGGACTTCTTCATCAAGGTCCTCCAATACTATGGTGTGCAACTTGATAATCTCCCCCAACTCCTTGCTTGAGCTTAGCGCTCATGCAACTCTTAGTGAGGGGTTTCTTGGCATTAGGCCAAGTCTCACCCTTTTCCGGTACTACTATAGTACCCGGAAGAACTCAATCAGTGCTGGTGTTCCTTGTACCACCGATACCCTTAGCTTAGTCCTAAGGAGAAACCGAGTGTATCCTAGGATTAATGCTAGCGAGTCAGTTAAATTTTGGGCAGGAACTTTCTTCTAGAATAAGGATATTCCGTTTCCTGAAAAGGTGGAAGGTCTTTCGGCCTTCATCAACGGTGCCTCCCCCACTAGGAATCATGGGACGCAGAGGCGCCGAAATTTTTTGATGTCTTGATCCTCGCCAAAAGGCGATTGAGTTCCTGATGAAGCACAAGGGCCTCCGTGGATCCGACTTGATCCACTGCTGGCTGGATCGCCGGATCCAGCCATTGTAGTTTTGTGGAGATCGCCTCATGCACATGGTCACCTGAGGCTGGAAAGACAGCCAGAGGGCTAGTCCGAATCGCATTCCTGCGAAGGACTATAGACCCGAATGTAGTTTTTGATCAAGGAGAGAGTGAAAAAAAAGTCCTGATGTCTCCTTGAAGATGTTTACAACCGACCGTCCTCTGACTTCGGTAAATATTTTTACTTTGCTTTTGCTTTTTGTCATTCTTTTCTGTCTTTTCCTCCAACTCTATTTTTACCAAGGCCTTTTTGACTTTATCAGCTCGAGAAGCTCCCCGAGTTTGAGTTAGCTCCACTAGAGGTCTATCTTTCAAACGATTCAGAGGCGACAGAGGATGATGAGGTTCAAGAAGTTCCCGCCTATGCTTGCAAGAAGCGCAAGGCCAAGGATGTCATTGTTACTACTAGCACCCAAGTGTTGCCAGTAGTTAAAAGGTTTACACCTTACCAATCTTATAGTACCTTGTACCTTTCTTCCTTTCCGAAGCACACCTAAAGTTTGGATTTATGTGTTCTAGAGCAAAAGCAGTTTTGAAGACCAAGCCAAAGCCAGATAGCAAGCCAGGCAAGCAGTTGCGTCAGTAGAAGCTTGTCATTTCCCTAGTCATGCCTCCTCTAACTCCAAGCAGTGCCCAGACGTTAGCACCAGAGGTTTCTGCCTCTCCCGATGCTGGCTCTGCCATCCCCGATGCCAGCACCACCTCAAAAGCCCTGGTTACAGTTGGTAGCGAGGCAACTAACAAGGGTGAACCCATTAAGGGTAATGATCCCATGGTGATATCAATAGGGGAGGTGGATAAAGTGGCCGGCTCTGCTGCCTTCGGCCTGAAGCGGAAGAAGAAGGAAGAGATTCTCAAGCTGGCTCAGTCTAGCCTTGAGAAACAAACCCTCACTCCGAAGGCAGCGAGCCAAGAGATGGAGGACGTGAATCTGGTTAACCTCCTAGACCAAATTTTGGTTCAGGATGCAAAAATCGAGTCTGGCGAACTCCCAGCAACAGACGTTCCCTCCCTCTCCCTTGCCGAGAAAGTGTTTCACAACACAAAATTCAGATTTGAGAAGCTGCATCTGGAACACATTGTAAGTTTTCCGAATCTTGTTTGCAGTATTTATTGGCATATCCTCTATCCCCCAAGCATACAGACGGATAAATATCATAGCATTAAATCTGAGTTGATGCTTATAGGATGAAAAAGAACGATACAGTGTAGCCCCCAAGGCTTGTGAACTCCGGGACGAGCTTGAAAAGCTAAAGGCTGAATCGGAGAAATCCGTAAACACCGTCCTGGAGTCAAGCAATATGGAGAACAAGAGGCTATTGTCCCTCTGGGTAAACAAATAGAAGATCTCAAGAAGGATTTCAAGAGCCACAGAGATCTATCCCAGGCCACAGAACAGGAACTGAAGAGTCTCCGAAAGGATCATTCTCATTGGAACCACTCTGTGCTAGGTAAGATTTCCGACTTGTACTATTCTACCGATTTTTGACTTTATTTGAGTCAGATTTTGACTTTTTGGTTCTTTCCCAGATCCTCTTCATCTTTCCGATTCTCCTTCCTCTGAACCTCGCCTTGAGCGCATAAAGCTTGTCGGAGATATTCTTTTTGACTTCTGCCAGACTCTTGAAGAGGCTAGTGAGTCGGTAAGACTTCCCGATCTGCACAAAATGCAGTGCTCAAGGTGAGGGACAGAGCCAAGGAGATTATGAAGCTCATCAAAGACTGGAAGATATCCTATGATCGGACCGCTGCACAGACCGCCCTCACCATGGTGATGAGCCACCATAGAGATATGGAGATCTGGCATGTCACTAAGGGCATCGCCGACGAGGACGATGCGGGTAACCCGCAGAACATCAAGGCCATCCAAGAGTCCTGCGCGGGCTATGCTTGTCGTGTGGCGGAGATGAAGAACTACACGACACCATTCTTCGAATCCGTCGCTGTGCCTCCTTTGCCCCAAGAGCCGGAAGATAGCCTCATTGAAGGAGCTTCCGAGTGTCAGGACCAAGGCGACGATGTCCACTCCAGTGCTCCACGGTCTCCTTCACCACCGCCTGAATTTGTAGTATAAACATCTTTGATGCATTATTCTGAACTTGTTATTGGGCATGTAATGATGGGAACAATATTTTTGTTTTTGAATATGTGATGGTTTGTAAGAACTAATGCTTTACTATCTTAGCACTTGTTTGTATATATTTTTAAGCGTGTGCCCAAAAATTTCTTAAGCACAATTTTTATGTTTATACTTGTCGTTTTATCTGGCTCTCTTCCTCGTCCCTTTCATGAGCCGGCCAAACTTTAGCACGGAGACTTTGCCGAGCAATGGAGCTCAATTGCTAAACCTGTTTAAACTTGGAAACAAAGCCGGCTTCCAGTACCAACAATTCATTACTCCGAAAATACCCGCGTCTAAGCAATCAGATAAAAAACTAAAGTGTAAACAAAACATTAGATTTATACTCTAAGGTAATATTTTTTAGATATTCAAAAATCATAACCAGATCCATATTGTTCTTCCGCCATGGTCATCACCTCAAGGGTGGGTTGGGCGGGTTCAGCGAACTCGAGGTATATATCGATCTCGCTGATGGACATGATTGTGTAGGTTGTCACGGGATCCTTAGCCAGAATCCAAGTCTCATCGAGAAGAATGAGAGGGACAGCACTAGCGTAGACCATGCGACCCATGGAGATTGTTTTGCCGATTCCTGCATGCACTTATTCCGCGTGGAACGATGCTCCAAAAGTCACCCGCCCCATGGTGGGAGCCAACTATCATCGGATTGTTTACAAGTATGCCATAGGGGGTCCTGACGGCGTTGAGAAGATGGGGTGTGAGACATCGGATGTTCTGGGAGCGGTGAGCACAAGTTTACCCAGGTTCAGATCTGACTGCGATGATCGGATCCTACTTCTACTACAACCCAGTAAAATATCGGGGAGAGCCGGATGTTACAGCGGATTACAAGAGAGGTTCTCCTGTGCGAGTAGGTTGTGGTTTATTTATGATCTGGTGCCCTAAAGGCTCAAGTAGGGCCAGTTTATATAGTCACCGGGACCTAGAGTTACAGGAGAGACCTATCCGGCTATATTACAGAGTCGGTAACTAGATACAACTTGGATTATAAGTAATATTATAGGCCTAAGTCGGTAACTCTTCTGGGCCTTGTCGTAGCCGGAAGTGGCTCCTCCTCTTTCTCTGACTGGGCCGCCCGTGAAGCAAAGCTCTAACCCATTGGTGGGTCACCCTGGTCAGTGAGTCCTGTGTGTATACCCGGAAAGTATATCCCCAACATGAAGTGTTCGAACGAGAGTAGAATGAAGCAATGGATACATTGCAGATTGAACCAACGGATCGAGAGGAGATTGAACCAAATGCAGAGTAGATTGAACCAAATGCAGGAGAGATTGAACCAATGGATCGAGAGGAAATTGAACCAAATGCAGGAGAGATTGAACTAATGGATCGAGAGGAGATTGAACCAAATGCAGCGGAGATTGAACCAAATGCAGGGGAAATTGAACTAGTCGATCGAGAGGAGATTGAACCAAATGCATGGGAGATTGAACCAATCGATCGAGAGGATATTAATTCAAATGCATGGGAGATCGAAGCAGAGTTCAAGCGTATAGGAATTACATGAGCGGATATTGACAAAATGGAGGCAAAGCTTTTTGAAGCGTATGAACCAGATGATCGAAACATGATTGAACCAATTGCATGACAGACTGAAGCTCTTGATTCATTGGATGCAGAGAAAAAGAACAAAAGGAAAAAAATATAAGAAGCTGATGGCGGACTCCGAGAATATTCCAAATAGGATCACGAGGAGCAAGGTGGTGAACCCAACAAAAAATACTAGGATCAAGAAAAAATGGATTTGCATTATTAACTACTGTCAATGTTTTTATTGAATTCGAACTAGTGTGATGCTCCCAAGTTTGTATGTTGGGTAATCCCATAATGTATGTGTTATTGCAAGTTTCTATGGTCATGCACCTAGTTGCTTAGCACTGCTCATTTTTGCCCTCGACATGTGGTCAACACATGGGATTTAGCTAGTTCATGGCTTAAAGGTTGACCAATTGATCCAAAATTTGGCACACTTGTGTATCTTGGATTGATTTACCATATAAAATTGGAAATTTTGGATTAACTTGTAATCAGCCAAAATTTTATTTTTCTAAGTGATTAAATATTAAAAATGGTTTTAGGGTTAGTTTAATTCAAAGAAAGTCAACACATAGTGAAATCAATAGAAATGGGCTTATCCCCTAAACAACTTATTAAACCCTTCTTGGAATGAGCTACTAGCTATGAAGATGCATGGCTTTCTACTCGATCGACCTCCAAAATAACCCATCCCAAAACATACTTTGTATAAATGAGGCCAAATTTGGAACACTTGTGTGTGTTTGAGTTGCAAACAATATAATGTCGGCCAAGATGAATTATTTTGTTCAAATAACACATTTTCTATTTTTTATGCCAAAAGCTTGAATTTCCCTTACTCATTTTTTTATCTGAGTGCCCTTGTTTTCCTTGGCTCTACTAAGTTTTCCCCTCCCTCTAAAGTTTTCCTCACTTCTCCCCTCCCGCTAAAGTTTTTCTCACTTTTCCCCTCTCTTCGGACTGAAACCCTCACAATAGCTCAACTTGCCCTCAGTTTGGCTGTTGCACTCTGATTGGTCGAGATGTATGTCACACGGATCTTGGCCAACCACCATTGGATACATCATGATCCGACGGGCTAGAGGTCTCTCTCTCCTGATGGGTGCACCTACCTTGTACGGAGAGGAGAGCCCGACAGGCTGGATGCCTGTCCCTCCCTTTCCCTGCCGCACGTATAACATCCGCATAAGTTTGGCTGCGCTCTGATTGGTCGAGATGTATGTCACATGTATCTTGGCCAACCACCGTTGGATACATCATGATCCGACGGGCTGGTGGTCTCTATCTCCCGATGGGCGCACCTACCCTGTACACAGAGGAGAGTCCGACCGGCTGGATGTCTCTCCCTCCCTTTCCCTTATCGCACGTATAGCAGCCGCATCTTCCTCCGCTCCTATCGATGTACGGCAGCGCGGCAGTCCAAACGGCGTGCTGTGGTGCGGTTCTAAGAATGGCGGTACGAACGGCGTGCGGCGGCGCGAATCTAAGCCTGGAGTTCCAAACGGCGTGCACCGGTACGGACCTAAGCGTGGGGGTCGAAACGGCATGCATCAACGCGGATCTAAGCCTAGCGGTCGGAACAATGTGCGACAGTGCGGACCTAAGCGGTGGGGTCGTAACGGCTTGCAGCGACATGGATCCAAGCATGGCGGCTGGAACGGCGTGAAGCGGTGAGGATCTAAGCGTCTGAAATTTCTATCTCTGTCTGTCTCACTCATGTTCACCTCCTCAGATCTGTTGCTGATGAAAGACACCGAGGCGGCAGCGGTGACGACAGTGGTCCTCGATGCGATGACGATTGAAGCCATCACCTGCAACATCACCGCGACGAAGCAGATCAAGCCCTCATGAACCGATCCTATGGGAGGCAGGCCACGGACGCGGCTGGAACTTCGAGGTGCACTTCGACGGTGAAGGCCAAATGTACCTCGTGGCCAGATGGATGCAACAGGGAGGGCGGGTAGATCACTGTCCACTTAGTATTGGGACAAATTTGAGCCCAATTTTAACCAAAATTCCGCGACATAAAATATATGTATGATTTAAATAAATTTGATACTCCCTCCGACCCATATTAGTTGATTTAGATTCTTCTAGATATGAACGTATCTAGTTAAGTGTTACTGCTAATATGGGTCAGAGGGAGTATATATTTGAGCCGTGAGACCGATGAATATGCTCTAAAGCTGATTCATAAGTAGCAGTACTTGCTTTGACAATCTCCGGTGGGCTTGTATAAATTTGATCCAAATATGTATCATTTGAATCAAAATTGATACTCCCTTCGATTCATACTACTTGTCATTGAAATAGATGTATCTATCACTAAAACATGTCTAGATACATCCATTTTAGTGACAAGTAGTAATATGGATTGGAGGGATATGCTCTAAAACTGATTCATAAGTAGTATGCCCTCTGACCTAAATTAGTTGATTTAGATTTGTCCAGATTCGATTGTATCTAGACATGAATTAGTATTAGATTCATCCGTATCTTGATGAATTTGAGTAACTAATTTGGATCGCAGGGAGTAGTACTTTCTTTGACAGATCGCCTCTCTGGAGAAGAAGAATGGGGCGTCAAGAAGAACGGGGAATGGATGCTAACGTCAATGCTGCAAGTCTACATGGCAGCCATGATGGCAGCGACACAACGGTCATAACTGATAGGTCCCCAAACTTCACCCTCTAGGCATTTGGAATGCCAAATATGGGTAGTTAGATCCAATGGCAACCAACTCGGGCCCCACAATGCATTCTCTTTGACAACTTTGGGACCGCAAAGTGACTAAATTAGCAGGAACTCACAACCATCCATTGAATAACAATCCTTCTCTCTAAATTAGCTATCAATTCAACTAATCATTACAGATGCCACCTTCACCACAACCCCATAGTGTAACTGTTAGGAAGGGGATGACAACTACTAAAACTACCCACATGAATCTACTATTCTCGTCCCCCTTCACTTGAAGTTCATGTTTTAGATTTTCTACCACTTGATCAGATATGACAAGATCAACCTCAAGTGTCAACTTCTCTTTGCGAATAAAGCTCTGAGTTCTTCTTTTCTTCCTCAACAGTATGCTTCAGCTCTAATATTAACATGTTTTTATGGGCCATTTCATCACCTAAATTGGCAACCATCTCCTCCAAATACATCCTCTAGCTAGACGACTGGGTTGATTCATCTTGGTATGCAATGTACCATGGATCATCGGCCTGCATAGCACACTGTAACAATCCCAATTAAAATCAGTCCAATAGGCCATGGCGGCACTTAAAATTCAATGGTAGTACAAAGAGAAGGAGCTACCTGCACTTCCGACATGGTAGGAGAAGGAGAACATGTCCACGAAATGATCGAATCCCTACCCTCTCCGGTGTACCCGCTACGACCATACATTGAAGTCTAATTTACCCCTGCAATATCGAGGAAATTACAGGAACCGAATCGATTAGGGTAGGCGGAGCAGGAGCGAAGGTCTTACCAAGCACTACTAGTAATTGCTGTGACAGTGTGTCGAGCTATGGTGGCGGAAAAAAATCCCGATCGTCGTGGGCATCGGACCTGCCTGTGGTCGGTACTGCCTCAACATACAATGCATGCGGACGAAACAGGTGCTGGAGCCGTGGTTGAGGTGCAGCGCGACAGTCCGTCCAATGCCACCGTAGGACGGAGCCACTGACGCACCGACAATGGATGATCTGTCCGCTGGTGGGATAGGATCTTCTCGGGGCTGGGAGCGGATGAGAGAGAGAGAGAGAGAGCCGACCTCACGTGTGTCATACACGACCCCACCTGTCAATGTTTGGGGGAGTATCTTCTCCAGGATTTTTGCATATTTTCCAATTTTGCATATCTACCAAACTTGGCAAATATGCAAGTTGCAACGTAAAATGTGGCAAATATGCAAATCCCCCCTCTAGCCTCACATCACGGCCCATCAGTCATTGGCTTCGATGGCCCCACATGACGGCCCCATTCTTCATTGGTTCGATGACCCCACAAAACGAATTTTTTCTTTGAAATTTCCATATTTGCCACATGACCACCACATGTCAGTGACACACAAAATTGAAAACATGCAAGTTGCAACATAAAACGTGACAAATATGCAAATCCCCCTCCAGCCCCACATCACGGCCCCATCGGTCATTGGCTTCGATGGCCCCACATGACGGTCCCATCGTTCATTGGCTTCGATGGCCCCACATAACGAACTTTTTCTTTGAAATTTCTATATTTTCCACATGACCACCACATGTTAGTGACACACAAAAAGGCAAATATGCAAGTTGCAACGTAAAATGTGGCAAATATGAAAATACCCCCTCCAGCCCCACATCACGGCCCCATCGGTCATTGGCTTCGATGGCCCCATAAAACGGCCCCATTTGTCATTGGCTGCACCGGCCGCCCAATCAGGAAAAAAGCGGCCCACAAGTCAGCGAGAGATGGATGGCGGGTCTGACGTGTATCCTGGCCCCACCCGTTAGCACGTAACGGCCACAGAAGGACCCGTCCCAACACGGTCCCACCAGTCAGCATGTAACGGTCAAGCCTTTGACCTGATGGCATCCCTCCGTCCGAGCGCCTGCGAGGGTTTTGTAACATAGCGAGAGGAAAAGTGGGGAAAAGTTAAGCAGCTAGGGAAATTGAGTACAACTAACGAACAAGGGGCACGAAAATAGAAATCCCAAAGATATAATAGTATATATGTTTATATATTAATTGGTTGAATTGATATTAAAAACATATTTATTTATTTATCTTTGGGAAGCCTATACTTATTGGGCCATTCCTCAGAGGGAAGGGCCCATAGAACAAGGCTCCTAGGAGAGGAGGGGGCCCATGCGCTTGGCGCCTAGGATTCCCCCGCGTAGGGGGCCACCGACTTCCCTAGGGCAGCGGCGGTGGGAGCCTCCCATCCCCTGCCCAAGGGTTTGCCCCTCCTCCCTCCCTCTTATAAATAGAGGGGTCCCCGTCCCCTCTATGCACAACGAGCTCTCCTATCTCTCTCTATTCCCTAGAGCCCTCTCTCCACCAAGATTGGATCAAGCTCTTGTGGGATTAGTTCTCCAATTCTGCACTACCATCGTGCATAGGACAGTCCAGCTTCCATCTTCTTCCGCTGCTCGACTGGATTGGAGCCCGGGAGACGTCACGTACACCGGACGTGTGTAGATCATTGAGGCGCAACACTAGGGTTGCTGCTCATCTTCATCACTATATGCCTACCTGCATAAGGCATGTCACGGTCTTCAAGGGTATGAACATCGTACCCATCTCCGTTACTTATGTATACATAGACTAGATCTTGGTTATTGTGTTCGTGTAGCTAGAATTTTTTTTTGTTTCCTGGTGTGAACCCCAATAGTGGTATCAGAGCCTGATCAATGGGTAGACATGTCGTACTGATAGAACACATAGAAATATGTGGGCGTTGATTCTCTAGTTATTACCCTCATTTATTTTCTTGTTATATTGCAGTGTTGTTTGATGAAACGGCCCCCAACCGACATTATGTGGTGATTCGCAAGACTGGTCCACAAGTATAAGTGGCTTTCGAGGGTGTCTGTCTCTCTACAATAGTTGATATAAAATTTACACCGAGGGCCCTAAAAAGGGATCAAAGAGGCAACCATTGAATCAGGTTGTGGCTCAACGTTCATATGTGGGAAGGGGTTCTGCCATGAAATCCCTAAATCCTCGTAAAACATGCAAGAGAAAAAGTAGAAGCGTCCAACTTTATTTTGCAGGGGCGAGTTTCGTGACATGGCAATGGTAAGTTTATGAAATGTTTTCCATTGGAGATCTCGATCAAGGCGCTACAACCATGTCATGAAACCATACTTTTGAAGTATTTTACATGTACATCTTGTTTGGCATAGTATATTAAGATATAAGACTGTATCTTAAATAGGATGATCCTTCACATAATTCCAATGATAGTGTTCCCCTTGTGTGTGCACCACCAAGAAAGTTCTCCGGTATGAGGCACGCCTGACGATCGGGTGTCAGACATACCTGCGTTCACATACAGTGGATGTAAGCCATGTTGCACAACAATACACACGAGTTGGAGTTGGAAAGCGTAGCATGTACATACATGGCCTCAGAACACAAGAGAATGAAAGGTCGAGCATGAATCACACGTTGAAGTGACCAACATTTGGAATGTCTACCTTTGGATCTATATCATTGGCCGTGACGATCTAGGATGATATGGTGAATTGGGATCTTGTGATCACTAAACACATTGAGGGGTGTTCGTTTGAGCGGGATCCCTACTAGTTTGTAAAATTTAGTGTAAGCTTATTATATTATGAACATGGTATAAACACTTTGCAAATCCATTATAGATGTCTTGCCCACCCACCTTCAACCTTAGCTCATTCCTAGAGAAGGACAAGCTGAAAACTGATGGGTCCAACTTCACCGCATGGCACCGTACCCTAAGAATCCTCCTGGTCCCCTACAAGCTCACCTATGTCTTAGAGGCAGAGCTGCCCGCCAAACCTACCAAACCCGCTAATACCGCCACCCAGGACGAAAAGAATGTTTGGTAGTGCAAGGCGGATGATTCCACCCTCATCTAGAGTGGAATGCTCTATGCCATGGAGCCGGACCTTCGAAAGCATTTTGAGAAGATGAATTCTTTTGAGATCCTTGAGGATCTTAAGGCCGTATTTGCTCCGTAGGATCGGGCCAAGAGGTGTGAAGATTCCGAGATCTTCTTCTCTGCCAAGATGGAAGAGCATAGCAGTGTGAGCGAGCATGTGGCCAAAATGTCTGGCTACGTTCAACGCTAGAACGCCTTGGATTGCAAAATCCTGGACGAGCTCGCGATTTATAGGGTGTTGCACTCGTTGGCCCTAGCTACAAGGGCTTCGTGATGAACTACAATTTGCAGGGGATTTAAGACCCTCGCTGAGTTGTTAGCCATGCTCAAAACTGTTGAGGTGGAAATCGAGGAGCACACGGTATTGCTGGTCAATAAGACCACCAACTTTAAGAAGTCGGTGCATAAGAAGGGCAAGAATCCTAAGAAGGATGGAAAGCCAGTTACCAACCCCTCTAAGGCTACAAGGCATGGTCCTAAGCTCGGCGTCACATGCTTCTACTGCAAGGGAGACGAGCACTGGAAGTGCAACTGCCCCAAGTACCTCGAGGACAAGAAAGCCGGCAAGTTTGCCGCAAAAGACAAAGGTATATATGATATACATGTTATTGTTATTGATGTATTTCTTACAAGCTCCAGGAGTAGCACCTGGGTATTTGATAATAGTTCAATTGCTCACATTTGTAACTCCCAGCAGGAGCTACAGAATAAAAGGTGCCTGGGGAAGGACGAGGTGATGATGCACATCGGCAACGGATCAAAGGTCGATGTCAAGGTCGTCGGCAATCTACCTCTGCGTCTACCTTCGGGATTAATTTTAGTTTTGAATAAGTGCTACTTTGTACCTACATTAAGTATGTATATTGTGAGTGGATGCAAGATCGTTATTCGTTTAAATCCGGAATAAGTGGTTATTCTATTTATATGAACTAGAAGGTTTCCCCGCGCGTTGCTGCAGAAATCCTTAGTGGTAACTATAATCATGCATATATACGCACTAACGGATGTCAATGGTGAATAAAATTTATTTTCATAGTCTAATGTGATGTAATGCTCTATAAAAAAATATCATAAGAAATATGCTACAATATAAAGTAGCAAAGATGCACGTCCTAAAAGTACTTTTTTAGAACAATGAGGCTTAACTACGTCAAAGAAAAATAACACTATCTGCTGTTAGCAGGGATATATAATTGGCTTAACAGATGCTAAAACAGAGTTATTTTAGCCATTCTTATTAATCGGCGGTATTCTTTTTTTTGAGAGAAATCAATGGTATTCTCCTGTTCAATATGGCATGGAACTGCCACCAGCATGGGACGCGTGTTCTTGTCACACTTGTATTTGGAAGAAAGCTGAGAAAGGACCAAAGTATTCTTGTCACACTTGTATTTCATCCTTGGCTGGAATTGACAATCCAAGTATATAGTTCTAGGAACACAATGATAGTACTCGGTACTTACTTCCATTTGGAGCTGGGAAACAAAATATCACGTAGAACCCTAAAACGGAAGGGAGAAAACATGAAGCGGCAAGTCGTTGAATTTGTGACCGGCCAGGACTTATGAAGTAGAACAGGGGGTGCTCCAAAAGGAATATCATTTTCCCGTTCTTGGACTATAACTCAGCAAGTCGAGCAATGCCTGTCCGGTGACAAACCGCGAAAGTTTTCTGGGCAAGATAAAGACCATACAACAGAGATAGCCCTGTGAAATATCCGGAAGACAACATCCATGCCACGGGCCTGAGGGACATCATGGTTCATAGAGGCAAATTTCCTTTAGATGCTTGATCTTTCAGGCCACTTGTTTATATCTATTCTCTAGCATATGAGACGTTTCTTGGATGTGTATATGCTGCGCTATGAGGGAAATTTATAGGACCACTATAATGGTATGAGGAACTGGCCAGTCGAACATAAGACCAAACGCCAAACGTAGTTGTTTAATTTTGGGTTAATTCCAAACAAATGAATGAGTAATTAATAGAGAAACGAAGAGATTTCCATGAATCAAAGTTACGGAGATGGACATGGTGGACGGATATTGAGGCATGGAAATTGGGGGATGAAGAGGAGGGGACTCTCATAAGTAAAGTGTTCCAAAACATTGGATACAAAGGGGATAGGTTTTGGTGTAGCTTTGAATGAAAAATTTAGTGTAGCGAAATGAAGAGAGGAGTAGGGATGCGTAGGATTTGAAGCGAATGGCAGTATTCAGCTTAGCCTGAGTTATTATGAGAAAAATGGACCAAATGGTGACATGGATTCAGGGCCACCTGATGATGTGGATGTCTTGCATGTTGAGAGAAATAAGGTAGTGGGAGACTCCTATTTAGATATAGAAGATGATATCTTTTATGTTCATGCGTGTGTATGCAAATGTTTATTCCTACAAGATCTTGATAGTAGTACCCACATCCATAATATTGATGCCAAGCGTTGCAAGAACAATGACGATAATAACATATACCTATGGCATTGCCGTTTTGGTCATATTAGCGTGAAACACATGAATAAAGTTCATTCTGATGGACTTATAGAATCATTGGATTTTGAATCTTTTGAAACATGCGAGCATTGCCTCATGGGAAAGATGACCAGGACACCCTTCTCCGGTACAATGGAGAAGGCGACAGACCTGTTGTGAATCATACATACAGACGTGTGTGGACCAATGAGTGTCTCAACACGCAATGGATATCGTTATTTTGTTACGTTTACTGACGATTTGAGTAGATATGGGTATATCTACTTAATGAAGCACAAATCTGAGACCTTTGAAAAGTTCAAAAAATTTCAAAAGGAAGTAGAGAATCAACTCAACAAGAAGATTAAGCACCTTCGATCAGATCGGGAAGGCGAATACTTGAGTTATGAGTTTGGCATACACTGCGGTATTTGTCGGGGTAATGACAACCGGGGTGCCACTTCCCCTTGGTTGATGGATCCGGCACCGGGGTAACGCCCCCTCATGAGGCGGATGTGCCTCGGGACATGGCAAATCCATGCGCACCTCGTGATACCCACGCTTTGCGAGGAAAGAACCTCTGTAGGGTATGCCTCCTGAGGAGATCCTGCGGCTATGCCAAGTTGCATCCCGAAGCCTCAGATGCTTTGATAGACATCCCGAGGCTATTCGGTTACTCCGCCTAGGGAGGTACAAGCCGGATCCCGAGAAGGGGAGCAGCACTCTCGGTCCACCCTACTTTCGTGCAGGGAGAGGACAGATGACTTCGTGCTGGCAGGCTCCTCCCATTGCCGTTTCGGTGAAAGAGGGAAAAGCTAAGAGCGCCGGATGAAGACAAGCGCCGCTAAAGAAGGCCACTTTATAGAAGGATGGAGTGGAGTGCGGTGTGCAAGGCCTAGTCCACCAAAAGTAGTCTCTTAGACATAGACCTCGAGGAGCGGCACTGTGGATACCCTTCCCGCCCAAAGGCTAGGGGAAGAGGCCTGACGCCACCCTATATAAGGGACCCTCCTCCTACCTTAGTAAAGGTCGATCCTCAGTGATCTGAAACCCTAGACTTGCATCCACCATTGTACCCTGGCAAAGCCGAGCAATTCAACAAAGCAGGAGTAGAGGATTTACCTCCTCACGAGGGTCCCGAATCTAGGTAAAAATACCCCATGTCACCTCTTTGTCATGTGTGTTTCTGCGTCATCGCCACCGTCACCGAGGCTCCTTGGAACCGCATGTTCAGCCCCCTCTTTAACCAAGGATCGTTAGACCCTATTTTTCTTCGCGTGACAAATCTCCGACATTTGGCGCGCCAGGTAGGAGGCTGAGACGCGCTTTCAAGATCTTCATCGACCTTAGAGACATGTCAGCTCGCACCGAGACCTACGCTGAGCATGCCCTCCGTCGCGTGGCTAGCAAGGCCCAGACCGAGTCCACTCTATGGCGTACCCCCTCCGAGGAAGACTCATTGACAGAGGACGACGAGGGTTCTACCTACCGCCCGTCACGAGAGTACCCATCCCCCTCGTGTGGCGCCACCTCGCTCTCCCGCATCGCGTCCTCGCGGGGCCACGTCGAGCACATCACTCCTGAAGCCGCCAAGCGCATGGTATAGGAGCTCCTGGACCACCCGCCGACCGACCCAGGCAAGGATAGGTGGTGTGACCGGATCGCCTAGCTCCTCGACCTCGCCACCCTTTCTCTAAAAGGGCTAGGGGCTCAGGGCGAGGACCGCGCGCTAGGGGCTAGGGCTCGCTCCTGGCCTAGAGCCGTGACGGGTCCCCCAAGCCCGACCAGGTCACCCCTCCGGTAGCCAACAACTGCTAGATCGTCTCGCCCCCCAAGGACTGTCTCGTCAAAGAAATCGCCGCTATGGGTCAACAAAATCGCGCGGCCCTCGCCAATGGCAAGGCTGTGCAGGCCAACGACTATCTCTCCCTCACCAAGGGGCTCTGTCGTGTGGTCTGGCCACACATGTTCCTCTCGGAGACGCCTACACGCTATGACGAAATGACCAACCCGTGTGAGTTCTTGCAGCTCTACACCACGGGCATCGAGGCCGCGAGAGGCGATGACCACATCATGGAAGTGTGCCAAGGTGGAGGCCGGTCGGATGTTCAGCCTCGCCGAAGCATAAACCACCCCCAAGGCTTCGTGCTTGTCCAAGAGCAAGGATAAGGACCCCCAGCGCAAGACCGCTGTCGTCCTGGCTGCGGAGTCGGACCGGAAGAATCCTAGCAAGGACGCGGCAAAGGGGAACGAGACGAAAGCTCCTACTGCCACTTCCACAAGAGGTAGGTGAAAGGGCATGTATGCCCCCATGTGTGGTTTTGGTAATTAATGACAATCTCTATGGACTAATGTGTAAATTGAGTTTCACTTGTAGGTTTGTCCATTGGCATCGCTTGGGCCATGTGTTGGTCTCAAGGTTGGAAGATGAAGAAATGTCCAAGGGCTTTGTGCCCATTGGAATCATGAAGAAAGAAGGAGCTTGAAGGTCGATCAAGGCATGTGCAAAGAGTTGCATCAAGATGGATCAACCTCAAGTAAGGATGAAGAAGGACGAGCTTAAGATGCGCCATCTCTAGAAGATCTCATGCTTGAAGCTTGCCATCCTCGTGCTCATGGAATGATGAATACAAGTTCAAAGAAGAGGTTTCCCCATGGAGTATGGGGGAGCATTTTGCAAGTCTTCATCAAGCAAGAGCGAGCAAGAGCAAACAAGAAAGGTGTTACCACTATAGAAGAACAAGACGGTCTACATCAAGTTCAAGTGGGACGCTCAAGGCAAAGGTATGTTGATAGGTATTATCTTTTGCCGGTCTCGTGTTGTTAGTTGGGAGACCGGGTTTAGGATAGATAGCCGTACTATCAAGAGGGGCTCTCAAGCGGGTGTCTCGTTTGCATCGTTCGGAGAGAGCTCAAACCTTTGCATTCATAGCATCATCTTTCTTGGTTGTTATTTGGTTCTTGTCCATGAGAGGATCTAGAGCTTGTGGACATCATCATAACAAGCTCTAGTTCATCATCTAAGGATTTCACTTGCATATCTTATTGCGGTTTTTGATCTTGCGAGTTTTCCGGCTCCACACCTTGGGGGATACTTCACATATATATTTATGATATTTTCTCCCAAGGTGATACCCAATATTGGTTTCATCCCGTTTGGAGTTCGGATGCAAAAGTTATTGCGTTTCTGGTTTTCTGGGTTCTGGAATTTCCCTGACTGGAAGTTCCGGCTTCCCACCGGAAGTTCCGCTAGGGCATCTTTGCCGCCAAAAGTTCCGGTGGAAGTTCCGGGTCTTCTTCCGCTCACGCTCAGTAACCTTCTGTTTTGAAGCGTTCTATTTGCCGGATCTTTGTCGGAACTTGCTCGGAAGTTCACCAGAACTTCTGGTCTGTTTTGACCGGAACTTCCGGTTGCGCTTCTAGAGCGGGCGTCAACGGTCTGATGACCGTTGGAGCCAGGCTGGGCGGAACTTCCGCCCCAGAGCCGGAAGTTCCGGCCATGATTCGTTTTTTAGTTTCTCGCTCCGCAGTTTTCGTCCGTTGGCTGGGTGCCACCGGAAGTTCCGGCCTCCCACCGGAAGTTCCGGCCAGGTGTCGCGAATGCCCATAACGGGCAGATCTGGGAGTCCTTTAAAAGGGGCTCCTCTTCCCCTTCGTGGGTACTAGCTTTTCTTCTTGGTTCTTGGCTTTCTCTCTCTCCTCCATTGTCAACCTTGAAGAAGCTTTCCCTCTCCCTTTCCCTTCCTATGATTCTTGCATATTTTTGAGGGATTTGAGAGAGGAGATCTAGATCTACAATCCCCCCAAGTCAAATCCCTTCTTTGTGAAGGAATCATTGGGATCTAGATCTTGGAGAGTTTTGTGTTCTCTTCATGTGTTCTTCCTCCCTTATTCCCCCAATAGCTTTTGTAGCTTTGTTGGAATTTGGGAGAGAAGGACTTGCCCTTGCATTTGGTGCATAGGTTTGAGTTCTACTCTTGTGTTCTTCCTCCCTTATTCCCCCAATAGCTTTTGTAGCTTTGTTGGAATTTGGGGGAGAAGGACTTGCCCTTGCATTTGGTGCATAGGTTTGAGTTCTTCTCGTAGATTCGGCGAGTTCAAGCTTGTGAGCTTGTTTCTCTTGGGTTCCTTGGAACCCTAGACGGTTGTGTGGTTGGATTGTTGACCTTTTGTGGTCTTGTTGACCTTTTGTGGTCTTGTAGCCTTTTGTGGCGTTGTTGGCCTTTTGTGGCATTGTTGGCCTTTTGTGGCTTTGTTGTTGGGAGCCTCCAATTGAGTTGTGGAGTTAGCCCCAATCTTGTACGGGTTCGGTGACCGCCCTCAAGCGTCCCATAGTGGAGCAAGTGCCTGCCTTTTGTGGTGCGCACTTGGGAGAATAGGGTGAGCCTTTTGTGGCGTCGGTGAGTTGCGTGCTTCCGCATCCGGGGTGAGGCCTTGTGTGGCGTTGGGTGAGCATCGAGCCACCACACCTCGAGGTGAGCCATTTGTGGCGTTCGGAGAGCATTGCGCCATCGCACCTCTCCAACGGAGACGTAGCTTCTTTGGAAGTGAACTTCGGGAAACAAATCTTCGTCTCCGCGTCCATCGGTTATCTCTCAACCGAACCCTTTACTTATGCACTTTACATTGTGATAGCCATCGTGCTTGAAGTACTTATACCTTGATATCACCTTGTTGCTTGTTTTGCTTAGCATAGGTTGTTGGTGCACCTAGGTGAACTTAGTGGCTAGGTTTTGTGCTCAATAAATTAAACATTAGTTTTATTCCGCATTTACTTGAGCCTAAACCGTAATATTTTTAAAAGCCTATTCACCCTCCCTCTAGGCGACTTCCTTTGTACTTTCAGTAGGGACATCCCACTAATGACTTCTATGAGATCAAGAAACTCCGCGACATGTGCAACAACTAGATATGGGGAAGATCAGGCAACGAGCATAGTGGCGTGAGATGCGGCCATCATGGGGGTGAGCGCTGGCAAAACAACTCTGGTAACCGCGACACCCCGCAGGCAGGCCACCAGGCCAACACCGTGCAGTAGCACCCTCCTCATCTGGAGAAATGATGTACCGAGGATGTTAGGGGCTACCAAGTGCCGTCGGGTGCCATCGCCTGCATCCTCGGTGGTTCCCAAGCTCCGGTGTTCAACTGACACTTCAAGCTGCTCACTCGCGAGGTTGCCGCTGCCACGACAGGTGTTCTGTCCCCAAAGCTCAAGTGGTCCTAGTGTACCATCACCTTTGACGCCCGTGGCCACCCTGTCTCCACCAGGCCTGTGGGAACTCTCCCCATGATTTGCACCCCCACCATCAGCAACATCGCGGTCGCGAATACTCTAATCGATGGAGGTGTAGGCTTGACCGTGATCTCCACCGAGACGTTCGCCCAGCTACAGGTGCCCTATGAGAGGCTGATGTCGACCATGTCATTCTCCGGAGTTACAAGCAGAACCACTACACCCATTGGGCAGGTGTGCCTCTCCATCACGTTCAGGACACGTGACAACTACCACACCGAGCTCATCGACTTCGACGTGGCCCACATCAAGCTCCCCTACAATGTCATCCTTGGCTACCCTGCGCTGGCCAAGTTCATGGCAGCCACCCACCACGCCTACAACATCCTCAAGATGCCCGGGGGCAATGGCGAGGACATCACGGTCCACTATGATGAGGTGGAAGCCTTACGCTCCCTTGAGCACGCCTACAAGAAAGCGGCCACCACCTACCCCGAGGACCTGGATGTGTTGGGCTATGTCAGAGGCTCCACAAGAAGGAAGCAAATGGCGGCTCAGGAGAGCACCATGGCCAAGAGAGCGGCTTTGGCGCTATTCCCGCCTCGCGAGGAGCAGTCCACGGTCAGTGCCCGCGCCTTCAAGAGGGATTCGGGGCCGCTGTCGCCTACCCTCGTGAGCGCTCAGGAGGCTCTCGACAACTTCCCCGACCCGGAGGCTCCAGACTTCCCGATGGACTGCACTCAACGTGCGTGCAACACCGACTGCCTCCCCAAGGGAAGCTAGGCTATCGGCTAAGCAGGATCTCGGGGCTGCGGGAAGGTGGACAAACCTCTCCAAACGGCACACCCGACTCCATGACTTTTTGGAGGTGATCCTCGAGAAATCCTCATTCCTTCCAGCCTTATTTCCTATGAGACCCTGTGCAAGTCACAACGGTGCTGTAATAAGTTTGAACTCCTGTGGTTTCTTGGATCCTGTGCTTCACTCACGTCTTGGCATTTGGTTTTTCCCTCAGAAAAGACTTCTTTAAAAACCATACTCACTTGAGTTCCCTCACATACACCACGCGAGTGGGGGTCTGGGCATGGTGTCCGTCACCGAGTCACTCGCCATCTTCATCAGAGCTTAAAGTGTCGATCTCTGAACTTACAAACTTGTTCCGGCCATAAGTTACCTCACCTACGGTCTCTGGTGCTTGTGTCCCTCATGCGATGCATGTATCGAGCCCCAGTAGTACGCGCTTTTTGCCCTACGGCCCTGTTTTGGTAAGGTCTATGGGGCGGCTCGTGAGGGAACATTCCCCTCTGTTGGCCAAAAAGTATCCAGGACCTAAAGTGTCGAGCTCTGAACTCATGGACCGGGTTCGGCGATGACTCACCTCACCCATGCTCCTAGATCTCAAAAAGAAAAATAACATATTAGCGAAGGCCCATGAGGCTCTGCTCCTCCGCAACCCGACCTCTCAGGACCTAAAGTGTCGAGCTCTATACTCACGGACCGGGTCCGATGACGAATGACCTCACCCACGGTTCCTGAAGTTTAAAAACACCCCCGAAGTGACGGCTCATGAGGCTTTGCTCCTCCATGGCCCAAGCTTTCTAGGGCCTAAAGCGTAGAGCTCTGAACTTGTGGCATGTTCCTCGGCCGCAAGTTACCTAACCCATGGTTCCTGGCCTTTAAAACAATAAAATATTCATGCTAGCCATTGGCTCCCTCCTCGAGAGGCCAACGAGACTATCATCAGTCCTACGGATTTCTCCTCGATAGGCTTACGGGGCGACCTTAGTGACATACCCTCTCCAGCAGCGAGATCCTTGCAGTGCCTAGAGTGTCAGGCTCTGAACTTACGGGACGATATCGGCTGTAAGTTACCTCTCCTATAGTTCCTAGCACTCAAAAACACTTCACATAAGTGCATTTCAGGACTCCAGCAGAGGGCGCTCTCGTGCTATGGCCATCCCCTCGGGAGGTCCCAGGAAAGGCGCGCAAGACAGAGACCCTTGGAGGCCCTAGTACTACTTACAGCTCGAGAAGACCCACCGTCGGACTACCTCACCTACATCAGGTGCCAACCCTACGGCACTCCACCAGGAGATCTACAGAGAAGCTCGTGAGACAACCCGGCCACGGTCCTATACATCGACAGCTACATCAGGGCTTGCTCCCCTTTCCTCAGAAGGCGGCTAGCGCCCTCTCCCTCCTGGCAAAGAAACAATGGTGCGTGTGAGTCTCGTGAGGCTGGCCCGCCGTTTGAAATGCAAAACCAGGAGGTCAGCGCCGAATTCCTCCACAAGGGAACACGATGGAACACCTCATCAAGGGGAATCGCTGATCCATCGCGATAACAAACCATGGCTGGAGCACCAGAGTAACCGAAAGTCCTCCACAAGGGTAGGGGGATACACCTCCAGAGGCACGGGAAGCCCCTCGTGAGCCTATCAAGCGAAGTCTGCTGAGCGATGCACAAGGCCTTTGACGGAGAGGAACTCCGCGCAGGCGGCATCCACCTGGCATCGTCTCCAGGAATCTCCTCGCCAGACGCTATCCTCACAAGTCTCTCCTTGCAAAGACACCGCTCTGGGACACTCGACCCCTCTACAGGCGCGCTCGAAGACTCACAAGACCCGTCCCGGGGAAGGAAAGGCACCAGAAGCCGCCGCCAACTTCATCAAGAGAGTGCCACGCCACGGCCGCACACAAAAAAACTCCAGGCATCACAAAAAGAACATGCAAAATAAGGAACAACAAGCGCAAAGATCCGTTATAGGTCTACATAACAGTCTCCCTTACAAGCCTTGTCCTTAAGAGGGGGATTGAAGGAGGCGGCGCCACGCGTCTATACTAGCAAAAGACCGGCGTGGAAATCCCAGCCATGGGATCCTACCTCAGCACCTTCAAAGGATCGACATGTAGGCAACCCAACACATGAAGGTGTCAAACACCATAATGGAGAAGCTCCCCCCACCGGTGAAGAGAAATCACAACACTAAGCCACAACAGATGCGATGGGCAGCAAGGAAGCGGCCCCAGCCGTGGCAGAGGTACATCTCATCGGGCAGCAGGGTCTCATTGCTCAACTTACACTTCCCATGCCCGCCAGAGTGTCGCAACTCCACCTAACCAGGAAGGTCCTCCATGACCCCGAGGGTGAAGCGTGAAGGGAGCCTCACTCGGGCGAACCGGTCCGACTTCCCGAGGATGACGATGAAGTCGATTACCCGGGTGGGCTCGGGGTCGTCTTCAATCTTGATGACCTCGTCGATGACGGGTGTGGAGGGTTCGCGTTTGGTACTAAACCTATCATCGCGTCCCCCACAGCACCCTCAGCCGCTTCCGCGAGGGTGGCTGCACCCGCACCTAACATAAGCTTCTTCGATGGCCACCTCTGCCTCCAAGGGTGCAACCGCGTCAGGAGCAGCTCCTTGGCCGCCGTGTCTCCCTCAACCGCTACCGCGCGGCCGCCCGCAGCCACGCATCACTGGCGGGGCCTCTAATACCTTTGATCCGGATTCACAGCTATAGTATAATAGATTTTTCCCTAGAAGACCTAGGTTTAATCGAACCTTGGAAAGCAATGCTAGAAGGAAATAAAAAGGACACATCTACAAGACTTTGTTTCTTTGTTTTACCTTAGTTTACCGGACCAATCTAGTTTACTTTTATAGTGCGCTGAATCAATGGATGGACACTAAGCATAGAACAGAGATTATTAAGTGTAGAACACCGATTAAAGCATTAAGTGGTGATGTTGTTGTGATCCCGAATGAGATCCAAAGAGGTTACCTTTGTTCCCTTATCCATAAGGCATATGTGAGAACCGGAGGAAGGTGATGATGAGATTGCACTTGTAGCTCTATTCAAAACCTTGTCTTGGCACATAGAATCTTCATTTTCCTCTACATGATTAGCAACACAAGCACTAGAGGAAATAGAAGCATTTTTATCATGGCAACAAGACAACACAAGCATATCATCATGAGATTTATTCAAGTCATTTCTACATGATATGCAAGGACTATTAACACAAGCATGTAAGGAGTTATGAGTGCTAGAAGTGTTAAGGTCCAAAGATAGATCATTGCAACTAGATAGGGATGAAGGATTACAAATAGTAATATCACTATCCATATTGCAATTTCTATCACCACTCACCATATCATTACCTTGTGAAAAATCACATGTTGGTGAAGTGGTAGATGATGAGAACTCATCTCGACCGGAAGTGGAAGCAACACAATCATCCTCAATAATGTTTGACTTGCTATATTTATCTTGAAGCTTGGTCCATATCTCACGAGCGCTTGAATAAGGCATGATAGAAGAAAGAACTACATTGCTCACAACATGCAAAAGAATTTTAGTAGCTAGAGCATCTATATGAGAGTTCAACTTCTCCTCTAAAGATTCGTTTTGGGTATCCATATGAGAAGAGAGACCCACATATAGATATCCCTCGATAATTGGGTGAATTTCCCGAAATAAATTAAGCATGCGAATTTTCCAAACATCATAATTTGTGCCATCGAATGTGAGCGTGTCCTTGTGCACTAATCCCCTAGCCGACATCTTTACTCTCAAGGCGGTGAAGCCTAAAATGAGAGACCGGGCTCTAATACCAATTGAAAGGATACGGATGGCGCCTAGAGGGGGGGGGGGTGAATAGGCGATTAAAACTTTTCCTAGAGTGGCTCAACAAAGGCAGAATAAAACTAGTGTTTACTTTGTTAAGCACAACCTAGAACAACTAAGGTTCACCTATGTGCACCAACAACTTATGCTAAGCAATACAAGCAACAGAGTGATAGCAAGGTATATATTACTTCAAGCACGAAGACTATCACAATGTAAAGTGCATAAGTAAAGAGCTCGGGTATAGAGATAACCGAGGCACGCAGGGACACCATATTTTACCGAGTTCCTCCCAACATGGAGTACGTCTCGTTTGGAGAGGGGGTGGTATCAAACCACCAACGCCACAAAAGGCCTCCCTTATTCTCCGGTGAATCTCACCCCAACGGGATCGATCCACGCTTCCACTATCGGTGCACTTGTCGGTGGCAAACGGAACCTCTCACAAGGTTAGGGCACTTCTCCACGACATGATTGGAGGCTTCCAACAAACGCCACAAAAGGCCTCAACAAATGCCACCAAGGCCACAATGCCGTCTAGGGTTCCAAGAACCCAAGAGGGACAAGCTCCAATGAGCAACTCAAACCAAATCCTCCGAGGAGAACTCAAACCGATGCACCAAATGCGAATGGCAAGAACACCACAAAGGTGCTCAAATCCCTCACTCTCAAGTTCCAACAAAGCTACTAAAGATATTGGGGGAACAAGAGAGGAGGAATCAAAGAGAGACACAAAATCCCCCAAAATCTAGATCCCCAAAGATACACTCACAAAGAGATGTTTTGGTTTGGTCAAAACATAGATATCCTCCAACTACCCCTTGAATATATGCAAGAATCAATGGAGGGGTGAGTAGAAATCAAGCTCAAAGAGTAAGGCAAATGGGGGCAAAGATTAGACAAAAGGAGGAGAAAGAAACAACCCTAAAAGACAAAGGGGTGAAGCTATTTAAAGACATGGACAAAATCTGGCCGTTGGGGTGATTTTTCGGACCGTTCCGGTACTACCGGATTTAACCGGTAGTACCGCAAGGCTCCAGAAAATAGAGCAGCAGCGGCAGCAGATCTGGGCGGGCCCTGCGGTGGCAGTGCGGGCCAGGCAGCAGGGGAATCAGGGCGAGCGAATCGGGGCCCAGGTGGGGCCGCAGCAGGCCAGCGGAGCGGGGTCTAGAGGCAGCAGTAGTAGCTAGCAGCCAGCGCAGCGCAGCGCGGGGCCAGGCAGCAGCTACGCGTGCGCGGGTGGGGCGGCCGCGCGGGTCAACGCAGGACAGCGCACAGTGGGGCCTGCAGGGCAGCAGCGGCAGTGCGCACACGCGGGGGCAGCAATGGGGCAGAGCGCCAGCGGGCGAGCGAGCCTGCGCGCGCGCGGTGTGCGGGAGCAGCGGCGGCGCGTGGGGCCAAGCCAGCGCAGGCCCAGCGCAGCAGCAGCGATCGGCATCATGCGGGTCAAGCAGCAGCGCAGGGCGAGCGCGTAGCGCGCGATGCGAGGCGGTCAAGGCGAGCGAGCAAAGCAGGGGAGGCAGCGCGCATGCAGATCGAGATCTGGAAAAACGAAACTGGGTCGGCCGGTACTACCGGCCCACCCGGACGGTAATACCGGGCCGGTCGGTAGTACCGGATTTAGGTACCCAGCGAGGAAGAAAGAAAACGGACCGTTCTCAAAGGCGGGTGGTAGTACCGGCCCGCCCGGGAGGTACTACCGCTCGGCCCAGAAAACAGATTGACTGGGCAAATATTCGAACGGCAATAACTTTTGACTGGAAGCTCCAATTGACCCGATTTCAGTTGCGTTGGATAGAGGACGACAAGGGCTTCCCAATAAAAAGTGGAAATATTGATTATCACCAAGTGATAAAGTATAAAGTAGAATAATGTGAGATAACTCACTTGGTGGGAAACCGAAAAGCCGCATAAATCAAAATCGCAACAAGATACAAACGGAAGATCCGATTTTGATGAACAAGAACTTGTTATGGAGATTAACACAAGCCCTATATCCTCACATGGATAATACCAAATAAGGACCAAATACTATGATGCAAGTATGCAAAGGTTTGAGCTCTCTCCGAACGATGTGACCGAATTACTCATACGAGAGCCCCTCTTAATAGTACGGTTATCTATCCTAAACCCGGTCTCCTACAGACAACAAGAGACCGGCAAAAGGGAAAACCTATCAAGATTATACCTTTTCCTTGAGCATTCCACTTGAGATCGATGTAGACGGTCTTGCCCTTCTCAAGATGGAACACCTTTCTTAATTCCTCATCATCGACCCCGCATATTGAGCTTGCACAACATATCTTCTTTGCATTTCATCGACCTTGAAGCCAACACATGCTCCAAGCGATGCCAATGGACAAATCCTACAAGTATAACTTAATACACACATTATTCCATAAAGATTGTCAATAATTACCAAAACCACAAATGGGGGCCCAACATGTTCTTTCAAATGGCCCATTATCCTGCCATGACAGAAGATGGCCTGCGCGCATAAAGGCTACCCTATGTGGGGTCGGCATGTATCTTAGTTGTAGTCATTTGCGTCTTGGATTCCTAGCCTAGCCGCCCCCTTGATCCTTAAATAGACGGGCGCCATCTCTAGTAGGTGGATACCACATTAAAATATTTTAGAGTTGTTTCTATCTAGAACCTCCGGAATTACTTGTGGTAGATTTATACCAACTTCAATTAAGTGTGATTTGTTGTTCCACTAGGGATTAGTATATTACAAACTACCGTTCGTGGTCGACGGCTACGTGCGCAAGAGCGTAGTGTTGTGAATATCCCACAAGGTTCGAGAACTAGATGATGATGCCGATGGGAGTGTTGCTGGTGCTGCCCCACATCTTGGCAGGGGACGGCCTAATCCCCTGCGCCTGCACCTCTTCATGGACGTGGCTTTGCCCCTATTGGTTGTTCTCAGCGTATTCCTCACCAGCCGGCGATGACGGATTGGGCAAGCCCAAATTTTCAATTCCCAAGTTTGATGGCTCCATTGATCCTGAAGATTACCTTACCAGGGATTTGAATATACTAAAGAAAATAAGGTTAAGCTTGCAGTGTCATAATTTTATGGTTATGCTTTGCGTTGGTGGGATGCCCTTGTGCAGAATAGAAGAGATGACAATGACCTTCCGGTGATGACTTGGCGAGAGATGAAGCTTATCATGAAGGAACGTTTTGTGCCCACCAACTATTTGGGTTTAGTTTTTGACAAGTTGACAGAGTTGAAGCAAGGAACCATGACAGTAGATGATTACTACATGGAGATGGAGATGCTTATGCAGTGTGCTAGAATTCGAGAATCACTTGAGATGACCATGTAGCGATTTCTCAACAATCTGAAGTTACCAATCAAGAGCATAGTACGTGATCACAAGTATGAGAACATGAACGAGCTATTGCATCATGCTAGAGAGGCCGAGTCACATCTAGCAGAAGAGGAAAGGCATGTGCTCGTTTTCCATCTACTAGCCGTTTTTTCTAGGGAAACGCCGCCACCTATGGCGCCACCTGCAGCGGCAACTAGCCATCCTTCACCATTGGTGGCCAAGCATGCTCCCACGCCATCCTTTGGTTCTAATTCTAAGAAACCCGCGGCTCTTGCTACTATCTCGGGTTCTAACATGTCAACTGCGCGTACTCACAATGTGGAGTGTCATACTTGTGGAGGTAGAGGTCACTTCAAGCGAGATTGCCCAAACTGCAAGGTAATGTTTGTCAATGATCAAGGAGAGTATGAGATTGGATATGAAGTTGAGCCTCATGATGTTGATGACACTGGTTATAACAACGAGGACGGTATGGACGCTTTTCCTGTGCATGCGCCAACCATTGTGGTTTCTACACGTATACTTAGTGTGCAGCCCATTGTTGACTTTCAGCGCTACAATTTGTTCCAAACTAAAGCTCTCGTTGGCCCTAACAAAGCTTGCAAAGTTATTATTGATGGAGGTAGCTGTAGGAATCTTGCAAGCAAGGAGTTATGTGCCAAGCTGAATTTGACTTACTTACCTCATCCAAAGCCATACTACATACAATGGTTGAGTGACAGTGGTGAGATGAAGGTAAGCCATATGGTACATGTGAATTTTGAAATAGGGCCATACAAGGATTCTATTGATTTTGATGTGGTTCCTATGACTGTTTGCCATTTGTTATTGGGTCGGCCTTGGCTGTATGATCTCCATGTGCAACATGGCCGTGCCAATAGTTATCACTTGGATTTTAAGGGCAAGAAGATTAATCTGCAACCAATGGCACCACAACAAATTGTGAATGAGTCTCGCCAAAAGATAGAAGTGAATTTGAAGGATGCCTCTGTTGATAGGCGAGATAGTGTTGCAGTTATACATGATGTAATAGAGCCTACAAAGAGTGATATAACAAAGAGAGAGAGAGCCTAATATTTTGATGTTATCCACCAAGGAAGATATGAGCGAATTTAGAGAGGATCCTACATCCATGCCACTTGTGCTCATGTATAAGGGCGAGGTTTTAGTTTCTAACAACATGACCCCTATTTATCTTGGTGTCTCTACTATTTTGCAGGACTTTGGCGATGTGTTTCCGGAGGATGTGCCAGCTGGACTTCCACCCATGCGTGGCATAAAGCATCAAATAGATCTGATCCCAGGCGCCACATTGCCCAACCGTGCACCCTACAGGACCAACCCCGAAGAAATGAAGGAGATACAGAAACAAGTATAGGCGTTGCTGGATAAAGGGTACATTCGTGTTTCTCTTAGCCCTTGTGTTGTTCCTATTATTTTAGTTCCTAAGAAAGATGGTACATGGTGCATGTGTGTAGATTGTAGAGCTATTAATAACATTACTATTCGATATCATCATCCTATTCCACGCTTAGAAGATATGTAGATGAATTGAGTGGTGCTGCTATTTTCTCTAAGATTGATTTGCATAGTGGTTATCATCAAATTAGGATGAAAGAAGGGGATGAATGGAAAACTGCTTTCAAAATTAAATTTGGCTTGTATGAATGTCTAGTCATGCCTTTTGGTCTTACTAATGCACATTAATGAATCATGTTTTTTAGAGAATTTATTGGTTGTTTTGTGGTTGTTTATTTTGATGATATTCTTATCTATAGCCACAACGAAACTGAACATTGTAGTCATATCCGACAAGCTTTGCAAGTGTTGCGTGATAATAAATTCTATGCTAATCTTGAGAAGTGCACATTTGCAAAATATAAGTTCGTATTTTTGGGATATCTTATATCTAAGCATGGGGTAGAAGTAGATCAATCTAAAATTGAATCAATTCAGAACGGCCTATTCCCATGAATGTAAGTCAAGTGCGTAGTTTCCATGAATTAGCTGGTTTCTATAGGCGCTTTGTGAAAGATTTTAGCACTATTGTTGCAACATTGAATGATTTGACTAAGAAAGGTGTGCCATTTGTATGGGGCGTATCCCAAGATATTGCATTTGATACATTAAAACATTTTCTTACTTCTGCACCATTACTTGCATTACCTGATTTTTCAAAGAAATTTGAAGTTGAATGTGATGCTAGTGGTATAGGTATTGGTGGCATTTTGATGCAAGAGGGTCGCCCTATAGCATATTTTTCTAAGAAAATTACTGGTGCTAGATTGAACTATCCTATTTATGATAAAGAATTGTATGGACTTGTTAGAGTTCTTGAAGTTTGGCGGCATTACTTGTGGCCAAAATAATTTATCATACATTCTGATCAAGAAGCTTTGAAATATTTAAAAGCTCAATCAAACTTGCATAGAAGATTAGCTAATTGGGTTGAGTTTATTGAATCTTTTCCATACATCATTAAGTATAAGAAGGGAAAGAAAATTTAGTTGCTGATGCTTTATCTAGGAAAAACATGCTATTAACCAATCTTGATGTTAAAATTCCTGGATTAGAGAGTATTTATGCACTTTATGCAACTGACAATGATTTTGCTGAACCATAGCGTTTGTGTGCTCTTAGAAACGCATGGGATAAGTATCATATACATAATGGATATTTGTTTAGAGATGACAAACTATGTATTCCAGAATCGTCATTGCATTTGTTTTTAGTACATGAATCACATGTTGGTGGTTTGATGGGTCACTTTGGGCGTGAAAAGACATTGCTCATGCTTGTTGAATATTTTTATTGGCCCAAGATGAGGCGTGTGTGTACAGATTTGTGAGCCGTTGCATTACATGCCACAAGTCGAAATCTAAGCTGAAGCCTCATGGTTTGTATACCCCTCTCTCCGGACCTACTTCACCATGGGAAGACATTAGTATGAATTTTGTTCTAGGTCTACCTAAAACTCAGAGAGGGCATGGTTCTATATTTGTGGTAGTAGATAGATTCTTTAAGATGGCTCATTTTATTTCCTGCCAGAAAAGTGACGATGCGCCGCATGTTGCTAACCTGTTTTTCAGGGACATCGTGAGATTACATGGAGTACCACAGACGATTGTTTCTGACCGTGATGTGAAGTTCATGAGATACTTTTGGAAGACCTTATGGGGGAAGCTAGGAACGAAGCTACTATTTAGTACTACTTGTCATCCCCAGACAGATGGTCAGATAGAGGTGGTGAATAGAACATTGTCACAGCTATTGAGGACTATGATAAATAAGAATCTGCGGGAGTGGGAAGAGTGTTTGCCACATGTTGAGTTTGCTTACAATAGGGCAGTGCATTCAACTACTCAGATTTGTCCTTTTGAGGTGGTGTATGGTTTCAAGCCATTGACGCCACTAGATTTGTTGCCTCTACCATTACATGAGAGAGTTGATATGGAGGCAGCAAGACGTGCTGAATATGTTAAGAAGATTCGTGAGAAGACTCGAGATTCTATTGAGAAGAAAGGCAAGAACATTGTTGCTACAAGGAATCAAGCAAGGAAATAATTTTTGTTTCAACCTGGTGACATGGTCTGGGTACATCTGCGCAAGGATAGATTTCCATTATTGCTCCAATCCAAGTTTAATCCACATGGTGATGGTCCTTACAAGGTGTTAGCCAAAATTAATCATAATGCCTACTCGATTGATATACCTATTGCTGAGTTTGGTGGAGCTAGTAACAGTTTCAATGTTGCTGACTTATCACCATATGATGGATAAGACTTTGGAGCGTCGAGGTTGAAGCCTTTTCAAGGGGGGAGATTATGAGGATATCCCTACAAATACACCTACCCCAATTACTACATCATGATGTTCCTGCTGCTGCAAAGAAAGATCAATCCAATGAGATAAGGACTGGACCAATTACAAGAGCTCGTGCTAAGCTACTAGAACAAGAGGTGAACTTGTTTCTTAATGAACCTAGTATTTTACTTAATGAGAATTTTATACTCCCAAGTCTTTGAATTATTGTATGATTAGGTACAAGGGAGAAGAAGGCATAGCACGGAGCGAGGAGCTAAAGAAAATGGATCATGGCGTGTTGATCAATGAAGAAAGCGCGAGGGAGAAGAGGGAGGAAGCGCAAGGGGCTACGAAGGAAGAGATCAACACACGGCAGGATCTCTGTCGCGGTAGAGAAACTGCGCCAAATCCTGCCACGAGAGGCTGCCGCGGCACAGAAACAACCCATTATCCTGTCGCGACAGAAGATGGCATGCACGCCTAAAGGCTGCACTATGTGGGGTATACATGTATCTTAATTGTACTCATTTGCGTCTTGTACTCTTAGCCTAGCCGACCCCTTGATCCTTAAATAGAGGTGCGCCATCTCTAGTAGGTGGAGACCACGTTAAAATATTTTAGAGTTGTTTCTATCTTGAACCTCTAGAATTACTTGTGATCGATTTCTACCAACTACAATTGAGTGTGATCTGTTGTTCCCCTGGGAATTAGTAGATTTCAAACTACCATTCATGGTCGATGGCTGTGTGCGCAAGAGCGTGGTGTTGTGAATATCCCACAGGGTTCGAGAGCTATTGCATTGGTATCAGGGTTCGAGTGGGAGATTTCATAGCTACATGCTAGTTGTCATCCACCCACCATCATCATCGACAAGTGCTTGCTAAGAAGATCGGGCCACCCCATATCACCTCTTGTTGCTCATTGTGGTGGAGGTGGATAGTTTCCCATGTTACAATGGTTGTTCCAATCATGGAACTGGTTGGCGAGGCATGTAGTAGCATCTAAAAGGTTGATGGAGAGGTTGTTCATGTTTTGAATATTTCCTTCGAGTATATAGATGTATTCATAAGTGGTTTAGTAGTTTGGTGGATGCTCATCTTGTTCGGGTCCTCCTTGTTCTACTTCTTCATCTTCTCCTCCTCCTCCCACGGGTATTTCTTGTTGTGATATATTAGCCTCAACCTACGCGTCAAAATGCAAACGTCTATTCTCGATAGAGAATAGACAATTAGGCAAAGGAGATGGGATCAAGTGATCCACTCCAGGTATATTAAGTAAATATCTACCATGAGTTTTAGAAACCATAGCACATGCTCTTAGAGTAGGGAGACTAAGACGGTGACTTCCTACCAACGGTGGGATGTTACCTAGGTTGATGTGAAGTGCGCGTGCAAGAATGGTCACAAATCCCCCTCCACATACGGGTCCATGATATTGAAGAGCCTAATGCTGAAGGTAAAACACAAGCAAAGCGCCCAAATTTGGCATTAAGTTACAGTTAACAATAGCAGCTTTTGCGAGGATCAACATGTCCTCCTCATTAACTCTAGTAAACTCACCACATGCCTGCAAGGTGTTAGCAATCACATAAAATAGATAGTGAATAGCAGGATGATCAATTTGGTTTCCCTTGGGTGTGTTTCCATGAATTCTCATCAAATTAAAGTACTCCAAAGGTGCAGGATTTAAAACAAAAGTAGTTGTGCGTACATCAGTGGTGTTCTTGGAAAAACCAAAGAATTGAGACCATTGGTCGAGTGTTAGGATGTACTCGCGGTTCATAAGGCAGAACTTGACGCGTTCAACTTAGAGCCTCTGTTCCTCAGTATAATAATAATGATCCACCATATGTGTCAAGGTGCTGAGGAACTCAAGTGTCAAGCGGCGATACGTGGCAACATCCTAAAAGTCAAAGTCATACAAACCAACATTGTTGCAAAGTAAATCGAAGTCAACACGAATGCCAAGTTGGTTCAGGATATAGGACACGCCCACTTGGTGGACTTGATTTCTCGGAACTTGAGACGATTGAAACGGTTTAGCTGAAACTCCTCGGTGAACTCGATACCAAGTGACTCGGGGGTCAACGTATCAACGGGTGGTGCAGAGGATTCCGCAACCACTACATGTGTACGGCTCCTCGTGTTCATCAAAAATAATAATATAGAATAAATAAGTAATAATAAAAATTGCTATTAATAAATTTTGATCTAATAGAAACATATAATATATGATTCTCTACACTAATTAAAAAAGTATACTCTTCTAAAACAATACTAAGAATGCTAAATATCAAGATTGAATCAAGAACAAGACCTAAGTCTAGATTGACAATGGTGAATGATTGAGTGAAGCTTTTGCAAAAATAAGTTTTTTAGAGCTTGCAAAAATAAGTTGAGGATCGGAGGAGAATCATACCTTAGATCAATTGAGTGTGAGGAATCGAAGAAAGATTGAGTAAATTTGAAGATCCAATAGAGGTGGTTTGAAGTTTGGAGGAAGAAGAAAGAGAGATTGTTTTTGAGGAATTTTAGGTTACCTCCTCGGGGTGTTTATGATGGCCATGTACGTGGTACGAGCGGGCGGTATAGCCGATCCCACCCATACCAGGTGACATACGTTGGGGGCGATGGCTGCTCCCTTGGCGGTGTACTCGGTACTGGCGTGTGGTACGGTCGCACATGCCCGTACTGCTGGTCGTTATCGATACGATGTCATTTGCTCGAGGGTACGGTATGAGCGCGCCATACGGGCGCATTCGACCGTACCAGTGGTCGTCGGCGATACTGTTACCTGTGGAAAAAATCAAAGTTTCTATTTTTCCATGTCTCAAGGTGGTACAGGCGCACGATACGGTCATCTCTGGCCGTACCATGGGTCGTTAAGTGCACTATGATCTGCAAAACTTAAGAAATTGATTAGTAGCTCCGTGTGCCTTCGCACATTTCATCATAAGTCAAAATAACAACAAACATGCTCCATAAAAATTCAGCAATACTCTTTAGGCCATATGTTAGTAAAATAAAAAATCGAGGATTACCTTATTTCTTCTCCTCTCTCCTAAGGTCTTATTGAACACTCTTTATTAAAACAAACAAAACAAAAACAAAACTAACAATACTAACACAACATTAAAATTTTATTTGACATGGGTTGCCTCCCATAAAGCGCTTCTAGTTACAGTCAATTAGCTTGACCCTGATGGCAATCATTTAGGTTTAAGGAGTTGAATACCCACTCCAAAGTTGTTAGCTTTCAAAGTAATTATACCATCGTCATCATTAGGGTTGACCTTCTTTTTCCTAGAGAAGTGGACTACAAAAGGATCTCTAGATGGTAGCCCTATTCTCACATTCCCCTCATATAAATTAATCAAAGCTTTAATGGTTTTTAGGAAAGGCCTACCTAAAATTATAGGTGCTATGGGATCTTCAGGAATGTCCACAATAACAAGATCCATAAGAGCGGGACTATCTTTAATTTCAATAACTATATTTTCTTTTATCCCAACAGCTTGTTTATAATTGAATCTTCTAGGTGGAGTCTTAATTCAGTAGTAATGAATGTCCCCAAGTTTAATTTATCAAATAAGCTTTTGTAAATTGTTGAGACGCTTGCACCAAGATCACAAAGTGCATATATCTCATTGATTCCTAATTTAACTTTAATAGTGAGCTCAAATATATCATCTAGCTTAGCAGGAAGCTTATCAGCTAGTCTTTTATACTCCATCTCTAACTCATGAACTTTAGATGCTACTTGTTGTATATATTGTTGGTACATAACATCGTTACCTTGTTCTATACCAGGATTCTTTATGGTGATCATCTTCAATAGATCTTACATAGTATATTTCGGTGTTGGCGCACTGCTATAATCAAGCTCTTCAGATTTCTCTTTATTGGTTACCACCCTCATCATCGTGAGGTATTCTACCAGATTTGGCTCGGGTTTTCTAGCAAACTTTGCTAATATGAGAGCTTGGCTCTCAGCTACTTTACCCAGCTGAGCCTCCACGGTCCTTATCTTTTCCCGTAGAGCGTGCACATCATTTCTAATAACGACCTGGTTAGATAATTTTCCTATACTACTCTCATGGTTCTCCGTGATTTTAATAAGCATATTGTTTTGCTCGGTTTGAGATTGTATAAAGGTTCTAATAGTTTGTTCAAATGGGAGATTGCCATGATTTTCTCCATTATTATTACTATCATAATATTGTAAGTAACTCCTGTAGGATTAGGATAATGTTTTTGAGCATTAGAAGCATAATGATTTTTCCATGCAGGATTAAAAGGAGTGTGAGCTATAAAATTGACATCATTAACATCGGTAGGGATAGCGTTAACTTGGGTATCTTGTTTATCTTTTACTATGCGTATCAGCTCGTTTACCTTAGATGTAAGATCTTTATTATTTACCTCGCTGATTGAACTTACTCTCTTCGAGGTTCTTTCTACATGCCATTGGGCATGCTTATTTTGCATATCATTAAGTAGTTTCTTTACAACACTCACTTGCTTTCCCATGATTGTTCCTCCTGCTGCAGTATCTAGCATATACTTAGACACTGGGGTAAGACCATTATAAAACAAATGTAATATATGCCATTATTCCATCCCATGACTAGGACATTTCATTACGGCTTCTTTCATCCTTTCCCACGCAAGCACTAGTGGCTCACGGTCTTCTTGTGTAAACCTTGTAATGTTGGTGTAACATCCCTAAAATCATGATTTCAAAGATTGCATATCATTCATGCATGCATATAGTTTTGAGATCAATTTCAAACCAATTCCAACAAAACAGAAGCACATAGTGCTATCATTTTATGTGAGCAAACTTAAATCAAATGTCCATCCCCATTTGAGAGCTTAAGTATTTAAACCAAGTTTGTTTGATTCCTTGTTGATTGGATTGAGTGTGGAGTTTGAACAAAAATATACAAAATAAAAATGGTTTCAAAACCATTTTCAAACATTTGCAAATCAAGTGCTATGGCACTGTTTATTTTGTTTATTCAGAACATTTTCAGAACCAAGCTTGAACAGAGAGACCACTTGATTTCATGCCCTAAAATGTGAATGTTGCACCATACAAAATCCTGGAAATTTTTTGAATTCAAAAGCTTTTGAAATCATTTGAAAATCAATCCAGAAAATCAAAACAGAAAAAGAAAAAGAGAAAGGAAATACAAAAGGGCCGGCGCTAGACTTTGAGCCCATCAGCAGATCCAGCCCAGCTAGCCCACCCGGGTCCCCTCTCTCTCTCTCACGCGCAGAAGCACCCCCAGAGTCGCTGACACTCGGACCCCACTCCCTCTCTGTTCTATTCGCTGAAAAGCGGGCCCTGTCCACGTCATCGTTGTCTTCGCCCAAATTTCGCGAGGAGCACATCGCCGCTGGCCGTTGCTGCGTTGATTCCGCGGCGTAATTGGCATTGATTCTCCAGGCGTTTCTGGTCGAGCTCCTGCCTACTTAAGCCCCTCCCTCTCGCGACCATTGCCCCTCACCCAATTTCCTCTCCACGCCACCAGGCTGCTCGCAACTCGCCAGACACTGCCGCTGTTTGGACGACCTCGCCGACGAATTCCGGTGAGCACCGTGCCCCCCTCAGTCCATGGTTCATACTAGCATGCTCTGCAGCTCCATGCGCATCTACTAACACCTCCCTTTTGCTCGCGCATGGTCTGTAGCCTCGACAACGGCAACGACCGAGCGCCGCCACTCTCTGCTCGAACTCCGGCGACCTCTCCCCGTAAGTACCAGTCGCCCCTTGCCCTCTGTTTGATACGCCTAAGATCCCCAGCGTCTTGCGCGTCTAACGATGTCCTCCTCTTGTCTTAGCGTGACGCAGAACCTCGCCAACGTCGACCAGCAGCCGTACCCGACGCGTTCGCGAACTCCGACGAGGAATCCCCGACGACTCCGAGCGCCCCTTCGCCAACCAGAGACACGTTGAGCTTCACCTCAACACGGCGGTTCTGGTGAGCATCCTCTCCCCTCCCCGGGCGACCTAGAACGCCGGCACCGCCACTGACAGACACGCCGCCGCCAGTCGCCGCCGCTAGCGCCGCTAGGCTATGGTCAAAGCAACAGCAGCCGTTAGATGTAGATCTTGCGGTTTAAATTAGATCTGAGCGAAACGTTTTCTTTTGATCTGGCGCGTTGGATCTGACTTGATCTGACGGCGCGGAAGGGTGATCCTGAGTGAAACGGTATCGGCCAATAGGAAACAGACGCGTGGCTAGGGTTTGATTTTAAGACAGATTTTGAATCTGATTTATATCCAATTTTGAATTAGCTATAACTTTTGATCCCCATGTTAGAATTTGAAAAATTTTATACCGTTGGAATCAGGAGAGCAAGACCTTTCCATTTATGCAATGTATTTAAAGTTTTTCTTCTGTTAAAATAGCTTTATTTGCAGAAACATGTGTAGGGCTTATTTGAGTATATGAAATGTTTAGGAATTGTTTTTGGTGTCAAATAAACTTGGTTTGGCAAGTTTTTGACTTGTTTAAGATTTAGTACTATGCACTTGCTTGGTTGATTTCTAAAAATCATCACTTAGCATCTTGCATGCATGCATATATATTTTTGGTTGAATATATCTTGTATGTGATTGTGGCTATATTCTATGTGTAGATTTTGGTGCTAGTGATTGTGATTGTGAAGAGTGCTACTCTCCCAACTACCAAGGCAAGTGGTACTTCATGAATATTTCTATCCCCATATTTTATACTAAGCATTAGAAATATTTTGCTAAGTCTTGCATGTTAATATTTTGCCTAATGCCATGATGGGAAATCCTAAGTAGTTGTAGAATTGCTAGGAAATTTCTAAGTTAAGTTACTATCTATGCCATGCTTAGCCTAGCTAGTAGCAAACAAAGGTTGGTGGAATATACATGCTATGATGAAAATATTTCTAAGTCTTTGGACTTGTTTTACTTAATAAAACAACTAAGTCAATGAATCACCTGGGTGGAAAGGGACTTGATTGGTGGTTTTTGGTTGAGTGGTTACACAAGGCCCATGGATATGGTTTACCTTGTGTATCTCACTTGTGGTAAACCACCCAGGAACAAAGAGATTTTAGGGGCCAAGTGTTAAGAAGCTTCTAGTGCAGCCACTTGGCAATATGGGCTCTGCCTGGATCACATAGGTTGCTAGAACTTAGCCATTTGGACAGTTGGTGGTAGTGGGATGATAGGTTGGAACGCGTCCGTTTGGTCTAAGGGAAGGCTTCTGAAAGGTCCTGTCTTGGTGAAACCAAGTCTGGTGGGGAAAGTGCACAACCTCTGCAGATGGAAAAATCTAAGTACTTTGCCAAGTCCATGGTAATGGACAACTTGAGCATCAAGACATGGAAGCTATCAAGAATCTCATCATTCCAACTTCTAAGTAAAAACTTGTGGGTGAACAAGGGTGAAGGACCTCAATGTCTATTGATGGTTCCTTGGGTAAAGTTTTGTCAAAGAAAAACTTAGTGATTTCAACTAATAGGCAAAACCTATTTTGAGCAAAGAAAGCCAAGCTACACTTAGCCAAATTTGCATATAGTATCTAGTCCACTTAAAACATACTAAGGTATCACTTGCCAATACTATTCCAAAGTATTGACCCACTGTGGCTGTAACTTGTGATGTTGCAGGTTACTCTGATGAGGATTAGGTGTCATGAGTCTACACTCAACATGTTTGCCTGTGGAACATGAAGATGAAGGCTTACATTTATTTACTTATTCAAACTCTTGTAATAGGCCTGTGGCCTTTGAGTTGTAAAGACTATGTTTATCTTTGGAATGGATGTAATAATGACCTTTGTATCTGTGTACTTCATCTTAAACTGTGGATTCTAGCATTGATCCAGGGACTAGCATTGCAATCATAGGGATCCTTTTCCTTTATAAAGGAGGGATCTTACAGATGGTATCAGAGCACTGTGTTGCCTGTAGGATTATGACCCTAGGATTGGAAACCACTAAGGAAAATTTTTCAACTACTTCTACACTTGTCTATTCTTCTCGTAAACTTTTCTAATCTTCTCTCTCATCTCTATTTGTAGATGAACTCCATCAACGAAGCCGTGAGGAAAGGACCACTCATGACAATGACTTTGGAGTGTGAGACAGAATTCCCCAAGGCTCTCAAGGACCTCATGGTTGCACTAGAAATACAAGGTGCAGCTGTGTACAAGGGTTTTCCTGTGATGGATGAAGGAGAGGAATACTGGTGGGTGCAACTTCACTTGTATAAAAACAAGGAAGACAACCATCAGGAAAAAGGATTCTGCATGTTCACCAATTCAGTGGTGCACACTACATTCTTTGAATCAGCAAAGGATGCAGCTTGGAAGACCATCAAAGAACTTGGTGATAGAGTCAAGTGCAGAATGCTCAACCTCCAAAATGATCTAAGGAAAGAGAAGGAACATACCTAAGAGTTGGAAGCTACCAACCAAACCTTAAGAGGAGACATTATAGACTTAGTGATGGCGTCATGTGAGCAAGATAGGCTGATTGCTTCTAGAAACATTGTGTTAGCCAACAGATCCAGTGAGATAGGATTGTAAATGTACTTCGTTAGTTGGACCACCACCTATCACCTTATTTCCAAAATGTTGCTTTAAAATAAGATTGAACCTTGGTTGTTGTAATGGTTTCATGTATGCATGACTTGTGTGTTTTGCTTCCCAAGGATATGTATGTGGTGTTTTGTCTTTTGTTTTATCTTGATTGTGTTGTTCTAACTTTTCTATCTTATAAATAGATGCCTATTACCATCAGCACTGTTGAGGAGTTCCAGGTTACCCGCTTTGGTCCTCGTATCGTTGAGCTTACTACCTTGCTCAATCTCCCTCTTACCACCATCATGGTGCATCCCCTCACCAAGTTTGAGAGGAAGGACCTCTAGGGCTTCAAGGTCAACCAGCCCGGACGACAGACAGATCCTACCACGGAGGCCATTGTCTTCAAGCTCATGCACGATGACAGGGAGAGAGGCCTTGAGGTAGTTATGTAGGATCTGATAGGACGTCTGCTAGGGAGACACTCCCGACAGGTTAGAGGTACCCACTTCCACGTCTTCGGAAGACGTGATGAGGATGGAGAGTCCATCGACTTCGAGGTCGATTCGAGGGACGCAGCAGAGCCGATACGCCTGTACCTCCAAGACTTAGAGTCTCTCATTAGGCACGTGGACACTGACAGGACCAATGTCATGCTCAACAATGACGAGCTCCAGGTGCAGCTTCGCGAGAAGGACAAGCTCTTCACGCAGCAAGACAAGATAGTCAAGGAAATGGAGGCGAAGTTCGAGACCCAGGACAGGAAGTTCAAGAGTCAGGAGAAGCGTGTCCAGGATAGGAACAAGAAGATCCAGGACATGACTGAAGAACTGCAGTCCAAGGATTTCGAGCTCGAGCAGCAGCAGACAGTGATAGAGAGACTTCGTTCCCAGAAGAGGGCTCTCAAGGCCAAGATAGAGACCTTGACTACTAACGTCGAGGAATACAAGACCGCGATGGAGAACGCAGGTCTTACTATTGTCGAGGAGGAGATTGATGCCGAGGAGTAGATTTGACTACTCGTTTATCTTTTATTATCATACTTGTTATTTGAGAACTTGTTATTGGACCATCCGACATGTGGATGGCTTGCTACTTGTGTGTTTTACTTTGTGAACTTGTTATCTTGTTGTTGAACCTTTATCTTTGTGTTGCATGCTTTATGTTTGCTTATGTGATGTAATGTGCATGAAAGCATCTATGGGTATCTCATTCTTATCTCTATTTGAACAAACCACAGATGCCTCCCCGTCGTGCAAACCCCAACCCCAACAACAACAACAACAACATCACTCCAGAAATGCAACAAATGATGACTGCTCAAACTCAGCTAATGCAGATGATGATGACGTTCATCCAGAACCAAAACAACAACAACAACAACAACAATAACAACAACAATAACAACAATAACAACAACAACAACCCACCTGGCTTTGATATGCTTACTAGATTCTTGAGATTGAGGCCAGCCAAATTCTCAGGGACGACTGACCCCATGATGGCCAATGATTGGCTACGTTCTGTGAACAACGATTTGGTAACCGTGGGCTGTACCGATGCTGAAAAGGTCAGATTTGCAGCACATCTGTTGGAAGGACCAGCGGCCACTTGGTGGGACAACTTCCAGATCACCACTCCCATAGATGAAGTGACATGGGCTATCTTTGAGGATGGCTTTCGCACTGCTCATATCTCATCTGGAGTGATGAGCCTGAAAAAGAAAGAGTTCCACAATCTGAAGCAGCGCCACCGCAGCGTGGCTGAATATATTGAGGAGTTCAACAATCTGGCGCGTTATGCACCGGATGAGGTTGACACCGATGCTAAGAGAAAGGAAAAATTTCTTTAAGGCTTGAATGATGAGTTGAATCTGCAGTTGGCTGTGGCATATGTTCCCACTTATCAGTCGCTCTGTGACAAGGCTGCTATTTTGGAGAACAAAATGAAGCAAGTTGAGAGTAGAAAGAGAAAGCACTCCGACAAGCACAGCTCGGGATCGTCTCACAAACGATCTCATTATGATGACAGTGGAAGCTCAGGATCCCACAAGCATGGGAAATTCAACAAGCACCACAACCACAACCGTCATGACAACAAGCATCACCATAGTCATGACAATGACAAGTACAAGAACCACAAGAGTGGACATAAGAGCCACCACAGTGGTAGTGGAAGTGGAAGTCAGCCTGTTAAGAGAGACATCAATCAGGTTGAGTGCTTCAAATGCAAGAAGATGGGGCATTATGCAAATTACTGCCCAGAAAAGAAAGTTGAAGGACCCAACAAGCCCAACCCCTTTAAGAAGGGACAAGTTAACCACATTAATGTGGAGGAGATCTATGAGGGGACTGATGCTATGGCTGGTAAGTTCAAACTCAATTCTGTTCCAGCATTTGTTCTCTTTGATACTGGTGCATCTCATTCATTCATATCAAGAGCATTTGTTGAAAGAAATGAACTGCCGGTAGAAACTATTGGGTGTCCTATAAAAGTAAGTTCTCCTGGTGGAGAAATGATAGTGAATTCAGGATGTCATGATCTAGTCATAGAGTTTGGGAAGTATAAGTTTCCCGTTAACTTAATAATTCTAAACTCCCAAGGATTGGATGTCATTCTGGGAATGGACTGGATGACTAAGTACAAAGGAGTGATAGATTGTGCCAACCATACTGTCTCACTCACAACTCCAGAAAATAAAAGGATCAGGTTCAAGACCAACTTTGAAGCAAAAAGGAGTATGCTTAATTCTCTTAAGGGGGTTAGCATAGACAGTGTGCCAATTGTGAGTGAATATCCGGATGTGTTTCCGGAAGAATTGCCGGGAATGCCACCAGATAGAGATGTGGAGTTTCTTATAGATTTGGTACTAGGGTCTGGACCAATAGCAAAGAGACCATATAAAATGTCAGTTGATGAACTGGAAGAACTCAAGAAACAACTTAGAGAACAGTTGCATAAAGGATTTATTCAACCAAGTTCTTCATCTTGGGGAGCCCCAGTTTTGTTCGTAGAGAAGAAAGATAGAAGTCAAAGGTTATGCGTAGATTACCGTTCACTCAACGAGGTAACTATCAAGAACAAATACCCTTTGCCTAGAATCAATGACTTGTTTGATCAGCTAGAAGGAGCATGTGTATTCTCAAATATTGATCTCCGGTCAGGATATTTTCAACTCAAGATAAGAGAACAAGACATACCTAAGACATCGTTCACTACAAGGTATGGATTGTATGAGTATACCGTAATGCCTTTTGGTTTGACCAATGCTCCAGCATACTTCATGAATATGATGAACAAGGTGTTCATGGAATTCCTAGACAAGTTTGTTGTCGTCTTCATCGATGACATCTTAGTCTACTCCAAGAGCAAAGAAGAGCATGAAGGACACTTGCGTTTGATACTTGAGAAGTTAAGAGAGCATAAACTTTATGCCAAATTCAGAAAGTGTGAGTTCTGGTTGGATGAAGTTGGTTTTCTTGGTCATGTTATGACAAAGGATGGTGTAGCAGTTGATCCTGCTAAAGTTTCAGCTGTGACTGAATGGGAATCTCCCAAGTCAGTGAAGGAAGTTCGTAGTTTCCTTGGCTTAGCAGGTTACTACAGAAGGTTCATTGAGAATTTCTCAAAGGTTGCTAAGCCTATGACAAAATTGCTAAAGAAAGACAAGAAGTTTGCTTGGTCTGAAGGTTGTGAACTCAGCTTTCAGGAATTGAAGAAGAGACTTGTGACAGCACCAGTCTTGTGTCTACCAGATTTGGAGAAAGATTTCCATGTATATTGTGATGCATCTCATCAAGGTTTGGGTGCAGTACTTATGCAAGACGGTAAAGTTGTGGCTTATGCCTCGAGACAACTCAAAACTCATGAAGTGAACTATCCTACTCATGATTTAGAGTTAGCCTCTGTTGTCCATGCACTGAAAAAATGGAGACACTATCTTTTGGGAAAGCGTTGTGAAGTGTTCACAGATCACAAAAGTTTGAAGTATATCTTCACCCAGAAGGAAATTAATATGAGACAAAGAAGATGGCTAGAACTTATCAAGGACTATGACTTAAGTTTGCAATACCACCCCGGTAAAGCAAATGTTGTAGCAGATGCTCTAAGCCGTAAGGTTTTTGTGAATGGCCTTACCAAAGGAGAACTGCCAGATGATTTATGTGCCCAATTCAGAAAACTCAGATTGGAGATTGTGCCTGAAGGACATCTCATGTCTTTGGATGTTCAACCCACTTTGTTGGACAAGATCAAAGAAGCCCAGAAGACTGATAAGGAAATTGAAGAGATTAAGGAAAAGATTGGCAAAGGAAAAGCCAAAGAATTCCATGAAGACGAACAGGGTACTTTATGACATGGGAAACGTATCTGTGTTCCACAAGATCCGGAGCTGCGGAAACTGATTTTGCAAGAAGCACACAACTCTCCGTATTCTATTCACCCGGGTAACACCAAAATGTACATGGACATGAAAGAAAGATTTTGGTGGAATAATCTCAAGAAGGACATCGCCGAACATATTGCTTTGTGTGATGTGTGTAGTAGAGTAAAAGCGGAACATCAGAAACCAGCCGGTTTGCTTCAACCACTACCTATTCCTGATTGGAAGTGGGACAAGATTGGTATGTATTTCATCACCGGATTACCAAGGACCAGGTCAGGATATGATTCTATATGGGTAGTAGTAGATCGCCTAACTAAAGTGGCTCATTTCATACCCGTGAAGACAACCTATACAAGTGCTAAGTTAGCCAGAATCTACATGAGTAGAATTGTATGTCTACATGGAGTGCCCAAGAGTATTGTGTCTGATAGGGGAACTCAATTCACTTCCCATTTTTGGAGACAGTTACATGAGTCATTGGGAACGAGGTTGGAATTCAGTACTGCTTTTCATCCTCAAACTGATGGACAAACAGAAAGGACTAATCAAATTCTTGAAGACATGCTGAGGGCATGTGCCCTAGACTATGGAGCCAGTTGGGATGAAAGTCTGCCTTACGCAGAGTTTTCTTATAACAACAGCTATCAAGCCAGTATTGAGATGGCACCATTTGAGTTTCTCTACGGAAGAAAGTGTTCCACCCCATTGCTATGGAATGGTGTGGGAGAAAGAAGTTTATTTGGGCCAGATCTTATCAAAGAAGCCGAAGAGAAGGTTAAGTTGGTTAAGGACAGGTTGAAGATAGCACAGTCCCGACAGAAAAGCTACGCAGATCCTAAGCGTAGAGAAGTCACCTACAAAGTTGGTGATAGAGCCTATCTTAGAGTGTCACCACTTCGTGGAGTGAAAAGATTCGGAGTCAAAGGAAAATTGGCACCAAGATATGTTGGGCCATTCAAGATTCTGAGTCGCAAAGGAGAAGTTGCCTATGAAATTGAACTCCTAGAATCTTTGTCAGCAGTTCATAATGTGTTTCATGTGAGTCAGCTTAAGAAATGTCATCCAGAAATGGAAGAAACTTCTTTAAAGGATACTATACCTTTGGAGGAGGTTCAATTGGAAAGTGATCTCACCTATGAGGAGAAACCTATCAAGATTCTTGAGACTGCAGAAAGAGTCACAAGGACTAAGACTATCAAGTTTTGCAAAGTGTAGTGGAATCATCATTCCGAAGAGGAAGCAACATGGGAAAGAGAAGATGATCTTCGGAAAGGCCACCCTCACCTATTTGCTAGCTAAACCGAATCTCGAGGGCGAGATTCACCTTAAGGGGGTTAGATTTGTAACATCCCTAAAATCATGATTTCAAAGATTGCATATCATTCATGCATGCATATAGTTTTGAGATCAATTTCAAACCAATTCCAAGAAAACAGAAGCACATAGTGCTATCATTTTATGTGAGCAAACTTAAATCAAATGTCCATCCCCATTTGAGAGCTTAAGTATTTAAACCAAGTTTGTTTGATTCCTTGTTGATTGGATTGAGTGTGGAGTTTGAACAAAAATATACAAAATAAAAATGGTTTCAAAACCATTTTCAAACATTTGCAAATCAAGTGCTATGGCACTGTTTATTTTGTTTATTCAAAAGAACCAAGCTTGAACAGAGAGACCACTTGATTTTATGCCCTGAAATGTGAATGTTGCACCCTACAAAATCCTGGAAAAAGTTTGAATTCAAAAGCTTTTGAAATCATTTGAAAATCAATCCAGAAAATCAAGACAGAAAAAGAAAAAGAGAAAGGAAATAGAAAAGGGCCGGCGCCAGACTTTGAGCCCATCAGCAGATCCAGCCCAGCTAGCCCACCCGGGTCCCCTCTCTCTCTCACGCGCAGAAGCACCCCCAGAGTCGCTGACACTCGGACCCCACTCCCTCTCTGTTCTATTCGCTGACAAGCGGGCCCTGTCCACGTCATCGTCGTCTTCCCCCAAATTTCGCGAGGAGCACGTCGCCGCTGGCCGTTGCTGCGTTGATTCCGCGGCGTAATTGGCATTGATTCTCCAGGCGTTTCTGGTCGAGCTCCTGCCTACTTAAGCCCCTCCCTCTCGCGGCCATTTCCCCTCACCCAATTTCCTCTCCACGCCACCAGGCTGCTCGCAACTCGCCAGACACTGCCGTTGTTCCGACGACCTCGCCGACGAATTCCGGTGAGCACCGTGCCCCCCTCTGTCCATGGTTCATACTAGCATGCTCTGCAGCTCCATGCGCATCTACTAACACCTCCCTTTTGCTCGCGCATGGTCTGTTGCCTCGGCAACGACAACGACCGAGCGCCGCCACTCTCTGCTCGAACTTCGGCGACCTCTCCCCGTAAGTACCAGCTGCCCCTTGCCCTCTATTTGATACACCTAAGATCCCCAGTGTCTTGCGCGTCTAACAGTGTCCTCCTCTTGTCTTAGCGCGACGCATAACCTCGCCAACGTCGACCAGCAGCCGTACCCGACGCGTTCGCGAACTCCGGCGAGGAATCCCCGACGACTCCGAGCGCCCCTTCGCCAACTAGAGACACGTTGAGCTTCACCTCGACACGGCGGTTCTGGTGAGCATCCTCTCCCCTCCCCGGGCGACCTAGAACGCCGGCAGCACCACTGATAGACACGCCGCCGCCAGTCGCCGCCGCTAGCGCCGCTAGGCTATGGTCAAAGCAACAGCAGCCGTTAGATGTAGATCTTGCGGTTTAAATTAGATCTAAGCGAAATGTTTTCTTTTGATCTGGCGCGTTGGATCTGACTTGATCTGACGGCGCGGAACGGTGATCCTGAGTGAAACGGTATCGGCCAATAGGAAACAGACGCGTGGCTAGGGTTTGATTTTAAAATAGATTTTTAATCTGATTTATATCCAATTTTAAATTAGCTATAAATTTTGATCCCCACGTTAGAATTTGACAAATTTTATACCGTTGGAATCAGGAGAGCAAGCCCTTTCCATTTATGCAATGTGTTTAAAGTTTTGCTTATGTTAAAATAGCTTTATTTGCAGAAACATGTGTAGGGCTTATTTGAGTATATGAAATGTTTAGGAATTGTTTTTAGTGTCAAATAAACTTGGTTTGGCAAGTTTTTGACTTGTTTAAGATTCAGTACTATGCACTTGCTTGGTTGATTTCTAAAAATCATCACTTAGCATCTTGCATGCATGCATATATATTTTTGGTTGAATATATCTTATATGTGATTGTGGCTATATTCTATGTGTAGATTTTGGTGCTAGTGATTGTGATTGTGAAGAGTGCTACTCTCCCAACTACCAAGGCAAGTGGTACTTCATGAATATTTCTATCCCTATATTTTATACTAAGCATTAGAAATATTTTGCTAAGTCTCGCATGTTAATATTTTGCCTAATGCCATGATGGGAAACCCTAAGTAGTTGTAGAATTGCTAGGAAATTTCTAAGTTAAGTTACTATCTATGCCATGCTTAGCCTAGCTAGTAGCAAACAAAGGTTGGTGGAATATACATGCTATGATGAAAATATTTCTAAGTCTTTGGACTTGTTTTACTTAATAAAACAACTAAGTCAATGAATCACCTGGGTGGAAAGGGACTGGATTGGTGGTTTTTGGTTGAGTGGTTACACAAGGCCCATGGCTATGGTTTACCTTGTGTATCTCACTTGTGGTAAGCCACCCAGGAACAAAGAGATTTTAGAGGCCAAGTGTTAAGAAGCTTCTAGTGCAGCCACTTGGCAATATGGGCTCTGCCTGGATCACATAGGTTGCTAGAACTTAGCCATTTGGACAGTTGGTGGTAGTGGGATGATAGGTTGGAACGCGTCCATTTGGTCTAAGGGAAGGCTTCTGAAAGGTCCTGTCTTGGTGAAACCAAGTCTGGTGGGGAAAGTGCACAACCTCTGCAGATGGAAAAATCTAAGTACTTAGCCAAGTCCATGGTAATGGACAACTTGAGCATCAAGACATGGAAGATATCAAGAATCTCATCATTCCAACTTCTAAGTGAAAACTTGTGGGTGAACAAGGGTGAAGGACCTCAATGTCTATTGATGGTTCCTTGGGTAAAGTTTTGTCAAAGAAAAACTTAGTGATTTCAACTAATAGGCAAAACCTATTTTGAGCAAAGCAAGCCAAGCTACACTTAGCCAAATTTGCATATAGTATCTAGTCCACTTAAAACATACTAAGGTATCACTTGCCAATACTATTCCAAAGTATTGACCCACTGTGGTTGTAACTTGTGATGTTGCAGGTTACTCTGATGAGGATTAGGTGTCATGAGTCTACACTCAACATGTTTGCCTGTGGCACATGAAGATGAAGGCTTACATTTATCTACTTATTCAAACTCTTGTAATAGGCCTGTGGCCTTTGAGTTGTAAAGACTATGTTTATCTCTGGAATGGATGTAATAATGACCTTTGTATCTGTGTACTTCATCTTAAACTGTGGATGCTAGCATTGATCCAGGGACTAGCATTGCAATCACAGGGATCCTTTTCCTTTATAAAGGAGGGATCTTACAGTTGGATCTTAGCTGAGGGAAAAAATTAGTCATAAAAAAATTAGTACATTCCTCCCAAGATTTAGTAGTGCCCTTTGGTAGAGCTAGCAACCAATCCTTATCCTTTCCTCTAAGAGAGAAAGCTAACATCCTTAATACGCATCATGTCGCAAGTTTCAGTGAAAGTGTTTAAGTGTGAACCTAAATCCTCAGAAGATGATCCCCCAAGGTTCTATTGAACCAAGCTTAAAAAGGTTAGGCTTAATTTCATAAGTTTCCGCATCAACAGCGGGCTGAGTGATAGGTGCACGAATAAAATCATAAGTGAGAGTAGCATACTCCCCAAGTCTCTTTTGAGCCATGGATCTTATATTTTTGGTAATTTTTAAGTAATGAAAATAAAGAGCAAGTAACTGATTTTTTTGGGTTTTCAAATAGATAACAAGAAAGTAAACTAATAACAAGAAATAAACTACAAACTAATAATAAAACTAAAAACAAGGTCTGTAGTGACCTCACCAGGATAGCGAAATTGCTTCCCCGACAACGGCGCCAGAAAAACGGTTAATACCTTCGATCCATATTCACGAATGTAGTATAATATTTTTTTCGTAGAAGACCTAGGTTTAATCGAACACTGGAATGCAATGCTAAAAGGAAATAAAAAGGACACATCTACAAGACTTTGTTTCTTTGTTTTACCTTAGTTTACCGGACCAATGTAGTTTACTTTTATAGTGGGTTGAATCAATGGATGGAGATAGGACAGGGTTGAAGATCCACCTACAGTTGCACATCATATGGGATAAAGGATAATAATAAGCATAGTCATGTGTAATGTTTGAATGGAGATAATCTCTTGTGGCAACACATCCTAATATACTAGAGACCCTATGATACAGCTGGCATATAAATAGTCTTTTAATCCAACTGGGTGCACACCAAAGCAACAGGCTACACATGATTATTAAGTGTAGAACATAGATTAAAGCATTAAGTGGTGATGTTGTTGTGATCTCGAATGGGTCGCTAAGTGAAGACCGTACTACCCTTTCTATCACTGAGGTTCCTATGAGATCGCCGCTGCTAGGTAAAAAAACGCGTGTCACCTCTCTGTCGTGTGTCTTCTCCGCCATTGCCACCGTCGCTGAGGCTCCTTGGAACTGTGTGTTCAGCCCCCTCTCGAACCAAGGGATCGTTGGACCCTAGTTTCCTCCGCGAGAGAAATATCTGACAGTATTGTACCATAGCTTACGCCAGCCGGAACACCATAGCGTAATGGTGTGTCAGAATGGTGAAACCGACCCTATTGGATAGTGTGTGGTCCATGATGTCTTTAACTTATTTGTGCATGTCATAATAGGGATATGTGTTATAAACCTCCTCTTTTATTTTAAACAGAGCACCATCCAAATCCGTGGAGACAACACCATATGAGATATGGCATGGCAAGAAGACAAAGTTGTCATTCTTGAAAGTCTAGGCTGTGAGGATTATGTTAAGAAACTACAGCTTGAAAAACTCGAACCCAAGGCAGAAAAGTGTATCTTCGTAGGATACCCAAAGGAGACTATTGGGTATACCTTCTACAGCAAAGTTGAGGGAAAAACGTTTCTCTCTAAGAACGACACCTTGTAGGGGTTCATAGCATGGAACACAAAAAATTTCTATCGCATGAACACACACAAGCCAAGATCTAATCTACTAGATCGGTGCAACGAGTTGATAGAGTACTAACCCTCAAAGATTCCAAAGCGGTTAACGAGATCGGATTCTCGTGGGTGATGTAGCCGTTCACTTGCCGATCTCAATATCGCGAAGACGATCCTTCCGGCGCCGCGTTGCGGCAGCGCTTCCGCAGTCGGTCACACATTTGGTACTCGATGAAGACCTTCCTCTCCCTTGTTCCAGCAGGCAGCGGAGCTTGTAGATCTCTCCTTGCGATTCCAGCAGCACGACGACGTGGTGGTGGAAGTAGAGGGGCAATCCTGTAGGGCTTCGCCTAAGCTGGAGCGGGTATGGTGGCGTAGAAGAGGGCCTTGGTGATCTAAGATTCCAGCGGCTAGTAGAGGGTCTAGGCGGTGGCTACTTTAGAGGGCTCTAAATCGGCAGCGGCTTTAGAGGGCTCCGGCCAATCTAGGGTTTCAAGGTGTGGGGGAAAGGGGGCGCCCCTCCTCTATTTATGAGAGGGAGAGGCGGCAAGGGGAGGGGAGTCATCCCCAACTCCCCTTTCTTGGCCGGCGTCAAGGAGGAGGGAGGAATCCTTCCCTAAGTGGGATTTCTTCCCTCCCTCCACTAGGCAACCATGTTGGGATTTGACTTTTCAAATTGGCGTTTGACTTTCAAACTAGAGTTTGATTTCTCTTTTCCCATTGCCCATCAAAGTGACCTAGGACATGATGCAACCATTCCACTTTGTTATGACACATCCATGTACCCTTCCCACTCTGGATCGGTGGACCTTCTAGACCCTTCTAGAACATTCTGGTGAAAACACCAAAACCATTTCCGAACTCCGAAATTGGACTTTACTTATATGAATCTTATTCTCCGGACCATTCCGGATCTCCTCGTGATGTCCTGGATCCAATCCGAGACTCCAAACAACATTAGGTCTCTTACTCACATTCCATATCTACTAAACAACATCGAATCCTTAAGTGTGTCTCCCTACAGTTCGTGAATTATGTAGGCATGATCGAGACTCTTCTCTGATCAATAACCAATACAGGAATCTGGAAATTCATATGACCCCACATATTTCTATGATTACTTCGTGATCGAATGAACCATTTACATACCATTCCAATTTCCCTTTGTGTCGTGATACTTTACTTATCCGAGGTTTGATCATCGGTATCTCTGCATACCTATTTCAACCTCGTTACCTATAAGTACTCTTTACTCGTTCCTATGATATGTTATCCCTTGTGAGACAGTCACATGCTTGCAGGCCAATTGGATGACATTCCACCGAGAGGGCCCAAAGTATATCTATCTGTCATATGGGTGGACAAATCCCACTCTTGATCCATGTGCCTCAACACATACTTTCCGAATGCTCAATGCCACCTTTATAACCACCAGGTTATGAAGTGGTGTTTGATGTCATCAAAGCATCCATCTGGTGATGGTGATTAACATGATCTCATGGTCGAAGGATTTAGGTTACTATGTATCTGAAATCTTATAGCAAACGAACTATAGAAATGACTTGATCTTATGCTACACTTAACTATAGGAGTATGTACATCACATCATTCTCCTAATTATATTATCTTGTTATCAATAACATCCAATGTTCATGATCAGGAAACCATGATCATCAACCAATGAACAAGCTAGTATTACAAAGAGGCTTTACTAGGGACTCTTACATGTTTACAAATCACACAAGTATAAATGTTTATGGTTAATACAATTATAGCATGAATGTAAAGCTTTATCATAAACACAAATATATAATAATAAATACTTTTATTATTGCCTCTTGGGCATATCTCCAACAGTCTCCCACTTGCACTAGAGTCAATAATATAGATTACATGGTAATATACCTAACACCCATGGTAGTTTGGTGTTGGTCATGTTTTGCCCTCGGAAGAGGTTTAGTCAATGGATCCGACACATTCATATATGTGTGTATTTTTCAAATCTTTATGTCACCATCTTGGACATGCTCTCGAATAGCGTGAAAATGCAACTTGATATGTTTCAGCTTCTTGTGTGACCTTGGCTCCTACGAATTGGCTATGGCACCCATGTTATCACATTAGATAGCCATTGGGTCTAGCGCATAAAGTGTACCACCTCTGTAGAGTGTCAAACTATTCGAATAGCCGCGTCGGCGATTATGGACAGTTGGAGTGGCCATACTATTCCGTCATCAGATGTTTTCGAAATGACTTGTGAAATGAATCATGACTTTGACTTGACCACAACATGGTTGTGAATATGAAAACTGAGTTCCCACTTAGGTGTTATAAAACCTTAAACTAGTTTTCTTTGCTTCTATACTCAGCTAGAGATAAACCTGGCTTTTTGCAAAACAACCTAGAGCTTAGTTTTCCTACTTGAACCTCTTTACTTGTTAGTGATAGTTAGCGAGTACTTAAAGAGTACTCATGTCTTTGTACCTGGCTATTCCCGTGGCCAGACTATTAAGAGGACTATTAGGATGATGGACGCAGGAAGTTTACGACAACTAGGATCATCTCCCATTGTCAGCATTGCCTGTGACCATGAAGATGGAGCCTCGCCCACGCTATCGTCATTATATTATTCCATTGCGTTGATTGTATTACGACTGGATCATGAGATCCTTTATTTGTAAGACCTTTATTATGGTTTGTAATGGATGATGAACTATGGTACCAATCTGTTATGTCTCACAAAAAATGGTAATCCTGGGATTGCGATGTATGGCATAACAGGCATCTGGGATTAAAACTCCGGGTGTTGACAAGTTGGTATCAGAACCATCCTGACCATAGGAGACCCTAGTTTAGAATGGACGCTTGAATCAAAAAACTTAGTTTCAAAACAAAAGAAGTGAGTATTTATGAAAACCTATTGTCATTCTTACCACTTAGATTCTCTCATAAAAATTCATGTTCCTCAAAAATTCTTGGTAACTTACAAAAAATTTGACACACTTGATCACTCTACTAACTTACTCATCCTACATTCTTATAGATGGACGTGAAGTATAACAAGTTCTATCATTTGGGCAATGGAGGAGATCTCATCTTTGAGCGTAATTTGGACCAACTCTCGGAACTTATGGAGCGCCCGCACCCTGAGTTCTTCGGAGCTCAGCTCAACGATCAGGAAGGAGGAGAATTGCAATGGCTGATTGTTGCAAGTCTCAGAGGGAAGATTGAAGCCCCCACCTCAGAGGGAGTCTAGTTCACCTTAAGAGAGAACAAATGGCTAGATGGACTCGCCAGGGCCATGCATGAAGCTCTTGCCCGTCTGTGTGGGCAAAGCATCAATCAGATCAATGGCACGCTCTTTGAGTATTAGGCGTGATGCTATGGGACAACCATTAGAGGTACCACGTCACCCGGAGCTAAAGCATCAAGTGGACCATCTCAGCTTCATCATGTATGACAGGCAGAAGGAGTTGGACAATGCCCACTCCTACGCCAACCACAACTATGCCATCACAGTCAAGAAGGACCATACCATTGCCATGCTTGTGAAGGATCGCCAGTCTCGTCGCCGTCATTTTGATAAGAAGGATCGCATTATTGCTCGCCTTTGTCACAGGGTGACAGACTTGGAGGAGACCATCCACGAGCGTCACATGCAGCTTGAGGAGAGGGAGAATGTAGGGGAGGATATCCGTGGAGACCCCTACTCCTACCTCAGTGACGATGATGACTTCCTGGAGGATCAAGCCATGGAATTCTTCACCGATGACGATGACTCCGCCTTCATTGATGATGATGATGCTGATGATGCTGATGATGATGAAGCCACCACTTCCGAGTAGTAGTAGTAGCACTTGAGAACTAGCGTTAGTGAAGTTGTATTCGGTCCCATTGTATCGTAGTTTCACAGAATGGTTCTTAAAACCATATGTTTCCTTGCTGTGGTGTGTGTTTGTATTGTGTGCTATTAATGAATGAAAAACAAGTTGCTAGAAAAATCTGAATCAAACTCACCGTTTAAAAACTTTTCAAAAACAAACCCCTAAACCTTAGAAATTTCCCTCTTTTCTCATGATATATCTCAATCTTCAGATGCCTCGCGGAGGAAGCAGCTCATCCTCGGACCCAATGCTGCAAATCTTTCAAATGTTGGTTTCGGACCGCGAAGCTGAAAGAGACGAACGTCAAGCCAACTTACCCACCCTCCAACACATATCTCAGATGGCCACCAACAATCAAGGCCATTGAAACCAGGACAACCATGGATCCAAGCTCAAGAACTTTCAGAATACCAATCCCCCCATCTTTAGTAAGTCTGAAGCGCCATTAGATGCCGATGATTGGATGCAGACCATGGAGAACAACTTAGAAGTCGCAGGAGTAGAGGCCAATGAGAAAGTACCGTTTGCCAACCAATCTGGTAGGAGATGCAAGAGCTTGGTGGAACAATGTTCGTGCCATGAATGGAGGACAGGTGATGACTTGGGATGGATTCAAACTCAAGTTTAGCAGAACCCATGTGCCACCGGGTTTGATCAAGGGGATGAGAGATGAATTCAGAGAATTGAAGCAAGGGAGGATGACAGTAGTGGAGTACCGTGACAAATTTATGTCATTATCTAGGTATGCACCAGATGAGATTAACACTGAAGCCAAGAAGAAGGAGAGATTCTTGAACGGTCTGCATGATGAGATGCAGACGGTGTTAGTCAATATTCCGTTTGCTGACATTGAAGCCTTAGTGGATTCTGCCATTCAGATGGAAGGCAAGATCAACCAAGCCAATGAGAACCGCAAGCGTCGAATGATACATTAGCCAGGAACCCACCATACCCAAAAATATCGCCCCAACCCATCTACATGATTTGCCCCAAGAAACAATAGACCCTTGAGGAACCGTCCGACCTATCCCAACCATGGGGGAGGAAGCCCAAGGCCCGGAGGAAACCACAACAACCCCGGCAACCCCAACAATTTAAACCGTGCACCGCCCAGGTTCAACAACAATAATGTCGCTAACAACCCCAATACTGCCCTGAGAACTAGAAGCAATGTCGTGCCTGTTGCAGGAAAAGACAAGTCTTAGGTGACTTGTTATGAATGCGGAACCAAGGGTTACTACTCCAATGAGTTCCCCAAGAAGCTTTCAGCAGCCCCCAATGTGAATGCCCCAGCTCAGCAGCAGCGTCGTGTTCAACCTGGAAGAAGATTTGCCCCAGGAAATTTTCTCAACCGCAATGGCCGTCTGTTTCACATGATGTTGAAGAAGCCCAAGAAGCGCCAGATGTCATGCTGGCTATGTTTTCTCTTAACTCAGTACTTGCAAGAGTGTTTTTTGATTCTGGAGCATCGCACTCGTTTGTTACAGAATAATTTGCATGCACTAGTAAGATTCAACCGACAAAATTGAAGCATGTTATGCTAGTTCAAATACCTGGTTCAACCACCAAAGCTAGACAAATTTGCAAGGGCGTACCTATCAGAATCCATGGCATAGATTTTTATGCTAATCTAATATTACTTGGAACCAAAGGTTTGGAAGTATTTCTAGGAATAGATTGGATGTCGAAATATAAAGGATTAATCGACTATGCAAATAAAGCCATAACCATGACCAGTACAACCGGAATATCAGTACAGCATGTATCTGAAACCTTGGCCTGTCAATTCAAGTGCAACAAGAGTCTAGCCCAACCAACCATTGACCAAGTCAGAGTAGTTCGTGAATACCCCAATGTATTTCCAGATGTTTTGCCCGGTATGCCCCCAGATCGGGATATTGAATTTATCATTGGAATAATCCCTAGAACCGGCCCATAGCCCAGAGACCGTATAGTATGAACCTGTCTGAATTAGTGGAGCTGAAGAAGCAACTGTATGCTATGCTGGAGATAAGACTGATTCAACCAAGTGTGTCTCCATGGAGATCACCTGTCTTGTCTGTGGACAAGAAAGATGGAGGTAACCGTTTGTGTACGGATTATCGGAAGCTGAATGATGTCACCATTAATAACAAGTACCCATTGCCGAAGATAGAAGACCTGTTTGACCAGTTGACCGGTGCCAAAGTGTTTTCTAAGATTGATCTTAGAACTGGTTATCATCAACTCAAGATTCGTGCAATGAATATTCCAAAGACTACCTTTACCACCCAATATGGATTGTATGAGTACACCGTCATGTCCTTTGGATTAACCAATGCCCCCGCTTATTTCATGAACCTCATGAATAAGATTTTTATGGAGTTCCTGGATAAGTTTGTCGTTGTTTTCATCGATGACTTTCTGATCTATTCCTAATCAGAAGAACATGAGCTACACCTGAGGACCATCCTTTGAACCCTTAGGGAGCATCAGTTGTATGCCAAGTTTATCAAATGTGAATTCTGGTTACAGGAAGTAGGATTTCTCGGACATATCGTGTCGTCCGAAGGAATTGCTATTGACCCCGCCAAGGTTAAGGATGTTGAAGAATGGCAAGCCCCAACCACTCAAACTCAAGTTCATGCATTTCTCGGATTAGCGGGATATTACCGCAAGTTCGTAGAAGGATTCTCGAGCATCGCAAGACCCATGACCCAATTGTTGAAGAAAGATAAGAAGTTTGAATGGACGGACAAATGTGAAGCAAGTTTTCAAGAACTTATGAAGAGATTGATCTCAGCCCCAATCTTGATCATGCCGGATATCATGAAGCCTTTTGATGTGTTTTGTGACGCATCCAGGATCAGGCTCGGATGTGTGCTTATGCAAAAAGGAAAATTCATATGTTATCTATCCCGAAAACTGAAGCAACATGAGTAGAATTATCCTACCCATGAACTTGAACTAGTAGCCGTAGTTTTAGCCTTGAAGACATGGTGGCATTACCTCATGGGTAACCGCTGTGAGATTTATTCGGGTCACAAGAGCCTGAAGTATATTTTCACTCAGAAGGATCTGAATATGAGGCAAAGGATATGGATATAGATAATCAAGGACTATGATCTGGACATCCACTATCACCCCGGTAAAGCCAATGTGGTAGCAGATGCTCTTAGCAGATTGCCGTGTCGCTTGAACTCTATGATTCTGAAGGAGCAACCAAGTTTGCACAAGGATTTGGAATACTTTAGAATGGAGCTAGTAAGTGAAGGATTTTTGGCTAGCATAGAACTTCAACCCACTTTGATCAGTCAGATCAAGGAGGAGCATAAAGGAAATGTTAGTATAGACGGAATCAAACGTCGTATCAGTATAGGTAAGGTACCCGGATTCACCGAAGATGAAGAAGGAGTTTTGTGGTACAAAGGACGTATATGTAACATCCCAAAATATTAATCAAGGTTATCAAATTCCAATCACCCAAATTTAGGGTTAACAAAAACTCTTGTTAATTAAAATCAATATGAATGTGTGTGTGTGTGATGAATGCATGAATGCTTGAATGGACTTGTTTGATTGTGATGAATGGCAAGGATTGGTTTAAAGATGAAAACAAAATCATCTAAATCATTTCCAAGCAGAATCAAATCAAGAGAAATTAAAAAAAAACAAAATGAGCCAATGGTCATTTTTGCCAATCTTGCTCACTAGACCACTTTGAATGTTTCTAGTCCAAGATTTCAAACAGAAACAAATCAAATTCTTTTCACCCCTTGCTAGACCAAGTAAAAGTGAACCCAAGCCCACCTTGCAAACCCACAGGAACATTTTGCAACCCTATTCAAATGACATTTGAAAATTGAATCTAGTTCATATGGTAAGATCACCATTTCTCAAACCCCAACCAAACCAGTTCACCTTGACCAATCCAATCAACCAGTTACTCCCTAGTATGTGACCAGTACACTCACCAAGTTTCAACCAAAAATTCAAATATGAATTTCTTGCGGCCATTTCATCAAACACTTGGAGACACAAACCAAATTCTGCCAAACTTCACTATTTTGAGCAGTAATCTTTTCAAACCTTGTTCCCCATTGATCACCGTTGTCTCCCTCAGTGCCAACCAGTGCATTGAACCAACCTAGACCCCTACCAATGCACCATGTCGTGCATGCCCGAGCACACCCTTGCCAGCCGACCATGGCAAGCTAGCCAGAGCCATCGTCGCGCCTATCCACCATGTCCAGGAGGCATGCCACCATCCACCGCCACCCCCTGTCCAGCCCGCGATCCTTGACAAGCAGTGGACCATCGAGAACACACGCGCCTAGTTTGTCTCTGCCATGTCCAGAGCACGCCAGCTCGCCGCGCTCGACACGCTTGCATAGACCATGCCTCGCCTTTGTCGCCCGTGCCTGTGATCACCACCGTCCCAGGAGAGCACCAGACATGCCCGTTCGCCGCCGCGTGACCAGGAGCGCCCGTGCATCGTCAAAAACGTCATCGGTTCCGCTTAGAGCACCAGCGCATTCCGACCAAACCGCACCGCCCCTTGTCGCGCCATAAAGCCGTTGAGCACCGCCAGGAGACCGCGCACCGTCCCCTATCCCCAGCCATGCTCGTAGCTCGCTGTAACCCCGACCCTGACGAGCACTGCCCATGCCGCTCGGCCTCTCTTGCTCTCCTATAAAAGGAGGCCTCCCCCGCTTGTTTTATTCACACCAGTTCACTCCCCACCTCTCACTGATCCTTCCCACCTCTTCCCGGAGCAAGGAGAGCGTAGCATCGCCGAAATTTTGTCAGAGCCTGCCGCTGCTAGAGGAGAAGGGTGCCGTTGATTGGATCCACCCCGGGAGGAGCCGCCAATACCAGGAGAACCGACGTCATCGACTTCGTCGTTCGCCCCCATCGCCGACCATCGCCTGATCCCCGGTGAGCCGCCCCAGACCCCCACTGGTCGCGCTAGGGTTCGAGCCCGTCATGTTCTGTTTGACGAGGACGATGGCCGTGAGCCGTTGATCCTTAGTCTAATCCTACGGTCATAGACAACCCCCCTGTCCCACTGACTCGTGGGGACACCACTTAACTTGCCCGCGCGCGTTGTGCGCAGTGGGCCGGACTGGTTAGAATTCTCGCGCGACCCAGTAGTTTGAATTTAGATTTATATATTTAGTTTCAAACCTAGTTCTGGCAGCAGATTCAAAATTCAATTTAGAGAGTTTTACTGAACCAAATATCATGAAACCAATTTTGTTATAAAGGTATGGAAGTTCTTAATCTAAGCCCGTTAGATTCAAACCATTTGGAATTATAGATCACCTATGGACTTTTCTTCATTCAAACATTTTCAAAATTCAACCATAAAAGCTTTTGAGTTGATTCCAACTCTCAAAAATCACATTTGATAAGACCTTTCTAAATCTATAAAAATATCTAGGTTTACTTGCAGTAATAATGGACAAGTAATAAAAGAATGCCCCATAGGCATTTCTAGTCACTTTAATTAATTAAAATAAAAAGGTTAAACCTTATTAAATTGTGACACCACTTTAAATCACATTTCCAAGTATTGAAATATGTGGTGATGACATGTGTCAACATGATCCCATGTTTTGATTGGAGAATATTAAATCTTAAGTAGTTTTCAATGAGTAGAAATTACTTTTCTAAAATAAAATAAATAAGACTATTGCCTTTATTCTTGTGATGATGCTAGATCATCTAGTGTGAATCCTTGTGTCACAAATAAGAGTAGTTAAGTATTGTTTGGTGATTGTGTACTTCGTATTTATTGATAAATGCTAGTACCGACCAAGGATACGATGAGGAAGGAGACTACTACGAAGAGGATGCCGAGGAGAACTTCAACCACTGCACTACACAAGGCAAGCTTCACAAAACAAGTTAACTTTGAAAGTTAACACTTACATGATAACTATTCCAACTAGATGCCTTAGGCATACGTGATTATACCACTTGATTATAACAAATACCAGTTTTACTTGCAAGCTTTATTAATTTATTTCTTTATCAAAATTCTTTGTTTACTTTTAGGAAGTGCTTAGTGAAGTTTTGGGAAGATATTAGAGGTAGCATAAAGAGCATAAAACTTGGCCTAAGTTAGGTAGAACTTGATGTCATCCCAAGGCATGAGATTAGACTTAGATAAGTCACACTGATTATCACCCCTCATTAGTGTTTACCCCCAACTTTAGTGGCTAGTGCTAAGCCTAAAACTTGATCACTTTAGATGGGAATACTTGGTGAAAATGATTATGAGAAACTTAGAATGATGAGTCATTCTAATGAAATGTCTTTGACATGTGTTCTTGAACACCAGATGATTTTTGATGATGAAAATGTTGAGGCATGAGCCTTAGCCCTTTATAAAACTGATGGTTGTGTTCAGATGCGATACCATTCCAATTTTATCGTACAACCACAATACCCGAATTTGGGTAGGGCTTGACTAGAAGTTTATATATCTTAGTATGGGTTCCCTTGCGGCCGAGGTTTGAGCTGAGGCTACCTCGTGATGACTGTCCACCTGTGTAGTTCCCAAGATGACAGATGGTCATGGTTGGGAGGCCAAACTCATAGGAGAGGTGCCTATACTAGGGTGTGTAATTTAAAGGTTAGGATTGATTATCCGCATACTGAGTATGGTGAATTTAGGATTGTTCCTGACGGATGTATCGAATATTGTGGTGAAAGTGTACCACCTCTGCAGAGTGTCAAACTATTTGAATAGCCGCGTCCGTGGTTATGGACAGTTGGAGTGGCCATACTGTTCCATCGTCAGATGTTTTCGAAATGACTTGTGAAATGAATCATGACTTTGACTTGACCACAACAGGGTTGTGAATATGAAAACTGAGTTCCCACTTAGGTGTTATAAAACCTTAAACTACTTTTCTTTGCTTCTAAACTCAGCTAGAGATAAACCTGGATTTTTGCAAAACTACCTAGAGCTTAGTTTTCCTACTTGAACCTCTTGACTTCTTAGTGATAGTTTTCGAGTACTTAAAAAGTACTCATGGCTTTGTCCCTGGCTATTCCCGTGGCCAGACTATGAAGAGGACTATCAGGATGATGGACCACAGGAAGTTTACGACAACTAGGATCATCTCCCATCGTCAGCATTTGCTGTGACCATGAAGATGGAGCCTCGTCCACGCTACCGTCATTATATTATTCTGATGCGTTGATTGTATTAAGACTGGATCATGAGATCCCTTATTTGTAAGAACTTTATTATGGTTTGTAATGGATGATGAACTATGGTACCAATCTGTTATGTCTCACAAAAATGGTAATCCTGGGATTGCGATGTATGGCATAACAGGCATCTGGGATTAAAAATCCGGATGTTGACATCCCTGATACATCCGAAACGTATCTATAATTTTTGATGCTCCATGCTTGTTTAGTTTCTACTTTGCTTTGTTTTGTATTTACTTTGAGGTACTTTTATATGACTTTCTGGTGCTAATCTTTTAGCAAGATGCCATAATGTCATTTGCCTATTTTGTTCTGTTTTTGGTTCTAGAAAGGCAGAAAATCAATATTCTCGGAATTGGACGGGGCAAAATCCAAAGTCAATATTTTACCGTGGGCATCATGAAGACAGAAGGGGAGAAGGAGAGGTGCCAGAGGGCCACTACACCCCCCAGGCGCAGGCTAGGGTGGACCCACTACTGGACATGGTGTGGCCCCTCCGGCCGCCTCCCAGCCTCACCTCTTCGCCTATAAGAAGCCCCCGATGCAGAAACCCTAGATAATCCATCATACTTCCAGAAAAAGTTGCTGATTCCCATGATGAGGAGGGAGTAGTTCTTCCTCGAGGCTAAGGGCTCTACCGGTAGCTATGTGTTCATCTCTCTCTCTATGCATGATCTTTTTGTGGTCATGAGCTTTGTAATCAAGTAGATCTACCTTGCTACTCAAGTGCTTCATTAGATCTCTGCTCTCCCCATGTGTGTGAAAGTGACAGCGTGCATACCATGGTGGTACTTAGGCTTGAGTATACATAAATACTCTTTGTGCTTTAATAGATCTATGCCTTTCCCCATGTGTGTGAAAGTGAACGCGTGCATACCGTGTGTGGCACTTTGGATAGATTGAATATTTTTTATGAGTTATATTTGGAGTTGGATGTGTAACACCACGGTTCTGAAAAGACCGTGGCTTCTATGTGACATGCCAATCCCTGGATCGGTTCATTGGCCCACAATAGAATAAGATGAATAACATAGCAAAATATCCGTGTATCATAAATAACGAAGATCCAGAGTACCATTATTACAATAAAAGCTTAGCTCAAGGCTAGCTCAAATTATTCAGGTAGCAACATAAATAAAGCAAATCCTCCATTCTTCAAATTGCCCACAAGTGAAGAAGTGCCGAGTGGAGTACCGTGGCCTATATCGATTACTCGGAATCGGAATATCCTGCAACATGAAACGTAGCAGCCCCGAAGGGTCAATACATGGAATGTATGGCAAGTAGAGCTAGTAAAGGAGACAATAATGCTAACATCTACATGCATATATGGCAAGTGGAGCTATGGCTAGCTTGCATTTGCAAATACCGTTGTCCTACTTTCATAAACAGTTTTTGGTTTTCTTTGAAAAGATCCCAATTAAGTTAACCCAACAACATTAAAGAAATTATGAAATTTGAATGAGCGAGAAACATTTCATGGAATCAATATCAAGCAACTCAGACGTCCATAACCGGGGACACGGCTAATCGATTAGATTATACACCCTGCAGGGGTTAGTACACTTTACCCATGTGACTTGGCCAGCCCAGCTTGTACCATCACTCTCATTTTGGGTGATGATAGGGAGAATTCCAAGAAAACACCGTTCGGGAAGTAGCTCCCCAATCCCGATGCGCACCGGTCCAACCTACCAAAATTCTACATCTCTAGATACGCGGGTTTGAGTTACCACAACCTACTAAGTGCAACCAATCGCCCATTTCATTATTGGCACATGGTTGTACACGTAAGCTACAAAATAAAGAAGCCAATCATTTTCTCTTGATACTTGGGTGCCTTTCCGCAATGATACCACCAAAAGTTATCAATCCCATGACACCCAGGAGGTTCATTGATTAAGTTGTTTTAGTTTTCGTAAACCAACACATTTAGAAACAACTTTCAGTGATGTAACCCAGCCCTCGTTCATCATAGCATGGCTAAGCACATCTACCAACGGTGGTTCATATACAAGGAAAGCCCTACCACATAATAGGACATAGCATAGCGATAGTATCATCCTACACATGCATCTACAAAATACACGACAATGCATTGAAAATAGTAGGACAATATCATGAACAAAGTAGCATCTACTTGCCTTGGTTGTAGCGGTCGGAAGAACAATCCACACACGAGCAAGCGTTGCACTCGTCACAATTTACACGATACAATTGCATTCATAAACAAACCATCCACAAGCATATGCAAGCAAAGATGATGCGAGATGTATGCATGAAAAGTGGATTGATGTTACAACAGCACCACATAATCTTGTTCAGTAAAGCTACTGAACGCATGCATGGAAAATAATTTTAGCGCAAGGAAAACTATTATGCAATTTATAATGCTCAAAACTAGAGCTAGAATCCAAATAATTCACTACTGTTAACATACTGTTTGTAAAATCTTGAGAAAATTCTACCGTGTAGGGATTACTGAATAGGAACAGTACCAATTGGAATTTCTCAAAAAGGAATTATATAACTCCCTGAGTAATTAAAATACTGCAGAAAGCCACTAAATAGTTTCTGCAAAAGTTTTTACTGTAAGCCTATACTTTTAATTCACTTTGAGATTCCCCTTGTTCTACTGAATCCAGGGACATATTATTTGAAATTTTTGGAGATACAGATCTTTTTCTACGAATTAATTACTCCAAAAGGCCATTAACTCAATTAATTAATCTGGACAAAATCTTGCCCCAAAAGTGTAAAACAATGGTACAGCAAGATTCTACACGACTTACTGAAACTACACATATTTTATTTGCAATTTGTGGCCCAGTAGATTAATTTCTACGAATTTTACAAAATTCTACTAATTTCTGCAAATTCTAAATAGATTCTAAATCAAAAGGGAATATTCCAGGAATATTCCCTGCTGACTCAGCGCTGACTCAGCGCGGGTTGACTGGTCAACCAGTCAACCACGCGGTCTCCACACGATCTGGGCCGTAGATCGAAGATCCAACGGCCAGGGAGGAAGGCGGCGGCGGGACTCACCGGCGAAGTCGGCGGCGGCGACGGCGGCGGTTCCGGCGGCGGCGAGGTGGCGCACGGGGTCGGCGGACTCGGGACGGAGCTCCACGGCGCGGGGCGGCGGCAGGCGTCACGGCCGGCGCGCGCGGCGGCCGGCTGGAGGCGGCGGCGGCGCTCGCTGGCTCGGTGGCGGCGGGCGGCGTCCTGCGCAGGGGGAGAGAAGGGAGCGGTCAGCGGGGTCGCAGGGGCGTGCTGCTGGGTCGCGGCGAGGCGAGGGGAAGGAGAGGGCGACGGCGGCGGCGGTGCTTACCTGCGACGTGCGGCGGCGGAATCGGGAGGCGGCGGCGGCGCGATGCGGGAGTGGCGGCGCGATGCGGGAGTGACGGCGGGGTCGGGAGAGGCAGAGGGCGCGCGCGGGCTAAGAGGGGGTCCACGCGGTGCCCGGGGCGGAAACGGCGGCGGCGGTTGGATTCCGTTCCGGACGCGGCGGCGGTGGCGATGTCAGCGCCGACAGGTGGGCCCCACCTGTAGGTGGCCGGGCACGGGGCGGCGGCGGATAGTTTCCTGCCGCGCGGGCGGTAGCTGCTGCGACGCGCGTGCGGGCTGGCTGCTGCGTTGGCTGGGCCGGCGCGGCCCAGCAGGCTGGCTGGCCACGCTGCTTTCCCCCCCCCGTTTTTTGTTCTTTTCTTTTTCTAATTTCTGTTTTAGTTTTTCCGCCGTAACTTCTTCATACGAACCCCGAATTGGGCGAAATTTGTCTCTAAATTTTTGTAAAAACCAGAGGATCATCATAGGATCCTTTGTATCAACACCACTAGCTTCCAAAGAGGGTGGAAATAGATACCTAGTATACCCTCTTGTAGGAGCATTATAGCAAATCAAAATAGGGTTTGCAAATATCGTTTCGCCGGAATCTTTTCAAACCGAAGTTTTGTATGGAAGACCATGATGCAATGACATGAATGATATGCAGAACCAAACCTAAAATTTGGGACGTGACAAGACTAACCCCCTTAAGATGAATCTCGTCCCCGAGATTCGGCGCGGCTAGCAAATAGGTGCGGGTAGTCCTCTCGGATGTCATCCTCACACTCCCAAGTGGCTTCCTCTTCGGTGTGGTGGCTCCATTGGACCTTGCAAAACCTGATCGTCTTGGTATGGGTAATCCTTTCCGCTGTCTCCAGAATCTTGACCGGCTTCTCCTCATAGGTCAAGTCGTTCTCAAGCTGAACCTCCTCTAGTGGCACAGTGTCTCTCAATGGTGTTTCCACCATCTCCGGATGTCACTTCTTCAGCTGGGACACGTGGAACACATTGTGAACAGCGGACAGAGCCTCTGGCAACTCTAACTGATAAGCAACTTCTCCTCTGCGTGCTAAGACCCGATATGGTCCAATAAACCGAGGTGCCAGCTTACCCTTGATTCCAAATCTCTTGATTCCACGAAGTGGCGACACTCTGAGGTATGCTCTATCACCTATCTCATACACCACTTCCTTGCGCTTGGCGTCAGCGTAGCTCTTCTTCCTTGATTGTGCTACCTTCAGCCTGTCCCTAATCAAGGCGACCTTCTCCTCAGCGTCCTTGATCAAATCAGGCCCAAACAACTGGCGTTCTCCTACCATAGCAACGGTGTTCGACACCGCTTCCCATACAGTACATCGAACGGTGACGTCTTGATGCTGGTTTGATAGCTGTTGTTGTAGGAAAACTCAACATACAGCAAATTCTCATCCCAACTAGAACCATGAGCCAAGGCGCAAGCTCTCAGCATGTCTTCCAAAATCTGATTCACCCTCTCGGTCTGTCCATCAGTCTGTGGGTGAAACGTTGTGCTAAACTCCAATCTAGTCCCAAGTGACTCGTGCAGCTGGCGCCAGAAGTGTGAGGTAAATTGGGTGCCTCTATCAGATACTATACTCTTGGGAACTCCATGTAGGCACACAATCCTGTCCATGTAAATCTTGGCCAACTTTGCACTCGTATAGGTCGTCTTCACCGGTATAAAGTGGGCTACCTTGGTCAAATGGTCGACCACTACCCAAATGGAGTCATATCCTGACCTGGTCCTGGGCAATCCTGTGGTAAAATCCATTCCCACTCTATCTCACTTCCAATCCGGCACGGGCAATGGCTGTAGTAGTCCTGCTGGCTTCTGGTGTTCCGCCTTCACTCGGCTACATACATCGCATAAGGCAATATGCTCAGCGATGTCTCCCTTCATGTTGTTCCACCAGAATCTGTCCTTTAGGTCCATATACATCTTTGTATTGCCCGGATGTATGGAATACGGCGAGTCATGAGCTTCCTGCAGAATCAACTTCCTTATCTCCGGATCGTTGGGGACGCACAAACGATCTCCATACCACAAGGTTCCTTGCTCATCCTCGCAGAATTCCCTTGCTCGATCCTCCTTCATCTTTTCCTTTACTTCATCAATCTCTTTGTCTCCCACTTGAGCCTTCCTGATCCTGTCCTGTAGTGTTGGTTGGACTTCCATTGCTGCCAAATATCCTTCTGACACTACCTCCAATCTAAGGTCCTTGAATTGCTTACACAAATCCTCGGGCAATTCCCCAATTGTCAATCCATTAGCATAAACCTTCCGGCTCAGAGCATCTGCTACTACATTGGCCTTTCCTGGATGGTATTGCAGATTCATATCATAGTCCCTGATAAGTTCCAACCATCTCCTTTGCCTCATGTTCAGTTCCTTCTGTGTAAATATGTACTTCAGGCTCTTGTGATCGGTGTACACATCACAGTGTTTCCCCATCAAGTAGTGCCTCCATACCTTGAGCGCATGAACCACTGACGCTAACTCCAAGTCGTGTGTGGGATAATTCCTCTCATGGTGTTTAAGTTGCCGCGAGGCATATGACACCACTCTCCCATCTTGCATCATCACACTCCCAAGTCCCTGTCGAGAAGCATCACAATACACTTGGAAATCCTTCTGAAGATCTGGTAAACACAGAACAGGCGCGGTCACTAGCCGATGCTTCAGTTCCTGAAAGCTAGCTTCACACGCATCCGTCCATTCAAACTTCCTCTCCTTCTTCAGAAGTTCTATCATCGGCTTAGCAATCTTGGAGAAGTTTTCAATGAACCTCCTGTAATACCCAGCAAGTCCCAAAAAGCTTCGAATCTCTCCCGCATTCTTGGGCGCTTCCCACTCAGTTACTGCAGTCACTTTGCTTGGATCAACAGTGACTCCTTCTCCTGACACCACGTGTCCAAGAAATCCAACAGTGTTAAGCCAGAATTCACACTTACTGAATTTGGCATACAGCTTGTGTTCCCTGAGCTTCTCCATAATCAGTCGCAGATGTTTCTCATGCTCAGCATCATCCTTGGAATATATCAGTATGTCATCAATAAACACCACCACGAACTTGTCCAAGTACTCCATAAATACCTTGTTCATCATGGTCATGAAATATGCCGGGGCATTCGTTAGTCCAAAAGACATAACTGTATACTCATATAAACCATACCTAGTGGTGAAAGCGGTTTTTGGTATGTCCTCCTCCCGGATCTTCAATTGGAAGTAGCCCGATCGCAGATCAATCTTGCTAAACACCTTTTCTCCTTCCAGTTGATCAAACAAATCATTTATGTTCGGCAGGGGGTATTTGTTCTTGATGGTCACCTCATTTAGCGAGCGATAGTCCACCACTAATATCTTGCTGTTGTCTTTCTTCTCCACAAACAGAACAGGTGCACCCCATGACGACGAACTAGGCTGAATGAATCCCTTGTCCAACTGCTCTTTCAGCTGCTTCTTCAATTCCTTCAGCTCATCCACATCCATCTTATATGGTGTCTTTGCTATAGGTCCTGTTCCCGGCATCAGTTCGATGAGAAACTCCACTTCCCTTTCAGGTGGCATCCCTGGCAACTCTTCTGGAAACACGTCGGGGTAATCCTTAATCACAGGCACAGTATCCATGCTAACCCCCTTAAGAGAACTCAACTTACACCTTCTCGGTCGTACAACCGACTTGAACCTAATTCTCTTACCATCCGGGGTTTTGAGTGAAACAGCTCGCTGTGCACAATCTATGTGTCCCCCACGCATAGACATCCAATCCATACCCAGAATAACATCTAACCCTTGTGATTCCAACACTACCAAATGTGCAATGAAATTGTGTGCTCCAATCCTCATAGTTAAGTCGCGGAATCCCGCGCTAGCTATCATATCTCCTCCAGGTGAGCTTACTCTAATAGACTCTTTCATAGACTCAGTAGGTAACTTATACTTATCCACAAATGCCCTTGATATGAATGAATGCGATGCACCAGTATCAAAAAAGTATAAGTGCAGGGTGAGCGTTGATTGGAAACTTACCAATCACAAGGTCAGGCTCATCTTTGATCTCCTCCACATTCATGTGGTTCACTGTGGCCTTCTGGTTGTTGGTTGGCTTCCACACCGTCTTCTCCAGACAGTTGTCTGCATAATGTCCCTTCTGACCACACTTGAAGGATGTCACCTCACTCAGATCCTTCTCCACAAAGCTGCGATCACGGTTGCGGTCATGTCCACTGTGTCCTCTAGAATGGTGAGAGTGTCCTCCCTTGTGGCTGTGGTGGTTGCTCTTGTGGTTATCATGGCGATGTCCATCGCCTCCATGGTGGTGGCGGTCATGGCTCCCATGATGTCCATGGTCACTCCCTCCATGCTTGGAGTATCCATCATAAGAAGTGCGAGACTTGTGATGAGAACCAGAGTGGTGATTATTGCTCTTTCTCTTGCGGTTTTCCACCTGCTTGTGCTTCCCTTCCAAGATCCTGGCCTTGTCCATGAGCTCCTAGAAAGTGGGGCAATAAACCACCAGTAGCTGCACGGAAAGCTCATCACTGAGGCCATCCAGGAATCTCTCCCTCCTTTTTGCATCAGTGCCAACATCCTCAGGTGCATAACGGGACAGGTTGTTGAACTCCTCGATGTACTCAGCCACGATGCGGTTGGTTTGGGGCAAGTTGCGAAACTCCTTCCTCCTCAGGCTCAGAACTCCTGAAGACACGTGGTTGGTCCTGAAACCTTCCTCAAACATTGCCCAAGTCACGGTGTCCAGCGGGTGGGTGATCTGAAAAGTGTCCCACCAAGAAGCGGCTGGTCCCTCCAGTAGGTGAGCGGCAAACCTCACCTTCTCAGCATCATTGCATCCAACAGTTACCATATCCTTGTTGACTGAGCGCAACTAGTCGAGAACAACCATTGGTTCCGTTGCAGTAGAGAACTTAGCTGGCCTTAGCCTCAGAAACCTGGTGAGAGCATCTCCCTGAGGCTGGTTGTTCCCATTGTTGTTGTTGTTGTTGTTGTTGTTGTTGTTGTTGTTGTTCCCATTGTTGTTGTTGTTGTTGTTGTTGTTGTTGTTGTTGTTGTTGTTGTTGTTGTTGTTGTTGTTGTTGTTGTTGTTGTTGTTGTTGTTGTTGTTGTTGTTGTTGTTGTTGTTGTTGTTGTTGTTGTTGTTGTTTTTGTTGTTGTTGTTTTTGTTGTTGTTGTTGTTGTTGTTGTTGTTGTTGTTGTTGTTGTTGTTGTTGTTGTTGTTGTTGTTGTTGTTGTTGTTGTTGTTGTTGTTGTTGTTCTGAGCTTCCATTAACTGGGTCATAACTTGGGTCAGCTGTGCCTGAGCTGCCATGAGCTGCTCCAACTCAGTGGGTTGACGGCGGGGAGGCATCTGCGGTTCAGCACAGGTAAGCTTAGAAGAATCAACTACGAAAACAGGATTCTACCCATGCATTATGATCAAACAACAACAAACAATCGCAGACAATCTCAAGCAAATAACACATCAACAAACAAGTGATCCAGCAACATCCCAGGGGTTATCCTAGCAGTATATATATACTGAAATAGTTTTAGAAGAGTTGGCAATGGTTATCTAAATAATTGATCAACAAAGCATTAAAAACATCAATCTGCCAGAACAGTCTAGCAGTGTTCACGAATTTTTCTACCTGACTTAAACTCGTCAGGAATTTATGCTGATTTTTGCACATACAGTACAGAGAGTTTCGCACCAGACCTATTGTTTTCAAATTTTGCCCAGATACCAGTAAAATATGAAAAATTGTACAGTACTGCTGTATCAGCAGAAAACTGCAGCAGGAATAACACAGATATTAACCAAACTTGCCATAACTCTTTCATAAAATTCGCATGAATAATCCTGGGATAATTGAGTACACAAATAAGCAACTAAACACTCTTAAACTAACAGTAACTAAGTTTTACATCGATCGAGACTAATCCTAACGATTTTTCCTAATGAGGACTATTTGGTGGACTTCTATCTACTTCTGAGGTTGCGGTAGGTCCTTGCACTCATGCGTTGGCGCTTCTGTCCACGGTTCAACCATGGCGGCGGAGTGTACACCTCTCCTGAGTCATCACTTGAAATCTCAAACTCCACCTCTTCTGGATCCTCCTCTTCTTCTTCACTCTCTGTTGCAACTGCAACAACTTCATCTCCTCCACCATCATCGTCTCCATCATCATCATCATCCTCGTCCTCATCATCATCATCGTTCCCACTGTCATCATCATCATCAGTGTTGCCACCATCTCCATTGTCATCATCAGAGGGTGGATTCAGCTATGCTTGGAGAGCGCCAATCTGGGCTGCCATAACTTCAATAGTTTGATCCCTTTCCTGGACGGTCCCTTGCAACTGTTGTATGGTTTGGGTGTTATCCTGCACAGTCCCATTAAGATGAGATATGGTTGCATCCCTGCCTATCAGGGCATTTTCCAGAACTCCCATAGCTTCGTGCAAGGTGTCAATCTCCTGTCCTTGGACCACCATACCATTGCTGGCAAAATCTACAATCTCCTTTACCATCATCACTTTCTCAGCTAGAGATCCATTCTCCCTTTCCATGTCCTCTATGTGCCTCCGACGGGGCGGCATGTTGTTCCTGTCGCCCGGGGTAACCACAATGTTCCCCTCTTCATCACGCCTCCCATAGTCACGGTAGGGTGAATCTGCTGGAAGTAGGTGTCGGACATGATGGCACTGGCGAGACAGGGCTTCATGCATGGCCAAGTTTATTCCAAGTCCCCAGTTGCAGTATGTCTTGGTGTAGATCAGATGCACAAGGTTTGGCAAGGCGACATCTCTGAAGATGAAAGTGGTGATCTCCCATGCATCCTCGCCATATCCATAGGTGTACAGCCTTCTTCCCTTGAACATGGGCAGTGGCAATCCCAATGACTGCGAGAGCTGTGCTAACTGTCTTGCAAAGGGCCTTGGTGACTCCATGGTTGCATACTCAGTCCTGACTTCTCCCATCTATCAATTAAAGAGGAAAGTGTGAGAATAGCACATGATAAGAATTTACGAGAGTGAAAGGCATAAGATGTTGTGACATGCCAATCCCTGGATCGGTTCATGGGCCCACAATAGAATAAGATGAATAACATAGCAAAATATCCGTGTATCATAAATAACGAAGATCCAGAGTACCATTATTACAATAAAAGCTTAGCTCAAGGCTAGCTCAAATTATTCAGGTAGCAACATAAATAAAGCAAATCCTCCATTCTTCAAATTGCCCACAAGTGAACAAGTGCCGAGTGGAGTACCATGGCCTATATCGATTACTCGGAATCGGAATATCCTGCAACATGAAACGTAGCAGCCCCGAAGGGTCAATACATGGAATGTATGGCAAGTAGAGCTAGTAAAGGAGACAATAATGCTAACTTCTACATGCATATATGGAAAGTGGAGATGTGGCTAGCTTGCATTTGCAAATACCTTTGTCCTACTTTCATAAACAGTTTTTGATTTTCTTTGAAAAGATCCCAATTAAGTTAACCCAACAACATTAAAGCAATTATGAAATTTGAATGAGCGAGAAACATTTCATGGAATCAATATCAAGCAACTCAGACGTCCATAACCAGGGACACGGCTAATCGATTAGATTATACACCCTGCAGGGGTTAGTACACTTTACCCATGTGACTTGGCCAGCCCAGCTCGTACCATCACTCTCATTTTGGGTGATGATAGGGAGAAGTCCAAGAAGAGACCGTTCAGGAACTAGCTCCCCAATCCCGACGCGCACCGGTCCAACCTACCAAAATTCTACATCTCTGGATACGCGGGTTCGAGTTACCACAACCTACTAAGTCCAACCAACCGCCCATTTTATTATTGGCACATGGTTGTACACGTAAGCTACAAAATAAAGAAGCCAATCATTTTCTCTTGATACCTGGGTGCCTTTGCGCAATGATACCACCAAAAATTATCAATCCCATCACACCCAGGAGGTTCATTGATTAAGTTGTTTTAGTTTTCGTAAACCAACACATTTAGAAACAACTTTCAGTAATGTAACCCAGCCCTCGTTCATCATAGCATGGCTAAGCACATCTACCAACGGTGGTTCATATACAAGGAAAGCCCTACCACATAATAGGACATAGCATAGCGATAGTATCATCCTACACATGCATCTACAAAATACACGACAATGCATTGAAAATAGTAGGACAATATCATGAACAAAGTAGCATCTACTTGCCTTGGTTGTAGCAGTCGGAAGAACAATCCACACACGAGCAAGCGTTGCACTCGTCACAATCTACACGATACAATTGCATTCATAAACAAACCATCCACAAGCATATGCAAGCAAAGATGATGCAAGATGTATGCATGACAAGTGGATTGATGCTACAGCAGCACCACATAATCTTGTTCAGTAAAGCTACTGAACGCATGCATGGAAAATAATTTTAGCGCAAGGAAAACTATTATGCAATTATAATGCTCAAAACTAGAGCTAGAACCCAAATAATTCACTACTGTTAACATACTGTTTGTAAAATCTTGAGAAAATTCTACCGTGTAGGCATTACTGAATAGGAACAGTACCAATTGGAATTTCTCAAAAATGAATTATATAACTCCCTGAGTAATTAAAATACTGCAGAAAGCCACTAAATAGTTTCTGCAAAAGTTTTTACTGTAAGCCTATATTTTTAATTCAATTTGAGATTCCCCTTGTTCTACTGAATCCAGGGACATATTATTTGCAATTTTTGGAGTTACAGATCTTTTTCTATGAATTAATTACACCAAAAAGGCCATTAACTCAATTAATTAATCTGGACCAAATCTTGCTGCAAAAGTGTAAAACAATGGTACAGCAAGATTCTACACGACTTACTGAAACTACACATATTTTATTTGCAATTTTTGGCCCAGTAGATTAATTTCTACGAATTTTACAAGATTCTACTAATTTCTGCAAATTCTAAATAGATTCTAAATCAAAAGGGAATATTCCAGGAATATTCCCTGCTGACTCAGCGCTGACTCAGCGCGGGTTGAATGGTCAACCAGTTAACCACGCGGTCTCCACACGATCTGGGTCGTAGATCAAAGATCCCACGGCCAGGGAGGGAGGCGGTGGCGGGACTCACCGGCGAAGTCGGCGGCGGCGACGGCGGCGAGGTGGCGCACGGGGTCGGCGGACTCGGGGCGGAGCTCCTCAGCGCGGGGCGGCGGCGTCGCTCGCGGGCTCGGTGGCGGCGGGCGGCGTCCTGCGCAGGGGGAGAGAAGGGGGCGGTCAGCGGGGTCGCGGGGGCGTGCTGCTGGGTCGCGGCGAGGCGAGGGGAAGGAGAGGGCGGCGGCGGCAGAATCGGGAGGCGGTGGCGGCGGCGTCGCGATGCGGGAGTGGCGGCGCGATGCGGGAGTGGCGGCGGGGTCAGGAGAGGCAGGGGGCGCGCGCGGGCTAAGAGGGGGTCCACCCGGTGCCCGAGGCGAAAACGGCGGCGGCGGTTGAAGTCTGTTCCGGACGCGGCGGCGGTGGCAATGTCGGCGCCGACAGGTGGGCCCCACCTGTCGGTGGCCGGGCGCGGGGAGGAGGCGGATAGTTTCCTGCCGCGCGGGCGGTAGCTGCTGCGGCGCTGGCTGGGCCAGCGCGGCCCAGCAGGCTGGCTGGCCGCGCTACTTTCCCCCTTTTTTGTTCTTTTCTTTTTCTAATTTCTGTTTTAGTTTTTTCACCGTAACTTCTTCATACAAACCCTGAATTGGGCGAAATTTGTCTCTAAATTTTTGTAAAAACCAGAGGATCATCATAGGATCCTTTGTATCAACACCACTAGCTTCCAAAGAGGGTGGAAATACAGACCTAGTATACCCTCTTGTAGGAGCATTATAGCAAATCAAAATAGGGTTTGCAAATATCGTTTCGCCGGAATCTTTTCAAACCGAAGTTTTGTTTGGAAGACCATGATGCAATGACATGAATGATATGCAGAACCAAACCTAAAATTTGGGATGTGACAGGATGTCTCTATGAAATTGTGGTGTGTGTTGGAACCATCTAGCACTCAAGGTGACAGTGTGGGGTTATCTAGATTGGGGAAGGCAGACTTTGAGAAGTGCTGTTATGGCCCTACCGATGATTAGAGTGTCCAACCGGAGAGTAGTTAAGAGTAGTATCATGAAGAGAGGATATTTATATGAGGGAGTGCTCACTAGTGAAAGTATGATCCCTAGGCCTTGTTTCTAAGCATTGAAACACCGTTTGCTACTAGATCTGTTGCATGTTTGCTTGCTTTAGTCTTTACCTCCACGTCAAGCTCCATCAAAGTATTTTCTAGCACTCACACACGTTCTCCCACGTCAACAACAAGTCAGAAGCTATTTTCTGGCACCGTTACCACTTGTATTTCACTATCTCTTCGCCGAACTAGTGCACCTATACACCTGACAAGTGATTGGGTGTGTTGGGGACACAAGAGACTTGTTGTATCTTGATTGCAGGATTGCTTGAGAGGGAATACCTTTGACCACTTCCTCCCTAAGTTCGATAAACCTTGGGTGATCCACTTAAGGGAAACTTGCTGCTATTCTACAAACCTCTGCACTTGGAGGCCCAACAACTGTCTACAAGAATAGAAGTGCGTAGACATCAATCCCTAGCTCCCCCTGCCCATGCATGCTCCTAGAGAGGAAGATCTATCCATCTTGGCCCCAGCATGCTCCCCTCCCCCTTCATTTCATCCTGGCATGCTCCCCTCCTTTCCCTGCTACTAACACTTCCTTCTTTTTGACCCAGGACTGCTTCAGGACGCCTCCCCGACAAGCTCCCGAGCACCACCGTGGGCGTAGGCACGCGAATCACCTCTGGGCGCTGAACCAGGCCGAGCCGCCCCTTGCCGGACTGCCCTCGACACGTCGTGTCGCCTCCACCACCTCTCTATCACCGGCAAGGCCCAAGGTGATCTCCCCATGTGCCCCCACTCTCTTCTAGGGTTTCAGCCCGCTGGCGGCGGCGCGAGGTTGAAGACGGTCCTGCACCGTCCGACCCCCCTCTATCCGATGGTCCGCATCACCCCATACCCCTTTGTCCTGGACCTGCTAACGGGTCGGCCCAGCCAGGCCGGCAGCCACTTACTCGCCACGTAGGGCATAGCCGGTACTGGGCAGGATCTGCTGGCAGCAGCCCAGCATCCCCCAGATCTGGCCCGCAAGGCTCTCCCTCCCCTTTTCTTTTTATTAAATCATCCTGTCTAGATTTTGCCCAGAGGTTTAATTCAAAATAAAAATTGAAAACTACCGATTAGGCATATATCTAATTTTTCCTAGGTACAAAAATGTTTTCCCTAACATGCAGAAGCATTAGTTAGCCCTTTTTATGTTTAGAACAAATATGATAAATCAAATTCCTAGATGTATCCTTTTATCTATTAAATTATTTCTATGAGTTTCACAACCCCAAATGTTGTAAACCCTATTGGTTATGAAAGTTATAAGAGATACCTTGCATTACCACTTGCTCCCTTGTCAAGGTGAGCTTTGACTTGCCTGTAGCAAAAATAACAAAAACATACCCTTCTTGAATTTAGAAATTTCCCTAGGAAAAACCAAACATGGTTTTGACCTAATTCCAACTCCCTGCACACCTATATATCAACATCTTTCCACAACCCAGTAGCTCAAAATTTTCTGAACCACTATTGAATATTGGTGAATTAAACTATTATGTGCATGGTTTATTCACTAATAAAATCACTAAAGTTTGGCTGCTAATCCAAAAAGGGTGATTCCAATTTCTACAGAAAGGTATTGCCTATACCTAACATGTTCCCTTGAATTAATATAAAAATACCTTATAGTTTTAATCTAGTAAAAAGGACAAAAAATATCCAGTACTGCCTTTGGGAATTTCCTAAGGGCATTCTGGTAATTGTTTTGAGGTGAATCCAACTCTCAGTGAATCAGTTCATCAAATACTACCTAATCATCCAAGAAAATAATTTTTGGAGTTCCAGAACACTACTGGTGAATTATCTCCTGAAACTAGAGCTTTATTCACTACAAAATCAATCATAAATCAATGGTAATTGATAAAATAGTGAAACCACTTTTTTCGATTCATTTTATCAATATCTATCTGATGACATCATTTGTGCACAATTTTATCATGCAGAACTTGTCCTTGCTCTAAAACCCCTTATCTAGCTAGTTTTTGACTATAAATCTTAAATAGAAAATCCACAAATGCAATCAAAGCCATTCTTTTGTATCCAAAGAAAAATATCCAATCCTCAGTGATCTATAAACTTGTTCTATCAATTGCTTGCTGTATGAATTGGTGTTGGTGTGCACTGTATTGATTGTGGTATTGTTTGCTTGCATGTTGGCTCGATGACGGCGATAGTTGCGATTATGTGACACCGATAAGAAGGAAGCATCGGAATATTCTTATTATTATTGTATTCGGTATTCTGGTATTCTAAATAAGTCACCGGACATATCAATGGTCACAGGAAAGCCACCTTCTTGCTCATAAACCCTTGCCCTACTGTTTTAATATGCATGTTTTATCTACTTTATTATACAAAGTGCATTGCTCTTTTGTGAAATGTTTTATATCTAGAAGTGGCTTGGCTCCTCCAAGTAATTACATGATTGTACTGCTAGTACAATACCTTTGATGATACCTATTTACCCCTAGTATGATAGATGGTGTATAACACCATACCCCTTTGGAAACCCCGATTTAGCCGAAGCAAAAACTATGGGATGGGAAGACCTCGGAAAAGGGCTTACAAAATTGTTTTATGAGAAAACCTTGGTGAGGCTTGGCCTACCAAGTGATGTTAAAAAATGAGAAAGGTTTTGGTTTACAAAATGGTCGGACGAAATATGGAGGAAAAATGTTTATGAAAACACACCGGGTTGTACAGTTCCTAATGCTTGAGCAATTAACCCGTGTAACCACATTACTCTAGAATGGGATGGGGCTGGGATGGAAGTCTGTCTAATCTGGTATAGGTGCCTCGAACTACTACGGGGGAGAAAAATTCCTGGAGGCTGGGCCTTCACCTGTAAAGGCCCATGTGAAACATCGGTCTGGAGAAGGTACATATTGTCTAAGGACGACCAAACAATACTATGAGCCCCTCATTGAAAGCTCACACCCGACGAGGTGCAAAACACACTCCGGTTGTCTTGTGACTATATAGGGCGTCCTGGTTTTGAGGGGATTAACCTCATAGGGTAGGCACTTGTATCAAAGAGGGCATCCTGAAGGTCTTGACCGGTTATTCGACCCACGATCGGTGTAGATCAGGGATGGGTAATCGGATGGTGTGGGTACAGTGTACAACCTATGCAGAGTGTAAATATATTCGAATAGATGAGTCCTCGGTCATGGATGGTTGTGATGGCTTCTGTATAGTGGTGATGGTTTTGATTTAAAAAAGGACTACTAAAAAATCAATGGCTCGAAAGTGTTTTTACCAAGGGATGGTCGGGAAAAAAGGAGGAAGGAATTTGGTCATGAGATGACCGGAAGGAAAACAAATGGGTGACCCAACCCTGGTGTTTTCTTAAAACTTTTCAAAAAGGTTTCCAAATTGTTTTACAAAAGTTTTTCAACAGAGATGTATAGATATGCTATATCTACGAGAGAAACTAGTTTATAAAAGAACCTATCATGCAGCCATCCTACTACTGCCATATTGCATATCCTTATTTGTGTTCTCTTAAGGTGGTTTGCGAGTACATTCAAAGTACTCACCGGCATTGTCCCTAGCTATTTAATTGGCCAGACTTTTCAGAAGCAAGAGGAACGATGGAGATTGCTGACATCTATGCGAACTAGGCCGTCTTCCCAGTCAGTTGCCTATAGGTTAAGGCATGACATGGGCTCTGTGCTTGAAGACTTCTGGTATTCATGTTGTATCGCCATAATGGCACATTTGTAAGTACGTGTACTTGTTATTTATGGATGTTGTAATGATACTTGTCGGTTATGCTCATGGCTCACTGATCATGGGAACGTGAATTGCAGGCATAACGGGTATTCCCGGACCGTAAATCTGGGGTGCCACATTACCATCAGCATATGTTTTCTTCTTGAAAATCCATTTGTTCTTGACAGCCTTCTGGCCATCCGGTAAGTCCACCAAAGTCCACACTTGGTTTTCGTACATGGATCCAATCTTGGATTTCATGGCTTCTTTGCATTTATTGGAATCTGGGCTCATCATCGCTTCCTCATATGTCGCAGGGTCGTCAGTGTTGTCCACCAACATGAAACTCATAACGGGATCATACCAATCGGGAGTGGTATGATTCCTCGTCGACCTACAAGGTTCCATAGTAACTTTGTTCTAAGTTTCATGATCTCCATCATTAGCTTCCTCTCTTATTGGTGTAGGCTCCATGGGAACCTCTTCTGGTGCTACGCTACTCTCAAATCCGAGAGAAGGCTCAACAACCTCGTCGAGTTCTACTTTCCTTCCAGTCACTTCTTTCGAGAGAAACTCCTTCTCTAGAAAGTATCCATTCTTGGCAACGAAGATTTTGCTTTCGGATCTATGATAGACGGTATACCCAATAGTTTCCTTCGAGTATCCTATGAAGACACATTTTTCCTCTTTGAGTTCAAGCTTGTCGGGCTGCAACTTCTTTACATAAGCTTCAAAACCCCAAACTTTAAGGAACGACAATTTAGGTTTCTTCCCAAACCATAATTCATATGGTGTTGATGTGTGGCTCAGTGTAAGGGTCCCAACCTTTAATAAGGTAGAGTCCCCTGTGTTTACAATGCTAGTCCCTGGATCAATAGCTAGCATCCACAGTTAAGATGTAATATCAAGAAACAAAGGTCATAATACAACTTTATAACCAGGAATAACATAATTTTATTACATCTTACATAGCTCATTTGGCTATTAAATTACATTGCAGCAGAATATCTATAAGCATGGGGTCCTTCATCTTCAAAGTGCCACAGGCAGACATGTTGGTTGTAGACTTGTAATCCTAATCAATCAACTTTACTAATATCAATCAAACCTGCAACATAACAAGTTACAGCCACAAGGGTCAATACATTTGAATTGTATTGGCAAGTGATACTATGGTAGTATAGTGGAGTCTATCATCTATATGCATTTGGCTAAGTGGAGTTGAGGCTTGCATTGCTCAAAATAGATTTTTCCTTAACATTTGAAAACACTAAGTTTTTGCTTGAAAAAAATAATCTTTTGCAAGGCATCTCCCAATCAAAGATTGATGATCCTTTAACCCTTGTTCAAACCACAAGTTTTTAACTTAGAAATTTGAATGATGAGATTCTTGATTGCTTTCATGTCTTGATGCTCAAATTGTCCTTTACCAGGGACATGGCTAAGTACTTATATTTTACACTCTGCAGAGGTTGTGCACTTTCCCCACAAGACTTGGTTTCACCAAGACAAGATCTTTCAGAAGCCTTCCCTTAGACCAAAATGGACGCGTTCCAACCTATCAAACTCTACCACCAACTGTCCATATGGCTAAGTTCTTGCAACCTATATGATCCAGGCAGAGCCCATAATGCCAAGTGGCTGCACTTGAAGCTTCTCAACATTTGACATCTCAAATCTCTTTGTTCCTGGGTGGCCATCCACAAGTGAGATACACAAGGTCAACCATAAACATGGGCCTTGTGAACCACTCAACCAAAAACCACCAATCAAGTCCCATTCCACCCAGGTGATTCATTGACTTAGTTGTTTTATTAAGAAAAACATAAGTCCTCAGACTTAGAAATTTTCCATAGTATGAATGTATATTCCACCCTTGTTTTCTATTAGCTAAGCTAAGCATGATATTAATAGGAATCTTAACTTAGGAAGATTTCTACTAAGGTTTCATCTACTAGGTTTTCCTATAGCAAGGTTTATAATTAGCAAAATTCCATGCAAGTTTTACTTAGAAAAATCACTAATGCCTAGTGAAAGTAATGGGACAAAAGTATGAAGCATCACTTGCCTTTTTGGTAGAGGGTATAAGTTCACTCCTTGTCCTTGCAACAATCACACTCTTCAAGTCACTACAATTCAATCAAGCAAGGCACAAACTCAACCTACCAATCAAGAAAAACAACACATAAAATCATAGAACCAAGATAATGCATGCAAGCATGCCAAGGATTGTTTTATTTGGAAAAGTGGTTCCTAATGGGACATAAACATTTGAAAACACCCATTTGTCATTTTGTAAAGTGGCAAAGTCATTTGCAAAAGGTTTCACTTCATAAACCATTTTCAAAACAAGGTATCATTTTATGTGGTGTAGAAATATTTTTACTAAGGCATTAATCTATAGGGTTCACAAAATATGTTTTCAAACCACAAAACTTTGTGTTTAGGGTCAGAGAGTTTAAAACAAAACATTTTCCAAAGGTTTTCCTTCAAAACCATTTTTAATAAATAACCCATATTTCTATTTGACTAGAATTTGTTTTAAATCAAAGAATCACTCTTTCTCTTCACCAAATACATTTTTGAAACCAAAAAGTGTTTCCTATGTTTAGTAGGTTCAAATCACACCATTTGCCAAAGATTTTATCCCCAAAATCATTTTTGAACAATTTTTATAATCTAAACAAGCATACAAATGTTTCTGCAAAAACAAACCATTTAACAGAAACTTTTTACTAAACAAATGGCATGGTTGGCTAGGGCTTGTTCCACTAATTCCATTGATATAAAGTTTGCAAATTTTGGACGTGTGGATCAAAAGTTACAAGGTTTTCAAATCTGCATCCAAATCTGATTTCAAAATTTGTTTTAAATCTCAGACTGGCCACGCGTCGCGTTTCTACTGGTCGATACCGGTTCGGGTGGATCGAGTGATGCAGACTGTTGGATTAAAAGGGGCCTTTGCGGCTTAGATCGTCGCATACCCTTTCGTTTAAGTGAACCTAACACAACCGCAGGATTCGCATCTAACGGCTCAAAGCATCTAGACCAAGGACGGGCGGCGCTCGACGGCTGCGCGCGGCGGCGACGGTCAGACGACGGCGAAGTCGATGTTATAGGAAGCAAGGGAGGAAAAGAATATGCTCACCGTGTTCGCAGACGTCTGGGGAAGCTCAACGTGGTCTTCTTGGGTCGAGGGGCGCTCGTGGTTGCCCTGGATTGCTCACCGGAGTTCGCTCGGTGTCGGGCACGCTCTAGAGGTCGTCGGGGATGGGGTTACAAGGCACCCTAAGGCAAGATAGGGGAATGGTTAGACGCGGAATGATCTGGGGAAGTTGTGTGCATCATCGAGAGAGCTTAGGGCGGTCGGAGTTCACCTGGGGTGCTCGACGGAGTAATGGCAGACGGCGGTGCACGCTCGGTGTCGACGAAGCCGAGGCTACAGGGCACTCGTGGGCGAACCAGTGGCATGGGGAGATGCGCCAGGGTGTGTGGAGTATGTGTGCGTGGTCGATGAGGCAAGGGGCGGCGCTGGGTCGCCAGAATTTGCACCGGAGCATCGTCGGAACAGAGGGAGTGCCAGCTCAAATCGTGGCAGCCTGGGGGCAAGGGAGGTCTGGCATGTGAGGGAGATCAGAGAGGGGAGAGGGACGCTTAAATGCGCACGGTCACGGGGCTGATTCAACGCGTGGTTAAGAGGAATCAAGCGTGCAGTTATTTGGCAGAAACGGCGACGAGGTTTGGGGGAGAAGAGGTCGCGGCGGGTGAGGACGATGAACAGGAGGAGTGGGGTTGGCTGGTCAGCGAGAGAGTGAGAGGGAAGGAGGGTCCACCTGTCATTCACTGCACGGGTCGTCTGGTGAGTGAGAAAACGTTTCGGCAGAGGGGGAAATAGGTGGGCTTGCTGGGCCTAGTTGGGCTGGAACTGGGCCAGATGGTTGGGCTGCTGTCTGGTTCCATTTTTTTCTTTCTAATTGTTTTTTTTCTTTTTCGAATTCTATTTTCTGTTTTGAAATTCAAACAACAATTCAAACAACTAAATCAAATCAAACAATCACCACATTTGTAATTGAATTTGGTTCTGTTTAACAACATAACCAAAGTCCAAAAATAAAATAATATTTTTAATCTGTTTAGGATCCATTCATTAATTAAATAAAATGGACCATAATTATTTAATCAAATAGGGTTTGATTTATTTAATAAAATCTCCATTTGAAATCTAAATATTATCAAAACCAAATTAGTAGGTTTTATTTGAAACTAAAAGATACTTTGGAAAACTTGTTTAAAACAAAATAACATTTTATTTTAGGGTCCATTAATAATTAAATAAAATGGTCCTTAGTTATTAAATCAAATAGGATTTGTTTTATTTAAAAACTTTATTTTGAAATCTAAAAATAAAACCAAAATACTTCAGTAGGTTTTATTTGGGAATATAAAATACTTGGAAAACTTATTTAAAATAAATAAATAAGTTTTAGCGTTTATTTAAGATAGTAAAGCCTTTTTATTTTTAACAAACTTGGATAATAAATCCTTATTATTTTATTTAAATAAAACTTTACTATTTTTATCAAAACAAAATGTTTTTATTTCAAAAACTTGGCCAAGGTTTATTTTGGCTCCATAAAATAATCCTTATTTATAAATGTACCTTTTCTTTTGAAAACCAAATCCTTTTATTAAAAGATCCAAAATAGTAATTCCACTTATTCAAAATATTTTCTTTATTAATTGTTTAACTTTTCAAATCCCTTTAGGATTTGTTTGATCAAAAAGGTTTGAAGGTTTCCAATTGGAATCAAAAAGTTTCTTCTCACCCTGAAAATCAACAAAGTTTTATTTTATTCATTTATTTTTCACATTACAAGATTTGGAAAATCTTGGGATGTGACAGGCTACCCCCCTTAAAATAAATCTCGTCCCGATATTTGGGAAGGCTAGGGTTACAAGTACGCTCAAAACAACTAGGGTACTACCACCCTTAAAATTTTTCGAACTAAATTACATCTTGGCTTGCTTGGGAGCTTGATGTAACTTTCCTGGACAGAAGTTTGCATAGTGGCCGAGCTCCTTGCATTTTAAACATGTGACAAGGCTGAGATCCCTCATAGGCTGGTTTATCTTGTGCTTCATCTTTTCTGGATAGTTGCTTGCATAATGTTTAGCTCTTTGCAGTTGTTGAACCACACTTGGCTAATATCTTTCTTTTCCTTTGGTATCATTTCCTCTTGTTTGTTTCCTTGGTTCTTCTTCTTTTCTGGGCAGTCACTGGCATAGTGTCCCTTCTCTTTGCAATTGTAACATTGCAACTGGCTTATGTCTTTCTTCTTCTTTTTGGGTCTCTCCAAAGCTAGGAGTTCTTTTAGTTCATGCTCTTCATAGGTGGGAATTCTTTCTCTCTTCTTGGGGCAGTTATTAGAGATATGACTTTCTTCTTCTCCATTAGGGCATTGATCTTGATGCTCCTTGGATGCATGATCCTTGTCTCTACAAATATTGCATGCTTGGGTTCCTTCTAGATTAACATCTTTGTCATCCTTGTTGTCATTAGCTCTTTGGGAAAAGTTTTCTCCCATGTTGATCATTTGAGTAACCAATCCTTGCAACAATTGGGATTGAAGTTTCAAAATCCTTTGTATGGTTGGGTCTAGTCCATTGTTGTTGGCTAAAAGCTGAGTTGTCTCTTGGCTCAACTGATTTTGGGTTGCTATAAGTTCTCCCATGTGGTCCTCTTGGTTGTTGTTGGTGTCATCAACCTTGATGTTGGAGTTTCTTGGAGAAGTCATCTGTGTGGGTTGGATTGGGATTAGAATAGGCAAAATATTTCTAAGGAATAGTTCCAATCACACACATCACAATTCACTCAAGCAATGTGCAAGCAATCACAAACAAGCATTCCACTCAAATAATGAAGTTCAAGCACATTTTTAGGCAACCAAAAATATTTTTGTTACACCACAAAAGTTGGTGTGTTTGACTTAAACAAAATATGGTGGTCCATCTATATGGTTCACTTGTGATCTTTCCATCCTTCTTGGTTGACTCTTCTTGCATGAGATCATGGTTTCCTTGGAAAAAATCTTGGTCACAAAACTTCAAGTGACGTGGGCTCCTTCTAATTTTTGCATTTCCTTAGTCTCCAAATCTTGAGCAAGCTTTCTTTGTCTCACTTGTTCTTAGTGATATCCAAGGTTGAGGTCCTTGGTGAATATGCTGAAGATGTTGAAGTCATTAGAGTTGAAGAAGTTGAAGTCATTTAGAGTTGATGAAGTCCTTTGCACATGGTGAAGTCTTTGGCCATGGGGTAGGTTTTTCCATCAAGTTGAAATAGATGAGATGTAGAATCCAAACCAAAATGGTTGAGGAAAGAGTTTACAAGATTGTTTTGTAAATAAGTTTTTGGAACAAATACAACTCCTATTTTTCTAAGGGTTTTTGTCCAATCCTAGGGTTACAAATCCTACAGGCAACACAATGCTTTGATACCATCTGTAAGGGTCCCAACCTTTAATAAGGTAGAGTCCCCTGTGTTTACAATGCTAGTCCCTGGATCAATAGCTAGCATCCACAGTTAAGATGTAATATCAAGAAACAAAGGTCATAATACAACTTTATAACCAGGAATAACATAATTTTATTACATCTTACATAGCTCATTTGGCTATTACATTACATTGCAGCAGAATATCTATAAGCATGGGGTCCTTCATCTTCAAAGTGCCACAGTCAGACATGTTGGTTGTAGACTTGTAATCCTAATCAATCAACTTTACTAATATCAATCAAATCTGCAACATAACAAGTTACAACCACAAGGGTCAATACATTTGAATTGTATTGGCAAGTGATACTATGGTAGTATAGTGGAGTCTATCATCTATATGCATTTGGCTAAGTGGAGTTGAGGCTTGCATTGCTCAAAATAGATTTTTCCTTAACATTTGAAAACACTAAGTTTTTGCTTGACAAAATAATATTTTGCAAGGCATCTCCCAATCAAAGATTGATGATCCTTTAACCCTTGTTCAAACCACAAGTTTTTAACTTAGAAATTTGAATGATGAGATTCTTGATTGCTTCCATGTCTTGATGCTCAAATTGTCCTTTACCAGGGACATGGCTAAGTACTTAGATTTTACACTCTGCAGAGGTTGTGCACTTTCCCCACAAGACTTGGTTTCACCAAGACAAGATCTTTCAGAAGCCTTCCCTTAGACCAAAATGGACGCGTTCCAACCTATCAAACTCTACCACCAACTGTCCATATGGCTAAGTTCTTGCAACCTATATGATCCAGGCAGAGCCCATAATGCCAAGTGGCTGCACTTGAAGCTTCTCAACATTTGACATCTCAAATCTCTTTGTTCCTGGGTGGCCATCCACAAGTGAGATACACAAGGTCAACCATAAACATGGGCCTTGTGAACCACTCAACCAAAAACCACCAATCAAGTCCCATTCCACCCAGGTGATTCATTGACTTAGTTGTTTTATTAAGAAAAACATAAGTCCTCAGACTTAGAAATTTTCCATAGTATGAATGTATATTCCACCCTTGTTTTCTATTAGCTAAGCTAAGCATGATATTAATAGGAATCTTAACTTAGGAAGATTTCTACTAAGGTTTCATCTACTAGGTTTTCCTATAGCAAGGTTTATAATTAGCAAAATTCCATGCAAGTTTTACTTAGAAAAATCACTAATGCCTAGTGAAAGTATTGGGACAAAAGTATGAAGCATCACTTGCCTTTTTGGTAGAGGGTATAAGTTCACTCCTTGTCCTTGCAACAATCACACTCTTGAAGTCACTACAATTCAATCAAGCAAGGCACAAACTCAATCTACCAATCAAGAAAAACAACACATAAAATCATAGAACCAAGATAATGCATGCAAGCATGCCAAGGATTGTTTTATTTGGAAAAGTGGTTCCTAATGGGACATAAACATTTGAAAACACCCATTTGTCATTTTGTAAAGTGGCAAAGTCATTTGCAAAAGGTTTCTCTTCATAAACCATTTTCAAAACAAGGTATCATTTTATGTGGTGTAGAAATATTTTTACTAAGGCATTAATCTATAGGGTTCACAAAATATGTTTTCAAACCACAAAACTTTGTGTTTAGGGTCAGAGAGTTTAAAACAAAACATTTTCCAAAGGTTTTCCTTCAAAACCATTTTTAATAAATAACCCATATTTCTATTTGACTAGAATTTGTTTTAAATCAAAGAATCACTCTTTCTCTTCACCAAATACATTTTTGAAACCACAAAGTGTTTCCTATGGTCAGTAGGTTCAAATCACACCATTTGCCAAAGATTTTATCCCCAAAATCATTTTTGAACAATTTTTATAATCTAAACAAGCATACAAATGTTTCTGCAAAAACAAACCATTTAACAGAAACTTTTTACTAAACAAATGGCATGGTTCGCTAGGGCTTGTTCCACTGATTCCATTGATATAAAGTTTACAAATTTTGGACGTGTGGATCAAAAGTTACAAGGTTTTCAAATCTGCATCCAAATCTGATTTCAAACTTTGTTTTAAATCTCAGACTGGCCACGCGTCGCGTTTCTACTGGTCGATACCGGTTCGGGTGGATCGAGTGATGCAGACCGTTGGATTAAAAGGGGCCTGTGCGGCTTAGATCGTCGCATACCCTTTCGTTTAAGTGAACCTAACACAACCGCAGGATTCACATCTAACGGCTCAAAGCATCTAGACCAAGGACGGGCGGCGCTCGACGGCTGCGCGTGGCGGAGACGGTAAGACGACGGCGGAGTCGATGTTATAGGAAGCGAGGGAGGAAAAGAATATGCTCACCGTGTTCGCAGACGTCTGGGGAAGCTCAACGTGGTCTTCTTGGGTCAAGGGGCGCTCGTGGTTGCCCTGGATTGCTCACCGGAGTTCGCTCGGTGTCGGGCACACTCTGGAGGTCGTCGGGGATGGGGTTACAAGGCACCCTAAGGCAAGATAGGGGAATGGTTAGACGCGGAATGATCTGGGGAAGTTGTGTGCATCATCGAGAGAGCTTAGGGCGGTCGGAGTTCACCTGGGGTGCTCGACGGAGTAATGGCAGACGGCGGCGCACGCTCGGTGTCGACGAAGCCGAGGCTACAGGGCACTCGCGGGCGAACCAGTGGCACGGGGAGATGCGCCAGGGTGTGTGGAGTATGTGTGCGTGGTCGATGAGGCAAGGGGCGGCGCTGGGTCGCCGGAATTTGCACCGGAGCATCGTCGGAACAGAGGGAGTGCCAGCTCAAATCGTGGCAGCCTGGGGGCAAGGGAGGTCTGGCGTGTGAGGGAGATCAGAGAGGGGAGAAGGACGCTTAAATGCACGCGGTCACGGGGCTGATTCAACGCGTGGTTAAGAGGAATCAAGCGTGCAGTTATTTGACAGAAATGGCGACGAGGTTTGGGGGAGAAGAGGTCGCGGCGGGTGAGGACGATGAACAGGAGGAGTGGGGTCGGCTGGTCAGCGAGAGAGTGAGAGGGAAGGAGGGTCCACCAGTCATTCACTGCACGGGTCGTCTGGTGAGTGAGAAAACATTTCGGCCGAGGGGGAAATAGGTGGGCTTGCTGGGCCTAGTTGGGCTAGAACTGGGCCAGATGGTTGGGCTGCTGTCTGGTTCCATTTTTTTCTTTCTAATTGTTTTTTTCTTTTTCTAATTCTATTTTCTGTTTTGAAATTCAAACAACTAAATCAAATCAAACAATCACCACACTTGTAATTGAATTTGGTTCTGTTTAACAACATAAACAAAGTCCAAAAATAAAATAATATTTTTAATCTTTTTAGGATCCATTCATTAATTAAATAAAATGGACCATAGTTATTTAATCAAATAGGGTTTGATTTATTTAATAAAATCTCCATTTGAAATCTAAATATTATCAAAACCAAATTAGTAGGTTTTATTTGAAACTAAAAGATACTTTGGAAAACTTGTTTAAAAAAAAATAACATTTTATTTTAGGGTCCATTAATAATTAAATAAAATGGTCCTTAGTTATTAAATCAAATAGGATTTGTTTTATTTAAAAACTTTATTTTGAAATCTAAAAATAAAACCAAAATACTTCAGTAGGTTTTATTTGGGAATATAAAATACTTGGAAAACTTATTTAAAATAAATAAATAAGTTTTAGTGTTTATTTATGATAGTAAAGCCTTTTTATTTTTAACAAACTTGGATAATAAATCCTTATTATTTTATTTAAATAAACCTTTACTATTTTTATCAAAACAAAATGTTTTTATTTCAAAAACTTGGCCAAGGTTTATTTTGGCTCCATAAAATAATCCTTATTTATAAATCTACCTTTTCTTTTGAAAACCAAATCCTTTTATTAAAAGATCCAAAATAGTAATTCCACTTATTCAAAATATTTTCTTTATTAATTGTTTAACTTTTCAAATCCCTTTAGGATTTGTTTGATCAAAAAGGTTTGAAGGTTTCCAATTGGAATCAAAAGTTTCTTCTCACCCTGAAAATCAACAAAGTTTTATTTTATTCATTTATTTTTCACATTACAAGATTTGGAAAATCTTGGGATGTGACACTCAGATATGTAGAGCTCGTTGGGAACCCCAAGAGACAGGTATGATGAGCACAGCAGCAAGTTTTCCCTCAGTTGTGAAACCAAGGTTATCGAACCAGTAGGAGTAAGGAAACAACTCCAAGGTGTTGGTAACAACTTGGAACCTGCACAACATAAAGTCAAAACTTTGCCCTAACTTACAGTGAGGTTGTCAATCTCACTGGTTTGCTGAAAACAAAGGATTAAACGAATAGTGTGGAAGATAGTAGCTTCTTGTAGAAAGTAAGAAGTAACAGTAGATTGGACCGGGGTCCATAGTTCACTAGAGGTGTTCTCCTTAAGATAGATAGCATGTTGGGTGGACAAATTACAGCGGGGCAATTGACAGATTGAGAAAGCATAACAATGCATATACTAGACATCTTGACTCCTATGAGATTTCATTAGGCATTACAACAATATACATAGACCGTAATCCAACTGAATCTATGAATAATAATCCACCTTCAGGTTATCATTCGAAACCCTTCTAGTATTAAGTTACAAGCAACAGATAATTGCATTAAGAAATGTGTGTAGAGTAAACTATACAATTGCCCCATGGATAAAGGATTGTTGTTTTCTCCCTAGTAGCAACAGCACATCTACAACCTTAGAGATTTCTATCACTTCCCCAGAATACTAGAGGCATGAACCTACTATCGAGCATAAATACTTCCTCTTGGAGTTGCAAGCATCTACTTGGCTAAAGCATCTACGAACAACAGAGAGCATGCAAGATCACAAATAACACATACATGATAGAATCAATAATCAATCTAACATCATATCTCAATATCCATCGGATCCCCGCAAATACAGCATGTATGATTACAAATAGATGATCTTGATCATGAACGGAGATCAAAAGATCTAAACATGATATCACAAAGGAGGAGAAACAACCATCTAGCTACTGTATGGACCCATAGTCCAAGGGTGAACTACTCATGCATCACTCCGGAGGCTGGCATGGTGATGAAGAAGGCTTCCGGGATGATCTCTCCCCTCCGAAAGGGTGCCGGGAAGAGCTTATCCTCCCCCCCCGATCTAGGGATGATGGTGGCGGCGGCTACAGACTGTTTCATGGAGATTTGATTGGGTCCTTAGTGTTTCTGCATCTGGGTGCTTTTTATAGGCAAAAGGGCAAGGTTGGTGGGCACCCGAGGGGCCCACACCTAGAGCTGGCGTGCCCCCCTAGGCCGCGTCGCGCTAGGGTGTGGACGCCTCGAGGCCCCCCTTTGGCTGCCCTTCGGACTCCGTGTTCCTTCTGGTAAAATATTGACTTTGGCTTTTGTCCTGTACAATTACGAGAATATTTCCTTACTAGCTTTTCTAAAACCAAAAACAACAGAAAATAGGGAACTGGCACCGCGGCATCTTGTCAATAGGTTAGTTTCAGAAAATGTATAAAAATACCTCAAAGTGTAGAAAAATCATAAGAAAGTCGATACAAAACAAGCATGGAGCATCAAAAATTATAGATACGTTTATGACGTATCAGGTGTCATTTCAACGGATTTAGATGGTGCCCTATTTAAAGTGAATGCGGCTGTTTATAATGCATAACCCCAAAACGATAACGGTAAATTTGTAAGTGACATCATAGAACGAACCATATCTAAGAGATTTCAATTACGACATTCGGACACACCATTATGTTGTGGTGTTCCTGGCGGTGTCAATTGTGAAAGTATTTTGCATTTCTTCAAATTCTTGGCAAACTCATAACTTAGATATTCACCTCCACGATCAGATCGTAGAAATTTAATCTTCTTGTTACATTGATTCTCTATTTGAATTTGAAATTCCTTAAACTTCTCGAAAGTTCCATACTTATGTTTCATGAAATAGATATACCCATATCTACTCAAGTCATCCGTGAAAGTAAGAACATAACGATAACCACCGCGCAATGCCACACTCATCGGGCCACACACATCGGTATGTACAATTTCCAATAAGTCTGTAGCTCGCTCCATCATACTAGAGAATGGAGTCTTAGTTATTTTTCCCATTAGACGTGCTTCTCATCTTTCAAGTGATTCAAGAAGTCCATCAGAATGGAGTTTCTTCATACGCTTCACTCCAATGTGACCAAGACGACAGTGCAACATGTATGTAGAATTATCATTCAATTTCAAACATTTAGCATCTATATTATGAACATGTGTATCACCACTAACGAGATTCAATAAGAATAGACCATCTATCAAAGGTGCATGACCATAAAAGATATTACTCATATAAATCGAACAAACATTATTCTAGGACTTACAAGTAACCATCTCACAATAAACAAGATCCTGATATAATGTTCATGCTCAATGCAAGCACCAAATAACAATTATTTAAGTATAAAACTAATCCCGATGGTATATGAAGTGGGAGCATGCCGAATGCGACCACATCAACTTTTGATCCATTTCCAACACACATCATCACCTCGTCTTTTGCTAGTCTCCATTCTGCAGCACCTGTTTCAAGTTACAAATATGATCAACCGAACCAGTATCAAATACCCAGGCACTCTTATGATTACTAGTAAGATACACATCAATAACATGTATATCGTATATACCTTTCTTCTTAATGTTGTCGTTCTTTAGATCTGCCAGGTAATTGGGGAAATTCTGTTTCCAGTGACCTTCTTCATTGCAATAAAAGCAGTCAGTATCAGGCTTAGGCCTAGCCTTGGTCTCTTTGCAGGTGCAACAGCTTTCTTGCCGCCCTTCTTGAAGTTACCATTTTTCTTAGTGTTGCCTTGATTCTTGAAATTGGTGGTCTTATTAACCATCAACACTTGGTGCTCTTTCTTGATCTCCACTTGACTTCAACATAGAGAAGAGTTCTGGCAACAACTTATCCATGTGCTGCATGTTGTAGTTCATCACAAAGTTCTTGTTACTAGGTGGTAGTGATTGGAGGACATGGTGAATCCCTAAAGCATTAGGAATCACTATACCGAAGCTTTGGAGCTTATTGGCGTGCCCAGACATCTTAAGCACGTTCTCACTGACGGAGCTGCCCTCTTCCTTCTTGCAGTTAAAGAACTTTTCAGAAGCCTCATAACTCTCAACTGCCACGTGAGCCTCAAATATCATTTTGAGTTCACGGATAATATCATGTGGGTCAATGTTCTCAAACCTTTTCTGAAGCCGATTCCAAACCATACAAGATAGCACACTGAACTGTGGAGTACTGATTCTTCCGAGTGAGGAAAACATTCTTCACCTCATCGGTAGCATCAGCTAGAGGTGGGTCACCCAGTGGTGCATCCAGCACATAGGTCAATGGACCAACATTAAGGAAAATCCTGAAATTGCTTAACCAATCCGCGAAGTTTCTTCCATTGTTTTTCAACTTGTGTTTCTCTAGGAATGCATTAAAATTGATGGTAGGGGCCGCCATGATCTACAACATAGTTCCAATAGTTTAGACTAAGTTTATGACAAATTGAGTTCAATTAATACTTAAATTAACTAGGTGAACTCCCACTCAAAACAATATCCCTCACATTGTTTTAGTGATCACACGAACCAAATCCACTACATCAAGTCCGGTCATCACGAGAGATGATGTATTTTCAAAGGCGAATAATCAACATGCTCATCATATCTACTATATGACTCATGCTTTACCTTTCGGTATTCCGTGTCCCGAGACCATGTCTGTACATGCTAGGCTCATCAAGGTTAACCTTATTATCCGCATGAGAAAATGTGGCTTGCTCCCGTTGTATGCACACATATAATCTCTAACATCCTAATTTCAGCAACCCTGTTCTTTTGACCAAAAAGTCAAAAATCAGGGGGAACAAAAACTTTTACTGTTAAGTGTCGCAATGCCTTTTGCTTGATGCTTGTGTTCATACATCTGAGTGTATATTAGATCATATAATCCTTACCTCAACACTAGTTGACAAAAACTATGTTACCAAAAGAGAAGTCTTGGTTCATCCTTCATATTCTTAAATTTTCTGCCATTTCAAACCTGTGCCATGATGACTTTGATACAACCAACTATTTCACTAGTTTCTATTTACAAAAACTATGGAGAAATAAATATAATCTCCTCATGTTTTCAAGATATAACTTCAACTACTCTTATCTCTAGGTTTTCCAAAACCCTTCATAAAACCTTTTCATTCCAATATTGGTAGAGATACCAAGAGGTACTTACCATTCTCATCTATACAACTTTGTCTACCTATCCATATATCCCTTGTACCAAGTTGAGCTCGGAGCTCACTAATACAACCCTGTTAAGGTGGCATAAAAATATCTTTGCCCTAGATCCTCTAATCTTTGTCTTCCTCCGGAATCCATATTGTATTGCAATACCCAAGGTTGGTTATGATAGATACTTTCAGTGGACATCATTCACCTTGCATATAAACACTTTCCAAATAATTTCCATAATTATTTGGAGCCTAAAACTATTTAAAATCCTTTAATTACTAAATCCTCAAAACCTTGTCTATAAAGACAAGTTTGTTTTTCTCCAAACTACCTTGTCAACTCAAGGAAAATTTGATAACTATATATCAAATCCTATCTTCCCATCTCAAAAATAAATATTTTTGAGATCCTTTAGTATTTCTTTTTGCCATTTTACTTAAATGGCAGAAACAAGAAATAATTCTTTATAAATACTTTTCCATCCTAATAAATTACAATAAAATTACCCAATGTGTGATATGGTATTTAGAACCATTCCACACCAAAATACCACCTTGCCTAATGGAAAATTATCACTTTAGACCATTTCTGCACTTTTCGAATAAATGATATTACGTGCATCTAAAATACTCTGAAAAATCCCAAACAATTCGAGGAGATGTTTATTAACCATGTCCACCTACCAGTGCCCTTACACCATCTTGACAAGATCAACTTGGAGAAATTCCTTCATAAAAACTAAAATGGCCAACATGGGACCAAGATCATAACCATGACCTAAATCCCCTCAAGCCCCCATCAAAGCTTGTCTAATACATCTCCCCAGGACCAACACACCCCCTTGGTCGTGGCCACTGTAGCATATCACTATAGACACTTAAAACCTTGTCCCCTAGTGCTTGGATGTGAGGATAAATCTTAGCTAGATAAATCCCAGCAGATGCCACATTTCCCCTCTGCCCCACACCAGACCAGAAACCACCCTCCCCTCTCTCCCCACGCCCACAGCAAGGACCAGCCCTGGTTTTCCCCTCCCACAAGCTCTCCATGCACCATGTCCACCATGGACCATCACCTCTTGGTTTATAAGGCCAGAGGCCACCTACCTCTCCCTTGATGACCCACAAGTATAGGGGATCGCAACAGTCTTCGCGGGGTAGTATTACCCAATTTATTGACTCGACACAAGGGGAGCCAAAGAATACTTGCAAGCCTTAACAACTGATTTGTCAATTCAGCTGCACCTGGAAATAGTTTTTGCTCATGGAAGTTTATCAGTAGCAACAGTTTGTAGTAGCAACAGTAAAGCAACAACAATAGTGAAACATGAGCAATAGTAACAGTAACAGTAATAGTGGGATTCGAGTGCGGTAGGCATAGGGATGGATGGATGGGCGTTGCATGGACGTGTCTAAACATGTAACTTCAAGACCTAGGGCATTGCAGATAAATAATAACAAGCATCCAAGTACTAAAAAATCATAGGCATGTGCTCCAAATATAGTCATACGTGCTCGCAATGAGAACTTGTACAACATCTTCTGTCTAGCCAGCCCGTGGCAGCGGGGTCTCTAGGGAACTACTGGCAATTAAGGTGCTCCTTTTAATAGAGCACCGGAGAAAAGAATTACCACTCCGTGAACACATGTGATCCTCACACCATATCCATCCCCTCCGGTTGTACCAATTATTGTCACTTCGGGGCCTTTGGATTCGAACAATGATATGTGTACACAACTTGCAGATAAGACCACAAACAATACTATCATAATGATTCAATAATAAGTTTAGATCTGAGATCATGGCACTCGGGCCCTAGTGACAAGCATTAAGCACAACAAGTTGCAACAAACTCAAATAACACTAATAGAGATACTAGGCACTATGCCCTAACAATCTTATTCGATTACATGATAGAACTTATCCAATCCCTACCATCCCCAAGCCTACAGCGGGGGATTACTCACTCATGAATGAGGGAAACATCGATGGTTGATGGAGAGGTGTTGGTGATGACGATGGCGATGATCCTCTCGAAATTCCCCGTCCTAGCAGGGTGCCAGAACAGAGTTTCTAGATCCGAATCTTGGTTTCTGGTGGCGGCAGCGGAGTAGAACTCTTTCTGGAAAACTATCAAACCCCCCTATGTTTTTAGGTCGAGAGGCAACTTATAGGTGCAGAGGGAGGCCGAGGAGGGTGCCTGGGGTGGTTGCACCCCCAGGCACGACCAGAGGTCGGCCCGCGCCTGGCAAACGTGTGGGCCCCCTAGGCCCCTTCTTCGTCTCTGGCTCCGTGGGTCTTCTGGTGAAATATAATTTTTGGCATATTTTCTGGGATTTTTCCTGATAGTTGATTTTCTGCACAAAAACAAGACACCAAGGTAATTCTGCTGAAAACCACGTCAGTCCGTGTTAGTTGTATCCAAATCACACAAGTTTAGAGGAGAAACAATAGAAAAAGTGTTCGGGAAAGTAGATACGTTTTGGACGTATCAACTCCCCCAAGCTTATCTTATTGCTTGTCCTCAAGCAATTCAGTTGAAAACTGAGTGCGATGAAAGAACTTTCACAAACACATTTGCTTCATATGATGTAAATATTCTCAACACAGGAGTAGATGCTTAAACCATTCATAATAAGAAGTATGCAACTAAGTCTACTCAATAGTCAATGCAAGCTATGAATAGAAACCAACTCAATAATAATAAGTACCATGAAACATAAACATAAGCAACATTGCAATGTTCATAGTAAGGTATGATAGAGTGGTATCTCGCTTGCCTTTTTTGTAGAGAACAATAAAAATGCCAAGGCACCTCTGAAGTTCAAGTGGAGACTAGAAGTAAAGATATCAGAGATACAAGCATCAAAGTCATTACATAATTAATAAAGTTTTGGAACAAACACAAGAACGACAACTATGCTCTCAAGAAGGTGCTCATAGAATGAGTGGTGACTCAACATGGAAGTGAAAACGGTTTTGAAAAGTTTGAAAGGTTTCCTAATGCTGAAAGGAAGGTACTCATTAGCTTTGATCTCTCATTGCCCCTATCATAGGCATCTTCATATGGTTAAGGTGAAATTGAGGTCCAATCTGAGTTATATGCTTGCCAGACCATAAACTGGAAATCCCAAGTCCCTTGAGTACGAGGGCCGTACCGCATGCTACTCAACTTTGGTTACCTACAAGTTCTTGTCATTGTTCATACATGCATATCATATAGAACCACCAATGGGGTACCCTTCGCACACGATACAGGAGCTATCCTGTGATCAAAATGACAAGGCAAGCAGACAATGAGCATCTCAGCGATCTTTTTTTACTATATGCATAGCTCTTTATTGAGGATGCTTCATAGAATGCTCATTATGGTGATGTTGCAAGTTTCCACCATGATTAGGCATGGCTTAGGCTAGCGGCCCATGCGTTTCTCTAACACAATGTATAGAATTCATGAACTCACAAGCTCCCCTTTTATTTCACACCGTCAACATCCATAAACAAAAGAGCAAGGTATCAACTGGATAGGATAACCAAAAAGTGTTGAAAGTGTTCCCTGTGACAGCACGGTTCTGCTAACTCCCAGCATATAATTTGCAAGCATATAACTTTCATGGACAAGTCACAATGGTTCCGGATTATTAAGTGCAAGGAATAAAGTGTGCCATCAAGTTCGTGAGAGCTTTACTAACTAACTTTCTCAAAACAAACAAATATTTTATTTGGAAGAAAACAAGACATATAGAATATGCACTGAAATAGCAAGTGATGCTAATAGGTAGGTATGGTGGACACAGTTGGCAATAATGGTTTTGGGGAGTTGGAAGCACAGGTAGAGCTCATACTCAGTGAAAGTGAAGGCTAGCAATACAAAGGGATCAACAAACGAGAGAGCAATAATTGTCATAATCATGCTTGCAACAAAACAGGACTAATTATGGCATGAAAGTGATACAAGGACTCCGAGGCAAAATAAACCATTGAGGCTTACTGACTATTGATTAGTCATAACATGCGTGAGCATGTGCCAAGTCGATTCACATGAAGCTTCCAGAGGAGGATACCACAATATCATACCAAAATATGAATAAAACAATGCAAGCAAACATTCATATGACATGCTACAAACTATTAGAAAGCTAGAGCTAATTATAGACAAGCAAGAACTACTAAGCATCCATCAGTAACACACTCCTTACAATGAACAAACTAAGCATGCTCACAATGATGAGTATATGTACAAAAATGAAAACAAATAGAGTTCGTTACCAGCCTCTTACCACACCTCTAGTTATCTTAATCTTCATTATTGCCCTTCACTCGTGTGACCTGAATAATAACATGAAACCAAAATCCACTGAGGACGGCTGAAGCGTGCAAAGAACTCACAAAACCAAAGAAGAACAACAAATATTTTTGGTGTTTTCAATTTTTTTAAAGAAAGCAAACAAAGCAAAAACAAACAAGGAAAAAGAAAACCAAACGAAGCAATTTTTTTTGGATTTTTCTTTTAAGGCAAACCAAACCAAAGAAACAAAGAAAGAGAAACAACGAAAATATTTTTGGTATTTTTGAGTTTTAAGAAAGGAGCAACAATAACCAAAAATAAAGCCAAACGATGGATATACAAAGAACCGACCGAACATGATATATAGATGAGTGTGATGTCGGTATACCTCCCCCCAAGCTTAGGATTTTGGCCTAAGTGGTGCTCAATCCGATGGTTCCCAAGTAGGTGCACCTCCGTAGTATGACGAGGAGGCTCCCTCATCCTGGTACGAGCTCGAGGACTCCCCTGTGTAGTGTACAACGGGGTCATAAGAGGGCGCTTCCTCCTGATAGTGTCCATAGAATCTAAGAGAGCGCAGATTCTCACCATCTCCTCCTTGGAGCGTGACAAAGGTCCCCACGAAATACTAAACAAAGTGGTTTGGGGTAGAGGGATCTCTCTCTCATCCCCGTCAATAAACAACATTTTATAGACCAAGTTCTCAAGGGTAGAGCTATTAGTGACAAAAAGGTGCGCCTTCATGGCAGCAAGATCAAGCCTCTGAGGAGCCAAAACTGTATCATTTGGATCAATAGCAATGTCCAAGGAAGTAGCAACATGCATAGCAATAATTCCCCCATAGATGGGTCCCTTAGCAGTTAGACGACGAGCAATGAGAGAACCAAGATTGTACTTGGTATCATTGTTGAGCGCAGCAACTAAGAAAGCCAAATGATAGCTGGAAATATTTCTGGTGTTCTCCCTACCAAGAACACTGGTGGCAAGATAGTAAGTGAAGTACCTGATGGCTGGAAGCTGAATGTTTCTTACCTTTCCCCGTTGAGCTCTACGGTTATCATCATTGGTTATTCCGTGGTAGATCTCCAACAAATCAGCGGGTTGAGCTGGAATCTTCTTTGCTGACCCAGCTGTACAAAATCCCAGAGCTTCACAAAATTTCTTCAATGACATATGGTAAGACCTCCCATAAACTTTGAAAGAAACATCGGGATTGAACATGCTGTTAGTGAAGGAGAAGCTCTCCACAAATGTTTTAGTGAGCGTAGCATATTGCACACTCTCATCCTGCATAAGACTTGTTAGACCAGCCCTCTGAACCAAGGTCATAAAATCATCAAGAATACCAGCAGCCCGCAAGAAGGTTTGGCAAGGAAAAGCGGAGGGGTGCGCATCCCCCTCATCTCCCTCGTCGCCGAATCGCGGAGTGATGAGATCCTCATTGTATGAGGGCTTAGAACGGGATGATGATCTTGAAGGCCTTTTCCTTCTAGGTGAATCACTCTCAAATATCTCTCCAAATGTGTGGTTGTCCATGACCACTCTATTCTGAAATTTTTAGACAAACATCAAACCAAGTGATTTCCAAGTTGATAAATGATGAGAAACTACTATAGGAACTTGATAGAGGGCTACACATGCATCAAAATGAAATATCTAAGCATAGAACAAGCATGCAAGCTCACAACCTGTCACCTATAGCAGCAAAATACTCAAGATACAATCTACCAATCAAAAATCTAATTGGACAAGTGGAGGAGGCACATACCAAGGAGCAATCCCTCCAAAAATCAGCAGCAAAGATGGGATGAGCAAAGATATCGAAAATCGCGAGCAAGAACAGCAAGAACTCGATCTTGAGCAAGTTTTCCGGTGTTTTCGGGAGAGAGAAAGAAGATGGCTATGAGGGGGCACCTTGAAGGGGCCCGGGTGGGCCAGACACCCCCCCTAGGCGCCTCCCACAGGTAGGCCGCGCCTACCATGGGTGTGGTGGCTTGGGTTGTCCCCCTGGGTCACTTTAGGTGTCCCTCTGCCCCTTTTTTCAAGGAAAAATTTATTTTGAAATTTCTAGGATTTTTCGGGAAACTTTATGTTTGGCCAATTTTCAGGGTATGAAAATTGATTTTCTCGCAGAAATAGTTTTTTCAGAAGAAGCAAAAGCAAACCAAAAGACAAACTACAGGAGCTCTAAGACACTCTAACTAACAAACAACTAACAAAACCAAAGCTAGCAAAAGAAAGGCAAAGACTAGGGAAGACAAAAGTAAAAGAAAGCAAGTATAACCACAATGGAAACATTATTTTGTTCATTAAAATCCTTTTGTTAACAAGGTTGATCAAGTCTTGTTACCAAAACAATCTTATATGAAACAAAACTTTGCATTCCACAAGGTGATTATGTTACCTCATACTTGATAGCAATGGTCCCAATCATAATGGTCTCAATATTTTCAATGGAATTCAGGCAATAGCTTCTAACAACCTTCTTGGGGAAATAAACAGCATGCTCTTTGTCATCAATATTGAATGTTACTTTTCCTTAATTACAATTAATAACATCACCTGCAGTATAAGAAAAGGTCTCCCAAGAATAATAGACATATTATCATCTTCAGGCATCTCAAGCACAACAAAATCAGTCAAAACCAAGCAAAGTAATTTTCTTTGGAACCTTACCATTGAAGGAATAATTAGCAAGCAAAGTAGAAATCTCCTTATTAGGAATCTTCCTTTTATTAGAGACAATATCCTCCATATACTTTGAATAAGGAGGCAACTTAATAGCATCAGTCAAAGGAATTTGCAAAAATAAAGGTTTCATCCACTCACAAAACTTGTTGTAGTGTTCTTCCTCCTTTGACTTGTATTTCTTACCTGGAAAAGGCATAGGTTTCTGCACAGCAAGTTTCCCTCTCTTTACCATGTTTATTAGCAATATAATCTTCCTTTGTGTACCTAGTGTTCTTATTGTGCTTCTCGGGTTCTTCCTCAACTTCCTCCTTATTAGGAGCATCATTATTATTATCACTCTCAGTTTCAGCACCAGAGACAAATATACTATTAGGATCTACAGCAGGTTTAAGTGGTTCCTCAACTACCTTATGTTTCTTTTTCTTTCTCTTACGAGGACTACCACTATCAACTTGTTGAGAATCCTGCTCAACTCTTTTGGGGTGTCCTTCAGGATATAACGGATCTTGAGTAGCTATACAACTCCTAGTTCTAATTCCATAAGCATGTTTATCTCCTGAGGCATTAACTAGCATATCCTTTTGTACCTTAGCAAGTTGATCAAGTTGGGTTTGAACCATTTTAAAGTGTTTACAAAGCATTTTAATTTCATTAGAAGTTCTTTCCACAATATCTTTCAACTCATTGATAGCTCTAGAGTTTTCCAATAAATGATTCTGAACTTGTTTATTAAAATTACCTTGTTTAACAATAAAAACGTCAATTTCCTCTAAGCATTGCTCAGGAGGCTTACCATAAGTAATATCACGTTCATCAAATTGTTGGAGAGAGTGTACCTCAATAGTAGATGAGTGGGGAATTGTCTTACATAATTCTTCTATAGGAGGTAGATTCTTTACATCTTCAGCTCTCATACCTTTCTCCTTTAGACACTTCTTAGCTTCCTTCATCACTTCATCATTTAATGCAATAACTCCTCTCTTCTTTAGTGTTGGTGTTGGAACTGGTTTAGGCACAATTGGTTTTGGAGTAATAGGCTCAGGTGTATTTAGCTTAGTTGAAGTCCAATCATCATAATTCTTGCTTAACTTAGCCATTAATTCTTCAGCATCTGTAGAAATTCTTTTCCTGAAAACACAATCAACAAAGCTATCTAGGTATGTCCTAGAATCATCAGTTAGTCCATTATAATAAATATCAAGAAGCTCATTTTTTTAAGGTAATGGACATCTAGGATGTGCATGAATCAAGGCATGGAACCTTGTCCATGACTCAGGAATTTCTCTTCTTCTCACTGTTTAAAATCAAAAAGTCTCTCCAAAGCAGCATGTCTAGCACTAGAAGGAAAATATTTCTAGAAGAAAGAATCAATCAAGCAATCAGGGCTATCAATGGAACCAGGAGGTAATCTATTAAACCAAGCCCCAGCTTCTCCTTTTAATGAAAAAGGGAAGATCTTAGTAACAAAGTACTTGCGCATCTTAAAATCATCAGAGAATAAAGCACTCATAGTAGAAATCTCATTCATATGAGCCACAACACTCTCAGTTTCAGTCCCACAAAAAGGTTCTTTCTCAACAATATCCAAATAGGACATATCAAGAGAGAAATCATAATCTTCATCTTTAATATCTATGGGAGAGGTTGCAAACATAGGATCAGAGGACAATTTAGGCATAATGGTGTGTCTAGAAAGGAGACTCTTAATAGCACTAGTACCATGTGTGTTGCGGCACTCTTCAACAACTTCATCAATGAACTCAATGTAACCATCATTAATATCATAACTCTCTCTAGACTCAGGTGAGCTGACAGGTGTAACAGTGTCTTCACTAGGAGTTTCGGTATTTCCTAGACTAGCCATAGTAGCATCTAGAAAAGGACCTAATGAACCACTCGCATCAAGCACAGTAGAAGTAACATCATGAGCATCAAAAGCAGTTTCAGATTCAGCAATAGTAGCAGTGTGTGTACATGAGTATGTGGTGGTGGTGTGACAAGCTTACTTATAACAGACGATGAATCAAGAGCAACCGAGGTGTTTAGGACTGTACCTCTTCTTGTAGTGGATGGAAAAGTAGGGAACTTTCCATCGCGAGACTTCCCCATGATGAAAGGAGTAGCAGTGAACAATAATAGATCTAAGTGAACTTACAAATAAAGCTGCAACAGTCTTCGTGGATAGTATTACCCAATTTATTGATTTGACACAAGGGGAGCCAAAGAATACTTGCAAGCCTTAACAACTGAGTTGTCAATTCAGCTGCACCTGGAAATAGTTCTTGCTCACAGAAGTTTATCAGTAGCAACAGTTTCTAGTAGCAACAGCAACAGTGAAACAAGAGCAATAGTAATAGTAACGGTAAAAGTGGGATTCGAGTGTGGTAGGCATAGGGATGGATGGACGGGCGTTGCATGGACGAGTCTAAACATGTAACTTCAAGATCTAGGGCATTGCGGATAAATAATAACAAGCATCCAAGGACTAAACAATCCTAGGCATGTGCTCCAAATATAGTCATACGTGCTCGCAATGAGAACTTGCACAACATCTTTTGTCCAGCCAGCCCGTGGCAGCGGGGCCTCTAGGGAACTACTGGGAATTAAGGTGCTCCTTTTAATAGAGCACTGGAGCAAAGCATTAACACTCTGTGAACACATGTGATCCTCACACCACAGCCATCCCCTCCGGTTGTCCCAATTATTGTCACTTCGGGGCCTTTGGATCCGGACAATGATATATGTACATAACTTGCAGATAAGACCATAAACAATACTATCATAATGATTCAATAATAAGTTTATATCTGAGATCATGGCACTCGGGCCCTTGTGACAAGCATTAAGCATAACAAGTTGCAACAAAGTCAAATAACACTAATAGAGATACTAGGAACTATGCCCTAACAATCTTATTCGATTACATGATAGAACTCATCCAATCCCTACCATCCCCAAGCCTACAACGGCGGATTACTCACTCATGGATGAGGGAAACATCGATGGTTGATGGAGAGGCGTTGGTGATGATGATGGAGATGATCCTCTCCAAATTCCCCGTCCCGGCACGGTGCCAGAATGGAGTTTCTGGATCTGAATCTTGGTTTCTGGTGGCGGCTGCGGAGTGGAACTCTTTCTGCAAAACTATCGAACCCTCCTCTATTTTTAGGTCGAGAGGCAACTTATAGGAGCAGAGGGAGGCCGACGGGGTGCCTAGGGTGGCTGCACCCCCTAGGCGCGGCCAGAGGTGGGCCCGCGCTAGGCAGGGGTGTGGGCCTCCCATGCCCCTTCTCCGTCTCGTCTTCTGGATCCGTGGGTCTTCTGGATCCGTGGGTCTTCTGGTGAAATTTAATTTTTGGCATATTTTCCGGTATTTTTCCTGATAGTTGATTTTCTGCATAAAAACAAGACACCAAGGTAATTCTGCTGAAAACAGCGTCAGTCCGTGTTAGTTATATCCAAATCACACAAGTTTAGAGTACAAACAATAACAAAAGTGTTCTGGAAAGTAGATACGTTTTCGACGTATCACCCCTGCTCCCTCATTTCACCTCACTCACCTCTCCGAGTCTCTCCACATGCTCCCCCTCCCCTCCTCTGCCCTTACTCTCCGTGAATATGGAGGAGGTTCTCCTCTCGGCTTGCTTGAAGAAGGCGAGCGTGTCCCTAACCCCTACCTCCCCCATCTACCTTTCTATCTCTATTCTACTTCCCTAGTTCTGATCTACACCCCTTGCCTTTTGTTTTGTCCCAGGTACACTTGAGGCGCCGTCGCATGCGCATGCCCGTCGAGAAGCTCTCCCTGATGAAACTCCATATCCCGAGCGCCGGCAGCTGTGCATACGACCCTCACTAAACCGGTCCGAACCCTACAACCTCTCCTGGTCACTCCCCAACAGCCTGCATGCCATCTGCAATGAGCTCCGGCGAGCATCCTCGGTGGCCGACGCTGGCGCAAGCGTGTGAGGAATCCCCCGGTGACAAATCAGGCCCTTCTTCCCATCCCCGAGCTCGCCATAGTGCCCCGCTTCATCTCCACCGCCTCCCATCCCCTCTCCGCAACGCAGGTGCGCCACCTGCACAACCCCTCTCATCCCTAGGGTTCCCTCTCCACCGGCGGAACTCGGGGAATACGACGCACAGGGCCCGTCGATCCTCACTTGATTGGGCGACCCCCATCACTCCTTACCAATTTGACGCCCGGCGCTGCTGATGGACGGGTCCCGCCCCGCTGGATTCAAACGACGCCTCCCGCACGGGTCATCGCCGTCGTGGGCCTTAGTTCCTCTCCCCCGACCCACTTCATTCTAGATCTGGCCCGATAACCCCCTTCTTTTATTCTTTTATCAAAAATATGTACATACCTCTTCCAATTTAAATCAATTTAAAAATGGAAATTGTCCCCATTTGGTCAGATCTCATTTTTCCTAGATGGGTATATGTTTTCCCTAACAGGCAATACAACCAGTGGACCAAATTGATGAGAAAATTAATTATAGTAAATCATGTAGGGGTTCGTAGCATGGAAAACAAAAAATTTCTATCGCATGCAAACAAACAAGCCAAGATCTATCTACTAGATTGTAGCAACGAGTCGATAGAGGAACTCACCCTCGAAGATTCCAAAGCGATTAACGAGAGCAGATTCTCGTGGGTGATGTAGTCGTACTCTTGCCGATCTCAAGATCGCGTAGACGATCCTTCCGGCGCTGCGTTCCGGCAGCACTTCCGCAGTCGGTCACACGTTCGGTACTCGATGAAGACCTTCCTCTCCCTTGTTCCAGCAGGCAGCGGAGGTTGTAGCACTCTCCTCGCGATTCCGGCAGCAAGACGGCGTGGTACCGGAAGTAGAGGGGAGATCTCGCAGGGCTTCGCCTTAAACGGAGAGAGTATGGTGGACTATGAGAGAGCCTCGGTGATCTAGGGTTTAGACGCACCAAGGAGAGGGAGCTAGGCCGGCGGCTAGGGCAAGGAGATTAAGCCAACTCGGTGACTTGGCAAACCCTAGCAGGCGGCGGCGACAATGGTGGAGGCCGACGGCTAGGGTTTAGGTTTAGAGGAGAGAGGTGTTGTGTCCTTGGAGGGGCAGCCCTGCCCCTCCTTATATAGGTGGAGGGAGGCGCGCTAGGGGAGGGGAGTCCCTCCCCAACTCGGATCCCAAGTGGGCCGGTGGTGGAGGGGAGGAACTCCTCCCCAAGTAGGTTTCCTACTTCCCCTCCACCTTCCAAAATAGCCATTTGACTTTTCAAATTGGCGTTTGACTTTTTCAAACTAGGATTTGATTAAACCCTTTATTTTGTTCAGCGATGACACCTAGTACATGATGCAATCATTACAACTTGGTATGACACATTCATGTACCCTTTCCCTCCAGAGTGCTGGACATTCCGGAACCTTCTAGAACATTCCCGATGAAAACACCGGAACCATTCTCCAACCCCGAAACAGGACTTTCCTTATATGAATCTTATTCTTCGGACCATTCCGGATCTCCTCGTGATATCCCGGATCCCATCCGAGACTCCGAACAACATTCGGTCTCTTACTCATCATTCCATAACTACTCAACAACATCGAATCCTTAAGTGTGTCTCCCTACGTTTCGTGAATTATGCGGACATGATCGAGACACTTCTCCGATCAATAACCAATAGAGGAATCTGGAAATTCATATGGCTCCCACATATTTATACGATTACTTTGTGATCGAATGAACCACTTACATACGATACCAATTTCCCTTTGTCTCACGATATTTTACTTATCCGAGGTTTTGATCGTCGGTATCTCTGCATACCTAGTTCAACCTCGTTACTGATAAGTACTCTTTTCTCGTTCCCGTGATATGTGATCCCTTGTGAGCCAGTCACATGCTTGCAAGCTAATTGGATGACATTCCACCGAGAGGGCCCAGAGTATATCTATCCGTCATATGGATGGACAAATCCCACTCTTGATCCATGTGCCTCAACCCATACTTTCCAAACACTCAATGCCACCTTTATAGCCACCCAGTTACGGTGTGGTGTTTGATGTCATCAAAGCATCCTTCCGGTGATGGTGATTAACATGATCTCATGGTCAAAGGAATTAGGTTACTATGCATCAGAAAGCTTATAGCAAATGAACTATATTAAATGACTTGATCTTTATGCTACGCTTAACTATAGGAGTATGTCCATCACATCATTCTCCTAATGATATGACCCTGTTGTTAATAACATCTCTATGTTCATGATCAGGAAACCATGATCATATATTAACCAACAAGCTAGTTTAACAAGAGGCTTTACTAGGGACTCTTTTATGTTTACAAATCACACAAGTATTAATGTTTCCTGTTAATACAATTATAGCATGGTATGTAAACATTTATCATAAGTATGAAGATATGATAATAACCACTTTATTATTGCCTCTTGGGCATATCTCCAACAGTCTCCCACTTGCACTAGAGTCAATAATCTAGTTTCAAACCTTTGTGTATTCAACACCTATGGCTTTCCGGTGTTGTATGTACACGATTTCTAGTGGTCAACTGATCTCCGGATCTGACACTTCCAGGTCTGTGTGTAATTGCATGTCTTTGCGTCTCTACGCATCACTCATTCTCTAATGAGATGGCTTTGTATAATTTTGGTCCTTTGGTGAAATCTTTAGTTCTTTGGGGTTAAAACATGTTGATAATATTGTCGTACAATATATCTTCATAGTATTATCCCGCTGTGAACTACACCTAGTTTGATAACAAACTACTTGACACAAATGCCCTCTTTAGCTGCTATTATAGCAGTCATATACTTAGCCTTTTGTTGTAGTATCTGTCACAATGTCTTAACTTTGGAACTCATCCAAATCCATTATGGAACTTACTTTCCATTATATTGTGCCACCCTTAGTTTAGATTGAGATGAACTTAATTTGTACTTTGTGACAAAACTAGTATCAATGTAGTACTTTTACAATGAACTAACCATCTATTTGTCACTTCTACAAATAATATACTCTTAGTTCTTCCAAAAGATCATAAGAATATCCTTACTATTGTCCAATGATCAACTTATGAATCATTCTGGTATATGCTCATAACATTTAGAGTATAGGACATATCTGGATTTGTACATATCACAGTATGATTGATATAAATACTCTTTGTGATTTCATACATCAAGTATCAATCTATACTTGAATCTTTGTTTCACTTACCCAGTGTCAATACACTTGAATATATCATCAATATTGAACTCATTCAATCCTTTCTGTGTGACAAGAACCTTTCTTGTAGTTTCTATATTGAACTCATTCAATACATCATCTATGTACTTTCGGCACAACCATATTAGCGTCTATTGATGCCAAATATTTGGGTTTTGCCTAAGTCTTTCATCGGGATGAAATTCTTAATATGTGTTAATAAAAGATACATCTTTTCCAATCAACAATATGTCTTCCACATAATGTATTAGAAACATGTCTTAGCGCTCCCACTTAATTTCTTGCAAATGCAAGCATCTTCATCGTCTCCGACGAATTTAAACTCCTTTAACAGTTTCATCATAGTGAAGATTCCAACTCCGCAATGCTTACTTCAACCATTGAAGTTTGCATATGCATTTAGCATCCTTTGAATTAACAAAACCCTTTGGACCGTGTCATGCACACGTCCTAGGTAACCCTTCTATTAGAAGAACTTGTTTTGTTTATCCAACTACCACATAACAAAATTATATGTAGTGGTTGCTACATTAATCCGTCTAGACTAAATATCGCTATGAAAGATCAAATCTTTGTCATAATCAACCTTTGAACATTGTTGTGAACTCTTTCCCAACATGTCGACTATTTCATAGATGCGAAATATCCATGTCTATTTCTTTATAGATCCAAACACAACTGTAAGGTCTTACACCTTTCTCGAGGGTCCTTCAAGTTCAAAACTTGATTTCTCGTGTATGGAACTATCACGGATTTTATGGCTTCAAGCCATTTTATGGAGTCAGGGCCCATCATCGCTTGTTTGCATGTAGTCCGTTCATTATTCTCAAATAATGATTCAACCCTCAAATCTTGGTATTTGATTGTTTACTCGACCTACTTGTTTCAATAGGAACTTAGACCTTTGTGTCCACAACCTTTGAGGCACGTGAGCCATGAGCATTGTTGCTTCCTCCGGAACACTTTTCGGCGCTGCGCAACTCTGCACATATAGCTAAGGTTCTTTTAACCTTATCAAAGTTCTATTGTCCTCCCACTTAACTTTTCACGAAAAATTCCTTCTCAAAGAAACTTGACGTTCTAAGCGACAAACACTTTTGTCTCCGGTGTTATGGAGGAATACTTAACAAAGACAGGTTCATCCGACTTTGGTTGCAAACATCTTTCTTATGCATAGCATACCAATTTTTAAGAAAGGACAACTTGGGTTTTATCCCAAACCATAACTTTATATGGTGTCAATTCAACGGATTATGATGGAGCTCTTTTCAATGGAAAACGGTAGTCACTAAAACTTTTAACCTTTAAAATATAATGGCAGTATTATGAATTACACCTTTGATCTTACCATGTCAAACAAGGTTTAATTACATATCTCGAACACTCCATACTCTTATGGTGTTTCGGGAAAATGCAAATCCACGGAACGATTCCTTAAATCTTAGGTATTATGCTAAACTTGTAACTCAAATATCTTCCTTTATGATCTTATCATAAAATATTTATATTCTTGTTACAATGATTTTGCACTTCATCTTGAAAGTCTTTGAACTTTTCAAATGTTTCACACTTCATCCTTATTAAGTAAATATTCATATATTCACTCAAATTTTCGGAGAAAGCATATGAAGATGAAATCCATCGCTCTTGACTACACATAATGGAATTCGTACAACAATATGTACAAATTCCAATAAGCTAGTCATTCGTTCCCTTTTGGCCTATGAACGAAGTTTTAATTATCTCTAGGAAAGTTTCACAAGCGTCATTTGATCAAAAATCAAAAGACTCCAAAATTCCATACACATGGAGTTTCTTTCAATATAATTTAAACGGCGATGTCACTTCCTAAGTGATCTTCAATCAATTTGTCTTTCGACATTTTTAGCACTAGTTTTATGGATGTGATTTCTCCAACGAGAGTTGTGAATCATCCATCTTTTATGGATTACGACAATTATTTGAACAACCCTTTTGTTCTCATAATACCTGATAAAACAAATCTTGAAGGCAAGCTTTGATGTTTAACAAGCAACACAATAACCCTTTATTTGTTCTTGATGAACATCATCACACATTCTTTTGTTAGTTACTTAGGCCATTGTAGTTCATGAATTCTGTTGTTTCGTATGACGATTCATACCAACAAATTCAATATCAAATACTTAAGAACCACTTTGTTTAATAAGCAAAGAATATAGCCATAACACGTATATCCTTTATATACCTAAACTGAACAATTCTAGTCTTTTCTTTTCTGCCATATATTTATGAGATTCTCTTTCAGTATTTCTTTTTCTGTTTGAAAGAATCTATCAACATCAATAGTGGAGCCATACACATGACACATAGTCCAAAGCATGTATAGTCAAATGCCAATGTCTTTGGACTTGTACTTTGAAGTAGATCACCATTATCAAATGTTTGGTGTTCTTTCAAATTCCTTTCTTTAGTAATCTCTTGGTGTAGTAAACATTTTACCTACATAAAATATTCACCCTTATCATGGAATTATCCATGATCAAGCTAATTTTAGCTTATAATGGTGAATTGCGAGTATAATTTTTTCTCTCCAATACCTTTTGGAGGATTAGGACAACTAGTGTCTCCAACCTTTTGCAAATTCTCATCAAATATGAGAACATGACTTTTGCCATATTATACTCTATCATGTTGTAACCAAAACTTTGTTTCAGATATCACAATATCTTCCACACATCATGGTTTCTGAAACAACTCTTTCAGATCCTAGATAACCTTGATATTAAGACAATCCTTTGAATATCAAGAATCATGGAGACAAACATGATACTCATACACTAACTCTTGTAATTGTCACTCTTAATTTAATACCAATTATTAAACTTCATGGAGTAACCAGAACATACTGAAAGTTTGCAATAGGACTTTTAAACTTTAGATTAACACTTCAAAACAATACGATACCAGTTCGTAAAGTAACTAACCAGAATTCAATAGTTCTATCATCTAAATTAAAACTAAGCTCAAGGTGGTAAACGGATGCCAATCACTACAACAACTATGCAAATTCACTTTGATTTAATTTATGATAAATAGTGTTCAACTTTTAATCATATTGCCGTTGAACTCCCACTCAAAACAATATCCCTCACATTGTTTTAGTGATCACATGAACCAAATCCACCACATCAAAACCGATCATCACGAGAGTTGATGTAGCTTCAATGGCGAACAATCAACATGTTCATCATATCTACTATATGACTCATGCTTTACCTTTCGGTGATCCGTGTTCCGAGACCATGTCTGTACATGCTAGGCTCGTCAAGATCAAACCTTAGCTTCCGCATGAGAAAATCTGGCTTGCTCATGTTGTATACACTCGCAGAATCTAACACACCCGATCATCACGTGGTGCTTCGAAACAACGAGCTTTAGCAACGGTGCTTACTAAGGATGAACACTTTAAAACTTGAAATTGTGTGCTTGAGGGATCATCTTATAATGCTACCGTCGTAAACTAAGCAATACAAGATGCATAAAAGGATTAACATCACATGCAATACATAATATGTGATATGATATGGCCTTTCTTCTTTGTGCTTCCGATCTCCATCTTCAAGCACGAACATGATCTCCATCATCACCGGCATTGCATCAAGGTCAATGACGCTGCTCCATGGTTGTCGCCCACCAGCTTCAACTATTACAACTACTTTGAATAGACACGCGGGTCTTAACAGAATTTAAAGAGAACCATATGGCTCCTGCCGGTTGCCAACTTACAATAAGGAACATTGCATACATCATATATAATCACAATCATGGCCATATCACATCACAGCACACCCCTGCAAAACAAAGTTAGACGCCTCTAATTTTCTTTGCATATTTTACGTGGTTTGGGGCTTTCAATAAGTGTCGTTCTAACTTACGAACAAGAACCACAAAATTGATACTAGTATTGTCAATCACCCGTTCTAAATTGAATCTTAACTATGTTGGGAGAAACAGGCACCCGCAAAGCCACTTATGCAATACAAGTTGCATGTCAAGCGTGGAGCAAGTCTCATGAACGATGTCATGTAAGGTTAGCCCGGGCCGCTTCATCCCACCATCCCGCAAGATGCAAAGTACACAAGAAGCAATCGACAACAAAAGCATCAACGCCCACAATGACCATTGTGTTCTACTCGTGCAACAGGTCTACATATAGACACGGCTCTGATACCACTGTAGGGGTTTGTAGCATGGAAAACAAAAATTTTCTACCGCATGCAAACAAACAAGCCAAGATCTATCTACTAGATTGTAGCAACGAGTCGATAGAGGAACTCACCCTCGAAGATTCCAAATCGGTTAACGAGAGCAGATTCTCGTGGGTGATGTAGTCGTACTCTTGCCGATCTCAAGATCGTGTAGACGATCCTTCCGGCGCTGCGTTCCGGCAGCGCTTCCGCAGTCGGTCACACGTTCGGTACTCGATGAAGACCTTCCTCTCCCTTGTTCCAGCAGGCAGCGTAGGTTGTAGCACTCTCCTCGCGATTCCGGCAGCACGACGGCGTGGTACCGGAAGTAGAGGGGAGATCTCGCAGGGCTTCGCCTTAAGCCGGAGCGAGTATGGTGGACTATGAGAGAGCCTCGGTGATCTAGCGTTTAGACGCACCAAGGAGAGGGAGCTAGGCCGGCGGCTAGGGCAAGGGGATTGCCCCAACTCGGCGACTTGGCAAACCCTAGGAGGCAGCGGCGACAATGGTGGAGGCCGACGGCTAGGGTTTAGGTTTAGAGGAGAGAGGTGTTGTGTCCTTGGAGGGGCAGCCCTGCCCCTCCTTATATAGGTGGAGGGAGGCGCGCCAGGGGAGGGGAGTCCCTCCCCAACTCGGATCCCAAGTGGGCCGGCGGTGGAGGGGAGGAACTCCTCCCCAAGTAGGTTTCCTACTTCCCCTCCACCTTCCAAAATAGCCGTTTGACTTTTCAAATTGGCGTTTGACTTTTTCAAACTAGGATTTGATTAAACCCTTTATTTTGTTCAGCGATGACACCTAGTACATGATGCAATCATTACAACTTGGTATGACACATTCATGTACCCTTTCCCTCCGGAGTGCCGGACATTCCGGAACCTTCTAGAACATTCCCGATGAAAACACCGGAACCATTCTCCAACCCCGAAACAGGACTTTCCTTATATGAATCTTATTCTTCGGACCATTCCGGATCTCCTCGTGATATCCCGGATCCCATCCGAGACTCCGAACAACATTCGGTCTCTTACTCATCATTCCATAACTACTCAACAACATCGAATCCTTAAGTGTGTCTCCCTACAGTTCGTGAATTATGCGGACATGATCGAGACACTTCTCCGATCAATAACCAATAGAGGAATCTGGAAATTCATATGGCTCCCACATATTTCTACGATTACTTTGCGATCGAATGAACCACTTACATATGATACCAATTTCCCTTTGTCTCACGATATTTTACTTATCCGAGGTTTTGATCGTCGGTATCTCATACCTAGTTCAACCTCGTTACTGATAAGTACTCTTTTCTCGTTCCCGTGATATGTGATCCCTTGTGAGCCAGTCACATGCTTGCAAGCTAATTGGATGACATTCCACCGAAAGGGCCCAGAGTATATCTATCCGTCATATGGATGGACAAATCCCACTCTTGATCCATGTGCCTCAACCCATACTTTCCAAACACTCAATGCCACCTTTATAGCCACCCAGTTACGGTGTGGTGTTTGATGTCATCAAAGCATCCTTCCGGTGATGGTGATTAACATGATCTCATGGTCGAAGGAATTAGGTTACTATGTATCAGAAAGCTTATAGCAAATGAACTATATTAAATGACTTGATCTTTATGCTACGCTTAACTATAGGAGTATGTCCATCACATCATTCTCCTAATGATATGACCCTTTTGTTAATAACATCTCTATGTTCATGATCAGGAAACCATGATCATATATTAACCAACAAGCTAGTTTAACAAGAGGCTTTACTAGGGACTCTTTTATGTTTACAAATCACACAAGTATTAATGTTTCCTGTTAATACAATTATAGCATGGTATGTAAACATTTATCATAAGCATGAAGATATGATAATAACCACTTTATTATTGCCTCTTGGGCATATCTCCAACAAATCACCCACTCAAAGGTATCCCTTTCACTAGATAAATCTTTCTGGGAATGTCACCAATCCATTTGACATGAATCCTTTTGGTAATGCAAGGTATTGGTCATACCTTGCATATCACCTTGACCCCTTAACTATTTGCTTCCTAAATTGACCTTGGTAAAAATAACAAAAACAACACCGGTAGGACTTTATAAATTTCTCTAAGTCAATCCGTACGTGGTATTGACATAACTCCAACTCCCAGTACACCTGGATACCAGCACCTATCAAACCCTAGGATATCACAGTTTACTGATCTCTCTTTGATTTATGGTGAATTAAACATTTCTGTGTGTTGTTTATTCACCAATAAATTCATCACAGTAGTTCTGTTCATCCAAAAAGGGTAATTCCAATTTAAACAGAAAGTTATACAAAATACCTAGGATGTGTCTTTGGAATCACATCAAAATCCCTTATATATTTAATCTTGTGAAAAAGACAAATAACATCTAGTACTACCTTTGGGAATTTCCTGAGGGCAATCTGCTAAATATTTTGGGATGATTCCAAGTCCCACTTAATAAGTCCATCAAACAGCACTTAATCATCCAAGTAAATAATGTTTTGAACTCAAGAACTGTTATGGTGAATTATTTCCTAAAACTAGAGTTTTATTCACTATAAATCAAGGGTAATTGGTAAAATACTGAAACCACTTTTGTTGGTTTCATTTTATCAATACCAATCTGATGGTATCATTTTTACAAAATGATATCATACTGATTATGTCCTTGTTCCAAAACCCCTATCTTAGGTAGTTGCTAGACTATAAACCCTAAGTGGGATTCTTCCAATGCCTCCTAAACCTGTTACTAACTTAATCAAACCAATCATCCAGACTCCTACTGTTTACACCATGTGTTTATCTTTTTCTTGATGTATTGATTTGGTGCTTGTATGCTTGTATTGAATGTGCCATTGTTTGTTTGCATGTGTTATCCGCGACGATGCTAGTTGTGATTGAGTTGCCGACAAGAAGAAGGGATCATCTTATTATATTGGATATTCTGCTTTTCTAAAGAAGTTCAGGGACACTATTGCAATATTGCTAATCATCAGGCAAGCCACCTTCTTGCTCATAAGCCCTTTTCCTACTATTTTACTTATGCATGTTTTATCTACTTTTACAAAACTGCATTTGTACTACTAAGTACAATCCCCTTGTCGATACCTACTTTCCCCTTGTATGGTAGATGGTGTTTAACACCATACCCATTTGGAGACCCTGTTTTAGCCTAAGCAAAAGCACAGGATGGGAAGACCCCGGACAAGCTTACAAAAATGTTTTATGAGAAAACCTTGGTGAGGTTTGGCCTGCCAAGTGAGTTTCAAAAAGGATAAAGGTTTTGGTTTTACAAAAAGGTTGGAAGAAGGAGGGAGATAAAATGTTTACAAAAATGCACCCGGTTCTTTGCAGTTTTGCCAGAACAATTAACCCGTGCAACCACATTACTCTGGAATGGGACAGGGCTAGACAAGAAGTTTGTCAACTCCGGTATAAGTTGCCTACAACTACTACAGTGAATCCCAAAATCCCGTAGGGTGGTCCTTCTTCGGAAAAACGGTCCATGTGTAGCATCGACTAGGAGAAGGAACTGAGGGTCTACGTGCCTCCACGCGATACTATGATCCTCTCATTGAAAGTGCACATCCGTCAAGATGCAAAACACGCTCCGGTTGGCTTGAGAACTATATACGGTGTCCCGGTGTTGATGGGAATAACAATCATAGGGTAGGCACTTGTATCGGAGCAGGCATACCAAAGGTCTTGACTGGTTACTCGACCCATGATCGGTGTAGATTAGGGCAGAGTACCCGGATGGTGTGGGTAAAGTGTACAACCTCTATAGAATAAAATTATTTGAATAGCCGAGTCCTCGGTCATGGATGGTTGGAAAGGTTGTTGTAGAGTGGTGCTGGTTTTGATTTTCAAAAAGGACTTCGGAAAAGCAAAGTCCTTGGAAATGTTTTGACCATGGGATGGTCGGTAAAAAGTAAGGATGGAAGTTTTGGTCATGGGATGACCGGCAAGGAAAATATATGGGTGACCCAATCCTAGTGATTTCTACAACTTTCCAAAAAGGTTTCCAAAATGTTTTACAAAAGTTTTTCAACAAAGATATATAGACATGCTATATCTACAAGAGAAACTAGTTTATAAAAGAACCTCTATTGGAGCCCTCCTACTACCACAGCCATATTGCATATCATTTATTGTTGATATTCTATGGTGGTTTGCGAGTACATTCAAAGTATTCACCGACTTTGTCCCTGGCTCTTTACTAGGCCAGAATTATAGAAGCAAGAGGAACGATGGGGATTGCTAACGTCTATGTGAGCTAGGCCGTCTCCCAGCCAGTCGCATGTAGGTTAAGGCATGACATGGGCTCTGCACTTGAATAATTCCGCTAGTTGATGTTGCAATCGCCATAATGGCAACCATGTAAGTTTTGTAATCGTTACTCTATGGATGTTGTAATTATACTAGTCGGTTATGCTCACGGCTCACTGATCATGGGAACATGAATTTCATGCATAACAAGGATTGTCGGACCATAAATCCAGGGTCCCACAGACTTGGTATCAGAGCCATCCTGACTGTAGGAGACCTTAGTTAGCATGGATAGACAGGACAACCTCTATTTTAGAAAACACCGACTTTCGAAAAATTAATTTCTCAAAATCTTTTCGAAAGATTTATTATGTTATCTTCTCTAACTTAAACTACTTGAAAATGGATTACTCTATATGTCGTCTACTTCAAATGCCCCATTTTCAAAAACAAAGTCCGACTTGGCGACTATGAAGACGGAGAATCCAAAATGAAGAGACATCGAGACAAGCAAAGCAGAGAATCTACCAATGACGAAATACACTACAAGATCACCCTACCAACGGAGTCCTTCATCGCCTCAAAGGATCAAGTACGACACTGATGGCACCAGATGGCAATACAAAAGCCAAGACCCTCGTAATGATCGTACTTAGGATTAGTATCCTTAATACAGGATTTCCCTTATGGCGTGTCACACCTTAGTACCTATGGTACGCTATGCTTTCTTTTCATGTACTTATATGGTGCTCGGAATGTGTTGATTGTCTGCTTTGGATCGTCCGATCCTAAAGCTTCGAACACCTTAATGGTGTATCCCGACACCAACAACCCCCATCCCATAACCTGTAACCTCTCCTCAACATGATGGCCACATAGAGAAATCCATGACAACCCCTACAAGTGCCTTAGTTCTAATCACCCCCAAAAGGGCAACGACCCTATTCAACCCTCTGCCGAATCAACGGGAAGTCCTCGCCATAACACCAGCGCCCCAAAAGTCCTGAAGATAAGGATGCCTGAAGACAGCGAGTCTACTTCGTCGTTGATGCAAATCAACACAAAGTGTTCAAGTGAAGACAACCCCTCTGAAGCTATATTACCCCCACCCCAAGACTAAGAAGCGTCACTAGCCGCTAAAACTACCCGAGTTAACCCTTACGGATTTGATAGGTAACCACCAAAGCATGGTAGTCACAATAAGGCGTCACTCGAAGACCTCAATTCAAGCGTCACGCCAATGCTCCATGATGAAGGATTTACCCTAGCCTTGACGACCCCAAGTAAATCTCTAAGGTGGAAAGACATCGTCTTTCCACTCAATTCCAGAAGACCGCCTACAAGTAGATAATCCATGTAGATCTTCAACCCAAGAACATGCCCCAACCATCACCTTGAGAGTCATCGGAGGAACAAAAAACATACCCCATCAACAATCTTCGGAAGCCTGGTCGACCCTCCCAACACTCGTAACGCTCAAGATTTATGACGACAATACTACACGATGCCGCCAATACTCCTCTCCAAGAAGTAGAAAGCAACCCCAAAGCTTCGAGATTCTCTGAAGATCTAGTGAAGACCCTTCTCTGCTATCTCTGCTAAGACCCACCTAAAAAGAGCTCCGACTCTGGTAATCCCGAGACTGAAAATGAAGAGTTGTCCTTCTACGAGTGTCAACTTATTTTTTGGCCACAAACCCCAGAAGATCTATCGTCGCAACAGGCATCGGAGAAGGCACGACCCTCACTTTCACTGCTGAAGAGCTGAATATATCCATCATACCCCCAAGAAACTGCAGTAACCAAAGTTAGTACCCAAACCTAGTATGTCTACAACATTCAAGGAGCATTTCTGACATAGTATTTAGTACCCTACCAACTCACCCTTCCGAGCTATAGCAAAGAAAGGTATCATCTCGAAACTTGTTCAGTAAGGCGTCAAGAACCCTCTCCGTTGACCGGCGCAAATCTGCTAAATTCTGGATGAACCCTGTTTGATAATATGCAAGTATGATGCCATTCTTTGCGAATGACCCCATCCTATAGGACCGTGTTTCGAGACCGCCAACCAAAAACCGGCACCCTCCCCGCTAGATGTAAATGTTAGTCGGCTTAGACGTTCTGCGGGAAAGAGCATCCATAAGATCGACAAAAGCTAACCACTTCCAGAAAAACGTGCAGCGCTCCTCCAACATCAACCCGCGATTCCAACAAAGAAGGTCGGTGACTCCACCAAACCCTGTAGTCTCACTTTAAGGGGGAAAGACTACATCTTTCCTAAAAAACCCGAAGAACCCAGAGAGTTGACTCCTAGTCATAGCTAGGAGCTGACCCTCCCCTAAACATAGAATCATGAAGTCAACGAAGAAGCACAACAAGTAGACACTTCTCTGGGATCAGAAGGAACTCCCAGAAGGTTCTCCATCTCAAGTTCAATCGTCCAGCAAACCTTCCGGCATATCAAGACCTAGAAGGACGACAATCTACCTCCAAATATAAGGATCACAGAAGGCTCCACCCGTCGTCTCGCCTCAAGAAGAAAGGACCATGTCAATGTTAAATCCTACCTAGTATCATCATAAGGGGAAAAGACCGCGTCTTTTCCACTAGCTTAACCTAACCCTCTCAAACCGAAGTCACTCAGCTCAGACTTATAGTTGACAAAGCCTATGTGATGTAACCCCGTTATCATCTAACTAATTCCACTATTAAAATATGTTAAGCCGATGTTCCCACCTACCCCTACTTCTCCCTAATGTCGGGACGAGATTATTTTAAGGGGGAAAGGTCTGTAACAACCCAATTTCAGCAACCCTAATCTTTTGACCAAAAAGGCAAAAATCAGGGGGAACAAAAACTATTTCCTATTAAGTGTCGCAATGAATGTTGCTTGATGCTTGTGTTCATACATCTGAGTTTATATTAGATCATATACTCCTTACCTCAACACTAGTTGACAAAATCTATGTTACCAAAAGAGAAGTCTTGGCTCATCCTTCATATTCTCAAATGTTCTGGCATTTCAAACCTGAGCCAAGATGACTTTGATACAACCAACTATTTCACTAGTTTCTATTTACAAAAGCTATGGAGAACTACATATAATCTTCTTATGTTTTCAAGACAGAACTTCAACTACTCTTATTTCTAGGTTTTCCAAAACCCTTCATAAAACCTTTTCATTCCAATCTTGGTAAAGATACCAAGAGGTACTTACCTTACTTAAAAATCACAACCCCTTCAAAATACCCATGCTTACCTCAAGTTAGACTTGATGGTAACTTCAGTAATATTTTATTGTCTATCTAGATGAATTGTCTTGATCTGCTGATTGTATTGTGTGCTTAGGAACTAGAGTGAGCTAATCTAGTAGCTTAATCCTTTAGGATCAGATCAATCTTAAACCAAGCCATCTAAGGTGGATCTATCCTAAGTGACCCCATCCTCTCTTACTCAGATCAATCAAAGGATAATCCCTTTTGATATTTTCCAAACTCCATGAAGACCAAGTCTAAGCATGGATCCTGTCTACTCAATCATCCAATCAACATCATCTACTTGATCAGTAGTTGGAGCCTAACATCACCCTAATGACCCACAAGTATAGGGGATCACAACAGTCTTCGCGGGTAGTATTACCCAATTTATTGATTCGACACAAGGGGATCCAAAGAATACTTGCAAGCCTTAACAACTGAGTTGTCAATTCAGATGCACCTGGAAATAGTTCTTGCTCACAGAAGTTTATTAGTAGCAACAGTTTGTAGTAGCAATAGAAAAGCAAAAGCAGCAGTAAAACAGGAGCAATGGTAACAGTAGCAGCAAACAGTAGGATATGAGGGCGGTAGGCATAGGGATGGATGTACGGGCATTGCATGGACGAGTCTAAACATGTAACTTCAAGATCTAGGGCAATTGCAGATAAATAATAATAAGCATCCAAGTACTAAACAATCCTAGGCATGTGCTCTGATGGGGATATGCCTACTGAGGTATACCCAGCAGGGCGTTTCCGACTGGCCCGTGAGCTGGCGAGTGGGCCTGCAGAACGGCGAGTGGATTGAAGCCCAGCAAGGTACCGAGCGACTGGAAGCTGAAGGCCCAGGCGAGTAGATAGGCCCAGTCGGACTAGGTTAAACGACTACTGAAGCTGTAACTGAATCGGTTGAGATATGTAAACCCTAGGGGAGGTGAGCCTATATAAACCTCCCTATGGGGTGAGTAGAGACACGTTCCCTCATACACCCAAGCGACTCGCCGCCTAACCGCCGAGCTCACCCATTGTAACACCTCCATAATACAATCTAGCAGGAGTAGGTCTTTACCCTCCGGGGGGCCGAACCTGGGTAAAACCCTGTGTCTTTGCCCTCATCTTGCACCGCAGATGGCTGGCCGCCCTTGCCCCTCGTTCTACTACTCGCTGCCGATTGCAGCATCTGCCGTGACCATTCCCACGACAGTGGCGCCCACCGTGGGGCCTGGCCGGTCTGGCCGGTGTTCTGCGGCGAGATCCAATCTGCCCATCAACGAGACGGTCGCCACCGGCCGCATGATAGCAATCGGCGAGATGCTCCAGATCTTGCCGAGCAGCTACGTCCCGGCGGCGCGACCCATCACGCACAGCGTGATCCTGACTATCGGCACGATCAGCCTCTTCGTCGGCCTCACCGACGTCATCGTCTCGGAGGACTCGGCTCGCATCCGCGAGTCGCCGCCACGCGATCGGCTCTCCGAGAGCCAGATCCACATGATCCATCGCCTCGCCTCCGAGTACAACTCGGCCCATAGCAACGTGGCCGGGAATTCAGCGGCCGCAGAGGATGCGGCCCTCACCGACGACGCCGACTTGGCGACCCCGGCGTCACTCGCCGGATCCATCACCGCGGCCTCGTCCGCGGGCTCCATCGCCCAGGTCTCCAACGCGGGAGACTTCAAGGACCCCTCCATCCTCGGGATCTTCGAATTCGACTCCGGGTCGGAGAACTCCGCCGACCTCCGCGACGGAACCGGTCGCCACGCCGCGACCTACATGGCCACCGGCGCCGATCCGCCGGAGGATCCTTTCTCCACCCCAATCCCTCCTAACGCCACGGCAACGGAGGTCGAGGAACTCCGCCTGAAACTGGCGGAGGCGGTGCGCAAGGAGCAAGCCGAGCGCGAAAAATTTCGCCTCGAGCAGGTGACGGCGCAGGAGCTATCACGCTACCACCAGCAGCGGATCAGGTCACGCCTGAACCCCACCGTTCAAGGGCGTGCCCTGAACTTCGACGACGAAAACGACCCGGCCCGCGTGGCCGAACGCGCGATCTGCGAGAACGCGCCACCAGGAGGAAGCGCCCGGCCCCCGCCAGGATCAACGGCGAGGGGCGCCCCACCACCACCCAACCGCACCCCTCCCAGGGACCAGCCGCGGATAGTAGTCTCCTCACGGGAGCGAGACGCAAACGGCCTCCCACTGTTCTCCACCCCAATGGACAACCTCGTGGCAGGACGAGCAGCAGCCGACAGCATCACAGCCACGGGCGACGGCGCCCTACAGATCCAATACGTCAGGGCCCTGCTCGCAAAGGCCATCGAGCAGCAAAAAGCGGGCGCCGACTCGGCAGGTCGAGTATACTCGCGTCCTCGGGAAGCAGAGCGGCCTCCAGCGGCCGCCCAGCGGCGGCAAACACCCTCAACTGCCCGCCACCAGAGCCGCTGCAGCTCCAACACCGACCCGCGAACGCGGCACTCTCCACCAACGACCCCAGGCCGGCAACCCACCTTGTCGCCGCCAACGGGCAACCCATCGACGCCCGCACCCACATCATCAACAACCAAAGCTGGCGCGCACGCCAGCCCGACGACTTGCGGCACACCCTAACTAATCGCCGCGACGGCGAGCCTATGGGGTCGCTCAGTCGACTCGGACCCAAGTGCTTCGGACCAATGATCCGAGGCGAGAAGTACCCACCAAACTTCAAGGCGCCAAAAGAGATAGAAAAGTACGACTCCTCGTACGACCCCGCCGTCTGGCTCGACACATACCTCATGGCGATGGGGATCGCGGGTCACACTGACCTGCTCGCCGCCCGTTACCTCCCCCTGATGATGGAGGGGACGTGCAGGCAGTGGATCAACACTCTCCCCCAGGACAGTATCGACTCCTGGGAGGAAATGCGCGACGCCTTCGTCAGGCACTTCGAGTGCTCCTACACCCGCGCCACCACTATTGAGGACCTGGAACGGTGCGTCCAGGGACCCCGCGAGTCGACCCGCAACTGGGTCCAACGGTGGCAAGAGCTTTGGTACAACGCTGTCGGCATCCACCCGGACACCGCGATCCATTGCTTCAAGACCTCGTGCCGCTACGAGCCCCTAGTCGCCAAGCTGAAGCGACACTCCCGCACACTCGACAACATCCCCGACCTCCTCGAGATCGCCAAACGGTACGCCGAGGAAGACCCAAACCAGGAAACTGACGACGAGTCAGGAGGTCAACGCCGCGCAGGCGGCAACGACGGCGGACGCCGAACCGACCTACGCTACAGCGGCACTCGCCTCACTGGCAAGCGCCGTAGTGACGGGCGAGTCGACTTCGTCGCCAACGCTGGGCACGCGCAGCGCGAGCCCAAGAGCTTTCGCCGCGACGGAGGGCAACGCCGCGACGGAGGGCAACGCCGCGACGGCGGCAACTACAAGAACAAGCCAAGGTTCGACCCCGCGGCCCTCCTTAATCAACCATGTGCGTTCCATAGCAGGGAAGGGAAGCCCGCAACACACACCACCGCCGACTGCCACACCCTCAGGGAAATCGAGAAGGCACGGCAAGCGCGGGAGGACCCCGACAACGACCCGCCAAATGGCAGAAAATTCGGCAAAGTAGCCGGCTCGCTCCACACCTTCACAGGCTTCAACATGAAGCGTGAGAAGAAGGTCATCGCCCGCGCCGTCGCCGTCAACGCGGTGGCCCAAATAGTCGTCCCCCAGTTCCTGAACTGGTCGGAGCAGCCCATCACCTGGAGCCGCCAAGACCACTCGCCGCGCATCGAGTACCCAGGACGAGTCGCCTTGGTGGTCAAGCCCAAGGTTGGCGACTACTGGCTCCCCAAGACACTGATGGACGGCGGTAGCTCCATCAACATCCTCTACCTCGACACCTTCAGGCGGCTGCGGCTCCCGCAGTCGATGATCGAGACGACCCACACCACGTTCCACGACATCGTCCCCAGTCGGAAGGCGTACCCGATCGGCAAGGTCACGCTGCCAGTCACCTTCGGCACACCGGCAAACTTCCGCACCGAGCGGATCGTCTTCGAGCTGGTGCCCTTCGACAGCCCCTACCACTGCGTCCTGGGGCGCCAGGCGTTCGCTAAATTCATGGCAGCGCCCCACTACGCGTACAACGCGATGAAGCTCCCCGGGCCGTGCGGCGTCATCACCATCAACGGCGACCCCGACATGGCCGCCGAGTGCGAGGCCAAAGGAGCCGAGCTCGCCGACGCAGTCATCGCGGCAGAGACTAATCACGCCGATGAGCTCGCCAAGTACGCGAGCGGAGTCAACAATGACGACCCCACAATACTCAAGAAGCCCAACTCAGAGGGCGCAAACACCTCAACCTTTGAGGCCACGACGCACACTCGCACCGTCGAGCTGGTCCCAGGCGACCCCAGCCAGACGGTGACGATCGGGACAGGCATGAGCCCAGCATAGGAAGGCGCGCTCATCGAGTTCCTCCGTTAGAACAGGGACATATTCGCATGGAAACCCTCCGACATGCCCGGTGTCCCTAGGGAGCTCGCTGAGCACAAGCTGAACGCCGACCCCAAAGTGCGACCTGTCAAGCAGTTGCTACGTCCCTTCAATGAAGAACGCCGTCGAGCAATCGCCGAGGAAGTGCAGCGTCTACTCGCTGCCGGCTTCATCCGGCCAATCAAGTACTCCGAGTGGCTGGCAAACCCAGTCCTGGTCGAGAAGAAAAACGGGACCTGGGGAATGTGTATCGACTACACAAACCTGAACAGCGCCTGCCCAAAGGAGCAGTTCCTCCTCCTGTGGATCGACCAGATAATCGATTCAACCGCGGGATCGGAGTCGCTATGTTTCCTCGACGCCTACTCTGGGTATAACCAGATCAAAATGGCTGTCGAAGACGAGGAGAAGACGGCGTTCATCACGCCATTCGGAGCCTTCTGCTACACCGCCATGACCTTCGGCCTCAAGAACGCCGGGGCGACCTACCAGCGGTGCATGCAAGAATGCCTCGCGAGCCAAATTGGCCGCAACATCCACGTCTACATCGACGATGTGGTCGTGAAGTCCGCTCGCCAAGGCGACCTACTCGCCGACCTGGCGGAAACCTTCGCCAACCTGCGAAGATACAAGATAAAGCTCAACCCAGGCAAGTGCACCTTCGGTGTACCTGCCGGACAACTACTGGGGTACGTCGTCTCCAAACGAGGGATCGAGGCGAACCCAACAAAGATCGACACGATCGCCCGGCTCGGCAAACCCGAGTGCCTGCGCGACGTCCAGTAGTTGGCCGGGCGAGTAGCGGCTCTCATTCGCTTTATCCCCCGCCTGGGGGAAAAGGTGATGCCCCTATACCGCCTGATGCGCAAGAACCCCACCTTCGAGTGGGACAAGGAGGCGGACGACGCGCTCCGCGACCTCAAAAATGTGCTACTCGCTGCACCACTACTCGCCGCCCCCGCCGACAAAGAACCCATGCTGGTTTACGTCGCGGCGTCCGAGCGCGTCGTCAGCGCCGTGATGGTCGTCGAACGACCAGAGGAAGGAAAGGAGCGCCCGGTTCAGCGGCCGGTGTACTACATCAGCGAGGTCCTCACCGAGTCGCGCCAGCGGTACCCACAGTACCAAAAGCTAGTATACGCGGTCTTCAGGGCTCAGCGGCGCCTGCCGCACTACTTACAGGAGCACCCGATCACGGTCGTCTCCTCAGCACCACTGCAAGACATCATCCGCAATCGCGAGGCGACCGGGCGGGTCGCCAAGTGGGCCGTCGAGATCGGCGTCCACAACATCAAATACGAGCCACGAAAGGCGATCAAGTCGCAGGCACTGGCAGACTTCATCGCCGACTGGGAGGAAGCCCAGCAGCCAGAGAAGCTGCCGTACCTCCACTACTGGAGCCTGCACTTCGACGGCTCCAATAACGCGGACGGTGCAGGCGCATGGATAGTGTTGACTTCACCAAAGGGCGACAAGCTCCGCTACATCCTCTGCCTCGACTTCACGCCCTGCACCAACAACATGGCTGAATACGAGGCCCTACTCCACAGCATGCGAGCCGCCAAGGAGATGAACGTCAATCGCCTCCGCTGCTACGGAGATTCCGACCTTGTTGCGGGGCAAGTCGCCGGCACCTGCGACGCCGTCTCCCCTACCAGGGCGGCGTACCGCCAAGCGCTGGACAAGCTGGGCGGCCACTTTACCGGCTACTCTGTCGAGTGGATCGACAGGCGGAAAAACGAGGAGGCCGACGCCCTCTCTCGCATCGGGTCGGCTTGACTCGCACCACCCGCCGGCGTTTTCCTCGACACTATCTCCAAGACATCAGTCTCTCCCCCGTGGGAGATCGACATTGGAGTCCCACTCCAACCAGAGGCAGCCTTGGTCGCACTCGTCAACGAGCCAGACGACTGGACCAAGCCCTACATCGCCTACCTGGAAGCCGGCACCCTGCCAGCAGACGAGACAGACGCTCGAATGATCGCTCGTCGATGCAAGTCCTACACCATCATCGACGGCGAGCTCCACAAGCGCAGCGTCACCGGCGTGTTCCAACGCTGCGTCCAACCAGCTGAAGGACGCAAAATCCTCCACGACATTCACTCAGGTGACTGCGGCCACCACGCCGCCGCTCGCTCCCTGGTCGCCAAGGCTATGCGACACGGCTTCTATTGGCCCACCGCACACGCCGACGCTGTCGACATCGTCCAGCGATGCGCCGGGTGCCAGAAGTACGCCAATCAGACGCACGTACCGAGCTCGGCGCTCAAAACAATCCCCATCACCTGGCCATTCGCTGTGTGGGGCATGGACATGGTAGGCCCCTTCAAGAAGGCCCCCTCTGGCTACACCCACCTGCTAGTCGCCGTCGACAAATTCACGAAGTGGGTGGAGGCCAAGCCAGTCCGGAAATGCGACGGGAAGACCGCCACTAAGTTCTTACCCGAGCTCATATATCGCTACGGGTTCCCCAACAGCATCATCACGGACAACGGCACCAACTTCGCCAAGGGAGCCATGGCCGCATTCTGCGAAGAGCACCATATCCGGCTCGACCTCGCGTCAGTCGCCCACCCGGAATCCAACGGCCAGGCCGAACGGGCCAACCAAAGCATCCTCCACGGCCTGAAGCCGTGACTCCAAGTACCACTCGAGCGCACCGCCGGGTGCTGGGTCGAGGAGTTGCCCTCCGTCATCTGGGGGATCCGCACCTCAGTCAACAGATCGACGGGATTCACTCCCTTCTTCATGGTCTACGGTGCCGAAGCAGTCATGCCCACCGACCTCGAACACGACTCGCGCGAGTCGTCCACTATACGGAGGCTGCAAACGAGCTGGCCCGCCAAGATGGGGTCGACCAGCTCGACGAAGCACGCGACCTCGCTCGGTCACGCACCGCCATCTACCAGCAAGGACTCCGCCGCTACCACAGCCGGCGGGTGAAAGCTCGCACCTTCCAGGAAGGCGACCTGGTGTTACGCCTCATCCAGGACAAGAAGGGCATGCACAAGCTTTCCCCTCCGTGGGAAGGCCCATTCGCTATCGGGCGCGTACTCGGCAACGACGCCTACTACCTCACCGACGTCCGCGGGGACGGCGAACTCGACGTCAAGCGACCATGGAATGTAAACCTCCTCCGGAAGTTCTACTCCTAGAACCTCACACATGTACTCTCCAGTCGCTATGAAATAAAAGAAACGGTTACCGCAAATTTCGCCTACTCTCCAAGACTTGTGCCACTCGCACTCGTAAAAACAGCGTTATGCTAAATGCAGAAGTCAACCTTTGGTACAGCGATCGGCACGGCTAAGTAGTGCGGTGTAAGAGCACTGAATCACTTCAGGTCTTGCATCGTCCACGAATAACGCCAACCCGGAGCCCCACTGGAGTCGCCTAGCTCGACTGGTTCTACGAGCCAAGACAACTGCCCTCGCTTCTCAGAGCGACCTTGGTCCTCCGCATCCTCGGCATAGCGACTCGAACAGCTAAGTACCACGCTCGGGGACTGAAGACCAGTTCGTCGCGAGCAGTCCGGGAAAACGCCAAGTAAGAGAGCATGCCCAGGACTCGCCACGCGACTGACCCCACGGGCCAGGCAGGAGTGACGCGCTCACACCAACGCGCTAAGTCCTCAACCACCCTCGAGTAGCGCCTAGAACTACCAAGTACCACGCTCGGGGACTCGGCCACCCGACCTCGTTCGCGCACGGGAAAACGGTAAAGTATAGAGCACTCAAGGGAGTCGCCTAGCGACTGGCTCTTCGAGCTCGGGCGAGTCGACTAAAACATCAAAACACATAACAACAACACATACATCATACACGAGATAAACCCCACGAAAGGGCGGACGCGCTCGGGGACTCGTTAAACACCAATCAAAAGCACACAAACAAATACCAAAATAGACACGACGTCTCATTCAATCGCATATTGCATTGTTTTATGTTACAAAATATGCTCGCGTGGCAGAACTGCTGCTAACGCTTCAAGGCAACCTACCCTACTCTGCAGGCTTCGATGACGACTCGCCAGCATCCCGGCGATTACGGATGAACGCCGTGTACGGGTTTGATGGATACGTCGTCAGTTCACCCGCCATCGCCGCGCGAAAAGGTTGCTCGACCTTGAAGTCACGATGCGGCGGCTCGGGGTCGTTCGGCGCGACAACCGTCTCCTGGTACGGCAGGAGGTCGCCCATTGCCCAGACACGTTCCGAGTACGTGGCGGCACGTTCTTGCAACTTGAGTACCTCGGACAGCTCCACCGCGCCAGTCGACGATGGATACCCACTCGTCACATCGTCAACATCGAAATCTTCGGGGAAGTGGGCGAGTCCAAGGCTCAGTGCTGTCGACGCCCCACGCCGAAACGCCGACCGCGTCATGAACTCAACGACCGCGGGCGCCTTCTCCAAATATTTCCAAACCTCAACGAGGTCGCTGGGAATCACCTCCGTGGGCGATATTTCTTGGAGGTAGGCGCGGATGCACGTCGCCGACAGCGTCGCCGAGTCGACGAGCATGCTTACGCACTGCCTCGCGTCGAGCGAGCTCGCTTCTTCTTCGCTATCAATGATGCGACCTGCGAGAAGAAGACAATGATGAGTACGACGGACACCACAAAAATCACAACTATTAGAAAGGGAAGATGCACTCACCAAGCAACGGGCGGGCGAGTCCCGTGATGAAGCACTGAAGCGACGTATGGTCGTCCTGAAGCCCAGCAATAAGGACTTCCGACACCTTGCGATCCTCCTCTGCGGCCGCAATGGCGGCCTTAGCTCGCCCGTCCGCCGAGCTCGCTTCTTCTCTCGCCTCCCGCAGTTCGCGCTCGAGGTCGGCGATCCGTTGTTCAGCGGCACCCAGAGCAGATCGCGCCGCCACCAACTCACTAGCGGGGACAAGCCCCTGGCGAGATTCCTCTGCCTTCGCAGCAACAGCCTGAAGCCCTTTGTTCGCCTCCTGGATGATGGCCAGCTCCTTCTCCGCGCGCTGTTTCGTGGCCAATCGGTCCGCCGACTCAAGCTGCAGACCCTGCACATCACCGAAAAAGTTAGTTAAAACGAACTTCCTAAGTGCCCACCCGCTGAAATTCAGCGAGTGCGCACTCGGGGACTGGCGATCAAGAAATTCCTAAGTGCCCACCCGCTGAAATTCAGCGAGTGCGCACTCGGGGACTGGCGATCAAGAAATTCCTAAGTGCCCACCCGCTGAAATTCAGCGAGTGCGCACTCGGGGACTGGATATCAAGAAATTCCTAAGTGCCCACCCGCTAAAATTTAGCGCGTGCGCACTCGGGGACTGGATACAAAATTAAAAGACGAGAAATTATAAGAATCAAGTCGCTGCAAAGCACCGACCTGATCCTCGCGGACTGGATGTACCTGGATGGCTGCGCCAAGCATGGCATGGAGTTGTATCGCGTCCACGGACGCGAGTAACGCTGGCGTGTGCCCACGACGCTGGTCGACTTCAGCATCGGCGGTCCCCGGAGCGTGGCTCGAGGGCGCAGCCCCGCTCGCCGTGGCCGCCTTGGTCACGAAGCGGGGGAAGGTAGCGATAGAGGCACCCGCTCCAAGGGAAGTCACCTCCGCCGTTCCAGGCAAGGAAGCGCCCTCCTTCGCAGACGCGACTGCCTCCACCGCGGGCCCGGCCGGCGCGGCCGCCGTGTCGTCAGAGATAGTGACGATGTCGTCGCCCTTGGCCTTCTTACTGCCATCCGTTGAGGCGACGACCTCGTCCGCCTTCCTCTTGCGGGAAGAATCCTCCTCGCTAGCGGTGGAGGGTACCTTGGCCACGGTCGGATGGCCCATCCTTTTCACTCCGGTCCTGCGCATTAATCGAATCAACAAAGACAATTGAAATAGTTATGGAAAATAAGGAAGGGTGAGCGCACTCACTTGGCGACTGGGATGAAACGTAGCCCCGTACGAAGGCCGGCCGGTTTTTCCAGTTCAGGGCCCAATCGGCGACTGAGCCCCAGTTCCAGGACGTCGCGTGCCCAAGACACGGACGGCTTCTTCGTCGTTGAGGCCGCGGCTGGCGCCTCTGGGACATCCTCGGCGGGAGCTTCCTCGCGAGTTGGAGCCGCTACAGCCGGAGCCTCCTTGCGGGGCGAAGCCGCCGCAGCCGGAGCCTCCTTGCGAGGCGAAGTCGCCGCAGCCGGAGCCTCCACCAGCCCAGAGACTGGGGCGAATGGCGGAGGCATTGAGGCCAGCGGCACTTCCACGGCCGCCGTGTCCAGCGCGGTTGTCGCTGGTGGCGCGCCGTCACCAGCTGGGCTGGGAGCATCGGAGCTGCTCGCCGAGTGCGGCGGTGAGGCCGTCCTTGACGGCTTCGTTTTCATCTTCGGGGGGGCCCTCGCCTCCCTCTCCTTCTTCTTCTTCTTCGACGGAGTGGCTTGACGGCGCGAGGTGGTCTCTGGGATCTCGTCGTCGTCATCATGACGCTCGAGGCTTCTGCTCGCCTCGATCTCGCGCTGACGTTGCCCGCGGGTCTTTCGGACCAGCGGGGCGACTTCCTCTTCGGACTCGTCCTCGTCGTCCTCGTTGCCCCTCGCGGGTGGCGATTCGCCTATGTCCTGGGCGGATGACCACGGGCTCTCATCATCCGAAGGTGGAAGCCACCCTTCCACCACTTGGAATAGCTGCGATCAATACAAAACAGAATCAGAATTACCGCGACTGCATACACTGCGACTGCGAACAAGGTAAAGAAGTTACCGTTGGAGCCGGACGCTTCGCGGTGTAGGGGGCGATCCCGGCCTGCGCATCTAGGTATACCGCCTGGGTAATGTTCTTCAGCACTGGGAGATAATCTTCCAGCTTCCACTCGTCGAGGCAGGCCTTCGTCGAGTCACCCCGGCCCGTGTACTGGTACATGTAGTGGTCGCACTGGGCGAGTGGAACGAGCCGCCGTCCAAGCCAGCAATTGTACAAATTTATCGTTTGGAGGCCCTTCTTCTTCAGACCACGGATGGTCTGGAGCATCTCGTCAACGACCATCCGCTGGTCGTCGGGGAGCTTGCCGACTTGGAGATGGCGCGGCTCGGAACGACTAGCGGAGTACCGCGGGATCGCCGCCTCGCCCTCCGGGCTCGCCTCGGTCACGTAGAACCACGACTTTTTCCAGTCGCTCGCTGCCATGGCGGGTAGCATCAGATCAAAGAAAGAGGCTTTGGACTTGAGCTGGAACGTCAAGCCGCCCGCGGTTAGCATTGGGCCGCCTGCCTCCTCGCGGCTGATCCGTCCGTGGAACAGATCTTGCCACAAGGGAAAGTAGGGCCGGCAGCCCAAGTAGCATTCGCAGAACGCCACGAAGATGGCGAGCTGCTCGATGCTGTGGGGACCCAGATCTGAAGGCTGGATCCCGTAGTAGGCGCAAAAGCGCCGGAAGAACAAGGACGTGGGAAACCCTAGCCCCCGCTGGAGATGACTGGTGAAACAGACGAATTATCTCTCTCGCGGGTTTGGGGTCGTTTCTCCGGCTGCGGGGATACGCCAACAGCCGGCTCGCAGGATCCCGGCCTCCTCGAAAGAGGCCAGCTGCGCCCTCGTGCACTTGGACCTACCCCATGGTTCGGTGGAAAGGGCCATGGCCGAGAGGTTGGTTGGAGATCGGAGGATTTCGGGTCGACTGGATCGCGGAGCGAAGGAAGGAAAATGCGCGCACTCGGAAGAAGTGGTGAGCACTTGGCTCTACGATTGCCTGCCATTCCTCTTATATAGCGGGAGTTACCCGCCAAATCAGGAGGCCGTTACCGCGCGATGATTACGCTGAAAGTTACCGTTGGATTACCTCAACGGCTAGTTTGACCGCACCTGACGGTCCAACTCCAGCCACTCGGCTCGCCAAGTCAATCACTATGACCGCATCTCGCCGACTCGACTCGCCCGAGCCGCGACTTGGTTCACCGGATTTCCTCCTTTATACAGGAGCCCGCCGACGATTCGACTGGATGCCTACTCTGACGCCGTATACTCCGACTGCCAGCAGCCACTTACGCCCAATCGACGACGGCCTCGGGGACTACTGATGGGGATATGCCTACTGGGGTATACCCAGCAGGGCGTTTCCGACTGGCCCGTGAGCTGGCGAGTGGGCCTGCAGAACGGCGAGTGGATTGAAGCCCAGCAAGGTACCGAGCGACTGGAAGCTGAAGGCCCAGGCGAGTAGATAGGCCCAGTCAGACTAGGTTAAACGACTACTGAAGCTGTAACTGAATCGGTTGAGATATGTAAACCCTAGGGGAGGTGAGCCTATATAAACCTCCCTATGGGGTGAGTAGAGACACGTTCCCTCATACACCCAAGCGACTCGCCGCCTAACCGCCGAGCTCGCCCATTGTAACACCTCCATAATACAATCTAGCAGGAGTAGGTCTTTACCCTCCGGGGGGCCGAACCTAAGTAAAACCCTGTGTCTTTGCCCTCATCTCGCACCGCAGATGGCTGGCCGCCCTTGCCCCTCGTTCTACTACTCGCTGCCGATTGCAGCGTCTGCCGTGACCATTCCCACGACATGCTCCATATATAGTCATGCGTGCTCGTAATGAGAACTTGCACAACATCTTTTGTCCTGCCAGCCCGTGGCAGCGGGGCCTCTAGGGAACTACTGGCAATTAAGTTGCTCCTTTTAATATAGAATCGGAGCAAAGCATTAAAACTCCGTGAACACAAGTGATCCTCACACCAAAGCTATCCCCTCCGGTTGTCCCAATTTCTGTCACTTCGGGGCCTTTGGATCCAGACAATGATATGTGTACACAACTTGCAGATAAGATCACAAACAATACTATCATAATGATTCAATAATAAGTTCAGATCTAAGATCATGGCACTCTGGCCCTAGTGACAAGCATTAAGCACAACAAGTTGCAACAAAGTCAAATAGCACTAATAGAGATACTAGGCACTATGCCCTAACAATCTTATTCGATTACATGATAGAACTCATCTAATCCCTACCATCCCCGTAGCCTATAGCGGGGGATTACTCACTCATGGATGATGGAAACATTGATGGTTGATGGAGAGGCATTGGTGATGACGATGGCGATGATCCTCCCCAAATCCCCGTCCCGGCAGGGTGCCAGAACGGAGTTTGTGGTTCCGAATCTTGGCCTCCACTGGTGGTGGCGCATGGGAACTCTTTTTGGAAAAACATCGAACCCTCCTCGGTTTTTAGGTCAAGGGGTAACTTATAGGCGAAGAGGGAGCCCGAGGGGGTGCCTGGGGTGGCCGCACCCCCTAGGCATGGGTTGGGCCCACCCGCGCCTGGCAGGGGTGTGGGCCCCCCAGGCCTACATCCGTCTCGTCTTTTGGCTCAGTGGATCTTCTGGCGAAATAGGATTTTTGGCATATTTTCCAGGATTTTTCCTAATAGTTGATTTTTTGCACAAAAACTAGACACCAAGGTAATTCTGCTAAAAACAGTGCCAGTCCGTGTTAGTTGTATCCAAATCACACAAGTTTAGAGGAGAAACAATAGCAAAAGTTTTTGGGAAAGTAGATACGTTTTGGACGCATCAACTCCCCCCATTCTTAGCTTATTGCTTGTCCTCAAGCAATTCAGTTGAAAACTGAGTGCGATAAAAGAACTTTCACGCATTGCTTCATATGATGTATATATTCTAAGCACATGAGTAGATACTTAAACCATTCATAATAAGAAGTATGCAAGCAAGTCTACTCAATAGTCATTGAAAGCTATGAAGAGAAACCAACTTAATAATTATAAGTAGCATGGAACATAATCATATGCAACATTTCAATGCTCATAGGAAGGTATGATAGAGTGGTATCTCACTTGCCTTTGTTTGTAGAGCACAATATAAATGCCAAGGCACCTCTAAAGTTCACATGAAGACTAGAAGTAAAGATATCAGACATACAGGCATCAAAGTCATGACATAATTAACCAAGTTTTGAGACAAACAGAAGAATGACAACTATGATCTCAAGGTTCCCATAGAATAGGTGGTGACTCAACAAGGAAGTGAAAAAGTTTTGAAAGGTTTGAAAGGCTTCCAAATGCTGAAAGTAAGGTACTCATTAGCTTTGAGCTCTCATTGCCCATATCATAGGCATCTTTATATGGTGAAGGTGAAAGTGAGGTCCAGTATGAGTTATATGCTTGACAGACCATAAACTAGAAATCCCAAGTCCCTTGAGTACGAGGGCCGCTCCGCATGCTACTCAACACTGGTTACCTGCAAGTTCTTGTCATTGTACATACATGCATATCATAGAGAACCGCCAACGAGGTACCCCTTGCACATGATACAGGAGCTATCCCATGATCAGAATGACAAGGCAAGCAGACAATGAGCATCTCAGCGATCTTTTTATTTACAATGTGCATAGCTTTTTATTGAGGATGCTTCACAGAATGCTCATTATGGTGATGATGCAAGTTTCCACCATGATTAGGCATGGCTTAGGCTAGCGGCCCAGGCGTTTCTCTAACACATATATATACTCCATGAACTCACAAGCTCCCCTTTTTATTTCACACCGACGACATCCCTAAAAAAAGACCAAGGTATCAACTGGATAGGTATCATAAGTGTTGAAAGCGTTCAGCATGGTTCTGCTAACTCCCAACATATAATTTGCAAGCATATAACTTTCATGGACATGTCACAATGGTTCAGGATTATTAAGTGCAAGAAATAAAGCATGCCATCAAGTTCGTGAGAGATTTACTAACTAACTTTCTCAAAACAGAGAAACATTTTATTTGGAAGAAAACAAGGCATATAGAATATGCACTGAAATAGCAAATGATGCTAATAGGTAGGTAAGGTGGACACTGTTGGCAATATTGGTTTTGGGGAGTTGGAAACACAAGTAGATCTCATACTCAGTGCAAGTGAAGGCTAGCAATATAAAGGGAGCAGCAAATGAGAGATCAATAACTGTCATAATCATGCTTGCAACAAAACATGACTAATTATGGCATGAAAGTGATACAAGGGCTCTAAGGCAAAATAAATCATCGATGCTTACTGACGATTTTTTAGTCATATGCATGCGCGAGCATGTGCCAAGTCGATTCACATGAAACTTTTAGAGGAGGATACCACAATATCATACCAAAATATGAATAAAACAATGCAAGAAAACATTCATATGACATGCTACTACCTATTAGCAAGCTAGAGCTAATCATAGACAAGCAAGAACTACTAAGCATCCATCAGTAACACACTCCTTACAATGAACAGACTAAGCATGCTCACAATGATGAGTATATGTATAAAAATGAAAACAAATAGAGTTCGTTACCAGCCTCTTACCACACCTCGAGTTATCTTAATCTTCATTATTGCCCTTCACTTGTGTGACTTGAATAATAACAAGAAACCAAAATCCACAAAGAACTCACAAAACCAGAGAAGAACAACAAATATTTTTGGTGTTTTCGATTTTTCAAAATAGCCAACAAAGCAAAAACAAACCAAACAAAGCAAAAAAAATTGGATTTTTCTTTAAGGCAAACCAAAGCTAAAGTGCAAAGAAACAAACCAAGAGAAACAACAAAAATATTTTTTGTATTTTTGTGTTTTGAGAAAGCATAAACAAAAACCAAAAAGAAAGCGAAACAATGGATATACAGAGAACCTACCGAACATGATATATATATATATATGAGTGTGATGTTGGTATGCCTCCCCCAAGCTTAGGCTTTTGGACTAAGTGGGGCTCAACTCCATGGTGACCAAGTAGGTGCACCTCTGTAGTACGACGAGGAGGCTCCCTCGTCCTGGTACGAGCTCGAGGACTCCCCCGTGTAGTATACAGAGGGGTCGTATGAGGGAGCGTCCACCTGATAGTGTCCATGGAAGCCTAGGATGCGCAGCTTGTCATCCATGTCCTCCTTAGTGCACGAAAAAGGTCCCTGAGAAATAGTGAACAAAGTGGTTTGGGGGATAGGTATCTCTCTCTTCCCCGTCAATAAACAACATTCTATAAACCAAACTCTCAAGGGTAGAGCCAGTTGTGACAAAGTGGTGCGTCTTCATGGCATCAAGCCTCTGATGAGCCAAAACTGTATCATTTGGATACACAGCAAGGTCTAAGGCAGCAACAACACGTGCAGCAATAATTCCCCCATAAATGGGTCCCTTAGTAGCTAAGCGACGAGCAATGAGAGAACCAAGATTGTACTTAATTTCATCGTTGAGCGCAACAGCTATGAAGGCCAAATGATAGTTGGAAATATTACTAGTGTTCTCCCTACCAAGAACACTAGTGGCAAGATAGTAAGCAAAGTACCAGATGGCTAGGAGTTGAATATTTCTTATCTTTCCCCGTTGGGATCTACGGTTATCATCATTGGTTATCCCACGGTAGAGCTCCAACAAATCAGAGGGTTGAGCTGGAATCTTCTTTGCCGACCCAGTTGTACCAAGTCCCAGGGCCTCACAATTTTTTTTCAATGTCATATTGTAAGACCTGCCATAAATTTTGAAGGACACATCTGGTTTGAACATGCAGTTAGTAAAAGAGAAGCTCTCCACAAGTGTTTTAGTGAGCGTTGCATATTGCACTCTCTCATCCTGCATATAGCTTGTTAGTCCAACCCTCTGAACCAAGGTTAGAAAATCATCAAGAATCCTAGCAGCCCACAAAAAGGTTTGGCAAGGAAAGGTGGAAGGGTGAGCATCCCCCTCATCTCCCTCGTCGCCAAATCGCAGTGTAATGAGATCCTCATTGTATGAGGGCCTAGCTCGGGAGGATGATCTTGAAGGCCTTGCCCTCCTAGGTGCATCACTCTCAAATATTTCACCATATATGTGGTTGTCCATGACCTCTTTTTTCTGATTTTTTTTAGACAAACATCAAACCAAGTGATTTTGAAGTTGATAAATGATGAGAAACTACTATAGGAACTTGCTAGAGGGCTACACATGCATCAAAATGAAATCTCTAAGCATAGAAAAAGCATGCAAGATCACACAACCTGTCACCTATAGTAGCAAAATACTCAAGATACAATCTACCAATCACAAATCTAATTGGACAAGCGGAGGAGGCACATACCAAGGAGCAATCCCTCCAAAAATCAGCACCAAAGATGGGCTGAGCAAGGAGATCGAAATTCGCGAGCAAGAACAACAGGAACTCGAGCTTGATAAAGTTTTTCGGTGTTTTTCGGGAGAGAGAAAGAAGATGGCTGGGAGGAGGCACCTTGGAGGTGCCGAGGTGGGCCACACCCTAGCCAGGCGCCACCTGGGGGCTGGCCGCGCCCACCGGGGGTGTGCTGGCCTGGGATGGCCCATTGGGTCACTCTAGGTGTCCCTCTGCCCCTTTTTTTAAGGAAAAAATTATTTTGAATTTTCTAGGATTTTTCGGGAATTTTATTTTTGGCCAATTTTCAGGGTATGAAAATTGATTTTCTCGCAGAAACAATTTTTTAGAAGAAGAAAAATCAAACCAAAAACCAAACTACAGAATTTCAAAGACACTCTAACAAGCAAACAACTAACAAAACCAAAGCTAGCAAAGGAAAAGGCAAATACTAGGAAGGAGAAAAGTAAAAGAAAGCAAGAATAACCATAGTGAAAGCATTATTTTGTTCATTAAAATCCATTTGTTGACAAGGTTGATCAACTCTTATTACCAAAACTATCTTATATGAAACAAAACTTTGTGTTCCACAAGGTGATTATGTTACCTCAAAATTGATAACAATGGTCCCAATCATAATAGTTTCAAAATTTTCTTGTGGAATGGGACAATATATTTGTCCAACCTTGATGCTCTCAATATTTTCAAAGGAATTTAGGCAATAGCTTTTAGCAAATTTCTTGGGGAAATAGACAGTATACTCGTTGTCATTAATATTGAATGTTACTTTTCCTTGATTACAATTGATGACAACACATATAGTATTAAGAAAAGGTCTCCCAAGAATAATAGACATATTATCATCTTTAGGCATTTCAAGCACAACAAAATCAGTTAAAACCAAGCAATTATGAGCCACTTGAATTGGAACATCCTCACATACACCAATAGGAATAATAGTTGACTTATCAGCCATTTGCAAATATATATCAGTTGGTATCAACATTTCTAGCTAGAGTCTCTTATAGAGATAAAAAGACATACCACTAACTCTAGCTCCCAAATCACATAAAGCAGTTCTAACATAATTGTTCTTAATAGAGCAAGGTATAGTTGGTATATTTGGATCACCAAGTTTCTTTGGAACCTTACCATTGAAGGAATAATTAGCAAGCAAAGTAGAAATCTCCTCATTAGGAATCTTCCTTTTATTAGAGACAATATCCTTCATATACTATGAATAAGGAGGCAACTTAATAGCATCAGTCAAAGGAATTTGCAAAAATAAAGGTTTCATCCACTCACAAAACTTGTTGTAATGTTCTTCCTCCTTTGACATCTGTTTCTTACCTGGAAAAGGCATAGGTTTCTGCACCCATGGTTCTCTCTCACTACCATGTTTCTTAGCAATAAAATCTTCCTTAGTGTACCTAGTATTCTTAGTGTGCTTCTCAGGTTCTTCCTCACCTTCCTCCTTATCAGGAGCATCATTATTACCATTATCACTCTCAGTTTCAGCATCAGAGACAGATATACTATTAGGATCTACAGCAGGTTCAAGTGGTTCCTCAACTATTTTATGTTTATTTTTCTTTCTCTTATGAGGACTACCACTAATTTCACCTTGTTGAGAATCCTGCTCAATTATTTTAGGGTGTCCTTCAGGATTTAAAGGATCTTGAGTAGCTATACCACTCCTAGTTCTAATTCCGTAAGCATGTTTATCTCCTGAGGCATTAACTAGCATATCCTTTAGTACCTTAGCAAGTTGATCAAGTTGGGTTTGAACCAGTTGAAAGTGTTTAAAAAGCATTTTAATATCATTAGAAGTTCTTTCCACAATATTTTTCAACTCTTTAATAGCTCTAGAGTTTTCCAATAAATGATTCTGAACTTATTTATTAAAATTACCTTGTTTAACAATAAATGTGTCAAGTTCCTCTAAGCATTGATCAGGAGGCTTACCATAAGGAATATCACCTTCATAAAAGTGTTGGAGAGAGTGTACCTCAATAGTAGATGAGTGGGGAATTGGCTTACATAATTCATCTATAGGAGGTAGATTCTTCACATCTTTAGCTCTAATACCTTTCTCCTTTAGACATTTCTTACCTTCTTTCATCACTTCATCATTTAATGCAATAACTCCCCTCTTCTTTGGTGTTGGTGTTGGAACTAGTTCAGGAGTAATAGGCTCAGGTGTATTTAGCGCAATTAAAGTCCAATCATCATAATTCTTGCTTATCTTAGCCATTAATTCTTCAGCATCTGTAGGTGTTCTTTTCCTAAAACCACAATCAGCAAAGCTATCTAGGTATGTCCTAGAATCATCAGTTAGTCCATTATAATAAATATCAAGAAGCTCATTTTTAGGTAATGGACATCCAAGATGTGCATGAATCAAGGCATGGAACCTTGTCCATGACTCAGGCAATTTCTCTTCTTCTCCCTGTTTAAAATCAAAAAGTCTCTACAAAGTAGCATGTCTATCACTGGGAGTAAAATATTTCTGGAAGAAAGAAGCAATCAGGGCTATCAATGGAACCAGGAGGTAATCTATTAAACCAAGCCATAGCTTCTCCTTTTAGTGAAAAAGGGAAGATCTTAGTAACGAAGTACTTGCGCATCTTAAAATCATCATAGAATAAAGCACTCATAGTGGAAAGCTCATTCATATGAGCCACATCACTCTCATTTTCAGTCCCACAAAAAGGTTCTTTCTCAACAATGTCCAAATAGGATAAATCAAGAGATAAATCGTAATCTTTATCTTTAATATATATGGGAGAGGTAGCAAACTTAGGATTAGAGGACAACTTAGGAATAATAGTTCGTCTTGCAAGGAGACTCTTAATAGCACTAGTACCATGTGTGTTTTTGGCACTCTTCAACAAATTCATCAGTAAACTCAATGTAGTCATCATTAATATCATAACTCTCTCTAGACTCAGGTGAGCTAACGGGTGTAACAGTGTCTTCACTAGGAGTTTCAGTATTTCCTAGACCAGCCATGGTAGAATCTATGAAAGGACCTAATGAACCACTCGCATCAAGCACAGTAGAAGTAACATCATGAGCATCAAAAGCAGTTTCAAATTCAGCAGTAGTAGCAGTGTGTGTAGCATGAGTATGTGGTGGTGGTGTAACAAGCTTACTTATAACAGATGGTGAATCAAGAGCAACAGAGGTGTTCAGGATTGTACCTCTTCTTGTAGTGGATGGTAAAATAGGAAACTTTCCATCACGAGACTTCCCCATGATGAAAGAAGTAGCAGTGAACAATAGTAGATCCAAGTGAACTTACAAATAAAGCTATTCTCCCCGGCAACGGTGCCAGAAAATAGTCTTGATGACCCACAAGTATAAGGGATTGTAACAGTCTTCGCGGGTAGTATTACCCAATTTATTGATTCGACACAAGGGGAGCTAAAGAATACTTGCAAGCCTTAACAACTGAGTTGTCAATTCAGCTGCACCTGGAAATAGTTCTTGCTCACAAAAGTGTATCGGTAGCAACAATTTGTAGTAGCAATAGCAAAGCAACAACAGCAGTAAAACAGGAGCAATGGTAACAGTAGCAGCAAACAGTAGGATATGAGCGCGGTAGGCATAGGGATGGATGGACGGGCGTTGCATGGACGAGTCTAAACATGTAACTTCAAGATCTAGGGCAATTACAGATAAATAAGAATAAGCATCCAAGTACTAAACAATCCTAGGCAGTGCTCCATATATAGTCATATGTGCTCGCAATGAGAACTTGCACAACATCTTTTGTCCTATCAGCCCGTGGCAGCGGGGCCTCTAGGGAACTACTGGCAAATAATATGCTCCTTTTAATCGAGCACCGGAGCAAATAATTAACACTCCGTGAACACATGTGATCCTCACACCATAGCCATCTCCTCTGGTTGTCCCAATTTCTGTCACTTCGGGGCCCTTGGATCCGGACAATGATATGTGTACACAACTTGCAGATAAGATCACAAACAATACTATCATAATGATTCATAATAAGTTCAGATCTGACATCTTGGCACTCGGGCCCTGGTGACAAGCATTAATCACAACAAGTTGCAACAAAGTCAAATAGCACTAATAGAGATACTAGGCACTATGCCCTAATAATCTTATTCGATTACATGATATAACTCATCCAATCCCTACCATCCCCATAGCCTACAGCGGGGGATTACTCACTCATGAATGAGGGAAACATTGATGGTTGATGGAGAGGCGTTGGTGATGATGATGGCGATGATCCTCCCCAAATTCCCTGTCCCGGTAGGGTGCCAGAACGGAGTTTCTGGTTCCTAATATTGGCCTCTGGTGGTGGCGGCACAGCGGAACTCTTTATGGAAAAACGTTTAACCCCCTCGGTTTTTAGGTCAAGGGGTAACTTATAGGCGAATAGGGAGCCCGAGGGGGTGCCTGGGGTGGCTGCACCCCTAGGCGCGGGCTGGGCCCACCCATGCCTGGCAGGGGTGTGGGCCCCCCAGGCCTCCACTCCATCTCGTCTTCTGGCTCCGTGGATCTTCTGGCGAAATATGATTTTTGGCATATTTTCCGGGATTTTTCCTGATAGTTGATTTTCTTTACAAAAACTAGACACGAAGGTAATTTTGCTAAAAACAACGTCAGTCTGTGTTAGTTGTATCCAAATCACACAAGTTTAGAGGAGAAACAATAGCAAAAGTATTCGGGAAAGTAGATATGTTTTGGACGTATCACACCCCCAAAATCATCTACCCTTGTAATCTAGTCTGAAACCCTAAGTCTGGAATTCTTATCTAGATTCAATCTTTGGAGATCTACCTACTCTAACCTATGTGCATTCTTGAGAATGTAATTGAACCATCTTGTAGTACATCATGAGTACTACCAAATACCACTATTTACTTTGGCTAAGCCATTATTGATCCCACTCATCCATGATGGTTATGTAGACATCAAAATAATCCTTTTCAGCAAATCTAGTCAACATGCCTACTTTGGCAGAAGCTCACATCCATATACCACCTCCCCTTGAACAATTATTTTCATGGTCATGATCTACTAACCATGTTCGATATCTCCATACTTCACATGTTCCCATTGGATCCTTGTGCTTCTTAAACCTACATGGTTTATAAGGCATCTTGACAATCCTTCTATGGCGGCCTTATTTTAAACAAAGTTTGCCATCACCTCTAGACAACCATAACTACAACCAAGCCTAACTATTGGAACCATTCTCATCTATACAACTTTGTCTACATATCCATATATTCCTTGTACAAAGGTGAGCTATGAGCTAACTAATACAACCCTGATTAGGTGGCATAAAAATTTCTTTGCCCTAGATCCTCCAATCTCTGTCTTACTCCAGAATCCATATTGTTTTGCAGTACCCAAGGTTGGTTATGATAGATACTTTAAGTGGACATCATCCACCTTTTATATAAACACTTTCCAAGTAATTTCCATCATTATTTGGATCCTAAAACTATTTAAAATCCTTTAATTACTAAATTCTCAAAACCTTGTCTATAAAGTCAAATTTGTTTTTCTCCAATTACCTTGTAAACTCAAGGCACATTTGATAATTATATATCATATCCTATCTTCCCATCTCAAAAATAAATATTTTTGAGATCCTTTAGTATTTAGTTTTGCCATTTTACTTAAATGGCAGAAATAAGAAATAATTCTTTATAACTACTTTTCCATCCTAATAAATTCCAATAAAATTACCCAATATGTGATATGGTATTTATAACCAATACACACCAAAATTGCACCTTGTCTAATGTAAAATTATCACTTTAGCTTCTATAAACCATTTCTGCACTTTTTGAATAAATGGTATTAAATGCATCTAAAATACTCTGAAAAATCCCAAACAATTCTAGGAGATTTGTATTAACCACATACACCTACTAGTGCCCTTACACCATCTTTACAAGATCAACTTGGGAAAATTACTTCATAACAACTAAAATGGCCAACATGGGACAAAAATCATAACCATGACCTAAAACCCCTCAAGCCCCCATCAAAGCTTGTCTAATATATCTCCCCAGCACCAGCACACCCCCTTGGTCGTGGACACTATAGCATATCACTATAGACACTTAAATCCTTGTCCCCTAGTGCTTGGATGTGAGGGCAAATATTAGCTAGATAATTTTTTGTGCCTCCCTTTTAATCCCAGCAGCTTCCACCTCTCCCCTCTGCCCCACACCAGACAAGAAACCACCCTCCCCTCTCCCCACGCCCATAGCAAGGACCAGCCCTGGTTTTCCCCTCCCACAAGCTCTCCATGCACCATGTCCACCATGGACCATCACCTCTTGGTTTATAAGGCCATAGGCCACCTACCTCTCCCATGCTCCCTCATTTCACCTCACTCACCTCTCTGAGTCTCCACACAAGCTCCCCCTCCCCTCCTATGTCATCACTCTCCTTGAAAATGGAGGAGGCTCTCCTCTCGGTTTGCTTGAAGAAGGCGAGCGTGTCCCCAACCCCAACCTCCCCCATCCAACTTTCTCTCTCTGTTCCACTCCCCTAGTTCTGATCTACACCCCCTTGCCTTTTGTTTTGTCCGAGGTACACCAGAGGCGCCGCCACACGCACATGCCCGTCGAGAAGCACTCCCTGGTGAAACTCCACGTCCCGAGCGCCAGCAGCCGGCCATACGACCCTAACTGAACTGGTTCGGCCCCTACAACCTCTCTTGGTGACTCCCCGACAGCGTGCATGCCATCTGCAACGAGCTCCGGCGAGCATCCTCGGTGGCCGACGCTGGCGCAAGCTTGCGAGGCATCCCCCGGCGATGAATCTGGCCCTTCCGCCAATCCCCGAGCTCTCCATCGTGCCTCGCTTCATCTCCGCCGCCTCCCACCCCTCTCTGCACCGCAGGTGAGCCCCCTGCACAGCCCCGCTCATCCCTAGGGTCCCCTCTCCACCGGTGGAACTCGAAGAAGACGACGCACAGGGGTAGTCGATCCTCACTTGGTTGGGCGGCCCCCGTCACTCCTTACCGATTCGACGCTCGGCGCTGCTGATGGATGGGTCCCGCCACGCTGGATTCGAACGGCGCCTCCCGCGTGGGTGGTCGCCACCGTGGGCCTTAGTTCCTCTCCCTAGGCCCACTGCATTCTAGATCTGGCCTGAAAACCCCCTTCTTTTATTCTTTTATCACAAATTTGCACATACCTCTTCCGGTTTAAATCAATTTAAAAATTGAAATTGTCCCCATCTGGTCAGATCTCATTTTTCCTAGATGGGTATATGTTTTCCCTAACAGGCAGTACAACCAGTGGACGAAATTGATGATTAAATTAAATATAGTAAATCACCCACTCAAAGGTATCCCTTTCACTAAATAAATCTTTCTGGGAATTTCAGCAATCCATTTGACATGATCATTTTGGTACTTCAAGGTATTGGTCATACCTTGCATATAACCTTGACCCCTTAACTATTTGCTTCATAAATTGACCTTGGTAAAAATAACAAAAACAACACCAATAGGAATTTATCAATTTCTCTAAGTCAAACCATACGTGGTATTTACCTAATTCCAACTCCCAGTACACCTGGATACCAGCACCTATCAAACCGTAGGATATCACAATTTACTGAGCTTTCTCTGATTTATTGTGAATTAAACATGTCTGTGCACTGTTTAATCACCAATAAATTCATCGCAGTAGTTCTATTCATCCAAAAAGGGTAATTCCAATTTATACAGAAAGTTATACCAAATACCTTGCACGTGTCTTTGGAATCACATCAAAATCCCTTATATATTTAATCTGGTGAAAAAGACAAATAACATCTAGTACTTCCTTTGAGAATTTCCTAACGGAAATCTGTTAAATAATTTGGGATGATTCCAACTCCCACTGAGTAAGTCCATCAAATACTACTTAATAATCCAAGGAACTAATTTATGGAACTCCAGAACTATTCTGGTGAATTATTTCCTAAAACTAGAGTTTTATTCACTATAAAAATCACTATAAATCAAGGGTAATTGGTAAAATAGTGAAACCACTTTTGTTGGTTTCGCTTTATCAATAGATGATATCATTTTTACAAAATGATATCATACTGATTATTTCCTTGGTCCAAAACCCCTATCTTAGGTAGTTGCTAGACTATAAACCCTAAGTGGGATTCTTCCAATGCCCCCTAAACCTCTTACTAACTTCTTCAAACCAATCATCCATCCCCTAATGTTTACACCATGTGTTTATCTTTTGCATGATGTATTGCTTTGGTGCTTTTATGCTTGTATTGAATGTGCCATTATTTGTTTGCATGTGTGATCCGCGATGACGTTAGTTGCGATTGAGTTGCCGACAAGAAGAAGGGATCATCTGATTATATTGGGTATTCTGTTTTTCTAAAGAAGTCCGGGGACACTATTTCCATATTGCTGATCATCAGGAAAGCCACCTTCTTGCTCATAATCCCTTGTCCTACTATTTTACTTATGCATGTTTTATCTATTGTTTACGAAACTCCATTGTCTTACTATATGCTGATTTTATCTTTGGTAGTGGTTTGGTTCCTCCAAACTATTATGCATTTGTACTACAAAGTAAAGTCCCCTTGTCAACACCTACTTTCCTTAGTATGGTAGATGGTGTTTAACACCATACCCCTTTGGAGACCCCGTTTTAGCCTAAGCAAAAGCATAGGATGGGAAGACCTCGAACAAGCTTACAAAAATGTTTTATGAGAAAACCTTGGCAAGGTCTGGCCTGCCAAGTGAGTTTGCAAAAGGAAAAAGGTTTTTCTTTTACAAAAAGGTTGGACAAAGGAGGGAGAAAAAATGTTTACAAAAACACACCCGGTTCTTTGCAGTTTTGCCAGAACAATTAACCCATGCAACCACATTACTCTCGAATGGGACAGGGCTGGACTGGAAGTTTGTAAACTCCGGTATAAATTGCCTGCAACTACTACGAGGAATCCTAAAATCCCGGAGGGTAGTCCTTCTCCGGAAAAACGGTCCATGTGTAGCATCGACCGGGAGAAGGAACTAAGGGTCTATGGACCTCCACGTGATACTATGAGCCCCTCATTTAAAGCGCACACCCGTCAAGGTGAAAAACACGCTCCGATTGGCTTGGGAACTAAATAGGACGTGCCGGTGTTGTGGGGAATAACACTCATAGGGTAGGCACTTGTATCGGAGCGGGCATCCCAAAGGTCTTGACCGGTTACTCGACCCACGATCGGTGTAGATAAGGGTAGGGTACCCAGATGGTGTGGGTAAAGTGTACAACCTCTATAGAGTGTAAAACTATTCGAATAGGCAAGTACTCGGTCATGGATGGTTGGAAAGGTTACTGTAGAGTGGTGCTGGTTTTGATTTTGAAAAAGGACTTCGGAAAAGCAAAGGCCTTGGAAATGTTTTGACCATGGGATGGCTGGTAAACAGGAAGGAAGTTTTGGTCATGGAATGACCGGGAAGGAAAAGATATGGGTGACCCAATCCTAGTGATTTCTACAACTTTCCAAAAAGTTTCCAAAATGTTTTACAAAAGTTTTTCAACAAATATATATAGACATGTTATATTTATAAGAGAAAGTAGTTTATAAAAGAACCTCTATTGGAGCCATCCTACTACCACAGCCATATCGCATATCCTTTATTGTTGATATTTTACGGTGGTTTGCGAGTACATTCAAAGTACTCACCGTATTTGTCCCTGGCTATTTACTTGGCCAGACCTTCATAAGCAAGAGGAACGATGGGGATTGCAGACGTCTATGCAAGCTAGGCTGTCTCCCAGTCAGTCGCCTATAGGTTAAGGCATGACATAGGCTCTGCCCTTGAAGACTTCTGCTAGTTGATGTTGCAATCGCCATAATGGCAACCATGTAAGTTTTATAATCGTTACTCTATGGATGTTGTAATGATAGTAGTCAGTTACGCTCACGGATCACTGGTCATGGGAATGTGAATTGTATGCATAACGGGGATCCTCGGACCATAAATCTGGGGTCCCACAGAATCTATCACACCAGATCATCACGTGGTGCTTCAAAATGACGAGTCTTAGCAACGGTGCCTACTAAGGACGAACACTTTATTACTTGATATTTAGTGAGAGGGATCATCTTAGAATGCTACCGTCGCGATCTAAGGAATACAAGATGCATAAAAGGATTAACATCACATGCAATTCATAATATGTGAAATGATATGGCCTTTATTTTGTGCCTTTGATATCCATATCCAAGAACAAACATGATCTCCATCATCACCAGCGTGGCGTCAAGGTCAATGGCGCTACTCCATGGTTGTCGTCCACCAGCATCAACTATTACAACTACTTTGAATAATAGACACGCATGTCTTAACAAAATTGAAAGACAACCATAAGGCTCCTGTCATTTGCCAACTTACAATAAGGATCATTGCATACATCATATATAATCACAATCATGGCCATATCACATCACAGAACACCCCTGCAAAACAAAGTTAGATGCCTCTAATTTTATTTGCATGTTTTACATGGTTTGGGGCTTTTGAATAAGAACCGTTCTACCTTACGAACAAGAACCACAACGTTGATACAAGTATTGTCAAGTTTCCATTGTAAATTGAATCTTCACTATGCTTGGAGAGACAGACACCCGCAAATCCACTTATGCAATACAAGTTGCATGTTGAGCATGGATCAAGTCTCATGAACGATGTCATGTAAGGTTAGTCCGGGCCGCTTCATCCCACCATCCCGCAAGATGCAAAGTACACAAAAAGCAATCAACAACAAAAGCATCAACGCCATAGTTACCATTGTGTTCTACTCGTGCAACATATCTACTCATAGACACGGCTCTGATACCACTGTAGGGGTTCGTAGCATGGAAAACAAATTTTTTTATCTCATGAACACACACAAGCCAAGATCTAATCTACTAGATTGGTGCAACGAGTTGATAGAGTACTAACCCTCGAAGATTCCAAAGTGGTTAACAAGATCGGATTCTCGTGGGTAATGTAGTCGTTCACTTGCCGATCTCAAGCTCGTGAAGACGATCCTTCCGACGCCGTGTTCCGGCAGCGCTTCCGCGGTCACATGTTCGGTACTCGATGAATACCTTCCTCGCCTAAGCCGGAGAGGGTATGGTAGAGTAGAAGTGGGCCTCGGCGATCTAGGGTTTATAGCGACAAGGGGAAGTGGTGGCCGGCGGCTAGTAGAGGGTCTAGGCGGCGCCTACTTTAGAGGGATCTAAATCGTCGGCGGCTTTAGAGGGCTGCGACCAATCTAGGGTTTCAAGGTGTGGGGGCAAGGGGGCGCCCGTCCCCTCTATTTATGAGAGGGAGAGGCGGCAAGGGGAGGGGAGTCGTCCCTCAACTCCCCTTGCTTGGCCAGCAGCAAGGAGGAGAGAGGAATCCTTCCCTAAGTGGGATTCCTTCCCTCCCTCAACTAGCCAACCATGTTGGGATTTGACTTTTCAAATTGGTGATTGACTTTCAAACTAGAGTTTGATTTCTCTCTTCACATTGCCCAGCCAAGTGACCTAGGACATGATGCAACCATTACAATTTGTTATGACACATCCATGTACCCTTCCCACTCCAGATAGGTGGACCTTCTAGACCCTTCTAGAACATGAAAACACCGAAACCATTTTTGAACTCCGGAATTGGACTTTCCTTATATGAATCTTATTCTCCAGACCATTTCGGATCTCCTCATGATTTCCTGGATCCAATCCGAGACTCCGAACAACATTTGGTCTCTTACTCACATTCCATATCTACTAAACAACATCGAATCCTTAAGTGTGTCTCCCTACGATTCGTGAATTATGCAGACATGATCGAGAATCTTTTCCGATGAATAACCAATAGAGGAATATGGAAATTCATATGGCTCCCACATATTTCTACAATTACTTCGTGATCGAATGAACCATTTACATACGATACTAATTTCCCTTTGTCTCGTGATACTTTACTTATTCGAGGTTTGATCGTCGGTATCTCTGCATACCTAGTTCAACCTCGTTACCGATAAGTACTCTTTACTCGTTCCTATGATATGTGATCCCTTGTGAGCCAGTCACATGCTTGCAATCAAATTGGATGACATTCCACCAAGAGGGCCCAGAGTATATCTATCTGTCATATGGATGGACAAATCCCACTCTTGATCCATGTGCCTCAACACATACTTTTTGAATGCTTAATGCCACCTTTATAACCACCCAGTTACGAAGTGGTGTTTGATGTCATCAAACTATCCATCTGGTGATGGTGATTAACATGATCTCATGGTCGAAGGATTTAGGTCACTATGTATCTGAAAGCTTATAGGAAACAAACTATTGAAATGACTTGATCTTATGCTACGCTTAACTATAGGAGTATGTTCATCACATCATTCTTATAATGATATGACTTTGTTATAAATAACATCCAATGTTCATGATCAGGAAACCATGATCATCAATCAATCAACAAGCTAGTATTACAAAAAGTTTTACTAGGGACTCTTACATGTTTACAAATCACACAAGTATTAATGTTTCCGGGTAATACAATTATAGCATGAATGTAAACCTTTATCATAAACACGAAGATATAATAATAAATACTTTTTATTATTGCCTCTTGGGCAGATCTCCAACACACCTTTCTAGAGAAAGAGTTTCTTGCGATAGGAGTTATTGGAAGGAAGACAGAGCTTGATGGGTTGCAACGGAAACTGTTCCGGAACCGCCCTCTATAGTGGAAGAAGAATCAAATGATGTAGATCATAACATCGAAACTCCTATGGTTTGGAGATTTGTAAGAGTACATACCACTCTAGATTGGTATGGTAATATTTTGATGTCAGTCTTGTTAGATGAACAAGAAGAACCTAGAAACTACAAGGAAGCAATGGAGAGTGCTGACTCCAAGAAATGGCTAGAAGCCATGAAATTCGAGATAGGATCCATGTATGATAACCATGTTTGGAACTTGGTAGATCTTCCTGAATGTAACATCCAAACTTGGATCATCAAACTCTAATCATAAAAATTAGGGTTAACAAAAACTTTGCTAAATAAAAATATGAAAGCATGCATGTGAGTATGCATTTCATTTTGAATCCTTTTGAACCAACTTGTTTGTGTGTTACTTTGCTTGTAAATGGATGCTTAGGTGAAATAAACATCATCTAAACAATTCCCAAACTTTTCTCAAAGACAAATAAATCAAAACAAAGATAAATGAGTGAATGGTCATTTTGACCAATTTAACTCCCATGCCTACTTTGGCTGTCTCAAACTTTCAGAACTTAACAGAAACTTTTATGGATCTTTGCACCCCTTGATTGTACTCATAAGAAAGTATCAAGGCCCACATTGTGATCATCCAGAAACATTCAAATGCATAGTTTAAAGGACAGTTCAAAATTAAATCTTTATCATATGAGAAGATCCCACTTTTTCAAAAACCACTCAAACAAGCTCAACTTTCAAAACCCAAGCATCTGCAGACTCACCAGCACCAACCTAGCACACCCACCAAAAATCTTTTCAAAATTCAAAACTTGAATTCTTGCGGCCATTTCATTAAACACTTGGCAGAAACAAATCAAACTGGCCTAACTTCACCGTTTGGAGCAGTAATTTGGCTAAGCAATGTTCACCATTGATCACCCTTGTCTCCCCTAGTGCCAACCAGTGTTTGGACAAACCCTAGCCCCTACCCTTTGCCCCATGCCATGCCAACCCGAGCATCACCTTGCCAGCCGACAATGGCTAGCTAGCCAGAGCAAGCACCAAGCCTAAACAACATGTCTAGGAGGCAGCCAACACCCCACCGCCACTCCCTGTCCAGCGCTTGAACCCTGCCAGCCACTGGACCACACGCATGAACCATGCCAAGCTCGCCAGCAACCATGCCGAGAGCACGCCCAGAGCTCCACACTCGACCGATGCCCACAGACCGCGCGCCGCCCTCGCCGCGTGCATACGTGATCACAACCGTCCTAGCAACCCCGCAGACACGCTCGTTCGCCGCCGCGCGGACCACGCGTGCTGTGCGCCATTAAATCTTCTGTCGGGCACGCGCAGAGCAACGTCGCGTTCCGACCAAGCCGCACCGCCCCACGTCTCGCCACCATGTCGTTGAGTATCGCCAGGGAGCACCGCACCGCCCCCTACCGTCGCCCACGCCGATAGCCGTCTGTACCGTCGACCAGTCGGTCCCCTCTCGCCACTATAAATAGAGGCCACCTCCAGCCGAATTGAGCACACCATCTCACTCCCCTCTCCTCACTGATCGTGCCACCCGTTCCCGGAGCAAGGCGAGCAGCACTTCGCCAGAATTTCACCGGAGTCTGCCGCTGCTGGAGAAGAAGGGAGCCAGCGATTGGAGCCGTCCCAGGAGAAGCTGCCGGTACCAGGAGGTTCACCATCGTCAACTTCGTCGTTCGCCCGCCTCGCCGACCATCGCCTGAACCCCGGTGAGCCCCCAACGACCCCCACTAGCCGCGCTAGGTTTCTGTCTCGCCGGCGTTGCCCAACGTCGACGATGACCCTCAGCCGTTGGATTAGAATCAGATCGAACGCACCACATCACCCCATACCTCTTCGCACCGCCTCGTCTCACTGACGCGTGGGGATAGCAACTTAACCAGCCCTCGTAAGCGCTGTGCTTAGCAGGCCGACCCAGTATCGCTTCCCGCGCAGCCCAGTTATTTGAATTTAACCTTTTTCATTTTATTTCAAACACACTTCTGTACCCAGTTTCAAAAATCAACCCAGGTCGATTCAGTGAACCAAATTGAATGAAACCAATTTTGTTAGAAAGGTCTGGGAATGCTGAATCCAAGCCCGTTGGATTCAAGACATTTGGATCTGTAGATCATCCATGGTAAAAATAACAAGGCAGAAGCTTTTCTGCATTCAAACATTTTTCAATTTTAAACCATAATAGCTTTTGAGTTGATTCCAACTCTCAAAAATCACATTTAACCATACCTTTCATAATATATAAAAATATATAGGTTTAATTACAGAAATAATGACCAAGTAATAAAAGAATGCCACATCGGCATTTCTAGCCACTTTAATTAATTAAAATAAAAGGGTAAAACCTTATTAAATTGTGACACCACTCTAAATCACATTCCCATGGACTAAAATATGTGGTGATGACATGTGTCAACATGATCCCATATTTGGTTTGGAGAATATTAAATCTGAGGTAGTTTTCAATGAGTAGAAATTACTTTTCTAAAAATAAAAGGAATTAAACCAAGCTTTAATCTTGTAATGTTAGTGATGATGCTAGATCATCTATAGGACCCTTTGGTGTGATGATTGCAAGTAGTTAAGTATTGTTTGGTGATTGTGTACATCGTATTTTTTATATACGCTAGTACTGACCAAGGATACGAGGAGGAAGGAGGATACTACGAAGAAGAAGCCGAGGAGAACTTCAACCACTGCTCTGCACAAGGCAAGATAACACTTGCAATTTAGCAAGCTTATACTGATATTGATGCAAGCCAATACTTGCTTGCTGCCATGCCCCCTATATGCCTTAAAGCATATATGATCATACCCACTTGATAAACCAATCCTACTTTGACTTACAACTTTTATACTTTATTTCTTTATCAAAGCTAGTACTTAGAACTTACTTAAGTGAATTGTAGATACTAGAAAGATAATGGAAGGTTGCATAAAGAGCATCAAACTTGGCCTAAGCTAGATAATCTTCATGTCATCCTAAGGCATGAGATTGAACTTAGTTAAACTCCACTAGGTTACCACCCCTCATTAGTGCTTACCCCCACTTGTAGATGCTAGTGCTAAGCATAAAACTTGATCAACATTAGATGGGAATACTTGGTGAAAATGGTTATGAAAACCTTAGAATGATGGATCAGTCTATTGAGATGTTTTGACATATGTTTCCGAACACCAGATGATTTTAGTGAGGAAAATGTTGAGGCATGAGCCTTAGCCCTTTATAAAACTGATGGTTGTCTAGATGCGATACCATTCCAATTTTATCGTACAACCACAATACCCGAGCATTGGGTAGGGCTTGACTGGAAACTTATATACCTTAGTATTAGTTCCCTCACGGCCAAGGTCTGAGCTGAGGCTACCTTGTGAAGATTGTCCACCTGTGCAGTTGGTCATGGTTGGGAGGGCAAACTCACAGGAGAGGTGCTTATACTAGGGCGTGTAATTGAAAGGTTAGGATTGATTATCCGCATACTGAGTATGGTGAATTCAGGATTTGTTCCTGACGGATGTATCGAATGTTGTGGTGAAAGTGTACAATCTCTGCAGAGTGTCAAACTATTCGAATAGCCGCGTCCACGGTTATGGACATTTGGAGTGGCCATACTGTTTCCCCCGTCAGACTTTTCAAAATGATTTGTGAAAGGTAGTGAGACCTTGACTTGACCACAACAGAGTTGTGACATGAGATACAAGTTCCTACTTAGGTGTTATAAAACATCAACTAGCATTCGTGGCTTCTGAACTTAGTAGACATAAATCTGGATTCTTGCAAAACAACCCTAGAGTCTAGTGTCCTATTATCAAAAACCCCTTTCACTTATTAGTATTAGTTTGCGAGTACTTACAGAGTACTCATGGCTTTGTCCCTGGCTATTCCCGTGGCCAGACTATGAAGAGGAGTACCTGGAGGATGGACCCTAGGAAGGTTAAGACAACTAGGATCATCTCCCATCGTCAGCATTGCATGTGACCCTGAAGATGGAGCTTCGCCTACGCTACCGTTATTATTACATATTCCGCTGCTTGAGATGTATTAAGAACTGGATCATGAGATCCCTATTTGCGTAAGACCTTATGTATGGTTTGTAATGGATGATGTACTGTGGTATCCAATTCTAGTATGTCTCGCAAAAATGGTAATCCTGGGATTGCGATGTATGGCATAACAGACATCTAGGATTAAAAATCCGGGTGTTGACAAGTTGGTATCAGAGCCATCCTGACCATAGGAGACCCTAGTTAGACTGGACGTTTGAATCAAAAACTTAGTTTCAAAACCAAAGAAAACAAATATTTACAAAAACTTATTCTCATTCTTATCCCTTTGATTCTTTCATGAAAATTCATGTTCCTCAAAAACTCTTGCAAAATACATAAAATTTGACACACTTGATCACTCTACTAACTTACTCATCCTATATTCTTATAGATGGACGTGAAGTACAACAAGTTTTATCAGTTGGGGATTGGAGGAGACCTTATCGTTGAGAGGGATTTGGATCAGCTTTCTGAACTTCTGGAGCGTCCGCACCCCGAGTTCTTCAGAGCTCAGCTCAATGATCAAGGAGGAGAAGATCTGTAGTGGCTAATTGTTGCAAGTCTCCGAGGAAATATTGAACCTCCCACTGCTGAGGGAATTCAGTTTACCTTAAGAGAGAACAACTGGCTCGATGGACTTGCCAGGGCAATGCAGGAAGCTCTTTCCCGTCTGTGTGGGCAGAGCGTCAATCAGATCAAGGGAACCCGCTTTGAGTTTTGCCCAAGGCGTGATGCAAATGGACAACCACTGGAAGCCCCATACCACCCTGAGCTGAATACCCAAGTGGACCACCTTATCTTCATGATGTACGATCGTCAACAGGAGTTGGATAACTGCCATGACTACTCCAACCACAAGTCTGCCATCATCAAGACGAAGGATCAAACCATCGCCATGCTAGCAAAGGATCGCAAGTCTCGCCGCCGTCAGCTCGACAAGAAGGAGCGCATCATTGCCCGTCTGCGCCACCGTATCTCATCTTTGGAGGAGACCATCCACGAGAGAGACATGCAGTTGGAAGAAAGGGAGAATGCAGGAGAGGATCTTCGTGGAGACCCCTACTCCTATCTCAGCGATGATGATGATTTTCTGGAGGATCAGGCTATGGACTTCTTCACCGATGAGGATTATTTCGCCATCATCGATGATGATGAGGATGATGAAGCCACAGATTCCGAGGAGTAGTACCACTTAAGCACTAGCGTAGTGAATACTATTCAGTCCCACTGTACAGTAGTTTCCAGAATGGTTCTTAAAACCATCTGTTTTTCTTTGTTGTGGTGTGTGTTGTATCGTGTGCTATGAATGAATGAATGAAAAGCAAGTTACTAGAAAATCGGAGTCAAACTTTAAAAACTTTTCAAAATCCCAGAACCTTAGAAATTTCCCTCTTTCCTCATGATCTATCTCAATCTTCAGATGCCATGCGGAGGAAGTGGTTCATACACGGACCCGATGTTGCAGATTCTGCAAATGTTGACTTCTGACCGTGAAGCTAAAAGAGCCGAACGTCAAGCCAACCTAGCCACCCTGCAGCAGATATCCCAGCTAGCCCATAACAACCAAGGCCATGGAAATTAGGACAACCATGGATCTAAGCTTAAGAATTTCCAGAATACCAACCCACCTGTTTTCACTAAGTCAGGAGAACCCCTAGACGCTGATGATTGGTTGCAAACCATGCAAAATAACCTCGAAGTCGCTGGACTGGAAGCCAACGAGAAAGTCCTGTTCGCCACCCACTATCTAGCCGGAGATGCCCGAGCATGGTGGAACAATGTTCGCGCAATGACCGGAGGCCAGATGATGACCTGTGAGGAATTCAAGGTAAAGTTTAGCAGAACCCATGTGCCACCGGGTTTGATCAAGAGAATGAGAGACGGATTCAGAGAGCTGAAGCAAGGAAGGATGACCGTAGTGGAATACCATGACAAATTTTTGTCATTAGCTAGGTATGCCCTGGATGAGATCGACACCGAAGCCAAGAAGAAAGAAAGATTCCTGAATGGTCTGCATGACGAGATGCAGACGGTGTTAGTCAATATCCCCTTTGCAGATATTGAAGCCCTTGTCGACTCCGCTATCCAGATGGAAGGAAATATCAACCAAGCCAATGAGAACCGCAAGCGTCGTATGATGCATCAACCAGGAACCCATCAGACCCCAAAGTACCGCCCAACCCATCTCTAGGATTTGCCCCAAGAACCAACAGACCCCCAATGAACCGTCCGACCTATCCCAACCATGGAAACCCTAGGCCCTAAGGAAATCACAACAACCCCGGCAACTCTAGCAATTTCAACCATTCCCTACCCAAGTTCAACAACAACAATGCTGCCACCAACACCAACACTGCCCCGAGGACTTGAAGCAATGTTGTGCCTGTAGCAGCAAATGACAAGTCGCAGGTGACTTGTTATGACTGTGGAAATAAGGGTCACTACTCCAACGAGTGCCCCAACAAGAAGAATGCCGCAGCACCCAATGCCAATGTCCCAGCTCAGCAACAGCGTCGTGTTCAGCCAGGAAGAAGGTTTGCCCCAGGGAATTCGCTCAACCGCAATGGTCGTCTTTTTCTCATGCATGCTGGGTATGTTTTCTGTTAATTCAGTACTTGCACGAGTGTTGTTTGATTCTGGTGCATTGCACTCATTTGTCACCGAAGAATTTGCATGCACTAGTAAAATTCAACCAACCAAACTGAAGCAGTCATGATTGTTCAAATTCCCGGATCAACCACCAAGGCTAGGCAAATTTGCAAAGCCGTCCCTATCCGAATCCATGGCATAGATTTTTATGCAAATCTGATAGTACTCGGAACTAAAGGTTTGGAAGTAGTACTAGGAATGGATTGGATGTCCAAACATAAAGGATTGATTGACTGTGCCAAGAAAGCCATAACCATGACCAGTACAGCCGGAATATCAGTCGAGCATATATCTGAAACCTTACCTCGCCAATTCAAGTGTAACAAGAGTATAGCCCAACCTACCATTGACCAAGTCCGGATAGTCTGTGAATACCCCGATGTATTTCCAGATGTTTTGCCCGGTATGCCCCCAGATCGGGATATCGAGTTTATCATTGAACTAATCCTCGGAACCGGACCCATAGCCCAGAGACCATCTAGTATGAACCCATGTGAGCTAGCAGAACTGAAGAAGCAACTGGATTCCATGTTGGAAATTGGATTGATTCAACCAAGTGCGTCACCATGGAGGTCACCTGTCTTGTTTGTGGACAAGAAGGATGGAGGTAATCGTTTGTGTACGGATTATCGGAAGTTGAATGATGTCACCATCAAGAACAAATACCCCTTGCCCAAGATAGAAGATCTGTTTGATCAGTTGACCGGTCCCAAAGTGTTTTCTAAGATTGATCTTAGAACTGGCTATCATCAACTCAAGATTCGTGCAGAGGATATCCCAAAAACTGCCTTTACCACCAGATATGGATTGTACGAGTATACAGTCATGTCTTTTGGATTAACCAATGCCCCCGCTTATTTCATGAATCTCATGAATAAGATTTTTATGGACTTCCTGGATAAGTTTGTCGTTGTTTTCATCGATGACATTCTGATTTATTCCAAATCGGAAGAAGAACATGAGCTACACCTAAGGACCATTCTTGGAACCCTTAGAGAGCATCAGCTGTATGCAAAGTTTAGCAAATGTGAATTCTGGTTACAGGAGGTAGGATTCCTCGGTCACATTGTATCAGCCGGAGGAATTGCCGTTGACCCTGCAAAAGTAAAAGATGTCAAGGATTGGCAAGCCCCAACCACTCAAACCCAAGTTCGTGCATTTCTCGGATTGGCGGGATATTACCGCAAGTTCGTAGAGGGATTCTCGAGTATCACCAGACCCATGACCCAATTACTGAATAAGGACAAGAAGTTTGAATGGACCGACAAATGTGAAGCGAGTTTTCAAGAACTCAAGAGGAGATTGATTTCAGCCCCAATCTTGATCATGCCGGATATCAAGAAGCCCTTCGATGTGTATTGTGATGCATCCAAGATCGGTCTCGGATGTGTGCTAATGCAAGAAGGCAAAGTTATATCTTATCAATCTCGACAACTGAAGCAACATGAGCAAAATTACCCAACCCATGACCTCGAACTCGCAGTCGTAGTTCTAGCACTGAAGACATGGAGACATTACCTGATGGGAAACCATTGTGAGATTTATTTGGATCACAAGATCCTGAAGTATATATTCACTCAGAAGGAGCTGAATATGAGACATAGAAGGTGGATTGAGCTAATCAAGGATTACGACCTGGACATTCACTATCACCCTGGTAAAGCCAATGTGGTAGCCGATGCCCTTAGCAGATTGCCGTGCCGCTTGAACTCCATGATCTTGAAGGAGCAACCAAGCTTGCACAAAGAAATGGAAGATTTTCGAATGGAATTAGTGAGTGAAGGATTTTTGGCTAGCATAGAACTTCAGCCCACTTTGATCAGCCAGATCAAAGAGGCGCAAAAAGGAAATGCTAGTATCGACGGAATCAAGCGTCGTATCGGTACAGGCAAGGTACCCGGATTCACCGAAGACGAAGGAGTTCTGAGTAGAAAGAAGTGATTCTAAAGGAGGCTCATGATACTATTTATTCTATCCATCCCGGAGGAACTATGATGTATCAAGATTTGAAAGAGCAATTTTGGTGGCATAAGATGAAGAGAGAAATCGGAAGCTATATCGCCAAGTGTGATATATGTCAGCGAGTCAAGGCAGGACATCACAGACCCGCTGGATTGTTGCAACCCTTGCAGATTCCGGAATGGAAACGGGATTCCGTTGGAATGGACTTTATCACTGGACTGCCTACTTCTAGTAGGGGAAATGACTGTATCGGGGTCATAGTGGACCGATTGTCCAAAGTCGCCCATTTCTTGCCCGTCAAGACCACCTATCAGAGTTCGAAGCTAGCGGAGTTGTACATCGCTGGGATAGTTAGTTTGCACGGAGTCCCCAAGAACATAGTATTGGATCAAGGAACTCAGTTTACCTCGAGATTCTGGAAGAAAGTCCAAGAAGGTTTAGGAACCCGCCTAGATTTCAGCACCGCGTATCACCCTAAGACCGATGGACAAACAGAGCGAGTAAACCAAATACTCGAAGATATGCTGAGAGCATGTGTGCTAGAATATGGATCCAAGTGGGAAGACTGTCTGCCATTTGCAGAATTCTCATACAATAACAGTTATCAAGCCAGTTTGCAAATGGCCCCATTTGAATTTATGTACGGAAGGAAGTGTCGCACCCCTTTGAACTGGTCGAAAGTAGGAGAGAGTCAGATTTTCGGACCCGACATCCTACGAGAAGCAGAAGAGAAGGTTCACAAGATTCGTGTGCACCTCAAGACTGCCTAGTCCAGACAGAAGAGTTACGCCGACAAGAGACGTAGAGACCTCGCCTTCAACATAGGAGATTTTGTTTATCTGAAAGTGTCGCCATTGAAGGGAATGCAACGTTTCCAACTCAAGGGAAAGTTTGCCCCCAGATATATCGGACCCTTCAAGATTCTGAACCATCGAGGAGAAGTGTCGTATCAATTGGAACTACCCAAAGAGATGTCAGCTGTGCACAATGTGTTCCATATCTCGTTACTTCGCAAGTGTCTCGAAGTCCCCGAGAAGACCGAAGTGTTCAAAAATATCGATCACCGGACCATAGAGATCAACGATGACCTGACCTATCCCGAAGTACCCATCCATATTTTGGAAGAAGCTTTCAGAACTACCCGAACCCGAAGCATCAAGTTTCTCAAAATTCAGTGGAGCAACCACACAGAAGAGGAAGCTACCTGGGAGCGCGAAGATCACATCAGGACAGAGTTTCCCGATCTCTTCAAATCCTAGGTAATATTTTTTTTCCTTTTTCAAATCTCGGGACGAGATTTTGTTTAAGGGGGGGAAGGTTTGTAACATCCCAAAAATACTAAACTTGGATCACCAAACTCTAATCATCAAAATTAGGGTTAACAAAAACTTTGCTAAATAAAAATATGAAAGCATGCATGTGAGTATGCATTTCATTTTGAATCCTTTTGAACCAACTTGTTTGTGTGTTCCTTTGCTTGTACATGGATGCTTAGGTGAAATAAACATCATCTAAAAAATTCCCAAACTTTTCTCAAAGACAAATAAATCAAAACAAAGATAAATGAGTGAATGGTCATTTTGACCAATTTAACTCCCATGCCTACTTTGGCTGTCTCAAACTTTCAGAACTTAACAAAAACTTTTCTAGATCTTTGCTCCCCTTGATTATACTCATAACAAAGTATCAAGGCCCACTTTGTGATCATCCAGAAACATTCAAATGCATAGTTTAAAGGAGAGTTCAAAATTGAATCTTTATCATATGAGAAGATCCCACTTTTTCAAAAACTACTCAAACAAGCTCAACTTTCAAAACCCAAGCATCTGCAGACTCACCAGCACCAACCTAGCACACCCACCAAAAATCTTTTCAAAATTCAAAACTTGAATTCTTGCGGCCATTTCATCAAACACATGGCAGAAACAAATCAAACTGGCCTAACTTCACTGTTTGGAGCAGTAATTTGGCTAAGCAATGTTCACCATTGATCACCCTTGTCTCCCCTAGTGCCAACCAGTGCTTGGACAAACCCTAGCCCCTACCCTTTGCCCCATGCCATGCCAACCCGAGCATCACCTTGCCAGCCGACAATGGCTAGCTAGCCAGAGCAAGCACCAAGCCTAATAAACATGTCTAGGAGGCAGCCAACACCCCACCGCCACTCCCTGTCCAGCGCTCGAACCCTGCCAGCCACTGGACCACACGCAGGAACCATGCCAAGCTCGCCAGCAACCATGCCGAGAGCACGCCCAGAGCGCCACACTCGACCGACGCCCACAGACCGCAGGCCGCCCTCGCCGCGTGCATACGTGATCACCACCGTCCCAACAAACCCGCAGACACGCTCGTTCGCCGCCGCGCGGACCACGCGTGCTGTGCGGCATTAAATCTTCTGTCGGGCACGTGCAGAGCACCGTTGCGTTCCGACCAAGCCGCACCGCCCCACGTCTCGCCACCGTGTCTTTGAGCATCGCCAGGGAGCACCGCACCGCCCCCTACCGTCGCCCATGCTGATAGCCGTCTGTACCCTCGACCACGACGAGCTCACCTTGCGCCCCGTCGTTCCCCTCTCGCCACTATAAATAGAGGCCACCCCCGGCCGAATTGAGCACACCATCTCACTTCCCTCTCCTCACTGATCGTGCCACCCCGTTCCCGGAGCAAGGCGAGCAGCACTTCGACGGAATTTCAAATGCATACTTTAAATGACATTTCAAAATTTAATCTTTATCATATGGGAAGATCCCACTTTTTCAAAAACCACTCAAACAAGCTCAACTTTCAAAACCCAAGCATCTGCAGACTCACCAGCACCAACCTAGCACACCCACCAAAAATCTTTTCAAAATTCAAAACTTGAATTCTTGCGGCCATTTCATCAAACACTTGGCAGACACAAATCAAACAAAATCCAAACACTATTGTGAGCAGTGATTGAAGCCTAACTTTTTCCCTCTCTAGCTCACAACCATCTCAGTAGATCATCTAGCAAGCTAACCCAAGCACTAGAATCACTGTAAGCTGGGAAATGACATCAATGGTGAACAGCCGAAGCTCACCATGCCACCCAACTGTAGACAACAAGCTAGGAAGGAAACTAGCCGTGCCAACCTTGTCTAGGATATCACCCATGCCTCACCGCCCCCTCTCGACCAGCCCTGCCTCGAAGACGTCGAACACAGCACCCAGGAACGCCGCGCCCGTGCTTCTGTCAACCATGCCGAGAGTGCGCCAGAGTGCCACCCTCGACAGAAGCCCACAGACCGCGCGCCTCCCTCGCCGCGTGCATACATGATCGCCACCGACCAAGGAGACTACCAGACATCACCGTTCGTCGCCCCATGCCGCACAGCCACCGCTCGCTGTCGAAGACGCCACCTCTGCCGCGCAGAGCGTCGCGTGTTCCAGACCAAACCGCATCGCCCCTACGCGCGCATTAAAGCCATAGAGCATCGCCAGGAGAGCACCAAGCGATCGCCACCACCGGCCATGCCTCTAGCCGCCCGTAGCCATGTCGCCACCGTTGCCTGCCCATGCCGTTCGGTCTCGTCGTTGCGACTATAAATAGAGGCCACCCCCAGCCGAATTGAGCACACCATCTCACTCCCCTCTCCTCACTGATTGTGCCACCCCGTTCCCGGAGCAAGGCAAGCAGTACTTCGCCAGACTTTCACCGGATCCCACCGCCTCTCGAGCAGAAGGAAGCCAGCGATTGGAGCCGCCCCAGGAGAAGCTGCCAGTACCAGGAGGTTCGTCGTCTTCGACTTCGTCGTTCGCCCGCCTCGCCGACCCTCGCCCGAACCCCGGTGAGCCCCCAACGAACCCCACTGGCCGCGCTAGGTTTCTGTCTCGCCGGCGTTGCCCAACGTCGACGATGACTCTCAGCCGTTGGATTAGAACCAGATCGAACGCACCACATCGCCCCATACCGCTTCGCAACCCCTGTCTCACTAATGCATGGGGACAGCCACCTAAACAGCCCGCGGAAGCGCTGCACTTAGCAGGCCGGCCCGTTAACCTTTCCCGCGCAGCCCAGTTATTTGAATTAAACCTTTTCCATTTTATTTCAAAACACACTTCTGTACCTAGTTTCAAAAATCAAACCAGATCGATTCAGTGAGCCAAATGGAATGAAACCAATTTTGTTAGAAAGGTCCGGGAATGCTGAATCCAAGCCCGTTGGATTCAAGACATTTGGATCTGTAGATCATCCATGGTAAAAATAACAAGGCAGAAGCTTTTCTGCATTCAAACATTTTTCAATTTTAAACCATAATAGCTTTTGAGTTGATTCCAACTCTCAAAAATCACATTTAACCATACCTTTCAGAATATATAAAAATATATAGGTTTACTTAGAGAAATAATGACCAAGTAATAAAAGAATGCCACATAGGCACTTCTAGCCACTTCAATTAATTAAAATAAAAGAGATAAACCTTATTAAATTGTGACACCACTTTAAATCACATTCCCATGGACTAAAATATGTGGTGATGACATGTCTCAACATGATCCCATGTTTGGTTTGGAGAATATTAAATCTGAGGTAGTTTTCAATGAGTAGAAATTACTTTTCTAAAAATAAAAGGAATTAAACCAAGATTTAATCTTGTAATGTTAGTGTAACATCCCAAAAATACTAAACTTGGATCATCAAACTCTAATCATCAAATTTAGGGTTAACAAAAACTTTGCTAAATAAAAATATGAAAGCATGCATATGTGTATGCATTTCATTTGAAATTCTTTTGAACCAAATTGTTTGTGTGTTCCTTTGCTTGTAAATGGATGCTTAGGTGAAATAAACATCATCTAAACATATCCCACACTTTTCCCAAAGACAAGTAAATCAAAACAAATAAAATAAGGGAATGGTCATTTTGACCAATTTAACTCCCGTGCCTACTTTGGCTGTCTCAAACTTTCAGAACCTAACAGAAACTTTTCTGGATCTTTGCACCCCTTGATTGTACTCATAACAAAGTATCAAGGCCCACTTTGTGATCATCCAGAAACTTTCAAATGCATACTTTAAATGACAATTCAAAATTTAATCTTTATCATATGGGAAGATCCCACTTTTTCAAAAACCACTCAAACAAGCTCAACTTTCAAAACCCAAGCATCTGCAGACTCACCAGCACCAACCTAGCACACCCACCAAAAATCTTTTCAAAATTCAAAACTTGAATTCTTGCGGCCATTTCATCAAACACTTGGCAGACACAAATCAAACAAAATCCAAACACTATTGTGAGCAGTGATTGAAGCCTAACTTGTTCCCTCTCTAGCTCACAACCATCTCAGTAGATCATCTAGCAAGCTAACCCAAGCACTAGAATCACTGTAAGCTGGGCAATGACATCAATGGTGAACAGCCGAAGCTCACCATGCCACCCAAGTGTAGACAGCAAGCTAGGAAGGAAACTAGCCGTGCCAACCTTGTCTAGGATATCACCCATGCCTCACAGCCCCCTCTCGACCAGCCCTGCATCGAAGACGTCGAACACATCACCCAGGAACGCCGCGCCTGTGCTTCTGTCAACCATGCCGAGAGTGCGCCAGAGTGCCACCCTCGACCGAAGCCCACAGACCGCGCGCCGCCCTCGCCGCGTGCATACATGATCGCCACCGACCCAGGAGACTGCCAGACATCACCGTTCGCCGCCCCATGCCGCACAGCCACCGCTCGCCGTCGAAGACGCCACCTCTACCGCGCAGAGCGTCGCGTGTTCCAGTGTAGGGGTCCCAACCTTAGATAAGATTGATCCCTCCTGTGTTTATAATGCTAGTCCCTGGATCAATAGCTAGCATCCACAGTTTAGATGTAATATCAAGAATCAAGGGTCATAATATAACTTTATAACCAGGAATAACATAATTTTATTACATCAAACATAGCTCATTAGGCTATTACATTACATTGCAGCGGAATAAATATAATCATGGGTCCTTCATCTTCAAAGTGCCACAGGCAGATGTTGGTTGTAGACTTTGTAATCCTAAACAATCAATCTTCACTAAAAATCAATCAAACCTGCAACATACAAGTTACAGCCACAAAGGGTCAATACGTTTGAATTGTATTGGCAAGTGATACTATGGTAGTATAGTGGAGTCTATCTTCTCTATGCATTTTGGCTAAGTGGAGTTGAGGCTTGCATTGCTCAAAATAGATTTTTCTTATCATTTTGAAAATACTAAGTTTTTGCTTGACAAAATCATTTTCCTCAATCAAAGATTTCAAGATCCTTGTACCAAGCCATCTCTCCATCAATGATTGAAGATTTCAAACAACCCTTGTTCAATCCACAAGTTTTAATTTAGAAATTGGAATGATGAGATTCTTGATTGCTTCCATGTCTTGATGCTCAAATTGTCCTTTACCAGGGACATGGCTAAGTACTTAGATTTTACACTCTGCAGAGGTGGTGCACTTTACCCACAAGACTTGGTTTCCCAAGACAAGATCTTTCAGAAGCTTTCCCTTAGACCAAAATGGACACGTTCCAACCTATCAAACACTACCACCCACTGTCCATTTGGCTAAGTTCTTGCAACCTATATGATCATGTCAGAGCCCATATTGCCAAGTGGTTGCACTTGAAGCTTCTCAACATTTGACATCTCAAATCCCTTTGTTTCCTAGGTGGCCATCCACAAGTGAGATACACAAGCCAGGTCCATGGTCTTGTGTAACCACTCAACATAACCCAATCCTTCCATTTCCACCCAGGTGATACATTAACTTAGTTGTTCTATTAAACAAAATCACAAGTCCTTAGACTTAGAATATTTTTCCATAGTGTGAATATATATTCCACCCATGTTTTCTATTAGCTAGGCTAAGCTTGGTAGTAATAGGAAACTTAACTTAGGAAATCCTACTAAGGATTCATCTACTAGGTTTTCCTATAGCAAGATCTATACTTAGTAAAATCCATGCAAGTTTACTTAGCAAAATCACTAATGCATAGAGAAAGTAATGGGATAAAAAGTATGAAGCATCACTTGCCTTTTTGGTAGAGTATAGGTTCACTTCTTGATCTTTGCAACAATCACACTCTTCAAGTCACTACAAATCAATAAAGCAAGGCACAAACTCAATCTACCAATCAAGCAAAACAACACACATAAATAACAAAGTCAAAGAAATGCATGCAAGCATGCCAAGCTTTGTTTTGTTTGAAAAAGTGGTTCCTAGTGGGTCATAGACTTTTGGGTACATCTAATGGTCATTTTCTAAAGTGGCCAAGTCATTTGCAAAAAGGTTTCACTTTAAAACCATTTTCAAAACAAAGTGTTATTTTATGTGGTGTAGAAATATTTTTACTAAGGCATTAGCCTATAGGGTTCACCAAATGAGTTGCTATTGCAAAACTTGGTGTTTTTGGTCAGTAGGTTTGGTCCAAACTATCTACTCAAAGTTTTCTTCCTATAAACATTTCCATAATAAAATCAATTCTTTTTATTTGGTTAGAAAATGGCTAAATCAATTAATCTAACCTAAATCTTCCAAAAATCATTTTTAATACCAAGTATTGGTTCCTAGGGTCAGTAAGATTATCACAAACCATTTTGCAAAGGTTTTAATTCAAAAATCATTTTTAAACAATTTTTATACTCTAAACAAGCATACATAAGTTTCTGCAAATTCAAACAAGTTAACAGGTACTATTTTCTAAACTAAGGCCATGGTTGGCTAGGGCTTGTTCTCCTGAATCCATTGATATAAAATTTGCAAAATTTGGACGTGTGGATCAAAAGATATAAGGGTTTGAAGTTTGCTAAAGTTTCTGTTTTTCAAATCTGTTTTAAATCAAACAGGTGACACGCGGCGTGTTTTAACTGGACGATACCGGTTCGGCCGGATCAGTCGCTGGGAGCGTTGGATCTAGTTAGATCGAGTGGCTCAGATCGAGTACCCCTTCGCGTTTGAGTGAATCTTTCGTGTCGCTTAGATCTTCATCCAACGGCTAATATTGCATTGACCATACTCTGGCGGCGTAAGGTCGACGGCGAGCGGCGGAGCGGGCGGTCGACGACGGAGGCGACGCTACAGGGGGTGGGGGAGAAAGAGGGGTTGCTCACCGGGCTCAGGGGGTCACGGCGAAGCTCAACGTGCGGTTGTCGAGGCAAGGGGCGCTCGGGGTCAGGTGGAATCTCTCGCCGGAGTTCGTGGCGGCGTCGGGTGCGTCAGGTGGTCATCGTGGGCGGCGCTACGGATCACCCCAAGGCATAACAAGGACGTTGTTAGATGCGCAGGACCAAGGCAAGGTTGTGTGCGTGAACGAGAAAAAGAGGGGCGACCAGAATCTACCTGTGGGGCTCGCCGGAGTTGAAGACAGTCGCGGTGCTGCAGGTCGTCGTCGAAGGCGAGGTTTCAGGGCACCCGCGGTTGAATGGAAGGCACTGACAGAAGCGCCAGGGAGTGGAGAAGCTGCTAGGGTGCTCGGGGAGGCAAGGCAGTGGCTGGGCTCGCCGGAATTAAGGAGGGAGCTCGTCGGTGACGGCGGTGGTGCAGAGTAAATTGGCGACAGCCTAGGGGCAGAGAGGAAGAGTGGTCTGGGGGGAAATGACGAGGAGGGAGAGGCGATTTATCCTGCGTGGTCGTGGGGCTGATTCAACGCGTGTTTAAGGCGTATTACGCCGGAGTTAATCCGTCTGCAACGGCCACGCGAGGGGTGGGCGAGGTCTGCGGGTGGGGAAGAAGAGCAGTGGGGTGGGGGTCCAGCGGTAGTGAAAGAAAGGGAGAAAGGGAGGGGTCCACATGTCTGTTGCTCCGCGGGTCAGATTATGGGTGCAAACCGTTTTCCTTCGGGGAGGGAGGAAGCTGGGCTAGGTGGGCTGGAGTTGGGCTGACTTAGTTGGGCTGGGTCTGTTTCCTCTATTTTTTTCTGTCTATTGGTTTTATTCTTTTCTAATTCTTTTTCTGTTTTGATTTTAAACAAACAAACACATTCAAAATGATTCAAACAATCATCAAGCTTTTCAAATATGAATTTGATTCTGCTTAACATCATAATTCACATTCTAAAATAAAATATTATTTTAAATCTTTTTAGGTTCCATTTATTACTTAAATAAATGGATCATTAGTTATTTAATAAAATAGGGTTTGTTTTATTTAATAAAAATCTTCATTAGAAATCCAAATATTTTCAAACCAAATCAATAGGTTTTATTTGGAAGTATTGGAAACTTGTTTTAAAACAAAATAACATTTTATTTTAGAGTCCCTTATTAATTAAATATAATAGACTTTCATTATGATTTCAAATAGGTTTTATTTTATTGAGATATTTATTTTGAAATCTAAAATAAATCCAAAACATTTTAATAGGTTTTATTTGTGAATATCCAATATTGGGAAAACTTATTTTAAATAATTTAATAAGTTTTGATGCTTCAATTAAATTGGTAAAACCTTTTATTTTAAAAGAGTTTGGATATTAATTCCCTTATTATTTTATTCAAGAAATCCTTTATTATTTTTTATCAAAATAAATTGTTTTAATCAAAGACTTGGCCAAGGTTTAATTTGGCTTTATAAAATAATCTTTATTTATAAATCCATCTTTTCTCTTGAATACCCAATCTTTTATTTTAATAAAGATCCAAAATATTATTTCCAAAATATTTTGTTTTCCTTTATTTAAAATGTTTATCTTTTTAAATCCCTTTAGTATTTTATTTGATTCAAATGGGTTTGAGGTTCCATTTAAATTCAAAAAAAATTTCTTCTGGCTCTAAAAATCAAATAAAGTTTTATTTTATAAATTTATTTTCACATTACAAAATTTGGAAAATCTTGGGATGTGACAGGCTACCACCCTTAAAATAAATCTCGTCCCGAGATTTGGGAAGGCTGGGGTTTACAAGCAAGTTCAAACAACTAGGGTACTACCACCCTTAAAAATTTTCAAACAAAAATTACATAATGTCCTTCTTGGGATCCTAGGGAAAAACTTCACATAGCAAACATTTGCATGGTTTCCTTGGTTTCCATACTTGACTCATGGGCCAAGGTTGAGTTTCTCCATAGGCTTGTTCAACTTGTTCTCCATCCTTTCTGGACAATTGTTTGCATAGTGGCCTAGTTCCTTGCATTTGAAACATGTGACAAGACTGATATCCCTCATAGGCTTGTTTATCTTATACTTCATCTTTTCTGGACAGTTGTTTGCATAATGTCCTAACTCTTTGCAATGTTTGCACATCACTTGGCTAATATCTTTCTTTTTCTTTGGTATTACTGTCTCTTGTTTGTTTCCTTGGTTCTTCTTGTTTTCTGGGCACCCATTGGCATAGTGTCCCATCTCTTTGCAATTGAAACATTGCACTTGGTTTATGTCCTTCTTCTTCTTTTTGGGTCTCTCCAAAGCTAGGAGTTCTTCTAGTTCATGTTCTTCATAGGTTGGAGATCTTTCTCTCTTCTTGGGGCATTGATCTTCATGTTCCTTGGATGCATGATCTTTGTCTCTAAAACTATTGTTGGCTTGGGTTCCTTCTAGAATAGCATCTTTGTCATCCTTGTTGGCATTAGCTCTTTGGGAAAAGTTTTCTCTCATGTTGATCATTTGAGTAACCAATCCTTGCAACAATTGAGATTGAAGTTTCAAAATTCTCTGTATGGCTGGGTCTAGTCCATTGTTGTTGGCTAAAAGCTGAATTGTCTCTTGGCTCAACTGGTTTTGGGTTGCTATAAGTTCTCTCATGTTGTCCTCTTGGTTGTGGTTGTCATCAACCTTGATGTTGGAGTTTCTTGGAGTAGTCATCTGTTTGGGTTTGATGGGAGATTAGAGTAGGCAAGATATTTCTAAGGAATTATTTCTAATCACACACATCATAATTCACACAAACAATGTGTATGCAATCACAACAACTTTTCACTCAAACAACAAAGTTCAAGCACATTTTTAGGCAACAAAATATTTTTGTTACACCACATAAGTTGGTGAGTTTGACTTATCTAAATATGGTGGTCCATCTATATGGTTTACTTGTGATTTTTCCTTCCTTCATGATTCTTCTTGTATGAGATCTTGGTTTCCTTGAGAAAACTCTTGGTCACAATACTTCAAAGTTGTTGATGGCTTCTTCTTATTTTGCATTCCCTTAGTCTCTAAATCTTGAGTAGGATTTCCTTGTCTCACTTGTAGTCCTTAGTAGTTTCCAAGTTGGAAGTCCTTGATGAATATGCTGAAGATGTTGAAGTCATTAGAGTTGAAGAAGTTGAAGAAATCTTTTGCATATGATGTAGTCTTTGGTCATGGGGTAAGTTTTTATCCATCAAGTTTGAAATAGATGAGATGTAGAGTTGAAACCAAAATGGTTGAGGAAAGAGTATACAAGTGTTTTTGTAAATAAGTTTTGGATCAAAACATAACTCCTATTTTTCTAAGGGTTTTTGTCCAATCCTAGGGTTTACAAATCCTACAGGCAACACAATGCTCTGATACCATCTGTAGGGGTCCCAACCTTAGATAAGATTGATCCCTCCTGTGTTTATAATGCTAGTCCCTGGATCAATAGCTAGCATCCACAGTTTAGATGTAATATCAAGAATCAAGGGTCATAATATAACTTTATAAACAGGAATAACATAATTTTATTACATCAAACATAGCTCATTAGGCTATTACATTACATTGCAGCGGAATAAATATAATCATGGGTCCTTCATCTTCAAAGTGCCACAGGCAGATGTTGGTTGTAGACTTTGTAATCCTAAACAATCAATCTTCACTAAAAATCAATCAAACCTGCAACATACAAGTTACAGTCACAAAGGGTCAATACGTTTGAATTGTATTGGCAAGTGATACTATGGTAGTATAGTGGAGTCTATCTTCTATATGCATTTTGGCTAAGTGGAGTTGAGGCTTGCATTGCTCAAAATAGATTTTTCTTATCATTTTGAAAATACTAAGTTTTTGCTTGACAAAATCATTTTCCTCAATCAAAGATTTCAAGATCCTTGTACCAAGCCATCTCTCCATCAATGATTGAAGATTTCAAACAACCCTTGTTCAATCCACAAGTTTTAATTTAGAAATTGGAATGATGAGATTCTTGATTGCTTCCATGTCTTGATGCTCAAATTGTCCTTTACCAGGGACATGGCTAAGTACTTAGATTTTACACTCTGCAGAGGTGGTGCACTTTACCCACAAGACTTGGTTTCCCAAGACAAGATCTTTCAGAAGCTTTCCCTTAGACCAAAATGGACGCGTTCCAACCTATCAAACACTACCACCCACTGTCCATTTGGCTAAGTTCTTGCAACCTATATGATCATGGCAGAGCCCATATTGCCAAGTGGTTGCACTTGAAGCTTCCCAACATTTGACATCTCAAATCCCTTTGTTTCCTGGGTGGCCATCCACAAGTGAGATACACAAGCCAGGTCCATGGTCTTGTGTAACCACTCAACATAACCCAATCCTTCCATTTCCACCCAGGTGATACATTAACTTAGTTGTTTTATTAAACAAAATCACAAGTCCTTAGACTTAGAATATTTTTCCATAGTGTGAATATATATTCCACCCATGTTTTCTATTAGCTAGGCTAAGCTTGGTAGTAATAGGAAACTTAACTTAGGAAATCCTACTAAGGATTCATCTACTAGGTTTTCCTATAGCAAGATCTATACTTAGTAAAATCCATGCAAGTTTACTTAGCAAAATCACTAATGCATAGAGAAAGTAATGGGATAAAAAGTATGAAGCATCACTTGCCTTTTTGGTAGAGTATAGGTTCACTTCTTGATCTTTGCAACAATCACACTCTTCAAGTCACTACAAATCAATCAAGCAAGGCACAAACTCAATCTACCAATCAAGCAAAACAACACACATAAATAACAAAGTCAAAGAAATGCATGCAAGCATGCCAAGCTTTGTTTTGTTTGAAAAAGTGGTTCCTAGTGGGTCATAGACTTTTGGGTACATCTAATGGTCATTTTCTAAAGTGGCCAAGTCATTTTCAAAAAGGTTTCACTTTAAAACCATTTTCAAAACAAAGTGTTATTTTATGTGGTGTAGAAATATTTTTACTAAGGCATTAGCCTATAGGGTTCACCAAATGAGTTTCTATTGCAAAACTTGGTGTTTTTGGTCAGTAGGTTTGGTCCAAACTATCTACTCAAAGTTTTCTTCCTATAAACATTTCCATAATAAAATCAATTCTTTTTATTTGGTTAGAAAATGGCTAAATCAATTAATCTAACCTAAATCTTACAAAAATCATTTTTAATACCAAGGATTGGTTCCTAGGGTCAGTAAGATTACCACAAACCATTTTGCAAAGGTTTTAATTCAAAAATCATTTTTAAACAATTTTTATACTCTAAACAAGCATACATAAGTTTCTGCAAATTCAAATAAGTTAACAGGTACTATTTTCTAAACTAAGGCCATGGTTGGCTAGGGCTTGTTCTCCTGAATCCATTGATATAAAATTTGCAAAATTTGGACGTGTGGATCAAAAGATATAAGGGTTTGAAGTTTGCTAAAGTTTCTGTTTTTCAAATCTGTTTTAAATCAAACAGTTGACACGCGGCGTGTTTTAACTGGACGATACCGGTTCGGCCGGATCAGTCGCTGGGAGCGTTGGATCTAGTTAGATCGAGTGGCTCAGATCGAGTACCCCTTCGCGTTTGAGTGAATCTTTCGTGTCGCTTAGATCTTCATCCAACGGCTAATATTGCATTGACCATACTCTGGCGGCGTAAGGTCGACGGCGAGCGGCGGAGCGGTCGGTCGACGACGGAGGCGCGACGCTACAGGGGGTGGGGGAGAAAGAGGGGTTGCTCACCGGGCTCAGGGGGTCACGGCGAAGCTCAACGTGCGGTTGTCGAGGCAAGGGGCGCTCGGGGTCAGGTGGAATCTCTCGCCGGAGTTCGTGGCGGCGTCGGGTGCGTCAGGTGGTCATCGTGGGCGGCGCTACGGATCACCCCAAGGCATAACAAGGACGTTGTTAGATGCGCAGGACCAAGGCAAGGTTGTGTGCGTGAACGAGAAAAAGAGGGGCGACCGGAATCTACCTGTGGGGCTCGCCGGAGTTGAAGACAGTCGCGGTGCTGCAGGTCGTCGTCGAAGGCGAGGTTTCAGGGCACCCGCGGTTGAATGGAAGGCACTGGCAGAAGCGCCAGGGAGTGGAGAAGCTGCTAGGGTGCTCGGGGAGGCAAGGCAGTGGCTGGGCTCGCCGGAATTGAGGAGGGAGCTCGTCGGTGACGGCGGTGGTGCAGAGGAAATTGGCGACAGCCTAGGGGCAGAGAGGAAGAGTGGTCTGGGGGGAAATGACGAGGAGGGAGAGGCGATTTATCCTGCGTGGTCGTGGGGCTGATTCAACGCGTGTTTAAGGCGTATTACGCCGGAGTTAATCCGTCTGCAACGGCCACGCGAGGGGTGGGCGAGGTCTGCGGGTGGGGAAGAAGAGCAGTGGGGTGGGGGTCCAGCGGCAGTGAAAGAAAGGGAGAAAGGGAGGGGTCCACATGTCTGTTGCTCCGCGGGTCAGATTATGGGTGCAAACCGTTTTCCTTCGGGAAGGGAGGAAGCTGGGCTAGGTGGGCTGGAGTTGGGCTGACTTAGTTGGGCTGGGTCTGTTTCCTCTATTTTTTTCTGTCTATTGGTTTTATTCTTTTCTAATTCTTTTTCTGTTTTGATTTTAAACAAACAAACACATTCAAAATGATTCAAACAATCATCAAGCTTTTCAAATATGAATTTGATTCTGCTTAACATCATAATTCACATTCTAAAATAAAATATTATTTTAAATCTTTTTAGGTTCCATTTATTACTTAAATAAATGGATCATTAGTTATTTAATAAAATAGGGTTTGTTTTATTTAATAAAAATCTTCATTAGAAATCCAAATATTTTCAAACCAAATCAATAGGTTTTATTTGGAAGTATTGGAAACTTGTTTTAAAACAAAATAACATTTTATTTTAGAGTCCCTTATTAATTAAATATAATAGACTTTCATTATGATTTCAAATAGGTTTTATTTTATTGAGATATTTATTTTGAAATCTAAAATAAATCCAAAACATTTTAATAGGTTTTATTTGTGAATATCCAATATTGGGAAAACTTATTTTAAATAATTTAATAAGTTTTGATGCTTCAATTAAATTGGTAAAACCTTTTATTTTAAAAGAGTTTGGATATTAATTCCCTTATTATTTTATTCAAGAAATCCTTTATTATTTTTTATCAAAATAAATTGTTTTAATCAAAGACTTGGCCAAGGTTTAATTTGGCTTTATAAAATAATCTTTATTTATAAATCCATCTTTTCTCTTGAATACCCAATCTTTTATTTTAATAAAGATCCAAAATATTATTTCCAAAATATTTTGTTTTCCTTTATTTAAAATGTTTATCTTTTTAAATCCCTTTAGGATTTTATTTGATTCAAATGGGTTTGAGGTTCCATTTAAATTCAAAAAAAATTTCTTCTGGCTCTAAAAATCAAATAAAGTTTTATTTTATTAATTTATTTTCACATTACAAAATTTGGAAAATCTTGGGATGTGACATCCAGACCAAACCGCACCGCCCCTACGCGCGCATTAAAGCCATAGAGCATCGCCAGGAGAGCACCAAGCGATCGCCACCACCGGCCATGCCTCTAGCCGCCCGTAGCCATGTCGCCACCGTTGCCTGCCCATGTCGTTCGGTCTCGTCGTTGCGACTATAAATAGAGGCCACCCCCAACCGAATTGAGCACACCATCTCACTCCCCTCTCCTCACTGATTGTGCCACCCCGTTCCCGGAGCAAGGCAAGCAGTACTTCGCCGGAATTTCACCGGATCCCACCGCCTCTGGAGCAGAAGGAAGCCAGCGATTGGAGCCGCCCCAGGAGAAGCTGCCAGTACCAGGAGGTTCGCCGTCTTCGACTTCGTCGTTCGCCCGCCTCGCCCGAACCCTGGTGAGCCCCCAACGAACCCCACTGGCCGCGCTAGGTTTCTGTCTCGCCGGCGTTGCCCAATGTCGACGATGACTCTCAGCCGTTGGATTAGAACCAGATCGAACGCACCACATCGCCCCATACCGCTTCGCACCCCCTGTCTCACTAGTGCGTGGGGACAGCCACGTAAACAGCCCGCGGAAGCGCTGCACTTAGCAGGCCGGCCCGGTAACCTTTCCCGCGCAGCCCAGTTATTTGAATTAAACCTTTTCCATTTTATTTCAAAACACACTTCTGTACCTAGTTTCAAAAATCAAACCAGATCGATTCAGTGAACCAAATGGAATGAAACCAATTTTGTTAGAAAGGTCCGGGAATGCTGAATCCAAGCCCATTGGATTCAAGACATTTGGATCTGTAGATCATCCATGGTAAAAATAACAAGGCAGAAGCTTTTCTGCATTCAAACATTTTTTAATTTTAAACCATAATAGCTTTTGAGTTGATTCCAACTCTCAAAAATCACATTTAACCATACCTTTCAGAATATATAAAAATATATAGGTTTACTTAGAGAAATAATGACCAAGTAATAAAAGAATGCCACATAGGCACTTCTAGCCACTTCAATTAATTAAAATAAAAGAGAGAAACCTTATTAAATTGTGACACCACTTTAAATCACATTCCCATGGACTAAAATATGTGGTGATGACATGTGTCAACATGATCCCATGTTTGGTTTGGAGAATATTAAATCTGAGGTAGTTTTCAATGAGTAGAAATTACTTTTCTAAAAATAAAAGGAATTAAACCAAGATTTAATCTTGTAATGTTAGTGTAACATCCCAAAAATACTAAACTTGGATCATCAAACTCTAATCATCAAATTTAGGGTTAACAAAAACTTTGCTAAATAAAAATATGAAAGCATGCATATGTGTATGCATTTCATTTGAAATTCTTTTGAACCAAATTGTTTGTGTGTTCCTTTGCTTGTAAATGGATGCTTAGGTGAAATAAACATCATCTAAACATTTCCCACACTTTTCCCAAAGACAAGTAAATCAAAACAAATAAAATAAGGGAATGGTCATTTTGACCAATTTAACTCCCATGCCTACTTTGGCTGTCTCAAACTTTCAGAACCTAACAGAAACTTTTCTGGATCTATGCACCCCTTGATTGTACTCATAACAAAGTATCAAGGCCCGCTTTGTGATCATCCAGAAACTTTCAAATGCATACTTTAAATGACAATTCAAAATTTAATCTTTATCATATGGGAAGATCCCACTTTTTCAAAAACCACTCAAACAAGCTCAACTTTCAAAACCCAAGCATCTGCAGACTCACCAGCACCAACCTAGCACACCCACCAAAAATCTTTTCAAAATTCAAAACTTGAATTCTTGCAGCCATTTCATCAAACACTTGGCAGACACAAATCAAACAAAATCCAAACACTATTGTGAGCAGTGATTGAAGCCTAACTTGTTCCCTCTCTAGCTCACAACCATCTCAGTAGATCATCTAGCAAGCTAACCCAAGCACTAGAATCACTGTAAGCTGGGCAATGACATCAATGGTGAACAGCCGAAGCTCGCCATGCCACCCAGGTGTAGAAAGCAAGCTAGGAAGGAAACTAGTCGTGCCAACCTTGTCTAGGATATCACCCATGCCTCACCGCCCCCTCTCGACCAGCCCTGCCTCGAAGACGTCGAACACAGCACCCAGGAACGCCACGCCCGTGCTTCTGTCAACCATGCTGAGAGTGCGCCAGAGTGCCACCCTCGACCGAAGCCCACAGACCGCGCGCCGCCCTCGCCGCGTGCATACATGATCGCCACCGACCCAGGAGACTGCCAGACATCACCGTTCGCCGCCCCATGCCGCACAGCCACCGCTCGCCGTCGAAGACGCCACCTCTGCCGCGCAGAGCGTCGCGTGTTCCAGACCAAACCGCACCGCCCCTACGCGCGCATTAAAGCCATAGAGCATCGCCAGGAGACCACCAAGCGATCGCCACCACCGGCCATGCCTCTAGCCGCTCGTAGCCATGTAGCCACCGTTGCCTGCCCATGCCGTTCGGTCTCGTCGTTGCGACTATAAATAGAGGCCACCCCCAGCCGAATTGAGCACACCATCTCACTCCCCTCTCCTCACTGATCGTGCCACCCTGTTCCCGGAGCAAGGCAAGCAGTACTTCGCCGGAATTTCACCGGATCCCACCGCCTCTGGAGGAGAAGGAAGCCAGCGATTGGAGCCGCCCCAGGAGAAGCTGCTAGTACCAGGAGGTTCGCCGTCTTCGACTTCGTCGTTCGCCCGCCTCGACGACCCTCGCCCGAACCCCGGTGAGCCCCCAACGAACCCCACTGGACGCGTTAGGTTTCTGTGTCGCTGGCGTTGCCCAACATCGACGATGACTCTCAGCCGTTGGATTAGAACCAGATCGAACGCACCACATCGCCCCATACCGCTTCGCACCCCCTGTCTCACTAACGCGTGGGGACAACCACGTAAACAGCCCGCGGAAGCGCTGCACTTAGCAGGCCGGCCCGTTAACCTTTCCCGCGGAGCCCAGTTATTTGAATTAAACCTTTTCCATTTTATTTCAAAACACACTTCTGTACCTAGTTTCAAAAATCAAACCAGATCGATTCAGTGAACCAAATTGAATGAAACCAATTTTGTTAGAAAGGTCTGGGAATGCTGAATCCAAGCCCGTTGGATTCAAGACATTTGGATCTGTTGATCATCCATGGTAAAAATAATAAGGCAGAAGCTTTTCTGCATTCAAACATTTTTCAATTTTAAACCATAATAGCTTTTGAGTTGATTCCAACTCTCAAAAATCACATTTAACCATACCTTTTAGAATATATAAAAATATATAGGTTTACTTAGAGAAATAATGACCAAGTAATAAAAGAATGCCACATAGGCACTTCTAGCCACTTCAATTAATTAAAATAAAAGAGAGAAACCTTATTAAATTGTGAAACCACTTTAAATCACATTCCCATGGACTAAAATATGTGGTGATGACATGTGTCAACATGATCCCATGTTTCGTTTGGAGAATATTAAATCTGAGGTAGTTTTCAATGAGTAGAAATTACTTTTCTAAAAATAAAAGGAATTAAACCAAGATTTAGTCTTGTAATGTTAGTGTAACATACCAAAAATACTAAACTTGGATCATCAAACTCTAATCATACAATTTAGGGTTAACAAAAACTTTGCTAAATAAAAATATGAAAGCATGCATATGTGTATGCATTTCATTTGAAATTCTTTTGAACCAAATTGTTTGTGTGTTCCTTTGCTTGTAAATGGATGCTTAGGTGAAATAAACATCATCTAAACATTTCCCACACTTTTCCCAAAGACAAGTAAATCAAAACAAATAAAATAAGGGAATGGTCATTTTGACCAATTTAACTCCCATGCCTACTTTGGCTGTCTCAAACTTTCAGAACCTAACAGAAACTTTTCTGGATCTATGCACCCCTTGATTGTACTCATAACAAAGTATCAAGGCCCACTTTGTGATCATCCAGAAACTTTCAAATGCATACTTTAAATGACAATTCAAAATTTAATCTTTATCATATGGGAAGATCCCACTTTTTCAAAAACCACTCAAACAAGCTCAACTTTCAAAACCCAAGCATCTGCAGACTCACCAGCACCAACCTAGCACACCCACCAAAAATCTTTTCAAAATTCAAAACTTGAATTCTTGCAGCCATTTCATCAAACACTTGGCAGACACAAATCAAACAAAATCCAAACACTATTGTGAGCAGTGATTGAAGCCTAACTTGTTCCCTCTCTAGCTCACAACCATCTCAGTAGATCATCTAGCAAGCTAACCCAAGCACTAGCATCACTGTAAGCTGGGCAATGACATCAATGGTGAACAGCCGAAGCTCACCATGCCACCCAAGTGTAGATAGCAAGCTAGGAAGGAAACTAGCCGTGCCAGCCTTGTCTGGGATATCACCCATGCCTCACCGCCCCCTCTCGACCAGCCCTGCCTTGAAGACGTCGAACACAGCACCCAGGAACGCCGCGCCCGTGCCTCTATCAACCATGCTGAGCGTGCGCCAGAGTGCCACCCTCGACCGAAGCCCACAAACCGCGCGTCGCCCTCGCCGCGTGCTTACATGATCGCCACCGACCCAGGAGACTGCCAGACATCACCGTTCGCCGCCCCATGCCGCACAACCACCGCTCGCCGTCGAAGACGCCGCCTCTGCCGCGCAGAGCGTCGCGTGTTCCAGACCAAACCGCACCGCCCCTACGCGCGCATTAAAGCCTTAGAGCATCGCCAGGAGCCACCAAGCGATCGCCACCACCGGCCATGCCACTAGCCGCCCATAGCCAAGTCGCCACCGTCGCCTGCCCATGCCGTTTGGTCTCGTCGTTGCGACTATAAATAGAGGCCACCCCCAGCCAAATTGAGCACACCATCTCACTCCCCTATCCTCACTGATCATGCCACCCCGTTCCCGGAGCAAGGCAAGCAGTACTTCGCCAGAATTTCACCGGATCCCACCGCCTCTAGAGCAGAAGGAAGCCAACGATTGGAGCCGCCCCTGGAGAAGCTGCCGGTACCAGGAGGTTCGCCATCATCGACTTCGTCGTTCGCCCTCCTCGCCGACCCTCGCCCGAACCCCGGTGAGCCCCCAACAAACCCCACTGGCCGTGCTAGGTTTCTGTCTTGCCGGCGTTGCCCAACGTCGACGATGACTCTCAGCCATTGGATTAGAACCAGATCGAACGCACCACATCACCCCATACCGCTTCGCACCCCCTGTCTCACTGACGCGTGGGGACAACCACGTAAACAGCCCGCGGAAGCGCTGCGCTTAGCAGGCCGGCCCGTTAACCTTTCCCGCGCAGCCCAGTTATTTGAATTAAACCTTTTCCATTTTATTTCAAAACACACTTCTGTACCCAGTTTCAAAAATCAAACCAGATCGATTCAGTGAACCAAATGGAATGAAACCAATTTTGTTAGAAAGGTCTGGGAATGCTGAATCCAAGACCATTGGATTCAAGTCATTTGGATCTGTAGATCATCCATGGTAAAAATAACAAGGCAGAAGCTTTTATGCATTCAAACATTTTTCAAATTAAACCATAATAGCTTTTGAGTTGATTCCAACTCTCAAAAATCACATTTAACTATACCTTTCAGAATATATAAAAATATATAGTTTTACTTAGAAATAATGACCAAGTAATAAAAGAATGCCACATAGGCATTTCTAGCCACTTTAATTAATTAAAATAAAAGGGTAAAACCTTATTAAATTGTGACACCACTTTAAATCACATTCCCATGGACTAAAATATGTGGTGATGACATGTTTCAACATGATCCCATATTTTGTTAGGAGAATATTAAATATTAAGTAGTTTTTCAATGAGTGGAAATTACTTTTCTAAAAATAAAAGGAATTAAACCAAGCTTTAATCTTGTAATGTTAGTGATGATGCTAGATCATCTATAGGACCCTTTTGTGTGATGATTGCAAGTAGTTAATATTGTTTGGTGATTGTGTACATCGTATTTATTTATAGACGCTAGTACCGACCAAGGATACGAGGAGGAAGGAGGATACTACGAAAAGAAGCCGAGGAGAACTTCAACCACTGCTCTGCACAAGGCAAGCTTACACTTGCAATTTAGCAAGATTATACTGATATTGTGCAAGCCAATACTTGCAATCCTTACTAATCAAGTTGACCTATGCAAGCTACTACTTGCTTGCTACCATGCCTCTATATGCCTTAAAGCATATATGATCATAACCACTTGATAAACCAATCCTAGTTTTATTTGCAAGTTTATTACTTTATTTATTTATCAAAGCTCTTACTTAGAGAGTACTGGAATGAATGGTAGATACTAGAAGTATAATTGAAGGTTGCATAAAGAGCATAAAATTTGGCCTAAGCTAGATAATCTTGATGTCATCCTAAGGCATGAGATTAAACCCAGTTAAACTCCAATAGTTTACCACCCCTCATTAGTACTCACCCCCACTTGTAGATGCGAGTTCTAAGCATAAAACTTGACCAACTTTAGATGGGAATACTTGGTGAAAAATGGTTATGGTAAACCTTAGAATGATGGATCATTCTACTGAGATGTTTTGACATGTGTTTCTGAACACTAGATGATTTTTGTGATGAAAATGTTGAGGCATGAGCCTTAGCCCTTTATAAAACTGATGGTTGTCTGGATGCGATACCATTCCAATTTTATCGTACAACCACAATACCCGAAGATTGGGTAAGGCTTGACTGGAAACTTATATACCTTAGTATTAGTTCCCTCGCGGCCAAGGTCTGAGCTGAGGCTACCTTGTGAAGATTGTCCACCTGTGCAGTACCCAAGATGACAGTTGGTCATGGTTGGGAGGCCACACTCACAGGAGAGGTGCTTATACTAGGGCGTGTAATTGAAAGGTTAGGATTGATTATCCGCATACTGAGTATGGTGAATTCAGGATCGAATGTTGTGGTGAGAGTGTACAATCTCTGCAGAGTGTCAAACTATTCGAATAGCCGCGTCCGCGGTTATGGACAGTTGGAGTGGCCATATTGTTCCCCTGTCAGACTTTTCAAAACGATTTGTGAAAGGAAGTGAGACTTTGACTTGACCACAACAGGGTTGTGATATGAAATACAAGTTCCCACTTAGGTGTTATAAAACTTCAACTAGCATTCATTGCTTCTAAACTTAGTAGATGTAAATATGGCTTCTTGCAAAACAACCATAGAGCCTAGTGTCCTATTTCCAAAAACCCTTTTACTTGTTAGTATTAGTTTGCGAGTACTTAAAGAGTACTCATGGCTTTGCCCCTGGCTATTCCCGTGGCCATACTATGAAGAGGAGTACCTGGAGGATGGACCCCAGGAAGGTTACGACAACTAGGATCATCTCCCATCGTCAGCATTGCCTGTGACCCCGAAGATGGAGCTTCGCCTACGCTACCGTTATTATTACGTATTCCGTTGTTTGAAGTTGTATTAAGAACTGGATCATGAGATCCCTATTTGTGTAAGAACTTATGTACGGTTTGTAATGGATGATGTACTATGATATCCAATTCTGTTATGTCTCGCAAAAATGGTAATCCTGGGATTGCGATGTATGGCATAACAGGCATCTAGGATTAAAAATCCGGGTGTTGACAAGTTGGTATCAGAGCCATCCTGACCATAGGAGACCCTAGTTTGACTGGACGTTGAATCAAAAACTTAGTTTGAAAACCAAAGAAAACAAATATTTACAAAAACTTATTCTCATTCTTATCCCTTTGATTCTTTCATGAAAATTCATGTTCCTCAAAAATTCTTGCAAAATACATAAAATTTGACACACTTGATCACTCTACTAACTTACTCATCCTATATTCTTATAGATGGACGTGAAGTACAACAAGTTTTATCAGTTGGGGAATGGAGGAGACCTTATCTTTGAGAGGGATTTGGACCAGCTTTCGGAACTTCTGGAGCGTCCGCACCCCGAGTTCTTCAGAGATCAGCTCAATGATCAAGGAGGAGAAGATCTGCAGTGGCTAATTGTTGCAAGTCTCCGAGGAAAGATTGAACCTCCCACTGCTGAGGGAATTCAGTTTACCTTGAGAGAGAACAACTGGCTCGATGGACTTGTCAGGGCCATGCAGGAAAGTCTTGCCCGTCTGTGTGGGCAGAGCATCAATCAGATCAAGGGTACTCGCTTTGAGTTTTGCCCGAGGCGTGATGCAAATGGACAACCACTGGAAGCACCATACCACCCCGAGCTGAAGACTCAATTGGACCACCTTAGCTTCATGATGTACGATCGTCAGCAGGAGTTGGATAACTACCGTGACTACTCCAACCACAAGTCTGCCATCATCAAGACGAAGGATCAGACCATCGCCATGCTAGCAAAGGATCGCAAGTCTCGCCGCCGTCAGCTCGACAAGAAGGAGCGCATCATTGCCCGTCTTCACCACCGCATCTCATCTTTGGAGGAGACCATCCACGAGAGAGACATGCAGTTGGAAGAAAGGGAGAATGCAGGAGAGGGTCTTCATGGGGACCCCTACTCCTATCTCAGCGATGATGATGACTTTCTGGAGGATCAGGCTATGGATTTCTTCATCGATGAGGATGATTTCGCCTTCATCGATGATGATGAAGATGATGAAGCCACAGATTCCGAGGAGTAGTACCACTTGAGCACTAGCGTAGTGAGTAGTATTCGGTCCCACTGTATCGTAGTTTTCAGAACGGTTCTTAAATCCATCTGTTTTTTTTCTTTGTTGTGGTGTTTGTTGTATCGTGTGCTATGAATGAATGAATGAATGAATGAAAAAGCAAGTTGCTAGAAAAATATGAGTCAAACCTTAAAAACTTTTCAAAGACCCAAAACCTTATAAATTTCCCTCTTTTCTCATGATCTATCTCAATATTCAGATGCCACGCGGAGGAAGTGGTTCATCCCCGGACCCGATGTTGCAGATTCTGCAAATGTTGACTTCTGACCGCGAAGCTGAAAGAGCGGAACGTCAAGCCAACCTAGCCACCCTGCAACAGATAGCTCAGCTAGCCCACAACAACCAAGGCCACGGAAATCAGGACAACCATGGATCTAAGCTCAAGAATTTCCAGAATACCAACCCACATGTTTTCACTAAGTCAGAAGAGCCCCTAGACGCCGACGATTGGCTGTAGACCATGGAAAATAACCTAGAAGTCGCCGGAGTGGAAGCCAACGAGAAAGTTCTGTTCGCCACCCACTATCTCGCCGGAGATGCCAGGGCATGGTGGAAGAGTGTTCGCGCAATGACCGGAGGCCAGATGATGACCTGGGAGGAATTCAAGGTCAAGTTTAGCAGAACCCATGTGCCACCAGGTTTGATCAAGAGAATGAGAGACGAGTTCAGAGAGCTGAAGCAAGGAAGGATGACCGTAGTGGAATACCGTGACAAATTCTTGTCATTAGCTAGGTATGCCCCGGATGAGATCGACACCGAATCCAAGAGAAAAGAAAGATTCCCGAATGGTCTGCACGATGAGATGCAGACAGTTTTAGTCAATATCCCCTTTGCCGATATTGAAGCCCTTGTCGACTCTGCTATCCAGATGGAAGGAAAGATCAACCAAGCCAACGAGAACCGCAAGCGTCGCATGATGCATCATCCAGGAACCCATCAGACCCCAAAGTATCGCCCTAATCCATCTCCCGGATTTCCTCAAGAACAAACAGACCCCCGATGAACCGTCTGACCTATCCCAACCGTGGAAACCCTAGACCCGGAGGAAATCACAACAACCCCGGGAACTCTAGCAATTTCAACCGTGCACCACCAAAGTTCAACACCAACAATGCTACCACCAACACCAACACTGCCCCGAGGACTGGAAGCAATGCTGTGTCTGTAGCAGCAAAGGACAAGTCGCAAGTGACTTATTATGACTGTGGAAATAAGGGTCACTACTCCAACGAGTGCCCCAACAAGAAGAATGCCGCAGCACCCAATGCCAATGTCCCAGCTCAGCAACAACGTCGTGTTCAGCCAGGAAGAAGATTTGCCCCAGGGAATTCACTCACCGCAATGGCCATATTTTTCTCATGCATGATGAAGAAGCTCAGGAAGCGCCAGACGTCGTGCTGGGTATGTTTTCTGTTAATTCAGTACTTGCAAGAGTGTTGTTTGATTCTGGTGCATCGCATTCATTTGTCACCAAAGAATTTGCATGCATTAGTAAAATTCAACCAACCAAACTGAAGCATGTTATGATTGTTCAAATTCCCGGATCAACCACCAAGGCTAGGCAAATTTGCAAAGACGTCCCTATCCAAATCCATAGCATAGATTTTTATGCTAATCTGATAGTACTCGGAAATAAAGGTTTGGAAGTAGTACTAGGAATGGATTGGATGTCCAAACATAAAGGATTGATTGACTGTGCCAAGAAAGCCATCACCATGACCAGTACCGCCGGAATATCAGTCGAGCATATATCTGAAACCTTACCTCGTCAATTCAAGTGCAACAAGAGTATAGCCCAACCAACCATTGACCAAGTCCGGATAGTCTGTGAATACCCCTATGTATTTCCAGATGTTTTGCCCGGTATGCCCCCAGATCGGGATATCGAGTTTATCATCGAACTAATCCCCGGAACTGGACCCATAGCCCAGAGACCATATAGTATGAACCCGTCGGAGCTAGCAGAACTAAAGAAGCAACTGGATGCCATGCTGGAAATTGGATTGATTCAACCAAGTGCGTCACCATGGAGATCACCTGTCTTGTTTGTGGACAAGAAAGATGGAGGTAATCATTTGTGTACGGATTATCGGAAGTTGAATGATGTCACCATCAAGAACAAGTACCCTTTGCCCAAGATAGAAGATTTGTTTGATCAGTTGACCGGTGCCAAAGTGTTTTCTAAGATTGATATTAGGACTGGCTATCATCAACTCAAAATTCGGGCAGAGGATATTCCCAAGACCGCCTTTACCACCAGATATGGATTGTATGAGTATATCGTCATGTCTTTTGGATTAACCAATGCCCCCTCTTATTTCATGAATCTCATGAATAAGATTTTTATGGACTTCCTGGATAAGTTTGTCGTTGTTTTCATCGATGACATTCTGATTTATTCCAAATTAGAAGAAGAACATGAGCTACACCTAAGGACCATTCTTGGAACCCTTAGAGAGCATCAGTTGTATGCCAAGTTTAGCAAATGTGAATTCTGGTTACAGGAGGTAGGATTCCTCGGTCACACTGAATCAGACAGAGGAATTGCCGTTGACCCTGCAAAAGTGAAACATGTAGAAGATTGGCAAGCCCTAACCACTCAAACCCAAGTTCGTGCATTTCTCGGATTGGCGGGATACTACCGCAAATTCGTAGAAGGATTCTCGAGTATCGCCAGACCTATGACCCAATTGCTAAAGAAGGACAAGAAGTTTGAATGGACCGACAAATGTGAAGCGAGTTTTCAAGAACTCAAGAGGAGATTGATTTCAGCCCCAATCTTGATCATGTCGGATATCACGAAGCCCTTCGATGTGTATTGTGACGCATCCAAGATTGGTCTTGGATGTCTGCTAATGCAAGAAGGCAAAGTTATATCTTATCTATCTCGACAATTGAAGCAACATGAGCAAAATTACCCAACCCATGACCTCGAACTCACAGCCGTAGTTCTAGCCCTGAAGACATGGAGACATTACCTGATGGGAAATCGTTGTGAGATCTATACGGATCACAAGAGCCTGAAGTATATATTCACTCAGAAGGAGCTGAATATGAGGCAGAGAAGGTGGATTGAGCTAATCAAGGATTACGACATGGACATTCACTATCACCCTGGTAAAGCCAATGTGGTAGCAGATGCCCTTAGCAGATTGCCGTGCCGCTTGAACTCCATGATTTTGAAGGAGCAACCAAGCCTGCACAAGGAAATGGAAGATTTTCGAATAGAATTAGTGAGTGAAGGATTTTTGGCTAGCATAGAACTTCAGCCCACTTTGATCAGTCAAATTAAAGAGGCCCAGAAAGGAAATGCTAGTATCGACGGAATGAAGCATCGTATCGGTACAGGCAAAGTACCCGGATTCACCGAAGACGAAGAAGGAGTTCTGTGGTACAAAGGACGCCTTTGTGTACCAGCAGATTCTGAGTTGAAAGAAGTTATTTTGAAGGAAGCTCATGATACTCTTTATTCTATCCACCCCGGAGGAACTAAGATGTATCAAGATTTAAAAGAGCAATTTTGGTGGCATAAGATGAAGAGAGAAATCGGAAGCTATATCGCCAAGTGTGATATTTGTCAGCGAGTCAAGGAAGGACATCAAAGACACGCTGGATTGTTGCAACCTTTACAGATTCCGGAATGGAAATAGGATTCCGTTGGAATGGACTTTATCACTGGACTGCCTACTTCTAGTAGGGGAAATGACTATATCTGGGTCATAGTGGACAGATTGTCCAAAGTCGCCCATTTCTTACCCGTCAATACCACATATCAGAGTTCGAAGCTAGCGGAGTTGTACATCGCTAGGATAGTTAGTTTGCATGGAGTCCCCAAGAACATCGTATCGGATCGAGGAACTCAGTTTACCTCGAGATTCTGGAAGAAAGTCCAAGAAGGTTTAGGAACCCGCCTAGATTTCAGTACCGCGTATCACCCTCAGACCAATGGACAAACAGAGCGAGTAAATCAAATACTCGAAGATATGCTGAGAGAATGTGTGTTAGAATATGGATCCAAGTGGGAAGACTGTCTGACTTTCGCAGAATTTTCTTACAATAATAGTTATCAGGCTAGTTTGCAAATGGCCCCATTTGAATTTATGTATGGAAGAAAGTGTCACACCCCTTTGAACTGGTCGGAAGTAGGAGTGAGTCAGATTTTCGGACCTGACATCCTACGAGAAGCCGAAGAGAAGGTTCACAAGATTCGTGAGCACCTCAAGACTGCCAATCCAGACAGAAGAGTTATGCCGATAAGAGACGTAGAGACCTTGCCTTCAACATAGGATATTTTGTTTATCTGAAAGTGTCGCCATTAAAGGGAATGCATTGTTTCCAACTCAAAGGAAAGTTAGCCCCCAGATATATCGGACCTTTCAAGATTCTGAACCGTCGAGGAGAAGTGTCGTATCAATTGGAACTACCCGAAGAGATGTCAGCTGTGCACAATGTGTTCCATATCTCGTTACTTCGCAAGTGTCTCGAAGTCCCCGAGAAGACCGAAGTGTTCCAAAATATCGATCACCGGACCATAGAGATCAACGATGACCTGACCTATCCTGAAGTACCCATCCGTATTTTGGAAGAAGCTTTCCGAACTACCCGAACCCGAAGCATCAAGTTTCTCAAGATTCAGTGGAGCAACCACACAGAAGAGGAAGCTACCTCGGAGCGCGAAGATCACATCAGGACGGAGTTTCCCGATCTCTTCAAATCCTAGGTAATCTTTTTTCGTCCTTTTTCAAATCTTGGGACGAGATTTTGTTTAAGGGGGGAAGGTTTGTAACATCCCAAAAATACTAAACTTGGATCATCAAACTGTAATCATCAAATTTAGGGTTAACAAAAACTTTGCTAAATAAAAATATGAAAGCATGCATATGTATATGCATTTCATTTGAAATTCTTTGGAACCAACTTGTTTGTGTGTTCCTTTGCTTGTAAATGTATGATTAGGTGAAATAAACATCATCTAAACATTTCCCACACTTTTCCCAAAGACAAGTAAATCAAAACAAATAAAATAAGGGAATGGTCATTTTGACCAATTTAACTCCCATGCCTACTTTGGCTGTCTCAAAATTGCAGAACCTAACAGAAACTTTTCTGGATCTTTGCACCCCTTGATTGTACTCATAACAATGTATCAAGGCCCACTTTGTGATCATCCAGAAACTTTCAAATGCATAGTTTAAATGACAATTCAAAATTTAATCTTTATCATATGGGAAGATCCCAGTTTTTCAAAAACCACTCAAACAAGCTCAACTTTCAAAACACAAGCATCTGCAGACTCACCAGCACCAACCTAGCACACCCACCAAAAATCTTTTCAAAATTCAAAACTTGAATTCTTGCGGCCATTTCATCAAACACTTGGTAGACACAAATCAAACAAAATCCAAACACTATTGTGAGCTGTGATTGAAGCCTAACTTGTTCCCTCGCTAGCTAACAACCATCTCAGTACCTCATCTAGCAAGCTAACCCAAGCACTAGCATCACTGTAAGCTGGGAAATGACATCAATGGTGAACAGTCGAAGCTCACCATGCCACCCCAGTGTAGACAGCAAGCTAGGAAGGAAACTAGCCGTGCCAACCTTGTCTGGGATATCACCTATGCCTCACCGCCCCCTCTCGACCAGCTCTTCCTCGAAGATGTTGAACACAGCACCCAAGAACGCCGCGCCCGTTCCTCTGTCAACCATGCCGAGCGTGCGCCAGAGCGCCACCCTCGACTGAAGCCCACAAACCGCCCGCCGCCCTCGCCGCGTGCATACATGATCGCCACCGACCTAGGAGACCACCAGACATCACCGTTCGCCGCCACCGCTCGCCGTCGAAGACGCCGCCTCTGCCGCACAGAGCATCGCGTGTTCCAGACCAAACCGCACTACCCCTACGCGCGCATTAAAGCCGTAGAGCATCGCCAGGAGACCACCAAGCGATCGCCACCACCGGCCATGCCTCTAGCCGCCAGTAGCCATGTCGCCACCGTCGCCTGCCCATGCTGTTCGGTCTCGTTGTTGCGACTATAAATAGAGGCCACCCCCAGCCGAATTGAGCACACCATCTCACTCCCCTCTCCTCACTGATCGTGCCACCCCGTTCCCGGAGCAAGGCAAGCAGCACTTCGCCGGAATTTCACCGGAGCCCGCCGCCTCTGGAGCAGAAGGAAGCCAACGATTGGAGCCGCCCCAGGAGAAGCTTCCGGTACGAGGAGGTTCGCCATCGTCGACTTCGTCGTTCGCCTTCCTCGCCAACCCTCGCCTGAACCCCGGTGAGCCCCCAACGAATCCCACTGGCCACGCTAGGTTTCTGTCTCGCCGGCGTTGCCCAACGTCGACGATGACTCTCAGTCGTTGGATTAGAACCAGATCGAATGCACCACATCGCCCCAAACCGCTTCGCACCCCCTGTCTCACTGACGCGTGGGGACAGCCACGTAAACAGCCCACGGAAGCGCTGCGCTTAGCAGGCCGGCCCGTTAACCTTTCCCGCGCAGCCCAGTTATTTGAATTAAACCTTTTCCATTTTATTTCAAAACACACTTCTGTACCCAGTTTCAAAAATCAAACCAGATCGATTCAGTGAACCAACTGGAATGAAACCAATTTTGCTAGAAAGGTCTGGGAATGCTGAATCCAAGCCCGTTGGATTCAAGTCATTTGGATCTGTAGATCATCCATGGTAAAAATAACAAGGCAGAAGCTTTTCTGCATTCAAACATTTTTTAAATTAAAACCATAATAGCTTTTGAGTTGATTCCAACTCTCAAAAATCACATCTAACCATATCTTTCAGAATATATAAAAATATATAGGTTTACTTACAGAAATAATGACCAAGTAATAAAATAATGCCACATAGGCATTTCTAGCCACTTTAATTAATTAAAATAAAAGGGTAAAACCTTATTAAATTGTGACACCACTTTAAATCACATTCCCATGGACTAAAATATGTGGTGATGACAAGTGTTAACATGATCCCATATTTGGTTTGGAGAATATTAAATCTTAAGTAGTTTTTCAATGAGTGGAAATTACTTTTCTAAAAATAAAAGTTATTAAACCAAGCTTTAATCTTGTAATGTTAGTGATGATGCTAGATCATCTATAGGACCCTTTTGTTTGATGATTGCAAGTAGTTAAGTATTGTTTGGTGATTGTGTACATCGTATTTATTTATAGACGCTAGTACCGACCAAGGATACGAGGAGGAAGGAGGATACTACGAAGAAGAAGCCGAGGATAACTTCAACCACTGCTTTGCACAAGGAAAGCTTACACTTGCAATTTAGCAAGCTTATACTGATATTGTGCAAGCCAATACTTGCAAGCCTTACTAATCAAGTTGACCTATGCACGCTACTACTTGCTTGCTACCATGCCTCTATATGCCTTAAAGCATATATGATCATAACCACTTGATAAACCAATCCTAGTTTTATTTGCAAGTTTATTACTTTATTTCTTTATCAAAGCTCTTACTTAGAGAGTACTGGAATGAATGGTAGATACTAGAAGTATAATTGAAGGTTGCATAAAGAGCATAAAATTTGGCCTAAGCTAGATAATCTTGATGTCATCCTAGGGCATGAGATTAAACCCAGTTAAACTCCAATAGTTTACCACCCCTCATTAGTACTCACCCCCACTTGTAGATGCGAGTTCTAAGCATAAAACTTGACCAACTTTAGATGGGAATACTTGGTGAAAAATGGTTATGGAAAACCTTAGAATGATGGATCATTCTACTGAGATGTTTTGACATGTGTTTCTGAACACCAGATGATTTTTGTGATGAAAATGTTGAGGCATGAGCCTTAGCCCTTTATAAAACTGATGGTTGTCTGGATGCGATACCATTCCAATTTTATCGTACAACCACAATACCCGAAGATTGGGTAGGGCTTGACTGGAAACTTATATACCTTAGTATTAGTTCCCTCGCGGCCAAGGTCTGAGATGAGGCTACCTTGTGAAGATTGTCCACCTGTGCAGTACCCAAGATGACAGTTGGTCATGGTTGGGAGGCCACACTCACAGGAGAGGTGCTTATACTAGGGCATGTAATTGAAAGGTTAGGATTGATTATCCGCATACTGAGTATGGTGAATTCAGGATTTGTTCCTGACGGATGTATCGAATGTTGTGGTGAGAGTGTACAATCTCTGCAGAGTGTCAAACTATTCGAATAGCCGCGTCCGCGGTTATGGACAATTGGAGTGGCCATACTGTTCCCCTGTCAGACTTTTCAAAACGATTTGTGAAAGGAAGTGAGACTTTGACTTGACCACAACAGGGTTATGGTATGAAATACAAGTTCCCACTTCGGTGTTATAAAACTTCAACTAGCATTCATTGCTTATAAACTTAGTAGATGTAAATCTGGCTTCTTGCAAAATAACCCTAGAGACTAGTGTCCTCTTTCCAAAAACCCCTTTTACTTGTTAGTATTAGTTTGCGAGTACTTAAAGAGTACTCATGGCTTTGTCTCTCGCTATTCCCGTGGCCAGACTATGAAGAGGAGTACCTGGAGGATGGACCCCAGGAAGGTTACGACAACTAGGATCATCTCCCATCGTCAGCATTGCCTGTGACCCCGAATATGGAGCTTCGCCTACGCTACCGTTATTATTACGTATTCCGCTGTTTGAAGTTGTATTAAGAACTGGATCATGAGATCCCTATTTGTGTAAGAACTTATGTACGGTTTGTAATGGATGATGTACTATGGTATCCAATTCTGTTATGTCTCGCAAAAATGGTAATCCTGGGATTGCGATGTATGGCATAAAAGGCATCTGGGATTAAAAATCCGGGTGTTGACAGTTAGTGATGATGCTAGATCATCTATAGGACCCTTTGGTGTGATGATTGAAAGTAGTTAATTATTGTTTGGTGATTGTGTACATCGTATTTATTTATAGACGCTAGTACCGACCAAGGATTAGAGGAGGAATGAGGATACTACGAAGAAGAAGCCGAGGAGAACTTCAACCACTGATCTGCACAAGGCAAGCAAACACTTGCAATTTAGCAAGCTTATACTGATATTGATGCAAGCCAATACTTGCTTCCTGCCATGCCCCCTATATGCCTTAAAGCATATATGATCATACCCACTTGATAAACCAATCCTAGTTTGACTTACAAGTTTTATACTTTATTTCTTTATCAAAGCTAGTACTTATAGCTTACTTAAGTGAATTGTAGATACTAGAAAGATAATGGAAGGTTGCATAAAGAGCATAAAACTTGGTCTAATCTAGATAATCTTTATGTCATCCTAAGGCATGAGATTGAACTTAGTTAAACTCCACTAGGTTACCACCCCTCACTAGTGCTTACCCCCACTTGTAGATGCTAGTGCTAAGCATAAAACTTGATCAACATTAGATGGGAATACTTGGTGAAAATGGTTATGAAAACCTTAGAATGATGGATCATTCTACTAAGATGTTTTGACATATGTTTGTGAACACTAGATGATTTTGGTGATGAAAATGTTGAGGCATGAGCCCTAGCCCTTTATAAAACTAGTGGTTGTCTGGATGTGATACCATTCCAATTTTATCGTACAACCACAATACCCGAGAATTGGGTAGGGCTTGACTAGAAACTTATATACCTTAGTATTAGTTCCCTCACGGCCAAGGTCTAAGCTGAGGCTACCTTGTGAAGATTGTCCACCTGTGCAGTACCCAAGATGACAGTTGGTCATGGTTGGGAGGGCAAACTCACGGGAGAGGTGCTTATACTAGGGCGTGTAATTGAAAGGTTAGGATTAATTATCCGCATACTAAGTATGGTGAATTCAGGATTTGTTCCTGACGGATGTATCGAATGTTGTGGTGAAAGTGTACAATCTCTGCAGAGTGTCAAACTATTCGAATAGCCGCGTCCGCAGTTATGGACAGTTGGAGTGGCCATACTGTTTCCCCCGTCAGACTTTTCAAAATGATTTGTGAAAGGAAGTGAGACCTTGACTTGACCACAACAGAGTTGTGACATGAGATACAAGTTCCCACTTAGGTGTTATAAAACTTCAACTAGCATTCGTGGCTTCTGAACTTACTAGAGATAAATCTGGCATCCTGCAAAACAACCCTAGAGCCTTGTGTCCTATTATCAAAAACCCCTTTCACTTGTTAGTATTAGTTTGCAAGTACTTAAAGAGTACTCATGGCTTTGTCCCTGGCTATTCCCGTGGCCAGACTATGAAGAGGAGTACCTGGAGGATGGACCCCAGGAAGGTTACGACAACTAGGATCATCTCCCATCGTCAGCATTGCCTGTGACCCCGAAGATGGAGCTTCTCCTACGCTACCGTTATTATTACGTATTCCGCTGCTTGAGATGTATTAAGAACTGGATCATGAGATCCCTATTTGTGTAAGACCTTATGTATGGTTTGTAATGGATGATGTACTGTGGTATCCAATTCTGTTATGTCTCGCAAAAATGGTAATCCTGGGATTGCGATGTATGGCATAACAGGCATCTGGGATTAAAAATCCGGGTGTTGACACTGAAGGTCGAAAGGCCATGGAAAATAAATGGATCTTTAAGAAGAACACAAATCCCGATGGCAATGTGATTGTCCACAAGGCTAGACTTGTCTCAAAGGGTTTTCGACAAGTGCGAGGAATTGACTACATCGAGACCTTTTCTCATGTAGCAATGTTCAAATATTTCGTATTTTACTAGAAATTTCTACATATTACGATTATCAAATATGGCAGATGGATGTCAAGACCGCATTCCTCAATGGACACATTGATGAAGAGTTGTATATGATGCAGCCAGAGGGTTTTGTTGATCCTAAGGATGTTGGAAAGGTATGCAAGCGTGAGCTATACATTTATGGACTAAAGCAAGCATTTGGGAGTTGGAACAAGCGTTTTGATCAAGTAATCAAGAGCTTTGGATTTTTCCAAAATAATCAAGAGGCTTATGTTTACAAGAAAGCGGGTGGGAGATCGGTGGCATTCCTGGTAGTATATGTGGATGACATATTACTGATTGGGAATGATGTGGATTTATTACAGAGCGTGAAGAAATATCCGAGTAGTCAGCTTTCCATGAAGGATCTAGGTGAAGCAGCCTATATAATATGTATCAAGATCTATAGAGATAGATCAAGACACATGATAGAATTAAGTCATAGTACTTACATAGAGAAGATTTTGAAGAATTTCAAAATGGAAGATGCCAAAAGGGGTTTTGTGCCTCTTGTAAGAGGTGTCACATTGAGGAAGACTTAGTGTCCAGCAACAACTACTGATAGAGAAAGGATGGCTAACATCTCCTATGCCTCAGCCATAGGTTCTATCATGTATGCTATGCTATGTACTCGACCTGATGTGGCCCTGGCTCTTAGTTGGACATGACGTTTCCAAAGTGATATAGGAGTGGAACATTGGACATCTGTGAAAAATATCCCGAAGTATCTGAAAAGAACTAAGGATATGTTCCTAGTCTTTGGAGGTGGTGATGAAGCTCTAAACATAATTGTTTACGTGGATGCGATCTTGAACACAGACTCCGATGACTCGAAGTCTCAAATAGGATATGTTTTTTGGTGAATGGTGGCACGGTAACCTAGAGAAGTGTGAAGCAGCCAGTGGTGGCACAATCTTCAATGGAGTTGGAATACATCGTAGCTAATGTAGCAGCGAATGAAGCTGTCTAGCTATGGAATTTCTTCATCGAACTGGGAGTTGCTCCAAGTGCAGATGACCCTGTGACAATCTTTTGTGACAACACGTGAAAATTCGTCAGAACCAATAACTCATTCCATGGTCAAGCAAATCCAGCTATCAGATTAAATGTTGAAAATGGTGAAGTCAATATTTGCAAAGTGCATGCGGATCTGAACGATGCGGATCCGTTTAACAGAGGACTTCCACAAGCCAAGAATGAGTAACACTAGGATACTATTGGTGTTAATTCATTTCCTATTGTAAACTAGATTAATTTGTACTCTAGTGCAAGTAGGAGACTGAAGGAGATATGACCTAGAGTCAAATAATAAAGTGATTTATTTGATGTATCTCTTGTATGTTCATAATACATTTCTTACCATGCTGTAACTATATTAATATGCAACATTAATACATGTGTCATATGTAAACAAACCGTGTCTATAGATACCTCTAGTGAACTAGATCATTGGTCAAGTGATGATCTATGGTTTCGAGATCATGGGTGATAGTGCCAATTGACAATGAGGTCATATCATTAGTTGAATGATATGATAGACATACACCCAAAGTAAATCACAATGAGATCTAGTTGCTTAAAATTCATATTTGATGGTAACATAAGAAACCTCATAGCCTAATCCTTTGACTGTGAGATAATGCATAATCACCATTACTAGAAGGAGACTTTCATGGTATCAAGTATCAAGATGTGAAAGGGTGATCATAAAGGTACCATTGGATTTCTCGAAGGAACGGGTTGAGGAGTATTTATCAAGATCAGAATTTTCCAATCCAAGTAACAGATAGATATACGTGGCCAACTCGATGATGTTGCATTAACGAGGCTTGCAAGCATATGACTAGGTCATGGAATGCAACAACACGGGAATGAGTAAACGAGTTCATCAGAAATGAGATCGAACATAGGTATGGAGATACCGAAGATCAAATTTCGGATGACCTAGGTATTGAATGGCAAAGGGATGGGACACGAAGTTGAAGGTTCAAGCGACGAGATTCGTGAATGCATGGGTAGTCATTATGGGCATCCAGGTCCCGCTGATGATCATTGACTTGAGAGGGTTCTCGGTCATGTCTGAAGCATCTCCGAACCGAAGGGTGGCACACTTAAGGGTGGGGACACTTAGAGAGATAAACTAGAAAGATTCCGGGAAACACCCGATGTTGATCGGAGGGGTCTGGAAGGTGTTCCGGAGTGAAAGATATAATAGTATATGTGTTTTATATATTAATTGGTTGAATTAATATTAAAACCTATTTATTTATTTATTTATTTATTTATTTAGTTTTGGGCATCCCATACATGTTGGGACATTCCCCGGAGGGAAGGGCCCGTAGGACAAGGCACCTAGGAGAGGAGAGGGCCCATGCGCCTGGCGCCTAGGGTCCCCCCCGCATGGGGCGCCACCTAGGGATGGATGCTGCGCTAGGGCAGTGGCGGCGACCTATTGGAGGTGGTGGTGGGAGCCCCCACCCCTTCGCTAGGGTTTACCCCTCCCCTCCCTCTTGTAAATAGAGGGGTCCCCCCTCCCCTCTATGCACAACAAGATGTCCTCTCTCTCTCTCTCTATATATATATATATGTTCCCTAGAGCCCTCTCTCCACAAAAATTACTAGTCATATCATAACCAAGTAAAATTTATAATAGTAAACTTTAGTTTAAGTTGTCTATGATCGAGAAACTATGTTCCAAGTCGTCCATAACCACGGACACGGCTTTTCAAAAATATTTAACCCTGCAGGAGTGCACCGAAGTTTCCAATACACTTCCACCCTTTTTTCCAGATCATTTAACATACACCCATCGGTATATCGGCAGGGCTTCAGACATGACGCTTTCCCAGACACAAAGCAAGTACATGGGGCCACCCAAAAGAGATACCCGTACAAGGTATAGCTAATCCTCGTACGAACCCTGAGGTTGCATTGAATTGTCACGCGAGTAGAGTCCATAGACAATATATTCCCGTGACGGAGTGCCACACCTACGCAATGGTAATAAACGCTCAGTGATCAACATATAATAAACATCTCATGCATGGCATACATGGCATAAGTATAGTAGGTAATCTATTAAGTCCGAACTAGTTTTTGGCCCCCGGTATAGTACTTTGAAATCAATTAATAAGACGATAGGGGTGCCTATACACCCCACATGTGGTTAGCGTGCTCGTCTCGGAACAAATGTCAGGAACTCGGGTCCTAGGTGGACAAAAGTGGGTGGGATAACAATCAGATCTCAACTATTATCCACATGTGCCTCTGCATTAGTTATATCTATCACCAACATTTAATTACCATGTGATAAGTAAAACCATGATTATCTCCACCATTAAACATATGCCAACCCCCAACATCAGTGGAACATCGACGACGCAAAGCAGCACCTGAGAAAGCAACTATGACTCGCAAGGTCGACTATCTACCCAACTACATCTAATAGGAGGTGTCCAAGGAAATATATGCTACAGGGGATATAAACGGTACGAAATATAAAGCATCGCAACACAGATAGAAATAGATCAACAGTAGGAAGTAAAGATTATAAATGCAAAATATGTAGAAAGGGGAGAATGCTCGCCTAGGCAACACTACCGAAGATTCATCATCCAAAAGACTTGTCGACACTTGCATCAACTCATCGGTCGAATCTGTGAAGAAGCAAAGCACTAAAAGAAACACTAGATGCACTATTTAATACTATGACAGAAGAAAGGTCATGATGCATGTATGATGTATGACATGGAAAATATGTGATGCAACTAGGAAATATTAAGAGGAATCGGGATCCCGACAATTAATTAGGAAGTTCATGTTATTTAGGTACCCCTCAATTTAAATGTTGGCTTAACAAGGAAAAACATGTCATTGGTTCGCTACACAAATTTAAATGAAGCGATTATAAACATGAATAGCACACATATGCGCTCCATATTTAATTATGAGGCTAATCGGCATAATGCCCCCAAATCACAACATATTATGCGACATGAATGATTTTAATGCAACAAGATATATAGATGGATATTTATAAATAGGGCCAGGTTAGGTAGGGTTCACACTTCTCGGTTCGAAGATCTTGGGTTCTCGGACAGGTTCGGGTTCACCAGTATCGGACTTTGGACTCCGGGATCGGGCTTCGGATCCATGATCGGGGTCTTCTGGTCTAGGCTCGGTCTTCTGGTATGGAAGGATAAATAGGGTCACCGAGTCCATGAAGGAGACCTTGTCGATCCGGTGCCATCACCTTTGATGTACAAGTTAGTGAACTCGATGTTCCGTGGAGATCTTAGAGTGGCACCGTGTTCGGTTCATCTTTTCTCGTCGTCCATCGGAAGATCTTGGAAAAGGTGCGCTCGTAATTGAGGAGTCACATGAAGATTTTGCTGACATATGTGGAGCCACACTAGGACGGAGATCTTGTGGACACAGATAAGCCCCAACATGGTACATAATTAGCACACGAATTTGGCAAAAAAATCACCAAGTGTGCCTATCGACACCCAACATCATGGGCGGCTTGAAGCGGTGCGTTTACACACAGGTAAAACAAAACATGGAGCTGTGCATAATAGAACCTGCATAGATTTATTGGCCACGGGAGGACGGCGAGGTCCTCTACAAACACAAACTCGCGACCATGGCGATGGAAGGCAGCAAGAGGCGAGGCCACACAGTCGTAGCAGGGAAACGACACCGGCCTTAGCAGGGGGCATGGGGATGCGCACGCTAGTGGTGGAGACGAGGACGAGGAAGTACCGGTGAGGCAGAGGCAAGGTCGGTAGTGCTGGGCGGACGCGGCGGAGGGCGAGGCTGGGGAGGTCGACGCAAGGGATGGCGGCGGGGCACCACGCGGGTGGCTAGAGATGCCTGCGGGCGGCGTGGGATCACTATGGGGATGGGGGGCGCGACGAGGACGCTCGGGCCTCGGCGGCCATAGAGACGAGAGGAGGGGCGGCGAGCCTCGGGGTAGAGAACAAGGCGATGTCAGGCGCTTCATAGAGAGGGGCGGCTAGAGGAGGGAGAGTCGTGGAGGGGAGGTGAGCGGGCCCAGCGAGGAGCACGGGGTGGTGGCGTCCTGTGGAGAGAGGAAAAGGCGGGGATGGAGAGAGCTAGGCGGCGGGGGTTGGGCTCTCGCAGTGATGAGGGAAGCAAGGAAGGAGGCGATGGGAGAAGAAGGTGGAGTGGGATCACGGGCTGTTGGTGGGGTGGGTCAGGTGGGGAACACACGGGAGCGGGCGAACGGGGCCAGCTAGGTTGGTGGCTTGCGTGGTGGGAGGTTGACCGAGCGATGGGATCTAGGCGGGCATCAGTGGGTGCGTGTGGGGCCGGACGCGGGGCATTGTTGCGGCCATTTTTGTGCGGGGGTGGACGACCGCGTGGGGGTGAGGCATTGCTGCTGCTATCGCTAGCGGGTGCACACGGGTAGAACAGGGTGGCGACAGCAGAGGGGTGTGGTGTGGTGCCTGGGTTGAGTCTAGGGTTAGGGTTTTTTATCGGGGTAGTAGGGGCTACGAGCTGGGGTTTTAGGCCTAGCCTGTGGTTGCCTCCCCCAGTATAGCTTTATTTTAAATTTTGTTTTATCTTGTTTTAACAAAAGATTTTGTAAATAATTTTATACAAATAAAAATATTAGGAAGATACTAGGATTTTGATTTGAATGAAGAGAGGGTATTTAGAAAACGAAGGTAGGTTTTTGAAAAATAGCTTTTGGCAAATAGTATGCATGAAGTCATGAGGATGCTCAAATGGAATGTTGCATGATGACATGAGCATGTGATCATGATGATGCATAAAATAAAAACAACAAGCGATTTTCTAGTAGTGGTTTTACCCGTGGTGCTACAATTTGACACCACTAAAAATGGATCTTGCCCTCGAGATCCGCCTCATGGTATGGGGAAGAAGGCCAACGATCTGCATCTATTGCTTCATGTAGATCCTCACGACACCACTAACAAGGACTCTTGCTCCATCTTGAAATCGGCGACACCACCAACAAGGGGTCATCACTACTAGAGAAAAGGCTATAGGAGACATGCTTATGCGAGGCACATTTAGCATATGCGCCTCCTATAAAAATAGGCGAGGCGCACTTTGCGATATGCGCCTCTAGTATAAAAATAGGCGAGGTGCATATGATAAGAATGCGCCTCCTATAATCCCTGTACGGACAGAATCTAGCAGCCCCATATTATGCGAGGCGCATTCTAGTCATATGCGCCTCCTATATATCAGATAGGCGAGGCGCATATGGACAGAATGCGCCTCGCATATTCTGTGTGGCCCCGCGTGTTGGTAGGTGCACGAATATGCGAGGCGCATATGGTTATATGCGCCTCCTATATTTGATAATATGCGAGGCGCATATGACCATATGCGCCTCAAGTAACTCCTGCGGACCCGGGCGGAGGTAGGTGGCCGAATATGCGAGGCGCATATTGCTATATGCGCCTCCTATATTTTGAATTATAGGAGGCGCATATTGTGCAATATGCGCCTCGCATAACCTAGCAGTAGATTTCTTGTTAGTAGCCTCTGCGTGGAAGCACCCCAGGAAGCTGCGTTGCGTCTGCGTGGAAGCACCCCTGCTGGTTCCGAGCAGAGCCAGCGCCGCCACTCCAGGCCGATCCCCGTCCCCGCCTCCTCGTCCCCAAGCCCGACCCCGACGCGCCCCCAACGATCCTGCTCACCCCCGAGCTCTGCGCCGCCCTCCGCCGTGAGTACGCCACCAAGCCCGACCCCGACGCCCCGCCCGCGGCCCATGGACAGGACGAGACCACGATGACGCCGCTCACCGCCGAGATCTGCGCCGCGCTGCGTCGGGAGCTCGAGCCCTCCCCCGACGAGAGCTCCTCCACCGCGTCCTCTCCCTGCTGCCGGTGGTCGAGGCCGTGCAGACCTCCGGGCTGGCCCGCCGGTGGCGCCACCTCTGGAAGCGCATGCCCGTGCGAGCGAGCGGCTGAGCCGACAGCCGCACCCTCGCTCGCACGCACACGTTCGGCGGCGCAAACCCTAGATGGTGCCGGAGGACGGCGCGCGAGCGGCTGCCGCTGCGGCGGAGGAAGCGCCAATGGATACGCCCGCCGCCGCGGAGGCACCCCCGGTGGACGCGTTCCGGCGACAGGTCGACGACCTCGCCTTCAAGACCGACGTGGTAACGCCTCCCCTCGCTAACCTCCGCAGTAATCCGCCCCTCCCTCCCTAGCGCAGAGGATGTGAATCTAACTGCCGAGCAAGCAAAATTGCCCAATAATTTGGGTGGTGCCGAATTAGGCGTCAGGTCCTGCGGTTTCCTGTTGCGTTTTCCTCCAAAGAATTGGGGAAAAGTGGTCTCAGATCGGGACTGGATGCTGATGCGGTTTGCGTGTTGCAGCTGGAGAAGAGGGTGAACGAGGTGGTATGGTTCTACGACGTCAAGAAGCATGGCAGCGGAGGGCGCAAGGCCGGCGGTAGCAGCAAGTATGCCATGAACGGTGCAAGGGACAACCACTACAAAGGGGTGCCCGACCTTACGCGCCAGCTTGGTGGTATCATTCGTCAGGTGATCATTCAGTTGCGTTGGTTTATCTTCGCTGGCCTAGTTGTTCTACATGGATAAAACATGCAATCTACTACTTCTGGGCTTAAGGTGTAGTTCTGCGTTTTCCCTATTTATTAGTTTAAAATATCTACCCAAAGTTTCTACCAACCTCAATTATTTCGTTTCATGAGCTGCAAAACTTGAGTTTCTGATTTTCTTATACTTGTGCAATTTGTCCAGTACATCTAAAAAAAGGATCTGGAATGTTACCCCACATTTGGCAGATTAAAGACTCTATTGCTTGACATGTGATGTAGGGCTATTGACCTACATGCACTAGTTCGCATTCTTCAGTTCTCGCCAGCAAGTATATTCTAAGTTTTTATTAGTCATCATTTAGAGTTACAATAACAGCATCTATAATGGCATCTATATTCTTCTTTAGTACGAATTGATGGAGTTCAGAAGGGGTACATATCTCACCAGGATCTGGGTGCCACTAATAGTTGAAATACATTTCCATGGTGTATGGGTGCCTATAAATTCATGACATGGACATGAGTACAGGATCACACAGTGATGAGTGGCATGCAGATTTACTTGGTTGTTGTTCAGAGCCATCTTTGTGTATGTCTCTTTCTCTTCTCAGTGTGCGATGGGAAGTTAATAATTATGCTCACTTATATTTGCACTGATGGTTTCAATAATTTCTCTGTAGATTTGTACATGCTATTGCAAGCATAGATGTTCACTTTTGTCTAGCCTATCACTCTCTAACCTAGCATTAACTATACAGTTTATGCCTGAAGGCGTACTTCAGCAGTCTGTGTCTAGGCAGTATAAACAGAACACAATACTAAAATTCATGCAGTGTAATGCATCTTATACTGAAAATGCTTATATGTTTGGATATTCCCTGAATGTATGAATAACAAGATAGTAGGAGGTATGATGATCACAATGATTCTTACATATTATGCTTGCCGTTTGTCTGTGTGTGATAACACAGGTATAAACTATGCAGATAACTGTGCATATTTATCACAAAGATAGTAGTCACCATGATAACTATGCAGATTTATTTTTCTTTTCTAGCTATTCCTTTAATCATTATATACAGGGGGATCCCAACTATCACACCTTAGTTTGGTTGGTCCATCTTATTGATAAAGGTTTGTACAAATCTGTCAGAAGTGACCACCCATGAATACACAGATAAGAGTGCCTAAAAAATGCAAGGTTGTACTGTTACACGTTACATATTTGATGATGAGTATTTTCCAGAGTACCTCCTTGATTCATTCATCTCCACCCCAGCTCCATGTTCCGTGTTTTCTGAAATTCTGGCAATTGTTCCTCAAGTAGCTGTTGAAAACCTAAAACCGTGTTCACATGGATGGCCTTCCTGTTTCTCGCTAATGGTGATTGGGAGAGCCTCATCATGTGCCTTGTGCCTTGTGCCATGTTAACAGTACAATTAAGGGTTTTAAATGTTCTTGATAGAATGAAAGTAGGCTCAAATCGTTGAACTATTGGAAGGCATGATCTGATTACCCGAGAAAAAAGTGCAGTAGAATTAGTCTTAATATACAACTAAATTCTCTGGATATAGATGATCTGCAAAAAAAATTCTATCTAGTCAAATAATTGTTCAGCTCAGATCAAGGTTGATTGATACTACTGGATTAGTTTACATACTGGATTAATTGAGCTCAAAGTAACCATTCTGTTAAATGTTTCTGGGCATATCTGTGGAATGCTTTGGTGTAATCTTTCAAAGACTGCTCTGTCACTTGACCTCTTTAGTGGATCCTTGTAGTAGAAGTAAAAACAGTATACTATAAGAAAAAAAAAGAGAAATGTTTGTCATTACTACTATATAATCACAAAGAGGAACATCATGATTGATTTAAAGGGGTAAAACTGATGCATTTGTTTTATCCTCAGTTCACATGAATATGCACTTTTGTAGAGTTCACACTTGTCTGAAGCCTGTTCCTTATGTTTTCCAGGATTTGACTCTGCTGCTTCTTACCTCTGGTAGAGATCCTGGTATAGTGCCTCGTAACACCCATCCTCCTGAACCTGAACCCAGTGATTTGAACAACGACACTGGAAATGGTAGGTTATGTGTTCTACTTCATCTAGGTAGAGCTACGTCGTTGGAGTTGTAATGTGATTGTGAACTTGTACTCGGAGGTGTAATGTGATTGTGAAATTGTACTCGGAGGTGTGAACTTGTGACACAAACACTTGATGTATGAACTTGTATGTCATGATTGATGTGTAATGTATTGTATTCATGTTGGTTCTATTATGCTTTGGCAAATTGCAAGTTTCTGAAAAATTCTGTGCTCTTTATACTGTATTCTGGACTATATTGTATATTTGAATATCTGTATATTATTATTTATAGTGGTCTGTAAAACTTGAATTTCGAAAATATTACCGGAGGCGCATATAGGATACTATAGGAGGCGCATATACTATAAATATCCAAGGCGCATTCTAAAACATATGCGAGGCGCATATACTATAAATACCCGAGGCGCATTCTGAAACATATGCGAGGCGCATATACTATAAATACCCGAGGCGCATTCTGAAACATATGCGAGGCGCATATGATATGCGCCTCCTATACTTCACATATGCGAGGTGCATATCGATATGCGCCTCGCATATGTGAAGTATAGGAGGCGCATATCAGATGCGCCTCGCATAAGACATACCCGAGGCTTGAAGCTAGAGGCACATGTGATATGCGCCTCGAATAGGCTTTTTGGTGCGCCTCGGATAGGCTTTTCTCTAGTAGTGCATTTCTCACATTTTTGAGAGAACACTCCAAATAACAAAGACGGAGCTAAAGGTCTCGAAAGGTAAGGCCACCTTTAACTTCCGTTTAAGGAGTAGAATGGCATTGATCCAACGATTCAATGTACAAAAGCGAATGATAAGAGTAGTGGTATGGTCGCGACTCCATCCTGCACTCAAAGTATTACTCTGTACACAAATAGAAGAATTATGCAACTCACTCTTGGGATTCAGACTGAAGATCTTAACAAGCAATAGTTGGAAAAAAGGAGTGATGCCATCTCTTCATCGGATCTAACGTAGATGATGTCGTTTTGTTGGAAACACTGGAAGATATAAAGAAAATATTTAGTGAATTTTGGTCCACTGAAAGGTACAACAGAGGAAAATTCCTCAGATAGCATGAAGACCGGATGTAGCAACATCGTTATAAGAGGAAGCAAAACCCTGAAGGTACGACAGAAACCCAACTACGAGAATTCCTGGACTCGAAGAAAGGTAAGAGGGCAGATTCAAAACATGTAGAGGTAAGAGGAGAATAGCATAGGAGTAAGGAGTAAAAGCAGATCTAATCATATCTATCCAACCAATTTTCCAAAATAATTTTGACACTCTACATCAGCCGTTAGCTAGGTTATTGATGAGTGCATATTTGCATCATATTTTATATTATTATTTTGCACTGTAGTGGTAGGATCTAGGTATTTTACGGCGTTCGCGTGCATCTCTTACGTCTATTTTCACCAGGATCACGACATTTGATGGATACGATGGACACAATTCTTGAACCAATTGAGTCAAAACAGCTTAAATCGCTAATTTGGGAAATATTAATAAGACTAGAAGAAAACCCAAGGCGATCGCCGAAGGCAGTAGTTTTAACGACCAACTATATAGTGGGAATACTTTTTCTGGCCGTATAGTTCACACCATATAGTTTCCATCGCCACCGCCTCCTCAAATAGTTTTGCCACATGAAATCAGATCGAGGAGATGACATACAGAACACCCAGAAATCGCCAAAAACCTCACCTTCGGAAGGAATCTGGAGGGGGAACTTTCCAGAGGGATCCATCTTTGCCCTACGTAGATCTGGGAGGCCAAGGCATCGATCTTCATCTTCATCAACCGCTGCATCACCAACATATCCCCATCTACATCACATCTAGATCTTGTTGTAATTCTTGTACTAGTTGTGGGTTTATACAAGAACTATTCATCTATGATTGTTTCCATTATCATTGCCATGATGTTCTTGGGGAGATGGAGAAACCCTAGAATATGATTGAGATCAGATAGAGATTATCATGTTATACATCATTATGTGTATGTGTTAATTGTCTTCATCTTGATGTTGAGAATTGTGCAGCTCTTAATATTTGTCTCTTATGGGAAATTCATGAAGGGGATTACTTGTTGGTAGACAGAGGGATGATAACACTTATTGTGACTATAAAGTTTTTGTCATTATTTACGTACTAACTTGGGGAATCAAGGAGAACTCATTAAGCCATGTCCATGCCACAAGAGAAATCCCTTAATAGCAAGATAACACGATTGGCATCGTTTACCTATCAGCTGTGGTTATGATAGATGATGTGTGGAGTGGTTGCTGCCTATTCGTCCATATATGGAGCTCATCCCACATACATATATGTCATGAGAATATTTGCTATGATAATCTTGATTAGTCTATTTAAATTTCTAATGGTGTATCCACCACTCCCCGAGAATGCCATTTTCCCCATTGTAGTTCCAAGCTCTCTTACATACGCAATTCCTACTTTCTGCATTAAGTTTTACTTTAGTTTGTTTAATTGCTTTTCTCAATCAAAAAACCAAAAACAATCCTTTAAACAATACTATTTTTCTTGCATCTTAAAATTATTTCTTAAGTACTTCGTTTAGTTTTAGTTAAAAGCATTTTAGTCTTAGCCTACTGCTCCCTATGGGATTGATATATTTATTTTGAAACTAGCTACAAACGATCTATGCACTTGCAGTCATCAAGCTATTTTCTGGCGCTGTTGCTGGGGAGCTTAGCGCTATAAGTCACTTTACTTTTAGTTATTTACTTTCATTGTACTAATATTTGATTTTAGTTGCAGGACCATAATAATGGACAATACTCAACATTTAATCTAGCTTGAGGCAGTTAGGAAAATGGGTTCCCCCATGGATGCTTTTATAGCTGTCAACAAAAGCATAAATCCCTGATGGTATTGAGATCCATCCTTTATTACTTGAATTGCTACACTCTAAGAAATTTGCAGGAACCAATGAAGAGAGTCCATATGGGCACTTACAATTCTTTGAAGATGTTTTTGGTTACTTTATGTTCGATAACTGTAATATTGATAGGGTTAAAGTCCAGTTGTTTAGACAAACACTCTCAAATAATGTTTGCAACTGGTATAGATCTTTTTGTGCAGAGGCACCAAGTACTTGGACGGAATTGATAACCAATTTCCTATCAAAATATTACTTAGAAAGAAAAGCTCATAGGATGAGAGGTACTATTATCAGTTTCAAAAATAGTCATGATGAGAGTTTATATGAAGGCTATCTGAGGTATAAAAGTTATCTATATAATTGCCCCCATCATCGTTTGCCTGATTGGTTAATCACTCACACTTTCTATGGAATTGAATGAGCTTAGATACCGCTTCTAATGGTAGTTTTCTATCCTGTACCTATGATGAAGCCTGGAAATTAATAATGAAAATAAGGGAGACAACAGAAAATCTTAAAGCTAAGGAGAGCATTATGAATAGTTCTTCTGAATATGAATGTGTGAGCGATTTTCTTGCAGATGAAAAGACTTGTGCAATGAGTAAAACCCTCAATATTGATTCTTACTCAGTAAAGAAAATTATTGAGAATTATGCAGGGTATCTACAAGTACCTACAGAATAGAAACCCTATAAGCCCCTCGAAGAAAAGAAGCGTGCAAGAAAAAGTGCACCAACAGTAGAGTTTTCCTCTGAACCTATTCAAGAGAATATCAAGAGAAAGTGCAGAGAGGAAGAACACATAAAGAGAATATTAAAGAAACCAAAAAAGAACCTCGATGTTACCAATGCAAATATAGTTATATTGAAGGATCTTATGGAAGAACGAACCATGGATAATGAAGTGGTTAGCTAGACCTTGAAACTTCAGAATTCATCAAAGGTAAGGTATGAGGTAACAAAACTTCTAAGGCTATAATTCCTATTTATTGTGGGGAAACTTTCTTATACAGAATTTGTGAACCGATTTCCACTATAAATATTATGGCTTCATCACTTTATGAGGAACTTTGCTACAATTTAAATAATCGAGATGTGGAACCGATAGAAACTACTATTAAATTGTCAAATAGAACTAATATAAAATCAGAAGGTGTTACTATAAGTATCTATGCATTTATTGGAGAACTTATGTACCCCCTTGATTTTTGTAACATCCCAAAAATACTAATCAAGGTTATCAAATTCCAATCACCCAAATTTAGGGTTAACAAAAACTTTTGTTAATTAAATTCAATATGAATGCATGTGTGTATGTGATGAATTGATGAATGCTTGCAATGACTTGTTTGATTGTTATGAATGGCAAGGTTTGGTTTTAATATGAAAACAACATCATCTAAATCATTTCCAAGAAGAATCAAATCCATAGAAATTCAAAAACAAACAATATAAGAAAATGGTCATTTTTGCTAATCTTGTTCACTAGACCACTTTGAGTGTTTCTAGTCCAAGATTTCAAACATAAACAAATCGAATTCTTTTCACCCCTTGCTAGACCAAGTAAAAGTGAACCCAAGACCACCTTGCAAACCCACAGAAACATTTGGCAACCCTATTCAAATGACATTTAAAAATTGAATCTAGTTCATATGGTAAGATCACCATTTCTCAAAACCCCACCAAACCAGTGCACCTTGACAAATCCAATCAACCAGATACTCCCTAGTATGTACCCAGTACACTCACCAAGTTTCATCCAAAAAATTCAAATATGAGTTTCTTTCGGCCATTTCATCAAACACCTGGAGACACAAACCAAACTCTGCCTAACTACACTGTTTTGAGCAGTGATCACCTCAAACCTTGTCTCCCCTTGATCACCCTTGTCTCCCCTAGTGACAACCGTGGCATTAAACCAGCTAGAACCCTACCCAATGCTCCATGTCGTGCATGCCCGAGCCACCCCTTGCTTGCCGACTATGGCAAGCTAGCCAGAGCCATCGCCGCGCCTAGCCACCATGTCCAGGACGCAGGCCACCGTCCACGGCCACCCCCTGTCCAGCCCTCGAGCCTTGCCAAGCCGTGGAACACAGCGAACACGCCGCGCCTAGTTCGTCCTTGCCATGTCCAGAGCGCGCCAGCTCGCCATAGCCGACCGCCTCGCACAAACCACGCCTCGCCTTCGTCACCCGTCTACACGATCACCACCATCTCAGGAGACCACCAGACATGCCAGTTCGCCTCCGCGCGACCATGAGCCCATGTGTGTCGTAAAAAACGCCGTCGGTAACGTGCAAAGCATCGCACGTTCCCGACCGAACCACAATGCCCCTTGCCACGCCATCAAGCCGTTGAGCACCGCCAGGAGACCACGCACCGTCCCGTGGCCTCAGCCATGCTGATAGCCGCATGTACCATTGACCCCGACGAGCTCTGCCCGTGCCGCACTGCCCATGTCTCTCGCCTATAAAAGGAGGCCTCCCACGCACCATTTCTTCACACCAGTTCACTCCCCACCCCTCACTGATCCTTCCCACTTCTTCCCGGAGCAAGGCGAGCTCTCTCTCACCGGAATTTGGCCGAAGCCTGCCGCTGCTAGAGGAGAAGGGCGCTGTCGATTGCGGCCACCCCAGGAGAAGCCGCCAGTACCAGGAGAACCGTCGTCATCGACATCGTCATTCTCCCCCATTGCTGACCCTTGCCTGAGCCCCGGTGAGCTGCCCTAGACCCCCACTGGCCGTGCTAGGGTTAGTCCCTATCGTGTCCTGTTTAGACGAGGACGATGGCCATGAGTCATTGATCCTTGATCTAATCCCACAGTCGTAATCGCCCCATACCCCTTAGCCTCTCCCTATCTCACTGACGAGTGGGGACACCACTTAACCAGCCCGTGCATGCTCTGTGCGCAGTGGGCTGGCCCAGTTAGATTTCCCACGTGACCTAGTTAGTTCAAATTAGAATTTTTCATTTTAGTTTCAAACCTAGTTCTATCTGTTGATTCAAAAATCAATTCAGAGAGTTTTACTGAACCAAATAGCATGCAACCACTTTTTTTAGAAAGGTATGGAAATTCTTAATCCAAACCCGTTGGATTCAAATAATTTGGAATTATAGATCACCTATGGTAAAAATAACAAGGCAGAGACTTTTCTGTATTCAAACATTTTTCAAAATTCAACCATAAATGCTTTTGAGTTGATTCCAACTCTCAAAAATCCCATTTGACAAGACCTTTCTAAATATATAAAAATATCTAGGTTTACTTGCAGTAATAATGGACAAGTAATAAAAAAATGCCCCATAGGCATTTCTAGTCACCTTAATTAATTAAAATAATAAGGTTAAACATTATTAAATTGTGACACCACTTTAAGTCATATTCCCAAGTATTAGAATATGTGGTGATGACATGTGTCAACATGATCCCATATTTTGATTGGAGAATAGTAAATCTTAATGTAACATCCCTAAATTCATATTTCAAAACTCATTCATATCATCCTTGCATCCATCATCATTTAGGGTTTTTCTCAAAATCATTTCAGAAACAGGAGCATTTGTGGCTCATTATTTTATGTATGAAAACCCTAGACTTTGTGCTACATACTAATAAGAAAGATGCTATTATTCATTTAGGATGTTTTGAATTCAAACTTAAGTGGTCTCAAAAGCTTGAGCAAGGTTTCAAAACAAAATATGGAATAAAACCAAAGTTTTTCCTATTATTATATATCCTAAAAGGCTTGGCTTTATTGGATTATTTTCAAATAACCTAAGTAAGTCTGAGTGAACAGATGTGTGTTACACCTATTTAAATGCAAGGAGCACTGTACAAAAGGCTGGAGCAAGTTTGAATTCAAACTTAATTGAAAAGAGGTTTGAAAACCATTTCTAGAAATTCAATCAGAAAAAGAAAAGGAATAAAGAGGAAAAAAATAGACAACCAGCCAATCTGGCCAACCCAGCCCAACACGGCCCAGCTAGCCAGCAGCCCCACCCCCCACGAACCGTTTTCTTTCACTCACTCCCGCACCCACCGAGTGACCGACGGGCAGGACCCACTCCCTCTCCTTTCCTCTCGCTGACAGCCGCGGCCCACACGACGTCGTCGTCTCCACCCGCAGACAGCTCAATACCCTAATCACGCTGGCCGTTTCCAGTGTTGATTCGCGGCGTCAATTCACGATGAATGCCGGAGTAAATCTCGCTCACGACCAGGCTACTTAAACCCCCTCTGTCCCCTCTCCCTTCTCCCCCAAACCCCGAACCCAGAGCGCCACCAGGCTGCGTGAATTGCTCCCTGCAACCCCGCCGTCTCCGACGAGCTGCAGCCACGATTCCGGCCAACTCCGACCACCCCTCTGCTTCTGCTTCACACGAGCAGACTCCGCTTGGCCTCACGCATCTCCTAGTACCTATGGTTCGCCCGCGCGTGACCCAGAACGTCGGCAACGCAAACGACTGAGCCGCCACCGTCCTCGGCTTCAACTCCGTCGAGCTCCTCCGGTAAGACCAGACTGCCCCAAGCCTTTTTCTTCATGCACGCGTATTCTCCGTGAACTCCTGCATCTAACCACATCCTTTGCTTGCCTTCTCGTGATCGACAGCGTAGCCTTGGACCTCGAACTGAACCATCTGTCGCCAGACCCTACTTCGGCGAGCAATCCACCGCAACCCTGAGCGCCCCTTGCCGAGCTGACCACACGTTGAGCATCCCCACGTCCTTGCGATCACGGTGAGTACCTTCCCTACCCTTCTAGCGTCCTGTATCGCCGGCGCCGCCACCGTCTGACCGTCGCCGCCGCGCGCAGTCGTTCAGCGCCGCCAGTTAGTGGCTCGCTGATTGAGTCTGTTGGATCTGTATCGTAGGGCTAGGATAGATCTTAGACGAAGAGGTACGCGCGCATCTGAGCCGCCAGATCTAAGTTAGATCCTACGGTTCGCATCTGTCGATCCGACCGAATAGGTACGCGCCAGTAGTTTTGCGACACGTGTCTAGGGTTGGATCTGAAATAGAAATTCAAATCAGATTTAGATCAGATTTTCAAATGGCTATAACTTGAGATTTCCACGTTGGAATTTTGCAAAATTTATACCGTTGGATTCAGTGAAACAAGGCCTTTCTGAATCTACAATGTGTTTAACAAATAGTATCTGATAAAATGACTTTTTATACAGAAACATGTTTAAGGCTATTTTGAGTATAGATTTAGTTTAGTAATTTGTATTAGTGCCAAATAAGTTTGATTGGCAAACTTTGTGACATGTTATGTTTCTGTATCATGCACTTGCTTGGTAGGGTTTTCAAAATCATCACTTAGTAAATTCTTGCATGCATGCATTCATATTTTTGCTTGTATATAAATTGTGTGTAATTGTATGCTACAATTTTTTTTGTAGATTTTTCTAGTGACTGTGATTGTGAAGAGTGCTACTCCCCCCATTACCAAGGCAAGTGATACTTCATGATATTTCCACCCTTTATTTTGAATAAGCATTAGAATTATTTTTGCTAAGTCTTGCATGCTACTTTTGCCAAAAGCTATGTTGGGAAATCCTATGTAGTGTAGAGTTGTAGAATTGCTAGGGAATTTTCCTAAGTTAAGTTACTATGCCATGCTTAGCCTAGCTAGTAGAAAACAAGGGTTGGTAAAGTATTTACATGCTATGGTGAAATAATTCTAGGTCCTTTAGGACTCATGCTTTTCTTAATAAAACAACTAAGTCAATGAACTTCCTGGGTGGAATGGGACTTGAATGGTGGTTTTTGGTTGAGTGGTTACACAAGGCCATGGATTTGGATTGTGTATCTAACTTGTGGTATGCCACCCAGGCACAAAGGGATTTGGAATCCAAGTGTTGAGAAAGCTTACAGTGCAACCACTTGGCAATATGGGCTCTGCCTTGATCATATAGGTTGCTAGAACTTAGCCATTTGGACAGTTGGTGGTAGTGGGATGATAGGTTGGAACGCGTCCATTTGGCTAAGGGAAGGCTTCTGAAAGGTCCTGTCTTGGGAAACCAAGTCTGGTGGGGAAAGTGCACAACCTCTGCAGATGGAAAATCTAAGTACTTAGCCAAGTCCATGGCAATGGACAACTTGAGCATCAAGACATGGAAGCTACAAGAATCTCATCACTCCAACTTCTAAGTAAAACTTGTGGGTGAACAAGGGTGAAGGACCCCAATGTCTATTGGTGGTTTCTTGGGAAAGTTTTTGACAAAGAAAAACTTAGCAATTTCAACTAATAGGAAAAACCTATTTTCAAGCAAAGCAAGCCAAGCTACACTTAGCCAAAATGCATATAGTAAAATAGTCCACTTAAAATTTACTAAGGTATCACTTGCCAATACTATTCCAAAGTATTGACCCCCTGTGGCTGTAACTTGTGATGTTGCAGGTTACTCCGATGATGAGTAGGAGTCATGAGTCTACACTCAACATGCTTGCCTGTGGCACATGAAGATGAGGACTTGTGTTTATTTACTTATTCCATAAACTCTTGTATTAGGCCTTTGGCCCTGAGTTGTAAAAGACTATGTTTTATCTCTGGAATGAATGTAATAAATGACCTTTGTATCTGTGTACTTCATCTTAAACTGTGGATGCTAGCATTGATCCAGGGACTAGCATTGCAATCACAGGGATCCTTTCCTTTACAAAGGAGGGGTCTTACACTTAAGTAGTCTTTCAATGAGTAGAAATTACTTTTCTAAAATAAAATAAATAAGACTAATGCTTTAATCCTTGTGATGATTGTGAAGATGCTAGATCATCTAGTGTGAACCTTTGTGTGCTAAATAGAAGTAGTTAAGTATTGTTTGGTGATTGCGTACTTCGTATTTATTTATAGACGCTAGTACCGACCAAGGATACGAAGAGGAAGGAGACTACTACGAAGAAGAAGTAGAGGATAATTTCAACCACTTCACTGCACAAGGCAAGCTAACACTTGCAACTGGGAAAGATGGATAACTTATGCAATGTACTAGGCATGCTTTGATTAGACAATGTTGAGTATCCTAAATCCCAGTTTTACTTGCAAGCTTAATTATTTTATTTCTTTATCAATGCTTTTTATTTATGTTTACTTAGTGACCTGTAAATTTTAGAAAGATATTAGAGGTAGTATAAAGAGCATAAAACTTGGCCTAAGTTAGGTAGAACTAGATGTTATCCCAAGGCATGAGATTAGACTTAGATAAGTCACACTTGATTATCACCCCTCATTAGTGATTACCCCCAATTGTAGTTGCTAGTGCTAAGCATAAAACTTGATCACTTTAGATGGGAATACTCAGTGAAAATAGTTATGAAAACCTTAGAATGATGAGTCATTCTAATGAAATGTTTTGACATGTGTTCTTGAAAACCATATGATTTTGATGATGAAAATGTTGAGGCATGAGCCTTAGCCCTTTATAAAAATGATGGTTGTGTTCGGATGCAATACCATTCCAATTTTACCATACAACCACAATACCCGAATTTGGGTAGGGCTTGACTGAAAGTTTATATACCTTAGTATGGGTTCCCTTGCGGCCGAGGTTTGAGCTGAGGCTACCTGGTGATGATTGACCACCTCTGCAGTTCCCAAGATGACAGATGGTCATGGTTGGGAGGCCAAACTTATAGGGGAGGTGCCTATACTAGGGTGTGTAATTGAAAGGTTAGGATTGATTATCCGCATACTGAGTATGGTGATTCAGGATTGTTCCTGACGGATGTATCGAATGTTGTGGTGAAAGTGTACCACCTCTGCAAAGTGTTAAATTATTCGAATAGCCGCATCCACGGTTATGGACAGTTGGAGTGTCCATACTGTTCCATCGTCAGATGTTTTCAAAATGACTTGTGGAATGAACTATGACTTTGACTTGACCACAATAGGGTTGTGAATATGAAAACTAAGTTCCCACTTAGGTGTTGTAGAACATTAAACTAGTTTTCTTTACTTCTAAACTCAGTTAGAGATAAACTGTCACATCCCAAAATTCTCCTAATTTTGGAATGTGAAATAAATAAATAAGTTTGATTGATTGTTTGACTTTGTTGAAAATTCTCAAAGAGAAGAAACTTTTTGAATAGAAAATCCTCTCAACCTTGAATTCAAAATCCTATATTCTTTTGTTAAGACCTAAGTAGCCATATAGGAAAAAGGGCATGGATTGATTTTAGATTGTAGAGTTGGTGTGCAAGATTTCAAAATGAAAAGCATGAAGCATTCATAAGCATTTCATCCATGCAAAGTTCTCACAAACTAAATCCAAATCCTGGTATCTAAATCCTATAGTTGATTCGGCCAAATGTTCCTAAGGGTAATTAAATTGACTTTATAAAACCCATTATTCTTAAGGCATAAATTATTGATAGTTATAGCCTAAAAAGATCCAATTAATATTACAAAATTTTATAAACAAAATTGAGCTTATTTGGAGCTAGTATGAAAACGTTATGAAACAAATACAAACACATAAAGATATAAATAAAATGAAATATACAAGGATTTTTAAACCCACTACTTCCAAACTAGTAAAAAGATTACAAATTTGATCCTATAATAATCTATTCGATTTTAGAAAAATTTAGAAACAAGAATCATGTCATTTGGAGTTCGTATGCAAAAGATATAAGGAAAACAAGTAAATAGAAAAATAAAAAGAAAAAAAGAAAAAAGAATTCCTAACGGGCCGGCCCACCCGAACCGAGCCAGCCGGCCAGCGCGCACATACGTGCCCAAATTGCTCCAAAAAGCGTGCAATCCGGTGTTTGTTAGACCTATCTCTACTCAAACTGCTATAACTTTTTATGTACAACTCCGAATGTACTTCCGTTTGTTTCTACTTGTTCTCTACTCCAATACCTATCTCCCCACCGTCCCAAACCTCCATATAAACTCGTGGAGCCACAGTTGTACGCGTTTCTTTCCTCAAAATCCTGAATCTACACATGCCTGAATCTTATTTCGCTTTTTAACCCATCTAGACTTCGTCGTTTGCCTTCGGTCAAAAAACGAAAGTTGTAGGGATCGTTGAAATCTTTCAATCCCGACAAACCTCACCTCTTTTCATCCACCACAGCCGGAGAATTTCGTATCGCAATATTTCAGATCTTACGGTGTAAATCCAAGATGTACTCGCGCTCGTTTCTTCAAATCCAAATTCCTTTGGTGAGAAGGTAGGAATAATGATTCCCCAAAACTTTCATGTTTTGAGTTTTTCGATTTGACCTACGGATTTGTCTCTCTAACACAGATCTGTTTCTTGTCTATTCTGAGCCAAAATCGGGTCAATCTGTTCTTCTAGCCACCGGATCCTATCCAGACGGTCGAGATCCAATCAAACCAGTGCGTGCCATGTCGTCATCCTGGTCATCTTCCTCATCAACGCCATGTCAATGTAAGGTCAACATCTAGTCCCAGTCAGCATGCAAAGTCAACCTGTCCAGTCAGCGGAATATTCCGTTCGGATTTAAAATTGCATATTATAGATCTAACTTGTAAAATTCATTAGAAATTCATACCACGTCCAGAAATTGCGTATAATATATCAAATTGAAGATACTGTATTGTACTTTAACAATATCTGGTTGGATCTAGCCTTTGGAGATTATTTAACCCGTAGCAATTTAATTAGTTTTAATGGCTTTATAAATCATTAAATTCATAGTAAATTAATTGCTTGTCACAAAAATATAAATGATATACCGTTGGAAAGCTGGTTCCATGTAGATCATCAATATGAAATTAGTTCAGCATTTTACTGTAAGGTTTTGCCGTGAAGATTTAAATAGTTTAATGGCCTATCTAGAGTAATAAATTCATAAGAAAATAAATACTATTCAGAAAATTACAAATAATATGTCCCTGAAATCACAATTCCGTGGAGATTACAGATATAATTTTAGTTTGATTTTTAGACAACAGAAACTATATGAATCATTTAAAACCATTAAACACTATTTAAATCATACAAAAAGAACTATAACTCCGATTAGGGTGAATCCAAGTGCTAAGGTTTTGTATTGACAATATCTATACAAAGAAACTGCATGACAAATTATTTGGTACTGTTAAAACAGAAATTCATACAGAAATATTTAAACCCATTGAAATAGTGTTTTAATCATAGGAAAATATCTATAACTCCTTTGTAGGTGATTCAAATTGCCACTGTCTCTAAATTGCATTACCTATCCAGTAGCATCTAGTTCACAATTTAATACGATATAAACATATTTGGTTCAATTAAAGTGGTATACACCATATTAAATCGATACAACTTTAGTAATAAAATCTTTAGTGCAATAAATGACTTTCCACATGCATCATATAATCTAACTGTGTTCAGAACACTAAATGCAACCATTGTGACACATTAAATCGTCATGCATGCATCTGTTCATCATTGTTTTCTTGTAATGTTGCACTGTTGTATGTTTGCAATGTTTTGAATGATGTTTGTTGTGTTTGCTTCAAACGTTAGATTGCGAGGAGTGCAACTACTGTGATTGCAACTACTATGATTGCAAGTATTGTGGTTATGACGAGTGCAACCATTATATCTATGAGAATTGTGAGGATTATCTAATCGACTACATCTACAACAAAGGCAAGTGGTGCTATCTTGGTCATAAATGTCCTACTGTTTTCCTATGCATCGTAGATGTTTTTGTAGAATTGCATATGTAGGAGTTGATGTGTATATGCTATGCTATGTCCCATGTTATTCCCTAGTATTCCTTGTTTATGAGCCATCGTATTGGTAGATTGCTTAGCTATGCTATTTAGACGAGGAAGGGAATCACATCATGAAAAGTTATATGTTTTGAAAGGCTTATGTTTTGCTAAATGACAAACCAACATGTTTTAATGAACCACCTGGGCGGAATGGCATTGATTGGGTCATCGAGTGTATTTATGGTGGGGAATGCCGCCCAGGACACTGAGAAAGGATTGGTTTCTTTGTTTGGAAGCTTTCGTGTGCAACCATGTGCCAATAATGAAATGGGCGGTTGGTTGAACTCAGTAGGTTGTGGTAACTCGAACCCGCGTATCCAGAGATGTAGATAGTGTAGGTTGGACCGGTGCGCGTCGGGATTGGGGAGCTACTTCCCGAACGGTTCCTTCTTGGACTTCTCCCTATCATCACCCAATATGAGAGTGGTGGTACGAGCTGGGCTGGCCAAGTCACATGGGTAAAGTATACTAACCCCTGCAGGGTGTATAAACTAAGTGCTTAGCCGTGTCCCTGGTTATGGACAATTTGAGCGACCTGATACTGATGCTATGATATTTCTCACTCATCCTTATTTCTTAATTACTTAAAACTTGTTGGGTGAACATAATGGGGTAGGAGCACCTGGGAGTGAACCAGAGTGTCCTATTTATCGTATTGGAAAACTACTTTGTTACAAATGTTAGGATAAATCTGTTGCTTTATGCAAATGAGCCTGAACTCCACTTGGCCAAATAAGCATGTAGTTGATAGATCTGTTGTTAACCACTTTAGCCTACTTGCCATACATGAAGTCAGCCTTATCAGGCGAGGGTGTTACATAAACCTAGCTTTTTGAAAATAAACCTAGAGTTGAGGATTCCTACTCAAACTACCCTACTTGTTAGTGATAGTTTGCGAGTACTTAAAGAGTACTCATGGCTTTGTCCCTAGATATTCCTATGGCCAGACTATGAGGAGGACTAACAGGATGATGGACAACTGGAAGTCTTCGACAACTAGGATCATCTCCCATCGTCAGCATTGCCTGTGACCCTGAAGATGGAGCTTCGACCATGCTACCGTTATTATATTATTCCGCTGCATTGATTGTATTAAGACTGGATCATGAGATCCTTTATTTGTAAGACCTTTATTATAGTTTGTAATGGATGATGAACTATGGTACCAATCTATTATGTCTCACAAAAATGGTAATCCTGGGATTGCGATGTATGGCATAACAGGCATCTGGGATTGAAAATCCGGGTGTTGACAATTTTCATATTGTTGATATACCTCGAGATTCTTTTTGTCCTATCCTTTTAGGTAGGCCTTTTGTCTCCATAACCAAAGCACGAATTCATAATAAGAAGGAGACTATTTCAATGATTTTTGGAGAAGAGGAAATGACATTCCACTTCGCCAAACTAAAGAAGAGGCCATATGAAGAGGAAGATATCAAGGAAGGGAAAACGATTGCCGAGCTAGCCATAATTCATTTCAGCACTCCGCAAGATGAATTAGAGAGGATCCAAATTAATTCAGAGGAGGTACTAGATGATGAGGAAAGAGAAGACATGGATGATTACCTTGATTCTATTCCGGAAGCTCATAATCCACATGACTATGAAGACATGGTAAGAAAAGAAGATGAAGAACCTCCGCCAATCGAACTGAAATGAATTTCATACGATATGAGGTATGAGTTCTTAGATAATGAAAATAAATGTCCTGTTATTATTAGTAAAAAATTATAAGAAAATGAAACAAGTAAACTCATTTCAGTCTTCATCAAGCATCGTGAAGCATTTGGATATACTCTAAGTGATACTAATGGAATAGATCCCTCTATTGTAACACATAAGATTACCATGCTTGATGATGTTGTACATGTAGTTGACACACAGAGAAAGTTTAATCCGAAAATGAAGGAAGTAGTAAGAAAAGAACTTATTAGATGTCAGCGTAATATATACTATTTCTGACAGTAAATGGGTTAGCCCAGCTCATTACATACCAAGACAAGGTGGTATTGATGCTGCTATGAATGAGGATGGTGAGATAGTTCCTATAAGACCTATTGTTGGATATCACATTGTAGGGGTCCCAACCTAATAAGATAGAGTCCTCCTGTGTTTTACAATGCTAGTCCCTGGATCAATAGCTAGCATCCACAGTTTAGATGTAATATCAAGAAACAAAGGTCATAATATAACTTTATAACCAGGAATAACATAATTTTATTACATCACACATAGCTCATATGGCTATTACATTACATTGCAGCGGAATAAATATAGTCATGGGTCCTTCATCTTCAAAGTGCCACAGGCAGATGTTGGTTGTAGACTTTGTAATCCTAAACAATCAATCTTCACTAAAATCAATCAAACCTGCAACATACAAGTTACAGCCACAAAGGGTCAATACATTTGAATTGTATTGGCAAGTGATACTATGGTAGTATAGTGGAATCTAACATCTATATGCATTTGGCTAAGTGGAGTTGAGGCTTGCATTGCTCAAAATAGATTTTTCTTATCATTTTGAAAATACTAAGTTTTTGCTTGACAAAATCATTTTTCCTCAATCAAAGATTTCAAGATCCTTGTACCAAGCCATCTCTCCATCAATGATTGAAGAATTCAAACAACCCTTGTTCAATCCACAAGATTTTAATTTAGAAATTTGAATGATGAGATTCTTGATTGCTTCCATGTCTTGATGCTCAAATTGTCCTTTACCAGGGACATGGCTAAGTACTTAGATTTTACACTCTGCAGAGGTGGTGCACTTTACCCACAAGACTTGGTTTCCCAAGACAAAATCTTTCAGAAGCCTTCCCTTAGACCAAAATGGACGCGTTCCAACCTATCAAACACTACCACCCACTGTCCATTTGGCTAAGTTCTTGCAACCTATATGATCATGGCAGAGCCCATATTGCCAAGTGGTTGCACTTGAAGCTTCTCAACATTTGACATCTCAAATCTCTTTGTTCCTGGGTGGCCATCCACAAGTGAGATACACAAGGTCAACCATAAACATGGGCCTTGTGAACCACTCAACCATTCTCCACCAAGCAAGCCCATTCCACCCAGGTGATTCATTATCTTAGTTGTTTTATTAAACAAAACTTAAGTCCTCAAACTTAGAATATTTTTCCATAGTGTGAATATATATTCCACCCATGTTTTCTATTAGCTAGGCTAAGCTTGGTAGTAGTAGGAATCTCTAACTTAGGAAATCCTACTAAGGATTCATCTACTAGGTTTTCTTATAGCAAGATCTATACTTAGCAAAATTATGCAAGTTTTACTTAGCAAAATCACTAATGCATAGTGAAAGTAATGGGACAAAAGAATGAAGCATCACTTGCCTTTTTGGTAGGGAATGGTAGTTCACTCCTTGATCTTGTTAGTCTCACACTTCACTACAAATCAATCAAGCAAACACAAATTCAATTCACATTCCAAACCAAAGTCAAACAAACAAATCTTCACACACACAAAGTAATGGAATCTAAGTTATGCATGGGAGCATGCACAAGATAGTTTTATTTTGCAAAGGGTCTCTATGGGGTTTCTAAACTTTGTAAGATCCAATTTGGTCATTTACCAAAGTGGCAAATTCATTAGCAAGAGGGTTTTGTCCAAAAAACTATTTTTAAATCCATTCATCATTTCATGTGGTGAAAAATGTTTTTATTAAGGCAAAACTCTTAGGTTGTTCACCAAATGAGCTGCTATTGCAAGGCTTGGTGTTTTTGGGGTCAGTAGGTTTGGTCCAAAACATTTTCTCAAAGTTCTCTATTTAAAACCATTTTCATAAACAAAACAATAGTTTTGTTTAGCTAGAAATGGACTAAACCAATAAATCCATTCTAAACTTTTCCAAATTTACTTTCAAAACCATGGGTTGGTTCCTAGGGTCAGTAGGGTCACAACAAACCATTTTGCAAAGGTTTTAATTCAAAAATCATTTTTAAACCATTTTTATACTCTAAACAAGCATACAAATGTTTCTGCAAATTCAAACAAACTAACATATACTATTTTCTAAACTAAGGCCACGGTTGGCTAGGGCTTGTTCTCCTGAATTCATTGATATAAAATTTGCAAAATTTGGACGTGTGGTTTGAAAGTTATAGGGTTTTCAAATTGCTACTTAAATCTGTTTTTCAAATCCTGTTTTAAAACAAATCCTGCCACGCGTCGCTATCTCACTGGCTGATACCGGTTCAGTGAGGATCACGTTGCGAACCGTTGGATTTAAGTTGGGTCGTGCGGCACAGATTGCTCGATACCCCTTCGGTTAAGTGAATCTATCGTGACGCTGCGATCTAGATCGGACGGTGCTAGCGTGCTCGACCATAGTCGGGCGGCGCTGCGACGGCTGCTGGCGGCGGCGACTCTGTTTCACGGCGGCGCCGGTGATACAGGAAGCGAAGCAGAGGGGGAGTGTGCTCACCGGGTTAGTGGAGCGACGCTGATGCTCAACGTGGGACTGGTCCGTCGAGGGGTGCTCGGGGACGGGCAGAATTCCTCGCCGGAGTTGGTTCTGGCGACGGACGCGCTCGGTCGAGGTCGAAGACGGCTCTGTGGTTCACCAGGAGGCAAGGAAAGGTCGTGATTAGATACAGGGGGCCACGGAGATGACGTGTGCATGAACGAGAGGGGTCGGGGTGGTCTAGAATTACCGGAGGAGCTCGTCGGAGGCAAGACAGACGGCGGCGCTCAGAGCTTTTGTCGAAGACGGTTTCCTGGGGCGCCCGCGGTTGAACGAAGTGTACAGAGAGGAGCGTCAGGGAGTGGGGATCTTGTTCGTCTGCTCAGTGTGGCATGGCGTGGTCCGGTTTGGATGGAATCGTCAAGGGACCTCGTCGGAGACAGGGAGAGTCGAGGAGAAATTGTGGCTTCCTGGAGGCATGCTTGGGGAAGGAGGCAGAGGGGAAACGGAGAGGGGAGGGAGACGATTAAATGTGCGTGATCACTGCAGGCTTAACTCGCGGCATTAAGGTGAATTAAGCTGGAGGATTCAATGGCAGAGCGGGGAAGAACGGTCACAGAGGATGAGGACGAAGAACAGTTGGGGGTGGGGTCCGCTGGCAGTGAAAGAAAGGAAGAAGGGGGGAGGTCCACTTGTCGGATGCTGGGTGGGTGCGATTCTGAGTGGAAAATAAAACGGTTCGGGTAAGAGGGCAGATGGGTTGTTGGGCTGTTTGGGCTGGGCCTTGTTGGGTTGTCCTTTTCCATATTTTTTTCTGCCTGTTTGTTTTATTCTTTTCTATTTCTATTTCCTGATTTGAATTTCATCCAACTATTCAAGCATTCAAATAATTCAAACAATTCAAACAATTGTAATGATTTTTTAGTTCTGTTTATCAATAACCAATCTCAAAATAATATTTTTATTTATTTTTAGGATCTATTTAATAATTAAATAAAATAGACCATAGTTATTTAATCAAATTGGGTTTGATTTATTTTAATAAAATCTCCATTTGAAATCCAAATATTTTCAAAACCAAATCAGTAGGTATCATTTGGAAGTAAATAATACTTGGATACTTGTTTCAAACAAAATATTATTTTACTTTAGGGTCCAATATTAGTTAAATAAAATGGGCCAAGGGTTATTAATCAAATAGGATTTTATTTTATTAATAAAATCTTTATTTGAAACCCAAATATTTTCAAAATCAAATTAGTAGGTTTAATTTGAGAAGTACATAATATTTGGAAATTTGTTTTAAAACAAAATAACATTTTATTTTAGAGTCCATTATTAATTAAATATAATAGACCCTCATTATTAAATCAAATAGGATTTGTTTTATTTAGATATTTATTTTGAAACCTAAAATAAAGTCTAAACACTTTAATAGGTTTTATTTGTGAATATAAAATACTTAGAAACTTATTTAAAACAAAATAATAAGTTTTGGTGTTTATTTAAAATGGGAAAAGCCTTTACTTAAATAAAAATTGGATATTAAATCCTCATTATTTTATTTAAATAAACCTTTACTATTTTTATTCAAAACAAAATGTTTTAATTCCAAAGTTTGGTCAAGGTTTAGTTTGGGTTTTATAAAATGTTCTTTTATTTATAAAACTTCTATTTCATTTGAAATCAAAATCTTTTATTAAAAGATCTATAATAGTAGTACCAAAATATTTTATTTTCCTTTATTTAAAATGTTTATCCTTTTAAATCCCTTTAGGACTTTATTTGATTCAAATGGGTTTGAGGTTCCATTTAAATTCAAAAAGTTTTCTTCTAGCTCTGAAAATCAAATAAAGTTTTATTTTATTAATTTATTTTCACATTACAAGATTTGGAAAATCTTGGGATGTGACACACATGTGCATTAATTTTAGGAAATTAAATCGTGAGACACAAAAAAATCATAAACCTATACCACTTATGGATAAAATTTTAGAAAGACTTAGTAATAATTTTTATTTCTGCTTTCTTGATGGATATTCTGGCTATTCTCAAATTGCTATACAACCAAAAGATCATGAGAAAACAACTTTCACTTGTCCTTATGGCACATATGCTTATAAATTAATTCTGCTTGGCATATGTAATGCAGGAACAACTTTTCAAGAATGTGTTTTAAAAATCTTTGATGATCTTGTTGAGAATACTATAAAAGTTCTAACAAATGATTTCGTTGTTTGTGGAACAACTTTTGATAATTGTCTCTACAATTTAACCAAAGTTTTGCAGAGATGTCATTTCATGGTAAGAGAAGGTAATTTTTTTGGACATAAGGTTTCAGAGAAGGGTATAGAAATACATAAGTCTAATATAAATGCTATAGAAAATCTTCCAGTACCTCGGGAAATAAAAAACTTAATAATGTTTCGGGCACATGCAGGTTTTTATAGGCGTCTTATAAAAGATTTTGCTAAAATATCTATCCCTCTCCCTAACCTTCTTGAGAAAGATACCCCGTTCTACTTAGATCATGATTGCATTGCAGCTTTTGAAAACCTTAAAAATGAATGAGTTTCATAACCTATCATGCAATCTCCAAAATGAGATGAACCTTTCCAGATCATGTGTGATGCTAGTGACTATGCTTTAGGAGTTGTGTTAGGACAGTGAGACAGAAAAAACTTAAATGTTATTCATTACACTAGTATAAATCTTAATAATATTCAGAAAAATTATGCTACTACAGAAAAAGAGTTCCTAGCTATAATTTTTGCTTGTGACAAATTTATACCTTACATCATTAATTCTAAGGTAATAGTTCATACAGATCACCAAGCTTTGCGTCACCTCCTTGTGAAAAAGGATGTAAAGCCCAGGTTGATTAGATGGGTCTTATTACTGTAAGAATATGATTTGCAAATATTAGATAGGAGGGTTAAGGATAATCCGGTAGAAGATCATCTCTCTCTAATGGAGAGAATAATCATTGACCCCGTACCTATAAATGAGTCATTTCTGGGAAACTATTTAGCAAATGTTGAAATTGTTGATCGTTGGTTTGCGGATTATGCTAACTATCTTGCAGGAAAATTTCTACCTCCTGGTATGACAAGAAATAAAAGAATGAAATTCTTTAATGATCTTAAATATTACTTTTTGGATGTTCCTTATTTATATTGTCATGGACATGATGAAATGATTCAAATGTGTGTTCCTAACCATGAAACGAATGCAATTTTGCAAGCTTGTCATGATATCCCGTATGGAGGACATCATGTAGGCAACGAACTATAGCAAAGGTACTTCAATCCATATTCTATTGTCCCACCTTGTTCAAGGACGCACATAGGTACGTAGAACATTGTGATGCTTACCAGCAAAGGGGTAATATAGGTAAAATACAAGTGATGGCAATGAATTATAGTCTTATAATTGAACCCTTTGATGTATGGGAAATGGATTCCATAGGACCTTTTGTAGAATCAAATGGTTACACTCATATTCTTGTTGTTGTCGATTATGTCACTAAATGGGTTGAAGCTATTCCAACAAGCCATGCAGATGCAGCTACTTCCATGAAAAAGATCAAGGATGTCATATTCCCCAGGTTTGGAGTCTCTAGATTTTTAATCACTGAGTGGTTCTCATTTTATGAAAGGAACTTTCAGGAAAATCCTTTACAAATATGGAGTAACTCACCGTGTTGCTTCACCATATCATCCTCAAACAAGTGGTCAAGTGGAACTCTCCAATATAGAATTAAAGACCATACTCGAGAAGACGGTGGATAAATCAAGAAATGATTGGTCATACAAGTTGAATGACACTCTTTGGGAATACCATACTACGTTTAAGAATCCAATGGGTATGACACCGTATAATATGGTTTACGGTAAGGAATGCCATTTACACTTAGAATTGGAACATAAAGCCTTTTAGGCAATCAAGAACTTAAACTATGATTTTAAAGCAGCATGAGAAAAACGTTTATTAGATAATCATGCTTCAGATGTGTTTAGAAGTGCGGCTTATGAAAATGCTACTCCCTCCAATCCATATTACTTGTCATTGAAATAGATGTATCTAGCACTAAAACATGTCTAGATACATCCATGTTAGTGACAAGAAATATGGATCGGAGGGAGTAGATTGTTTAAAGATAAAGTAAAAAGATGGCATGACAGAAAAATAGAAAATAAGGTCTTTAAAAGTGGAGACAAGGTGTTTCTCTATAATTCTCGTCTTAAGTTGTTTCCAGGAAAGCTCGGATCGAAGTGGGAAGGCCCCTATATAGTTGAAGAAGCCTATTCATCGGGAGCAGTGAAGCTCCAGGGAAAACACCCTCTCTTTCATGGGCGGTGAATGGACAACACTTGAAGCATTATCGAGCAAAAGAAGATATAAGTGCAGTCACCATACGTGTGATCACCCTATAAGAGGTGATTAAGCACAAATATACAAGGACGAACAACTGCAAAAATGAAAAAATCGAGCCTAAATGAGCAACATCACGGTCAAGCTATTGACCATAAAAGAGCTCTTCATGGGAGGAAACCCATATGAAATAAAGGTTTGAGTAAAGTCTTAAACTTTCAATTAAGTTTTAGTTAGGTTTGTGTTGAATAAGGAACACTTAAATATCTAGTGAATTAGAAGAATTTTGGTAACGCTAAAATCCCGTTCAATGGATCTTAATGTTGGTCGAAAAATTAAGCTGTCATTTTTCCGTCAAAACTTGGTGTTTCATTAAGTTTCAAATTAATAAAGAATTCGCATAGAGATAGGTAAATTTTGGCGGCTTTAGAAGGTTTAATGACCAACTATATGACGGGACTAAAAATTCTAGCCATATAGTTCCGGTGATATAGATGTTTTTGCATCTTCTCTTATGTTTTCGAACGGGACAGTAAGTTTAACGACCAACTATATGGCGGGAATATTCTTTCTGGCCGTATAGTTGCAGTCGTATAGTTATCTACACCATCTTCGAATATTTTTAGTGCAGGGTACTGTAAGTTTGATGACCAACTATGCGGTAGGAATAAAATTCCCACCCATATAGTTGCGTTCGTATAGTTGGTATCTCCATAAAATGTAAAAAACTAAGTCGGTTCGCAACTATACGGCGGGACATATACGGGACGCCCCCCATATAGTTGATCGTTATGGGCAGTGGCTAGGGTTTTCGACCTCCCCTTTTAAAGTTGATTGCATCTAACCTTTTTCATCAAGTTTTCGCAGAGCTAGAGCCTCCAGCCTCAAAAAATCATCGCCACCCCTATACAAGTTCCTTCTAACAATATCTGTGCAGCGAAGCCATGTAGCCTTTTCATGTCAACAAGGTTTGAAGGAAGAAAGAAGAGAAGCCCATGAATAGGATCGAAGAAGTAGAACCTAAAGAAGCATCATCGCCATCCAGCTCGGAGATCAAGCCTCTCCCAAATTGGGAGGACATGTTTCCGCAGAGATGGAGATGGTGAGGCAAGCAGAGCGGAGAAAGAGCAAGGATGAGTATCCCCCTAATCCTTATCGTCACAACATAGGATTTTATTATAAACCTCCTCTCGTGTAACATCCCAAAAATATTAATCAAGGTTATCAATTTCAATCACCCAAAATTAGGGTTAACATTCCCTCAAAAAAAAAATTAGGGTTAACAAAAACTTTTGTTAATAAAATCCATATGAATGCATGTGTGTATGTGATGAATGTATGAATGGACTTGTGCGATTGTTGTGAATAGCAAGAAATGGTTTATATATGAAAACAACATCATATAAATCATTTCCAAGAAGAATCAAATCAAGAGAAATTCAAAAACAAACCAAATGAGCTAATGGTCATTTTTGCCAATCTTGCTCACTAGACCACTTTGAGTGTTTCTAGTCCAAGATTTAAAACATAAACAAATCCATTTATTTTCACCCCTTGCTATACCAAGTGAAAGTGAACCCAAGCCCACCTTGCAAACCCACAGAAACATTTGGCAACCTGATTCAAATGACAATTCAAAATTGAATCTATATCATATGGGAAGATCACCATTTCTCAAAATCTAACCAAACCAGTGCACCTTTACAAATCCAAGCAACCAGAGACTACCTAGTATGTGACCATTGCACCCACCAAGTTTCATCCAAAAATTCAAATTTAAATCTCTTGCGTCCATTTCATCAAACACCTTCTGAGCACAAATGAAATTAAACAACAAACACTATTGTGAGCAGTGTATGTGCCAACCTTGTTCCCTCTCTAGATCTCACTACACCCCCAGTAGATCATCTACCTTGTCTAAGCAGCTCTAGCTCACTGTGAACTCGACCATGCCATCAGTGGTCACCATGGACGAGCACACTTGCCACCCCCAACGTCGACAACATGCTACAAGCCTAACCAGCCTCGCCAACCATGTCTAGCAAGCATGCCACCATCCACCGCCACCCCTTGTCCAGCCCTCGAGCCCTGCCAACCACTGGACCACCCAGAACGCACGCGCCCTTTTCTCTGCGACCATGCCGAGAGGATGCCAAAGCGCCACGCTTGACACGCTCACACAGACGTGCCCCGCCTTCGCCACCCGCATACGTGATCACCACTGCCCCAGGAACCTCTCAGACAACGCTGTTCGCCGCCGCGCGACCCGTAGCCCTTGTGCGCCATTAAAACTGTCGTCGGTGCCGCCCAGAGCGTCGACGTGTTCCGACCAAACCGCACCATCCCACGCCTCACCATCAAGCCATTGAGCTTCGCCAGGAGGAAGCGCACTGTCCCCTACTTTCGTCCATGCCGTTAGCTCACTGTGAAGCCGACCCCGACGAGCTCAGCCCGCACCCCTCGGTTCCCTCGTCACACTATAAATATAGGCCTCCCCTGCTCGTTCTCTTCACACCATTCCACTCCCCACCTCTCATTGATCGTTCCTACTTATTCCCGGAGAAAGGCGAGCGCAGCATCGCCGGAATTTCGCCGGAGCATGCCGCTGCTGGAGGAGAAGGGCGCCGTCGATTGGAGCCACCCCACGAGAGCCGCAAGTACCAGGAGGATCGTCGTCGTCGACTTCGTCATTTGCCCACATCACCGACCTTCGCCTGAGGCCCGGTGAGCCACCCCAGACCCCCACTGGCCGTGCTAGGGTTCGTGCTCGTCGCGTTCTATTCAGACGTGGACAACGACCCTTAGCCATTGATCTTACTTCTAATTCTACGGTTATAATCGCCTCGTACCCCTTCGCACCCCCCTATCTCACTGACTGGTGGGGAAAACCACTTAAACCTCTCGGGTGCGCTGTGCGCAGTGGGCCGGCCCAGTTAACTCTCCTGCGTGACCCAGGTCGTTTGAAATTAGGTTTATCTATTTAATTTCAAACTTAGTTCTAGCAGTTGATTCAAAATTCAATCCAGGGAGTTTCACTGAACCAAATTGCATGAAAATAATTTTTATAGAAAGGTATTGAAATTCTTAATCCAAGCCCGTTGGATTCAAACCAGTTGGAATTATAGATCATCTATAGTAAAAATAACAAGGCAGAGACTTTTCTGCATTCAAACATTTTTCAAAATTCAACCATAAATTCTTTTGAGTTGATTCCAACTCTCAAAAATCACATTTTACAAGACCTTTCTGAATATATAAAAATATCTAGGTTTACTCATAGAAATAATGGACAAGCAATAAAAAATGCCCCATAGGCATTTCCAGTCACTTGATTTATTTAAAATAAAAAGGTTAAACCTTATTAAATTGTGACACAACTTTAAATCACATTCCCATATACTGAAATATGTGGTGATGACATGTGTCAACATGATCCCATGTTTTAGTTGGATAATATTAAATCATAAGTAGTTTTTCATTGAGTAGAAATTACTTTTCTAAAAGAAAATAAATGGAACTAGTGGCTTAATCTTTATGATGATTGTGATGATGCTAGATCATGTAGTGAAAACCTTGGTGTGACAAATAGAACTAGTTAAGTATTGTTTGGTGATTGTGTACCTCGTATTTATTTATAGACTCTAGTACCGACAAAGGATACGAAGAGGAAGGAGACTACTATGAAGAGGAAGCCGAGGAGAACTTCAACCACTGCGATACTCAAGGCAAGCCATCCTAGCAAGCTACCACTTGCATGTTACCTATGAAAGCTACTATCTTAGCAAGCTAAGCTGAACCATGCAAGTTATACTTGCAAGTTTAAACCTACAAGTTAACCTATGCAATGCATTAGGCATGCCTTGGTTATACCACTTGATGATACCAAATCCCAGTTTTACTTGCAAGCTTTGGTATTTTATTTCTTTATCAAAGCCCTTTATTACTTTTACCTAGTGACTTGTAAGTTTTGGAAAGATATTAAAGGTAGCATAAAGATCCTAAACATGGCCTAAGCTAGATAAATCTGGATGTCATCCTGCGGCATGAGATTGAACTTAGATAAGTCACACTTGTTTACCACCCCTCATTAGTGTTTACCCTCAGCTTTAGTGGCTAGTGCTAAGCATAAAACTTGATCACTTTAGATGGGAATACTTGGTGCAAATGATTATGAAAACCTTTGAATGATGAGTCATTCTAATGAAATGTTTTGACATGTTCTATGAGCACCAGATGAGTTTGATGATGAAAATGTTGAGGCATGAGCCTTAGCCCTTTATAAAACTGATGGTTGTCTGGATGCGATATCATTCCAATTTTACCGTACAACCACAATACCCGAATTTGGGTTGGGCTTGACTGGAAGTTTATATAACTTAGTATGGGTTCCCTTGCTGGTTTGAGCTGAGGCTACCTCGTGAAGTTTGACCACCTATGTAGTTCCCAAGATGACAGATGGTCATGGTTGGGAGGCCAAACTCATAGGAGAGGTGTCTATACTAGAGTGTGTAATTGAAAGATTAGAATTGATTATCCGCATACTGATTATGGTGAATTCAGGATTGTTCCTGACGGATGTATCGAATATTATGGTGAAAGTGTACCACCTCTACAGAGTGTTAAACTATTCGAATAGCCGCGTCCGCGGTTATGGACAGCTGGAGTGGACATACTATTCCGTCGTCAGATGTTTTCAAAATGACTTGTGAAAGAAATCATGACTTTGACTTGACCACAACAGGGTTGTGAATATGAAAACTAAGTTCCCACTTAGGTGTTATAAAATATTAAACTAGTTTCCTTTGCTTCTGAACTCAGTTAAGGTAAACCTGGCATTTTGCAAAACAACCTAGAGATTAGGATTCCTACTCAAACCACTATACTTGTTAGTGATAGTTTGTGAGTACTTAAAGAGTACTCATGGCTTTGTCCCTTGCTATTCCCGTGGCCAGACTATGAAGAGGACTATCAGGAGGATGGACCGCAGGAAGGTTACGACAACTAGGATCATCTCCCATCGTCAGCATTGCCTATGACCATGAAGATGGAGCCTCGCCCATGCTACCGTTATTATATTATTCTGCTGCTTTGATTGTACTAAGACTGGATCATGAGATCCTTTATTTGTTGTAAGACCTTATGTATGGTTTGTAATGGATGATGTACTGTGATATCCAATCTGTTATGTCTCACAAAAATGGTAATCCTAGGATTGCGATGTATGGAATAATAGGCTTCTGGGGTTAGAAATCCGGGTGTTGACAAGTTGGTATCAGAGCCCTCCTAACCATAGGAGACCCTAGTTTAGAATGGACGTTTGTAGTTTAAAAACAAAAGAAGTGAGTATTTATGAAAACCTGTTCTCGTTCTTATCACTTAGATTCTTTCATGAAAATTCATGTTCCTAAAAAATTCTTGCAAACTCACATAAAATTTGACACACTTGATCACTCTACTAACTTACTCCTACATTCGTATAGATGGACGTGAAGTATAGAAAGTTCTGTCAGTTGGGAAATGGAGGAGATCTCATCTTTGAGCGTGATTTGGACCAGTTTCGGAACTTCTGGAGCGCCCGCACCCCGAGTTCTTCGGAGTTCATCTCAACGATCAGGAAGGAGGAGAATTACAATGGCTGATTGTTGCAAGTCTCAGAGGGAAGATTGAAGCCCCCACCACAGAGGGAATCTAGTTCACCCTAAGGGAGAACAACTGGCTAGATGGACTTGTCAGGGCCATGCATGAAGCTCGTGTCCGTTTGTGTGGGCAAAGCATCAATCAAATTAAGGGCACCCACTTTGAGTTATACCCAAGGCGTGATGTTATGGGACAGCCACTGGAGGTACCATATCACCCTGAGCTGAATCATCAAGTGGACCACCTTAGCTTCATGATGTATGTCCGGCAGAAGGAGTTGGACAATGCCAGCTCCTATGCCAACCACAACTACGCCATCTCAGTCAAGAAGGACCAGACCATTGCCATGCTGGTGAAGGATCGCCAGTCTCATTGCCGCCAGCTTGACAAAAAGGATCGCATTATTGCTCGCCTTCGTAACAAGGTGACAGAGTTGGATGATACCATCCAAGAGAGGGACATGCAGCTTGAGGAGAGGGAGAATGCAGGGGAAGACATCCGTGGAGACCCTTACTCTTATCTCAGTGACGATGATGACTTCCTGGAGGATCAAGCCATGGACTTCTTCACCGATGAGGATGACTTCACCTTCATTGATGATGATGATGAGGATGAGGAGGACACCGAATCCAAGGAGTAGTAGCACTTGAGCACTAGCGTTAGTGAATTGTATCTGGTCCCACTGTATCATAGTTTCACAGAATGGTTCTTAAAACCATTTGTTTCCTTGTTTTCGTGTGTGTTTGTATTGTGTGCTATGAATGAATGAATGAATGAATGAATGAATGAATGAAAAGCAAGTTGCTAGAAAAAACCGTGTCAAACTTCAAAAACTTTTCCAAAACAAAACCCCAAACCTTAGAAATTTCCCTCTTTCCTCATGATCTATCTCAATCTTCAGATGCCTCGCGGAGGAATCATTTCATCCCCGGAACCGATGTTGCAGATCTTGCAAATGTTTGTTTTTGACCGCGAAGCTGAAAGAGCCGAACGTCAAGCCAACTTAGCCACCCTTCAACACATAGCTCAGATGGCCAACAAAAACCAAGGCCATGGAAACTAGGACAACCATGGACCCAAGCTCAAGAACTTTCAGAACACTAATCCACCCATCTTTAGTAAGTCTGAAGATCCCTTAGATGCAGATGATTGGCTGCAAACCATGGAGAATAACTTAGAAGTCACAGGAGTGGAGGCCAATGAGAAAGTACTGTTTGCCACCCATTATCTGGTAGGAGATGCAAGAGCTTGGTGGAACAGCGTTCGCGCCATGACTGGAGGACAAATGATGACTTGGGATGAATTCAAACTCAAGTTCAGCAGAACCCATGTGCCACCGGGTTTGATCAAGAGGATGAGAGATGAATTCAGATAATTGAAGAAAGGGAGGATGACAGTAGTTGAGTACCGTGACAAATTTCTGTCATTAGCTAGGTATGCACCGGATGAGATTGACATTGAAGCTAAGGAGAAGGAGAGATTCTTGAATGGTCTGCACGATGAAATGCAGACAGTGTTAGTCAACATTCTGTTTGCTGACATTGAAGCCTTAGTGGACTCCGCCATTCAGATGGAAGGAAAGATCAACCAAGCTAATGAGAACCGCAAGCGTAGAATGATGAATCAACAAGGAACCCACCATACCCCAAAGTATCGCCCCATCCCATCTCCAGGATTTGCCCCAAGAAACAATAGATCCCCGATGAACCGTCCGACCTATCCCAACCATGGAGGAGGAAACCCAAGGCCCGGAGGAAACCACAACAACAACCCCGGCAACTCCAACAAATTTAATCGTGCACCACCCAAGTTCCACAACAAAAATGTCGCCACCAACACCAATACTACCCCAAAAACTACAAGCAATGTTGTGCCTGTTGCAGGAAAGTACAAGTCTCAGGTGACTTGTTATGAATGTGGAACCAAGGGTCACTACTCCAATGAGTGCCCCAAAAAGATTGCATCAACCCCTAATGTGAATGCCCCAACTTAGCAGCAGCATCGTGTTTAGCCGGGAAGAAGATTTGCCCCAGGGAATTCGCTCAACCGCAACGGCCGTCTGTTTCACATGAATGCTGAAGAATCCCAGGAAGCGCCAGATGTCGTGCTGGGTATGTTTTCTGTTAACTCAGTACTTGCAAGAGTGTTGTTTGATTCTGGAGCATCGCACTCGTTTGTTAAATAAGAATTTGCATGCACTAGTAAGATTCAACCAACAAAACTAAAGCATGTTATGATAGTTCAAATACCTGGTTCAACCACCAAAGCTGGACAAATTTGCAAGGCCGTACCTATCAGAATCCATGGTATAGATTTTTATGCTAATCTAATAGTACTTGGAACCAAAGGTTTGGAAGTAGTACTAGGAATGGATTGGATGTCGAAATATAAAGGATTAATCGACTGTGCCAAGAAAGCCATAACCATGACCAGTACAACCGGAATATGAGTAGAGCATGTATCTGAAACCTTCCATGTCAATTCAAGTGCAACAAGAGTCTAGCCCAACCAACCATTGACCAAGTCAGAATAGTCTGTGAATACCCTAATGTATTCCCAGATGTTTTGCCCGGTATACCCCCAGATTGGGATATCAAGTTTATCATTAAACTAATACCTCGAACCGACCCATAGCCCAGAGACCGTATAGTATGAACCCGTATGAATTAGTGGAGCTGAAGAAGCAACTGAATGCTATGATGGAGATAGGATTGATTCAACCAAGTGCGTCGCCATGGATATCACCTATCTTATTTGTGGACAAGAAAGATGGAGGTAACCATTTGTGTACGGATTATCGGAAGCTGAATGATGTCAGCATCAAGAACAAGTACCCACTACCAAAGATAGAAGACCTGTTTGACCAGTTGACTGGTGCCAAAGTGTTTTCTAAGATTGATCTTAGAACTGGCTATCATCAACTCAAGATTCGCATAGAGGATATTCCAAAGACCACCTTTACCACCAGATATGGACTGTATGAATACACTGTCATGTCTTTTGGATTAGCCAATGGCCCTGCTTATTTCATGAACCTCGTGAATAAGATTTTTATGGACTTCCTGGATAAGTTTGTCGTTGTTTTCATCGATGACATTCTGATCTATTCCAAATCAGAAGAAGAACATGAACTACACCTGAGGACCATCCTTGGAACCCTTAGGGAGCATCAGTTGTACGCCAAGTTTAGCAAATGTGAATTCTGGTTACAGGAAGTAGGATTCCTCAGACATATCGTGTCGGTCGGAGGAATTGCCGTTGACCCCGCCAAGGTTAAGGTTGTTGAAGAATAGCAAGCCCCAACCATTCAAACCCAAGTTCGTGCATTTCTCGGATTAGCGGGATATTACCGCAAGTTCATAGAAGGATTTTCGAGCATCACAAGACCCATGACCCAATTGTTGAAGAAGGACAAGAAGTTTGAATGGACGGACAAATGTGAAGCAAGTTTTCAAGAACTCAAGAAGAGATTGATCTCAGCCCCAATCTTGATTATGCTGGATTTTATGAAACCTTTTGATGTATATTGTGACGCATCCAAGATCGGCCTCAGATGTGTGCTAATGCAGGAAGGCAAAGTTATATCTTATCTATCCCGACAACTGAAGCAACATGAGCAGAATTATCCTACCCATGACCTTGAACTAGCAGCCGTAGTTTTAGCCTTGAATACATGGCGGCATTACCTTATGGGAAACTGTTGTGAGATTTATTCAGATCACAAGAGTTTGAAGTATATTTTCACTCAGAGGGATCTGAATATGAGGCAAAGGATATGGATAGAGATAATCAAGGACTATGAACTTGACATTCACTATCACCCCGGTAAAGCCAATGTGGTAGCAGATGCCCTTAGCAGATTGCCGTGTCGCTTGAACTCTATGATATTGAAGGAGCAACCAAGTTTGCACAAGGAGTTGGAAGATTTCATAATGTAGCTAGTAAGTCAAGGATTTTTGGCTAGCATAGAACTTCAACCCACTTTGATCAGTCAGATCAAGGAGGCGCAGAAAGGAAATGCTAGTATCGACGGAATCAAACATCGCATTGGTACATGCAAAGTACCCAGATTCACCATAGATGAATAAGGAGTTTTGTGGTACAAAGGACGTATATGTGTGCCATCAGATTCGAAATTGAAGAAAGCTATTTTGAAAGAGGCTCATGATACTCTTTATTCTATCCACCCCGGAGGAACGAAGATGTATCAAGATTTGAAGGAGCAATTTTGGTGGCATAAGATGAAGAGATAAATCGGAAGCGACATAGCCAATTGTGATATTTGTCAGAGAGTCAAGGCGGGACATCAGAGACCCGCAGGAATGTTGCAACCATTGCAGATTCCGGAATGGAAATGGGATTCAGTTGGAATGGATTTTATCACCGGTTTTCCTACGTCTAGTAGGGGAAATGACTCTATCTGGGTCATAGTAGATACACCATACAAATTCGCCCATTTCTTACCTGTCAAAACCACCTACCAGAGCTCGAAACTAGCAGAGTTGTACATTGCTAGAATAGTCAGTTTGCATAGAGTCCCCAAGAACATAGTGTCGGATCGAGGAACTCAGTTTACCTCGAGAAAGTCCAAGAAGGTTTAGGAATCCGACTGGATTTCAGCACAGCGTATCACTCTCAGACCGATGGACAAACGGAGCGAGTAAATCAAATACTCGAAGATATGTTGAGAGCATGTGTGCTAGAGTATGGATCTAAATGGGAAGAATGTCTGCATTTCGCAGAATTTTCATACAACAATAGTTATCAAGCTAGTATGCAGATGGCCCCATTTTTGTTCATGTATGGAAGGAAGTGCCACACCCCTTTGAATTGGTCGGATGTAGGAGAGAGTCAGATTTTCAGACCCGACATCCTACGAGAAGCAGAAGAGAAATTTCACAAGATTCGTGAGCACCTCAAGACTGCCTAGTCACGACAGAAGAGTTACGCTGACAAGAGACATCGAGACCTCGCTTTCAATATCAGAGATTTTGTGTATCTCAAAGTGTCGCCTTTGAAGGGAATGCAGCGTTTCCAGCTCAAAGGAAAGTTAGCCCCCAGATATATCAGATCCTTCAAGATTATGAATCATCGAGGAGAAGTATCATATCAATTGGAACTTCCAGAGGAAATGTCAGCAGTGCACAATGTGTTCCATATATTGTTACTTTGCAAATGCCTAGAAGTCCCGAAGAAGACAAAAGTATTCCAGAACATTGATCACCAAACCATAGAGATCAACGATGACCTGATGTATCCCGAAGTACCCATCCGTATTTTGGAGAAAGCTTTCAGAACCACCAGGACTCGGAGTATCAAGTTTCTCAAGATCTAGTGGAGTAACCACACTGAAGAAGAAGCTACCTGGGAGTGAGAAGATTACATTAGGACGGAGTTTACAGATCTCTTTAAATCCTAGTTTTATTTTTCTCAAATCTTGGGACGAGATTTTATTTAAGGAGTGAAGGTTTGTAACATCCCAAAAATATTAATTAAGGTTATCAATTTCAATCACCCAAAATTAGGGTTAACAAAAACTTTTGTTAATAAAATCCATATGATTGCATGTGTGTATGTGATGAATGTATGAATGCACGAATGGACTTGTGTGATTGTTGCGAATATAAAGGAATGGTTTAAAGATGAAAAAACTCCATCTAAATCATTTCCAAGCAGAATCAAATCAAGAGAAATTCAAAAACAAACCAAATGAGTAATGGTCATTTTTGCCAATCTTGCTCACTAGACCACTTTGAGTGTTTCTAGTCCAAGATTTCAAACAGAAACAAATCCATTTCTTTTCACCCCTTGTTAGACCAAGTGAAAGTGAACCCAAGCCCACCTTGCAAACCCACAGAAACATTTGGCAAACTGATTCAAATGACAATTCAAAATTGAATCTATATCATATGGGAAGATCGCCATTTCTCAAAATCCAACCAAACCAGTGCACCTTGACAAATCCAAGCAACCAGAGACTACCTAGTATGTGACCATTGCACCCACCAATTTTCATCCAAAAATTCAAATTTAAATCTATTGAGGACATTTCATCAAACACCTTCTAAGCACAAATCAAATTAAACAACAAACACTGTTGTGAGCAGTGTATGTGCCAACCTTGTTCCCTCTACAGCTCTCACTACACCCTCGGTAGATCATCTACCTTGTCTAAGCAGCTCTAGCTCACTGTGAACTCGACCATGCCATCAATGGTCACCATGGTCGAGCACACTTGCCACCCCCAACGTCGATAGCATGCTACAATCCTAACCAGCCTCGCCAAATGTGTCTAGTAAGCATGCCACCGTCCATCGCCACCCCTGTCCATCCCTCGAGCCCTGCCAACCACTGGACCACCCAGAACGCATGCGCCCTTTTTCTCTGCGACCACGCCAAGAGCACGCCCGAGCTCCGCGCTTGACATGCTCGCACAGACCGCGCCTGCCTTCGCCGCCCACGTACGTGATTACCACCGCCCCAGGAACCTCCTAGACAACCCTATTCGCCGACGCGTGACCCGTAGACCCTGTGCGCCATTAAAACTATCATTGGTGCCACCTAGAGCGTCGACGTATTCCGACCAAACCTCACTGCCCCACGCCTCGCCATCAAGCCGTTGAGCTTCACCAGGAGGCAGCGCACCGTCCCCTACCCTCGGCCATGTCGTTAGCTCACTGTGAAGCTGACCCGATGAGCTCAGCCCGCACCCTTTGGTTCCCTCGTCGCACTATAAAAAGAGGCCTCCCCCGCTTGTTCTCTTCACACCATTCCACTTCCCACCTCTCACTGATCGTGCCCACTTCTTCTCGGAGCAAGGCGAGCATAACATCGCCAGAATTTCGCCGAAGCTTGCCGCTGCTGGAGGAGAAGGGCGCCGTCGATTGGAGCCACCCCAGTAGGAGCCTCCAGTACCAGGAGGATCGCCGTCATCGACTTTGTCATTCGCCCCCATCGCCGACCATCGCCTTAGCCCCGGTGAGCCGCCCCAGACCCCCACTGGCCACACTAGGGTTCGTGCTTGTCGTGTTCTGTTTAGACGTGGACGACGACCCTCAGCCGATGATCTTACTTCTAATCCTATGGTTTTAATCACCCTGTACCCCTTCGCACCCCCTGTCTCACTGACTGTTGGGTACAACCACTTAAACCGCCCGCGCGCGCTGTGTGTAGTGGGCCAGCCTAGTTAACTTTCCCGCGTGACCCAATTTGTTTGAAATTAGGTTTATCTATTTAATTTCAAACTTAGTTCTGATAGTAGATTTAAAATTCAATCCAGAGAGTTTCACTAAACCAAATTGCATGATACTAATTTTTTTAGAAAGGTATTGAAATTCTTAATCCAAGCTTGTTGGATTCAAACCAGTTGGAATTACATATCATCTATAGTAAAAATAACAAGGTAGAGACTTTTTTGCATTCAAACATTTTTAAAAATTCAAGCATAAATGATTTTGAGTTGATTCCAACTCTCAAAAACCACATTTGAAAAGACCTTTCTGAATATATAAAAATAGCTAGGTTTACTTACAGAAATAATGGACAAGTAATAAAAGAATGCCCCATAGGCATTTCTAGTCACTTTATTTAATTAGAATAAAAAGGTTAAACCTTATTAAATTGTGATACCACTTTAAATCACATTCCCAAATACTGAAGTATGTGGTGATGACATGTGTCAACATGATCCCATGTTTTAGTTGGAGAATATTAAATCTTAAGTAGTTTTTCAATGAGTAGAAATTAATTTTCTAAAACAAAATAAATGGAACTAGTGCCTTAATCTTTGTGATGATTGTGATGATGCTAGATCATCTAGTGAAAACCTTGGTGTGACAAATAGAACTAGTTAAGTATTGTTTAGTGATTGTGTACCTCGTATTTATTTATAGACGCTAGTACCGACCAATGATACGAAGGAAGGAGACTACTACGAAGAGGAAGCCGAGGAGAACTTCAACCACTTCACTACTCAAGGCAACCCATCCTAGCAAGCTACCACTTGCATGTTACCTATGCAAGCTACTATCTTAGCAAGCTAAGCTGAACCATGCAAGTCATACTTGCAAGCTTACACCTACAAGTTAACCTATGCAATGCATTAGGCATGCCTTGGTTATACCACTTCATGATACCAAATCCCACTTTTACTTGCAAGCTTTAGTATTTTATTTCTTTATCAAAGCCCTTTATTACTTTTACCTAGTGGCTTGTAAGTTTTGGAAAGATATTAGAGGTAGCATAAAGAGCATAAAACTTGGAGTAAGCTAGATAAATCTTGATGTCATCCTGAGGCATGAGATTGAACTTAGATAAGTCACACTTGTTTACCACTCCACATTAGTGTTTACCCTCAACTTTAGTGGCTAGTGCTAAGCATAAAACTTGATCACTTTAGATGGGAATACTTGGAGCAAATGATTTTGAAAACCTTAGAATGATGAGTCATTCTAATGAAATGTTTTGACATGTGATATGAGCACCAGATGATTTTGATGATGAAAATGTGGAGGCATGAGCCTTAGCCCTTTATAAAACTGATGGTTGTATGGATGCGATACCATTCCAATTTTACCGTACAACCACAATACCCGAATTTGGGTAGGGATTGACTGGAAGTTTATATACCTTAGTATGGGTTCCCTTGCGGCCGAGGTTTGAGCTAAGGCTACCTCGTGAAGATTGACCACCTATTTAGTTCCCAAGATGACAGATGGTCATGGTTGGGAGGCCAAACTCATAAGAGAGGTGCCTATACTAGAGTGTGTAATTGAAAGGTTAGGATTGATTATCCGCATACTGAGTATGGTGAATTCAGGATTGTTCCTGACGGATGTATCGAATATTGTGGTGAAAGTGTACCACCTCTGCAGAGTGTCAAACTATTTGAATAGCCGCGTCCGCGGTTATGGACATTTGGAGTGGCCATACTGTTCTATCGTCATATGTTTTCAAAATGACTTGTGAAAGTAATCATGACTTTGACTTGACCACAACAGGGTTGTGACCATGGAAACTAAGTTCCCACTTAGGTGTTATAAAATATTAAACTAGTTTTCTTTGCTTCTGTACTCGGTTAAGGTAAACCTGGCTTTTTGCAAAACAACCTAGAGCTTAGGATTCCTACTCAAACCACTTTACTTGTTAGTGATAGTTTGCGAGTACTTAAAGAGTACTCATGGCTTTGTACCTGGCCATTCCCGTGGCCAGACTATGAAGAGGACTATCAGGAGGATGGACCACAGGAAGGTTACGACAACTGGGATCATCTCCCATCGTCAGCATTTCTTGTGACCATGAAGATGGAGCCTCGCCCACGCTACCGTTATTATATTATTCTGCTGCTTTGATTGTACTAAGACTGGATCATGAGATCCTTTATTTGTTGTAAGACCTTATGTATGATTTGTAATGGATGATGTACTGTGATATCCAATCTGCTATGTCTCGCAAAAATGGTAATCCTAGGATTGCGATGTATGGCATAACAGGCATCTGGGATTAAAAATTCGGGTGTTGACATCTCGGTTCGTCACCTCTCAAGCCTAAGAAGGTGTGGCCAGATGAGATGCATGATAAGATCTATTAACTGGAAAAAGCCTTGAAAGCATGTGTTGAAACTATTGGAGAAGGGATTGACTCCTACTGGATGATGAGCAAAGACCTTGAGCAGAAGTTCAATGACATCGATGGTAGGGTTGGTTTCTTGATTAAAACTGTTTTTGAGTTGACGGATGAGAAGAAATTCCTCTAGAAGAATATTTTGAAGCTTCAATTCGACATGGCCGAGCTCAGCAGCTGCCTTGTAAGCATAGCTAAGGCTTGCAACATAGAGGAAGAAGGCGGTGTTCTTCTCACCCATGAGAATGAATAGGTACCAACAAGGAGTTATTTGATCCCACCTGGCTTGATTCCAAGCTTGGGGAGATCTTTAAGACCTTGTAACCTATCTTATAAGATTTATATTACTATTTTAGCTTTGCATTAGTTTGAGCTTAGAAATAAAGTTTGCATCATTAGAATTCCCTTCAGGAATAGTCGATCCCTTTTTATGAAATTCCGAGTTTATTATTCTATATGGAGCATTATTGAGTTTGTGTTTGTCGCCTTGAGTATAATTTTACTTGCACTTGATGATAGCAATAGGACTCTTACACAACATTGTTATTAATGGAACATACGTAGATATTTATTCTATATGTTGTAAGTTTATGATTTGATTTACAAAGGGAAAAATTATCTAATCAGTTAAGTTGAGAAAGAAAACTTGAACAAAGGAAAATTAAAAGTTCTCTCAAATTAGAGTGAGAACAAGACGAGTTTGAGTATTCAAGCTATAAAGATGCTTCATATACAAGTGGAATTTGGTTATTGAGATCGTTAAACTTTGAATTCCTACATGAAGTGTAATGTATGGCTAGCTCCTTTGCACAACACTTAAACAAAAGTGTGAGCATAAAAAAAAGAGAAAAGAAAATGTGCAAAGAGCAAATAGGCATACACCACTATCTTGTGATGAGACAAAGGAACGTTTGAGATTCTAAATCCCAAGTGAATATGTTAATCCTAAAACTCTTGGGACTACCTTGCTAACTCATTCGGTCGAACTGAAACACTTTTACATCATATTGAGAGTAGTCTTTTGTGAACTGTTAAATGCTAAGGTGTGGAAGCCTGCTAATTGTTGCGTAAAAGAGCAATTTACCAAGCGAATTTCCCATAATAAACGCTAGATAAAACATGATTAGAGTAATAGAAAGTATACTAACCATGTGAAATAGAGAATACATATTAAGGCAGATAATCAAACAGATTGCAAGGCGTAGAACTTGGGATGCGATCAGAACAAGGTTAAGAAAGAAAATATACATGACAGCAGCAGCAGAGGAACCGCCAGCGTTCGTGTTGGCACTGTTGCCATCCATGTCGTCGAGGAAGAGGGTGCTGATGTCGGGGAAGAAGTCCTTGTTGGGGAAGACGTCGGTGCAATCGCTATCCATGAAGGAGTCCGTGATGAAGCTAGTAGTCACGCCAATAGCACTCCCCAAAAACCTTATCGCCCTTCTCCTGTACAGGACTCGAAGCAGCGGGGTCTCGGAGGCCTATTGTCCCAGCTCGCAGTGCATGTTGCAAGACGGGATGGGGAAGACTGGGTAGCGCAGTGCTCTGCAACTGAAGACGCAAATGATGTGTGGTAGTATGTCTGAGAGGAGGCGTGACCTCTCTCTTATAGGCACAGAGGGGAAGGCAGACATGCTGCACAAGCTATGAAACGAATGGATAGAAGTTGAAGCGAACATGCGGCAGCCCACCGGACAGCCTCCACTCATTCATATTCATTTATCTCGTATTAAAAGTCCACTCGAGAAAAACGTTTTAGCTTATGTACAACTGTTCATATACCATTCATGCGTGGCAAATTAAAGCTCGGCTCGGCGAGATTCCTGCAAACCTAAATGGGGCGAGGCGTGGCATGGAGAGGTGAGCGGGGAGGAGGAGGAGAGCGCGTGTATATGTCTTCTCTTCTCAAGCTCGTACAAGTGGTGGAAGAGCTCTCGTTATAAGCTGGTCCAACTTCCACTCAACTAGCAATGTGGGACTAAACATTTGTCCCAGCTCTTGCCTTGCATGAATGGGCCAAATGGGCCTCTAGGATTTCAGAAATTTATTGGCATATAATAAATGGGATGGGCCTATTTAGGCAAAAATTCCAACAATCCTCCACCAGATCCCAGAGGCACATGAAGTTTGCCTTTGGTTCCAAAACATTATTTATATACTGATACTGTAGTGGAGACTGTTAAGTTGAACTTCCACCTAGAGCTTTATGTTATACTAGGCTGCAACTTGTATAGTGGATTATGCCTTGAACTTCAAGTTTGCTGCGAACCTAGCTTCACAAAAAGTCTTGACCGATACTCGGCTACCGTGGGACTTCCCCGCGGGTGGAGCTTATGCGTCATACTCCATGACCTTTCATGAGTTTATTAGTGTCACATCCCAAAATTTTCCAAATTTTGAAATGTGAAAAATAAATAAACAAAATAAATAATTGTTGAAATTTAGGGTGAAAAGAAACTTTTTGCTTCTAAATGGAAACATCAAAACCCTACTTGAACAAAATTTGAATAAAAGGGAACCCAACAAAACTTTAATCAAGTGAAATGCATTCATCAATGAGTTTATCTTGAAATTTAAACATTTGGAAAAGTCAAACCAAAACCCTAAACCCTAATGGAATAAATCATTTCCAAGATCTCTCTATAAGACTATGGATTTGATCCATATAAAAATTTAGCAACAAACCTTTTTAAATGATAAACAAAAATATTATAAAACCATAGAAATTGGTTTCATGTAATTTGGAGCCATGGATTAAAACTTATGAATTTAATAGGATAAAAGGAATTAATCTCCAAGGTTAATAAAGCTCCTAACTAAAAATCAATACCAAATTGTGAGCAAATTAACCCTAAAAGGATTTAAAAGGATAAACAAATATTAAATAAAATTATACAAATTGGAATCACCAATTTTGAATCTATAAATAAAAAAGATATGGATTTTATAAGGCAAAGAAAGAAGTAAATAAATAAGGAATATTTAAAATACAATTTAAATCTTGAATTAAATCCATAAGCAAATGGAATAAAGATAATCCAAATACAAATAAAATAAAGGGGTAAAGAATATTCAAAAAAAAGCATATGAGGTTAAACCATATTCTAGTTATATTTAAATGGAGACAAAATCCCTAAGATAAATGATTAATTAAATCATGAGAAAATAATAAATTGGAATTTGCCAAAGTGGATTAAAAAGTTATCTAATTAACTTAAAAGGAATTATTTGAATAAAATTTATATGGGTTTAAAACCATATTTGATTTTATTTGAATAAAGACAAATGCCCAATTTAAATGAACATTAAATCATATTAAAATATTTTAAATAATTCAAAGTGAATTAGTTGCATTAATAAATAAATAAAACCTACTGAAAAAGGTTTGGTAAAAATTGGAATTCTTATAGAAGTTTGAAAATATATTTAAAATCTTATTTAAATAAAGACAAGTGCCTATTTTAAATAAATAATAAACCATAAAAGAATAAAATAAATTATTCTAAAATGGAATTTTAAATACATTGTTAAACAGAATAAAAAACTACTGAAACTTTGGAAAAAATTTGAAAATAAATGAGACTTTAAATCATTTGATTCAAATCAAAACAGAAAATGAAATTAGAAAAAGAAAAAGAAAAAGAAAAGGAAAACAGAGAAGAAAAAAGGGAAAGAAGCAACCCAACCCAGTTCAGCCCAATCTGGCCCAGCAAGCCCACTCTCTCCCCCTCCCCGTGAACCGTTTTCTCACTCACGCGCACACCCTCTCTACTCACTGACAAAACGGACCCACTCCACATCAGCGCCTCGTCACCACCTTCTTCCCACCCGCGACCAATTCCTCCCCCTCTCTCGCCGTTTCTGCCTTTGGTTCTGCAGATTAAATTCGCTTTATTGCCACGTTGATTCGGCCCTGCAACCTTGCCCATTTAACCGCCTCCCTCTTCCCTTCCTTTCCCCTCAGACCCCATCCCACCGGAGCCACCAGACTTCTCAAATCGCTGCCCACACCACCACTGTCTACGACGAACTTCCATCCAAATTTCGGCAACATCGACCCTACCCACTGCCCCTGGAACCTACTAGCTTGCTCCCCATCTCCCTCTGCATCTCCCAATACCTCCCACTCGCCCACGCAAGCCCCAGAAGCTCGGCTTCATCTTCAACACAGCGCCGCTGTCGACTACATCAACTCCGACAACATTCCCTGGTAAATTCCGAGCGTGCCTCTCTCCCTCGTTGACACTCATGTAATCAGCATCGTCTTGTGCGTCTAACGAGCCATCTACCTTGCCATCCCGAGTCATGTAGCATCGCCACCGTCGACACCAGAACGAACCCGACGACAGAGACGACTCTGGCGAGCAATCCCTGACGCCACCGTGCGCCCCTATCCCTGCGGCAACCACGTCGAGAATAAGCTCAACCTTGCGAGTCTGGTAACGATCTCTGTTCTCTCCCTCGCTTCTTGTTTTGGCCGGAACCACCACGAACAGAGCGCACCGCCGCTCACCGTTTCCTAGTGCCACCGGATCATGGTCACTTGACTGTTGTCCATTAGATCTGGATCCAAAGGATAGAATAGATCATATAATCGAAGCGGTAACTTTGATTCTGTGCAGTGCGATGCACTTTACATCCAATAGCCCACGTTAGTTGATCCAATCGAACCGGTATGCTCCAATGAAAACAAGACATGTGGCCTGCCTGATCTTTTAAAACAGAAATTGGACCTATTAGATGATTGGATTTGAAAAATTCATAACTATTGATCCACACGTCCAAAATTTGCAAATTTTATATCATTGGAATCAGGAAAAGAAACATTTGCAACCATGCCCTTACTTTAGTATTTTTCTTCTATAAAATTGGTTGTTTTTACAGAAATATTTCTAGGCTTATTTTGTGTACAAAATTTATTCTAAAAATGATTTTAGGGTAAAATCTTTTGTAAATAATTTGTTTTGAACCTACTGACCATAAGAACAAACTTTTGGGTTTATAAATATATTTTGTTAAACACAAGGAATTATTCCTTGAATAAAGACATTTCTAGTAAAACAAAAATATTTGCTATGGTTTAAAAATGCTTTTTCAGTAAAACCTTTTGAAAATGGTTTGGTTTAAACTCTTTGACCCTAAACACTAAGTTTTGGATTTAAAAATGTGTTTGATTAACCCTTGAAAATTATTACTTTGATTAAAGGCATTTTTAGTAAAATAAAATGTTGCTTTTATTTAAAAATGATTTTGAGTGAAACCTTTTTATAAATGGATTTGATTTAAACACTTTGACCATAAACAATAACATTTGTGTTTAAAAAAAATATTTGGAAAACACTAGAAATTGTTACCTTGATTTAAATCATTTCTAGCAAAACAAAAAATGATTTAAAATGGCCATTTTCACTAACTTGATTTTAAATGGTTTTGCCACTTTTATAAAAGACCAATAAGTGTTTTAAAATGTTTATAGCCTATTAGAAACCACCTTTCCAAATAAAACAATCTTTTTCCATGCTTGCATGCATTTTTTTGTTTTCTTTTTTTTATGTGATGAATTGTTTGAATGCTAGTTTGAATATTTTCTTGCTTGATTGAATTGTAGTGAACTTTGAAGAATGTGACCATTGCAAGATCAAGGATTGAATCTAGTTTATCTACTAAAAATGAAAGTGGTTCTTTATACTTTTGTCCCATTACTTTCACTATGCATTAGTGATATTTTGAGTAGGACTTGCATGGAATTTTCTAAGTATAAGCTATGCCTTGGGAAATCCTAGTAGATGATGCCTTAGTAGATTCTCCCTAAGTTAAGATTCTTGCTACTACTATGCTTAGCTTAGCTAGTAGAAAACAAGGGTGTATAATATTCATGCTATGAAATATGTCTAACTCTATGACTTGTGTTTTGTTTAATAAAACAACTATATGAATGAATCACCTGGGTGGAATGGTGTGAATGGGTTATGTTGAGTGGTTACACAGGGCCCCATATTTCTGGCCTACCCTAGTATATCTCACTTGTGGAAAGCCACCCAGGAACAAAGATATTTGAGATGTCAAATGTTGAGAAGCTTCAGGTGCAGCCACATTGCATTATGGGCTCTGCCTGGATCATATAGGTTGCAATAACTTAGCCAGATGGAAAGCTGGTGGTAGGGGGTGATAGGTTTGGAGAGTGTCCATTTGGTTTAAGGGAAGGCTTCTGAAAGATCTTGTCTCGATGCGTGTCGAGTCTTGTGGGGAAACTGCACCACCTCTCGAGAGAGAAAAATCTAAGTACTTAGCCGTGTCCCCGGTAATAGACAATTTGAGCATCAAGACATGGAAGCTATCAAGAATCTCCTCATCCTAATTTCTAAGTTAAACACTTGTGGTTGAACAAGGGTAAAGGTTAACCAATATTCATTAGTTGTTCCCTGGGTGATTTTGACAAACAAAAACTTAGTGTTTTCAAATGATAAGGAAAATCTATTTTGAGCAAAGCAAGCCTAAGCTCCACTTAGCCAAATTGCATATAGATGATAGATACCACTACTCTACCATAATATCACTTGCCAATGCAATTCAAATGTATTGACCCTTGTGGCTGTAACTTATTATGTTGCAGGTTTTGTTTGATGTTAGTGAAGTGTGTTGAATAGGATTACAAGTCTACAACCAACATGATTGCTTGTGGCACTTTGAAGATGAAGGACTCCATGCTATATAGTTATTTCTGCTGCATTGTAATGAGATAGCCAAATGAGCTATGTAATATGTAATGAATTATTTTATTCCTGGTTAAAAGTTGTATTATGACCTTTGTTTATTGATATTACATCTTAAACTGTGGATGCTAGCTATAGATCCAGGGACTAGCATTGTAAACAAAGGGATCTCTACCTTATCAGGTTGGGACCTCTACAATTAGAGAGCACCCTACTCTCATAGACTGCAACGTTTAAACAGTCGGACTCATATAGGTGTGTTATTCGAAGATGTTCTGCAGGACAACATTTTTTCTTAGGATAAGCCACTTATAACACATTAAGATAATAAATCAACCTGCCGTGCAGAATAGGAAAGTATTGCATCTTTATGGAGTGGTGTTTGTTGAAGTAGGGATACTTTCCTCTCAGCTAACCAACAGCTTGTCTCCCAATTCTAATTCACGGGATATCCGATCACATAGAGTGGTTTACCAATGTGGAAATCTCAAATTGTGGGTCTCATGCCCATCTCCTTCGATGCATTTTCTGTCATGTTGCGTGATAGACCCTTTGTGAAGGGATCTGCCAAGTTTTTATATTTTTGGATATAATCCAATGCAATAACTCCGGAGTTTCTCATTTTCCCGACAGATTTCAGTCTCCTCTTCATATGTCTTGATGACTTCATATTATCTTTAGAACTATTTACCTTGAAAATCATAGTTTTATTATCGCAGTTCATAAGGATTGCGGGTATTGATTTTTCAACCACAGGTAAGTTCATCAAGAGTTCACGAAGCTAGCCACTCTGCTTCAACAGTGGTTGTGTCTAATGCTGTGTGTTCTGCTTCCATAGTTGACCTTGTTAAGATGGTCAACCTGTAATACTTCCAAGAAATAGCGCCACCAGCAAGTGTCAATACATATCCACTTGTGGACATTATCTCGTCAGCATCAGATATCCAATTTGAATCACTATAACCCTCTAGTACCCTCGGATACCCGGTATAGTGAATTCCATAGCTCGCAGTGCCTTTTAGATAGCGCATAACTCTCTCAAGAGCATGCCCGTGATCATCTCCTGGATTTGAAACAAATCGACTAAGTTTGCTTACAGAAAAGGCGATGCCTGGCCTCGTGGCACTAGCTAAATACATAAGCAAACCAATAATTTCAGACTATCTCAGTTGGTCTCTAGTATTTCCTCGATTCTTTCGAAGCAACACACTAGGATCACACGGTGTAGGAGAAGACTTGAAGTCGATATACCCAAAACGACTCAAGACCTTTTCCACATAGTGGGACTGAAGCAATGTAATCCCACCATCATCATCTCTCAATAGCTTGATGTTCAGGATGACATCAGCTACTCCCAGATCCTTCATCTCAAAAGAACGAGATAAGAAATCTTTGACCTCCTTAATTGCATTAAGGTTGGTTCCGAGAATCAGTATGTCATCAACATATAAAGAACCGATGAATCCCTCACCCCCACCATGGTGATGGTACACACATTTATCAGCTTGATTTACAACAAAGACTGCAGTAGGTAAAGTTCTTTCAAACTTCTCATGCCACTACTTAGGGGCTTATTTTAGGACATATAAAGATTTCAACAACTTGCACACCTTTCCTTCTTGACCATTTACCACAAAACCATCTGGCTGATCCATGTAAATTTCCTCATCCAACTCTCCATTAAGGAAAGCTGTCTTAACGTCCATTTGATGAATGAGAAGTCGATGAGAGGCAGCCAATGAGAGTAATACTCGAATGGTGGTCAATCTGCCAACAGGTGAGTAAGTGTCAAAGAAGTCTTCACCTTCTTTTTGAGTATATCCCTTGGCAACAAGCCGTGCCTTGTACTTATCAATAGTACCACTAGGTCTAAGCTTTTTCTTAAACACCCACTTGCATCCTACAGGGTTTCACCCATAAGGGCGATCAGTGATCTCCCATGTTTCATTAGCTAAGATGGAATTCATCTCACTATGGACGGCTTCCTTCCAGTAATCAGCATCAGGAGATGCATATGCTACTGAAATGGAAGTGGGAGTGTCATCCACAAGGTACACAATGAAATCATCACCAAAAGACTTTGCAGTCCTCTGTCTCTTGCTCCTTTTAGGAATTTCGTTATCATCCTCCTTACTACTTTCAGAGTGTTCAATTGGAATGGTAGGTTCAGAAAATGTAGAAAAATCCTGATTAGACGAACTAGGTATCTCCGGATTTGATGAGTTAGGTTTATCCTTCATAGGAAAGATATCCTCAAAGAAAGTTGCATCAGTTGACTCCATGATTGTATTGACATGAATGTCAGGTACTTTAGATTCTACTATCAAGATTCTATAACCAATGCTATGGAAATCATAGCGTAGAAAAACACAATCTATGGTTTTTGGTCCAAGCTTGCACTTCTTGGGATTGGTACATTAACCTTTGCCAAACAACCCCAAGTACGTAAGTAAGAGAGTTTTAATATTTTCTTCTCCCATTTTTCAAATGGAGTAATTTCTTTGTTCTTTGTGGGACATGACATGCAGTCAATAGTGCCTCCCCCCATCATTCCTTGGAGAGTCCCGATGTGTCTAACATGGTGTTAACCAAATCTGTTAGAGTACGGTTCTTTCTTTCGGCTACTCCATTTGACTGGGGTGAGTAGGGAGGCGTCCTTTCATGAACTATGCCATGTTCCACACAAAAAGAATCAAACTCGTTGGAAAAATACTCTACACCACGATCGGACCTAAGCCTCTTAATCTTTTGATCAAGTTGATTTTCTGCCTCGGCTTTATAGATTTTGAATAAACTCAAAGCCTCATCCTTTGATTTCAGAAGATACACATGACAATATCTCGTAGAGTCATCGATCAAAGTGATGAAATATTTCTTTCCACCTTTTGTCAACACACCATTCATCTCACAAAGATCAGAATGTATGAGCTCTAGTGGTGTTAAATTTCTCACTTCTGCAGTCTTATGTGACTTGCGAGGTTGTTTAGCTTGCATGAGACTTGGCACTTAGATCCCTTAACAGTTGTGAAATTATGAATTAAATTCATTTTGGCTAGCCGCGTCATACAACCAAAATTAATATGACAAAGACGAGAGTGATAGACCTTTGATTCAAAATTCGTGTAAATATGATTAACAACTTTATTACAAATGTCTGACAGAGATAAGCGGAACAACCCTCTGCACTCATAGCCTTTACCAACAAAGGTTCCATACTTCGAAATTAAAAATTTGTTTGACTCGAATTCAATCTTGTAGCCATCTCGACACAGAAGAGATCCACCAACAATATTTTTATTTATTGAGGGAACATGATGCACGTTCTTCAGGCACACGTTCTTTCCCGATGTGAACTTCAGATCGACCATACAAACACCATGAACAGAAGCATGCGAGTCGTTCCCCATCAGTATGGTTTGAGTCCCTCTAACCTGATATGAAGAAAACATGCAAATATCAGAATAGACATGTACATTAGCCCCCGTGTAAATCCACCAATCAGGAGAATGACATAATGAAAAAACAATAGGTAATATACCATACCCTACATCTTTCATCTCAACGTCGCCCATGACAACATTAGCAGTCTTGCTGCCCTTCACATGCTGGCGCTTGTCAAAGCGGTTGGGACAAGCAAGAGCCCAGTGATCGGTATCACCGCACACATGATAGGCACCTTTCTTCTTATCAGTCTTCTTCTTGAAGCTGGAAGACAATGAGGCCTTGTTCTTTCCATCGAACTTTCCTTTGCCATCAAACTTGCCTTTGTTCTTTAACCTGTGAGGCTGGAAGTTCCTTTTTTGTACCAGATTGGCATTAGAACCTCCCTCGGTACCTCGAGCACGTGTGTATTTTGCTCTCTCCTTCTCTTCCACATCAAGAGTCCCAATGAGATCCGTCACAGAGAACTCTTGTATCTTGTGCTTCAGAGAAGTAGAAAAATTCCTCCATGACTAGGAAGTTTGGAAACAATGCCTTCGGCAACAAACTTGTCCGGTAATACACAAGTGAAGTGCTCAAGCTCCCTGGCAAGTGACTGTATCTCATGAGCCTACTCCACAATGGGGCGGTCATCAACCATATTATACGCATAGAATTGTTCCATGACATATAGTTCACTGCCAACATTGGAGACTCCAACTTTTCTCTCGAGCGCATCCCACATATCCTTCTCATTGCTAAATGACAGATATGAATCGACAATATTGTCGCCAAGAATGCTGATCAAGGCAACCTTGAAAGTGGTATCAAGTTTTTGGAACGCCTCTTCCTCAGCAGGATTAAGATCTCCCGCAGGTGCGCCATAGATGGCGTTATAGCAGCTCATGGTCTGAAACCAGAGCACTGCTCTTGCACACCATCATTTGTAATTGACACCTTCAAACACAAGTGGCTTCATAGAAGCAACAAAGCCACTTGGGGCAAATTGCCTGAAATAAGGTTTTTGGATTGTTCAGTAAAAGAGCAATTTACCAAGCGAATTTCCCATAATAAACGCTAGATAAAACATGATTAGAATAATACAAAGTATACTAACCATGTGAAATAGCGAATACATATTAAGTCAGATAATCAAACAGATTGCAAGGCTTAGAACTTGGGATGCGATCAGAACAAGGTTAAGAAATAAAATATACATGACACAGCAGCACAGGAACCGCTGATGTTCGCGTTGGCACCATCGCCATCCATGTCGTCGAGGAAGAGGGTGCTGATGTTAGCGAAGAATTCCTCGTTGCGGAAGACGTTGGCGCAATCGCTATCTATGAAGGAGTCTGTGATGAATCCGGTAGTCGCGCCAATAGTGCTCCCCAAAAACCTTATCGCCCTTCTCCCGTACAGGACTCGAAGCAGCGGTGTCTCAGAGGCCTACTGTCCCGGCTCGCAGTGCACGCTACAAGACGGGATGGGGAATACTAGGTAACGCAGTGCTCTAGAACTGGAGACTCAAAGGATGTGTGGCAGTATGTCTGAGAGAAGGCGCGGCCTCTCTCTTATAGGCACATAGGGGAAGGCAGACAGGCTGCGCAGGAGATGAAATGAATGGACAAAAGTTGAAGCGAACAAGCGGCAGCCCACCGAACAGCCTCCACTCAGTTCGTATTCACTTAGCTCGTATTAAAAGTCCACTCGAGCAAAATGTTTCAGCTTCTGTACAACTATTCATATACCATTCATGCGTGACAAAATAAAGCTCTTCTCGGCGAGATTCTCGCAACCAGCAGCACGCGCGCGTGACGTGACGAGGTGAGGCGAGGCGTGGCGTGGCGAGGCGAGGCGAGCGAGGAGGAGGTGGAGGAGCGCGCGTGTATATGTCTTCTCTTCTCAAGCTCATACAAGTGGTGGAAGAGCTCTCCTTATAAGTTGGTCCAACTTCCACTCAACTAGCAATGTGGGACTAAACATTTGTCCCAGCTCTTGCATTGCATGAATGGGCCAAATGGGCCTCTAGGATTTCAGGAATTTATTGGCATATAATAAATAGGCTGGGCCTATTTAGGCAAAAATTCCAACACTAATATTATTCGAATGGTTCGACTAAGCTGCTATTCATGAACTTATTCCTATGTATCCTATATGATAAACACAAGCTACAGCTGCCTCATTTATTTTATCAACTCAGCTTCATGAATATGAGGATCACATCCATTAAGCTAACCTTTCTCGGGATGAGCAAAAGTCTAAGCTTGGGGAAGTTGATGAGTGCGTATTTGCATCATGTTTTATATTATTATTTTTGCACTGTACTGGTAGGATCTTGGTATTTTATGGTGTTAGCATGCATCTTTTATGTCTATTTTCACCAGGATTGGGACAGATGATGGATACGATGGACACAATTCTTGGACTAATTGTAGTGGAGCAAAAAGGAGTCAAAAACAGCATAAATCGCTAATTTGGAAAATATTAATAACACCAGAAGAAAACCTGAGGTGATTGCAGGAGGCAATAGCTTTAAAGACAAACTATATGGCGGGAATACTTTTTCCAGCCATATAGTTCCTGCCGTATAGTTGCCACCGCCACCGCCTCCTCAAATAGTTTCGCCCCGTGTAATAAGATCGAGGAGACGACATACAAAACACCCAAAAATCACCGAAAACCTCACCTCCGGAAGGGATCCATCTTCGCCCTACACAGATCTAGGAGGCCAAGGCATCGATCTTCATCCTCATCAACCGATGTAGCACCAACATCTCCATCCATTCCATCTACATCCCATCTACATCTTGTTGTAATTCTCGTACTAGTTGTGGATTTATACAAGAACTATTCATCTATGATTGATTCCATTATCATTGCCATGGTGCTATTTGCCTCCATGTTTGAGTATATCGTTAGTTCTTGGGGAGATGGAGAAACCCTAGCATATTATAGAGATAAGATAGATATTATCATGTTATACATCATTATGTGTATGTGTTAATTGTCTTCATATTGATGTTGAGAGTTGTGCTCCTCTTAATATTTGCCTCTTATGGGGACTTGATGAAGGGGATTGCTTGTTGGTAGACAGAGGGATGATAGCATTTACTGTGACTATAAAGTTGTTGTCGTTCTTTACGTACTAACTTGGGGAAGAAAGGAGAACTCCTTAAGCCATATCCATGCCACGGGAGAAATCCCTTAATACTGAGATAATACGATTGATGTTGTTTACATTTTAGCTGTGGTTATGACAGATGATGTGTGTCGTGGTTGCTGCCTATTCGTCCATATATGGAGCTCATCCCACATACATATATGTCATGAGAATATTTGATATAATAATCTTGATTACTCTATCTAAATTTTTAGTTGTGTATCCACCACTCCCCGAGAATGCTGTTTTCCCTATTGTAGTTCCAAGCTCTCTTACATACATGATTCCTACTTTCTGCATTAAGTTTTATTTTATTTTATTTAATTGCTTTTCTCAATCAAAAACCTAAAAAACAATCCTTAAAACAATTCTATTTTTCTTGCATCTTAAAATTATTTCTTAAGTAATTCGTTTAGTTTTAGTTAAAAGCATTTTAGTCTTAGCCTACTGCTCCCTGTGGGATCAATATCTTTATTTCGAAACTAGCTACAAACGATATGTGCACTTGCAGTCATCAGTTATCTTATAGGCTAGACCAGTGAGGTATCGCAACTGCTGAGTGCTGACACCACTTTGTAACACCCTCGAATCGGCCATATGCAAGTTTCAGCGATTTCCGCCAAACTCACATAGAGTCGATTCAAAGATGCCCACTAGGCACTTGCGTGCAGGTGGAAAACGAAGTAATATCATTAAACTATATTCCACGATGGAACCCACAGAACACATATATATATATATAACGATGACCCAAAGAGTCAAGAATATAGATATACAGTACAAAGAACCAAATAAAATAAAAAAGATAGAGCATCCAAGTACGAACAAGATGAAAATTTGGCTAAGAGCCCTGAAGAATAACCAATGGCGTCCATAACCCTGCCTAGACCAAGCCGGAAGGGTAACCCTTCTAACGGCGTCGATCTCAAACCTGCTAAAACAAAAGGGGAGCCTGCAAAGGGAAAATGAAAAATAGAGCGGTCAGTACTGAGTCTAGTACACGGCGAGTCTTCGAAATCGGCGGCTCTTGCCTACATAGGTATGGCGGACTGAAGCGGCAATACAGCATGCAATAAACAACCTATAGAGACACGATACAACTACCGGTTATTAGAGAGGGATAAGAAAGACCTATTTGAAACCAACCTGATACTAACACCAATCATACCCATCCTGATATTTCCCCCACGAGACCAAACGAGGAACTCCAGCCGAGGAAACTCGTAAAGTTTGCAGTTTTATTCATTCTTTTCATGGTGTTTATCCAACTTACTTGTCATATCAGAATCAAGTCAAATTTATAACAGTAAACTTTAGTGTAAGTTTTCTATGATCGAGAAACGGTGCTCCAAGTTGTCCATAACCGCAGACATGGCTTTTCAAAAATATTTAACCCTGCAGGGGTGCACCAAAGTTTCCACACACACTTCCGCCCTTTTTTCTAGATCATGTAACATACACCCATCACTATGTCGGCAGGGCTTCAGACATGACGCTTTCCCAGACCCAAAGCAAGTACATAGGGGCCACCCAAAAGATCTACCCATATGAGGTATAGCTAATCCTCGTACGGACCCTAAGGTTGCATGGACTTGTAACGCGAGCAGAGGCCATAGAAAATATACTACCGTGACATTGTGCCACACCTATGCAACATTAATAAATGCTCATCGAGCAACAAATAATAAACATCTCATACATGGCATAAGTACAGTAGATAACATATTAAGCCCGAACTAGTTTGTGGCCCCTTTGAAATCGGGTAATAAGCCTATAGGGGTTACCATACACCCCACATGTGGTTATCGTGCTCGTCTTGGAACATGTGTCAGGAACACGGGTCCTAGGTGTATGTTGGGGTTCCGGTGCAGAAAATAAAGAATTTCCTACGTCGGATCACCCTAATGTCGAAGATCTATCTATTAGTAATGCAGTAACGACCAAGAGGTTTCGGATACATACCCTTGTAGTCCGAAAGTGGTTAACATTCCAAGGGGAACATGGTTGAAGTAGTCATGATCGTGGAAGACCTCAGGGTCGTGAAGCTCCTCGCAGGTCACCCCTTGCTCCATCACCGTGCAGTAGTCCGGCTCACGACATCCAAAGTGCCTCAAGTGTTGCACCTCATGACTTCGTACACATACGGTGTACAATGAGACCTCTATCTCCCTGATCCCGCCGGGTGTACGGATGTAGATATTCGGCTTCAGAATCCTCACGGCGCAACCGTGCCGCGGTGAAGCCTTGTTTGCATGGCCCATACGTGGGGCCATGGTCACAAGGTATAGAGAGAGACAGAGGGAGAAAGTCAACCAAAGGACTTCTCTAATTGTGTGTTTAATCCCACCCATGGGCACCCCTTTATATAGAAGGAGGGGGCATGCCCTCTTCCTTAGGTTAGCCATATGGGACTAAAGGAAAAAGGAAAAGGGCAAAAGGAAAAACCCCAGCCGGATGGGCCAAAACAGCCACCAGCACGCGGCCCAACATTTGGCCAGCGGCGACAGGGTTCCCGGGTGTACTGAAGCCCTCCCGAGCGGCCCAGTGCTCCAACAAAGCGGCGGCGGCAGTGAGTGCATCGGGCGGGCTGGCGCTGCCCACCCAGGTGGCCCATGCAAGCCCACACGTGGCCTGTGTAGCCTGCGCCCACGGCCAGCAGCCATGGCTATGTCCCTGGGTGGGCCAGCCCGGTGCGGCGGCCCGTGAGCAGTGGCCAGCAGCCTGCCGCCTACACAGCTAGCTTCTTGTCGGTGCCCGCTAGTGCCCTCCTTAAGTGGGCCGCCAATCCCACTAGCGGTAGAAACGTTTTTTCTGCTGCCTTGTCTTTTTCCTTTTCTAAGGTAATTTCCTCTAGGTCAATTCCCTCCGAGGTTTTGGCCGAATAAGTAAGTTGCCCTATAAAATTTAATTTAAATATTTATTTAATATATATTAATTCACAATTAACATATAATAAATATATATTAAATTCCCATTTATCGGAAACACCTTTTGGTCCTTTCCTTTATTCTTTCTCCAAACAACTTCGGATCTCTCCCTGGAACAATTCCAGTTTTCCTCTTTCTCTACCTAGATTCTAACTTACAGATGATATCCAGCTCATCTTACCCTTAAGTGGATCCCCCCACGGCTCGGAAATGGCACAGACATGATCTCTATCAATGATCAATAGCGGGACCGGGATGCCCATGATGATCCATATGCATTCCAGATGACGATGTCGTTTGAACCGTAAACAATGAGTCCAATTCCCTTTGTTTCTTCGATACGACTTGTCTGAGATACAATCACTTGGTATCACCATACCTTGTTCAATATCGTTACTGACAAGTACTGTTTCACTTGTTAGCGTGATATTACATCCCCGTGACCTAGTCACATGTTGCAACATTATGGATGTAATCTCACCAAGTCGGCCTAAACGTATCTTACCCATCACTGGGTGAACAAATCCCGGTCTTGATGCATAGGCCTCAACATGTTCCTTTGGATACCGAACATACACCTGTAATCACCATTTCACCGAGTGATGTTTGATGCAGTCAAAGTAGCCTCAGGAGACAGTGATTAATATGATCTCACGGTCTAATGAGAAGGAGACTTTGTTTCTGACTATTGCAACAATGAACTTCGTGACTTGATCGTGTCGCAATCATTGAGGAATTTCCATCACATCATTCACCAATGATATGACCTTGTTGTCAGTTGGTGCCGAAGAACCAACATGATCAGGAAACCTTGATCATTGATTGACCAACGAACTAGTATAAATAGAGTCTACTAGGGACTTCGGTTTCATATCACACCCGTATCAATGTTTCCACTTGATACAATTACAGCACAATATGAAACTATTATGAACTTATTGGGATATGACAATAATAAACCTTTTATTATTTGCCTCTAGGGAATATTCCCTTCTGTCTCCCACTTGCACTAGAGTCCAAATAATCTAGCTTGCATTTACTAATCATAAACCATATCTCATATGAGTTTATTGATCATGCACGCTCATGAGAAACATCATGTGCATGTTCTATTTTACCAGATTAGTATGTCTTCTGCAAAATCGTTAATGTATTCCTCATTCTGACATTCACTCCTTTATCTCATAACGGGTTGAAGTATTCGTTTGGCGACAGAGTGACTTTGTTTCTATTGTTTACAATAACTGTCACTGATTCAATTTAATTTTCACTATTGTCATGTAAACTTCTGAAACACACGTAGCATAAGTCAAACTTCGTTCTTCAGCCAAAATATACTTTTATGTTTATGTAGATCCTAGTGCATAACATGCAACTATGTGCCTAACTTCACTTCTTGCCATTTAACAACAAACTCCACTATGGTTCAGCTAACCAGATCCTTGGGTCATCTTATGTCGAGTATACAATATGGTTATATGGAACAACCTATGATTAAGGCATAAGAGATGCAACACATCTCTTTCTTTCTTTTAACCGTAATTGTAATACTAAGACTAACTCAATTCTTCATACAAGTAAGAACTTCTTTATTTACCTTGTACCATTCTGAACTACTTTAGAATCTTACCTAGGAAATTCTAAACATCTTCAGAGTCAAGTCCAGGAAGCATTCGATAATAATATTTATTAAACTTACCAATCTATCTCTATAGATTCCATTGTTTAATAATTTTTTCAACTTCATCCTTATTTACTAAATTAAATATTATTAATACCAATCGCATCATTCATATATGTCATCCACATATTCCAAAATGATGACACGCTTCCACTCAAATATGGCATCCATATATGAGATCCAGGGATTTCACTTAGCTTCCACTCAAAATGCAAATCCTATCAATAATCTTGGACATTCAAAAATTCTATGATCATCATCAAATTGAGAATTCTAGCTGCGAGTTCCCAATATCCATATATTTCTAGTGTAAATCCAATAGACTCAAGCATTGCTACATTTGTAGTCAACTCCTTGAATTTGTCCAAACATCCTTTGTGACAAATCGAGCTTTATGTCTTTACATTAAGTTTCATTTCATTATTCTGACTTCGCAGTCATTTAAAAATATCAAGTAAACATGCTTAATAAGATCATGTAACATATTACTTTTAAATCTTAAATGCAACCTAATATAGGATTTTATGACTCCTAGTCATTTCTCGCACTTAGGTCCATCTCGCTTCTTTGTATTTTGTAGGAATGTCTTGTTCAAAAACATGACTAGTGAATCAATAATATAATTCCACAAACTTGCAAAATGTATTTTTTGAATCCTACTTTCTTTAGTAAAAGTATTCGCTGAAACTTTATGATCAATATCATTAGTTTCTTCCCTATTTGTTGAGTTTGGTTTCACAAAAAAAATTCACTCTCCACTCAACAATCAGGAGGTAAGGCCAAATACCTTGTTTTGATATTTTACTTTGTTCCACCTATATCTTGATCAATACACATAAAACCTTAGGACAACGATAGGTTTTCCCTTTGTGGAACATGTATTCATATTTTCCTAAGAATACACTACAAAGACTTGTTTATTCGCCACGATTTCGAATTATCAAAACCTCTAGAAACTCGAACATGCCATAACTCGTATGGTGGTGTTTCCACGAATCTTTAGATGTTCCTATGTATTTCAAACGAGTGTTTTCTTATTTCGATCTTTAACTCTAAATGATAACTACAACCCTGATAAGAGATAATATTAGACCATATGTATCTAATACAAAATGATTATGATATTTAGACATATCAACACCTTGATTTTTTCCAATTATCATTATTTGTGAAACATCTTTCATAAGTCCCTTTATGCCAATACTTAACTTAAATACTTTAGTCATATTGATAAAATAAAACAGACTTTGTATTCCTGTTAATTTCATGTCCCACATTGTTTTGAAATCATTCAAACATTTCAAATCCGTTCAAACTCGTGATTCATTAATTAAATTCACATATTCACTTAAGTCCACAATGGAATAATCATTTGCATTATTTGTTGAAAATACAATACAACACTATGTGTAAAATTCAACATTTCTTCGCATATCACCGCTTTACCAGAATGCGGAGTTTTAGCCATCTTGCCAAACTAGGCATGGTTTTGCAAAGTCACTAAATCAAATATCTAAGACCCTGATTTTCATCTAAGTGAAAAACATGCAATAACCACCATGTTTGGAACAATAGTGTCATTTCATTATTAACCTTTCGATATCTTTTATCATTCTAATATTTTATAAATGCTTGACCTATTACCGTTAACATACTCATGAGAATAACTTATTTATAATTGCAATGTGACCATAAAGATATTATTCATAAGAACAGTACAACTGGCTTGTAACTTATTTATATGAATAATTGTCTCGCCAAAAGAAAGACACACAAACAAGGATTAAAAAATTATATTCAAGTCCATTAATCCAAATAATAAACTTTGAGGGAAGGAGTGATGTTGGCCATCAACTAGTTTTCTTGCCGTCATCAAGCCACATTTCCTCATTTCCAGCAATTCTCAAGTAGATCGTCCTGTTTTTCATAAAACGAGACAAGTATCCAATACTTTGTAAACTACAACAAGTTTTGCAAGAATTACATTTATAACTTTGTATATCTAACATATACACTTTTCATCCATGACCTCCATTACAATCAAGCCCTTCTGTGAGTTCTCAATTTTAATGCAAGATTTCTAAGTGATTCTCCAAATATTCTGTTTTCATCCATCATGGAGGAAAACTCATCCAGCGGCTCATATTTTATGTGCCTTATTTTGTAGAATACAAAATTGCAGCCCAACTTTCTATCGAATGGAGAATGTCTTATTGGATGACAATGGAGAAAACACAAATGTTGTGGAGTCATCGGACTATCTCCTATTGGTTATTGTATCAAGAAGAGACAATCATCTTATTACGAGGATATCCCTCAAGCATGGGTATTAATCTATGATTTGGACCCTTTTGTAAGTTCTATATCAAGAAAGAAAATTTCTCATGGTCGCAAAGGACCTCAATGAGATAAGCTATGGTCTACTAAGGTATTTTCAAATAGACATCTAGACTTAGTTCATAATACGAGTTTAATTCATAATTGATCTCCCACTAAAATTGTCATCCCCTAGACGATTTAGCGATCACACGATCCCAATTCACTATGCAACCCCCGATCGTCACGGCCGGCAGCATTGCTTCAAAGGTAGACATTCTCCAATGTCAATCACATCATCCATGTGACTCATGCTCGATCTTTCGATCTCTTGTGTTTTCTGATGCCATGTCTACACATGCTAGGCTCGCCAATTCAAACTTGTGTGTATCGCAGTGCAATGCTTACACCAACTGTATGTGAACGTAGGTATGTCTGACACCCGATCATCATGACCTGCCTCATACCGAAGAACTTTCTTGGTGGTGCACACTAGGGGAAAACTATCATTGGAATTAATAGGGATCAACTTATCTATGCTACCGTTGTGTATCTAATACTAGCACACAATAACATGTAAAACAGGTATCAACATCACATGTATATTTGTGATATGATATGGTACTTCTCACGCCTTGACATCCATCGAGCGCTCCGTCATGATCTCCATCTTGCCACCGGTTTGACGCCAAGTCCACGGCACCACCACTAGGTCGTCCATCAGAATGATGACTATTACTATAGAACTTAGTAACATAAAAGTAAACTACTATACCTTCATCACGACCAAGACCACATGAAATCACATGCGCTCCTGCAAAATAAAGTTAGACGCCTCTACTTTATCTTTTGCAAGTTTTACGTGGTTGTTAGGGCTTTCGTTATAGAACCATTCAAAATCTACGAACTTTCCAACCACAACATGGATCCATATAGTTGTCTCTACTACACCCCTTTTGGGGCCCTGCTTTGTAAATGCTATATCAACTATTGAAAGAGAGACAGATACCCTCTAGCCACTTATACGGAACAAGCCGTATGTTGAGCATGGAACCAGTCTCGCGTAAGTGTACACATAAGGTCGGTTTGGGCTGCTTCATCAAACAATACCACGATATAAACAAGTACATACGGGAGGGTAACAACTATAGGATCAATGCCCACACAACACATGTGCGTACTGGCCATACAACACTACTACGCATATATCGGCACTAATACCATAGTTGGGGTTCCGGTGCAGAAAACAAAAAAAATTCCTACGTTGGATCACCCTAAAACCCAAGATGTATCTATTAGTAATGCAGTAATGGTCGAGAGGTTTCGGATACATACCCTTATAGTCCTAAAGCGGTTAAAGTTTCAAGGGGAACATGGTTAAAGTAGTCGTGCTCGTAGCCGACCTCAAGGTCACGAATCTCCTCGCAGATCACCCCTTGCTTAACCACCATGCAGCAGTCCGGCTCATGACATCCAAAGTTCCCCAAGTCTTGCACCTCGTGGCTTCGTACACATACGATGTACGACGAGACCTCAGTCTCCCTGATCCCGCCGGGAGTGCGGAAGTAGATCTCCGGCTTCAGAATCCCCAAAGCACAACCGTGACCATGGTGAAGCCTTGTTCGCATGGCCCTTGCATGGGGGCCACGGTCACAAGGTATAGAGAGAGAGGGAGAAAGTCAACCAAAGAACTTCTCTAATTTTGTTTTTAATCCCATCCATGGGCACCCCTTTGTATAGGAGGAGGGGGGCATTCCCTCTTCCTTAGGTTAGCCGTATGGGACTAAAGGAAATAGGAAAAAGGAAAAAGAAAAAATCCTATCCGAATGGGCCAGCACAGCCACCAGCACGCGGCCCAACAGGTAGCCAGCGGCAGCACTGTTCCCGGGTGGGCCGAATCCATCCCGAGGCCCAGTGCGCCAGCGAAGCGACGGTGACAGCGACTGCCCAAGGTGGGTCGGCGTTGCCCACCCCGGCGGCCAACGCGCGCCCACACGCGGTCTGCGCCTGTGGCCAACAGTTGTGGATATGTCGCTGGGTGGGCCTGCCCGGCGCAGCGGCCCGTGAGAGGTGGCTAGCTGCCTGCCGCCCGCATGGCTAGCTGTCGGTGCCATCCAATGCCTGCCTTAAGTGGGCCACCAAGCCCACTAGCGGCAGAAACATTTTTCTGTTGGTTTTGCTTTTCCCTTTTGTAGGGTGGTTTCCTCAAGGTCAATTACCTCCGGGGTTTTGGCCTAAGAATGAAGTTGCCATATAAAATTTAATTTAAATATTTATTAAATAAATATTAATTCACAATTAACATAGTAAATATATATATATTAAATTCCCATTTATCCAAAACAACTTTTGGTTCTTTCCTTTATTCTTTGTCCGAACAACTTTGTATCTCTCCCCTGAACAATTCTAGTTTCTCTTTCTCTACTTAGATTCTAACTTACGGATGATGTCTAGCTCATCGTACCCTTAAGTGGATCCCCTCATGGCTCGGAAATGGCATAGACATGATCTCTATCAATGATCAACAGAGGGACCGGGATGCCCATGATGATCCAAGTACATTCCAGATGACGATGTTGTTTGATCCGTAAATGTTGAGTCCAATTCCCTTTGTTTCTTCGATACGACTTGCCCGAGATACAATCACTTGGTATCGCCATACCTTGTTCAATCTCGTTACTGATAAGTACTGCTTCACTTGTTACCATGATATTACATCCCCGTGACCTAGTCACATGTTTCAACATTATGGATGTAATCTCACCAAGTCGGTCTAAACGTATCATACCCGTCACTAGGTGAACAAATCCTGGTCTTGATGCATATGCCTCAACCTGTTCCTCTGGATACCCAACATACACCTTTGTAATCACCATTTCACTGATTGATGTTTGATGCAGTCAAAGAAGCTTTGGAAGACAGTGATTAATATGATTTCACGGTTTAAGGATAAGGAGACTTCATTTTTCTGACTATTGCAACGATGAAATTCTTGACTTGATCGTGTTGCAATCTTTGAGGAATGTCCATCACATCATTCACCCAATGATATGACCTCGTTGTCAACTGGTGCTGAAGAACCAACAAGATCATGAAACCTAGATCATCAATTTACCAACGAACAAGTATGAATAGAGGCTACTAGGGACTTATGTTTCATATCACACATGCATCAATGTTTCCACTTGATACAGTTATAACACAGTATGAAACTAGTACGAACTTAATGGGATATGACAATAATAAACCTTTTATTTTTTTCCTCTAGTATTATTTTCCTCTAGGGCATATTCCCTTCAGTGGACACAAGTGGGTGGGATAAGAATCATATCTCAACTATTACCCACATGTTCCTCTGCATTAGTTATATCTAACACCAACATTTAATTACCATGTGATAAGTAAAACCATGATTATCTCCACCATTAAACATGTGCCAACCCCAACATCAGTGGAACATCGATAACGCGAAGCAACACATGAGCAAGAAACTACTACTCGCAAGGCCAACTATCTAGCAGAAAACAGCTAATAGGAGGTGTCCAAGGAAATATAGGCTGCATGGGATATCAATGGCACGAAATCTAAAGCATCGCAACACAGATAGCAATAGATAAACAGGATGAAGTAAAGACTATAAATGCAAAATATGTAAGAAGGGGGAGAATGCTAGCCTGGGTAGCACTGCCAAAGATTCATCATCCTAAGGACTTATCAACACTCGCATCAACTCATCGTTATAACCTATAAAGAAGCAAAGCACTAAAAGAAACACCGGATGCACTATTTAATACTACGATAGAATACCGGGCATGATGCATGTATGATGTATGACATGGCAAAGATGCAATGCAACAACGAAATATTAATCGGAATCGAGATCGTGACAATTAATTAGGAGGTTCACGTTATTTAGTGATGAGTCCAAAATTGAAGCATATTTAAGTATACAAATTATTCATATTATCACTCATTACATGCTACATCTAGCTACAATTATGCCTATTGTGTATGATTACTAGTTCTCTTTCATTTTCACATGAAATTTGCATAATTAGTAGTTTAGTAGGATTTTATTATTTTTTTCTTATCTTTGACCTTTGCGTAGGTTCTATGAACAATCATGGATAAAAGGAGCCAAGAGGATTCAATATGGAGGAGTTGCAGGCACCAGACTTAGCCATTTGAGGAGAGGAAGAAGTGAATTTTTCCATAAACTCCAAATGAAGATCCAAGGCCATGGTTGCATCCCTCATCCATACGAATCCAATGAGCCAAAGAACACCTCAATCAGAGTCTGTATGAAGAAACTGCGGCCAAAGCACAACAAAGTCCCGGCGGCGTAATGACCACTGGTACGAGTAGAGCCCGCCTGTATCGTACGACCATACTGCCCTCCGACATCTTTTTTCGTCAAAGGGAACAACATTTGTCAAGGCCCAATTGGCATATTTAGCCCATAGCTCTGTCGGTTGGCAAAACCAACCTCCAGATGCATACTTAAAGAGGGGAAAACCTAGAAGGATAAGGGGAATCCATTCACACCCTAGGGGCGAAGCCCTACTACTCCTCCCTATCCATAGCCGCCACACACCTACAAGATCAAGATCTCTTACAACACCTCCACAATATCCAAGCAAGAGAAGGAGAAGGAGACGTCCCCATATTCATCGATCGCACCGTTCATCGCACCACTAGGAAAACATCTATAGATATACAGATCATCTATGGCGCATATTTTGGACCATGTGTCACAGAAATAACCCAGTGGCGCATATCACCAAATGTGCCACAGAACCCTTCACTATTCTGTGGCGCATGCACAGGGACGATGCGCCATAGAAGTATGATGGGACCCGCCATCGGGGTTGGGCTACCAACTTTCTATGGCACATATAGTCATATGGGCAATAGAAGTTTCAACTCCACAGAAAGCGAGGGTGGGCCCCACCAAGGAATCTCGTTGACCGCACTCTAACCAAGCTTCTATGGCACATATGTGGATATGCGCCACATAAATCTTTGTCTTCTTTGCGCATATCCACATATGTTCCCCAAAAACCTGACGTGGGTCCCACCGCCGAATGTGCATTCCTCCTACTCTGTGGCGCATATGGTGGATATGCACCACAGAATTTTGAACTTCTGTGGCACATATCTACTATATGCGCCACAGAACTCGGCGTCCAGATTTTCACAAAGGTGACAACTTTTGCAACCCTCTACCTACCACCACCCATTTCACATCCTTCTTCCCCCTCCTCCAGCTCGTCTTCCTCCTCCCTCCCACCCTATTGTGCCCATAACTTTTTTCCATTTTGCTGTATTTAAACCTACTATAGTTGATAGATTGGTTAGGGGAATCATCTCTCCAACTTTTAGATCTAAAACACACTTATTTTTCTCCTCCACATCTCTATTTGTCCATCACTATGTCTCCAACTTTTATAGATCTATTTGTCCACACTCTCTCATCTCGCGGTCTCTTCTTGATATTGAATCTACTAGGTGAGTACTTGTCCATGAATATGCATGTTTGGTAGGTGAATCTTGTCGCACGGGTGGTGTTCCATGGCGCCAACATGATGTTTGTACATGAAGCTTGTGTTGTGCATGAATGTTTGCATGGGAAGAAGTTTTTTGTTGTTGCTTGTTTGCCCCAGTGTGGTTCATGGATGTTTGCCGAAATGTTGATTCATTTCCATTTCGGATATTTTTTGCACCACCCATTTGTCCTACATTTATGAAAGCTGATGCCGAATTTTTCTGGCGACCATGCATGTGTGTATGCATAAGGTGGGGTTCCAATGAACCTACTCTCTCTTTTGGTCTATACGTATATACCGCACAGACAACCATGGTCGTCACGATGAGCGAAGGTCGAGTTACTAGGTACAATAAAGACTCGAAGGAGGACATGATTCAGAACAACAAGACCAATATAATATGTCCATGTCGAACATGCAAACTCTAGCGCTATATTGACCTTGATTCTGGACAATTGGAGGGTCGCCTTCTCAGGCACGGTTTCATGCACGACTTCAATGAGGAGCCGGCAGAAAATGGTGGTGGTCATCACGAAGATGAGGGCGAGAAAGAGTACGAAGAGTCTCCCGGTGGGCATGGTACCGGCGGGCATGCTCATCATGACAAAGGAGATAGCGGTGGGCATGACCGTCATGAAGAAGGAGAAGACGCGAACACCCAGATGCTGCTAACTTCTGCCTTGTGGTACCCTCATGTTCAAGAACTACTCCTCAAGGAGACGAGCAACGCCAAAGCTGCAGCCAGAGAGAAAGAAAAGCTAGTGCAAATGGAGATAGACGGGATGACTCCATTGTATCCTAGGTGTCGGATCGAGGATACACGCTTGAGTGTAACTCTCAAGGCTCTAGAGATGAAGGCGGAACACAAATGGACCAACGTGAGCTTCAATGCTAACATGGAATTCTTGCGCGATCGTCTTCCTAAGGGAAACACATTGCCAACAAGTATCGATGAGGCCAAGAAAATCATGTGCCCTCTTGACCTACCGCACGTTAAATACCACTCATGCATCAATGATTGTGCACTTTATCGTAACAAGTACGCGGAGAGAACCACATGTCCGGTGTGCGTCCAAGGACGATACAAGAGAGGGAGCAAGAAAGTGCCTAGAAAAGTGGTATGGTACTTTCCTATCACTCCCCGTCTACAGCGATATTTCGTAGATCCTAAGGAAGGAAAGCTCATGCAATGGCACGCGGAAAGCAAGAAACCCAAAGATGATCTGGAGAAGCGCAAGATCCTGACACACCCTTCAGACGCTAGCTAGTGGAATGCATTGGACATCGAGTTCGAAGAGTTCGGGGGCAATGCAAGGAACGTCGAGCTGGGTATGAGAACCGATGGAATCAATCCTTCTGGCAACCAGAGTAGCATACATAGCACCTGGCCCGTATTTGTATGTCCACACAACACCCCCCCTGGTGGCTCTGCACGAAGCAAAGGTACGTACAAATGAGCATTCTTATTCAGGGGCAGAAACAACCAGTTATTGATATGCATCTTTATCTCAGGATATTGAAAGAGAAGTTATCCATGTTGTCGGAGACGCCAGCCCGTACATGGGACACCTATACTAGAGAATATTTCCCTCTAAGAGCCGCATTGCTCACAACAGTGCAATACTATCTTGGTTACGCATATGTATCGGCCTAGCTGAACCACAGACACAATGCATGTGTCAAGTGCACGGATAAGACCCAGCATCTCCAGCTACCAAATGATCCCGGGTCTTAGAAAATCATGTTCCAAGGGACTCGAAAGTGGCTTCGCATGGATCAACCATGGAGAAAACACGGTGACTTGTTCAATGGTAAAGACAAGCTCAAAAGAGCCCCGTGTCCGAGGAGCGGCGAAGACATCGAGGAGCTTCTGAATAATTGGGAAGAGTGCCCTGCACAAGGAAAGAAGCGGCCGAGGACAAAGCCGCTGCTAGATGTATGGAAAGTGAGGTCTGTTTTCTGGGACCTACCGTACTGGAAGGTCCTCTATATGCCACATAGCCTCAATGTAATGCACATCACGAAGAACATTACCGATATTCTGCTTGGCAATCTGCTCAACATGCTGGAGAGGACAAAGGATGGGTCGAAAGCAAGAAACGACCTGAAATTGCTTGGCATCAAGAAGGATCTTCAGTATCCTGATAGTGATGATGATGGCGATCAGACGGAAGGGACTCAAGGTCACTGCAAAAGGGTTAAGAAGAATGAGGTGGTGGTGCTTCGCGTTGCCTGCTTCACTCTGTGTCAGGAGGAGATCGAGCAGTTTTTCAGGTGCCTCCTAGGAGTAAAAGTTCCTCACGGTTACTCAGGAAAGATAAGCAGATATATGGATGTAGCGAATTAGAGGTTCAGCAGTATAAAGTCTCATGACTTTCACATGCTGATGACACAGATACTTCCATTTGCGATCTAAGGGATAATGGACGAGCATGTCCGTAAGACATTGTTTGTCCTCTGCAACTTTTTCGATGTCATCTCTAGGAAGTCAATCGGCATGAAGCAGCTCGACATGACACATGAAGAGATCATGGTGATACTATGCGAGCTCAAGATTTACTTCCCGCCCGCATTCTACAACATCATGGTGCATCTGCTTGTCCATGTCGTGGATGACATCATCCAGCTCGGGATGATATTCCTCCACAACATGATGTCGTTTGAAAGTCGGAACGGTGCCATCAAAGGGTTCGTTCGCAACAGGCCCCGTCCATATGGAAGCATAGCCAAGGGCTTTCTGACCTACGAGTGCATCTCCTTCTGCTAGAACTATCTAACCATCGAGAATGAGGATGTTGGAATATCCACCAAGAAGCACCTCGGCAGGCTCGCTGGCTATAGTCACCGCGAGGGCTACTGCTCACTGCATGTCGGCATTGCTAATCGGCGTGCAGACTTTGACAGGACACACTGAGTCGCTCTACAACACATTTAATTGGTCGGCCCTTGGGTGGAAGATCACAAAAGCTTAATCGAGCAGGAGCACGTCGATCGGGGCCGCCCAAGGAAGAAGGGAGATGTAACCAGAGAGCACAACTCCAGATTCACGGGTTGGTTTAAGAAAAGGCTGCTGGACAATCCACCATAGATGCCTTCTATGGAAGATCAAAAGATCATATCCTCCTTGTCACACATGTGGAAGGAGAACCGGATGAAGATATTACTCGTGCTCTTGCTCTTGCTCACCGTCATCACAGCTATATTCTATTTGATTCTAGTGTAGGCGGTGACCACGTCATTTGTAATGTGAGATGATGAACTTCATGCCAACACTTGTGTAATAATTCGCCACTTGTCACTTGTAATGTGAGATGATCAACACTTGTATATCTCATCGGTCACTAAGTAGTGTGCTGACACTATTCGTGTTTGTATTATGTTTTTTCCATATACTAAGTGAAATGTACTGTTTCTACTACTATGTGTATAAATACTGTATAATACCTGTATAAATCCTTTATAATACCCGATTCTGGACTAGTACTACTTTTTTGAATACCTGAGTAATACACATGTGGCGCATGGAAATAGTTTCCTATGACTCATAAGCCTTCTGTGGCGCATATGCAGAAATGCGCCACTAAAACTAGCCATGTGGCGCATGGCCCAGGATGCCCCATAGAAGTGGGAGACTTCTGTGGCGCATATCAATATGCGCCATAGAAGTTTAGCTTAGTGGCGACATATCAGTGGCGCATCTGATATGCTCCACAGAAGGGTCAAACCCATGCGCCACAGATGGGGGTTTTCCTAGTAGTGTCGTCATCATCTCCAACGGCGTCTCCACCTCTCTCCCCATGTTTTAGATCTTATATTTTTAATATTAAACATGGTTATGACTTCATTAATATAATGATCTATGTTTTGTTATTCATCCATGTGCAAGTGATTTATTAGGTTCTAGGTTGAGGTTTGATCTAGTGCACCAAGTTAGAATGTGTTTGTGATCCAAATATTTAATTACATGAGTTGAAGATAAGTTCATGTGATCCCTTTGGTCCGGAAGTGTATGTTTTCCTCATGAGTGACATGCGAGAATTATGCATAGTACAGTGTGACAGCATGATAATCAAGTAGGGAACGTTTGTTTGTCCAAGGAATCTCTTGTAGACAATGGATCACATATATTTTCCCATCTAGTACTAGTGAGACACAAGCCTAGAAACTCTCTCGCATTCCATTCAATCCTACAAGTACAACCCGTCTTGTTTACTTTCAGCTTTAGTTTACTTTGTTCTTATTTATCTCCTTGTTTTTATTTACTTCAAACCTCTCTCAAATCATTGCCATTCGAGTAACCTATAGAGTAGACTATTTCCAAACATCGTTTTGAGTGCAAACATGGACGCATTGACAACGTGGCTGTAACATCCCAAAAATATGAAACAATGATCATCAAACTCTAATCACTAAAATTAGGGTTAACAAAAACTTTGATTAAATACAAACCATATGATTGCATGTGTGTATGTCATGATTATATGAATGCATGAATGGACTTGTGTGATTAACCTAAATAGCAAGGCATGGTTTAAAGATTAAAATAACATCATCTAAAACAATTCCAAGCAGAAACAAATCAAGAGAAAATCACAAACAATTCAAATAAAGCAAATGGTCATTTTTGCCAATCTTGCTCACTAGGTCACTTTGAGTGTTTCTAGTCCAAGATTTCAAACAAAAACTTTTTCAATTATTTTCACCCCTTGCTAGACCAGGTAAAAGTAAATCAAAGAACACCTTTCAAACTTACAGAAACATTTAGCAACCCCATTCAAATGACAATTCAAAATTGAATCTTTAACATATGTGAAGATCACACCTTTTCAAAACCCAACCAAACCAGTGCACCTTGACCAATCCAACTAACCCAATACTCCTTAGTATGTGCCTAGCAAACCCACCAAGTTTGAATCCAAAATTCAAATTTGAATTTCTTTAGGCCATTTCATCAAACACCTTGTCAGCAGCAAACAAACACAAAACACTATAGTGAGCAGTGATGAGTGCCTAACTTGCTCCTTCTATAGCTCACTCTACCCTCTCAGTAGATGATCAAAGTAATCTAACTAGCTTTAGCACCACTGTGAGCAAGCCTAGCCATTAATGGTGAGCATACCGAGAGCACCATTGTCACCCCCATGTTGCCAGCGAGCTAGAGGAAGAACTAGCCTTGCCAACCTTGTCTAGGACACGCAGCACTGTCCACCGCCACTCCCTGTCCAAGCCCCGAGCGCAGCCAGCCACTGGACCACCCGCCAAGAACGCGCCAAGTCCCACTGCGTGTGATCCGAGAGCGCGCCAGTGCGCCGTCAGCGACAGTAGCCCACAGACCACGGGCCGCCCTCGCCGCTTGCCGACGTGATCGCCAGCACCCCAGCACCCCGCCAGACAACCTCGCTCGCCGCCGCACGGACCACGCACGCTCTCCGCGTTTAAAATTGCCGTCGGACCCGCCCAGAGAGCTGCGACGTTCCGACCATCTCGCACTGCCCCACGCCCCGCCACCATGCCATTGAGCGTCGCCAGGGAGCACAGCACCGCCCCCTACTATCGCCCATGCCAGTAGCACTATGTGTCGTCGACACCAACGAGCTCCACCCGCGCCATTCGGTCCCCTTCAGCCACTATAAAAGGAGGCCTCCCCCGCTCGTTTTCTTCACACCAGTTCACTCCCCACCTCTCACTGATCACATCCACTCACCCCCGGAGCAAGGCGAGCACCAGGTGGCCGGAATTTCACCAGAGTTCACCGCTGCAGAGGAGGAGAGGCGCCGTCGATTGGAGCCGCCACAGGAGAAGTTGTCGGTACTAGGAGAATCGTCGTCATCAACTTCGTCGTTCGCCCCCGTCGTCGACCATTGCCTGAGCCCCGGTAAGCCTCCCACGACCCCCACCGGCCGCGCTAGGGTTCTGTCTCGCCGGTCCTTCCTGACGTGGACGATAAACCAGAGCCGTTAGATTAGAGTTAGATCATACGATCCTAATCGCCACATACTGCTTCGCCCCTCATAGTCTCACTGACGTGTGGGGTCGCTCACTTAACCAGCCCGCGCACGTACTGTGCATAGTGGGCCAGCCCAGTTAAACATCTCGCGCAACCCACCAATTCAAATTTAGATTTATTCATTTAATTTCAAACCCAGTTTTGTACCAAGATTCAAAAATCAATCCAGCTCGATTCACTGAACCAAAATGCATGAAACCAACTTTGTTAGAAAGGTACTAGAATGCTTAATCCAAGCCCGTTCGATTCAAACTATTTAGATTTGTAGATCACCCATGGTAAAAATAGCAAGGCAGTAGCTTTTCTGCATTTTTCAAAATTCAACCATATGAGCTTTTGAGTTGATTCCAACTCTCAAAAATCACATTTAACCATACCTTTCAGAATATATAAAAATATATAGGGTTACTTACAAAAATAATGATCAAGTAATAAAAGAATGCCACATAGGCATTTCTAGTCACTTTAATTAATTAAGATAAAAAGGTTAAACCTTCTTAAATTGTGACACCACTTTAAACCACATTCCCATGTACTGAAATGTGTGGTGATGAAATGTTTCAACATGATCCCATGTTTGAGTTGGAGAATATTAAATCTTAAGTAGTTTTTCAATGAGTAGAAATTACTTTTCTAAAGTGAAATAAATAAGACAAGTGCTTTAATCTTTGTGATAATAGTGATGATGCTAGATCATCTATTCTGAACCTTTGTGTGCTAAATAGAGTTAGTTAAGTATTGTTGGGTGATTGTGTACCTCGTATTTATTTATAGACGCTAGTACCGACCAAGGATACGAGGAGGAAGGAGGATACTACGAGAAAGAAGCCGAGGAGAACTTCAACCACTGCTCTACACTAGGCAAGCTTATACTTGCAATTATGCAAGCCTAATACTACTAGTTGAATTAGCAAGCTACTATCTTAGCAAGCTAAACCATGCAAGTTTTACTTGCAAGCTTACACCATTTGATACCCAATCCTAGTTTTACTTGCAATCTTAATCCTTTTATTTCGTTAATCAAAGCTTTCTATCAAAATCTTGTTTAGTGACTTGGAGATATTAGAAAGATATTTGAAGGTAGCATAAAGAGCATAAAACTTAACCTAGGTTAGATAATCTTGATGTCATCGTAAGGCATGATATTGAACTTAGCTAATTCCCACTTGTTTTTTACCCTCATTAGTATTTACCCCCACCTGTAGATGCTAGTGCTAAGCATAAAACTTGATCAACTTTCGATGGGAATACTTAGTGAAAATGGTTATGAAAACCTTAGAATGATGAGTCATTCTACTGAATTGTTTTGACATGTGTTTCCGAACACTAAATGATTTCGAGGATGAAAATGTTAAGGCATGAGCCTTAGCCCTTTATAAAACTGATGGTTGTCTAGATGTGGTACCATTCCAATTTTACTGTACAACCACAATGCCCGAAAATTGGGTAGGGCTTGACTGGAAATTTATATACTTAGTATGGGTTCCCTTGCGGCCAAGGTCTGAGCTGAGGCTACCTTGTGAATATTGTCCACCTGTGCAGTACCCAAGATGACAGTTGGTCATGGTTGGGAGGCCAAACTCACAGGACATGTGCCTATACTAGGGCGTGTAATTGAAAGATTAGGATTGATTATCCGCATACTGAGTATGGTGAATTCAGGATTGTTCCTGACGGATGTATCGAATGTTGTGGTGAAAGTGTACAATCTCTACAGAGTGTCAAACTATTCGAATAGCCACGTCCGTGGTTATGGACAGTTGGAGTGGCCATACTGTTCCGTCGTCAGATGTTTTCAAAAAGGACTTGTGAAATGATTGGTGACTTTGACTTGACCACAACAGTGTGGTGACATGAAATTCAAGTTCCCACGTAGGTGTTATAAAACTTTCAACTATCTTTATTTGCTTCTGAACTTAGTAGAGGTAAATCTGGCCTTTTGCAAAATAATCTTAGAGCTTAGTATATCCTATTCAAAAACCCCTTCACTTGTTAGTATTAGTTTGCGAGTACTTAAAGAGTACTCATGGCTTTGTCCCTGGCTATTTTCGTGGCCATACTATGAAGAGGAGTATCAGGAGGACGGACAGCAGGAAGGTTACGACAACTAGGATCATCTCCCATCGTCAGCATTTCCTGTGACCATGAACATGGAGCTTCGCCTACACTAATGTTACTATTACGTTAATCCGCTGCTTGAATTGTATTAAGAACTAGATCATGAGATCCTTATTTGTGTAAGACCTTATGTATGGTTTGTAATGGATGATGTACTGTGATATCGAATCTGTTATGTCTCGCAAAAATGGTAATCCTGGGATTGCGATGTATGGCATAACAGGCATCTGTGATTAACAATCCGGGTGTTGACAGTGTCTGCGGGATTGTGTTGTTGCCATTTGCAAAGCTTCCAAGGGGCAAACTTTATAATAATATTTGCTGCTACAAGTACTAAAATAACCTTGTTATTGATCGCAGGAAAACTAGGCATCATTTAGGTACCCCGCAATTTAAATATTGGCTTAACAAGACAAAAAATGTTATCCATTCACTACACAAATTTAAATGGAGGCGATGATAAAAATGAATAGCCCGCATATGCACTCCATATTTAATTATGAGGCCAATCGGCATAATGCCCCCAAACCACAACATATATATGCAACATGAATTATTTAATGGAACAAGATATATAGATGGCAATTTATAAATAGGGACGGGTTAGGTAGGGGTCACACTTCTCGGTTTGAAGATCTTGATGTCTTGGAGGGGTTTGAGTTCACAAGGATTGGACTTCGGACTCCGGGATCAGGCTTCAGATCCGTGATCAGGGTCTTCGGGTCCGGGATCGGTCTTGTACAAAAGGAGAACTTGGGTCACCTGGTCCATGAAGGAGATCTTGTCGATCTGGTGCCATCTCCTCTGGTGTCGAAGTTAGTGAAATCGATGTTGTGTGGAGATCTTGGAGTGGCACCATGTTCGGTTAATCTTTTCTTGTCGTCCATTAGAAGATCTCGGTGAATTTGCGCTCGAAATTGAGGCACACTAAGATTTTGCTGACTGATGTAGAGCCACACTCAGGACAGAGATCTTGTGGACATAGATAAGCCCCAACGTGGTACCAAATTAGCACATGAATTTAGCACAAAGCGCGCCTCTTGACACCCAACATAATGGGAGGCTTGCAGCGACACGTGCACATACAGGTAAACAAAACTTGAAGCTGTGCACGACATCACCTGCAGAGATTTCTTGGCCAAGGGAGGAAGCTGAGCTCGGCTACAAACAAGAACTTCTGACCATGGCAATGGAAGGCAGCAAGAGGCGAGGCCACGTGGTCACAGTAGGGAAATAACACCAGCCTCAGTAGAGGGCATGGGGATGCGCATGCCGGTGCTGGAGACGGGGACAATGAAGTACCGGCGGGGCATAGGCGAAATTGGCGGTGATGGGAGGCCGCAGCGGAGGGCGACGCAGGGGAGGTCAACATAGGGGATGGTGACAGGGCACTGCGCTAGCGCCTAGATATGACTGCGGGCTGCGGGGCTCGCTACAGGCGAGGACGCTTGGGCCCAGGCGGCCATGGAGATGAGAGGAGGGGCGACGAGCCTCGGGTGAGAGAACGAGGCGACGATGAGCGCTTCGTAGAGATGAGCGAACATAGGAGGGAGAGCCGTGGAGGGTAGGGGAGTGGGCCCGGCAAGGGGGCGCGGGTGGTGGAAGCCTGCGGAGAGAGGCGGTGGTGGGAAAGGAGATCCAGGAGGCGGCAGGGGTTGGGATCTGGCGGAGACAAGGGAACCAAGAAAGGAGGCGATGGGAGAGGAAGGTGGCGTGGGATCGCGGGCTATCGGTGGGGTGGGCCAGGTAGGGAATATACGAGAGGGGGCCAGCGAGGATAGTAGGGTTGGCGGCTTGTGGGGTGGGGGGTTGACCGAGCAATGGGGTACAGACGGGCATCGGTGAGAGTGTGTGGGTCCAGACGCGGGGCGTCGCTACGGCCATTTTTGTGCAGGGGTGGGCGACCGCGTGGGGGAGAGGCGCTGCTGCTGTCGCTAGCGGGTGCGCGCTGGTAGAACAGTGTTGAGACAGCAGAGGGGTGTTGTGTGGTGCCTGGGTTGAGTCTAGGGTTAGGTTTTTTTATCGGGGTAGTAGGTGGCTATGGGCTGGGCTTTTGGGCCTAGCCTGCGGCTGCCTCCCTTGATAAATATTTATTTTAAATTTTGTTTTACCTTGTTTTAATAAAAGTTTTTGTAAATAATTTTACAAAAACAAAATATCCGAAAGAGACCGGGTGTGACACTCCCGGGATTAGGGCTAGACAAATCCCAGACCTCTGTCTGATATAAGTCTAACCTAAATCTCGAAAGCATATAGAGAGAGAATTGATAACACAACAGTGACCCTACAACACAAAAATTTATTACAGCAAGCTCATAACTAAGCAAAGAACCAAAATATTACAAGCAGAGATCACTGACCACAAACTTCAAACAACAGAAGGAAAATTATGCTATTAAGTATAGCAAACTTAACAATGGCCTAAGAGGCCTGAAGCATAACGATGATGTCCAATCCATAGATCCTAGACTGCCGGATGGGAACTCCAAACTACTCGTCGATGTCGATGTCGTGAAGAACTCATCTTCTATGGTAACACTTACTCTGCTGCAAAAGTATCAATGAAGCAAGGGTGAGTACTGGGTGTACTCCGCAAGACTTATGGCTGGTGGAGTTATTTTGCATAAAGCCATCTTTTTTTTGTAAAACAAGAAGGAGAAGAATCTCTACTAATCAGAATATTTTAAAAAGGGATAAGAGTGTGATATCACTAGCTTTGATCATCTTTTGATATCCACCAAATCATCATCAGCTGAACCTACCTAGGATCACCCCCTCGTACCCATGAGGAAGCATCCTTAACCACACGTTGATCTGCCAAGTTTTACAATTAGGTTCAAGTTCTCTATGATCTTAGAATCTGGTCTCCAAGTTTGTCCATAACCGTGGACATGGCTTTTCGAAAATATTTAACCCTGCAGGGGTGTACAACTTTACCCACACGTACTAACCTTCTCTTAATTCCAGAACGTTAGCCCTCTTCCTTGGAAGGCTGACAGAGGGTGATTAGACACGACCTTTACCTTGCTTTCATCGAGACCATGAGTCACGCACTAGAGAGATGCCGTCGTAACGGCTCGAGTCCCAAAGTCGGTCCCTAATGATGTGAACAGAGTTTGAGATTATGGATGCCGGGCATCTCCCATTCTCTGCCATGCTTACCTACCTGTATGAATGCACCTCCTTCACCTCCTTCGAGAAGAGCCAGAATGTGTATGTCGAATGGAACGCCCAAACTATGTGACTCATGGAATCTACTAGGAAAGTTAGTTGGTCGAGGGGGTTTCCAGGCCCCCGTGTGGCTGTACGCTCATCTTGGACCATAGGCAAGAACTCAGGTCCTAGTAGTGGCAAGTATGGGACTGCAAAAACCACAACCCACCGTGGCCTCCCATACAAGCCTTAGCATGTTCAACTTTAATCTCTGATCATACCATGTCATCCTGTCAAACTAGGTTCATTCGCAGATCTGATTCATCAACCGGATGGACCAGTGGTAACAGCTAAGCGTGGCTAATCACAAAAGATGTAACATCTCTAGCAACGCTTCACAAGCTCAAACCCTAGTTATGCTAGGTGCAGTGGATCAGGGAGTATAGGCTATAAAGGGAACATGCATTAGATAGGTTTACTCTATCTATCGATAAAAGACTTCAGAATCGTATGCACATGGCAAGAATTGAAATGCTTGAAATCATAGGATTATATCATGTGTGGGGCTTCGCTTGCCTTTGCCAGTTGTTATCCAGAAATCAGAGCTTCAGACATCTGGTACTTGACTTGATTATAGTTGATCAAGTATTGATCTTCGATCTTCGACGGTGTTGATTTCGGGCTTCGATCTCGTTCTTGATTCCGATATCGTATTCTACCGGAGAAGAACCAAACACCGGAAAGAAGGGGAAACAATCAACACATGGCATCGATGCAATGCTCAAGCAAGGATGATGATATGACAAGTTAAAAGTTGTTGAATTGTAACCCTAAACATGCTTGACCATTTTAAATAGGGTCCAAGAGGTGCAAACCCTAGAATAGGGGGATCCTCGGAATCACCTTTGGTGTTCATTATGTTATTCTAATTATACTTGCCATGAAAGTTGCTTAACAATGCATGTTCTAGTGTTTAGATCTTATTTTTCTGAACATTTTGATATATTATTTGTATTTTTCTGAATTAAAATGAATTAGTTATGATTTTTCCCAATTTTAACCCATTTTAAATCATTTTAGGAAATTGTAAAACATTTTTGGATTATATTAAATATTTGTCCACTTGGTCCCACATGTCATAGTTTTATTCATTTTAGAAATTATTTTCCAAAATTAATAAATATCTGACAGACTGGGCCCATAGGGGTATTTATAATCCAGAAAACAATTTACAAAACAATTAATAAAACAAAAAGGGGATTTATGACCTCATGCTGACGTCAGCATGACGTCAGCAATGGAGGTGCTCTCGGATCGAGCAAGCTCCCATCGATCTGCTGCATGTGGGGCCTCGTGGGTGGGATGGTTGGAAAGAGGAGGTCGAGGCGGACCTAGTAGTAGCGTCGCCGCCCTCAAATGATCGCCGGAGGTGCTTTCCCAACGAGGAATTGCAGCGGCCGACGACGGAGCACGACGCAGACTCGAAGCAAAGCGAGAGGGAGACGGAGGAGTGGTCCACAAGAATCGCGTGCTCACCAGGAGTCTAGCGAAGGGGTATGTGGAGGCACGCGAGCTCGGCAGCCACGGCAATCACCGGCGGTGAGCTTCAGACGGCTGAGATCATCGGCGCGGTTGGGGCTGCCCCGACCCGATTCCTTTGGCTAGGTAGTCCATCACGGCGAGGCGGTCATGGTGGCATGCTCACAGAGGCGACGGGCGATGCCGAACAACATCAACGAGTAGCACCTGTATCGGCTAGGGTTCCGGTGATTTGTGGAAAACTAACAGAGAGCACGAGAGGAGGAGAAACAGGTATGGGGAAAGAGAGTGGATCACAGCGGTCCTTATCCTCGTCCTCGCAGGTGGAGACACGCATCGCAGCGTCGGCGAGATCGACGACAAGGGTCCTGTCAGGCAGCTGCTTTGCCGGCAGCTCAGGGAAGAAGAAAAGACAGAGACGCCGAAGGGGTATGGGCCGGCTCGGGCTGCGCTGGGCTACTGCTGGGCTGGGTTCTGCTGCGCGCGAGTGGCAAATAGAGAGGGAGGGGAGTTGGGCTGCGGCCCAGTCAGAGTTAGGAATAGTTTTTCTTTCTGAAATCTTTTTCTGTTCCTGTTTTTTGACTTTCTCTTTTGTATTTTATTTTCAAATCTATTTTGGATATTTTTTCCAAAATACAAAAGCTTTGCAAACATTTCTGAAATACTAGAGGGGCCCTTATAACAATTTGGGCTCCATGGGTTTTGTAATTTTCAAAATACTTAAAACCATTTGGAGGAGTTTTCAAATAGAGGGAGAGAGTAGAGTTTAGGGTTTTGTGATTAATTCTTGCATGCATTTTTCGGATGATGCTCATGCTATGCACAAATCAAACCCTAATTATTATTTAATGAAACTAGGGTTGTTGCAATTCTATCCCCCTTAAAAGAATCTCTACCTGAGATTCCTCGATAGGAAGATAGAAGGAACAAGGTTACACTAAACTTCGACGATCTTCTCGAAGAGGTTGATCCATGCCACCATGACGGATGGACGAAGTGCTTCATAATCTTCGAGGTGGCTGCTCACACTAAAGATGAGAGGGAATGACACGGAACCACATACTGAGTATCTCATGGTCAACTCGTGGATAGATGTTTCGCGAACATCTCTAAAGCCAACAAACATGAAACATGCCAAGGTAACAGAGGAAACAAAAAGAGATGGTTTCAATTTGACGCTTAGCTGATCTTCATAAGGATGGAGACCATGGAGCTTGCAGAAGAGTTTTGACTTCTGAGGGAAGGAGACTTCCATCAGATAGAAAAGGAACACAAACTTCGAGAAGTGAACCTCTACTAGACAGCTTAAGTAGAGCTTCACAGATGGAAAAGATAGATACCAGCAAAACCAAGCACTTGAACTACTTTTGAAACAGAAGGGTCATTCTTTGGTTCAACAGAAGGCCAAGACGGAAAGGTGTTTTGGTGGAGAGGACTCATAAGAGTCACAAGGAACATGTAACAAGAGAAACTATTGATTACCAAAATCATGGTCGCTCTTCGAACATGTTTTAAGAAAGCGAGAAGGAAACTCTTTATTCATCCAGGTTTATCAAGATCCTTGCCAAAGATCATGATATCACTTTGCACCACCAAGATGAATAGTTTATAAGATTCCTGATGACACGAGAAGAAAGAAAGTTCATTCTTAGACTCCAAGTACCTGGCATAACATGATGCTTGCCAGCATAAAAGTGTCTGGAGGATCGACCGACAGACATTTAACAATACTACTTTAAATGTTCTCCTTGATGTTTGAAACACCAATATCAGACTTGTGACAAGCCTTTAATCAGTCATCAAGTAAAGGTCAGACTTCGGATACAAAGAAAACCATAAGACCAACTCCTATAATAAATCATATAAGAAGCCTCATGAAGAGTAGTTGTTATTGCTAAATCAAGATAATATGATAAAAGTTCTTTCTGGCTAAGTGTGCCAACCATTACATCAATCTTGCCAGATGTATAGAGAGACCTATTTTAAAACCTTGAGGAACACCAACCATCATATCTGCTTGAGATTCAGATTTGTTTAAGTGGAGATACTTCAGACTCAGCATGTCCAAATAGAAAGTGTGCAACATTTACCATAGAGGTAAAGTCACTAGATTCTCAATACATGGACTTCAATGTCAAGCTCCGGAAGATGAGCTAGATTGCGGAACACATGTGATATCATGCTATTGTAACATCCCAAAAATACTAAACTTGGATCATCAAACTCTAATCATCAAAATTAGGGTTAACAAAAACTTTTCTAAATAAAAATATGAAAGCATGCATGGTGTATGCATTTCATTTGGAATTATTTTGAACCAACTTGTTTGTGTGTTCCTTTGCTTGTAAATGGATGATTAGGTGAAATAAACCTCATCTAAACAATTCCCAAACTTTTCTCAAAGACAAGTAAATCAAAACAAATAAAATAAGGGAATGGTCATTTTGACCAATTTAACTCCCATGCCTACTTTGGCTGTCCCAAACTTTCAGAACTTAACATAAACTTTTCTGGATCTTTGCACCCCTTGATTGTACTCATAACAAAGTATCAAGGCCCACTTTGTGATCATCCAGAAACTTTCAAATGCATAGTTTAAATGACAATTCAAAATTGAATCTTTATCATATGGGAAGATCCCACTTTTTCAAAAACCACTCAAACAAGCTCAACTTTCAAAACCCAAGCATCTGTAGACTCACCAGCACCAGCCTAGCACACCCACCAAAAATATTTTCAAAATTCAAAACTTGAATTCATGCGGCCATTTCATCAAACACCATGCAGATACAAATTTAACAAAATCAAAACATTGTTTTGAGCAGTGAATTGAGCCTAACTTGTTCCCTCTCTGGACACCACTAGCCTTAGTAGATCATCTAACAATCTTAACTAATCACTAGCACCACTATGAGCTTGGCAATGCCATCAATGGTGAACAGCCGAAGCCACCCATGCCACCCCAGTGTAGAAAGCAATCTAGGAGAAGAACTAGACGTGCCAATCTTGTCTGGGAGCAAGCCCACACCTCACCGCCCCCTCTCGACCAGCCCTGCCTCGAAGACATCGACCAGAGCACCCAGGAACGCCGCACCCGTGCCTCTATCAGCCATGCCGAGCGTGCGCCAGAGCGCCACCCTCGATCGTAGCCCACAGACTGCGCGCCACCCTCGCCGCGTGCATACACGATCACCACCGACCCAGGAGACCGCCAGACATCCCCGTCTGCCGCCCCGTGCCTCACAGCCACAGCTCGCCGTCGAAGACGCCACCTCCGCCGCGCAGAGCATCGCACGTTCCAGACCATTTGCCACCACCCCTAGATGCGCATTAAAGCCGTAGAGCATCGCCAGGAGACCACCAAGTGATCGTCACTGCCGGTCATGCCTCTAGCAGCCCGTAGCCATGTCGCCACCGCCTCCTGCCCATGTCGTTCGGTCTCGTCGTCGCGACTATAAATAGAGGCCACCCCCGGCCGAATTGAGCACACCATCTCACTCCCCTCTCTTCACTGATCGTGCCACCCCGTTCCCGGAGAAAGGCAAGCAGCACTTCGCCAGAATTTCGCCGGCGCCCGCCGCCTCTGGAGAACAAGGGAGCCAGCGATTGGAGCCGCCGCAGGAGAAGCTGCCGGTACCAGGAGGTTCGCCGTCATCGACTTTGTCGTTCGCCCGCCTCGCCGACCCTCGCCTTAACCCCGGTGAGCCCCCAATGACCCCCACTGGCCGCGCTAGGTTTCTGTCTCGCGGGCGTTGCCCAACGTCGACGATGACCCTCAGCCGTTGGATTAGAATCAGATCGAACGCACCACATCGCCCCATACCGATTCACACCCACTCGTCTCACTGACGCGTGGGGACAGCCACTTATACAGCCCGCATAAGCGCTGTGCTTAGCAGGCCGGCCCAGTATCGCTTCCCGCGCAGCCCAGTTATTTGAATTTAACCTTTTCCATTTTATTTCAAACACACTTTTGTACCCAGTTTCAAAAATCAACCCAGGTCGATTCAGTGAACCAAATTGAATGAAACCAATTTTTTTAGAAAGGTCTAGGAATGCTGAATCCAAGCTCGTTGGATTTAAATCATTTGGATCTATAGATCATCCATGGTAAAAATAACAAGGCAGAAGCTTTTCTGCATTCAAACATTTTTCAAATTAAAACCATAATAGCTTTTGAGTTGATTCCAACTCTCAAAAATCACATTTAACCATACCTTTAAAAATATATAGGTTTACTTACAGAAATAATGTTCAAGTAATAAAAGAATGCTACATAGGCATTTCTAGTCATATTATTTAATTAAAATAAAAGGATAAAACCTTATTAAATTGTGACACCACTTTAAATCACATTCCCATGGACTAAAATATGTGGTGATGACATGTGTCAACATGATCTCATGTTTGGTTTGGAGAATATTAAATCTGAGGTAGTTTTCAATGAGTAGAAATTACTTTTCTAAAAATAAAAGGAATTAAACCAAGCTTTAATCTTGTAATGTTAGTGATGATGCTAGATCATCTATAGGACCCGTTGGTGTGATGATTGCAAGTAGTTAAGTATTGTTTGGTGATTGTGTACATCGTATTTATTTATAGATGCTAGTACCGACCAAGGATACGAGGAGGAAGGAGGATACTACGAAGAAGAAGCCGAGGATAACTTCAACCACTGCTCTGCACTAGGCAAGCAAACACTTGCAATTTAGCAAGCTTATACTAATATTGATGCAATCCAATACTTGCTTGCTGCCATGCCCCCTATATGCCTTAAAGCATATATGATCATACCCACTTGATAATCCAATCCTAGTTTTACTTAAAAGTTTTATACTTTATTTCTTTATCAAAGCTAGTACTTAGAGCTTACTTAAGTGAATTGTAGATACTAGAAAGATAATGGAAGGTTGCATAAAGAGCATAAAACTTGGCCTAAGCTAGATAATCTTGATGTCATCCTAAGGCATGAGATTGAACTTAGTTGAACTCCACTAGTTTACCACCCCTCATTAGTACCTACCCCCACTTGTTGATGCTAGTGCTAAGCATAAAACTTGATCAACATTATATGGGAATACTTGGTGAAAATGGTTATGAAAACCTTAGAATGATGGATCATTATACTGAGATGTTTTGACATATGTTTCTGAACACCAGATGATTTTGGTGATGAAAATGTTGAGGCATGAGCCTTAGCCCTTTATAAAACTGATGGTTGTCTGGATACGATACCATTCCAATTTTATCGTACAACCACAATACCCAAGAATTGGGTAGGGCTTGACTGGAAACTTATATACCTTAGTATTAGTTCCCTCACGGCCAAGGTCTGAGCTGAGGCTACCTTGTGAAGATTGTCCACCTGTGCAGTACCCAAGATGACAGTTGGTCATGTTTGGGAGGCCAAACTCACAGGATAGGTGCTTATACTAGGCGTGTAATTGAAAGGTTAGGATTGATTATCCGCATATTGAGTATGGTAAATTCAGGATTTGTTCCTGACGGATGTATCGAATGTTGTGGTGAAAGTGTACAATCTCTGCAGAGTGTCAAACTATTCGAATAGCCACGTCCGCGGTTATGGACAGTTGGAGTGGCCATACTGTTCCCCCGTTAGACTTTTCAAAATGATTTGTGAAAGGAATTGAGACTTTGACTTGACCACAACAGAGTTGTGACATGAGATACAAGTTCCCACTTAGGTGTTATAAAACTTCAACTAGCATTCGTGGCTTCTGAACTTAGTAGAGATAAATCTGGCTTCTTGCAAAACAACCCTAGAGCCCAGTGTCCTATTATCAAAAACCCCTTTCACTTGTTAGTATTAGTTTGTGAGTACTTAAAGAGTACTCATGGCTTTGTCCCTGGCTATTCCCGTGGCCAGGCTATGAAGAGGAGTACCTGGAGGATGGACCCCAGGAAGGTTATGACAACTAGGATCATCTTCCATCGTCAGCATTGCCTCTGACCCCAAAGATGGAGCTTCGCCTACGCTACCGTTATTATTACGTATTCCGCTGCTTGAAGTTGTATTAAGAACTAGATCATGAGATCCCTATTTGTGTAAGACCTTATGTATGGTTTGTAATGGATGATGTACTGTGGTATCCAATTCTGTTATGTCTCACAAAAATGGTAACGATGTATGGCATAACAGGCATCTGGGATTAAAAATCCGGGTGTTGACAAGTTGGTATCAGAGCCATCCTGACCATAGGAGGCCCTAGTTAGACTGGACGTTTGAATCAAAAACTTAGTTTCAAAACCAAAGAAAACAAATATTTACAAAAACTTATTCTCATTCTTATCCCTTTGATTCTTTCATGAAAATTCATGTTCCTCAAAAACTCTTGCAAAATACATAAAATTTGACACACTTGATCACTCTACTAACTTACTCATCCTATATTCTTATAGATGTACGTGAAGTACATCAAGTTTTATCAGTTGGGGAATGGAGGAGACCTTATCTTTGAGAGGTATTTGGACCAGCTTTCGGAACTTCTGGAGCGTCCGCACCCCGAGTTCTTCGGAGCTCAGCTCAATGATCAAGGAGGAGAAGATCTGCAGTGGCTAATTGTTGCAAGTCTCCGAGGAAAGATTGAACCTCCCACTGCTGAGGGAATTCAGTTTACCTTAAGAAAGAACAACTGGCTCGACGGACTTGCCAGGGCCATGCAGGAAACTCTTTCCCGTCTGTGTGGGCAAAGCATCAATCAGATCCAGGGAACCCGCTTTGAGTTTTGCCCAAGGCGTGATGCAAATGGACAACCACTGGAAGCCCCATACCACCCGGAGCTGAAGACCCAATTGGACCACCTTAGCTTCATGATGTACGATCATCAGCAGGAGTTGGATAACTGTCGTGGCTACGCCAACCACAAGTCTACCATCATCAAGACGAAGGATCAGACCATCGCCATGCTAGCAAAGGATCGCAAGTCTCGCCGCCGTCAGCTCGACAAGAAGGAGCGCATCATTTCCCGTCTGCACCACCGTATCTCATCTTTGGAGGAGACCATCCACGAGAGAGACATGCAGTTGTAAGAAAGGGAGAATGCAGGAGAGGTTCTTCGTGGAGACCCTTACTCCTATCTCAGCGATGATGATGATTTTCTGGAGGATCAGGCTATGGACTTCTTCACCGATGAGGATGATTTCGCCTTCATCCATGACGATGAAGATGACGAAGCCACGGATTCCGAGGAGTAGTACCACTTGAGCACTAGCGTAGTGAGTTGTATTCGGTCCCACTGTATCGTAGTTTCCAGAATGGTTCTTAAAAACATCTGTTTTTCTTTGTTGTGGTGTGTGTTGTATCGTGTGCTATGAATGAATGAATGAATGAAAAGCAAGTTACTAGAAAATCGGAGTCAAACTTTAAAAACTTTTCAAAGCCCTGAACCTTAGAAATTTCCCTCTTTTCTCATGATCTATCTCAATCTTCAGATGCCACGCGGAGGAAGTGGTTCATCCTCGGACCCGATGTTGCAGATTCTGCAAATGTTGACCTTTGACCGCGAAGCTGAAAGAGTGGAACGTCAAGCCAACCTAGCTACCCTGCAACAGATAGCCCAGCTAGCCCACAACAACCAAGGCCACGGAAACCAGGACAACCATGGATCTAAGCTCAAGAACTTCCAGAACACCAACCCACCTGTTTTCACTAAGTCGGAAGAGCCCTTAGACGCTGACGATTGGCTGCAGACCATGGAAAATAACCTAGAAGTCGCCGGAGTGGAAGCCAACGAGTTCTGTTCGCCACCCACTATCTAGCCGGAGATGCCAGAGCATGGTGGAACAGTGTTCGCGCAATGACCGGAGGCCAGATGATGACCTGGGAGGAATTCAAGGTCAAATTTAGCAGAACCCATGTGCCACCGGGTTTGATCAAGAGAATGAGAGACGAATTCAGAGAGCTGAAGCAAGGAAGGATGACCGCAGTGGAATACCGTGACAAATTCTTGTCATTAGCTAGGTATGCCCCGGATGAGATCGATACCGAAGCCAAGAAGAAAGAAAGATTCCTGAATGGTCTGCACGATGAGATGCAGACAGTGTTAGTCAATATCCCCTTTGCTGATATTGAAGCCCTTGTCGACTCTGCTATCCAGATGGAAGGAAAGATCAACCAAGCCAATGAGAACCGCAAGCGTCACATGATGCATCAGCCAGGAACCCATTAGACCCCAAAATATCGCCCTAACCCATCTTCAGGATTTGCCCCAAGAACCAACAGACCCCCAATGAACCGTCTGACCTATCCCAACCGTGGAAACCCTAGGACCGGAGGAAATCACAACAACCCCGGCAACTCTAGCAATTTCAACCGTGCCCCACCCAAGTTCAACAACAACAATGCTACCACCAACACCAACACTGCCCCGAGGACTGGAAGCAATGATGTGCCTGTAGCAGCAAAGGACAAGTCGCAGGTGACTTGTTATGACTGTGGAAATAAGGGTCACTACTCCAACGAGTGCCCCAACAAGAAGAATGCCGCAGCACCCAATGCCAATGTCCCAGCTCAGCAACAGCGTCGTGTTCAGCCAGGAAGAAGGTTTGCCCCAGGGAATTCGCTCAACCGCAATGGTCGTCTTTTTCTCATGCATGCTGGGTATGTTTTCTGTTAATTCAGTACTTGCACGAGTGTTGTTTGATTCTGGTGCATCGCACTCATTTGTCACCGAAGAATTTGCATACACTAGTAAAATTCAACCAACCAAACTGAAGCATGTCATGATTGTTCAAATTCCCGGATCAACCACCAAGGCTAGGCAAATTTGCAAAGTCGTCCCTATCTGAATCCATGGCATAGATTTTTATGCAAATCTTATAGTACTCAGAACTAAAGGTTTGGAAGTAGTACTAGGAATGGATTGGATGTCCAAACATAAAGGATTGATTGACTGTGCCAAGAAAGCCATAACCATGACCAGTACAGCCGGAATATCAGTCGAGCATAAATCTGAAACCTTACCTCGCCAATTCAAGTGTAACAAGAGTATAGCCCAACCTACCATTGACCAAGTCCGGATAGTCTGTGAATACCCTGATGTATTTCCAGATGTTTTGCCCGGTATGCCCCCAGATCGAGCTATCAAGTTTATCATTGAACTAATTCCCGGAAACGGACCCATAGCCCAGAGACCATATAGTATGAACCCGTCTGAGCTAGCAGAACTGAAGAAGCAACTGGATTCCATGTTGGAAATTGGATTGATTCAACCAAGTGCGTCACCATGGAGGTCACCTGTCTTGTTTGTGGACAAGAAGGATGGAGGTAACCGTTTGTGTATGGATTATCAGAAGTTGAATGATGTCGCCATCAAGAACAAATACCCCTTGCCCAAGATAGAAGATCTGTTTGATCAGTTGACCGGTGCCAAAGTGTTTTATAAGATTAATCTTAGAACAGGCTATCATCAACTCAAGATTCGTGTAGAGGATATCCCAAAGACTGCCTTTACCACCAGATATGGATTGCATGAGTATACAGTCATGTCTTTTGGATTAACCAATGCCCCCGCTTATTTCATGAATCTCATGAATAAGATTTTTATGGACTTCCTGGATAAGTTTGTCGTTGTTTTCATCGATGACATTCTGATTTATTCCAAATCAGAAGAAGAACATGAGCTACACCTAAGGACCATTCTTGGAACCCTTAGAGAGCATTAGCTGTATGCAAAGTTTAGCAAATGTGAATTCTGGTTACAGGAGGTAGGATTCCTCGGTCACATTGTATCAGCCAGAGGAATTGCCGTTGACCCTGCAAAAGTAAAAGATGTCGAGGATTGGCAAGCCCCAACCACTCAAACCCAAGTTCGTGCATTTCTCGGATTGGCGAGATATTACCGCAAGTTCGTAGAAGGATTCTCGAGTATCGCCAGACCCATGACCCAATTGCTGAAGAAGGACAAGAAGTTTGAATGGACCGACAAATGTGAAGCGAGTTTTCAAGAACTCAAGAGGAGATTGATTTCAGCCCCAATCTTAATCATGCCGGATATCACGAAGCCCTTCGATGTGTATTGTGATGCATCCAAGATCGGTCTCGGATGTGTGCTAATGCAAGAAGGCAAAGTTATATCTTATCTATCTCGACAATTGAAACAACATGAGCAAAATTACCCAACCCATGACCTCGAACTCGCAGCCGTAGTTCTAGCCCTGAAGACATGGAGACATTACCTGATGGGAAATCGTTGTGAGATTTATTCGGATCACAAGAGCCTGAAGTATATATTCACTCAGAAGGAGCTGAATATGATACAGAGAAGATGGATTGAACTAATCAAGGATTATGATCTGGACATTCACTATCACCCTGGTAAAGCCAATGTGGTAGCCAATGCCCTTAGCAGATTGCCGTGCCGCTTGAACTCCATGATTTTGAAGGAGCAACCAAGTTTGCACAAAGAGATGGAAGATTTTCGAATGGAATTAGTAAGTGAAGGATTTTTGGCTAGTATAGAACTCTAGCCCACTTTGATCAGTCAGATTAAAGAGGTGCAGAAGGGAAATGCTAGTATTGACGGAATCAAGCGTCGTATCGGTACAGGCAAAGTACCCGGATTCACCGAAGACGAAGAAGGAGTTCTATGGTACAAAGGACGCCTTTGTGTACCAGCAGATTCTGAGTTGAAAGAAGTGATTCTGAAGGAGGCTCATGATACTCTTTATTCTATCCATCCCGGAGGAACTAAGATGTATCAAGATTTAAAAGTTCAATTTTGGTGGCATAAGATGAAGAGAGAAATCAGAAGCTATATCGCCAACTGTGATATATGTCAGCGACTCAAGGAAGGACATCAAAGACCCGCTGGATTGTTGCAACCCTTGCAGATTCCAGAATGGAAATGGGATTCCGTTGGAATGGACTTTATCACTGGACTGCCTACTTCTAGTAGGGGAAATGACTCTATCTGGGACATAGTGGACCGATTGTCCAAAGTCGCCCATTTCTTGCCCGTCAAGACCACCTATCATAGTTCGAAGCTAGCGGAGTTGTACATCGCTAGGATAGTTAGTTTGCATGGAGTCCCCAAGAACATCGTATCGGATCGAGGAACTCAGTTTACCTCAAGATTATGGAAGAAAGTCCAAGAAGGTTTAGGAACCCGCGTAGATTTCAGCACCGCGTATCACCCTCAGACCGATGGACAAACGGAGCGAGTAAATCAAATACTCGAAGATATGCTGAGAGCATGTGTGTTAGAATAAGAATATGGATACAAGTGGGAAGACTGTCTGCCGTTTGCAGAATTTTCATACAACAACAGTTATCAAGCCAGTTTGCAAATGGCTTCATTTGAATTTATGTACGGAAGGAAGTGTCACACCCCTTTGAACTGGTCGGAAGTAGGAGAGAGTCAGATTTTCGGACCCGACATCCTACGAGAAGCAGAAGAGAAGGTTCACAAATTCGTGAGCACCTCAAGACAGCCCAGTCAAGACAGAAGAGTTACACCGACAAGAGACGTAGAGACCTCGCCTTCAACATAGGACATTTTGTATATCTGAAAGTGTCGCCATTGAAGGGAATGCAGCGTTTCCAACTTAAAGGAAAGTTAGCCCCAGATATAACAGACCCTTCAAGATTCTAAACCGTCGAGGAGAAGTGTCATATCAATTGGAACTACCCGAAGAGATGTCAGCCGTGCACAATGTGTTCCATATCTCGTTACTTCGCAAGTGTCTCGAAGTCCCAGAGAAGACCGAAGTGTGCAAGAATATCGACCACCGGACCATAGAGATCAACGATGACCTGGCCTATCCCGAAGTACCCATCCGTATTTTGGAAGAAGCTTTCAGAACTACCCGAACCCGAAGCATCAAGTTTCTCAAAATTCAGTGGAGCAACCACACAGAAGAGGAAGCTACCTGGGAGTGCGAAGATCACATCAGGACAGAGTTTCCCGATCTCTTCAAATCCTAGGTAATCTTTTTTGTCCTTTTTCAAATCTCGGGACGAGATTTTGTTTAAGGGGGAAGGTTTGTAACTTCCCAAAAATACTAAACTTGGATCATCAAACTCTAATCATCAAAATTAGGGTTAACAAAAACTTTTCTAAATAAAAATATGAAAGCATGCATGGTGTATGCATTTCATTTGGAATTATTTTGAACCAACTTGTTTGTGTGTTCCTTTGCTTGTAAATGGATGCTTAGGTGAAATAAACCTCATCTAAACAATTCCCAAACTTTTCTCAAAGACAAGTAAATCAAAACAAATAAAATAAGGGAATGGTCATTTTGACCAATTTAACTCCCATGCCTACTTTGGCTGTCCCAAACTTTCAGAACTTAACAAAAACTTTTCTGGATCTTTGCACCCCTTGATTGTACTCATAACAAAGTATCAAGGCCCACTTTGTGATCATCCAGAAACTTTCAAATGCATAGTTTAAATGACAATTCAAAATTGAATCTTTATCATATGGGAAGATCCCACTTTTTCAAAAACCACTCAAACAAGCTCAACTTTCAAAACCCAAGCATCTGTAGACTCACCAGCACCAACTTAGCACACCCACCAAAAATCTTTTCAAAATTCAAAACTTGAATTCATGCGGCCATTTCATCAACCTTGCAGATACAAATCTAACAAAATCAAAACACTGTTTTGAGCAGTGAATTGAGCCTAACTTGTTCCCTCTCTGGACACCACTAGCTTTAGTATATCATCTAACAATCTTAACTAATCACTAGCACCACTGTGAGCTTGGCAATGCCATCAATGGTGAACAGCCGAAGCCACCCATGCCACCCCAGTGTAGACAGCAAGCTAGGAGAAGAACTAGCCGTGCCAACCTTGTCTGGGAGCAAGCCCATACCTGACCGCCCCTCTCGACCAGACCTGCCTCGAAGACATCGACCAGAGCACCCAGGAATGTCGCGCCCGTGCCTATGTCAACCATGCCGAGCATGCGCCAGAGCGCCACCCTCGACCGAAGCCCACAGACCGCGCGCCGCCCTCGCTGCGTGCATACACGATCACCATCAACCCAGGAGACCGCCAGACATCCCTGTTTGTCCCCCCGTGCCTCACAGCCACCGCTCGCCGTCGAAGACGCCGCCTCGGCCGCGCAGAGCATCGCACGTTCCAGACCATTTGCAACCGCCCCTACATGCGCATTAAAGCCGTAGAGCATCGCCAGGAGACCACCAAGAGATTGCCACTGCCGGCCATGCCTCTAGCAGCCCGTAGCCATGTCGCCACCGCCTCCTGCCCATGCCGTTCGGTCTCATCGTCGCGACTATAAATAGAGGCCACCCCCGGCCGAATTGAGCACACCATCTCACTCCCCTCTCTTCACTGATCGTGCCACCCCGTTCCCGGAGCAAGGCGAGCAGCACTTTGCCGGAATTTTGCCGGAGCTCGCCGCCTCTGGAGAAGAAGGGAGCCAGTGATTGGAGCCGCCCCAGGAGAAGCTGCCGGTACCAGGAGGTTCGCCGTCGTCGACTTTGTCGTTTGCCCGCCTCGCCGACCCTCGCCTGAACCCCAGTGAGCCCCCAACGACCCCCACTGGCCGCGCTAGGTTTCTGTCTCGCGGGCGTTGCCCAACGTCGACGATGACCCTCAGCCGTTGGATTAGAATCAGATCGAAGGCACCACATCGCCCCATACCGCTTTGCACCCCCTCGTCTCACTGACGCGTGGGGACAGCCACTTAACCAGCCCGTGTAAGCGCTGTGCTTAGCAGGCCGACCCAGTATCGCTTCCCGCGCAGCCCAGTTATTTGAATTTAACCTTTTCCATTTTATTTCAAACACACTTCTATACCCAGTTTCAAAAATCAACCCAGGTCGATTCAGTGAACCAAATTGAATGAAACCAATTTTGTTAGAAAGGTCTGGGAATGCTGAATCCAAGCCCGTTGGTTTTAAATCATTTGGATCTATAGATCATCCATGGTAAAAATAACAAGGCAGAAGCTTTTCTGCATTCAAACATTTTTCAAATTAAAACCATAATAGCTTTTGAGTTCATTCCAACTCTCAAAAATCATATTTAACCATACCTTTCAGGATATATAAAAATATATAGGTTTACTTACAGAAATAATGTTCAAGTAATAAAAGAATGCTACATAGGCATTTCTAGTCATTTTATTTAATTAAAATAAAAGGGTAAAACCTTATTAAATTATGACACCACTTTATCACATTCCCATGGACTAAAATATGTGGTGATGACATGTGTCAACATGATCCCATGTTTGGTTTGGAGAATATTAAATCTGAGGTAGTTTTCAATGAGTAGAAATTACTTTTCTAAAAATAAAAGGAATTAAACCAAGATTTAATCTTGTAATGTTAGTGATGATGCTAGATCATCTATAGGACCCTTTGGTGTGATGATTGCAAGTAGTTAAGTATTGTTTGGTGATTATGTACATCGTATTTATTTATAGACGCTACTACCGACCAAGGATACGAGGAGGAAGGAGGATACTACGAAGAAGAAGCCGAGGAGAACTTCAGCCACTGCTCTACACAAGGCAACCTAACACTTGCAATTTAGCAAGATTATACTGATATTGATGCAAGCCAATACTTGCTTGCTGCCATGCCCCCTATATGCCTTAAAGAATATATGATCATACCCACTTGATAAACCAATCCTAATTTTACTTACAAGTTTTATACTTTATTTCTTTATCAAAGCTAGTACTGAGAGCTTACTTAAGTGAATTGTAGATACTAGAAAAATAATGGAAGGTTGCATAAAGACCATAAAACTTGGCCTAAGCTAGATAATCTTGATGTCATCCTAAGGCATGAGATTGAACTTAGTTGAACTCCACTAGTTTACCACCCCTCATTAGTACCTACCCCCACTTGTAGATGCTAGTGCTAAGCATAAAACTTGATCAACATTAGATGGGAATACTTGGTGAAAATGGTTATGAAAACCTTAGAATGATGGATCATTCTACTGAGATGTTTTGACATATGTTTCCGAACACCAGATGATTTTGGTGATGAAAATGTTGAGACATGAGCCTTAGCCCTTTATAAAACTGATGGTTGTCTGGATGCGATACCATTCCAATTTTATCATACAACCACAATACCCGAGAATTGGGTAGGGCTTGACTAGAAACTTATATACCTTAGTATTAGTTCCCTCACGGCCAAGGTCTGAGTTGAGGCTACCTTGTGAAGATTGTCCACCTGTGCAGTACCCAAGATGACAGTTGGTCATGGTTGGGAGGCCAAACTCACAGGAGAGGTGATTATACTAGGGCGTGTAATTGAAAGGTTAGGATTGATTATCCGCATACTTCGTATGGTGAATTCAGGATTTGTTCCTGACGGATGTATCGAATGTTGTGGTGAAAGTGTACAATCTCTGTAGAGTGTCAAACTATTCGAATAGCCGCGTCCGCGGTTATGGACAGTTGGAGTGTCCATATTGTTCCCGCGTCAGACTTTTCAAAATGATTTGTGAAAGGAATTGAGACTTTGACTTGACCACAACAGAGTTGTGACATGAGATACAAGTTCACACTTAGGTGTTATAAAACTTCAACTAGCATTCGTGGCTTCTGAACTTAGTAGAGATAAATCTGGCTTCTTGCAAAACAACCCTAGAGCCTAGTGTCCTATTATCAAAAACCCCTTTCACTTGTTAGTATTAGTTTGCGAGTACTTAAAGAGTACTCATGGCTTTGTCCCTGGCTATTCCCGTGGCCAGACTATGAAGAGGAGTACCTGGAGGATGGACCCCAGGAAGTTTACGACAACTAGGATCATCTCCCATCGTTAGCTTTGCCTGTGACCCCGAAGATGGAGCTTCGCCTATGCTACCGTTATTATTACGTATTCCGCTGCTTGAAGTTGTATTAAGAACTGGATCATGAGATCCCTATTTGTGTAAGACCTTATGTATGGTTTGTAATGGATGATGTACTGTGGTATCCAATTCTGTTATGTCACGCAAAAATGGTAATCCTGGGATTGCGATGTATGGCATAACAGGCATCTGGGATTAAAAATCCGGGTGTTGACAGCTATCAAATGATAATTGTATATACATGAATTGTTTGCAACGAAACACAGCTGAATCCTGTTTAGGAAACATTTAGGAGGATATCGGAGTTTTCTTGGACTTCTTCTCTTCCGTGAACAAATCAATCAGTGGCTTGGTGTGATTGGAGGATCTTCTCGAGATGTGAAGGTATCAACCTACCATATCAAGAATACCTCGCACATGCTTGACTAACTTGGAATGATTTCCGAGGAAACAAACTCTACTCGAATCCATGGCGACATCTTTCAACATTTGCACATGAACCAGAGAAGGTTACTTCTAACATCCAAAACACGTACTTCGGGATAACACAAAGATGGTTCTCAAAAGTTTCCAACATTAATGCCAAATGTTTCATATGAATCTGTTATAACATGGAGAAGTTAAGAATGTCATCGATGGGCTCAATAACAACTTATCTATACACTCCAAAATATGGAATCATATGTTGTATGAACAAGGCAAAAATACTGGTCAGACCAAAGAACATGAAGATGTACTTAAGTGAAACATCACGAGTAGATACACCATCAGGATAGTCCTTAGAACTAAGTTTGATTTGATGATTGCCCAACTCAAATCAAAGGAGGCAAGATAACATATCCATAAAAGACATAATATCTTACTTCAACACGAACAAAACTAGACATCCCTTTAAGAAGGAACAAAGTTGAACAGAACTTTTGTCTTACAACTCTCCAAGTTGTTGTTTAAGCTCAACCAACTTGTTCAGGGGTATCCAGTACGGATCCTTGGATAAAAGAGCAGTTCAAAGAACTTGCTTGCTGAAGAACCTGACAACACGTTCATGTGGCAACATGGATATACTTCTAGGAAGACGTCTAGAATATCACGAACCACCGATATGTCACTTAGTTCGAGAGGAAACTTTCTTGGTAAGGCAAGAGGTTATAGTCTCAGATCTTTGGCACGAACCTAACTCTTTGACCGAAGAGGGTGTTCCAGAATATCGGACTTGGTAGCACAATCATAATTGGCTTAGTGATAAAGTTATGCATCACGCTAAGAATGATACAAATGTCCTTGAAGTTCAAAGCGATGTGAATTGCTAAGAATCTCGAATGGCCACATCATTATGCACACGCAACATTCATGAGCGCGAACAGCTCAAAGGAAGGGTGGGTAAAAATGTGTAAGAGCATTACTTCATTAAGGGGTCATGAAACTCATCATGACCTCTTAGTATAAAAAGGGTGTGATACTTTAAGGTAGAACATATCAGAAGCTAGTCAACGCCTCTTGATCTGCAGATTACAATACTTTGACCTGGTCTTAGAAATGACGAGGTACTGGAGTTTGTTTATCTTGACATCCCAAAATGGTTTATCTTGACGGACCACAAGAGTATCTTGCATCGGAAGATACCAATGCATTTACTACCTGGATACCAACAAGTAAACAAAGGTCAGAAAGCAACAAGGATAAAGAACATGCTCAGGTTAGAATCCTAAGATGTGGATGCATAAGTCAACAATCTTCCGGAGACCAATGCAGAAAAGGGAGGTGTAGCAGAGTCACGAGTATAGATGAGAGACTCACGAGGATCTCTTGTCGTGATCTGTTTGGTTCCATTAAAGAACATCTGCCATAGCTAGTGGTAGGGGAAGTCTTTTATCGTCACTTGTTCAGTAGGGACAATATCCACAAGCTTGAAGGATGTACTAGAAGGTACTAGCCATCCTGAAGTAATGTGTGAACATTAACCATAGGGGTCAACAAAATAGATCTTGGGTTAAAGGTCAACTTCATGTACAAGATTCACAACACCGGAATCCAGCATAATCAGGGATCTTAGGTTCAAGTCCGAGGGTTAAAACCCAAAGAAAGGAATAACTACTACTTGAGTGACGGCGTACACTACAAGATAGTAATCACGAGGTAACTTCCAAGAGAAGAAACAAATTCGGAAGTGCCCAAACAAACAAAAAGGAGGCACTCGAGGCGAAAGGAAACCTCAAAGCCTAGAACAGAACTTTATGGATCCTACAATATAATATTGTGGTTCCAAAAGACAGAGAGATCATGATAGAGAGGAATCTCTCTGAAGAAACAGAACAAGGAAAAACAGGGAACACACAACTGACTCTAGAGAGCTCAACACTAGGTCAAATGGTTGAGAACCGGCATGCCTGAAGAGGCACCTAAGTTTTGAAAGACTGGACGAGATAGCAAAACTTTTCCAAATCAACACGAGATAAGATGACCCAGAGTTAGAGGGAAACTAGATAAGAAGAAAAAGAAGCATACTAGAGTTTTCGTAGATAATTTTCATCTTTGAAAATAGTTTTCACAAGCACTAGACTCAACATCGACCAATAGAAAGGGTTTCCTACAGTCGGTACTGCTCTGATACCAAAACCTGTGACACCCCTGGGATTAGGGCTAGACAAATCCCAGACCTTGGTCTAATATAAGTCTAACCTAAATCTCGAAAGTGTATAGGGAGAGAATTGATAACACAACAGTGACCCTACGACACAAAAATTTATTACAGCAAGCTCATAACTAAGCAAAGAACCAAAATATTACAAGAAGAGGTCACTAACCACAAACTTCAAACAACGGAAGGAAAATTATGCTATTAAGTATAGAAAACTTAACAATGGCCTAAGAGGCCTGAAGCATAACGATGATGTCCAATCCATAGATCCCAGACTGCCGGCTGGGAACTCTAAACTACTCGTCGATGTTGATGCCGTGAAGAGGTCATCTTCTATGGTAACACTTACTCTGCTGCAAAAGTATCAACGAATCAAGAGTGAGTACTGGGTGTACTCCACAAGACTTATGGCTGGTGGAGTTATTTTGCATAAACCCATCTTTGTTTTGTAAAACAAGAAGGAGAAGAATCTCGACTAATCAGAATATTTTAAAAGGGGATAAGAGTGCGATATCACTAGCTTTGATCATCTTTTGATATCCACCAAATCATCATCAGCTGAACATACCTAGGATCACCCCCTCGTACCCATGAGGAAGCATCCTTAAGCACACGTTGATCTGCCAAGTTTTACAATTAGGTTCAAGTTCTCTATGATCTTAGAATCTGGTCTCCAAGTTCGTCCATAACCGTGGACACGGCTTTTCGAAAAGATTTAACCCTGCAGGGGTGTACAACTTTACCCACACGTACTAACCTTCTCTTAATGCCAGAACGTTAGCCCTCTTCCTTGTAAGGCCGGCAGAGGGTGGTTAGACATGAAAGTTGTTCATTATGTTAGCCCTCTTCCTAGGTGCAAACCCTAGAATAGGGGGATCCTCGGAATCACCTTTGGTGTTCATTATGTTATTCTAATTATACTTGCCATGAAAGTTGCTTAACAATGCATGTGCTAGTGTTTAGATCTTATTTTTCTGAACATTTTGATATATTATTTGTATTTTTCTGAATTAAAATGAATTAGTTATGATTTTTCCCAATTTTAACCCATTTTAAATCATTTTAGGAAATTATAAAACATTTTTGGATTATATTAAATATTTATCCACTTGGTCCCACATGTCATATTTTTATTCATTTTAGAAATTATTTCCCAAAATTAATAAATATCTGACAGACTGGGCCCACAGGGGTATTTATAATCCAGAAAACAATTTACAAAACAATTAATAAAACAAAAAGGGGATTTATGACCTCATGCTGGTGTCAGCCTGATGTCAGCAATGGAGGTGCTCTCAGATCGAGCAAGCCCCCATCGATTTGCTGCACGCGGGTCCTCGTGGGTGGGATGGTTGGAAAGAGGAGGTCGAGACGGACCTATTAGTAGCGTCGCCGCCCTTAAATGGTCGCCAAAGGTGATTTCCCGACGAGGAATTGCGCTGGCCGATGGCGGAGCACGATGCAGACTCGAAGCAAAGCGAGAGGGAGTCTGAGGAGTGGTCCACAAGAATCGCGTGCTCACCAGGAGTCTAGCGAAGGGGTAGGTAAAGGCACGCGAGCTCGACAGCGTCGGCAATCACCAGCAGTGAGCTTCAGACGGCCAAGATCGTCGGCGGCGGTAGGGGCTGCCCCGGCCCGATTCCTTTGGCTAGATAGTCCATCACGGCGAGGCGGTCACGGTGGCATGCTCACAGAGGCGAGTGGCAACACGGAACGACGTCAACGAGTAGCACCTGCATCGGCTAGGGTTCCGGTGATTTGGGGAAAACTAACAGAGAGCACGAGAGGAGGAGAAACAGGTATGGGGAGAGAGAGTGGATCACGTTGGTTCTTATCCTCGTCCTCACAGGCGGCGGCACCCATCGCAACATCAATGAGATCGACGACAAGGGTGCTGCCAGGTAGCTGCTTCGCCGGCAGCTCGGGGAAGAAGAAACGATAGAGACGACGAAGGGGTATGGGACGCTCGGGCTGTGCTGGGCTACTGCTGGGCTGGGGTCTGCTTCACGCGAGTGGCAGATAGAGAGGGAGGGGAGTTGGGCTGCAGCCCAGTCAGAGTTAGGAATAGTTTTTCTTTCTGAAATCTTTTTCTATTCCCCTTTTTGACTTTCTCTTTTGTATTTTATTTTCAAATCTATTTTGGATATTTTTCCAAAATACAAAAGCTTTGCAAACATTTCTGAAATACTACAGGGGCCCTTATAACAATTTGGGATCCATGGGTGTTGTGATTTTCAAAATACTTAAAACCATTTGGAGGAGTTTTCAAATAGAGGGAGAGAGTAGGGTTTAGGGTTTTGTGATTAATTCTTGCATGCATTTTTAGGATGATGCTCATGCTATGCACAAATCAAACCCTAATTAATATTTAATGAAACTAGGGTTGTTACACCGGGGTTTTTATTTGAATAAAGAGAGAGGGTATTTAGAAAACAAAGGTAGGCTTTTGAAATATAGTTTTTGGCAAATATTATGCATGTAGTCATGAGGATGCTCAATTGCAATATGGCATGATGACATGAGCATGTGATCACAGGAGGATGGATCTCCCTTCAACTCTCCTCTCTCTCTCCCCGACGGTGATTTCCGCTGGTGATCACCCTAGCTTGATCGGGAGGTGGAGGGCCATAATCAGGGTCGTGGTGGGTGCGGCGATCAGTCCTTGTCGGCAGGGCTCGATCAAGAGGGATGATTCAAGACAGGTGTCGCTGCGAGATGATTCGGGGCGAATTCTGGCGAGTTGGAGTTCGACGGTGGATATTTCGTTCGGGACGCGTTTGGTACATAAGAGCTGGCACGTCCTCATGGGTCCAGCGATTACGGTGCAGGGGGCAGTTCCTCGTGGTGTCACCGGCGCGCCGCCCTATGCGCGTACGTGCCGGGTGATACGGCTCGGCGGTTCCAGGAGAGATGCAGGCGCTGACGGTGGGACTTCGGTGGAGGAGGGCCACCTGCCAGAGGAGGCAAGGGGTACTAGTACACCGGATCACGTTCTCCAGTCAGTTTTGTCCCCCTCTCCCATTTCCTCTAACCCTAGATCGAGAGCCGGCTCTCCTTTGTCTCTCGCAAACTCCAGATCTCGCGAAGTGTGTAGAGTGGTTTTCGTTCGGGAGCCGCCAATTTTCATCCTTCATCTCCGTGTGCTGTTTCTCCGGTGAGGTGGAGTGGGGTTGTCTCGGGTGATAGCAGATCTTTTGCTCAGGTTGTGGCTGTGGATTCCGCCATGGATCGGCGGTTTCATGGTGGGCGTGGTTCGTCGTCTCGTCCTCCAGTCCGATCTGTCCCCTATGCGAACAGATTTGGATCTGGGTATGGGCAAGGACATTTTCCTGTTGATCGTAGGGTGCTAGATGATGATCACATAGAGAGTGGTTGGATTCGGGAGCAGGAACGGCGTCGCGATGAAGCGCGGCGTCGGGATGCGAGGCACAGAGATGAGTTGCGGAAGGCGGAGAATGAATCCAGACTGGAGGATCAGCGCCGGGAAGCCATGGCGCGGGAGAGGGCTCTGTCTAAAACTCATCGTCGTGAAGCAGAACAGGCACGCAACCAGGGCCGTTGGAGCCATCGTCCTGAGATGCAGCAAGGATCGGGCTTGGATGCCACTGCTTTGTCATTTCCAGGCAGATCAGGTAATTCTGATACGAATCCTAGGAGAGGAGAGCCTGTTTTTGCTCGTACTGTGGAGCAGGTTGCCATACCTAGGTTTGTGGTGAACACTATTGTTCCCGTGAATCGCTCCGTCTCTGGCTCAAAGACCTCTGCATCGACCTCTGTTAATGTGCCCGTGGGGGGGGGGGGGGGAATCGTCCTGTGAATTTATCTCCAATTTTGTCAATTAATCAATCAGATGCGGTGACACTACTCTGGTGGGGTCCTCTGTACCACCACCAGTAGTAAGTGTGCCAAGAGATGGGAATGTGGTTGGGGCTTCTGGAGATTTACAACTAATGGATGTCATTCAGGAAGAAGTGGTGTGTGAGAACTGTGGGAAGGATCATAACATTTTGGTCTGTCAAGAGAGGAAACCATGGGAATATGTTCCCCTTTTCTTTGGTAGTACTGATTTTGAACAGGGTTTCCACTCTATTCCTGTTGTGGAATCTAATGTTCAGTCTATGGAGCAGCTCCATTATGCTCACATAAGTGTGGTCAGAGGTGATGTTACTGGGAAAGATTTGGAGAAGGAATTTCAGGTGTGGGATGATGCTTTGTGGTCTGGGTGGAGGTTTAATGCTATACCTATTAATGATGTGGAATTCTTGATGAGATTTCCTTCTGCCAGATCTATTGATGATTTCCACTTTGGGAAAGTTTTTATGAAGACAATTCTAGATGTTGTTATCCAATTGTCCAAGTGGAATGGGGACCTGGAACCTGTTGAATGGTTGGAAGAGGCCTGGTTTAGGATTGTTGGTATCCCTATGAAATACAGGGAAAAATCAACTATTTTTTATGTTGCTTCTTTGGTGGGTAAACCTTTGGCCCTGGACAGGAACAGTTTGAGGAATTTGGCCTATGTGAGGGTGAATGTTGCTTGTTTAGATGTTTCTTTAGTTCCTAATACCAGAAGGGGGAGATGCAGGGGGGATTTATGAATTCAAATATACTAGGGAGATTTTTGCCCCTGATGCAGTGCCTACCTTGCCTATTTCTATGGGTGTTGATGGACAGGATGGTGACAATGTGTTGGATAAGAGGACTGAGGAGGAAGCTAAACATATGAGGCCTGGTGGGAATAATGGGCAAGGGACTGGACCTGGTACAAGTGGTGGGGGGATTGCTGGTGGTCGTCAACATGGTGGTGGTGATGCTGGTGGAGCTGGGATGGACAAGGGTAAGAGGGTTGTGGTGGAGCAAGAAGATTCTGGTGGAGTTTCTTTTGGAACCAAAATGGCTAATATTTGGGCTAGCTCTAGAGGTGATGGTCATTCAAGAGGGATTGTTATCAGAGAGAATGTGGAAGGTTGTCACATCCCAAGATTTTCGAAATCTTGTAATGTGAAAATAAATTAATAAAATAAAATTTTGTTTGATTTTCAGAGCCAGAAGAAACTTTTTGAATTTAAATGGAACCTCAAACCCATTTGAATTAAATAAAATCCTCAAAGGATTTAAAAAGATAAACATTTTAAATAAAGGAAAATAAAATATTTTGGAAATACTATTTTAGATCATTTAATAAAAGGGATTTGGGTGTTCAAAAGAGAAGAATGAATTTATAAATCAGGAATATTTTATAAAGCCAAATTAAACCTTGGCCAAGCTTTGGAATTAAAAACATTTTATTCTAAATAAAATTAGCAAAGGTTTATTTAAAATAAATTAATAAGGATTTAATATCCAAGTCTTATTAATAAAGGTTCTACCAATTATAAACCATCAAAAAAAACTACTAAAGTGTTAAACCAACACTAAAGTGTTTTGGCTTTTTTTTTTTAGATTTCAAAATAAATATCTCAATAAAACAAACCCAAGTGGTTTTAATGATAAAAGTCTATGTTATTTAATTTATAATGGACTCTAAAATAAAATGTTATTTGTTTTCACAACAAGTTTCCAAGTATTTAATACTTCCAAATAAAACCTACTGATTTGGTTTGGAAAAATATTTAGGTTTCAAATAAAGATTTTACTAATAGAATCAAACTCTAATTGATTTAATAACTAAGGCCCATTTTATTTAATGGACCCTAAAATAAGAGGTTATTTTATTTTTAAGCAAATCTTCCAAATATTCTTTATTTCCAAATAAACCTATTGATTTAGATTTGAAAAGTGTTTTCAAATGAGAATTTTTATTAAATGAATCAAACCATGTTAAATAAATAAAGTTCCATTTTATTTAATTACAGAATGGATTAATAAAGTTATTATTATTTTATTTTGGGCTTTTGACCATATCACTAAACAGAACTAATTTCAATATTACAAATTTGAGTGTTGTTTGAATTGTTTTGGTTTATGTATATTTGATTGGAAACTCAAAACAGAAAATAAAATAGAAAAGGAAAAGAACACAGAATAAAAAAAAATAAGAAAGGAATCAACCCAACCCAACAGCCCAGCAGCAGCCCACCTAGCCCATCTACTCTCTCCCGAACCGTTTTACTACACCGCAAAAGAAACCCGCTGAACCACTGACATGTGGACCTTTTTTCCCCTTCCCTTTTTCCACTGACAGGTAGACCCACTTGTCACTGTTCTTCTTCCCACCCACACGACCGCTTCTCCCTCCTTCGACACCGCTCCTGCCGATGATTTCTCGGCCTTAATTCGCTTTAACTCGACCACCGTTACCAGCTTTGATCACGCAGGTTGAAACGCCCAAGCCTCCTCTATAATTCCCCTCTGACACCTCGCGCTCGCACGCCTTGGACCACCTTAATTCCCTCCTCGAGCTCTTCTGTTCCGACCGCCGTCTCCGGCCAATTCAGGCCAGTACAGACCACCTTCCACCTTTCCGAGCACGATAGCAGCTTCCCCACTCCCAGACGCTTCTCCCCGTGCCCTTCTTTCAACCGCGGGCGCCCCGGAGCATCGGCTTCGACAAGCTCCGACAGCGTCGCCGTCCGATTCTACTCCGGCGACGAATCTCAGGTGAACCAGACCGCCCTGACCCCTCTCGTTCACGCACCCGGCATCGCCTTGTTCTTGCGCACCTAAATGTGCTCCTGTTTTACCTTAGGGCGATCTACAGCGACGACTCCTACCGCCACCGTCGTCTGCCTCAACTCCGACGACACCCACAGGTTAATTCCGACCACCCCGTACCCTCTGGATCATGCACACATCCTTGCCATGGTCCTACGCAGCTAACCCAACCCTCCGTTTGTCTTCTCGTAAACCACAGAGCCGTCTTCGACCTCGACCGAGCGCGTCCGTCGCCAGAACCAACTCCGGCGAGGAATTCTGCCCTACCCCGAGCGCCCCTTGCCTCGTCAACCGCACGTTGAGCATCGCCGTATCCTCCTGAGCCTGGTGAGCATCCTCCCCTTCTTCCTCGTGTTCTATTTCATCAGCGCCGCCGCCGACTGACCTCGTCGCCGCCAGCAGCCGTCGCAGCGCCGCCCGTCTATGGTCGAACACCCCACAGCCGTCAGATCTGGTTTGAACGAGCGAGATTAGATCACATAAACTCGAAGAGGTACACAGCCAGCGCCGTGCGATCCCACTTAGATCCAACGATCCAGAGAGGTCAATCCGACCGAACCGGTACCAACCAGTTAGATAACGCCGCGTGTCCTCTATTCCGTTTAAAAACAAATTTGAAAACAGATTTATTTGCAAACTTCAAACCCTTGTAACTTTCAAACCACACGTCCAAATTTGGCAAATTTTATATCAATGAAATCAGGAGAACAAGCCCTAGCTAACCATGGCATTAGTTTTGAAAATAGTATCAGTTAGCTTGGTTGAATTTGCAGAATCATTTGTGTACTTGTCTAGAGTATAAAAATTGTTTAAAATTGAATTTAATGACAAAACCTTTGCAAAATGATTTGTAGTGACCTTACTGACCCTAGGAACCAACCCATAGTGTTAAAAATGATTTTGGTGAAATTTAAGTTGAATTAGTTAACTTAGTCATTTTCTAGCCTAATAAACTCATTAAATTTTATTATGGAAAAGTTTGTGCAAGGAAAACTTTGGGGAAAATGTTATGGACCAAACTTACTGACCCAAAAACACCAAGCCTTGCCAAGGGCAACTCACTTGGTGAAAAACCTAAAGTTTTGCTTTAATAAGAATAATTTTCACCACATAAGATGATGAATGAATTTTAAAATGGTCTTAGGATAAAACCCAATTGCAAATGACTTTGCCATTTTGGTAAATGACCAAATTGGACCATACAAAGTTTATAAACCTAGTAGAGACCAACCTTGCAAAAAGAACCCACCTTTGCATGACTTAGAATCCCTACTTTGTGTATGTGAAATGTTGTTTGTATATTGATTTGGAATGCTACTTGATACTATGTTTGCTTGATTGACTTGTAGTGAAATTAGCAAAGTGTGAGACTAGCAAGATCAAGGAAGTAAACCCCATTCCCTACCAAAAGGCAAGTTACACTATCATACAAAAGTCCTACTATTTTTATTATACTTAGTGGATTTTGAAAATATGCATGAAAAGATATTTTATACTTATGCTATGCTAAATCCTAATAGGATTCCCTAAACACTCCTTAGTGAAAATATTGAAGTTGTACATGCTTAGCCATGCTATATGCTATAATTTTAAAAAGAGATACATGTTGAGATTTTACAAAGGTTGAGAAAAGGATTTGTGTTTTACATAATAAAACAAGGACTTAATGAACCACCTAGGTGGAGGATACTTTAAGTTTTGGAGAAGGTGGCAACAAAAGGGAACCATGTCTATGGCAATCACTTTGTGTTGTGCTCCAAAAGAAAACCACCTAGGAAACTTAGAGATCAAACATGCTTCTCCAATTGTGGCTTTCGTGTGCAACCACATGCTATTATGGCTCTGGCTTAGTCAATTACATTAGGAAGACCCATACATTGTCTTTAGTTACTGGACATGGGGATCTGGAATTCTTCATGGGGGCTGAAGACAAAGCTAGCAATGATGTATGGGAGGACCTTTTGGAAAGACTTCGTCACATTCTCAATCTGCCAGTACTCCATATTGGTGAGCACTAATCCAGTAGGCCACTGGTGGCAAAAGGATGGGATTGTGACATGTGGGTAAAGTGTACTCCTTCTGCAGAAGTAAATAAAATCTAAGTACTTAGCCGTGTCCCCGGTTATGGACAATACTGAGCAACTAAAGTTTGAACTATGGGAGATCTCGACATTCCAACTTATAATATAAAAACTTGATGCCCTTGTGTGTCTACCAAGGAATTCAAAGAGATTTTGTAAAGCTTGATGCACTTGGGGTTACCAAGGTGCTCAAGAACATGATGTACTTGGGGCTTTACCAAGGGACTCATGAGTTTTGATAAAACTTGATGCACTTGGGGTTACCAAGATGCTCAAGGGATTTTGACAAGGATTTGAACACTTGAGTTTCTACCAAGGAGTTCAAGAAACTTGGAAAAGAAATTTGACAAAAGACTTTAAAACCCTTTTTGAAAAGATAGGATGAAATATTGCTTTATGCAAATAAGCCTTAAACTCTACCTAGCCAAATATGCATATAATGATAGGATCCACTCTTATCATACATAAAAGTGAAGCTTGCCAATACAATTCAAAATGTATTGACCCTTGTGGCTGTAACTTGTAATGTTGCAGGTTGATTGTTTTAAAATGAAGATTGTTAGATTGACTAGGATTACAAAGTCTACAACCAACATCTGCCTGTGGCATTTTGAAGATGAAGGACCCATGACTATAATTATTCCGCTGCAATGTATAGTAATAGCCAAATGAGCTATGTTTGATGTAATAAACTTATATTATTCCTGGTTATAAATTTATATTACGACCTTTGTATCTTGATATTACATCTTAACTGTGGATGCTAGCTATTGATCCAGGGACTAGCAATGTAAAACACAGGAGGACTCTACCTTATTGGGTTGGGACCTCTACAGATGGTATCAGAGCATTGTGTTGCCTGTAGGATTTGTAAACCATAGGATCGGACAAAAACCCTTAGAAAAATAGGAGTTGTTTTGTTCCAAAAACTTATTTACAAAAACACTTGTAAACTCTTCCCTCAATCATTTTGATTTCAACTTACATCTCTTCTACTTCAACTTGATGGAAAAACCTACCCATGGCCCAAGACTACACCATGTGCAAGGGACTTCCTCAACACTTCCAACTCTAATAACTTCAATTTCTTCAACTCTAATGACTTCAACTTCTTCAACTCTAATGACTTCAACATCTTCAGCATGTTCACCAAGGACTTCCAACTTGGATACCACTAAGGACTACAAGTGAAACAAGGAACTCCTACTCAAGAATTAGAGACTGAGGGAATGCAAAATAAGAAGGAGCCATCAACAACTTTGAAGGTTTGCAACCAAGAGTTTTTCCCAAGGAAACCATGATCTCATACAAGAAGAATCAAGAAGGAAGGAAAGATCTCAAGTGAACCATATAGATGGACCACCATATTTTAGTTAAGTCAAAAACCACCAACCTGTGTGGTGTAACAAAAATAGTTTTGTTGAATAAGTATGTGCTTGAACCTTGTCTGAGTGAAATGTGTGGTTGTGATTGCATGCACATTGTTTGTGGTAATTGTGATGTGTGTGATTAGAAATATTTCCTTAGAGATATCTTACTTATCCTAAATCTCCCTTCAAACCCAAACAGATGACTACTCCAAAGGACTCCAAGGTTGATGACACCAACACCAACCAAGCTGATAGCATGAGAGAACTCATAGCAACCCAACACCAGTTGAATCAACTAACAGCTCAGTTCCTAGTCAACAACAGTGATAAAGATCTAGCACTCCAAAGGTTTTTGGAAGAGCAGTCTCAACTGATGCTTAAGGTGACTAATCAAATGATTAGCATGGAAGAAAACTATCCAAAGAGAGTTTATGATAACAAGGATGAAAAGAATATTGTTCTAGATGGAGCCCCAGCTTGCACCATATGTGGAGACAAGGATCATACTTCCAAGGAGCATGAAGGACAATGCCCCAATTGTGAAGAAGATCATCCTGTTGGACAATGTCCTACCTCTCAAGCTACTTGCTACCTGTGTGAAGGAAGTGACCATACTCCAGGTCTATGTCCTATCTATGCCATGGTGGAACAAAGGCTACAAGAAGGATCCAAGTCTACCAAAGGAAAAGGACCATTCATACCTCCAAACAAGACAACCCAATTCAAAGGATCAAGGAAAATCAAGAAGCCCAAGCAAGACATGAGCCTTGTGCAATGTCGTAAATGTAAAGAAATGGGACACTACTCCAGCGGATGCCCAGAGAACAAGAAGAATAAAGAGATTGACCAAGTGTGGTGCAACAACTGCAAAGAACCAGGCCACTATGTAGCAACTTGCCCACAAGAACAACGCAAAGAACTTAAGGACATTAATTGTTTCAACTGCAAGAATCCAGGACACTATGCAAGCAACTGTCCAGAAAGGATGAAAAACAAGTTGAACAAGCCTATGGAGAAACTAAGCCTTGGCCCATGAGTCAAGTGTAGAGATAAAGCAAAAGTTGCTTAGAGAAGTTTTCCATGACCCAAGAAGGCCAATATGTAATTTTTGTTTGAAAATTTTTAAGGGTGGTAGTACTCTAGTTGTTTTGAACTTGCTTGTAACCTGCCTTCCCAAATCTCGGGACGAGATTTATTTTAAGGGTGGTAGCCTGTCACATCCCAAGATTTTCGAAATCTTGTAATGTGAAAATAAATTAATAAAATAAAATTTTGTTTGATTTTCAGAGCCAGAAGAAACTTTTTGAATTTAAATGGAACCTCAAACCCATTTGAATTAAATAAAATCCTAAAAGGATTTAAAAAGATAAACATTTTAAATAAAGGAAAATAAAATATTTTGGAAATACTATTTTAGATCATTTAATAAAAGGGATTTGGGTGTTCAAAAGAGAAGAATGAATTTATAAATCAGGAATATTTTATAAAGCCAAATTAAACCTTGGCCAAGCTTTGGAATTAAAAACATTTTATTCTAAATAAAATTAGCAAAGGTTTATTTAAAATAAATTAATAAGGATTTAATATCCAAGTCTTATTAATAAAGGTTCTACCAATTATAAACCATCAAAAAAAACTACTAAAGTGTTAAACCAACACTAAAGTGTTTTGGCTTTATTTTTTTTTAGATTTCAAAATAAATATCTCAATAAAACAAACCCAAGTGGTTTTAATGATAAAAGTCTATGTTATTTAATTTATAATGGACTCTAAAATAAAATGTTATTTGTTTTCACAACAAGTTTCCAAGTATTTAATACTTCCAAATAAAACCTACTGATTTGGTTTGGAAAAATATTTAGGTTTCAAATAAAGATTTTACTAATAGAATCAAACTCTAATTGATTTAATAACTAAGGCCCATTTTATTTAATGGACCCTAAAATAAGAGGTTATTTTATTTTTAAACAAATCTTCCAAATATTCTTTATTTCCAAATAAACCTATTGATTTAGATTTGAAAAGTGTTTTCAAATGAGAATTTTTATTAAATGAATCAAACCATGTTAAATAAATAAAGTTCCATTTTATTTAATTACAGAATGGATTAATAAAGTTATTATTATTTTATTTTGGGCTTTTGACCATATCACTAAACAGAACTAATTTCAATATTACAAATTTGAGTGTTGTTTGAATTGTTTTGGTTTATGTATATTTGATTGGAAACTCAAAACAGAAAATAAAATAGAAAAGGAAAAGAACACAGAATAAAAAAAATAAGAAAGGAATCAACCCAACCCAACAGCCCAGCAGCAGCCCACCTAGCCCATCTACTCTCTCCCGAACCGTTTTACTACACCGCAAAAGAAACCCGCTGAACCACTGACATGTGGACCTTTTTTCCCCTTCCCTTTTTCCACTGACAGGTAGACCCACTTGTCACTGTTCTTCTTCCCACCCACACGACCGCTTCTCCCTCCTTCGACACCGCTCCTGCCGATGATTTCTCGGCCTTAATTCGCTTTAACTCGACCACCGTTACCAGCTTTGATCACGCAGGTTGAAACGCCCAAGCCTCCTCTATAATTCCCCTCTGACACCTCGCGCTCGCACGCCTTGGACCACCTTAATTCCCTCCTCGAGCTCTTCTGTTCCGACCGCCGTCTCCGGCCAATTCAGGCCAGTACAGACCACCTTCCACCTTTCCGAGCACGATAGCAGCTTCCCCACTCCCAGACGCTTCTCCCCGTGCCCTTCTTTCAACCGCGGGCGCCCCGGAGCATCGGCTTCGACAAGCTCCGACAGCGTCGCCGTCCGATTCTACTCCGGCGACGAATCTCAGGTGAACCAGACCGCCCTGACCCCTCTCGTTCACGCACCCGGCATCGCCTTGTTCTTGCGCACCTAAATGTGCTCCTGTTTTACCTTAGGGCGATCTACAGCGACGACTCCTACCGCCACCGTCGTCTGCCTCAACTCCGACGACACCCACAGGTTAATTCCGACCACCCCGTACCCTCTGGATCATGCACACATCCTTGCCATGGTCCTACGCAGCTAACCCAACCCTCCGTTTGTCTTCTCGTAAACCACAGAGCCGTCTTCGACCTCGACCGAGCGCGTCCGTCGCCAGAACCAACTCCGGCGAGGAATTCTGCCCTACCCCGAGCGCCCCTTGCCTCGTCAACCGCACGTTGAGCATCGCCGTATCCTCCTGAGCCTGGTGAGCATCCTCCCCTTCTTCCTCGTGTTCTATTTCATCAGCGCCGCCGCCGACTGACCTCGCCGCCGCCAGCAGCCGTCGCAGCGCCGCCCGTCTATGGTCGAACACCCCACAGCCGTCAGATCTGGTTTGAACGAGCGAGATTAGATCACATAAACTCGAAGAGGTACACAGCCAGCGCCGTGCGATCCCACTTAGATCCAACGATCCAGAGAGGTCAATCCGACCGAACCGGTACCAACCAGTTAGATAACGCCGCGTGTCCTCTATTCCGTTTAAAAACAAATTTGAAAACAGATTTATTTGCAAACTTCAAACCCTTGTAACTTTCAAACCACACGTCCAAATTTGGCAAATTTTATATCAATGAAATCAGGAGAACAAGCCCTAGCTAACCATGGCATTAGTTTTGAAAATAGTATCAGTTAGCTTGGTTGAATTTGCAAAATCATTTGTGTACTTGTCTAGAGTATAAAAATTGTTTAAAATTGAATTTAATGACAAAACCTTTGCAAAATGATTTGTAGTGACCTTACTGACCCTAGGAACCAACCCATAGTGTTAAAAATGATTTTGGTGAAATTTAAGTTGAATTAGTTAACTTAGTCATTTTCTAGCCTAATAAACTCATTAAATTTTATTATGGAAAAGTTTGTGCAAGGAAAACTTTGGGGAAAATGTTATGGACCAAACTTACTGACCCAAAAACACCAAGCCTTGCCAAGGGCAACTCACTTGGTGAAAAACCTAAAGTTTTGCTTTAATAAGAATAATTTTCACCACATAAGATGATGAATGAATTTTAAAATGGTCTTAGGATAAAACCCAATTGCAAATGACTTTGCCATTTTGGTAAATGACCAAATTGGACCATACAAAGTTTATAAACCTAGTAGAGACCAACCTTGCAAAAAGAACCCACCTTTGCATGACTTAGAATCCCTACTTTGTGTATGTGAAATGTTGTTTGTATATTGATTTGGAATGCTACTTGATACTATGTTTGCTTGATTGACTTGTAGTGAAATTAGCAAAGTGTGAGACTAGCAAGATCAAGGAAGTAAACCCCATTCCCTACCAAAAGGCAAGTTACACTATCATACAAAAGTCCTACTATTTTTATTATACTTAGTGGATTTTGAAAATATGCATGAAAAGATATTTTATACTTATGCTATGCTAAATCCTAATAGGATTCCCTAAACACTCCTTAGTGAAAATATTGAAGTTGTACATGCTTAGCCATGCTATATGCTATAATTTTAAAAAGAGATACATGTTGAGATTTTACAAAGGTTGAGAAAAGGATTTGTGTTTTACATAATAAAACAAGGACTTAATGAACCACCTAGGTGGAGGATACTTTAAGTTTTGGAGAAGGTGGCAACAAAAGGGAACCATGTCTATGGCAATCACTTTGTGTTGTGCTCCAAAAGAAAACCACCTAGGAAACTTAGAGATCAAACATGCTTCTCCAATTGTGGCTTTCGTGTGCAACCACATGCTATTATGGCTCTGGCTTAGTCAATTACATTAGGAAGACCCATACATTGTCTTTAGTTACTGGACATGGGGATCTGGAATGCTTCATGGGGGCTGAAGACAAAGCTAGCAATGATGTATGGGAGGACCTTTTGGAAAGACTTCGTCACATTCTCAATCTGCCAGTACTCCATATTGGTGAGCACTAATCCAGTAGGCCACTGGTGGCAAAAGGATGGGATTGTGACATGTGGGTAAAGTGTACTCCTTCTGCAGAAGTAAATAAAATCTAAGTACTTAGCCGTGTCCCCGGTTATGGACAATACTGAGCAACTAAAGTTTGAACTATGGGAGATCTCGACATTCCAACTTATAATATAAAAACTTGATGCCCTTGTGTGTCTACCAAGGAATTCAAAGAGATTTTGTAAAGCTTGATGCACTTGGGGTTACCAAGGTGCTCAAGAACATGATGTACTTGGGGCTTTACCAAGGGACTCATGAGTTTTGATAAAACTTGATGCACTTGGGGTTACCAAGATGCTCAAGGGATTTTGACAAGGATTTGAACACTTGAGTTTCTACCAAGGAGTTCAAGAAACTTGGAAAAGAAATTTGACAAAAGACTTTAAAACCCTTTTTGAAAAGATAGGATGAAATATTGCTTTATGCAAATAAGCCTTAAACTCTACCTAGCCAAATATGCATATAATGATAGGATCCACTCTTATCATACATAAAAGTGAAGCTTGCCAATACAATTCAAAATGTATTGACCCTTGTGGCTGTAACTTGTAATGTTGCAGGTTGATTGTTTTAAAATGAAGATTGTTAGATTGACTAGGATTACAAAGTCTACAACCAACATCTGCCTGTGGCATTTTGAAGATGAAGGACCCATGACTATAATTATTCCGCTGCAATGTATAGTAATAGCCAAATGAGCTATGTTTGATGTAATAAACTTATATTATTCCTGGTTATAAATTTATATTACGACCTTTGTATCTTGATATTACATCTTAACTGTGGATGCTAGCTATTGATCCAGGGACTAGCAATGTAAAACACAGGAGGACTCTACCTTATTGGGTTGGGACCTCTACAGATGGTATCAGAGCATTGTGTTGCCTGTAGGATTTGTAAACCATAGGATCGGACAAAAACCCTTAGAAAAATAGGAGTTGTTTTGTTCCAAAAACTTATTTACAAAAACACTTGTAAACTCTTCCCTCAATCATTTTGATTTCAACTTACATCTCTTCTACTTCAACTTGATGGAAAAACCTACCCATGGCCCAAGACTACACCATGTGCAAGGGACTTCCTCAACACTTCCAACTCTAATAACTTCAATTTCTTCAACTCTAATGACTTCAACTTCTTCAACTCTAATGACTTCAACATCTTCAGCATGTTCACCAAGGACTTCCAACTTGGATACCACTAAGGACTACAAGTGAAACAAGGAACTCCTACTCAAGAATTAGAGACTGAGGGAATGCAAAATAAGAAGGAGCCATCAACAACTTTGAAGGTTTGCAACCAAGAGTTTTTCCCAAGGAAACCATGATCTCATACAAGAAGAATCAAGAAGGAAGGAAAGATCTCAAGTGAACCATATAGATGGACCACCATATTTTAGTTAAGTCAAAAACCACCAACCTGTGTGGTGTAACAAAAATAGTTTTGTTGAATAAGTATGTGCTTGAACCTTGTCTGAGTGAAATGTGTGGTTGTGATTGCATGCACATTGTTTGTGGTAATTGTGATGTGTGTGATTAGAAATATTTCCTTAGAGATATCTTACTTATCCTAAATCTCCCTTCAAACCCAAACAGATGACTACTCCAAAGGACTCCAAGGTTGATGACACCAACACCAACCAAGCTGATAGCATGAGAGAACTCATAGCAACCCAACACCAGTTGAATCAACTAACAGCTCAGTTCCTAGTCAACAACAGTGATAAAGATCCAGCACTCCAAAGGTTTTTGGAAGAGCAGTCTCAACTGATGCTTAAGGTGACTAATCAAATGATTAGCATGGAAGAAAACTATCCAAAGAGAGTTTATGATAACAAGGATGAAAAGAATATTGTTCTAGATGGAGCCCCAGCTTGCACCATATGTGGAGACAAGGATCATACTTCCAAGGAGCATGAAGGACAATGCCCCAATTGTGAAGAAGATCATCCTGTTGGACAATGTCCTACCTCTCAAGCTACTTGCTACCTGTGTGAAGGAAGTGACCATACTCCAGGTCTATGTCCTATCTATGCCATGGTGGAACAAAGGCTACAAGAAGGATCCAAGTCTACCAAAGGAAAAGGACCATTCATACCTCCAAACAAGACAACCCAATTCAAAGGATCAAGGAAAATCAAGAAGCCCAAGCAAGACATGAGCCTTGTGCAATGTCGTAAATGTAAAGAAATGGGACACTACTCCAGCGGATGCCCAGAGAACAAGAAGAATAAAGAGATTGACCAAGTGTGGTGCAACAACTGCAAGTGTCGTCCAGAATTTATCCTCCACCCTGGTTAAAGACACCAATTCTGATGTTCCTGCTGGTCCACAGAGGTTTGATGATTTTATCAGGGGATTGTTGAAGGACAGGAGCAGTGATAAATACTATGAGCTCAGGAAGCACAGGAAGAGGAAGAAGAACAGGATGAGGGTGGCCAGGAAAAGGATGACAATGGATCTACTGATGAATCTTTTGGCTCTTCTTCTGATAGTGGAAAGAAGGGTGCTGATGGGGGGTCTGTGGTGGAGGGAGCTCAAGAGATGGAGGTTGTCAATCAAGATCAGGAAGTTGTGGCTATTGACCTATCTCAACCTGAAGTTCTTTCTACTCAGGAAAGTGTGGGTTCACAGTCTGAGACTATGGCTGGTGTAGAAGAACAAGCTATAAGGATGAGTTCAAGGGTGGCTGCTCAAGGTGGGGCTGGAAACATGGCAGAAAGACATTTGGCTCAGCAACCTCCTAGATATTTGTCAGGTACAAACTTAACTTTGCATAATTCTTTTGTTGTGCTGGATGATGATGTTATTATGCATAGAGCTTCGGAGATGGGGGTGGATGCTTATTCTATATCTTTAGATCATATTAATTCTCTGAAAGAATTAGAAATTGCTAGGCATAGTTTGCAGGATAGGAGACAGGTTGAGAATGAGGTTGATGTTGATATGAATGAGAAGGTCTTGTTTCTGGATTGGAAGGGTGATAGTAATGATGAGGAGGATTTCACTCCTGTGGTTTCTAGGAAAAAAAGAAAAAGTTGAGGGCTGGTTCTGGTGTGAAGGATAAAAAGTTAAAGGCAGCTATTGTGAAGGTCCACAACTATCACCCTATGAGTGGTGTTGTGACTGGAACAAGGGAGAGAAAGTCTGTATTATGATAGGTGTTATCTTGAATATTAGAGGTGTGGGAAAGAAGGGTGTGAGTGCTTATTTGAATGACTTGTTGAGACAAGAGAGAGTGGATTTTATTGGTTTGCAGGAGACTATTAAGAAGGATTATTCTGATGCATTTTTTAGGAGAATTGATCCTATGAATCAATTCTCCTGGAGTTGGTTGCCTTCTGTGGGAAGATCTCGGGGCATTTTGGGGGGCCTACGTTCCTCTAAATTGACTCAGCTCGGTGTGTCTGTGGGCAGATTTCATGTTAAGATGAGGGTGTTTGATGTTTTGAAACAAATTCAGTGGCATTTAGTGGTGGTATATGGGGCTGCTTAAGAGGATAATAAAGAGGAGTTTTTGTTAGAATTAGCTGATGTTTGCCAGGATCAGTCCATTCCTTTGTTGGTGGGTGGTGATTTTAATGTGATCAGGTGTGTTTCTGAGAAAAATAAAGGTCATTCTCTGAATAAGTGGGGGCACATGTTTAACTCAATTATTAATGCATATGGTTTAAGGGAGATTCTCATGTCTGGGGGACAGTTTACTTGGTCCAATAACCAGAAAAATTCTACTTTGGAGAAGCTTGACAGGATACTAGTTTGTAAGGAATGGGAGAAGTTGTTCCCTCTTACTACAGTGCATAAGTTGTCTAGAGAAGTTTCTGATCACAGTCCTTTGATCCTGGATACTACGGAAGGGCAGGAAGGGGTGGCAGGGAATTCAGGTTTGAAAAAAGCTGGTTACAGTGTGATGATTTTCTGCTCAGAGTGGAGAAAGTTTGGAAAAAACATGTGAATGGTAAAAACAGTCTTGATAGGTTGCAGAAGAAACTTAAGAATGTTAGAAATGATTTGAAAGGATGGGGTGCTCATATAAGGGGTGTGGATAAAAAGAAGAAGAAGGTTTTGGTGGAGGAGCTTCAGGAACTGGAAAAAATTGAAGAGTTGATTCTGCTCAATGCAGAACAGCTGAAACGAAAAGCAGTTATTCAGGAAATGTATGAGAATGAGGAAAAAATTTGGCAACAAAGATCAAGAGATAATTGGTTATTAAAAGGTGACAACAACACTGAATATTTACACAGGATTGCTAACGGGGTGAGAAGAAAGAAAATGATCTTTTCTATGAAAGATGGGGAGAATGAGATTCAGGGGACTCATGATCTCCTGCAGCATGCCACCAATTATTATAAAACTTTGTTTGGTCCTGCTGGTGGGTCCTCTATTAGGCTTGCAGATAACAATTGGTCAGATTGGGAGAAACTTAATGATGCGGACAGGGAAAAAATGGGGGTGCCGTTTACTGAGAAAGAGGTTAAGGAGGTTATTGATCAGATGGAGAAAAATAAAGCTGCTGGCCCTGATGGGATTCCTATTGAATTCTATCAGCATTGCTGGATGATTATAAGAACAGATGTTATGGCTGTGTTTGATGATTTTTTTGCTCATAAGATTGATTTGAGGAGCATTAACTATGGGGTGATTACTCTGCTACCTAAAGGTGATGATGCTGATAGAATCCAGAAATATAGGCCTATTTGTTTGCTCCAGGTGTTGTTTAAAATTTTTACTAAGACTTTGACAGTTAGAACTGAACCTGTAATGGGGAAATTAATTGACACATGTCAGACTGCTTTTATCAAGGGGAGGTTTATTGCAGATGGGGTGACTTTGCTACATGAGATTTTGAAAGAATCAAAGAGTCAGAAGCAGCAGGGTGTGGTGTTAAAAATTGACTTTGAAAAAGCTTATGACAAAGTCAATTGGGATTTTTTGTTCTAGTGCTGTAAGCAGAAAGGTTTCAGTGATGATTGGATGATTTGGTTGAAAAGTGCTGTGACTCAGGGTACTCTCAGTGTTAAAGTGAATGGAGAAACTGGTCCTTATTTTGGCAGTTTTAAAGGGGTCAGGCAAGGGGATCCTTTCTCTCCATTCCTATTTAATTTGGCAGGGGAATGTTTGGCTAAGATGGTGCTCAATGCACAGGCTGGTGGGTTGTTTACAGGGTTGACTGATAATCTGTTTGATAAAGGGATTGCCATTTTGCAATATGCTGATGATACTATCCTTTTCATTAAAGATGATTTTGAGGGGTCTAGAAATTTGAAGTTGTTGTTGTATTTATTTGAATCCATGTCTGGTCTCAAGATTAATTTTGAGAAGAGTGAGGTGATGATGGTGTTGGATGATGAGGTGAAATTATCCAACTATGCTGAAATGTTCAACTGTCAGAAGGGTAGTTGGCCAATTAAGTACTTGGGGCTGCCGGTTTGTAGCAGAAGATGCACAATGGCTGAGATGGGATTTATTGGAGACAGGTTGAGGAAAAAATTAGATGGTTGAATGGGGGGTGCTTTATCTCTGGGAGGGAGGCATGTTAAAATCACTGCTTGTGTTTCCAGTGTGGTTGTTTATCCCATGACTATGTTTCTTTTACACAAAACAAATGTGGAGGCAATTGAGAAGCAAACCAGAGCCTTCTTTTGGTATGGGAAGGTGGGCAAAATAAAATATCATCTGGTCAAATGGAAATTTGTGTGTAGGCCCAGAAAAAAGGTGGATTGGGGATTAAAACATTAGATTATTTAATATTTGCTTGTTTGCAAGTGGTGGTGGCGCCTTGAAGCTGAGGAGGGTCCATGGCAAGTTTTTGTAAGAAAGAAGTATATGAAGAAGGGAGGGAACAGTGCTGTGAAGCACAGGCAGAATGATTCTCCATGTTGGAATGATTTGATTAAGATTAGGGATCTCTATCTGGCTGGTAGGAAAATGAGAATTGGTAATGGAGAGTTGACTGATTTTTGGCATGATGCTTGGTGCTTAGATATGCCTCTAAAGGATAAGTTTCCTGGTCTGTTTGATATTTGCAAGAATCAGATGATTACTGTGGCTGATATGGCAAGAAAAAGCTGGAGATGCTCTTTTAGAAGGTGGTTGGATGCTGATGGGTTGAATCAGCAGGAACAGTTGAAAAATCTGTTTAATGGGGTGAGGTTGAGTCAGGCAAAAGATAGACCAGTGTGGATGTGGAATAAATCTGGCAAGTTTTCTGTTAAGTCGATGTATTCCCATCTATCGAATGTAGGGATTGACAGGAGTTTCAAACACCTGTGGAAAACAAAAATTCCCCTGAAGATTAAAATTTGGTTGTGGCTGATCTGGCACAATGCTATTCTCACCAAAGATAACATGAGGAAGAAAAATTGGGTAGGGGATTTTACCTATAGATTTTGTCGTGCTGATGAAAACATTGGGCATTTGTTCTTTACTTGTGTGGCTGCTAGATATGTTTGGGTAGTGGTTGCCAAAGCTATTGGTGTTGTGAATAGGCCTGGGTCCTTTTCTCAATACTTTTGGTGGGCTCCTCAGTTCTTGGGAGTCAGCAGGAATGTGAAGAATGCGCTGGCTGATGCTGCGGCTATGGATGTGGCCCCTGTTCCTTTTCTGGGACTGCCAGCAATCCCTGAAGATCGTGCTCATGAAGCTCCAGAACTGGAAAGGGGGCGGGAGAAAAGAAGGAGAACCTGAAGCTGTCTGACGAGAAGAATATGAGTTTGCGTCTCTCGTGGTTCCTTCGTTGGTCTGGAATAGTAGTTCCTCGTCGTGTTTTGCAAAAACTGTTTCCACTAGCCTGAGGGCGGTGTTCTTGCGTCTCCAGTCGTCTCCCCTTTCATCTGTTAAGTCTGTCTTTTGGTTTGTAATATGGATACCTAAGTTGCTTTGACCCCCTAGGTGGGTCAGTACTACGTCTGTGTGTTGCGGATATGTGTGGTTGTTGTTCCGTTATCTGTTGATAATGGAACCCGATCCCTCTTTTTGGGGGATTGTATGGAAAAAATGTGATCATAATGATGCACAAAATAAAAACAAGTGATTTTCTAGTAGTGGTTTTACTCGGGGTGCTACAAGAAAGTTTTCTCATTAAGGGGTAACCTTTCTCGCCACGGGACAACAAATTCATGTGTGTGTTTGTCATATAAACCAGCAAACCAGGTCATAAGTGCGTCGTGTAGTGATGAACACTTGATGTCCAACAAACTTTCCAAATCTATTGTTTTGATTGTTGTCTTCTGATCTTCTATTATCCATCTGAAAAGAGTAGTCACAGCAGAAGGTGATGCTCTGTTTCTCCCACGTTTACGGGCAGGTGGTTCTTCACCCTCAACAACATCATCAGCAGCCTTCCATTTTCTCACCATCGTGGCTCCTACAAACAATTTAAAATGAACACAATACACAACCACAAAAATACAATGGTACAACCTCATAGAAAAATGAAATAAGAACTAATAACATCCAAAATGAAACAATACTAAAAAATTACCATAGATATGAAATAGTATTACCATGCCAATATATATAAAAGAAGTTACACAAAAAGAGATAATCTACTGTGATCATGCCATTAGTACATAAGTTACCCATGCTCATAAACTAATATTATCATGCAAAATGCTCAAAAGTTACCAACAGAGATAATCAAAATTTATCAATTACACCACCAACATGGTTAGGGGTGTTGTTATCAAGGGATTTACTCCAAAGTTACACAAAAATAGATAATTTTGTGATGAAAACACTAAGTTCTTCCATGCCAAGGCTTCTGACAGGTATAGGAAAAATTCTATTCCAATTCTGAAAAATAGTAGTGGTGCTGATGTCACTCACCACAAGGACAAAGAGCAGCTTTTGTGTCAGGCTTACAGAGAAAGATTAGGCACTTCCTCAGACCCTTAGATGGTGTTTGACTTGCCTTCTCTGATTGAGCCTCTAGAAGGTTTTGATGTTTTATCTTCTCCTTTCTCCACAACTAAAATTGATGATGTGGTCAAATATATGCCTATTGATAAGGCTCCTGGCCCAGATGGGTTCAATGGCCATTTCCTCAAGACCTGCTGGCCCATTATCAAAGAAGACATTTACCTACTCTGTAATGAATTTCATAGTGGTAATTTAAATATGGAAAGTATCAATATGGGCTATATTACCTTAGTTCCCAAAGTGCCAAATCCTGAGAATGTGAATGATTTTCGTCCAATTACCCTGTTAAACTGCTGCCTTAAATTAATCACAAAGATCCTAGCAAACAGGCTCCAAAAGTTAATTCTGAAAATTGTCCACAAAAATCAGTATGGATTTCTGAAAGGGAGAACTATACAGGATTGTTTAGCCTGGGCCTTTGAGTACATCTATCAGTGTGAGGCTTCTAGACAGGAAATAATTATTCTCAAACTTGACTTTGCTAAGGCATTTGATACAATTGAACACCAGGCTATGATTAAAATTATGAAGCAAATGGGGTTTGATGAGAAATGGATTGAGATGGATTGAAATTATCTTTGGCTCTGGAATGTCTTCTGTGCTTATTAATGGAGTTCCTGGGAGACAATTTCATTGTAGAAGGGGTGTTAGGCAGGGTGACCCCTTTCTCCTTTGATCTTTCTTCTAGTTGTTGACCTACTGCAATCTACCATCAAAAAAGCCTTTAGGGAGCACACTATCCATGCCCCTTTTGCTGCTAATTATGAAATGGACTTCCCTGTAATTCACTATGCTGATGATACTATTATTATCATGCCAGCTCAGTTGGAGCAGGTGTCTGCCATGAAAGCTATCCTTGACACATATGCTGCCTCTGTGGGACTGAAGATCAACTACAATAAATCCCAAATAGTTCCTATTATACTACAGATTTGGTTGCACAACAATTGGATTCTACTTTGCGCTGTGTTATTGGGCAGATGCCTTTTACTTACCTTGGGTTGCCAATGGGGACTACTAAACCATCTGTCATTGACCTAATGCCGCTGGTGGATAAAATTGAGAGAGGTCTCACAGCCAATTATATGATGATGACTTACACTGGCAGGGTTACTGTTATTAACTCTCTCCTCACAATTGGCATTTATGCTACGTGTACCTTGAAAATAAACCCCAAGATATTGGAACCTCAGAAGGCACTGTTTATGGGCTAAGAAAACTGAAACTAGAGGAGAGAAATAAAGGAGGGGTTGGGGTTCTGAATCTAAAGCTACAGAATGATGCACTTTTCCTCAAATTCCTACACAAGTTCTATAATAGAGAAGACGTCCCTTGGGTTCAGCTAATATGGAAAGCATACTATGATGATAGAGTCCCCCATGCCATGGACTCATGTGGTTCTTTCTGGTGGAGAGATGTCTTTGCACTTTCTTCCACATACAGAGGATCACCAAATGCAAGATAATGGATGGTAAATCTATTCTGTTATGGAAGGACCTTTGGGCTGATGATATAGCAGCAAAAATGTTCCCGAGGGCCTTTTCTTATGTGGTTAATGAAGACCTGTCTGCCAGATAGTTTTTGACCTCTAACTCTCTAGCTTCCCTATTCCACTTGCCACTGTCCCCTCAAGCCCTTCAGGAAGTTAGGGAAATGCAGATTCTGCTAGCCGACACCACCCTTTCTATACATGAGCATGACAAGTGGTCTCTGGTATGGGGATCTAAGGTTTATAAATCCAGCCAGTTCTATAAGTTCTGTTTTAGGGAGATTGAGTCCCATGATGCCTTTAAATGGATTTGGAAATCCAAATGTGTGCCAAAGATGAAGTTTTTTTGTTGGCTACTCTTGGCTGATAGGCTGAACACAAAGGAGATGATGAAGAGGAGACATTATAAAATTACAAGAGATTGCTATAAGTGTTTATCTTGTAACCAAAATGCAGAAGAGACTTTGCTGCATCTCTTCTTTACCTGCCCCTTTAGTTCTAGCTGCTGGAACAGTCTTGGCATTACTTGGCAGGTTAATGATTCTTGCAGCATGTTGGTTTCGGCAAAACATCTTTGGAATAAACCCATGTTCATGGAGGTCTTTATAATTGTATCCTGGAGTATATGGAAAGAGAGAAACAATCTTTGATTTAATGGAATCTTACCTGATATTGATTCCTGGAGATCCATACTTAAGAATGACTTTAGCTTACTGGTGCATAGAACTAAGGACATCCTGCACCCCTTTGTTTCCTCCTTTGTAGCCTCCATCTAACTCTTTCTCTTAGTTTTTTCCCATGGTTGCTGATACCAGGTTGTAAATACTCTTTGTAAGAACTTTCCCCTTTTCTGGGACTGATTAATATATATACGAGGTAGTAGGACCCTTGGGAGGGGTCTTACTGTCATAAAGCTTCAAAAAAAATCTAATGTTATCCTACCATCAGTACATAAGTTACCCATTCTCATAAACCAATGTTATCATGCAAATTACTCAAAACTTACCAACATAGATAATCAAAAGTCATCAATTACACTACCAAACATGGCTAGTGATGTTGTTATCAATGGATTTACTCCAATGTTACCCATACATATGAAAACCAACCAAAAAAGTTCAAAAACCAAAAACAACTAGGGAAATGTATCATGTATATTAGCCAGCACCCAATATCTCATATATGTTATGTCATGGGGACCCCATATTTCATATGTTTCTCACAGTAGAAACCTACTACAAACACATACACACAAACCTAACACCTCAAAGCCATCGAAACAACCATAATACATCAGAAACACAAAATTAGCAACAATAAATCATTAACTAGCATGTAGAAAGCTCAATCGACTACAAAATAGGTATTGCAGAAGATCTACATATGGGACATGTGTAACATCCTCAGATCGGCCCTATGCAAATTTTAGCGATTCTCGCCAAACCCGCATAGAAACAATTCAAAGGTGTCCACCAGGCACTTTTGTGCGGGTGGAAAACGAAGTAATACCATTACACATTAGTCCATGATGGAACCCGCAAAACATATATACAGAACAATGACTCAATGAGTCAAGAATACCGATATACAGTACAAAGATCCCAGTCTCCTTGAAAATGATACAGCGTCCAAGCAGGATGCAAATTGAGCTAAGAGCCCTGAAGAATAATCAATGGCGTCCATAACCCTGCCCAGCCAAGCCGAAAGGGTAACCCTGCTAATGGCATCGATCTCAAACCTGCTAAAACAAAAGGGGTGCCGACAAAGGGCAAAGGAAAAAAGAGAGCGGCCAATACTGAGGCCAGTACACAGCGAGACTTAGAATTCGACAGTCCTCACCTATATAGGTATGGTAGACTAAAGCGGCAGCACAACAAGCACTAAACAACCTATAGAGACTCGATACAACTATCGACTATCAGAGAGGGATAAGAAAGACCTATTCGAATTCAACCTGATACTAACACCAAGCATACCCATCCTGGTATTTCCCCCTCGAGACCAAACGAGGAAATCCTGCCGAGGAAACTCACATGGTTGGCAGTTTTATTCATTCTTTCCATGGTGGTTATCCAACCTACTAGTCATATCAGATACAAGTTAAATTATAACAGTAAACTTTAGTTATAGTTGTCTATGATTGAGATATTGTGCTCCAAGTCGTCCATAACCACGAACACGGCTTTTCAAAAATATTTAACTCTGCAGGGGTGCACCAAAGTTTCCACACCCACTTCGACCCTTTTTGCCAGATCAGTTAACATACACCCATCGGTATGTCGGTGGGGCCTCAAACACGACGCTTTCTCATACCCAAAGAAAGTACATGGGGGGCACTTAAAAGAGCGACCCGTACAAGGTATAGCTAATCCTCCTCGTAAGGACCCTAGGGTTGCGTACACTTTTCACGCGAGCAGAGGTCATGGACAATATATTCCCGTGACAGAGTGTCGCGCCTACGCGACAGTAATAAACGCTCATCAAGCAACTGGTAATAAACATGGCATACATGGCAGGAAAACTTCAAATTTGTTTGTACCCCTCAGAATAGTACTTTGGAATTAGGTACTAAGCCGATAGGGGTGCTCATACACCCCACATGTGGTTAGTGCGCTCAGTCTCGAAACAGGTGTCAAGAACTCGGGTCCTAGGTGGACATAAGTGGGCGGTTAACAATCAAACCTCAACTATTACCCACCAGTGCCTCTTCATTAATTATATCCATTTTTATATTTAATTAACCCGCTGTAATTAAAACCACAATCATCTCCACCTTGATGAATATGCCAACCCCCAACATGAGTGGAACATCGACAACGCGAAGCAGCACCTGATCAAGAGACTACGACTCGCAAGGCCAACTGTCTACCCAAAAAAGGGAAATAAGTTGTTGGCCTGGGTGGCAACTCTTCCCTGATTAGATAGTGCTGATGGATTTGATCATGTGTTGGTCTCATGTATAGCTTGGTTGCTAACGTGTAAATATTCTGTAATCTCATGAACTCTTTTTTACTTTCAATAAAATGCTGGGGGGGGGCGTTGCCCCACAGTCCTTATGCTAAAAATAGGAGGTGTCCAAGACAATATAAAGGCTGCAGGGATATAATAAGGTGTATGGCACATCACAGCACAGATAGCAATAGATCAATATGAGAAAGTAAAGACTATAAATGTAAAATAGGTAGAAAGGGGGAGAATGCTCGCCTAAGACACACTACCGAAGGTTCATCTGAAGATCAGGTCGGAACTCATCGGCCTAATCCGTGAAAAAGAAAAGCACTAGGAGAAACATCGAATGCACTATTTAATTCTACGATAGAAGATCGGGCTTGATGCATGGATGATGCATGACATGGCAAAGATGCGATGCAATTAGGCCATATTAAGCGGAACCGAGATCCCGACAATTAATTAGGTGGTTCATGTTGTTTATGTACCCTGCAATTTAAATGTTGTCTTAACAAGAAAAAATACGACATCAGCTCGCTACACAAATTTAAATGGAGGCAATATAAGATTAGAAAACCCGCATATGGTCTCTATATGTAATTTAGGTGAACCGTCTAAATATCCCCAAACAACCACAATATGTAAGCAAGTATGAACAATTATATGCAACAAGTAGATATTATATTATAAAAAATATGGGGCTCGGAAAAGGGGTCACACGTGGGTTTCGGCAATCTTGGGTTTGATGTGGTTCGGGTTCGGCGGGATCAATCTTAGGACTCCGGAATCAAGAGTCGGGGCATTCGAATCCATGTAAGTCCTTGTCGTCCGGTTTCCAGGGATCTTCGGCTCTCTATCGACGAACTTGAGGTTCTGGCTTAGTTACCGATGGAGAACTTGGGCTTGGGGGCTTGATTGTCGGTGTCGGACTCGAGTCTCGACATCGGTAGGTCTTGGTGTCACCGGTTCTTAGTACGGGGCACTTCATGTCCCTCTTGGATTTCCCGAGCAGAAGTAGTCAGAGAGGTAGCTCATCTAGGCGGCATCCCAAACCATCACAACATGTCACTAGCCCCACGTAATCATCATATTCACACGGTCATGATCTTGCTGAACTTCTCGGTAACAGCACAACAACACTCTGGAACAAAACAATACACCATCCTCACTTCAGATGGAAGGGAGCCTCTTCAGCGGATGGTCTCTGACCAGGCACAGGTCACATGTCACATGTCACGTACGGAGTAGAACACAAGCACGGCAAGCAACAGAACTCAGAGAACCTTAGCGTTGCGAGCATCTGCACAGATGGAGGTGATGTACTTGGTCACCAAGGACACGTTGAGCACCGCATCACAGGGACGGGATGGATCCAGGGCATGCGTGAGCTTGCTGCAGCGTCCAGTGGCAGGGATGGGGCTCAAGGCGATAGAGAGAGACAAGGTGGTAGGCCCCTGGGGCTTGGTCGGGGGAGACAACGACAGGGCTAGTCGTGGAGGACCCTGGTCTACGTGGAGGCGGGCTTGCAGAGGTAGCGCACGAGGAAGGCAGGGGGTCATGCGGCGCAGACGGCAGGGAGAGGCGAACGGTGGCGAGGCGAGGAGGAAGGGCGGAGGCGCACGGGGCCGCAGGTGAGGCGAGCAGGGGCGGCGGCCGGGGGAAGAGACGATGGCAGTGGAGACCAGAGCTGAGGAGGCCTGAGGCAGCGGGGGACGCGAGGAAGTCGGAGCGGCGGGGTGGGGAATCGCCCGAGGCAGTGGGGAGGGGAAGCGATTGGTGAGCGAGCGGAAGGAACATGGTGTAGTGGTCGGTGAGCGTGTCGATGGTAGGATCGGGCATGCGGGGTAGGGCGCTGGCGCGGGGGCGGCTGCTGAGTGCTGGCAGCGAGGTGGGAATTAGGGTTAGGTGGGATAGAGGCTAGGGTTAGAGCATCTCCACTTGTTGGATGAACCCAGGCCGAAATCAAGCTCCGTTCAGCAAAAAAAATCCAGATTTCGGCGAGTTTCCCACTCGCGTACCAAGACGAGTTCCTAGTTTGGCTAAAATTTAACAAATTTTGGCGAACTTTGGGCAAAAATGGACGATACCGACGAACTTTGAGCAAATATGCCTGAATTTGGGGGAATATGAGCGATATGGATGAACTATAGGCGAACTTTGGGAAAAAATGGGCGATACTGACTAACTTTGAGCAAATATGCCCGAATTTTGGGCGAACTCTGGGCGAATCTGGTCTATATGGGTGAAATTTGGGCGAATATGGTCGATACGGACCAACTTTGGGCGAATATGCCCGAATTTTGGCCGACTTTGGGCGAATCTGGTCTATATGGGCGAAATTTGGGCGAATATGGTCGATACGGACCAATTTTGGGCGAATATGCCCGAATTTTGGGCGAATCTGGTATATATGGACAACTTTGGGCCAAATTTGGACGAATATGGGCGATACAGACGAACTCTGGGCGAATATGCCCGAATTTTGGGCGAACTTTGGGCGAATATGGTCTATATGGGCGAATATTAGGCGAATATGGGCAAAATTTGGGCGAATATGGGCGAAATTTGGGCGAATATGGGCGAACTTTGTATAAATAAGGGCGAATATATGCTGGCTAGGCGGGTCCACTTGTCGAATTTGCTTCGTCCGGCGTTCCCAGGGCGTACCCAGGATCCTGGGTTCGGCCTGGGTAGGCCGGACCAAAACACGCCAAAATCCGGACGAAAACAGGTCCTTGGGTACGCGACTGGGCCAATTTTCGGCGTCCGGATCGGCCTCCTGGGTAGGCGAGTGGAGATGCTCTTAGGTAGTCTAGGGTTTAGTTAGATGGGACGGGTAGTAGGTGGTTCGGCCGGTTGAGCCTCTAGCCTGACTGGCTAGACTGTCTCCCCAAAAAAATTGTTTTTACTTTATTTCTTTTATTTTAAATAATTTTGCAAATATTTCTTAGACAACAAAATATCTAGACGAGACCAAGGTTTTGATTTGAAAAAAAGACGGGAACATCTGAAAAACAAATCTAGGTTTTTTGAAAATAGTTTTAGGTTAGAAACATGCATGTAGTCATGAGGAGGCTCAAATGCAATGTGGCATGAAGACATAAGCATGTCGTCATGAAGATGCACAAAACAAATACACCAAGCAATTTTTATAGTAGTGGTTTTACCCGGGGTGCTACAACTGTAATCACTTGGACCCTATGCTCAATCATAAGCTGGTATAACCCAAAAATGCATAAGGTTTTCTACCGAGGAGGCCCAAGGGCCACCCACATGTAGGGCCCATCTAAACAGAAAAGGGCACGGTACTGACCAACCACCCTATCCATTTCTCATGGTTATAGCTTCATGTGCGAGAGATGTAGCCAGCTGGTTTGTGAGTCAAGCATACACAAATGAGTATATATGCCAACGACATACAAAAGTACATCAGAGCCAAACCATCTAAAAGAAATATAAATATTCAACGACATACGGTAAGAACCAAATATCCTAGATAGAGATATTAGTTTAGGATACATCCTCATATATCACACATCATAATATCAAGCGAAAGCGTAAAACAAGATCCGAGTATGGATAAGAGGCAAATTGGCATAAGATTCCCTGACGTAAGCACATCCCGCTGATCCCTTCGATCCGGATTACGGATGTAGTATAGCTCTTTTTCCCTAGTAGACCTATGTTTATCGAATCCTCGGGAAGCAGAAAGCAAAATGAGATTACTTAAGGACCATTGAGAGTTTTACAATTCCTTTTGTGTTTTCACCGGACCAAGAGTTTGCGATCTTTTTGTTGTTGTTGATGATGAAGAGAGATAGGGCCTAGGGTCTTCGGTTTTCACCAGTAGCTGTGCAAAAACATCTGATAGGAATAATAGGTAATAATAAAGTATGCATGTAATCGTTAGAGCAAGATAATTATATGTGGGAAGTGCATCCATAATTGTTATCGCCTCCGCAACCGCTTATAGCAATAACCTACTAGTCTCATCCATAGAAGAAAGAGAACTAATGATATGCATAGTGATTTCACCGTTAATCCCAAGTACACATACAGTCGTACTACCCCTTCCGTCACGGGGGTTCCCATCCTGCAGATCGGTCATTACTCACACTCCCTTTACCTGGATCAAACTTTGGGGTCTTGGGTACCTGACAAGTCCTTAGATTGAGGCAAGAGAGGGTACTACAATCATCATGTCATACAAACTAATACATGATTCCATCTATGATAAATAACATGCACAAAAAGCTAGATGGCTAGGCTGAAGCCCTTAGCCCAAATAGAATTACTCACACATAGAGATGAAATCAGCAATCATAAACATTGTAATAGAGATCATAAGGTTGATTGCAAATAGTCTTACAATGTCGCCAATTGGAGAAGGGATCTACTACTACAAGGGGTGGAAGATGTCTATGGTGGTGTAGACGGGTTTAGATCTAGATCTATTCCTCCGACATAGCGGCTTCTGGTGGCAGAGAGAGTTGAGGTCAACAAAGAAGCACTGTTTCCCGTCGCCCGAAGCCCCTTTATATAGGGGTTCCTTCACGAAAGTTGTTCTATTTGACCTAATGAAGTCGATGGCAACTATACGGTCGGAATAAATTTCCCACCGTATAGTTGGTCGTTAAGGCTTCTGCCTCCACTTCACGGCTCATGGTTACTTTGACGTGTTGGAAATCTCGTATCTTTGGCATTTATGTAGTGATTCCCATCATCATACGTCATTATCTATGGAGGGAAAAATAGCAAGAAACGATTGCATACCCCTTTGATCATTAAGCATTAGTGGCAAGATTTAGAGAGATATTTCATCAAATATATGAATAATATCTAGTTTAAATGCGGATGTGGATGGCTATATTTCATAGCCATCAACCTCCCCAAGATTAAACTTGATTGTCCTCGAGCAAGAAAACCAAAATCAAAAGGGAACTCAGCATTTTAACTGAAATAACGAGATGATGATCTTACTCATGATTAGTAGTCTCATATTTCCTCCACTTTTATTAATCTGAAAAACTTCAGCATAGATAGAGAAATGGCAAGCATATCATACAGGTTTCATGAATCCTTATAGCGCAGCAAAATTATTGTAAGCATGGATGATTCAAAAGAGTAAACTTTATTCCATGTCATGTAATCAACTCGTAAGCTTGCTTTTGAACAATAAATTATAATCATGTAAAATTGAGAGTGTGAGAGTTTGTCATGAAAAGCATATACTGTTGGGAATATGCCCTAGAGGCAATCATGTATGATGAGATTTCCCATTGTATTCATAACGATATTAAGTAGTCCTTGTATAAACATCTGATGTGTATCATTGAATATGTGATTCGGTTGTGGAACTATGCATTCATGTTGTTTGTACTAAATATCCTTGGTCATCGAAGTTGTGTTGGACACACAACTTAGACCAATGTGAAAGTTGGCTTGATGACTCGGTTCCACTTGTCATGAGCATGGAGATGCTATTCGAACTTACACAGATTCAGCTAAAGAGTTTAGAGAGTCGGATTGACCCATATTGAGGTACAATGAACAAGTTGTCATTTGTATATCTCAATCAATGTAATCCTTAGACCTGAGGTTGTTGCATAGTCCGAGTTGAGGATCACCGACTTAGGTTCTGTCAAACGCTAATCCGTAACTGGGCAGTTATAAAGGCAGGGTTCGGGTCGACTGAGAATAAAGCTGCGTGATGTGAATAACCAAGATGGGATTTTCCCCCTCCACTCAGAGAGATATTCTCTGGGCCCTCTCGTGAGATATGATTCGGAAAGCATGGCCATGCACGACTCGGTTAAGTGTTAACCGAGGCGATCGACTAAGAGTTAGTCAGGTGAATCACTTATCTTGGATCGAGAAGAGAGTCGGACTATTTAAGGGATGACAATTATTCGCCTATAGTCTGACAAGGTATATCGTGAGGCAAAAGGGACTCGGACGTAAGTCGCATTGGAAAGGCAAGTCGTCATGACTCTTTGGTACTTGGGAGTCGGCACGTTCTGCTAGGAGCCTCTACCAACTGATCGATTGAGAGTTGGACTCCAATCGTGTCCAATTATCCATGAGCCTTCGGGGTCACACACTTAAGAGCGGGAGCATGTTCGGATTGGATCTGAACCTGTAATCTGGTTGGATTGGACCTAAACCGGATTAGGACTGAGTTGGACTCACGGTGACTAGTGTTATATGGGCTTTAGTGAATGGGTCGCGCGAGCAGAGCCCACGTTCACTCCCTATATATAGTGGAGCACCGTAACCCAGAAAGGTTAATCGTTGTTCGGTTAGGTCATTCCATGTGTTGGAAACCCTAGCTCCACAGCAGTCCTACCGTCGATACAAACCTAGCAGTTCGTCGCTCCTCCTTGTACGTGTGGATACCAGTAGAGGTGATGTGCGATCAGCACCAGGACATTCAGATCATGAGGACTGCACTGCATCAACTGACGCGCTTCATCAGTAATCCGCAATTGCGCAACTAGTGGTAAACCTCGTGGCCTTCTACCTCAGCTAGTTCTTGGGATCACCGCGTTAGAGGAAAAGTTTTGTTTTATCTCTGCGTGGCCCAACAGTGGTATCAGAGCGATAGCTTCTGATTTTAGGCTCGAGATCTCACATATGTGATATGCGGTTGGCTGTAGATGAGATCTATGTGCTGTTTAGTGGTCGATCTATGAGATAGATCAGTTTTGTACGAAGTTGATTGGATCAACTGTGCTCGGGGAATGGTAGATCTTATTTCCGTGATCATTCTGCTGAGGTCGTGGAACGACATACCCCTACCGGTCGGCTTCCTCCATCGGGGTAGACTGTGACACGTAAATCCAGAAGCGGTGATCGAATATCAAAGAGTTTGATCGAATCGGAACGATGGTCGGAATCCATGTTCGGATCGTAGATGAGATCTACGTTTTCGGAAAAATCGTCGGGCGCTATCCGGCTAGCGGGACCGCCGGCTATCTGGCTAGCGGGAACGCCGGCTTCGCCCTGTTGTAGCGCCTTAGATGTCGTTGTGAGTTTCACAACGCCGGTAGATATTGTATCTATGCATAACTTGTTTTTGCAGGAAGTTGTGAATGGTATGGTTCATGTGCATGTGATGTATGTGTGTAAGCCATACGTGATCTGCGAATCACGGTTTTTTGTTAGCCGGCTAGAGCCTAGGTGATGTCATTTTATTGTATAACGACCTTCGTGTCGGATTCTCTATGTAATTTACTTTACTAAGCTAGTGTATCTATTTGGAGAACCCGGAAGGCATGCAAGGCGTTGTACATGTCGGCGACATGGAGTAAGACGGCAAGTGACAAGAGTTGGCACGAGTCGGATTGCAGTCTTTGTGGAGATGGAGATCACCACACCATTTCACATTATAAATGCTTTATTTGGTGTTATTGTTATGTCTCAGTTTTACCTCTGTTAGATAGTCGGTAAAATTTAATCCCTCAAAGAAGGTCTAGTCGGTTTCCCCGCCAGTTTTTGCACCATCACAAGTCGGACATTTTTGGTAGTGGGCTCATAAAATTGAGGTGCTGCCAATTCTTTCCGACTAGGTGGGTTCGAGTCGGACTCTTACTGCGGAAACACTCGGTAAGCTAGATGGGTCTATCACAACGGTTGTGGGGCTCGGGGAAAAGTCGGATGGGAGCTGGGGCATGTGATGCCACCCGTCCAACAGGAGTCGCATGAGATGCGATTGACAAGGAGTTGTCTACCTAGATCACTTGGCGGCTAGCGGTGATGCTAAAGCTCACTAGCCGACTTGCTTATTTAGGATCCTGAATCACTAAGCAACCATCGGAGGGGTGTTGGTTCTAGTGGGAGCATAAAATATTAAAATGTTTAATATGCTTGCTCTTTTATGAATACATGTCTTAAGTGTTTTGCATATTTTCTGTTGTAGATCATGGCACCAAGTAGCAGTCACTCTCAGATATCCGGTTTTGCGTTGAGAACCATTCTTGAGAAAGATAAACTGAATGACACTAATTTTACCAACTGGTATCGAAATCTGAGAATTGTTCTCAAACAAGAAAAGAAGGACCATGTCCTAGACAACCCACTTCCAGATGAGCCGAATGAGAATGCGAATGTCGCTGCCACCAATGCCTACCGTCGGGCTAAGGATGATTCCACGGATATTAGCTGTCTTATGCTTGCTCACATGGAACCAGACTTGCAAAAGCAGTTCGAGCCTACGATATGATCGAAAGCCTCAAAAGTATGTTCCAGGCTCAGGCGAAGACTAAGAGGTATCAAGTCTCTAAGGCTTTGCTGAGTTGCAAGCTTAAGGATGGTGATCCACTGAGTCCGCATGTGATCAAAATGGTTGGTTATGTGCAGTCTCTGGAGAGGCTTGTCTACCCCATTAGCGAAGAGTTCGCTACGGATATAATTCTGAACTCTCTTCCTAGTGCATATGGGCAGTTCATTTCGAACTATCACATTCATGGTATGGATAAGAAGCTCACTGAATTACATGGGATGCTCAAGCAGGCAGAGGCGGATCTCAAGAAGGGCGCCAGTCAAGTATTGATGGTGCAGAATAAGGCTAAGTTCAAGAAGAGTTCTTGGACTAAGAAGAAGGCTAAGTCAGGAGGAAAGCAGGCTCAGGACCTGGTCCCAAGCGCTTCCTCAGGGACTAAACCATCTCCTTCAGTCGGATCCACTTGCTTCTACTACAAGGCGGATGGCCACTGGAAGAGGAACTGTAGCAAGTACTTGGCCGAGAAAGCCAATAGTGGAGGTATGACTTCCGACTCGGGTACACTTGTTTGCAATGTTATAGACATATATCTTGCTGATGCACCTAATAGTTCTTGGGTATATGATACCGGATCAGTTATTCACATCTGCAACTCGTTGCAGTGACTGGTAAGAACTAGGAGCGTAGCAAGAGGCGAGGTTGATATTCGAGTCGGCAACAAAGAAAGAGTTGCTGCGTTGGAAGTCGGCACGATGCAACTTCATTTACCTTCCGGATTCATTATGGAACTGAATAATTGTTATTATGTTCCAGTGCTCAGTCGAAACATTATTTCAGCTCCATGTTTGATGAGGCAAGGCTATGAGTCGAATATCAAGAATAATGGTGGTTCTTTGTATTTGAATGATATGTTTCACGGCTTTGCACCCGTTCAGGACGGGTTATTTATTTTGAATCTTGATGGTGAGTCGGTTTATAACATAAATGTTAAAAGGTTGAAACCAAATGATCTGAATATGACTTAGTTTTGGCACTGTCGGCTTGGTCATATAAGTTGTAAACGCATGAAGAAGCTCCATGATCAAGGACTCCTAACTTCATTCGACTTGGAGTCGTTCGAGACATGCGAATCTTGCCTACTCGGCAAAATGACCAAGACACCTTTTGCAAAGAGTTGCGAAAGGGCGTCTAACTTGTTGGGACTAGTACATAGTGATGTATGTGGACCAATGAGCACGACAGCCAGGGGTGGTTATGAGTAGTTCATTACCTTCACTAATGATTTGAGTAGTGTAGGGGTTCGTAGCATGGAAAACAAAAAAATTCTACCGCATGAACACACAATCAAGATCTAATCTATGATCAATCCAAGATCTATCTACTAGATTGTAGCAACGAGTCGATGGAATACTAACCCTCGAAGATCCAAAGCGGTTAACAAGAGCAGATTCTTGTGGGTGATGTAGTCGTACACTTCCGATCTCAAGATCGCGTAGACGATCTTTCCGGCGCTGCGTTCCGACAGCGCTCCTGCAGTCGGTCACACGTTCGGTACTCGATGAATACCTTCCTCTCCCTTGTTCCAGCAGGCAACGGAGGTTGTAGCACTCTCCTTGCAATTCCGGCAGCACGACGGCGTGGTACCGGAAGTAGAGGGGAGATCTCGCAGGGCTTCGCCTTAAGCCGGAGCGTGTATGGTGGAGTATGAGAGAGGCGTTGGCGATCTACGGTTTAGAGGGCACCAAGGGGAGGGTCTAGGCCGGCGGCTAGGGTTTGGGGAAACCCCAAGTTGCCGACTTGGAGGAGCCCTAGGTGGCGGCTGCACTTGGGTGGAGGAGCCAGGAGCTAGGGTTTTGGGTGTGAGAGGTGTAGGTAGAGGGGGCACCCCTGCCCCTTCTTTTATAGGTGGGAGGGAGGCGCCTAGGAGGAGGGAGTCCTCCTCCAACTCCTCCTCCTTGGCCGGCGGGTGGAGGGAGTGGGACTTCCTCCCCAAGTAGGTTTCCTACTCTCCCTCCACCAAGCAAACTTGCCGTTTGACTTTTCAAATTGGCGTTTGACTTTTCAAACTAGGATTTGATTTATCCCTTTATTTTGCTCGGCGATGACACCTAGTACATGATGCAACCATTCCAACTTGTTATGACACATACATGTACCCTTCCCCTCCGGAGTCCCGGACCTTCCGGAACCTTCTAGAACATTCCCGATGAAAACACCGGAACCATTCTCCAACCCCGAAACAGGACTTTCCTTATATGAATCTTATTCTCCGGACCATTCCGGATCTCCTCGTGATATCCCGGATCCCATCCGAGACTCCGAACAACATTCGGTCTCTTACTCATCATTCCATAACTACTCAACAACATCGAATCCTTAAGTGTGTCTCCCTACGGTTCGTGAATTATGCGGACATGATCGAGACACTTCTCCGATCAATAACCAATAGAGGAATCTGGAAATTCATATGGCTCCCACATATTTCTACAATTACTTTGCGATCGAATGAACCAATTACATACGATACCAATTTCCCTTTGTCTCACGATAGTTTACTTATCCGAGGTTTTGATCGTCGGTATCTCTGCATACCTAGTTCAACCTCGTTACTTATAAGTACTCTTTTCTCGTTCCCGTGATATGTGATCCCTTGTGAGCCAGTCACATGCTTGTAAGCTAATTGGATGACATTCCACCGAGAGGGCCCAGAGTATATCTATCTGTCATATGGATGGACAAATCCCACTCTTGATCCATGAGCCTCAACCCATACTTTCCGAACACTCAATGCCACCTTTATAGCCACCCAGTTACGGTGTGGTGTTTGATGTCATGAAAGCATCCTTCTGGTGATGGTGATTAACATGATCGCATGGTCCAAGGAATTAGGTTACTATGTATCAGAAAGCTTATAGCAAATGAACTATATTAAATGACTTGATCTTTATGCTACGCTTAACTATAGGAGTATGTCCATCACATCATTCTCCTAATGATATGACCCTGTTGTTAATAACATCTCTATGTTCATGATCAGGAAACCATGATCATATATTAACCAACAAGCTAGTTTAACAAGAGGCTTTACTAGGGACTCTTTTATGTTTACAAATCACACAAGTATTAATGTTTCCTGTTAATACAATTATAGCATGGTATGTAAACATTTATCATAAGTATGAAGATATGATAATAACCACTTTATTATTTCCTCTTGGGCATATCTCCAACAAGTAGGTATGGATATATCTACTTGATGAAACACAATTCGGAAGCCTTTGAAAAGTTCAAAGAATTTCAAAATGAAACAGAGAATCAACTCGGCAAGAAAATAAAGTTTCTTCGGTCGGACTGAGGAGGTGAGTACATGAGCCATGAGTTTTATGACCATCTGAAAAGTTGTGGAATAGTTCCTCAACTTACTCCGCCAGGAACGCCGCGAAGTAACGGTGTTTCGAAAAGGCGAAATCAGACCTTGTTGGACATGGTACGGTCAATGATGAGTCGGACAGATCTGCCTTTATCATTTTGGGGTTATTGTCTAGAAACAGCGGCGTTCACACTAAACAGAGTACCATCAAAATCGGTAGAGAAGACACCACATGAGATGTGGACAGGCAAAAATCCGAGTTTGTCTTTTCTTAAGATTTGGGGTTATAAAGCATTTGTCAAGCGACTTCAGTCGGACAAGCTTACGGCCAAGTCAGATAAATGTATTTTCGTGGGGTATCCGAGGGAAACCTTGGGTTACTACTTCTACAACCGAGAAGAGGGCAAAGTGTTTGTCGCTCGGAACAGTGTCTTCCTTGAGAAAGAGTTTCTCAGTCAGGGAGTAAGTGGGAGCACGGTGCAACTGGAAGAAATTCGAGAGGAACCGGCTAGTAGCGAGTCGGCAAAAACCTTGGAGGTTGAGCCGGTCGTGGCAGCTGAGTCGGCAGCAGCACCTGTACTACGAAGATCGGCAAGATTACGAAGTTTTCGTGATGTGTTACTATTAGACAGTGATGAGCCGGAAAATTATTCGGAAGCGATGGTGGGATCTGATTCCGAGTCATGGCTTGGAGCCATGAGATCCGAGATAAAGTCCAGGGATGAAAATCAAGTTTGGAACTTGGTTGATCTGCCAAACGGTGCAAGACCCGTCGAGTGCAAATGGGTCTTTAAGAAGAAAACTGATATTGATGGAAATGTTTCAATCTATAAAGAACGCCTTGTCGTGAAGGGGTTCCGACAAGTTCAAGGAGTTGATTACGACAAGACTTTCTCGCCCGTAGGGATGCTTAAATCAGTTTGGATCATGTTAGTGTTGGAGATATGCCCTAGAGACAATAATAAATGTAGTTATTATTATATCTTTGTGTTTATGATAAATGTTTACATTCATGCTATAATAGTATTAACAAGAAACATTAATACTTGTGTGATTTGTAAACTAAATTAGAGTCCCTAGTAAAGCCTCTTCTTAATACTAGCTTGTTGGTTAATAGATGATCATGGTTTCTTGATCATGAACATTTGAGATGTTGTTAATAACAAGATCATATCATTAGGAGAATGGTATGGTGGACATACTCCTATAGATAAGCATAGCATAAAGATCAAGTCATTTTAATAGTTCAATTGCTATAAGCTTTCTGATACATAGTAACCTAATTCCTTCGACCATGAGATCATGCTTATCACCATCACTGGAAGGATACTTTAATGACATCAAACACCACACCGTAACTGGGTGGCTATAAAGGTGACATTGAGTGTTCGGAAAGTATGAGTTGAGACACATGGATCAAGAGTGGGATTTGTCCATCCATATGACAGATAGATATACTCTGGGCCCTCTCGGTGGAATGTCATCCAATTAGCTTGCAAGCATGTGACTGGCTCACAAGGGATCACATATAACGGGAACGAGAAAAGAGTACTTATCGGTAACGAGGTTGAACTAGGTATGCAGAGATACCGACGATCAAAACCTCGGATAAGTAAACTATCGTGAGACAAAGGGAAATTGGTATCATATGTAAGTGGTTCATTCGATTGCAAAGTAATCGTAGAAATATGTGGGAGCCATATGAATTTCCAGATTCCTCTATTGGTTATTGTTCGGAGAAGTGTCTCGATCATGTCTGCATAATTCACGAACCGTAGGGAGACACACTTAAGGATTCGATGTTGTTGAGTAGTTATGGAATGATGAGTAAGAGACCGAATGTTGTTCGGAGTCTCAGATTTGATCCGGGATATCACGAGGAGATCCGGAATGGTCCGGAAAATAGGATTCATATAAGGAAAGTCCTGTTTCAGAGTTGGGGAATGATTCCGATGATTTCATCGGGAATGTTCTAGAAGGTTTCGGAAGGTCCGGCACTCCGGAGGGGAAGGGTACATGAATGTTTCATGACAATGTGGATTGGTTACATCATGTACTAGGTATCATGGCTGAGCAAAATAAAAGGGATAAATCAAATCCTAGTTTGAAAAGTCAAACGCCAATTTGAAAAGTCAAACGGCAGTTTTGCTTGGTGGAGGGAGAGTAGGAAACCTACTTGGGGAGGAGTTCCTCTCCCTCCACCCGCCGGCCAAGGAGGCCGACTTGGGGGAGGACTCCCTCCCCTTGGCTGGCGCCCTCCCACCTATAAAAGAAGGGGCAGGGGTGCCCCCTCTAGCCTACACCTCTCTCCACCAAAACCCTAACCCTAGCCGCCGGCCACCAAGTCGTCGCCGCCGCCCTAGGGTTTGCCCTAGCCGCCGATTTGGGGCCCTCCCCAAGCCCTTGCCACCGGCCTAGCTCTCTCCCTTGGTGCCTCTAAACCCTAGATCGCCAAGGCCTCTCTCATAGTCCACCATACTCGCTCCAGCTTAAGGCGAAGCCCTACGAGATCTCCCCTCTACTTTCGGTACCACGCCGTCGTGCTGCCGGAATCGCGAGGAGAGTGCTATAACCTCCGCTTCCTGCTAGAACAAGGGAGAGGAAGGTCTTCATCGAGTACCGAACGTGTGACCGACTGCGGAAGCGCTGCCGGAACGCAGCGCCGGAAGGATCATCTACACGATCTTGAGATCAGCAAGAGTACGACTACATCACCCACGAGAATATGCTCTCGTTAAACACTTTGGAATCTTCGAGGGTGAGTTCCTCTATCGACTATCTAGTAGATAGATCTTGGCTTGTTTGTTTGCATGCGGTAGAAATTTTTTGTTTTCCATGCTACGAACCCCTACAGTGGTATCAGAGCCGTGTCTATATGTAGATCTGTTGCACGAGTAGAACACAATGGTCATTGTGGACGGTGGTGCTTTTATTATCAATTGCTTCTTGTGTACTTTGCATCTTGCGGTATGATGGGATGAAGCAGCCCGGGCTAACCTTACATGATATCGTTCATGAGACTTGCTCCACGCTCAACATGCAACCTGTATTGCATAAGTGGCTTTGCGGGTGTCTGTCTCTCCCATTATAGTATAGATCCAATTTACAACGGGCACTTGATAGTTCAAACATCAACGTTGTGGTTCTTGTTCGTAAGTTAGATCGACACTTATTGAAAGCCCCAAACCACGTAAAATATGCAAAGAAAATTAGAGGCGTCTAACTTTGTTTTGCAGGGGTGTGCTGTGATGTGATATGGCCATGATTGTGATTATATTTGATGTATGCAATGATCCTTATTGTAAGTTGGCAACCGGCAGGAGCCATATGGTTGTCTTTAAATTCTGTTAAGACCTGCGTGTCTATTCAAAGTAGTTGTAATAGTTGAAGCTGGTGGACGACAACCATGGAGCGGCGTCATTGACCTTGATGTAATGTCGGTGATGATGGAGATAATGTTCGTGCTTGAAGATGGAGATCGGAAGCACAAAGAAGAAAGGCCATATCATATCACATATTATGAATTGCATGTGATGTTAATCCTTTTATGCATCTTGTATTGCTTAGTTAATGACGGTAGCATTATAAGATGATCCCTCAAGCACACAAATTTCAAGTTTTAAAGTGTTCATCCTTAGTAAGCACCGTTGCTAAAACTTGTTGTTTCGAAGCACCACGTGATGACCGGGTGTGTTAGATTTTGCGAGTGTATACAACGTGAGCAAGCCAGATTTGCTCATGCGGAATCTAAGGTTTGATCTTGACGAGCCTAGCATGTACAGACATGGTCTCGGAACACGGATCACCGAAAGGTAAAGCATGAATCATATAGTAGATATGATGAACATGTCGATTGTTCGCCATTGAAGCTACATCAACTCTCGTGATGATCGGTTTTGATATGGTGGATTTCGTTCGTGTGATCACTAAAACAATGTGAGGGATATTTTTTTGAGTGGGAGTTCACCTAGATTAATTTAACTATTAGTTAGAACTCAATTTTTCATAAACTTAGTCTAAACTATTGCAAATATGTTGTAGATCAATGGCGGCCCCTACCATCAATTTTAATGCGTTCCTAGAGAAAGAAAAGTTGAAAAACAATGGAAGCAACTTCGCGGATTGGTTCCGCAATTTGAGGATTGTCCTCAATGCTGGTAATTTGACCTATGTGCTGGATGCACCGCTGTGTGACCCGCCTGCAGCTGATGCTACCGATGAAGTAAAGAATGTTTACCTCGCTTGGAAGAATTAGTACTCCACAGTTCAGTGTTCTATCTTGTATGGTTTGGAATCGGAGCTTCAGAAAAAGGTTTGAGAACCATGACCCACATGATATTGTCCGTGAACTCAAATTGATATTTGAGACTCACGCGGGAGTTGAGAGTTATGAGGCTTCTGAAAAGTTCTTTAAATGCAAGATGGAAGAGGGCAGCTCCGTCAGTGAGCATGTGCTTAAGATGTCTGGGCACACAAACAAACTCCAAAACTTGGGTATAGTGATTCCTAATGCTTTGGGGATTTACCGTGTCCTCCAATCACTACCACCAAGTTATAAGAACTTTGTGATGAACTACAATATGCAAAGCATGAACAAGCAGTTGCCAAAACTCTTCTCCATGTTAAAATCTGCAGAAGTGGAGATCAAGAAATAACACCAAGTGTTGATGGTAAATAAGACCACCAAATTCAAGAAAGGCAAGTCTAAGCAAAAGGGTAACTTCAAGAAGGGTGGTAAGAAAGTTGCCGCACCGGCGAAGAAGACCAAGGCTGGACCTAAGCCTGATACTGAGTGTTTTTACTACAAGGGAGAAGGTCACTGGAAGCGGAATTGCCCAAAGTACTTGGCGGATTTGAAGAACGTCAACATCAAGAAGAAAGGTATATCCAATATACATATTATTGATGTGTATCTCACTAGTACTCGTAGTAGTGCCTGGGTATTTGATACTGGTTCGGTTGCTCATATTTGTAACTCGAAACAGGTACTGCAGAATAAACGGAAGCTAGCGAAGAACAAGGTGACGATGCATGTTGGAAATGGATCAAAGGCTGATGTGATCGTGGTCGGCACGCTACCTCTTCATCTACCATCGGGATTACTTTAATACTTAAATAATTGTTATTTGGTGCCTGCGTTAAGCATGAACATTATATCGGGATCTTGTTTATTGCGAGACGGTTACTTGTTTAAGTCCGAGAATAATGGTTGTTCAATTTATATGAGTAATATGTTTTATGCACATGCACCTTTGATAGATGGTCTATTCTTATTGAATCTCTATAGTGGAAATACACATATTAATAACATTGAAGCTAAATGTTTGAAATTGAGCGATAACTCGACCTATATGTGGCACTGTCGTCTTGGTCACATTGGAGTGAGCGTATGAAGAAACTCCATTCCGATGGACTTCTTGAATCACTTTATTTCGAATCACTTGAAAGATGCGAAGCATGACTGATGAGTAAAATGACTAAGACTCCATTTTCTGGTATGATGGAGCAAGCTACGGACTTATTGGAAATCATACATACCGATGTGTGTGGTACAATGAGTGTAGCATCTCGCGGTTGTTATCGTTATGTTCTTACCTTCACGGATGACTTGAGTATATATGGGTATATCTATTTCATGAAACATAAGTCCGAAACTTTTGAGAAGTTTAAGGAATTTCAAAGTGAGGTAGAGAATCAACGTAACAAGAAGATTAAATTTCTATGTTCTGATCATGGAGGTGAATATCTAAGTTACGAGTTTGGCGAGTATTTGAAGAAATGCGGAATACTTTCACAATTGACACCGCCGGGAACACCACAGTGTAATGGTGTGTCCGAACGTCGTAATCGAACTCTCTTAGATATGGTTCGTTCTATAATGTCACTTACATATTTACCACTATCATTTTGGGGTGATGCATTAGAAACAACCGCATTCACTTTAAATAGGGCACCATCTAAATCCGTTGAAACGATACCGTATGAATTATGGTTTGGGAAGAAACCTAAATTGTTGTTCCTTAAAGTTTGGGGTTGCGAAGCCTATGTAAATAAGTTACAACCGGACAAGCTTGAACCCAAAGCGGAAAAATGCGTCTTCATAGGATACCCGAAGGAAACTATTGGGTATACCTTCTATCATAGATCCGAGGGCAAAATCTTTGTTGCTAAGAATGGGTCCTTTCTAGAGAAAGAATTTCTCTCGAAAGAAGTGATTGGAAGGAAAGTAGAACTCGACGAGGTTGTTGAACCTTCTCTCGAACTTGCGAGTAGCGCAGCACCGGAAGAAGTTCCTGTGGCGCCTACACCAATAAGAGAGGAAGATAATGATGATCATCATGAAACTTCGGTTGAAGTTGCTACAAAACCTCGCAGGTCAACGAGAACTCATACCACTCCTGATTGGTATGATCTCGTTATGAGTGTCATGTTGGTGGACAACACCGATGACCCTACGACATATGAGGAAGCGATGATGAGCCCAGATTCCAATAAATGGAAAGAGGCCATGAAATCCGAAATTGGATCCATGTACGAAAACCAAGTATGGACTTTGGTGGACTTACCGGATGGCCGGAAGGCTGTCGAGAACAAATGGATTTTCAAGAAGAAAATAGATGCTGATGGTAATGTTACTGTCTATAAAGCTCGACTTGTCGCAAAAGGGTTTCGACAAATTCAAGGAGTTGACTACGATGAGACTTTCTCACCAGTAGGGAAGCTAAAGTCTGTGAGGATTATGTTAGCAATCGCTACATATTACGATTATGAAATATGGCAGATGGATGTCAAAACAGCGTTCCTCAATGGAGACATTGATGAAGAGTTGTATATGATGCAACCCAAAGGTTTTGTCGATCCTAAAGATGCTAACAAGGTATGCAAACTTCAACGGTCCATATATGGGTTGAAGCAAGCATCCCGAAGTTGGAATCAACATTTTGATAAGGTAATCAAAAGTTTTGGTTTTATACAAACTTATGGAGAAGCTTGTATTTACAAGAAAGTGAGTGGGAGCTCTGTAGCATTCTTAATACTATATGTAGATGACATATTGTTGATTGGGAATGATGTAGACCTTCTTAATAGTGTCAAGGAATATTTGAATAATAGTTTTTCAATGAAAGATCTTGGCGAAGCAGCTTGCATATTAGGCATAAAGATTTATAGAGATAGATCGAGACGCCAAATATCATTGTCACAAAGTACATATTTGGACAAAGTTCTAAAGAGGTTTGGAATGGAAGATAGCAAGAAAGGGTTCTTGCCCATGTTGCCCAATACGACGTTGAGTAAAACTCAAAGTCCAGCAACGGCAGAAGATAGAGAAAGGATGAGTAAGACTCCCTATGCCTCAGCCATAGGATCTCTAATGTATGCCATGCTATGTACTAGACCCGACATTGCATATGCTGTTAGTTTGACTAGCAGATATCAAAGTGATCCAGGAGTGGATCATTGGACAGTGGTCAAAAACATCCTTAAGTACTTGAGAAGAACTAAGGATATGGTTCTTTCTTATAGAGGTGATGAACAACTCGTTGTTAATGGTTACACCGATGCTAGTTGGAACACCGATCCGGATGATTCTAAATCACAATCTGGATATGTATTTACTTTGAATGGTGCAATAGTTAGCTGGAGGAGTGCAAAGCAAAGCGTTGTGGCGAGATCTTCAACTGAATCGGAATACATAGCTGGTTCGGAGGCTTCACAAGAAGCGATATGGATGAAGGAGTTCATTACAGAGCTCGGTGTGGTTCCAAGTGCGCTGGACCCAATGTCTATCTACTGTGATAACATGGGCGCCATAGCCAATGCGCAAGAACCAAGGTCATACAAGAAGCTGAAGCACATCAAGCTACGTTTTCACGCTATTCGAGAACATGTCCAAGATGGTGACATAAAGATTTGCAAAGTACACACTGAATGTGGCGGATCCGTTGACTAAACCTCTCCCGAGGGCAAAACATGACCAACACCAAACTGCCATGGGTGTTCGGTATATTACCATGTAATCTAGATTAGTTGACTCTAGTGCAAGTGGGAGACTGTTGGAGATATGCCCTAGAGGCAATAATAAATGTAGTTATTATTATATCTTTGTGTTTATGATAAATGTTTACATTCATGCTATAATATTATTAACAAGAAACATTAATACTTGTGTGATTTGTAAACTAAATTAGAGTCCCTAGTAAAGCCTCTTCTTAATACTAGCTTGTTGATTAATAGATGATCATGGTTTCTTGATCATGAACATTTTAGATGTTGTTAATAACAAGATCATATCATTAGGAGAATAGTATGGTGGACATACTCCTATAGATAAGCATAGCATAAAGATCAAGTCATTTTAATAGTTCAATTGCTATAAGCTTTCTGATACATAGTAACCTAATTCCTTCGACCATGAGATCATGCTTATCACCATCACCGGAAGGATACTTTGATGACATCAAACACCACATCGTAACTAGGTGGCTATAAAGGTGGCATTGAGTGTTCGAAAAGTATGGGTTGAGACACATGGATCAAGAGTGGGATTTGTCCATCCATATGACGGATAGATATACTCTGGGCCCTCTCGGTGGAATGTCATCCAATTATCTTGCAAGCATGTGACTGGATCACAAGGGATCACATATCACGGGAACGAGAAAAGAGTACTTATCGGTAACGAGGTTGAACTAGGTATGCAGAGATACCGACGATCAAAACCTCGGATAAGTAAACTATCGTGAGACAAAGGGAAATTGGTATCGTATGTAAGTGGTTCATTCAATCACAAAGTAATCGTAGAAATATGTGGGAGCCATATGAATTTCCAGATTCCTCTATTGGTTATTGTTCGGAGAAGTGTCTCGATCATGTCCGCATAATTCACGAACCGTAGGGAGATACACTTAAGGATTCGATGTTGTTGAGTAGTTATGGAATGATGAGTAAGAGACCGAATGTTGTTCGGAGTCTCGAATGGGATCCGGGATATCACGAGGAGATTCGGAATGGTCCGGAAAATAAGATTCATATAAGGAAAGTCCTGTTTCGGAGTTGGGGAATGATTCCGATGATTTCATCGGGAATGTTCTAGAAGGTTCCGAAAGGTCCGGCACTCCGGAGGGGAAGGGTACATGAATGTGTCATGACAATGTGGAATGGTTGCATCATGTACTAGGTATCATGTCTGAGCAAAATAAAAGGGATAAATCAAATCCTAGTTTGAAAAGTCAAACGCCAATTTGAAAAGTCAAACGATAGTTTTGCTTGGTGGTGGGAGAGTAGGAAACCTACTTGGGGAGGAGTTCCTCTCCCTCCACCCGCCGGCCAAGGAGGCCGACTTGGGGGAGGACTCCCTCCCCTTGGCCGGCGCCCTCCCACCTATAAAAGAAGGGGCAGGGGTGCCCCCTCTAGCCTACACCTCTCTCCACCAAAACCCTAACCCTAGCCGCCGGCCACCAAGTCGCCGCCGCCGCCCTAGGGTTTGCCCTAGCCGCCGAGTTGGGGCCCTCCCCAAGCCCTAGCCGCCGGCCTAGCTCTCTCCCCTTGGTGCCTCTAAACCCTAGATCGCCAAGGCCTCTCTCATAGTCCACCATACTCGCTTCGGCTTAAGGCGAAGCCCTGCGAGATCTCCCCTCTACTTTCGGTACCACACCGTCGTGCTGCCGGAATCGCGAGGAGAGTGCTACAACCTCCGCTGCCTGCTGGAACAAGGGAGAGGAAGGTCTTCATTGAGTACCGAACATGTGGCCGACTGCGGAAGCGCTGCCAGAACGCAGCGCCGAAAGGATCGTCTACACGATCTTGAGATCGGCAAGAGTACGACTACATCACCCACGAGAATTTGCTCTCGTTAAACACTTTGGAATCTTCGAGGGTGAGTTCCTCTATCGACTCGTTGCTACAATATAGTAGATAGATCTTGGCTTGTTTGTTTGCATGCGATAGAATTTTTTTGTTTTCCATGCTACGAACCCCTACAGTTAGCTATAGCGGCCTATTTCGACTACGAGATATGGCAGATGGATGCAAAACGGCTTTTCTTAACGGAATCATTGGAAAGGAGTTTCTCAATGAAAGACTTGGGTGAGGCAACATACATCCTCGGAATCCGGATCTATAGAGATAGATCAAGGAGGCTCATTGGATTGAGTCAGAGTACTTATTTGGACAAAGTGTTGAAGAAGTTCAACATGGAATCGTCTAAGAAGGGGTTCTTACCGATGTCCCATGGTGTAAAACTTAGCAAGACTCAGTGTCCTTCGACAACTGATGAGCGAAGTCGGATGAGTGCGATTCCATATGCTTCTGCAGTCGGATCCATCATGTATGCCATGATTTGTACTAGGCCGGATGTTTCCTATGCTCTAAGTGTTGTGAGAAGATACCAGGCTGATCCTGGAGAGATCCACTGGACAACGGCTAAAAATATCCTAAAGTACTTGAGAAGGACTAAGGATATGTTCTTGGTTTATGGTGGTGAAGATGAACTCAGTGTAAAGGGTTACACGAATGCGAGTTATCTTACCGACTCTGATGATTCTCGTTCGCAATCCGGATACGTGTTTATTATAAACGGAGGTGCTGTGAGCTGGAAGAGTTCCAAGCAAGAGACTGTGTCTGCGTCTACAACAGAGGCTGAGTATATTGCCGCCTCGGAGGCAGCAAAGGAAGCTGTTTGGATGAAGAATTTCCTCATGGATCTTGGTGTGGTTCAGGGCTCGTCCAATCCGTTAGACGTGTATTGTGACAACAATGGTGCTATTGCACAAGCCAAGGAACCTAGACAGCACCAGAAGAACAAGCACATACTCATGCGGTACCACCTGATTTGCCAGTTCGTGGATCAGGGTGATATCAAGTTATGCAAGGTACACACAGATGCAAATATTGCGGATCCGTTGACAAAGCCGTTACCACAGCCAAAGCATGAGGCGCACCTGAGAGCCATGGGCATTAGATGCTTAGACATGTGATGTCAGAAGATTGACTCTAGTGCAAGTGGGAGACTGTTGGGAATATGCCCTAGAGGCAATCATGTATGATGAGATTTCCCATTGTATTCATAAAGATATTAAGTAGTCCTTGTATAAACATCTGATGTGTATCATTGAATATGTGATTCGGTTGTGGAACTATGCATTCATGCTGTTTGTACTAAATATCCTTGGTCATCGAAGTTGTGCTGGACACACAACTTAGACCAATGTGAAAGTTGGCTTGATGACTCGGTTCCACTTATCATGAGCATGGAGATGCTATTCCAACTTACACAAATTTGCTAAAGAGTTTAGCGAGTCAGATTGACCCATATTGAGGTACAACGAACAAGTTGTCATTTGTATATCTCAATCAATGTAATCCTTAGACCTGGGGTTGTTGCATAGTCCGAGTTGAGGATCACCGACTTAGGTTCTGTCAAACGCTGATCCGTAACTGGGCAGTTATAAAGGCAGGGTTCGGGTCGACTGAGAATCAAGTTGCATGATGTGAATAACCAAGATGGGATTTTGCCCCTCCACTCGGAGAGATATTCTCTGGGCCCTCTCATGAGATATGATTCGGAAAGCATGGCCATGCACGACTCGGTTAAGTGTTAACCGAGGCGATCGACTAAGAGTTAGTTGGGTGAATCACTTATCTTGGATCGAGAAGAGAGTCGGACTATTTAAGGGATGAAAATTATTCACGAATAAGACAGGTGATCTCCATGGTGACGCACTGGGTTGAATTTATCCAATTTCCAACATGGAATCCTGTTGCTTCTTCAGTTCTGCTAGTTCAGACGGGTTCATACTATAGGGTCTCTGGGCTATGGGTCCTGTTCCGGGGATTAGTTCAATGATAAACTCGATATCACGATCTGGGGGCATACCGGGCAAAACATCTGGAAATACATCGGGGTATTCGTAGACTATCCGGACTTGGTCAATGGTAGGTTGGGCTATACTCTTGTTGCACTTGAATTGACGAGGTAAGGTTTCAAATATATGCTCTACTGATATTCCGGTTGTACTGGTCATGGTGATGGCTTTCTTGGCACAGTCAATCAATCCTTTATGTTTGGACATCCAATCCATTCCTTGTACTACTTCCAAACCTTTAGTTCCGAGTACTATCAGGTTAGCATAAAAATCTATGCCATGGATTCGGATAGGGACGGCTTTGCAAATTTGCCTAGCCTTGGTGGTTGAACCGGGAATTTGAACAATCATAACATGCTTCAGTTTGGTTGGTTGAATCTTACTAGTGCAGGCAAATTCTTCGGTGACAAATGAATGCGATGCACCCAAATCAAACAACACTCTTGCAAGTACTGAATTAACAGAAAACATACCCAACACGACGTCTAGCGCTTCCTGAACATCTTCAACATGCATGAGAATAAGACGGCCATTGCGGTTGAGCGAATTTCCTGGGGCAAACCTTCTTCCAGGATAAACACGACGCTGCTGCTGAGCTGGGGCATTGGCATTGGGGGCTGCGGCATTCTTCTTGTTGGGGCACTCACTGGAGTAGTGAACCGTATTTCCACAGTCATAACAAGTCACTTGCGACTTTTCCTTTGCTGCAACAGGCACCGCATTGCTTCCAGTCCTCGGGGCAGTGTTGGTGTTGGCGGTAGCATTGTTATTGTTTAACTTAGGTGGGGCACGGTTGAAATTGTTAGAGTTGCCGGGGTTGTTGTGATTTCCACCGGTCCTAGGGTTTCCACGGTTGGGATAGGTCAAACGGTTCATCGAGGGTCTGTTGGTTCTCGGGGCAAATCCTTGAGATGGGTTAGGGCGATACTTTGGGGTCTGATGGGTTCCTGGCTGATGCATCATGCGACGCTTGCAGTTCTCATTGGCTTGGTTGATCTTTCCTTCCATCTGGATTGCAGAGTTGACAAGGGCTTCAATATCAGCAAAAGGGATATTGACTAACACCGTCTGCATCTCGTCGTGCAGACCATTCAGTAATCTCTCTTTCTTCTTGGCTTCAGTGTCGATCTCATCCGGGGCATACCTAGCTAATGACAAGAATTTGTCACGGTATTCTACTACATTCATCCGTCCTTGCTTCAGTTCTCTGAACTCATCTCTCATTCTCTTGATCAAACCTGGTGGCACATGGGTTCTGCTGAACTTGACCTTGAATTCCTCCCAGTCATCATCTGTCCTCCGGTCATTGCATGAACGCTGTTCCACCATGCTCTGGCATCTCCAGCTAGATAGTGGGTGGCGAACAAAACTTTCTTGTTAGCTTCCACTCCGGCGACTTCCAGATTGTTTTCCATGGTTTGCAGCCAATCATCAACATATAGGGGCTCTTCCGACTTAGTGAAAACAGGTGGGTTGGTGTTCTGGAAATTCTTGAGCTTAGATCCATGGTTGTCCTGATTTTCGTGGCCTTGGTTGTTGTGGGCTAGCTGGGCTATCTGTTGAAGGCTGGCTAGGTTGGATTGACGTTCCGCTCTTTCAGCTTCGCGGTCAGAAACCAAAATTTGCAGGATCTGCAACATCGGGTCCGGGGATGAACCACTTCCTCCGCGAGGCATCTGGAGATTGAGATAGATCATGAGAAAAGAGGGAAATTTCTAAGGTTTTGGGACTTTAAAAAGTTTTTAAAGTTTGACTCATATTTTTCTAGCAACTTGCTTTTCATTCATTCATTCATAGCACACTATACAAACACACACCACAAAACAAGAAAAACATATGGTTTTAAGAACCATTCTGGAAACTACGATATAGTGGGACCGAATACTACTCACTACGCTAGTGCTCAAGTGCTACTACTCCTCGGAGTCGGTGTAGTCGTCATCCTCATCATCCTCATTGTCATTGATGAAGGCGAAATCCTCCTCATCGGTGAAGAAGTCCATAGCCTGATCCTCCAGAAAATCATCATCATTGCTGAGATAGGAGTAGGGGTCTCCACGAAGATCCTCTCCGGCATTCTCCCCTTTCCTCCAACTGCATGTCTCTCTCGTGGATGGTCTCCTCCAAAGACGAGATACAGTGGCAAAGACGGGCAATGATGCGCTCCTTCTTATCGAGCTGACGGCGACGAGACTTGCGATCCTTCGCTAGCATGGTGATGGTCTGATCCTTCGTCTTGATGATGGCGGACTTGTGGTTGGAGTAGTCACGACAATTATCCAACTCCTGCTGACGATCGTACATCATGAAGCTAAAGTGGTCCAATTGAGTCTTCAGCTCGTGGTGGTATGGGGCTTCCAGTGGCTGTCCATTAACATCACGCCTTGGACAAAACTCAAAGCGGGTACCCTTGATCTGGTTGATACTCTGCCCACACAGACGGGCAAGAGCTTCCTGCATGGCCCTGGCAAGTCCATCGAGCCAGTTGTTCTCTCTTAAGGTAAACTGAATTCCCTCAGCAGTGGGAGGTTCAATCTTTCCTCGGAGACTTGCAACAATTAGCCACTGCAGATCTTCTCCTCCTTGATCATTGAGCTGAGCTTCAAAGAACTCGGGGTGCGGAAGCTCCAGAAGTTCCGAAAGCTGGTCCAAATCCCTCTCAAAGATAAGGTCTCCGCCATTTCACAATTGGTAAAACTTGTTGTACTTCACGTCCATCTATAAGAATATAGGGTGAGTAAGTTAGTAGAGTGATTACATGTGTCAAATTTTATGTATGTTGCAAGAGTTTTTGAGGAACATGAATTTTTATGAAAGAATCAAGTGATAAGAATGGGAATAAGTTTTTGTAAATATTTGCTTCCTTTGGTTTTAAAACTAAGTTTTTGATTCAAACGTCCAGTCTAACTAGGGTCTCCTATGGTCAGGTTGGCTCTGATACCAACTTGTCAACACTCAGATTTTTAATTCCAGATGCCTGTTATGCCATACATCGCAATCCCAGGATTACCATTTTTGCGAGACATAACAGAATTGGATACCATAGTACATCATCCATTACAAACCATACATAAGGTCTTACACAAATAAGGATCTCATGACCCAGTTCTTAATATAACTCAAGCAGCGGAATATGTAATAATAACGGTAGCGTAGGCGAACCTCCATCTTCGGGGTCATAGGCAATGCTGACGATGGGAGATGATCCTAGTTGTCGTAACCTTCTTGGGGTCCATCCTCCAGGTACTCCTCTTCATAGTATGGCCACGGGAATAGCCAGGGACAAAGCCATGAGTACTCTTTAAGTACTCGCAAACTAATACTAACAAGTGAAGGGGGGTTTTGTAGTAGGACACTCAGCTCTAGGGTTGTTTTGCAGAAAGCCAGATTTACATCTACTAAGTTTAGAAACGAAGAAAGCTAGTTGAAGTTTTATAACACCTAAGTGGGAACTTGTATTTCATATCACAACTCTGTTGTGGTCAAGTCAAAATCTCAATTCATTTCACAAGTCATTTTGAAAACATCTGACGGGGGAACAGTATGGCCACTCCAACTGTCCATAACCGCGGATGCGGCTATTCAAATAGTTTGACACTCTGCAGAGATTGTACACTTTCACCACAACATTCCATACATCCGTCAGGAACAAATCCTGTATTCACCATACTTAGTATGCGGATAATCAATCCTAACCTTTCAATTACACGCCCTAGTATAAGCACCTCTACTGTGAGTTTGGCCTCCCAACCATGACCAACTGTCATCTCGGGTACTGCACAGGTGGACAATCTTCACAAGGTAGCCTCAGCTCAGAACTTGGTCGTGAGGGAACCAATACTAGGGTATATAAGTTTCCAGTCAAGCCCTACCCAATTCTCGGGTATTGTGGTTGTACGGTAAAAATGGAATGGTATCGCATCTAGACAACCATCGGTTTTATAAAGGGCTAGGGCTCATGCCTCAACATTTTCATCACCAATATCATCTGGTGTTCGGAAACACATGTCAAAACATCTCAATAGAATGATCCATCATTCCAAGATTTTCATAACCATTTTTCCACCAAGTATTCCCATCTAAAGTTGATCAAGTTTTATGCTTAGCACTAGCATCTACAAGTGGGGGTAAGTACTAATGATGGGTGGTAACTAGTGGAGTTTAACTAAGTTCAATCTCATGCCTTAGCATGACATAAAGATTATCTAGCTTAGGCCAAGTTTTATGCTCTTTATGCAACCTTCCATTATCTTTCTAGTATCTACAATTCACTGAAGTAAGCTCTAAGTACTAGCTTTGATAAAGAAATAAAGTATAAATCTTGCAAGCAAAACTAGGATTGGGTATCATCAAATGTGTCTAACCAAGCATGCTTAGTGCATTGCATAGGTTATTTAACTCTCATAATTGCAAGTGTTAGCTTGCATAGGTAAAGTATCTTGCAAGTATTGGCTTGCATCAGTGTCAGTATAAGCTTTCCTTGTGCAGAGCAGTGGTTGAAGTTCTCCTCGGCTTCTTCTTCATAGTATCCTCCTTCTTCCTTGTATCCTTGGTCGGTACTAGCGTCTATAAATAAATACAAGGTACACAATCACCAAAAAATACTTAACTATTTTCAATCATCACACAAAAGGGTCCTATAGATGATCTAGCATCATCACTAACATTACAAGATTAAATCTTGGTTTACTTTCTTTTATTTTTAGAAAAGTAATTTCTACTCATTGAAAAACTACTTAAGATTTAATATTCTCCAACCCAAACATGGGATCATGTTGACACATGTCATCACCACACATTTCAGTACATGGGAATGTGATTAAAGTGGTGTCACAATTTAATAAGATTTAACCTTTTATTTTTAATTAAATAAAGTGACTAGAAATGCCTATGTGGCATTCTTTTATTACATGAACATTATTTCTATAAGTAAATCCATATATATTTATATATTCTAAAAGGTGATTTTTAATTAAATGTGATTTTTGAGAGTTGGAATCAACTCAAAAGCTATTATGGTTTAAATTTGAAAAATGTTTGAATGCAGAAAAGGTTCTGCCTTGTTATTTTTACTAAGGTTGATCTATAGATTCAAATGACATGAATCCAACGGGCTTGGATTAAGCATTTCAAAACCTTTCTAACAAAATTGGTTTCATTCAATTTGGTTCACTGAATCGAGCTGGGTTGATTTTTGAAACTAGGTACAGAACTGTGTTTGAATGAAAATGGAAAGATCCAAATTCAAACGACTGGGCTACGCGGGAACTGCTAATAGGACGGCCTGCTACGCACAGCGCTTACGCGGGCTGGTTAAGTTGCTGTCCCCACGTGTCAGTGAGACGGGGGGTGCGAAGCGGTACGGGGCAACATGGTGCGTTGGATCTAGTTCTAATCCAACGTGCAGCGGTGGGCTCCGGCCAAATTCCGGCGATGCGCTGCTCGCCTTGCTCCGAACGGGGTGGAACGATCCGTGAGGAGAGGGGAGTGAGATGGTGTGCTCAATTCGGCTGGGGGTCGTCTCCTTTTATAGGCTCGACGGTGAGACCGAACGGAATGGGCAGGCGACGGTGGCGACATGGCTACGGGCTGCTAGAGGCATGGCCGAGGGTGGCGATCGATCGGTGGTCTCCTGGCGATGATCTATGGCTTTAATGCGTGTGTAGGGGCGGTGGCAAACGGTCTGGAACGCTCGATGCTCTGCGAGGCAGAGGCGGCGTCTTCGATGGCGAGCGGTGGCTACGGGGTACGGACGGTGAAATGGGCATGTCTGGCGGTCTCCTGGGACGGTGGGGAGCATGCTGGTGGGCGGCGAGGGCTCGAGGTGGTCTGGTTAAATGGGAACGGTGCGTGCTCTGCGGCGAGGGTCAGCATGGTCGACAGCGGCACGGGCACGGCGTTCCTGGCGGTTCTGGCTGTTGTCTACGAGGCAGGGCTAGTCGAGAAGGGGCGGTGAAGCATGGGTTACCTCCCAGACATGCTGGCTAGGTTTGGTGCTTCTACTAGCTTGATGTCGACATGTGGGTGGCAAGGGTGCACTCGGCCTTCTCACCATTGATGACAATGGCTAGCTCACAGTTGTGCTAGAGATTAGTTTAGGTTGTTAGATGATCTACTAAGGCTAGTGGTGTCCAGAGAGGGAACAAGTTAGGCCAGAATCACTGCTCACTATAGTGTTTTGATTTTGTTTGATTTGAATCAGCAAGGTGTTTGATGAAATGGCCGCATGAATTCAAGTTTTGAATTTTGACAAGATTTTTGGTGGGTGTGCTAGGCATGTGCTGGTGAGTCTGTAGATGCTTGGGTTTTGAAAGTTGAGCTTGTTTGAGTGGTTTTTGAAAAAGTGGGATCTTCCCATATGATATATATTCAATTTTAAACTGTCATTTAAACTATGCATTTGAATGTTTCTGGATGATCACAAGGTGGGCCTTGATACTTTGTTATGAGTACTATCAAGGGGTGCAAAGATCCAAACAAGTTTCTGTTAAGTTCTGAAAGTTAGAGACAGCCAAAGTAGGCATGTGAGTTAATTTGGCAAAAGTGACCATTCCTTCATTTTGTTTGTTTTGATTTATTTGTCTTTGGGAAAAGTGTGGGGATTGTTTAGATGATGTTTATTTCACCTAAGAATCCTTTTACAAGCAAAGAAACATACAAGCAAGGTAATTCAAATTAATTCAAAATGGGATGCATACACACATGCATGCTTTCATATTTTTATTTAGAAAAGTTTTTGTTAATCCTAATTTTGGTGATTAGAGTTTGATGATTCTAGTTTAATATTTTTGGGATGTTACAAGGTCACCGGAGGAGGAGGTCGCCGAAGGAGGAGGAGATCACCTGACCTTGGCCTACCCGATCCAGCCCAGCGGAGGCCCACATGGAGATTTGCTACAAACGCAAAGCCCAAGGAGACCCGGGATAGCTCAAGCCGGGAGAAATCTCGATTCCTTGGAGAAGACGGCCAAGTTGTCGATAGAATTTTAAAGGGTCAAACCCTAATGTATAACCGACTTGACCTACCCGAGACCTGGACTCCCCATATAAAGGCTAGGAGGGCACGACGAGGAGGGCTCTCTCAACTCTCATACACACACCTCACGCCAGATCCAATCTGCGCACCCCTATAACCTTCGGTTTCGCCGTCAATCAAGAACAAACAAGACGGATTAGGGTTTTCCCTCCAGGGGACTGAACCTGGGTAAACTTTGTGTGCCCTTGATGCGTGTCTATTAACCGTCTCATGATCTCCATCCTCCCCATATTCTCTAAACCCAAGTCCATAACAATGGACATTGACGAGTCGAACCCTTGTCAATTGGCGATGTCTGTGGGTACACGACATGGTCGGCAAGCTGTAGAGGTCCTCGCCCGAAGGGCATGTCTTCCTCCTGGTGGCAGTCGACAAATTCACGAAGTGGATCGATGCCATGCCCGTCACTAACCAAACTGGCGTTTCTACCGTTAAGTTCTTTCAATCCATCGTCTACAGGTTCGGAGTGCCTCATAGTATCATAACTAACAACGGCACGAACTTCACCTCAAAGGAGTTCCGAAACTTCTGCGAAGGGCTCGGGATCAACCTCACGTATGCCTCTATGGCGCATCCGTGGACCAACGGGCAGGTCAAGAAGGCCAACATCCTCGTCTACAACAACATTAAGAAGCGGCTGCTACGCCCACTCAAAAGGTTGGAGGGATCCTAGGAGGAGGAGATACCCTCCGTCCTATGGAGCCTACGCACAATGACAAATAGTGCTACCGGCTACACGCCCTTCTTCATGGTGCACGGAGCCGAAGCAATGCTGCCCGCCGAGGTACGCTACAAGGCCCCACGGGTCATCGCCTATAGCGAAGCCGAATCATTGGCTGCACTGGAAGATGCCGTCGACACACTGGACGAAGCTCGCGACATCACTGCGGCCCGTTCGACGGTGTACCAACAAAGTCTCCGCAACTACCATAGCCGATGGCTGCGCCCAAGGTCCTTCGTCAAAGAAGACCTCATCCTGCGACTCAAACAGAAAGGGCACCTAAAGCTAGTCACCTTGGGAAGGACCCTACGTGGTTACCGAAGTAATCCTAGGTGGCGCCTACCGCCTCAAGGACGTCGAGTCCAAAGTAGCATACTCTAACTGTTGGAACATCGCACAACTGTGACGCTTCTACCTCTAGTCATTTTTTACTTTCAATAAGGCTAATCAGCCAAAAACTGTACCCCCTACATTGCGATGAATAAAAGCTAAGTTCCTTGGCCCAAATATTTTCTCTCATGTATACATTTACGAGAATTTTAATATCCGGCCCGAAAGTTCAGACGCCTGGGCAACACGGGGTCCGAGTTGCGTGTAATCTCGCAGATGGGTTGTAGTAACTTTGCCAATTGTTGAGATGGGCCAAATGGGAGTAAATACAAATCTAACGGCCAAACGATCATTTGAACCAGTCAAAAAATAGTTGAACTCAAATCCCGCCGTTAGATCAACTCTTCTTGCCCGGTCATGTCAGTATTTCCCGTTATCTTTTGCTGTCGTGGACTGGTTTACCCCTGCGAGGACTAGATCTTCTTCTCTTCTCTGTTCTTCTCCCCTATTATTCCCCTCTCCATTATCTTGCTTAGCTCCGGCTACTGGTCTTTAGATCTGAGTTCCCCGTTGCTCTACTTGTGTCCCCACCATGTCCAGCCAACCTCCCATGCCCTTAATCGAAGCTCGCCGCCGTCGCCCTCGCCTCGTTTCTCCTAGTTGGTGTGTCGGAGCTTCGCGTCCCCAGCCTAGCCTCTCGCCGCTGCCTAGACCTTCTCGCACGGAGCAGCGCGTCCGGCCGGGCAATCCGGACCGACGACCGGCCTCAGGCGGTTCCGTATTGTCACGCACCCCACGCATGGTAGCCCTGGCAGAGGAGTTTGACGACAATACTCTCATGGCCACCGTGCTGGGCACGCGTCCCGCCGTGTCACCGGCAGACTTGCTATCGGCTTTCTGGTCTTGTTTTGGGATCAGACGAAAAGTGGTCAATATTGAGGTATGCGCGCCGCCATTAGATTTCTTTGTCCAGTTCGCCCACAGCTCAGACAGCGAGCGCATTCTGCATTCTTCCTGTTCTTTCGAGTGCTGTGGGGAGAAAATGAGCTTCATGCGTTGGCATCACGCCTGTGGGTGGGACGATCGCTTGGGACAGCTTTGTTTCTTCTCTAAACTCGGCTTTGACAAGCTCCCTTTGCATGCTTGGGAACCGGAGGCCCTCAAGCAGGTCGTCAGTAGCCTTGGCGGCGAGTTGGTGGAGATTTTGCCATCAAGTAACAGATGGATCATCGAGGTAAAGGCGTGGCTGAAAGATCCAGACACCGTTCCTAAGATGTACGAGGTAGAGATTCCAAGCAGGGCAAGAGGACAGCATTGCTGGAAGTACCCGGTGATCATACACCTGCAGGAGGTTCTGGATCCGGTACATGGCATTCAGGACTCTGATGAGGCGGCTAGAAAGCGTCCTCGTCGCCTGCTGTGTTGGCCTGGAAGGACCGATGGCACATGACCACCACCGTTCCTCGACGGAGCACACAGTTTCGGTGGGGGGACCGAGCGTGGACAGGCTGGTGGTTCTTATTTCCCTCGAGTGAAGACAGAGGTTTAGTGAATCTGAAAGATAGCTGACTTGAGAGTCGAGCATGTAGTACGCCTTATGTAATAGTTTGAACTGCTGTAGTATGTGTGGCTGCTGAATTTATAATATGTTGCTACTGAATTCGTAGTATGTGTGGCTAATGATTTGTAGTTTGTAGGGCTACTGAATTCGCAGTACATGTCGCTAATGATTTGTAGTTTGTGTGGCTAATGAATTTGTAGTACGTGTGGCTAATGAATTTGTGTGAATAACCAAGGTTAGCCTCCTAAAAAGAGGGTTGGCTAGCAATGATAAATGTCACCATTGCCAAGAAAATACTGCCGGTGAGCGATCCGAAAGGCACCAAATGCTGTGCCTTTGTATGCCTCGAACAATTTTTACTCAGATTTTTTCGAGTTGGTGCGTGATTCTGTATGGAACTTGCATGAATAAACCACCCAAGGTCAGTTCATAAAATGTTGTCTGAATCTTGTCTGCCTCGGATAAGTATGACAGTAAACTGAATTCAACCATCGGTAGTTGTTGAATAAATAGATACATCATGATAGTATTTGGTTACTTCCGAACTAATTCCATACTACAGTATGGGATAGCTGCGCAAAAGGGGGCTAATGCCTTTACAAAAGGCATTCTACATAGTTAGTCTAAACTTAACTGTTCTAAACTGAAGAAACTACAGATCTTCACCATAAAAGTTGGCTAGCCAATTGCCTAGAGAGTATGTAAGTTCAGGGATCGTTCAGCCGCAACTAATGTTTTTCCTTCCTGCCAAACTTCAAGAGATCTACAATGTTCATGCACTAGTTGATGCGCTTGAACCAGTCGAGGTTCAGTATGAATAGCCACGCCCCCGCAACGATTTCTTCAAAGGTGAACTCTGGCTTCTCGTGGAAGGGATCGTAGGTCCCTATGAATCTGAACCTGAATTTCGGCGCTGAGTTGTTGCCCGCTGTCGGCTCCATCTATCGAACACTCCAACAAGCTGAGTGTAGATGGATGCACGCCACCGCGATGTGGACGCCAACGGTGCATAGGATGGATCGTCTTTGCCGCTGACGGCGTGTGCCCAGATTGCCCCACGGTAAGGTCACCCACGCTGAGGCATGGAGGCGAGATTTTGTTGACCTTGTCGTCGCCCTATTCAGGGGTTTGTTTCCTCGATCGCAAGCTCACAGGAACGCTTTGGAATGTACCTTCTTTCTCGTGCGTAGATCACACAAAAATGCCACCGCGCGCATTCTGCCCGATGCTCGGTTGGCCCTTCTCAATGCCCTGCGGCCTTCGCCATTGCCACCGCCGCCGCTGTAGATGCAGCACATTCTGCGAAATCAACCGTTTCGGATGGCAATGGAAGACCGGCCATGTAGTACAGCTGCATGGCCTGCCTTAGAAGGACCAAATAGCCAAGCTTCGGCGGTGGAGGCCGCCGTCGGGGTGCCGGCTTCTGCTTAGGCGGGGCCATAGCTAAGCTTCCTAAGAGTGTATCTTATTTATTCGAAACTAGTTCAACTAACTGCTGAATCTTGATTTCCCCTCTCAGCATAAGAGTGCTAAGATATTAAAAATACATGTCGTGGCTAGCAACCGGATCGAGCAATGTACCAGGTCAGGGTCCCATTTTTAGTATATTTATGAGTGTGTCCTTAGTTATGTCTAGAAATTTTGCATGTGCCACTACGATCAAATAATTGTAGCAACACCATCAGAAACAGGGGAAGAGGACATGGCGTTTTACTGACTAGTTGGCCCCGCAACCTCGACCGTCGATGGCGCACATCCCAGGTTCGAGGATTATTACTCCCCATTATTCTGTGATTTTCCATATTCTGTCGCTCGTTCGCAGCTCCGCTCCGCTCCACCGCTCTGGTCTTGTACTCCGCCACTCCGTCCCCTCCGGCAACACTCTCTTCCTCCTCCTGGACTATCGTCCTCCCTTCATCCCCTACCCGCCCAACCCACCCTGCCTTGCCCCTTGCCCTGTCTCCTTGCCTCCATCGCCGCCTAGGAGTTTCTGGGAACAAAAATCGTTTGGTGGGCGCTAGATTCTAGCGCAACGGTAGTGGCTTTGATCTAGATCCCGCATGGAAATGGATCCTGCATGGCCGGAGAACACGGAGATGGGTCCTTCCTGGACGAAGAGCGAGGAGATGGACCCTTCAAGGCTGGAGAACATGGAGGAGCATGAAACAGGGGAAGAGGACACGGGGTGCAAAGCTTTGGTGCTCTAGAGCCCATTGAACATGTCGTACATCCTCCGTGGAGGGTAAGAACTTCAATTCCATCTCTGCATCTCCCAATTAGCGTTTCTAGTCCCGTGTTGATGGAGAGGATCTGTGTTGGTGACCGTAGGATGTCTACTTCATCCAGATTTCTTTTGAAGATTCGGTTTGGGTGTCGGACTAAAACCTTGTCTGATGGTAGAATCGCAGTTACCAGTGGATTTGATTATCGACTGACAGTAGACGCGAAGGGCATAACTCTAAGTGACTTGAACATGCAATTTGGCAAGTTTCCCATTGGCCAGCATGATGAATTCATAATCAGGTACTATGACACAAATTCACAGACTTTCTGCCACGTTAGAACTAAAGAGGCTCTGGCCATGATGTTTGTGCACATCGCTAACAAAGATACTGGGGAAGAAACTGTCTTGAATGTAATACCGGCCCGTGTGGAATGCGAACAGAGCAGTCTTTGTTTTCGATACCGAGCGCGACCGGCCAGCCTGTCGTTGAGCATGAAGACATCGAAATGTGTGGCGATCAAGGTGATTTTGTGCTCGAAGATGATGATGATGATGATTATGATGAGAAATCATATCTAGATGTGGTTTCTTACCCTGATAGGATGGAGAGTAGGGAATATTTGGTTGATTCCAATTATGAGCCTGACTATGGGACTGATGAGGAAGAGGAATATGAGGAAGGGGAAATAGGATGCAGATACGATGATGAATACGAGGACATGCCAGCGATACACTTTGACAGGTGCAACCCTACAATTGATGAGGGGACTATCTTTGATACTGTGGAAGAATGCAGATATGTCGTTGCTACCAATGCAATAAGAGTTGGATTCGAATTTATCGTTGAAAAGAGCGGACAAAAGAGATTTATGGTGAAATTTAGGGAAAGTAAGGTGTGTAAATGGAGATTGCATGCATATCCAATGCGGGGTGGACACCCATTTCAGGTTGCAATAGCTACATTTAGTTTCGGTCTTTCTCATATTTATTCTGCTGATGAGTCCTATGATTTATTTTTATTCCCATTGAATGTAGATCAAGGTAAACACGAAGAAACACAACTGCCATAATACTTCTTTAAGTGATAAAGCTAGACCGGCGACAACCAAGTGGATTGCTGCTAAGGTACTTGACTGGGTGAGGTAGGATCGTAGCATTGGACCTGCTGAACTCAGAACTAAGCTTAGTGAAATGTTTAACATTATGATTCCTTACAATAGAGTCTTTGATGGGAAGGAGATGACTCTAGACTTCATTCAGGGCAAGTGGACTGACAGTTTTCACATGTTGTATAATTTCAAAGCTGAGGTAGAGAAGACATCACCTGGTAGTGTTGTTGACATTGATTACGAGGTTGTGAAAGGAAGAGGAAAGGTCTCATGGGGGTCAAGTATAAGCAGGCAGATAAGAAATGGTCCAGGAGATGTTTTGTATGCCTGAAGGCATGCTGGAAGGGGTTCATAGACGGCTGCAGGCCATACTTGGCAATAGAGGCAACTTCTTTAACATGGAAGTTCAGGGGACAGCTTTTTACCGCTTGTGTTGTGGACGCGCATAATTGGCTTTTTCCGGTAGCCTATGCTGTTCTTGAGGGTGAATCAACTGAAAGCTAGACATGGTTCATGCAGAGACCACGTGCAGTAATTGGTCACCCTGAAGGCTTGAGTGATACACACTGGTGCATGCAAGGGGCTTCAGAATGCTGTTGATGTTGTGTTTCCTGGGGTTGAGCATAGGAAATGCATGCAGCACCTCGCCACTAGCTTCATGAAGAATTTCAAAGGAAATACCTTTGAAGACAACTTGTGGCGATCATCATACACGTACACCCCAAGCACCCATGCTACTTACATGCAAAACTTGTATACTGTCGTGTGAATGTCCACAGCAGATGCTGCGACTGGCAGCGAGTAGTAGAATGAGGGGCAAGGGAGGCCATCCATCTGCGGTGCGAGATGAGAGCGGAGACACAAGGGTTTATCCAGGTTCGGCCCCCGGAGGGTAAAGACCTACTCCCGCTAGATTGTATTATCGAGAGATTATAGTGGTGGCGAGCTGGGCGACTAGGCGGCGAGTTCATGGTGTATCTGATGGAACGTAAGTACTATGCGTACCCTAGGGAGGTTTATATAGGGGTACCTCGCTAGGGTTTACAAATCTACAACCGAGTTGGATAAGGACTCGGAGGGTTTTGACCTAATCCGACTGGGCCTAGCTATGCTTCTGGGGACTTCAGCTTCCAGTCGCCTAGCTCCTTCTTGGGTCGTGATCCAGTCGCCGTCATGCAGGCCCACTCGCTGGGAGTTGGATCCAGTAGGGAACGTCCTGCTGGGTATACCCCACTCGGTATATCCCTATTAGTAGTCACTAAGGCCGTCGTTGATTCGTCGTAGGTGTTCTTTAGCAGTCGGAGTATACGGGTCCAATTTGGACGCCCAGTCGAATCGGTGGTGGACTCCCTCAATAAAGGAAAGAATTCTCAACATATATCTTCAATCGCAATATCGATGACCAGTCGAATCGCCAATTTGGCAAGCAGTCGAGTCGCAGCTTTGGTGAATGGGTCGGCGAGTCGAGTAGATGAAGTTGGACCGTCATTTTTGGTCAAACTAGTTGTTGGGTAATCCAACGGTAATATTGGCGTAATCACCGCACAGTAACGGCTCCTCCGAAACTGGCGGGAAGCAACCGCTACATAAGGAGAGTGACGGGGGAGTTGCGAGTCTTCCTCACATTTCCTTCGATCCCGCGCACCCTTCTTGACATGGTTATACCCTATAGGTACACAACATTAGCATACCTGGTCCAGCCCAAGGAAGGCCCACAAGAATATACGCAGCCCATGAAGATTTCCGGGTGGCCCAAGCCCATGACATCTTCGGATCCTTGGAGAGCAAGACTAGAATAGATAGAATATTCAAAGGGACAAATCCTAAACTTGTAACCGACTCGATCTGTGCCCGGGACCTGCCTAACTCTATATAAAGGCTAGGAGGGCATGGCGAGGAGGCAAATCCTTTCCACCGCATACACCTCCACGCCAGATTGCATATGCGCACCCCTGTAACTTTCGGTTCCGCCGTAATCAAGAGCAGACAAGCAGGAGTAGGGTTTCCCTCCGGGGGCCTGAACCTGGGTAAATCTCGTGTCCCCTGGTTGCTTGTCTGTTAACCGTTCCGCGATCTCCAGCACCCCCATCTTCTCCAAAACCCAAGCTCATAACAATGGGCATTGAAGAGATTAAACCTCGTCTATTGGCGCCGTCTGTGGGAAATCGGGGGTGCTGATTGTGCGATTGTGACGGTCCCGACTAAAGCGATCTACAACTCCTGGGCAACGGAGAGCCACCTCCTCTTCGGTGCTTTCAACTCGCCCACTCGCCAGCCACCCTGAAGAACTTCGAGCCCGTAGGCGACAGGCTCGAGATCCTGTTCGGGAGCTTCTGCTTCCAGGTGGGTAGACCGGCACTCTCCGCCTCCCAGAGCGGGTGCCACTGCCATCGATCAGGCACGCCTCATGGGCCCCGCATCCCAGCGTGCTACACATGTCAACATCGATAGATGACTCATATGGCAGCAGCAGCTGCAACTCAGATCTGTGCGATCCCCCGTCAGATGAAGGGACCTACGGTTCCGGATCCGAAAGCTACGGCAGCAGCGATCCAATCCGCGAACGCTACCAATGCGCCATGGTCATCCAAAGCGAAAACGAGCAACAACCACCAGGTTCGGGTGCTCACGTACCGCCACCCAACCCGCAGGGTAGAAACGGCGAAAACAGGATGCAACCATCCCCCCTGCCCAACGAGGATGACCCTGATGCCAATCGAGTAATCCACCTCAACGAGGAAGGATGGAACCAGGCACGCGAAGCCATGGCAGGCAACAAGATCCTGCATGTGGGTACCTCACGGGACCTACTGATGGCATACCACCTGCTCCTCATCGAAGAGCACAAAAAGCAGGTGAAGATGCAAGAGGTACTCGACAAATGCAAGCAAGCGGCCTCATAGTCTAGCGCGCGGCGAGCTGCGCTCTCTGCCGTTGGCGGCTCCAGCTCGCACGGGAACAATGCCAGCAAGCATCACTCTCACGTAGAGAACATGGATCCCGCTACACGTCGCGAGGTGACCCAAACCCTCAACACGTCCTTCATGGAGATGGACGCCAACGGCAACGTCATCCCGAAGACGCCGCAAGCTGCGATCATGTCAGCCACCACATATCTTGCGTCCCATCCACCTCCAGTGGGGGACCCAAAAAGGGCCATGCACAAGTCCGCACTAGCCGGACTCGGACTCGTTGGAGCTGCGCTCCACGAGGAAGCTCCTGCGGAGCCCAAAAAGAAAGCTGCGGTCCGATTCAACCGCAGCCCCACACCCTCATCCGACGAGGACGAACACGACCTACCTTGACGACGCAAGAGTCCACGATGTCGCAGCCACGACTACGACGCTCTAAGCGACCTTGCTTAGCGCAAGATCGATAAGGCACGCGCCAAACGCGTGTGCTCATCCAAATCCGAAGAGGATGACGATGAAGGAGATCTCTGCGGAGCTCGATGCTTTAGTAGATCTGTTTGGCGGACACGGATGCCGAGAAACTTCAAGCTTCCTTCAGACACTCCGAAGTTCGACGGCACGTAGGACCCTAAGGCGTGGCTCAGCGACCACCTGTCGTCCGTCAAGCTGCAGGGCGGAAACAAAAACACCGCTCTGTAGTGCCTTCAGCTGCAGCTGACAGGCGTAGCCCGGATTTGGCTCAGCATCCTGTCCTCGGGTTCCATCCGAAGCTGGGAGGAACTGGCCTACAGTTTCATCCGAAACTATAAAGGTACCAGCAAGAGGCCCACCTCGATCGAAGAGCTGCGAGCCTGCACCCAACGAACGTGCAAATCCATTCGCTCGTACATACTATGCTGGTCCAACATCAAAACCTCCACGGCACACATCTCCAAGGAGAGAACGATCGACACCTTCAAAGATGGTGTCAAGCGCTAGGACTTCAAGGAAGAACTTGGGCGCGTCAAGCCCAAGACACTTGACCACCTCATGGACATCGCCAACAGGTGGGCAGATGGCAAGGACTCCGTCCATCGAGCACACTCGGATGAGGAGGATGACTATGGCCGCCAACGCGAGCGTCGTAGCAAGCGAAGATCGCGCATCTACGACGATCTCAACGGACCTGACATGGTCGCGGCTGGCTATGCCGATCTCCGCAACGAAAGCAACTGCATCAGCGGCGGATACCATGGAAACAACTTCCGCGATGGAGGACGCCCAACGCAAACGTGGCAACTCCACGGCTGCGACGACGAACCCTCGGCATACGACAAGTTGTCGGGCCCATGCACCATCCACTTCTACATCGACAAACAGGATGGCAAAAAGAAGGCCAGCCATATGCTCAAGGACTGCCGCGAGTTCCAGAAACTCAGCGAGGGCCTGTCCCAGATGAGACAGCAAATCCTGAACCCTGGGTTCGGACACGCGCCCACACTAGGCGACATCGCCCACGGAGCTCCTCCGCCACCACCCGTGGGACCTTCGAATCACCCGGTCACACCCATGCAGAATAACGGCGTAAACGGGTACCCCGCGCCGAAAGGGTCACTGATGATCCAAAAGGGGCGCCCAACAAATTGGCTGCAAAATAAGATCACCCGCCAGGTCAGCTAGGCTGTGACCGCTCCACCCGCCATACCTGAGTACCTCAGCGGTTCGGAGTCCTGCATCACATTCAGTCATTCAGATCACCCCCTTCAGATTCCTCGCCCAGGTCATGCTGCCCTGGTGCTCGAGGCGCAGATCGGAGGGTTCGATATGAGCCGCGTCTTCATGGATGGCGGCAGCAGCATCAACCTGATGTTCGCTAGTACCCTAGCGGCTATGCGGATCCCTCTGTGCAGCCTGGAACAATCCGACACAACGTTCCATGACATCGTCCCAGGGAAAGGCATATTTCCCCTGGGAAAGATATGGCTCGACGTCATCTTCGGCAAACCCGACAATTTTCGGTGTGAGCGGCTCGATTTCAAAGTGGTGGACTGGCCATCACAATACCACGCCATCCTCGGGCGCGTGGCATTCGCAAGATTCCTGGCAGTACCGCACTATGCTTACATGCTACTCAAGATGCCAGGACCTCGGGGCGTCATCACTGTCCAGGGGATCTTCACCCGATCCGACCACTACGACAGGGACTTCAACAGAATCTCCTAGTCATTCGGCATGCAGAAGGAGCTCACAAGGCTTCGAGAGGTGACGGACAACGGGGCACCCCCAGTTTCAAGGAAAAATGCACCTAACATGTCGTTCGACTCAACAGTCAACACAAAGAAGGTGCAGGTCCACCCGACAGATGCCTCCAAGATGGCGCTGATCGCCAACGACCTTAGCCTTACATAGGAAAGCGCACTCGTCAAATTCCTCCGTGAACGCTGGGAAATCTTCGCCTAGTGTCCTGCGGACATGCCAGGAGTTCCTAGGGAATTCGCCGAGCATGCACTCAATGTGTTTCCAAACGCCAAGCCCATGAAGCAGTCCATCTGACGATTGTTCGAGCCATGGGCCAAAGCCGCCAGAGTCGAAGTCAATAGACTGCTCGATGCCGATTTCATTAGGGAGATCAAGGAAAGCGAGTGGCTGGCCAACACTGTGCTAGTCCCTAAATAGGACATGGACATCCTGCGGATGTGTGTGGACTTCACATCGCTGAACAAGCTCTGCACAAAGGATCACTTCCCTCTCCCTCGGATCGATCAGATCATCGATTCAACTGCAGGATGCGAGAAACTCTCCTTCCTCGACGCCTACTCATCCTACAATCAGATTTGACTGAAGGTCGAAGATTAGGAGAAAACGGCATTCATCACGCCGTTCGGGGTATTCTGCTACAACACAATGCCCTTCGGGCTGAAGAATGCAGGCACCACATACAGTGGTGCTTGCAGGCATGCCTGAAGAGCCAGATCGGCTGCAATATACAGGTCTATGTCGACGACATAGTATTTTCAAGACAAGGGAGGCCAAGACATTGATCGATGATCTCCGCGAGACTGTTGACAACCTTGATCACTACAAGGTCAAGCTGAACCCAGAAAAGTGCGCCTTCGGCGTCCCATCTGGACAACTTCTTGGCTACTTCATATCCCAGAGAGGGATTAAGGCGAACCCGAAGAAAATCCGGGCCATACTGGCCATGGAGAAACCGAAGAACCTCAAAGGTGTCCAGTAACGCACTGGGCGCATCACAGCGCTGAGCAGATTCATCAACCGCATGGGTGAGAAGGCCCTGCCTTTCTATCAACTACTACGCAAAGCAGACAAATTCGAGTGGACACCTGAAGCAGACAACGCATTTGAAGATCTGAAGTGGCTACTCTCCACCTCGCCCGTCCTGGTCACGCCAAAGGAACGCGAGCCTCTACTGCTATACATAGCATCCACGCATCAAGTGGTAAGCACCGTACTCATGGTTGAACGACCCAAAGATCGCAAGACTCATGGGGTCCAACGCCCAATCTTCTACCTCAGTGAGGTATTGACACCAACAAAACAGAGGTAACCTCATTACCAGAAGCTCGCCTACGGCGTGTTCATGATGGCTCGACGGTTGAGCCACTACTTCCAGGAGCATCAGGTGATGGTCGTCAACGAGGCACCTCTGAACAGCATCCTAAACAATCCGGAAGGCACAGGACGCATGGCCCTGTGGGGCATCGAGCTGTCCCCTGTAGACATAGTCTATGTGAAGCTCCATGCGATCAAGTCTCAGGTCCTACCGGACTTCCTCGTCCACTAGATGGAGTTACAGCTACCGGAAACCCCGGATATGACACATTCATGGACGATGCACTTCGATGGATCCAAGCGCGAGGCTGGAGCAGGAGCCGGGGTCATACTGACATCCCCGCAGGGCGACAAGATGAAGTACGTCCTTCGGTTCGAGATTCCAACAAAGAAGCAGAATACGAGGCCCTCATCCACGGCATGAGGATGGCCAAGATCTGCGGCACAACGCGCTAGTCATCTACGGTGACTCAAACCTCGTCGTCCAGCAGACGATGCACGAGTGCGACGCACACGTCGCCAACATGATCATGTATCGCGCGCTCTACAACTCACTCGAAGGAGACTTTGAAGGCTGTGAGCTTCGTCACGTTGGAAGATAAAGCAACGAAGAAGCCTATAGACTCGTCAATATCGGCTCCACCTACGCACGGGTGCCACCAGGTGTGTTCCTCAAACAAATCTACGTGCCTTCCATAAAAAGGAAATTCCCCAAGGGATCACCCGAAGAAGCAGACCACTCGGGGGCTGCACTATTCGAAGGACAGGAAGGACCCGAAAAGCTCGACACAGAAGTCGCAGTGGTCAACCTGATGCAGGTCATGGCAATCGAGGAAACATGGATGCAGCCGTACCCGCGGTACCTGATAAACAGGGAACTGCCTGATGACCAGACAGATGCCCGATGCATATCTCACCAGTCCAAGGCCTTCACCATCATCAATGGCGAGCTATACAAGCGCATCATTTCGGGTGTACTCCAACGATGCGTCACCATCGGTGATGACAAAACCATCCTCCAAGACATCCACGAGGGCATCTGCGGCCATCACGCTGGCAGCCACGCCCTCGTCGCCAAAGCACTACGAGCTGGGTTCTACTGGCCAACGGCCATGAACGATGCCAAGGACATCGTCCGAAGGTGCAACGGCTGCTAGAGGTTTGCAGATAAACCGCACGCACCAGGATCGGAGCTCAGTCCCATACCCCTGGCCTGGCCCTTCGCCGAATGGGGCCTCGACATAATCGGCAAACTGCCCAAGTCCTCAAAAGGAGGCCATGTCTACCTCCTGGTCGCAGTCGACAAGTTCACCAAGTGGATCGAAGCCATGCCCGTTACCAACCAAAAGGGTAAAAAGGCCGTGAAGTTCTTAGAATCCATAGTATACAGGTTCGGCATGCCGCACAGCATCATCACGGATAATGGGTCAAACTTCATCTCCAAAGAATTCCAGGGCTTCTACGAAGGCCTCGGGATCAACATATCCTATGCCTCCATGGCACACCCACAAACCAACGGGCAGGTCGAAAAGGCCAACGACCTCGTAGGTGGCGGCATCAAGAAACGCCTACTGAGCCCACTCGAGCATCTTGTGGGAGCATGGGCAGAAGAGCTACCATCCGTCCTCTGGAGCTTGCGCACAACTCCAAACAGCTCAACTGGCTACACGCCTTTCTTCATGATGCACGGAGCCGAAGCCGTGTTGCCTGCGGAAGTATGCCATAAGGCCCCATAGGTCGTCGCCTACAGCGAAGCCGAATCGACGGCCGCACTCAAAGACATCGTCGACACACTCGACGAGGCACGCGACATCGCCGCGGCTCGCTCGGCGGACTACCAGCAGAGCCTCCGCAACTATCACAGCCGTCGGCTGTGCCCAAGGTCCTTCTTCGAAGGAGACCTTGTATTACGACTCAAGCAAGAGCAGCCAAAAAAGCTCGAGTCACCCTGGGAAGGACCATACGTCGTCACGGAAGTCATCCCAGGTGGCGCCTACCGCCTCAAGCACGTGGAGTCTGGTGTCACATACTGCAACCCATGGAACGTTGCACAATTGCGATGCTTCTACCCCTAGCCATCCCCCTTTACTTTCAATAAGGCTACTCAGCCAAGGCTACTCAGCCGAACAATGTACCTCCTCATTACGATATGAATAAAGCTAAGTGTCTCACCCGAAAATTTATCTTTTTCTCGCATTTCTTTATGCTACAACACACTCAGGGGATCCCCCTCACCTCACGACTTCTTCGACTGAGGATAACGCATGTACACCTGAGTAGCTGATCACATCAGGCTAACGAAAAGGGCATGCATACAACCAAGCACCACGTGCTAATATAATCAACCTTTACAACAAAGGGCACAACACGCCCAGTCAAAATACATACAAGTTTTACATCTATATTTTTACAGGTCCTACCTATTCTGAAGGATCACCTGCACACGATGCTCAAAAAGATCCACAACCTCCTCGGCATACTGTCTCACAGCCACATAGTGCGGGCGCATGTCCCATAGGCCACCATCTGGCCGAGGGGGCGGCCCAGCCGCCACAGCCGCAAGATTCACATCAGGGCGATGCAGCCACACGAGGGAAAGAGCGGCCTTCACTCCCGCAACCAACTGGTGCCGCACCATCTCCCTGACATGACGCACGTCTCGAAACTTCGCCAGCAAGCCCTAGAGAGTCGATGACGCTTCATCAAGGGGAAACATGGCGTGCAGAATCGACGCCAGGGAAGTCTTCACCTGCCGTAGCACCCGCGACACCTGATGAGCACGATCCTGCACAGTCGCAAGGACCGTGGCACGGTCACGATCCATCCATAAAAAGCCACCGGCTTCCATATCCTGCTGGGTCAATGTCACGACCCGGGATCAGGGCTAGACAAATACCAGATCCTCATCTGATATAAGCCTAACCTAAATTCCGAAGCGCGCAGGGAAAGATCGGTAACATTACAGAACATACAAACCATACATTAATAAGGTAAACTCTTAAGAGAGTTACAAACCAGTCATACAAACCAGGGGTCACATACCCATCATTACAACAAACAACGGAAGAAAACAAGTTCTTCTAAACAACAAACTTAGCAAAGGGCCTAAGAGGCCTTAAACAGAAGTAGCGACCCTTCCATAGATCCTAGGCTGCTTCCCGGGAACCCCGACTACTCGTCGACTTCGATGTAGAAACCACCTTCAGTTGGAGTAGCTTCATCTGTAGAAAAATATCAACGAGGCAAGGCTGAGTACAGGGTGTACTCCGTAAGACTTATGGCTAGTTGAGTTATTTTGCATAAAGCCATCTTTTTTTTGCAAACGAGAGGGATAAGAGACTCGTCTAGTAAGATCATTTTCAAAAGGGGATAAGAAGACTACAACTCTAGCCCTTAGAATCATCTTGTATATCCACCAAGCACCATCATCAACTGAACCTCTCTTCCCGGACTACCCCCTCAAACAACCCCAAGGAAGTACTCCGGATCTCACATTAGTTGACAAGTTTTATCATTCGGTTATACTTTTCTATGATCATAGAATCCATTCCCAAGTCATCCATAACCGTGGACACGGCTTTTCAAAAATATTAATAACCCTGCAGGGGTGCACAACTTTACCCACACGTACCAACCGATTCTTAATTCCAAATTATTAGCCCTCTTCCTTGGAAGGCCAGCAGAGAGTGGTTGACCACGACCTTTACCTTGCTTTCGCCGAGACCATGAGTCACGCACTAGGGAGATGCCGCCGTAACGGGTCAAGTCCCGAAGCCGGTCCCTAATGATGTGTGCGGGATTCAAGATTACGGATGCTGGGAATCTCTTGTTCATGGCCACGCTTACCTACCTGTTATGAATGCACCTCCTTTACCTCCATTCAAGAGAACCAAGATGCGTATGTCAAATGGAAAGCCCGACTATGTGACTCATGGAATCTACTAGGCAAGTTAGTGAGTCGAGGGGGTTTCTAGGCCCCCTTGTGGTTGTACGCTCGTCTTGGTTCAAGAGGCGAGAACATCATGTCCTAATGGTGGCAAGTATGGGACTAAAAAAACCACAACCCACGTGGCCTCCCATACAAGCCTTAGCATGTTTAGTATTCATCTCTGATCACATCACACATCCTACCATACTAGATTCATTCGCATCTCCGGTGCATCACCTGAATGATCAGCATCGGACCACTAAGCATGGCTAAGCTTGACTGAACTGTGGCACTAGCGATGCTCATAAGCCAAACCCTAGTTATGCTAGGAGCAGTGGATTAGGTATTATAGTTCACAAATAAACATACATCATATTGGATTACTCTATCTGCTGATAAAATACTGTTGAACCGAATGCATATGGCGGGAATGAAATACTTTGTAAGCATAGGATTCATATGTATGAGTGGGGCTTTGCTTGCCTTGTCCGTTGTTGGACTGGTACTGCTCTTCGGTGGCGTTGACTTCAGCCTCGAGTTCGGTTCCTATTCGCAAGAACCAATCACTGGAAAAGACAAAGCAATATTCAACACATGGCATGTGCAATGCTCATACAATATGAATGATATGACAAGTTAAATAGTGTTGAAATGAACCTTAGAACATGCTTGGTCATTTTAAACGGGGTCCGAGAGGTCCAAGCCCTAGAACAGGGGGATCCTCGGAATCACCTGTGGGGTTCAATTGGTTCTTCTAATTAAACTTGTCATCAAAGTTGGTTTACAATGTATTATTATAGCTTAGTTAGATAGGTTTCATTTTTCTGATCATTTTGGTATATTATTTGTATTTTTCTAATTTAAAATGAATTAGTTATGAATTTCTCCAATTTTAATTCATTTTAAATCATTTTTGGAATATCTAAAATAATTTTCAACTGGCCCACATGTCATAGATTTAATCATTTCAGAAAACATTTACAGAAAATATTAAAACCCTGACAGGCAGGGCCCTCCTGTCATATATTTCTTATTTATAGAAATTATTTACAAAACAATTAATAAAAGAAAAGGAATAATTGCATCATGCTAATGTCAGCATGACATCAGCAATGGAGATCCTCCTCGGATCGAGCAAGGACCCAATGATCCAGTGCACGCCTGGATGCGCGGATGGGCGCGTTGGACAGAGGGCGCCGCGGGGAGCAAGATAGTGGCGGCACCGCTCCTTCTTGGTCACCGGAGCGTCACCTCCGACGAGCTCCAGCAGCGGCGGCGTCGGGCACACACGGGGAAGGCGGTACAGGGGAGAGAGAGAGAACGGAGGGCAAAACGAGGATCAAAAGCTCACCAGGAACAGAGCAGAGGTGGTGGTGAGGCCGGGCGAGCTCGGGAACATCGGGGATCAACGGAGACCGACGGCGGCCGGAGCTTCCGATCCAGGCGATTGGGGTCACGCGCAAGGGGGAAAAGTAGCTAGGGGAAGGAGTCGAGTACGGCGGTTCCAGTGGTGGCGTCGGCTTGAGCTGGGGCGGCCGGAGACGGCGACCGCGAGAGTTTACCGACGAACTAGGGTTCGTCCATGGCGCTGCCGCGAGAGAGGGACAGGAAGAGGAGAAGTGGGAGGGCGCTAGGGTTCATCGACGGCGGCCAGTGGTACTTGTAAATGCTCGGGGGCGGTGGCATGGATCTTGGCGCACGGCGGCCGGCGGCGAGGCAGCAGCGAGCTGCTTCGGGCGCGGCGAGAGGTAGACGACGACGATTGGGGCGACGAAACGGTACGGGCCAGGGCGGGCTGCTGCTGGGCTGACTTGGGCCCCGGGTGGGATGGCTGCTAGCTGCTGCCAACTGCGCTGGCAGAAAAGAGAGGGCGGAGGAGAAGCGGGCTCAGCCCAGTAGAGCTAGGTTAGTTTTTTTTTCCAGAAACTGTTTTCTTTTTCTGTTTTTTCAATTTCTATTTGTATTTCCAATTTTCAAACTGTTTTGAATAATTCAAAAATACCAGATACTTTTATAAATATTTAAAATGCCATGGAGACCCTTTATAACCATTTGGGTTCCAAACCTCTTTATACTTTTCAAATATATCAAAACCCTTTTGAATTCATTTCAAATAGAAAGGGAAGCTATTAGGTTTTTATTTCTTCTTACTTTATTAAACGAGAGTGCAAGTATTATGCATGCATGCAATGCTCAAACATGTCTTTATTTATATTACACAAAGGGGTGGTATGTTACAGCTCTACCCCACTTACAAGAATCTTGACCCGAGATTCCTAGGTTTTAGAAAAGAAGGCACGGACTCAGATCGAAGATGATCTTCGCTTTCCCAGGTTGCTTCTGACTCAGAGTGATGAGACCATTGTACTTTCAGGAACTTGATGTTCGACGACGAGTCTTGCGCTTGGTTTCATCAAGAATACGAACAGGGTATTCTCGGTAGGTTAGATCATCTTGGAGATCCAAAGTTTCATGGTCCACACCACGAATGGGATCTTTGAAGCAATGCTTGAGTTGTGACACATGGAAGACATCATGTACCTCTAGAAAATTTGGAGGTAGATCCAATTGGTAGGCAAGCTCACCCCGCCTGGAAAGAATGCGAAAGGGACCAACGTAGCGAGGAGCCAATTTGCCTTTGATATCGAATCGATGGACACCCTTTAGAGGAGTGACCTAGAGATAAATTTGATCACCAACTTCATAATGAACATCAAGATGATGACGATCGTAGTTGGTCTTCTGACGGGATTGAGCGGCCTTCAGACGCTCTCGAATTATGCGAACTTGATCTTCTGCTTCTTGGATCATGTCCGGACCAAAGAATTGTCTTTCGCCGGTTTCTGTCCAGTTCAGCGGTGTTCGACATGTTCTCCCATACAGGAATTGGAAAGGTGCCATGCCCAAACTGGATTGAAAACTGTTGTTGTAAGAGAACTCCGCAAAAGGAAGACATTTCTCCCAGTTCTTTCCAAAGGATATGACACACGCTCTGAGCATGTCTTCAAGAATTTGATTCACTCTTTCGGTTTGTCCACCGGTTTTAGGATGATAGGTTGTTCTGAAGGAGACTTGAGTTCCCATTGCTTGTTGGATACTAGCCCAGAATTTGGAAGTGAACAAACTTCCATAATTAGATATGATCTTCTTGGGAACACCATGAAGAAGGACTATCCGGGATATGTATAGCTTTGCCAACTGGCTTGCAGTAATGCTTTCCCGAATAGCAAGGAAGTGAGCAACTTTGGATAGCCGATCAACTACTACCCATATGGCATCATTTCCTGCTTGTGTCCTTGGGAGTACAGTAATAAAATCCATACCAATTTCATCGCATTTCCACTCAGGAATTTTCAATGGCTGCAGAAGTACAACAGGCCTTTGGTGTTCAGCCTTCACACGACGGCAAACATCACACTCTACAACAAAGCGAGCGATTTCTGGTTTCATTCCACTCCACCAGAATCTTTGCCGGAGATCTTGGTACATCTTGGTACCACCAGGATGGACAGAGGGGATTCATGAGCTTCTAGTAGTATTAGATCTTTGATTTCCTAACTGTTTGGAACCACTAGCCGGTTACTGAAGTATAGGATACCTTGATCATTGACGGAGAAACATTTAGCTTCACCGCTTGCAACACGTTCTTTGATCTTGGTAACTTCATCATCTTGCTTTTGAGCTTCCTTGATTTGGTCCTCGAGAGAAGATTTTATTTCAGGGTTAGCAAGGAATCCACAAGGAACTACTTCAAAGTCAAGATGCTTGATTTCCTCGTAGAGAGCAGGTTGGGCTTGTGAAATCATCAGATTAATGCAATAAGACTTCCGACTTAGCGCATCAGCGACAACATTGGCTTTGCCGGGTTGATAGTTGAGACCCAAATCATAATCTTTGATGAGTTCCAACCATCGTCTTTGCCTGAGATTCAGATCTGGATGGTAAAGAGATACTCCAGGCTTTGATGATCTGAGTAAAGTTCGCAACGGTTACCGATGAGGTAATGTCGCCATTGCTTAAGAGCATGAACAACAGCAGCGAGTTCGAGATCATGGGTTGGATAATTGTTCTCATGTGGCTTCAACTGCCGAGAAGCATAGGCCACTACATGACCATCTTGCATCAACACACAACCGAGCCCTTGGAGAGAAGCATCACAATAGATGACGAAGTCCAGAAGGACAAGCACAGTAGCGGTGGTTAGCTTAGTTTTAAAATCTTGGAAGCTTTCTTCTGCCTTTTCTGACCATTCAAACTTCTTATCTTTCTTAAGAAGATCAGTCATAGGCTTGGCTATCTTGGAGAAGTTCTCGATGAATCGGTGGTAGTATCCAACCATTCCAAGAAAACTTCAGACTTCCTTGACTGAAGTAGGTGACTTCCATTCCAGAATGGTCTGAACCTTATCCCGTATGACATCAACACCACTTGCAGACACAACATGACCACAGAAGATGAGCTCTTGTAACCAGAACTCACATTTGGAAAACTTGGCGTAGAGACGATGTTCACGAAGTTTAGTCAACACCAAACGTAGATGTTCGGCATGCTCTTCTTCGGTATTGGAGTAGATTAGAATTTCATCAATGTATACCACGATGAACTTGTCGAGATATTCCATGAAGACGGAGTTCATGAGCCTCATAAATGTGGCAGGGGCATTGGTTAACCTGAAGGACATCACTGTATACTCGTAAAGAACATAATGAGTTGTGAATGTTGTCTTTGGGATATCCTCCTTTCTGATCTTGATTTGATGATACCCTGATCTTAAGTCCATTTTGGAGAAGATAGTGGCACCACTTAATTGATCAAAGAGGTCATTTATCCTAGGAAGTGGGTACTTATTCTTGATTGTCACCGCGTTGAGTGGACGGTAATCAACAACCAATCTTGGAATATTTGTATCCCGCTTCTTGACAAAGATGGTAGGGAAACCCCAAGAGGATGTGCTAGGTTGTATGTAGCCTAGGCCCTCTAACTCTTCAAGTTGCTTCTTCAACTCAACCAACTCATGAGGAGGCATGCGGTAAGGTCTTTTGGAGATAGGAGCAGTTCCAGGAACTAGCTCTATGACAAACTCCACACTTTGATCAGGTGGCATGCTAGGCAACTCTTCATGAAAGACATCCGGGAAATCACAGACTACATGGACATCTTGGACCTCGAGAGTAGGCAGGACATCCATGGCATACAACTCCGAGATAGGTTTAAGAACTGCTGACGGAGACTTTGAACCATCATTCCAATACTTGACAGTTATGCCAGCGGGAGAGGTCACAATAACTATTCTAAGTGCACAGTCAATGATGGCTTGATACTTGGTTAACCATTCCATGCCCAGAATGACATCTATGTCAGTTGACTTGAGTGCAGTGAGGAAGTAGGGAACTTCTGATATGCTATATCTATCTCAAACCCATGAGTAACCCAGATGGTTTGCCAACGAGACCCAGGATTTCTAATCTCTAGAGGAGAGTTGAAAGGTGATATCATGCATTTGCGCAAAATCTTGTGATATGAATGTATGCGATGCTCCAGAATCAAACAAGACTATTGCGAGAATTGAATTGACATGGAGCATACCCAGAATGACACGTGGATCTTCCTGAGCTTCCTCAATAGTGACATGGGTCAGACGACCACGTCCAACACCTTGAGATTTATCATTCTTCTTTGCCTGCTGATCATTGCAACCGACAGCCCTTTGGGAACACTCCCTTGAGTAGTGACCAGGCTGACCACAAGAGTAGCAGGTAATTCCAGTGTGAGAACCAGCAGGAGGACGATAATTTGCTCCACCAGTATTTGACTGTAGCTGACGAGAAGCATTGCCACAGGTCTTGGGTGCATAAGGAGCACGAGGCACATCACTATATGGAACAAATACGCGATGCTTCTTGTTACCAGAGGAAGAAGCACGAGAATTTCCTTCTTCACGCTTCTGAGATACTTCCATGTCCTTCCTTCCATGCTCCAGAGTAAGAGACTGATTGTGCAGTTCCTGGAAAGACTGGAACTTGAAGGGCAGAAACTCATAGCGAAGTGCAGGGTTAAGTCCCTTACGGAACAACTCTTGCTTATCTTCATCATTGGTCACATCCCTGGTTGCATAACGAGCCGGGCGAGTAAACTCACGCCCATATGTTTCAATATCCATGCACCTCTCAGTCAGATCCAGAAACTCCCTCCTCTTGAGATCCATGACGGGCTTAGGGATATAAGAGGCACAGAATGCTGCAACAAACTCTTCCTAGGTAACAACATGTCCCTGAGCTTGTAGATTCAGAAAACCTTCCCACCAAACACCAGCCTCACCTTCCATTTGATAGGTGGCAAAGTTAACACGATCAGCTGGATGGACACGAAGATCACTGAACTTGCTCTCTATGGTGCGGAGCCAATCATCAGCTTCAAGGGGCTCCTTGGAGTGGGTGAAGATTGGAGGAAAAGAGCGGATGAAATCTCCAAGTGTGACATAGTTGTCAGGATGACGTTAAGTGTTCTGCACCACAAGCTCCAGAAGGCGTTCATTCCTTAAACGATTGGTCTCAATGTTGTTGAGAACCTCGGCCATTGTGGGAGGTGGCATAAGTTCCTGTTCAGCATTGTTGTTTGCTTGATGGCCAACAGAATCACGAGTACCAGACGACATCCTGAGGAGAAAACAGAAACCATGAGAATGGATTCACCAAAAAGGGTACATCAAAGGATGGCGAAAACCATATCAAAAGATCATGGTAGAGGTGAACATGTGGATAAAGATTATATCAATGCATTAAGTATGGCAGTAGAACAAGCATACGAAACGTATACGCTACCAACTTAGATACAAACCATTTCAATGGAATGCAAGCATGATATGATACCAACAAGTCACGAAAGAATAGAGAGAGGAATCAGAGGCATCCTTAGCAATGCTGAAAAACAATGCTCCGGTGCACAGATTTATCTTGGAAACTCTGAGCCTTGCGACCAAGTACGGAGTACTAGGAAAAACAACCCAAACCCGTATATCCTAAGAGTTTGAAATGATAGACGATAAGTGAAAACCTTGCAAAGCAAACGAGATAAGTTAACTCAGCAATAGAATAACCTTGGATAAGGAGAAAAAAATAGTCCTATTCAGATTTTTGCAAATAGTTTTTATCTTTCAAATAGTTTTCTCAAACTCTAGACTCAACATCGACCAGCTAGAAGGGTTTCCTACAGGCAGTCCTGCTCTGATACCAAAATCCGTCACGGCTCGGGATCAGGGCTAGACAAATACGAGATCCTCATCTGATATAAGCCTAACCTAAATTCCGAAGCGCGCAGGGAAAGATCGGTAACATTACAGAATATATAAACTATACATTAATAAGGTAAAATCTTAAGAGAGTTACAAACCAGTCATACAAACTAGGGGTCATAGACCCATCATTACAACAAACAACGAAAGCAAACAAGTTGTTCTAAACAACAAACTTAGCAAAGGGCCTAAGAGGCCTTAAACAGAAGTAGTGGCCCTTCCATAGATCCTAGGCTGCTGCCCGGGAACCCTGACTACTCGTCGACTTCGACATAGAAACCACCTTCAGTTGGAGTAGCTTCATCTGTAGAAAAACATCAACAAGGCAAGGCTGAGTACATGGTGTACTCCGCAAGACTTATGGCTAGTGGAGTTATTTTGCATAAAGCCATCTTTTGTTTGCAAACGAGAGGGAGAAGAAACTCGTCTAGTCAGATCATTTTCAAAAGGGGATAAGAAGACTACAACTCTAGCCCTTAGAATCATATTTGATATCCACCAAGCACCATCATCAACTGAACCTCTCTTCCTAGACTACCCCCTCAAACAACCCCAAGGAAGTACTCCGGATCTCACATTAGTTGACAAGTTTTATCATTCGGTTATAGTTTTCTATGATCATAGAATCCATTCCCAAATCGTCCATAACCGTGGACACGGCTTTTAAAAAATATTAATAACCCTGCAGGGGTGCACAACTTTACCCACACGTACCAACCGATTCTTAATGCCAAATTATTAGCCCTGTTCCTTGGAAGGCCGGCAGAGAGTGGTTCACCACAACCTTTACCTTGCTTTCGCCGAGACCATGAGTCACGCACTAGGGAGATGCCGCCGTAACGGGTCAAGTCCTGAAGCCGGTCCCTAATGATGTGTGTGGGGTTCAAGATTACGGATGACGGGCATATCTTGTTCCCGGACACGCTTACCTACCTGTTATGAATGCACCTCCTTCACCTCCATTCAAGAACAACCAATATGCATATGTCGAATGGAAAGCCCGAACTATGTGACTCATGGAATCTACTAGGCAAGTTAGTGAGTCGAGGGGGTTTCCAGGCCCCCGTGTGGTTGTACGCTTGTCTTGGTTGAAGAGGCGAGAACATCAGGTGCTAATGGTGGCAAGTATGGGACTACAAAAACCACAACCCACGTGGCCTCCCATACAAGCCTTAGCATGTTTAGTATTCATCTCTGATCACATCACACATCCTACCATACTATATTCATTCGCATATCCGGTGCATCACCTGAATGATCAGCATCGGACCACTAAGCATGGCTAAGCTTGACTGAACTGTGGCACTAGCGATGCTCATAAGCCAAACCCTAGTTATGCTAGGAGCAGTGGATCAGGTATTATAGTTCACAAAGGAAACATGCATCAGATAGGATTACTCTATCTATTGATAAAAGACTATTGAACCGAATGCATATGGCTGGAATGAAATACTTTCTAAACATAGGATTCATATGTATGAGTGGGGCTTTGCTTGCCTTGTCCGTTGTTGGACTGGTACTGCTCTTCGATGGCGTTGACTTTAGCCTCGGGTTCGGTTCCTATTCGCAAGAACCAATCACCGGAAAAGAGAAAGCAACATTCAACACATGGCATGTGCAATGCTCATACAATATGAATGATATGACAAGTTAAATAGTGTTGAAATGAACCTTAGAACATGTTTGGTCATTTTAAACCGGGTCCGAGAGGTCCAAGCCCTACAATAGGGGGATCCTCGGAATCACTTGTGGGGATCAATTGGTTCTTCTAATTAAACTTTCCATCAAAGTTGGGTAACAATGTATGATTATAGCTTAGTTAGATAGGTTTCATTTTTCTGATCATTTTGGTATATTATTTGTATTTTTATGATTTAAAATGAATTAATTATGAATTTCTCCAATTTTAATTCATTTTAAATCATTTTTGGAATATCTAAAATAATTTCCAACTTGGGCCCACATGTCATAGATTTAATCATTTCAGTCAACATTTACAGAAAATATTAAAACCCTGACAGGCAGGGCCCTCCTGTCATATATTTCTTATTTATAGAAATTATTTACAAAACAATTAATAAAAGAAAAGGAATAATTGCATCATGCTAATGTCAGCATGACATCAGCAATGGATCTCCTCCTCGGATCGAGCAAGGACCCAACGATCCAGTGCACGCCTGGATGCGCGGATGGGCGTGTTGGATAGAGGGCGTCACGGGGAGCAAGATACTGGCGGCGCCGCTCCTTCTTGGTCACCGGAGCGTCGCCTCCAACGAGCTCCAGCGGTGGCGGCGTCGGGCACACGCGGGGAAGGCGGTACAGGGGAGAGAGAGAATGCAGGGCACCACGAGGATCAGCAGCTCACCGGGACACGATACAGGTGGTGGCGAGGCCGGGCGAGCTCGGGAATGGCGGGGATCAACGGAGACTGACGGCGGCCGGAGCTTCCGATCTAGGCGATTGGGGTCACGCGCGAGGGAGAAAAGTAGCTAGGGGGAAGGAGTCGAGTACGGCGGTTCCAGTGGTGGCGTCGGCTTGAGCTGGGGCGGCCGGAGACGGCAACGGCGAGAGGTTACCAACGAACTAGGGTTCGGCCATGGCGCTGTCGCGAGAGAGGGAGAGGAAGAGGAGAAGTGGGAGGGCGCTAGGGTTCGTCTACGGCAGCCAGTGGTACTTGTAGACGCTCAGGGTCGGCAGCACAGATCTTGGTGCACGGCGGCCGGCGGCGAGGCGACAGTGAGATGCTTCGGGCGCGGCGAGAGGTGGATGACGATGATTGGGGCGAGGCGACAGTGAGATGCTTCGGGCGCGGCGAGATGCTCCAGTAGAGCTAGGTTTGTTAGTTTTTTTCCATAAACTGTTTTCTTTTTCTGTTTTTTCAATTTCTATTTGTATTTCCAATTTCCAAAGTGTTTTGAATAATTCAAAAATACCAGATACTTTTATAAATATTTAAAATGCCATGGAGACCCTTTATAACCATTTGGGTTCCAAACCTCTTTATACTTTTCAAATATATCAAAACCCTTTTTAATTCATTTCAAATAAAAGGTAAGCTATTAGGGTTTTATTTGTTCTTACTTGATTAAACCAGAGTGCAAGTATTATGCATGCAATTCTCAAACATGTCTTTATTTATATTACACAAAAGGGTGGTATGTTACAGTCAAGCAGTTGATCCGAACTGCAATGCGCTCCTTCTCCTCCCTCGGAACAAGGCTGGCACCTGCAACAACTACAAAGTAAGATGACCCGCAAAACAGGCACATCCGAAAATGAGAAGCAGCTTGAGGAAACTTACACTGCAGCTGCTCGGCCAACTGCTGCAGCTCCCCCATCAGATATTCCTCTCTGGCAGTACCTCGCTCCGCCTTCGACTTCCAAACATCCGCATGGCCTCGGATGCCAAGTAACTCTTTCTCAAGATTGCGGATGTGGTCACAAAGAAAAACAAGTTGCGACACATCATCCAAGGATGGTCACGGCTGCGAAACAGACGAAGTATCGACGGGGTCCTCACCCGAAGGTCCCTAAAGGAAAACAGACAAGGATATGAACAACACACGACTGAGCAACAGTTCGAAGGCTCATTATATACAACAAAAAGCCACTACGTGGCACAGGAAATTGTTCATCAAGATATTACAACAAAAGTAGAAGACAACTATCCTACAAATACAACGACAAAGCCTAAGCAGCCGCATCCTGAGTGGCCTCAGAGCCAGAGTGCCTTCTCTTGACCTCCTCCTGCTGCTTTGCCGCATACTCCGCCAGAAGGTCAATAAGATTCAGCCCATAGCGCTTACATCGAGCAGCGTAGAGAGCGAAAGCTACCTCGGAACCACCGGGAGCCGTTGGCATCTGGGAGGTGACCTGGTGAAGATCCAGCTCCGCCCCGGACGCCAGTCCATGGCTAGGCCCATGGAAGCACCGATGCCCTTTTGCTTGCGCTTGTAGGCCGCAGGTGCATCCACGGACAGCGCATCCGCCAAGGAATCAACATCCTCAAGGGAAGCGCCCTTGGGAACGAGCTCCTTGTAGAAGCGCTTGAGGATCTCCTTGGCCTTGGCAAGGGAGCCAACCGCAGTACTGCAGCGGTCTTCGACTGCCGCAGCGGCATCATCCAAAGCACTACCATGCTCCAGGGCACTGCGATTGAAGTCAATGCTTGTGGCATCTAGAGAAAAGGAAAGGTACAGTAAGAATCGAATAAGGGCACGGAGATGCAGCAGCCGAAAAAACCAAAGAAAGGAAAAACATTCACCAGAGACAGCCTTGGCAGCAGCCATTAGTTTTTCGGCCACCTCCTTCTCGCGCGCAGCCGCAACGGTGGCGAGCTGCTCCTCGCGATCCGTGGCTTCCCACTACAGGCGCTCCTTGGCCGCCGTGGCATCATCCAGCTCCTATTGCAGACGCTCCTTCGCCCCAACAGCATCCTCGGCATTCTTCTCCGCTCACCCAAGGCTCTTTTGAGAGCATCAATATCGTGGAGGGCAGTATTATTCTCATCTGTAAAAGCAACAGGAACAATACGTGAGCTCAACAAGCTAGCAAGCAGACGAAAAAGTAGAGGATTAATTAAGCATGTACCTTGAAGCTGCCGCAAGCTGGCCTCCAGCGCCAGGTGCTGCTTCACCAGCAGGTTCGCAACATGCACAAAGGGCTGCAAGAAGAAACAAAGTATCACAAAAGGGCTCGGGGGTTGTGCCCAAGAAACGAGCAAAGACATCTAGCACATGAATAATGCTCCGGGGCTCCCCTCGAGACACACATAAAATAGGAAAAATCAGACGATCATCCGAAAATAAGGCCCGGGGGCACCCCCTACAGCAAAAGAGGAAACGACTTACATGCTCAGACGGAGACTCCGAAGGTCCGACTGTAGTCTTGTGGGAGATGATCACTCGAGCCTCCTGCGGAGAAGGCTTCGAAGCGTCACCCCCAGAGGTGGCCATCGTCTGAGAAGGAGGAGGCATCATCTTCGACTCCCCTCCTGCCTCCTGAGTGGCATCACTAAAAGAGCCCTCAGAGGAGTGGCTGCAAGGAACATATCAGTCAAAAAGCAAGAAGACAAGAATACAATAAAATAACCAATCACATCCGAAGACACTTACGAGTCCATTTCGCTCAAGTCAAAAATAGGCAGCGCCCTCTTGCCTTTCTTCTCTTCCTTCTTCCTCTTCGCCGGCGGCTGCGACGCTACAGCCCGCACAGGAACGGCGGGGATGGGAGAGGAAGAAGCACCATCACCTCCAATATGGCGGACAAGGAACGGCGGGTCCCTAGGCGTTGGCGGAGTTGAGGCATCCGAAGATTCTCTCGAGCTCCGTGCCTACTTTCGGGTCTGCCCCTCGCCCGCCTCGGGGGCCTCCTTAGTGGGCGACTGTGCCGGGGGAAGCTCGGACTCGGAGTCCACGACTTCGTTGTCCGGCGCATACGGGAACCGTTCGGGTAGTGGAGGCACCATGCCAGGTACATTGAACTCCTGCACAACGAAGACAAACTTTTAGAAAAGATAATTATATGGAAAAGCACTCGAAAAAAGCGCTACGTGCACGTCCTAGATCTACACCTATGAACTGGTCGAGAAGAACTAAACGGGGGGGGGGGGGGGGGTCCGCGATTTCCCCGGAATGTCCTCGTCGGACTTGTACTTCAGCAGCGGCCGAAGGACTCTGTCGAGGTCCCCCTTGGAGAGCTCCTCAGCCAAAACTCTCGTTGGGTCGTGGCGGCCAGAATAAAGGAACATCGGGTGCGCCCTAGCCTGGAGTGGCTGCAGGAAGGTGCGGATGATGTCCACACCGTTAACCTCCTTCTCCGGAACCACCTGGAGGGCCTCCACCCAACGATAGAGCTCCTCTATCTCCTCCACCTCGCCCTCCAGGATATGATTCTTCCAGGATCTCTTCTTCAAGATCTCCTGGGTGGAGTCGAAAGGGGCAAGGCCAAAGTCTTGCCCGTACACTGTGCAGTCGCGGATATAAAACCACTTCTTCCGCTAGTATTGGATGGACTCAGACATAGAAAAAGAGAAGAAAAGAAAAGTGGATCGAAGGGAAATGATGCAGCCACCAATCGGATAAACTCCGTTGGAGCCGGACTGCCTCTTCACGGAATAGAGCTTCTGAAAAAGGCCAAAGTGCGGCTCGATACCGAGCCAGCACTCGCAAAAAGTGATGAAGCAGTCGATGTGGAGAAGAGAATTGGGAGAAAGATGGTGGAGTTGGATGCCATAGAAGAACCACAGAGAAAATCGTGGACTAGGAGCGACAGGCCGCGAAGAACAAAAGCAACAAACATCACCTGAAACCCTGCGGGTGGACGGGGAATTACCTCATCGCCGGGGTCCCTGACGGCGTCCCTGTCCTGCGGGATCAAACCCGCATCACGCAACTTGCGCAGGTCGCCCTCGCGCGTCTCTGAGCGCCGCCACCCACCATCGGTGATACGAGTGGCGGCGGTGCCCTTCTTGCCGCTGACAGCAGCACTAGTGCCTGCTATGGTGGAGTCCCTCTTTGATTTCCCCATCACGTCGACGATGGGGATGCAAGCACAAGAATGAGGACGGGAATGATCGGAGAACGTCTAGCGCGCGACGGGAAAGCTCAAGAAAATGGATGCAGTAGAAAGAAAATGGCTAGGGTGAAAACAAACTACAGTTTTCCCCACAGTTATAAGGATGAAGACGATGAACAGGGACCGTTCATCTGGAAGCCCTAACGCCAGAATCAGATCCAACCATCCGCGTGTAAACACACTAGCGAACCGTCGCTCGCACGCTGTCCACTACGCATGGAAATCGAGGAGACGTCGCGCATGACCAATCAACTCCAAGTCAGAAAGTGGGACCCTCGTTCGTCCTGTCACGTCACCTCTGGCGCCGCAGACGATTGAGGTCACGATCTTCGGCTAAATAGCTAAAGTACTCACTCGAATCTACGATTCGAGCAATTACTCGGGGGCTACTCCTATCAGGAGTGCTGGCCACGCACCTGAGGCATGATTAAGGTACTACGCCACTGTTGATTGTTCGAGTCCTACGTCGAGTCTATGACTTCACTATGGACTCAGGGGCTACTCCCATAGGGAGGATTGATTCAAACATCCGAAAAAATTGTGTCCTACGGACCTGAAGCCAACACTACAAGGAATTTGTTGATACATGACCCTCCATTTTCGTCACTGAATCGTCATTGTCTATAATGTATGACGATCTTATGACGAAAACCGTATCGTCAAAAACTAAGCGTCAGTAATTGCATACAACGACATTTTTTATGAAATCGTCAAAATCGTCTATGACGATATTAGATCTTCATAAACTATATGATGATCCAATATCGTCACTAGGTGAAATAAGATCGTCGTAGTGCAAATTCAGCTCAATCCATTTTGGTCGTTTATGTGGGCTAGGCCCAATAACTCCGGCCTTTTACTTCATGTGCCTTGGCTCGTTAATTTTATGGGCTTTGGCAATTTTTCTTCGCATTTCTGTTTTAGGCCTCAACGTTTTTCTGTCCAATTCTCAGCCTTTTTATCTTTCTGAAACATTTCTGTTAAAATGTAATTTGGGCCATGGCCTTTTTAGAGGCCAAATAATACTTGGTACCATATATTTTCAGCCTTTTTTGCATAATTATTTTATCCTAGAAATTACAGCAATAATTTTATAAGATGGTTCCACTCGTTAAATTTATATCCATCCTATTTCTACAGTACATACATAACATTTATTTAACTGAAACACAAAAACCATGAAATTATTCAAATAACAGCCTAGAATAGTCTATTCCACAGTAGTTACATAGATCATCCGTTCACACACAAGAAAGTTACATAGATCACTCAAACAGCTAGTTATTTTGACTGTTAGAATACAAGTAGCTCTAAAACTATTGGGTCTTCAAGCTTTTCATCGAATTTCTTTGGCTGTAATTCCTGGAAAAGAGAGGAAAAGCCAAGTTTTTTATGTCAGAATATAGGAAATACCTAACAACAGTTAGTAAACAAAAGAATCATATGTCCTAAAAACATGCAAGAGATTTTGGTATCATTTTGGCACCTATGGTAACAACGCAGCAGGTATTTGTAGATGGATTCTCAATACAAGTCTGAATAGTTAGTTCATCACACTAAGTACACCGATACCAAAATGATTTCCTTAATGTAAATATAGCACATCATGTGAATCTACTTCAACAATTAATCCTAGCAAGAACAATCGGATGATGATTCAATGGCACACTCAATCACAAAACAGGCAACAGTATTTTCCATGCAATGATTTCACATAAACATCAAAATAGTCCAAGACATTACAAATCTGACATGTACGAAGATAGTCTAGTTCATGGACCGGTCCGGTGCTGCCGTTGCTACTCATGTGGATGCCGAGGTGGAAGAAGCCAGATCCGTGCTGGGATGCGACTACAGTCTGTTGTGTCCAAGCTCTAGTGGAGTCTTCATGCTCGCATCCAGGGTTCCTGGAGAAAGAGAGAGATTGAGATATAGAAAGTTTTGCATGTATAGACTAAACTGTATAATTTTTTCTGAAACTGGAGTGTTCTATCTAAAATTGAAATACAGAAGTGCAGAAGTACATGCTATTAGTTTGTGTAATCAGTGAAGTGGGAGAACATGTGCTGCATAGTCACAAACACAACTGATTCAAGCAATTCGATCTGTAGTTATTGATACAAATTTTCTATTGCAACTATATTAGACAAACACATTTTAAATTCCCAACCACAACTTACTTCTAACTACACAATAGAGACAATAAAAACTAAACGATGGATTATAGAGCAATTCTCTCCTGATGAATAAACTGCAAGCAATACTAAATACTGATGTACTCACACCCTTTAGAGAACAGAAGACATCTCAACTAATTATAATGTTCTGTTAGTATGGAGCACTAGCAAAAACGTGTACCATCCAAGTAAATACTGCTCTGCCACATTCATGATGTTGTACTACAAAAAGTCATAATGTAACATGATATGCAGCTCACATGACTTAAGTTTAGCATTTTAGGTGATCTTGTGAAGCTCGGATAAGTTGAGAGCTCGCCGCCCTCAAAGAGCTCCTTGACAAGGTGCACGACATCCTCATGGATGCTGATATACAATAAAAGACGCAGTACTGACAACAACATTGTATTAACATCTCTTCCTCTTGTCACCTGCACACAAATATTGGCTATATCACTCCATGCTAGTAGAAGATCTAGACAGAAAAATCAAATATGTACTTTCGAATCTAAATAACAATGTTACTGCACTTAATCCTACAAGAACCCTAGGACTCCTTGGAAACTTGCATACGTTGAGCTCGAAAATTAAAAGCGAGACACACATTACACACAGGGCTAATGAACAGATATTTACCAGCTTACAGTCAAGATAATTAGACTTTGTTGTATGTAAACCCTACCACACATTTAGATCATGAGTATCACAGTTATTCAGATGCCACAAGAGCAGATAAGCACTTAGTCTATCACAGCCATTTTCTTATTAACTAGCAGCCAAACATGTACTCCCTCCGTTTCAAAATATAAGATGTTTTAGCTTTGGGAAGCAAATGTACCTAGACTTGTTTTAGTACATAGGTTCACTCATGTTTGGAGTGAATCTACACACTAAAACAAGTCTAAATACATTATCTTCACAAACCTAAAACATCTTATATTTTGAAACGGAGGGAATACTTGTCCAAGAAAATCATGACTTGGACATTGCATTAATAAAAGATATACCCAACTAATGTAATTGTACTTTATATAGTTGACGAATATATGCAAAATAAGCGCCTGGTACAGCCACCTCCAGCCGAATCGTGGCCCAGTCGATGCTACTAGTGTGCTCTAATTATCACCAACAGCCTTGCCAACCTGCGATTCACTGCCAGAAACCAAACCCAAATCAAAACGCACCATAGCAAGCTATGCCTTCACCTGAAATAACTTCATGGAAACCATAAGCAAAGCAAAGTCTACAGTTCAGAACTAACTAAGACCAACACCAAAATCACCATATGTAGTAATCGATAGGCGGTTTGACTAGATTTTTGTCATGTTCGCTTTGTTTCTCTCCTATATACGCAGCACCTTCAAAGATCACTCGAAGAATAACAGATAAGTGCAGATGCAGTTGACTTAAGCATGCGTGAACATGATCTAGGCTGTAGATCTGCGTGATGCGCATCTGGACCTACCGGAAGCGTTATCTACGCATAGACGATCTACGTCTAGGGATAACTTCACCATCACTTAGCTTCGGAAACTATTGATAGATCGAAAACAATGTGTTTAATTAGTAGTTACCTCCTGGAAGATCTTCCCCGATATGCTTCAGTTGCTGCATCTTGACGGCTGCCATGACGACGTACCCGATTGGATAGGACATCACCGACAGCGCCTCATGGTCCCTGGAAGAGCATATGCGCTCCTTCTGTCCCTCCGACGCTGCTACTGCACTGCCGCGGCGGCAATGGCTGCAGCCCCGGCGCCCTGGTACGTGGCGGCGGAGTTGGATGAGGACCACCTGTACTGCCTGGGATGTGTCTGGTAGAAGATCTTGCAGCCGAAGTTGGTCTTCTCTGTCTTGCGGTGCTTGCCTAAGTTGGTGCTTGGCCACCAGCGAGGAGAGGCAGGAAGACGGGAGTGCTCCCTCGATCTGGATGGGGTCGGGCGTAGCGGAGAAATCCCATGAGGGGATATGGGGGTCCAGGGTGAGGGTGAGGCCGTGAGGGCACGAGGTGGTGCAGAGGGGAGGAGGGACGCTAGTTCTCTGGCGTGGCCGGTGATGCGGCGCCGGGGAAGGAGGAGATGGTAAGGGGGTGGAGGCGGCGCCCGCGGGTGGGTGTGAGGAGAGGAGGGAGGGTCTGTACGATGGGGGTAGGTGGGATTGGATGCGGTAGGTTTTTATTTGTATGTGGTAGGTTTGACAGAGACGAGAATTATGGATGCAGCCAAAAATTGAGCGCCGAGACCAGTTTTTGGCAGCAGCCCGCTCTAAATTTTCGGTGGTTGAGCGCTTAATTCCGAAGCATTGGATTGAGCAGCCGTGCATGGCTGAGATCTACTTCGGTGGGTGATCCGTGGGTAGCATTTTTCTGCGTTTTGACTGGATGGCCAAGAGTATGCATGGATCAAGGGTTGAATAGGACTATTTCTCTTATCATCCTCTAAAAAACACAAAACTGATTATTGTGGTTTCATGTAGGTAAGTCTTTATATGTATATTCAGTAGTGCACGTGTATCACATATTGCTGTAGGTAGGTCTTTATATCAAGAAAGGTCATTTGGTGTGTTGGATCCTAGTTCTATAAATGTGGACAAGGTCCTTGGTTCTAATCTTTTGACACCCTATTTATTTTTCATTATTTTGACATGTGGATATACACATATACAAAAATTAACATATAGACATGCCACGTAGGCATTATTGCTGATGTGGCTAACTAATCAATTCAATATATATGATATTTTAGACGATATGATGATTTAAATTGGTCATAATGTGGCATAAATAAGGCTTCAAGCTGTATCCTGTAGGTTATGACGATTTCATATGCTGGAATTACGATGATTTTGACTCAAATCGTCACAATTCTATAGGATTTTGACCTCTCCAAACAGCCTATGACCATCTTGTACGAAATCGTCATAGATCTATGACGATTTCATTCCCCGTCACTATGAGAAGGTCACAAGTTAACACATTTCTTGTAGTGCAACAACAGCTGAATTGAAAGTCTCTGCTCGAGTCTACGACTCGAACAGACACTCGGGGGCTACTCCCATAGGGAGCGCTGGTCGCGCCCCCTATGAATTCTTCGACAGCGATCCTTCGAATCAGAATGCAAATTTTTTTGGCAACTTTGCCCCAGCCAACGCTAAGTAAGTAACATACTGCTTGGCCACCCGAAACACCCCCGCGGTGATAAAAATTCGGATGTTGTGTCTGCGATGCAAAGATAAGACCTACAGATATCGTCTGATGGCCTGGTAATGCACCCAACTATGCTCTGCTAGTAAAAATCCGTACCAACAGGTGCGATGAAAATCCTGACGGACGCGTTGGGTACATCATTTGAAAACTACTGGGATTCGACTCCTATAAGACCTCAACGGCCTGAGTTGAATTACGCCAGCATCTGTTCCGGGTTCGAGTCTAGGGACTTGAATCTGAAGAAGATCGTGTTGTTTCGTCCTAAGATAGTTAACTGACCCTGATCCGTCAGGAGAGTCAGGCACACACATCAACAATCCCTACACACTAACATCATTCTTTTCTGAACAGAAACAGCTGCGCCCGAAAGATTGAAGAGTCCTCAGCCAAATCTGCGATTCGATTGAACACTCGAGGGATACTGACATGGTTATACCATACGGTTACACGACATTAGCATACCTGGTCCAGCCCAAGGAAGGCCCACAAGAATATACGCGGACCATGATGATTTTTGGGTGGCCCAAGCCCATGACATCTTCGGATCCTTGGAGAGCAAGACTAGAATAGATAGAATATTCAAAGGGACAAACCCTAAACTTGTAACTGACTCGATCTGTGTCCGGGACCTGCCTAACTCTATATAAAGTCTAGGAGGGCACGGCGAGGAGGCCAATCCTTTCCACCGCATACACACCTCCACGCCAGATTGCATCTGCGCACCCCTGTAACTTTCGGTTCCGCCGTAATCAAGAGCAGACAAGCAGGAGTAGGGTTTTCCCTTCGGGGGCCTGAACCTGGGTAAATCTCGTGTCCCCTGGTTGCTTGTCTTTTAACCGTTCTGCGATCTCCAGCACCCCCATCTTCTCCAAAACCCAAGCTCATAACAATGGGCATTGACGAGATTAAACCTCGTCACTTAAGTCTTCCATTCCTCCCGACCAGAAATTTCCAAGCCAGCAAATCCAGATCTCTGTTTTGATGGCGCCTCCAAAGGAACTGTGGGGCAAGTCGAAGTGCACCAGGGCGTCGTTGAAATCTTTTCAAGACGCGGGGATCCTCTGTGATGGAAGGTGGCGAATTACCTCGGCTAGAGAAATGGATCTGGATCCCCACGCCGACGAATTCATCTGCTTCACCAGCCACCTGGAGAGGGGGCTAGTATTCCCACTTTGATCTTCTTCCGGCGGTTCTGCGCCTACTATGCCATCAAGCCCTCATATCTAGGTCCTCACAGCATCGAGCAACTTACCATTTTCATGGTGTTCTGCAAGTGCTACTTGGGGTGCTGGCCCTACATCCCGCTGTGGCAGAAACTGCTCCACAGGTGCGTCGGTCGTGAAGGAGCCGGCGGCCCAATGCTGGCAGTGGGCGGCCTCACCTTCCAACTGAAGAACAAGTCCCCCTTCCTCGACCTCATGCTGCCGAAGAAGGCGGCCAGCGAGTGGAAGAAATACTGGTTTTACATTAGCGAGTCGACCCCGGACTGCGAGAAGCCACTCACAGCATTCACTGAAGATAGGAGCGAGCCGTGCCGGCTGCAGGTGGCCAAACTCCCTAACAACTAGAGGATGGTCCTGGATGCGATGCTGATAATGATCCGTCAGCTCAAGAAGGATGGGCTCGAAACCATCAATTTGTATAATTGTTGGCTCAGGCGGCGATTGGTGCCACTGGCCAGTCGCTCCCACTGGATGTATGAGTACACCAGCAGGGATGATGGGACCAAGGCCTGCACCGCCGACTGGAAGGCCGACGACTATGCGGCCGCGCTAAGGAAGATCACCGACGCGGAGTACGTCAATCCGAAGGCCGGGATCACCCTGTATACCATGAAGCGCCAGGCGTCAACGGTGAGTTTCTTTATCCTTTATACCTTCGCAGTCGTAGAAATGCAGTCGCGGTCTTGCTGATAGGTGTTTATCCTTTTCAGTTGTTCCAAGTCCTGGAGGATTGGCTCCCACTCGCTGATTATGAGAGCTCCGAGGAGGTCAAGGAGGATTTGAGCGAGTACTCCGAAGACGATGACGAGGCGGTGGAAGTTGTCGCGCCCGCAGTCGCGGCTCGGAAGTCCTGCGGACAGTGGTAGTGCGAACTCGAGGCTAGCCAGAGCCTTGAGGGACATGATGAGGGCGAGGGCGACATCCAAGAACACAGTTCGTGGTGCGTGGCCACGCTGTCAAACAAGAAGTTGCCCGCGAAGAAGAATGTGCCTAAAGTGGTCTCCGCCCCGATCTAGGACCAGCTCCGAGTCAGGCAGGAAAGTTAATGACGCAGAGGCCGAGGCTTCGACGAAAGCTCCGGAGGCGATGGATCTGAGAGCCGAGGACGTGGTGGAGAATGAGGTGCCTCTTACAGCGATTCCCACACCATTCTCGGCAGTGTCGGGGCTTGGAGCTACTTCGACCGTGGAGGCCTCCCCGTCGAAGGAGGCACCAGTGTCGACCGGAGCAGAGCTTCCTATGGCCGCGGCCTTATCGATGAAGAAGGCTGTGGTGTCATGGGCCCCGGTCATGTTCAAGACGGGCATCAGTCGCAAACTAGGCCCGGAGTTGGAGAAGTCGGTGCACATCCACACTGGCTTGTGTTTTATCCCAGTCGCTAGGTACGTCTTTGCCAAGTCAATTCGGAGCAGCATTTTGTAGTTGTTGTATGAGTTGCTAATCGTGCCTTTTTTGCAGGACTGGTGTGAAGAAGATTGGGCACCCTTCGGTGGCCAAGGTATCACCAGTCGCCATGGGAGGGAAGGTTAATCTCCTGAAGTGTTGGAGATATGCCCTAGAGGCAATAATAAATATAGTTATTATTATATCTTTGTGTTTATGATAAATGTTTACATTCATGCTATAACAGTATTAACCAGGAAACATTAATACTTGTGTGATTTGTAAACTAAATTAGAGTCCCTAGTAAAGCCTCTTCATAATGCTAGCTTGTTGGTTAATAGATGATTGTGGTTTCCCTATCATGAACATTGAGATGTTATTAACAACAAGATCATATCATTAGGAGAATGGTATGATGTACATACTCCTATAGATAAGCGTAGCATAAAGATCAAGTCATTTTAATAGTTCAATTGCTATAAGCTTTCTGATACATAGTAACCTAATTCCTTCGACCATGAGATCATGCTTATCACCATCACCGGAAGGATGCTTTGATGACATAAAACACCACACCGTAACTGGGTGGCTATAAAGGTGGCATTGAGTGTTCGGAAAGTATGTGTTGAGACACATGGATCAAGAATGGGATTTGTCCATCCATATGACGGATAGATATACTCTGGGCCCTCTCGGTGGAATGTCATCCAATTAGCTTACAAGCATGTGACTGGCTCACAAGGGATCACATACCACGGGAACGAGTACTTATCGGTAACGAGGTTGAACTAGGTATGCAGAGATACCGTCGATCAAAACCTCGGATAAGTAAACTATCGTGAGACAAAGGGAAATTGGTATCGTATGTAGGTGGTTCATTCGATCACAAAGTAATCGTTGAAATATGTGGGAGCCATATGAATTTCTAGATTCCTCTATTGGTTATTTATCGGAGAAGTGTCTCGATCATGTCCGCATAATTCACGAACCGTAGGGAGACACACTTAAGGATTCGATGTTGTTGAGTAGTTATGGAATGATGAGTAAGATACCGAATGTTGTTCGGAGTCTCGGATGGGATCCGGGATATCACGAGGAGATCCAGAATGGTCCAGAGAATAAGATAAATGTAAGGAAAGTCCTGTTTCGGAGTTGGGGAATGATTCCGATGTTTTCATCGGGAATGTTCTAGAAGGGTCCGGAAGGTCCGGCACTCCGGAGGGAAGGGTACATGAATGTGTCATGACAATGTGGAATGGTTGAATCATGTACTAGGTCACTTGGCAGGGCAAAATAAAGGGAGAAATCAATTCCTAGTTTGAAAGTCAAACGCCAATTTGAAAAAGTCAAACGGCAAGTTTGCTTGGTGGAGGGAGAGTAGGAAACCTACTTTGGGAGGAGTTCCTCTCCCTCCACCCGCCAGCCAAGGAGGCCGATTTGGGGGAGGACTCCCTCCTCCCAACCGGCCACCCTCCACCTATATAAGGAGGGGTAGGGCTCCCCTACCCCTCACACCTAAAAACCCTAGCCCTCTCCTCCAAGTCGCCTGTGCCACCACCTCCTTGTGCCGCCGCCTAGGGCACCTCCAACTCGGCGAGTTGGGGTGTTTCCCAAAACCTATCCACTGGCTACACCCTCCCCTTGGTGCCCTCTAAACCCTACATCACCAAGGCCTCTCTCATACTCCACCATACTCGCTCCGGCTTAAGGCGAAGCCCTGCGGGATATCCCCTCTACTTCCGACACCACGTCGTCGTGCTGTCGGAATCGCGAGGAGAGTGCTACAACCTCCGCTGCCTGCTGGAACAAGGGCGAGGAAGGTCTTCATCGAGTACCGAACGTGTGACCGACTGCGGAAGCGCTGCCGGAACGCAGCGCCGGAAGGATCGTCTACGCGATCTTGAGATCGGCAAGAGTATGACTACATCACCCACGAGAATCTGCTCTCGTTTACCGCTTTGGAATCTTTGAGGGTGAGTTCCTCTATCGACTCGTTTCTACAATCTAGTGGATAGATCTTGGCTTGTCTGTGTGCATGCGGTAGAAATTTTTTGTTTTCCATGCTACGAACCCCTACAGTGGTATCAGAGCCGTGACTATATGTAGATCTGTTGCACAAGTAGAACACAATGGTCATTGTGGGCGGTGGTGCTTTTATTATCAATTGCTTTTTGTGTACTTTGCATCTTGCGGTATGATGGGATGAAGCGGCCCGGGCTAACCTTACATGACATCGTTCATGAGACTTGCTCCACGCTCAACATGCAACTTGTATTGCATAAGTGGCTTTGCGGGTGTCTGTCTCTCCCATCATAGTATATATCCAATTTACAATGGGCACTTGATAGTTCAAGCATCAACGTTGTGGTTCTTGTTCGTAAGTTAGAGCGACACTTATTGAAAGCCCCAAACCACGTAAAATATGCAAAGAAAATTAGAGGCGTCTACTTTGTTTTGCAGGGGTGTGCTGTGATGTGATATGGCCATGATTGTGATTATATTTGATGTATGCAATGTTACTTATTGTAAGTTGGCAACCGTTAGGAGCCATATGGTTGTCTTTAAATTCTGTTAAGACCCGCGTGTCTATTCAAAGTAGTTGTAATAGTTGAAGCTGGTGGACGACAACCATGAAGCGGCGCCATTGACCTTGGCGCTATACCGGTGATGATGGAGATCATGTTCGTGCTTGAAGATGGAGATCGGAAGCACAAGAAGAAAGGCCATATCATATCACATATTATGAATTGCATGTGATGTTAATCCTTTATGCATCTTGTATTGCTTAGTTAACGACAGTAGCATTATAAGATGATCCCTCAAGGACACAAATTTCAAGTTTTAAAGTGTTCATCCTTAGTAAGCACCGTTGCTAAAGCTCGTTGTTTCGAAGCACCACGTGATGATCGGGTGTGTTAGATTCTGCGAGTGTATACAACATGATCAAGCCAGATTTGCTCATGCGGAAGCTAAGGTTTTATCTTGAAGAGCCTAGCATGTACATACATGGTCTCGGAACACGGATCACCGAAAGGTAAAGTTTGTGTGATCACTAAAACAATGTGAGGGATATTGTTTTGAGTGATAGTTCACCTAGATTAATTTAACTATTAATAAGAACTCAATTTGTCATAAACTTAGTCTAAACTATTGCAAATATGTTGTAGATCAATGGCGGCCCCTACCATCAATTTTAATGCGTTCCTAGAGAAAGAAAAGTTGAAAAACAATGGAAGCAACTTCGCGGATTGGTTCCGCAATTTGAGGATTGTCCTCAATGCTGGTAATTTGACCTATGTGTTGGATGCACCGCTGGGTGACCCGCCTACAGCTGATGCTACCGATGAAGTAAAGAATGTTTACCTCACTCGGAAGAATCAGTACTCCACCGTTCAGTGTGCTATCTTGTATGGTTTGGAATCGGAGCTTCAGAAAAGGTTTGAGAACCATGACCCACGTGATATTGTCCATGAACTCAAAATGATATTTGAGGCTCCTGCGGCAGTTGAGAGTTATGAGGCTTCTGAAAAGTTCTTTAACTGCAAGATGGAAGAGGGCAGCTCCGTCAGTGAGCACGTGCTTAAGATGTCTGGGGACGCAAACAAACTCCAAAGCTTGGGTATAGTGATTCCTCAAATCACTGCCACCAAGTTACAAGAACTTTGTGATGAACTACAATATGCAAAACATGAACAATACGTTGCCAGAACTCTTCTCCATGATGAAATCTGTAGAAGTGAAGATTAAGAAAGAGCATCAAGTGTTGTTGGTCAATAAGACCACCAAATTCAAGAAAGGCAAGTCTAAGCAAAAGGGAAACTTAAAGAAGGGCGGTAAGAAAGTTGCTGCGCCGACGAAGAAGACCAAGGCTGGGCCTAAGCCTGATACTGAGTGCTTTTACTGCAAGGGAGAAGGTCACTGGAAGCGGAATTGCCCAAAGTACTTGGCGGATTTGAAGAATGGCAACATCAAGAAGAAAGGTATATCCGATATACATGTTATTGATGTGTATCTCACTAGTACTCATAGTAGTGCCTGGGTATTTGATACTGGTTCGGTTGCTCATATTTGTAACTCGAAACAGGTGTTGCAGAATAAACGGAAGCTAGCGAAGAACAAGGTGATGATGCGCGTTGGAAATGGATCAAAGGTTGATGTGATCGCGGTCGGCACGCTAGCTCTTCATCTACCATCAGCATTAGTTTTACACTTAAATAATTGTTATTTGGTGCCTGCGTTGAGCATGAACATTATATCTGAATCATGTTTGTTGCGAGACGGTTACTTGTTTAGGTCCGAGAATAATGGTTGTTCAATTTATATGAGTAATATGTTTTATGCACATGCACCTTTGATAGATGGTCTATTCTTATTGAATCTCGATCGTGGAAATACACATATTAATAACATTGAAGCTAAACGTTTGAAATTAAGCGATAACTCGACCTATATGTGGCACTGTCGTCTTGGTCATATTGGAGTGAAGCGTATGAAGAAACTCCATTCTGATGGACTTCTTGAATCACTTGATTTCGAATCACTTGAAAGATGCGAAGCATGTCTGATAGGTAAAATGACTAAGACTCCATTTTTTGGTATGATGGAGCGAGCTACGAACTTATTGGAAATCATACATACCGATGTGTGTGGCCCAATGAGTGTAGCATCGTGCGGTGGTTATCGTTATGTTCTTACCTTCACGGATGACTTGAGTAGATATGGGTATATCTATTTCATGAAACATAAGTCCGAAACTTTCGAGAAGTTTAAGGAATTTCAAAGTGAGGTAGAGAATCAACGTAACAAGAAGATTAAATTTCTACGATCTGATCGTGGAGGTGAATATCTAAGTTATGAGTTTGGCGAGCATTTGAAGAAATGTGGAATACTTTCACAATTGACACCGTCGGGAACACCTCAGCGCAATGGTGTGTCCGAACGTCGCAATCGAACTCTCTTAGATATGGTTCGTTCTATGATGTCACTTACAGATTTACCGCTATCGTTTTGGGGTTATGCATTAGAAACAGCCGCATTCACTTTAAATAGGTCACCATCTAAATCCGTTGAAACGACACCGTATGAATTATGGTTTGGGAAGAAACCTAAATTGTCGTTCCTTAAAGTTTGGGGTTGCGAAGCTTATGTAAAGAAGTTATAGCCGGACAAGCTTGAACCCAAAGCGGAAAAATGCGTCTTCATAGGATACCCGAAGGAAACTATTGGGTATACCTTCTATCATAGATCCAAGGGCAAAATCTTCATTGCTCAGAATGGATCCTTTCTAGAGAAATAATTTCTCTCGAAAGAAGTGACTCGAAGGAAAGTAGAACTCGACGAGGTTGTTGAACCTTCTCTCGAACTTGCGAGTAGCGCAGCACCGGAAGTAGTTCCTGTGGCGTCTACACCAATAAGAGAGGAAGATAATGATGATGATCATGAAACTTCAGTTGAAGTTGCTACAGAGCCTCGCAGGTCAACGAGAACTCGTACCACTCCTGATTGGTATGATCCCGTTATGAGTGTCATGTTGGTGGACAACACCGATGACCCTGCGACATATGAGGAAGCGATGATTAGCCCAGATTCCAATAAATGGCAAGATGCCATGAAATCCGAGATTGGATCCATGTACGAAAACCAAGTATGGACTTTGGTGGACTTACCGGATGGCCGGAAGGCTATCGAGAACAAATGGATTTTCAAGAAGAAAATAGGTGATGATGGTAATGTTACTGTCTATAAAGCTCGACTTGTCGCAAAAGGGTTTCGACAAATTCAAGGAGTGGACTACGATGAGACTTTCTCACCAGTAGCGAAGCTAAAGTCTGTGAGGATTATGTTAGCAATCACTGCATATTACGATTTTGAGATATGGCAGATGGATGTCAAAACAGCGTTCCTCAATGGAGACATTGATGAAGATTTGTATATGATGCAACCCAAAGGTTTTGTCGATCCTAAAGATGCTAACAAGGTATGCAAACTTCAACGGTCCATATACGGATTAAAGCAAGCATCCCGAAGTTGGAATCAACGTTTTGATAAGGTAATCAAAAGTTTTGGTTTTATACAAACTTATGGAGAAGCTTGTATTTACAAGAAAGTGAGTGGGAGCTCTGTAGCATTCTTAATACTATATGTAGATGACATATTGTTGATTGGGAATGATGTAGACCTTCTTAATAGTGTCAAAGAATATTTGAATAATAGTTTTTCAATGAAAGATCTTGGCGAAGCAGCTAACATATTAGGCATAAAGATTTATAGAGATAGATCAAGACGCCTAATATCATTGTCACAAAGTACATATTTGGACAAAAGTTCTAAAGAGGTTTGGAATGGAAGATAGCAAGAAAGGGTTCTTGCCCATGTTGCCCAATAAGACCTTGAGTAAAATTCAAAGTCCAGCAACGGCAGAAGATAGAGAAAGGATGAGTAAGAATCCCTATGCCTCAGCCATAGGATCTCTAATGTATGCCATGCTATGTACTAGACCCGACATTGCATATGCTGTTAGTTTAACTAGCAGATAGCAAAGTGATCCAGGAGTGGATCATTGGACAACGGTCAAAAATATCCTTAAGTACTTGAGAAGAACTAAGGATATGGTTCTTTCTTATGGAGGTGATGAACAACTCGTTGTTAATGGTTACACCGATGCTAGTTGGAACACCGATCCGGATGATTCTAAATCTCAATCTGGATACGTATTTACTTTGAATGGTGCAGCAGTTAGCTGGAGGAGTGCAAAGCAAAGCGTTGTGGCGAGATCTTCAACTGAATCGGAATACATAGTTGCTTCGGAGGCTTCACAAGAAGTGATATGGATGAAGGAGTTCATTACAGAGCTCGGTGTGGTTCCAAGTGCGCTGGACCCTATGTCTATCTATTGTGATAACATGGGCGCCATAGCCAATGCGCAAGAACCAAGGTCACACAAGAAGCTGAAGCACATCAAGCTATGTTTTCACGCTATTCGAGAACATGTCCAAGATGGTGACATAAAGATTTGCAAAGTACACACAGATCTGAATGTGGCGGATCCGTTGACTAAACCTCTCCCGAGGGCAAAACATGACCAACACCAAACTGCCATGGGTGTTCGGTATATTACCATGTAATCTAGATTAGTTGACTCTAGTGCAAGTCGGAGACCGTTGGAGATATGCCCTAGAGGCAATAATAAATATAGTTATTATTATATCTTTGTGTTTATGATAAATGTTTACATTCATGCTATAACAGTATTAACGAGGAAACATAAATACTTGTGTGATTTGTAAACTAAATTAGAGTCCCTAGTAAAGCCTCTTAATAATACTAGCTTGTTGGTTAATAGATGATTGTGGTTTCCCTATCATGAACATTGAGATGTTATTAACAACAAGATCATATCATTAGGAGAATGGTATGATGGACATACTCCTATAGATAAGCGTAGCATAAAGATCAAGTCATTTTAATAGTTCAATTGCTATAAGCTTTCTGATACATAGTAACCTAATTCCTACGACCATGAGATCATGCTTATCACCATCACCGAAAGGATGCTTTGATGACATCAAACACCACACCTTAACTGGGTGGCTATAAAGGTGGCATTGAGTGTTCGGAAAGTATGGGTTGAGACACATGGATCAAGAATGGGATTTGTCCATCCATATGACAGATAGATATACTCTGGGCCCTCTCGGTGGAATGTCATCCAATTAGCTTGCAAGCATGTGACTGGCTCAGAAGGGATCACATACCATGGTAACAAGAAAAGAGTACTTATCGGTAACGAGGTTGAACTAGGTATGCAGAGATACCGACGATCAAAACCTCGAATAAGTAAACTATCGTGTGACAAAGGGAAATTGGTATCGTATGTAAGTGGTTCATTCGATCGCAAAGTAATCGTTGAAATATGTGGGAGCCATATGAATTTACAGATTCCTCTATTGGTTATTGATCGGAGAAGTGTCTCGATCATGTCCGTATAATTCACGAACCGTAGGGAGACACACTTAAGGATTCGATGTTGTTGAGTAGTTATGGAATGATGAGTAAGAGACCGAATGTTGTTCGGAGTCTCGGATGGGATCCGGGATATCACGAGGAGATCCGGAATGGTCCGGAGAATAAGATTCATATAAGGAAAGTTCTATTTCGGAGTTGGGGAATGATTCCGATGTTTTCATCGGGAATGTTCTAGAAGGGTCCGGAATGTCCGACACTCCGGAGGGGAAGGGTACATGAATGTGTCATGACAATGTGGAATGGTTTCATCATGTACTAGGTCACTTGGCTAGGCAAATTAAAGGGAGAAATCAAATCCTAGTTTGAAAGTCAAACGGCAATTTGAAAAAGTCAAACGGCAAGTTTGCTTGGTGGAGGGAGAGTAGGAAACCTACTTGGGGAGGAGTTCCTCTCCCTCCACCCGCCGGCCAAGGAGGCCGAGTTGGGGGAGTACTCCCTCCTCCCAACCGGCCACCCTCCACCTATATAAGGAGGGGTAGGGCTCCCCTACCCCTTGATGTAGCCCGTCCTACGAACGCTACTACATCTACTCCCACGAGCTCCCCAAGTGGACCCATGACTCGCGCCCGAGCCAAACTCCTACAAGCTAAGGTGAACTCGCTCCTCTCCTTGTGTGACTTCGATACACCCTTGGATGGCCTGCTACTTCATACGCATACCTTGTGCATCATCAGGTACGAAGAGAAGGACCCAGTGGACGGAGGAACCGGAGCGGAAGCAACCAGTCGCTGCCAGACTCCAGCGGTACTACCGGATCAGGCGACCGGTACTACCGGATCAAGCGGTACTACCGGCCCCAGCTACCGGACTCCCCAGCAAGAACCCAACCAAGGGCCAGACGACTACGGTACTACCGGTCCAGGAACCGGTACTACCGGTGGGCGGTACTACCGCCCCCTCCTACCGCTCGCTACAGGCAAATCCGACGGAAGCTCCAGGATCGCCAGCGGTACTACCGCCCCCGGAGCGGTACTACCGGTTGCGACCGGTACTACCGGTTGCCCGACCGGTACTACCGGTCCTGACTAAACCTGAACGCATCAGTTTGGCCCAGCGCCCTGTACCCTTTCCTATATTTTACCGTTTCGTTCTGAAACTACCCCTGTTTATGTGGTTGGCCTATATATAGCCCCCACCCTTTATTGTAAACCCTAGACTTGGATAATAATAGATTAAGGAAACCCTTTGAGGATCTTACATCTATTGGTCTCATGCTCCTACCAAGGAGCACCCTATTATCCACCCTCCTCTTGGATCTTGCCTAGTGCATTCAAGTTGTACAAGGCCTTGGGTTCTCGGTTTCTCGCCCCCAAGTCGTCAAGATCTCACCAAGCACCTCGTCCCCCGTTGTTGGCGTGGAGAGAGAGCTTCGCCCAACACCGATCCTAGAGATTATGTTGGACCGGTTGCTACCGGCGTGAGTTATCGGCGTGTATCGTGTTTTGTGTGCGTGAGTTCGTCGGGTTCTTCGTGTGCGTGTGTTCGTGGATTTCATCCCCTTTCCCCCTTCCACCGCTTTACCCTCGATTCCCGCGGAGATTCGTGAAAGATCGGGCCACCCCAAGGGGTTACCCCATAACATATTGGTATCAAGAGCACGGTTGATCACGAATTTTCCCCCAATTTTTCTTCTACCCCCTTAAAATCAAAAATCCCACCAAAAAGAGCCCCAATTTGCCTTCGGATCAATCTTTGGATTTGGTGAGTTTTTCGTGGTTTTGGTCCATAGATCTGTTGCTTTTGGAGTCGATCTATAGCCCCTGTTGTCCCTAGCCCAGCCTTTCGGTCAGATCACCACGAATTTGAGGATTTTGTCAACTTGATCTTGTTCCAGTCCCGCGCCTGGCGGTACTACCGGCCGAACGAGCGGTACTACCGCAAGTCACCGGTACTACCGGTCGCACAAGCGGTATTACCGCTCGCCGGTACTACCGGACGTTGCCAGCGGTACTACCGCCCGCCTCTGACCGTATTTCTTTGCTCCTTTGACTCCTCAACTTCGTTTGCTGACTTTTCCACTTCACTTGTTCGTGTTTCGCGTGTTTGTCGCCATTTTCACAACAGCTTCCTCATCAAAGTCACCACGCGCTCAACGACACCGCGACACTCGAACATCATCCCCTCCAACGGTTGCAAGTCGTCAACAATACCGAAGGTATAACTTGCGCCACTTTGACAACCCCATATCTTCCTTGTGTGTATCTATCCTATGAGAGCAACTCATTTTGTGTTTGTCTAAGCATTGTGCACTTGCCTTTGGAAAGTGAGAATGTGAGGCCAAATACAAAAGTTCACATAGTAGCATAGAAAGGGAGAAAAAGAGAAAGAATCAAAAAAAAATAGAAAAAAAAGATACATAGTCTCCCAATACAAAGAGAATACCAAGCTTGTAAGCCAACAAGAGAGAAAAAAAAAGAGCGCACCAAGGCAAGTGCACAAATCTATTGCTTATCCTCTTTTGGCAAACGAGTTGTGGTCTCTCCTTGAGTTGGCACGACAACCGAGCGTAGTCGTCGTTAGGACCTTTTGTGCTCATTTTCATAGTCGTGCTAACCCCGTTTATCTCCACGTGTGCATTTTTCCGTGTTTTTGTAGATCGTATCCTTTTGCTTTTGATCTTTGGTTCTTTACCACTTAGAACAATAACCTTTTGCCTGGATCGTTTCGTTTGGTTTTCCACAATCCTAACCTTCCACCAAAAGCTTTTGGGAGTTGTAGCTTATTTGTGTGTGAGTTTCTTTGCCATTTCACTTTGCACGTTGTTCGCTCCTTTGTGTGGCAATTGGTTTGATATAATCTCCAAGGTGAGGTAAAAGGCTAACTCTACGCACCTTCGTCTCCATATACAACCCTTGTCGGCTTTGCATCATGGACAGGAATGGCGAGACGTCCCAACCACCACCACCTCCGGAGGACGACACACAATTCATGACAATATGGGACCATTGGAAGGTCCGAGGAGAATTCAACTACCGTTGTGAAGCTCTTGAGCGGCGCCAAGATGAACAATTTAGCGAAGCCCGCGTGGAATTCAAGAACATCGACAACCGCTTTGAAGAAGTCCGAGGCCAAATGCATGCCATGCAACACAACCTAGGTCATCAAAATGAAGCTCTTGGTCGCGCCCTTGCCTCAACGGATGAGAAGCTTGAATGCCTCATTGATGGGTTAGCAAGGCCACGCTCGCGCGACTTAAGCTCATCTCGGCACTCCTCAAGTGAATCAAGTGCACCTCGCCGTCACGCTTCAAGGCACCGGGATGGACCCGTTCTTCAATCCACGAGCTCTTCGCAAGCGGCACCATGTCCGTGACACGCCGCAACGTCAAGCTATGATGGTGACCTCTCCGCAAGACCTCCAAGAAGTGAAGCGAACCGGCCACAACCAAGGGCACTTGTTATTCAACAAGAGCAACCTCACATGGAACACCAAGCCCATCGCCGTCGACATGTCCTTTCAACAACAAGTGAAGCATCCGAAGAGGACGAACAAGATCACCGTCGACGTGAAGCACTCGAAGATCCACCAAGGCGTCATCATCGACATGATCGTCAACGTCGGCAACATGATCATCATGACGAGCCTCCTCCAAATCAAGAAGAAGAGCAGCCCATTGCGCATGCGGCTCGACGTCCTCCTCGCCACAGGGCGCAAGACAATGCTCCTCAGCATCACCCACGACAAGAACAAGAGCAAGCTCCCCAAGCTCGTCGTGAGGATCAACAACCTCCTCCTCGTCCTCAACCGCGCCAACAACACGAGCAAGCTCCCCAAGCTCGTCATCAAAACCAAGTTCCACCACCAAACGCGGCACCTCAACAACCGCAAGAACAACGCAACCATCACCAAGCAAGACATGAGAGCTCGGATGATGATGATGACCGCCAAAATCATGGCAACCGTCGCAACCGGAACCGCAATGGAGAAGAAACTTTTGGCAAGCTCAAATTCACCATGCCCAAGTTCACCGGTTCCAATGAACCCGAAGAATATCTCTCGTGGGAACTCAAGGTTGACAAGATCTTCCGCATGCACAACTATAGCAATGAGAATATGATGGCCATGGCATCCCTTGAGTTCGATGAGTATGCCAACCTTTGGTGGGAACAAGTCCAACTCGCTCGAGAAGCAAAAGAAGAGCCTCCAATCTCAACTTGGCAAGATATGAAAGCCCATTTGAGATCCCGCTTTGTTCCTTCACACTACACGCGTGACCTCTTCAACAAGCTTCAAACGCTTAGTCAAGGGACAAAGACTGTGGAAGAGTACTTCAAGCAAATGGAGCTCAACATGATCCGTGCCAACATTGAAGAGCGGGATGAACAAACAATGGCACGCTTCCTCAATGGCTTGAACCATCAAATCAAGCGCATCATCGAGTTCCAAAAGTACAACAACATGGTTGAGATTATGCACATTGCTTCAAAAGCCGAGCGTCAAGTGCAAGAGGACATCAAGTACAACAAGCCAAAGACGTATTTCACCTACAATCAAGCACCAACCACTACTCCAACAACACCAAGTGTAAGCTCCTCAAGTACCACCAAGCTTCCCTTCAAGCCAACACTTCCTCAAGGAAAACAGCCCCCAAGTGGCAAATACACAAGGGATGATCAACCATTCAATGGTGAATGCTACAAGTGTGGAGGCAAAGGACACAAGTCGGCCGCATGTGGAAACAAGAAAGTTTTGTTCATCCATGACAACGGCGATGAAGAATACTTGAGTGAAGAAGAGTTTGATGCAAAGGTCAAGGAAGCCATGGCAAGGCAACATTTGGAAGAGGTCCAAGAACTTCTTGTGTGTGAGCATGACGCAAGTCCATCGCTTGTGGTCACAAGGGTCTTAACTACCCAAGTCAATGAGAATGAAGACCAACGCTCGAAAATCTTCCAAACTCGTGCCGGCATCAATGGGAAGTCCATCAAAGTTGTCATCGATGGAGGGAGTTGCCACAATCTTGCAAGCACGGAATTGTGTGAGAAACTCAACCTCACCCTCCTTCCGCATAAACACCCCTACCGTATCCAATGGCTAAGTGACCAAGGATCCGTCAAGATCAAGCACACCGTCTCGGTAACATTCTCAATTGGGCCCTACAAGGACACGGTGGAATGTGACGTGGTCCCAATGATGGTTTGCCATATGTTGCTCGGAAGGCCGTGGCAATATGACAAGCGTGCTTTGCATGATGGTCACTCAAACACTTATACATTCAAATGGCTTGATAAAACTTGTGTGTTGCAAACAATGACTCCTAGCCAATTAATTGCGGACAATGCAAAGACTTTAGCGAGGGCGCAATACACAAAAACACCTTGTGAGAAGAGTGGTGAGCGAGAGAACCACACCATAGTGAGTGAGAGCTACAAGCCAAACTCGAGTGGAAAAACTAAGAGTGTTCTTCTTGCCACCAAAAGTGAGATGAGAGAAGTGCGGAACAACCCATCCATCTTGCACTATGTCCTTGTATGCAAGGGACTAGCGCAAGGAACTAACGACTTGACAAATGTTCCTCCTCCTTTGATGGCTATTTTACAGGAATTCCAAGATGTATTTCCCGAAGAGCTTCCTCATGGCCTTCCTCCTCTTCGTGGAATCGAGCACCGCATCGACCTCATACCCAGCGCCCCACTCCCAAACCGCGCCGCGTATCGCACGAACCCGGAAGAGACAAAGGAGATCGAACGTCAAATCAACCAACTCGTCTCTCCAAAGGTTTGATCCAAGTAAGCACTAGCCCAAGAGCGGTCCCCGTGATTCTAGTTCGAAAAACGGATGATACGTTGCGGTTATGCATGGACTGTCGTCCAATCAATGCTATCACCGTGCGTTATCGACATCCTATACCGCGTCTTAATGACATGCTTGATGAGTTATGTGGAGCCACTATATTTTCGAAAATTGATCTTCGTAGTGGTTACCATCAAATTCGCATGGCCGAAGGTGATGAGTGGAAAACCGCCTTCAAGACCAAGCTTGGTCTCTATGAATGGTTGGTTATGCCTTTTGGCTTATCTAATGCCCCATCTACCTTCATGCGCCTCATGAACCAAATTTTGAGATCTCTCATTGGGAAGAGTGTAGTTGTTTACTTTGATGACATCCTTGTCTATAGCAAGTCACTAGAGGAGCATGTTACTCATGTTAAGGAGGTCCTTCAAATCCTTCGTCATGAAAAGCTTTATGCTAATCTCCCAAAGTGTACTTTTGCAAAAGACAAGCTGATTTTCCTTGGTTTTGTTGTGTCTTCTAATGGCATTGAAGTTGATGTCTCAAAAGTTAAGGACATACGAGATTGGCCCATACCGACCAATGTTAGTGAACTTCGTAGTTTTCATGGGTTGGCTGGCTTTTACCGTCGCTTTCTGAAAGACTTTTCTACCATTGCTTGCCCCCTCAACGAATTGACCAAGAAAAATGTCACGTTCGTTTGGGGAAAAGCACAACAAAAGGCTTTTGATGAGCTCAAAAAGAGGCTCACCGAAGCACCACTTCTTGCATTACCGGATTTCACAAAAACCCTTTGAAATTGAATGTGACGCTAGTGGTATTGGCATTGGTGGCGTCCTTATGCAAAATGGGCGTCCTATTGCATACCATAGTGAGAAACTTGATGGCGCACGCCTAAACTACCCCATTTATGACAAAGAGTTTTTTGCCTTGGTTCGTGTCCTTCAAGTGTGGCAACACTATCTTTGGCCCAAAGAATTTATCATCCATTCCGACCATGAGTCGTTGGAGTATCTTAAGGGCCAAGCCAATTTGAGTAAAAGGCACGCCAAATGGGTTGAGTTCATGGAGTCTTTTCCTTACATTGTCAAATACAAGAAGGGCAAAGAAAATGTGGTAGCGGACGCCTTGTCTCGCAAAAACACAAACCTTCTTACGCGGCTCGAAGTAAATGTCTTGGGTCTTGATGACATCAAATCTTTGTACGCGTCCGACCCTTTCTTTGGACCAATTTTTGCAAGATGTTCAATAGACAAAGGGATTGATGATTTCTATTTGCATAAGGGTTTTCTTTTCAAACAAAACAAGCTTTGAATTCCGAAGTCATCTCTCCAAATTTTGCTTCTTCAAGAGTCCCATGGTGGAGGCCTTATGGGTCACTTTGGCCGTGACAAGACATATGACATGCTCTCCACTCACTACTTTTGGCCAAAGATGAAGCGCGACGTGGAGCGCCACGTCCAACGATGCACTACATGTATCCAAGCTAAGTCTAAGTCTAACCCCTTTGGTCTTTATATGCCATTGCCTATTCCTCATGCACCTTGGTCGTACATTAGCATGGACTTTGTGTTAGGCTTGCCTAGATCTAAACATGGACATGATTCTATATTTGTGGTAGTGGATCGTTTTTCCAAAATGGCACACTTCATTCCGTGCCATAAGACCGATGATGCTTCACATGTAGCAAATTTGTTTTTCAGGGAAATAATTCGGCTACACGGTGTACCAAGAACAATCGTCTCCGACCGCGACGTAAAATTCATGAGCTACTTCTGGAAGACTCTCATGGCCAAGCTCGGCATCAAGCTCCTCTTCTCGTCCGCCTCGCATCCTCAAATCGATGGACAGACCGAGGTCGTCAATCGAAGCCTTGGTACACTCGTCCGGGTGTTGATAAAGAAGAACCTTAAAGACTGGGAGGAATGTATTCCACATGCCGAGTTCGCCTAAAACCGCGCCAAGCACTCCACTACCATGAGGATCCCGTTCATGATCGTCTATGGTTTCGAGCCTCTCACCGCGCTCGATATCCTTCCACTACCACTTCATGAACGTGCCAATATGGATGTTGTCAAGCGTGCCCAAACAATGAAGAAACTCCATGAAGACACAAGAGCTACGATCGAACAACAAGTCCTTCGCCAAACATCAAGGCTAAACAAGAACAAGAAAGAGATGATCTTTGAAGAGGGCGACCTTGTGTGGATACACTTAAGAAAAGACCGCTTCCCCAAGGAACGCAACTCCAAACTCAATCCAAGAGGTGATGGACCATTCAAAGTGCTAAAGAGGATAAACAACAACGCCTATATCATCGATATCCCCACATCAAAGTATCTTGTGAGCTCGACATTCAATGTCAAGGACCTCTCACCCTACCATGGAGAAGATGAAGTTGAGAAGGTTGAAGAGTTGAGGACGACTCTTTCCCAAGGGGGGAGCTGATGCAGACCGTCCTACGAACGCTACTACATCTACTCCCACGAGCTCCCCAAGTGGACCCATGACTCGCGCCCGAGCCAAACTCCTACAAGCTAAGGTGAACTCACTCCTCTCCTTGTGTGACTTCGATACACCCTTGGATCGCCTGCTACTTCATACGCATACCTTGTGCATCATCAGGTACGAAGAGAAGGACCCAGTGGACGGATGAACCGGAGCGGAAGCAACCAGTCGCTGCCAGACTCCAGCGGTACTACCGGATCAGGCGACCGGTACTACCGGATCAAGCGGTACTACCGGCCCCAGCTACCGGACGCCCCAGCAAGAACCCAACCAAGGGCCAGACGACTATGGTACTACCGGCCCAGGAACCGGTACTACCGGTGGGTTGTACTACCGCCCCCTCCTACCGCTCGCTACAGGCGAATCCGACGGAAGCTCCAGGATCGCCAGTGGTACTACCACCCCCGTAGCGGTACTACCGGTTGCGACCGGTACTACCGGTTGCCCGACCGTTACTACCGGTCCTGACTGAACCTGAACGCATCAGTTTGGCCCAGCGCCCTGTACCCTTTCCTATATTTTACCGTTTCGTTCTGAAACTACCCCTGTTTATGTGGTTGGCCTATATATAGCCCCCACCCTTTATTGTAAACCCTAGACTTGGATAATAATAGATTAAGGAAACCCTTTGAGGATCTTACATCTATTGGTCTCATGCTCCTACCAAGGAGCACCCTATTATCCACCCTCCTCTTGGATCTTGCCTAGTGCGTTCAAGTTGTACAAGGCCTTGGGTTCTCGGTTTCTCGCCCCCAAGTCGTCAAGATCTCACCAAGCACCTCGTCCCCAGTTGTTGGCGTGGAGAGAGAGCTTCGCCCAACACCGATCCTAGAGATTATGTTGGACCGGTTGCTACCGGCGTGAGTTATCGGCGTGTATCGTGTTTTGTGTGCGTGAGTTCGTCGGGTTCTTCGTGTGCGTGTGTTCCTGGATTTCATCCCCTTTCCCCCTTCCACCGCTTTACCCTCGATTCCCGCGGAGATTCGTGAAAGATCGGGCCACCCCAAAGGGTTACCCCATAACATATCCTCACACCTAAAAAACCTAGCCCTCTCCTCCAAGTCATCGGCGCCACCACCTCCTTGTGCCGCCGCCTAGGGCACCCCCAACTCGGCGAGTTGGGGTGTTTCCCAAACCCTAGCCGCTGGATACACCCTCCCCTTGGTGCCCTCTAAACCCTAGATCACCAAGGCCTCTCTCATACTCGCTCCGGCTTAAGGCGAAGCCCTGCGGGATCTCCCCTCTACTTTCGACACCACGTTGTCGTGCTGCCGGAATCGCAAGGAGAGTGCTACAACCTCCGCTGCCTGCTGGAACAAGGGAGAGGAAGGTCTTCATCGAGTACCGAACGTGTGACCAACTGCGGAAGCGCTGCCAGAATGCAGCGCCGTAAGGATCGTCTACGCGATCTTGAGATCGGCAAGAGTACGACTACATCACCCACGAGAATCTGCTCTCATTAACCGCTTTGGAATCTTCGAGGGTGAGTTCCTCTATCGACTCGTTGCTACAATCTAGTAGATAGATCTTGGCTTGTTTGTGTGCATGCGGTAGAAATTTTTTATTTTCCATGCTACGAGCCCCTACATGAAGAAGAGGAAGGGAGACGAAGCCGAGGCTCCTGCTGAGGGCGCGAAAAAAAAGGCGATGACTCCATCATTAACGTGGATGAGCCAGTCGATGTGCCAAGCGAGGCGCCGATTGAAGTTGACGCGTCCGCGAAGGCCGATGTGGTCGCGAGGTCGCAGCTAGTCGAGCCAGTGGCTCTGGTTGGGGCATCGGAGCCCGCGACTAGCGCTTTAGGGGTGGTGGCGGCGACGTTTCCTCGCTTCATGGCGAGGGCTTCCGTCGCGGGAGCTACGACGCAGTCGCCTCAGGTGCCTAAGGTTTTAGATGCGGACGTTGGGCAGCATCGCGGTCGGACGCCTTTTGTGCTGCCGTCCGTGGTCGCCGCCGAGCTGCACAACATGCTGGGCGCATCTATCCAGGTATGTCCAGTCCCTGAGGATCTGGTCACTGAATTTTAGCGGGTAGATTCTTGTTTTATTTTTGTTGTCCAGTCCCCGAGTGGTAGTCACTGAATTTCAACGGCTAGGCACTTAGGAAATTTTTGTGTCTAGTCCCCGAGTGGCTTCAGCGACTAGGCATTTAGGAAGTTTTGTTGTCCAGTCCCCGAGTGGCTACTCGCTGCATTTCAGCGGCTAGGCACTTAGGAAGTTTTGTTGTCCTCCTACGTTTGTTTCCTCTTTGCAGGGTCTTCGACATGAGTCGCCGGAGTGACTAGCTACAAAGGAGCGCTTGGAACACGACCTCCGATCCGTGCAGGAGGTGAACCAGCAGCTTCGGGCGACTGCAGGTGGGTGTTTCGGGTATCTTGTCAATTCCTTTGCTTATGTTGTTTGGAATCTCACTTTTATTTTCATTGCAGAGGAGCACTCCGCCGCGGCTGCCAAGGCCCGCGAGAGTCCTGTCCTAGTCATCGAGTTGGAGACATCCAAGTCATCATTGACCGCCATGGAGAGGCGGGTTGCGGAGCTGGATAGGGAGCTCAAGGACGCGGAGGTGGAGGCAACCTCGTCGGAGTAGAGGGCCAAGGCTGTTGTTGCCGCGGCAGCGAACGAGCGGAAGCTTTCTGACACGCTTATTGCGGGGATCTAGGATTAGTTGACGGATCTTCAATACTTCACCACGGGGCTCTTCCGTCCACTTCTTGGTAAGCATTTTGATTGAGTCGATTAACCGTCGAGTCTCCGAGCGGGCGGGTTGCTTTGTCGGCGAGTCCCCAAGCGGATCGAGTATTTTTAACTTGTTGTTGTTTGCAGGAAAAATATGTGCCGAAGACCCTGAGGTGCAGTCGTATGACGCCAAGCAATGCGTGACCATGCTAGTGGACTCGGCCGCCCTTTCGGCGACGTTCATTCGCGCCGTCCTCCAAGAGATCTTGCGCACTGAGGTGATCCCCGGCGAGCTAACGGAGGTATGGCGTTACCTGTAGAAGGCGCCAATGGTGGTTGAGTACATGTAACGGTCGGCGTTCCGCCGTGGATCCGCCACTGCGCTGAGCCTTGGGCTCGCGCATTTCCCCATTGATTTTGACCTCGACGACGTCACCAGCGGGTACCCATCCGTGACCGGCTCGGTGGAAATCTCAGAGGTTCTGAAGCTGACCACGAAGGCGGCCACGTACTCCGAGCAGGTGCTGGCGATGGTTGATATGTTCTCGTACCAGGAGACGGAGGTGGCGCCGAACGACCCCAAGTCGGTGCACCGTGACCTCAATACGGACCAGCCGTTCCGGTCGGTGATGGCGAGTAGCCTGACAACATGTCTGGCAAATCCGTGGATACCCTTCATTCGGGTCCGCGGTAAAGACAGCGCGTCGACCTTGAAGCCTGCGGAATAGAGACATGCTGGTGGCTTTTGTATTAGTATAAGTAAATCTGTAACAATCCTTGTCTGTGAACAATATACTTTGCTGCTTAAGGGAATGAAAATGTGTTAAGTTAGTTTGATTTTGACTTTGAATTGTTTGTTGAGCGAGTCCCCAAGCGTGTCCGCCCTTTCATGGGATTTACCTCGTGTTTCGGTATGTTTGTTTGTTTGTTTTAGACTAGTAGTTAGTTATGGTCGACTCACCGTGGCTATAGAAGCCAGTCGCTTGGCGACCCCAAGGGGTGCTCTATACTTAGCCGTTTTCCTGGACGCGAACAAGGTCGGTTGGGCGAGTCCCCGAGCGTGGTACTTAGCCGTTCTAGTTGCATGCCCAAGGTAGGTGAGGACGAAGTGCGTTGTATGTAGCGTGTCACTCCACCTGGACCGGGGAGCCAGTCGCGTGGCGAGTCCAGGGAACGCTCTCATACTTGGTGTGTTCCTGAGTCGCATGGGTTTAGACTGAAGCGAGTCCCCGAGCATGGTACTTAACCGTTCGAGTCATTGCGCCAAGGATGTGGAGGATCGGTCGATGTATGAAGCGTGTATGGTTGTCTTGGCCCGGTGGGCCAATCGAGCGGGGCAAATCCAATGGGGGCTCCAGGTTGGCATTTTTTCTGGACGGCGCAAGGCCCGAATTCCTTCGGTTCCCTTGCGCCGCACTACTTAGTCGTGCCGGTCACACAGCCAAGGGTTTACTTCCGTGAGTAGCATTATATTGTAGTTACAAGTGCGATTGGCACAAGATTTGGATAGTAAGCACAATTTGCACGAGTCGAATGTATTTTATTGCATGGCGTGGGGAATACATGTCGTAGTTCTAGGTGTAGAACTTCCTTAGGAGATTTACATTCCACGTCCGCTTGACGCCGAGCTATCCGTTCCCTTGGACGTCGGTGAGGTAGGAAGCGTCGTTGCCAAGGACTCTCCCTATGGCGAATGGCCCCTCCCATGGGGGAGAGAGCGTATTCATGCCCTTCTTGTCCTGGATCAGTCGCAGTACCAGGTCGCCTTCCTGGAAGGTGCGAGTCCGGACTCGGCGGCTATCGTAGCGGCGGAGCCCCTGCTGGTAGATGGCGGTGCGGGAGCAAGCTAGGTCGCATTCTTCATCGAGCTGGTCGACCCCGTCTTGGCATGCAAGCTCGTTGTCATCATCCACATAGTTGATGAAATGGGGGGAGTCGTGCTCCAGGTCAGTCGGCATGACGGCTTCGGCACCGTATACCATGAAGAAGGGCGTGAACCCTGTCGACCGGTTGACGGAGGTGCGGATGCTCCATATGACGGAGGGGAGCTCTTCGACCCAGCATCCCGGAGTTCGCACGAGGGGAACTTGCAGCCGCGGATTGAGGCCGTGGAGGATGCTTTGGTTGGCGCATTCCGCCTGGCCGTTGGACTCCAGGTGGGCGACTGAGGCGAGGTCGAGCCGTATGTTGTGGTCCTCGCAAAATTATGCCATGGCACCCTTGGTAAATTTGGTGTCGTTGTCTGTGATGATGCCGTGCGGGAATTTGTAGCGGTAGATGAGCTTGCGGAGGAATCTGGCCACAGTCTTCCCGTCGCACTTCCGGACTGGCTTGGCCTCCACCCACTTAGTGAATTTGTCGACTGCGACTAGGAGGTGGGTGTAGCCGGAGGGGGCCTTCTTGAAGGGGCCCACCATGTCCATGCCCCATATGGCGAATGGCCAGGTGATGGGGATCGTCTTCAGTTCCGAGCTAGGTATTGTTGGAGATATGCCCAAGAGGCAATAATAAAGTGGTTATTATCATATCTTCATGCTTATGATAAATGTTTACGTACCATGCTATAATTGTATTAACCGGAAACATTAATACTTGTGTGATTTGTAAACATAAAAGAGTCCCTAGTGAAGCCTCTTGTTAAACTAGCTTGTTGGTTAATATATGATCATGGTTTCCTGATCATGAACATAGAAGATATTATAAACAACAGGGTCATATCATTAGGAGAATGATGTGATGGACATACTCCTATAGTTAAGCATAGCATAAAGATCAAGTCATTTAATATAGTTCATTTGCTATAAGCTTTCTGATACATAGTAACCTAATTCCTTTGACCATGAGATCATGCTAATCACCATCACCGGAAGGATGCTTTGATGACATCAAACACCACACCGTAACTGGGTGGCTATAAAGGTGGCATTGAGTGTTCGGAAAGTATGTGTTGAGGCACATGGATCAAGAGTGGGATTTGTCCATCCATATGAAGGATAGATATACTCTGGGCCCTCTCGGTGGAATGTCATCCAATTGGCTTGCAACCATGTGACTGGCTCACAAGGGATCACATATCACGGGAACGAGAAAAGAGTACTTATCGGTAACGAGGTTGAACTAGGTATGTAGAGATACCGACGATCAAAACCTCGGATAAGTAAACTATCGTGAGACAAAGGGAAATTGGTATCGTATGTAAGTGGTTCATTCGATCGCAAATTAATCGTAGAAATATGTGGGAGCCATATGAATTACCAAATTCCTCTTTTGGTTATTGATCGAAGAAGTGTCTCGGTCATGTCCGCATAATTCACGAACCGTAGGGAGACACACTTAAGGATTCGATGTTGTTGAGTAGTTATGGAATGATGAGTAAGAGACCGAATGTTGTTCGGAGTCTCGGATGGGGTCCGGGATATCACGAGGATATCCGGAATCGTCCGGAGAATAAGATTCATATAAGGGAAGTCCTGTTTCGGAGTTCGGAAAAGATTCCGGTGTTTTCACTAGGAATGTTCTAGAAGGGTCTGGAAGGTCCGGCACTCCGGAGGGTAAGGGTACATGGATGTGTCATGACAATGTGGAATGGTTGCATGATGTACTAGGTCACTTGGCTGGGCAAAATAAAGAGAATAAATCAAATCGAAGTTTGAAAGTCAAACGCCAATTTGAAAAAGTTAAATCTCAAGTTTGCTTGGTGGAGGGAGAGTAGGAAACCTACTTGGGGAGGAAGTCCCACTCCCTCCCACCACGCCGGCCATGAGGAGGAGTTGGAGGAGGAATCCCTCCTCCCCAAACCGCCTCTCCCCTCCTATATAAGGAGGGGTAGGGCGCCCCCTCTCCCTAAACCTAAACCCTAGCTCCTGGCGCCTCCACCACAAGTGCTGCCGCCGCCTAGGGATCTCCCAAGTCGCCGACTAGGGTTTCCCCAAACCCTAGCCACCAGCCAAGCCACCTCCCCTTGGTGTCTCTAAACCGTAGATCGCCAAGGCCTCTCTCATACTCCACCATACTCGCTCCGGCTTAAGGCGAAGCCCTGTGAGATCTCCCCTCTACTTCCGACACCACGCCATCGTGCTGCCGGAATCACGAGGAGAGTGCTACAACCTCCGCTGCCTACTGGAACAAGGGAGAGGAAGGTCTTCATCGAGTACCGAGCGTGTGACCGACTGCGGAAGCGCTGCTGGAACGCAGCGCCGGAAGGATCGTCTACGCGATCTTGAGATCGGCAAGTGTACGACTACATCATCCACGAGAATCTGCTCTCGTTAACCGCTTTGGATCTTCGAGGGTTAGTACTCTATTGACTCGTTGCTACAATCTAGTAGATAGATCTTGGCTTGATCATAGATTAGATCTTGATTGTGTGTTCATGCGGTAGAAATTTTTTGTTTTCCATGCTACGAACCCCTATAGTGGTATAAGAGCCGTGTCTATATGTAGATCTGTTGCACGAGTAGAACACAATGGTCATTGTGGGAGTTGATGCTTTTGTTGTCGATTGCTTCTTGTGTACTTTGCATCTTGCGGGATGGTGGGATGAAGCGGCCCGGGCGAACCTTACATGACATCGTTCATGAGACTTGCTCCACGCTTAACATGCAACTTGTATTGCATAAGTGGCTTTGCGGGTGCCTGTTTCTCCCAACATAGTTAAGATTCAATTTACAACGGGTGATTGACAATACTAGTATCAACGTTGTGGTTCTTGTTCATAAGTTAGAATGACACTTATTGAAAGCCCCAAACCACGTAAAACATGCAAAGAAAATTAGAGGTGTCTAACTTTGTTTTGCAGGGGTGTGCTGTGATGTGATATGGCCATGATTGTGATTATATATAATGTATGCAATGTTCCTTATTGTAAGTTGGCAACCGGCAGGAGCCATATGGTTGTTTTCCGTTAAGTACTGTGTGTCTATTATTCAAAGTAGTTGTAATAGTTGATGTTGGTGGAAGACAACCATGAAGCGGCGCCATTGACCTTGACGCCACACCGGTGATGATGGAGATCATGTTCGTGCTTGAAGATGGAGATTGGAAGCACAAGAAGAAAGGCCATATCATATCACATATTATGAATTGCATGTGATGTTAATCCTTTTATGCATCTTGTATTGCTTAGTTCACGACGGTAGCATTATAATATGATCCCTCTAGCACACAATTTCAAGTTTTAAAGTGTTCATCCTTAGTAAGCACCGTTTCTAAAGCTCGTTGTTTCGAAGCGCCACGTGATGATCGGGTGTGTTAGATTCTACGAGTGTATACAACATGAGCAAGCCAGATTTGCTCATGCGAGAAGCTAAGGTTTGATCTTGACGAGCCTAGCATGTACAGACATGGTCTCAGAACACGGATCACCGAAAGGTAAAGCATGAGTCATATAGTAGATATGATGAACATGTTGATTGTTCGCCATTGAAGCTACATCAACTCTCGTGATGATCGGTTTTGATGTGGTGGATTTGGTTCGTGTGATCACTAAAACAATGTGAGGGATATTGTTTTGAGTGGGAGTTCAGCGGCAATATGATTAAAAGTTGAACACTATTTATCATAAATTAAATCAAAGTGAATTTGCATAGTTGTTGTAGTAATTGGCATCCGTTTACCACCTTGCGCTTAGCTTAAATTGAGATGATAGAACTACAGAATTCTGGTTAGTTACTTTACGAACTGGTATTGTATTGTTTTTTAAGTGTTAATCTAAAGTTTAAAAGTCCCATTGCAAACTTTCAGTAAGTTTCGATTACTCCGTGAAGTTTAATAGTTGGTATTAAATCAAGAGTAACAATTCCAATGTTAGTATATAAGTATCATGTTTGTCTCCATGATTCTTGATATTAGAAAGATAGTTTCTATATCAAGGTAATCTAGGAGTTGAAAGATTTGTTTCAGAAACCATCATGTATGGAAGATATTGCAATATCTGAAATGATGTTTTGGTTACAACATGATAGAGTATAATATAGCAATTTTATGTTCTCATATTTGATGAGAATTTACAAAAAGGTTGGAGACACTAGTTGTCCTAATCCTCCAAAAGGTTTTGGAGAGCAACATTATACTCGCGATTCACTGTTATAAGCTAAAGTAGCTTGATCATGAATAATTCCATGATAAGGGTGAATATTTGATGTAGGTAAAATGTCTACTACACCAAGAGATTACTAAAGAAAGGAATTTGAAAGAACACCAAACATTTGATGATGGTGATCTACTTCAAAGTGCAAGTCCAAAGACATTGGTATTTAAGTATACACGCTTTGGACTATGTGTCATGTGTATGGCTCCACTATTGATGATAGATTATTTCAAACAGAAAAGGAAATATTGAAAGAGAATCTCATAAATATATGGCAGAAAAGAAAAGACTAGAATTGTTTAGTTTAGGTATATAGAGGGTATACGAGTTATGGATGTATTCTTTGCTTGTTAAAAAATGTGGTTCTTAAGTATTAAATACTGAATTTGTTGGTATGAATCGTCATACGAAACAACAGAATTCATGAACTACAATGGCCTAAGTAACTAGCAAAATAATATGTGATGATGTTCATTGAGAACAAATAAAGTGTTATTGTGTTGCTCGTCAAACATCAAAGCTTGCCTTCAAGATTTTTTTTATCAGGTGTTATGAGAACAAAAGGGTTGTTCAAATAATTGTCGTAATCCATAAAAGATGGATGATTTACAAATCTTGTTGGAGAAATCACATCCATAAAACTAGTGCTAAAAATGTCGAAAGACAAATTGATTGAAAGATCACTTAGGAAGTGACATCGCCGTTTAAATTATATTGGAAAGAAAACATGAATAAACTCCATGTGGATGGAATTTTGGAGTCTTTTTGATTTTGATCAAATGATGCTTGTGAAACTTTCCTATAGATAATTAAAACTTCGTTCATAGGCCAAAAGGGAATGAATGACTAGCTTATTGGAACTTGTACATATTGTTGTATGAAGTCCATTATGTGTAGTCAAGAGCGATGGATTTCAACTTCATATGCTTTTTCTGAAAATTTGAGTGAATATATGAATATTTACTTAATAAGGATGAAGTATGAAACATTTGAAAATTTCAAAGATTTTCAAGATGAAGTGCAAAATCATTGTAACAAGAATATAAATAGTTTATGATAAGATCATAAAGGAAGATATTTGAGTTACAAGTTTAGCATAATACCTAAGATTTAAGGAATCGTTCCGTAGATTTGCATGTCCCGAAACACCATAAGAGTATGGAGCGTTCGAGATATGTAATTAAACCTTGTTTGACACCGTAAGATCAAAGGTGTAATTCATAAAACTGTCATTATATTTTAAAGATTAAAAGCTTTAGAGACTACCGTTTTTCCACTGAAAAGAGCTCCATCATAATCCGTTGAAATGACACCATATAAAGTTATGGTTTGGGATAAAACCCAAGTTGTCCTTTCTTAAACATTGGTATGCTATGCATAAGAAAGATGTTTGCAACCAAGGTCGGATGAACCTGTCTTTGTATGTTATTTCGAATAACTGTTAAGTATTCCTCCATAACATCGGAGACAAAAGTGTTTGTCATCTAGAACGTCAAGTTTCTTTGAGAAGGAATTTTTCGTGAAAAGTTAAGTGGGAGGACAATAGAACTTTGGTAAGGTTAAAAGAACCTTAGCTATATGTGCAAAGTTGCCCAGGGCCGAAAAGTGTTCCGGAGGCAGCAACAATGCTCATGGCTCACGCGCCTCAAAGGTTGTGGTCACGGAAATCTAAGTTCCTATTGAAACAAATAGGTCGGGTAAACAATCAAATACCAAGATTTGAGAGTTAAATCATTATTTTACAATAATGATCCGACTACATGCAAAGAGGCGATGATGGGCCCTGACTCTGTAAAATGGCTTGAAGCCATAAAATCCATGATAGTTCCATACACGAGAAATCAAGCTTTGAACTTGAAGGACCCTCGAGAAAGGTGTAAGACCTTACAGTCATGTTTGGATCTATAAAGAAATAGACATGGATGTTTCACATCTATGAAATAGTCGACATGTTGGGAAAGAGTTCAGAACAATGTTCAAAGGTTGTATATGACAAGATTTGATCTTTCATAGCGATATTTAGTCTAGACGGATTAATGTAGCAACCACTACATATAATTTTGTTATGTGGTAGTTGAATAAACAAAACAAGTTCTTCTAATAGAATTGTTACCTAGGACCTGCGCATAACACGGTCCAAAGAGTTTTGTTAATTCAAAGGATGCTAAAAGCATATGCAAACTTCAATGGTTGAAGTAAGCATCGCGGAGTTGTAATCTTCACCATGATGAAATTGTTAAAAGAGTTTAAATTCGTCAGAGACAATGAAGATGCTTGCGTTTGCAAGAAATTAAGTGGGAGCGCTAAGCCATGTTTCTAATACGTTATGTAGAAGACAATGAAGATGTATCTTTTTATTGACACATATTAAGAATTTCATCCCGATGAAATACTTAGGCAAAACCCAAATATTTGGCATCAATAGACGCTAATATGGTTGTGCCGAAAGTACATAGATGATGTATTGAATGAGTTCAATATAGAAACTACAAGAAAGGTTCTTGTCGCATAGAAAGGATTGAATGAGTTCAATATTGATGATATATTCAAGTGTATTGACACTTGGTAAGTGAAACACAGATTCAAGTATAGATTGATACTTGATGTATGAAATCACAAAGAGTATTTATATCAATCATACTGTGATATGTACAAATCCAGATATGTCCTATGCTCTAAATGTTATGAGCATATACCAGAATGATTCATAAGATGATCATTGGACGATAATAAGGATATTCTTATGATCTTTTGGAAGAACTAAGAGTATATTATTTTGTAGAAGTGGCAAATAGATGGTCAGTTCATTGTAAAAGAATTACACTGATACTAGTTTTGTCACAAAGTACAAATTAAGTTTATCTCAATCTAAACTAAGGGTGGCACAATATAATGGAAAGTAAGTTCCATAATGGATTTGGATGAGTTCCAAAGATAAGACATTGTGACAGATACTACAACAAAAGGCTAAGTATATGAGTGCTATAATATCAGCTAAAGAGGGCATTTGTGTCAAGTAGTTTGTTATCAAACTAGGTGTAGTTCACAACGGGATAATACTATGAAGATATATTGTACGACAATATTATCAACATGTTTTAACCCCAAAGAACTAAAGGTCTCACCAAAGGACCAAAATTATACAAAGCCATCTCATTAGATAATGAGTGATGCGTAGAGACGCAAAGACATCCAATTACACACGGACCTGGAAGTGTCAGATCCAGAGATCAGTTGACCACTAGCAATCGTGTACATACAACACCGGTAAGCCATAGGTGTTGAATACACAAAGGTTTTAAACTAGATTATTGACTCTAGTGCAAGTGGGAGACTGTTGGAGATATGCCCAAGAGGCAATAATAAAGTGGTTATTATCATATCTTCATCCTTATGATAAATGTTTACATACCATGCTATAATTGTATTAACCGGAAACATTAATACTTGTGTGATTTGTAAACATAAAAGAGTCCCTAGTGAAGCCTCTTGTTAAACTAGCTTGTTGGTTAATATATGATCATGGTTTCCTGATCATGAACATAGAAGATATTATTAACAACAGGGTCATATCATTAGGAGAATGATGTGATGGACATACTCCTATAGTTAAGCGTAGCATAAAGATCAAGTCATTTAATATAGTTCATTTGCTATAAGCTTTCTGATACATAGAAACCTAATTCCTTCAACCATGAGATCATGCTAATCACCATCACCGGAAGGATGCTTTGATGACATCAAACACCACACCATAACTGGGTGGCTATAAAGGTGGCATTGAGTGTTCGGAAAGTATGTGTTGAGGCACATGGATCAAGAGTGGGATTTATCCATCCATATGACGGATAGATATACTCTGGGCCCTCTCGGTGGAATGTCATCCAATTGGCTTGCAAGCATGTGACTGGCTAACAAGGGATCACATATCACGGGAACGAGAAAAGAGTACTTATCAGTAACGAGGTTGAACTAGGTATGTAGAGATACCGACGATCAAAACCTTGGATAAGTAAACTATCGTGAGATAAAGGGAAATTGGTATCGTATGTAAGTGGTTCATTCGATCGCAAAGTAATCGTAGAATTATGTGGGAGCCATATGAATTTCCAGAATCCTCTATTGGTTATTGATCGGAGAAGTGTCTCGGTCATGTCCGCATAATTCACGAACCGTAGGGAGACACACTTAAGGATTTGATGTTGTTGAGTAGTTATGGAATGATGAATAAGAGACCGAATGTTGTTCGGAGTCTCGGATGGGATCCGGGATATTACGAGGATATCCGGAATGGTCCGGAGAATAAGATTCATATAAGGAAAGTCATGTTTCGGAGTTCGGAAAAGATTCCGGTGTTTTCACGAGGAATGTTCTAGAAGTGTCTGGAAGGTCCGGCACTCCGGAAGGGAAGGGTACATGGATGTGTCATGACAATGTGGAATGGTTGCATCATGTACTAGGTAACTTGGCTGGTCAAAATAAAGAGAAGAAATCAAATCAAAGTTTGAAAGTCAAACGCCAATTTGAAAAAGTCAAATCTCAAGTTTGCTTGGTGGAGGGAGAGTAGGAAACCTACTTGGGGAGGAAGTCCCACTCCCTCCCACCACGCCGGCCATGAGGAGGAGTTGGAGGAGGACTCCCTCCTCCCCAAACTGCCTCTCCCCTCCTATATAAGGAGGGGTAGGGCGCCCCCTCTCCCCACACCTAAACCCTAGCTCCTGGCGCCTCCACCACAACTGCTGCTGCCGCCTAGGGATCTCCCCAAGTCACCGACTAGGGTTCCCCCAAACCCTAGCCGCCGGCCAAGCCACCTCCCCTTGGTTTCTCTAAACCGTAGATCGCCAAGGCCTCTCTCATACTCCACCATACTCACTCCGGCTTAAGGCGAAGCCCTGCGAGATCTCCCCTCTACTTCCGACACCATGCCATCGTGCTGCCGGAATAGCGAAGAGAGTGCTACAACCTCCACTGCCTACTAGAACAGCGAACGTGTGGCTGTTTGCGGAAGCGCTGCCGGAACGTAGCGCCGGAAGGATCGTCTACGCGATCATGAGATCGGCAAGTGTACGACTACATCATCCTCGAGAATCTTCTCTCATTAACCGCTTTGGATCTTCGAGGGTTAGTACTCTATTAACTCATTGCTACAATCTAGTAGATAGATCTTGGCTTATGTGTGTTCATGCGATAGAATTTTTTTGTTTTCCATGCTACGAACCCCTACAGGTACATGCGTTGGTTGGCGTACTTCTGGCATCCGACGCAACGTTGGACGATGTCGACTGCGTCGGCGTACGCGGTGAGCTAGTAGAAGCCATGTCACATGGCCTTGGCGACCAGGGACCGGGCGCTGGCATGGTGGCCGCCGTCGCCGGCGTGGATGTCTTGGAGGATCTTGCGTCCTTCCCCAGGTTGCACACAGCGTTGGAACACGCCTGTTACGCTGCGCTTGTGGAGCTCTCCGTTGATGATGACGAAGGACTTGCAGCGGCGCATGATCATGCGTTCTTCCTTCTCATCCGCTCACAATGTCCCGCTCTCGAGGTAGGCAAGGTATGGCGCAGTCCAGTCGCTTTTGGTTCTGCAACCATGGCGACCAGGGCGGGCTCTGGTTGCACCGGGATCCTGAGGTCGATCTCCTTTGGAGGAGAGACGGAGGCCTTGTGGATGGTGTCGAGGAAGACGCCTGCGGGTGGGGTTTGACGGGCCGACCCGATGCGGGAAAGGGCGTCAGCCTCCTCGTTCTTGCGCCTGTCGATCCACTCAACGGAGTAGCCGGTGAAGTAGCCCCCAGCTGGTCCACTTCTTGGAGGTATGCTGCCATGGTGGGGGACACGGCGTCACAGGTACCGGCGACTTGTGCGACGATGGGGTCGGAGTCGCCGTAGCACCACAGGCGATTGATGTTCATCTCCTTGGAGGCTCGCATTCCGTGAAGGAGGCCCTCGTACTCGGCCATGTTGTTGGTGCAAGGGGTGAAGTCGAGGTACAACACTTAGCGGAGCTTGTCGCCCTTGGGCGAGGTAAGTATGATTCATGCCCCTATGCCGTCCGCATTCTTGGATCTGTCAAAGTGGAGCGACCAGTAGTGGAGGTATGGTAGCTTCTCTAGCTGATGCGCCTCTTCCCAGTCGGCAAGGAAATCTGCTAGAGCCTGCGACTTGATCGCCATGCGCGACTCATATTTGATGTCGTGGACGCCAATTTCAATGGCCCACTTGGCGACCCACCTAGTCACCTCGCGATTGCGGATGATGTCCTGCAGCGGCACGGAGGAGACGACCTGATTGGGTGCTCCTGGAAGTAGTGCGGTAGCCGTCGCTGGGCTCGTAAGACCGCGCACACCAGTTTCTGGTATTGCGTGTAGCACTGTCGTGAGTCCATGAGGACTTCGCTGATATAGTAGACCGGGCACTATACGTGGCGCTCCTTGCCCTCCTCTGGTCGCTCGACGACCATGACGGCGCTGACGACTCGCTCGGACGCCGTGACGTAGACAAGCATCGGCTCCTTGTCGATAGGGGCGGCGAGTAGCGGTGAAGCGAGTAGCACTTATTTGAGTGTGTTGAGCGCGTCGTCTGCCTCCTTGTACCATTGTAACGTGGGGTTCTTGCGCATCAGGCGGTAGAGAGGCATTGCCTTCTCGCCTAGCCGGGGAATAAAGCGACTAAGAGCCACGACTCGCCCGGCCAGCTTCTGGACGTCACGGAGGCACTGGGGTTTGCCGAGCCATGCGATCATGTTGATCTTGGTAGGGTTCACCTCGATTCCTCACTTGGAGACTACGTACCCTAGTAGGTGTCCAGTGGATACACTGAAGGTGCACTTCCCTGGGTTAAGCTTGATCTTGTACCTCCACAGGTTTGTGAAGGTCTCGGCCAGGTCGGAAAGTAGGTCGCTCTAGCAATTGGACTTGACCACCACGTCGTTGTTGTAGACGTGGATGTTGCGGCCAGTTTGGCCCGCGAGGCACTCCTGCATGCACCGCTGGTAGGTCACACCGGCGTTCTTTAGGCCGAACGTCATGGAGGTGTAATAGTAGGCGCCGAATGGCGTGATAAACGTCGTCTTCTCATCGTCCTCGACCGCCATCTTAATCTGGTTATACCCAGAGTACGCGTCGAGGAAGCACAGCGATTCCGATCCCACAGTCGAATAGATGATCTGATCGATGCACGGGAGGACGAACTGCTCCTTTGGGCAGGCGCTATTGAGGTTGGTTTAGTCGATACACATCCAACAGGTCTTGTTCTTCTTCATGACCAGGACTGGATTTGCCAGCCACTTTGATTACTTGATTGGCCAGATGAAACCTGCAGCGAGTAGACGCTGCACTTCTTCGGCGATTGCTCGACAACGCTCCTCATTGAAGGGCCGCAGCGACTGCTTGACAGGTCGCATTTTAGGGTCGGCGTTGTGTTTGTGCTCGATGAGTTCCCTCGGGACACCTTCATGTCGGATGGCTTCCATGCGAAGATGTTTCGATTCTCACAGAGGAAATCGACAAGCGCACTTTCCTATGCGGGTCTCATGCCCACCCCGATGGTGACCGTCTGGCTGGAATCACCTAGGACCAGCTCGACGGTGCAGGTGTGCATGGTGGGCTCAAAGGCCGTCGACTCGTGTTCTCCGCATTGGGCTTCTTCAGGATTGTGGGGTCGTCTTTGTTGACCCTGCTCGCGTATCTGGCGAGCTCTTCTGCGTGGTTGGTTTCCACAGCGATGACGGCGTTCGCGAGCTGTGCGCCTTTTTCCTCGCACTCGATGGCCATGTCAGGGTCGCCGTGGACGGTGATGATGCCACATGGCCCTGGGAGCTTCATCATGTTGTACGCGTAATGCGGTGCCGCCATGAACTTGGCGAATGCTTGTCGCCCCAAGACACAGTGTTAGGGGTTGTTGAAGTTCGCCAGCTCGAAGACGATCCGCTCGGTGCGGAATTTGGCTGGTGTGCCGAAGGTGACTGGCAGCATCCCCTTCCCGATCGGGTATGCCTTCCGACCGGGGACGATGTTGTGGAAGGTGGTGAGGGTCGACTCGATCATCGAATGCGGCAACCTTAGTCACCTGAAAGTGTCTAGGTAGAGGATATTGATGGAGATCCCGCCATCCATCAACGTCTTGGGGAGCCAGTATTCACCCACTTTGGGCTTGACTACTAGGGCGACTCGCCTAGGGTACTCGATCTGTCGCGAGTGTTCCTCGCGGCTCCATGTGATGCGCTGCTCGGACCGGTTGAGGAAGCAGGGGACATCGACCTAGGACACCGCGTTGACGGCGACAGCACAGGCGAGGACCTTCTTATCGCGCTTGATGCTGAGCCCGGTGAAGGTGTGGAGCGAGCCAACGTCGTTGCCGAATGCCCCGCCGTTTGGCGGGTTGTTGTTGGGATCCTCCCTTGCGCGCCGTGCCTTCTCGGTCTCCTTCATAGATTGGCAGTCGGCGGTTGTATGTGTGGCGGGTTTCCCCTCCCTGCTGTGGAACACACAGGGTTGGTTGAGGAGAGCTGCGGGGTCGAATTTCGGCCTCGCTCAGTAGTTTCCACTATCGCGGTGCTGGCCTCAGTTACGGCAGAAGCTCTTGGGGTCGCGTGGCACATAGCCGGTGTTGGCGACGAAGTCGACGCGCCCGTCACCGCGGTGCTTGCAGGTGAGGTGAGTGTTGTTGTAGCGCAGCTCGTGCTACCTACCATTGTCGTGGCTGCTTGAGCGGCGATTCCCACCCGACTCATCGTCGGTTTCCTAGTTTGGATCTTCCTCCGCGTATAGTTTGGCGATCTCGAGGAGGTCGGGGATGTTGTCGAGTGTCTTGTACACCCGCTTGATCTTGGCGAGCAATGGCTTGTATCAGCACGAGTTCTTGAAGCAGCGTTTTGTCGTGTCCGGGTGGATGCCAGCGGCGTTGATCCACAGGTCCTGCCATCGTTGGACCCAATTGCCGGTCGACTCGTGGGGTCCCTGGACGCATCGCTCCAGGTCCTCGATGGTGGTGGTTCGGGTTTAGGAGCCCTCAAAATGCCCGACGAAGGCCTCGTGCATTTCCTCCCAGGAGTCGATGTTGTCTAGGGGGAGGGTGTTGATCCACTTCCGAGTCGCTCCCTCCATCATCAGGGGGAGGTACCGAGCAGCGAGGAGATCGGTGTGGCCGGCGATTCTCATGTCCATGAGGTATGTGTCTAGCCACACGGCTGGATCGTACGTAGGATCGTACTTTTCGATCTTCTTCGGCGCTTTGAAGTTCGTTGGGTATTTCTCTCCTCGGATCATCGGTCCGAAGCACTGGGGGCCGACTTGACTAAGGGAGCCCCTTGGCTTGCCGTCGTTGCGGTTGGTGATGGTGTGCCTCAGATTGTTAGGATGGCATGCGCGCTAGCTCTGGTTGTTGATGATGTGAGTTTGCGCCTCAACCAGCTTCTCGTTGGCGACTGATACGTCCAAAACGTATCTACTTTCCCGAACACTTTTGCTATTGTTTCTCCTCTAAACTTGTGTGATTTGGATACAACTAACATGGACTGACGCTGTTTTCAGCAGAATTACCTTGGTGTCTAGTTTTTGTGCAGAAAATCAACTATCAGGAAAAATCCCGGAAAATATGCCAAAAATTATATTTCACCAGAAGACCCACGGAGCCAGAAGACGTGACGGAGAAGGGGCCTGGGGGGCCCAAACCCCTGCTAGGCGCGGGCCCACCTTTCGTCACGCCTAGGGGGTGCAGCCACCCTAGGCACCCCCTCGGGCTCCCTCTTCGCCTATAAGTTGCACCTTGGCCTAAAAACCGAGGGGGTTCGATAGTTTTCCAGAAAGAGTTCCGCTCCGCCGCTACCATCAGAAATCAAGATTCGGATCCAGAAACTTTGTTCAGGCACCCTCCTGGTACGAGGAATTTGGAGAGGATCATCGCCATCGTCATCACCAATGCCTCTCCATCAACTATCGATGTTTCCCTCATCCATGAGTGAGTAATCCCCCGCTCTAGGCTTGGGGATGGTAGGGATTGGATGAGTTCTATCATGTAATCGAATAAGATTGTTAGGGCATAGTGCCTACTATCTCTATTAGTGCTATTTGACTTTGTTGCAACTTGTTGTGCTTAATGCTTGTCACTAGGGCCCGAGTGCCATGATCTTAGATCTGAACTTATTATTGAATCATTATGGTAGTATTTTTGTGGTCTTATCTGTAAGTTGTGTACACATATCATTGTCCGGATCCAAAGGCCCCGAAGTGACAATAATTGGGACAACCTGAGGGGATGGCTGTGGTGTGAGGATCACATGTGTTCACGGAGTGTTAATGCTTTGCCCCGGTGCTCTATCAAAAGGAGCACCTTAATTGCCAGTAGTTCCCTAGAGGCCCCGCTGCCACGGGCTGGCCGGACAGAAGATGTTGTGCAAGTTCTCATTGCGAGCACGTATGACTATATTTGGAGCACATGCCTAGGATTGTTTAGTACTTGAATGCTTATTCTTATTTATATGCAATACCCTAGATATTGAAGTTACATGTTTAGACTCATCCATGCAATGCCCGTCCATCCATCCCTATGCCCACCACACTCGAATCCCACTATTACACTACTGTTACTAATTCTCCTGTTTCACTTGTGTTGTTGCTACTACAAACTGTTGCTACTGATAAACTTCTGTGAGCAAGAACTATTTCCAGGTGCAGCTGAATTGACAACTCAGTTGTTAAGGCTTACAAGTATTCTTTGGCTCCCCTTGTGTCGAATCAATAAATTGGTAATAGTACCCGCGAAGACTGTTGCGATCCCCTATACTTGTGGGTCATCAAGAACTATTTTCTGGCGCCGTTGCCGGGGAGCATAGCTTTATTTGTAAGTTCACTTGGATCTATTATTGTTCACCTCTACTCCTTTCATCATGGGGAAGTCTCGTGATGGAAAGTTTCCTATTTTACCATCCACTACAAGAAGAGGTACAGTCCTAAACACCTCTGTTGCTCTTGATTCACCATCTGTTATAAGTAATCTTGTCACACCACCACCCAATGGTATGGAAATCGGTAATCATTAACTGCTCGGTTGTCTTGGGAGTAGCGACTAATCGGAATTCGGACGATTAACTGATTTAATTGGTCGGCTATTAATCGGTGCAACCTACAAAAATTAGCACATAAAACACATATGACTACTCTTGCACCTCAAGACCTACCCTATTAAAGGCAGCCTCGAGCTCCCGGATGAGATCCTCAAGGCACTCGAGCTCTTGTATCTGAGGTCTGATCGACAACTACAAGGAACTAGTCAACAACGACAAGGAACTAGCTGGTGATGGCAGAAATCGAGCTCCTGGAGGCAGGGATCGAGCGGGAGCTTTGAAAAACCTACTTCATTAGGGCGGGCTAGCAGATGGATGGGAGATATGTGTTGATAATTTTGCAACTTTTTTGACCAAATGTAGTAGTTAATCGGGAACATACCTAGTAATCAGAGTGTCGGAGCTATTAATCGGGCTAAACGATTAACACAAACGATTAGTGGTAATGGACACGGCCAGGTCCCTAGTAGCGATTAATCGGCCTATTAATCGCTGATTCGGCCTATTTTTCGAACAGTGCCACCACCACATACTCATGCTACACACACTGATACTACTGCTAAGTCTGAAACTGCTTTTGATGCTCATGATGTTACTTCTACTATGCTTGATGCGAGTGGTTCATTAGGTCCTTTCCTAGATGCTACTATGGCTAGTCTAGGAAATACCGAAACTCCTAGTGCAGACACTGTTACACCTGTTAGCTCACCTGAGTCTAGAGAGAGTTATGATATTAATGATGGTTACATTGAGTCCACTGATGAACTTGTTGAAGAGTGTCGAAACACACATGGTACTAGTGCTATTAAGAGTCTCCTTGCTAGACGTACTATTATGCCTAAACTGTTCTCTGATCCTAAGTTTGCCACCTCTCCCATTGATATTAAAGATGAAGATTATGATTTCTATCTTGATTTGTCCTATTTAGATATTGTTGAGAAAGAACCTTTCTGTTGGACTGAAATGAGAGTGATGTGGCTCATATGAATGAGCTTTCTACTATAAGTGCTTTGTTCTCTGATGATTTTAAGATGCACAAGTACTTTGTTACTAAGATCTTCCCTTTTTAACTAAAAGGAGAATCTAGGGCTTGGTTTAATAGATTACCTCCTGGTTCCATTGATAGCCCTGATTGCTTGATTGGTGCTGCCCAAAAAAAGGCGAAACCCACCGGCGGCCGCGACAACGAGACAGTCGGTGCAATCTTGGACCCAGGCATGCGTCCATCCTAGGCACCCCATGGGGCACCCCAAACCATTTTTCCGTGAAAATTGAGAGTGTCTTATAGGGTACATACAGTTAGAAACCGCATTTACCGGGCTGTAACTCAAAGAAATATACAGTATATTCTTGCACCACGAGATAAATACCCACCTCCCGGGAATGGACATGCACCATGGTGTAGCATGTGTGGAAATTGCCTCGGGCCCATGGGGGCGCCCTAATATTGCACCTCCTTTTGGAAAACGCCGGTTTTTCGAGTTCAGAAAATGGAAAGTTGAGATTTCTCCAAAACACCACGAAATATCTAGTTGGAGAAGTCGAGTGTGATGCCGAGAGGGATCTAGGTGCCGGATTTGGGATCAATCCATGGAGTGGTTCCATGTTCTGGGCAGCGAGGGGGAATCTAGGGTTGGAAACCATGTTAACTCACACTCGATAGACATCATGGTGGTGCCATGGGAGCCAAGGGACCTGGTATGCCTTGCCAATGATTTCATGAGGGCAGTGGGTCACATGCAAGGGCTCCAGGAGCCATTTCACGTTTTTTTAGATTTTGTTTGGTGATGCCCAAAAATAATGGCGAAACCCACCGGCGGCCGCAGAAACGCGACGGTCGGTGCAATCTTGGACCCAGGTATGCATCCAGCCTAGGTACCCCATGGGGCACCCAGACCATTTTTCCCTGAAAATTGAGAGTGCCTTATAGGGTACATATAGTTATAAACCGCATTTACCGGGTCGTAACTAAAAAAATACAGTATATGCTTGCACCATGAGATAAATACCCACCTCCCAGGAATGGCCATGCACCATGGTGTAGCATGCGTGGAAATTGCCTTGGGCCCATGGGAGCGCCCTAATATTGCACCTCCTTTGGGAAAATGCCAGTTTTTCAGGTTCAGAAAATGGAAAGTCGAGATTTCTCCAAAGCACCATGAAATCTCTAGTTGGAGAAGTCGCTTGCGATGCTGAGAGGGAGCTAGCTGCCAGGTTTGGGCTCAATCCATGGAGTGGTTCCATGTTCTGGGCAACGAGGGGGGGATCTAGGGTTGGAAGCCATGTTAACTCACACTCGATAGACATCATGGTGGTGCCTTGGGTGCCAAAGGACCTGGTATGCCATGACTATGATTTTATGAGGGCATTGGGTCACATGCAAGGGCTCCAAGAGCCATTTTCACGTTGTTTTTATATTTTTTAGATTTTGTTTGGTGCTTCCCAAACAAACGGCAAAACCCGTCGGCGGCAGCGGCAACGCCACGGTGGGTGCAATCTTGGACCCAGGAATGCATCCAGCCTAGGTACCCTTTGGGTCACCCCAAACCATTTTCCCTGAAACTTGAGAGTGTCTTATAGGGTACATAACATTAGAAACCACATTTATCAGGTTGTAACTCAAAAAAATATAGTATATGCTTGCACCATGAGATAAATACCCACCTCCCGAGAATGGCCATGCACCATGGTGTAGCATGCGTGGAAATTGCCTCGGGCCCATGGGAGCGCCCTAATATTGCACCTCCTTTGGGAAAACGCCGGTTTTTCGGGTTCAGAAAATGGAAAGTCGAGATTTCTCCAAAGCACCACGAAATCTCTAGTTGGAGAAGTCGCTTGCGATGCCGAGAGGGATCTAGCTGCCGGGTTTGGGCTCAATCAATGGAGTGGTTCCATGTTCTAGGCAGCGAGGGGGGAAATCTAGGGTTAGAAGCCATGTTAACTCATATTTGCCCTCTATGCTAGTCACGAATACTTAGAAAAGCCCTTACTATAGCTCACGCAGAAACCAGCACCGCCTGATTGGTCAGACAGTTGTGACGTGGATCGTTCCAGCCAACCATTGATCCTGTTTGATCTAACGGCCACATGAAATTGTTATAGTAGCAACATCCCAATATTATTACACACGACATGGTAGTTACAACAATTACAATGCAGGATGTGGTAGTTAAATATGTAATAACAATACTAACAATAGAACATTACTCGTCGTCATCGGTGGCAGCGGCGGTGTCCTCCGATGACTCGTCGGTAACTCCCTCCTCGTATATACGCGCCCTCTGCTCGTAGGAGTCCTCCTCCTCCTCGCAGTCCCACGGGTCGACGTCACTCTCCTCCGCTTCTGCCTCCAACTTCTCCATGAACGCCTCCTCATTGCCCGAGTCGGGGTCGTCCTCGTCGCTGGCTCTTATATTCCCCTGCCCTTCTTCATGGTGGTCTCACATTCTTTCCTCCGGCGCTCCTCCGTCTTGGCTGCTTCTTGGCACTCCTCCGTCTCTGCCGGTGCAACACGCTTCTCGAGTGCGGCAGGTACGACAATCTTCGACGTCGATGTGTCCTCGAGCGCCGATGTCAATGGATCCAGGCGCGGTTGGACACGTCCTGGTGCCTCAGATGGCTCCCGGCGGGCACGAACGATGCCGCGACGGTCAGCCACCGACAAGTATCTACCACTACCACGACACGGTTCCATTCTACGTGAGGAAGTTGTTCGGAAATGCACGATCGCGGGTACGCAGAGTTGGGTTCCAATCCTATTAGGGGCCCCATGAGTATCTCATAGTCTAGTCACGTAAAAATTGTGATACTCATACAATATCTATGTACTGGGAGTGTTGTCACGTAACAAACCACAAAATGCACCGTGTGGCAGCATAGGGAAGTGTCCAGTGCGTGCATGTCGACGTTTAGTTGAACGTTCCATCATGTTCTGTCCATGCAGCAATTACACGCGTCATGACAACCCCTTGAGCACGCACGCACGTTGGACGTGCAGCCCGTGATTACTTCCTCCCTCGTAATCCCACCCCAACCCCTTTATCCACGGGATACTAGGCGGCGCACGCTGAAGACCCTGCTGAACCGTCCATCTCATTAAATCCAGTCCAATCAAGTCCCATTGTTTGCACTTTGGGGTTTTATTCCCTGGTTCTGCCAGTCATGATTCTTTCAGAGGGAAGCAACATAGGCCATTGATTAACAAATGAACGATGGATGTAGGTTGAGATAGCACCGGAGTAAACGGTGGTCTTATATAAGACTATCCCACGGACTGGACTCTTTGACCATTCTCCCTCTCCCATCACTTTCTTCTTCCTCCTGCCCCCACCTTCCTCCATCTTCATTAGCTATGGCTCCCCGAGGAGAGGAAGATCGACCGTGCACGTGGAGATAATGGAGAGAACTCGCCTCCTTGGAATTCCTGCTCAACCAGCTGCTCATTCCCCCCTCGCATAGAGACCCAATCTCTCCTAGTAATGGCGTTCAATGTTCCAGCAGGCTGGGGCTTCTCCTGCTCCCGGTACCATCTTCTTCTTCTCTGTTTTCTTCTTCTTCTATGTCTACTTCTTCTTCTTATTATGATTACTATGCTACATATTCCAGGGCAAACGTGGACCCTGAAAGCAGCACGATGGCGGCGGCACTGAATGTTGCAGTATGACATGGCTCCTCCCGGTACAGTCTTCTTCTTCTATGTCTACTTCTTATTCTTCTTCTTATTACTATGCTACATATTCCAGGACGGCCATGGACCCTGAAAGAAGCATGATGGCGGCAGCGGCGCTGAATGTTGTAGCAGGCCAGGGCTCCTCTCGGTACAGTCGTCTTCTTCTTCTCTTTCTTCTTCTTCTTATTCTTCTATGTATACTTCTTATTATTCTTCCTATTACTTTGCTACATATTCCAGGGCGGCCGTGGACCCTGAAAGCAGCACGATGCCGGTGGCGGCGCTGAGTGTTCTAGCAGGCCAGGGCTGCTCCCGGTACAATCTTCTTATTCTTCTTCTGCTATGTCTACTTCTTCTTCTTACTCTGCTACATATTCCAGGGCAGTCGTGGATCCTGAAACCAGCACAATGGCGGCGGCGGCGCAAGACCCGTTCGGCCCTGTTCCCAGGCTCAGCGAGGTAGGAAATCCCGACATGCATTTGGTTTTATTTTTGAGATTCTAAATGTGGAAATATTATCGTGTCTGCCCGCAAGTAGCCTCCAAGTAGGGACCACACTCAATATCCGTAGACACATTTGGGGTTTTTGTGAGTTGAATATTGTGCTTCCCTGGAACATGCAGTACAATTATAGAGTACCTATTTTAAATAACATGAACATTGCAGCAAGCAAAGGCCGATTGCCGTGACAAGGTGGCCGCGATCAATGCCAAGGTAGACAACCAACTGCAGGGTGCACGCTCCCTAACCCAGGCTAATGATCGCCTTCGAAGGCGTTTGTCTCTGCAGAAGGAGATCACGCTTGATTTTTCACTTAACATCAAGAGGCTCGAAGCAGAGCGCGACGAGCTGCAGAGGGTGATCGACGAGCTGCGAAAGTTGATCGCACACAGCTTGTCCAAACAAGACCTGGCCATCAACTTAATTACGAAGCTCCTGTGTGACAAGAAGAATCTCGAGACTAGATGCGTCCTCCTGCTGTACGAAGCCACCAAGACACACAGAGAATGCATCATCGAAGCAAAGGCTGCCATCGAAGCCTACAATGACAGGGACCATTGCCTGGATGCACTGAGACAAATGAAGGAGGACATGGGCCAAGGTCTCATCATGCCCAAGAGTCCAAACAAGGAGAACAGGGAGCTAACGACAACTCCCAATTCAGATTCAGAGTAGAGGGGGGGCAGGAATCTCAGTTCATGCTCTGCTGCTTTTGTAATTTATACATGTCGCGAAATTAAGGAATCTTGGAGCAACTTCTTATTTCTCTGTTTATATTACTTTCCTGTCAACTGAATTATGGGTTTGTGTTCTCATGAATGGTCATCATCCTTTCTTTCCATTATGTATCTGAGATTGGAATTAGATTATGACTATGCCACTACTATTTGGTTACATTGGAAAAACCCACAGCACCCTTAGTTGCATATAGTCCCACATTGCTTTGAAATTGAAATTAGGACCATGCCACTCTTTATCCTGTTGAATTGGGAAAAAAGGCTTTATTGCTCTGAAATTGAAATTAGGACTATGCCACTACTTTATCCTGTTGAATTGGGAAAAAGGCTATATTGCTCTGAAATTGAAATTAGGACTATGCCACTACTTTATCTTGTTGAATTGGAAAAAAAGGCTATATTGCTCTGTCGTATAAATTAGAAGTATGACACTAGTTTATCTAGTTGAATTTGGAAAAGCCTATATTGCTCTGACATTATCTCTAGAATTAGGACTGTACCACTAGTTGATTATGTTAAATTTTGAACAATCCTTGATTGCTTTGACCTTTAAATGATGACTTTGGCACTAGTTAATTGTTTAAATTGTGGAAACTAACCACATATTTTTGTTGCAGCAGAAGAGGCAAAAGCTCAACCCAGAACTGCCGACCTGGCTAAAGGACAAGATGGCTATCGAAATGGAGAAGCATAATTTTCAGAAAGTGTCCCATGACCACCTGAGAGAAGAATTCACCATCCTTTATGACAAGGTGGACATCGCTGGCTGGAAGGAACTTCACGAGAAAAGTATCGCATCGGCGCGTGCAAAGGAGGACATCATCAAGGATCTCATGGTGGATAATCTTAAGCTTACTGATAAGCTTGTCGCTTCCTAGACAGAGCGCTTGAACCAGCGGGAGGCGCACGTCCAAGTACTGAGGGAGTAGGTAAAAACCAAAGTGGACCTGATCGAACGAACCCTCGAACTGGAGCTTTTCAGGAAGGAACACGAGCATCTTCACGCCAGGCTTAGTGAAAACTATAAGTTCCTCTAAAATTAGTTTTCAAACTATGTGTTCTGACAGACCAAATCGTGTTTTATCCATGTAGTAGTGATTTTGTAAACGTGGACCTCTCTATGCAAACTATGCTTTCTTCTAAAAGGTTATTTTGCTCAAGGATTCAGTTTGGATTAGTCAAGATATCACAATTGCAAGTCTTACAGTTAACTAGCTTCAGATATTACCACGGCACAAATTATTCATCTAAAATTTCCTTGATCGTATGTAGCTTGTCCTTGTTAACCTCGCGCTCCTTCTTCAGATCCTTCAACAGATCCGCAATGCAGTAATGTAGCTTCTTATTCTCTTCCATGAGCTGATCCCTCTCCTTTTCTGCCTTCTGAATCTTCCGTGCAGTTCCCACCACCAAGCTCCCATTGATTGTATCATTTAGTTCTGACCGCAAATGCTTGATTTCTTGTTCCAGCTCCTTATTTCATACCAAGAGCTTGTAATTTTTTGCAGCTGCATCACGGGCATCTGTAAATCTCCCCTAACTTTCGAGCTCATACATATCCCACAACTGGGACAAACATTTCTTAAGTGCGTCTGGCCACTCAAGATCCACCCACTCTACTGCTTAACACACCAGGCCAACCTAAAACAACATGGGACTAATTATCAACATAACACTACACAATTTTCTTCATGTCGCCATTGTAAATAACAAAAGAAAACCTGATTTTTACAGCCCAAAAACCTTCTTCCAGTGTTACTGCCTTCAAATGCAACATATTTCCTTAGTTTTAGCCCATGGTCACATGGTACTTCCCAATCGAGATCTAGGCCCTCCCAATCGGGGTCGTAGATCGTGAGTGGTACCTATAAGGGAACGAAAAGCTAGAAATAAACACGATTGTATGCACATTTCCGAGAAAATAGAGGAACTCACATAGGGGAGGGAAGACTTGATGTCGGAGAGAAAGCTGTCGCTACTCGACTGGTCGTCCTCGTCGTTCTAGGGCGGCATGGAAAATGCGGCCGCGGAGACGCGTTGGCGACGTTGATGAGAGAGAGAGGAGGGTAGTGAGTGGAGAGAGGAGTGGGGAAAGTGAAGTGCGTCAATGTTGCAACATTGACTAAATTGGCATGCTGCAATGGTTTAATTGATACAATGTCCCGTGGCTGGATTACTATCTCATATCTAATAGTTTTTCTCTTCCTTCATTTTAATTTGTAATATTAATCATGTACTTTCTCCTTCCCACTTTGTTTGACTTATAGCAACATACAAAATCTTATGTACCTAACAATATAGGATTATGGTTTGTGGTTTAGGCTCTAATGAACTATTTATTGTACTAACCCCTTAACCCTTATTCCTAAATCCTAGACCCGTGCGTCCAATAGATAACTGTCTCCTACTTAGTAAGTTTTTTTCCTAAACCCTACGCTCTTTCATACATGATAGTACTTCCTTCTAAGTAATATATAGTTATCTAGCGATTAGTCAAATTATTGATCCCACAGATCATTATATTACATCATAATCATGTCAACTACAAGATACTTATATACCACCTTGTTTAGTGATGGTTTCAATGAATGATATGTCCCAAAATCCTAACATCTCATAGCACATTATATTACAATCTCTCAACAATGATAATCTCAGAAACAAATTTATCACATCATCTCAGCAAACACAATCATGTCAACTACAATGTACTTGTGTCTTATTACAACAACGATGCTTTCATCGAGTGATATGTCTGAAAATCTCAACAGCTCACAGAACATCGGATTGCAATCTCTGAACAAACAGGACCTCATCAACACAGTTTCAAGGCAACAACAAACTTTGTTACAAATACAGGCAGGGGAGCCCTGCGGTCTATCTAACAAGCCCTGGGTAGCAGCTCTCATCAGATCTGATCAACATCTATCGCATCATTCTGTTCAGCCACAACAGGGTCCTCTGCATCCACTACAACTTGTCCAACAACATCAGAAATGGTAGCCATGAAGAACACCTTCCTGGTTTGCTTCTTTCGGTGCATAATCTGCATCAGATCATCGGTATCCAAAACCTCTATGAACTTCTGCTTCTTATGATGCCACCACCGGAGTCGTACCATCTTCTTAGGGCCAATAATGGTTTCCTTACCAATCATCTCTCTTAGTTCAACAAGAGTTATGTTTTTGGAATCGACGGCTATCTCCAGAGTACATGACGAAATTGGCTGATTAACTCCGCCATCAAGTTTTGCTGTGTATGAATCCACCTCTAGGTGTATATTGAACTTAGCTTGATTAGCATGATGGGGATATGCCAACCGGGGTATACCCAGCAGGACGTTTCCGACTGGCCCAGGAACTGGCGAGTGGGCCTACAAGACGGCGACTAGATCAAGGCCCGGTGTGGGCCCAAGCGACTGGAAGCTGAAGGCCCAGTCGAGTTAGGTTAAACGATTACCGAAGCCTTAACTGATTCGGTTGAGATATGTAAACCCTAGGGGAGGTGAGTCTATATAAACCTCCCTACAGGGCGTGTAGGGATACGTTCCATCATACACCCAAGCGACTCGCCGCCTAGCCGCCGAGCTCGCCCATTGTACCACCATCATAATACAATCTAGCAGGAGTAGGTCTTTACCCTCCGGGGGGCCGAACCTGGGTAAAACCTTGTGTTTCCGCCCTCATCTCGCACCGCAGATGGCTGGCCGCCCTTGACCCTCGTTCTACTACTCGCTGCCGATTGCAGCATCTGCCGTGACCATTCCCACGACAGTGGCACCCACCGTGGGGCCTGGCCGGTCTGGTCGGTGTTCTGCGGCGAGATCCAATCTGCCCATCAACGAGACGGTCGCCACCGGCCGCAAGATAGCGATCGGCGAGATGCTCCAAATCTTGCCGAGCAGCTACGTCCCGGCGGCGCGACCCGTCACGCAAAGCGTGATCCTGCCGGTCGGCACGATCAGCCTCTTCGTCGGCCTCACCGACGTCATTGTCTCGGAGGACTCGGCTCGCATCCGTGAGTCGCCGCCACGCGATCGACTCTCCGAGAGCCAGATCCGCACGATCCATCGCCTCGCCTCCGAGTACAACTCGGCCCACAGTAAAGTGGCCGAAAACTCAGCGGCCGCAGAAGACGCGGCCCTCAACAACGACGCCGACTCGGCAACCCGGCGTCACTCGCCGGATCCATCACCGCGGCTTCACCCACGGGCTCCATCACCCAGGTCTCCAACATGGGAGACTTCGAGGATCCTTCCATCCTTGGGATCTTCGACTTCGACTCCGGGTCGGAAAATTCCGCCGACCTCCGCGATGGTACCGGTCGCCACGCCGCGACCTACATGGCGACCGGCACCGATCCGCCGAAGGATCCCTTATCCACCCCGATCCCTCCTAACGCCACGGCAACGGAGGTCGAGGAACTCCGCCTGAAGCTGGCAGAGGCAGTGCGCAAGGAGCAAGCCGAGCGCGAAAAATTTCGCCTCGAGCAGGTGACGGCGCAGGAGCTATCGTGCTACCACCAGTAGCGAATCAGGTCGCGCCTGAACCCCAGCGTCCAGGGGCGCGCCCTGAACTTCGACGACGAAAATGACCCGGCCAGCGTGGCCGAGCGCCCGATCTGCGAGAACGTGCCACCAGGAGGAAGCGCCCGGCCCCCGCCAGGTTCGATGGCGATGGGCGCCCCACCTCCACCCAACCGCACACCCCCTAGGGATCAGCCGCGGATAGTAGTCTCCTCACGGGAGCGGGACGCGAACGGCCTCCCACTGTTATCCACCCCGATGGACAACCTCGTGGTGGTCCGAGCAGCAGCCGACAACATCACGGCCACCGGCGACGGCGCCCTACAGATCCAGTACGTCAGGGCCCTGCTCGCAAAGGCCGTTGAGCAGCAAAACGCAGGCGCCGACTTGCAGGGTCGAGTGTACTCGCGTTCTTCGGGAAGCAGAGCGGCCTCAAGCGGCCGCCCAATGGCGGCAAACACCCTTAACTGCCCGCCACCAGAGCCATTGCAGCTCCAACACCGACCCGCGAACGCGGCACTCTCCACCAACGACCCCAGGCCAGCGACCAACTTCGTCGCCGCCAACGGTCAACCCATCGACGCCCGCACCCACATCATCAACAACCAAAGCTGGCGCGCACGCCAGCCCGACGACCTGCGACACACCCTAACCAATCGCCGCGACGGCAAGCCAATAGGGTCGCTAAGTCGACTCGGCCCCAAGTTCTTCGGACCGATGATCCGAGGCGAGAAGTACCCGCCAAACTTCAAGGCGCCGAAGGAGATAGAAAAGTACGACCCTTCATACGACCCCGCCGTGTGGCTCGATACATACCTCATGGCGATGGGGATCGCAGGCCACACCGACCTGCTAGCCGCCCGTTACCTCCCCCTGATGATGGAGGGGACGTCCAGGCAGTGGATCAACACCCTCCCTCAGGATAGTATCGACTCCTGGGAGGAGATGCGCGACGCCTTCGTCAGGCACTTCGAGTGCTCCTACACCCGCGCCACCACCATTGAGGACCTGGAGCGATGCGTCCAGAGACCCCGCGAGTCGACCCGCAACTAGGTCCAGCGGTGGCAAGAACTCTGGTACAACGCGGTCGGCATCCACCCAGACACCGCGATCCATTGCTTCAAGACCTCGTGCCGCTACGAGCCTTTGGTCGCCAAGCTCAAGCGACATTCTCGCACACTCGACAACATACCGGACCTCCTCGAGATCGCCAAACGATACGCGGAGGAAGATCCAAACCAGGAAACCGACGACGAGTCGGGAGGCCAACGCTGCACGAGCGGCAACGACAACGGACGACGGTCCGACCTACGCTACAGCAACACTCGCCTCACTGGCAAGCGCCGTAGTGACGGGCGAGTCGACTTCGTCGCCAACGCCGGGCACGCACAACGCGAGCCCAAAAGCTTCCGCCGCGATGGAGGACAATGCCGCGACGGCGGCAACTACAAGGCCAAGCCAAGGTTCGATCTCGCGGCCCTCCTTAACCAACCCTGTGCGTTTCATAGCAGGGAAGGAAAGCCCGCAACGCACACGACCGCCGACTGCCACACCCTCAGGGAGATTGAGAAGGCACGGCGAGCACGGGAGGACCGCGACAACGACCCGCCAAACGGTGGAAAGTTCGGCAAAGTGGCCGGCTCGCTCCATACCTTCACAGGCTTCAATACGAAGCGCGAGAAGAAGGTCATCACCCGCGCCGTCGCCGTCAACGTGGTGGCCCAGGTGGACGTTCCCCAGTTCCTCAACTGGTCGGAGCAGCCCATCACCTGGAGCCGCCAGGACCACTCGCCGCGCATCGAGTACCCAGGCCGAGTCGCCCTGGTGGTCAAGCCAATGGTGGGTGACTACTGGCTCCCCAAGACATTGATGGACGGCGGCAGCTCCATCAACATCCTGTACCTGGACACCTTCTGGCGGCTGTGGCTCCCGCAGTCGATGATCGAGACAACACACACCATGTTCCACGGCATCGTCCCCGGTCGGAAGGCGTACCCGATCGGCAAGGTCACGCTGCCAGTCACCTTTGGCACACCAGCAAACTTCTGCACCGAGCGGATCGTCTTCGAGCTGGTGCCCTTCGACAGCCCCTACCACTGCGTCCTGAGGCACCAGGCATTCGCCAAGTTCATGGCAGCGCCACACTACGCGTACAACGCGATGAAGCTCCCCGGGCCGTGCGGCGTCATCACCATCAACGGCGACCCCGACATGGACGCCGAGTGCGAGGCCAAAGGAGCCGAACTCGCCGATGCCGTCATCGCGGCAGAAGCCAACCACGCTGACGAGCTCGCCAAGTACGCGAGCGGGGTGAACAATGACGACCCCACCATACTCAAGAAGCCCAATTCGGAGGGCGCAAACACCTCAGCCTTCGAGGCAACGACGCACACCCGCACCGTCGAGCTGGTCCCAGGCGACTCCAGCCAGACGGTGACGATCGGCACAGGAATGAGCCTAGCCTATGAAGGCGCGCTCATCGAGTTCCTCCATGAGAACAGGGACATTTTCGCATGGAAGCCCTCTGACATGCCTGGTGTCCCTAGGGAGCTCGCTGAGCACAAACTAAACACCGACCCCAAAGTGCGACCCGTCAAACAGTCGCTGTGGCCCTTCAATGAAGAGCGCCGTCGAGCCATCGCCGAGGAGGTGCAGCGTCTACTCGCTGCAGGCTTCATCCGGCCAATCAAGTACTCCAAGTGGCTGGCAAACCCAGTCCTGGTCGAGAAGAAGAATGGGACCTGGAGGATGTGTATCGACTACACAAACTTGAACAGCGCCTGCCCGAAGGAGCAGTTCGTCCTCCCGTGGATCGACCAAATAATCGACTCCACCGTGGGCTCGGAGTCGCTATGTTTCCTCGACGCCTACTCTGGATACAACCAGATCAAAATGGCTGTCGAGGATGAGGAGAAGACGGCGTTCATCACGCCATTCGGAGCCTTCTGCTACACCGCCATGACCTTCGGCATCAAGAACGCCGGGGCGACCTACCAGCGGTGCATGCAAGAGTGCCTCGCGAGCCAAATTGGCCGCAACATCCACGTCTACATCGATTACGTGGTCGTAAAATCCGCTCCCCAGGGTGATCTACTCGCCGACCTGGCGGAAACATTCGCCAACTTGCGAAAATACAAGATAAAGCTTAACCCAGGCAAATGCACCTTCGGTGTACCAGCAGAACAACTACTGGGGTACGTCGTCTCCAAGCGAGGGATCGAGGCGAACCCCACCAAGATCGAGACGATCGCCTGACTCGGCAAACCCGAGTGCCTGCGCGACGTCCAGAAGCTGGCCGGGCGAGTACCGGCTCTCAGTCGCTTCATCCCCCGCTTGGGCGAAAAGGCGATGCCCCTATACCGCCTGATGCGCAAGAACCCCACCTTCCAATGGGACAAGGAGGCGGACGACGCACTCCGCGACCTCAAGAAGGTGCTACTCGTCGCACCGCTGCTCGCCGCCCCCGCCGACAAAGAACCCATGCTGGTCTACGTCGCGGCTTCCGAGCGCGTCGTCAGCGCCGTCATGGTCGTCGAACGGCCGGAGGAGGGGAAGGAGCGCCCAGTACAGCGACCGGTGTACTACATCAGCGAGGTCCTCACCGAGTCGCGCCAACGATACCCGCAGTACCAGAAATTGGTATACGCGGTCTTCAGAGCACAGCGGCGCCTGCCGCACTACTTCCAGGAGCACCCGATCACGGTCGTCTCCTCAGCACCGTCGCAGGACATCATCCGCAACCGTGAGGCGACTGGGCGAGTCGCCAAGTGGGCCGTCGAAATCGGCGTCCACAATATCAAGTACGAGCCGCGAAAAGCGATCAAGTCGCAGGCTCTAGCGGACTTCATCGCCGACTGGGAAGAGGCCCAGCAGCCAGAAAAGCTGCCATACCTCCATTACTGGAGCCTGCACTTCGACGGCTCCAAGAACGCGGACGGCGCAGGAGCAGGGATCGTGCTGACTTCCCCGAAGGGCGACAAGCTCCGCTACGTCCTTTGCCTCGACTTCACCCCCTGCACCAACAACATGGCCGAGTACGAGGCACTACTCCACGGCATGCGAGCTGCCAAGGAAATGAACGTCAACCGCCTACGCTGCTACGGAGACTCCGACCTCGTCGCCGGACAAGTCGCTGGCACCTGCGACGCCGTCTCCCCCACCATGGCGGCATACCTCCAAGCAGTGGACAAGCTGGGCGGACACTTCGCAGGCTACTCCGTCGAGTGGATTGACAGGCGGAAGAACGAGGAGGCCGACGCACTCTCTCGCATTGGGTCGGCTCGACTCGCACCACCCGCCGGCGTCTTCCTCGACACGATCACCAAGCCATCAGTCTCTCCCCCAAGGGAGATCGACATTGGAGTCCCACTGCAGCCGGATGCAGCCCTGGTCGCACTCGTCACCGAGCCAGACGACTATACCAAGCCCTACCTCACCTACCTGGAGGCCGGTACCTTGCCAGCAGACGAGACGGACGCTCGGATGATCGTACGCCGATGCAAGTCCTACACCATCATCGACGGCGAGCTCCACAAGCGCAGCGTCACCGGCGTGTTCCAACGATGCGTCCAACCCGCCGAAGGACGCAAGATCCTCCACGACATCCACTCCGGCGACTGCGGACACCATGCCGGCGCCCGCTCTCTGGTCGCCAAGGCTATGCGGCATGGCTTCTACTGGCCCACCGCACACACCGATGCCGTCGATATTGTCCAGCGATGCGCCGGCTGCCAGAAGTACGCCAACCAGACGCATGTGCCGAGCTCCGCGCTCAAGACAATCCCCATCACCTGGCCATTCGCCGTGTGGGGCATGGACATGGTAGGCCCCTTCAAAAAGGCTCCCTCTGGTTACACCCACCTCCTGGTCGCGGTCGACAAATTCACAAAGTGGGTGGAAGCCAAACCAGTCCGGAAATGCGACGGGAAGACCGCCACCAAATTCCTACGCGAGCTCATATATCGCTACGGGTTCCCAAACAGCATTATCACGGACAACGGTACCAACTTCGCCAAAGGAGCCATGGCCGAGTTCTGCGAGGAACACCACATTCGGCTCGACCTCGCGTCAGTCGCCCACCCGGAATCCAACGGCCAGGCGGAGCGGGCCAACCAAAGCATCCTCCACGGCCTGAAGCCGCGACTCCAAGTACCACTCGAGCGCACCGCCGGGTGCTGGGTCGAGGAGCTACCCTCCGTCATCTGGGGCATCCGCACCTCGGTCAACAGGTCGACAGGATTCACCCCCTTCTTCATGGTGTACGGCGCCGAGGCACTCATGCCCACCGACCTCGAGCACGACTTGCCGCGGGTCGTCCACTACACGGAGGCTGCAAACGAACTCGCCCGCCAGGATGGAGTCGATCAACTCGACGAGGCACGTGACCTCGCTCGGTCACGCACCGCATCTACCAGCAGGGACTCCGCCGCTACCACAGCCGGCGGGTGAAAACTTGCACCTTCCAAGAAGGCGAGTATGTTGCTCGGTGGAGGGGGCCATCAAGTTTTGTTGTGTATGAATCCACCTCTAGGTGTATATTGAACTTAGCTTGATTAGCATCTGGTGGTCCGTAAACTCAAGAAGCAGCAGCTCTGGAAGCAAGATCTCCAGTATCTGCATACATATCATCAATCATCGCTTCAACTTTCACCTGACGATCAGCTGCACAACACTCCCAAAGTATCTGAAGCTCATGGGAGTGCTCAATTTGCACATAGGTATCACTCATGTTACGCCACACCAATTTTTCCCTCTGTCTGGATCCCCAAGGAATTCTAGAATGAAGCATATCTATCAGCTGCGAAATATGCACAACCTCTTTGTAGTTGACAAGCAGACACACATCATGCCCGAACACAACCCTCTCGCAACCAAAATCTAGTTTTGCAGTGTACTGGTGGACATGAATCATGAACTCATATAGGTCCACTGCATCGAAGTTCATTCAACACTACTTTGCAGTAACTAATCTACTTGCAACACAAGGCACAGAAAAGAAAAATTCACCTCTTTCTCTTCTCTCGGGTGGTTTTCTTCGAGATCTGGGTTGCACAACCCCGCACTGCAGCCAAACACTCCGCCGCTGGCCTAGATTTTCTCTTCAACCCGCTACTATTAGGTACCCCGTTAGCAGACCTCTAGCTGACCTCCTCGCTAACCTGGGCTGCAGACCCCACCGCTGCTTCGCTTGTCTAGCGTTGTGCCCGAGACGCTAGCTCCGATGAAGCCGAATCAGTTGCTGACATAGCTACCACCTTGGCCTCGCTTGACATGTCGCCTCTGGATTCACTGTGTGTGGGGTGGGTGGGGAGGGGAGGGGCAGGGAGAAAAACAACTGTCGCCGCCGCCGAACTGGATTCAGTGTAGGGGAGGTAGAAAAAGGACCACCGTCGCCGCCAGATTCAGTTTCAGGGGTTAGGAAAGTATAGAAATGGATTTTCCCATGCGGCACATGGACGGTGACTTAGAAGGGGCACAGTAGGGGCACGGAAGGTACTAATGTACCGGAATATCCTGACATAACGGCTAAGATTTGAAAATATTTGGTTTGGCCACCATTCACTCGAAATGCCCCTCTCGATAATTACCCCTCCAACTTTTCGAATTGCGGTGATTACACGCAACTCGTACCCCGCGTTGCCTTCGCCTGCAAACTTTCGGGACGCATAGTAGTATCCCCTACATTTACACCCTTAAACACGCTCGAGGGCTGCGCCTCACCTTACGACTTAGTCGATTGTCACAACAATGCATAACCCTGAGTAGCTGACCACTTCAGGCTAACGAAAAGGACATGCACAACTCATAATCAAAAATGCACTACGTGCCAATACATACAACTTTACAAGGGCACAAAATCCCACTTGACAATATATAAACTTTACATTATTATATTTACAACTCGCAGGACTCAACAACGTTGGAGCAAGACGTTCGCCTGCTCGTCGAAGACGTCGACGATCTCCTCAGCATGATGAGCCACTTCGGCATAGTGTGGACGCATGTCCCCTGCCATACCATCCGGAGGAGTGGGTGGCCCCGCTGCTATTTCGGCCAAGTCAACGCCGCGACCATGCAGCCAAACGAGCACTAGCGCCGCCTTCGCACCTGCCAAAATATGATGACGTACAAGTTCGTTCACGGTGTCCACGCTACGAAATTTTCCCAGAAACCCCAAGAGGCTGGAGGGAGCTGCATCTAGAGGAAACATCGCAGCCCAGACAGCCGCGAGGGACGACCTTGCGCGCTTCAGCACCCGAAGCACTTGGTGGACGCGGTCCTCGACTGTCGTGACAACATTCGCCCGGTCAAGGTCCATCCAAAAGAAGCCTCTGGCCTCCAACTCCTATTGGGTAAGTGATGACTGCAAGTGCATAGATCGGTTGTAGCTATTTTCGAAATAAATATATCGATCCCGCAGGGAGCAGGAGTCTGAAGTCTAAGAATTCTTGAAATAAATAGGAATGCTAAAGAAAGTTCTAAGTGAAAAGATAAAATAAGAGTATTGCGTAAAAAGGTGTTTTGGGGTTTTTGGTATAAGAGAACAATGAGTAGAGTAAATAAAACTAAATACAGAAAATAAGTATTGCGTATGTAAAAGAGATTTGAAACTTCAGTGGGAAGAAGCGTTCTCGAGGATTAGCGGATACACCACTAGCATTATAAAGGGCTAAGGTAAAGACTATTATCATGAACATTCTCAACAATGTATGTGTGGGAGGAACTCCGTATTTGGACAAAGAGGCAGCAACCACTCATCAAATCATCCTTATAACCACAGCAGACAACAATCAACATTAATTGAATTACTGCGCTATTAAGGGACATAATCCCGTAGGACGTATCCCATGGCATGGATAGTGATTTGTGAGTCTCCTTGATTCCCAAGTTGATACGTAAGGGGTGTCAACAGCTTTATAGTCACTGTAAGTGCTAACATCCATCCGTCTACCAACAGGTAGTTCCCTACATCAAGTCCCCACAACAGGCAAATATTGGAGAGGTCGACTTCTCCCAACATCAAGATGTAGACAATCTAACACATGGTCACACCGATGAATATCATAATAAACTTTATCTTATTTCAATCCCATGCTAGGGTTTCTCCATCTCCCCAGGAACTAATGATCTACTCAGACATGGAGGCAAATAGCATCATGGTAATGGTCATGGAAACGATTATCGATGAATAGTACTTGTATAAATCAACAACTAGTGCAAGAACTACAACAAGATCTCGATGGGATGGATGGAGATGATGGTGGTGATGAAGATTCAACGGTTGATGAAGATGGAGATCGATGTCTTGGCCTCCTAGATCTGTGTAGGTAGAAGATGGATCCCTAGGGCAAGTTCCCCCTCCAGATGCCTTCCGGAGGTTAAGTTCTGGTGATTTCTGGGTGTTTTGTATGTTGTCTCCCCGAGCCAATTGCACAGGGTGAAACTATTTGAGGAGGAGGTGGCACCAACTATACAGCCGGAACTATACGGCGGCAGCCCGTATAGTTGGTCGTCAACTCTTCTACCTCCTTTGCTCACTTCGGGTTTTCTTCTAATATTATTAATATTTCCCAAATAAGCGATTTATGTAGTTTTTGGCTCCTTTTGTCTCCAGTACAACTTCTCCAAGAATTGTGTCCATTGGATCCATCATCTGATCTGATCCTGGTGAAAATAAACATAAAAAGTGCGTGCGAACACCGTAAAATACAAAAAATCCTACATCTACAAGGCAAACTAATAATCTAAAAACATGATGCAAATATGCACTCATCAACTTCCCCAAGCTTAGACTCTTGCTCGTCCGAGAAAGTTTAGCTTAATGGATGTGATCCTCATATTCATAAAGTTGAGTCGATAAAATAAATGAGGCAATTGCAGCATGTGTTGATCATAAAGGATACATATAAATAAGTTCATGAATAGTACCTTACTTGAACCATCTGAATAATATTAGCAGGCTTCCACACCTTAGCAATTAATAGTTCACAAAATATTATTCTCAACATAATGTAAAAGTATTCAGTTCAACCGAATGAGTTAGTGAGGTAGTCCCAAGTGGTATATTTATATTTTCTCTTGGGATTCAAAATCTCAAACATCTCTTTGTCTTTCTACAATATAGTGGTATATGCCTATTTGCATTTGGCACATTCGCACTTTTTCTTCATCTTTCTTTTTCTATATATATTTGTGCTAACATTTTTGTTTAAGTGTTGTGCAAAGGAGTTAGCCATAGATTCACTTCATGTAGGAATTTCAAAGTTTAACAATCTCAATTATCAAATTCCAAGTATATACGAAGCATCTTTATAACTTGAGTATTCTATCTCAATCTTGTTCTCACTCTATTTGATAGCACTTATAATTTCTCCTTTGTTCAAGCTTTTTATTTTTCATTTTAATTAATTAGATAGTTTCCCCGTTTTGTAAATCAAACCATTGACCTACAACATATCGATCAAATTATCTTTATATGTTCCATTAATACCAATGGTGTGGAAGACTACTATTGCTATCATCAAGTGCAAGTAGAATCATACTCAAGTCATTCATATATCCAATAGGACAAACTATCAAACTCAATAATGCTCCATATATTATAATAAACTCAGAATTTCATAAGAGGGATCAACTATTCCTGAAGGGAATTGTAATAATGCAAACTTTATTTATGAGCTCGAACTAATGCAAAACTAGAACAAAAACTTGTAAGATAGATTACAAGGTCTTAAAGATCTCCCCAAGCTTGGAATCAAGCCAGGCAGGATCAAATAATCCCTTGCGATTATTTGATACCGTGCTTTTTGAAGGTCACTGTGGCGCCATAGCATGTAGAACCGCGGTGTGTAGCTTCTTGTTGGTGTCCTCCAGAGTGGTGATGCGGCTGTAGGACCTACGCAAATCAGATTGCGGAGTATCCATCCTATCTATGAGCCTAGTCATCATCGGGAGAAGATCATCCTTCTCCTATATCTCCTTGAGGCGATGACGGAATTCAACACGATGGAGTAGCTCCTGCTTCTGGTATACTTCCAGTACCCACATGCAATCTTTTGTCCTCGGGCCAATTTCTTCTTCCTCATCCATTATTGATGGATAGTGGAAGTAGAAGATGCTCCTCCACTCCTCTTGAGGCTTCACCATCATACGAGCGCTAGTGGTAGGCCTCGAGTGGGGCAACACCTGTTTCTTGCTAGCACCTGCACCAATGTTAGGTATTTCCTTACGCTTATGCGGCCTTGGATCTGTAGTGACGAACTTGACTGTCTCCACACATCCTTTTCCGTGCGGCTTGCGGCCTTCTCTCTCTCTTCTTGAGTTCTTTTCATCGCTGCCTAGTCGACATCAGGGGGGTCATAAATGTCGCGGCAGATGTAAACATTGCTCCAGCCTTAATCGGGGTCGCTGTTGTAGAAGCTTGGCTCGACGTACTCTTTGTACCCCGGGCTAAACCTATCCACCTCCTCATCGCCGTCCTCCATCGACGGGCTGCTATAAAGATCCCTAGGAGCAATGATCCCCATAGGTTTTCCACGGCCTGGGACTGGATAGCGCATAGCTGGATTTTTTCCTGGTGATTTGTGATTAGAGAGAGGCACAAGGGAAGTATATAAGAGGGGTCAGAGGTCGGTAAAACTCGCGAGAAACACCAAATTATCGTCCAAGAAAACAATCCAAACCGAATAGAAAAAAATCATGGATTTGGAGGAGTCCTACGCCATAACGACCAATTATACGATCGCGACCCGTATAGTTCCGTCCTTATAGTTAGTTTCGGGCAGATAATTCCAAATATCTCGAGCCCAGGTCGGTTAAATGACCAACTAGGAGCCGACAAAGAATTTGTTTTAATCATAATAATAATGAAAACGGGTCGAAGGTACTGAAGCTTTGACGACCAGCTATACGGCAGGAGAGTTTTATCCGGCCGTATAGATACAATACCCCAAAAATTATTTCGCAAGGGGATACAGAAGCTTTGACGACCAACTATACGACAGGAGATTTCTCTCTGGCCGTATAGATGCTGCATCCCAAAATCATTTTGCGAAGGGGATACAGAATGTTTGACGACCAACTATACGGCGGGAGATTTTCTCTGGCCGTATAGTTTTGGCTGTATAGTTACAGAAAACCCACAAAAACTTCAGAAAAACAAGAGGAATTCAAAGGTAAAAAAATTAATAGTAGAAACTGTGAAAACGAAGCACTTATTAAAGTTAGAAAACTTGCCTTCCACTTACCGTTCATTTAGTCAGGAGTGACAAACTCCTCCAACATCAAGGTCTTCTTCTTCTTGGGAGGATTTATCCTTAGCTCATATAGTAATTCTTGAAAACAAAAATCACCAGTACTAAAGCTCCTCTCAATAATATCGATGTCTTGTTGGGTAAATATTTTATGATGCATCTACTACATTTGCTTCCCGTCTGTGCATAATCTGCAACTCAAATTCTTGAAGTAAAAGGATCCAACGGATCAGTATTGGCTTATGTAACTTCCTCTCGAGGAGTTCTTTTAAATCATCACGATCCGTATGAACTCTTACTTTTGCATCAACAATATAAGAACGAAACTTATCACAAGAGAAAATACAGCAAAAAGTCGTCTTTCTTCCTTAGGATAATTCTTTTAAGCACTATTGAGAGTTATACTAGCATGATGTATAATATTAAATCTGTGACCTATGTGTTGTTCCAGAGTTAGTCCTACCTCATCATCACTAGTCTCACATATTAAATCAAAAGTCATATCCCATATAGGTGGTTTAATGATGGGAGCACGAGATAAAGCATATTTAAGTTTATCGAAGGCAATAAGGCACTTGTGTAGGGTTCTCAACCTAATAAGGTAGATTCCTCTTGTGTTTACAATGCTAGTCCCTGGATCAATAGCTAGCATCCATAGTTTAGATGTAATATCAAGAAACAAAGGTCATAATATAACTTTATAACCAGGAATAACATAATTTTATTACATATTACATAGCTCATTTGGCTATTACATTACATTGCAGCGGAATAACTATAAGTATGGGTCCTTCATCTTCAAAGTGCCACAGGCAGATGTTGGTTGTAGACTTTGTAATCCTAATCAATCAATCTTCACTAAAAACAATCAAACCTGCAACATACAAGTTACAGCCACAAAGGGTCAATACATTTGAATTGTATTGGCAAGTGATACTATGGTAGTATAGTGGAGTCTATCTTCTATATGCATTTGGCTAAGTGAGGTTGAGGCTTGCATTGCTCAAAATAGATTTTTCCTTATCATTTGAAAATACTAAGTTTTTGCTTTGACAAAATCATTTTTCTCAATCACAGATTGAAGATCCTTTCCAAGGCATCTACCAATCAAAGATTTAAGATTTCAATCAACCCTTGTTCAATCCACAAGTTTTAACTTAGAAATTTGAATGATGAGATTCTTGATTGCTTCCATGTCTTGATGCTCAAATTGTCCTTTACCAGGGACATGGCTAAGTACTTAGGTTTTACACTCTGCAGAGGTGGTGCACTTTCCCCACAAGACTTGGTTTCCCAAGACAAGATCTTTCAGAAGCCTTCCCTTAGACCAAAATGGACGCGTTCCAACCTATCAAACACTACCACCAACTGTCCATATGGCTAAGTTCTTGCAACCTATATGATCATGGCAGAGCCCATATTGCCAAGTGGTTGCACTTGAAGCTTCTCAACATTTGACATCTCAAATCCCTTTGTTTCCTGGGTGGCCATCCACAAGTGAGATACACAATCCAAGTCCATGGCCTTGTGAACCACTCAACCATTCTCCACCAAGCTATCCCATTCCACCCAGGTGATTCATTAATTTAGTTGTTTTATTAGACAAAATCTCAAGTCCTCAGACTTAGAATATTTTTCCATAGTGTGAATATATATTCCACCCATGTTTTCTATAAGCTAGGCTAAGCTTGGTAGTAGTAGGAATCTTATCTTAGGAAAATCCTACTAAGGATTCATCTACTAGGTTTCCTATAGCAAGGTTTATACTTAGCAAAATTCATGCAAGTTTTACTTAGAGAAAATCTCTAATGCATAGTGAAAGTAATGGGACAAAAAGTATGAAGCATCACTTGCCTTTTTGGTAGGGAATGGTGGTTCACTCCTTGATCTTGCTAGTCTCACACTTCACTACAAGTCAATCAAGAAAAACACACATTCAATTCTCATTCCAAACCAAAGTCAAACAAACAATTTTTCACACACAAAGTAATGGAATCTAAGTCATGCATAAGCATGCAAAGGTTGGTTCTATTGCAAGGATGGTCTCCACTAGGCTTGTAAACTTTGTAAGTTCCAATTTGGTCATTTACCAAAATGGCAAAGTCATTTGTAGGAGGGTTTTGTCCAAAACCATTTTTAAATCCATTCATCATTTTATGTGGTGAAAAATGTTTTTATCAAGGCAAAACTATTAAGTTGTTCACCAAATGAGTTGCTAATTTGCAAAACTTGGTGTTTTGGGTCAGTGGGTTTGATCAAACCATTTTCTTAAAGTTTTCTTTCCATAAACATTTTTATAACAAAAACCATTCTTTTTATTTGGCTAGAAAATGGCTAAGTCAAGTAATCCAACCTAAATTTTACCAAAATCATTTTTAACACCAAGGGTTGGTTCCTAGGGTCAGTAAGGTCACAACAATCCAATTTGCAAAGGTTTTATCCTTAAATTCAATTTTAAACAATTTTTCTATTCTAAACAAGCACACAAAATTTTCTGCAATTTCAAACAAGATAACAGATACTATTTACTAAACTAAGGGCATGGTTGGCTAGGTCTTGTTCTCCTGAATCCAACGACATAAAATTTGTAATTTTTGGACGTGTGGATCCAAAGTTATAAGGGTTTGAAATTCACAAAATATTCTGTTTTCAAATCTGTTGTTAAAAAGAACAGTGACACGCGGCACGTCGTCATTTGCTGGTAACGGTTCGACCAGATCACGCTGCGGTGCGTTGGATTTAATCCTATCGTGCGGCACAGATTGCTCAATACCCCTTCGGTTAAGTGAATCTATCGTGCTCGTTGGATCCAGATCGCACGGCTGCTGTGCAATTGACCAGGGGTGGGCGGTGCTAGCGGCGGCAGGTGGCGGCACGGCTCTGGCGGCGAGGTTGCCGATGATGTAGGATGCGAGAGAGAGGGAGGGTGAGCTCACCGACTTCGCAGCACACTGCTGATGCTCAACGAGGTCTTTGTTGGACAAGGGGCGCACGGGTTCCTGGGGAATTGCTCGCCGGAGCTTCTACTGGCGTCAGGAGCTTCCGCTCGTCGACGGGGACGAGGTTGCAGACCACGCCCGAGTGTTTGGCGAGTACCTGGAGATGCAGAGGACACAGACTAATCAAATGGCATGACTCACTGATCAAGGCGCGCACGGAGTCGAGTGCCAGAGCTCACCGGAGTTGCGGGGTCGTCGGTGGCGTACAGGTGGAGATGTTGCTGACGTTCTGGAGCGCTCGGGGGCGAGCTGGCGCTACGGTGATGATCACCAGGAGGTGGGGATCACAGGAGCATGGTCGGGGAGGCAAGGGGTGGCGAGAGGCTGCCGGAATCGGCGTCGGAGCGTCGTCGGAGACAGGGGCAGTCGAGGAGAAATTGTGGCTTCCTGGAGGCGTGCTTGGGGGAGGAAACAGAGGGGAAACGGAGAGGAGTGACTGGCGTTTAAAGGTGCATGATCACTGCGAGTAAAGCTGGTCGCGTTAAGGCGTAATCAAGCCACGAAATCAAGTCTGCAACAGCGACGAGAGAGGAGGAACAGGTCATGGGGTGGGGAAGAAGAGACGTGGCGGTGGGGTCCTCTGGTCAGTGAGAAAGGGAGAAGGAGAGGGGTCCACATGTCATCGTCTGCGCGGGTCAGATAGTTGGTTCGAATCGTTTTCTGCGGGGAGGAGAGAACTGGGCTAAGTGGGCTGTTGGGCTGGCTCAGTTGGGTCTGTCCTTTTCCATATTTTTTTTCTGCCTGTTTGTTTTATTCTTTTCTATTTCTATTTTCTGATTTGATATTCAAACAAATGATTCAATCAACAATGCAAACCACTCAAACAATTCAAACTTGTAATGAGTTTTTTGGTTCTGTTTAGTAGCATAAACCAACTTCCAAAATAAAATAATATTTTAAATCTTTTTAGGTTCCATTTATTAATTAAATAAAATGGACCATGGTTTATTAATAAAATAGGGTTTGGTTTAATTAATAAAATCTCCATTTTAAATCCAAATATTTTCAAAACCAAATCAGTAGGTTTTATTTGGAAATAAGGAATACTTGGAAAACTTGTTTAAAATAAAATAACATCTTTATTTGTGGTCCATTAATCAATTAAATAAAATGGGCCTTACTCATTTACTTCCAATAAGATTTGTTTATTAGAATATTTATTTTGAAATCCAAAATAAAAGCAAAACACTTTTGTAGGTTTTATTTGAGAATATAAAATATTTGGAAAACTTATTTTAAATGATTTAATAAGTTTTTGATGTTTTAATTAACATGGTAAACTTTTTGTTTAAATAAAAATTGGATATTAAATCCTTATTAATTTTTAAATAAACCTTTTGCTATTTTTATTCAAAACAAAATGTTTTAATTCCAAAGCTTGGCCAATGTTTTAATTTGGCTTTATAAACTAACCTTTATTTATAAATTCACCTTTTCTTGAAAAACCAAATCTTTTATTAAAAGATTCAAAATAGTTATTCCAAAATATTTTGTTTTCCTTTAATAAATGTTTAACTTTTTTTAAATCCCTTTAGGATTTTATTTAATTCAAATGGGTTTGAAGTTCCAATTGAATTCAAAAAGTTTCTTCTGGCTCTGAAAATCAAACAAAGTTTTATTTTATTCATTTATTTTCACATTACAAGATTTGGAAAATCTTGGGATGTGACAGGCTACCACCCTTAAAATAAATCTCGTCCCGAGATTTGGGAAGGCTGGGGTTACAAGCAGGTTCAAGACAACTAGGGTACTACCACCCTTAAAAAATTTCAAACAAAAGTTACACATTGTCCTTCTTGGGATCCTGGGAAACTTCTCTAAGCAAACTTTTGCATTGTGTCCTTGGTTTCCATTCTTGACTCATGAGCCAAGGTTGAGATCCTTCATAGACTTGTTTAACTTGGTCTCCATTCTTTCTGGACAATTGTTTGCATAGTGGCCTAGTTCCTTGCATTTGAAACATGTGACAAGGCTGAAATCTCTCATAGGCTGGTTTATCTTATGCTTCATCTTTTCTGGACAGTAGTTTGCATAATGTCCTAACTCTTTGCAGTGTTTGCACATCACTTGGCTAAAATCCTTCCTTATCTTGGGTTTCACTAGCTTTTGTTTGTTTTCTTGGCTCTTCTCCTTTTTTGGGCATTCATTGGCATAGTGTCCCATCTCTTTGCATTTGAAACATTGCACTTGTGTAATATCCTTCTTGCTAGTGTTGGGGAATTTCTTCTTCTTCTTGGGTCTCTCCAAAGCTAGGAGTTCTTCTAGTTCATGTTCTTCATAGGTGGGAGATCTTTCTCTCTTCTTGGGGCATTGATCTTCATGCTTCTTGGATACATGATCCTTGACTTTATAAATAATGCAAGCTTGGGTTCCTTCTAGAATATTATCCTTGTCATCCTTGTTGTCATTAGCTCCTTGGGAAAAGTTTTCTCTCATGTTGATCATTTGAGTAACTAATCCTTGCAACAATTGGGATTGAAGTTTCAAAATCCTTTGTATGGATGGGTCTAATCCATTGTTGTTGGCTAGAAGCTGAGTTGTCTCTTGGCTCAATTGGTTTTGGGTTGCTATAAGTTCTTTCATGCTGTCCTCTTGGTTGTTGTTGGTATTATCAACCTTGATGTTGGAGTTTCTTGGAGTAGCCATCTGTTTGAGTTGAAGGGAGTTTAGAATAGGTAAAATATTTCTAAGGACTCAATTCTAATCACACACATCACAATTCACACAAGCAATGTGCATGCAATCACAAACCAAGCATTTCACTCAAACAAGGTTCAAGTACATACCTAGTCAACAAAATATTTTTGTTACACCACATAAGTTGGTGTGTTTGTCTTAGCTAAATTATGGTGGTCCATCTATATGGTTCACTTGTGATCTTTCCAACCTTCTTGGTTGCTTCTTCTTACATGAGATCATGGCTTCCTTAGAAGAATTTCTTGGTCTCAAAACTTCAAGTGATGTAGGCTCATTCTAACTTTTGCATTCCCTCAGTTTCTAACTCTTGAGCAAGATTTCCTTGTTTCACTTGTGGTCCTTAGTAGTTTCCCAGTTGGAAGTCTTTGGGGAATATGCTGAAGATGTTGAAGTCATTAGAGTTGAAGAAGTTGAAGAAGTCCTTTGCACATGGTGTAGTCTTTGGCCATGGGTAGGTTTTTCCACCAAGTTGAAGTAGAGGAGAAGTAGAGTTAAAACCAAAATGGTTGAGGAAAGAGTTTACAAGTGTTTTTGTAAATAAGTTTTGGAACAAAACAACTCCTATTTTTCTAAGGTTTTTGTCCAATCTTAGGGTTTACAAATCCTACAGGCAACACAATGCTCTGATACCATCTGTAGGGTTCTCAACCTAATAAGGTAGATTCCTCCTGCGTTTACAATGCTAGTCCCTGGATCAATAGCTAGCATCCACAGTTTAGATGTAATATCAAGAAACAAAGGTCATAATATAACTTTATAACCAGGAATAACATAATTTTATTACATCTTACATAGCTCATTTGGCTATTACATTACATTGCAGCGGAATAACTATAAGTATGGGTCCTTCATCTTCAAAGTGCCACAGGAAGATGTTGGTTGTAGACTTTGTAATCCTAATCAATCAATCTTCACTAAAAACAATCAAACCTGCAACATACAAGTTACAGCCACAAAGGGTCAATACATTTGAATTGTATTGGCAAGTGATACTATGGTAGTATAGTGGAGTCTATCTTCTATATGCATTTGGCTAAGTGAGGTTGAGGCTTGCATTGCTCAAAATAGATTTTTTCTTATCATTTGAAAATACTAAGTTTTTGCTTTGACAAAATCATTTTTCTCAATCACAGATTGAAGATCCTTTCCAAGGCATCTACCAATCAAAGATTTAAGATTTCAATCAACCCTTGTTCAATCCACAAGTTTTAACTTAGAAATTTGAATGATGATATTCTTGATTGCTTCCATGTCTTGATGCTCAAATTGTCCTTTACCAGGGACATGGCTAAGTACTTAGGTTTTACACTCTGCAGAGGTGGTGCACTTTCCCCACAAGACTTGGTTTCCCAAGACAAGATCTTTCAGAAGCCTTCCCTTAGACCAAAATGGACGCGTTCCAACCTATCAAACACTACCACCAACTGTCCATATGGCTAAGTTCTTGCAACCTATATGATCATGGCAGAGCCCATATTGCCAAGTGGTTGCACTTGAAGCTTCTCAACATTTGACATCTCAAATCCCTTTGTTTCCTGGGTGGCCATCCACAAGTGAGATACACAATCCAAGTCCATGGCCTTGTGAACCACTCAACCATTCTCCACCAAGCTATCCCATTCCACCCAGGTGATTCATTAATTTAGTTGTTTTATTAGACAAAATCTCAAGTCCTCAGACTTAGAATATTTTTCCATAGTGTGAATATATATTCCACCCATGTTTTCTATAAGCTAGGCTAAGCTTGGTAGTAGTAGGAATCTTATCTTAGGAAAATCCTACTAAGGATTCATCTACTAGGTTTCCTATAGCAAGGTTTATACTTAGCAAAATTCATGCAAGTTTTACTTAGAGAAAATCTCTAATGCATAGTGAAAGTAATGGGACAAAAAGTATGAAGCATCACTTGCCTTTTTGGTAGGGAATGGTGGTTCACTCCTTGATCTTGCTAGTCTCACACTTCACTACAAGTCAATCAAGAAAAACACACATTCAATTCTCATTCCAAACCAAAGTCAAACAAACAATTTTTCACACACAAAGTAATGGAATCTAAGTCATGCATAAGCATGCAAAGGTTGGTTCTATTGCAAGGATGGTCTCCACTAGGCTTGTAAACTTTGTAAGTTCCAATTTGGTCATTTACCAAAATGGCAAAGTCATTTGTAGGAGGGTTTTGTCCAAAACCATTTTTAAATCCATTCATCATTTTATGTGGTGAAAAATGTTTTTATCAAGGCAAAACTATTAAGTTGTTCACCAAATGAGTTGCTAATTTGCAAAACTTGGTGTTTTGGGTCAGTGGGTTTGATCAAACCATTTTCTTAAAGTTTTCTTTCCATAAACATTTTTATAACAAAAACCATTCTTTTTATTTGGCTAGAAAATGGCTAAGTCAAGTAATCCAACCTAAATTTTACCAAAATCATTTTTAACACCAAGGGTTGGTTCCTAGGGTCAGTAAGGTCACAACAATCCAATTTGCAAAGGTTTTATCCTTAAATTCAATTTTAAACAATTTTTCTATTCTAAACAAGCACACAAAATTTTCTGCAATTTCAAACAAGATAACAGATACTATTTACTAAACTAAGGGCATGGTTGGCTAGGTCTTGTTCTCCTGAATCCAACGACATAAAATTTGTAATTTTTGGACGTGTGGATCCAAAGTTATAAGGGTTTGAAATTCACAAAATATTCTGTTTTCAAATCTGTTGTTAAACAGAACAGTGACACGCGGCACGTCGTCATTCGCTGGTAACGGTTCGACCGGATCAAGCTGCGGTGCGTTGGATTTAATCCTATCGTGCGGCACAGATTGCTCAATACCCCTTCGGTTAAGTGAATCTATCGTGCTCGTTGGATCCAGATCGCACGGCTGCTGTGCAATTGACCAGGGGTGGGCGGTGCTAGCGGCGGCAGGTGGCGGCACGGCTCTGGCGGCGAGGTTGCCGATGATGTAGGATGCGAGAGAGAGGGAGGGTGAGCTCACCGAGTTCGCAGCACACTGCTGATGCTCAACGAGGTCTTTGTTGGACAAGGGGCGCACGGGTTCCTGGGGAATTGCTCGCCGGAGCTTCTACTGGCGTCAGGAGCTTCCGCTCGTCGACGGGGACGAGGTTGCAGACCACGCGCGAGTGTTTGGCGAGTACCTGGAGATGCAGAGGACACAGACTAATCAAATGGCATGACTCACTGATCAAGGCGCGCACGGAGTCGAGTGCCAGAGCTCACCGGAGTTGCGGGGTCGTCGGTGGCGTACAGGTGGAGATGTTGCTGACGTTCTGGAGCGCTCGGGGGCGAGCTGGCTCTACGGTGATGATCGCCAGGAGGTGGGGATCACAGGAGCATGGTCGGGGAGGCAAGGGGTGGCGAGAGGCTGCCGGAATCGGCGTCGGAGCGTCGTCGGAGACAGGGGCAGTCGAGGAGAAATTGTGGCTTCCTGGAGGCGTGCTTGGGGGAGGAAACAGAGGGGAAACGGAGAGGAGTGACTGGCGTTTAAAGGTGCATGATCACTGCGAGTAAAGCTGGTCGCGTTAAGGCGTAATCAAGCCACGAAATCAAGTCTGCAACGGCGACGAGAGAGGAGGAACAGGTCATGGGGTGGGGAAGAAGAGACGTGGCGGTGGGGTCCTCTGGTCAGTGAGAAAGGGAGAAGGAGAGGGGTCCACATGTCATCGTCTGCGCGGGTCAGATAGTTGGTTCGAATCGTTTTCTGCGGGGAGGAGAGAACTGGGCTAAGTGGGCTGTTGGGCTGGCTCAGTTGGGTCTGTCCTTTTCCATATTTTTTTCTGCCTGTTTGTTTTATTCTTTTCTATTTCTATTTTCTGATTTGATATTCAAACAAATGATTCAATCAACAATGCAAACCACTCAAACAATTCAAACTTGTAATGAGTTTTTTGGTTCTGTTTAGTAGCATAAACCAACTTCCAAAATAAAATAATATTTTAAATCTTTTTAGGTTCCATTTATTAATTAAATAAAATGGACCATGGTTTATTAATAAAATAGGGTTTGGTTTAATTAATAAAATCTCCATTTTAAATCCAAATATTTTCAAAACCAGATCAGTAGGTTTTATTTGGAAATAAGGAATACTTGGAAAACTTGTTTAAAATAAAATAACATCTTTATTTGTGGTCCATTAATCAATTAAATAAAATGGGCCTTACTCATTTACTTCCAATAAGATTTGTTTATTAGAATATTTATTTTGAAATCCAAAATAAAAGCAAAACACTTTTGTAGGTTTTATTTGAGAATATAAAATATTTGGAAAACTTATTTTAAATGATTTAATAAGTTTTTGATGTTTTAATTAACATGGTAAACTTTTTGTTTAAATAAAAATTGGATATTAAATCCTTATTAATTTTTAAATAAACCTTTTGCTATTTTTATTCAAAACAAAATGTTTTAATTCCAAAGCTTGGCCAATGTTTTAATTTGGATTTATAAACTAACCTTTATTTATAAATTCACCTTTTCTTGAAAAACCAAATCTTTTATTAAAAGATTCAAAATAGTTATTCCAAAATATTTTGTTTTCCTTTAATAAATGTTTAACTTTTTTTAAATCCCTTTAGGATTTTATTTAATTCAAATGGGTTTGAAGTTCCAATTGAATTCAAAAAGTTTCTTCTGGCTCTGAAAATCAAACAAAGTTTTATTTTATTCATTTATTTTCACATTACAAGATTTGGAAAATCTTGGGATGTGACAACTTGTCATCAAAATTGAATCTTACTCCTTTTTGCAACAGATTAGTCAAAGGTTTAGAAATTCTAGAAAAATTCCTAATGAACCTTCTATAAAAGCCTATATGACCAAGAAAAGTTTGTATACCTTTTATGTCCCTTGGTTGTGTCATTCTATCTATTGCTTCTACTTTAGCCCTATCTACTTCAATACCCTTACCTAATACTTTATGTCCAAGGAATATGCCTTCTTTGACCATAAAGTGGCACTTCTCCTAGTTCAAGACAAGATTAGTTGCTTCACAACACTGCAAGATTCTATTGAGATTATCCAAGCAACTAGTAAACAAAGTTCCATAGACAGAAAAGTCATCCATAAATACTTCCATTATCAGTTCTATAAAATCTGTGAAAATAGCAGTCATGCATCTTTGAAAAGTAGTTGGAGCATTACATAACCCAAAAGGCATGCGTCGGTAAGCATGTAAACAATAAGGACTAATGAAAGTTGTTTTAAGTTGTTCATCAGGATGAACATCTATTTGGGAAAAACAGAATATCTGTCCAAGTAGCAAAAATGAGTGTGGTTTGCTAACCTCTCTAAGGTTTGATCTATGAATGGTAAAGGATAGTGATCTTTCCTAGTCTCCTTATTCAATTTCCTGAAATCTATGCACATCATATGTCCAACAATAGTTCTAGTAGGTATCAATTCATTGTTTTCATTAGGAACAACAGCAATCACTTTCTTTTACAGGATAAATTATACCTGCAGCAAGTAGGCATACTATTTCTTTTCTTACCACTTCCTTCATTTCAGGCTTCAGTCTTCTATTAAATTCCGCAACTGGTTTAGCACCTTCCTCCATGAATATCCGATGGACGGCTATCATGGGACTGATACCCTTCAAGTCATCCATTGAGTAACCAAAGGCCTTGCGATGTTCCTTTAATACCTTCATTAGTTCTTATTTTTCTTCCCCTAAAATTTTAGAATTAATAATAATAGGGAATTTAGTAGTATCATCTAAGAATCTATAGTTAAGATTTTCTGGTAGAGTTTTTAATTCTAGGGGTGGTAGTTCTTCATCCCCTCTATTTTCTGGCTCTTCAAAAGCTTCATCAGTTGGAGGTTCTTCTATGGGAAATGAATCAAATTCACTTTCTAATTCTTTTAAAGTTCTATCCTCCACAATTATTTCTTCACAATTTGGGTCTTCATTTATTTCTTCATCTTGATTATTTAAGAAAAGAGCTGCCATCTCCTCAATAGTCTTGTCTTTCTCTTCTTCTTGTATATGTGGAGGTTTGTCTTTAAATTTGGAGAAGTGGAATTCTTTATCCGCTTTCCCAAGCTTAAGGGATACAACCTCCTTTTTGAAGTCGACTGTGGCACCTATATCACTCAAAAAGTTTCTTCCAAATATGATTGGGCAAAGAGTGTCAATTGGCATATCAACAACTACAAAATCAATAGGGAAATTTTTATTGTCAATTGTGACAGTTGCATCTTCAACTACTCCCATTGGAATTCTAAGATTTTTATTGGCTAACATGATTGTCATATCAGTATTTTCTATTGTAGCCGGTGCTATCGCTTCTTTTATTTCTAAGTAAAAGTCATAGGATATAACATTAACTTCGGTGCCAAGATCACATAAACCGTAATGCGAGGTTTCTTTAACTATGCAGGGAAGAATAGGCTCACCCAAGTATTTTACCTTAATTTTACCTTCAACCAATATGGAAGTATCTTCATCAAGTTTAACTATGTTACAATGTGCATACATAGCCATGATTGCTTCCTTGGTTACCTCTTCATCTTTGGTTTCATCTAGATGTTCTTCAATTATTGGCACACTTTCCTCTTCTTTCTCCTCCTGTATTGCCTTGACCTCATTGGCGGTATACCCCGTTAATTGGAACGTGCCACATATATCTTTGAAACATGCAATATGCTCATAAGGATCGGGATTTTCTTCATCTCCAGTAAATTGCTTCTTGTGTAAAATACCAAGTAGTAGAGGATTTATTTCAAACCCCCTTGTCTTCTCATCGGAGTTGTCTCTTTAATAGATACCATAGGGCTTCCCAAAACGGTTGAGTGGGTTAGCACTAGTCATATGCTCAAACTCCATCATGTTGGTGGAAACCTGGAACTCAAAACAAAACTTAACAAAACTAAAGTAAATAAGCAAAAACTAAAAGACCTACAGCGCTTAGCTTCCCGGCAACGGCGCCAGAAAATAGCTTGATGACTGCAAGTGCACAGATCGGTTGTAGCTAGTTTCGAAATAAAGATATCGATCCCACAGGGAGCAGGAGTCTGAAGTCTAAGAATTCTTGAAATAAATACTAAAACTATGAATGCTAAATAAAGTCCTAAGTGACAAGATAAAATGCGAGTATTGTGTAAAAAGGTGTTTTGGGGTTTTTGGTATAAGAGAACAATGAGTAGAGTAAATAAAAATAAATATAGAAAATAAGTATCGCGTATGTAAAAGATATTTGAAACTTCAGTGGGAAAAAGTGTTCTCAGGGATTAGCGGATATGCCACTAGCATTATAAAGGGCTAAGGTAAAAATTATTATCATGAAAATTCTCAACTATGTATGTGTGGGAGGAACTCCGTATTTGGAAAAAGAGGCAGCAACCACTGCTCAAATCACCCTCATAACCACAGCAGACATCAATCAATATCAATTGAATTACCGCGCTATTAAGGGACATAATCCCGTAGGACGTATCCCATGGCATGGATAGTGTTTTGTGAGTTTTCTCGATTCCCAAGTTGATACATAAGGGGTACCAACAGCTTTATAGTCATTGTAAGTGCTAACATCCCTGCATCTACCAACAAGTAGTTCCCTACATCAAGTCCCCACAAGAAGAAAATATTCGAGAGGTCAACTTCTCCCAACATCAAGATGTAGACAATCTAACACATGGTCACAACGATGAATATCATAATAAACTTTATCTTATTTCAATCTCATTCTAGGGTTTCTCCATCTCCCCAAGAACTAATGATCTACTCAGACATAGAGGCAAACAACATCATGGTAATGGTGATGGAAACGATTATCGATGAATAGTACTTGTATAAATCCACAGCTAGTGCAAGAATTACAACAAGATCTAGATGGGATGGATAGAGATGATGGTGGTAATGAAAATGCAATGGTTGATGAAGATGGAGATCGATACCTTGGCCTCCCAGATCTGCATAGGGTGAAGATGGATCCCTAGGGCAAGTTCCCCCTTCAGATGCCTTCCGGAGGTTAGGTTTCAACGATTTATGGCTGTTCTGTATGTCGTCTCCCCAAACCAGTTGCACGGGGTGAAACTATTTGAGGAGACGGAGGCGGCGCCAACTATACGGCTGGAACTATACGGTGGCGGCCCGTATAGTTGGTCGTCAACTCTTCTGCCTCCTTTGCTCGCTTCGGATTTTCTTCTGGTATTATTAATATTTCCCAAATAAGCGATTTACGTAGTTTTTGGCTCCTTTTATCTCCAGTACAACTGCTCCAAGAATTGTGTCCATTGGATCCATCATCTGATCTGATCCTGGTGAAAATAAACATAAAAAGTGCGTGCGAATGCCGTAAAATACCAAAATCCTGCATCTACAATGCAAAATAATAATCTAAAACATGATGCAAATATGCACTCATCAGTCAGGCAATTCAGCCGAATTGCAACTCGCTCATTCTCTTCCTTCGGAAGAAGATTAACAACTACATGCAAAAGCAGCAGATTAGAAACCAAAAACATCAGGCCCAGTTGAAAAGTAAAATAAGCCCACAGTGACTTACACTAGAGTTGCTCGCCGATTTGCCGAAATTCCTCTCTCGCAACGACATGTTCGGTCTTGGATTTCCAAACATCCGCGTGGCCACGGATCATGAGAACATCCTTCTCCAGTCTTTGGATGTGATCGCGTAGCAGAGGCAACTGTGATGCCTCACTCGTTGGCTGACGGGCACCAGCCATAGCAGGGGGCGTGGTCACTGGCTCGGCATTTGAAGGACCCTAAGAGGCGCACATGTGACAACATATAAAAACCAAAGCAATTGACAACATTCAAAGGAAGAACATATATTTACATCAAACAACCACTACGTGGTAAAATTCAGATTCATCCAGCACAAGGCATTACATGCATGCTGGCAAGGAAAAATCAAAAGACTATCAAATAAACTACATGGCAGAAGACCTAAGTAGCAGTCGCATCCGGAGCAGCTTTGGACTCGCCTTGGCTGCTCGATGCTGCTCCAGTGCATAGGTGGCCAGAAGATCAATGAGCTTCGGGCCAAAATGATTGCAGTGGGAGGCGAAGGGAACAAAGGCTACCTCGGTGCCAGCTGCTGCCACCAGCATCCTGGAGGTGACCTGCGGCAGATTTAGCTGCGTGTCAGCCGCCATCGCCATTGCTAGGCCTAAGGTCGCACCCACACCCTTCTGGGCCTTCTTGTAGTCCACAGGGGCATCGCCCGCCAAGGCCTTCTCTAGAGAGTCGAGGGTGACGCCCTTTGGGGTGATCTCCCGGTAGAAGTGGCCGAGGACCTCCTTGTCCTTGCCTAGAGTCTCGACGGTAGAGCTACTGCGGTCTTCGACTTCCGCAACAGCATCTGCCATGGGATCCCCATGCTCCAAGGCACTGCGAACAAATGAGACATTGGTAGCATCTACAAAGTGCGGCAAAAGAAAATTCAGATGAGGCAAAGGAAGCACACCAAAGAAAAAACAAGCTCATGGAGAGAAGCATATGATAACTCACCGGATAGTGTTTTGGCAGCAACCATAAGCTGCTCTGCCATTTCCTTCTCCTGAGATGCCACGGCAACCATAAGCTGTTGTTCGCAATCTTGGACCTCCTGTCGGCAACATTGAAGGGCCTCCACGGCATCCTCCGCCTTGGTCTCCGCCTGGCTGTGACTCTTTTCGAGTGCGTCCAGCTTGTTGATGGCGCCTGAGAGCGCTTTGTCGGGAAACCCAAAGAGCAAGGTGTGAAGCAGCACAGCAGCAAGTCTTCACTCAGTAAGAAACCGAGGTTATCGAACCAGTAGGAGGAAGGAAACGTCTCAAAGGTGTTGCAAGCAACGTGGAAACCTGCACAACACAAACTCAAGACTTTGCCCCAACTAATAGTGAGGTTGTCAATCTCACCGGTTGCTGTAACAAAGGATTAACTGTATAGTGTATAAGATGATGATGGATTGGAGCAAGTAAACAGTAACAGTGGAGGATGTATCAATGGTAAAGATTGGACCGGGGTCCTTAGTTCACTAGAGGTGTTCTCCTTAGATAAACAAACATGGCATGCTGGGTAAAAAAATGACAGCAGGGCAATTGACAGGACTAAGCAAGGCATAACAATGCAATACTAGACAAAAAGATCCTATGAGATTCGATTGGGCAATACAACAATATACATAGACCGCCATCCAACTGCATCTATGACTAGAAGTCCACCTTCAGGTTATCATCCGAACCCCCTCCAGTATTAAGTTGCAATCAAAAGACAACTGCTTTAAGAAAAGTGTGTAAGGTAAACAATCCACTTGTTTCATGAACAAGAGACCGTTGTTTTCTCCCTAGTGGCAACAACACATCTACAACCATAGAGATTTCTGTCACTTCCCTTGATTAAGTAGAGGCATGAACCCACTATCGAGCATAAATACCCCCTCTTGGAGTCACTAGCAACTACTTGGCCAAGATAACTACTAACAACGGAGAGCATGCAAGATCACAAACAACATAGAGATGATAGAATCAATAAGACAAAACCATTAATCAATCTGACATAGTAATCTCAATATCTATGACACCCTGGGATTAAGGCTAGACAAATCCCAGACCTTCATCTGAACATAAGGCTAATCTAATCTCGAAAGCGTATAGAGGGAGAATTAGTAACACAACAGTGACCCTACGACACAAAAATTATTACAGCAAGCTCATAACTGAGCGAAGAACCAAAATATAACAGGCAGAGGTCACTGACCACAAACATCAAACAACGGAAGGCAAATTATGATATTAAGTATAGCAAACTTAACAAATGGCCTAAGAGGCCTGAAGCATAACGATGACGTCCAATCCATAGATCCCAGACTGCCGACTGGGAACTCCAAACTACTCGTCGATGTCGATGCCGTGAAGAACTCTTCTTCTATGGTAACACTTACTCTACTGCAAAAGTATCAACGAAGCAAGGGTGAGTATAGGGTGTACTCCGCAAGACTTATGGTTGGTGGAGTTATTTTGCATAAAGCCATCTTTGTTTTGTGAAACAAGAGGGTGAAGAATCTCTACTAATCAGAATATTTTAAAAGGGGATAAGTGAGCGGCATATCTTGATTTGATCATCTTTTGATATCCACCGAATCATCATCAGCTGAACCTACCTAGGATCACCCCCTCGTATCCATGAGGAAGCATCCTTAAGCACACGTTGATCAACTTGCGAATTTTTACGATTAGGTTAAAGTTCTCTATGATCTTAGAATATGGTATCCAAGTTCGTCTATAACCGTGGACACGGCTTTTCGAAAAGATTTAACCCTGCAGGGGTGTACAAATTTACCCACACGTATCAACCGATTCGTAATGCCAACTTTATTAGCCCTCTTCCTTGGAAGGCCCGCTGAGAGTGGTTGACCATGACCTTTACCTTGATTCGCCGAGACCATGAGTCACGCACTAGGGAGATGCCGTCGTAATGGGTTGAGTCCCTAAGTCGGCCCATAATGATGTGAACAGGGTTTGAGATTACGGATGTCGGGCATCTCCCATTCTCTGCCACGCTTACTTGCCTGTATGAATGCACCTCCTTCACCTCCTTCGAGAAGAACCAGAATGCGTATGTCGAATGGAATGCCCGAACTATGTGACTCATGGAATCTACTAGGCAAGTTAGTTGGTCAAGGGGGTTTCCAGGCCCCCGTGTGGCTGTACGCTCATCTTGGACTATAGGCAAGAACTCAGGTCCTACTAGTGGCAAGTATGGGACTGCAAAAACCACAACCCATCATGGCCTCCCATACAAGCCTTAGCATGTTTAACTTTCATCTCTGATCTTACCACGTCATCCTGTCATACTAGGTTCATTCGCATCTCTGATTCATCAACCGGATGGACCAGTAGTAACAGCTAAGCATTGGCTAAGCACAACAAATATACTAGCTCTAACAACGCTTCACAAGCTCAAACCCTAGTTGTGCTAGGAGAAGTGGATCAGGGAGTATAGGCTTCAAAGGTAACATGCATCAGATAGGATTACTCTATCTATCGGTAAAAGACTTTGGAATCATATGAACATGGCAAGAATTAAAATGCTTAAACACATAGGATTATATCATGTGTGGGGCTTCGCTTGCCTTTGCCAGTTGATATCCAGGAAGCAGAGTTCCAGACACTTGGTACATGACTTGGTTACAGTTGTTCAAGTGTTGGTCTTCGAGCTTCGACGGTGTTGATCTCGGGCTTCAGTCTTAGACTTGATCTTGATTCTGATATCGTATTCTACCGGGGAAGAACCAAACACCGGAAAGAGAGTGAAACGATCAACACATGGCATCGATGCAATGCTCAATCAAGGATGATGATATGACAAGTTAAAATTTATTGAAATTGAAACCCTAAACATGCTTGACCGTTTTAAACAGGGTCCGAGAGGTGCAAACCCTAGAATAGGGGGTCCTCAGAATCACCTATGGGGTTCATTTTGTTCTTCTAATTATACTTGTCATGAAAGTTGTTGAACAATGCATGATTATAGCTCTATTGGATAGATCTTATTTTTCTGAACATTTTGATATATTATTTGTATTTTTCTGATTTAAAATGAATTAGTTATGAATTTCTCCATTTTTAATTCATTTTAAATCATTTTTGGAATATTATAAAATAATTACATTTACATTTTTATTAATCAAAAAACATTTCTGAATATGTTTATTTGATTTACAGTTGGGGCCCACATGTCAGGTATTTTCCTTTACTGAAATAATTACAGAAATTATTTACTGAAAATAATAAAACAAAAGAAAAGGGGAAAATGCACCACGCTGACGTCATGCTGACGTCAGCCATGGAGCTCCTCCTCAGATCGATCTTGGGCTGGTCGATTGCGAGTGTCCCAGGGTGCGTGCATGGGTGCGTTCGAATCAGCGCACCGAGGAGAACCAGAAAGTTGGTGGCGCCGCTGTGTATTGACCACCGGAAGCTTGCCGGCGACAAGCATCCGCGGCGAACGATGGAGGTGAACGACACGGGACTGAACCAAGAAGCGAGGGACAATATGGAGAGCACGAGCGTGCTCCTGAGCTCACCTGGAACACGGTAGGATGGTCGGTGAGGCGAGGCGCAGCTTGAATCAACGATAAATGACAACGACCGTTGTCGGAGAAGAAGTGGACGGGGAGCTCGACTGGGGACGTCCGCAGCTGATTCCTCTGGCTAGGGAGTTCATGGAGATGAGGTGAAGCTCCGAGGAGCATCGGCTTGGCTCGGCGAGGCCTGGTACGGCGGGGCAACACGGCACCTGCGGGCTAGGGTTCCGGCCAGAGAGAAATTGGGGCAAAAGAGGGGATTAGGGTTCATCTTGGCGGCAGCAGGGGGTCTTATAGATGATTTCTAGGGCGGCAGCACACATCTCCTCGCAGCGGGCATGACGACGAGGCAGGGACGGCGCTGGCGTCGACACGCAGTTGCTCCTCTTCGCCGTCCTTCTGGCTGGAGGAAGAAGAAAACAAAAAAGGACGATGAAGCGGTATGGGCCGGGAGTTGGGCTGAGTTGGGCTGCAGGGAAGGAGGAGAAGAGGGGAAGGTTGCTGGGCTACTCGGCCTTTTCTCTTTGCTTTCATTTTTTTCCTGCTGAAACATTTTGCTATTTGTTTTTATCATTTTCTCTTTTGTAAACTCCTTTGTAATCTTATTTTGGACCATTTCGAAATACCAGAGGATTTTGTAAATATGTGAAAACACTAAGGGGCCCTTTATAATATTTGGGCTCCAAATATTTTGTTATTTCAAAATATTCAAAAGCCATTAGAATGCATTTAAGAGGAAGAGGAAAATTAGAGTTAGGGTTTTGTGCTTATTTTCTTGCATGCATTGTAATGATGATGCTCATGAATGCACAAACATTTCCTAATTGCCATTAGCAAAACTAGGGTTGGTACAATATCCATCGGATCCCCGCAAACACAACATGCATGATTACAAATAGATGAGATCTTGATCATGAACGGAGCTCAAAAGATCTAGACATGAAAGCACAAGGATGAGATACAACCATCTAGCTACTACATGGACTCGTAGTCCAAGGTGGAACTACTCACGCTTCATACCGGAGGCTGGCATGATGAAGAACAAGACCTCCAGGATGATCTCCCCTCCGGCAGGGTGCCAGGAAGAGCTTCAGATCCCCCCCCCCCCAATCTAGGGACGATGGTGGCGGCGGCTACATACGGTTTCTTGGAATATTGATCGGGTACTTAGGGTTTCGGCATCGGGGGCTTCTTATAGGCGAAGAGACGAGGCTGGGAGGCGGCCAGTGGGCCCACACCCTGCCTAGTTGTGGGCCCACCCTAGGCCACGCCTAGGGGTGTGGCCACCCTGTGGCGCCCCTCCGTCTCTCATCTGGACTCCGTGCTCTCCTTGATGAAATATTGACATTGGCTTTTGTCCCGTCCAATTCCGAGAATATTTCCATACTAGCTTTTGTGGAACCAAAAACAGCAGAAAATAGGCAACTGGTACTGTGCAACTTGTTAATAGGTTAGTACCAGAAAGCATAAGAAAAGCACCTCAAAGTGTGGACAAAGCAAAGCAAAGTAGATACTAAACAAGCATGGAACATCAAAAATTATAGATACTTTTCTGATGTATCACTTGCGAAGAGCCTCATTGTTATCGTCTATGACAATCAACAAGAAGAGGATCAGTAAAAATGGTACTCATCAGTACTCACAGATAAATAGATGAACTACATGCACCTCGGAGCTGCTGAAAGTTGTCCTCCTAGGCGAGGTATTGCTGTCTGAGGCGATTGATGTCGTGGATGAAGGGATACAATAAAGAAGCAGCAAGTCAGGCAAACAAAGGGCTCGGGGCCTCACTCTTGTCAACTTAGAAAGCACTTACATGGCCACCCGAAGACTCCGAAGGAGTAGCTTGCGTCTTCCGGTTGAAGACCATTCGAGTCCTCGTCTTCGAGGAGCTCGATGCAGAATCACCAGAGTTGGCCGGTATCTTCGGGGAGGCAGTTGTAGGATCCGCCTGCAACATCCTCGACTCCACCGCGACTCTTTAAGTCTCATCCTTTACGGATTCGGCTGAGGAAGACTTCCTGATATGACAGAAACAGCAAGTCACTCAAAGCATCAACAAGGAGAAATACAATCAACAATGTAAATCATTCGATACTCACGAAGGGATGTCAGAAAGGTTCAAGACTGGTGTCTCCTTCTTCTTCTTGGTCAGCGGCTGAGGAGCCACGACCTAGAGGGGAACGACAGGAATGGGGGAGGTAGCACCTTCATCCCCAGTGTGTCGCTCGAAGAAGGCGGGGCCCCTCGGCATCGGCGGCGTCGCCCCATCCAAACTTTCGCTTCTGGTCCCCTTGCAAGAGATCCCCTCGCTATGATCGGGGGCTTCCATCATTGGAGAATGCGCAGAGGGGGCATATAATCAGACTCCATGTCCTCGTCATCTGGCGTAGCCGTATATTTTTTAGGAAGGGGAGGCATCATGCCCTCCGCCTTAAGCTCCTGCGGAGCAACAGATACACATGACAAAGTCAAAAATAAAGAAGACACAAACCAGAAACACACTATGTGCAAATATGAGACTAGCCTGGGGAACTTCCTTCCTGGCAGAAAAGGGGGCAGTCAAAGACTTCCCCGGCAGCTCCTCGTTAGTCTTGTACTTCAGCATGGGCCAAAGAACTCGGTCGAGGTCAGCTTAGGACATCTTCTCATCCGACACTCTCGTCAGGTCGGTGGCACCGGAGTACAAAAACATCGGGTACGCCCTTGCTTGGAGGGGCTGCACCCAATGCTTGAGGAACGTCCAGATGATGTCGACACCACATACCTCCTTGCCGAGCACCAGCTGGAGCTCCTTCACTTGCTGGTATAGCTTATCCACCACCTCGGTCTCACCCTCCATGATGTCGTTCGACCAAGAGCGCTTTCAGGTGACCACCTTGCTGGCGTCAAAAGGGGCTAGCCCATAATGCTGGCCAGCAAGCTTGGAATCTCGAACGTAGAACCACTTGTTCCTCCATCCTTGGATGTATTCATAGAGGTGGAAGGAGAAAAATTGTACGGTGGGGCGGATGGAGATCCCGCACCCACCTAGCACGTAAACACCGCCAATACCAGATTGCCTCTTCAAGAAAAAGAGCTTCCTGAAGAGGCCGAAGTGTGGTTCAATACTAAGCCAGCACTCGCAAAGCGTGTAAAACACGTGATATGCAGAAGGGAATTGGACGACAACAAATGGAGTTGTATCCCAGAGAGAAAGAGAAGCGCACACAGAAATTCGTGGGCAGTAAGAGAAAGCCCCCGGACGACAAAAGCATAAAACATAACCCGCAACCTTCGGGTCATTCCGGCGTACCTCCTCGCCGGGAAGGATGACGTCACCCTTCTCCTTCGAGATGAGGCCGGACTCGCGTAGGCGGCACAGGTCCACCTCCCTGATCGACGACCGCCGCCAATCACCATCGATGACATGGCCGGCGGTGGAGGCCTTCTTGGCAGCGCTAGCAGCGCTCGTCCCCGCAGCAGCGGAAGCGTACATCTTTGGCTTGCCCATCTTGGCTACGCAGCGTGTGGTGCGATGGGCATGAAGGAAAGACGATAGGAAAACACGAAGGACGTCCAGTGCGCAGTGTGAACGAGCTCTGGAAATGCCGGAGGCAGAAAGGCGAAAGCAAATGGCAAGGGGAAAATTACCTTGATCCCTCTGCAGTATAAAAAGCCAAAGAAGATGAAGTAGAACTGTCGATTCGTTTGCCCTAATGCGTGCCCTCCATCGCACCATACACGTGACAGACATCTACCGAACCGTCACGAGCACGCCGTCCACTATGCATGGAAATCGAGGAAACGCAGTAATTATTGCGTAAACTACGCATGACTAATCAAATCCAAGTCAGAAAGTGGGACCCATGATCGTCTCCTCAAATCTCTGCTACTGCCGTAGACGGTTGATCTCACCAAGCGTCAGCAATGACGTCATCAAAGCAAAAGTCTAGCAACGGTTAGAATCTTTCGACTGCATATAAAGTACTTACTCGAGTCTATGACTCAACCAATTACACGGGGTCTACTCCTATCAGGAGCATTGGCCGCGCACTTCAGAAATTGACATGGTTCCCATGTCAGTTGAAACACTTCCTCAAAGCTTCGAGTCCTTCATCGAGTCTGCGACTCCACTACGGACTCGGAGGATACTCCCATAGGGAGCGTTGATCACGCATTCGAAAAGTGCATTGGCGTTGATGACATCTATAGAATTAAAGTCTCCGCTCGAGTCTACGACTCGAATAGACACTTGAGGGATCCCATAGGGAACGCTGGTCGTGCACCCTATGAACCATTCGGATGAGATCCTTTGGATCACTCATGACAAATACAAAAATTACCTTTGCAACTTTGCCCAAAATAATGCTAAGTGAGATATCGTCTCCTTGGTCACCCGAAACACCTTCGCGGTGATAAATTTTCGGATGTTGTGTTTACAATGCAAAGATAAGACCTACAGATATCATCTGATGGCCTAGTATCGCACCTCACTGTGCTCTGCCAGTAACATACCGTGTCAGCAGGTGACATGGTTATACCCCACCGGTACACAACATTGGTATACCTGGTCCAGCCCAAGGGAAGTCCCACGCCAAGATACACGGTCTATGGAGATTTCGGCTGGCCCAAGCCCATGACGCCTTCGGATCCTTGGAGAACAAGACTAGAGTAGATAGAATTTCAAAGGGAAGAAACCCTAATCTCTAACCGACTCGACCTGCGCCCGGGACCTTCCTATCTATATAAAGGCTAGGAGGGAACGGCGAGGAGGGCAATAATCACCTCATACGCACCTCACGCCAGATCGCATATGCGCACCCCTGTAATCTTCGGTTCCGCCGTAATCAAGAGCGGACAAGTAGGAGTAGGGTTTTCCCTCCGGGGGCCTGAAGCTGGGTAAACCTCGTGTCCCCGTGTTGCTTGTCAGTTAACCGTTCCGCGATCTCCAGCATCCCCATATTCTGCAAAACCCAAGTCCATAACAATGGGCATTGACGAAAAATCGAACCTCGTCAATTGGCGTCGTCTATGGGAAATGGGGACGCTGATTGTGCGATCGTGACGGTCCCATCCGGAGCGATCTATAAATCGTCAGCGACGGAGAATCATCTCCTCTTCAGCACCTTCGACTTCACCGCCCTCTCGCCAGCCACCATGAGGGATTTCGAGCCCATCGGCGACGGGCTCAAGATTCTATTCGGAAGTTTCTGCTTCCAAGTGGGGCAGACCGGTACCCTCTGCCTCCCAGAGCGGGTTCCACCACCATCCATCAGGCCCGCTTCGTGGGTCCCACCCATCAGCATGTTATGCACGTCGACGCTGGCAGATGAGTCATATGACAGCAGCAGCTGCAACTCAGATCTGTGCGGCCCTCCCTCAGATGAAGGAACCTATGGTTTCGGATCCAAAAGCTGCAGCAGCAGCGACCCAATCCGCGAGTGTTACCTATGCGCCGTGGTCATCCAGGGCGAATCGGAACTGCCACCAGGTTCGAGTGCACCCAACCCACCACCCAATCCACCGCCCAACCCACAGGCTGGGAATGGAATAAACGGGGAGAACCACCCCTCATGCCCAATGAAGGCGACGCTAATTCCTACCAGAAGATCAACCTCAACAAGGACGGATGGCGCCAGGCACGCGAAGCCATGGCAGGCAACATCATCCAACCTGTGAATGCTTCACGGGATCTGATGAAGGCATACCACCTCCTCCTCATCGGCGAGCATAACCGGCAGGTGAAGTTGATGGAGGAGCTCAACAAACGCAAGCAGGCGCCTTCAGAGTCTAGCACGCGACGAGTTGTTCTCTCCGCCACTGGAGGCTCCAGCTCGCATGGAAACAACGCCAACAAGCATCGCTCCCGCATGGAGCACATGGACCCCGCCGCATGCCGCGACGTAACGAGGGCCCTCAACACGTCCTTCATGTCGATAGACGTGAACGGCAACGTCATGCCGAAGACGCTGTAGGCTGCGATCATGGCAGACACCACATACCTCACGTACCATCCACCTCCGGTGGGTGACCTGAAGAGCGCCATGCACAAGTCTGCGCTAGCCATTCTCGGACTCCTCGGAGCTGCGCTCCACGACGAAGCTCCTGCAAAGCCGAAGAAAAAAGCTGCGGCCAAGTTCACCCACGGCCCTACACCCTCATCCGACGAGGATGAACACGATCTTCCACGACATCGCAAGAGCCCACGGCACCGCAGCAGCGACTACGACGCTCGAAACGATCTCGCCCAGCGCAAGGTCAACAAGGCACGCGCCAAACGCGCTTGTTAAACTGAATCCGACGAGGATGATGATGGAGAGCTGTGCGGAGCCAGATGCTTCAGCAGATTCGTTCGGCGAACGAGGATGCTGAAAAATTCAAGCTCCCTTTGGACACTCCAAAGTTCGACGGTACGCAGGACCCGAAGGCCTGGCTCAGCAACCACCTCTCATCTGTCAAACTCCACGATGGTAATAGGAACACCGCCCTACAATGCCTTCAGTTGCAGCTGACAGGCGCATCTCGGATCTGACTCAGCAGCCTGTCCTCAGGCTCCATCCGAAGCTGGGAGGAGCTAGCATACAGCTTCATCCGCAACTTCAAGGGCACCAGGAAGAGGCCAACCTCGATTGAGGAACTGCGAGCCTGCACCCAACGTACTGGTGAATCCATTCTCTCGTACATCCTACGCTGGTCTCACATCAAGAACTCCACTGCGCACATATTCGAGGAAAGTACAATTGATGCCTTCAAGGACGGCGTCAAGCGCCCGGACTTCAAGGAAGAACATGGGCGTGTCAAGCCCAAGACGCTCGACCACCTCATGGACATCACCAACCGATGGGCAGATGGCGAGGATTCCCTCCACCGAACGCATTCGGATGACGAGGACGACTACGGCCGCAGACGCGAACGCTGCAGCAAATGAAGATCGCGCATCTACGACGATCGCGACGGATTTGACATGGTTACGGCTGGCTACGCCGACCGACGCAACGACGGCAACCGCAGCAGTGGAAACCGCGGAGGCAACTTCCGTGATGGAGGGAGACCCACAAAAACATGGCAGCATCTTAGCCATGACGACGAGCCCTCGGCATACGACAAATTGTCTGGTCCTTGCACCATCCACTTCTACATCGACAAGCAAGATGGTAAAAATAAGGCCAGCCACATGCTAAAGGACTGCCGCGAGTTCCAGAAACTAAGTGAGGGTCTCACCCAAATGCGACGCCAGATCGTGAACCTTGGATTTGGGCCCGTACCTGCACCAGGTGACATCGCCCACGGAGCTCCTCCACCACCACCACCCGTTGGACCGTCGAATCCAGTGATCGCACCTGCACCAAACAATGGTACAGGAGGATATCCACCGCCAAAAGGGTCCCTCATGATCCAGAAGGGACGACCAACCAACAGGGTGCAAAAGAAGATCACCCGCCAAGTGAGCTTGGTTGTTGCATCCCCACCATCCATCCCTAACTACCTTAGTGGCTCAGAGTCCTGCATCACGTTCGACCATTCGAATCACCCATGCCAGATCCCTCGCCCAGGACATGCTGCCCTGGTACTCGAGGCGCAGATCGGAGGGTTCGAAATGAGCTACGTCTTCATGGACGGCGGCAGCGGCATCAACCTGATGTTTGCCAGCACCCTCGCAGCGATGCGGATGCCGCTGTGCAGCCTAGAACAATCCGACACGGCGTTCTACAGCATAGTCCCAAGGAAGAGCATATATCCCCTAGGAAAGATATGGCTCGACATCATCTTCGGCCAGCCCGAAAACTTCAGGCGTGAGCGGCTGGAGTTCGAAGTGGTGGACGGGCCATCACATTACCACGCCATCCTCGGGAGCGTGGCATTCGTAAGATTCCTGGTAGTACAGCACTACGCGTACCTGCTACTCAAGATGCCAAGGCCCAGGGGCGTCATCACCATCCAAGGAAGCTTCACCCGATCCAACCACTGCGATAGCGACTTCAACAGAATCTCCCAGTCGTTCGGCATGCAGGAGGAGCTCACGAGGCTCCGAGAGGTGACAAACAATGGGGCACCCCTAGTCTCTAGGGAAAACGCAACCGACATGTCATTTGACTCCACGGTCAACACGAAAAAGGTACAGGTCCACCCAACGGATGCCTCCAAGATGGAGTTGATCGCCAACAACCTCAGCCCCGCATAGGAAAGCGCGCTCGTCGAATTCCTCTGTGAGAGCTGGGAAATCTTCGACTGGTGTCCTGCGGACATGCCAGGAGTTCCCAGGGAATTCGCCGAGCACGCACTCAATGTGTTCCCCGAAGCAAAGCCAGTCAAGCAGTCGACCCGACGACTGTCCAAACCAAGAGCTGAAGCCGTTGGAATCGAAGTCAACAGACTGCTCGATGCCAACTTCATCCGAGAAATTAAGGAGAGCGAGTGGCTGGCCAATACTGTGCCGGTCCCCAAGAAGGACACGGACATCCTGCGGATGTGCGTAGACTGTACATCGCTCAACAAGTACTGTCCCAAGGACCATTTCCCTCTACCGAGGATCGACCAGATCATCGATTCGACTGCAGGATGTGAGAAACTCTCCTTCCTCGACGCCTACTTAGGCTACAATCAGATTCGACTGAAGGTCGAAGACCAGGAGAAAACGGCGTTCATCACGCTGTTTGGAGTGTTCTGCAACAACACCATGCCCTTCGGGCTGAAGAACGCAGCCGCCACGTACCAGAGGTGCATGCAGACGTGTCTGAAAAACCAGATCGGTCGCAACATCCAAGTCTATGTCGACGATATAGTCATCAAGACCAGGGAAGCCAAGACACTAATTGATGATCTCCGTGAGACGTTCGATAACCTTGATCACTACAAGATCAAGCTAAACCCAGAAAAGTGCGCCTTCAGCGTCCCATCTGGCCAAATACTCGGCTACTTCATCTCCCAGCGGGGGATTGAGGCGAATCTGAAAAAATCAGGGCCATACTGTCCATGGAGAAGCCGAAGAACCTCAAAGGTCTCCAGCAGCTAGCTGGGCGCATCGCAGCGCTGAGCAGATTCATCAGTCGCATGGGTGAAAAGGCCTTACCCTTTTACCAGCTGCTGCGCAAGGCAAACAAGATTGAGTGGACACCCGAAGCAGACGACACATTCGAGGACCTCAAGCGGCTGCTCTCCACCTCGCTTGTCCTGGTCACACCAAAGGAGCGAGAGCCTCTGCTTATATACATCGCAGCTATGCATCAGGTGGTAAGCACCGTACTCGTGGTCGAAAGACCCGAAGATGGCAAGACCCATGGGGTCCAACACCCAATCTACTACCTCAGCGAGGTACTGACACCAGCAAAGCAGAGGTACCCTAACTACCAGAAGCTCGCCTACGGCGTATTCATGATGGCTTGTCGGCCGAGCCACTACTTCCAGGAACACCAGATAATGGTCGTCAACGAGGCGCCACTGTCCAACATCCTGAACAACCCCGAAGCCACGGGACGCGTAGCCCTGTGGGGCATCGAGATATCCCCTCTAGACATAGTCTATGAGTGCCGCAAGGCCATGAAGTCTCAGGTCCTCCCTGACTTCCTCATCCACTGGATGGAACTCCAGCTGCCGAACACTCCGGACATGACGCAATCATGGACGATGTTGATGGGTTTCGCGGCATAGTAAATCAAAAAAATTCTACGGAGCGAACAGAGGGAAAGCCAAGATCTAATCTAGGAGATGCAAACAACGAGAGAGATTGGATTAGATCTTCATACCCTTGAAGATTCGCACAGCGGAACGTTCGTCGGAACGTGGGTGATGTAGTCGTACTCGCTTCTCCTCCTCGCGATCCGATCCGATCTAGCACCACAAGTGGCGGTGCCTCCGTGAGATGCACATGTGCAGCACCTCGACGTCTCCTCCTTCCTCGGACCAGCAAGTATGGTGGAGAGATAGATTGGATCTACAACACGACGGCGTGGTGTATATGGTGGAGAATTTCTGCAGCAGGGCTTCGCCTACAAACAGTCGGGAGGGAGAGAGGAAGGCTAGCAAGGCGGCTAGGGTTTGGAGGAGAGGTGTAGGGGGTTGGTGCGCCCCCACCCCGCAGCCCTATCCCCTCCCCCAAGCCCAAAGGATAAGGAGTGGGGGGCATGGACTCTCCCCTCTTCTAGAAACCCTATCTCTAGTTTAACGATTTAAACTCTCTAGGATCGGCTGGGCCCTATGGGGCCTTGTGCCCCTGGACCAATGTGGCCAGTACACTCCCTCATAGGCCCATGCCCCCTCCCGGAAGGTGGGGCCACGTTGGTCCCCTTCCGGAAGGTTCTAGAAGCTTCCGGTACAATACCGATTAACCCGGAACAATTCCGAACTCCAAAAACTGCATTGCCTTATATGAATCTTATTCTCCGGACCATTCCGGAACCTCTCGTGATATCCCGGATCCCATCCGAGACTCCGAACAAAAATTCATAAACCAATTATCCAATCTATCCTAGCGTCGAGACACGTTAAGTGTGTGACCCTGCGGGTTCGAGAATATGCAGACATGATCTTCTATCAATAATCAACAGCGGGGTCTGGGCACCCATATTGACTCCCACACATTCATCGATGATCATATCGGATGAACCATGATGTCAGGATTCAAACAATCCCATATATATAATCCCTTCGTCTCGCGATATTTTACTTGCCCGAGATTCGATCATCGGTACCGTCATACCTAGTTCAATCTCGTTCACAGCAAGTACTTTACTCGTTCCGTAATCCGATATCACTTTGTGATTAACTCCTTAACCACATGCTTGCAAGCGGTGTTGATATCGATTACCGAGTGGGCCCGAAGTATATCTCTCCGACTTGGGAGGGACAAATTCCATCTCGATACATACAACCCAACAGATACTTTCCGATCACCTGAGAGACACCTTTATGATCACCCTCTCATAGGATGACGTTTGATGACCTCAAAGCTTTCTTCCGATACCAGGGAGTTGTATTATCTCATGGTCTAAGGAATACAATATTTGACATAAGAAAAGCTTCGCAAAGACGAACATGATGACACGATCTAATTGCTTCGCTTAGTTTGGGTCTGTCCACCATATCATTCACCCAATGATATGATCTCATTATCAATTGACAACTCATTTCTATGGTTAGGAAACCTTAACCATCATTGATCAATGAGCTAGTCCATAGAGGCGTACTAGGGACACGGTGTTGTTCACAAACCACACAAGTATTAAAGTTTCCGCTTAATACAATTCTAGCATGGAATATAAACTTTATCATGAACATGAATTATAATAATAACATCTTTATTATTGCCTCTAGGGCATAATTCCAACAGTCTCCCACTTGCACTAGAGTCAATAATCTAGTTTACATCTGGTAACAATCTCACACCCATGGCACTGAGGTGTTGATCATGTTTTACACGTGGAAGAGGTTTAGTCAATGGATCTGCGACATTCAGATCTGTATGTACTTTGCTAATCTTCAGATCTCCATCTGCAATATAATCTCGGATTATATGAAACTTGCGGTTGATATGCTTGGTCTGTGGATGATATCTTGGTTCCTTAGCGAGTGCTATGGCGCCAGTGTTGTCACACAATATCTCCAGTGGGTCCAATGCACTTGGAACCACGCCAAGCTCAGTGATGAAGTTTCTGATCCAAACTCCTTCACTTGACGCTTCTGCAGCAGCCATGTATGCCGCTTCTACTGTAGATCTCGCGATCACGCTTTGCTTGCAGCTTCTCCAGCTCACAGCTCCTCCATTCAAAATATAAACGTATCCTGTCTGAGATTTGGAATCATCCTTGTCGGTGTCAAAACTAGCGTCGACGTAACCTTTTACGACAAGCTGTTCATCACCCCCATAGACTAAGAACATTTCTTTAGTCCTATTTAGGTACTTTAGGATGTTCTTCACGGCTGTCCAGTGATCCACTCCTGGATCACTTTGATATCTGCTCGTCAAACTTGGACACATCCGGTCTAGTACACAGCATGGCATACATGATGGAACCTATGGCCGAGGCATAAGGCACTTTGCTCATAGATTCCCTATCATTTACCGTAGCTGGACACTGAGCCTTGCTCAATATCTTACCTGACAACATAGGCACTGAACCTTTCTTTGCCTTATCCATTCTGAACCTTTTTCAGAACTTTGTCTAGGTATGTACTCTGGCTTAAAGCTATCAGGCGTCTTTGTCTATCTCTATAGATTTTGATGCCCAATATATAAGCAGCTTCACCTAGGTCTTTCATTGAAAAACACTTGTTCAAATAACTCTTCACATCGTTAAGCATGTTGATGTCATTTCCAATAATCAATATGTCATCCACATATAGTACCAGAAACGTCACTGAGCTCCCACTCACTTTCTTGTAGATACAAGCTTCGTAGCAATTTGGAACAAATCCAAAGCTCTTGATCACTTGATCAAAACGAAGGTTCCAACTCCGAGATGCTTGCTTCAGTCCATAAATGGAACGCTGAAGTTTGCATACTTTATCAGCATCCTTAGGATCGACAAAACCTTCGGGTTGCATCATATACAACTCTTCATCAATGTTGCCATTGAGGAAAGCAGTCTTGACATCCATCTGCCATATTTCATAATCATGAAACGCAGCAATTGCTAATAAAATCCGAATGGACTTAAACATCGCTACGGGAGAGAAAGTCTCATCGTAGTCAACACCTTGAACTTGTCGAAAACCTTTCGCGACAAGCCGTGCTTTATAGACGGTAACATTACCATCCGCGTCCGTTTTCTTCTTGAAGATCCATTTGCACTCAACGGCCTTTCGGTCGCTAGGAGGGTCCACCAAAGTCCATACTTGGTTTTCGCTCATGGATCCCAATTCGGATTTCATGGCTTCTAGCCATTTCTCAGAGTCTGGGCTCATCATCGCTTCCTCATAGTTCGTAGGTTCACTGTCTTCTACTAGCAAGACAGTCAAGACAGGGTTGCCGTACCACTCAGGAGGGGCACGTGACCTTGTCGACCTGCGATGTTCAGTAGCAGCATCGTCTGAAGCTTCATGATCCTTGTCATTGGCTTCCTCTATTGTTGGTGCAGGCGGCACTGGAACAATTTCAGGTGCTGCGCTACTCTCCAACTCAAGAGAAGGTTCAATAACCTCGTCTAGCTCTACTTTCCTCCCACTCACTTCTTTCGAGAGAAACTCCTTCTCAAGAAAGGAACCGTTCTTTGCGACAAACACTTTGCCTTCGGTTCTGTGATAGAAGGTATACCCAATAGTTTCCTTAGGGTATCCTATGAAGACGCATTTCTCCGCTTTGGGTTCGAGCTTGTCCGGCATCAACTTCTTGACATAAGCTTCGCATCCCCAAACTTTAAGAAACGACAACTTAGGTTTAGCACCAAACCACAGTTCATACGGTGTCGTCTCAACGGATTTAGATGGAGCCCTATTTAAAGTGAATGCAGCGGTTTCTAATGCATAACCCCAAAATGATAACGGCAAATCAGTAAGAGACATCATTGATCGGACCATATCTAATAGGGTTCGATTCCGGCGTTCAGACACACCATTGCGCTGTGGTGTTCCGGGTGGCGTGAGTTGCGAAACGATTCCGCTTGCTTTAAGATGCGTGAGAAAATCATAACTCAAATATTCACCTCCACGACCGGATCGTAGAAACTTAACCTTTCTGTTACGATGGTTCTCCACTTCATTCTGAAATTCCTTGAACTTTTCAAATGTTTCAGATTTATGTTTCATTAAATAGATATACCCATATCTACTTAAGTCATCGGTAAAAGTGAGGAAATAGCGATATCCACCGCGCGTCGAAACACTCATCGGTCCGCATACATCGGTATGTATGATTTTCAACAAGTCCGTTGCTCGCTCCATCATACCAGAGAACGGGGTTTTGATCATCTTGCCCATGAGGCATGGTTCGCATGTGTCAAATGATTCAAAATCAAGAGACTCCAAAAGTCCATCAGAATGGAGTTTCTTCATGCGCTTTACACCAATATGACCTAGCCGACAGTGCCACAAATAAGTAGTATTATCACTATCTACTTTGCATCTCTTAGCCTCAATGTTATGGATGTGTGTTTCATCCCTTTCGAGATTTAGAAGAAATAAACCATTTACAAGAGGTGCATGACCATAAAAGATGTTACTCATATAAATAGAACAACCATTATTCTCCGATTTAAATGAATAACCGTCTTGCAATAAACACGATCCAGAAATAATGTTCATGCTCAACGCAGGCACATAATAACACTTATTAAGGTTTAAAACTAATCCCGAAGGTAAAACTAAGGAGAGCGTGCCGACGGCCATCACATCAACTCTTGATCCGTTGCCAACGCGCATCGTCACCTCATCCCTCGCAAGCCGCCGTCTATTATGTAGCTCCTGTTTCGAGTTACAAATATTAGCAACTGAACCGGTATCAAATACCCAGGCACTACAACGAGGGCTAGTAAGGAAAACATCAATAACATGTATATCAAATATACCTTTGATGGTGTCAGCCTTCTTGTCCGCTAAGTACTTCAGACAGTTACGCTTCCAGTGACCCTTGTCCTTGCAATAGAAGCACTCAGTGTCCGGCTTGGGACCAGACCTGAGCTTCTTCTCAGCAGGGGCATTGCGCTTGCCGCCGCCCTTCTTGAAGGGTTTCTTTGCTCCCTTACCTTTCTTAAAGGAGGGCTTGTTGACCATCAACACATGATTATCCTTCTTGATGTCCACTTCCGCAGCCTTCAGCTTTGCGAAGAGCTCGGTGATCGTATCAGTGGAACCAATCTGATTATGAGTCACTACAAAACTTTTGTAGCTGGGAGGGAGTGATTGTAGAACCCTGTCAATCTTGAGCTCCTCTGGAATCGTGCATTCCAGTTGCTCAAGGCGTTGAGTGTAGCCCGACATCTTTATGGCGTGCTCACTAACAGAACTCCCTTCCTCCATCTTGCAGTTAAAGAACTTCTCAGAGATCTCATATCTCTCATAATGGACTTGAGTCTGAAACATGGTTTTCAGCTCCTCGAGAATCTCAAAGGGCCCGGGATAGGTTTCAAAACGATTTTGAAGTTCCGGTTCCATAGCAAACAACACGGTGCTCTTAATCACACCATAATCATCTTTGCGCGACTGATAGACAGCTTTCTCATCAGCCGGCGCAGTTGCAGCAGGGGGGTCACCTAACGCTTTCCCAAGGACATAGTCCTTTTGTCCGCCAGACAGAATGATTCTTAGATTGCGGAACCAATTGGTGAAGTTAGACCCATTATTTCTAAGCTTTTCCTTCTCAGCAAAAACGTTGAAGTTGAAGTTGGACTTGGCCATGTGATCTACAGTATTGGCAAGTACAATTTAGACTATGTTCATGATAAATAGTTCAACTTAATCAAATTACTAGATGAACTCCCACTAAATTCAACATCCCTCAAGTTGTTTAGTGAACACGATTCAAATTCACCACACCTAATCCGATCATCACGAGAAGAGATGTGGTTTCAATGGTGGACAACGAAGTGTCGATCATATCATTCATATGACTCATGCTTAACCTTTCGGTTCTTGTGTTCCGAGGCCATGTCTGTACATGCTAGGCTCGTCAAGTTAGACCCAAGTATTTCCGCGTGTGCAAAACTGGCTTGCACCCGTTGTATGTGAGCGTAGAGTCTATAGCACCCGATCATCACGTGATGCTTGGACACGACGAACTTTCGCAATGGTGCATACTTGGGGAGAACACAGTTTTTATCTTGATCTTTAAGTGAGGAATCATCTTATAATGCTACCGTCGCGATCTAAGCATAATAAGATACACAAAGGGATAAACATCACATGCATATAACTTTATGTGACATGGTATAGCCAATCTTCGCGCAATGATCTCCATCTTGTGCGTTCCGGCATGATCTCCATCACTCCACCATGATTGCCTCCACCACGAATAGCAACTACAACTATTGCTAACTACTTAGCGATAAAGTAAAGCTATTACATGGCGTATAAGAAGTTGACTCGCAGGTCATACACAATTATAAAGACAACCATATGGCTCCTGCCGGTTGTGTACTCATCGACATGCAAGTCGTGAAACATTACAAAACATGATCATCGCATACATTATACACATCACATCTTGGGCCATACCATATCACAGAAAACACTCCCTGCAAAAACAAGTTAGACGCCTCTACTTTGTTGTTGCATGTTTTACGTGGCTTTATGGGAGTAGATGCTAAGAACGATTCTTACCTACGGAAAGCCACAACGGTGATATTATGGTTGCCAAACTCCGGTGTTAATCGCATGACAACTATAGTGAGAGAAACTGACATCCACCAGCCGCATGTGTGGAACAAGCCACACGTCAAGTGCGGAGCCGGTCTCGCGAACGACGTCGCGTAAGGTTGGCCTGGACCGCTTCAATCTCACTATCCCGCGTCATAAGAAGAACACAAACAAGAGGCTTGCAACAGAAAACATCAACGCCCGCAACAACCATGTTGCGTTCTACTCGTGAAACACATCTACGCATAGATCTAGCTCTGATACCACTGATGGGTTTCGCGGCATAGTAAATCAAAAAAATTCTACGGAGCGAACAGAGGGAAAGCCAAGATCTAATCTAGGAGATGCAAACAACAAGAGAGATTGGATTAGATCTTCATACCCTTGAAGATTCGCACAGCGGAACGTTCGTCGGAACGTGGGTGATGTAGTCGTACTCGCTTCTCCTCCTCGCGATCCGATCCGATCTAGCACCACAAGTGGCGGTGCCTCCGTGAGATGCACACGTGCAGCACCTCGACGTCTCCTCCTTCCTCGGACCAGCAAGTATGGTGGAGAGATAGATTGGATCTACGACACGACGGCGTGGTGTATATGGTGGAGAATTTCTGCAGCAGGGCTTCGCCTACAAACAGTCGGGAGGGAGAGAGGAAGGCTAGCAAGGCGGCTAGGGTTTGGAGGAGAGGTGTAGGGGGTTGGTGCGCCCCCACCCCTCTTTATATAGAGGGGGGGCGCAGCCCTAGCCCCTCCCCCAAGCCCAAAGGATAAGGAGTGGGGGGCATGGACTCTCCCCTCTTCTAGAAACCCTATCTCTAGTTTAAACGATTTAAACTCTCTAGGATCGGCTGGGCCCTATGGGGCCTTGTGCCCCTGGCCCAATGCGGCCAGGACACTCCCTCATAGGCCCATGCCCCCTCCCGGAAGGTGGTGCCACGTTGGTCCCCTTCCGGAAGGTTCTAGAAGCTTCCGGTACAATACCGATTAACCCGGAACAATTCCGAACTCCAAAAACTGCATTGCCTTATATGAATCTTATTCTCCGGACCATTCCGGAACCTCTCGTGATATCCCGGATCCCATCCGAGACTCCGAACAAAAATTCATAAACCAATTATCCAATCTATCCTAGCGTCAAGACACGTTAAGTGTGTGACCCTGCGGGTTCGAGAATATGCAGACATGATCTTCTATCAATAATCAACAGCGGGGTCTGGGCACCCATATTGACTCCCACACATTCATCGATGATCATATCGGATGAACCACGATGTCAGGATTCAAACAATCCCATATATATATTCCCTTCGTCTCGCGATATTTTACTTGCCCGAGATTCGATCGTCGGTACCGTCATACCTAGTTCAATCTCGTTCACAGCAAGTACTTTACTCGTTCCGTAATCCGATATCACTTTGTGATTAACTCCTTAACCACATGCTTGCAAGCGGTGTTGATATCGATTACCGAGTGGGCCCGAAGTATATCTCTCCGACTTGGGAGGGACAAATTCCATCTCGATACATACAACCCAACAGATACTTTCCGATCACCTGAGAGACACCTTTATGATCACCCTCTCATAGGATGACGTTTGATGACCTCAAAGCTTTATTCCGATACAAGGGAGTTGTATTATCTCATGGTCTAAGGAATACAATATTTGACATAAGAAAAGCTTCGCAAAGACGAACATGATGACACGATCTAATTGCTTCGCTTAGTTTGGGTCTGTCCACCATATCATTCACCCAATGATATGATCTCATTATCAATTGACAACTCATGTCTATGGTTAGGAAACCTTAACCATCATTGATCAATGAGCTAGTCCATAGAGGCGTACTAGGGACACGGTGTTGTTCACAAACCACACAAGTATTAAAGTTTCCGCTTAATACAATTCTAGCATGGAATATAAACTTTATCATGAACATGAATTATAATAATAACATCTTTATTATTGCCTCTAGGGCATAATTCTAGCAGATGTACTTTGAAGGCTCCAAGCGTGAGGCTGGATCAGGAGCTGGTGTCATACTGACGTCCCCTCAGGGCAACAAGATGAAATACGTCCTTCGGATGAAATTTCGTGCCGCCAACAACGAGGCCGAATACGAGGCCCTCATCCATGGCATGCAGATGGCCAAGATCTGCGGCGCAACGCGCCTAGTCATCTATGGTGACTTGAACCTTGTCGTCCAGCAGACGATGAACGAGTGTGACGCTCACAGCGCCAACATGATCGCGTACTGCATGCTCCACAACTCACTCGAAGGGGACTTCAACGGCTGCGAGATTCGGCACGTCGGAAGAGAAAGCAATGAAGAATCCGATAGGCTCGCCAACATCGGCTCCACCTGCGCACGGGTGCGACCAGGTGTGTTCCTCGAACAAATATGTGTACCCTTGATACATCCAAAACGTATCTACTTTCTCGAACACTTTGCTATTGTTTCTCCTCTAAACTTGCGTGATTTGGATACAACTAACATGGACTGACGTTGTTTTCAGCAGAATTACCTTGGTGTCTTGTTTTTGTGTAGAAAATGAACTATCAGGAAAAATTCCGGAAAATATGCCAAAAATTATATTTCACCAGAAGATCCACAGATCCAGAAGACGAGACGGGAAGGAGGCCTGGGGGCCCACACCCACCCTAGGCGCACGCCCACCACTAGCCGCGCCTGGAGGGGTGCAGCCACCCCAGGCACCCCCTCGGTCTCCCTCTGCGCCTATAAGTTGCCTTTCGACCTAAAAACCGAGGGGGGTTCGATAGTTTTCTACAAAGAGTTCCGCTCCAACGCCGCCACTAGAAACCAAGATTTGGATCCAGAAACTCCGTTCTGGCACCCTGTTGGGACGGGGAATTTGGAGAGGATCATCGCCATTGTCATCACCAACGCATCTCCATCAACCACCGATGTTTCCCTCATCCATGAGTGAGTAATCCCCCGCTGTAGGATTGGGGATGGTAGGGATTGGATGAGTTCTATCATGTAATAGAATAAGATCTGTTAGGGCATAGTGCCTAGTATCTCTATTAGTTCTATTTGACTTTGTTGCAACTTGTTGTGCTTAATTCTTGTCACTACGGCCCGAGTGCCATGATCTCAGATCTGTACTTATTATTGAATCATTATAATAGTATTGTTTGTGATCTTATCTGCAAGTTGTGTACACATATCATTATCCGGATCCAAAGGCCCCAAAGTGACAATAATTGGGAAAACCGGAGGGTATGGATGTGGTGTGAGGATCATATGTGTTCATGGAGTGTTAATGCTTTGCTCCGGTGCTCTATTAAAAGGAGCACCTTAATTGCCAGTGGTTCCCTAGAGGCCCCGCTGCCACGGGCTGGCTGGACAGAAGATGTTGTGCAAGTTCTCATTGCGAGCACGTATGACTATATTTGGAGCACATGCCTAGGATTGTTTAGTACTTGTATGCTTGTTATTATTTATCTACAATACCCTAGATCTTGAAGTTACATGTTTAGACTCGTCCATGCAACACCCGTCCATCCATCCCTATGCCTACCGCACTCGAATCCCACTTTTACCGTTACTGTTACTATTGCTACTGTTTCACTGTTGTTGTTGCTTTACTGTTGCTACTGATAAACTTCTGTGAGTAAGAACTATTTCTAGGTGCAGCTGAACTGACAACTCGGTTGTTAAGGCTTGCAAGTATTCTTTGGATCCCCTTGTGTCGAATCAATAAATTGGGTAATACTACCCGTGAAGACTGGTGCGATCCCCTATACTTGTGGGTCATCAACCCTCTATCAAAATGAAGTTCCCCAAGGGATCACCCGAAGATGCAGAACACTCAGGGGCAGCGCCACCCGTAGGACAGGAAGGGCCCGGAAATCTCGACACCGAGGCCGAGATAGTCTGCCGGATGTGGGTCATGGCGGTTGAAGAGACGTGGACGCAGTCGTACCTTCGGTACATGTTAAACAAGGAACTGCTAGATGACCCGACAGATGCTCGGCGCATATCTCGCCGGTCCAAAGCGTTAACCCTCCACAATGGTGAGTTGTACAAGCGCAGTATTTCGCGTGTACTCCAAAGGTGCGTCACCATCGATGATGTCAAAACCATCCTCCAAAACATCCACGAGGGCATCTGTGGTCATCATGCAGGCAGCCGCGCCCTCATCGCCAAAGCTCTATGAGCTGGATTCTACTGGCCAACAGCCATGAACGATGCTAAGGACATCGTCCGGAGGTGCAACGCCTGTCAAAGGTATGCGGACAAGCCGCACGCACTAGGATCAGAGCTAAGGCCCATACCACTGGCCTAGCCCTTCGCCCAATGGGGCCTCGACATATCAGCAAACTGCCGAAATCTTCGAAAGGAGGCCACGTCTACCTCCTGGTCGAAGTCGACAAGTTCACCTTGTGGATCGAGGCCATGCCCATCACCAACCAAAGCGGCAAAACTGCCGTCAAATTCTTCGAGTCTATAGTCTATAGGTTCGGTGTGCCACACAACATCATCATGGACAATGGCTCGAACTTCATCTCAAAGAAGTTCCAAGACTTCTGTGAGGGCCTTGGCATCAACATATCGTACGCCTCTGTGGCGCACGCGCAGACCAACGGACAGGTCGAAAAGGCCAACGGCCTCATAGGCAATGGCATCAAGAAACGCCTGCTCTGCCCACTCGAATGGCTTGCGGGAGCCTGGGCAGAAGAGCTACCCTCAGTCCTCTGGAGCCTGCGTACAACGCCGAACAGCTCAACTGGCTTCACACCTTTCTTCATGGTACACGGAGCCAAAGCCGTACTACCTGCCGAGGTACGCCACAAGGCCCCACGGGTCGTCGCCTACAGCAAAGCCGAGTCAACGTCCGCACTCGAAGATGTCGTCGACACACTCGACGAGGCATGCGACATCACCGTGGCTTGCTCAGCGGTCTACCAGCAGAGCCTCCGCAACTACCACAACCGTCGGTTGCACCCAAGGTCCTTCGTCAAAGGAGACCTCGTTCTGCGACTCAAGCATAAGCAGCCGAAGAATCTCTAGTCACCATGGTAAGGACCCTACATCTTCACAGAAGTCATCCCAGGTGGCGCCTACCACCTCATGGACATCGCATCAAGAGTCGAATACTCCAACCCCTGGAACATCGCACGTCTGCGACGCTTCTACCCCTAGCTACCTCTTTACTTTCAATAAGGCTACTCAGCCAAGGCTAATCAGCCGAACAATGTACCTCCTCATTACGATATGAATAAAAGCTAAGTCCCTTGGCCGAAATTTCTTTTTCTTTGCATTTACTTTTTGCTGTAATACGCTTAGGGGCTACACCTCACCTCACGACCTCGTCGACTGAGAACAACGCATACAACCTGAGTAGCTGACCACGTCAGGCTAACGAAAAGGACATGCACATAACAAAGCACCACGTGCTACTATATACAAACTTTACAAAGGGCACTACGAGCCCACTCGAAAAATACAAGTTTTACATCAAGTTTTCTTTATAGAAACTACCTATTTTGGAGAATCACATTCACCCGATGCTCGAACAAATCTATTATCTCCTCAGCATGTTGTGCCACAGCAGCATAATGAGGACGCATATCCCAAAGGGTGCCATCAGGCCGAAGGGGTGGCCTAGTTGCCACCTCCGCCAGGTTGACATCACGACGATGCAGCCAAACAAGAGACAATGCAACCTTCACCCTAGCGACTAGCTGACGTCGCACCAACTCCTTGACGTGGCCCACGTTCCGAAATTTTGCCAGAAAACCCCAAAGGTTGGAAGGTGCCTCATCCAGAGAAATCCTCGTCTGCTTCAGCACCCGAGAAACCTGGTGCATGCGATCTTGCACCGTCGCAAGGACGATGGCCCGGTCGCGGTCCATCCAGAAGAAGCCACCAGTCTCCAGGTCCTATTGCATCAGGCAATTCATCTGAACGGCGACGCGCTCTTTCTCTTCCTTCGGAACGATATTCGCACCTGCAGAACACACACACTAAGCAAAAAATGCAGAGCTCCACTCGAAAGAACAGTAGTTAGAAAAGACTCACATTGAAGTTGCTCGCTCATCTTCCATAGTTCTCCCATCAAGAACTCCTCCCTGGCAGTGGCTCGCTCAGCTTTCGACTTCCACACATCTGCGTGGCCTCGAATGCTAAGGATATCCTTCTCCAGGCTGCAGACACGGTCGCAAAGAAAAACCAGCTGCGACGCATCATCCAAGGATGGACGCGGCTCACGAGTATCCGGAGTGACAATGGGAACCTCACCCGAAGGACCCTAGAGACAAGCAAATCAATACATGAACATCACAAACTCTCTGGCAATAGCTTGAAATATAAATTTATATACATCAAAGCCACCTCATGGAATAAGTTGGGATTGTTCATCAGCAAAGATTACATTACAAAAGCAAAAGGGTAAACTATCCTCGCTACAACACTTGGGACTAGGCACCCGCATCCGGAGTGGCTTCAGAGCCAGATTGCCTGCTCTTGGCCTCCTCCTGCTGCTTTGCCGCATACTCCACCAGTAGATCAATGAGTTTCAGCTCGTAATGCTTATAGCGAGAGGCGAAGAGGGCGAACGCTACATCTGAGCCATCTGCAGTTATCGGCATCTGGGAGGTTATGTGCGGCAGGTCCAGCTCCGCTCCGAACGCAATCGCCAACCCCATGGAGGCATCGATCCCCTTCTGCTTGCGCTTGTACGCTGCCGGAGCATCCTCCAACAGAGCATCCGCAAGAGCGTCGACATCCTCAAGAGCAGCGCCCTTGGGGACGACCTCCTTGTAGAAGCGCCGGTGAACTTCCTTTGCCTTCGCCAAGGAGCTAGCAGCAGTGCTGCAACGATCTTCGATCACTGCGGTGGCATCGGCCAGAGCATCTCCATGCTCCAGCACACCACGGTCAAAATTGATGCCCGAAGCATCTGAAACAAAGAAGGAAAGATACCAGATAAGAGCAAGACAAGGCACAGTCGAAAAAGTGCAAGAACCAAACAAGTAAAAGAAAATTCACCAAAGAAGGCCTTGGTTGCAACCATTAGCCTATCCGCCATCTCCTTCTCGCAAGTGGCCGCTGCAGCAGCGAGCTGCTCCTCACGATCAGCAGCCTCCTTCTATAGATGCTCCCCGGTTTCAGCAGCATCAGCAACATCCTTTTGAATGCGCTCCTTTGCCTCTGCAGCATCTGCAGCTTTCTTCTCTGCTCGACCAAGGCTCTTTTCGAGAGCGTCCAGTCGTGGAAGAGCCGCATTGTTTTCATCTGCAAAAATCAATAACCACATGATCAACACAGGAAAATTCCATAGGATAGACGAACTATAAAAGGGTGAGTACATTACGCACCTTGAAGCTGATGCATGCTAGCCTCCAGCGCCTGATGATACTGGATAAGAAGGTTAGCGATGTGCACGAAGGGATGCAAAATAAAACACAAACAAAAAGAACCATCAGAAATGACTCGAGGGCTACGCCCCGCATGAGTAAAATGACCAACAGGTCACCCGAACAGGGCTCGGGGGCTCCCCCAAAGAGATAAAGCAGAAAAACTTACGTGTTCAGATGGGGACTCTGAAGTTTCGCGTGCGGTCTTCTGAGTTACGACTACCTGAGCTTCACGCTTGGATAGGTCCAGAGCATCGTCCTCAGAGTCGGCCACCACCTGAGGGGGAGGAGCTGTTAGCTTCGACTCCTTTATGGCCTCTCGAGCGCCCTCACTGAGAGGCTCATCCAAAGAATAGATGCAAGAAAAAGTCTGATCAAGACAACAACTTACATTACACAAAAAAGTGACAGAATATAGCGCAGCCAGAGTCACTTACGAATCAATATCCGACAAATTGAAGATGGGCACCGCTTTCTCCTTCTTCTTCTTGGCCGGAGGCTGCGGCGCCATCGCCCGAATGGGCACAGCAAGGATAGGCGCGGAAGAAGCACCTTCATCCTCACCATGCTGCTCCAGGAAGGAAGGGCCTCTGGGAGTCGGCGGAGTCGACGCATCTGAAGACTCGCTCTGGGAGCACTTTCGGGTTTTCCCCTCGCTCGACTCAGGGGCTTTCAAGGTCGGAGATTGCGCCAGAGGAAGTTCGGACTCAGAATCCACAACTTCATTGTCCGGCGCAAACGGAAATTTCTCAGGTAGTGGGGGCATCATCCCAGCTTCCTTGAGATCCTGCAAACCAAAGACGTCAAAAGAGCGTGATAAGTAACACTAATCATAAGAAAACAGCACTTGAAAAAAGGCGCAACGCGCATGACGCAATTCTCCACCTGAGGGATTGCATTCACAGCATTGAAGGGGGTGGTCAAGGACTTCCCCGGGAGGTCCTCATCGGCCTTGAACTTCAGCAGAGGTCGAAGGGCTCTATCGAGATCGCCCTTGGAGAACTCGTCGGATGATACCCTGGTCGGGTCATTGCGGCCAGTATAGAGAAACATCGGATGCGCCCTCGCTTGGAGTGGCTGCACCCAACGCTTGAGGATGGTGCGGATGATATCCACACCATTGACCTCTTTCTCAGCAACCATCTAGAGCGCATCTACACGACGGTAGAGCTCCTCCACCTCCACCACTTCGCCCTCCAAGATGTAATTCTTTCAGGATCTCTTTGGTATGATTTCCTGGGAGGATTCGAAGGGAGCGAGCCCAAAATCTTGTCCGTCCACCTTGGTGTCGTGGATGTAAAACCACTTCTTCCGCTAGTACTGGACGGACTTGCACATCGAAAAGGAGAAGAAAAGAATGGAAGATCAAATAGAGATGATGCAGCCACCGAGTGGATAGACTACGCCGGTGTCGGACTGCCTCTTCATGGAATAGAGCTTCCGGAAAAGGACAAAGTGTGGCTCGATACCGAGCCAACACTCGCAGAAGGTGATAAAGCAGGCGATATGGAGGAGAGAATTGGGAGAGAGATGATGTAGTTGGATCCCATAAAAGAAAAGGAGCCCATCAAGAAAATCGTGAACAGGAAGAGAGAGGCCACGGACGACAAAGGAAACAAACATGAGCCGAAACCCTTCAGGTGGGCGCGAGATTACCTCATCGCAGGGCAGGATGGCGTCGTCCTTGTTCTGCGGGATCAAACCCGCGTCGCGCAGCTTGCGCAGATCGGTATCACGCATCTCTGTGCGCCTCCATTTGCCATCATTGACACGGGCGGCAGCAGCAACCTTCTTGCCGCCAGCAGCGGCGCTCGAGCCAGCTCCGGTGGTGACCTTCCTCGAATTGCCCATCGTGTGGCGTCGAGTGCGGCGGTGTGCGCGGAGAAAAGACAAGGGAAATGAACGGAGAATTTCCAGTGCGCGGGGTGAGAGAGGCAATGCTCGTGAAAATGGAGGCAATGGCGAGAAAGCAAATGGCAAAGGGTAAAACGAAATCATTATTTACCCATGGTATTAAAGGACGAAGACGACGAACACGAGCCGTTGATCGAAAAGCCCTAGCACGCAAGCAAGATCCAACCCTACACGTGTCAGCATAGCAATGAACCGCCGCCAGCACGCCGTCCACTACGCACGGAAATCAAGGAGATGTCGTAATTCTCGCCATGTTCACGCATGACTAGTCAATTTCAAGACAGACGGTGGGACCCACGATCGTCCCATCGCGTCATCTCTGCCGCTACAGACGATTGAGATCACCAATCGTCACCAATGACATCATCAAGACTAAGCTAGCAACAGCTGGAAATTTTTGGCTAACAAATCAAGTACTCACTCGAATTTTCAATTCAAGCAACTACTCTGGGGATACTCCTATCAGGAGCGCTGGCCACGCACCTGAGACATGGTTAAGGTACTGCACCTCTCAACTATCTTTGAGTCCCACGTCGAGTCTACAACTCCACTAAGGACTCGGGGGGCTACTCCAATAGAGAGGATTGGTCAAGCATATGAAAAAAAATGTGTCCTTCGGACCTTAAGTTAGAAATAACTAAACAAAAGTCTTTGCTCGAGTCTACGACTCGAACAGACACTCAGGGGCTACTCCCATAGGGAGCGCTGGTCGCGCACCCTATAAATTTTTGGACTGCGATCCTTCGGATCAAAATACAACAAAATCTTTGTAGCAACTTTGCCCAAAGCAACGCTAAGTGAGAAGCATTCTCCTTGGCCACCCGAAACACCCCCGCGATGATAACATTTCAGATGTTGTATCTGCGATGCAAGGATAAGACCTACAGATATCATCTGACGGCCTGGTAACGCACCTGACTACGCTCTGCCAGTAAAATACAGTGTCAACAGGCACGATGAAAAATCCGGATGGACGCATTGGGTACATCACTTGAAAACCATTGGGATTCGACTCGTATAAGACCTCAACGGCCAGAGTCGAATTACGCCAGCATTCGTTCCAGATTCGAGTCTAGGGACTCGACTCTGAAGAAGATCGTGTTGTTTTGTCCCATGACAGTTAACTGGCCCTGATCCGTCGGGAGAGTCAGGCACACGCATCAGCAATCCCTGTGAACCAAACATTTTCTCTTAAACAGGTCCAACTGCACCCAAAAGTTTAAAGAGTCCTCAGTCGAATCTACGATTCGACTGAACACTCGGGGGCTACTGACATGGTTATACCCCATGGGTACACAATATTGGTATACCTGGTCCAGCCCAAGGGAAGTCCCATGCCAAGATACGCGGCATGTGGAGATTTCGAGTGGCCCAAGCCCATGACGCCTTTGGATCCTTGGAGAACAAGACTAGAGTAGATAGAATTTCAAAGGGAATAAACCCTAATCTGTAACTGACTCGACCTACGCCCGGGACCTGCCTATCTATATAAAGGCTAGGAGGGCACAGCAAGGAGGGCAATACTTACCTCATATGCACCTCATGCCAAATCGCATTTGCGCACCCCTGTAACCTTCGGTTCCGCCTTAATCAAGAGTAGACAAGTAGGAGTAGGGTTTTCCCTCCGGGGGCCTGAACCTGGGTAAACCTCGTTTCCCCGTGTTGCTTGTCTGTTAACCGTTCCACGATCTCCAGCATCCCCATCTTCTCCAAAACCCAAGTCCATAACAATAGGCATTGACGAAATCAAACCTATCAGCAGGCGCGATGAAAAATCCCAACGGACACGTTGGGTACATAACTTAAAACACTGGAATTCAACTCCTGTAAGTCCTCTGCGGCCTGATTCAAATTACGCCAGCAATTTTTCGGATTCGAGTTCGGGGACTCGAGTCTGAAGTAGATCTTGTTGTTTTGTCCAAAGGCATTAACTGACCCTGATCCGTCGAGTGAGTCAGGCACATGTATCAACAATCCCTATGAACTAACATATCCATCCTTAAACATGTTTAGATGAGAAGCACTCGAAAGACTATAAAGTCTCCAGTCAAATCTACGATTCGACTGAACTCTCGGGGGCTACTGACATGGATATGCCCTATGGATACCTGACCTTGGCCTACCCGGTCCACCCCAGCGGAGGCCCACACGGATATTTGCTGCAAACGCAAATCCCAAGGAGACCCCGGATGGCTCAAGCCCAGAGAAAGCTCGATTCCTTGGAGAACATGGCCAAGTTGTAGATAGAATTTTAAAGGGTCAAACTCTAATCTATAACCGACTCGACCTACCCGAGACCTAGCCTCCCCATATAAAGTCCAGGAGGGCACGGCGAGGAGGGCTCTCTCAACTCTCATACACACCTCACGATCCAATCTGCGCACCCCTGTAACCTTCGGTTCCGCCGTCAATCAAGAACAGACAAGCAAGAGTAGGGTTTTCCCTTCGGGGGCCTAAACCTGGGTAAACTTCGTGTACTCTTGTTGCATGTTTGCTAACTGTCTCACGATCTCCAGCCTCCCCATCTTATCTAAACCAAAGTCCATAACAATGGGCATTGACGAGTCAAACCCTCGTCAAGAGGAGAAGGAGAGAAGATAAGAAGGGGAGAAGGGGAGGATGGAGGAGAAGGGAGAAGAGGAAGAGAAGGGAGAAGTGGAGAAGTGGAGGAGAAGGGGAGAAGGCGAGAAGAAAGAGAGGAGAACTGGAGGGAGGATAAGTGTGGAGGAGAAAAGAGAGGGAGAAGGGGCACTGATGGGATTCAAATTTTGAATCCGTCCCAACAATTCTGTGGCGGATATTGGATATATGCGCCACAGAATTTTCTCCCCCTTCTTTATTTTTTGCAGAAAAACTTCTTTTCGCCATAAATTTTTACTCTTTTCGAATTTGGGGAATCTGTAAAATCCAGAACTGCCTTTGGCAATCGAATTCGAGTAGGAAATTTCGAGACGATTTTTCCATGGGTAAAACATTTTTTCCACATTGTATGCAAAAGTTATGGTCGTTTTACCATGCCATAACCTTTTTGGGAAAAATACATCAAAATTCATGTTTTTCAATTTTCCCTACAACTATACCCCCAAAATATAACTACATCTCAAAGGAATTATTTTTTTGAAGTTTTTATCATTTTCGTTTATTTTTACAAAAGTTAAAAGGTGATCCACTGAGAGGGTGGGATCTATTTTTCCACATTTTGTGGCGCACACCTCTATATGCGCCATAAAAATATCACTTTTTTGTGGCGTATATAGCCATATGCACTATAGAATATTGGTCAACTGAATTCTGTGGTGGGGCCCCTCTTCACTTTCTGTGGCACATATGTCCATATGCGCCACAGAAAATTGCTCGCCTAGGCTTGGTGGCGGGTCCCACCAAATTTCTGTGACGCATTGTTTCCCTATATGCGCCACAGAATAGTAAAAATTTCTGTGATGCGCCACTACAATTTGTCTCTGACGCATGGTTGCACATATGCGCCACAGAAGATCCGTCTATTTATAGCTGGTTTTTTATACCTTCGATCCGGATTATGGATGTAGTATAGTTCTTTTTCCCTAGTAGACCTAGGTTTATCGAATCCTCGGGAAGAAGAAAGCAAAGTGAAGCTACTTTAACGAACCTTCGGGAGTTTTAGAATTCCTTTTGTGTTTTCACCGGTCCAAGAGTTTGCGATCTTTTTATTGTTGTTGACGATGGAGAGAGAGGGCCTGGGGCTTTCGGTTTCACCAGTAGCTGTGCAAAACATCGGATAGGAATGAAAGATGATAATAAAGTATGCATTTAATTGTTAGAGAAATATAATTATATGTGGGTAGTGTATCCATAATTGCTATTGCCTCTGCAACCGCTTATAGCAATAACCTACTAGTCTCATCCATAGAAGAAAGAGAACTAATGATATGCACAGTGATGTCACAGTTAATCCCAAGTAAATCCCTATCATATAGTCGTACTACCCCTTTTGTCACTGGGGTTCCCAACCTACAGATCAGTCATTACTCACACTCCCTATACCTGGATCAGTCCTCGGGGTCTTGGGTACTTGACAAGTCCTTAGATTGAGGCAAGAGAGGGTACAATAATCATCATGTCATACAAACTAATACATGATCCCATCTATGATAAATAACATGCACAAAAAGCTACAGGGCTAGGCTGAAGCCCTTAGCCCAAGGAGAATTACTCGCACACAGAGATGAAATCAACAATCATAAACATTGTAACGGAAATCATGAGATTGACTATTACAAGTGGTGGAATATGACTATGGTGGTGGAGAAGGGTTTGGATATTAGATCTAGATCTATTCCTCCGGCATGGTGACTTCTGGTGGAAAAGAGTCGAGGGTAGGGTCCAGAGCAATTTTTTCTCATCGCCTGAGGCATCTTTATATAGGGGTCACTTCAAGAAAGTTGTTCTGTTTGACCTAGCGATGTCGATGCCAACTATGAGGCCAGAACTATACGGCCGGAATAAACTTCCTGCCATATAGTTGGTCGTTAAAGGCACTGCCTTCTCTTCACGGCTCCAGGTTTCTTTGGTATGTTAGAAATCTCATATCTTTGACTTTAATGTTGTGATTCCCATCATCAAACATCATTATATGCGCTGGGAAAATCGGAAGAAAGGATTGCATACCCCTTTGATCATTAGGCATTAGTGGCAGGATTTAGATGGATATTTCATCAAATATATGAATAATATCTAGTTTAAATGCGGACATGGATGGCTATATTTCACAACCATCAGCCTCCCCAAGCTTAAACTTGATGGTCCTCGGGAAAGAAAACCTAAATCAAAAAGGAACTCAGCATTTAAACTGAAATAACGAGATGATGATCTTACTCATGATTGGTAGTCTTATGTTTCCTCCACTTTATTAATCTGAAAAACTTCAGCATAGATAGAGTAATGGCAAGCATATCATACTGGTTTCATGAATCCTTCTAGCGCAGCAAAATTGTTGTTAGCATGGATGATTCAAATGAGTAAACTTTATTCCATGTCATGTAATCAACTCATAAGCTTGCCTTTGAACAATAAAATATAATCATGTAAAATTGAGAGTGTGAGAGTTTGTCATGAAAAGCATATATACTAAAGTATCTCAATTCTCCCACATCAATAAATCAAGACTTTTCAAGCACTACTTTTCTATTCATTGTCCTTCAAGAATTTTGGTTCTTAAGTAATTGAGAGCATGCCAAAAAAATTCATTAGTTTATCGGGCTGTGATGGACACTCGTGGCATCACTAAGGTTTTTGTTCCTTTTTCATAATGGTTACTCATATCAGCCAGAGGAGTGATTCCATCATGAACACAACTACCCGGGAGAATCTTACCCGTTATATAGCATTGCTGCTACATATGTTTAATCAACTCATAGACAAAATCTAGGAGTTTCCTCCATGAATATCATTCGTAGGCTACCGGAGTTGTTGGCATCCCATGAAGTTTGACACGCATAAAGCTCATTCTTATGATTCAGAAGTCAAACTTTGGCATGCTCACAAATACCGCTAAACATTAATTCAATTGAACAAATCTTTTCAAAGAGAGCTATCAAGTCAATCATTATTTTCTGTGGTGTTGATTGTCTCTAGGAATAGGCTTTCAAGACTAAACACTACAACACCCAAGTCTTTAATTGTAATACTTATTCTTATTTAAATTTTTTAGCAAATTTTTAGGCAATACTTGGTTAACTACAAGAGCTGGAACAAAATGTACTCAAGTAAATACCCATGCGAACAGAATTTCACTACAAAATAGAAACTCACTCCACCCATATAATATCGTAACATTTACTACTAACTAGCATGGGTATTTCAAACTTCAAAAGTGGGGATTCATAAGTCATACCTCTCATGTTTGGTTCCACTTCTCTCTTCCCGTTTGATTTGTTTCTTGGAAACTCGAAGTCGGTCACTCTCCTGCAAATACATGAGAACCTCGAGGCGAAAAGAAAAGAAAATAAAGAGGGAAAATAAAGATAAATGGAGAAATCTTTTTGTTGTTTTAGATAAGAGTAATTTAAAGAATAGAAGATTGGCGGCAAAGCTCGGTGATGATGGCTCGGCTGATTGTTGGGTTTCGTTGGGAGACCCCAAGAGGAAGGTATGATGAGCACAGTGGCAAGTTCTTCCCTCAGTAAGAAACCAAGGTTATCGAACCAGTAGGAGGAAGGAAACGACTCAAAGGTGTTGCTAGCAACTGGAAACTGTAGGGGTTCATAGCATGGAAAACAAAGAATTTCTACCGCATGAACACACAACCAAGATCTAATCTATGATCAATCCAAGATCTATCTACTAGATCGGTGCACCAAGTTGATAGAGTACTAACCCTCGAAGATCCAAAGCGGTTAACGAGAGCAGATTCTCGTGGGTGATGTAGTCGTTCACTTGCCGATCTCAAGATCGAGTAGACGATCCTTCCGGCGCAGCGTTCCGGCAGTGCTCCCGCAGTCGGTCATACATACGGTACTCGATGAAGACCTTCCTCTTCCTTGTTCCAGCAGGCAGCGGAGGTTGTAGCTCTCTCCTCGCGATTCCGGCAGGATGATGGCGTGGTGTCGGAAGTAGAGGGGAGATCCCGCGGGGCTTCGCCTAAGCCGGAGCGAGTATGGTGGAGTAGAGGGGGCCCCGGCAATCTTGGGTTTAGAGGGCCGAGGTTTAGAGGTAGCTAGCAACTAGAGTTTAGCTAGTCGGTAGCGGTTTAGAGGAGATCTAGATTGGTCGCAAGTAGAGAGGGGGCAGCGGCGAACCTAGGGTTTCTTGGGCGCCTAGGGAAAGGGGGATACCTTGGGGTGCACCCCCACCCCTCCTTATATAGGTGGGGGTGTCCAAGGGTGTTCCCAACCCAGGTGGAAACCCTCCCTAACTCAGAAACCCTCCCTAACTCGGAAACCATGTTGGAATTTGACTTTTTCAAACTGCCTTTTTGACTTTCAAATTAGAGTTTGATTTCTCTCTTCCAAGTGTCCACCCAAGTGACCTAGGACATGATGCAACCATTACACTTTGTCATGACACATCCATGTGCCCTTCCCCTTCCGGATCGGTGAACCTTGTAGACCCTTCTAGAACATTCGAGTGAAAACACCGGAATCATTCCCGAACTCCGAAATTGGACTTTCCTTATATGAATCTTATTCTCCGAACTATTCCGGATCTCCTCGTGATATCCCGGATCCCATCCAAGACTCAAAACAACATTCGGTCTCTTTACTCACATTCCATATCTACTAAACAACATTGAATCCTTAAGTGTGTCTCCCTACGGTTCGTGAATTATGCAGACATGATCGAGACTCTTCTCCGATAAAAAAACCAATAAAGGAATCTGGAAATTAATATGGATCCCAGATATTTCTACGATTACTTTGCGATTGAATGAACCATTTACATACGAAACCAATTTCCCTTTGTCTCGCGATATTTTACCTATCCGAGGTCTGATCGTCGGTATCTCTGCATACCTAGTTCAATCTCGTTATCGATAAGTATTATTTTCTCGTTCCCGTGATATGTGATCCCTTGTGATCCAGTCACATGCTTGCAAGCTAATTGGATGACATTCAACCGTGACGGCCCAAAATACATCTATCTGTCATAAGGATGGACAAATCCCACTCTTGATCCATGTGCCTCAACACATACTTTCCGAACACTCAATTCCACCTTTATAGCCACCCAGTTACGGTGTGGTGTTTGATGTCATCAAAGCACCCTTCCGATGATGGTGATTAGCATGATCTCATGGTCGAAGGAATTAGGTTACTATGTATCAGAAAGCTTATAGCAAGTGAACTATTTGAATGACTTGATCTTATGTTACGCTTAACTATAGGAGTATGTCTATCACATCATTCTCCTAATGATATGACCTCATTGTTAATAACATCTCAATGTTCATGATCAGGAAACCATGATCATATATTAACCAACAAGCTAGTTTAATAAGAGGCTTTACTAGGGACTCTTTTATGTTTTCAAACCACACAAGTATTAATGTTTCCGGTTAATACAATTATAGCATGGTATGTAAACATTTGTCATAAGTACGAAGATATGATAATAGCAACTTTATTATTGCCTCTTGGGCATATCTCCAACAGAAACCTGCACAACACAAACTTAAGACTTTGCCCCAACTAATAGTGAGGTTGTCAATCTCACCGGTTGCTGTAACAAAGGATTAACTATATGGTGTGGAAGGTGATTATGGTTTGCAGCAAGTAAACAGTAATAGTGGAGGATGTATCAATGGTAAAGATTGGACCGGGGTCCATAGTTCACTAGAGGTGTTCTCCTTAGATAAACAAACATGGCATGGTGGGTAAACAAATTACAGCAGGGCAATTGACAGGACAGAGCAAGGCAAAACAATGCAATACTAGACAAAAAGATCCTATGAGATTCGATTGGGCAATACAACAATATACATAGACCGCCATCCAACTGCATCTATGACTAGTAATCCACCTTTAGGTTATCATACGAACCCCCTACAGTATTAAGTTGCAAGCAACGAATAACTGCTTTAAGCAAAGTCTGTATGGTAAACAATCCACTTGTTCCATGAACAAGAGACCGTTGTTTTCTCCCTAGTAGCAACAACACATCTACAACCTTAGAGATTTTTGCCACTTCCCTTGGATTAAATAGAGGCATGAACCCACTATCGATCATAAATACCCCCTCTTGTAGTCACTAGCATCTACTTGGCCAAGATAGCTACTAGAAACGAAGAGCATGCAAGATCACAAACAACACAGACATGATAGAATCAATAATACAAAACCATTAATCAATCTGATATAGTAATCTCAATATCCATCGGATCCCCACAAACACAACATGCATGATTACAAATAGATGATCTTGATCATGAACGGAGCTCACAAGATCTAAACATGGTAGCACAAAGGAGGAGATACAACCATCTAGCTACTACATGGACCCGTAGACCAAGGCGAAACTACTCATGCTTCATACTGGAGGCTGGCATGATGAAGAAGAAGGCCTCCGGGATGATCTCCCCTCTGGCAGGGTGTCGGGAAGAGCTTCAGATCCCTCCCGATCTAGGGACGATGGTGGCGGCGGCTACGGACTGTTTCGTGGAAGATTGATCAGGTACTTAGGGTTTTGGTATCGGGGTCTCTTTATAAGCAAAGAAGCGAGGCAGGGGCACCCAGGGTGGCTGCACCCCCCCCCCCCCCAGGCACGGGCTAACCCAGGCCGCGCGTCCAGGGGGTGTGGCCCCCTGGAGGCTCTTCTCCGTCTCGTACTCTGGCTTCGTGTTCCCCACAGTAAAATATTGACTTTGGCTTTTGTCCCGTGCAATTCCGAGAATATTGATTTTCTGCCTTTTCTGGAACCAAAAACAGAAGAAAACATGCAACTGGCACTATGGCATCTTGTTAATAGGTTAGTACCATAAAACATATAAAAACACCTCAAAGTATAGACAAAGCAAAGTAGATACTCAACAAGCATGGAACATCAAAAATAATAGATACGTTTCCAACATATCACTTGGCTTGAAAATCTCAAAAAATAAAATAACTAAAGATAAAGTGTTGGGGAAACCAACACGAGTGCTTATGAACTCAAATAAAAGCATAACCTTGAAAATAAAATAAAATAAAATAAAGCAAATGAACGCCAAATAAAAATAGATAGAAAACCTCCCCAAGCTTAGGCTTTTGCAAGCCCTTCAAATCATTGAGGTGGCGGGAAAAGTTGTAACTCCAGTCCACAAATTGAGTTGATAAGTTACTTATTATTTCTTAGAGGTTCAGGGCGAGGTTATGCTCCCTCCAAGTTCTTTGAAGTCTTGATAAGTAGCAAACCGGTTCAGTGGCTGCTCCTCTTGATAAGGAACTTCTTGCTCCTCCTATTGGTATTGATCCTCCTCCGGAATCTCCTCCTTGGGTTGATGTTGTTCAACCTGTACATCATATAGCAAACGTCCCTCCTCGATAGAGAAGAGACCATTAGGCAAAGGAGCGGGGTAGAGATGCCCATCTCCTGCAATATGCAAATAATAAACACCACCTCTCCTAGTGAGCATTCCATGAGCTTTTGAAGTAGAGAAACCAACACATCGCTCACCAAGAATTGGTTGCAACTCACCTAGTTCGATGCCTAGGGAAATGGCAACCACGATCATGACGCCTCCACTTGTGAGGGGTCCTTGGCTTTCGGAGGACTGGTGATCCAAAAAACACACAAGAATTGCGCCCAAGTTGAGTGACAAGTTATTGTTGAAAGCATCTTCTGCGAGGGCCAAGATGTCCTCTTCATTGAGTCTTGTAAACTCATTATGTGCTGATGTTGGCTCGGTTGATGTACAGCCCGTTGGGAACCCCAAGAGGAAGGTATGATGAGCATAGCAGCAAGTTTTCCCTCAGTTATGGAACCAAGGTTATCGAACCAGTAGGAGAAATAAACCACTTCTGAAGGTGTTGCTAGCAACGTGGAACCTGTACACAACACAACCACAATACTCTGCCCCAACTTATCAATGAGGTTGTCAAGCTCACTGGTTTTGCTAAAAACAAAGGATTAAACGTATAGTGTGGAAGAAAGTAATTGCTTGTAGTAATTGCAGAAAGTAAACAGTAAACAGTAGATGGAATATCAATGGGAAGGAATGGACCGGGGTCCACAATTCACTAGAGGTGTTTTCTCCATAAGATAAATAACATGCTGGGTGAACAAATTACAGCGGGGAAATTGACAAATAGAGAATGCATAACAATGCATGTGCTTGACATGACGATCACTATGAGATTCACTTGGGCATTACAACATGATACATAGACCGTAATCAAACTACATCTATGACTAATCATCCACCTCCGGGATATTATCTGAACAACCCTCGGGTATTAAGTTGCAAGCAACAGATAATTGCATTAAGCAAAGTGTGTAAAGTAAACAATACAATTGCCCTTGGGCAAAGGATTGTTGTTTTCTCCCTAGTTGCAACAGCACATCTACAATCTTACAAGTTATTGTCACTCTCTCAGATTACTAGAGGCATGAACCTACTATCGAGCATAAATACACCCTCTTGGAGTCACAAGCAAATACTTGGCCTGAGTAACTACTACAAAGGAGAGCATGCAAGATCACAAATAATATAGACATGATAGAATCAATAATCAATCTGACATAGTACTCAATATCCATCGAATCCTCGTAAACACGACATGTAGAATTACAATAAGATGATCTTGATCATGATAGGAAGCTCATAAGATCTAAACATGGTAGCACAAATAGGAGAAACAACCATCTAGCTACTGCTATGGACCCATAGTCCAAGAATGAACTACTCACACATCACTCCGGAGGCAGGCATGGTGATGAAGAAGGCCTCCGGGATGATCTCCCCTCTCCGGCAGGGTGCCGGGAAGAGCTTCAGATCCCTCCCGATCTAGGGATGATGGTGGCGGAGGCTATGGACTTTTTCGTGGAATTCTAATCGGGGTACTTAGGGTTTCTGTCTCGGTGGACTTATATAGGTGAAGGGGCAAGGTCGGTGGACGCCTGAGGGGGCCACACCCTAGGGAAGCGCGGCCTAGGGTGGGCCCGCGCGGCCACCTGGTGTGGTTGCTTCACGGCGACTCCTCGTCTCTCATTCGGACTTTGTGTTGTCTCAATAAAAATAGGAACTTTAGCTTTTTTTCGTCCAATTCCGAGAATATTTCTTTACTAGATTTTCTGAAACCAAAAACAGCAGAAAATAGGAACTGACACTGTGGCCTCTTGTCAATAGGTTAGTTCCAGAAAATGCATGAAAATGCCTCAAAGTGTGGACAAAAGATAATATAAATGGTGCAAAACAAGCATGGAGCATCAAAAATTATAGATACGTTTGCAATGTATCAGCATCCCCAAGCTTAACTCCTACTCGTCCTTGAGTAGGTAAGTGATAAAAAGAATAATTTCTGAGGTGACATGCACCATCACAATTTTGATCAAGGAATTGTAAAGCATTGATAGCTGGGATCAAAGTACTCTAAACATAATCATGAAAGATATGTATCTAACAATAAGACATAGCAACTATGTTGCAACATGAAAGGCTACACAAACAAAGTTCATGAATAATGCTTTGAAATACATTTGTTTGTTTCACATAGAAAACATAGCAAGAGTGGTGTTCAGATTGTCCTTCATGAAATAGCAAAACATAAATGCACAGTACACCTTCAAAGTTCATAAGGGTGACTAGATACAAATAATTTAATAACTAGCAATACCATAATTATGAATCAATCAACAAGTTTTGGGACAATGAACATTGAACTAAGAATGACAACTATGCTCTCTTAACTGGTGCATAAAGATAGAAGTTGAAGACTCAACATAAAAGTAAAAAAATAAAGGCCCTTCGTAGAGGGAAGTAGGGATTAAATGGTTTTATAAAGCTTCAAAAAATTATGGTACTTATTAGCTTTGATCTCTAATTGCCCCTATCATAAGCATCTTGAAGTGATTAAGGTTAAAGTGAGGGCAAATATGATTTGTATGCTTGACAAATTATAAGTTGAGAATCTCATGCCCCTTGAGTACAAGTACTGAACCTCATGCTACTCAACTTTGCTCACAAGCAAGTTCTTGTCATTGTAAGTATATGTGTATCATAGAGAACCGCCAACGGGGTACCCCTTGCCCCATGACACAGGAGCTATCCCATACCAAAATGACAAGGCAACAGACAGTGAGCATCTCAGCGATCTTTTTATTTGCTATTTGCATAGGTTTTTATTGAGGATGCTTCATAGAATGCCACTATGGTTTCAATGTAAGTTTCCACCATGATTAGGCATGGCTTAGGCTAGACGCCTAGGCGTTTCTCTAACACATATACATACTCCATGGACTTACAAGCTCCCATTTTATTTCACACTGCTGGGATAAATAAACAAAAGAACATGATATCAACTAAATAGAATAAGTGCAATGTTGAAAGTGTTCCCCATGACAGCATGGTTCTGCTAATTCACAACATACAACTTGCAAGCATAAAAGCATATAAGACAGTCACAATGGTTCAAGTTTATTTAAGTGCAAGAAATAAATTGTGCCTTCAAGTTTGTGAGAGCTTTAATCACTAATTTTCTCATGACAAAAATTTAATTTGGAAGATAAACAAACACATGAATACACTTGGAACCATGCATAGGAATTTATAGTGGAGTCTTTGGAATAACTTGGTTTCTTGGGAGTTGGATGCACGAATAGAGCTCATACTCAGTATGGGTGGAGGCTAGCAAAAGACTGGGAGCGACCAACTAAGAGAGCAATAATGGCCATAATCATGTAGAGCGACAAAACATTATTAATCAAAGCATAAAGTGATCTCACAAGTCAAAAACTAAATAATCATAGAGGCTAGGTGACTGGTTCATAGTCATAACATGGTGTAATCATGTTCCAAGTCAACCCAAATAAAGCATCAAAAGAGAATACCACAATATTATGTTTTTGTATGCTAAAACAACGCATAATTATTTCATAGCACATTAGCAATCTTGATTGTTTGAAACAATTCATGCTACAGCAATAATCGCTAAGCATATGGTCAAAGCAACATCTAACATGGCATGATAAGGTCTAAGTCATAGTGAAAACAAGCTTATTTTTGTACCACCATAAGCATGAAACATTCTACTCTTTTCCAACACCAATCGACTTATTTGAAACAACTCACAAAGATAATAATCAATAAAGACCAGAGATCATGTCTCACCTAACTACAAAGAAGAACTAAAAAGTTCTAAGGAAAAAGAAGAAGGAAACTAAAGCTAAACGCAGTGCTAGCAAAAGAGAACACTCACAGAACAATAAGAGTGAAAACTAGAGTGTTCTAGGCAATGAATAACGGGGTGTGACTTCTCCAAAAGAAGTGCGCTGGGGTCCAAAAAACATATTATAGCAAACAAAAAAACAAAAAAAAAGATGCTCCAAGAACAACACATAGCGCATGAAGGAAAAATATAGTGTCATGAAAGAAAACCTGAGATTTTTGTTGACGAAGGAGGGGATGCCTTGGGCATCCCCAAGCTTTGACGCTTGTACCTCTTGAATATTTCTTGGGGTGACATGGGTGGCATCCCCAAGCTTGAGCTTTTGTCCATACTTCATCTCATCACATCATTCTCTCCCTGCACTTGAAAATTTCCTTCATACAAAACATCACACAATCTACATTAGCAACATTAGTGTATTCAAGATAATAAGCCTTTGGTTTCAGTTTCAACTCAAGTAAAACTTCCATGAAAACATAAGCTACTATAGAAATTCCTTTCAAAATCTCAAGTGATCAAGAAGAACTCAAAAGAAATCAATTTAAGAGGCAAATGCAAATAATGGCAGAAATTTGTCAAAACAGACCTGCAGGTAAAGACGATTTTTTCGAAAATCTTTTGTTGCTCAAATCAAAAAGTGCAAAACTAAAGAAAGTTGGGTAAATACCAGGGGCATGCGCATAAAACATTTCAGCTCAGTACGACGTTCTGGAATTTTTCACGATTTTTTACAGCAAAGCATAGAAATCTGTTTCAGGACAGCAACTTCCCCAAATCTTACTTCCCTCTAATTAGAGGCTATTCTTGGCACAAAACCAAATAAAAAGGATAAGGAGAGGTTATTACAGAGACAATAACTTCCAAGACTCAACAAAAGAAAAACTTACTGAAATAAAAATTGGGTTATCTCCCAAGAGTGCTTTTCTTTAACGCCTTTCAGCTAGGCATAGAAAGCAAAAATCAAGTATTTTTGAATGAAGAAGCATCAACATCAAATTTTGTTCTAATAAGAGAGTCAAAAGATAGCTTCTTTCTTTTTCGAGGGAAGTGTTCAATACCTTTCTTGAGTGGGAATTGATATTTAATGTTGCCTTCCTTCATGTTAATAACGGCACCAGTAGTTCTAAGAAAAGGTCTTCCCAAAATAGTAGGACAATAAGCATTCCATTCAACATCCAAAACATAGAAATCAACGGGGACAAAGGTACGGTTAACCAAAATAAGAACGTCATTAATTCTCCCCATAGGTTTCTTTTTAGCATCATCATCAATATGGACATCCAAATAATAATCTTCCATTGGTGGTAAATCAAGCATATCATAAATTTTTCTAGGCATAATAGAGACACTAGCACAAAGATCACATGAAGATTTGAAATCAAAATCATTCACTTTCATATTAATGATGGGCTCCCACCCATCTTCTAATTTCCTAGGAATAGAAACTTCATGTTTCAATTTTTCTTCTTTAATTTTCATGAGAGCATTTGTAATATGTTTTGTGAAAGACATATTCATAGCATTAGCATTGGGACTTTTAGCAAGCTTTTCTAAGAACATAATTACTTCAGAAATAATACAACTATCAAAATCAAAATCAAAATTCTCATTCAAGGTAGTAGAACTTTTATCATTAATAGTAGGAGGTTTGCTAGCATTTGAAACTTCGGCATCACTAGTGGTGGTAATGGTACAAACCTTAGTCATATTATTATTTCTAGCAATTTCATCTTATTTTCCCACCTAGCATGCAATTCAGCTAACATCCTAACATTTTCATCAATTCTAACTTGAATGGCATTCAATGTCTTACTTTCTTTAACATCATGAGGCATAACCTTTAATTTAAGAAGCTCAACATCAAGGGCAAGGTTATCAACTTTAGAAGCAAGAACATCAATTTTTCCAAGCTTTTCCTCAACAGTTTTATTGAAAGCGGTTTTTTACTAATAAAATCCTTAAGCATGACTTCAAGTTCAGAGGGTGCACTTCTATTTTTGTTGTAGGAATTTCCATAAGAATTGCCATTATTAGAAGGATATGGTCTATAATTATTATTACCAAAATTATTCCTATAAGAATTGTTACCAAAATTATTACTTATAATAAAGTTCACATCAACTTGCTCTTCTTGAGCAACCAAAGAGTCTAAAGGAACATCATTTGGATCAATATGAGCTTTTCCATTAACAAGCATAGCCATAATAGTATCAATCTTATCACTCAAGGAGGAGGTTTCTTCAACAGAATTTACCTTCTTACCTTGTGGAGCTCTCTCAGTGTGCCATTCAGAATAATTTGTCATCATATTATCAAGGAGCTTTATTTCAGCACCCAAAGTGATGGACATAAAGGTACCTCCAGCATCCGAATCCAACAGATTTCTTGAAGAAAAACTCAATCTTGCATAAAAGGTTTGGATAATCATCCAAGTAGTTAGTCCATGAGTGGGGCAATTCTTCACTATAGATTTCATTCTTTCCCAAGCTTGAGAAACATGTTCATTATAAAATTGTTATAAATTTCATTATGTCACTTCTCATGGATATAATCTTAGCAGGAGGATAATATTTTCCAATGAAAGCATCTTTGCATTTAATCCAAGAACCAATACTATTTTTAGTCAAAGATAGCAACCAATCTTTAGCTCTTCCTCTTAAAGAGAAAGGAAACAATTTAAGCTTAATAATATATCCATCTACATACTTATATTTTTGGATCTCAGAAAGTTCAACAAAATTATTAAGGTAAGCAGCAGCATCATCAGTACTAACACTAGAAAATTGCTCTTTCATAACAGGATTTAGCAAAGCAGGTTTAATTTCATAGAAACTAGCTTCAGGAAGAGGTGGAGCAATAGGTGTGCAAATGAAATCATTGTTGTTTGTGCTAGTGAAGTCACAACTTAGTGTTTTCAGGAGTAGTCATTTTTGCAAGATTAAAACAAGCAAACAGAAATATCAACTAAAGTAGGAACTAATTTTTTTGTGTTTTTGATAAAAAGAAGCAAACCAAACAAAGTAAAAGAAACTAAGCAAAACAAAAACAAAGTAAAGAGATTGGTGGTGAGAGACTCCCCTTGCAGAAATATTCTTTCTCCCCAGCAACGGCGCCAGAAATTCTTGATGTTGGCTCGGTTGATGTAAAGCCCGTTGGGAACCCCAAGAGGAAGGTATGATGAGCACAGTAGAAAGTTTTCCCTCAGTTATGGAACCAAGGTTATCGAACCAGTAAGAGAAAGAAACCACTTCTGAAGGTGTTGCTAGCAACGTGGAACCTACACACAACACAACCACAATACTCTGCCCAAACTTATCAATGAGGTTGTCAAGCTCACTGGTTTTGCTGAAAACAAAGGATTAAACTTATAGTGTGGAAGAAAGTAATTTCTTGTAGTAATTGCAGAAACTAAACAGTAAACAGCAGATGGAATATCAATGGGAAGGAATGGACCGGGGTCCACAGTTCACTAGAGGTGTTTTCTCCATAAGATAAATAACATGTTGGGTGAATAAATTACAGCGGGGCTATTGACAAATAGAGAATGCATAACAATGCATGTGCTTGACATGATGATCACTATGAGATTCACTTGGGCATTACAACATGATACATACACTGTAATCCAACTACATCTATGACTAATAATCCACCTCCGAGATATCATCTGAAGAACCCTCGGGTATTAAGTTGCAAGCAATAGATAATTGCATTAAGAAAAGTGTGTAAAGTAAACAATACAATTGCCCTTGGGCAAAGGATTGTTGTTTTATCCCTACTAGCAATAGCACATCTACAATTTTAGAAGTTATTTTCACTCTCCCAGATTACTAGAGGCATGAACCTACTATCGAGCATAAATACTCCCTCTTGGAGTCACAAGCAAATACTTGGCCAAAGTAACTACTAGCAACGGAGAGTATGCAAGATCACAAATAACATAGGCATGATAAAATCAATAATCAATCTGACATAGTACTCAGTATCCATCGGATCCCCGCAAACACAACATGTAGAATTACAATAAGATGATCTTGATCATGATAGGCAGCTCACAAGATCTAAACATGGTAGCACAAATAGGAGAAACAACCATCTAGCTACTGCTATGGACCCATAGTCCAAGAAAGAACTACTCACACATCACTCCGGAGGCAGGCATGGTGATGAAGAAGGCCTCCGGGATGATCTCCCCTCTCCGGCAGGGTGCCGGGAAGATCTTCAGATCCCTCCCGATTTAGGGATGATGGTGGCGGCTACGGACTTTTTTGTGGAATTCTGATTGGGGTACTTAGGATTTCTGCCTCGAGGGGCTTATATAGGCGAAGGGGCAAGGTCAATGGACGCCCAAGGGGGGCACACCCTAGGGCGGCGTGGCCTAGGGTGGGTCCGCGCGGACACTTGGTGTGGTTGCTTCGTGGCGACTCCTCGTCTCTCCTTAGGACTCCGTGTTGTGTCGGTAAAAATAGGAACTTTGGCTTTTGTTTCGTCCAATTCCGAGAATATTTCTTTACTAGCTTTTCTGAAACCAAAAACAGCAGAAAACAGGAACTAGCACTGTGGCATATTGTCAATAGGTTAGTTCCAGAAAATGCATGAAAATGCCTCAAAGTGTGGATAAAACATAATATAAATGGTGCAAAACAAGCATGGAGCATCAAAAATTATAGATACGTATCACATTCTTGCAAGGTGTTAGCAATGACATATAAGAAATAGCGGATAGAAGGATGTTGAATATTCTTCCCCCTATTGAATCTAGAAGTTAAACTCATTATGTTGTAATAATGATCTAGGAAAGGGTTCATGTCGGTATAATAAGCACGCAGAGCATTAGCATCATTGTTTGGTAAACTAAGGCAATTGCACCATTCATCAAGTGTCAATGTATAATTGTGGTTCATAAGTTGAAAAGAAATAGTGTCCTCTCCTTGCCATGTTCTAACGGTGCTTTGCAATGAACTTAAAAATTCAAGAGTTAACCGGCGATAAGTAGGAACATCATGAAATACAAAGTTTTATAGACCAACCTTATTGCAAAGTAAATTGAAGTCATTAGAAATACCGAGTTAGTTCAATATGATGGGACAAGCCCACTTGGTTGCCTTCACTTCTTGGTTCTTGAACTTGTTGAAGTGATCATGTTGGAGCTCATTCCTAAACTGTATCCCCATGCGGTCCTGGGCTGCAGCAGTAGCCTGAGAATAACTCGCAGCGGCACGAGCACCCGTTTGACTACTTGTGTTCATCTTCTAAAAATAAATAAGAAAGACAAAAATAAAACTTTTTGATCCAAAAATAATAAGCATAGCATATTCCTCATCATAGCACACTAAAGAATCTCCTCAACATAATAATCTAGGCAAGAGAATTATGGCAATTTGTTCAAAGTAGGTCCCACCCTAGATTGATAATGACAATAGATCAGAGTTGAATTTATAAAAAGTAATTGGAGGACCGGAGGAGAAACATACCGTAGATCACTTGTGTGCGAGGAAATCGAACGAAATTGAGTAGAGGTGAAGATCCCTTGAGGTTTTGAGAGAGTTTGGAGATAGAAGAGAGAGAAAGGATTTAAGGTTTGGTGTTTTGGGTACATTCCTGTGCGTTTAAGTGGTCGGACGCAACTATAAGGTCGCAACTATACGGCCGAAACAATTTTTCCCGCCATATAGTTGGTCTGACGGCAAAAATTAAGGTTTCTAGGGTTTCTTTCCTGGCGGCTGTATCTATACGGCCAGACCAAAATGGTCCCACCGTATAGTTGGTCGTTAAACCTTATGTATCCGGAGAAGAAAATTTATCGATGACTCAAATAACTATACGGGCGGAACTATACGGCTGGAATTTTTATTCCCGCTGTATAGTTGGTGATGGATGTGAAATATAGTCATCCACGTCCGCATTTAAAATAGATATTATTCATATATTTGATGAAATATCTCTCTAAACCCTGCCACTAATGCCTAATGATCAAAGGGATATGTAAAATTTCGGCCGTATAGTTGCCATCGACTCCATTAGGTCAAACAGAACAACTTTCATGAAGGGACCCATATATAAAGAGGCTTCAGGCGACGAGAAAAGAGCGCTTCTTTTCTACCTCAACTCTCCCTATCACCAGAAGCCGCCACGAAGGAGGAATAGATCTAGATCTAAATCTCCAAACCCTTCTCCACCACCATAGCCATCTTCCACCACTTGTAATAGTAGATCTTTTCTCCAATTGGCGACATTGTAAGACTATTTGCTACCAATCTTACGATCTCTATTACAATGTTTATGATTGTTGATTTCATCTCTATGTGTGAGTAATTCTCCTTGGGCTAAGGGCTTCGGCCTAGCCATGTAGCTTTTTGTGCATGTTATTTATCATAGATATGGGATCATGTATTAGTTTGTATGACATGATGATTATAGTACCCTCTCTTGCCTCAATCTAAGGACTTGTCAGGTACCCAAGACCCCGAGGATTGATCCAGATATAGGGAGTGTGAGTAATAACTGATCTACAGGTTGGGAACCCCAGTGACAGAAGGGGTAGTACGGCTATATGTGAGGTATTTACTTGGGATTAATGGTGACATCACTATGCATATCATTAGTCCTCTTTCTTCTATGGATGAGACTAGTAGGTTATTGCTATAAGAGGTTGCGGAGGCGATAACAATTATGGATGCACTGCCCACATATAATTATCTTGATCTAACGATTACATGCATACTTTATTATTATCTTTTATTTCCATCAGATGTTTTGCATAGTTACTTGGGGAGTTTGCAACTCCCAACATAGAAAATAATAATTATTGGGAGTTGCAAACTCCCCTAGCTTCTTTTTAGACATATTTCCTATGTTTTTTATTTTATTTAACAAATACTAATGATAGTAAAAACAAGAATTAAAAGACTAACTATTTTTGGTTTTTCAAAAAAAGACCGAAAGCAAACTAACAAAATTAAAAACAAGAATTAAAACTATCAAGGTTCCTACTAACCTCATTAGGGTAGCTATTGCTTCCCCGGGAACGACGCCAGAAAAAGGTTTGATACCTTCGATCTTGATTACGGATGTAGTATAAATCTTTTTCCCTAGTAGACCTAGGTTTATCGAATCCTCGGGAAGCAGAAAGCAAAGTGAAGTTACTTTAATGGACCTTCGGGAGTTTTAGAACTCCTTTTGTGTTTTCACCGGACCAAGAGTTTGCGATCTTTTTGTTGTTGTTGACGATGGAGAGAGAGGGCCTGGGGCTTTCGGTTTCACCAGTAGTTGTGCAGAACATCTGATGGAAATAAAAGATAATAATAAATTATGCATGTAATTGTTAGAGCAAGATAATTATATGTGGGCAGTGCATCCATAATTGCTATTGCCTCCGCAACACCAGTAGCTGTGCAAAACATCTGATGGAAATAAAATATAATAATAAAGTATGCATGTAATTATTAGAGCAAGATAACTATATGTGGGCAGTGTATCCATAATTGCTATTGCGTCCGCAACCGCTTATAGCAATAACCTACTAGTTTCATCCATAGAAGAAAGAGAACTAATGATATGCACAGTGATGTTACCATTAATCCTAAGTAAATCCCTTACATACAGTCGTACTACCCCTTCTGTCACTGGGGTTCCCAACCCACAGATCAGTCATTACTCACACTCCCTATACCTAGATCAATTCTCAGGGTCTTGGATACCTGATAAGTTCTTAGATTGAGGCAAGAGTGGGTACAATAATCATCATGTCATACAAACTAATACATGATCCCATCTATGATAAATAACATGCACAAAAAGCTACATGGCTAGGCCGAAGCCCTTAGCCCAAGGAGAATTACTCACACATAGAGATGAAATCAACAATCATAAACATTGTAATGAAAATTATGAGATTGATAATAATAGTCTTACAATGTCGCCAATCGGAGATGAGATCTACTATTACAAGTGATGAAATATGGCTATGGTGGTGGAGAAGGGTTTGGAGATTAGATCTAGATCTATTCCACCAGTGTGGTGTCTTCTGGTGGAAAAGAGTCAAGGGCAGGGTCCAGAGCGATTTTTCTCGTCGCCCAAGGCGTCTTTATATAGGGGTCCCTTCACGAAAGTTGTTCTGTTTGACCTGGCAATGTCGGTGTCAACTATACAGCCGGACCTATACGGCCGGAATAAACTTCCCGCCATATAGTTGGTCGTTAAAGGAACTGTTTTCTCTTCACGGCTCCAGGTTTTTTTGGTATGTTGGAAATCTCGTATCTTTGACTTTTATATTGTGATTTTCATCATCAAACGTCATTATCTGCGCAGGGAAAAATAGGAAGAAAGGATTGCATACCCTTTAATCTTAGGCATTAGTGACAGGATTTAGAGGGATATTTCATCAAATATATGAATAATATATAGTTTAAATGCGGATGTGGATGGCTATATTTGACAGCCATCAATTTCCTAGTAGTGGTGGTACATAATCGACTTGGAGTTATGTCGCTTCATTTCTCCGTCCCCGCCTTTACATGGACTCGAATACCCACACACACGTACATATGGGCTAAGGCCCAACATCAAATTGCACCGATCGGCTACCGCATCAGTCGAGGATCGTTTCTGGTTTGTCCAATACGTTCCATAAAAAAACCTTGACCTAGTCAAATCTATCACGAGTTCAGCTACGTAACAATCATGACTAGCGATTCGATGAGATATGAAGCCACAAAAACAAAGTTGATGAGATGAGGTCATGGGTGACTGATAGCAGGGCCTAAACTTCTCACTTGAAAATTTTAAAGTTAGAAACTGAGGGCTACCTTTGTGGGTGTACTAAAACCTGCCACATTCATATGCATCTATAACTTGTTGATTGCATTTATATAACTACACACACAACTACATGATTCAGATTTCACACATGAGTCATACACGCTGTATATTTGTATGTGCTACCTCAAAAATTAAGGTGTCCCCTTTGGTCGTCGTCACACGTCGCTGAAACAGAGTATAACCAGATTTTTTCAGGAGCATTTAATAAATCGGGACACATGGGACATAGCAGTTTAATTTAGACCAGGAGTTTACATGCATGGGGTGCCTTCCGGTCGATCAGCGTTGGATCAGCAGGAAGCACCACATTCACCTAGTTTCCACAAAACGTTTTACGATAGATGTATTAAAATCACTGGATTTCTATTAGTGAGAGTTGTGTCAAATTATTATATGCATGGGTACTAATTAGGTTTCATCTTCAGTAGTCTATAAATCAGTCAGTCACTATTGGCTTTACCTAGCAAGGGGCAACATCCTCAAAAAGAATGGAGAAACACAACTACAATTTTACATGACAACTCGATTCAGTGGAAAATGGAAATGTGCCACACACAAAATATATATAACTTGTTACCTACAATATCTTTGATATATATGACCGACTTTTGCATCTCTTATTTTGTTTCACAAGTGGGTAATAAGAACAAATTTGTACAAGAGACTACAGAGCTTGTACAAAATGCAGAAACATACAAATAAATGACAAAAAAAGTGCACGGCGGAGACGGCTGGGTAAGGAAGACGATGGGTCTTGAACCTGCACCTCTCCAGAACCTCCACTGGTGTCAGCTCACGCGTGCATCATTGCTCCAGCCTACTATACAGTGATCCCCATTGTAGTCTCTCTTTCCAAGATTCTTGAGATGCTGCGGTAAGAAGGTGTTTGTGAAAATATTGATTTCTCACCAAAATAAATAATTACATTTTTGAAAAAGATAAATATCCATCGAGAGGGTAAATTAAACGAATACACTTGAACCAAGAATTCCTCTACTATGGAAATCAGATTGGGAGGAGGGGCACACCACTAACATGGCCACGGCTGGACCAAGATGTCTTCACACCAGCTTCCTTTATTTGTCTCCCACGTAGTTGTATACCTCTCGCATGTGGATCCGGGTCAGCGAGATTTGGTTGATGCCGCCAAATGGGAAGAATAACTGCGACCTACTGAATTACTTTTAGGTTATAGATAGTAAGATACAAAATCAATACAGATATAGTAATATAAGCTGCACTCATTCAAAGAATAATGGCGTAATGATATCATGAAGATATTATTACTAATAGTCGATATAATTGGTGCAAATTCAGGACTTACTTCACTCTTCTTTCAATAGAAATTATGTGAGAAGCTGAGTCTACATTGAATTAGCTTGACTTCCCACTAAAATAAAGCATGGTAATATTGCAAAATAAAATACATAAGTTACAGAAAAAATCCATTTTTACATTGGTATTGGATATTTGGATTTAATGACAAAGTCAAGAAACAAGCATATAAATCATTACAAAGTGGCATGTTAGATACCAAGCAGCTTAAAAGGCAAAAAGGAATAGCACATACATGATCACGTACAGCAAGATAGTGATGTTTCACTAGCAAGAGATATCAGAGGGACTTGAATGCCAATATATATATATATATCCAATAGACAAACACAATTTACAAAATCATAGTCCATTCGAAATGTTTAATAACCAAATAAACTAATTGATCCGCAGAAGACCATAGTGTTATTAAAGCTAACATGTGTATAGAAAAGGGACAATCTGATCTTTTTCAGCCCGATAGTATAGCCCCTATCCATTAAGATATATAAAATTGAGCTAAGCCGAAAAATCAATCATAATGTGAGAACACGACATGGATAGATGTAGCATCCAGAATAGGAAGGGACAAATAATGACGAACAATACCTGGAATTTGGATGTACCCATGTAGGATCATATGGTAAATGTGTTCCTAGTATAATGCTGAAAAGTGGATCAATCACCTTATTAGGGAGGAATCATCTATCAAAATATACAGGATACAACACACACTCTTTAGAGAAAGTTTTGGACAGTCTTAGGAATCATTTGATTTGGAGGAAATATGGAGGAAAAGTAGAGGATTAGGAATTTTTCCTGAGTAGCTACTGTTTACTCCTTTGATTCAAAGGAATGGTGGAAGGGAAATCCACAGGATATTTTTCTTTTTAACTTTCATTCAAGGCAAAACGTATAGGAAAATAAAATCAACCCGGACTTCATTCTCCAATTCTTGTGCACGCGGAATGAGACGATCTTGATTCTCAGGATAGCAACCGCCACCCTTTTCTATTCCCATGTGTTTCCTATCCTATGAATCAAAGAGGGCCTTACATTAAAATTTCACCTACCAGTTCAGGGATCAACCGCACTCGATTAATTCAAGTAATCTGACTAATTCTTTGCCATGAAAATACCATACAGGTTAATTAAAGGGCCGGCATGTACTTCTGTTATTCAAGAAAGGATCCACCAATTTTGATAGCAAATAAAAGTAATGCAAAGAAAAAAATCTAAGATTGTTGTATCAAGGCATTGAAGGAAAAATAGAATGAGTGATTCACCTATATATCATTTATATCATTATGTACAACAGATTTTTAGTATCCATGTCTTTCCTCTATGCCATAGGTTCCTCAAAGTTCAAAGAATATTTAATACTGAACCTAAATAACTCTGGTCTGAGAATTAAAGGACACATGATTGTCCTACAAAAGGTTTGGGTGATGAGCTTAAAATCACTGGCACCAATCACTTGAATTTCTTGCAATATCTAAAAAAATAACAAAACAATCAGATTACCCTTGCAAACAGAAAAAAAAATGGTTCTGCTTAAACTGAAAAAACACAAAAACAGAGGTGTGGCACGGCGGAGAAAACCAAACTAGTATGGCTATGCTTCAATCAAAATATCACCAAAATTATAGGAAGTGAAAAGGTAAAATTCTCCAATTGGTTGTAGTGTGAATTTATATGGGCTCTAACTTGCTATAAACTACATACTTTTTAGGTGTAGCAAAAAACAAGTTCCTCCAGCCTAGGGCTAGGGAAAGATTGAAAGATAAACCAAAAGTGATTCAATAGCACAAACACCTTGTGATATGTCCATTGACGCACACGTACAAATAACTAAGAGAATCATTATTGCAAGAGATTTCTTTCATCTTCCCTCGAGACCCTAATTTGAAATGTCAATAACCATATCGAGGTATTGAAAAGGAATAATCATTCAGATACAAATAATTGAAAGTGATAATCTTAAGGCTGAAGCTAAAATTATCAAATTGGCTCTAAACTGATTGTTCAGCCCACAACATTTAGAACAGAAATAACTCATCCACTAGATTTGCCTATAAACCACCTGCACCAAGTATTGTTTAGCCCACAACCTTAAAAAAATCAAGAGTCGATACTTACACTCGAGACAACATCATTATAATAAAACTTGAAGTTACAACTACAAAAGGTAGATATCGTCCAAATATCTGAATGATATAAATCTATCCCAACTAAAATCAACCATGAGGAGAGCAGAGATTGGTATTTGGAAAGGTACCTTGATAAGGGCTGGCAATGGGCACGACAGCAAGGCGACTCCCGGAGGAAGGTCGGTGGCAGATCAGGGGCAGGGGACCCCCAACGCTACACCTGCATTTGCAGCCCAGGCTCCTTCTTGTCCTTCTTGGTCATGCCACAACAACGGTTCCACGGTCCATAGTCCTGCTCCTGAACAAGAGATGGAGAAAGAGGGGATTAAGGATACGATGGGGAGCTAAAGGGAAATTGAGTGCTTCAGGAACACAAGCAAAATCCTGTTCACCTCATGTTGAGTATTTTCGTGTTCCTCCCGGCAACAATGCGGCGCACAGCAGTGGTTCAAGCGACGGGTGGCGCTGCTTCCGCCAGCCGCCAGCCATTCTGCCTGGTCGAGCAGCTCATGGACGGCGGCGGCCACCATGGTCGGGAGAGGCATCGAGGTTAGGACTCCTCTATGCTACCTCGCTCCTATCTCCAGCACCGGTGACCCTGAAGTCTTACTAATCTGCATCCTCGCCCGTAGACTCGGCAAAGAAGGCCATGAGGGCGCGTGTGGGAGTGGGGCGGCGGCGGCCGATCTCCCCCTTCTGCGCATGACCAGCAGGGCGGGGAGGCGAGCATGGAGGAAGCGGGTGGATGCATCGGGGCAACCAGCGGTGGAGAGAGGAGGAGGACAAGCACGAAGGGGGAGGGGGTCACGATGGGACATGTACCGGGGAGACAGCGGCGACTAGGGTTTCACTGCCATTTGGGTTTCCCTTTTGTACGGCCGTGGTGAAGAATATGAACCATCGAGACTCGCCGTGGCGGCGGTGCAGAAGGACGGCGAGAGGATGAGATCGTGCCGAAAGATTGGAAGGCGTAGGCGATGCGGCGCAACTCCTTTGGGAAGTGAGTGGTGATTAGGGGAGAAGGATGGGAATTAGCGCTAGGGTTTCAATAGGAGAGTAGTGTTTTGTCTATCTTTTTCACCACGCGCGGGAGAGATCGATGCCCCCACTCAAACCACACGTACCCACCCGAGGCCAGTTGAAAAGATTACTTGGGAGGCTGATGTGTCGATCTAGACTTTTTCTGCAGGGTAGAGAATACAGCTAGACAAAGAGATGCGCACATGTGGGTAAAAAGAGTGAGTATGCACATTAAATTGGCACGTGTGGGTAAAAAGGGCGATTATGCACATGTGGGTAAAATGACCTACCACAAATAAACAGACGAGATGTGCCCTTGGAGCTAATCGAATGGCTAAGTGTGCCTAATCGTTGTGGTAATATCTAGGACTTGTCCCTATTATACTTTTAGATGAACTCTCCAAACTCCTTGCCAAAAAACCTCTCCACCTGCGGCATCTAAGAATTAGATCGCCTAAACATTTAGAAGTGACTTGACCTATTTTCCCTACGGATACAGTTAAGCCTGTGCATTCCCGGTTTCCACGGTTTACGCTGGTTTCTGAAACCAACCCGTAGAGGAGCGGTTTTGGCTGGGTTGGTCTGGCCTGCACAGTTTAGGAGACGACCCTCCTTGCAGGCTGATCATGTTGGTTTGAACGGTTTTGCACGTTTTGTGAGATCCCTGAATAGGAAGCTACGGTTTGTTGGCTCCCACCGGATGATCGGGAGGTTCTGCTTCGGTCTCAAGTCTCAACAACAACGCCGCATTCTCCGTCATGAAGATACTCTGCCACCTCACCATGGACGGAGCATCCTACTCCTACACCGGAGCCACAGAAGCCACCGCGAGTGATACGTCGTAAACGTATCTATAATTTTTTATGCTCCATGCTTGTTTTGTATCAACATTCTTATGTTTTGTCTACACTTTGAGGTATTTTTATACATTTTCTGGAACTAACCTATTGACAAGATGTCGTAGAGCCAGTTGCCTGTTTTTTGCTGTTTTTGGTTTCAGAAAAGCTAGTCAGGAAATATTCTCGGGATTGGACAGAACAAAAGCCAAAGTCAATATTTTACTGGAGCAAAGACGGAGTCAAAAGGGCAGATGAAGTGGGGCCACGAGGTGTCCACACCAAGGGCTAGCACGGACACCCCCTAGGGCACGCCGCCCCATGTTGTGGGCCCCTCTGGCGCCCATCGACCTTGCCCCTTCGCCTATATAAGCACCCCGATGCAGAAACCCTAAGCACCCGATCAGAAATCCACGAAACAGTCTATAGCTGCCACCACCATCATCCCTAGATCGGGGGGATCTGAAGCTCTTCCCGGCACCCTGCCAGAGGGGAGAAATCATCCCAGAGGCCTTCTTCATCACCAGGCCAGCCTCCGGAGTGATGCGTGAGTAGTTCACCCTTGGACTATGGGTCCATATAGTAGCTAGATGGTTTTTTCTCCTCCTTTGTGCTATCATGTTTAGATCTTCTGAGCTCCGTTCATGATCAAGATCATATATTTGTAATCATACATGTTGTATTTGCAGGGATCCGATGGATATTGAGATACTATGTCAGATTGATTATTGATTCTATCATGTCTATGTTATTTGTGATCTTGCATGCTCTCCGTTGCTAGTAGATACATTGGCCAAGTAGATGCTTGTAACTCCAAGAGGGAGTATTTATCCTCGATAGTGGGTTCATGCCAATAGTAATCTGGGAGAGTGACAGAAAATTCTAAGGTTGTAGATGTGTTGTTGCTACTAGGGAGAAAACAATAATCCTTTGTCCATGAGACAATTGTATTGTTTACTTTACACACTTTGCTTAATGCAATTATCTATTGCTTGCAACTTAATACTGGAAGGGGTTCGGATGATTACCTAAAGGTGGATTATTAGTCATAGATGCAGTTGGATTACGGTCTATGTATTATGTTGTAATGCCCAATCAAATCTCGTAGGAGTCAAGATGTCTAGTATATGCATTGTTATGCTTTCTCAATCTGTTAATTGCCCCGCTGTAATTTATTCACCCAATATGCTATCTATCTTATGGAGAACACCTATAGAGAACTGTGGACCCCGGTTAATTCTTTATCATTGATATACCATCCACTTTTTACCATTACCGTTTATTTACTACAAGCAATCACTATCTTCCACACTATACATTTAATCCTTTGTTTTCAGCAAACCGGTGAGATTAACAACCTCACTGTAAGTTGGGGAAAAGTATTGTGGATTGTGTTATGCAGGTTCCAAGTTATTAGCAACACCTTGGAGTTGTTTCCTTACTCCTACTGGTTCGATAACCTTGGTTTCATAACTGAGGGAAACTTGCCGTTGTGCTCATCATACCTTCCTCTTAGGGTTCCCAACGAGCTCTACATATCTAAGCCATCAAGCACTTTTTTGGCGCCGTTGCCGGGGAGATAAGGACAGCTTCAATCTCTTCCTCCTCGTCAATCACTTTTCGGGGAGAAAGAAGATTCTTGCAAGGGGAGTCTCTCACTACCAATCTCTTTACTTTATTTTTGTTTTGCTTAGTTTCTTTTTCTTGGTTTTGCTTGTTTCTTTTTATCAAAAATACAAAAAAAATAGTTGTATTGGTTTGTTTCTTTTTATCAAAAACACAAAAAAATTAGTTCCTACTTCAGTTTTTAATTCTGTTGTCTTGTTTTACTCCTACAAAAATGAATACTCCTGAAAACACCAAGTTGTGTGACTTCACTAGCACAAACAACAATGATTTTATGTTTACACCTATTGCTCAACCTGCTCCTGAAGTTACTTTTTTTTAAATTAAACCTGCTTTGCCGAATCTTGTTATGAAAGAGCAATTTTCTGGTGCTAGTTCTGATGATGCTGCTGCTCACCTTAATAATTTCGTTGAACTTTGTGAGATGCAAAAATACAAGGATGTATATAGATATATTAATAAGCTTAAATTGTTTCCTTTCTCTTTGAGAGGAAAAAGCTAAAGAATGGTTGCTATCTTTGCCTAGAAATAGTATTGTTTCTTGGATTAAATACAAAGATGCTTTTATTGGAAAATATTACCCTCCTTCTAAGATTATATCTATGAGAAGTGAAATAATGAAATTTAAACAATTTGATAATGAACATGTTTCTCAAGCTTGGGAAAGAATGAAATCTTTGGTAAAGAATTGTCCCACTCATGGACTGACTGCTTGGATGATTATCCAATCCTTTTATGCAGGACTAAATTTTCTTCAAGAAATCTATTGGATTCTGCTGCTGGAGGTACCTTTATGACCATCTTTGGGTGCTGCAACAAAACTCCTTGATAATATGATGGTTAATTATTCTGAATGGCACACTAAGAGAGCTCCACAAGGTAAGAAGGTAAATTCTGTTAAAGAAACCTCCTCCTTGAGTGATAAAATTGATGTTATTATGTCTATGCTTGTTAATGGAAAATCTCACATTGATCCAAATAATGTTCCTTTGGCCTCTTTGGTTGCTCAAGAAAAGCAAGTTGATGTGAACTTCATTAGAAATAATAATTTTGGCAACAATGCTTATGATAATTATAGGCCATACCCTCCTAATAATTCTGAAGTAATTATGTTCCTACAAAAGCTTGCTAGAAGTCCTAATGCTAGTGCTATGAATATGGCTTTTACGAAACACATTACAGATGCTCTCATGAAAATTAAAGAAGAAAAATTGAAACATAAAGCCTCTATTCCTAGGAAATTAGAAGATGGTTGGGAACCCATCATTAATATGAAAGTGAATGATTTCGATCTCAAATATTTATGTGACCTTGGCTCTAGTGTCTATTATGCCTAGAAAAATTTATGAAATGCTTGATTTGCCACCATTGGAAGATTTTTATTTGGATGTCCATCTTGATGATAATGCTAAAAAGAAACTTATGGGGAGCATTAATGATGTTCTTATAATGGTTAACAATGCCTTTGTCCCCGTTGATTTTTATGTTTTGGATGTTGAATACAATGCTTCTTATCCTATTACTTTGGAAAGACCTTTTCTTAGAACTGTTGGTGCCATTATTAATATAAAGGAAGGCACCATTAAATATCAATTCCCACTCAAGAAAGGTATAGAACACTTCCCTAGAAAGAGAGAGAAGATACCTTTTGCTTCTCCTATTAAAACAAAAGCCGATCTTAATGCTTACTCATTCGAAAATAGTTGATTCTTGCTTCCTATGCCTAGCTGAAAGGCGTCGAAGAAAAGCACTATTGGGAGATAACCCAAATTTATTTTCAGTAAGTTTTTATTTTGTTGAGTCTTGGAAGTTATTGCCTCTGTAATAACCTCTCCTTATCCTTTTTGTGTGATTTTTGTGCCAAGAATAACCTCTAATGAGAGAGAAGTAAGATTTGGGGAAGTTGTTGTCCCGAAATAGATTTTTGTGCTTCACTGTAAAAATTCGTGAAAAATCCCAGTATGTCAGATTGAGCTGTAATTTGCTGAGTATGACCCAGGTATTATATAAATTTCATTAGTTTAACACTTTTTGATTTGAGCAATAGAACATCTTCGAAAAAATCGGTTTTTTCCTGCTAGTCTGTTTTGACAGATTTCTGCCATTATTTGCATTTGCCTCTTAATCGGTTCCTTTTGAGTTCTCTTTGAGCACTTGAGCTTTTAAAAGAAGTTGCTACAGTATCTTATGTTTTAATGGAAGTTTTACTTGTGTTGAAACTGAACCCAAAGGTTTATTATCTTGAATATACTAATGTTGCTAATGAAGCTTGTGTGAAGTTTTGTATGAAGGAAATTTTTAAGTATAGGGGAAGAATGATGTGATAATATGAAGAATGGAAAAAAAGCTCAAGCTTGGGGATGCCACCCGTGTCAACCCAAGAAATATAAAAGAGTTACAAGCATCAAAGCTTGGGGATGCCCAAGGCAGCCCCTTCTTCATCAATAAAAATCGCAGGTCTTCTTTCAAAACACTTTACTTTTATTGCTTCAGGCACGATTGTGTTGTTCTTGGAGTGTCTTAGTTTTCTTTTGTTTGGTTTGTGATATGTCCATTTTGCATCACTATTTTATATCATAATTTACTGTTATTCATTGATATATTTCTTATTAAGAGGTGATACTTATGTTATTTCATCTATTTTTGCATGGTTGGATGACTTTGGAGGATGAACTGCCGGAGTCAGGATTCTGATGGAAAAAAATGGTGTCCAGATGCAATATTCATGAAGATCAGAAAATTCTAGAAAACATATGGAAATCCCTATTTTTCCAGAAGACGAAGGAAGCCAGAAGGGGGAGCGGAGATGGGCCACAGGGGCCCACACCACCCCCTCGAGCGGCCCCCCTGGGCTGCGCCACCAGATGGTGTGGCCACCCTGGCCCACCTATGGCTTCTCCCTTTCGCGTGTAACTTCCCCCCGAAACCCTAAGACTCGGGGAGGGACCACGGAAAGATTCCGTCGCCTCTGCGGGGCGGAAACTACAGAGAGAGAAAAAGCTCTCCGGCAGGCAGAATTCTGTCAGGGAAATTCCTTCCCGGAGAGGGGAGATCGTTGCCATCAACACCGTCATCAAGATAGACTTCATCAGGATCATCATCATCCTCACCATCATCTCCACTAGCACCATCATCACCACTCTATACCTCTGTAACAATTGGGTTGAATCTTGCATAGTTCTTAGGGGAAACTTTTCCGGTGTTGATTACTTTTGTAGTTGATGCTATTAAGTGGAACCATTGAATTATTGTTTATGTTTAGATTGTTATTCATCATTATATCATCTCTGATTTGATCCATATGATGTCTCGTGAGTAGTTCGTTTAGTTCTTGAGGACATGGGAGAAGTCATGTTGTTAGTAGTGTAATTGTGTTGAGAAATATTCAATGGTTTGATATTTAAGTTGTGGTGTTATTCTTCTCGTGGTGTCATGTGAACATCGACTACATGGTAATTCACCATTTATGGTCCTAGGGGAATGCATTGTGTACTTGGCTACTAATTTTGGGGTTGCCGGAGTGATAGAAACCTGAACCCCCGTTAGGAAACCTTTGCACAAGGGAGTGTCGGATCTCAGAGTTTAATGTTGTGGTTAGGTTTTTATCTTAGTTACTTTCTTTTAGTTGCGGATTATTGAAAGGGGTATAATCACAAGTATGTATCAGTCCAAGTAAGGTCGGTACATTAGCATAGGTTCACCCACACAACACTTATCCAACCAAAGAAGATTAATCAACTATATGAAGCGAAAGCACTTGACAGTATTCCCATGTGTCCTCGATAATGTTTGGTCCTCATAAGTAATACAACCGGCTTGTCCTTTGCTGAAGAAAGGATTAGACCACTTGCTACATTTATTGTTGTCTTTTATTTACTTGTACTTTATTTCTTTGCTTTAACAAAAAACCCTAAAAATCCGTGTGCTAAGTATTTACAGTGAATTCCTGATCCAAACCACTAGTCAACACCTTCTGGTGCTCGTTGGGATCAACACTCCTATTTATCGAAAGTACTACGATACATCCCCTATACTTGTGGGTCATCAATACTATTTTCTGGCGCTGTTGCCGGGGAGTGAAGCGCTATTGAAGAGTGGAACTGGTAAAGGACATTTCTACTGTGAGTATTGTTTATTTTTGTTTGCTACTTTGTTTCCAATATGGATGGCTCACTTAGTTTCCTATTTGGGAAAACTACTACCACTGCTGAGGTAGTAGATGAACCACCACCTGCTGAGATAGATCCTTTTAAAATACCTACAAAAATTGTTGATCATGTTATGTATAGCTACTATTTTGGAGATGGAACTGTCCATCCTGGTGATCATTTGCTCTTTATACACGAATTATGCGGTTTATTCAAGTGTGCAGGTATCACAATGGAACAAGTTAAGAAAAATTTACTCTCTATATCATTGAAAGGTAGAGCTGAAGAGTGGTACAAGCTGCTGAAGAATGGACAATCTATGGAATGGAAGGAAATTGTGCCTCTCTTTTATTCTAAATTATATCCTGCTAGTTAGATTCATAAAGACCGGATTCAAATATATAACTTTTGGCCTCGTGATGGAGAGAGTACAGCCCAAGTTTGGGGAAGATTGAAGTTACTAATGCTCAAATATCCTATTCATGAGCTCCCTAATAATATTATCATTAATAACTTTTATGCAAGGCTTTCTCTTCATGATAAGGATTTATTATATGCTTCTTGTGCTGGGTCATTCACACGTATGAAATAAGAAGCTAAATGGGATCTTCTAGACCATATTCAAGAAAATACTAAAGCATGGGAGAATGACAAAGGAAGAAAGTCAGTGTTATTCCTTATATGAGCTTTACAAAGAAATTATGCATGAAATTGGTCCTTGTGAATTGAATACATTGATGTGGTTATTCACCTTGCTAATAGAGAGACCATCTCTCCAATTGGTATTGTAAGAGATGTGGAGGTCCTTTGTAGTAAGACTAAATATCCTACTGATTTTCTAGTACTTGGTTCAGCTGCTAGTAAAACTTGTCCTTTCATTTTTGGTAGACCTTTCTTGAGCACTTGTGGAGCTATTATAGATTGCAGGAAGGGAATTTTTTAACTAAATTTGATGGAGAATCTTATGAGTTTAACTTTTCCAAGTTTGCTAAAGCTTCTTATGAAAATGAGTTGTCTGGTGAGGATTTTAGAGTTAAACAACTCGCTTCTATTGATCCAGTTTTTGACCTTAAACCTCTTTTCGATGATTTTAAATATGCTCATTTTGATGATAAGAATGTTTCTTGTGATAGTTACATTGTTAATTTTATTCATAATTCTACTGATAGTTATTATGAGAGAGGGAAACATGGTTTTATGCACAACAATAATATTAATTTTCCCCGCTTTATGTTGAAAGTTCTGAAGTTGCACGTGTTTTGCCTTCCTATGCTAGTAGCCTCTTGTTTCAAGAATTTGTTTCTTACAAAATTCCTTGGCATAGGAAGTGATTTAGACTTAAATGTATTGGATATTTACTTCTTGATGCTCTCTTTTACTCCAAATCTATCTTTTCCTATGTGAGCATCTTTGAAATTATCATGCCTATCTTAATGGCTATAAAGAAAGAGATTTTGGGAGACAACCCATTTTAGTTTGCTTTCAGTTTTTGTTTCTTTGAGTCTTGGAAGTTATTACTTCTGTAATAACCTCTTCTTATCCTTTTTGTTTGTTTTTTGTGTCAAGATTAGCCTCTATTGAGAAGAAGGTGAGATGTGGGGAAGTTGTTGTCCCGGAACAGATTTTTGTGCTTCACTGTAAACAATCGTGAAAAATCCGAGTACGTCGGATTGAGCTGTAATTTTCTCTGCATGTTCCCCAAGTCATGATATAACTTTCATTAGTTTTGCACTTTTCGATTTGAGCAACAGAAGATTTTTGAACAAATCAGTCTTTACCTGCTGGTCTGTTTTGACAGATTTCTGCCATTTTTGCATTTGCCTGTTAAATCAATTTCCTTTTTGAATTTTTTTGGGTTTTCGAAAGGAGTTGTTTTAGTAGCTTATGTTTTGATGGACTTTGGTTGAAATTGAACCCAAGGTTTATTATCTTTGCATACACTAATGTTGCTAATAAAATTATGTGAAGCTTTGTATGAAAGGAATTTTCAAGTGTTGGGAGAAAATGATGTAAGGAGATGAAGAATGGTCAAAGGCTCAAAATTTATATTTCTAAATATTCTTATAATGAAGATGTTGATATTATTCAAGTGGTGACTCCGGAAGAATTTATGAAATATCAAATTCACGAACCTGCAGAGTCCGTTTTCGAATAGGTAACAGTTCTGGTAAGAAAAGGGTCGCGAAAAACTTTCCAAATTATATTTTTGCAGTTTTTATTCCATATGGAAGATAATGAGTCGAAAGAGGGAAGGAAACGGATCCCGGGTGGCCCACGCCACCCCGTGGCGCGGGCCCACCTGGCCGCGCCACCAGGGGTGTGACCACCCCGGAGCTCGTCTCTGTCCCGTTTTCGCTCAGTACCTTCCTTATATCGTAAAACTTTGTAATATATAATCTTCTGGATCCCCCGAGGTCCGTATAACATGTTCTCACCATGTTTTCGTTTTGATTTGTTCTTGTCAGGAACTATTCTCAATTTTAGAAGCACAATGGTCTCCGCCAACGACAAGGGCAAGAAGCTTTTGGGAGATGATCTCCAAGACCCCAAGCAGGAGGAGATCGTGGGTGAAGTTTAAGAAGAAGTGGAGGAAGACAAGTGTCCGCACACAAGCGCCACCGTTGCGAGCATTGGAGTGGTGGCAAATGATACATTGGAAACATATCTATAATTTTTGATGCTCCATGCTTGTTTTGTATCATTTGTCTTATGTTCTGTCTTTCTCTGAGGTGTTTTTCTTTATTTTCTGGAACTAACCTATTAACAAGTTGCCACAGTGCCAGTTGCCTATTTTCTTCTGTTTTTGGTTCCAGAAAGGCAGAAAATCAATATTCTCGGAATTGGACGAGACAAAATCCAAAGTCAATAACTTTCCGTGAGGGACACGAATCCAAAAGGAGGGACGGAGAGGCACCAGAGGGTAGCCAGACCCCCCCCCCCCCCGGGCACGGCCAAGCCTGGCCTGCTCCTGGGGAGGGTGTGGGCCCTCCGGCCGCCTCCTCTGCCTCCCCCTTCACCTATAAGAAGCCTTCGACCCAAAAACCCTAGGGATCCATAAGAAATCCACGAAAACCTTTGTAGCGCCGCCGCCACCGAAAGGGAGATTCGGGGGACAGAAAGTCTCTGTTCCGGCACCCTGCGGGGATGGGGAAGTGCCCCCGGAGCCATGTCCATCGATCTCCATCGCCATCTTCATCATCGTTGCTGATTTACATGAGGAGGGAGTAGTCCTTCCTCGAGGCTAAGGGCTCTACCGGTATCTATGTGTTCGTCTCTCTCTCTATGCATGGTCATATTGTGATTATGAGCTTTGTAATCAAGTAGATGTACCTTGCTACTCAAGTGCTTCAATAGATCTCTGCTCTCCCCATGTGTGTGAAAGTGACAGCGTGCATACCATGGTGGCACTTAGGTTTGAGTCTACATAAATACTCTTTGTGCTTTAATAGATCTATGCTTTTCCCCACGTGTGTGAAAGTGACAGTGTGCATAGTGTGTGTGGCACTTTGGCTAGATTGAATATTTGTTATGAGTTATATTTGGAGTTGGATGTCTCTATGAAATTGTGGTGTTTGTTGGAACCATCTAGCGCTCAAGGTGATAGTGTGGGGTTATCTAGATTGGGGAAGGCGGACTTTGAGGAGTGATGTTATAGCCCTACCGATGATTAGAGTGTTCAACCGGAGAGTAGTTAAGAGTAGTATCATGAAGAGAGGATATTTATATGAGAGAGTGTTCACTAGTAAAATTATGATCCCTAGGTCTTATTTCTCAACATTGAAACACCATTTGCATCTAGATCTGTTACATGTTTGCTTGCTTCCTTCTTGTTGCCTTTAGTCTTTACCTCACCATCAATCTATTTTCTGGCACCGTTACCACTTGTATTTTACTATCTCTTCGCCGAACTAGTGCACCTATATTGGGTGTGTTGGGGACACAAGAGACTTCTTGTATCTTGATTGCAGGATTGCTTGAGAGGGAATACCTTTGACCACTTCCTCCCTGAGTTCGATAAACCTTGGGTAATCCACTTACGGGAAACTTGCTGTTGTTCTACAAACCTCTGCACTTGGAGGCCCAACAACTGTCTACAAGAATAGAAGTGCATAAACATCAAGCTTTTTTCTGGCACCGTTGCCGGGGAGGTTTTGGGCTTTTACCTTTCCTCCATGCCATCAGCTCTTTTATGGCGCCGTTGCCGGGGAGGTAAGGTAAAAGGTACTCACATCCTCTAGATTCTACAATTTTGTCTTTTTGTTTCTTGTTTTCACTAGTTAGGCTTAATGGAAAACAACAAAAAAAATTAGAGAGCTTTATAGTATTTATCTTGAGTTAGGACATGAAGTGTTTGAAGAGAAAATTAAAAAACCAATGGAACTTTATTTGCATGCTAATAGCAATGTTATTAGTATGAGTTCTTTGAACACCATTATTGCCTAATGCTATGGAAAAGTCTAAGCTTGGGGAAGCTGGTTTTTATGAGCATGATCTTTTTAGTTCCCCAGCTTTGGAAGATAGCTATTGTACTGCTTATGATGATACCAAACCTCTAACATATGATGATTACAATGATGAGTATGATATTTTCAGTCCACCTACTATTTAGGAGAAAAGTAATTGTGATTACAATATTCCTCCTATATTTGATGATTATGGTGATGAGAATAGCAATGATAGCTATTTTGTTGAATTTGCTCCCACTACAATCAATAAGAATGGCTATTCTTATGTGGAGAGTAATAATCATTTTATGCATGTCGCTCATGATAAGAATTCTTTATGTGATAGTTATATTGTTAATTTTATTCATGTTGCTACTGAAAGTTATTATGAGAGAGAGAAACATGGTTTTATGCATCTCAATAATATTAAGTTTCCCCTCTATGTGCTGAAAGTTTTGAAGTTGCACTTGTTTTGCTTTCCTATGCTTGTTGTTTTGTGCTTTCATGACTTGTTTCTTTACTAGATTCCTATGCATAGGAAGTGGGTTAGACTTAAATGTGTTTTGAATTTTCTAATTGATGCTCTCTTTTACTTCAATTCATATTTCTTATGTGAGCATCTTCTCAAACTATTATGCCTAACTTAAAGGCATTAAAGAAAAGTACTTGTTGGGAGATAACCCAAGAGTTTTCTTGAGTCTTGGAAGTTATTACTTCTGTAATGACCTCTCCTTATCCTTTTTGTTTGCTTTTTATGCCAAGAATGACCTCTAATGAGAGAGAAGTAAGATGTAGGGAGTTGTTGTCCCTAAACATATTTCTGTCCTCCACCAAAAATATTCGTGAGGAGTCTCTATAACTTGGATTTAGCTTAAAATTTACGAATAAATCCCCCAGTATGTTAGCTAACTTTTGTTAGTTTAGCACTTTTTGATTTGAGCAACATAAGCTCTTCGAAAAAATCAGTTTCTACCTGCTGGTCTGTTTTGATAGATTTCTGCCACTATTTGCATTTGCTTCTTATTGATTCCTTTTTGAGTTCTCTTTAGGGAAATTGAGCTTTTTGAAGGAGTTGCTACAGTAGAATATGTTTTTAGTGAAAAGTCTTGCTGTTCCAAAGCTTTACCCAAAGGTATATTATCCTTTGAATACACTAATGTTGCTAATGAAGATTGTGTGAAGTTTTGTATAAAGGAAAATTTACAGGTGTAGAAAAAGAATGATGTAATGAGATGAAGAATGGACAAAAGTTCAAGCTTGGGTATGCCACCCCGTGTCACCCCAAGAAATATTCAAGAGGTACAAGCGTCAAAGCTTGGGGATGCCCAAGGCATCCCCTTCTTCATCAATAAAAAGCTCAGGTCTGTCTAGACACTTCGTTTTCATTGTTTTATGCATAGTTGTGTTGTTCTTGGAGCGTCTTAGTTTTTGTTTTTGGTTTTTGCTTTCTTAGTTTGCTTGAATAAAGTTGGTTGATCACAACACACCTTTTTGGAGAGAGAGACACTCTGTTTTCATTGCCTAGAACACTCTAGTTTTCACTCTTATTGTTCTGTGAGTGTTCTCTTTTGCTAGCACTGTGTTTAGCCTTAGTTTTCTTGAGATTTCAGCTTAGAACTTTTTAGTTCTTCTTTGTGGATTTGTGAGACAAGCTCACTGATCTTTATTGATTATTATATTTGAGTTGTTTCAAATAAGTTGCTTGGTGTTGGAAAGGAGTAGTAAGTTCTTGCTTGTAAGTGCAAGAGGATCTTGCATTGACTGTGACCTAGACTTTAGCATGACATTCTAGGTGTTGTTTTTACCTTATGCTTAGTGATTATTGTTGTAGCATGACTTGTTCCAAACAATTTGGATTGCTTAGTGTGCCTTGAAGAAATTATGCGTTATTTTAGCATGTAAAAATCATAGTATTGTGGTATTCTCCTTTGATGCTTTGCTTGGGTTGACTTGGCACATGCTCACACCATGTTATGACTATGACAAGTCACCAAGCCTCTATTACCATTTAGTCCTTGACTTCTTGTAGTACCACTGTATGCTTTAATTAGTAGTGCTTTGTTGCTCTGCATGATTATGGCCATTATTGCTCTCTTAGTTGGTTGCTCCCAGTCTTTTGCTAGCCTCCACTTATATGAGTAAGTTCTAATCATGATTCCAACTCCCAAGAAACCAAGTTATTCCAAAGTGTCCACTGTAAACTCCTATGCATGGTGTGTTACACCATTCCAAGTATATTCTTGTTTTCAACTATCTTCCAATTAAAAAGTATATTGTTATGTGAAAACTTAGTGATTAAAGCCCTCACAAACTTGATGGCACACTTTATATTCTTTGCCCCTAATAAACTTGAACCATTGTGTCATCTATGTTGTATATGCTTGCACTTATACGTTGGAATTAGCAGAACTATGTTGTCACGGGGAACGTTTTCAACATTGCACTTGTACTTTGTACTCAGTTCATATCATGCTCTTTTGTCTATGGATGTCACCGGTGTGAAATAAAGAGGGAACTTGTAAGTCCATGGAGTTTGTATTCTATGTTAGATAAATGCCTGGGCCGCTAGCCTAAGCCATGCCTAATCATGGTGGAAACTTGCAGCATCACCATAGTGACATCTATTAAGCATTCTTCTTATAAAAAAGAGAGACACGTTGAGAAAATAGGAAAGAGAGAAAAAGCACCATATTCCCATGGTTAATAAGTGCTGACATGCTCATTGTCTGCTTGCCTTGTCATTTTGGTTATGGGAAAGCTCATGTACCATGTGCAAGGGGTACCCCGTTGGCGGTTCTCAATGATATGCAAATACTTACAATGACAAGAACTTACCTGGACCCAAAGTTGAGTATGCATGAGGTGTGGCCCTCGTATTCAAGGGACTTGAGATTGTCAACTTATACTTCGTCAAGCATATACTCCATCTTTGCCACTTGAACCTTAACCACTTCAAGATGCTTATCGTAGGGGCAATGAGGGCTGAAAGCTAACAAGTACCATAATTTTTGGAAGCTCTTTTTGAAACTTGAAATCCCTGCTTCCTTTACAAAAGGCCTTTCTTCAACTATTATTAAGTCTCCACCTTCTACTTTTAGGCACCATTAAGAGAGCATAGTTGTCATTCTGTGTGCACTGGTCCAAAGCTTATTGATTGATGCATATTGTGATATTACTTGTTCTTGTGCTATTTGTTTCTAGTCACCATTGTGAACTTTGAAGGTGTCCTATGCATCTATTTGCTACTCTATGAGGGACAAGCTGATTGCCACTATGCTATGTTTTCTATATGTGAAACAAACAAACGTTTTTCAATGCATGTTACTCATGATCTTTGTTTGTAGCCTTTCTTGTTGCATGTGTAGTTACTATGTCCTATTGTTATAACTCCATCTTTCATGCACATGTTTAGAGTTATTTGATCCCAGCTTTCAATGCTTGCAAATGGTTTGATCTTGGTTTTGATGGTGCATGTCACCTTAAAAATTATTCTTTTTATCACTTACCTACTCGAGGACGAGCAGGAGTTAAGCTTGGGGATTCTTGATACGTCGGAAATGTATCTATAATTTTTGATGCTCCATGCTTGTTTTGTATCATTTGTCTCATGTTTTGTCTTTCTTTGAGGTGTTTTTATATCTTTTCTGGAACTAACCTATTAACAAGTTTCCACAGTGCCAGTTGCATGTTTTCTTCTATTTTTGGTTCCAGAAAGGCAAAAATCAATATTCTCGGAATTGGACGGGACAAAAGCCAAAGTCAATAACTTTCCGTGAGGGACACGAATCCAGGAGGGACGGAGAGGCACCAGAGGGTAGCCAGACCCCCCTGGGCGCGGCCAAGCCTGGCCCGCTCCTGGGGAGGGTGTGGGCCCTCTGGCCGCCTCCTCGGCCTCCCCCTTCGCCTATAAGAAGCCTCTGACCCAAAAACCCTAGGCAATCCAGAAGAAATCCACGAAAACCTCCGTAGCGTCGTCGCCACCGAAAGAGAGATCCGGGGGACAAAAAGTCTCTATTCCGGCACCCTATCGGGACGGGGAAGTGCCCCCGTAGCCATCTCCATCGATCTCCATCGCCATCTTCATCACCTTTGCTGATTCCTATGATGAGGAGGGAGTAGTCCTTCCTCGAGGCTAAGGGCTCTACCGGTAGCTATGTGTTCATCTCTCTCTATGCATGGTCATATTGTGATCATGAGCTTTGTAATCAAGTAGATCTACCTTGCTACTCAAGTGCGTCAATAGATCTCTGCTCTCCCCATGTGTGTGAAAGTAACAGCGTGCACGCCATGGTGGCACTTAGGTTTGAGTATACATAAATACTCTTTGTGATTTAATAGATCTATGCTTTTCCCCACGTGTGTGAAAGTGACAGAATGCATACCGTGTGTGGCACTTTGGCTAGATTGAATATTTGTTATGAGTTATATTTGGAGTTGTATGTCTCTATGAAATTGTGGTGTTTGATGGAACCATCTAGCGCTCAAGGTGACAGTGTGGGGTTATCTAGATTGGGGAAGGCGAACTTTGAGGAAGAGTGGGGAAAGAATCACAAGGACTGAGATTCTCGGCCCGACATGATCATGAACCGCATTGAGCATAATTCGGAGTTGATTCGTACTCTAGCCTTCGAGATTGAGGATTTGAGGAAGTTGGTTGAAAAGCTTATCGAGAGAACAACACCACCACTGAAGGAGTAATTCTTCATCAAGTTTTGGCATCCCATTGGTTTGTTCCAACCTTGGGGGAGTGCCGCGGTATCACATCATTATCTTTCATCTTTTTACCTTTTTAGTATTGTCATATCATGAATAGACAAGTTATCATATAGGATGGTTTTCAATGTGGAAGTATCTCTCCTCTAGTTGGTTATCTATGTATCCATTGGTGTGAGTGCCGTTATGGAATATTAATGAGAAGTTTCATCGTTTACTTTTTGCACATCTTATTTTAGTTTGCAATTTCTGTTATATGATTGATCTTGTTGTTAGTATTTGTATCACTTTGGGAGAATCAAGTAAATTTAGTTGGTTTTGGCAAATTTAGATTTGGTCAGTAGCAACACTTTTTGAGGATTGAAGGAAAAGAGAAAAGTACTTATAGATATATTATATAATTTTCTTTCTTTCTTGATTAGCTCACAAGCATAGTATTCTTTAGTTAAGATCTTTTGTGTTTTCAAGGAAGATTGCATGATTGTTTCTATCACTTGAATGTTTGCTTGTTTCCTTCAACTCTTATGCTTGCTACCCAGCCTTGCTAGCCAAAAACCTATACTAAGAGGGAATTCTTCTCATGCATCCAATCCTTGAACCAAAACCTATGTCATTTGTGTCCATGATACGTCGGAAACGTATCTATAATTTTTGATGTTCCATGCGTGTTTACTATCTACTTTGCTTTGATTTGTCTACACTTTGAGGTGTTTTTATATCTTTTCTGGAACTAACCTATTAACAAGTTGCCACAGTGTCAGTTGCCTGTTTTCTTCTGTTTTTGGTTCCAGAAAGGCAAAAAATCAATATTCTCGAAATTGGACGGGACAAAAGCCAAAGTCAATATTTTACCGTGAGGGACAAGAATCCAGAAGACGAGACGGAGACGCAAGCCAGGGCGGAGAGACCCCCCCTAGGCGCGGGTGGGCCCTGCCCCGCGCCTGGGTAGGGTGTGGGCCGCCTCCCAGCCTCGCCTCTTCGCCTATAAGAAGCCCCGGATGCAGAAACCCTAAGTACCCAATCAAAACTCCACGAAACCTTCTGTAGCCGCCGCCACTGTCGTCCCTAGATCGGGGGGATCTGAAGTTCTTCCCGGCACCCTGTCGGAGGGGAAATCATCCCGGAGGTCTTCTCTCCGGTATGAAGAATGAGTAGTTCCACCTTGGACTATGGGTCCATGTAGTAGCTAGATTGTTGTATCTCCTCCTTGTGCTTTCATGTATAGATCTTGTGAGCTCCATTCATTATCAAGATCTAATCTATTTGTAATCATGCATGTTGTGTTTGTGGGGATCCGATGGATATTGATGTCTACGCACTTCTATTCTTGTAGACAGTTGTTGGGCCTCCAAGTGTAGAGGTTTGTTGAATAGCAGAAAGTTTCCCTTAAGTGGATTACCCAAGGTTTATCGAACTCATGGAGGAAGTGGTCAAAGGTATTCCCTCTCAAGCAATCCTGCAATCAAGATACAAGAAGTCTCTTGTGTCCCCAACACACCCAATACACTTGTCAGGTGTATAGGTGCACTAGTTCGGCGAAGAGATAGTGAAATACAAGTGGTAACGATGCCATAAAATAGCTTGACGGTGAGGTAAAGACTAAAGCAAGCAAACATGCAACAGATCTAGATGCAACCGGTGTTTCAATGTTTAGAAACAAGGCCTAGGGGTCATACTTTCACTAATGAAATTCTCTCATATAAATATCCTCTCTTCATGATACTACTCTTAACTACTCTCCGGTTGGACACTCTAATCCATGGTAGGGCTATAACAGCACACCTCAAAGTTTGTCTTCCCCAATCTAGATAACCCCACACTGTCACCTTGAGCGCTAGATGGTTCCAACAAACACCACAATTTCATAGAGACATCCAACTCCAAATATAACTCATAACAAATATTCAATCTAGCCAAAGTGCCACACACGGTATGCACGCTGTCACTTTCACACACGTAGGGAAAAGCATAGATCTATTAAAGCACAAAGAGTACTTATGTAGACTCAAACCTAAGTGTCACCATGGCATGCACGCTGTCACTTTCACACACATGGGGAGAGCAGAGATCTATTGAAGCACTTGAGTAGCAAGGTATATCTACTGGATTACAAAGCTCATGATCACAAGATCATGTATAGAGAGAGAGATGAACACATAGCTACCAGTAGAGCCCTTAGCCTCGAGGAAGAACTACTCCCTCCTCATCATGGGAATCAGCAATGACGATGGAGATGGTGGTGGAGATCGATGGAGATGGCTCCTGGGGCACTTCCCCGTCCCAGCAGGGTGCCAGAACAGAGACTTTCTGTCCCCCGAATCTCCCCTTCGGTGGCGGCGGCGCTGTGGAGGTTTTCGTGGATTTCTTCTGGATGCCCTAGGGTTTTTGGGTTGGAGGCTTCTTATAGGCATAGGAATCAAAGTCGGTGGGGGTCTAGGGGGGCCACACCCCCTCCAGGTGCCTCCAGGGCGTACCCGCGCCTAGGGGGTGCGGCCACCCTGTGGCCCCCCTCCGGCTCTGGTTCGTGGTTCCGTGTTGTTCCGGGAAAATAATAACTTTGGCTTTTGTCCCGTCCAATTCCGAGAATATTGATTTTCTGCCTTTCTGGAACCAAAAACAGAAGAAAACGGGCAACTAGCACTGTGGCAACTTGTTAGTAGGTTAGTTCTAGAAAAGATATTAAAACACCTCAAAGTGTAGACAAAGCAAATTAAAGTAGATACAAAACAAGCATGGAGCATCAAAAATTATAGATACGTTTCCGACGTATCAAGCATCCCCAAGCTTAACTCCTGCTCGTCCTCGAGTAGGTAAGTGATAAAAAGTATAATTTTTGAGGTGACATGCACCATCAAAACCAATATCAAACCATTTGCAAGCATTGAAAGCTGGGATCAAAGAACTCTAAACACTGTGGCAACTTGTTAGTAGGTTAGTTCTAGAAAAGATATTAAAACACCTCAAAGTGTAGACAAAGCAAATTAAAGTAGATACAAAACAAGCATGGAGCATCAAAAATTATAGATACGTTTCCGACGTATCAAGCATCCCCAAGCTTAACTCCTGCTCGTCCTCGAGTAGGTAAGTGATAAAAAGTATAATTTTTGAGGTGACATGCACCATCAAAACCAATATCAAACCATTTGCAAGCATTGAAAGCTGGGATCAAAGAACTCTAAACATGTGCATGAAAGATGGAGTTCTAACAATAGGAAAAAGTAACTACGCATGCAACATGAAAGGCAACAAACAAAGATCATGAATAACATGCATTGAAAAATGTTTGTTTGTTTCACATACAAAAAACATAGCATAGTGGCAATCAGCTTGTCCCTCATAGAGTAGCAAATAGATGCATATGACACCTTCAAAGTTCACAAGGATGACTAGAAACAAGTAGTACAAGAACAAGTAATATCACAATATGCATCAATCAATAAGCTTTGGAACAATGCACACAGAATGACAACTATGCTCTCTTAATGGTTTCTAAAGGTAGAAGGTGGAGACTCAATAGTGGTGGAACAAAGACCTTTTATAAAGGAAGCAGAGATTTCAAGTTTCAAAAAGAGCTTCCAAAAATTATGGTACTTGTTAGCTTTCAGCCCTCATTGCCCCTATCATAAGTATCTTGAAGTGATTAAGGTTAAAGTGAACAAAGATGGAGTATATGCTTGACGAAGTATAAGTTGACAATCTCAAGTCCCTTGAATACGAGGGCCACACCTCATGCTACTCAACTTTAGTCACCTATAAGTTCTTGTCATTGTAAGTATTTGCATATCATAGATAACCGCCAACGGGGTACCCCTTGCACATGGTACAGGAGCTTTCCCATAACCAAAATGAAAAGGCAAGCACACAATGAGCATCTCAGCAATCTTCTTATTTACCATGGGAATATGGTGCTTTTTCCTCTCTTTCCTCTTTCCTCAATGTGTCTCTTTTTTATAAGAAGAATGCTTCATAGATGTCACTATGGTGATGCTGCAAGTTTCCACCATGATTAGGCATGGCTTAGGCTAGCGGCCCAGGCATTTCTCTAACACAGGATACAAACTCCATGGACTTACAAGTTCCCTCTTTATTTCACACCGGTGACATCCATAGACAAAAGAGCATGATATCAACTGAGTACAAAGTCAAGCGCAATGTTGAAAACGTTCCCCGTGATAGCACGGTTCTGCTAATTCCAACGTATAAGTGCAAGCATATACAACATAGATGACACAATGGTTCAAGTTTATTTAGGGGCAAAGAATATAAAGTGTGCCATCAAGTTTGTGAGAGCTTTAATCACTAAGTTTTCACATAACAAAATAGTTTTTAATTGGAAGATAGCTGAAAACAAGAATATACTTGGAATGGTGTAACACACCATGCATGGGAGTTTATAGTGGTCACTTTGGAAAAACTTGGTTTCTTGGGAGTTGGAAGCATGAGTAGAGCTTACTCATACAAGTGGAGGCTAGCAAAAGACTGGGAGCAACCAACTAAGAGAGAAATAATGGCCATAATCATGTAGTGCAACAAAACATTACTAATCAATGCATAGAGTGGTACTACAAGTCAAGGACTAAATGATCATAGAGGCTATGGTGACTTGTTCATAGTCATAACATGGTGTGAGCATGTGCCAAGTCAACCCAAGCAAAGCATCAAAGGAGAATACCACAATACTATGATTTTGCATGCTAAACAACGCATAATTTCTTCAAGGCACACTAAGCAATCCCAATTGTTTGGAACAAGACATGCTACAGCAATAATCACTAAGCATAAGGTCAAAATATCACCTAGCATGTCATGCTAAAGTCTAAGTCACAGTCAATGCAAGCTCCTCTTGCATTTACAAGCAAGGACTTACTACTCCTTTCCAACACCAAGCAACTTATTTGCAAAACAACACAGCGAGAATGGGGGTCCAAACAACTTTATTCAAGCAAACTAAACAACCTAAGCAAAGCAAACAAAAACTAAGACGCTCCAAGAACAACACAACTGTGCATGAAACAATAAAAATGAAGTGTCTAGACAGACCTGAGCTTTTTATTGATGAAGAAGGGGATGCCTTGGGAAACCTCAAGCTTTGACGCTTGTACTTCATGGATATTTCTTGGGGTTACACCATGGTGGCATCCCCAATCTTGATCTTTTGTCCATTCTTCATATCATTGCATCATTCTCTCTCTACACCTGAAATTTTTCCTTCACACAAAACTTCACACAATCTTCATTAGCAACATTAGTTTGTTCAAAAGATATTAGAAAACCGGCAAAGCTTTGAAACATCAAGAATTTTCACTAAAAACACAAGATACTGTAGTAACTCCTTCAAAAAGCTCAATTCACCTAAAGAGAACTCAAAAAGGAATCAATAAGAAGCAAATGCAAATAATGGCAGAAATCTGTCAAAACAGACCAGCAGGTAGAAACCGATTTTTTCGAACATCTTCTATTGCTCAAATAAAAAAGTGTTGAACTAATGAAAGGTATCTAACATACTAGGGGATTTATTCGTAAATTTTGAGCTCAATCCAAGTTACAGAGACACCTAACGATTGTTTTTGGTGGATGACAGAAATCTGTTTCGGGACAGCAACTCCCCAAATCTTACTTCCTCTCATTAGAGGTCATTCTTGGCACAAAAAGCAAACAAAAAGGATAAGAAGAGGTTATTACTGAAGTAACAACTTCCAAGACTCAAGAAAACTCTTGGGTTATCTCCCAACAAGTACTTTTCTTTAACGCCTTTAAGTTAGGGACAAGAAGCAAGAAGAATCAAGTATTTTCATATGAAGAAGCATTAACATCAAACCTTGCTTTCAAAGGAGGAGCAAAAACAAATTCTCTCTCCTCATAGGGAAGTGTTCAATACCTTTCTTGAATGTAAAATGATATTTAATGGTGCCTTCTTTCATATCAATGAAAACAGAGTGCTAGCAAAACTAAGGCTAAACACAGTGCTAGCAAAAGAGAACAACACAACAATGCATGAAACAATAAAAACGAAGTGTCTAGAAAGACATGAGATTTTTATTGATGAAGGGGATGCCTTGGGCATCCCCAGGCTTTGACGCTTGTACCTCTTGGATATTTCTTGGGGCGACACCAGGGTGGAATCCCCAAGCTTGAGCTTTTGTCCATTCTTCATCTTATTACATCATTCTCTCTCTACACTTGAAATTTTTCCTTCATACAAAACTTCACACAATCTTCATTAGCAACATTAGTGTATTCAAAAGATAATAGACCTTTAGGCAAAGCTTTGGAACAGAAAGACTTTTCACTAAAAAACACATGCTACTGTAGCAAATCCTTCAAAAATCTCAATTCACCTAAAGAGAACTCAAAAAGGAATCAATAAGAAGCAAATGCAAATAATAGCAGAAATCTGTCAAAACAGACCAGCAGGTAGAAACCGATTTTTTCGAACATCTTCTATTGCTCAAATCACAAAGTGTTGAACTAACGAAAGTTAGCTAACATACTGGGGGATTTATTCGTAAATTTTAGCTCAATCCGAGTTACAGAGACTCCTCACGAATTTTTATGGTGGAGGACGAAAATCTGTTTCGTGACAGCAACTCCCCAAATCTTACTTTCCCCTCATTAGAGGTCATTGTTGGCACAAAAATCAAACAAAAAGGATAAGGAGAGGTCATTACTAAAGTAATAACTTCAAAGACTCAAGGAAACTCTTGGGTTATCTCCCAACAAGTACTTTTCTTTAACGCCTTTAAGTTAGGCTTGATAGTTTGAGAAGATGCTCACATAAGAAATATCAATTGAAGTATAAGAGAGCATCAAGAACCAAATTCAAAACACATTTAAGTCTAATCCACTTCCTATGCATAGGAATCTTGTAAAGAAACAAGTCATGAAATCACAAAGCACCAAGCATAGGAAAGCAAAACAAGTGCAACTTCAAGACTTTCAACATAAAGAGGGGAAACTTAATATTATTGAGATGCATAAAACCATGTTTCCCTCTCTCATAATAACTTTCAGTAGCAACATGAATAAAATTAACAATATACCTATCACATAAAACATTCTTATCATGAGCCACATGCATAAAATAATTATTACTCTCCACATAAGCATAGTCATTCTTATTAGTTGTAGTGGGAGCAAATTCAACAAAATAGCTATCATTGTTATTCTCATCACCATAATCATCAAATATAGGAGGCATATTGTAATCACAATAAATTTTCTCCTCAATAGTAGGTGGACTGAAAATATCATATTCATCATTGTAATCATCATATATTGGAGGTATAGTATCATCATAAGCAATTGAATAGCTATCTTCCCAAGTGTGTTCATTTGTAAACATATCATCATTGGAAGGAACATGGATAGCACTAATAGCACAACAAATATTAATATCATCATTTTCAGAATTGGTACCAAAGAGATTTTCAATATCAAAACTGGTGTGCGTTTCCCAATGATGATCACTACTATATGTAACAGGCATAGGAACATCATCTAGTTTAGACTCATTAGCAAAAACTATGATAGGAGCAACATGATTAGAGGAAGATACCATTTCCTCTCTCCTTTTACTCATCTTCTTATTCTCCTCTTTAGGAGGGAGAGGCTTGAAAGGAAGCTTCTCCACATACCCTGGCTTATTGTTAGAGACAATAGAAGAAACTTTGGAGGATTCCTCATTTTCATTAATAAGAACAAAACTCATATCATTCCTGTCATATTTTGGTAAAATATCATCTTTTATGAGATTTTGTATGTAAGTATTCGCGTGGCAATTATCAACACAATAAAGATGACACCCATGCAGGACGCAATTCATACCAAAAGCACTCATGTCTACCAAAGAAGTTTTTATTGATAACTCGTCACACCCCAAAAAAAATGTAAGTTCCTCATGTTGATTATCAGTGATCCCGTTATCAAAATACGAGCTTGCAGTACTCATATGGCCTGAGCATTGAAAATTGAAATGACCCACTTCATAGCAGAGTTCACAAATAAAAGGATAGAGGGCACAAACTTTTTTACCAAGATCATCTAGAGCCTTATACCACTTTCTAGTTTTTTCATTCCAGTGGGTGATACAATATTATTGTTCTTTTTGATTCTTCTCACAAGGTTATGCATACCACAAAAATTAACATGCTTATAAGAAATAGTACTTTCAGAAGTTTGAGCATGTTTATTGCAATAACTAATAACATTTTCATTTTCCATGCAAGTGTCTTTAAAAGGTTCATGATACATGTCCCACTTTTCTTTAGGAGCATTAGTATGGGAAGCAAATGCTCCATAATATTTAACAAGAATTTGAGGATCAATACCATATCTAGCACTAAGCTCTTGAAAGTTAGCAGTTTCAGCAAAAGACTTAATGCAATCATACTCATAGTTTATACCTGGTTTTTAACCTTTGTCGTTATCCCAACCTTCGATATTGCTTTGAGTTGTTTCAAGAAGATCCCACTTAGCCTTGACCTCCTTACTTGTGAAGGATCCCTCTAAATAGGTATCCATATAGTCCTTGTAATGTCCTGAAAGCCTTACATAAAAATTATTGATAACAACATTACTGGGGAGCTCATGAATGGGATATTTTAGCATTAGTGACTTCAATCCCCCACAAGTTTGGGCAATACTTTCTCCCTCATGAGGATGAAAATTATAAATATAATTCTTATCTTTATGAATTTCATGAGGAGGATAAAATTTAGAATAAAAGAGAGATTCAAGTTCCTTCCACTCCAAATGATGAGGATCATCTAGTAGCTCATACCACTCCCTTGCTTTGTCCCTAAGTGATAAAGGGAATAGCTTCCTCTTAACTTGGTCCATTGAAATACCTGCACACTTGAACAACTCGCATAATTCATGTATAAAGAGTAAATGATCACTAGGATGGACAATTCCATCTCCAAAATAGCAGTTATTCATAACACGTTCAACAATTTCAATAGGTATTTTAAAAGGGAAACTTTCAGTATGTGGATTTAAAATATCACAAGTATCATTAGAATTACCACATATGGGAGATAAAGTATCATCAGAGCAAATTTTCTTCCCTAAAGTTGGGGAGCTAAAAAGATCTTTCTCATAAAAATTAGCTTCCCCAAGATTAGACGTTTACATACCATTAGTAACAATGGTGTTCAAAAAAATCATACTAATAACATTGCTATTAGCATGCAAATAAAGTTCCATAGGTTTTTTAATTTTCTCTTCAAACACTTCATGTCCTAACTCAAGATAGATACTATAAAGCTCTCTAATTTTTTTGTTGTTTTCCATTAAGCCTAACTAGTGAAAACAAGAAACAAAAAGACAAAATTGCAGAATCTAAAGGAAATAACTTCAAGCACTCACACCGGAGGATGTGAGTACCTTTTACCTTACCTCCCCGGCAACGGCGCCAGAAAAGAGCTTTCTGGCTTGCTGTTGCCATGGGGTAACGTGTGTGAGTGCTTTTTACCTTTCCTCCCCGGAAACGGCGCCAAAAAAGAGCTTTCTGGCTTGCTGTTGCCGTGGGGTAACGTGTGTGAGTTCTTTTTACCTTTCTTCCCTGGCAACGGCTCTAGAAAATACCTTTGATGGAGCTTGACGTGGAGGAAGGTAAAATGACTAAAACCTCCCCGGCAACGGCGCCAGAAAAGATCTTGATGTCTATGCACTTCTATTCTTCTAGACAGTTGTTGGGCCTCCAAGTGCAGAGGTTTGTAGAACAGCAGCAAGTATCCCTTAAGTGGATTACCCAAGGTTTATCGAACTCAGGGAGGACGTGGTCAAAGGTATTCCCTCTCAAGCAATCCTGCAATTAAGATACAAGAAGTCTCTTGTGTCCCTAAACACACCCAATACACTTGTCAGGTGTATAGGTGCACTAGTTCGGTGAAGAGACAGTGAAATACAAGTGGTAACAGTGCCAAAAAATAACTTGACGGTGAGGTAAAGACTAAAGCAAGCAAACATGCAACAGATCTAGATGCAAATGGTGTTTCAATGTTTAGAAACAAGGCCTAGGGATCATACTTTCACTAGTGAATACTCTCTCATATAAATATCCTCTCTTCATGATACTACTCTTAACTACTCTCCGGTTGGACACTCTAATCCATGGTAGGGCTATAACAGCACACCTCAAAGTTTGCCTTCCCCAATCTAGATAACCCCACACTATCACCTTGAGCGCTAGATGGTTCCAACAAACACCACAATTTCATAGAGACATCCAACTCCAAATATAACTCATAACAAATATTCAATCTAGCCAAAGTGCCACACACACGGTATGCACGCTGTCACTTTCACACACGTGGGGAAAAGCATAGATCTATTAAAGCACAAAGAGTATTTATGTAGACTCAAACCTAAGTGCCACCATGGCATGCACGCTGTCACTTTCACACACATGGGGAGAGCAGAGATCTATTGAAGCACTTGAGTAGCAAGGTAGATCTACTTGATTACAAAGCTCATGACCACAAGATCATGCATAGAGAGAGACATGAACACAGAGCTACTGGTACAGCCCTTAGCCTCGAGGAAGAACTACTCCCTCCTCATCATGGGAATCAACAACAGTGATGGAGATGGTGGTGGAGATCAATGGAGATGGCTCCGGGGGCACTTCCCCGTCCTGGTAGGGTGCCGGAATAGAGTCTTTCTGTCCCCCGAATCTCCCCTTCGGTGGCGGCGGCGCTGTGGAGTTTTTCATGGATTTCTTCTGGATGCCCTAGGGTTTTTGGGTCAGAGGCTTCTTATAGGCGCAGGAATCAAGGTCGGTGGGGTCCAGGGGGCCCACACCCTCTCCAGGCGCCTCTAGGGCTTGCCCGCGCCTAGGGGTGCGGCCACCCTATGGCCCCCCTCTGGCTCTGCTTCGTGGTTCCGTGTTGCTCCAGGAAAAATAATAACTTTGGCTTTTGTCCCATCCAATTCCGAGAATATTGATTTTCTGGCTTTCTGGAACCAAAAACAGAAGAAAACAGGCAACTGACACTTAGGCAACTTGTTAATTGGTTAGTTCCAGAAAAGATATAAAAACACCTAAAAGTGTAGAAAGCAAAGCAAAATAGATACAAAACAAGCATGGAGCATCAAAAATTATAGATACGTTTCCGACGTATCAGATATTGAGATTACTATGTCAGATTGATTAATGGTTTTGTCTTTATGATTCTGTCATGTCTGTGTTGTTTGTGATCTTGCATGCTCTATGTTGTTAGTAGCTATCTTGGTGACGACTGTCTACGCACAACCTGTTGGGAACCCCAAGAGCAAGGTGTGAAGCAGCAAGCAGCAAGTTTTCCCTTAGTTGAGACTGAGGTTATCGAACCAGAAGGAGGAAGGAAACGTCACACAGGTGATGCAAGCAACGCGGAGACCTGCACAACACAAACTCAAGACTTTGCCCCAACAAATAGTGAGGTTGTAAAGCTCACCGGTTTGCTGTAACAAAGGATTAAAGTATGGTGTGGAAGGTAATGGTTTGCGGCAAGTAAACAAGTAACAATGGAAGATGTATCAATGGTAAAGATTGGACCGGGGTCCATAGTTCACTAGAGGTGCTCTCCTTAGATAAACAACATGGCATGAAGGGTAAACAAATTACAGCAGGACAATTGACAGGAACTGAGCAAGGCATAACAATGCAATTACTAGTCAGAAAGATCCTATGAGATTCGATTGGGCAATACAATAAGATACATACACCGCCATCCAACTGCATCTATGACTAGAAGTCCACCTTCAGGTTATCATCCGAACCCCCTTCAGTATTAAGTTGCAAGCAACTTCCAAGGGAAGTGACATAAATATCTTCGGTTGTAGATGTGCTTTTGCTACTAGGGACAAAACAACGGTATCTTGTTCATGGAACAAGTGGATTGATTACCTCACACACTTTGCTTAAAGCAGTTGTCTGTTGCTTGCAACTTAATACTGGAGGGGGTTCGGATGATAACCTGAAGGTGGACTTCTAGTCATAGATGTAGTTGGATGGCGGTCTATGTATATTGTTGTATTGCCCAATCGAATCTCATAGGATCTTTTTGTCTAGTATTTCATTGTTATGCATGCTCAGTTCCTGTCAATTGCCCTGCTGTAATATGTTTTCCCTTCATGCCATGTTGTTTATCTAAGGAGAGCACCTCTAGTGAACTATGGACCCCGGTCTAATCTTTACAATTGATACATCTTCCACTATTACTTGTTTACTTGCTGCAAACCATTACCTTCCACACCATACGTTTAATCCTTTGTTACAACAAACCGGTGAGCTTGACAACCTCACTTATTAGTTGGGGCAAAGTCTTGAGTTTGTGTTGTGCAGGTCTCCGTGTTGCTTGCAACACCTGTGTGACGTTTCCTTCCTCCTACTGGTTTGATAACCTCGGTTTCTTACTGAGGGAAGACTTGCTGCTGTGCTGCTTCACACCTTGCTCTTGGGGTTCCCAACAGGCTCCACATCAACTGAGCCATCAAAGGGTTTTCTAGCGCCATTGCCGAGGAGGATAAGGACGTCTTCACTAGGGGAGTCCTTCACTTCCTTTATCTTTACTTTGTTTTTAGTTTGCTTAGTTTCTTTTGCTTGGTTTTGTTTTCCTCTTTTCAAAAAACCCAAAAAATTAGTCTAGTTTGGTTTGCTTCCTTTATTCAAAAACACAAAAAAAATAGTTCCTGCTCTAGTTGCTGCTGCTGTTTTTGGCTTGCCCACCTTTGCTAAAATGAACTCTGCTGAGAACACCAAGTTGTGTGACTTCACTAGCACCAACAACAATGATTTCCTTAGCACTCCTATTGCTCCACCTGCTCCTGATGCTACCTTTTATGAAATTAAGCCTGCCTTGTTGAATATTATGATGAGAGAGCAATTTTCTGGTGCTAGTTCTGATGATGCTGATGTCCATCTCAATGAGTTTGTTGAACTTCGTGAGATAAAAAATTATAAGGATGTAGATGGAGATATTATTAAGCTCAATCTTTTTCCTTTCTCCTTGAGAGGAAAAGCTAAAGAATGGTTGTTATCTTTGCCTAAAAATAGTATTGATTCTTGGACTAAGTGCAAAGATGCTTTTATTGGAAAGTACTACCCTCATGCTAAGATTATATCTATGAGAAGTGACATTATGAAATTTAAACAACTTGATAACATGTTGCTCAAGCTTGGGAAAGAATGAAATCTTTGGTTAAGAATTGTCTCACTCATGGACTCACTACTTGGATGATTATCCAGACTTTTTATACAGGTTTGAACTTCTCTTCAAGAAACCTATTGGATTCAGCTGCTGGAGGTACCTTTATGAGCATCACTTTGGGTGCTGCAACTCGACTCCTTGATAATATGATGGTTAACTACTCTGAATGGCACACCGAGAGAGCTCCACATGGTAAGAAGGTAAATTATGTTGAGGAAACTTCCTCTTTGAGTGATAAGATTGACGTTATTATGGCTATGCTTGTTAATGGAAAAGCTCCTCTAGATCCTAATAGTGTTTCCTTAGCCTCTTTGGTTGCTCAAGAAGAGCAAGTTGATGTGAACTTCATTAGAAACAACAATTTCAACAACAATGCCTATAGGAATAATTTTGGTAGCAACAACAATTATAGGACTTATCCTCCTAATAATGGAAATTCCTATGAAAACTCCTACAACAATGCTATAAGTGCCCTTATGAACTTGAAGTCATGCTCAGAGACTTTATTAGTAAACAAAATGCTTTCAACAAAATTGTGGAGGAGAAACTTTTAACTATTGAGAAGAATATATCCTCTTTGTCTGAAGCTCAGTCCTCCTTGATTAATAAAATGGCTGCTAAACCTGAAACCATGAAAAATACCTTTGCTACTGCTCATGCCACACAAGTTACTATTGATGAAAATGTTAGGCTGTTGGCTCAACTTCATGCTAAGTGGGAAAGGGAAGCTGAAATTGATAGAAACAATAGTGTGTGCACTATCACCACTAAACCACAAGTAGTCCATGTTCCTCCTCCTACTATGCCTAAGCCTATTGAGCATACTACTAGAGATGCTAAGTTTGATTTTGATATAGATGGTTGCAATATTTCTGAAGTAATTATGTTCTTGCAAAAGCTTGCTAGAAGTCCTGATGCTAGTGATATGCATGTTGCTTTCACCAAACACATTACAGATGCTCTTGTTAAGATTAAGGAAGAGAAGCTAAAACACAAAGCTTCTATTCCTAGGAAAGTAGAAGATAGTTGGGAACCCATTATTAATATGCAAGTGAATGACTTTGATCTCAAAGCTTCATGTGATCTTGGTTCTAGTGTCTCTATTATCCCTAGGAAGATTTATGAAATGCTTGATTTGCCACCATTGGAAGATTGTTATTTGGATGTCCCACTCGATGATAATGCTAAAAAGAAACTCATGGGGAGTATTAATGATGTTCTCATTATGGTTAATAATGCTTATGTCCTTGTGGATTTCTATGTTTTGGATGTTGAATACAGTGCTTCTTGTCCTATTACTTTGGGAAGACCTTTTCTTAGAACAGTTGGTGTCATCATTGATATGAAAGAAGGCACCATTAAATATCATTTTCCATTCAAGAAAGGTATTGAACACTTCCCTATGAGTAGAGATAAGTTGTTTTTGCTCCTCCTTTGAAAGCAAGGTTTGATGTTAATGCTTCTTCATATGAAAATACTTGATTCTTCTTGCTTCTTGTCCCTAACTTAAAGGCGTTAAAGAAAAGTACTTGTTGGGAGATAACCCAAGAGTTTTCTTGAGTCTTGGAAGTTGTTACTTCAGTAATAACCTCTCCTTATCCTTTTTGTTTGCTTTTTGTGCCAAGAATGACCTCTAATGAGAGGAAGTAAGATTTGGGGAGTTGCTGTCCCGAAACAGATTTCTGTCATCCACCAAAAAAATCATGAGGTGTCTCTGTAACTCGGATTGAGCTCAAAATTTACGAATACATCCCCCAGTATGTTAGATACCTTTCGTTAGTTCAACACTTCTTGATTTGAGCAACAGAAGATGTTCGAAAAAATCGGTTTCTACCTGCTGGTCTGTTTTGACAGATTTCTGCCATTATTTGCATTTGCTTCTTATTGATTACTTTTTGAGTTATCTTTAGGTGAATTGAGCTTTTTGAAGGAGTTACTACAGTATCTTGTGTTTTTAGGGAAAATTCTTAATGTTTCAAAGCTTTGCCGGTTTTCTAATATATTTTGAATAAACTAATGTTGCTAATGAAGATTGTGTGAAGTTTTGTGTGAAGGAAAAATTTCAGGTGTAGAGAGAGAATGATGCAATGAGATGAAGAATGGACAAAAGCTCAAGCTTGGGGATGCCACCATGGTGTCACCCCAATAAATATCCATGAAGTACAAGCGTCAAAGCTTGGGGATTCCCAAGGCATGCCCTTCTTCATCAATAAAAAGCTCAGGTCTGTCTAGACACTTCATTTTTATTGTTTCATGCATAGTTGTGTTGTTCTTGGAGCGTCTTAGTTTTTGTTTGCTTTGCTTAGGTTGTTTAGTTTGCTTAAATAAAGTTTTTTGGACCCCCATTCTCGCTGTGTTGTTTTGCAAATAAGTTGCTTGGTGTTGGAAAGGAGTAGTAAGTCCTTGCTTTTAAATGCAAGAGGAGCTTGCATTGACTGTGACTTAGACTTTCGCATGACATGCTAGGTGTTATTTTGACCTTATGCTTAGTGATTATTGATGTATCATGTATTGTTCCAAACAATTTGGATTGCTTAGTGTGCCTTGAAGAAATTATGCGTTGTTTAGCATGTAAAAATCATAGTATTATGGTATTCTCCTTTGATGCTTTGCTTGGGTTGACTTGGCACATGCTCACACCATGTTATGACTATGAACAAGTCACCATAGCCTCTATGATCATTTAGTCCTTGACTTGCAGTACCACTCTATGCTTTGATTAGTAATGTTTTGTTGCACTACATGATTATGGCCATTATTGCTCTCTTAGTTGGTTGCTCCTAGTCTTTTGCTAGCCTCCACTTGTATGATTAAGCTCTACTCCTGCTTCCAACTCCCAAGAAACCAAGTTTTTCCAAAGTTACCACTATAAACTCCCATGCATGGTGTGTTCCACCATTCCAAGTATATTCTTGTTTTCAGCTATCTTCCAATTAAAAACTATTTTGTTATGTGAAAACTTAGTGATTAAAGCTCTCACAAACTTGATGGCACACTTTATATTCTTTGCCCCTAAATAAACTTGAACCATTGTGTCATCTATGTTGTATATGCTTGCACTTATACGTTGGAATTAGCAGAACCGTGCTGCCACGGAGAACGTTTTCAACATTGCACTTGTACTTTGTACTCAGTTGATATCATGCTCTTTTGTCTATGGATGTCACCGGTGTGAAATAAAGAGGGAACTTGTAAGTCCATGGTGTTTGTTTGTGTTAGAGAAACTCCTAGGCCGCTAGCCTAAGCCATGCCTAATCATGGTGGAAACTTGCAACATCAACATAGTGAGCTATCTATGAAGCATCCTCAAAAAATCTATGCATATAGTAAAAAAAGATCGCTGAGATGCCCATTGTCTGCGTGCCTTGTCATTTTGGTTATGGGATAGCTCCTATACCATGTGCAAGGGATGCCCCGTTGGCGGTTCTCTATGATATGCATATACTTACAATGACAAGAACTTACAGGTGACTGAAGTTGAGTAGCATGAGGTGTGGCCCTCGTATTCAAGGGACTTGAGATTGCCAACTTATACTTCGTCAAGCATATACTCCATCTTTGTTCACTTTAACCTTAATCACTTCAAGATACTTATGATAGGGGCAATGAGGGCTGAAAGCTAACAAGTACCATAATTTTTGGAAGCTCTTTTTGAAACTTGAAATCCCTTCTTCCTTTAAGAAAGGCCTTTCTTCCACCATTATTTGAGTCTCCACCTTCTACCTTTAGGCACCATTAAGAGAGCATAGTTGTCATTCTATGTGTAGTGTCCCAAAGCTTATTGATTGATGCATATTGTGATATTATTTGTTCTTGTGCTATTTGTTCTAGTCACCCTTGTGAACTTTGAAGGTGTCCTATGCATCTATTTGCCACTCCATGAGGGACAAGCTGAATGTCATTATGCTATGTGACGAGGTTTAATCTCGTCAATGCCCATTGTTATGGACTTGGGTTTTGGATAAGATGGGGATGCTGGAGATCGCGGAATGGTTAGCAAACAAGCAACACGGGGACACGAGGTTTACCCAGGTTCAAACCCCCGGAGGGAAAACCCTACTCCTGATTGTCTACTCTTGATTACGGCGGAACCGAAGGTTACATGGGTGCGCAGATGCGACCTGGCATGGAGGTGTCTATGCGAAAATATGAGGTGCCCCCCTCGTCGTGCCTTCCTAGCCTCTATATAGTGTTAGGCAGGTCCCAGGCACGGATCGAGTCGGTTACAGGTTTTAGGGTTTACCCCTTTGAATTTCCTATCTACTCTAGTCTTGCTCTCAAGGATCCGAAGGCGTCATGGGCCTTGGCCACCCGAAATTCTTCATGGGTTGGCGTATATTTGCCATGGGCCTTCCTTGGGCTGGACCAGGTATGCTGAGATCGTGTACACGCGGGGTATAACCATGTCAGTTGCCCCCGAGTGTTCAGTCGAATCGTAGATTCGGCTGAGGACTCTTCAATCCTTCGGGTGCAACTCTGTCTTTCAAGAGAATGTGTAGGGATTGTTGATGCATGTGCCTGACTCTCCCGACGGATCAGGGTCAGTTACCTGTCTTAGGACAAAACAACACGATCTTCTTCAGGTTCGAGTCCCTCGACTCGAACCCGGAACATATGCTGGTGTAATTCGACTCAGGCCGCGGAGGACTTACAGGAGTGGAATTCCAGTAAATTTAAATGATGTACCCAACGCTTCCGTCGGGATTTTTCATCGCGCCTTCTGGCACGGATTCTTACTAGCAGAGCGCAGTCATGTGCGTTACCAGGCCATCAGATAATATCTGTAGGTCTTATCTTTGTGTCGCAGACACATCATCTGAATGTTTATCACCGCGGAGGTGTTTTGGGTGGCCAAGGAGGACATTGCTCACTTAGCGTTAAATGGGGCAGAGTTGCCTAAAAGTTTTGCACGTTGATCCGAAGGATTGCAGTGAAAGAATTCATAGGGTGCGCGACCAGCGCTCCCTATGGGAGTAGCCCCCGAGTGTCTGTTCGAGTCATAGACTCAAGCAGAGACTTTAATTCAACCGTTGTTCAGCTTCAGGTCCGTAGAACACAAATTTTTCGGATGCTTGAATCCATGCTCCCTATGGGAGTAGCCCCCGAGTCCGTAGTGGGGTCGCAGACTCGATGTAGGACTCGAAGAAGTAGTTCAGTGCTGTAGTATTTTGTTTATTTTCGGATGCGCGACCAGCGCTCCTGATAGGAGTAGCCCCCGAGTAGTTAGTCGAATCGTAGATTCGAGTGAGTACTCTTAGCTTGTGGCCTAAGAATTGTGACTTTTGCTAGTATAGCTTTTGATGACGTCAGTGCTGACGATTTGTGACCTCAAGCGTCTGCTGCGCCAGAGATGACTTGACTGGACGAACATGGGTCCCACCTTCTGACCTTGAATTGACCGGTCACGCGTGGCGTGGAGATAATTACGGCGTCGCCTCGATTTCCGCGCGTAGTGGACGGCGTGTGAGCGATGGTTCGTTGTGATGCTGACACGTGTATGGTCAGATCCTGCCGTTGGCGTTAGGTCTTCTCGATGGACGGTTATCGTGCATCGTCTTCGTCCTTATAATCATTGGGGGAAAATTAGTCTGTTTTCACCGCAGCCATTCTTGTTTCACTGCTCCATTATTCTCTGAGGTTTCTTGCTGCGCACTGGAATATCCTCGGACATTTCCTTCTTCGATCCTACGTTCTCGCCGCTGGCTCCGCCGCACCGCAATGGGGAAGCCTAAGAAGTCTTCTTCTGCGGTTGGTACCAGCCCCGCTGGAGGCAAGAAGAGTGCTACCGCTACCCGTGTCACCGATGGTGGCTGGCGACGATCGGAGACGCGGGAGAGTGATCTCCGCAAGCTTCGTGAGCGGGGCTTGATCCTTCAGGATAGGGAGGCCGTCAAACTCCCTGGCAATGAGGTAATTCCCCGTCCCCCCGCTGGGTTTCGGGTTATGTTCCTCACATTTGTCCTTCGGGGCTTTTCCTTCCAAGTCCACAATTTCCTTCATGGATTGCTTTTTCTTTACGGCATCCAGCTGCATCATCTTTCCCCCAACTCTCTTCTTCACATTGCTTCTTTTGTTACTTTCTGCGAGTGCTGGCTCGGTATCGAGCCGCACTTTGGCCTCTTCCGGAAACTCTATTCCGTGAAGAGGCAATCTGGTTCTGATGGTGTTTATCCCATTGGGGGTTGCATCATCTCCCTTCGATCCAATCTTCTTTACTTCTCCTTTTCCATGTCCAAATCTGTCCAGTACTGGCGGAGGCGATGGTTTTACATCCGCGACTCCACGGTGGCTGGACAAGATTTTAGTCTTGTTCCTTTCGACCCCTCCCAAAAGATCGAGCTGAAGAGGTCCTGAAAAAACCAGATCTTGGATGGCGAGGTAGCGGAGATAGAGGCTCTCTATCGTCGAGTGGAGGATCTCCAGCTGATTCTGGAGAAGGAGGTGAACGGTGTGGATATCATTCACACTTTTATTAAACGTCGGGTGCAGCCACTCCAGGCTAGGGCGCACCCGATGTTCCTTTATGCTGGTCGTCGGGATCCGACTAGGGTTTCGGCTGAGGAATCCTCCAAGGGAGATCTCGACGGGGTCCTTCGCCCACTACTGAAGTTCAAGGCTGGAGAGGATATCCCGGGGAAGTCGCTGACTTCTCCGTTCTCCGCTTCTCGTCCGGTTACACAGGTGTAGATCCGGGACGTGCGCGTTGTGCTATTTTCGTCTGTGTTTTACTTGTATTTATTTGTCTGCTGACAAGTTTGCTTCTTTTGTGCAGGAGTTCAAGGTGCCAGGTATGTCACCTCCATTGCCCGATGTATTCCCGAATGCTCCGGATAATGAGGTGGTGGACTCCATGTCCGAGCTGCCTTCGGCGAGATCTCCGGCTGAAGAAGCCAACGAGTCGAGCGAGGATCACACTCACAAGCGCACGAGGAGCTCCAGCGAGTCGTCGGATGCTTCAACTCCGCTGACGCCTAGGAACCCGCTATGGCTTGAACGTCACAGTGATGGGCATGGGGGCTCTTCCTCTCCGATTCCTGTCGTTCCCGTGCGGGCTGTGGCACCACACCCGCCGGAGAAGCGGAAGAAGGAAGAAAGAAGGAAGAGAAGAAAGAGGAGAAGAAAGAGGAGAAGAAGGTCCGGAAGACCCCTCACGTCTTTGACTTGAGCGAGCTTGACTCGTAAGTTTTCTTAGCCCTGCCTTGCGTTTTCTTGTCTGTTTACCTTGCGCTTAGCTAATTTGTCCTTGTGTAGCCACTCCTCCAACGACTCCTCTAGTGATGGTGCTCGGGAGATGATGGGGGAGTCGAAGGTCGTGCTTCCTTCTCCTCAGACGGTGGCCACCTCTGAAGGCGCTGCTCTAGACCCTTCTCCGCAGGAGGTTCGGGAGGTTGCGCCTCAGAAGGCTGCAAGCGGACCTTAGGAGGCGCCGTCAAATCACGTAAGTAATTCTGCTTTTTGCCACGGGGGGAGCCCCCGAGCCTTTTTGGATGATCGATTGATTATTTCTTTTCTTCCCACCTCGGGGGGAGCCCCCGGGCATCTGTAGGGTAGTTTGTTGTTTGTTTTTCCTTCGAGTCACGGGGGGAGCCCCCGTGCATTTTTTATATGTGTGACTTGCTTCTGCTCGTTCTTTTGGGCGTAGCCCCCGAGCCATTCTTTTGACTGGTGGTTCTTGTTTGCAGCCTTTTGTGCACGGTGCCAACCAACTAGTGTAGCAGCACCTAGCATTGGAGGCCAGCCTCAAACAACTTCAAGGTATTTTTATGCCTTGGTCTTTGTTTTTTCTTGCATTGTGTCCTTCGATCCGACATTTGTATTGCCTGTTGCAGAGGATCATAACGCCTCTCTTCATGAGATTGATGCTCTCAAAAAGAGCCTTGGTCAAGCGAAGAAAAAGGCTAAGGTCGCCATTGGTGCAAAGGAGCGCCTCGAAATGGAGTTGACCAACGCGGCCGAGGCAAAGGAGCGCCTGCAGCAGGAGGCTACGGACCGCGAGGAGCAGCTCGCCACTGCCACGGCTTCGCGCGAGAAAGAGGTGGCCGGCAAGGTTATGGCGACTTCCAAAGTTGTTTCGGGTGAGTGTCTCTACCTTCTTCTTTTTGATTTCCTGGGCTCTTGTTTCCTGTTCTTTTATTCATTCTGCTTCCTTTGTTGTCTTACATGTCGCGGGCATAAAATTTGACCGCGATGCTCTGGAGCATGGGAGCGCTCTGGATGATGCTACTGCGGCGGTCGAAGACCGCTGCAGTACCGTTGTCAACTCGCTTGCCAAGGCCAAAGAGGTCCTTGGGCGCTTCTACAAGGAGCTTATCCCCAAGGGCGTGGCCCTCGGAGATGTTGATGCCTTGGCGGAGGCGCTGTCAGCCGAAGCACCTGCGGCCTACAAGCGCAAGCAGAAGGGCATCGGTGCATCCGTCCGGCTGGCCATGGCCTTGGCGACTGGAGCAGAGCTGGACCTTCCCCAGGTCACTTCCCGGATGCCGGCGACTGCTGATGGATCCGAGGTAGCCTTTGCCACCTATGCTGCTCGCTGTAAGCGTTACGGGCCGAAGCTGATTGATCTTCTGGACGTGTACGTGCTAAGGCAGCAGGGGGAAGCCAAGGCGAGGCAATCCGGCTCCGAGGCTACTCAGGGTGCAGCTTTGTAGGCGCTGTAGTTATAGGATAGTTGTAGCCTCTTTTGTTGTAAATATTTTGATGAACAATCCTTGTGCCACGTAGTGGCTTTTGCTGCACTTAATGAATGTGCTGAATTTCGTGATCCTTCAACTGCTTCTTCATGTCTTTGTCTTTCTGTTAATCTAGGGTCCTTCGGGTGCTGATCCCGTTGACACTTCGCCTGCAGCGCAGCTGCGGCCATCCCTGGATGATGCGTCGCAGCTTGCGTTTCTTCGAGACCGTGTTCGTAGCCTCGAGAAAGAGTTGCTTGGGGTGCGTGGCCATGCTGACGTTTGGAAATCCAAGGCGGATCGAGGTGCTGCCAGAGAGGAGTACTTGATGGCGGAGTTGCTTCGCTTGTCCGAACAGCTTCAATGTGAGTTTTTTGAGCTGTTGCTCGTTATTTAGGATGCGCCTGCTGGACTTGTGTCTTACTTTTTTGCAAGTATTGTAGGTGCTAACATTGCTCCAAGGGAGGACAAGGAGCGTGTTGCTGTTCGGATCAACTGCTTGACTCAGCAGGACATGGAGGTCGGCGGGTTCTTCTAGATGGACCGTGATCGTGCCATGGTCCTTGCGACGGTGCAGGATCGCGTTCATCAGGTATCGCGGGTGCTTCGTCAGGTGAAGTCTTCACTCGTGTCGGTTCTGCATGTGATGTTTCTGCTGGATGATGCACCGTCGACTCTCTCTGGTGTGCTGTCAAAGTTTCGGAGCATGCATCATGTCAAGGAATTGGTGCGACATCAGCTTGTTGCAGGGGTGAAGGCTGCGCTCTCCCTTGTGCGTTTGCATCGTCCTGATTTAGATTTATCTGTTGTGGCGGCTGGGCCGCCTCTTCGGCCAGATGGTGGCGAGTGGGATATGCGTCCGCACTATTCGGCTGTAAGGCAGTATGCCGATCAGATCGTAGATCTGTTTGAGCAGCGTGCTCAGGTTATTCTCTAGAATAGGTAGTACCTGTAAAAAAGATAGATGCAAAATTTGTATATATTTGACTGGGCATGTTTTGCCCTTTGTTATAAAGGTTTGGTTGTTGTTTTAGCACGTAGTTCTTTGTTCGTATGCGTGCCCTTTTCGTTAGCCTGACGTGGTCAGCTACTCAGGTGTACACACGTTATCCTCAGTCGACGAAGTCGTGAGGTGGGGGGAGCCCCCGAGTGCGTTTGTAGCATGGAGTAAAAATGCGAGTAATAAACAAAATTTTGGGGCGAGATACTTAGCTTTATTCATATCGTAATGGAGGAGGTACATTGTTCGGCTGAGTAGCCTTGGCTGAGTAGCCTTATTGAAAGTAAAAGAGGGAGGTAGTTAGGGGTAGAACCGTCGCAGTTGTGCGACATTCCATGGATTGGAGTATGCGACTCCGGACTCAACGTGTTTGAGGCGATAGGCGCCACCTGGGATGACTTCAGTGACGATGTAGGTCCCTTCCCATGGTGACTCGAATTTCTTCGGTCGTTCTTGCTCGAGTCGCAAGACTAGGTCTCCTTCGACGAAGGACCTTGGGCGCAGCCGTCGGCTGTGGTAGTTGCGGAGACTCTGTTGGTACGCCGCTGATCGAGCTGCTGCTATGTCTCGTGCTTCGTCGAGTGTATCGACGACGTCTTCGATTGCAGCCGTGGATTCGGCTTCGCTGTAGGCGACGACCCGTGGGGCCTTATGGCGTACCTCTGCTGGCAGCACGGCTTCGGCTCCGTGCACCATGAAGAAAGGCGTGTAGCCGGTTGAGCTGTTTGGCGTTGTGCGCAGGCTCCACGGGACCGAAGGTAGCTATTGTGTCCAGGCACCCGCGAGTCGTTCGAGTGGGCTCACTAAGCGCTTCTTGATGCCGGCACCGACGAGGCCGTTGGCCTTTTCGACCTGCCCATTTGTTTGAGGGTGCGCCACGGAGGCGTATGTGATGTTGATTCCAAGGTCTTCGCAGAAGTCCTGGAATTCTTTAGAGATGAAGTTCGACCCATTGTCGGTGATGATGCTGTGTGTCACGCCGAACCTGTAGACAATGGATTCAAAAAACTTGACTGCGGTTTTGCCATTTTGGTTAGTCACAGGCATGGCCTCAATCCACTTTGTGAATTTGTCGACTACGACCAGGAGGTAGACGTGTCCCCCTTTCGAGGACCTTGGCAGTTTGTCGATCATGTCAAGGCCCCATTGGGCGAAAGGCCAGGCCAAAGGTATGGGCCTGAGTTCTGACCCGGGTGCGTGTGATTTGTCGGCGAAGCTTTGGCACCCGTTGCATCTTCAGACGATATCCTTGGCGTCGTTCATGGACATTGGCCAGTAGAATCCAGCTCGTAGAGCTTTGGCGACAAGGGAGCGGTTGCCCGCATCATGGCCGCAGATGCCCTCGTGGATGTCTTGGAGGATGTTTTTTTCGTCAACGATGGTGACGCACCTTTGTAGTACACCCGAAATGCTACGCTTGTAAAGCTCGCCATTGATGATGGTGAAGGCTTTGGACCGACGAGATATGCGCCGGGCATCCGTCGGGCTATCAGGCAGTTCTCCGTCTATCAAGTACCGGAGGTATGGTCGTGTCCAAGTTTCTTCGACTGCCATGACCTGCATCAGGTTAACCACGGCGACCTCTATGTCCAGCTTTTCGGGTCCTTCCTGACCATCGGGTAGCGCAGCTACCGAGTGCTCTGCCTCTTCGGGTGATCCCTTGGGGAACTTTCGCTTGATGGATGGCACGCAGATCTGTTCGAGGAACACACCTGGTGGTACTCGTGCATAGGTGGAGCCAATGTTGGCAAGTCTGTCAGCCTCCTCGTTGCTTTCTCTCCCGACATGCCGAAGCTCGCAGCCGTCGAATTCTCCCTCGAGTGAGTTGTATAGTGAAGGGTTTCGTAGCATGGAAAACAAAAAAATTCTATTGCATACAAACAAACAAGCCAAGATCTATCTACTAGATTGTAGCAACGAGTCGATGGAATAACTCACCCTCGAAGATTCCAAAGTGTTTAACGAGAGCAGATTCTCGTGGGTGATGTAGTCGTACTCTTCCCGATCTCAAGATCGCGTAGACGATCCTTCCGGTGCTGCGTTCCGGCAGCGCTCCCACAATCGGTCACACGTTCGGTACTCGACGAAGACCTTCCTCTCCCTTGTTCCAGCAGGCAGCGGAGGTTGTAGCACTCTCCTCGCGATTTCGGCAGCACAACGGCGTGGTATCGGAAGTAGAGGGGAGATCTCGCAGGGCTTCGCCTTAAGCCGGAGCGAGTATGGTGGAGTATGAGAGAGTCCTCGGTGTTCTAGGGTTTAGACACACCAAGTAGGGGACAAGCCGGCGGCTAGGGTTTAGCTAGGCGGCGGTGAGTTGGTGCCCTAGGGGCCGGCGGCGGCTTGGAGGCGGCGGCGGCTTGGGGCTAGGGTTTGGAGGAGTAGGAGTTGTGTATTAGGAGGGGCAGCCCTGCCCCTTCTTTTATAGGTGGGAGGCGCGGCCAAGGGGAGGGGAGTCCCTCCCCAACTCGGCTTGGAGGTGGGCCGCCGGTTGGAGGAGGGAACTCCTCCCCAACTCGGTTTCCACCTCTCCTCCTCTTTCCAAAAACTGCCGTTTGACTTTTCAAACTAGCCGTTTGACTTTTCAAACTAGGATTTGAATAAACCCTTTATTTTGGACAGCGATGACACCTAGTACATGATGCAATCATTCCAACTTGTAATGACACATTCATGTACCCCTTACCCTCCGGAGTGCCAGACATTCCGGAACCTTCTAGAACATTCCCGATGAAAACACCGGAATCATTCCCCAACTCCGAAACGAGACTTTCCTTATATGAATCTTATTCTCCGGACCATTCCGGATCTCCTCGTTATATCCCGGATCTCATCCGAGACTCCGAACAACATTCGGTCTCTTCCTCATCATACCATAACTACTCAAACAACGTCGAATCCTTAAGTGTGTCTCCCTACGGTTCGTGAATTATGCGGACATGATCGAGACACTTCTCCGAACAATAACCAATAGAGGAATCTGGAAATTCATATGGCTCCCACATATTTCTACGATTACTTTGCGATCGAATGAACCACTTACATACGATACCAATTTCCCTTTGTCTCACGATAGTTTACTTATCCGAGGTTATGATCGTCGGTATCTCTGCATACCTAGTTCAACCTCGTTACCGATAAGTACTCTTTTCTCGTTCCCGTGATATGTGATCCCTTGTGAGCCAGTCACATGCTTGCAAGCTAATTGGATGGCATTCCACCGAGAGGGCCCAGAGTATATCTATCCGTCATATGGATGGACAAATCCCACTCTTGATCCATGTGTCTCAACCAATACTTTCCGAACACTCAATGCCACCTTTATAGCCACCCAGTTACGGTGTGGTGTTTGATGTCATCAAAGCATCCATCCGGTAAAGGTGATATGCATGATCTCATGGTCGAAGGATTTAGGTTACTATGTATCAGAAAGCATATAGCAATTGAACTATTGAAATGACTTGATCTTTATGCTACGCTTATCTCTAGGAGTATGTCCACCATATCATTCTCCTAACGATATGATCTTGTTGTTGATAACATCTCAATGTTCATGATAGGGAAACCACAATCATTTATCAACCAACAAGCTAGTGATGTATAGAGGCTATACCAGGGACTTTCAATTTAAGTTTACAAATCACACAAGTATTAATGTTTCCTTGTTAATACTATTATAGCATGAATGTAAACATTTATCATAAACACAAAGATATAATAATAACTATATTTATTATTGCCTCTAGGGCATATCTCCAACAGTCTCCCACTTGCACTAGAGTCATCTAATCTAGATTACATGGTAATATACCGAACACCCATGGCAGTTTGGTGCTGGTCATGTTTTGCCCTCAGGAGAGGCTTAGTCAACGGATCCGCCACATTCAGATCTGTGTGTACTTTGCAAATCTTTATATCCCCATCTTGGATATGTTCTCGAATAGCGTGAAAATGTAGCTTGATGTGCTTCAGCTTCTTGTGTGACCTTGGTTCTTGCGCATTGGCTATGGCGCCCATGTTATCACAGTAGATAGACATTGGGTCCAGCGCACTAGGAACCACACCCAGCTCTGTAATGAACTCTTTCATCCATATCGCTTCTTGTGAAGTCTCTGAAGCAGCCATGTATTCCGATTCAGTTGAAGATCTCGCCACAACGCTTTGCTTTGCACTCCTCCAGCTAACTGCTGCACCATTCAAAATAAATACGTATCCAGATTGTGATTTAGAATCATCCGGATCGGTGTTCCAACTAGCATCGGTGTAACCATTAACAACGAGCTGTTCATCACCTCCATAAGAAAGAACCATATCCTTAGTTCTTCTCAAGTACTTAAGGATGTTTTTGACCGCTGTCCAATGATCCACTCCTGGATCACTTTGATATCTGCTAGTTAAACTAACAGCATATGCAATGTCGGGTCTAGTACATAGCATGGCATACATTAGAGATCCTATGGCTGAGGCATAGGGAGTCTTACTCATCCTTTCTCTATCTTCTGCCGATGTCGGACTTTGAGTTTTACTCAAGGTCGTATTGGGCAACATGGGCAAGAACCCTTTCTTGCTATCTTCCATTCCAAACCTCTTTAGAACTTTGTCCAAATATGTACTTTGTGACAATGATATTTTGCGTTTTGGTCTATCTCTATAAATCTTTATGCCTAATATGTAAGCTGCTTCGCCAAGATCCTTCATTGAAAAACTATTATTCAAATATTCCTTGACACTATTAAGAAGGTCTACATCATTCCCAATCAACAATATGTCATCCACATATAGAATTAAGAATGCTACAGAGCTCCCACTCACTTTCTTGTAAATACAAGCCTCTCCATAAGTTTGTATAAAACCAAAACTTTTGATCACCTTATCAAAACGTTGATTCCAACTTCGGGATGCTTGCTTCAATCCATAGATGGACCGTTGAAGTTTGCATACCTTGTTAGCATCTTTAGGATCGACAAAACCTTTGGGTTGCATCATATACAACTCTTCATCAATGTCTCCATTGAGGAATGCTGTTTTGACATCCATCTGCCATATCTCATAATCATAATATGCAGCGATTGCTAACATAATCCTCACAGACTTTAGCTTCGCTACTGGTGAGAAAGTCTCATCGTAGTCAACTCCTTGAATTTGTCGAAACCCTTTTGCGACAAGTCGAGCTTTATAGACAGTAACATTACCATCAGCATCTGTTTTCTTCTTGAAAATCCATTTGTTCTCGACAGCCTTCCGGCCATCCGGTAAGTCCACCAAAGTCCATACTTGGTTTTCATACATGGATCCAATCTCGGATTTCATGGCTTCTTGCCATTTATTGGAATCTGGGCTCATCATCGCTTCCTCATATGTCTCAGGGCCATCGGTGTTGTCCACCAACATGACACTCATAACGGGATCATACCAATCTGGAGTGGTACGAGTTCTCGTTGACCTGCGAGGCTCTATAGCAACTTCAACCGAAGTTTCATGATCATCATCATTAGCTTCCTCTCTAATTGGTGCAGGCACCACAGGAACTTCTTCCGGTGCTGCGCTACTCGCAATTTCGAGAGAAGGTTCGACAACCTCGTCGAGTTCTACTTTCCTTCCTGTCACTTCCTTCGAGAGAAATTCCTTCTCTAGAAAGGATCCATTCTTGGCAACGAAGATTTTGCCTTCGGATCTATGATAGAAGGTATACCCAATAGTTTCCTTTGGGTATCCTATGAAGACGCATTTTTCCGCTTTGGGTTCAAGCTTGTCCGGCTGTAACTTCTTTACATAGGCTTCGCAACCCCAAACTTTAAGGAACGACAATTTAGGTTTCTTCCCAAGCCATAATTCATACGGTGTCGTTTCAACGGATTTAGATGGTGCCCTATTTAAAGTGAATGCGGCTGTTTCTAATGCATAACCCCAAAATGATAGCGGTAAATCTGTAAGTGACATCATAGAACGAACCATATCTAAGAGAGTTCGATTACGACGTTCGGACACACCATTACGCTGTGGTGTTCCCGGCGGTGCCAATTGTGAAAGTATTCCGCATTTCTTCAAATGCTCGCCAAACTCGTAACTTAGATATTCACCTCCACGATCAGAACGTAGAAATTTAATCTTCTTGTTACGTTGATTCTCTACCTCACTTTGAAACTCCTTAAACTTCTCAAAAGTTTCGGACTTATGTTTCATGAAATAGATATACCCATATCTACTCAAGTCATCCGTGAAGGTAAGAACATAACAATAACCACCGCGCGATGCTACACTCATTGGACCACACACATCGGTATGTATTATTTCCAATAAGTCCGTAGCTCGCTCCATCATACCAGAAAATGGAGTCTTAGTCATTTTACCCATCAGACATGCTTCGCATCTATCAAGTGATTCGAAATCAAGTGATTCAAGAAGCCCATCGGAATGGAGTTTCTTCATACGCTTCACTCCAATGTGACCAAGACGACAGTGCCACATATAGGTCGAGTTATCGCTCGATTTCAAACGTTTAGCCTCAATGTTATTAATATGTGTATTTCCACTATCGAGATTCAATAAGAATAGACCATCTATCAAAGGTGCATGTGCATAAAACATATTACTCATATAAATCGAACAACCATTATTCTCGGACTTAAACAAGTAACCGTCTCGCAATAAACAAGATCCCGATATAATGTTCATGCTCAACGCAGGCACCAAATAACAATTATTTAAGTATAAAACTAATCCCGATGGTAGATGAAGGGGTAGCGTGCCGACCGTGATCACATCAATCTTTGATCCGTTTCCAACGCGCATCGTCACCTCGTTCTTCGCTAGCTTCCGTTTATTCTGCAGCACCTGCTTCGAGTTACAAATATGAGCAACCGAACCAGTATCAAATACCCAGGCACTACTACGAGTACTAGTGAGATACACATCAATAACATGTATATCAGATATACCTTTCTTCTTGATGTTGCCGTTCTTCAAATCCGCCAAGTACTTTGGGCAATTCCGCTTCCAGTGACCTTCTCCCTTGCAGTAAAAGCACTCAGTATCAGGCTTAGGTCCAGCCTTGGTCTTCTTCGTTGGCGCGGTAACTTTCTTACCACCCTTCTTGAAGTGTCCCTTCTGCTTAGACTTGCCTTTCTTGAATTTGGTGGTCTTATTGACCAACAACACTTGGTGCTCTTTCTTGATCTCCACTTCTGCAGATTTTAACATAGCAAACAGTTCTGGCAACTGCTTGTTCATGTTCTGCATGTTGTAGTTCATCACAAAGTTCTTGTAACTTGGTGGTAGTGATTGGAGGACACGGTAAATCCCCAAAGCATTAGGAATCACTATACCCAAGCTTTGAAGTTTGTTTGCGTGCCTAGACATCTTAAGCACATGCTCACTGACGGAGCTGCCCTCTTCTATCTTGCAGTTAAAGAACTTTTCAGAAGCCTCATAACTTTCAATTGCCGCGTGAGTCTCAAAAATCAATTTGAGATCTTCGACAATATCATATGGGTCTAAATTCTCAAACCTTTTCTGAAGCTCCGATTCTAAACCATACAAGATAGCACACTGAACTATGGAGTACTGATTCTTTCGAGCGAGGTAAACATTCTTTACTTCATCGGTAGCATCAGCTGCAGGTGGGTCACCCAGCGGTGCATCCAGCACATAGGTCAAATTACCAGCTGTGAGGACAATCCTCAAATTGCGGAACCAATCCGCGAAGTTGCTTCCATTGTTTTTCAACTTTTCTTTCTCTAGGAACGCATTAAAATTGATGGTAGGGGCTGCCATTGATCTACAACATATTTGCAATAGTTTAGACTAAGTTTATGACAAATTGAGTTCAAATTAATAATAAAATTAATCTAGGTGAACTCCCACTCAAAACAATATCCCTCACATTGTTTTAGTGATCACACGAACCAAATCCACTACATCAACACCGATCATCACGAGAGTTGATATAGTTTCAATGGCGAACAATCGACATGTTCATCATATCTTCTATATGATTCATGTTTTACCTTTCGGTGATCCGTGTTCCGAGACCATGTCTGTACATGCTAGGCTCGTCAAGATCAAACCTTAGTTTCCGCATGAGCAAATCTGGCTTGCTCACGCTGTATACACTTGCAGAATCTAACACACCCGATCATCACGTGGTGCTTCGAAACAACAAGCTTTAGCAACGGTGCTAACTAAGGGTGAACACTATATGACTTGAAATTCATGTGCATGAGGGATCATCTTATAATGCTACCGTCGTCTACTAAGCAATACAAGATGCATAAAGGATTAACATCACATGCAATTCATAATATGTGATATGATATGGCCTTTCTTCTTTGTGCTTCCGATCTCCATCTTCAAGCACGAACATGATCTCCATCATCACCGGTATTGCATCAAGGTCAATGAAGATTCTCTATGGTTGTCGTCCACCAGCTTCAACTATTACAACTACTTTGAATAGACACGCGGGTCTTAACAGAAATTAAAGACAACCATATGGCTCCTGCCGGTTGCCAACTTACAATAAGGATCATTGCATACATCAAATATAATCACAATCATGGCCATATCACATCACTGCACACCCCTGCAAAACAAAGTTAGACGCCTCTACTTTCTTTGCATATTTTACGTGGTTTGGGGCTTTCAATAAGTGTCGTTCTAACTTACGAACAAAAACCACAACATTGATACTAGTATTGTTAATCACCCGTTGTAAATTGGATCTTAACTATGCTAGGAGAAACAGGCACCCGCAAAGCCACTTATGCAATACAAGTTGCATGTCAAGCGTGGAGCAAGTCTCATGAACGATGTCATGTAAGGTTAGACCGGGCCGCTTCATCCCAACATACCGCAAGATGCAAAGTACACAAGAAGCAATCGACAATAAAAGCATCAACGCCCACAATGACCATTGTGTTCTACTTGTGCAACAGATCTACATATAGACACGGCTCTGATACCACTGAAGGGTTTCGTAGCATGGAAAACAAAGATTTTCTATCGCATACAAACAAACAAGCCAAGATCTATCTACTAGATTGTAGCAACGAGTCGATGGAATAACTCACCCTCGAAGATTCCAAAGTGTTTAACGAGAGCAGATTCTCGTGGGTGATGTAGTCGTACTCTTCCCGATCTCAAGATCGCGTAGACGATCCTTCCGGCGCTGCGTTCCGGCAGCGCTCCCGCAGTCGGTCACACATTCGGTACTCGACAAAGACCTTCATCTACCTTGTTCCAGCAGGCAGCGGAGGTTGTAACACTCTCCGCGCGATTCCGGCAGCACACCGGCGTGGTACCGGAAGTAGAGGGGAGATCTCGCAGGGCTTCGCCTTAAGCCGGAGCGAGTATGGTGGAGTATGAGAGAGTCCTCGGTGTTCTAGGGTTTAGACACACCAAGGAGGGGACAAGCCGGCGGCTAAGGTTTAGCTAGGCGGCGGCGAGTTGGTGCCCTAGGGGCCGGCGGCGGCTTGGAGGCGGCGGCGGCTTGGGGCTAGGGTTTGGAGGAGTAGGAGTTGTGTATTAGGAGGGGCAGCCCTGCCCCTTCCTTTATAGGTGGGAGGCGCGGCCAAGGGGAGGGGAGTCCCTCCCCAACTCGGCTTGGAGGTGGGCCGCCGGTTGGAGGAGGGAACTCCTCCCCAACTCGGTTTCCACCTCTCCTCCTCTTTCCAAAAACTGCCGTTTGACTTTTCAAACTAGCCGTTTGACTTTTCAAACTAGGATTTGAATAAACCCTTTATTTTGTACAGCGATGACACCTAGTACATGATGCAATCATTCCAACTTGTAATGACACATTCATGTACCCCTTCCCCTCCGGAGTGCCGGACATTCCGGAACCTTCTAGAACATTCCCGATGAAAACACCGGAATCATTCCCCAACTCCGAAACGAGACTTTCCTTATATGAATCTTATTCTCCAGACCATTCCGGATCTCCTCGTTATGTCCCGGATCTCATCCGAGACTCCGAACAACATTCGGTCTCTTTCTCATCATACCATAACTACTCAAACAACGTCGAATCCTTAAGTGTGTCTCCCTACGGTTCGTGAATTATGCGGACATGATCGAGACACTTCTCCGAACAATAACCAATAGAGGAATCTGGAAATTCATATGGCTCCCACATATTTCTACGATTACTTTGCGATCGAATGAACCACTTACATACGATACCAATTTCCCTTTGTCTCACGATAGTTTACTTATCCGAGGTTATGATCGTCGGTATCTCTGCATACCTAGTTCAACCTTGTTACCGATAAGTACTCTTTTCTCGTTCCCATGATATGTGATCCCTTGTGAGCCAGTCACATGCTTGCAAGCTAATTGGATGACATTCCACCGAGAGGGCCCAGAGTATATCTATCCGTCATATGGATGGACAAATCCCACTCTTGATCCATGTGTCTCAACCAATACTTTCCGAACACTCAATGCCACCTTTATAGCCACCCAGTTACGGTGTGGTGTTTGATGTCATCAAAGCATCCATCCGGTAAAGGTGATATGCATGATCTCATGGTCGAAGGATTTAGGTTACTATGTATCAGAAAGCATATAGCAATTGAACTATTGAAATGACTTGATCTTTATGCTACGCTTATCTATAGGAGTATGTCCACCATATCATTCTCCTAACGATATGATCTTGTTGTTGATAACATCTCAATGTTCATGATAGGGAAACCACAATCATTTATCAACCAACAAGCTAGTGATGTATAGAGGCTATACCAGGGACTTTCAATTTAAGTTTACAAATCACACAAGTATTAATGTTTCCTTGTTAATACTATTATAGCATGAATGTAAACATTTATCATAAACACAAAGATATAATAATAACTATATTTATTATTGCCTCTAGGGCATATCTCCAACATATAGTGCGCGGTACACGATCATGTTTTCGGCGTGTGCGTCGCACTCATTCATCGTCTGTTGGACGATGAGGTTGGAGTCACCGTAGATGACTAGGCGCGTTGCTCCCCAGATCTTTGCCATCCTCATGTCGTGGATGAGGGCTTCGTATTCTGCTTCATTGTTGGAAGCTCGAAACTTCATCCGGAGGATGTACTTCATCTTATCACCCTGCGGGGAGGTCAGTATGACTCCAGCTCCCGCTCCGGCTTCGCGCTTGGAGCCGTCAAAATGCATCGTCCATGATTGCGACATGTCTGGGGTGTCTGGCAGCTGCAGCTCCATCTAGTGTACAAGGAAGTCCGGGAGGACTTGAGACTTGATCGCGTGGCGTTTCTCATAGATGATGTCGAGAGGTGATAGCTCGATGCCCCACAGGGCCACACGTCCTGTGGCCTCTGGGTTGTTCAGGATGTTGTTCAGGGGTGCCTTGTTGACGACCATCACCTGGTGCTCCTAGAAGTAGTGGCTCAACCGACGAGCCGTCATGAACACCCCGTAGGCGAGCTTTTGGTAGTGAGGGTACCTCTGCTTTGTTGGCATCAATACCTCGCTGAGGTAGTAGATTGGGCATTGGACCCCATGGGTCTTGCCCTCTTCGGGTCGCTCGACCACTAGTACGATGCTCACCACCTAATGTGTAGCTTCTATGTACAGCAGTAGGGGCTTGCGCTCCTTTGGCGTGACCAAGACGATCGAGGTAGAAAGCAACCGCTTTAGATCTTCAAATGCGTCATCCGCCTCAGGCGTCCACTCGAATTTGTCGGCCTTTCGCAGCAGCTGGTAGAATGGCAGTGCTTTCTCACCCATGCGGCTGATGAATCTGCTTAATGCCGCTATTCGTCCTGCAAGTTGCTGGACACCTTTGAGGTTTTTTGGCTTCTCCATGGCCATGATGGCCCGTATTTTCTTCGGGTTCGCCTCGATCCCTCGCTGGGAGATGAAGTAACCAAGCAGCTGACCCGATGGGACGCTGAAGGCGCACTTTTCGGGGTTAAGCTTGATCCTGTAGCGGTCGAGATTATCGAACGTCTCGCGGAGATCGTCGATGAGCGTTCTCGCCTCCCTGGTTTTGATGACTATGTCGTCGACATAGACTTGGACGTTGCGACCGATCTAGTCCTTTAAGCATGCCTGCATGCACCGCTGGTACGTGGCACCTGCGTTCTTTAGCCCGAAAGGCATTGTGTTGTAGCAGAACACCCCGAACGGCGTGATGAACGCCGTTTTCTCCTAATCTTCGACTTTGAGTCGAATCTGGTTGTATCCTGAGTAGGCGTCGAGGAAGGAGAGCTTCTCGCATCCTGCAGTCAAATCGATGATCTGGTCGATCCGAGGGAGAGGGAAGTGGTCCTTTGGGCAGTTTTTGTTTAGCGACGTGAATTCCACGCACATCCGCAGGATGTCCGTGTCCTTTTTGGGGACCATCACAGTATTGCCGAGTCATTCACTTTCCTTGATCTCCCTGATGAAGTTTGCAGCGAGTAGTCTGTTGACTTCAATCCCTATGGCTTCGGCCCGGGGCTCGGACAGTCTCTGGATGGACTGCTTGACGGGCTTGGTGTCTGGAAAGACGTTGAGTGCGTTCTCGGCGAATCCCCTGGGAACTCCTGACATGTCCGCAGGACACCAGGCGAAGATTTCCCAGCGCTCACGGAGGAATTCGACGAGCACGGTTTCCTATGCGGGGCTGAGATCGTTGGCGATCAGCGCCGTCTTGGAGGCATCCATCGGGTGGACCTGCACCTTCTTTGTGTTGATGGTGGAGTCGAAGGACATATCAGGTGCGTTTTGCCGTGCGACTGGGGGTGCCCCATTGTCCGTCACCTCGCGGAGCCTTACGAGCTTCTCTTGCATGCCGAATGACTGGGAGATTCTGTTGAAGTCCCTGTCGCAGTGGTCCGATCGGGTGAAGCTCCCGTGGATCGTGATGACGCCTCTGGGTCCTGGCATCTTGAGTAGCATGTACGCATAGTGTGGTACTGCCAAGAACCTTGCGAATGCTACACGCCCAAGGATGGCTGGTATTGTGATGGCCAGTCCACCACTTCGAACTCGAGCCGTTCGCATCGGAAGTTATCCGGCTTGCCGAAGATGACGTCGAGCCATATCTTTCCTAGGGGGAATATGCCCTTTCCTGGAACGATGCCATGGAACGTTGTGTCTGACTATTCCAGGCTGCACAGCGGGATCCGCATTGCTGCTAGGGTGCTTGCGAACATCAGGTTGATGCCGCTGCCACCGTCCATAAAGACGCGACTCATCTCGAAACCTCCGATCTGCGCCTCAAGCACCAGGGCAGCATGACCTGGGCGAGGGACCTGGCAAGGGTGATACAAACGGCTGAACATGATGCAGGACTCCGATCCGCTGAGGTACTCAGGGATGGCGAGTGGAGCTGTCACGGCCAGGTTGATCTGACGGGTGATCTTCTTCTGCACCCTATTCGTTGGGCGCCTTTTTTGGATCATGAGTGCTCCTTTCGGCGGGGGATACCCGTGCCCACCGTTATTCTGTGCGGGTGCGACTGGGTGGTTCGGGCTGCCTACAGGTGGCGGTGGAGGAGCTCCATGCGCGATCTCACCTGGTGCGGGTGCGTTCCCGAATCCAGGGTTTGGGGCTTGCTGCCTCATCTGAGACATGCTTTCGTTGAGTTTCTGGAACTCGCGGCAGTCCTTGAGCATGTGGCTTGCCTTCTTCTTACCATCATGCTTGTCGATGTAGAAGTGGATGGTGCATGGACCCGACAGTCTTTCGTATGCTGAGGGTACGTCGTCGCGACCGCGGCGCTGCCACGACTGTGCTGGTCGTCCTCCATCGCGGAAATTACCTCCGCGGTATCCGCCGTTGTTGCGGTTGGCATCGCTGCGGCGGTCGGCGTAGCCAGCCGCGACCATGTCGGGTCCATCGCGATCGTCGTAGACGCGCGGTCTCCTCTTGCTACGGCGTTCTCACCGTCGGCCGTAGTCGTCCTCTTCCTCCGAGTGCGCTCGGTGGACGGAGTCCTCACCGTCAGCCCACCTGTTGGCGATGTCCATGAGGTGGTCGAGTGTCTTGGGCTTGACGCGCCCAAGTTCTTCCTTGAAGTCCTGGCGCTTGACACCGTCCTTGAAGGCGTTGATGGCCCTTTCTTCGGAGATGTGTGCCGTGGAGTTCTTTGTGTTGGACCAGCGTAGTATGTACGAGCGAATGGATTCACCCATTCGTTCAGTGCAGGCTCGCAACTCTTCGATCGAGGCAGGCCTCTTGCTGGTGCCTTTGAAGTTTCGGACGAAACTGTACGCCAGCTCCTCCCAACTTCGGATGGACCCTGAGGATAGGCTGCTTATCTAGATCCGAGTTGCGCCTGTCAGCTGCAGCTGAAGGCATTGCATGGCGGTTTCCCTGCTTCCGCCGTGCAGCTTGACGGACGACAAGTGGTCACTGAGCCACGCCTTGGGGTCCTGTGTGCCGTCGAATTTCGGAGTGTCCGAAGGGAGTTTGAAGTTTCGCGGCGTCTTTGTCTGTCGGACAGATCTGCTGAAGCATCGAGCTCCGTAGAGTTCTCCTTCGTCTTTGTCCATCTCGGATTCAGACGAGCATACGCGCTTGGCGCGTGCCTTTTCGATCTTGCGCTGCGTTAGCTCGTTTCGAGCGTCGTAGTCGCGGCTGTGATGGCGTGAGCTCTTATGCCTTCGAGGAAGGTCATGCTGTTCGTCCTCGGATGAAGGTGTGGGGCTGCGGTTGAATCTGACCGCAGCCTTCTTTTTCGGCTCCGTAGGAGCTTCTCCGTGGAGCGCAGCTCCAACGAGTCCGAGCCCGGTAAGCGCGTACTTGTGCATGGCCCTCTTCGGGTCCCCCTCCGGAGGTGGGTGGGACGCGAGGTACGCGGTGGCTGCCATGATCGCAGCTTGCGGCGTTTTTGGGATGACGTTGTCGTCGGCGTCCATCTCCATGAAGGACGCGTTGAGGGCTCGGGTCACCTCGCGGCGCTCTTTAGGGTCCATGTTCTCCATCCGAGAATGGTGCTTGTTCCCGTTGTTGCCATGTGAGCTGGAGCCAATGCCCATGGTGGAGAGCGCAGCTCGCCGCGCACTGGACTCCGAAGCTGCCTGCTTGCGCTTGTCCAGCACTTCCTGCATCTTGATCTGCTTTTTGTGCTCCTCGATGAAGAGCATGTGGTATGCCATCAGTAGATCTCGTGAGGCATCAGCGGGCAGGATCTTGTTGCCTGCCACGGCCTCGCGTGCTTGAGCCCATCCCTCCTCGTCGAGGTGGATGACCCAATTGTTGTTTTCCCCGTTGGGTGGGGGGACTGGCTTCTTCGGTTTCCACTGTTTCTACCCCGCGGGTTGGGTGGCGGATTGTGTTCTTGATCCTGGATGACCGAGGCGCACTGGTAGTGCTCGTAGATCAGTCTGCTGCTACCGCAGCTTTCGGATCCGGAACCGTAGGTCCCTTCGTCCGATGGCGGATCGCACAGATCGGAGTTGCAGCTGCTGTTGTCATAGGATTCGTCTGTTGACGATGTGGTGCGTAGCACAGGGTGTGGAGTCCATGAAGCGGGCATGATCGATGGTAGAGGCACCCGCTCTAGGAGGTGGACAGTGCCGGTCTGCCCCACCTGGAAGCAGAAACTCCCGAATAGGATCTCGAGCCCGTCGCCAACGGGCTCGAAGTCCTTCATGGTGGCCGGTGAGTGGGCGGTGAAGTCGAAGGCGCCGAAGAGTAGATGGCTCTCCGTCGCCACAGAGTTGTAGATCACTAGGGTTGGGACCGTCACAATCACACAATCAGCGTCCCCAGTTCCCACAGACGGCGCCAATTAACGAGGTTTAATCTCGTCAATGCCCATTGTTATGGACTTGGGTTTTGGAGAAGATGGGGATGCTGGAGATCACGGAACGGTTAGCAAACAAGCAACACGGGGACACGAGGTTTACCCAGGTTCAGGCCCCCGGAGGGAAAACCCTACTCCTGCTTGTCTGCTCTTGATTATGGCGGAACCGAAGGTTACACGGGTGCGCAGATGCGATCTGGCATGGAGGTGTCTATGCGAAAATATGAGGTGCCCCCCTCGTCGTGCCTTCCTAGCCTTTATATAGTGTTAGGCAGGTCCCAGGCACGGATCGAGTCGGTTACAGGTTTTAGGGTTTACCCCTTTGAATTTCCTATCTACTCTAGTCTTGCTCTCCAAGGATCCGAAGGCGTCATGGGCCTTGGCCACCCGAAATTCTTCATGGGCCGGTGTATATTTGTCGTGGGCCTTCCTTGGGCTGGACCAGGTATGCTGAGATCATGTACCCGCGGGGTATAACCATGTCACTATGTTTTCTGTATGTGAAACAAACAAACGTTTTTCAATGCATGTTATTCATGATCTTTGTTTGTAGCCTTTCATGTTGCATGCATAGTTAATATGTCCTATTGTTAGAACTCCATCTTTCATGCACATGTTTAGAGTTCTCTGATCCCAGCTTTCAATTCTTGCAAATGATTTGATCTTGGTTTCGATGGTGCATGTCACCTCAAAAATTATTATTTTTATCACTTACCCACTCGATGACGAGCAGGAGTTAAGCTTGGGGATGCTTGATACGTCGGAAACGTATCTATAATTTTTGATGTTCCATGCTTGTTTACTATCTACTTTGCTTTGCTTTGTCTACACTTTGAGGTGTTTTTATATCTTTTCTAGAACTAACTTATTAACAAGTTGCCACAGTGCCAGTTGCCTGTTTTCTTCTGTTTTTGGTTCCAGAAAGGCAGAAAATCAATATTCTCGGAATTGGATGGGACAAAAGCCAAAGTCAATATTTTACCGTGAGGGACAAAAATCCAGAAGACGAGACAGAGATGCAAGCTAGGGAGGCCAGACCCCCCCTAGGCGCGGGTGGGCCCTGCCTCGTGCCTGGGTAGGGTGTGGGCCCCCTGGCCGCCTCCCAGCCTCGCCTCTTCGCCTATAAGAAGCCCCCGATGCAGAAACCCTAAGTACCCGATCAAAACTTCACGAAACCTTCTGTAGCCGTCGTCCCTAGATCGAGGGGATCTGAAGTTCTTCCCGGCACCTGCCGGAGGGGAAATCATCTCGGAGGTCTTCTCTCCGATATGAAGCGTGAGTAGTTTCACCTTGGACTATGGGTCCATGTAGTAGCTAGATGGTTGTATCTCCTCCTTGTGCTTTCATGTATAGATCTTGCGAGCTCCGTTTATGATCAAGATCTAATCTATTTGTAATCATGCATGTTGTGTTTGCGGGGATCCGATGGATATTGAGATTACTATGTCAGATTGATTAAGGGTTTTGTGTTTATGATTCTATCATGTCTGTGTTGTTTGTGATCTTGCATGCTCTCCGTTGTTAGTAGCTATCTTGGCCAAGTAGTTGCTAGTGACTCCAAGAGGGGGTATTTATGCTCGATAGTGGGTTCATGCCTCTAGTTTCCAAGGGAAGTGATAGAAATCTCTTCGGTTGTAGATGTGTTGTTGCTACTAGGGAGAAAACAACGGTCTCTTGTTCATGGAACAAGTGGATTGTTTACCTTACACACTTTGCTTAAAGCAGTTGCCTTTTGCTTGCAACTTAATACTGGAGGGGTTTGGATGATAACCTCAAGGTGGACTTCTAGTCATAGATGCAGTTGGATGGAGGTCTATGTATATTGTCGTATTTCCCAATCGAATCTCATAGGATCTTTTTGTCTAGTATTGCATTGTTATGCCATGCTCAGTTCCTGTCAATTGCCCTGCTGTAATTTGTTTACCCTTCATGCCATGTTGTTGATCTAAGGAGAGCACCTCTAATGAACTATGGACCTCGGTCCAATCTTTACCATTGATACATCTTCCACTGTTACTTGTTTACTTGATTCAAACCATTACCTTCCACACCATACGTTTAATCCTTTGTTACAGCAAACCGGTGAGCTTGACAACCTCACTGATTCATTGGGGCAAAGTCTTGAGTTTGTGTTGTGCAGGGCTCCGCGTTGCTTGCAACACCTGTGTGACGTTTCCTTCCTCCTACTGGTTCGATAACCTCGGTTTCTTAATGAGGGAAGACTTGCTGTTGTGCTGCTTCACACCTTGATCTTGGGGTTCCCAACAGGCTCCACATCAACTGAGCCATCAGTCCACCATATCTGCATATTAGCATTGTTGCTATTCTAAGTAAAATCTCGAGTTTTATCTATCTTCCAAATTAAAAACTTATTTGTTATGTGAAAACTAGTAAGTAAAGCTCTCACGAACTTGATGGCACACCTTATTGTCTTGCCCTTAATAAACTTGAACCATTGTGTCATCTAAGTTGTATATGCTTGCACTTATAAGTTGGGAGTTAGCAGAACCATGCTGTCACGAGGAACGCTTTCAACACCTGTACATATTACCCAATTGATATCATGATCTTTTGTTTACGGATGTCTGCCATGTGAAATAAAAGGGGAGCTTGTAAGTCCATGGAGCATGGAGTTATGTATATGTGTTAGAGAAACGCTTGGGCGGCTAGCCTAATCCATGCCTAATCATGGTGGAAACTTGCAGCATCACCATAGTGAGCAATCTATGAAGCATCCTTAGAAAAAATATAAAAAATACATGCACCATTCTCATGGTAAATAAAAGGATCGCTAAGATGCTCACTGTCTGTTGACTTGTCGTTTTGATATGAGATAGCTCCTGTATCATGGGGCAAGGGGTACCCCGTTGGCGGTTCTCTATGATACACATATACTTACAATGACAAGAACTTACCGGTGACTAAAGTTGAGTAGCATGAGGAATGACCCTCGTACTCAAGGGACATGAGATTGCCAGCTTATGATTTGTCAAGCATATACTCCATATTTGTTCACTTTAACCTTAATCACCTCAAGATGCTTATGATAGGGGCAATGAGAGCTCAAAGCTAGTAAGTACCATAATCATTTGGAAGCTCTTTATGAAACCTGAAATCCCTGCTTCCCTCTACGAAGGGCCTATCTTTTACTTCTTAGTTGAGTTAGTAAACTTATTCCTTTCTATCTCCAGCAAGCATTTGAGTTGTTGTGATTCAATCATTCATATGATGATTTATTCAATCATGTTCCTTATGTTCCTTGTTTTGCACAAAACTTTTATCTAAATGAGTATTACTTTGAAAGCTATCGTTGTGAAAAACCTTTATGTTTGAGCAAAATATTCCTATTATAAACTTCATTACAAAAGCTTTGCTTGAAAACCAAGTATGATTTGCCAACTGTTCTCTGACCAAGAAAAAAGTTTGCCATTACCAACTATGATTTCCTTTATGCATATTTATTATGACTCCCATACTCGTTGCAAGTTAAGTTATATAATGGTGAGTTGTTTTCTATTATGACTTGTGTATTGGTGAATGTGATGCTTCTTGTCCGTATTCTTTTTATCGACACTTCACTCCATAAACCTATGGTCATGTTTACTGAGTTCAGCTTTCGCTTGGGGACAAGCGAGGTCTAGGCTTGGGGGGAGTTGATACGTTCATTTTGCATCACTATTTTATATCATAATTTACTATTATTCATTGATATATTTCTTATTAAGAGGTGATACTTATGTTATTTCATCTATTTTGCATGGTTGGATGACTTTGGAGGATGAACTGCCGGAGCCAGGATTCTGATGGAAAAAAGCGGTGTCCAGATGCAATATTCGCGAAGATCAGAAAATTCCAGAAAATATATGGAAATCTCTATTTTTCCAGAAGACAAAGGAAGCCAGAAAGGGGAAGCGAAGATGGGCCACAGGGGGCCCACACCACCCCCTAGCGCGGGCCCTCCAGGGCCGCGCCACCAGGTGGTGTGGCCACCCTGGCCCACCTCTGGCTTCGCCCTTTCGCCTATAACTTCCCCCCGAAACCCTAAGACTCGAGGAGGAACCACAGAAAGATTCCGCCGCCTCTGCGGGGCGGAAACTACAGAGAGAGAAAGATCTCTCCGGCAGGCAGAATTCTGCCGGGGAAATTCCTTCCCGGAGAGGGGAGATCGTCGTCATCAACACCTTCATCAAGCTAGACTTCATCAGGATCATCATCATCCTCACCATCATCTCCACCAGCACCATCATCACCACTCCGTACCGCTGTAACAATTGGGTTGAATCTTGCATAGTTCTTAGGGGAAACTGTAACACCCTCAGATCGGCCCTATGCAAGACTTAGCGATTTCCGCCAAACCCGCATAGAAACGATTCAAATGTGCCCACCAGGCACTTTCGTGCGGGTGTGATACGTCAGAAACGTATCTACTTTTCTTTGCTTGTCTACACTTTGAGGTGCTTTTTACATGTTTTCTGGTACTAACCTATTAACAAGTTGCCACAGTGACAGTTGCTTGTTTTCTGTTGTTTTTGGTTCCAGAAAAGTTAGTAAAGAAATATTCTCGGAATTGGACGGGACAAACGTCAAAGTCAATTACTTTCCGTGGGGAACAAGAAGTCCAGAGAGGAGACGGAGAAGCGGGCCAGGGCAGCCAGACCCTCCTAGGCGCGGCTAGGGGTGGGCCCACGCCTGGGACGGGTGTGGCCCCTCTGGCCGCCTCGTCCTTCGCCTATAAGAATCCCCCGATGCAGAAACCCTAAGCACCCGATCAAATCTCCACGAAACCGTCTATAGCCGTCGCCACCATTGTCCCTAGATCAGGGGGATCTGAAGTTCTTCCCGGCACCCTGCCGGAGGGGAGATCATCCCGGAGGCCTTCTCTCCGGTATGATGCGTGATTAGTTCCACCTTGGACTATGGGTCCATATAGTAGCTAGATGGTTGTATCTCCTCCTTTGTGCTTTCATGTATAGATCTTGTGAGCTCCGTTCATGATCAAGATATAATCTATTTGTAATCATGCATGTTGTGTTTGCGGGGATCCGATGGATATTGAGATTATTATGTTGGTTTGATTAATGGTTTTGTCTTTATGATTCTATCATGTCTATGTTGTTTGTGATCTTGCATGCTCTCCGTTGTTAGTATCTATCTTGGCCAAGTAGTTGCTAGTGACTCCAAGAGGGAGTATTTATGCTCGATAGTGGGTTCATGCCTCTAGTTTCCAAGGGAAGTGACAATAATCTCTTTGCCTGTAGATGTGCTGTTGTTACTAGGGAGAAAACAATGGTCTCTTGTTCATGGAACATGTGGACTGTTTACCTTACACACTTTGCTTAAAGCAGTTGTCTGTTGCTTGTAACTTAATACTGGAAGGGGTTCAGATGATAACCTGAAGGTGGACTTCTAGTCATAGATGCAGTTGGATGGCGGTCTATGTATCTTGTTGTATTGCCCAATCGAACCTCATATGATCTTTCTGACTAGTAATTGCATTGTTATGCCTTGCTCAGTTCCTATCAATTGCCCTGTTGTAATTTGTTTACCCTTCATGCCATGTTGTTTATCTAAGGAGAGCACCTCTAGTGAACTATGGACCCCGGTCCAATCTTTACCATTGATACATCTTCCACTGTTACTTGTTTACTTGCTGCAAACCGTTACCTTCCACACCATACGTTTAATCCTTTGTTACAGCAAACCGGTGAGCTTAACAACCTCACTGATTCGTTGGGGCAAAGTCTTAAGTTTGTGTTGTGCAGGTCTCCGCGTGGCTTGCAACACCTGTGTGACGTTTCCTTACTCCTACTGGTTTCTTACTGAGGGAAACTTGCTGCTGTGCTGCTTCATACCTTGCTCTTGGGGGTTCCAACGAAGCGTCCCACGACAAGTGTTGGGCGCCATCAGGGTGGAAAACAAAGTAATACCATTACACATTAGTCCATGATGGAACCCATAGAACAGATATATACAACAACGACTCCATGAGTCAAGAATACAGATATACAGTACAAAGACCCAAATTACCTTGAAAACGATAGAGCGTCCGAGTACGGACAAGATGCAAATTTGGCTAAGAGCCCTGAAGAATAACCAATGGCGTCCATAACCCTGCCTAGGCCAAGCCGGAAGGGTAACCCTGCTAACGACGTCGGTCTCAAACCTGCTTCAACGGAAGGATATCATGTTCTTTTGTTTATGGATCCCTATGATGTGAAATAAAAAGGGAGCTTGTAAGCTCATGGAGTTTGTATATGTGTTAGAGAAATGCCTAGGCGGCTAGCCTAAGCCATGCCTAATCATGGTGGAAACTTATAGCGTAACCATAATGAGCATTTTGTGAAGCATCCTCAATAAAAACCTATGCAAATAGCAAATAAAAAGATCGCTGAGATGCTCATTGTCTGTTGCCTTGTAATTTTAACATGGGATAGCTCTTGTATCATGGGGCAAGGAGTACACCCGTTGGCGGTTCTCTATGATACACATATACTTACAATGACAAAAACTTACTTGTGACCAAAGTTGAGTACCATGAGGTTCGGTACTCGTACGCAAGGGGCATGAGAGTTTCAACTTATAACTTGTCAAGCATATACTCATATTTGTGTCACTTTAACCTTAATCACTTCAAGATGTCAATGTTAGGGGAAATGAGAGCTAAAAGCTAGTAAGTACCATAATTTTTGGAAGCTCTTTATGAAACTTGAAATCCCTGCTTCTCTCTGTGAGGGGCCTTTCTTTTTTACTTTTATATTGAGTCTCCACCTTTTATCTTTATGCACCAATTAAGAGAGTATAGTTGTCATTCTTAGTTTAATGTGCATTGTCCCAAAACTTATTGATTGATCCATAATGTTGGTATTGCTTGTTCCTAAATTATTTGTATCTAGTCATCCTTATGAACTTTGAAGGTGTCCTATGCATTTATGTTTTGCTACTCCATGAGGGACAAGCTGAATACCACTCTTGCTATGTTTTCTATATGTGAAACAAACAAAGGTCTTTCAACGCATTGTTATTCATGATCTTTTGTTTGTACCTTTTCATGTTGCAACTTAGTTGCTACGTCTTATTGTTAGAACTACATCTTTTATGGTCATGTTTAGAGTACTATGATCCTAGCTATCAATGCTTTACAATACCTTGATCAAGATTGTGATGGTGCATGTCACCTAAAAAAATATTCTTTTTATCACTTACCTACTCGAGGATGAGCAGGAGTTAAGCTTGGGGATGCTTGATACGTCTTAAACGTATCTATAATTTTTTATGTTGCATGCTTGTTTTGTATCAACCTTCTTATGTTTTGGCTACACTTTGAGGTATTTTTATACATTTTCTGGAACTAACCTATTGATAAGATGCCGTAGTGCTAGTTGCTTGTTTTCTGCTGTTTTTGGTTTCAGAAAAGCTAGTAAGGAAATATTCTCGGAATTGGATGGAGCAAAATACAAAGTCAATATTTTACCGGAGCGAAGACGGAGTCAAAAGGGCAGCCAAAGTGGGGCCACGAGGTGGCTACACCTAGGGTTGGCGCGGCCACCCCTAGGGCGCGCCACCCCATGGTGTGGGCCCCTCGGGCGCCCACCGACCTTGCCCCTTCGCCTGTATAAGCACCCCGATGCAGAAACCCTAAACACCCGATCAGAAATCCACGAAACAGTCTGTAGCGACTGCCACCATCATCCCTAGATCGGGGGGATCCGAAGCTCTTCTCGGCACCCTGCCGGAGGGGAGAGATCATCCCAGAGACCTTCTTCATCACCATGCCAGTCTCCGGAGTGATGCGTGAGTAGTTCACCCTTGGACTATGGGTCCATACAGTAGCTAGATGGTTGTTTATCCTCCTCTGTGCTATCATGTTTAGATCTTGTGATCCCCGTTCATGATCAAGATCATCTGTTTGTAATCATACATGTTGTGTTTGCGGGGATCCGATAGATATTGAGATACTATGTCAGATTGACTATTGATTCTATCATGTCTATGTTATTTGTGATCTTGCATGCTCTCCATTGCTAATAGATACTTTGTCCAAGTAGATGCTTGTAACTCCAAGAGGGAGTATTTATGCTCGATAGTGGGTTTTCCTCTAGTAATCTGGGAGAGTGACAGAAACTTCTAAGGTTGTAGATGTGCTGTTGCTACTAGGGAGAAAACAACAATCCTTTATCCATGTGGCAATTGTATTGTTTACTTTACACACTTTGCTTAATGCAAGTATCTGTTGCTTGCAACTTAATACTAGAAGGGGTTCAGATGATAACCTGAAAGTGAATTATTAGTCATAGATGACGTTGGATTATGGTCTATGTATTATATTGTAATGCCCAATCAAATCTCGCAGGAGTTAAGATGTCTAGTATATGCATTGTTATGCTTTCTCAATCTGTTAATTGCCCCGCTGTAATTTGTTCACCCAACATGCTATTTATCTTATGGAGAACACCTCTAATAAACTGTGGACCCCGGTCAATTCTTTATCATTGCTATACTATCCACTGTTTACCATTACCGTTTATTTACTACAAGCAATCACTATCTTCCACACTATACGTTTAATCCTTTGTTTTCATCAAACCGATGAGATTGACAACCTCACTGTAAGTTGGGGCAAAGTATTGTGGATTGTGTTGTGTAGATTTCCAAGTTATTAGCAATACCTTAGAGTTGTTTCCTTACTTCTACTGGTTCGATAACCGTGGTTTCATAACTGAGAAAAACTTGCTGGTGTGCTTATCATACCTTCTCTTGGGGTTTCCAATGAGCTCTACATATCTGAGCCATCAGCCAACAGTGCGCAGAGGAAGGATGTCATGGTGCCGCTCGAGTCAACGACTTGCTCCTCCTCCTCCTCCTCGCTATGCCAGCATGCAACCATTGATGCCACGATAGCGCGCATGGGCTGACGGGCATGGACAAGCTGTCATGGACTCATGGTGCGCGCGGTGCGTGAGCTAACGTTGCTCGACACCTGTATGACGTGCTCTGGGCTTCCGGCGCTTCGCTTCTGATGTCATCTTCAAGAGGGGCTTGACCCGGGCTGGCTCAAGCTCCACATGTCCATGCCAGAGCGCTCGCCAGGCTCTCCGCCATGCGCGGCGCGACGTCATCTCCATTGTTCTGGAAAGAGAAACAGCTGCACAATGTCGTTTCCAAGAGAGTGCTGAGGAAGTTCACCCGCAACGCCGGAAGCTAGGCGTCGCCGGCAAGCACGACATCCCGGTTCATGGCCTGGCGCACGCCGCCATGGACGACAAGTACCTCTGCGAAATCATGGTCAACTTCTTCCTCGCTAGCAGTACGACTTCTCTCGAGACTCCCGCAGTGTTGTGCTGTGCCTAGGGGTGGGCATAAAAAACCGAAACCGAATTAACCGGAACCGAAACCGAATACACCGAACCCGAATTAGCTGAAACTAATTTCGGTTAGTAAACATGATTAACCGAATTTATAAATATTAATTTGGTTTTGACTCTCTGTTAACCGAAATAACCGTATAAACCGAAAAATATACGTGACAGAGCTAAATATATTTGTGATTCTGTCTCAGGCGTCCATTACTGCACGTATATACCAGCTCATGCGACAAAAAGACATGTATGCAAAAGCTGCCAGACAGCCCATGCATGTACGTATGTCTCCAGCCACATGCACGTACATGTTCATGGTTTAACTGTCAATTGTGTCTATGAATTTTGTTGGAAGCCTTTCAATTGTTTTCCTGTTTCGAATATAATCATGTATTTTAGCTGAACTTTCAACACATGCAATTTATTGAATGTATACGGTTTGGAAGATAGACATCATTTTTTTGAACGAGCAAGATAGACAGCATGCTTATTATGTTCTTTTTCTACACATGCGTTCAAGACATCAGCTAGCCATGTATTGCTTCAGGTATTCGCCGACCTGGAGGTTGCTTCCGGTGCACCGATGAGTGGTTTAGCTCGTATGGATCTACATAAATTATGGTACAATGTTGTTATTTCCAGAAGTTCGGTTAAAAACCGAACACCGAACCGAATTGTCCACAAACCGAACTATATTATTTCGGTGCCTATTTTATAGAAACCGAAAAACCGAACCGAATTAACCGACAAAACCGAATGCCCACACCTAGCTGTGCCGATCACTTGCTGCTGCTGCTTCATCACGACTCACGACTAGCAGCGACATTGTGAGATGCGTGCTGATGTGCGGTTTGATCGGTTTTACTTGGTCCAACCCGTCTCAAACCAACTCGTGATTTGTTTCTTGCGGTTTAGTCGGTTTGTTGTAACTAAACCGCCATAAACTGCTGACCCGGTGCGGGCTGATGGTTTGGCCGGTTTGCGACCATACAGTAATCCTACCCTAGGAAAAAAAACGTCTCTCTCCTGCTGTTCCTCATCAATCTGAAGACTCGGATCTAACCGCCGCAGATATAGAGCGGCATATACTAATCTTGCACATTCCCCCCTTCCTCTTGCTCTTCCCCCGCTCGACGGATCACCCTCTCCTCTCCCGCGCGTTCGCCGATGGCGACGGCACTTGCGAGCCGCGTTGAGTCCTGGGTGCGGGACCAGGCGGCGCGGCTGCCCCCCTGGGCGCCGCCGCTCCCCGTGCCGCGGTGGCCCTGGCCCCCGCCGCGGGCTCCCGCGTGGCCCGGCGACCGCCGGCGCCAGCAGGAGCGCATGTTCCGAGAGGAGTTCGAGCGCCGCCGCATTCAGCTCCGCGAGCTCTGCCGCGCCGTCCGTGTCGACACCGTCGCCGAGCTCCAGGAGTTGCTCTGCGCCATGGTCCTCGCCGAGTGCGTCTACAAGGTCCCCTAACCTTCCACACTCTGCCCACCTTGTGTTTCTGTGACCCGATTCCGGTGGGGTAGATATACCTGGAGCTAGCCTTTTGTGGCTGTTAATACAAACGATGCAAGTGGCAATATGGAACTATTTCTTTTCCAATAATGTTTATAAGTTGAAGGTTTTTGTCCAGTAGTTGGTTATGGAACTAGCAGCATCTTCTGTTGGGGAAAGGTGAATCAGAGTGGCAGGTGCCCATGTATGAGCCAAGTATAAACATGTCAACTCTGGAAAATTATGTCTCATTCATCATCTCGTGCTCTTCCTGGGGACAATCATGTGAGGTTAAGATCTTTCGGGTAGTCGTTTAATATGGTTAATCTGCATCAACCCCTTCTTGGCATAGCATAACTCATTAGTGTAGACTTTTTGGATTTTATGGTCATTTCATATGTGTATGAGCATTTGTGTGCCAATATGAAAATATAAGGAGTATTATACATTAATACAAGTAAAGTAATAAAGAAGGCTCTCCAAGATCCCAGTAAATAAGCCACATGCATTGTGAAAACCATAACCAAGCCGATAAATCCATTCCTTCCTTTTCTTTCAGCCCTATGAAATTTTTCAAAGGCCCTCTTTTGAAATCTCAACACAACTGAGCAGAACTTCGTACATCTGACTTTGTGGAACTATGTCAAATGATACTTCCATTCTGAACATGCCAGCAGCCCATTGTTAACAAGCTTCGCAAGGTTATGGGTAGTATGTAGCCTTACTTTTAGCGACTTCCAAAATGTGAAAAGTTTCCAGTCAGAAGTCCCACATGAGAACAAGAAAGCTCCAACACCTCTGAGTAAAGAGCAGCCAAATAGTAAGTGCTGTCTAAATCACCTGAACGTCAAAGAGCTAATAGTTAATATTCCACAAAATGTACTCCCTCCGTCCAGAAATAACTGACTTGAGTTTGTCTAGATTCGAATGTACCTAGACGTATTTTAGTGTATAGATACATTCAAATCTAGACAAACCCAAGTGAGTTATTTCTGGACGGAGGGAGTACTTTCTCATTACCTCATGCTGAAAAGGGGCATACCCAGTGCTGAAAGCTCCCACTCATTGTGGGGTCTGGGAAAGAACTTTCTAGGCAGCCTTTTTTTCAAAATGGGGAGCTGCGCCCGGCCTCTGCATCAAGCGATGCACACAGCCTTTTTATTGCATAGTTTAAAGATATTCAAATTATTACAATCATGGACCAGGTAAGCACTGGCGGAGCTCCAGCCAAATTGTTGGGCGGGCCAGCCCAAAGAAGAGACCCGATTTTTTCCATTCATGGGCCAATTTTTCTCTAACTCTTCGGTATTTTGGGATGAGCTGGGCGGGCCGTGGCCCGGTTTTGCCACAACAGAGCTCCGCCACTGCAGGTAAGGCTGAGACATGTATCAACCAGTGAAAAATGAAAAGCAGCATAAAGCTGTCCATTCTGAAGTCTCCTAGTATGCCGCCAACCAGTAGCCTGGAAATAGCAGTTCTGTGCAACCATCAGCAGCCGGTTGCATCCAGTATCCAAAGGCTCCCGCTGATCCGCCGGGAGGAGATGAGACCATAGTTGTATCCAGTGTGCAGCCAGACGAATAACCTGCAAAAAAGTTTGTTCCATGTTGTTTGTTAAAAGCAATACTATTTCTGGCTGTCCACATGGACCAACATAAAGATGAAACGCCAATCTGTAGTCTAGCCTTATTTCTCCTGTCAACCCCATTTAACCAATTACCAAACATATTAGTGATATTAGTGGGTTGTGGTATATTGTAAGTGAAATATATCACGCGCCAAATGATATGAGCAAAGGGACATGTCATAAACACATGCTCAACTATCTCCAATGAGTCACAGAAACAACACTTTTTACATCCATTCCAATTCCGTTTAGCTAGATTGTCTTTAGTTAACAGGACTTTGTTATTCAGGAACCACATGAAGACTTATCTTAAGCGGGACTTTCAACTTCCATAAATACGTAGGTAAGAATCTTGTATGGCCATTCATCAAGTCCAAGTACATAGATTTTACCGTAAAGGAACCCGTAGGAGTAAGTTTCCAAACAAATTTATCAGGAGTGTCCGTAAGCTGAACTGTAATTAGGCGCTGGCATATATGTAACCACGTATTCCATTTATTACCAGTTAATGTCCTCCTCAATTCAATATTCAGTGGCGTTTGTCCAAGAACATTAGCAACCATAACATGTTTGCATTGAGCAATATTATATAAAGAAGGGTATTGTTGAGAATTTCAGGCAGCCTTTCCCTTGCTTTTTATGCAAGGAGGTTGATTGGAACCCAGGACCTCCAGGACACAAGTGGAGATACTCTACCACTGCGCCAGGTCCGCCCTTCATAAACCGCATGCTGAGTTAGAACAAAATTCATGGAAATGAATACCAGATGCTTGGGCATGCAGTTCATCCATACCCTTATAAGCAACTTATCACATCTGCGGCAATAGTTATTGGATGACTGAGCATTAGTCCTGGGTCACCTAGCACATTTGCCCATCATGATTATGTTAATCCCCTTACCTATATTGACCTATTCTTTTAACATGTATCACCTTCTCCTCTTTGGTGTCTTCAATTGTTGTACACATTCCCTCTATATGATTGGCGTTTGTATTTGGGTTGATGTTGCTCAGCACAGTAATAAAATGTACTGTTTGTTTTTTCTTTTGATAAAGTTCATTTCATTTTCTAACTACATGTTACCGAGTCACCCTTTTGTGCATTGCAGAGGCCTGTTTCTGAGATGATGAGATATATCAACAAGTTTAAATCTGATTTTGGCGGGAACATTATTTCTCTTGAGCGTGTTCAACCATCTTTGGACCATGTACCACATCGGTATGCCTTAATCTGAACTTCACACTTTTTGCCCAATATTACGGGTTCTTGATAAGACCTTTCTAATCAAGCACCTAAATAAAGCGCAATATGGCATGCTTGAATAAGTCTAGTAGAGCAAATAATCATGTGCTGTCCTTGCTTTAGATAAGCACTTTTCGGTGCCATTAATATTTCACAAAGAGTGGGCCTTCTCTGGTGATGATGTGGATTGTGGTGTAGTCTTGACAATGCTACTCCCTCCGTCCCAATTTATGTTGCATATAAGGTTTTATCAGAGTCAAACTTTACAATGTTTGAACAAGTATTTTGATACAAATATAAATTTATACAATGTCAAATTAGTATTATTAGAATTGGCTTAAGACATATTTTTATATCTAACTTCGATGCTCATACAGTATTGCGGTGCTATGATCATACATGAAACAAAGAAGAGGCCAAGCCGGTAAATTAATTGAATTGGCAAGTGGCACTCACCATTATTATCTCTTGTCTTAGTATTCAGTAGAAGGCCGAGACACGCAGTGCAGTTTATTCTTCCTTAATTGGCACAACTCTAGGTGAAGTTATGGTTCAGCCCTCCCATATGCAGTCTCCAATCTAGTCCAGAGACACATGCCATTGAACTCCGGCAAAAATCAAACCTGATAATCCCGTTTATCTTCCCCACTTCTAATGATCACCTATCAACACTACTATGACTGCTCTATGACACTAATTAAGTACTTCCTCCGATCCATATTAGTTGACTTAGATTCATCTAGATACAAATGTATGTAGTCAATTTTTAGTGTTAGATACACCCAAATCTAGATAAATTTGAGTCAACTAATATGGATCGGAGGGAGTACAAAATAGAACAAATAAAGATGATGTTCCAAGTGAAACAGTTTACTTCCAAAAATCCCTGTAACAGTTTACTTCCAAAAATAGATCCATGTAACAACAGTCAAAACACAGTGCCACACAACCGAACCAAGTGACCACAAGCTAAATCGATCATAGTTCACTGTCTGCCCATGCCTGAGTCCCGGGCGTGGCCGGCCGACGAAGTGCACGCCGCTGCCAGAGCACCACCTCGCTTGTCGTTGTGCTGTCCGTCGCCAAATCCGGCACTGATGGGCGCGTGGATCCACCATGGTAATCCTGTTGCCTCCATCAATCCATCAGGGGTTGGTTGATCACGTAATCAATGTTGAGCATGACTGAACGACCAGAGCAAGCCAGAATGCCATATCGAACTGACCGAGCATTTTCAGCAGGGTTGCCCCACAATCGTGTATTTGGGACGACCGGTGGGAGCGCCCGTCCGGCGGGATCTTCTAGATGCAGCCGCCCAAGGCCATCGGCTGCCACCGCTGCTCAGGACCAGGTCGCCGCGCGACTGAGCGAAGCCTTCGACTGCAGCCCTCAGAAAAAAAAACCTAGCACATCTCTGTACAAAAAAACTGTCAGAATAGGATAAATCAGATCAAGGACCAGGAAGCCTGGCTGAACGACATCAGGACCCATCGGCAGGGAGATCTTGGAGGCGGCAGCGAGGAGCTCTTGTAGGCAGTGGCGGGGATCTCTTGTAGACAGCGATGGGGATCCGTTATTGCTGCTTGCGCCGGTGGAGATCTCGTGGCTTTGGATGGTAGCTGGGATGACAATGAGTTTGATTCTTGCACCAGCAAGTTAGGGCTCAGGCCGCGGGGTCGATTCAATCTTTGGCGAGCTCCCTGTGGTGGCGTGGGACCTCATAGCGACGATGTTGAGCTTCTGGCGGCAGTAGCGAGCTCTAGCTTGATTCACGCAACAGAGAGGACCAATCAGACATCTAGGTTCAGTTCCTGCCTCTGGTAACTCAATTCGGTCGTCGGAGAACTCGATCCGCTAGCAGCGAGCGTCAATCTGGTGAATCGGGCGGGCGCTAGAGAGGAAAGAGGCGTACTGCGGGTCGATAAGGAAGACAGGGCCGGGCTTGTTATTTTCGAACGGTTATTATTTTTGCTTACGCGTGGTATAGTGGGTAATTTGTCATACGGTGGAAGGGCAAAATCGTGCAACAAAAAATCGGAACAAAAAGTTTGGAAGACGAACCTACCTCTGTGTAAATTAGTAGATAGATTCATATTATTTTGTATTCTTGGTTAAACTTTGCAAAGCTTGACTTGCACGCAAAATTATGCGCAACATATTATGGGCTGGAGGGAGTATACCAAGGTTTCTCAGTGAACAAAATTATGTTTTTAGTGCCAGTTTCCCCTTTGCTTTGAATTTGGAGTGTACTAGCCATGTGAGTGTCATAGTTAATTCCAACATTACCAGGCTGGAGTATGTTATTGATTAGCACACAGCTTTTTTGCCGATCTTGATGACTTCCCTGCATGGATAGGCCCTACACACTGCTATGGTCACATGGCCTAAGATAAATTCACTCCATGGGAGAACCCATACGAGGTCGAGTTTCATCATTGTAAACAAGCAAAATAACTGAGACTCAGATACATTGTATATGAATCTTGATATAGCCAAAATAAGAAACAAATGCTTTAAGTTTTGTTTTTGGTGGGCACTGAGCAGAACCTTCAACAAAAGATAGGTAAAAGCCTAACTTTCAGGTCACTTGGATGATCTGGAAGCACATGAATGACTGTGTCTTCGAAGGATCCCAACCATCTGCCCTGCACCTCATCAACAAAATCAAGGACGAGGCAAGATTATGGGCTAGAGCTGGAGCACACGGCCTTCAAGTTGTGTTGCCTAACACCTGGGATGTACACTAATTTTTCAGTCCCCTTTTCACCTTGTAATGAAACCTCTTAGGAGGGTGTATGCAAACTCTATCTATCCAATGAAATGAAACGCAAAAGCCTTTTGCGTTTTCTCGAAAAAAAAACTTTCAGGTCACTTACTGACGGGACATATGCACATGGAACGTGCTGTGAGCCTACTATATTGGGCCCGGAGAGTAACTGAATCTAGAGCAATCAATTGCCTTGTTTGTGCTGTGTTTGTGAATCTAGAAAGTTATGTGTTGCACAGACCAGAAGTGTTTGAAGACCCACAAACTATACAAATGGCATGGGGATATCAGGGCACACCAGGGCACGGTTAAGATGCCATACATACCACACTCAGGATTTGCTTGCATCCACATTTTGATTGTCCTCATTATTAGTTTGACCAGTTATTTAATTGATTCTTAACCTTGATCTCATTTGGACATCTACAATCAAGTTTTACTTCGTTAAATCTGGACACAATCTAGCATTCTTTAGATGTGATGTTTTCTGTAGCTCAAATAATGATATTTTTCTCATGACATCGCTGCTTTTTTAATGTATTTATTTGTGAAATCATGTAGATATCTGTTAGCGGAGGCTGGTGACACTCTGTTTGCTACATTTATCGGCACAAACCAATACAAGTAAGAATATTTTGGGGAACTCTGTGAAATGTTTTACCATGTTTACAATTGCATCAAGTTCTCCTGTGTTTTCCTTTATAGAGATATTATTGCTGATGTGAATATACTCCAAGGAACCGTATTTCATGAAGATACTGCTCAGGATTCGGCTGATGCTATTGACTCTGAGCAGAACAGCGACCAAAATGGCGAAGACAACATTGGGGTATCTTGTCGAGAAAAACCAAAACAGTTACTAAAATCAGAACCTGCTGCACACCGAGTATGCATTAGCTGTAATTATGGTTCAAAAGGTTCTCATTGTTTCTAAAAACTGATTCAGCGTGGTCATAACTTGTTATCCTAATATGATAAATCATGTAGGGTTTTTTAGCTCGTGCTAAGGGAATCCCAGCACTCGAACTATACAAACTTGCACAGAAAAAGAACAGGAAGCTTGTCCTTTGTGGACATTCGCTTGGTGGAGCGGTAGGTCATGCCTAACCTGTAGCATCTTCCCTTATTTTTTTGACTGCATGCATCTTACCCTTGTTAGTACTCATGTGGCTCAAATTGTATTACAGGTAGCTGCTTTGGCTACTCTTGCAATATTAAGAATACTATCGTCGGCGTCTATAACTAAAGAGGCTAACAGGCTTCAAGTGAAGTGCATCACGTTTTCTCAGCCACCTGTCGGGAATGCTGCATTAAGAGAGTAAGTTTAGTTTGAATAGCTAGAAAGTGGCACTTAGTACACATATTAGGATTACATATTATATTATTTTATTTTAATTAATGGTAACCACTTCTTATTTGTTCCTATTTTCATGCATTAGCTATGTTCATCAAAGAGGATGGCAAAATTACTTCAAATCCTACTGTATTCCAGAGGACGTGGTGCCCCGTATTCTGTCACCTGCATACTTTCATCACTACAATGCCCAAACACCTGAAGCATCTTTTGTAAATACAACTGTTGTAAAATCTCAAGAAAATAAGGAGATAAGTACTGCAAGGGCCAAAGATAACAATGGGGAGCAACTTGTTCTTGGTGTTGGCCCTGTTCAAAAGTCACTCTGGAGACTTTCAAAGCTTGTTCCCTTGGAAGGAATTCGGAAGAGTTTAATCGTATTTCAAAAACAAGCAAATATTTTTGGAAAGGCATCGACACAGTTGGATAGTTATTTGCAATCAAAGGTTGATGAATCAGAAGAAGAGCCACGGTCTCTTGAAATTCAAGAAGGTTCAGAAGGAATTGCTCTTACCCCTTTATCTGATAATTGTGGAGGGTTGGCTGAAGAAAACATTAGGTCTGAAAAAAGTAATGCATCTGAAGTTGCCGGTTCCCAGCGATGGGGTAGAGTACCTTCTTTGCCTTCATATGTACCTTTTGGTGAGGTCAGTATTATATTCTTTTGATTTATTTACTCCAGTGGATGGCTCTTATTTGTAGCTCCCATTGATGTGACATCTTTACTGTCATTATTGTCTCAAAATTTGCTTAACTTATCACTTTATCAGACCACTGCTGAACAGCTACAGTTTATTTTGAAAATATTTCCTGCTTCTTGTTTAGTTGTGTATGTTTGCTCACATTACAGATTCTCAAATTATTATTTTCTTTTCCTTTCACTTTTGAAATGGCTGCACTTGCTATTTGTTATTCTTTACTTCTGCAAAACGTGTTTAGTCCCAGACTTGCCCATGTTTAAAATAGAACGATAGCGCATGTTTTGATCTAATAGCATCTCCTACAGATGCACTAAAATAGGGTGGCACCCAAAGAACTGCTTTTTTTTGGCGCTGGAGGGCAAAAAAGGTGCTCCATCAGATATGCCCAATCCCTGGATGTGCGCAAATTTTTTTTTGTGCATGCCCAAAAAAAGCCCAATCACGCGCTGCATATTTGCGGCACGCGCTGCCGCGCGCTGCAAAATTTCACCCCGCGTGCAGCCAAACGGCCACGCTGAAGTTTCCGCGGGCGACGCCTCCTCCCGCTGTGACCACCGCCGGCCACTGGACTGCCATGGACGGCGTCTCTGACGCGAACCCCGCCCACTCTGGAGCTTGGCCTCATCGTCCTCTTCATCTGGGCAGAAGGAATTGAGCTGGAAAGCCCTGCAGTGTCGCCTGCACGTCTCCGTCAGATTCGCCTGTGTCATGACCGCCATCTTCCTTGGATTCGGTGACATACGGCGACATGTTCGGCGGGGGAGGGGCTCCTCGGCCTGCTGCAGCGGCGGCGTGGGAGGCGCTGATGTGTGGACGGTGGTCAGCAGGGCGGCGAGTGATCCAAATCGATTCCTCCTGCCTGATTCCTTAATCTAATCCTTGCCTGTACTCTATGTTAGGAGACGGTGCTAGCTGTGGCCCCCAAATCGATTGCGTGCCAAAGTCTGCATCCATGAGACGGAGCTAGCTGAGTCCTGCCTTGCGTGCAATTGATCCGTTTATGGATTCGGTTTATGAAAAAAACTTCTTTTTTGAAGATTCAGTGCAGCGCAGATGTGTGCGAGATGTTGAATTTCTTTTCTCCTGCCCCCTGTGTGCGTGTACGAATTTTGGTGAGAATTGAGCTCGGTGACCAGCGATGGTCGGATCCGCCTCTCTCCCTCCCCACCGTCAGATTTCATCCCCGCTGCCCTATTTTAGGGCATCTGGAAAAGCTGCAGCTTCTGCGTGCCCTATTTTAGGGCATCTGGAAAAGCCGAAGCTGGTTTCGTGCCCCAAAACTGCTAATTTGGTGCCCAAAAACCAAAAAGTGGTGCCCTGTTATTGGGTATCTGTTGGAGATGCTCTAAAATTTCTTGTTTGTTGACTAGCGCAGCACCTCAGGTTACTGTAGGCTTGCATGCACATGGTTCCACAAGCATTGGATAATTACTTGATCGCTAGCATTCTAGTATATGGTGGCACTCTTTTTCATTTTTATAGGAATGCATTCTCAGTTTGTGAATTTCTAGGGCAACAGTTGTGTCAGCGGCGAAGCTTTGCTGGGGGTGGGGTGGGGTGGGGTGGGGGGACACACCAAATTTTCTATTTTTCTCCCTAAAAACTGCCTTCATGCATGTGCCTAATGTGTACATGCACTAAGAGCACTTCTAGCAGATCGCCAGATCCTGCATATTTCTGACCCGCAAAACATGTATGCGGGAAACCGCATCGCAGTTTTTTGCGCGGAAAAGTGGCCGCGCGGAACAGACCCCGCATAGGGGTACTGCATATCGGAATATTCTTTTCTGCAGTACCAGTTTGCGGGATCTGGTCTGTGCTGTAGTCCGAAGCCACGAAACACAATTTTCAGGGTTTTAGGGATGCATGCAGGAATTCGTTATACATAGTCGAAATTTAAACAAGACAAAGTAAAATTTACCGCACAGTTCAAACCGAAACATAACATAGTTCAAATCGACGCAAAGTTCACATTAAAAAGATGGCTAGGGAGCTGGTTGCCTATGTTCAGTGGAGGCAACAATAGCGGCAATGGTGGTGGCGGTGGCAGCAGCTTCATCGGCAGTAGTAGCGACTGCAGCTCTTCGTGATGTCATGATCTCTGTCCTTCTCATCTCCCACCATTCTAGCTTCAGAGGATCCATCGTGCTTGGATCCATCATCATGATGGCGTTCTCCTTCCATGATGCTTGCCCTTGTCTTCGCCTCCTCGAGACGTATCCTATGTTCCTCGAACTCCGCCTTGCGCCTTTCATCTTCTCTAATTTGCAGCCACCTCAACCTTTTATTTTCTTGCTTCTTCTTGGCCCATTGCAACCTGACTTGCAATTGTTGACATGCCAACGATTGCTTTGACTTCATCATCTCATCCATCAACCTCTCTTGCTCCAACTTCCTCTTCAACTCCGCCTTCACTTTCTTCGTTCCATCCGGTCTACCTCTCTTTTTGTCCTTTTCGTCATCATCGTTGCCCTCATTGTCCAAAGAAATGGTACCTCCATTTCTTGGTGGAGGTGCCTCTTGATCCCTCAACCTCCACTTCTCACCTCTCTCTAGCAACTTCCAACAATAGTGTAGAGTGAATAGCTTCTTGGATGCGGCCATGGCGTTGTACCTCTCTTGGGATATGCGATCCTAAGAAAAAATTTAAAAACAAATAAAGCATGGTTTTAAAGGCGTTAAGGCGTCTTAGAGCGGTTTGGGGGCGCTTTGATGCCTAAGCGATGCCTAGGCGGGCGCTTTGGACCCCTAGGCGCCTAAAGTGGTCGATTTTCCAAGACGGAGGGGGCGCCTTGATGCCTAGGCGTTGGCGCCTAGGTGATGCCTTTAAAACCATGAAATAAAGACATGTAGCAAACTCACATATTCGTCAATATTGACGCCACTCAGAGGTGCTGCCCTCACTTTCTCAAGACAAGCAAACCATCGGCTACAACATGCCTTGATCACATCATACCGGCTTTGAAGAGATCTCATGTTTCTTGTTGACTTTGGGAAAATGATCTGATGGTATTTATCTCTGATTCTTTGCCAATACTTCGTTCGGTTTTTGATCATCCCCGATCACTGCATCTGTTGACACCATCTCCCGTTCATTGACAAGTGCAATGACTTCAGCACTAGTGTAGTTGGCAAACCTCACCGATTTTGCCAGCCGCTCCAGCTTCAAATGTTTCCTCATCAACCTCCTCCAACTCTTCGTCCGGTCGGCTTCGAATTCTTGATCAAACCTGGAGAGTGGCTTGGTCCCTATGTCGACCGAACTTTCATCCAACATCTGGCGGTAGGATGTTGGCACCGCGTGCAATTCGAAGCTGCTATCCGACAGTAGCGTTCATTCTAACTATTCCCCTTCTAATTAGGGCAACCAAAAAGGACAAATCGAGGGGGCGGAGGTCGATAATTCGTACCTTTATTTCGAAGGAGGCGTCGGTGTTGTCGCGGGGGGGGGGGGGGGGGGGGGGGGGGACTTCCACCTGTTTTTTGCCGCGCCTTGCCGCCGGCTTGGGCTTGGTAGCTGATTTCTTTGGTCGCGCGTGCGGCCACAACGCAGGGGGAAACCCAGATCCTTCCGTGCTGGTGTTGCCAGACGTGTCCGTGGGGATGGGCCCGCGGGGTTGAGGCCGGAGTATCCGTTCACGACGCGAGTGCCCAGGCGCTTGCATTTCGGCGTGGTGGCCACCGACACAGGAACAACTATGGGGGCCTCGAGCAAGCGAACGACCACCAGAGGTAGTTACTGGTCCATGGCGGCATGAGCGAGGGGAGGGAACGGCGGATGGTGTGGGGGGTGGCAGATCGGCGGTGGCGGCGGTGCGCGGGCGGGAACATGAGTCGGTGAAATGTCCCTCCCTCCAAGCTCTACGTCTCGATGCAGGAAACCGGAAATCCTGGCCCCAGATCCACATATATCCAGGTTGACAATGGGGGTATGCAGTTCCCCGCAAAAAAAATTACGGGTCGGCGGATTTTGCGGTATCTGCACGGGCCCCAGTTTGACTTTGGCATAGGAAGTTTTGCGGCAGTATCTCCGCAAAAATAGCGGTTATTTTGCGGTCAGGGTGTTTTGCGGTATCTGCTAGAAGTGCTCTATGCTCCGCCATTGTCTGCGTCCCTATCAGATTGATATTGTGCATACGAAGTTCAGAAGAGTTACACTGACTCTGCTTGCTTCTTTTGCATCAGCTTTATGACTCATGCTCATGTTTTTGTTTCTGCCTTTTGCCTACTGGTCTATTTTTAATATTTCATTACATCTGGACATAATCATGCAATGTAAAGGTTTAGTTCCGTGCATATTTTGTCCATACTACCAAAATTCAGGGTCTGCAATATCTGTCAAGCAAATCTTATCAGATTATTATCATGAAGCAACCACATATATTTCATTAAACGAAAATGAACTTACATGAAGCAATACATGTGGACACTAAAAGACAGACCAGGATAAAGTGATTATCCTAAAAACTTTCCAGATAGAAAACTAAGAGATTGAGAAATACAAAACGATCCCTAGAGTTGCCTGCAACCATCAAAGCCAGCTGCCAGGGCAGCAAGCGTAGGGAGAGGGGACCAGCTCCCTGGCCGGTGGAGATCGGGAGGGAGGTTGGTCGCCGCTGCCTCACGCGAGAGGAGCTAGCCCTTATCCCTGAGACACCATGTTGAATTTTTTTCATGAAAATAATAGAGCTTCCACTTCTGTTAATGGCATTAGCAGTTACTGTTCCATACTGATGTATTTGTTTCTGCCGTTTGCCTGGTTCAGTTTTTATATTTCATTACATCTTGACATAATCATGCAATGTAAATGTTGAGTTCTGTTCATATTTTGTCCATACTACTAAACTTCAGGGTCTGCAATATTTGAAAAAAAAATCTTATCAGATTATCATAAAAAGAATAGAGCTTTCACTTCTGTTAATGGCATTGATTTTAATGTTTTCCAGCTTTACCTGTTGGGTGATTCATCAGTCAATACACTTTCAGATTTAGAATACTCCAAGATGACGTCGGTATGAACTTTTTATTTCGGTCTCGTTCAATTCTTAAATAAATAAATTAGGGATCATGTATTGTTTCTCTTGTGTTATGATGTTTTGTCATATTGGATCTACTCATTTCTCTTGCTATGTTCTGGCAAAGGCATTTGCAGGTGCAGTCTGTTATAACAGAGTTAAGAGAGCGCCTTCAATCACACTCAATGAAGTCCTACAGAGCCCGCTTCCAAAAGTAAGATATTTTAATTGTGTTCAGTAAGCACATTAGAACAAATTCTCACCCAAAACTTCCATTAGCTAACTAAAAGCTATACATGGTTTTCTCAAAATAAGAAAGGAAAATATTTTCGGAGAAACCAAAGGAAATATGCATTATTTTGTATCTCTTTTCTTTTGCTACAAGCATTTGTCAAAAGACTACTTAGCACTAATATGATCTTTATGCAGAATGTATGATGTGTGCATGTGTGCAAATGCCCCCCTTTTTACGGGCATCGAGCAATTGCAACAGTTTTCACATCTACAACAGCTACTTGGTCTGACAGCCACTGATTCTGTTGAACTTGGTCACATTGTGGAGCCTCCTGCTATTAGAACTGCCACTTCTATTCTTCCTCTTGGATGGACTGGCCTTCCTGGTGGCATAAGTGCTGAACCACTGAAAGTTGATATTATTGGACATGGTCTTCATATGTGCACTCTTTTCCAGGCTCAGATAAATGGAAGCTGGTATGTTTTGGTCTAGGCCAGATTTTTACAAGTTTGTGAGCTTAGCAAAATCGATTCTACTTGATAAAGCATGGTACACTTGCAGTTTGACTTTCCCTATAAACTATTTTTCATATGTTCTTCTAGAACTGTTTTGCCTTGCATCCTAGGGATACACCATACTTCAGTTCACCAAGACTGTCAATGTCATAGTACTTGGAATGTATGTTGCTGGAAACTAACAATCAAATAACTAATCAGCTACCAAATGGGACAAATTCAGTTTGATTTGTATAAGAAAATCAAGGCTCAAAAAAGCGCTAAGCGAGCGGTGAGGCACCACTCAGAGGAATTGAAGCTTAAGCGTTCTGTACGGAACTGCACGGGCACGTACAAACAGAAAACAGGGAAGCAATTCTGGGCATTCGGGGGCAAAGGAGAAGTAGAGGAGAGTGGTTCTTGCTCCAGGGAAGGAGAGACGGCGGAGGCAGGGAAGGGGCTATGCCTGTAGCGCCGCCATTGTTGCTGTGCATGTGTGCGTGAAAGTGAAGAACTGAGAGAAAGAGATGAGGAGAGTGGATGGGTGACTCAGATTAGAAAGGATAAATGCTCAGATTGGGTTAGCAGACTAGGGTTTGATAATGGGCTTTATTGGGCCAGCTTTGTAGCACAAAGGAGACCATTCGCACGAGTCTCTTACACCCTTATTGTGCTAGTGGGCCTTCTCAGCGCTTAAGTAGTCGCTTATGGCCTAAGCGAAGCGCTTTGCCATCGCTCAGCACTTAAGCACACGCTTAGTTCTGCTTTTTTGAACGTTGAAGAAAATAATGAAAGAGAAGAATTCAGTCAACCATTGAAGTGTAACCCCGAAATTGATCCTTCGTGTTTCTTACTGGGAAGCTGTAGGGACGGCGCAACAGTAAAATTGAAAAGGAGGATATACAAAAGGGGTGGGAATATACACAAGGGGAGAGAGGAGAGGGGCTGTACAGGCCTGGAGAACAACTGTAGAAAGAATTTAATAGAGTCAGGGGCGAACATCCTTAGCTAAATGAAAGAATAGCTCCTTTTAAAAAAACTAGAGCCAAGAGCTTACAAACTTCAATGGTTAACGATGAGTTTCAAGAATCTCGCAATCTGGACTCCAGAGACAGGCAGGCCTTTCCTGCGTCACTATGTTGACAGAGAAAGAATATTGACCGATCCGGGGCACGTCATCCCAGCGGTGTCTTTGACCTACTCTGTAAACCTTAGGACCAAAATGGCTTTCTTTAAACTTTAAGAGCAAAATTGACTTATCCAAACCTGAGGGACCATATCAGTCATTAGCGCAACATTAAATGCATATATGGCGTTTTACTTTGTTAATATGTTGTCACATTTCTTGTAACATTTAAGCATCCAAAAGTAACCTCGGAACCAGTAAAAAGTGCAACCTTTATAGTAATATCATGATTGATATTTGCTTCATCTCTTAGCCGAATAAGAACTACCTCCATTCCAAAAAACATGGTGTATAATTTTTTTTCCAAAGTCAAACGGTTTAAAGTTTGACCAAATTTATAGAATAAACTATCAATATTTACAAAATAAATTAGACATAATATGAAATTTCAAGATTTATCAAATGATATAGATTTTGTATTATAGGTGTTGATATGCTTTTCTATAAACTTGGTCAAACTTTATGTTATTTGACTTTTGAAGAAATTTATACACCTTCCTTTATGGAATGGAGGTAGTATCAAATATCATCAATGTTTTAATTGGGTATTATTTGCAGCATAAGAATGCCTGCTTAGGAAAACTATACACGCTATCTGTAAATCCATCTCATATATGGAGATATTCTCGAATCCTACAATCATTAGTATGGTTTGCATAAATATATAAGTATGGTTTGCATAAATAATGCTTTTTTGGAGAAACATTTTCTATGTTTGCATTTGCATTTTGTACCCATCAATGAGTTGCCCTATGAAATAACCTTTTCTGTTTTCTGTTATGCTTTAGGACTTGAAAATTCCTCTGCAATCCCTCGGTTCCAAACTAATTGACTCAAATCTGTTTAGACAAAATGCGTTTAGGTACATGCGTATCTAGAAAAAGTTGAGTCAATTAATTTGGAACGGATGGAGTATTATATTTGCATGTATCAGAGCATTCCCTTGTGTAATAAAAAGTATTCATATACAGGTATTCAACAGTCATTGAAAACCTAGCATCTGCTAGTTCGTATTCATCAGATCAACCTACACTGCAAAAAATGCGGATTTTAGTTGGGCATCCGCTAAAGCAATCACCAAATTACACTAGTGAGGACTTCATGGTTCCTGTGGTCACAGGTGTTAATTTGAATCTGGATTATGGATTTGAGTCCTTTTTTGAAGAGAAAGGTTGTTGCAAGGGTTTGAATGAATTTCTTATATATGGCACAAGTGATTTTGTAACAGTATGTAAAGAGGTCTATGTTAGGACCCGGAGAGTGCGATTGCTTGGACTAGAGGTACCTCCATATCTTTGGGTGTGATAATTTCTTATGTTCCATGGAAATACTGAACTGGGAAGTATTTATGCATGTAGGGTGCAGGTAAAACTTCCTTAATAAAAGCAATGTTAGGGCAAGTTAAAGAAAGAAACAATGCAGTTCTTGAGTGCATACATGTAGACTTGCATGGCAAGGGAGTATCAAATGGATTGTGCTACTTAGATTCGGCAGCAGTGAAGTTGCAGGTATTGCAGTTATTTTTGTTCTTTGCTCAACAGTTTCAGATGCAATTTTATATAATATTGCGGAAGGCATAGATCTGATAATACATGTTTGGCGCTGTTGATCTTTCATGGTCTCCAAAGTTAAAATTTGACCGTCAAACTGTTGTAACTTTGACCACCGTAATACCAATATCTTTTGAAACTTTGTCACTTAATAGACGTCATGACGGTAGTAAATTCTATCACTTAGTGGCGCTTGCCTTGTATTTTTGTAAAAGCAATCACTAAGTTAAACTTTTAGAGAATTAGCTCCTAGCGCTTATCCATTGAACTCTCTATCAGTACAACGTTAATCATTATGAACTTTTGTTCTAACAGGAACTACCTCTAGAAGTTAGGCGCTTCAAAGAAGAATTGCAGTTAGGAGTAAGTGATCTCAGCAGGAAGATGGACCTAATTATTGTTGTGCATAACCTAGCACATTGTATTCCGCAGTATTACCAAACCAACACTTGTAAACCTGAGCCAGCTCTTTCACTTCTCTTGGATGAAGCCAAGGCTCTTGGTGTTCCTTGGATTCTTGCAATAACTAACAGATTTGCTGTCAGTGCGCATGAACATAACACATTAATCAGCTCAGCTATTGAAGCATATAAAGCTTCTCCTGACAACACCAAGGTTGTCAACTCGTCTCCATTTCTAATGCCAAGTTCGATTAGTAGTCTGCGTCTTATCAGTTCAAGCAGTGGCGATTTGGCGAAAAAGGATCCTTCGGGCAGAAGTGCTTTTCATCCAGTAAACTTTGTGCTGTCACCATTTCAGAGGAAGGACATTGTTATGCACGTGGAGGGTATTAGTGCTCTTCGACAACATCTACATCAAGTAATTGTGAGTAATGAAGAACCAGCTTTTGAGGTACGTCTCTTTTGTCGCATGTTTATGTTTTGGTGAAATGGGGAAAGGAGACTTTTCAGAAACTTTCAGTCTTGATAGTGAGTTTATTGCCACACAAAATATGTAATTTGTCTCAAGGATCGTCTCTTTTTTCATTTTCCTGTATGTTCTCCTTTGAAATTCAATTGTGGAATATCTCCGCCATGTCATAGGATGAGAGCTCAATACTATGGCAGCCAGGAAATAAAGGATCATCCTCGCAGAGTGCATTATGCTTATTTCTTGCTGGCTGTAACTCTGAACACTGCATGCTTGGACAGGAGCTTGCTCGTGAGAGATTATCGCTGGAGCTTGCAAGAGAGAAGGCGGTGTCTCCTCAAGCGAAGCAGCCACGAAAAAGAGACGGGTCCGTGACAGCTGCTGCTGTAGGTGCATCACTTGGTGCAGGCCTGGGGATTGTAATGGCTGTAATAATGGGAGCTGCATCAGCCCTCCGTAAGCCGTGATACATATATGTTTCCTATTGATTTAATTGACGGCACCAGCGTAAGCAAGGGAAAAGAGAATTTCTACTACTCCCTCCGTTTTAAAATATAAGATGTTTTAATTTTGTGAAGCAAATATATCTAGACTATATTCATCCGTTTCAAAATATAAGATATAAGATGTTTTAGCTTTATGAAGCAAATGTATCTAGACTACTTTTAGTATATAGGTTCGCTAAGATTTGGAGTGAATCTAGACACTAAAAAAGTCTAGATATATTTTCTTTACAAACCTAAAACATCTTATATTTTGAAATGGAGGGAGTATTAAATAGGTAAAACATTACCTTTCCTAAGTACACTCACCAAATGCACACAAGCCAATCACCACCGTAGGATAAGACCCACCTAATACGATCTCATAGCTAATATGGACCTAATCCACCATGTGGTGTGCAGTTAGCAAATAATCTGGCAGGATGCCCTGCCTGCGGACGAAAAGTTTTGCGCCCCGTAGACTTGCACATGATTTGTTAATCAAGAGTGCAGAAAAAAGGCTAATATCAGTTACTGCGATATTTGGATCTTGAAGAGAGAGAGGGGTTTCCTTGCCCCCAATCCCCACTCTGTCTTTGCGGTGAGTCACACCCATCGTCGTTGCTGCGTTCCTTTCTTCCACCGTGTTAAGCCAGACGTTGAACGGCAAACTGCGACGAGAGATGGGCTTGGAAACCAGTTTGTGCCCCTCCCATGGATCATATCATGAAGTTCCACTGCCCCTCCCACGGATCACATCATGAAGCTCCACTGTGACGAGAAGTGGACTTGAAAGCCAGTTTGTGCCCCTCCCATGGATCACATTATGAAGCTCCTCGAGGACAACCTCCCATGGATCACATTATGAAGCTCCTCGAGGACAACGAAGAGGAGCCTAGCCCGACACCAAACCCTTCCCACCTCCTACTACATTCTCTTCTAGTTATTGGGTGGAACGGAAACGCTAAATGCTGGTTTCATGTTATCGAAGTTGTGCATGATGAGATTGGGGCACTTCGACGCCCATCTCGAGGCCCTCATGGTGGCGCTGAACTGCAGGGTTGAAGGCAGGGTCAACAGCAGCGCCATCGCCGCTGCCTCTTCGTTGAACCAACTGGACCACGTCGCTGGTGAGCCATAGGCCAATTCCCCTCATATATAGTTTCTATTCTGAAACCGAATTCAGTTCAACACGTATTTTCCCCAAAAATCAGGTGTGAGTAAGTTGCTCTTGCTTTTATATTTGTAACACCCCGGTTCTAAAAAGACCGAGGCTTCTATGTGACATGCCAATCCCTGGATCGGTTCATTGACCCACAATAGAATAAGATAGATAACATAGCAAAATATCCGTGTATCATAAATAACAAAGATCCAGAGTACCATTATTATAATAAAAGCTTAGCCTAAAGCTAGCTCAAATTATTCAGGTAGCAACATAAACTAAGTAAATCCTTCATTCTTCAAATTGCCCACAAGTGAACAAGTGCCGAGTGGAGTACCGTGGCCTATATCGATTAATCAGAATCGGAATAACCTGCAACATGAAACGTAGCAGCCCCGAAGGGTCAATACATGGAAAGTATGGCAAGTAGAGCTAGTAAAGGAGACAATAGTGCTAACATCTACATGCATATTTGGCAAGTGGAGCTGTGTCTGGCTTGCATTTGCAAATACATTTGTCCTACTTTCATAAACAGTTTTGATTTTCTTTGAAAAGATCCCAATTAAGTTAACCCAACAATATTAAAACAATTATGAAATTAGAATGAGCGAGAAACATGTCATGGAATCAATATCAAGCAACTCAGATGTCCATAACCGGGGACACGGCTAATCGATTAGATTATACACCCTGCAGAGGTTTGTACACTTTATCCATGTGACTTGTCCAGCCCAGCTCGTACCATCACTCTCATTTTGAGCGATGATAGGGAGAAGTCCAAGAAGAGACTGTTCGGAAAGTAGCTCCTCAATCCCGACGCGCACCGGTCCAACCTACCAAAATTCTACATCTCTGGATACGCGGGTTCGAGTTACCACAACCTACTAAGTCCAACCAACCGCCCATTCCATTATTGGCACACGGTTGTACACGTAAGCTACACAATAAAGAAGCCAATCAATTTCTCTCGATACCTGGATGCCTTTCCGCCATGAAACCACCAAAAATTATCAATACCATCACACCCAGGAGATTCATTGATTAAGTTGTTTTAGTTTTCACAAACCAATACTTTTAGAAACAAGTCTCAATGATGTAACCCAGCCCTCGTTCAACATAGCATGGCTAAGCACATCTACCAACGGTGGTTCATCTACAAGGAAAGCCCTACCACATAATAGGTCATAGCATAGCGATAGTATCATCCTACACATGCATCCACAAAATACACGACAATGCATTGAAAATAGTAGGACGATATCATGAACAAAGTAGCATCTACTTGCCTTGGTTGTAGCGGTCGGAAAAACAATCCACACACGAGCAAACGTTGCACTCGTCACAATCTACACGATACAATTGCAACCATAAACAAACAATCCACAAGCATATGCAATAGATATGATGCATGAAGGTATGCAAGGCAAGAGAATTGGTGCTACAGCTGCACCACATAATCCTATTCCATAATACTGCTGATTGCATGCATGGAAAATAGTTTTAGCGCAAGGAAAACTATTAGACAAAAAGTAATGCTCCAAACTAGAGCTAGAACTCAAATAATTCGCTACCGGTAGTATACTATTTGTAAAATCTTGGGAAAATTCTACCGCATAGGCATCGCTGAATAGAAACAGTACCAATTGGAATTACTCAAAAAAGAATTATAAAACTCCCCGAGTAATTAAAACACTGCAGAAAGCCACTAGACAGTTTCTGTAGAAGTTTTTACTGTAAGCCTATCTTTTTAATTCACGATGAGATTCCCCTCGTTCCACTGAATCCAGGGACATATCATACGCGATTTTTGGAGCCACGGATCTTTTTCTACGAATTTATTACTCCGAAAAGGCCACTAACTAGTTTGATTAAACTGTACTAAACCTTGCTGCAAAAGTCTGAACCAAAGGTACATCGAGGTTCTACACGACTTACTGAATCTACACATATTTTATTTGCAATTTTTGGCCAAGCGGTTTAATTTCTACGCAATTTACAAGTTTTTACCGAAATCTGTCAACTAAAAGGATTAACGAAAATAACCAGTCAACTGTGTCTGTTGACTGGTCAAAGCGTCTGCTGACTGGGCGTCTGACTAGTCAACGACTGATCTGAACCGTTGATCTGAGATCTGACGGTGGCTGCAGGCTTACCGGAAACAAACGGCGAAACGGGCTCCGGACGGTGCGGCGAGTTCCGGACGGCGGTGGCGATCGATTCCGGCGTCGGTGTTTTTCCTGCGCGGATGGAAACGGTCAGCGCACGGTTCGAGATCGTCAACATGGCGCGCAAGACGGCGCGCGAGGCGACACAGCACGGACGAGCGGCGCGACGCAAAACGGCGCGCGTGCGTGGGTAGTTGCGCGCGCGAAGGCGCGCAGCGTGTGCGTGCGTGCGTGTGCGCGCGAAGCGAGGTGCTGCAGCGGCGGCAGCAAGGCGGCGGCAGGCGAGCGGCGGCGGGGCGCTGCGCGGCTGCGGGGAGGCGGCGCGCTGGCGGCAGCTCGCTGCGAGGCGGCGGCAGCAGCAGCGCAAGCGCGCGCGGGGCGCAGCGCAAGCAGCAGCAGCTGGCGGCGGGCGGTGCAGGCGCCGACGCAAGGAGGCGATGGCGGCGGGGCTCACCTGCTGGCGGCGGGGCGCGGCGACCGAGGGGAGAGGCGGTGGCGCGGGCGGCGGCCGCGGAAGGAGGCGGCGGCGGCTCGCGGATCCCGAGGCGGCGCTGGCGCGGTTTTCGAGGAGGGGCGGCGATCGAGGGCAGGCAGGAGGCGGCGGGGTGGGGTGCGGTTCCCGAGGCCGGGTAGCCTCTTTTGTGGGGCCCTTCGCGGGTCCTACTCCGATTCGGCGCAGAGTTAGACGCGGACTCGGAAATCGGTCCAAAAATTCGGACCGTTTTCCGATCTTTTCATAAAACGGCCGCAACTTCTCCGTACGAGCTCTGAATCGAGTGATTCTTGCTCCTACGGTTTCGTAGAGTCGAGGGGAACAATATAGGGTCAAGGGTTGGGCGGAACCGCTAGGCTACAAGGGTGGACGACGGTAGTCCTACAGAAGCCTCCCGCAGGCGCCTCGTAGCAAAGTAGAATAAGGTTTCGAAAATAGCGTTCCGCCGATTCATATCGACCGACGGTTTTGTATGGAAAAGCATGATGCGATGATATGAATGATTTGCAAGACCAAATCTAAAATTTGGGATGTGACAAGACTAACCCCCTTAAGATGAATCTCGTCCTCGAGATTCGGCGCGGCTAGCAAATAGGTGTGGGTAATCCTCTCGGATGTCATCCTCACGCTCCCAAGTGGCTTCCTCTTCGGTGTGGTGGCTCCACTGCACCTTGCAAAACCTGATCGTCTTGGTACGGGTAATCCTCTCTGCTGTCTCCAGAATTTTAACCGGTTTCTCCTCATAGGTCAAATCATTCTCAAGCTGAACCTCCTCTAGCGGTACAGTGTCTCTCAGTGGTGTATCCACCATTTCCGGACGGCACTTCTTCAGCTGGGACACGTGGAACACGTTGTGAACAGCGGACAGAGCCTCTGGCAACTCCAACTGATAAGCAACTTCTCCTCTACGTGCTAAGACCCAATACGGTCCAATAAACCGAGGTGCCAGCTTACCCTTAATTCCAAATCTCTTGATTCCACGAAGCGGCGATACTCTGAGGTATGCTCTATCACCTATCTCATACACCACTTCCTTGCGCTTGGCGTCAGCGTAGCTCTTCTGCCTTGATTGTGCTACCTTTAGTCTGTCCCTAATGAAGGCGACCTTCTCCTCAGCGTCCTTGATCAAATCAGGTCCAAACAACTGGCGTTCTCCTACTCCATCCCATAGCAATGGTGTTCGGCACCGTTTCCCATACATCACATCGAACGGTGACGTCTTGATGCTGGTTTGATAGCTGTTATTGTAGGAAAACTCAGCATACGGCAAATTCTCATCCCAACTAGAGCCATGAGCCAAGGCGCAAGCTCTCAGCATGTCCTCCAAAATCTGATTCACCCTCTCGATCTGTCCATCAGTCTGTGGGTGAAACGCTGTGCTAAACTCCAGTCTAGTACCAAGTGACTCGTGCAGCTGGCGCCAGAAGTGTGAGGTAAATTGGGTGCCTCTATCAGATACAATACTCTTGGGAACTCCATGTAGTCACACAATCTTGTCCATGTAAATCTTGGCCAACTTTGCACTCGTATAGGTCGTCTTTACCGGTATAAAGCGGGCTACCTTGGTCAAATGGTCGACCACTACCCAAATAGAGTCATATCCTGACCTGGTCCTGGGCAATCCTGTGATAAAGTCCATTCCCACTCTATCCCACTTCCAATCCGGCACAGGCAATGGCTGTAGCATTCCTGCTGGCTTCTGGTGTTCAGCCTTCACTCGGCTGCACACATCACATAGGGCAATATGCTTGGCGATATCTCCTTTCATGTTGTTCCACCAAAATCTGCTCTTCAAATCCATATACATCTTTGTGTTGCCCGGATGTATGGAGTATGGCGAGTTATGAGCCTCCTGCAGAATCAACTCCCTTATCTCCGGATCGCTGGGCACACACAAACGATCTCCATACCACAAGGTACCATGCTCATCCTCGCGAATATCCTTTTCCCGATTCTCCTTCATCTTTTCCTTTATCTCTTCTATTTCCTTGTCTCGTATCTGAGCCTGTATTATCCTGTCCTGTAACGTCGGTTGGACTTCCATTGTAGCCAAGTATCCTTCAGACACTACTTCCAGTCTAAGGTCCTTGAATTGCTTGCACAAATCCTCAGGCAATTCACCAATTGTCAATCCATTGGCATAAACCTTCCGGCTCAGAGCATCTGCTACTACATTGGCCTTTCCTGGGTGGTATTGCAGATTCATGTCATAATCCTTGATAAGTTCCAACCATCTCCTTTGTCTCATGTTCAGTTCCTTCTGTGTGAATATGTACTTCAGGCTCTTGTGGTCGGTGTACACATCACAGTGTTTTCCCATTAAGTAATTCCTCCATACCTTGAGCGCATGAACCACTGACGCTAACTCCAAGTCGTGTGTGGGGTAATTCCTCTCATGGTGCTTTAGTTGTCGCGAGGCATATGACACTACTCTCCCATCTTGCATCAGCACACTCCCAAGTCCCTGTCGAGAAGCATCGCAGTACACTTGGAAATCCTTCTGAAGATCTGGTAAACACAGAATAGGCGCAGTCACTAGTCGACGCTTCAGTTCCTGAAAGCTGGTTTCACATACGTCTGACCATTCGAACTTCCTCTCCTTCTTCAGAAGTTCAGTCATCGGCTTAGCAATCTTGGAAAAGTTTTCAATGAACCTCCTGTAATATCCAGCAAGTCCCAAAAAGCTTCGAATCTCTCCTGCATTCTTGGGTGCTTCCCACTCAGTTACTGCGGTCACTTTGCTTGGATCAACAGCGACTCCTTCTCCTGACACTACGTGTCCAAGAAACCCAACAGTGTTAAGCCAGAATTCACACTTGCTGAATTTGGCATACAGCTTGTGCTCCCTCAGCTTCTCCATAATCAGTCTCAGATGCTTCTCATGCTCAGCATCATCCTTGGAATATATAAGTATGTCATCAATAAACACCACCACGAACTTGTCCAAGTACTCCATAAATACCTTATTCATCATGGTCATGAAATACGCCGGGGCATTCGTTAGTCCAAAAAACATGACTTTATACTCATATAAACCATACCTAGTGGTGAAGGCGGTTTTTGGTACGTCCTGCTCCCGGATCTTCAATTGAAAATAGCCAGATCGCAAATCAATCTTGCTGAACACCTTTGCTCCTTCCAGTTGATCAAACAAATCATTTATGTTCGGCAGAGGGTACTTGTTCTTGATGGTTACTTCATTCAGCGAGCGATAGTCCACTACTAATCTCTTGCTGCTGTCTTTCTTCTCCACAAACAGAACAGGTGCACCCCATGACGACGAACTAGGCTGAATGAATCCCTTTTCCAGCTGCTCTTTCAACTACTTCTTCAATTCCTTCAGCTCATCCACATCCATCTTATATGGTTTCTTTGCTATAGGTCCTGTTCCCGGCATCAGGTCGATGAGAAACTCTACTTCCCTGTCAGGTGGCATTCCTGGCAGCTCTTCCGGAAACACGTCGGGGAAATCCCTAATCATTGGCACAGTATCCATGCTAACCCCCTTAAGAGAATTCAACTTACACCTTCTCGGTCGTGCAGCCGACTTGAATCTAATCCTCTTACCATCCGGGGTTTTGAGTGAAACAGCTCGCTGTGCACAATCTATGTGTCCCCCATGCATAGACATCCAATCCATACCCAGAATAACATCTAATCCCTGTGAATCCAACACTACCAAATGTGCAATGAAGTTGTGTGTTCCAATCCTCACAGTCAAATCGCGGCATCCCGCGCTAGCTATCATATCTCCTCCAGGTGAACTCACTCTAATAGACCTTTTCATAGACTCAGTAGGTAACTTATACTTATCCACAAATGCCCTTGATATGAATGAATGCGATGCACCAGTATCGAAAAGTATAAGTGCAGGGTAAGTGTTGATTGGGAACTTACCAATCACAAGGTCAGGCTCATCTGGAATCTCCTCCACATTCATGTGGTTCACTGTGGCCTTCTCGCTGTTGTTTGGCTTCAGTCCTTTCCTCTCCGGACAGTTGTCAGCATAGTGTCCCTTCTGCTTACACTTGAAGCACGTCACCTCACTCAGGTCCTTCTTTACAAAGCTGCGGTCACGGTTGCGGTCATGTCCACCATGTCCTCCAGAGTGGTGAGAGTGTCCTCCCTTGTGGCTGTGGTGGCTGCTCCTATGGTTGTCATGACGATGCCCATCGCCTCCATGGTGGTCGCGGTCATGGCTCCCATGGTCACTCCCTCCATGCTTGGAGTATCTATCATAAGAAGTGCGAGACTTGTGATGTGAACCAGAGTGGTGATTGTTGTTCTTTCTCTTGCGGCTCTCCACCTGCTTGTGCTTCCCTTCCAAGATCCTAGCCTTGTCCATAAGCTCCTGGAAAGTGGGGCAATAAACCACCAGTAGCTGTACTAAAAGCTCATCACTGAGGCCATCCAGGAATCTCTCCCTCCTTTTTGCATCAGTGTCAACATCCTCAGGTGCATAACGGGACAGGTTGTTGAACTCCTCAATGTACTCGGCCACGGTTCGATTGGTTTGGCGCAAGTTGCGGAACTCCTTCCTCTTCAGGCTCAGAACTCCTGAAGACACGTGGTTGGTCCTGAAACCTTCCTCAAACATTGCCCAAGTCACGGTATCCAGCGGGTGGGTGATCTGAAAAGTGTCCCACCAAGAAGCGGCTGGTCCCTCCAGTAGGTGAGCGACAAACCTCACCTTCTCAGCATCGGTGCATCCGACAGTTACCAGATCCTTGTTGACTGAACGCAACCAGTCGAGAGCAACCATTGGTTCCGTTGCAGTAGAGAACTTAGCTGGCCTTAACCTCAGAAATCTGGTGAGAGCATCTCCCTGAGGCTGATTGTTTCCATTGTTGTTGTTCTGATTTGCCATGAACTGAGTCATCACTTGGGTCAGCTGTGCCTGAGCTGCCATGAGCTGTTCCAACTCAGTGGGGTGACGGCGGGGAGGCATCTGCGGTTCAGCACAGGTAAGTTTAGAAAGAATCAACTACGGTAATAGGATTCTACCCATGCATATGATCAATCAACAACAAACAATAGCAGACAATCACAAGCAAGCAACACATCAACAAACAAGTGATCCAGAAACATCCCAGGGGTTATCCTAGCAGTATATACCTACTGAAATAGTTTTGCAAGAGTTGGCAATGGTTAACTAAACAGTTGATCAACTAAACAACAAAACAGCAATCTGCCAGAACAGTCCAGCAGCGTTCACGAATTTTTTCGCCTGACTTAAACTCGTCAGAAAAATTAGCTGATGTTTGCACATATAGTACAGAGAGTTTCGCATCAGCCCAATTTTTTCAGATTTTTCCGAGTTACCAGAAAAATATGAAAAATCGCGCAGTACTGCTGTATCAGCAGAAAAACTGCAGCGAAAATAACACAGATAGTAACCAAACTTGCCATAACTCTTTAATAAAATTCGCATAAATAATTCCTGGGATATTGGAGTACACAAATAAGCAACTAAACACTCTTAAACTAACACGAACTAAGTTTCACATCGATCGAGACTAATCCTAACGAATTTACCTAACGAGGACTAATTGGTGGACTTCTATCTACTTCTTGAAGAGGTTGAGGTAGGTCCTTGCTGTCATGCGTTGGCGCTTCGGTTCGCGGTACAACCATGGCGGCGGAGTGTACACCTCTCCTGAATCATCACTTGAGATCTCAAACTCCACCTCTTCTGGATCCTCCTCTTCTTCTTCACTTTCAGCTGCAACTGCAACAGCTTCATCTCCTCCACCATCATCGTCTCCATCATCATCATCCTCGTCCTCATCATCATCATCGTCTCCACTGTCATCATCATCCCCATTGTTGCCATCATCTCCATTGTCATCATCAGAGGGTGGATTTAGCTGTGCTTGGAGAGCGGCAATCTGGGCTGTCATAGCTTCAATAGTTTGATCCCTTTCCTGGACGGTCCCTTGCAACTGTTGTATGTTCTAGGTGTTCTCCTGCACAGTGCCATGAAGATGAGCTATGGTTGCATCTCTGGCTATCAGGGCATTCTCCAGAACTCCCACAGCTTCATGCAAAGTGTCAATCTCCTGTCCTTGGACCACCATACCATTGCTAGCAAAGTCTGCAATCTCCTTTATCATCATCACCTTCTCAGCTAGAGCTCCATTCTCCTTTTCCATGTCCTCTATGTGCCTCCGACGGGGCGGCATGTTGTTCCTGTCGCCCGGGGTAACCACAACGCGTCCATCTTCATCACGCCTCCCATAGTCACGGTAGGGTGAATCTGCTGGCAGTAGGTGTCGGACATTATGGCACTGGCGAGACAGGGCTTCATGTATGGCCAAGTTGATCCCAAGTCCCCAGTTGCAGTATGTCTTGGTGTAGATCAAGTGCACGGGGTTTGGCAAGGCGGCATCCCTGAATATGAAGGTAGTGATCTCCCATGCATCCTCTCCATATCCATAGGTGTACAGTCTTCTTGCCTTGAACATGGGCAGTGGAAATCCCAATGACTGCGAGAGCTGTGCTAACTGCCTTGCAAAGGGCCTTGGTGACTCCATGGTGGCATACTCAGTCCTGACTTCTCCCATCTATCAAGTAAAATAGGAAAGTGTGAGAATAGCATATGGAAAGAATTTACGAGGGTGAAAGGCATAAGATGAAAGACAGAGTTAATATAGGCTTTAATAATTCTATGGCTTCCTAATCCAATCCTAGGTCACGATCCTACAGTCGACACACGGGCTCTGATACCATCCTGTAACACCGCGGTTCTGAAAAGACCGAGGCTTCTATGTGACATGCCAATCCCTGGATCGGTTCATTGGCCCACAATAGAATAAGATAGATAACACAGCAAAATATCCGTGTATCATAAATAACGAAGATCCAGAGTACCATTATTACAATAAAAGCTTAGCCCAAAGCTAGCTCAAATTATTCAGGTAGCAACATAAACTAAGTAAATCCTCCATTCTTCAAATTGCCCACAAGTGAACAAGTGCCGAGTGGAGTACCGTGGCCTATATCGATTAATCAGAATCGGAATAACCTGCAACATGAAACGTAGCAGCCCCGAAGGGTCAATACATGGAAAGTATGGCAAGTAGAGCTAGTAAAGGAGACAATAGTGCTAACATCTACATGCATATTTGGCAAGTGGAGCTGTGTCTGGCTTGCATTTGCAAATACATTTGTCCTACTTTCATAAACAGTTTTGATTTTCTTTGAAAAGATCCCAATTAAGTTAACCCAACAATATTAAAACAATTATGAAATTAGAATGAGCGAGAAACATGTCATGGAATCAATATCAAGCAACTCAGATGTCCATAACCGGGGACACGGCTAATCGATTAGATTATACACCCTGCAGAGGTTTGTACACTTTATCCATGTGACTTGGCCAGCCCAGCTCGTACCATCACTCTCATTTTGAGCGATGATAGGGAGAAGTCCAAGAAGAGACTGTTCGGGAAGTAGCTCCTCAATCCCGACGCGCACCGGTCCAACCTACCAAAATTCTACATCTCTGGATACGCGGGTTCGAGTTACCACAACCTACTAAGTCCAACCAACCGCCCATTCCATTATTGGCACACGGTTGTATACGTAAGCTACACAATAAAGAAGCCAATCAATTTCTCTCGATACCTGGGTGCCTTTCCGCCATGAAACCACCAAAAATTATCAATACCATCACACCCAGGAGATTCATTGATTAAGTTGTTTTAGTTTTCACAAACTAATATTTTTAGAAACAAGTCTCAATGATGTAACCCAGCCCTCGTTCAACATAGCATGGCTAAGCACATCTACCAACGGTGGTTCATCTACAAGGAAAGCCCTACCACATAATAGGTCATAGCATAGCGATAGTATCATCCTACACATGCATCTACAAAATATACGACAATGCATTAAAAATAGTAGGACGATATCATGAACAAAGTAGCATCTACTTGCCTTGGTTGTAGCGGTCGGAAGAACAATCCACACACGAGCAAGCGTTGCACTCGTCACAATCTACACGATACAATTGCAACCATAAACAAACAATCCACAAGCATATGCAATAGATATGATGCATGAAGGTATGCAAGGCAAGAGAATTGGTGCTACAGCTGCACCACATAATCCTATTCCATAATACTGCTGATTGCATGCATGGAAAATAGTTTTAGCGCAAGGAAAACTATTAGACAAAAAGTAATGCTCCAAACTAGAGCTAGAACTTAAATAATTCGCTACCGGTAGTATACTGTTTGTAAAATCTTGGGAAAATTATACCGCATAGGCATCGCTGAATAGAAACAGTACCAATTAGAATTACTCAAAAAAGAATTATAAAACTCCCCGAATAATTAAAATACTGCAGAAATCCACTAGACAGTTTCTGCAGAAGTTTTTACTGCAAGCCTATCTTTTTAATTCACGATGAGATTCCCCTCGTTCCACTGAATCCAGGGACATATCATACGCGATTTTTGGAGCCACGGATCTTTTTCTACGAATTTATTACTCCGAAAAGGCCACTAACTAGTTTGATTAAACTGTACTAAACCTTGCTGCAAACATCTGAACCAAAGATACAGCAAGGTTCTACACGACTTAGTGAATCTACACATATTTTATTTGCAATTTTTGGCCAAGCGGTTTAATTTCTACGCAATTTACAAATTTTACCGAAATCTGTCAACTAAAAGGATTAACGAAAATAACCAGTCAACTGTGTCTGTTGACTGGTCAAAGCGTCTGCTGACTGGGCGCTGACTGGGCGTCTGACTAGGCAACGACTGATCTGAACCGCTGATCTGAGATCTGACGATGGCTGCAGGCTTACCGGAAACAAACGGCGAAACGGGCTCCAGACGGTGCGGCGAGTTCCGGACGGCGGTGGCGATCGATTCCGGCGTCGGTGTTTTTCCTGCGCGGATGGAAACGGTCAGCGCACGGTTCGAGATCGTCAACGTGGCGCGCAAGACGGCGCGCGAGGCGACACGGCACGGACGAGCGGCGCGACGCAAAACGGCGCGCGTGCGTGGGTAGTTGCGCGCGCGAAGGCGTGCAGCGTGTGCGCGTGGAACAGCGCGCGCGCGAAGCGAGGCGCTGCAGCGGCAGCAGGCGCAGCAGCATGCAGCGGCGGCGTGCGCAGCAGCAGCGAGCAGCGAGGCGGCGGCAGGCGAGCGGCGGCGGGGCGCTGGGCGGCTGCGGGGAGGCGGCGCGCTGGCGGCGGCTCGCGCGGCGAGGCGGCGGCGGCAGCAGCAGCGCAAGCGCGCGCGGGGCGCAGCGCAAGCAGCAGCAGCTGGCGGCGGCGCAAGGCGGCGATGGCGGCGGGGCTCACCTGCTGGCGGCGGGGCGCGGCGACCGAGGGGAGAGGCGGCGGCCGCGGAAGGAGGCGGCGGCGGCTCGCGGATCCCGAGGCGGCGCTGGCGCGGTTTTCGAGGAGGGGCGGCGATCGAGGGCAGGCAGGAGGCGGCGGGGTGGGGTGCGGTTCCCGAGGCCGGGTAGCCTCTTTTGTGGGGCCCTTCGCGGGTCCTACTCCGATTCGGCGCAGAGTTAGACGCGGACTCGGAAATCGGTCCAAAAATTCGGACCGTTTTCCGATCTTTTCATAAAACGGCCGCAACTTCTCCGTACGAGCTTCGAATCGAGTGATTCTTACTTCTACGGTTTCGTAGAGTCGAGGGGAACAATCTAGGGTCAAGGGTTGGGCGGAACCGCTAGGATACAAGGGTGGACGACGCTAGTCCTACAAAAGCCTCCCGCAGGCGCCTCGTAGCAAAGTAGAATAAGGTTTCGAAAATAGCGTTCCGCCGATTCATATCGACCGACGGTTTTGTATGGAAAAGTATGATGCGATGATATGAATGATATGCAAGACCAAATCTAAAATTTGGGATATGACAATATTTAGCTGAATTTTGGAATCAAGAAACATGATGCACAATGGAGATCCTTATTTGGTATTAACTAGCTTTGCTTGACCAAATCTATTGGCTTCACGCACATGCGCCTTGGCGTTGTTGGTCTGAAGCTATCACGGCTTACCTTAGAGTTCGCTGCACCATGTCACCGGGTAAATGCTATTCTGTTTTATATTTTTCTAAAGCAGTAATCATCATACTATATTATATTACAGACATGTGAATGCTAGCCTTTTTTTTCTTAATTTCCCGTGAGATACTTATATTGATAAAGTTTGAAAAGAAAACCGACGCTACATTGCATGTAAGTAGATTGATCTTTTTGCAAAAAATTCTATGCTTTGCTGTTCCTTTTCTAATTATTCTACATGTCTGAGATTATATACACTTCTACCTATTGAACTGTAAATTTTTTCTCATGCTACCTTCTCATGCCTAGATAACACCCATGTGAACACTAGCTAGCTTGTAGCATCCCAATTATCTAACAATTGTAATGCTACTTGTCTATTATATATATTGATACTTTCTACATATCATTCTTGCATTGCATAATATCATGCTCATGTCACCATGCCACCTTGTATTTGAGCATCATATGAAAACACCCTTTATTTGGTTCTTCTTTCATATGCATTTGTATTCTTATTAATTGTATTTTCCCCTTGATATGTTGTGGTTGGTTCTTGATATATTGCTTAATTTAAAACTCCATGGTTCCACCCATAAGTTCCACCACCCTAGTCATATATGAGCCATTGCCTTTCTTTTGCTATTTAAATCTATCTCATGTGTGTTGGGATGGATCCACTTCTAATTCTACATGCTCCCATACATGATGTATGTGAAAGTGTAAGATGGTTAACCTAGAGGGGGGAGGGGGTGAATAGGTTTCTACAAAATTCTTTATAATCTTTTGCAAGTTTTAGGCTTTGCGGAATATAAGTGAGCCTAAATGCAAACTAGGTGAGGCAACCTAGATGATGAACAAGATACTTCAAGCTCGAAGGCCATCACAAGGTAAACAACACAAGTAAGAGATCGGTTAAGGAATAACCAAGCACGCGGAGACGAAAATGTATTCCCGTGTTCACCACCTTTGGGAAGGGGGCTACGTCACGTTGGAGAGGTGTGAGGTTCCACGAAGGATTCCTCACGCGCCACAAAGGCTCACCTTCTTCTCCGAGCCTATCCCACGAAGGAATAACTCACTTACTCGTGGTAGACTTTTAAGGTAGTCTCCAAACCCTCACAAACTTTCCACGGAGCAAATCACAAGCCGAATGCCTCCGGGCGACCCTAGCCGCCTAGGGTTTCCCACAAACCCAAGAGTAACAAGCTAACTCGATAAACTCAAGGGGGAATGAACTTTGGCTTGGTGGAAACGTAGATCAAGACCTCCTCTTTCTTTCTACCAAATGGATTTGGATTTGGTGGCTAGAATGGGAGATCCTCAAGCTTTTGTGCTTCAACAATGGGGAAGAGAGAGATCTTCAAGAGATGAATGTTTGCTCAAATGCCTAACCTCTCAGTGGAGAAGAAAGGGGTATATATAGTATGGGGAGAAAAATAGACGTTTGGGGGGGTCCTGCGATAGAACCGGCAATAAGTCCGGTCGGACCGAGTTGCTCGCCGGAAATTCCGGCGACAGCTCCGGCGGACCGGACCACACGCCGGAAGTTTCGGCGGCGACCGAAATTCTCGGCGAACAACCGAAAGGCCATGTAGTAAGCCATATCAGTGTACACCGAGAATTTCCGGCGGCGACCGGAAATTCCAGCGGCGACCGGAAATTCCGGCGATAGCACCGGCGCTGCCGACACTTTTGCCGATTTCGCAGTAGCCCCTTTGGACTCATTTTTCAGGGCTATTTTTCTCTATTTCTTCGAAAGGGTGTGTGGTGATGGATAATGAGAAGTATATTTGGTGTAGAACAACCCCAAAGAGCGAATCGAGATCACCCCTCTTAATAGTGCGGTGTTTCCTATTTGACTCAAGAGTAAATAAGAGAGAAAAATAAATAACACCACAGACTCTTCATATAGAGACGAATGGGGGTCACACATCACCTTTCACCAACTAACTACGGACTCTCACCTGTAGAGAAGCTAGTGAAAACATTAGTCCGCTCTCTAGCTTTGATGTCATAGTTAACCAAAACACTAGATAAGGGCTATTTGCCCTTTCAATCTCCCCCTTTTTGGTTAACGATGACAAACCGAGCTAGAGTCAAAAGATGATATGATGATACGATTAGATCTAGCACATAGTGATAGGAAATCCAAGTACAATAAGGGAACTGCAAAGTTGTCCAGACACACACACAAATGGTTCGATAGAGCAAATAAAAGCACAAGCCCATGAGAGACAAACGAATAAAGTAGGACTTGTGTAAGAGGAAAGTCATGAAAGAAGTGACTCTACTCTCTCTCCCCTTTGGCATCGAGACCAAAAAGGAAGAAAGGAGTGGAGAGAACGATCTAGCCAGCGAAGTTTTCCTCATCGTCATCATCATCATAGGATTCTTCCTCATCTTATTCTTCTTCGTCGTCACCCTCCTCTTCGTCCTCGTCCTCACCATCATCATTATTCCATGTAGGGGTAGCGTGACGCTGAGAGGAATTGGAAGTGGCAAACCCGGGGAACATAGATGGATCAAAACACCTAAACATGTCCTCATCTAGCGGGGGATTCTCAAAGTTGACATAAGGGATAGGAGCTAAAGCATTGCCCAAGTCTGGCACTGGTCGACCACGTTCTATCAAGAAATCATTGTGCTGCCTCCTATTCTCCTAACTGAGCTCCAAACTGCGATGGGCAATATCATATGAGGAGCGACACATATCCCACAAGCTGTTGAAGAAACGGGCAAAATACCTTTCTTGCAAGGAAGAGCACGGGGAAGGTCCCGACGAGAGCGCGAGCCACCAGCAGAAAGAGGATCATGAGCAAGCTTGGTCCGGAGCTCAGATGGCATCATCTGAGGGAGATCCACATGAGAGCCCTGACGAGGTAAGGTGTAACATCCCAGCACTAGAGCTTAGAAATAAGCCGAACCCAGATGTGTGCATTGCATTCATGCATAGAAATCCGAATAATTTTCGCGCTTTTAAAAACAGAACTTGTCAAATTGATTGAAGCTTCTCTTAACTTGATGGAATTGAAGTAGATCATCAAGTTAACTGCGATAAGTTTCAATATGACCTTTGCTAAAACCTTATTTGGTTAAACATGATTTGGTATAAGGGTAGACCAGATATAATAAAATGTCACTCATAATACATTGCTTAAATGATTCATATATGATCCTTAAGGGATCATATCATACTATTCGTCATATCAACCTATGAATACTAAGTTAAGATTACCACTAAAATAATAAAAATGCAATGATTAATGCTGACCTATCTTATTCTTATCTATTCTTACTATGAGTATCATAGTAATACCTAACCTTAAACTCTTTAATGAGTTGGAGTTGGAAAGAGACTAAGTCAAGATCATCCACTATATATCTTTCTTTCTATAGCAATCTTTATGGAACTTATCTTAATATCTGTTGTTCATCAATGATGGGTAGTTCCCCATTGATTCACAAATTCTTTAACTATCAATCCTTTATCTACTATTTCTTGATCTTATCATAACATCCACTTAAATCTTTTAAAGAGGGCATAGTCCATAAATAACCTTAATCTAATATGAGATACTAAGAAGATAATTTCAAGATAATGTAAAAGTAGGATTGATAAAGCCTTGATTAGCCAACTAAGAACTTAAGCAATAAATGATTTAAGGATTATAATGGTGATGCTTTAGCCACCAATATTGAATGCTTATATTTAGTATAAGTAATACTGTTGGGTAGAACATGATTGGAACCTTAGTAGAGATAAGTTATCCTAGAGTAGTCATTGCAAGCCACATAAATATAATTTAGGGTTGGAGTAAAGTGAATATAGGATGATATTATTCAATTAAAGCTAGTATAGCATAGAGTTATAGAAGTGGTGTTATTCATCTTATAGGATAGTCAACTTTAGAGAAAGGTAGTTGGATGCATACAACTAATAGAGATACATTAGTAATGAATGATTAAGGAAGATTATGAGTAGAGTTTGAGGGAACTATTTGTTGGATGGAAGGCTATCAACAGTAGAGTAGTAAATACAACCAAGCAAGGATATGAGGAAGTTATGAAATACTTTAGTATCAAACTCATTGGATTCATCTATAAGTTTAGAAGGTTAATCAGTGAATGAGAATAGTACTATGAAGTAAAACTCATCATGTTAATCATGATGATAGATAGAAAAAGGTAGTATATCTAGGAAAGGAATTCCTTAATAAGAAGTCTAGAATTATGAATTATGGAAGATAGTAATACTTGGTAAACAATCAACTCTAAATCTTAGAACCAAGTATAATTTCATAAGAATTCCTCATCTTATATATATATCACTTGATAGGAACATTTCCTACAACAAATCACATAAACACATCTCTGACAATTCCAACCATCATAATTAAATGTGCTTAGGAGTATCTTTATCAATTCCTTTCTATAAAACATTCAAGATATAACTTTCAAGTACTAAAGGTGATGTCATCAAATATCCCAAACAGAAAACAATATGCTTAGTTATTGAATCTTTAACCACATCCATAAAGGAGTCTAAGTATATTAAAAAAAAACCTAAACCCTAGGGTAAATAATCATAATCCAAAATCCTAAACCTCTTTGTTTATCATAATAGAATATATACATTGTAATTTTCCAAATTAATGGAAGTAGTAAAAACCATATTAATTTCTTTCATATTTCATGCATCAAATAATGATATAGGATCATTATACATATAAAAATTTATATTCAAACTCTGAGCCAACTAGAGTTAAGTCTTCTAAACAAATAAGAATACATCATTCAAGAAATCCATAACTAAAAGAGGAGAGAAAAATAATAAGAAAAGTTTCTACATATTATTAAAAGGGGTTCATATTGAGTAAATAAAAGAAATACAAAAAGATTATATAATAAAAGTTCATAAATGATACTAAATATATTTTAGTATTATTGCAATTATCCAGCAAATAAATCCTACAAAGAAAAGTTCAAAATATAAATCAAATTCAAATCTGAAAAGGAAAACAGAAAATAGAAAAAGGTAAAAGAAATAAAAACATTACCTGGCCATGGCCCAACATCTCTGTACTTATCTGACGCCCATGTGAAGCCCACAAAGGCCCAGTAACCAGCTCAGCTCATTTTATTCTGTGACTGACGAGTGGGGCCAGGAAAGGACTGCGGGTTGAGAGGAAAGAAACGCCAGGGGGTTATCTGCAAAACAACACGTCGTCGTCATCCTCACGCACACAGACAACTCGCTGGAGGAGCTCGCTGCCGCTCGATGTCGTCATCGTCGTCCTTGCGCCAAGATCAACGCCGCCGTCGCCAAGAGAGGATAAGGAGGCCACCGCGACGTCCTTGCTCGTCCTCATCCTCAATTTCCCCCTCTACAGCTCTCTCTCTCTCTCCATTTTTTCTTCTGACCCGAGAACCCTAGCTCGGAGGTGAGCTGGAGCCGGCGATTTCGTGCTCGCCTCGGCCATGTAAGACCACGGTGGAGACCGCCGTGCTCTTCTTGTCCGTTTGCCCCAACTCGCACTAGCGGAGAAGGCGTGAATCAACCCAATCAAACCCTCGTTCCCGACGCTGTTCGTCGACCTCACCGGCTTCTCCGACCGCGCCTTGCCAAACCAAGCACACCATCGCGTTCCTGGTGAGTCACTGAATCTCCTAGTATGCGTAGATCTTTCGTTTGCTTCCTAAATCCACGCCACCGTGATCGACCGCAAGCATCGCCGTATGAGCTCGTTGTCGGTTGACCTCCTGTGACCAAATAGGGGCGGCGCCACCACCAATAGGTTCACCTCGATCTCATCTGTCCAACAAACTTAGCCACAGCCCCGCGCATGCACCAGATCGATCGATTGATCCTCAACCAGTGAGGATCAACTCGAGTGACATCATGCTCACCTCAGGTTCGAACCACGTCAGCTAGTTTGACTGGTCTTTGTCTTGCGTGGCTGATGACATGGCGTTGGGCCCATGTGTCATCGACTGGGAGTAGAGAGAGGGTCAGTAACAAAATACATTTTTTTAACCTAAGTGCTGAGGTGGACATAGGCCCACTGGTCAGTGACTCAGGCTAGTATTAGGTGCGGTGTAAAAAGTATTTCCTGTTTAAGAAAGAAATAAAATGTTATAAATTCAATTAATAATATTCCAGAAATCAAATAAATGCTTAAATCTTGTTTAATTAATAACTTTTGATCTATAATTCAGAAAAATGTGTATAATATATGAAAATTTGCAGAAAAATAAAATGTACAACTTAAAATTATTATCAAAAATTATTATGATTATTATTCAAATAAATATTATTTAATAAAGGTTTTATAAGTAATAAAACTTTGATAATTCATATTTTAATAATTGTAAATATTAATAATATGAATAAAATACCAAAAATCCTAGCACAATAGGAATTATAATTTAAAATTATAATCATGCATTATTATTTCACTCAGTTAAATATTTATTATTTATTAAGTAATTATAAAGTAATAAGAATTGTAAAAATCATATCTTATTATTTATAAATCACAAAATAAATAAATATAATATACCAAAATGATCACAAAAATAATACCTACATGATAAAAATAAAATATTCCACTTTTGAGTTAAATAAAAATTCAAATATTTTAATAACTCAAATTTAAACTTATTTACTTAGTTTAAAATTCATATAAGTGTTAATAACACTTAATAATATTTCTAAAATTAGTCAATTAAATTTAATAAATAGTATTAGTCTTGAATATTAATAAGCCATAATGGTTTAAAACATTACAAATACCTTAGTATTAAATTATCTTCTACTTTAAGTAAGAATTATATTCTAAAAAGATTTCCACTTATAAAATTAACCTTAAAGAACAACTTATAAATACACCAAATCCTTTCCATCTATGTTAACTACCAAATTACAAAAACTACTACAACAGTATAGAAAGTTCAAAAGTAGTTAAGTGACAATATATCTTGGTTTATAAACCATACTCACTCATCTATAAAAGGTAAATGATACTACTCCATTATAGAATCAAGAAACCACTACACCAAGTAAAAGGATAGCCAATCTTAAGTAACCTAAAGTAAACATTCCAGATACACAAGATACAAATGTTATAAGTATTATACTTTCAAAACTATCTATATTTTAAAGTTAACTTTAGTCTCCAAGAATCTAAATATAATACAATAAACATTACTATATGTTTTACAGTTAACTTTGGTCTGAAGTACTTAAGTTATAAAAACATCTTAAACCCAAACCATTCGAGCAAACATAAATAACAGCTACCCAACTCAATTAACCACAAAGCTTGTTTAGACCTTAGAAGAGAAACCTTTTCTTCGAATGTTATTTTTTTTGCCACTTCAAACAAGAACTCTTCTATAAGCAATTTTGACTAGTATATCATAAGTATATATTTTATTGCTACATATGTGTTACTCACAACCACTCATAAGCTCTAATAGAAGCACAAATGTGAAACTTATCTAAAAGGACCACACATTCCAAAGTAACCATTTCCGAAATCCAAACCCTAGGACAACGTTATCCCCAGGATTTGCATTTAGAACGTGCATCACATTACTTATGCATAAAAGCATATTGCTTCTTTAAACATTAGTCCTTACCGGACCAAGGATATTGATTTCAGATTTTGGATCTTATACTGACTCGAAGACCGTGAGTGCATAATCTTGCAATCACAAAAGGCAAGTTCACACTTGCTCATGTCCTTTGTTTATTTTCTGTAAAGTATTTTACAAATCCAGTGTTGTCATCACCTGCATTTGAAAAAGATCTGAAAACACTATTTTCGATAATAATGTGAACTATTGGTTACTGATCCAGGGTGATTAGCTAATCTATTAAATCTAACAGTTGGAATACCACTGTTCAGAACTATATCTCCTAGGACTTAACAACAATGTCGCCAGTGATTCTTGCGCCGTATATTACGCGTTGACCATGAGATTTGGAATGGGACGGAGAAGTCCTCTCGCATGAAGCCGGATGTGCAGGCTGATGCAGCCCGTCCTACGAACGCTACTACATATACTTCCACGAGCTCCCCAAGTGGACCCATGACTCGCGCCCGAGCCAAACTCCTACAAGCTAAGGTGAACTCGCTCCTTTCCTTGTGTGACTTCGATACACCCTTGGATGGCTTGCTACTTCATATGCATACCTTGTGCATCATCAGGTACGAAGAGAAGGACCCAGCGAACGGAGGAGCACCAGCGGAAGAAGCCAAATACCCTCTGTCTCCAGCGGTACTACCGGAACTGGCGGCCGGTACTACCGCCCAGCGGCACTACCGCCCCTACTACCGCTCCCAACAGACGACGCCAACAGAAGCCAAATACTCTCTGTCTCCAGCGGCACTACCGGATCTGGAACCGGTACTACCGGACCGCGGCACTACCGCCCCTACTACCGCTTCCCGCTCAAGACGCCAACGGAAGTCCCAGGCCTGCAAGCGGTACTACCGGACCCGGAAGCGGTACTACCGGTTGACCGGTACTACCGGACGTGCTAGACCGGTAATACCGGACGTGCGTGAACCTGATCGTGTTAAGTCGGCCCAGCTCCTTGTAACCCTCTCTATATTTTGCTATTTGTTCCTAAAATACCCCTATTTATGTGGTTGGCCTATAAATAGCCCCCACCCTCTATTTTAAACCCTAGACTTGGATAATAATAGATGAAGAAGACCCCTTTGAGGATCTTGCATCTATTGGTCTCATGCTCCTACCAAGGAGCACCCTATTATCCACCCCCCTCTTGGATCTTGCCTAGTGCGTTCAAGTTGTACAAGGCCTTGGGTACTCGGTTTCTCGCCCCCAAGTCGTCAAGATCTCACCAAGCATCTCGCCCCCGTTGTTGGTTGTGGAGAGAGAGCTTCGCCCAACACCGATCCTAGGGATTATGTTGGACCGGTTGCCACCGGCGTGAGTTATCGGCATGTATCGTGTTTTGTGTGCGTGTGTTCGTGGTTTTCATCCCTTCTCCCCCCGTCCACCGCTTTCCCCTCGTTTCCCGTGGAGATTCGTGAACGATCGGTCCACCCCAAGGGGTTACCCCATAACATATTGGTATCAAGAGCAAGGTTGATCACGAATTTCCCCCCAATTTTTCTTTTATCCCCCTTAAAATCGAAAATCCCACCAAAAAGAGCCCCAATTTGCCTTCGGATCGATCTTTGGATTTGGTGAGTTTTTCGTGGTTTTGGTCCATAGATCTGTTGCTTTTGGAGTCGATCTATAGCCCCTGTTGTTCCTAGCCTAGCCTTTCGGTCAGATTCCCACGAATTTGAGGTTTGTGTCAAGTGGATCTCGTTCTTGTTCTGCAACCAGCGGTACTACCGGTCGCGCAGGAGGTACTACCGCCGTCCGGTACTACCGGTCGTATCTGGCGGTACTACTGCGCGCCACAGAAATTTTTTCTTCTTCTCTTGACGCCTCAACTTCGTTTGCTGACTTTCCATCTTCAACTTGTTCGTGTTTCGCGTGTTTGTCGCCATTTTAACACAAGCTTCCGCATCAAAGTCACCACGCGCTCAACGACACCGCGACACTCGAACATCGTCCCCACCAACGGTTGCAAGTCGTCAACAATACCAAAGGTATAACTTGCGCCACTTTGACAGCCCCATATCTTCCTTTGTGTGTATCTATCCTATGAGAGCAACTCATTTTGTGTTTGTCTAAGCATTGTGCACTTGCCTTTGGAAAGTGAGAGTGTGAGGACAAATACAAAAGTTAACATAGTAGCATATAAAGGGAGAAAAAGGAAAATATTCAAAAAAAATATAGAAAGATACATAGTCTCCCAATACAAAGAGAATACCAAGCTTGTAAGCCGAAAAGAGAGAAGAAAGAGCGCACCAAGGCAAGTGCACAAATCTATTGCTTATCCTCTTTTGGCAAACGAGTTGTGGTCTCTCCTTGAGTTGGCACGACACTTGGGCGTAGTCTTCGTTAGGACCTTTTGTGCTCATTTTCATAGTCGTGCTAACCCCATTTTTCTCCACGTGTGCGTTTTTCCGTGTTTTTGTAGATCGTATCCTTTTGCTTTTGATCTTTGGTTCTTTACCACTTAGAACAATAACCTTTTGCTTGGATCGTTTCGTTTGGTTTTCCACAATCCTAACCTTCCACCAAAAGCTTTTGAGAGTTGTAGCATATTTGTGTTTGAGTTTCTTTGCCATTTCACTTTGCACGCTGTTCGCTCCTTTGTGTGGCAATTGGTTTGATATAATCTCCAAGGTGAGGTAAAAGGCTAACTCTACGCACCTTTATTCTCCATATACAACCCTTGTCGGCTTTGCATCATGGATAGGAATGGCGAGCCGTCCCAACCACCACCGCCGGAGGACGACACACAATACATGACAAGATGGGACCATTGGAAGGTCTGAGGAGAATTCAACTACCGTTGTGAAGCTCTTGAGCGGCGCCAAGATGAAAAATTTAGCGAAGCCCGTGTGGAGTTCAAGAACATCGACAACCGCTTCGAAGAAGTACGAGGCCAAATGCATGCCATGCAACACAACCTCGGTCATCAAAATGAAGCTCTTGGTCGCGCCCTCGCCTCAACGGATGAGAAGCTTCAACGCCTCATTGATGGGCTAGCAAGGCCACGCTCGCGCGACTCAAGCTCGTCTCGGCACTCCTCAAGTGCACCTCGCCATCACGCTTCAACGCACCGGGATGGACCCGTCCTTCAATCCATGAGCTCTTCTCAAGCGGTACCATCTCCGCGACACGCCGCAACGTCAAGCTATGATGGTGACCTCTCCGCAAGACCTCCAAGACGTGAAGCGAACCGGCCACAACCAAGGGCACTTGTGATTCAACAAGAGCAACCTCACATGGACCACCAAGCCCATCGCCGTCGACATGTTCTTTCAACAACAAGTGCAGCATCCGAAGAGGACGAACAAGATCACCGTCAATGTGAAGCACTCGAAGATCCACCAAGGCGTCATCATCGACATGATCGTCAACGTCGGCAACATGATCATCATGACGAGCCTCCTCCACATCAAGAAGAAGGAGAGCAGCCCATCGCGCATGCAGCTCGACGTCCTCTTCGCCACAGGGCGCAAGACAATGCTCCTCGGCATCACCCACGACAAGAACAAGAGCAAGCTCCCCAAGCTCGTCGTGAGGATCAACAACCTCCTCCTCGTCCTCAACCGCGCCAACAACACGAGCAATCTCCCCAAGCTCGTCGTCAAAACCAAGTTCCACCACCAAACGCGGCACCTCAACAACCACAAGAGCAACGCAACCATCACAAAGCAAGACATGAGAGCTCGGATGATGATGATGACGCCAAAATCATGGCAACCGCTGCAACCGGAACCGCAATAGAGAAGAAACTTTCGGCAAGCTCAAATTCACCATGCCCAAGTTCACCGGTTCCAATGAACCCGAAGAATATCTCTCGTGGGAACTCAAGGTCGACAAGATCTTCCGCATGCACAACTATAGCAATGAGAAGATGATGGCCATGGCATCCCTCGAGTTTGATGAGTATGCCAACCTTTGGTGGGAACAAGTCCAACTCGCTCGAGAAGCAAAAGAAGAGCCTCCAATCTCAACTTGGCAAGATATGAAGGCCCATATGAGATCCCGCTTTGTTCCTTCGCACTACACGCGTGACCTCTTCAACGAGCTTCAAACGCTTAGTCAAGGTACAAAGACCGTGGAAGATTACTTCAAGCAAATGGAGCTCAACACGATCCGCGCCAACATTGAAGAGCGAGATGAACAAACAATGGCACGCTACCTCAATGGCTTGAACCATCAAATCAAGCGCATCACCGAGTTCCAAAAGTACAACAACATGGTTGAGCTTGTGCACATAGCATCAAAAGCCGAGCGTCAAGTGCAAGAGGACATTAAGTACAACAAGCCAAAGACGTACTTCACCTACAAGCAAGAACCAACCACTACTCCAACAACACCAAGTGGAAGCTCCTCAAGTACCACCAAGCTTCCCTTCAAGCCAACACTCCTTCAAGGAAAACAACCCCCAAGTGGCCAATACACAAGGGATGATCAACCATTCAATGGTGAATGCTACAAGTGTGGAGGCAAAGGACACAAGTCGGCCGCATGTGGAAACAAAAAAGTTTTGTTCATCCATGACAACGGCGATGAAGAATACTTGAGTGAAGATGAGTTTGATGCAAGGGTCAAGGAAGCCATGGCAAGGCAACATTTGGAAGAGGACCAAGAACTTCTTGTGTGTGAACATGACGCAAGTCCATCGCTTGTGGTCACAAGGGTCTTAACTACCCAACCCAATGGGAATGAAGACCAACGCTTGAACATCTTCCAAACTCGTGCCGGCATCAATGGGAAGTCCATCAAAGTTGTCATCGATGGAGGGAGTTGCCACAATCTTGCAAGCACGAAATTGTGTGAGAAACTCAACCTCACCCTCCATCTGCATAAACACCCCTACCATATCCAATGGCTAAGTGACCAAGGGTCCGTCAAGATCAAGCACACCGTCTCGGTAACGTTCTCAATTGGACCCTACAAGGACACGGTGGAATGTGACGTGGTCCCAATGACGGTTTGCCATATGTTGCTCGGAAGGCCGTGGCACTATGACAAGCGTGCTTTGCATGATGGTCACTCAAACACTTATACCTTCAAATGGCTTGATAAAACTTGTGTGTTGCAACCAATGACTCCTAGCCAAATAATTGCGGCCAATGCAAAGGCTTTAGCGAGGGCGCAATACATAAAACCTCCTTGTGAGAAGAGTGGTGAGCGAGAGAACCACACCATAGTGAGTGAGTGCCACAAGCCAAACTCGAGTGAAAAAACTAAGAGTGTTCTTCTTGCCACCAAAAGTGAGATGAGAGAAGTGCGGAACAACCCATCCATCTTGCACTATGTCCTTGTATGCAAGGGACTAGCGCAAGGAACTAATGACTTGACACATGTTCCTCCTTCTTTGATGGCTATTTTGCAGGAATCCCAAGATGTATTTCCCGAAGATCTTCCTCATGGCCTTCCTCCTCTTCGTGGAATCAAGCACCGCATCGACCTCATACCCGGCGCCCCACTCCCAAACCGCGCCGCGTATCGCACGAACCCGGAAGAGACGAAGGGGATAGAACGTTAAATCAACCAACTCGTCTCCAAAGGTTTGATCCAAGACCTCTCACCCTACCATGGAGAAGATGAAGTTGAGAAGGTTGAAGAGTCGAGGACGACTCTTTACCAAGGGGGGGGGAGATGATGCAGCCCGTCCTACGAACGCTACTACATCTACTTCCACGAGCTCCCCAAGTGGACCCATGACTCGCGCCCGAGCCAAACTCCTACAAGCTAAGGTGAACTCGCTCCTTTCCTTGTGTGACTTCGATACACCCTTGGATGGCTTGCTAATTCATACACATACCTTGTGCATCATCAGGTACGAAGAGAAGGACCCAGTGAACGGAGGAGCACCAGCGGAAGAAGCCAAATACCCTCTGTCTCCAGCGGTACTACCGGAACTGGCGGCCGGTACTACCGCCCAGCGGCACTACCGCCCCCTACTACCACTCCCAACAGACGACGCCAACAGAAGCCAAATACTCTCTGTCTCCAGCAGCACTACCGGATCTGGAACCGGTACTACCGGACCGCGGCACTACCGCCCCTACTACCGCTTCCCGCTGAAGACGCCAACGGAATTCCCAGGCCTGCAAGCGGTACTACCAGACCCGGAAGCGGTACTACCAGATGTGCTAGACCAGTACTACCGGACATGCGTGAACCTGATCGTGTTAAGTCAGCCCAGCGCCCTGTAACCCTCTCTATATTTCGCTATTTGTTCCTAAAATACCCCTGTTTATGTGGTTGGCCTATAAATAGCCCCCACCCTCTATTGTAAACCCTAGACTTGGATAATAATAGATGAAGAACACCCCTTCGAGGATCTTGCATCTATTGGTCTCATGCTCCTACCAAGGAGCACCCTATTATCCACCCCCTCTTGGATCTTGCCTAGTGCGTTCAAGTTGTACAAGGCCTTGGGTTCTCGGTTTCTCGCCCCCAAGTCGTCAAGATCTCACCAAGCATCTCGCCCCCGTTGTTGGTTGTGGAGAGAGAGCTTCGCCCAACACCAATCCTAGGGATTATGTTGGACTGGTTGCCACCGGCGTGAGTTATCGGCGTGTATCGTGTTTTGTGTGCGTGTGTTCGTGGTTTTCATCCCTTCTTCCCCCCGTCCACCGCTTTCCCCTCGTTTCCCGTGGAGATTCGTGAAAGATCAGGCCACCCCAAGGGGTTACCCCATAACACAGGTCGTGGCTGTTATCCTCGAAGCGTGCATATTAATTGGTAATTCATAGAGGATATGCAACATATGGGTGGGAACCCTCAACGTCCCACGATAGTTCTGACATCTAATAGTTTGTACAAACCATTGCCGTAATTCTTTATGTGGGCATGGTGTACACCAAGGAGGCATGCGAGGTCGCGAAGGGGGCAGTGATTGGCTTGGATCATCTTCTAGGCCCCACATCATGGAATTGTGGACGGGAATAAGCTGCCCGGTTGTGCAACAAAGAGTTGATCTCTCATGGGTAAAGTAACGCACCTTTGCAGAGTGTAAGAACTGTATCTTGTTACTCCCTATTCCAGGAAGGAACGCGGCGGGAAAGGAACTCCATGAAAGTTCTGGTAAACCCGTGAAGGCTGACGGACATAGCTTTTCAGAATAAAAGCAACCTTTGAAGAAATGTTTATGAAAACTTGCATTGCCTACGACCTATGGTCTGTGGCTGTAGTTATAGTGCATCAAACACTCCTTTTCTAGTGAATTTGCTGAGTACGCTCATACTCAAAGTATCTTCTTAACCCTTGCTAGATTCTGAAGCCATTAAGACGATGTCTACACCAAGTTATGCTCCAGGAATCATCAAAAGCTAAAGCTCTTCAATGAAGTCAACATATACATCAACTCAAGTGAAGACGAAGTTACTGATTAGATAGGAATATAATATCTAGACAAAGAACCTAATTCTGTAGTGTATTGCAATAGCAACAATGCCAATTCCTTAGTTAAAATACTAGTTTTAGTAGTATAATAGTTCTTGTGTTGTTTATATTTGATTCTTCTCCGTAAGAAGTTCTTTCTCTCTCTTTAACCTAGAGTGTTCTCTGGATCTTGTGTAAAGAGTGAGTTGTAACCTTTAGCCATGTATTGGACCCGCTGTGTTTCTGTTGTGCCATTCTGAGGGATGTAATACTAGTGAACGGTGTTTCATTGGTGTTATGTCAACGACTATAGTATACTACATCATGCAGTGGTATGCTGGGTCACCGCATAAGGTAAACTCCTCCATATCTTCACACGGACCTTTGGGAATAGCAGATGCAGGGACGGTGGCCTTAATCAGACGCTGAACATATTGACAGAAATTGGGAGTCATGCGCTTCTCGATGGACCGCTGAATCTCATAGTAGATGAAATCACACCCATTGATCTTCCGGAGGAGACGAGGATCACAGTAGTACAACAGGTTCTTGTGGTGACCACGGACATCAACTGCATCACCAGCCTTGCTCAGAAGATTGTAGCGGAAGAACCGAGCAAGCACCATATAGTAGTAGTACATGCCTGACAAGCTGGGAGGTTCATGGCTGGGCTCGCTGGGGTAGCATGAAAGGAGCTGGTTGTCACTGAAGGCCTTCTCAGAGTGAATGCAGAATCCAGCGACACGGTCAAGAGGGTAACCCAGAGCATTGCAGAAATCATCAAAGGAAGCCGAGTACGACTTGGCGCCGGTCATCCAAGTGAAAGTGTGGGCATCATCAGTGTGAAAGTAAGCAGTGCAGAAGAACTAGCGAATGAGGTCTGGCATGAGCTTAACCTTGATAGTAGCAAGACCAAAGACATCCATATGCTTTAGGGCCACATCCACATGCTCAAAATCTGTAGAGAGGTAATGAGCATAGTGGTCCTCATTTAGATACTTGGGAGGAACAAAGAAACCCTGCCTCATGCGAGTTGGCTCATTGTATAAGTCATCCCAAAAGCACTTCTGAGTGTCAGTCCAGAACATCTTGTCAGCCCCAAGATAAGTGCGGTTGGGAAAGCGGTAAAGATTTTGCCTCCTTAAGTCCCTCCACTAATTCATAGAGATATCTGAAGCAGTATTGTAGTTGTGAGGAACTTCTTCTTCAGTAGGACCAAGACTGGATTTTCCCTTGGGAGCTGATCGTCCAACAGAGGCTCTCTTCTTCTGTCCACTTGCAGAACCAGAACCCCCTGCGATAGCAGCTGCTTGTTGACTCTGAGTGAGGCGAGGAGGACGAGGAGGCTGCTGAATAGTAAGCTTTCTCTTTTTCCAGTGTCTGGCTCAAAATCGCTGTGGTCAGACGCTGCACAAGAAGCACACAAGAATGCAAGGTAAAGAAAGCAAATGGGTGTATATGCCATAAGAGAGCTCACAAGAACACATGTTGAAAGTTGGGCAAGCGCATGGACAGAAAAGAGAACCGGAAGCTCGACCGGAATTTCCGGCGAGCATTTTGGTCGACCAGAACGGTGACCGGAAATTTCGGCGACGATATCGGCTCAACCGGGCCTGGGACCGAAAATTCAGGGCAATCGATTGGACAACTGTCCATGACTTAGTACTTGCGCAAAAAACAACATGTGGGAGAATGATGGTGCTGATGTGGAGCACCTCGTTGGAAACCCCAAGAGCAAGGTGTGATGAGCACAGCAGCAAGTCTTCCCTCAGTAGAGACCGAGGTTATCGAACCAGAAGGAGGAAGGAAATGTCACACAGGTGTTGCAAGCAACACGGAGACCTGCACAACACAAACTCAAGACTTTGCCCCAACGAATCAGTGAGGTTGTCAAGCTCACAGGTTTGCTGTAACAAAAGATTAAACGTATGGTGTGGAAGCTAATGGTTTGCAGCAAGTAAACAAGTAACAATGGAATATGTATCAATGGTAAAGATTGGACCGGGGTCCATAGTTCACTAGAGGTGCTCTGCTTAGATAAACAACATGGCATGAAGGGTAAACAAATTACAACAGGGCACTTGACAGGAACAGAGCAAGGCATAACAATGCAATTACTAGTTAGAAAGATCCTATGAGATTCGATTGGGCAATACAACAAGATACATAGACAGCCATCCAACTGCATCTATGACTAGAATTCCACCTTCAGGTTATCATCCGAACCCCCTCCTGTAATAAGTTGCAAGCAACAGACAACTACTTTAAGCAAAGTGTGTAAGGTAAACATTCCACATGTTCCATGAACAAGAGACCGTTGTTTTCTCCCTAGTAGCAACAACACATCTACAACCGAAGAGATTTCTGTCACTTCCCTTGGAAACTAGAGGCATGAACCCACTATCGAGCATAAATACCCCCTCTTGGAGTCACTAGCAACTACTTGGCCAAGATAGCTACTAACAACGGAGAGCATGCAAGATCACAAACAACACATACATGATAGAATCATAAAGACAAAACCATTAATCAAACCAACATAATAATCTCAATATCCATCGGATCCCCGCAAACACAACATGCATGATTACAAATATATTAGATCTTGATCATGAACGGAGCTCACAAGATCTATACATGAAAGCACAAAGGAGGAGATACAACCATCTAGCTACTACATGGACCCACAGTCCAAGGTGGAATTACTCACGCATCATGCCGGAGAGAAGGCCTCCGGGATGATCTCCCCTCTGGCAGGGTGCCGAGAAGAACTTCAGATCCCCCGATCTAGGACGATGGTGGCGGCTACAGACGGTTTCATGGAGATTTGATTGGCTGCTTAGGGTTTCTGCATCGAGGGCTTCTTATAGGCAAAGGGGGAGGCCGAGAAGGCGACCAGGGGGGCCAAACCCTAGCCAGGCATGGGCCCACCCCTGGCAGCGCCTGGGGGGGGGGGTCTGGCTGCCCTGTCCCGCTTCCTTGTCTCCCTTTTGGACTTCTTGTTTCCCATGGAAAGTAATTGACTTTGATGTTTGTCCCGTCCAATTCCGAGAATATTTCTTTAGTAACTTTTCTGAAACAAAAAACAGCAAAAAACAAGCATCTGACACTGTTGCAACTTGTTAATAGGTTAGTACTAGAAAACATGTAAAAAGCACCTCAAAGTGTAGACAAGTAAAGCAAAGTAGATACCAAACAAGCATGGAGCATCAAAAATTATAGATACGTTTCCAACGTATCAGAGAACAGGGGTGAAACTAGGATGGTACTAGCCTAGTTACTCTACTAGGGGTAGAGTAAACTAAGGGATCACAAGCTTGACCATGAAAGCTAAGGTTTCACCACCAACAAGAAGGTAGAAGGGAGAGGAAAGAGCAAAATACCCTCAGATGCTGAAGAAGAAGCCATGCCCCCCTTGCCAAAGATGGACAAGAATAAAGCACCACACGAGAAAGAGGGAGAGCACTCCCCAATCTCCCAAATCGGGCAAGGAGAGAGCAAAACCTTCGGTGAGAAGACTTGTAGAGGTCCGATCTACAACTTGGTGGAGTGGGGAGGGATTTGGGTGGAGGGAAGGGCCTATGGGAGGGCGGGGAAGCTCGAGGCGGCAACCATGGAGGTGGGGAGGGAGCGGGGAAGAAAGAAGGAAGAAGGTGGAACTGCCCCACGCGCAGGCTATAAATACCCACCTCAGATTTTTTTTTGGCAATAAGTCTGGTCGAACCAGTGCCCACGCCGGAATTTCCAGTGAGAACATCAGCGAACCGGCCCCGTGACCGATATTTCCGGTGGCGACCAAAATTTTCGGCAGAGAACCAAAAACGTGTACTGTAAGGGTTTTTGGTCTGCTACCGGAATTTTTGGTAGTCGCCGGAATTTTCGTTCGCCAGGACGGCGAACCGGAATTGTTTCCGGAAATTTTCTGGATACAGCGTATGAGCAATTTTTTCTGGAGATGAAAAATTGTGAGAAATCATATGAGAATATACACAAGATCCAGATGAGAACCAGATAAAGCACTGTCCATATGGCAAGGTCATGAAGAAAAAACGAAGAGAAACCATGGACATAGGATTTAGCTTGGAACATCAAGGCACCCAATACACAAAACCAAACATTTGGCGGAGGATTTATCCCCTTATGTTTAAGCACACATGTCATGGCGCCTCAAAGATAGATGCTTGGACCCATATCATGACACGAGATCAATTTATGTTGCACACATAGGTAAGCATCAAACCAAGACATGGTAAAATGACCATCCCTATATGTGTTGCACAACTAGGCTACCTAACACGTTAAGATCAAGAATATAGTGCAAGAAGCAAATCAATCCATGTTTTGAGGATCTAGGATACCGAGTTCTCGCCTCAACATGACAAACCAGGCTTCATCCAAAGGCTTCGTGAAGATATCGGCCAATTGGAACATCGTACCCACATGAGTGAGATTGATATCACCATTTGCGACATGGTAATGTCGCAAGTGGTGGAGAATGTCAATATGTTTGGTGCGGCAATGTTGCACGAGGTTATTGGTGATCTTTATTGCGCTTTCATTGTCACATAGAAGAGGCACCGTACCAAGAGACACACCATAGTCTTTCAACGTTTGCCTCATCCATAACAATTGAGCACAACAAGATGCCGCAGATATGTATTCGGCTTCGGCGGTGGATAGGGCTATGGAGTTTTGTTTCTTGGAAGACAAACTCACCAATGACCGGCCAATAAATTGGCAAGCCCCGGAGGTTGATTTCTGGTCAACCTTATCACCTGCCCAATCGACATCCGAATAGCCAACAAGATCAAAGGTTGACCCCTTTGGATACCAAAGCCCGAGAGTAGGAGTGATAACAAGGTACCTAAAAATACGTTTGACCACCATCAAGTGGCACTCCTTGGGAGCGAATTGAAAATGAGCACACATTCCAACACTTAACATGATATCCGGCCTAGAAGCACAAAGGTAGAGCAGGAACCAATCATAGAACGATATACCTTTTGATCCACGTCCTTCTCACCAACTCCAAGTCCAAGTTTTCCATTTAGTGGCATGGGTGTCTTCATGGGATTAGCCTTGGCCATCTCGAACTTATTGAGCATATCCTTAATGTACTTCTATTGAGATATGGAAGTGCCGTGAGTAAGTTGCTTTATGATGAAGCCTAGAAAGAGGTTTAACTCCCCCATCATGGACATCCTAAATTTCGTAGTCATCAACTCGGCAAAAGCTTTGTTATGAGATTCGTTAGTTCCACCAAAGATAATATCATCAACATAAATTTGAACAATAAATAAGCCACCCCCTTTAACCCGTTTGGTGAAAAGGGTGGAATCGACCTTACCCACGCTAAACCCATCCATGAGTAGAAAATCCCTAAGGTGCTCATACCAAGCACGAGGAGCTTGCTTTAGTCCGTAGAGAGCCTTATGGAGTAGATACACATGGTTAGTATAGCGTGTGTTTTCGAAACCCGGGGGTTGAGCTACATATGCAACCTCTTTCAAGGGACCATTAAGAAATGCACTTTTCACATCCATTTTATAAAGCTTGAAGTCATGGAAAGATGCATAAGCAAGCAAGAGACGAATAGCTTCAAGATGAGCAACGAGCGCAAAGGTGTCATCATAGTTAATACCTTCTATTTGGGCATACCCTTGCGCCACTAACCTTGCTTTGTTTCTTGTGACGATCCCGTTCTCATCTTGCTTGTTCTCGAACACCCACTTGGTCCAAATGATATTGATGCGATGATCTTTAGGCCTCTCCACTAGAGACCAAACTTCATTGCGGGTGAAACACTCGAGTTCTTATTGCATGACAATGACCCAATCCGGAACCTCCAAAGGCTCATGAACCTTGAGGGGCTCAAAGTTGGACACAAAAGCACGATGCCCACAAAAGGTTGTGAGGTTCTTCTTCTTGGCACGGGTCTCGATCCCTCTTGATATGCTTCCAAGGATATTATTGACTTGAAGTCCACTTGCAATGGAGGCGGCCTTGATCTTCCGAATTGTGCCTTCATGATAAATGAATTCATCTTTTGAGGGGCCTTGATCATTGCCACCATCTTGAGCTTGACCTTGGGATGGAGGAGATTGATCTTCTACTTGGTCTTTGTAAGGTTCCCAACCTTTAATAAGGTAGAGATCCCTGTGTTTACAATGCTAGTCCCTGGATCAATAGCTAGCATCCACAGTTAAGATGTAATATCAAGAAACAAAGGTCATATTACAACTTTATAACCAGGAATAACATAATTTGTTACATCTTACATAGCTCATTTGGCTATTACATTTCATTGCAGCAGAATATCTATAAGCATGGGGTCCTTCATCTTCAAAGTGCCACAGGCAGACATGTTGGTTGTAGACTTGTAATCCTACTTCACTAATATCAAACAAACCTGCAACATAACAAGTTACAGCCATAAGGGTCAATACATTTGAATTGTATTGGCAAGTGATACTATGGTAGTATAGTGGAGTCTATCATCTATATGCATTTGGCTAAGTGGAGCTTAGGCTTGCTTTGCTCAAAATAGATTTTGCCTATTAGTTGAAATCACTAAGTTTTTCTTTGTCAAAACTTTTCCCAAGGAACCACCAATAGAAATTGGTGAACCTTAAACCCTTGTTCAACCACAAGTTTTTAACTTAGAAATTTGGATGATGAGATTCTTGATAGCTTCCATGTCTTGATGCTCAAATTGTCCTTTGCTAGGGACATGGCTAAGTACTTAGATTTTTCACTCTGCAGAGGTGGTGCACTTTCCCCACAAGACTTGGTTTCACCAAGACAAGATATTTCAGAAGCCTTCCCTTAGACCAGAATGGACGCGTTCCAACCTATCATTCCCCTACCACCAACTGTCCATTTGGCTAAGTTCTTGCAACCTATATGATCCAGGCAGAGCCCATAATGCCAAGTGGTTGCACTTGAAGCTTCTCAACATTTGACATCTCAAATCTCTTTGTTCCTGGGTGGCCATCCACAAGTGAGATACACAAGGTAAACCATAGAAATGGGCCTTGTGAACCACTCAACACAAACCATTCCTTCCATTCCACCCAGGTGATTCATTCACTTAGTTGTTTTATTAAACAAAACACAAGTCCTCAGACTTAGAAATTTTTCCATAGCATGAATATATATTCCACCCTTGTTTTCTACTAGCTAAGCTAAGCATGATAGTAATAGGAATCTTAACTTAGGAAATTCTACTAAGGTTTCATCTACTAGGATTTCCCATAGCATGGTTTATACTTAGCAAAAATTCCATGCAAATCTTACTTAGAAATATCACTAATGCAAAGTGAAAATAATGGGACAAAAAGTATGAAGCATCACTTGCCTTTTTGGTAGAGAGTATAAGTTCACTTCCTTGTTCTTTGCAATGTTCACTCACTTCAAATCACTACAATTCAATCAAGCAAACAATATTTCAATCTACCATTCAAGCAATTCAACACATAAAATCATGGTAACAAAACAATGCATGCAAGCATGCCAATCTTTGTTTTATTTACAAAAGTGGTTTATGATAGGTTGTAAACATTTGAAAACACCTAATGATCATTTTATAAGGTGGAAAAGTCATTTGCAAAATATTTCACTTCCTAAACCATTTTTAAATCAAGTCATTATTTTATGTGGTGGAGAAATGCTTTTAATAAGGCAAAATTCTATAGGTTTCACAAAATATATTTTCAAACCATATAACCTTGTGTTTAGGGTCAGGGAGTTTATTTCCAAAACATTCCTCAAAGGTTTTCTTCCTAAACCATTTTTAATAATTAAATCATATTTTCATTTGACTAGAAATGGTTTAAATCAAAGATTTATTCTTTTGCTTCACAAAATACATTTTTGAATCCACAATTTGTTTCCTATGATCAGTAGGTTCAAAACACACCAATTGCCAAAGATTTTATCCTCAAAATCATTTTAAAACAATTTTTATATCCTAAACATGCATACACAAGTTTCTGCAAAAACAAACATTTTACCAGAAGCTTTTTACTAAAAAAAGTGCATGGTTGGCTAGAGCTTGTTTTTTGAATCCATTGATATAAAGTTTTCAAAATTTGGACGTGTAGATTAAAAGTTATAGATTTTACAAAATCTTGCATCTAATAGATCAAATCTGTTTTAATTTCAAATCGACAGAGACACGTGGCTTAATTCTATTCGCTGATACCGCTTCGCTCGGATCATGCTCTCTAGTGCGTTGGATCAAGTTATATCGAGCGGCACAGGTTGCTCCATACCGTTTCACTTAAGTGACTCTATTCTATCCACACGATCCAGATCCAACGGTGTACAGGGGTCTGACCATATCTGAGCGGCGCTAGCGGCGGCGGTTGGTGGCGGCGTGGTCAGACGGTGGCGGAGCCGGCAATTTAGGAAGCAAGGGTGATGGGGGAGGGCTTTACCAGGTTCGCCTTGCTTCGCTGATGCTCAACGTGGTCGTCACTTGTCGAGGGGCGCTCTGAACCACCGGTGATTCCTCGCCGTAGTTGTCGCCGGCGTCTGGCGGCTCTGTTCGTCGTCGGAGGCGAGTGTACAGTTCACACTAAGGCACGAAAAAGGGTGCGTTAGCTGCGCACAGAAGCGGCGAGTACGAGTGCATCCAGGAGACGGGGAGGCGCGGTCGAATTTTACCTGGGAACGTCGCCGGAGAAATGGCAGACGGTGGCGGCGCTTGGTGCCGTCGTTGTCGAGGCTCCGGGGCGCGCGCGAGCGAGCTAATGCCTCTGGGAGGTTCGCTAGGATGTGGGGATCAGGTGAGGGTGGTCGAGGAGGCAAGGGGCGGTGAGGGGCTGCCGGAATTTGCCAGGAAAGTTGTCGGAGACAGTGGGGTTTGGGAGAGGAATTCGCGCAGCCTGGTGGCTCCTATGGGGTATGGTCTGGGGGAGAAGGAAGAGGAGACCAGGGCGCTTAAGAGGGTGTCGTTGCAGTGCGGGTTTAATCGGCCGTTTAACGCGAATTGAAGGGCGCAATTACGACAGAAAACAGTCGCGAGGTTTGGGGATGAATGGTTCGCGGGGTTGACGACGAGGTGAGCTGGCGGTGGGTCCGCTTGGCAGCATGAGAGAGGAGTGGGGTGATGGGGTCCATGCATCGGCGACTCTACGGGTTTATAAGTGGGTGTGAATCGTTTTCTGCGGGGGAAAGAGGAACTGGGCTGGACTGGGCCAGGTGGGCTAGTTAGGCTGGGCTGGGTCCTTTCACATTTTTTTTATTCTGTTTGTTTTTCTTTTTCCTTTTCCTTTATTCTGTTTGGATTTTGAACAACCAATTCAAACACTTATTTGAATTCAAACCTTTGCCAAAATTTGGGTAGGTTTAAATATTGATTGGTAGCACATTCTGATGTTAATTTTGGAAATTTATTTTATTCCTTTTGGGGTCTTTTTAATTAATAAAAAGGGCCCTTGTTTTAAATCAAAATAGGACTTAATAATGTTTTTAATTTCCATTTGACTTCTAAATTCTTCCAAAACCTTTCAGTAAGTTTTGTTTACTTAAAAGGGTGTCAAATAATTCATCTTGAATTATTTGGAAAAGTTTTTAATAAGATTTATTAATCATTTAAAATTTGGGTTTATCTTTATTCCAATAGGATTTGGTCTAAGCCATTTTATTTTATTTTGGCAATTCTTTAACCAATATTTTTATTTGGATTTGGATTATAACTTATTCCACTTGTTTATGGGTTAGGCCAAGATTTGATTTGGTCTTTAAATATTCTTTATTTAATATTTCTTTCTTCATCTTATAAAATCCATATCTTTTTATTTAGAGATCCAAATTTGGTTATTCCAATTTATAAAATCTTATTTAATATTTATTTATCCCTTTAAATATCTTTAGGATTATTTGCTCACCATTTTGTATGGATTTTTGATAAGTGCTTTATTAGCTTTGGAAAATATTTTTCCTTATCTTATTATATTCATAAAATTTTATCTATGGCTCCAAATTAAGTGAAACCAATTTCTATGGTTTTATAATATTTCTATTTGTCTTTCTTGATCATTTGTAAATGTTTTTTGACAAGATTTTATATGGATCAAATCCATAGGCTTGGAGATAACTTGGAAATAATTTTTATTCCATTAGGGTTTAGGGTTTGGATTTATTTTCCAAGTGTTTAAATTTCCAGATACATTCATTGAGGAATGCATTTCTCTAGATTTGAATTTTGTTGAATTAAAACTTTAATTAAAGTTTTGTTCAATATGGGATTTTTAAGTTTCCATTTAGAAACAAAAGTTTCTTTTCACCCTGATTTTCAACAATAATTTATTTTGTTTATTTTATTTTTCACATTACAAGATTTGGAAAATCTTGGGATGTGACAGTCTTGCTCAAAGGGTTGAGGGCTTGGTTCTTGTTCTTCGGTTTGCATGGCATCTTGACTGAGATGTTGATCTTGTGGTGCATTTGATGGCTCAACTTGAGTAGAGCTCGGCTCTTCTTGAGTTGAGCTTGATTCTCCCCCATCATATTGTTGAACATGAATGTGAGACTTGGTGGGCAAGATATGCCCAATACCCATGAACTTGATGACTTGAGATGAATCGCCATCACCTACATCACGAGAAGAAACTTGCCCCTCATGGGGGCCATTATTCTCCAAAAACTCCACGTCACAAGATACTTCAACACAACCATTGGTTTTGTTGCAGTATCTATAGACATGAGATTTTTCCGCATAACCAACAAATATACCCTCTATAGTTCTAGATTCGAATCTACCGAGATTTTCCTTTTTGTTCTTGACGAGGCACTTGCATCCAAAGACATGGAAGTAGTTGACATTGGGCTTATTACTTGTGAGAATATTGTATGGAGTCATGTCAAAGGGAGCTCAGAGGAAGAGTCGGTTCGTGTAGTGGACCGCGGTAGCAATGGCTTATCCCCAAAAATTGTGGGGGGACTTGAATTCACTCAACATTGTTCTTTCCATCTCAATGATTGCCCGGTTCTTCCTTTCAACAACACCATTTTGTTGAGGGGTATATGGAGCTGAGAATTCATATGTTGATGGCCCGAAGAGATCCAAATGAAGGAGCTCCAAGGGTCTTGACGTGGCCACCTTGGTAATGGAAGGATAATGCTTCCCAATTTGCTTTCCTGAAATGCAAGCACTACACACACGATCTTTCTCAAAGGAGACACCGGTTAGTCCAATAATATGCTCACCCTTTAGGAGTTGATTGAGATTTCTCATGTTGACATGACCTAGGCGACGATGCCAAAGCCATCCCTTGTCAGCCTTGGCCATTAGACATGTAGGAAGAGATTGGCTCTCTTTCGAGAGGTCAACCACATAAAGGTCGTCTTCCACGTGTCCAATGAGAACCAAGCTGAGATTATCACCCCTAAAGACCTTCACAAAAGTTCTAGAGAAATAGGAGTCATAGCCGGCATCCGCAAGATGTTTAATCAAAAGCAAGTTGTAACCAAGGTTTTCAACATGTAAGACGGTCTCTAGAGTCAAAACCTTGGAGATCACCAACTTACCATAACCTAGTACCTTTCCTTTAGATTTGTCTCCAAAAGTGATGCTTGACGTTGAGTTAACATCGTGAATGAATTGGTCAATCCCACTTCTACCTCCGGTCATGTGATTGGTGCATCCACTATCAAACACCCATTTTGATCCACCGGAGGCATAACCCTACAAAATCAATTCTTTGATTTAGGAACCCATTGAGTAATGGGTCCCCTGGCATTTGCAACAAGATCCTTTGGTACCCAAATTGAGTACCATCTATAAGCATAACCATTTCGAGGGCCAACATATTTGGCATATACATCTCCTTGAGTGCCCTTACATAGCACATAGGAAGGATTAGACTTCCCCGTATACTTATGATTGAGATTGCCCCTCATGGATCCCCCATACACAACATTCCTTTTGACTTGGTTAACCACCTTGTCACCTTCTTTTACAAAGGTTATCTTCTTTGGTGGAATAGCATTGCTCGTGTTGTCCTTTGGATCAAAACCGACACCTTCCTTGGAAATTTTTGTCTTTTGACGGGATAGAATCTCATCTAGGATCTTTCCCTTGGAGGTAGGTGCACGGCTCTCTTTATCAAGTTGGTCTTTCAACTTCTTATTTTCCTCAATGAGGAGAGTTTTATCAAAGGTAGAGTTAGAGGTACAAGAATCATTTTCAACAATAATTGGTTCCTTCAATGTACCAAGAGCCTTATCATAGGACACCCGAAGTTGGTCATGGTTCTCTCCAAGTTTTATGAGCTCACGCTTGACAAGCAAGCTAGCCTTTTCAAGGTGCTCAATGTCTTTTGTAAGAGAAGCATGCTCAACCTCAAGCTCTTTCTTTGAGGCATCAAGCTCTTGAGACAAAGAGTTAGCCCTATCAATAGTGTCCATGTCTTTTGCTTTATCAATTTCAAAATTTCAATTTGTAGTTTAAGAAATGAATTGGTATTCTTTTCCTTAGAAAGCTCTTGCTCAAGAAGATTGGATCTTCGTTTCTCATCATCAATATGAGATTCCAAGCTATCAATGGTCTCATCACGTGAGCTAACAAGTTCCATTAATTGCTTGACTCTAGCACGAGCAATGGGAGGAAGAGACTTCATGATAGCATACATTTCTTTTATATACTTTTCACAAAATTCATCACTATCACTATCACTATCATGATTACTCTCAAGATCATCCAAGACACTAGATAGGGATGGAAGAGAGACAATTACCTTGGAGCTTCTTGCCATAAGACAAGAGCCGGTGATCTTGGGAATAGGAGAACTCTTGATGTAGTCCTTGGCGTAGTCGTAGGTGAGAGGTGAACTGGGTTCAACATATGCCAAACCGGTCACACCCACCACTTTCTCCTTATCCCCACACTCCACGTCGGACTCGTCCTTGGAGCTCCTTGCCATGAGGCAAGTGGCGGTGACCTTGGGAATAGGAGAGTCGTCGGTGTAGTCCTTGGTGTAGTCGTAGGTGAAGAGAGACCCGGGTTTGGCGAAGGCCAAACCGGCCACTCCAACCACCTTCTCTTCATCCTCTTCCTCCTTGTCGGATATGTATTCTTGACCTAGGAAGCCCTTGCCATCATGCCTTTTGTTCCTCTTGTATCTTTTGTTGATGGGGCTGGGCTACAACCTTGGTTTGGCACCCTCTTCATACTTGGGCTTGTCAAGCCTCTTCTCATATGGACATTTATCGGCAAAGTGGCTCGACTCATCACAATTTAGCATGTACTTTTCTTCTCACTTGATCCCATTGAATTTCTCCTTCTTCAGAACTTCATATTCTCGGTGAAGAGAGCAAGTTGAGAGAGCATATCATCAACTCCATCAACATCGCTTTGTTCATCACTAGCATCATCTTCTTGCACATGATTGGCCTTTAGTGCTAGAGAGTGAGATGACCCAATAGCATGGTTGATCTCCTTGATCTTTTGCCCTTCATCCGCCAAGTTATCCGTAGCAACAAGATAAGAGACTAGATCATCGGGAGTGAATTGATTAGCTCTATCAAGGAGTTGCAAGTTTAAGGCAAGCTTCTTATCGGTGACCGCGATCATAGAGACAATCTTGGACTTGATAAGCTCATCATTCAAATTGAATCCATCATCATACTTCTCACATCCTAGGCCACCAATCTTCACGCGGAGGGCAACAAGTCTCTTGTATGCTTCAATGATAGTCTCACCATCATGGTTCATGAACATGTTCATCTCTGACTTGGAAGCTTCATACTTGGATTTTTGAATAAGAGACGTTCCCTCTTGGAGAATGACAATCCTATTCCAAAGATCCTTGGCGGTGGGGATGTCGCTGACTTGATCATGGAGAGTGCGGTGAATGGCACTCCTTATCTTGTCACAAGTTGTCACATTTAGCTGATGGTCGTAGTACTCTCCCGGAGTGAGGTTGTTGGGATCATGAGGGTGGAAACCGGTGCACACAATCTCCCAAAGCTCAACGCTGTAGCTGCGAAGATGATATTCCATAGAAACTTTCCAAGGACAGAAATGAGTTCCATCATAATGAGGTGCAGGACCCGAACCATTAATATGAGGCATGATGTTCTTTTGCTTAGGATAAACATAAGGAAATTGATTATGGGGCGTGGAGAGTTTTGACAAGCCGGTCTCATGAGCGGACTCAGCATCCTTATCCTTTTTGGTGTCCATTGGTCTCCCTTGAGGTACTACCAATGGTTTACCAAGAAAAGCCCCATCGCCAATGGCCTTAAGTTGTCCTTCTAGGTAACTCATTTGAACAAGGAGATCGGAATCAGCCTTGGCCTTTTCAAGGGCACCCTTGGCTAGGATCTCGCGAAGCTCCTTGACCGAATAAGTCTTATCCTCCTCATCATCAGAGAAAACCATCTTTTCTCTTAGGCGGTAAAGCCCTTAAAAGAGCCCTTGGATCTGATACCAATTGAAAGTGTAAGATGGTTAACCTAGAAGGGGGGGATGAATAGGTTTCTACAAAATTCTTTATAATCTTTTGCAAGTTTTAGGCTTTTCGGAATATAAGTGAGCCTAAATGCAAACTAGGTGAGGCAACCTAGATGATGAACAAGATACTTCAAGCTCGAAGGCTATCACAAGGTAAACAACACAAGTAAGAGATCATTTAAGGAATAACCGAAGAACGAGGAGACGGAGATGTATTCCCGTATTCACCACCTTTGGGAAGGGGTCTACGTCACGTTGGAGAGGTGTGAGGTTCCACGAAGGATTCCTCACGCGCTACAAAGGCTCACCTTCTTGTCCGAGCCTATCCCACGAAGGAATAGCTCACTTAATCGTGGTAGACTTTTAAGGTAGTCTCCAAACCCTCACAAACTTTCCACGGAGCAAATCACAAGCCGAATGCCTCTGGGCGACCCTACCCGCCTAGGGTTTCCCACAAACCCAAGAGTAACAAGCTAACTCGATGAACTCAAGGGGGAATGAACTTTGGCTTGGTGTAAACGTAGATCGGGACCTCCTCTTCCTTTCTACCAAAGGGATTTGGCTTTGGTTGGGTAGAATGAGAGATCCTCAACCTTTTGTGCTTCAACAATGGGGAGAGAGATAGCTTCAAGAAATGAATGTTTGCTCAAATGTCTAACCTCTAAGTGGAGAAGAAAGGGGTATATATAGTATGGGGAGAAAAAGAGCCGTTTGGGGGGGGGGGGGTCCTGCGACAGAATCGACAATAAGTCCGGTCGGACCGAGTTGCTCGCCGGAAATTCCGGCGACAGCTCTGGCGGACCGGACCACACACCGGAAGTTTTGGCGGCGACCAAAATTCTCGGCGAACAACCGAGAGGCCATGCAGTAAGCCATATCAGTGTACACCGAGAATTTCCAGCGGCGACCGGAAATTCTGGCGACGACCGGAAATTCCGGCGACAGCATCGGCGCTGCCGACACTTTTGCCGATTTCGAAGTAGCCCATTTGGACTCATTTTTCAGGGATATTTTTCTCTCTTTCTTCGAAAGGGTGTGTGGTGATGGATAATGAGAAGTATATTTGGTGTATAACAACCCCAAAGAGCGCATCGAGATCACCCTCTTAATAGTGCGGTGTTTCCTATTTGACTCAAGAGAAAATAAGAGAGAATAATAAATAACACCATGGGATCTTCATATAGAAACGAATGGGGGGGTCACACATCCCCTTTCACCAACTAAGTGCGGACTCTCACCTGTAGAGAAGCTAGTGAAAACATTAGTCCGCTCTCTAGCTTCGATGTCATAGTTAACCAAAACACTAGATAAGGGCTATTTGCCCTTTCAGTATGTTGTTTTCACAATATTAAATATGTGGAGCCTCATGGCCACCTTTGCATGCTATGGGAGTATAATATCCTCTCTAGTTTCCTTATGGCATTTATTTGAATAAGTAAGCATGTTTGAATATATATGAGGCTACAAAGTTATCTAGTGGCACACACACTAGCTTTGGCCATTATATTCAATTATGATTGCATCTCTTTTATTCCATGTGGAGAAGCAAGCTTGAATAATCAAGTTGGGCCTTTATTCAAGTTTGAAGCATGTGTTAATAAATGACCACATGAAACCTAGATGTTCGCACATCTAGAATTAGTGGCATTTATTGCTTGTGCATGGCCCATGAAAGCTTTTCTTTGAGCTCACCATCTTCCTCTATCTTGGTTTTCTTTTTGGTTTTGGGAGGAGTTTGCAAGTTTGAATTTCAACTAGATGGTCATGTTCAAACCAAACACTCTAGATCACCTCCTCTCCTTACCCTTGTTCTTTTGTTCACTTTGTTCTTATGGATCTTAAGGAAGCTTATATAATGGGATTATCTGTGGAGACAAACCAACAAATAAAAAAAGAAAAGAAAAAGAAAACAAGTAACTATCTAGCTAACCTATTTACCTAGACCTAAAACCCCATCTACCCTAACCCCATCTATCTTATGCCTCTAGAACCTATAGCTAAACCCTAATTACCTAAACACTCACTATAGAGCTGAGTTCATCTAGCTAAAAACCATAACCTTAAACCCCACTCTAACCTAGATACACCTAAAACCCCACCCCTTTTCTAACCCTGGTAACCCGACGCCACCCTCCCTGGCGTGTCCTAGTTCAGGCCCACCTTCTCGGCCCGACAACTAAACCCTGGACAGCGAGGCCAACGCACTGTTGATCTTCTTAACAAACACGTGAGCACCAACCGAGCAAGGACAACACCCCACACCGAGTGCATGCTCCCTCCTCGCTCCCTTGCTTTGCTTGGCATAAAGTAGTAATAGTAGAGGCGATCTTCCTCTCAACCACTCCCTCTCCATCCTTCCCCATCGAGATCTGAAGCCCATTCTTCTTCTTCTTCTTCTTCTTCTTCTTCTTCTTCTTCTTCTTCTTCTTCTTCTTCTTCTTCTTCTTCTTCTTCTTCTTCTTCTTCTTCTTCTTTCCCAAGCAAACCCCACCGTAGCCATGTCCTAGCTTCTCCTCCTCGCCATCCACCGTGTTGGGCTCCTGATCCGCATCGCAACTGAAGGCATTGACTTGTGGAGGTGATGGGCATCCCCTCCCCTTCTTCACAGAGTAACCAGCATTGACTTGGGGCCGAATGGATGCATGAGTAACCGGGGAGGGAGGGTGCAATAGATCTGCACACGAAGAACAGTGAAGACACACAGAGACAACTGTTAAGACCAGAGTCAGATGTCTTATTCCTTTGTGTATTGTGGTTACAAGTTCTCCTTGAACTATTTTCCAAGTAGCTACTGAGAACTAGAGGAAGAAGAAGAAGTGTCCAGCCCCTATAACCCTAGATCTACTCCTCCTTATATACTGGATGGGAGAGGCTAGGTTTCAATGTGGGTTCTAGGGTTTACATAATGGGATTTAGCTTTATCCAACGGGAGGGGTTACAGGGCCTGTCCTCTGGTCCAGGACCCATTCAGCAAAGTGGTGCATGCCAACGGTACTACAGTACACAGCTGCCAGTCCTTTAGGTGTCAGCCGACAACGCTCTCCTTAATGATCAGCTTTGGCCCACTTGGTACAGTGGACATGTAGCACTGTCAGGGCCATGCGCCAGCCTGTTTGGTGACGCATGGATCCAGAAATGTACACAGGAAGGAGAATATATCCCTTCATGATTTTGATCTGGCCTCGGTGACTCGGCCTCAGTGTACCTGAAAGTAAGAACCACACATATGTTTGTGCCGACATACATTATATGTCGTCTAGGTCTTGCCGTTATTACTCGGCCGATGTAGGCCTAACTCGAACAAGATCAGTCCGAGTCAACCTTATCTTTCACCACTTATGACCCTACCGGGGGTTATCCCCCCGACATTAGTCCCCGAAACTATCAATGTCTAGCAATTTTAACTGATAAGCCTTGGCAGGTTCCTTTAATGAATCTAGAACATTTCTTTTTGATCTGACATATACTATGTTAGCCCAACTTTCTCGACTCAATATTGGTAGTTGATGACTTACTTCCGAGTGATATTTTGTCCTCTTGTGCCGAGCCTTGTCCAATCTCAACTCTTTGCTCTTTCCTCGGGGTCTCCGATATTTTCTGAGTCTCCCTTGGATTTATATTATTTTATCCTGGGTGGCACGTAATCATCACACTTTGCCGCATTTTTCTCCCAAATCTTAACACGTCGCACTGTTTCTACTGCGTAGTGACAGTTATCACTATAGCGGTCACGTCACGCAGCGCCTTGGTTATTGTTTTGACCGATCCACTACGATGTGGCAACCGGTTCTTGTGCACGTGTATGACCTGATGTGACGGTTCCTCGCATACACGGCCACAGTGTAGCCCTGGCGCATTGGCGATCCCACTATGGTTGTTTTCACTCCGCCCTTAAGTAGGGGAGTGGGGAACAAAACCCCACTTCCTTCCTCACTTTTCCCCTTTCATCTTCCTTGCGCCGCCGTTCTCCGCTCTGGTTCTTGTGCTTCTCTGCCGCTGCCTCAAGTTTTCTCTGCCGTCACCGAATTTCTTCTCAGGCGACGTGCGACTCTTTAAATGACTGTCATTTCGTTGCTATGATGGGGCCGCGGCAATCCTTGCCTCTTCTAGATGAGGAGGCGGTCGTAGAACTGGAGGAGCCCATAGACCGTTCCCCTAGTTCAGTAGAAACAAGAAACTCCGCCCCCGAAGCAGCCATGCCAGAAACCGTCTCACTCAGCTCAGTCGGGTCAGTTGCAACCCGCAGCGCACAGACAACAGACTTTTACTTTTAGTAAGATGCCTTCTCACTTGCATCCAGCAGAAAACAAAAACAATGACATCCACAACTATGCCCAAAACCAGGTCTGTTGTGGATTTGCTAAAGAAGACCACAGCTGCTTCCGGGTCAGTTATCATCGACAGGCGGCTTTCTCTTCATGTCAGCCCAGCCATAGCCAGAAGTAGCAGTGGCCCATCCACCAAAGGAAAAGGTCTTGTTTTTACCCGAATGCTCAACGACCAAAGTCTCAGCTCCGCCGAGCAATATGATATGGACTAGAATGACGCCAATAGCTATGAAGTTACTTCTGGCAATTCTCACGCACAAGCGCATCAAGGAATGCCAATTGGTACTCCTACTATGGCTGAGTTAATGAACTCTGTCGTATTGTCGACAAGTACGCCATAGGGTGTCCTGAAGGCGTTGAGAAGATGGGGTGTGAGATGTACGGTGTTCCGGGAGCGGTGAGCACAAGTTTACCCAGGTTCAGATCTAACTGCGGTGATCGGATCCTACTCCTGCTAGCAACCTAGTAATATATCGACGAGAGCCAGATGTTACAACGGATTACAAGAGAGGTTTGACTATGCGAGTAGGTTGTGGTTGATCTATGATATGGTTCCCTAAAGTCTCCCTCAGTTACGGTTTATATAGTCACCAGTGCCTAGGGTTATAGGAGAGACCTATCCGGTTACGTTACAGAGTCGGTAACTAGATACAACTTGGACTACAAGTAATATTATATGCCTAAGTCGGTAATTCTTCTGGGCCTTGTCGTAGCCGGAAGTGACTCCTCTTTCTCTAACTGGGCCGCCCGTGAAGCAAATATCTAACCCGTTGGTGGGCCACCCTGGTTAGTGAGTCCCATGGGTAAACCCGGAAAGTATATCCCCAACAGTAGCCCCAGAAGTCTCTAAGATCCAAAGTCGGATAAATCGTCTAGCTTGATGGTTTTTCGTCTTGAGAATCTTGAAGGGTTCCTGAAAACTTCATCCAGTAGTGTAGGATTCCGAGTCTTATCTGAGTCGGATATGTATTCTTGACTTCAGTCATTTTCCTTCTCATTTCAAAACATGAGCCGTATTTGAACAGTGCCGTGCTGTGTGACAACTTTTTAAGACCAGGTCTTGTCACTGACAAAGATCCTGTCAGCACGACCGTTGGTGGGCCCGTCCTTTATAGAACAGAACACCGTTTCAATGCCCGCATGAGAATCAAGGGGGCGAAGACGTCGCCAGGAAGCCTCCTATCTATCTCCTATACGCGTGGGGCAAATCACGCGGATCAGCACGAATCTTGGCGCGGAGGTTAATAAAAGAAGAAATCCCTTTCTCCCAGATTCATTCCTCGCCGCTCTTCATTGCATCCTCGTACTCCTCAAGGGCTTCGCATCAACTCCCATCTGCACACACAAAAAACCCTTAGCACCGCCAGTCTTTGACCTTCTTCAGCGAGATGGAAATGCCATCCAGCTCTAGAGCGGCATCGGCGACATGCACGGCGGCAGCGGATGAGAGGAAGCTACGGGGCCTTTGGGTCCCAAGCGCCATATATAACGCCGAGCTCCAAGTCATGAAGGACGAGGGTTACCTCGTCGCCGGAGCATGGCAGAGCGACACTGGAGATGCTGTTCTCACACCGCGCGACGGCGAGCGAGTCCTCTTTGGTACACACGTCGACCGCGGCCTTAGTCTTTCACCATCGGAGTTCTTCACCGAAGTTCTCCAACATTACGGTGCGCAACTTCACAATCTCCCTCCCAACTCTTTGCTTGAGCTTAGTGCTCATGCAACTCTTAGTGAGGGTTTCCTTGGTATTAGGCCAAGTCTCACCCTTTTCCGGTACTACTATGGTACCCGGAATAACTCTATTAGTGTCGATGTTCCTTACACCACCGGCACCCATAGCTTAGTCCTTACGAGAAATGGAGTTTATCCTAGGATTAATGCTAGTGAATCAGTAAAAAGATGGGCCAAATTTTTTCTTTTATCATAAGGATATTCCGGCTCCAAACAAGGCGGAAGGTCGATGGTGCTGCTCCCCACCAAGAATCATGGGATGTAGAAGCGCCGAAACTATCCAAAGACTTAGTCCTCGCCAAAAGGCGGATCGACTTTTTGATGAAGAATAAGGGGCTCCGTGGATACGACTTGATCCACTGCTGTCTAGATCGCCAGATTCATCCATTGCAGTATCACGAAGACCGCTTGATGCATACGGTCATCGGAGACCGAAAAGATAGCCTGAGGGTCAGTCCAACTCGCATCTCTGCGAAGGACTGATGCGCTCAGATCACTGTAGAGCTTCGTTGGGAGACCCCAATAGGAAGGTATGATGAGCACAACAGCAAGTCTTCCCTCAGAAAGAAACCAATGTTATCGAACCAGTAGGAGGAAAGAAACAACCCAAAGGTGTTGCTAGCAACTTGGAAACCTGCGCAACACGAACTCAAGACTTTGCCCCAACGAACAGTGAGGCTGTCAATCTCACCGGTTTGCTGTAAACAAAGGATTAACTGTATGGTGTGGAAGGCAATAGTGGTTTGCAAACAGTAAAGAGTAACAGTGGAAGATGTATCGATGGTAAAGAATGGACCGGGGTCCATAGTTCACTAGAGGTGCTCTCCCTAAGATAAACAAACATGGCATGCTGGGTAAACAAATTACAATGGGGAAATTGATAGGACAGAGCAAGGCATAACAATGCAATACTAGACATTCATGATCCTATGGGATTTGATTGGGCAATACAACAATATACATAGACCGCCATCCAACTGCATCTATGACTAGTAATCCACCTTTAGGTTATCATCCGAACCCCCTCCAGTATTAAGTTGCAAACAATGGATAACTGCTTTAAGCAAAGTGTGTAAGGTAAACAATCCACTTGTTCCATGAACACGAGATCATTGTTTTCTCCCTAGTAGCAACAACACATCTATAACCTTAGATATTACTGTCACTTCCCTAGATTAAAAAGAGGCATGAACCCACTATCGAGCATAAATACTCCCTCTTGGAGTCACTAGCATGTACTTGGCCAAGATAGCTACTAGAAACGGAGAGCATGTAAGATCACAAACAACACAGACATGATATAATCAATAAGATAGAACCATTAATCAATCTGACATAGTAATCTCAATATCCATCGGATCCCCGCAAACACAACATGCATGATTACAAATAGATGATCTTGATCATGAATGGAGCTCACAAGATCTAAACATGGTAGCACAAAGGAGGAGAAACAACCATCTAGCTACTACATGGACCCGTAGTCCAAGGTGGAACTACTGACGCATCATACCGGAGGCTGGCATGGTGATGAAGAAGGCCTCCGGGATGATCTCCGCTCCTGCAGGGTGCCGGAAAGAGCTTCAGATCCCCCCAATCTACGGACGATGGTGGCGGCGGCTCCCGACTGTTTCATGGAATATTGATCGGGTACTTAGGGTTTTGGTATCGGGGGCTTATTATAGGCGAAGAGGCGAGGCAGGGGGGCACCTAGGGTGGCCGCACCCCCCAGGCGCGGGCCAGTCCTGGCCGCTTGATACGTCGGAAACATATCTATAATTTTTGATGCTCCATGCTTGTTTTGTATCCAATTTTCTTTGCTTTGTCTATACTTTGAGGTGTTTTTATATCTTTTTTGGAACTAACCTATTAACACGTTTCCACAGTGCTAGTTGCCTGTTTTCTTCTGTTTTTGGTTCTAGAAGGGCAGAAAATCAATATTCTCGGAATTGGACGGGACAAAAGCCAAAGTTATTATTTTCCCCGCAGCAACATGGAACCACGAAGTAGAGCCGGAGGGGGGGGGCACAGGGTGGCCACACCCTCCTAGGCGCGGGCAAGCCTTGGGGGCGCCTAGAGGGGGTGTGCCCTCCTGGACCCCCACTGACCTTGATTCCTGCGCCTATAAGAAGCCTTCGACCCAAAAACCCTAGCCAATCCAGAAGAAATCCACGAAAACCTCCGTAGTGCCGCCGCCACCGAAGGGGAGATTCGGGGGACATAAAGTCTCTATTCCGGCACCCTGCCGGGAGGGGGAAGTGCCCCCGGAGCCATCTTGTAACACCCTCGCCTGATAAGGCTGAGTTCATGTGTATAGTGCCAATCCCTGGATCGGTTCACTGGCACACACAGTACAAAATGATACCAAATATAACTGTGCATCATAAATACAATGAATATAATCCAGAATTTACATTATTTATTCAAGTACACAGCGGAAAACGAATACAAGGTAGATCTCCATCCTTCAAATGTGCCACATGCAAACAATTGTTGAGTGGAGTCTCGCGACCTATGAACGATCACTCAGATACGATATAACCTGCAACATGAAACGTTGCAGCCACGAATGGTCAATTCATTGAATGTATGGCAAGTAGTCTAAAGTGGTTAACAGCAGGTCTATCAACTACATGCTTATTTGGCCAAGTGGAGTTCAGGGTCATTTGCATAAAGCAATAGTTTTATCCTAACATTTGTAACAAAGTAGTTTTCCAATACGATAAATAGGACACTCTGGTTCACTCCCAGGTGCTCCTACCCAATTATGTTCACCCAACAAGTTTTAAGTAATTAAGAAATAAGGATGAGTGAGAAATATCATAGCATCAGTATCTGGTCGCTCAAATTGTCCATAACCGGGGACACGGCTAATCGATTAGTTTATACACCCTGCAGGGGTTAGTACACTTTACCCATGTGACTTGGACAGCCCAGCTCGTACCACCACTCTCATATTGGGTGATGATAGGGAGAAGTCCAAGAAGGAACCGTTCGGGAAGTAGCTCCCCAATCCCGACGCGCACCGGTCCAACCTACACTATCTACATCTATGGATACGCGGGTTCGAGTTACCACAACCTACTGAGTTCAGCCAACCGCCCATTTCATTATTGGCACATGGTTGCACACGAAAGCTTCCAAACAAAGAAACCAATCATTTCTCAGTGTCCTGGGTGCCTTTCCGCAATGATACCACCAAAAATTATCAATCCCATCACACCCAGGAGATTCATTGATTAAGTTGTTTTAGTTTTCGCAAACCAACACATTTAGAATCAACATCAGTGATGTAACCCAGCCCTCGTTCATCATAGCATGGCTAAGCACATCTACCAACGGTGGCTCATAAACAAGGAAAGCTAGGGAATAATATGGGACATAGCATAGCATATACACATCAATTCCTACATATGCAATTCTACAAAAACATATACAATTCTACAAAAACAAATACAATGCATAGGAAAACAGTAGGACATTTATGACCAAGATAGCACCACTTGCCTTTGTTGTAGATGTAGTCGATTAGATAATCCTCACAATTCTCATAGATATAATGGTTGCTCTCGTCATAACCACAATACTTGCAATCATAGTAGTTGCAATCACACACGTTGCACTCCTCGCAATCTATCGATCAAACAATTGCATACAACATAAACAATAGCACATAGGGATCAAACAAATACAACAAATGCATGCATGACAATTTAATAAGTCACAATGGTTGTTACTTTAGTTTTGAACATAGTTAGATTACATGATGCATGTGGAAAGTCATTTAATGCACTAAAGCTTTTATTACTAAAGTTGTATCGATTTAATATGGTGTATACCACTTTAATTGAACTAAATATGTTTATGTCATATTAAATTGTGAACTAGATGCTACTGGATAGAGGTAATGCAATTTAGAGACAGTGGCAATTTGAATCACCTAAAAAGGAGTTATAGATATTTTCTTATGATTAAAACACTATTTCAATGAGTTTAAATATTTTTGTATGAATTTCTGTTTTAACTGTACCAAATAATTTGTCATGCATTTTCTCTGTATAGATATTGTCAATACAAAACCTTAGCACTTGGATTCACCCTAATCGGAGTTATAGATCTTTTTGTATGATTTAAATAGCATTTAATGGTTTTAAATGATTCATATAGTTTCTGTTGTCTAAAAATCAAACAAAAATTATATCTGTAATCTCCACGGAATTGTGATTTCAGGGACATATTATTTGTAATTTTCTGAATAGTATTTATTTTCTTATGAATTTATTACTCTAAATAGGCCATTAAACCATTTAAATCTTCACGGCAAAACCTTACAGTAATATGCTGAACTAATTGCATATTGATGATCTACATGGAACCAGCTTTCCATCGGTATATCATTTATATTTTCGTGACAAGCAATTAATTTACTATGAATTTAATGATTTATAGAGCCATTAAATCTAATTAAATAGCTACGGGTTAAATAGTCTGCAAAGTCTATATCCAACCAGATATTATTAATGTACGTTATAGTAGCTTCACTTTGATATATTGTTCATATTTTTCGGAGTTACAGATAATTTCTTATGAATTTATTGACCTAAAAGACCATTAAAACTAATTAAATTACTGCAGTAACCACGTACAGTAAAATTTGAATCTATTCTGATAAGATGATTCTACGTAAAATTATCTTCAATTTGATATATTATACGCAATTTTTGGACGTGATATGAATTTCTAATGAATTTTACAAGTTAGATCTAAAATATGCAATTTTAGATTCGAACGGATTATTCCAGGGAATATTCCGCTAACTGGACAGGTTGACTTTGTATGCTGACTGGGACTAGATGTTGACCTGACGTTGACGTGGCGTTGATGAGGAAGCTGACCGGGATGATGACATGGCACGCACCGGTTTGATTGGATCTCGACCGTCTGGATAGGATCCGGTGGCTAGAAGAAGAGATTGACCCGATTTTGGCTCAGAATAGACAAGAAACAGATCTGTGTTAGAGAGACAAATCCGTAGGTCAAATTGAAAAACTTAGAACACGAAAGTTGTGGGGAATCATTATTCCTACCTTCTCACCAAAGGAATTTGGATTTGAAGAAACGAGCGCGAGTACATCTTGGATTTACACCGTAAGATCTGAAATATTGCGATGCGAAATTCTCCGGCTGTGGTGGATGAAAAGAGGTGAGGTTTTTCAGGATTGAAAGATTTCGACGCGTTCTACAACTTTCGTTTTTTTGACCGAAGGCAAACAACAAAGTCTAGATGGGTTAAAAAGCGAAATAAGATTCGGGCATATGTAGATTCGGGATTTCGAGGAGAGAAACTCGTACATCGGTGGCTCCACGAGTTTATATGGAGATTTAGGATGTTGTAGAGATAGGTATTGGAATAGGGAACAAGTAGAAACAAACGGAAGTTGATTAGGAGTTGTAGATAAAAAGTTATAGCAGTTTGAATAGAGATAGGTTTGACAAAACTCGTTTTGCACGCCTTTTAAAGCAATACTGGGCACGTATGCTGCCTGGTTGGTTCGATCGGTCTCGCTGGGCCGGCCCGGTTAGGTTTTTTTTTCTTTTTCTATTTACTCGTTTCCCTTATATCTTTTGCATACGAACTCCAAATGACGCGATTCTTGTTTCTAAATTTTTCTAAAATCGAATAGATCATTGTAGGATCAAATTTGTAATCTTTTTACTAGTTTGCAAATAGTGGGTTTATAAATCCTTGTATATTCCATTTTATTTATATCTTTATTTGTTTGTATTTATTCCATAACTTTTTCATAATAGCTCCAAATAGGCTCAATTTTGTTTCTAAAATTTTGTAATATTAATTGGATATCTTTAGGCTATAATTATCAATAATTTATGCCTTAGCAACAGTGGGTTTTAATAAGTCAATTTAATTACCCTAAGGAACATTTGGGCTCAACTATAGGATTTAGATACTAGGATTTGGATTCAGTTTGTGAGAACTTTGCATGGATGTAATGAAATGCTTATGAACGCTTCATGATTTTCATTTTGAAATCTTGCACACCAATTCTACAATCCATAATCAATCTATGCCCTTTTGCCTATATGGCTACTTAGGTCTTAACAAAAGAATATAAGATTTTGAATTCAAGGTTGAGAGGATTTTCTACTTAAAAAGTTTCTTCTCTTTGAGAATTTTCAACATAGTCAAACAATCAATCAAACTTATTTGTTTATTTCACATTCCAAAATTAGGAGAATTTTGGGATGTGACAGACTACCACCCTTAAAAGAAATCTCGTCCCGAGATTTGGGAAGGCTAGAAAGAAAGAAAGGTTCGGGATCCATTAGGATGCTACCACCCTTAAAATAAAAATTGACTAGGTCATTTCTCGAGGATTCACTTAGCTCAGTTTGGTTTTCCTTTAGACTTTTATTGGAACAATGTCTCTAGCACATTCTAAACATTATGATTGATAGTTTCCAAGAAAGCACTTCTTAAACTAGCAAAACTCTCATGGTGGGCAAATAGGGAACGTTTACTTCACGGTGCCCATAATTCACGGTTGGGATTCATCCTTACCGTACATTCCTATGCTTATCACTGGGTGCTTTTAGAAGGGTGTAACAATATACCATTTCTAGGGTTTAGGCTCAATGTCGACTCTCTGCTAAGGTTGAAATGGGCACTCAAGATTCGCAAAGCCAACAGTACAAGAGCGAATAATAAGTGTAGTAGGAATGGTGATCAATCCATCCTGCACCCAAATCATTACCCTGTATGAGGATAGGTGAATCACGTTTTTCTATCACTCGGGCATTCTCACTTGCCTTGAAGAATGTTTCCATGAGAACGAACTAATGCTCTATGTATACTCCCATGTATTCAATCAACAAATCTACTACTAAAACTAAACTATCGATACTTCAACTTTCAGGTTGCGTAATCTACTACATAACATCATGTGGAACACTTCATACTTCCACATCCTTTTTCCATTAGGAGAAGCATTCTCTTTCCTAAATGCATTGTGTTGTCAAACCTTCCTCTTAACACATCATTATATCTCCCAGGGTTCAAGATAGGGAAGAATAGATTCTATAGGAAAGAAACGACTAAGAAGAATAATCCCACCCATAACTATATGAAGCATTCAATGTATACAAACAAGCAAACAATCATAAGGAGTCAACACACAAGCAAACACTTGTATGACAACATTAAAGGTTTATAAACTTAGTAGTATATAACCACAAAATAGTTTGAAAGCATTGGGAACAATACTAGAGTAAAATAGAGCAATATATAAGCACTAAACTAAATCTGTCAAAGCGGTACAACAGACTTTACGCATTTTTATGACCTACTTAAACTCATCAGGAATTTTATCCAATTTTTGTGCATGTACAACAGGTAATTACGATCCAGATCCTATTTTATTGGATTTTGCTGAGTTACCAGTAAAATATGAAAACTCGCGCGGTAAAACAGGTCAGGCAGAAAACTGCAGCAGTAATTCCACGAATTTCAATCAATTCACACCATTAAAATAATTTTAAAACCACACGAAAACTCCAGCAACTTTAGAGTTTCTAAACAACAGATCCTAAACAAGGCATCACACAATATGGTATAGTACAAACAAGCAAGCAACCTATATTGTCATACCACATAAGTTGGTAAGAACAATATGCTAACACGATAGCGATGATCTCCTAAAGAGATAGAATATGGTGGTCCAGACCTACCCAAACTTGGTGAGATATTTATATGTATCATCTTATTTGTTATTTTACTTATCTAACTCTCATATATGTATCATAAGAATGGACAACTACAATTTTTGAACAGCAAGAGATTCTAGAAAAGATAGACAAGGAATATAAGAATTCTAATAAGTAGAAAATATGATAGTTCTCCTAATATAGGTCTTTATTGCTAATCCATTTCTAAGGTCACGATCCTACAGTCAACACACAGCTCTGATACCATCTTGTAACACCCTCGCCTGATAAGGCTGAGTTCATGTGTATAGTGCCAATCCCTGGATCGGTTCACTGGCACACACAGTACAAAATGATACCAAATATAACTGTGCATCATAAATACAACGAATATAATCCAGAATTTACATTATTTATTCAAGTACACAGCGAAAAACGAATACAAGGTAGATCTCCATCCTTCAAATGTGCCACAGGCGAACAATTGTTGAGTGGAGTCTCGCGACCTATGAACGATCACTCAGATACGATATAACCTGCAACATGAAACATTGCAACCACGAATGGTCAATACATTGAATGTATGGCAAGTAGGCTAAAGTGGTTAACAGCAGGTCTATCAACTACATGCTTATTTGGCCAAGTGGAGTTCAGGCTCATTTGCATAAAGCAACAGTTTTATCCTAACATTTGTAACAAAGTAGTTTTCCAATACGATAAATAGGACACTCTGGTTCACTCCCAGGTGCTCCTACCCAATTATGTTCACCCAACAAGTTTTAAGTAATTAAAAAATAAGGATGAGTGAGAAATATCATAGCATCAGTATCTGGTCGCTCAAATTGTCCATAACCGGGGACACGGCTAATCGATTAGTTTATACACCCTGCAGGGGTTAGTACACTTTACCCATGTGACTTGGCCATCCCAGCTCGTACCACCATTATCATATTGGGTGATGATAGGGAGAAGTCCAAGAAGGAACTGTTCGGGAAGTAGCTCCCCAATCCTGACGCGTACCGGTCCAACCTACATTATCTACATCTCTGGATACGCGGGTTCGAGTTACCACAACTGAGTTCAGCCAACCTCTCATTTCATTATTGGCACATGGTTGCACACGAAAGCTTCCAAACAAAGAAACCAATCATTTGTCAGTGTCCTGGGTGCCTTTCCGCAATGATACCACCAAAAATTATCAATCCCATCACACCCAGGAGATTCATTGATTAAGTTGTTTTAGTTTTCGCAAACCAACACATTTAGAATCAACATCAGTGATGTAACCCAGCCGTCGTTCATCATAGCATGGCTAAGCACATCTACCAACGGTGGCTCATAAACAAGGAAAGCTAGGGAATAATATGGGACATAGCATAGCATATACACATCAATTCCTACATATGCAATTCTACAAAAACATCTACAATGCATAGGAAAACAGTAGGACATTTATGACCAAGATAGCACCACTTGCCTTTGTTGTAGATGTAGTCGATTAGATAATCCTCACAATTCTCATAGATATAATGGTTGCTCTCATCATAACCACAATACTTGCAATCATAGTAGTTGCAATCACACATGTTGCACTCCTCGCAATCTATCGATCAAACAATTGCATACAACATAAACAATAGCACATAAGGATCAAACAAATACAACAAATGCATGCATGACAATTTAATAAGTCACAATGGTTGTTACTTTAGTTCTGAATATAGTTAGATTACATGATGCATGTGGAAAGTCATTTAATGCACTAAAGCTTTTATTACTAAAGTTGTATCGATTTAATATGGTGTATACCACTTTAATTGAACTAAATATGTTTATGTCGTATTAAATTGTGAACTAGATGCTACTGGATAGAGGTAATGCAATTTAGAGCCAGTGGCAAATTGAATCACCAAAAAAGGAGTTATAGATATTTTGTTATGATTAAAACACTATTTCAATGGGTTTAAATATTTCTGTATGAATTTCTGTTTTAACTGTACCAAATAATTTGTCATGCAATTTCTCTGTATAGATATTGTCAATACAAAACCTTAGCACTTGGATTCACCCTAATCGGAGTTATAGATCTTTTTGTATGATTTAAATAGTGTTTAATGGTTTTAAATGATTCATATAGTTTCTGTTGTCTAAAAATCAAACTAAATTTATATCTGTATTCTCCATGGAATTGTGATTTCAGGGACATATTATTTGTAATTTTCTGAATAGTATTTATTTTCTTATGAATTTATTAATCTAAATAGGCCATTAAACCATTTAAATCTTCACGGCAAAACCTTACAGTAATATGCTGAAATAATTGCATATTGATGATCTAAATGGAACCAGCTTTCCATCGGTATATCATTTATATTTTTGTGACAAGAAATTAATTTACTATGAATTTAATGATTTATAAAGGCATTAAAACTAATTAAATTGCTACGGGTTAAATAGTCGGCAAAGGCTATATCCAACCAGATATTATTAATGTACATTACAGTAGCTTCAGTTTGATATATTGTTCATATTTTTCGGAGTTACAGATAATTTCTTATGAATTTATTGACCTAAAAGACCATTAAAACTAATTAAATTACTGCAGTAACCACGTACAGTAAAATTTGAATCTATTCTGATAAGATGATTCTACGTAAAATTATCTTCAATTTGATATATTATACGCAATTTTTGGACGTGGTATGAATTTCTAATGAATTTTACAAGTTAGATCTAAAATATGCAATTTTAGATTCGAACGGATTATTCCAGGGAATATTCCGCTGACTGGACATGTTGACTTTGTATGCTGACTGGGACTAGATGTTGACCTTACGTTGACGTGGCATTGATGAGGAAGCTGACCGGGATGACGACATGGCACACACTGGTTTGATTGGATCTCGACCGTCTGGATAGGATCCGGTGGCTAGAAGAAGAGATTGACCCGATTTTGGCTCAGAATAGACAAGAAACAGATCTGTGTTAGAGAGACAAATCCGTAGGTCAAATTAAAAAACTTAGAACATGAAAGTTGTGGGGAATCATTATTCCTACCTTCTCACCAAAGGAATATGGATTTGAAGAAACGAGCGCGAGTACATCTTGGATTTACACCGTAAGATCTGAAATGTTGCAATGCGAAATTCTCCGGCTGTGGTGGATGAAAAGAGGTGATGTTTGTCAGGATTGAAAGATTTCGACGCGTTCTACAACTTTCGTTTTTTGATCGAAGGCAAACAACGAAGTCTAGATGGGTTAAAAAGCGAAATAAGATTCGGACATATGTAGATTCGGGATTTCGAGGAGAGAAACTCGTACAGCTGTGGCTCCACGAGTTTATATGGAGATTTAGGATGTTGTAGAGATAGGTATTAGAAAAGGGAACAAGTAGAAACAAACGGAAGTTGATTCGGAGTTGTAGATAAAAAGTTATAGCAGTTTGAATAGAGATAGGTTTGACAAAACTCGTTTTGCATGCCTTTTAAAGCAATCCTAGGCACTGCCTGGTTGGTTCGATTGGTCTCGCTGGGCCGGCCCGGTTAGTTTTTTTTTTCTATTTACTTGTTTCCCTTATATCTTTTGCATACGAACTTCAAATAACGCGATTCTTGTTTCTAAATTTTTCTAAAATCGAATAGATCAATGTAGGATCAAATTTGTAATCTTTTTACTAGTTTGCAAATAGTGGGTTTATAAATCCTTGTATATTACATTTTATTTATATCTTTATTTGTTTGTATTTATTCCATAACTTTTTCATAATAGCTCCAAATAGGCTCAATTTTGTTTCTAAAATTTTGTAATATTAATTGGATCTCTTTAGGCTATAATTATCAATAATTTATGCCTTAGCAACAGTGGGTTTTAATAAGTCAATTTAATTACCCTAAGGAACATTTGGGTGAATCAACTATAGTATTTAGATACCAGGATTTGGATTCAGTTTGTGAGAACTTTGCATGGATGTAATGAAATGCTTATGAACGCTTCATGATTTTCATTTTGAAATCTTGCACACCAATTCTACAATCCATAATCAATCTATGCCCTTTTGCCTATATGGCTACTTAGGTCATAACAAAAGAATATAAGATTTTGAATTCAAGGTTGCGAGGATTTTCTACTAAAAAAGTTTCTTCTCTTTGAGAATTTTCAACATAGTCAAACAATCAATCAAACTTATTTGTTTATTTCACATTCCAAAATTAGGAGAATTTTGGGATGTGACACATCTCCATCGATCTCCACCACCATCTCCATCACCGTTGCTGATTCCCATGATGAGGAGGGAGTAGTTCTTCCTCAGGGCTAAGGGATCTACCGGTAGCTATGTGTTCATATATCTCTCTATGCATGATTTTGTTGTGGTCATGAGCTTTGTAATCAAGTAGATCTACCTTGCTACTCAAGTGCTTCATTAGATCTCCGCTCTCCCCATGTGTGTGAAAGTGACAGCATGCACGCCATGGTGGCACTTAGGTTTGAGTCTACATAAATACTTTTTGTGCTTTAATAGATCTATGCTTTTCCCCACGTGTGTGAAATTGACAACGTGCATATCGTGTGTGGCACTTTGGCTAGGTTGAATATTTGTTATGATTTATATTTGGAGTTGAATGCCTCTATGAAATTGTGGTATTTGTTGGAACCATCTAGTGCTCAAGGTGACAGTGTGGGGTTATCTAGAGTGGGGAAGGCCCTATCATGGATTAGGGTGTCCAACCGGAGAGTAGTCAGGGTAGTATCATGAAGAGAGGATATTTATATGAGAGAGTGTTCACTAGTGAAAGTATGATCCCTAGGCCTTGTTTCTAAACATTGAAACACCATTTTCTACTAGATCTGTTGCATGTTTGCTTGCTTCCATCTATATTCCGTTTGCCGGGGAGGTTTTGGTCCTTTACCTTACCTCACCATCAAGCTCTTTTCTAGCACCATTACCACTTGTATCTCACTATCTCTTCACCGAACTAGTGCACCTATATTGGGTGTGTTGGGGAGACAAGAGACTTCTTGTATCTTAATTGTAGGGTTGCTTGAGAGGGGATACCTTTGACCACTTCCTCTCTGAGTTCGATAAACCTTGGGTAATCCACTTAAGGGAAACTTGCTGTTGTTCTAGAAACCTCTGCACTTGTAGGACCAACAACTGTCTACAAGAATAGAAGTGCGTAGACATCAAGCTCTTTTCTGGCGCCGTTGACGGGAGGTAAGGTAAAAGGTACTCACATCCTCCGGTGTGAGTGCTCGAAGTTATTTCCTTTAGATTCTGCAATTTTGCCTTTTTGTTTCTTGTTTTCACTATTTAGGCTTAATGGAAAACAACAACAAAATTAGAGAGCTTTATAGTATCTATCTTGAGTTAGGACATGAAGTGTTTGAAGAGAAAATGAAAAAACCTATGGAGCTTTATTTGCATGCTAATAGCAATGTTATTAGTATGAATTCTTTGGACACCATTATTGCTAATGCTATGGAAAAGTCTAAGCTTGGGGAAGCTAGTTTTGATGAAAATGTTCTTTTTAGCCCTCCAACTTTGGAAGAGAGCTATTCTATTGCTTATGATGATACCAAAACTCCAATATATGATGATTGCAATGATGAATATGATATTTTCAGTACAACTACTATTGAGGAGAAAACTAATTGCGATTACACTATGCCTCCTATATTTGATGATTATGGTGATGAGAATAATAATGATAGCTATTTTGTTGAATTTGCTCCCACTACAATTAATAAGAATGACTATTCTTATGTGGAGAGTAATAATCATTATATGCATGTGGCTCATGATAAGAATGTTTTATGTGATATTATATTGTTAATTTTATTCATGTTGCTACTGAAAGTTATTATGAGAGAGGGAAACATGGTTTTATACATCTCAATAATATTAAGTTTCCCCTCTTTATGTTGAAAATTTTGAAGTTGCACTTGTTTTGCTTTCCTATGCTTGTTTCTTTGTGCTTTCAAGACTTGTTTATTTACAAGATTCCTATGCATAGGAAGTGGGTTAGACTTAAATGTGTTTTGAATTTGCTTCTTGATGCTCTCTTTTACTTCAATTCATATTTCTTATGTGAGCATCTTCTCAAACCAACAAGCCTAACTTAAAGGCATTAAAGAAAAGTACTTGTTTGGAGATAACCCAAGAGTTTTCTTGAGTCTTGTAAGTTATTAATTCTGTAATGACCTCTCCTTATCTTTTTTGTTTGCTTTTTGTGCCAAGAATGACCTCTAATGAGAGGGAAGTAAGATTTGGGGAGTTGCTGTCCTGAAACAGATTTCTGTCCTCCACCATAAACATTCGTGAGGAGTCTATGTAAGTCATATTGAGCTTAAAATTTACGAATAAATCCTCCAGTATGTTATATAACTTTCATTAGTTCAACACTTTTTCATTTGAGCAACAGAAGATTTTCGAAAAAATCGGTTTCTACCTGCTGGTCTGTTTTGATAGATTTCTGCCATTATTTGCATTTGCTTCTTATTGATTCCTTTTAGAGTTCTCTTTTTGGGGAATTGAGATTTTTGAAGGATTTACTACAGTAGCTTGTGTTTTTAGTGAATAGCCTTGCTGTTCCAAAGCTTTGCCTAAAGGTCTATCATCTTTTAAATACACTAATGTTGCTAATGAAGATTGTGTGAAGTTTTGTATGAAGGAAAAAATTTCAGGTGTAGAGAGAGAATGATGTAATGAGATGAAGAATGGACAAAATCTCAAGCTTGGGGATGCCACCCCGTGTCACCCCAAGAAATACTCAAGAGGTACAAGCGTCAAAGCTTGGGGATTCCCAAGGCATCCCCTTCTTCATCAATAAAAATCTCAGGTCTTTCTAGACACTTCGTTTTTATTGTTTCATGCATTGTTGTGTTGTTCTTGGAGCATCTTAGTTTTCGTTTTTGGTTTTCATTTTCTTAGTTTTGTTGAGTAAGTTGGTTGGTTACACCACACTTATTTTGGAGAGACACACACTCTATTTTCATTGCCTAGAACACTCTAGTTTTCACTCTTATTGTTTTGTGAGTGTTCTCTTTTGCTAGCACTGTGTTTAGCCTAGTTTTCTTGTGATTTCAGCTTAGAACTTTTTAGTTCTTCCTTGTGGATTTGTGAGACAATATCACTGATCTTTATTTATTATTATCTTTGTGAGTTGTTTCAAATAAGTTGCTTGGTGTTGGAAAGGAGTACTAAGTTCTTTCTTGTAAGTGCAAAGGGAGCTTGTTTTGACTGTGGATTAGACTTTAGCATGACATGCTAGGTGTTGTTTTGACCTTATGCTTAGTGATTATTGCTGTAGCAGGTCTTGTTCCAAATAATTGGGATTTCTTAGTGTTCCTTGAAGAAATTATGCGTTGTTCTAGCATGCAAAAGCATAGTATAGTGGTATTCTCCTTTGATGCTTTGTTTGGGTTGACTTGGCACATGCTCACACCATGTTATGACTATGACAAGTCACCATAGCCTCTATGATGATTTAGTCCTTGACTTGTAGTACCACTCTATGCTTTGATTATTAATGTTTTATTGCTCTGCATGATTATGTCCATTATTGCTCTCTTAGTTGGTTGCTCCCAGTCTTTTGCTAGCCTCCACTTGTATGAGTAAGCTCTACTCATGCTTCCAACTCCCAAGAAACCAATTTATTCCAAAGTGTCCACTATAAACTCCTACACATGGTGTGTTACACCATTCCAAGTATATTCTTGTTTTCAACTATCTTCCAATTAAAAACTATTTTGTTATGTGAAAACTTAGTGATTAAAGCCCTCACGAACTTGATGGCACACTTTATATTCTTTGACCCTAATAAACTTGAACCATTGTGACAACTTTTGTATATGCTTGCACTTATAAGTTGGAATTAGCAGAACCGTGCTGTCACGGGGAACGTTTTCAACATTGCACTTGTACTTTGTACTCAGTTGATATCATGCTCTTTTGTCTATGGATGTCACCGGTGTGAAATAAAGAGGGAACTTGTAAGTCCATGGAATTTGTATTTTGTGTTAGAGAAACTCCTGGGATGCTAGCCTAAGCCATGCCTAATCATGGTGGAAACTTGCAGCATCACCATAGTGACATCTATGAAGCATTCTTCTTATAAAAAAAGAGACACATTGAGAAAAGAGGAAAGAGAGAAAAAACACCATATTCCATGGTACATAAGAAGATGCTGAGATGCTCATTGTCTGCTTGCCTTATCATTTTGGTTATGGGATAGCTCCTGTACCATGTGCAAGGGGTACCCCGTTGGCGGTTCTCTATGATATTCAAATACTTACAATCACAAGAACTTACCTAGACCCAAAGTTGAGTATGCATGAAGTGTGGCCCTCGTATTCAAGGGGCATGAGATTGCCAACTTATACTTTGTCAAGCATATACTCCGGCTTTTCCACTTTAACCTTAACCACTTCAAGATGCTTATGATAGGGGAAATGAGGGATGAAAGCTAACAAGTACCATAATTTTTGGAAGCTCTTTTTTAAACTTGTAATCCCTGCTTCCTTTATAAAAAAGGCCGTTCTTCCACCATTATTTGAGTCTTCACCTTCTACCCTTAGGCACCATTAAGAGAGCATAGTTGTCATTCTGTGTGCAGTGTTCCAAAGCTTATTAATTGATGCATATCGTGATATTACTTGTTCTTGTGCTATTTGTTTCTAGTCACCCTTGTGAACTTTGAAGGTGTCCTATACATCTATATTGCTACTCTATGAGGGACAAGCTGATTGCCACTATGCTATGTTTTTGTATGTGAAACAAACAAACGTTTTTCAATGCATGTTATTCATGATCTTTGTTTGTAGCCTTTCATGTTGCATGCATAGTTACTATGTCCTATTGTTATAACTCCATCTTTCGTGCACATGTTTAGAGTTCTTTGATCCTAGCTTTCAATGCTTGCAAATGGTTAGATCTTTATTGTGAGGGTGCATGTCACCTAAAAAATTATTATTTTATCACTTACCTACTCGAGGACGAGCAGGAGTTAAGCTTGGGGATGCTTGATACGTGGGAAACATATCTATAATTTTTGATGCTCCATGCTTGTTTTGTATCTACTTTGCTTTGCTTTGTCTATACTTTGAGGTGTTTTTATATCTTTTCTAGAACTAACCTATTAACAAGTTGCCATAGTGCCAGTTTCCTGTTTTCTTCTATTTTTGGTTCCAGAAGGGCAGAAAATCAATATTCTCGGAATTGTACAGGACAAAAGCCAAAGTTATTATTTTTCCCGGAGCAACATGGAACCACGAAGCAGAGCCGGAGGGGGGGCACAGGGTGGTCGCACCCCCTACGCGCGGGCAAGCCCTAGAGGCGCCTGGAGGGGGTGTGGGCCCCATAGACCCCAACGACCTTGATTCCTGCGCCTATAAGAAGCCTCCGACCCAAAAACCTTAGCCAATCCAGAAGAAATCCACGAAAACCTCCGTAGCGCCGCCGCCACCGAAGGGGAGATTCGGGGGACAGAAAGTCTCTGTTCCGGCACCCTGCCGGGACGGGGAAGTGCCCTCGGAGCCATCTCCATCGATCTCCACCACCATCTCCATCACCGTTGTTGATTCCCATGATGAGGAGGGAGTAGTTCTTCCTTAGGGCTAAGGGCTCTACCGGTAGCTATGTGTTCATCTCTCTCTCTATGCATGATCTTGTTGTGGTCATGAGCTTTGTAATTAAGTAGATCTACCTTGCTACTCAAGTGCTTCATTAGATCTCTGCTCTCCCCATGTGTGTGAAAGTGACAGCGTGCACGCCATGGTGTCACTTAGGTTTGAGTCTACATAAATACTCTTTGTGCTTTAATAGATCTATGCTTTTCCCCATGTATGTGAAAGTGACAGCGTGCATATCGTGTGTGGCACTTTGGCTAGGTTGAATATTTGTTATGAGTTATATTTGGAGTTGGATGCCTCTATGAAATTGTGGTGTTTGTTGGAACCATCTAGTGCTCAAGGTGATAGTGTGGGGTTATTTAGATTGGGGAAGGCCCTACCGTGGATTAGAGTGTCCAACCGAAGAGTAGTCAGGGTAGTATCATGAAGAGAGGATATTTATATGAGAGAGTGTTCACTAGTGAAAGTATGATTCCTAGGCCTTGTTTCTAAAAATTAAAACACCGTTTGCTACTAGATCTATTGCATGTTTGCTTGCTTCCATCTTTATTCCGTTTGCCAGGGTGGTTTTGGTCCTTTACCTTACCTCACCATCAAGCTCTTTTCTGGCACCGTTACCACTTGTATCTCACTATCTCTTCGCCGAACTAGTGCACATATATTGGGTGTGTTGGGGACACAAGAGATTTCTTGTATATTAATTGCAGGGTTGCATGAGAGGGGATACTTTTGACCACTTCCTCCCTGAGTTCGATAAACCTTGGGTAATCCACTTAAGGGAAACTTGCTGCTATTCTACAAACCTCTGCACTTGTAGGCCCAACAACTGTCTACAAGAATAGAAGTGCATAGACATCACCGCGCGACCAGGGGGTGTGGCCCCCTGGTGGCTCCCCTCCATCTCGTACTCTCGCTCCGTGTTCCCCATGGTAAAATATTGACTTTGGCTTTTGTCCCGTCCAATTTCAAGAATATTGATTTTCTACCTTTTCTGGAACCAAAAACAGAAGAAAACAAGCAACTGGCACCGTGGCATCTTGTTAATAAGTTAGTCCCAGAAAACATATAAAAATACCTCAAAGTGAAGACAAAGCAAAGCAAAGCAGATACTAAACAAGCATGGAACATCAAAAATTATAGATACGTTTACGAGGTATCAAACATCCCCAAGCTTAAATCTTGCTCGTCCTCGAGTAGGTAAGTGATAAAAAGAATAATTTTTGAGGTGACATGCACCATCAAAATCAAGATCAAACCATTTGCAAGCATTGAAAGCTGGGATCAAAGAACTCTAAACATGAGGATAAAAGAAGAAGTTCTAATAGTAATACAAAGTAACTATGCATGCAACATAAAAGGTTACAAACAAATATCATGAATAACAATGCATTGAAAGACGTTTGTTTGTTTCACATATAGAAAACATAACATAGTGGCATTTAGCTTGTCGCTCATGGAGTAGCAAATAAATGCATAGGACACCTTCAAAGTTCATAAGAGTGACTAGATACAAATAGTTCATGAGCAAGCAATATCACCAATATGCATCAATCAATAAGTTTTGGGACAATGCACATAGATAAGAATGGCAACTGTGCTCTCTTAATTGGTGCCTAAGGATAGAAGGTGGAGACTCAATATAATAGTGGAAGAAAGTCCCTTCATAAAAGGAAAGCAGGGATTTCAAGTCTCATAAAGAGCTTACAAAAATTATGGTACTTGTTAGCTTTCAGCTCTCATTTCCCCTACCATAAGCATCTTGAAGTTATTAAGGTTAAAGTGAACAAGCTATGGAGTATATGCTTGACAAAGTATAAGTTGGAAATCTCATGTCCCTTGAGTACGAGGGCCGCTCCTCATGCTACTCAAAGTTAGTCACCGGTAAGTTCTTGTCATAGTAAGTACATGTGTATCATAGAGAACCGCCAATGGGGTACCCCTTGCACATGATACAGGAGCTATCCCATAATCAAAATGACAAGGCAAGCAGACAATGAGCATCTCAACAATCTTCTTATTTACCATGGGAAAATAGTGCTTTTTTCTCTATTTCCTCTTTTCAATATGTCTCTTTTTTATAAGAAGAAAGCTTCATAGATTGATCACTATGGTGATGCTACAAGTTTCCACCATGATTAGGCATGGCTTAGTCCAGCGGCCCGGGCGTTTCTCTAACACGCATACATAACTCCATGGACTTACAAGCTCCTCTTTCATTTCACACCGACGACATCTGCAAACAAAAGAGCATGATATCAACTGGGTACAATGTACAAGTGCAGTGTTGAAAGTGTTCCCCATGACAACATGGTTCTGCTAATCCCAACGTATAAGTGCAAGCATATACAACAAAGATGACACAATGGTTTAAGTTTATTAGGGGCAAGAAAAATAAAGTGTGCCATCAAGTTTGTGAGCGCTTTAATCACTAAGTTTTCACATAACAAAGTGACTTTTTAATTGGAAGGTAAATGAAACAAGAATATACTTGGAATGGTGTAACACACCATGCATAGGAATTTGTAGTGTACACTTTGGAATAACTTGGTTTATTGGGAGTTGGATGCATGGGTAGAGCTTACTCATACAAGTGGAGGCTAGCAAAAGACTGGGAGCGACCAGCTAAGAGAGCAATAATGGCCATAATCATGCAGAGCAACACAACATTACTAATGAAAGCATAAAGTGGTACCACAAGTCAAAAACTAAATGATGATAGAGGCTATGGTGACTGGTTCATAGTCATAACATGGTGTAAGCATGTGCCAAGTTGTAACTACCTCGGTGAATTACGCTCCTAGTTACAAGCCTGGATGAGCGGAAATGGTTAAAATAGTATGGTGGGGCCCAAATGCCACTCACAGGTAGACCTTTCGGCCGTCCTAACCATTTCCAAACATCGGGACAAGAACGGGCGGCGTAATCGGCAGGCGAAGGGATCAACTACATACACAAATGAGTATGTATGCAAGCCACCATACAACAGTCCTCAGAGCCATTCCATCTAAAAGAAATAGAAATATTGCAACGCCATACGGCAAGATCCAAATGTCCTAGATAGATATAATAGTTTAGGATATCTCCTCATACATCAAACATCAGAGTATCAGGCGGAAGCGGCAAACAAGATCCGAGTACGGATAAGAAGCAAATCGGCATAAGATGCCCCATAATAAACACATCCCGCCCACAGATCTCACGGATCCCCGTTCCCGGAATCTCTACACCGAATGATCGTTGCCCACATCGTCCGTCTCCTCCACCCAGTATCCATCTTGTGAGTTTACCTGTTCATCTGAATCAAACAATTTATCGTGTGAGACCCTAGGGGTGCTCAGCAAGTCTTTATGCCTCTAAAGGGGACACAACCTGGGGTGACGCAATTGCAGCAAAAGATAAACCCTAAAAATTCTATAGATACTCGCTAACCATCCGCCTAACCAAAGATAGACGGATGTCCGTGAATTAATAACAACAGTTATAACAGTAATATTAACAAATCCATCCTCCTCCTCGCTTACCAACGAGGAAGCGGACGCACAACCCCCCATCCGTTGGCAGTTTTATTAACCATTCCATGGGTGTTGCACTATTTACTAGTCAGGTACTTAGTCAAATTAAGAGCGGTACTTTAGTTATACTTGTCTATGATCGAGAAACTGTGCTCCAAGTCGTCCATAACCGCGGACACGGCTTTCAGAAAGTTTTACCCTGCAGGGGTGCACAAATAGCAACACACACTCGATCAACCTCGGAAAAACCAAATCAAAACCCAACGAGGCATTCACGACAAAGCGATCACAGGATTCAGAAATATTTCAGGGGGCCACCCCATTAAGCTACCCGCAACGAAGTTGGCCGGCTCCGAGACGGACTCAAGGTTTGTGTGGATGGCGGTAAACGACTGGGAACCCGAAAGTGTGACTGGGCTTGTCGATACAGCGAAAACGTGTCACGATCCTAAACAGTACAGGTGCTCCTCGCACAATCGTAAATAAAGCAGTAAAGCATGGCATAAGTACAGGATAGTAATAAAGCCCCAAACTACTTTGTGGCCCCAAGAAATAAGAATGAATCAAGCTCTGGCTCAGGGGGGGTCCATAAGCCTCCCGGATGTGGATAGCGCGAATATTCAAGGAACAGGAATCAAGTACTCGGGGTCCTACGGGACACAAGTGAGCATAAAAAACCAAATAGCAGATATTGCTCACCGGTGCCACTTTCATTAGTTATCCCATTACTACTCAGGTTAAGTTGTATAGGTACCTCGTTATCCATCAGACACTCACATACCCTACACATGCTGTTCTACGACCCGCATGGCTCAAACAACTCCTGTAGTAATGGCTCATGGGATGGAGGAACAAGCTTTGGTGGGGTTTAAAAGTAAAGGCTATGCAGTACTTGGGATTCAGTTTAATGCAATCGCGACTCAATGATGCAAGAATAAGATAGAGGCAATAGGTACTATATGTATGCGAGCATGTGGTAGTGCTTTCTTGGCAGCTCAGTTGAAGCGAGAGAAGGATCTGGGTAGTGCTCCTGGGTTTCTTGATATATCCCCTGCTCAGCGTCTATTCGAAGAAGAACCAAACAAACAAGGGCCAACATAAATAAAGTGCACAAGCATAAGAATAAAATGCGACAAGCAAACAATCATGCCATGATGAATGATGCACAATTTGCATGGCAATAAGGTAGCATGGCATGGGTGGGGTGTGGAATACAAGAAATAAACATTTTATTGAGTTTTGGTCACATTTTATACTCCAAAAAGTTGCTGTATACTTTATATTTATATTATGCATGCTGCAAAACAGAACAGGGAATGCATAAACAGAAAGGTCTCGTCGAGCTAATCATTTTAGACATATTATTTGTCAAATTTGGAGTTATAAAACAAAAGTTATTAATTAATTAAGGCAAAAGGGCATTTTATTGTAATTTTAATCAACTTGAACTTTTAAGTGTTCAAAATATATTTTGAAGGGCATATTTGAATTCCTCACATTTTTCTGATTTCAAAACATATATTACATGTATTATTTGGATTTGAGAATTAAAAGTTATTTTAAAACAGATTTGAATTTGAATTTAAAACAAATTTGAAAAGTTTAATTTAAAACAGAAAACAAAAAAACCTTTTGCTACTCAGACAGAGCTAGCCACAGACAGTGACAAGTGGGGCCTGCGTTGACTCAGCGCTTGCTGACGCAGCGGTTTGGTTGGGAGCTTTTGTCACCGCGGGGTGGGCTAGCCGGTGCGGATGACAGATGGGACCGGCGTCCAGCGGGTCCACCGCGCGCGCGACCCAGCCAGGGCTTGCCACGCGGCAGATCCGGGGAGCGCGGGTGGGAAAAAGCGGAAGCCGAGGTACCTTTTCGTAAAACGGCACGGCGGCGAATGACAGGTGGGGCCGCAGGGGCTGCAGGTCCAGGCGGGAAAAAGGCCGGGGGGCTAAATAAAAAACGACACCGGCTGCTGCATCCGCGCTGACAGAACCGGCACTGACGGCGGCGGATCTGGCTGTCTTCCGACGACGATGGCGACGCATCTAGCGAGAATTAGAAGATGATGCCAAAACAAAAGATGGAGGGAAAAGTCCGGTTTACAACTTCCATCATAGGGATACCGCCCATAGAGGACTGTAGGGCGCGGAATTCGTCGACGAACAGAGGGGCAGAGCTGATGTTGCTACTGTCTTCTTCGGAGTGAGGCACGCGCATACTGCAACAGGCAGCGACGAGTGCAGCGCACGCCATCACAGCGAGCAGCGAGACGCGAGCATCGGCGAGCTAGCGAGCAGGGAAGGGCACAGCAGGGAGAGGAGAGGGGGAGAGTCCTCACCTCGCACGCGTGGCTGGCCGGCGGAGAGGAGTAGACGACGAGGGAGACAGAGACGACCGAAAAAAGTAGCAGCAGGTGGCGGTGATCATGGCGGACACGACGGCGGCGAGCGGCTTCCGATGAGCTCCTGGTACTACCCCGCGGCCTGGGCGTCGAAGAGGAAGCAGAGGGAGCCTCTGGTGCTCCTGGATCGCCTTGGGGAGCTTCAGACCGACGAGGCAAAGAGGTGGATGGGACTAGGGTTTGGGTTCGGCATGGGGAAGGCCATGGCTGTTCCTGGGGGTGGAAGGAGGAGGAAGGGAACGACCACTACGCATACCAGGACTGGGTCAAGATCTGATGTTTAGTGGTGGAGATAAGATAGAGGAGGGAGCACATGGGCATGGTTAAAGCTTGCAAAAAGCTAGGGGATGGGGCACTCGGGTGGATGGTGATCCCTCTCACCTTTTCTTGCTCAAAGGGGAAAAAATAGAGGGGGATCAGGAAAGGGACAGGTCGGGGTGGTGGTTGGGCGTGGCATCAAGACAAGGCCAACGAGAGAGGCTTGGGTTAGAGGAGTTTGGTTAGAAGGCTAGGGTTAGGTTGGTAGATGATTAGGAAAAAGAGGTGGGGGTGATGGGTGTAACTAGGGTTAGATTAGAGAGGGAACTAGGTTTAGGGTTTGGGTTAGAGAAAGAAAAGAGAGAGAGACTAGGTAAGAGAGGGCTTTGGTATGCATGATCAAGAGAGAGAAAAGATGGGCATGGGGATGGTCTTGCATGGCACAAGGCAAGAAACAAAGCAAGGTAGAAAAGATTGAGAGAAAGAGAGAGATGAGAAGATGATCCACTCAAAAACAAATAAAACCAAAGGAGGACAAAAGATGGTGATGGTTGCATGGCCCATGCAAGATAATAAATGCCATGTATCATCCTTATGAAAACAAAATAATAAACATGGCATTATTCCTATGCATTACCCAAAATGTGGAGTATAGCCCAAGCAAAAGAAATTTAAAGGAAAGTTCCAGATGGAGTAGATGGATATGATCACATTTGATTATAATTGGTACTTGCTAGTGTGTATATTCCACTAGATGTTTAATAGTCCCAAAAATATCCCAACATGAGCATAAATCCATGATAATCCATATGAAAGCTAGGAAAAAGGAGCACTACTCATAATGCATGCAAAGGTGGCTCCACATATCAATAATGTGAAAACAACATGATGCTAAGATGAGAGCATGTGGAAATAGAATTGGATCCATCCCAACCCACATGAGCTAGAGGTAAAACCCAATAAAGTGCAAAGCTCATATTTAGTTGGATGGTGGAATTATAAGGTGGTGGCAGAGAAAGGTGATGGAGTTGAATAAAAGATATGCCCCCAACTCAACTTGGGCATTTAAACAATATATCAATAACCAAATACAATATCAAGAGGCAAATACAATTAACAATGCATATGAGAGAAGAACCAAACCAAAAAGGGTTTTATATGATGCTCAAATGCAAGGTGGCATGATGACATGAGCATGATATAATTATGATGCAACCATTATATGTAGGAGGTAACATATATATAGACTAGGCTAGTAGCATTGCAATTGTTAGACAATTGGGATGCTACAACTCTCCCCCACTAAACAAGAATCTCGCCCCGAGATTCCTAGGAAAAAGAAAACAACACAAGGAGAGGCGGGTGTTCGAATGAAGGTGACCCTCACGTTCCCAAGTTGATGAACAACGGAATGGTGCAACCACTACACCTTGCAAAACTTGCTAGACTTGTTGCGAGTCTTGCGTTTTGCTTGAGAAACAACGGGTTAGAAGAGTTGAAGGATTGTCGTGAGACAAGAAGGATAGGATGGGCATAGCTCCGGTTTTCCCAAGAATCATGATAAAAGAATATAACCACTTGTGAAAGAAAAGGAGAAGATGATGTATCATGGATAAAGAAAGACACACCATTAAGATTAAATATTTACCGATACGAGATAGGATGAATCTTTGTCTCGCCGGAAGAAAGGAGCTAGATTGGAGAGGTTTTGAACCACTATTACAATAGCATCGTATCTTCTCTCGGATTTGAGAAAAGAAGTTCGGAAACAATATTGCCTTCAAACAATAGAGTCCCTTGATAACAACAGAAAGATTTAGTTAGACATCGTCGGATTAGATTCTTGTTGCGCCGGTAAGAACCAAGGATCACGGAATTTAGGTGCGTAGATATAACTTCAGAGATGGATGTGAAGCCAGATCATGGTGGAATCCCGAGAAGCAAAGAATATGGAGGATCTGAAGTTTATTGTAGAGATACTTATTGCTTTCTTTAGCCTTGAGGCTAACGCAATAGATTTGCGGCTGATGGCATCAACCATAATTGGCTTTACCACAGAAAAAGAATTGATGAAACAAAGAGAGAGATAATTTCCTTTAATCTTGTTTGGGGATACCGAGCATCGGTAGAATGACGAGGACAGAAAAGAGTTTGCGTTTGTTTCCACCAGATAATTGAGGATTTTGCTCCATGTAGAAAGGGTGAGATCACCAACAAGAGATTATTGATTACTTTCTTCGAAAGAGCACTCCGGAAAAACAAGGACGGAAGTAAAAGTATCAAGGGATAAAGGCCTCTTCTAACTTCCGTGGAATGAGTGAAATCACATTAATTCACCAATTCAATGTACAAGAGCGAATGATAAGAGTAGTGGTATGGTAGCTACTCCATCCCGCACTCAAAGCATTACTCCGCACATGAATAAGAAAATCATGCAACCCAACTACCGAAACAAACTGAAGGTGTTGGCAAAAACTCATAGAACTCCGTTAGAAAACAAGGATAGATGCAAACGATTCGCCGGATTCATAGATAGATAAAGATGATGATGTTGTCGTCATGTCGTAAGTACCAAGCCACCGAAAAGATATAAAGGAAGATCACGGAGACAACTGCAAAATTTCGCAGATATAGAAAAAGATAGCACCACTTGAACAGAAGGAATACAAGATCTGGAAGGTCTTCATGGCCTCCGGTGGATTGAGCATAGACGATAGAGCGAGAGGGTTTCAAGAGATTACTTAACGGGATTGAGGTGAAAGAACTCCATGTTCTTCTTGAAATGATTGAGAGAGATTTAGCAGCCTTGAGGAAATCTTCAGCGGAACGACGATGATAACTTGCCAACAAGGAATAACTCCGGATTGGTTGAAGATGGAGGATGGAATTAACAATGGACTTGCTGATTCCAGAGTTGAAGTAATGTATTTAGCAGAAGGACGTGGTCGAGATATGTGACTTCAAAAAGTCAGAATTCTCACTTTGAGACTTTGCACACAGGCAGTGCTCACGAAGCTCGAGAGAAAGAGACACAGATGATCTTCCATGTCCTTCCATAGATATCGAATAGGCAAGCATATTATCAACATATACCACCATGGATTAACAAGATATTCCCAGAATACCAAGTTCAAGAGGCGGGAGAATGAACAAATGCTCGAAACACTTTCTGAGCTCAACGCTCTTTGAAAGATCAACGTTACGAGTAAGGATTCCTGTTGAAGAAGATGCGCTGACAGAATAGGTTAACTGGTCCTTCGGAAGAAAAAGAGATGTCACCTGGTTCACATTGTCGATCGGATCACCGGTTACAAAGATAAAGAGATCTTGGATAAGAACCGATGATAGCTCATACCTTAAGCAAAGCTATCAGAGACGAAAAGATGCAATTCCCTCGTATCCAGGAGAATTGTGCAGATATGGGGTTCAAAAGGATGTGCAGCATGATGGACAGATGATAGACCGCTGTAGTGCTTGGACAAACTCTGGATTGCCAAAGATGCTTGAATATGCATATATATGATCGCGGTGTACTCAAAATCACAGGAGATAACCGTCACCATTTGGAGGATAGTGGTGATTGCATTTTCCATATTCCACTCAAGATAAGTGTCATATAGCTATGCCGAGAACCAAATTACAATCACCAGCATCGGATCGACACATGTTATGTAATTAGCCCAAGAGAATTGGAGATGAAATGAAACTCTAGGATTAAGCGCCGGTGACAAAAGAATGAGTTAGCATGGACATGCTGATAAAAGGGAGATAGATAATGTTTCACACACGACTGAAAAGGAGTGTGGAAGCACAGATGTATCAAAGAAAATTTTTCCGCATTTTTCGGCATTAAAATACCAATAGATGCGCAAAAACACTTATCAGGTAGCGATTAGCAACTGATGGTTTCACAGAATGTGGAGTTGCTAGAAGGAAGAACACCCTTAAGAAGATGGCACCGGTTAACAAGGAGTCAGATAGATCGCGCCGGTATTCAAAAGCCTGTCAGTATGGAATGTACCAACAGTTGATAACCAAAGGCAGATAAAGATAACATGTTGGATACAACAGATAGACAAGGAATTACACACACACACACACTCAACCTATGGTACTACGGAAACCCAGAACACGTGAATCCTAGTTTGAATTTAAGAAGAGGATAGAAAACGTTACACTTCCTTACCAGAAAAGGGTGGGTGGGTGGGTAAGAAGAAAAGTGGAAGCAGTCCTACTCTCGCGTTTTGTTTTTCCCTAGTATACATAGCTACCAAAAATATTTGCTAGACTGACAACGACCATTTGGCTGAGACCCTGAAGGGCGGGATGGCTCTGATACCAATTGTAACTACCTCGGTGAATTACGCTCCTAGTTACAAGCCTGGATGAGCGGAAATGGTTAAAATAGTACGGTGGGGCCCAAATGCCACTCACAGGTAGACCTTTCGGCCGTCCTAACCATTTCCAAACATCGGGACAAGAACGGGCGGCGTAATCGGCAGGCGAAGGGATCAACTACATACACAAATGAGTATGTATGCAAGCCACCATACAACAGTCCTCAGAGCCATTCCATCTAAAAGAAATAGAAATATTGCAACGCCATACGGCAAGATCCAAATGTCCTAGATAGATATAATAGTTTAGGATATCTCCTCATACATCAAACATCAGAGTATCAGGCGGAAGCGGCAAACAAGATCCGAGTACGGATAAGAAGAAAATCGGCATAAGATGCCCCATAATAAACACATCCCGCCCACAGATCTCACGGATCCCCGTTCCCGGAATCTCTACACCGAATGATCGTTGCCCACATCGTCCGTCTCCTCCACCCAGTATCCATCTTATGAGTTTACCTGTTCATCTGAATCAAACAATTTATCGTGTGAGACCCTAGGGGTGCTCAGCAAGTCTTTATGCCTCTAAAGGGGACACAACCTGGGGTGACGCAATTGCAGCAAAAGATAAACCCTAACAATTCTATAGATACTTGCTAACCATCCGCCTAACCAAAGATAGACGGATGTCCGTGAATTAATAACAACAGTTATAACAGTAATATTAACAGATCCATCCTCCTCCTCGCTTACCAACGAGGAAGCGGACGCACAACCCCCCATCCGTTGGCAGTTTTATTAACCATTCCATGGGTGTTGCACTATTTATTAGTCAGGTACTTAGTCAAATTAAGAGCGGTACTTTAGTTATACTTGTCTATGATCGAGAAACTGTGCTCCAAGTCGTCCATAACCGCGGACACGGCTTTCAGAAAGTTTTACCCTGCAGGGGTGCACAAATAGCAACACACACTCGATCAACCTCGGAAAAACCAAATCAAAACCCAACGAGGCATTCACGACAAAGCGATCACAGGATTCAGAAATATTTCAGGGGGCCACCCCATTAAGCTACCCGCAACGAAGTTGGCCGGCTCCGATACGGACTCAAGGTTTGTGTGGATGGCGGTAAACGACTGGGAACCCGAAAGTGTGACTGGGCTTGTCGATACAGCGAAAACATGTCACGATCCTAAACAGTACAGGTGCTCCTCACACAATCGTAAATAAAGCAGTAAAGCATGGCATAAGTACAGGATAGTAATAAAGCCCCAAACTACTTTGTGGCATCAAGAAATAAGAATGAATCAAGATCTGGCTCAGGGGGGTCCATAAGCCTCCCGGATGTGGATAGCGCGAATATTCAAGGAACAGGAATCAAGTACTCGGGGTCCTACGGGACACAAGTGAGCATGAAAAACCAAATAGCAGATATTGCTCACCGGTGCCACTTTCATTAGTTATCCCATTACTACTCAGGTTAAGTTGTATAAGTACCTCGTTATCCATCAGACACTCACATACCCTACACATGTTGTTCTACGACCCGCATGGCTCAAACAACTCCTGTAGTAATGGCTCATGGGATGGAGGAACAAGCTTCGGTGGGGTTTAAAAGTAAAGGCTATGCAGTACTTGGGATTCAGTTTAATGCAATCGCGACTCAATGATGCAAGAATAAGATAGAGGCAATAGGTACTATATGTATGCGAGCATGTGGTAGTGCTTTCCTGGCAGCTCAGTTGAAGCGAGAGAAGGATCTGGGTAGTGCTCCTGGGTTTCTTGATATATCCCCTGCTCAGCGTCTATTCGAAGAAGAACCAAACAAACAAGGGCCAACATAAATAAAGTGCACAAGCATAAGAATAAAATGCGACAAGCAAACAATCATGCCATGATGAATGATGCACAATTTGCATGGCAATAAGGTAGCATGGCATGGGTGGGGTGTGGAATACAAGAAATAAACATTTTATTGAGTTTTGGTCACATTTTATACTCCAAAAAGTTGCTGTATACTTTATATTTATATTATGCATGCTGCAAAACAGAACAGGGAATGCATAAACAGAAAGGTCTCGTCGAGCTAATCATTTTAGACATATTATTTGTCAAATTTGGAGTTATAAAACAAAAGTTATTAATTAATTAAGGCAAAAGGGCATTTTATTGTAATTTTAATCAACTTGAACTTTTAAGTGTTCAAAATATATTTTGAAGGGCATATTTGAATTCCTCACATTTTTCTGATTTCAAAACATATATTACATGTATTATTTGGATTTGAGAATTAAAAGTTATTTTAAAACAGATTTGAATTTGAATTTAAAACAAATTTGAAAAGTTTAATTTAAAACAGAAAACAGAAAAACCTTTTGCTACTCACACAGAGCTAGCCACAGACAGTGACAAGTGGGGCCTGCGTTGACTCAGCGCTTGCTGACGCAGCGGTTTGGTTGGGAGCTTTTGTCACCGCGGGGTGGGCTAGCCGGTGCGGATGACAGATGGGACCGGCGTCCAGCGGGTCCACCGCGCGCGCGACCCAGCCAGGGCTTGCCACGCGGCAGATCCGGGGAGCGCGGGTGGGACAAAGCGGAAGCCGAGGTACCTTTTCGTAAAACGGCACGGCGGCGAATGACAGGTGGGGCCGCAGGGGCTGCAGGTCCAGGCGGGAAAAAGGCCAGGGGGCTAAATAAAAAACGACACCGGCTGCTGCATCCGCGCTGACGGAACCGGCACTGACGGCGGCGGATCTGGCTGTCTTCCGACGACGATGGCGACGCATCTAGCGAGAATTAGAAGATGATGCCAAAACAAAAGATGGAGGGAAAAGTCCGGTTTACAACTTCCATCATAGGGATACCGCCCGTAGAGGACTGTAGGGCGCGGAATTCGTCGACGAACAGAGGGGCAGAGCTGATGTTGCTACTGTCTTCTTTGGAGTGAGGCACGCGCATACTGCAAATGGCAGCGACGAGTGCAGCGCACGCCATCACAGCGAGCAGCGAGACGCGAGCATCGGCGAGCTAGCGAGCAGGGAAGGGCACAGCAGGGAGAGGAGAGGGGGAGAGTCCTCACCTCGCACGCGTGGCTGGCCGGCGGAGAGGAGTAGACGGCGAGGGAGTCGGAGACGACCGGAAAAAGCAGCAGCAGGCGGCGGTGATCATGGCGGACACGACAGCGGCGAGCGGCTTCCGACGAGCTCCTGGTACTACCCCGCGGCCTAGGCGTCGAAGAGGAAGCAGAGGGAGCCTCTGGTGCTCCTGGATCGCCTTGGGGAGCTTCATACCGACGAGGCAAAGAGGTGGATGGGACTAGGGTTTGGGTTCGGCATGGGGAAGGCCATGGCTGTTCCTGGGGGTGGAAGGAGGAGGAAGGGAACGACCACTACGCATACCAGGACTGGGTCAAGATCTGAGGTTTAGTGGTGGAGATAAGATAGAGGAGGGAGCACATGGGCATGGTTAAAGCTTGCAAAAAGCTAGGGGATGGGGCACTCGGGTGGATGGTGATCCCTCTCACCTTTTCTTGCTCAAAGGGGAAAAAATAGAGGGGGATCAGGAAAGGGACAGGTCGGGGTGGTGGTTGGGCGTGGCATCAAGACAAGGCCAACGAGAGAGGCTTGGGTTAGAGGAGTTTGGTTAGAAGGCTAGGGTTAGGTTGGTAGATGATTAGGAAAAAGAGGTGGGGGTGATGGGTGTAACTAGGGTTAGATTAGAGAGGGAACTAGGTTTAGGGTTTGGTTTAGAGAAAGAAAAGAGAGAGAGACTAGGTAAGAGAGGGCTTTGGTATGCATGATCAAGAGAGAGAAAAGATGGGCATGGGGATGGTCTTGCATGGCACAAGGCAAGAAACAAAGCAAGGTAGAAAAGATTGAGAGAAAGAGAGAGATGAGAAGATGATCCACTCAAAAACAAATAAAACCAAAGGAGGACAAAAGATGGTGATGGTTGCATGGCCCATGCAAGATAATAAATGCCATGTATCATCCTTGTGAAAACAAAATAATAAACATGGCATTATTCCTATGCATTACCCCAAATGTGGAGTATAGCCCAAGCAAAAGAAATTTAAAGGAAAGTTCCAGATGGAGTAGATGGATATGATCACATTTGATTATAATTGGGACTTGCTAGTGTGTATATTCCACTAGATGTTTAATAGTCCCAAAAATATCCCAACATGAGCATAAATCCATGATAATCCATATGAAAGCTAGGAAAAAGGAGCACTACTCATAATGCATGCAAAGGTGGCTCCACATATCAATAATGTGAAAACAACATGATGCTAAGATGAGAGCATGTGGAAATAGAATTGGATCCATCCCAACCCACATGAGCTAGAGGTAAAACCCAATAAAGTGCAAAGCTCATATTTAGTTGGATGGTGGAATTATAAGGTGGTGGCAGAGAAAGGTGATGGAGTTGAATAAAATATATGCCCCCAACTCAACTTGGGCATTTAAACAATATATCAATAACCAAATACAATATCAAGAGGCAAATACAATTAAGAATGCATATGAGAGAAGAACCAAACCAAAAAGGCTTTTATATGATGCTCAAATGCAAGGTGGCATGATGACATGAGCATGATATAATTATGATGCAACAATTATATGTAGGAGGTAACATATATATAGACTAGGCTAGTAGCATTGCAATTGTTAGACAATTGGGATGCTACACAAGTCAACCCAAACAAAGCATCAAAGGAGAATATCACAATACTATGCTTTTGTATGCTAAAACAACGCATGATTCTTTCAAGGCACATTCAGCAATCCTAATTGTTTGGAACAAGTCATGCTACAACAATAATCACTAAGCATAAGGCCAAAACAACATTTAGTATGACATGCTAAAGTCTAAGTCACAGTCAAAGCAAGCTCCTCTTGTACTACTAAGCAAGAACTTCCTACTCCTCTCCAACACCAATCAACTTATTTGAAACAACACATCGATAATGAGGGTCCAAACTACTTTATTCAAGCAAACTAAGAAAACTAAAACCAAAAATGAAAACTAAGACGCTCCAGAACAACACATCTTGTGCATGAAACAATAAAAACGAAGTGTCTAGAAAGACCTGAGATTTTTATTGATGAAGAAGGGGATGCCTTGGGAATCCCCAAGCTTTGATGCTTGTACCTCTTGAATATTTCTTGGGGTGACATGGGGTGGCATACCCAAGCTTGAGCTTTTCTTCATTCTTCATCTCATTACATCATCCTTTCCTTAAACCTGAAAAATTTCCTTCATACAAAACTTCACACAATCTTCATTAGCAACATTAGTGCATTCAAAAGATAATAGACCTTTGGGTTTAGTTTCAAAATAGCAAAACTTTCAATAAAAACACAAGATACTGTAGCAATTCTCTCAAAACGATCAGTTTCCCAAAAAGAACCCAAAAAGGAATCGATAAGCAGCAAATGCAAATAATGGCAGAAATCTGTCAAAACAGACCAGCAGGTAGAAACCAATTTTTTCGAAGACCTTATGTTGCTCAAATCAAAAAGTGTTGAACCAACGAAAGTTATATAACAACCTGGGGGATTTATTCAAATAATTACATCTCAATACGACTTACATAGATTTTACACGAATTTTTATGGTAGAGCACAAAAATCTGTTTCAGGACAGCAACTCCCCAAATCTTACTTCCCTCTCATTAGAGGTTATTCTTGGCACAAAAATCAAATAAAAGGATAAAGAGAGGTTATTACAGAAGTAATAACTTCCAAGATTCAAGAAACTATTGGGTTACCTCCCAAGAAGTACTTTTCTTTAACGCCTTTAAGTTAGGCACAAAAAGATGCTCACATAAGAAATATGAATTGAAGTAAAAGAGAGCATCAAGAAGCAAATTCAAAACACATTCAAGTCTAGCCCACTTCCTATGCATAGGAAGCTTGTAAGAAAATAAATCGAAGAAGCACATAGTAACAAGAATGAGTAGATAAAACAAGAGCAACTTCAAAACTTTTAGCACATAGAGGGGTGTTTCAGTACCATGAAAACTTCTACAACCATATTTTCCTCTCTCATAATAATTTTCAGTAGCCTCATGAATAAACTCAACACTATAACTATCACATAAAGTATGCTTTTAATGATCTACAAACACATAATTTTTTATCAAGCTCAAAAATAGTGGGATTAAAACCTTCAAACCCACTTTTAACAATTTTATAACAAGATGACTGATCATTCAATATAGGACCATCATCTAGAGTTTTATCATAAACATTTTCTAACCAAAACTCTTTAGTACCATGCATTTCAAAGTAAGGCACAAATATAGGATTATCATAGATAATAGGAGCATAACTATTATCACAAGTTTTACCGATAGTAGATATTTCAAAAGAATCCACAGGAACATAACATTCATCCTCCTTTGGTAAGCATGGGGGACAATCAAATAATGTAAGAGGTAAAGAGTTACTCTCATTATAAGGTAGGCATGGGTAGATCCATTCTTCCTCCTTTTGTTCATCACTCTCCTCCTCATTTTCATCTAATGAGCTTTCAGGTTCAGCAATTTCTTCTTCTATAAACCCCTGCAAATTGTGGACACATTCTTGTGCATGACAGAGTCTCTCTTTATAATCAATGATATAAAAATTACTGCTAAAATTTTATATGCAATGATCAAGGATAGAAGAGACCATATCTTTAAGGTCTTTACAAGCAACACATGTTTCATAGTTTTTAGACATGAAGGATTCTATTTTAGAAGCTTCCATAAAGAAAACAAATTGCTCTACTTCTTCAAACCCAAGATGAATATAGTTATTCCAATGATAGTTCATAATTACAAATTCTTTACTAAAGCCACATTGGAATTTAAGATGTTTAGTATCCTGTTGAGAGCAACAATTTATATCATGGCGTTTAAGCAGAATTTTAGCAATTAGATCCAACCTTTTTAACATGGCTCTCATGACTTTTCCCTTATAAGAATCTCTATACCTTATAAAATCTTCCATGGAGGTTCTAGCAGTCGGTGGTTCATCTACTACCTTAGCAGTGATAGTAGTTTTCCCAAATAGGAAACCGAGTGGGTTATCCATAATGAAATAGTGACTGGAGCAGAACTAGACATAAAAACAACTTGAAGTAGGAACTATTTTTTGTGTGTTTTTGATAAAAGAAAGCAAACCAAATGAAACTGTTTTTTTGGATTTTTGATAAAAAGAGGCAAACAAAACAAGGCAAAAGAAACTAAGCAAAAAAAAACAAAGTAAACAGAAAGGTTGTGAAGGATTCCCCTTGTGAAGCCGTCCTTAGCCTCCCCGGCAACGGCGCCAGAAAACAGCTCGATGCGCTCAGATCACTATAGAGATTCGTTGGGAGACCCCAAGAGGAAGGTATGATAAGCACATCAGCAAGTCTTCCCTCAGAAAGAAACCAAGGTTATCGAACCAGTAGGAGGAAGGAAACGACCCAAAGGTGTTTCTAGCAACTTGGAAACCTGCACAACACGAACTCAAGACTTTTCCCCAACGAACAGTGATGTTGTCAATCTCACCGGTTTGATGTAAACAAAGGATTAACTGTATGGTGTGGAAGGTAATAGCAGAAAGTAAACAGTAACAGTGGAAGATGTATCAATGGTAAAGATTGGACCGGGGCTCATAGTTCAATAGAGGTGCTCTCCTTAAGACAAACGAACATGATATAATCAATAAGATAGAACCATTAATCAATCTGACATAGTAATCTCAATATCCATCGGATCCCCGCAAACACAACATGCATGATTACAAATAGATGATCTTGATCATGAATGGTGCTCACAAGATCTAAACATGGTAGCAAAAAGGAGGAGAAACAACCGTCTAGCTACTACATGGACCCGTAGTCCAAGGTGGAACTACTGACGCATCATACCGAAGGCTGGCATGGTGATGAAGAAGGCGTCTGGGATGATCTCCCCTCCTGCAGGGTGCCAGAAAGAGCTTCAGATCCCCCCGATCTAGGGACGATGGTGGCAGCGTCTACCGACTGTTTCATGGAATATTGATTGGGTACTTAGGGTTTTGGTATCGGGGGATTCTTATAGGCGAAGAGGTGAGGCAGGGGGCACCCGGGGTGGCCGCACCCCCCAGTAGCGGGCCAAGCCTGGCTGCGCGGCCAGGGGGTGTGGCCCCTGGTGGCTCCCCTCCGTCTCGTACTTTGGCTCCGTGTTCCCCACGGTAAAATATTGACTTTGGCTTTTGTCCTGTCCAATTCCGAGAATATTGATTTTTTGCCTTTTCTGGAACCAAAAATAGAAGAAAGCGGGAAACTAGCACTGTTGCATCTTGTTAATAGGTTAGTCCCAGAAAACATATAAAAATACCTTAAAGTGAAGACAAAGCAAAGCAAAGTAGATACTAAACAAGCATGGAACATCAAAAATTATAGATACGTTTACGACGTATCAAGGACTAGAAGACCCAAATGCAGTTTTTGATTAAGGAGCGGGTGGAGAAGAAGATCCCCAAAATCTCCATGAAAATGTTCACTGCTGACCATCCTCTGACTCCGGTAAATATTTTGACTTTGTTTTAAGCTTTTTCGCTCTTTTCTGCCTCGTCATCCGACTTTACTTTTATTGATGCTTTCAATACTTATCAGCTCAAGAAACTCCCCGAATCTGAGCTTGCCCCTGTTGAGGGCTATCTCTCTGACGACTCGGAAGTGATAGAGGACGACGAAGTGAAGGAAGTTCCTGCCTCTACTTCCAAGAAGCGTAAGGCCAAGGAAACTATTGTTACTGCTGGCACACAAGTGCTGCCAGTGGTTAAAAGGTAACCATCTAGTGTTTTTAGTACTTTGTACATAGTTTCTTTCTGAAGCACACCTGACATTCATTCATGTGTGTTTTAGAGCTAAGTCTGTTTTTAAGAGAAAGCTGAAGTCAGAAAGCAAGCCAGCCGAGCAACTGCGCCAGTAGAAGCTTCCACTATCTCTAGTGATGCCTCCTCCAACTCCCAGCAGTACTCAAACCTCAACACCAGAGGTTTCTGTCTCTCCTAGTGCAAGTTCCGTCATCCCTAACGCTTCCACGACCTTGCAAGCCCTGGTTACCATTGGTAGACAGGCAACTGACAAGGGTGAACCCGTCAAGGGTAATGATCCCATGGTAATGTCGCCAGGGAAAATCGATAAGATGGCCGGCTCTAATGCCTCCAGCCTGAAGCAGAAGAAGAAGGAGGAGATTCTCAAGTTGGCGCAATCCAGTCTCGAGAAGCAAGTCCTTACTCCAGAAGCAGCGAGCCAGGAGATGGAGGATGTTAAGCTGGTGAACCTCCTGGACCAAATTTTGGTCTGGGATAAAAATATGGATTCTGGCGATCTTCCAGCAACAAGTGTTTCTCCCCTCTTCCTTGCCAAGAAAGTGTTCAAGAACACTAAACTCGGATTTGAAATGCTGCACTTGGAGCATGTTGTAAGTTTTCCGATTCTCGTTTCTAGTAGTTTGTTATCATATCCTCTAGCCCCCAAGCATAAAGTCGGATAAACATCCTAGCATAAGATCCGAGTTGATACTTATAGGATGCAAAAGAACGATCCCCCAAGGCTCATGCTGGATTTTGACTTTGTTAAAGTTGAAGCCCGAGTCTTAGTATCCGTCTGACAGTACTCCGGCTTTAACTTATAGAAAGTTGCATCTTACAACCAGGATTTGGCCAAGAACATTTGCAATAAGCGCAAGGAGATTAAAGCCTTGCGTCTTGAGAATTCCAAGTTGCAGGTTGAGAAGGATGAGGCGGAAGGTAATATTTTTCTGACATTAACCTTAGTGATTGTCATAGTCGAACCTGTTTAGCTGACCGATAATTTTTCCTTTGCAGAATTGCTGAACCAATCCAGCAAGATGGTGGATGAGGCCAAAAACTTAAAGGTCTTACAAATGGAAAATGCTGAACTCCGGGACGAGCTTGAGAAGCTTAAAAATGAATTAGAGAAATCCGTGAATACCGTCCTAGAGTCTAGCAATATGGCGACCGAGAGGCTCGAGAAGGTGTTGGCCCTCCACGATAAACAACTTGATGATTTGAGGAAGGATTTCGACAGCCAGAAGGATCTAGCCCACGCCACAGAAGCAAAACTGAAGAGTCTCCGTGAGGAGCATTCTCAGTGGAACCACTATGTTCTAGGTAAGATTTCCGACTTTTACTCTTCCTTTGACTTTCGACTTTCTTTGAGTCAGATTTTGATTTTTTGGTTCTTTCCCAGATCCTCTGCATCTTTCCACTCCTCTTCCTCTGAACCTTGTCTCGATCGCATCAAACTTATCGTAGATGTTCTTTTCGACTTCCGCCAAACACTTGAAGAGGCTGGCGAGTCGGTTAGACTTTCTGGCTTAAACAACTTGCCAGTGCTCGAGGTGAGGGACAAAGTGAAGGAGATTCCGAAGCTCATCGAGGATTGGAAGATTTCCTACGCCCGGACCGTTGCATAGACTTCCCTCACTATGGTGATGAGTCACCATAGTGATATGGAAATCTGGCACGTCACCAAGGGCATCACCGACGAGGATGATGAGGGTAACCCACAAGACATCAAGGCCATCCAAGAATCTTGCGCGTGTTATGCTTGTCGCATGGCGGAGATGACGAACTATACGACGCCATTCTTCCAATCCGTCGTTGTGCCTCCTTCTCCTAAAGATCCAGAAGATAGCCTCGTCGAAGATGAAGAAGCTTCCGAGTCTCCAGAGCAATATGGCGACGATGTCGACTCTAGCTCTCCAAGGTGTCCTCCACCACCGCCTAAATCTGCAACATAAACATTTGATGCATTATCCTGAACCTTTTCATTTGGTCTATAATAATGGGAACAATATTTTGTTTTGAATGTCCTGGTATGTAAGAACTGATGCTTTACTACTTAGCACTTGTATATATTTTAATATTTGTGCTCAAAATTTTCTAAAGCACTGTGTGTTTATACTTATAATTTTATATGGCTCTCTGCCTCGTCCATTTTATGAGCGGGCCAACCTTTAGCCCAGAAACTCTGCCAAGTCAATGGAGCGCAATTGCTAAACCAGTTTAAACTCAGAAACAAAGCTGGCCTCCGGTACCAAAAATTCATTAATCGGAATATGCCCGCGTCTGAGCAATCAGATAAAAACACCAAAGTATAAACAGAAAACTATATTTACGCCCTAAGGTAACATTTTTTATGGATATTCAAAAATCATAACCAGAACGAACATGAGCATAAAGTACTTTCAAGCATCCTGGGATTTTTGAAAATGACATGCTCTTTTTGGAAATAAGATGGTAAAAAACTTCTCAAAAATAATATATGAGAAAACCAATACTTTATTTCTCTTTGAACATGTACATATATGATTACAAGGAAATATAACTAAGAATAGAAGGGATGTAGCTATGCAATGTTCAGTGGACAGTCTAATTCATCCGGGTCTGTACTACCGTCATCTCTCTTTATCTTCTGAGTATCAGGTCTTTCCTTAATTGGTCTCACATCAGTTAAATAATATGACCCGTTATGTAGAACTCGGCTGATCATAAAAGGTCCTTCCCAAATCGGAGAAACTTTGTGCTTTCTCTTTTGCATGAGTCAGAGAACCAAATCGCTCTTCCTGAAAGAACGATTTTGCACTCTTTGACTATGATGTTTGCATAACTTCTGCTGATAGGTTGTAGATCTCTGCTCAGCAACGACGGAAACTTCTTTGACTATGTCGAGATCATCTTGTCATGACAGTTCTGCATCTTCTTCGATATACACTTTGACTCAAGGAGACTGATAAATTTAATCACTTGGAAGAACTGCTTTTGCACCGTAGACCAAGAAGAAAGGATTGTATCCAGTTGATCTGTTGGGAGTTGTACGCAAGCTCCATATCAGAGAAAATATTTCTTCCACCCAAGCCCCCATGGCACAACAAAGTGGTGCCTCGAGACGAGGTCGGAGTCCTTGTAAAATGAGACCGTTTTCTCTTTCGACTTGTCCATTAGCTTGTGGATGTGTGACTGATGCAATATCAAGTAGGATCCCTTGTTCTTTGCAGAATTCGGCTAACTCTCCCATGGAAAAGTTCCTCCCGTTGTCGGTAATAATACTATGCGAATATTCGAATCTAATGATTACATCCTCGACGAACTTTCTGGCTGTGGCTCCATCACAATTTGTTACGGGTTTTGCCTCAATCCATTTGGTAAATTTATCCACCATCACTAGTAGGTGAGTAAATCCACACTTTGTTGTACGAAACAGTCCTACCATATTAAGCCCCCAGACCGCAAATGGCCATGTAATAGGGATTGTTTGCAGCTGATCAGCCGGAATGTGTGCTTGATAGGCGTACTTTTGGAAGCCTTTGCACGTTTTGACTAGTTTCTCGGCATCTGTCTTAGCTGTGAGCCAAAAGAATATGTGTCTAAAAGCTTTTTCCACTAAAGATTTTGCTGCAGCATGGTGACCACACTCGCCTTCATAGATATCTCACAAGATTTCCACTCCTTCAGGAGAAATACAGCGCTGGAAAACCCCAGAAACACTCCGCTTATAGAGCTCACCATTTATTATCGTATAGGATTTTTCTTGTCGGACGATCTGCCGGCCCAGAACTTCGTCTTTGGGTAATTTTCCGTATATCAGGAAATCCAGATAGGGTTTTGTCCATCTAGGAACTACAGCCAGAACTGCTACTAAAGGTGAGTCGTATTTCGTCGGATAGTCCCATCAACTCCTAAGATGGAGGGAACTTGTAGGTGCTCTATAAAAGCGCCATCCAGGACTTGTTTCTGCACAGAGCCTATCCTTGATAAAGCATCTACTTCCTCATTTTCTGCTCGAGGGATGTGTTGAACCTCAAAACCCTTGAACGATTTAGATAATTATCCACAACAGCTTTGTAAGCTGACATGTGTTTGTTTGCATTGCAGATATCAGATACTTGCTGAGCAAATAAATCCGAGTCTCCATAACACATAAGTCTAGCTACGCCAATATTTTTGGCCATGCATATTCATGTAACAGTGCTCTATACTCGGCAATATTATTGGTCACCGTGAAGTGTATCTATAACACATAGAACATCTTATCTCCTTCGGGTGACTTGAGCACCACGCCAGCCCCCGAGCCTCCTCGTGCTTTTGACCCGTCAAAATGTAGGGTCCAAAATTCCATGTTTGGAGGACTTGTATTTTCTGTCGTCTTTGTCCAATCAGCGATGAAATCGGCAAGTATCTAGGATTTGATTGCTGTTCGTGGCTTGTACTCGATGTCGAAAGACGCAAGATCTATTCCCCACTTTGTGACACGTCCTGTGGCATCGTGATTTTTGATTATAGCTCGCAGGGGAGCAGTGCTCACCACTGTGATCTTATGCTTTTGAAAGTAATGTCGTAGCTTTCTAGAAGCAAAAAATACTCCATAGGCTAGCTTTTGGTAATATGGATAACGTTACTTCGACTATGTCAGAACCTCACTCAAGTAGTATGTTGGACGTTGCACCTTATGTTCATAGCCTTCTTCATCGTGCTCCACTAATGTTACCACACTTATGACTTTGTTAGTCGCTACGACGTAAAGTAACATAGGCTCCCGTGGCTCTGGTGCTGTGAGGATTGGTGGATTCGAAAGTAGATCTTTTAAACTTTGTAGGGAAGCGTCGGCTTCCTGGGTCCATACAAATTTATCGGTTTTCTTCAAGAGTTTTTACAAAGGCGTGGCTCTTTCTCCGAGTCAGCTGACGAACCGACTCACTGCTGCAATGCAACCAGTGAGACGTTGCACGTCCTTCAGGCGATTCGGCTTGGTAATGTTGAGTATAGCCTTGATTTTGTCTCGATTCACCTCTATGCCTCTTTCAGACACGATAAAACCTAACAATTTTCTGGCTAGAATTCCAAAGAAACACTTCTTTAGGTTTAACATTATGTTTAATTTTTGAAGGCTAGCTAATGTTTCCTCTAAGTCAGAAATAAGTGTTTCCTTATTTTTGGACATCACTGCTATATCATCTATGTATACATGGACATTGCATCCGATTTGATCGTTAAGGCAACGCTGCATTGTGCGTTGATATATAGCACCTGCGTTCTTTAAGCCAAAACGCATAGTTTTGTAGCAGAAGGTTCCGAAAGGTGTGACGAAAGACGTCTTGAGTTGAACCGATTCTTTCATTGGAATTTGGTGATATCCGGAATATGCGTCGAGAAAACAAAGTAATTCTGACCCTGCCGTATATTCAATAACTTGATCAATTCTAGGCAAAGGGAACGCATCTTTAGGAAAAGACTTGTTCAAGGCGGTATAATCAATACACATCCTTAAATCAACGGTATTATTTTTAGGGACAATTACAGGATTTGCCACCCAATCAGTGTGGATGACCTCTGCGATAAATCTTGCTAATTCTAGTCGGGCTAATTCCTTAGCTATAGCTTTGCGCTTTTCGTCACCAAACCGTCATAAGGATTGTTTGATGGGTTTAGCATTAGGGTACACATTAAGATAGTGCTCGACAAGTTCCCTAGGTACTCCGGTCATGTCAAAAGGCAGCCATGCAAAGATATCTTTATTAGCTTTGAGGAACTCGACGAGCATGCTTGCCTATGCGCGTACTAAGCCTATCCCTATGATCTTCGTCTTGGAGGGATTGTCTTCCTTCAGCGACATCTTCTTCATCTCTTATGATGCCTTGAACTGCAGATTTGGCTTTAGCACCTCTCTTCATAGCAATCATCTCAGACGGATCGATGGTCTTCTTGATCTCCTGGTACTCCTAGGCTTGTAGGACGGCTTCAACAAAAGCCGGCAGATCCTTCCTCGCAGTCTCTCGCTTTCTTCGGGTTTCCCCGGATGGTGATGACGCCCTTTGGACCCAGAAGCTTTATCATGTTGTAGATGTAGGAGGGGAGAGCCATGAATGCCCAGTAAGACGGACGCTCGAAGATGGCATGGTAAGCACTCTTGAACGGTACCACCTCAAAGGAGAGTGGCTCGGTCTAGTAGTTGTCTCGGTTTCCGAATGTCATGTCCAACATGATCTCACCTAGATAATCCGCCTATCTCCCTAGTGCAATGCCATGAAAACTCATGTTGCTGTGATTTAACTGGCTTTCATGGATCTTCATGCGGTGGAGTGTCTGGATGTAAAGGATGTTGATGCTTCTACCACCATCCATGAGGGTTTTAGAGAACTCATAGCCATCAATAAGAGGATTGACGACCAGAGGGTACTTTCCCCGATGATGTGTTTTCATCGGGTGATCTTTGCGGTCAAATATGATGGTTACATCCGACCAATCCAGAAATTGAGGGACAGACGGAACCGTGCCGTCAAGCTCATGGAGAACCGCCTCTTTGACCTTAGCTGACTGAGTCCCAAGAAAGGAGACATATGTGTATTTCTTTGTAGGATAATCCTTCTTTCCATTCGACTTGGGTTGTGCAGCGTCCGCTTCTTCCATGTCGGAATCTTACTTGGGCTCCTTGCTTTTCTCAGAATTTTTCTTTCCTTTTTGTCGCTTGGCTCTGTAGCTAGCAGATTCATCTTTCTTGATGTCTTCATTGAAACGACACTCAACATTGGTATGGGTAGAACCTCCATTTGTGATGTACACAAGGGTTGTTGGCAATGTCAGCCCAGGAATATGATTTTCCGGGCTACTAATCTCCTCTACCTTGGACCCGAGTAGTTCCGCAACCTCATCCCCGGCTGCCTCCGTGCCCTCCTAGTCCTCCGGATCTGAATGTTGCGTTAATAGCTGCGTTGTCCGGAGCCGGTTTATCTTCCAAGGTGTTCTTGCGCTTATGAGTTTGTTGCTTCTGCGGCTTGTCCGTATTCGGAATGACTAGAATATTTAGCAGTCCATCTGAATCATCATCGGCGTTCGCATATTTTCTCGCCATTTGTATCATCTCTTCTAGATCTGTGACATTGTCACACTTCAGTCTATGACGCAAAAGTCTGACCGGGAGTCCTGCAATGAAAGATTCAATCGTAGTTTGCTCATTTACTCCCTCGCAGGAGTTCTTCGTGTCAATCTAGCATTTGCGGTAATCCCGGTAGGTTTCTCCGGGTCTTTGAGTGCAACGCTGCAAGTCTCTGACTGTATAGGGACTCCTGTAGGTTCCCTCTAAGTTTGGAAAGGATGCACTTTGCATATCATAGCAGTTGTGAATCGAGTTCTCTGGTAGTTCATTGAGCCATGATCGAGCGGTCTTCCGCAACATGAGTGGGATATACCGGACTACGACTAGGTTGTTTTATCCTTTGGTGATGCAGCAATCCTGGAAAAAATCTTGAAGCCAAGTATCTGGCCGAGCTGCGCCGTCATAGGGTTGAATATGTTTGGCAATGCCGAAGTCAACCAGAAACTTGGTTTGACTAATACGTGGGCCAAAGAATTTGGGTCTCAAATACACGTCTTCTTCCTCATACTGCCGCGCTGCAATGTTTGACTCGATGCGACGGCGAGCGTCGTTTTGCGAGAGAGACCTACACCTTGGAGGCTTACGGCTTCTGCGTGGCGGAGTCGGATTCCTGCTTCTCCTTCCACGATCCTTCCTTCACCCCTGCGGCTTCCATGGCTACGATGAGATCCTTAATGGTAGCTGTCAGGCGGTGATGGTGGCTCTGGTGGGCTATTTCCGGCTGAGCGGCGCAGTCCTGGAGCCTCATTATGGTGACTCCGATGTTGATTTCGTCGATCTCCATCCCTGCTTGATTTAGGATGGTCCGGGTCATTTCTTTGTCCGACGTTACCAGCCGGACGGCTGGGGGGGTGTCATCCTTAGCCGATCTTGTTCTCGTGGCGCACCTCTGGGTCTTCCCTATGACGATTATTCTATCGATGATGGCCCTAGTGAGGCACCAATGCCATGATAACATCTTCAGACAGCCAGAATAACTCTCGACCAGTCCCGTGCGGCCCTGCGAGGATGATCGTTTGATCCGGTCCTTGAATTTTCTTCTTCCCGAGGGCGATGACATTGGTCCGTATCCCTGCGGGGTCTTTCATCATCGCTTTGTCCTGCGCTAGTATGGCAAAATTCTGACCTTGAGGCCAGCTTACCACTGAATGACGCAGCTGTATTTTGATGTTTTAATCCTTTGTCAAGTAATGATATGCATTGCCAGACCTGTTCTGGAGACAGATTATTGGCGAGGATGGCTCAAGCAGCCGCATCATTCTCCACCGGCGTGTTGTAGACTCGGATCTTCTCTCTGGTTTTACCGTCGAATAAATATATGTGGACATCCGGGTTCCTATTAGCAAGAACCGGACATCCCCTTGTCTTGTTTGGCAGTCGCTTGAATTCTGACTGGTACTGGGCAGGATTGCTGTATATCTACTGTCTGAGCTTGATGATGCGAGCAACATCTTCGAGCAAAAACAAGCGATGCTTTTCCAGGTCTTCAGCCCTTTTCTCCAGCTCCTCCGATTGAGATCCGAAGTAGTTGGGATTGGTATCATGAGAGCATCTCCGTAGATTTCATGTGCACCCTTGGTGACGACGTGCCCATCCACAGGAGGGTCGATCATTGTGGGATTAATCGGATCTCCGTCCTGATTCTCCATCTCGATCTCTTCGTCAACCTCTTCTTTGCTGGCTTCCTCTACCGGCTCTACCGGTGTCGGGTTTTTGTTGTTGTTGTTGTTCTTCTTCTTCTTTGACCGCCTGGTAGCCTTAATGTGCATAGCCGTGGAAAAGACGGCTTTCGCTCTGGTACTAGGAAATAGACTTTCGTCGGTACTTTCCGTCATAGTTGGCTTCTGGACCTCGGATGAATCTCCGGTGTCCATGTCATCTTGCACGGTGTAGTCTTCGTACATGCTATAATATGGACTCAGAGGATCACCTTGCGCTGGATTGGAGGCGTATTCGTCTTCGTATGTTTCCATCTCTTTCTCGAAGTCTCGGAGTTCCAGCGACGTTGATGATTCCTGAGGGGAAGCAGACGAGTCAGTATTTTCTCCGATGGCGTTAAGAACTGAATCATTACCGACTCCATCATTGATAGAGTCAGATCCAGATCCCACGTAGCGCACGAAGCAATGCTTCTTTTTCTTCATGGTCTCGAGGTAGCGGCACAGCTAGGGTTCTGCCTCTATCATCTCAAAGCTCTACTTGATTTTGGCGATTGCTTTGTAATCGATGTAGGGACGCTTCATCATCTACTTTATCCTGTGCCTCAAGAGCGTTTTTCTGCTCCGTCATCGGTATAATCGGATCCGAAGCGAATATACTCCTGATCCGTGTATGCGATCTAAACGGGGAGATTAGATCCGGATTTCTATTCAACCACTTCTTCCACTATAGGAGCGGGTTGGGTGGGTTCAGGTTCTTCGGGGATCTTGAACTCTTCCACCTCTGTGGACAGAGTAGACCTGGACTTTTCTTCCGTCATGGTCATCACCTCAAGGGTGGGTTGGGCGGGACCAGTGAAGTCAAGGTAGATGTCGATCTCGCCGATGGACATGATGGTGTAGCTTTTCACGGGCTCTTTAGCCGGGATCCAGGTCTCGTTGAGAAGAACGAGAGGGACATCACTGGTGTAAACCACGCGACCCATGGCGATTGTTTCATTGATTCTTGCACGTGAAGATTCCGCCTGGAACAAAGTTCCGTAAGTCACCTTCCCCACGGTGGGTGCAAACTGTCGTCGGATTGTCGACAAGTACACCATAGGGGGTCCTGAAGGCATTGAGAATATGGGGTGTGAGATGTACGGTGTTCCGGGAGCGGCGAGCACAAGTTTACCCAGGTTCAGATCCGATTGTGGTGATCGGATCCTACTCCTACTAGCAACCCAGTAATATATAGGCGAGAGCCGGATGTTACAACAGATTACAAGAGAGGTTCTCCTGTGCGAGTAGGTTGTGGTTGATCTATGATATGGTGCCCTAAAGGCTCCCTCAGGTCCGGTTTACATAGTCACTAGGGCCTAGGGTTATAGGAGAGACCTATCCGGCTACGTTACAGAGTTGGTAACTAGATACATCTTGGACTACAGGTAATACTATAGGACTAAGTCGGTAACTCTTCTAGGCCTTGTCGTAGCTGGAAGTGACTCCTCCTCTTTCTATGACTGGGCCACCCATGAAGCAAAGCTCTAACCCGTTGGTGGGCCACCCTAGTCAGCGGGTCCTGTGGGTATACCCAAAAAGTATATCCCCAACAAACTCGGCTATAACCATAATGATAGGTGATGAAAGAGTTAATGAGGTACACATGATTCACTCTTTTACGTTTTGAGTGCCCACATATATCTCCTAGTCCCCAAGGTTATGGCCGAGTGAAGTATTCACTCGGTTGTAAGCTCAGAGAATGAATCATAACTCACTAGCTATTTGTCGAGTATCATAGTTATATTTATATAATATCTTTGGTAGAACTCAAATCCTCATTTGTTGAGGTTTAAGTCGAGTTTTACTCGGCTTAAGGTTATATGGTCACATTCTCACTTCTCCTTGTATTTTTCAAATTTCCTCTAACGCTCGCACCAAAACTTTCCAAACCCTGCTTCTGAAGTACAAGAAAATATCTGCTGAACACAAGGACCTGCAGGCCGAGATGCAGGGCAAAGGTATATACTCATGAATGCTTGGTTTTGTCTCCTTTCGACTGTTTGCCGGGTTAACCCTTTCTTCTTTATTCATTTCAGCAAGTGGTGAAGCCAATGTGGAAAAGCTTCACAAGAAACTCTCTGACCCTGAAGGTATTCCCTTCTCTGTGATTTTACCTCTACATTGCTTGAACCCATCTCTATGGTTTTATATCGCAACGCAGCTGAGAAATCCTTACTTGCAGAAAAACTCCAATAAAGTGTGTCTATGCCGAAACCGATGATTCACTTTCTAGAACAAGCTGGGCAGCACCTACTCGATCTCAAGAAGGAGCGGGAGGAAATATCTCGACGTTAGAAGCAAATTGTTGATATGCATAAGAAGCACGAAGTCGAGATTGAGGGTGTTCGCCAGGAGTATGCTGAGGAGAAGGGCCAACTGGAGGGAAAAATCCAGAAGGGTGAGGAGCTTCTTAAGAATACCGAGTCTCTATTGACTTCGGCTCAACAGGACCACGAGGCACTTTATAAGAAGTCCAGGACCTAGCAATCGGATCTTGGACGAATCAATGCCTATCTCGGTAGTGAATTCTTTCTTTTTGTTTTTCTTTCCGACATTCCTTCATAACTTTGTCATTTTCTAACATTTCCTTGTTTTCAATCAAAGCCATTGAGAAGTCCAGATCCAAAGAGGGCGAGTATACCTCTTCCTCCATCGAGAATACCATTGACGAGCATCTGGTTTCCCTTTCTCCTTGCACCAAGACGGTGAAATCTTACGGGGTGGATCTTCTCAAAGATGGCATTCGTGTTTTTAAAATGTCGTGGCCCAAGGAGACGACCCCATATAAGATTCTAGAGCTGGCTGAGTGACTGATGCTTGCTGAGGAAAGACTTGACCAGTTGCGCGAGTCAGCTGGCCGGGTTACCACTGACGAGGCTCTGTCCTTTGTGCTCTCCTGGTACGAGACCATCAATCTCGACGTCTTGCAGAATATGCTGGAGGGTGCCAAACGGACTACTTATCCGGAGCTCATCAAGCAATTCCAAGAAAGGGCTTACGCCTTCTTGCAATATGCAAATGTGCATGCTTGGCGTGATGGTCCGAGTTTCCTGTACATGGTGGAGGAGGTTGAAGAGGAGCTCTCAGAAGAAGAAGAAGAAGAAGAAGAAGAAGAAGAAGAGGCATGTGATGAGGGCACCGAGACAGACACCCCTGCAACAACTGATGCGTTTATCCCAACTGCCGACACTCCTATTCCGGGATCAGGCCCTACCGACTCAACTGATGGCCCTGCAACCCCTTATGCTAAAAAACTTTAAATTCATTAAATCCCTGGTATGCCGGGTGCAAATGTAAGATATACTTCAGTTATTTTTTATGTCCTTTTACACTATCAAAACTTTTAAGTGGGGGATTAACGCCAAATCACTTTTGGGCAAGTCCCCGAGTTTCTTTTCTTGTTCTCCTAATTTCATAACCTTGTATCTTATCTACCTTTTTGGCGTTCGATGTATGAGTCTCAAGGTCATAAGAATTAAGTTAACAATACTCAAAACTTTGAGATTTGACATAAATTCATTCGATATAAAGGCCTACATATCCTGCAATGGGTTAGTCACAAAAGATAAATGTCAGCTCGCTCGCTTTTCCTTTCCTTAGTGGCCAGGATCGCACGCGCCGCCCTGGTTCCAATGCACATGCTGGACATGCAGCCATTGGTCATTGACGGGACAGATGTCTCGGCCCTCATTCCGTTCTTCGACCGCCTAGTGACGGAGGTCCAAGCCTTGCGCCCGAGGGTGGATGAGGTGCTGCAGGCGGACGGTGCACGCGTCGCAGTGGCCACCTCCAAACTCATGCTCCCTTGCGTGTACGCTTTGGTGCCTAACTTCCCCTTCTCAGAGCTGCTGGTGACCTTCGACGATGGGCTGGCGCAGCTCGGTGCAAAGAAAGTTGTTGCCCCGAACATTATCGCCATGGAATCTGGGATGAAGCATGACACATGATGTTTGCCACATGATTCCCACCTTCATTATCATCTTACTATTTAGTTTCCCTGAAATGGATACCTTAGTCGCACCGTTAGTCTGTAATAATGAACTATTTTACCTCTTGTCATGCCAAGTATGTTTCCATTTTGTCTTTCTTTCCTTCTTATTTTTTTAAAAACATCACATTACGCGGTATCCAGATGCATATTGATCCTGCACAAGATAACTCCCTCACTGGTAACAAGGAGGTTGGAGTTGAGTGGGGGCACAACAAGCGGGGTGTATCGAGGCATCCCCTGCAACCAGCCCCTACCCGTACTCAACTTCAATCGCTCTCTTCCCATTGCAAGGTTTTGAATGACAAGGTTCTCAGATATTCCGACTCTGGGAGGTTCTGATTGTGGAATCTTGTCATTGATTATGGGTGAGGCATTGCCTCTGGGTTACAACGGATTACACTAGGCTGGCCAGACCTCGTAAGTCTGTACTATCGCATTTGCCGGGAAACTTGAACCCTGTTCCCGGGCTTTCTATGGTGGCTTATATGACCACCAGGGTGCCTTATATGGGACTAGCTATCGTGCACACGTAATTCACCGATTTTTTCCGAGAAAACTTCTGTTCCTGGGCTTTTGAGAGGTTGTGAACAGAGTTGTGATTCAGATGGTTGGGTGTTTTAGGGGTAGTATTTGCGGAGGTGGTACCTACGAAAGTGCTTGATATTCCAATAATTCGGCACGGGCTGGACATCCTCGGATTCTAGTCGGACTGCGCTAGGTCTGGTTATGTGTGCTACCCGGAAAGGCCCCTCCCACTTAGGTGACAGTTTGTTCATTCCCTTTGTGTATAACTTTGTCTTGCGGACTAAGTCCGTAGGCTCCAGTTCATGAGAACAAACCCGCCGGCTGTGATACCGGCACAAGATTTGCTGATAGTGGGCTTGTTGCACCGCTGCTCGACAACATACTTCTTCCAAATATTTGATATCGTCGACCCTTTCGGTGCGCTGGATGATGTCGTCATAGGCGCAGACCCATTGGGAACCGTATCTGAGCTCCGTTGGCAGGACAACCTCCGCCCATAAATGAGGGAGAAATGCCTCTCACCATTTCTCGGTTGGGCGTCGTTCGCAGGGCTCACAAGACCATCGGGAGTTCTGCAATCTAGTTCCATCTTATCATCTTAAAGTGGTCAAAAATTTTGGTTCGAATCCCTCGAAGCACTTCCACATTTGCATGCTCCACCTTCCTGTTGCCCCTCGGATGGGCGACAGATGCGTAGCAAATCTTGGTGCCTATCTTCTTTCACTATTCCTTGAAAGATTTTCTTGTGAACTGCATGCCATTATCAGCGATGATGTTGTGGGGCACCCCGAAACGACAAACAATTCCTCGAATGAACTTTATGGCTGCCTGGGCGGTTATTGCCTGCACCGGCTCCACCTCCACCCAGTTGGTGAACTTGTCAACAACCACCATTATATATTCATACCCTCCGACCGCCCTAGGAAACTTCCCTACGATATTCAGCCCCCAGGCCATGAACGGCCAGGAGGCCAGGATCGTTCGCAAAGCTTGTGTGGGCTGTCGGATGCTCTTTGCGTGGAATTGGCAGGCATCACACATGCATACCAGGTGCTCCACATCAGCCAGAGTTGTAGGCCAGTAAAAGCCCTGACGAAAAGCATTTCCAGCCAATGCTCAGGAGGCGACGTGGTTCGCATAGGTCCCTTCATGGATGTCAGCCAATAACGCGTGCCCTTGTTCTCTTGAAATGCAGCGGAGCTTGAAATGCAGCGGAGCTTGACTCAGGACTCCCTCTTACGGTATAACTCACCTTCGATGAGACAGTACATGGTGGCTTGCCGCACGATGTGATCGGCCTACTTGTCCTCCTCGGGTAAATCTCGATTCTTTAGGTAGCGGAGGATCTCAGCTGCCTAGGAGGGAGAGGCGTCTTCTACCATTGTCATTGTGTGCTTTTCAGGGATTGGGTCCTTGCCGGGCATGCCAATCTGACCCTTTCGGGGCTTCTCTTTCCCTGCGACCCTTGCAGGGGCGGCAAGAAGGGATCTGTTCCCAAATGAAACCGATATAGAAGGCTTTGTCAACCTCTCTAGGAAGACCCCAGGAGGGAATGGTCCCCCTTGCGCGGCGAGCTTGGAAGGCTCATCAGCAATGAAGTTGTCCTCCTGTGGGATGTGCTCCACGTGCAGCCCGTGAAAGCGGCGCTCCAATAGCCTCACCTCGTCAACATAGGACGACATTTGCGGGCAACCGTATTCTTTGATGACTTGGTCGACCACAAGTTGCAAGTCACCTTGCACCACCAGCCATTTTATGCCGAGGCCGAAAGCGGCTCGTAGCCCCTCAAGCAGGGCTTCGTATTCCGCCACAATGTTGGAGCTTTTCTCTTCGTCCTTGAAATCAAGGTGGACCGCGTACTTGAGTTGTTCCCCAAAAGGGGACACAATGAAGACCCCTGCTCTAGATCCATGGTAGCCGAAGGATCCATCAAAGTACATGACCCATATCCCTTGGTCTTCATTCCCGGGAGGCTGGAATGTTCTTCCATTTCCTTGCAGTGCGTATGTGTCCACTCATTGATGAAATCAACAAGTGCTTTGCTTTTGTTAGCCTTGGTGAGGGCAAAGCGCAACTTGAACTCAGAAAGCTCAGTTGCCCATTCTGCGATCCGCCCCATCACTTCCCGATTATGTAGCACACTCTCTAGCCCATAGTCACTAACAACAGAGATGCGGTGGGCCTAGAAGTAGTGTCGCAGTTTCTGGGAAGCGATTAGGACTCTGAGTAGCATCTTCTGGGCTAGGGGTACCTTTCCCAGGAATCACGTAGTACCTCGCTGACAAAGTAGACGGGGCGTTGTTCCATCCCCACCTACTTTGGTTTCTCCGAGCTTTTGGGCTCGGGAAAAGCCTCTCCTTCCCCCTGGGTTGGGGAAGGCAGGCCTTCTGTCTTGTTGACAACCTCATCTATTCTAGGGCCCTTTGACCGCTCCACTACCAAAGATGCACTAATCACCTGGGTGGTGGCAGCAACATAGAGTAGCAGCAATTCTCCGGGTCATAGAGAGAAGATGATGGGGGAGAGGAAGGGTATTTCTTGAGATCGAGGAATGCCTTCTCTGCCTCCGGGGTCCACTCAAAGGCCCCCTTCTTCTTCAGGAGTTTTAAATACGGGAGGGCGCACTCGTCCAAACGGGAGATGAAGTGCCCCAATGCCGTGATGCACCCATTAAGGCGTTGCACGTCTTTTACCTTTCGGGGAGGCTGCATGTCCTCCAGGTCCTTAATCTTGTAAAGATTAGCCGTGATTCCCTAGTGCAAAACTAGGAACCCAAGGAGCTTCCTGGAAGGGACGCCGAAGACGCACTTCTCTGGGTTAAGAAGCAGAGATGCATGGCCCTCTAGAAGGTGGCCCCATCGTGCTTGAGCCCAAAGGGCATACACGTGTAGCAATAGCACCCCATCGGGGTTATGAACGCTGTCTTTTCCTCGTCCTCGACCGCCATTCGGATTTGATGGTAGCACGAGAATGCGTCAAGGAAACATAGTAGGTCACACCCAGCAGTGGAGTCTATCACCTGATCGATCCGCAGCAGCGAAAAAGGATCTTCCGGGCAAGCCCGGTTCCGGTCGGTGAAGTCGATGCATAGCCTCAAATTTAGAGTCGGCTTGGGAACCACAACGGGGTTGGATGTACAAGTAGGATGGAGGACCTCTGACACAACACTGGCCCTCACCAGCTTGCGCACTTCCTTCATGATGAAGTCCTAGCGGTCGTGATCCTGGTGCCGAACCTTCTGCCAGACAGGCTAGGCCCTAGGGCACATTGCCAGGTGGTGTTCAATGACCTCCCTCGGAAGTCTAGGGAGATCCGAGGGATCCAAGGCAAATGCATTGGTGTTGTCCTGTAGGAAAGAGACAAGCCTAGCCTCCTTCTGGGGAGATAACTGATTCCCGATGGTGATGAAGTGAGCCAGGTTATCACCCAGTGGCACCTTCTTGGTAAGTCGAGGCTCGTCCTTGAGCCTTTGCTTCCGAGGGGTGGCAGCCACGCCGGTGGCCTTTTCCCCCAGGTCTTTGGTAGGAAGGCCTCCCACTTCGCCTGGTGGAGGTGTCTCATGTGTGACTGCACTTTTGCTGGCCTGCTCGCCTTCCCGAGCCGCGAGACGCGGTCGAGTTTGCAGTGGGGCAGCGACGCTTGGTCCTGAGCATGGGTCGGTGTCTGCGGCAGTGTTCGAGCACCGTGCATGAGGCTCGGCCTCCAAGCCCCCAGTCATGGGAGGCCCGTGAGAGAGAGCTCGTGCAGCTAGCGTGTTCGTCGCTGTAGGGCTAGTTTTGACACCAGCATCTTTCCTTGCCGCCATGGATGGAGACGACACGGTCATCGACGATGATGATGACGATTCGAATGTCGATGATGATGAAGCTCACAAAACCGTTGATGCTAAAGCTGATTGTCGAAGCCGAAAACACAAGCGCCCCCTACCTAGCGCGCCAGATGTCGCGTCTCGCTAACACAGTCATCGGGGATGTTGGACACCCCCTATTTGTTCGGTAGTGGTCACGAAGGCATTCCTTCCTCAGAGTCATCGTAGAAACCTGTTGATACAGTCACAAAGCACACACACAAATCACACACGATCATTTTTACCCAGGTTCGGGCTGCTCTCTGGATGACAACCCTACGTCCTGCTTTGGTGGATTATCTGGGGTGGATAGATGTACAAGACGATGATCTCAGTGGTGCCGGGGAGCCGCTTTCTCTCTAGCTTCTACACTTCCTGGACTTCCTCTTCCTCACTTCTCTTACTATTTCCTCTCTCCTTCTTCTATGGCATGGAGGTGGATCTTAGCTTTCTCTCTTACATCTATGGTGTGTCCAAATCTCTCCAACTATATGGTTGTCCAAAAACCCCCGTCTCAATGGCTCAGTGCCTCCTTTTATACCTCAATGGGTCACTACCAGGGCCAGTGTGGACCACTGCTCGGGGGCGTTCTCGGGCTCAATCGAGGCGTGCTACACGGTTTTTAGGAAGATGGGTGGTTCCTGTGGCCAATGGGTGGCCACGGGCGGTGCACAGGCACAATTGATGGCCACACGACATCTTAGGCTATGACCCGTCAGGACCTTCTGTGGCACGCTGCAGCGGACCGCAACATCATGATGATGTCTAGCAGAGTAGGTGCGTCACCTGTTCCCAAGTTTGGGCCTGATGTGTTTTGTTAGGATCGGTTGACTTCTCGTCTTGGGTCGTGCCTGGCCCTGGAGGGGATATATTCTAGTCCTTCCGGGGGATCGGGTCCGCTCCTCTACTCCGCTGCCCCTATTCGCGCCCTTACCCTCCTTTCGGGTAGCCCCCGGGAGGAGGGTTTGGACTGCCTCGCACGCGTCGTTGTCCTTCTCTCCTCGTCCAAGCCTGGCTGGCTGGACGTGGCTTGTCTCATAGTGTTCATCTCATCCTGTAGGCACCTACATAATATCTGGTGCTTAGTATCCATGTCTCATCATACCAAATCCATACCTACTTGGAGCACATGATGCTTGCGTCCTAGCGATGCTCCCGTCAACTTATCCTTGCATGCACTGAGCTGCTGACCGGTGGGTCCTGGCCCATGCTCCAAGGCGCAATGTGAGGACCCTTGATCCCATTACACCGACAAGGTGCATGGCATATTTGTGAATCCTACTACTTTATGTAAAAGCATAACTGAAAAAATACAATGATCACAATCATTGATACCTTTTCTTTAACATGAAGAGTCAGATTCTAGAACACATTCCGTTGCACTTCTCAACATTCTGATGCATGGTCGCAGACCTTCATCATGCTCTTACTTGATTCCATCCACACCATTTTCGAGAAATGCACTTTCTCAAGAATGCACCAAACTTTTAGCAATAAGGGTTTTTCTTTTCTTTGGTTCTAGTCATGGAATTTGTATTACAAAGTTTCCAAGGACTTGTTCATTATTGTTTTTGTTTTATCATATAAATCCATAAACTTTCATGAATTGTAGATAGTTTACTTTTATTCTAGATGAGTGTTGCTGATACCTTCGATCCAGATTCACGGATGTAGTATAATAGCTTTTCCCCTATAAGACCTAGGCTTAATCGAACATTGGAAATCAATGCTAAAAGGAAATAAAAAGGACATGTCTACAAGGCTTTGTTTCTTTTTCTACCTTAGTTTACTGGACCAATCTAGTTTACTTTTATAGTGGGTTGAATCAATGGATGGAGATAGGCCAGGGTTGAAGATCCACCTGCAGCTGCACATCATATCGGATAAAAGATAATAATAAGCATAGTCATGTGTAATGTTTGAATGGAGATAATATCTTGTGGGCAACACATCCTACTATACTAGAGCCCCTGTGATGTAGAGGGCATAGCAATAGTCTTTTAATCCAACCGATTGCACACCGAAGAAACGGGCTACACACGATTATTAAGTGAAGAACACAACTTAAAGAATTAAGTGGTGATGTTATTGTGATCCCAAATGGGCCGCGAAGTGAAGACTGTACTACCCTTTCTATAACTGAGGTTCCTATGAGATCACCGCTATCCAAGTATCTCACCTCAAGCCTTTATCAATCTATGGGATCTTGGGTACCTACAAGTACACAGATCGAGACAAGAGACAAAGAAACAAAAGATACAAATCTCAGTTGCAAATAAAATACAATACTCCCATGATTAGATGCACATAATTGCTACGAGGTTTCTCCCCAACCCGCAGCCCATGAGGACTACTCACTGATAACAAATAGATCTAGGATAAAAAACATTGCGAAAAATACTTAGATTGAAATCGAATATTCTTACAATGGTCGCCAAACCACAATGAGATCTAAAGTACAAAGCAATGGGTGTGGCTAATGGATGGGATGGATGAACAATGGTGTGGATCTCCTTTGGTGGTGTTGTGATGAAATCTGAGAATGGCAGCTCTTTGGCTGGCGACTGGAGCCTCAAAATATATTGGCGTCTTCACGAAAGTCGTAGGGTTTGACGAGATGGAGCCGCCGCCGCCACCTGGTACGGGAAGATGGTACGGGTGGCCCCACCCGTACCAGTGGTCGTTAAGCTCACTGACGCATGGAATTGGCTTCCCAATTACTTGGATGTTTATACTTCCTCAAAATCCTTCAATATGACTCATGATTTCGCATTAAAACCCATGACTTCCTGCACGACATAATTCAAAACAAGGTTTTGCATACCTTTGCAATTATTAGTCATTAGTGGCAAGGATTGAGAGTTTCTTGTCAATTGCTTGACTAAAAACAATGTTTAAACGCGGTGGAAGATGGAAAATATTGGAGCCATCAACTTCCCCAAAGCTCAAACCTTGATCACCCTCGATCAAGAAGAAACAAAAGAACCATAAGGAATTCAGCGTTTAAACTTGAAACAACGAGAATAAGAATTCATTTATGATTGGTAGTCATATGTGCATAACACTTCATTCATTTGAGAGGCTTATCAAAGTTAGAGAGATAACAAGAGTACTACACAGGCTTCAGTAAGTCAAGATAATCAAAGTAGAGTTTAATATTAATATGAATAATGAGAAGTGTAGCAATCAATCAAATTCTTCAAGTTAACTCTTAGCTTGCCAAGGAACACTAGGATCATGATTAAGTGAGAGAGTTTCATGTCCTAAGTAGTATAACAATGAAGTGTCTTGTTTACACCCACATCAATAAATCAAGTCTATCTAAAACACTTCTAATCCAATCATTGTCTTTGAAGAAAAAATCGTAGAGTAGTAATGAGACCATGCGAAGGACTTGTTATGTGGATCTTCAAAGATATCCTTTTCTTTTTGTTCTTTCATAGATTGATGGCTGTTTCTGTTCCAAGTGCTTGCACAAACTTATAGAATACTGAAGGGAATATGCCTTAGAGGAAAATAATAAAAGGTTTATTATTCTCATATCCCAATAAAGTTCATAATAGTTTCATATTGTGCTATAACTGTATCAAGTGGAAACATTGATGCAAGTGTGATATGAAACATAATTCCCTAGTAGCCTCTATTGATACTAGTTCGTTGGTCAATCGATGATCAAGGTTTCCTGATCATGTTGGTTCTTTGGCACTAGTTGACCACGAGGTCACATCATTGGTGAATGATGTGATGGACATCCCTCAAAGATTGCAATAGTCTAAAACGAAGTATCCTTCTCCTTAGACCGTGAGATCATATTAATCACTATTTCCCGAGGCTGATTTGACTGCATCAAACATCACTCAGTGAAATGGTGATTATAAAGGTGTATGTTGGGTATTCCAGAGGTATAGGTTGAGGCCTATGAATCAAGAACGGGATTTGTTCACCCAATGACGGGTAAGATACAGTCAGGCTGACTTGGTGAGATTACATCCATAAATGTTGCAACATGTGACTATGTCACGGGGATGTAATATCGCAGTAACAAGTAAACAGTACTTGTCGGTAACGAGATTGAACAAGGTATGGAGATAACTAACGATAATATCTCGGACAAGTATTATCGAAGAAACAAAGGGAAATGGACTCGATGTTTATGGTTCAAATGGCATCTTCAATCTGGAATGCACATGGGTCATTATGGACATCACGATCCCGATGTTGATCATTGATGCGAGAGGAGTCTTGGTCATGTCTGTGCCATTCCTGAGCCATGAGGGGATCCACTTAAGGGTGCGACAAGCTTGAGATCATCCGTAAGTTGAAATCATATATAAGAAAGATATAGCCGGAATTGTCCCGTGAAGAGAGATCCGAAGATGTTCGGAGAAAGAAAGGAAACCGAAAAAGTTCCGGTGAGAGGACCGGAATCGTTCCAGGAGTTCCAAAGCTGTTCGAAGGATATAGAAAGGGAACTGAAAGGTGTTTCAGGTTGAATTGGATTTTGTAATATGTATTTACATATTAATTAATGTAATTAATATTAAATATAATATTAAAATCTAATTTCAAGGGTTATTCCACTAATGCGCCAAGTTCACTAGGGAAAAAGGGTTCATGAGGGAAATCGGAAGGGACAAGGGCCTTAGAGCCTAGGGTTTGGCGCCTAGGACTGCCCCCTCACTGGCCGGAGGCTAGGGTTAGTGTTTGGGGTGCCCTAGGGATTTTTCCCTTGGCTATTGCCTCTCTCCCCCTTGGGCCGCCGCCTGGCTGGCTTGGGGGAGGGGCAAGGCTGCCCCTGCCCCTATATAAAGAGGCCCCCTTCTCCCCTTTGGAGGATAAACCAATGCGGTTGATCCCATGAGTTGGGAGCTCTCCTCCTCCTCTCCAATCTCTATCTCTAGTTGTCTCCATCCGTTGGTATGGCCCAGGGCTGTTCGCATAAGAGATGATGCACCTGCAGCACGCCGTTGTGCTGCAAGGATTCCATAGCCGGGGATCTACTTCCGGAACATACTCCCTGCGTGATCGGGGAGACGGAGGTTCTCGTTGTACACCATATATGTATGAAGCCACGAGGTGCAAAAATTGAGGCACTTTGGATGTCGTGAGACGGACTGCTGAATGGTGATGGAGCAAGGGGTGACCCGCGAGGAGCTTCGCGACCTTGAGGTCGACTACGAGCACGACTACATCAACCACGTTCCTCTAGGAACAGTAACTGCTTTCGAACTACAAGGGTATGTATTTGAAACCTATTGGCCGTTACTGCATTACTCGTAGATAGATCTTGGGCAATCGAGGTTTCCCGCGTAGTAATTTTTTGATTTTCTTCCTGGAACCCCAATAGTGGTATCAGAGCCGATCTATACATAGTAGTGTCGTACAGCCAGTACGCACATGTGTTGTGCGGGCATTGATGCTATAGTTGTTACCCTCCCATGTGTACTTGCTTATATCACGGGATTGTTTGATGAAGCGGCCCAGACTGACCTTACGCGTAAGCTTACGCGAGACTGGTTCCACGCTGAACATACGGATGGTTCCGTATAAGTGGCTAGCGGGTGTATGTCTCTCTTACAATAGTTGATATAACATTTACAACTGAGGGCCCCAAAAGTGGTGTAGTAGAGACAATTGTATGGATCTTGTGCTTGGAAAGTTTGTAGATTAGAAACGGTTCTATTGCAAAAGCCCTAACAACCACGTAAAACTTGCAATAGATAAAGTAGAGGTGTCTAACTTTATTTTGCAGGAGGGGCATGTGATTTGATATAGTCATGGTCGTTATGAAGGTAAAGTAGTTTACTTTTATGTTACTAAGTTTTGTAGTAATAGCCATTATTCCGATGGATGACCTACTGGTGGCGTCGTGGACTTGGGGTCAAAACTGGTGGCACAATGGAGATCATGCCATTGGCACGATGGAGATAATGCCAGTGGCACGATGGATATCATGCCGGAGCTCTCTATGGAGATCAAGGCGAAAGAAGGACCATATCATATCACAAATATACATGTGATGTTGATACCTGTTTTGCATCTTATTGTGTGCTAGTATTAAATACTCAACGACAACATAGATAATATGATCCCTATTAAAACCAATATGGAATTAGCGAGCCTAGCATGTGAATACACGACCTCAAAGTTCCAATGAAAGTGTTCCCCTTGTGTGTGCACCACCAAGATATTTCTTCATTATGAAGCCGGCCGTGAAGATCGGGGGCTAGACATATCTACGTTCACATATAGTGGGTGTAAGAAAGGTTACACTGCAATACACACAAGTTTGAGTTGGCGAGCCTAGCATGTGCAAAAATGGCCTCGGAACACAAGAGATCGAAAGATCGAGCATGATTCACATGGATGATGTGATTGGCATTGGAGAATGTCAACCTTTGAAGCTATGTTGCCGGACGTGACGATCGGGGGTTGCATTGTGGATTGGGATCGTGTGATCGCTAAAATTATCCAGGGAATGACGATTTCAGTGGGAGCTCAATTATGAATTGAACTTGTATTATGAACTAAGTCTAGATGTCTATTTGCAAATATCTTAGTAGATCATGGCCTATATCATTGAAGTCCTTTTAGAACATGAGAAATTTCTTGCTAGATATGGAATTTAGCAGAAGGGTCCAACTTCATAGATTAATACCCACGCCCGAGGGATATCCTCGTAATAAGCTGATCTTCTCTTCTTGATACAATGACCATTAGGAGATAATCCAATGACTACACAAGTTTGTGTTTTCTCCATAAATAATCTAAAAGGGGTCATTCTCTATTTGATGGACTACTATTTTGAATTCTGCAAAATAAGATGAGTTTTCCTCCATGATGGATGAAAACAAAATATTTGGAGAATCACTTAGCAATCTTGCATTAGAGTTGAGAACTCTTAGAAGGGCTTGATTGTAATGGAGGTCATGGATGAAAAGGGTATATGTGTAACACCCTCGCATCGGCCCTATGCAAGTTTTAGTGATTCCCGCCAAACCCGCATAGAAACGATTCAAAGGTGCCCACCAGGCACTTTCGTGCGGGTGGAAAAGAAAGTAATACCATTACACATTAGTCCACGATGGAACCCACAAAACATATATATATACAAGACGACTCCATGAGTCAAGAAAACAGATATACAGTACAAAGATCCAAATCACCTTGACAATGATACAGCGTCCGAGTATGGACAAGATGCAAATTGAGCTAAGAGCCCTGAAGAATAACCAATGGCGTCCTTAACCCTGCCCAGGCCAAGCCGGAAGGTTAACCCTGCTAATGACGTTGATCTCAAACCTGCTCAACAAAACAGGGTGCCGATAAAGGGCAAAAGAAAAAGGGAGTAGTCAGTACTGAGGCCAGTACAAGGAGAGTCTTAGAATTCGGCGGTCCTCGCCTACATAGGTAGGGTGGACTAAAGCGGCAGCGAAGCATGCACTAAAAAAATATAGAGACTCGATACAACTGGCGGCTATCAGAGAGAGATAAGAAAGACCTATTCGGATCCAACCTGATACTAACACCAAACATAACCATCCTGGAGTTTTCCCCTCGAGACCAAACGAGGAAGTTAGACCGAGGAAGTCACACAGTTGGGAGTTTTATTCATTCCATTATAGTTGCAGCAATTACTAGTCATATATAGATAGCATGAGTCATCCTGATATAATAAGCAGTGGGTATTTTTAGTTGACCATTCCGCTGTAGTTGCAATACTTACTAGTCAGATACAAATAGCATGAGACATCCCAAATCCAGCAGTTGTTGGTACTTTTATTTAGCCATTCCATTATAGTTAAGCTGATTACTAGTCATTTCAAAGTCAAATTTATAGCACTACTTTAGTTATAGTTGTCTATGATCGAGATACTGTGCTTCAAGTCATCCATAACCGTGGACATGACTTTCAGAAAGATTTACCCTGCAAGGGTGCACAAATATCAGCACAAGCACGATCAACCTCGGAAAAACCAAATGAAAACCCAATGAGGCATCACGACAAAGCAATCACAAGATTCATAAAATATTTTAGGGGCCACCCCACTAAGCTACCCACTACGAATTCGGCCAGCTCTGTGACGGACCTAGGTTGTGTGGCGACAACTGTAAACGATCGGGAACCCGAAAGTGTGAGTGGGCTTGTCAATACAGTGAAAATGTGGAACGAGGTTCCTAAACAGTACAATAGTAAATGCTCTCCATGAGCAACAGTAGTAAATAAAGCAGTAGCATGGCATAAGTATAGGATATTAATAAATCCCCAAACTAGTTTTTGGCCCCAAGATATAAGTTATGACTCAAGCTCTGGCTAAGGGGATTCATGGTCCCACCGACGGATAGTGCGATAGTTGATGACGCACAAGTATAACGGGTGTATCGTAGTACTTTCGATAAATAGGACTGTCGATCCCAACGAGGAGCAGAAGGTGTTGACTAGTGGTTTGGATCAGGAATTCTCTGTAAATACTTAGCAAATGGATTTTTAGGGTTTTTTGATAAAGCAAAGAAATAAAGTGCTAGTAAATAAAAGGTAAAAATAAATGGAGCAAGTGGCCCAATCCTTTCTTCAGCAAAGTACAAGCCGGTTGTATTACTTACGAGGACCAAACGTTCTCGATGACACATGGGAATACTGTCAAGTGCTTTCGCTTCATATAGTTGATTAATCTTCTTTGGTTGAATAAGTGTTGTGAGGGTGAACCTATGCTAATGTACCAACCTTACTTGGACTAATACATACTTGTGATTAAACCCCTTGCAAGCATCCGCAACTATAAGAAAGTAATTAAGATAAAAACCTAACCACAACATTAAACTCTAAGATCCTACACTCCCTTGTGCAAAGGTTTCCTAACGGGGGTTCAGGTTTCTGTCACTCCAGCAACCCCACAATTAGTAGCCAAGTACACAATGCATTCCCCTAGGCCCATAAATGGTGAGGTATCATGTAGTCGACATTCACATGACACCACTAGAAGAATAACACCACAACTTAAATATCAAACCATTGAATATTTCTCAACACAATTCCACTACTAACAACATGACTTCTCCCATGTCCTCAAGAACTAAATGAACTACTCACGAGACATCATATGGATCAAGATCAGAGATGATATAATGACGGATAACAATCTGAACATAAACAATAATTCAATGATTCCACTCAAAAGCATCAACTACAAAAGTAATCAACATCGAGAAAGTTTCCCCTAAGAACTATGCAAGATTCAACCCAATTGTTATAGCGGGATGGAGTGGTGATGATGGTGCTGGTGGATATGGTGGTGAGGATGACGATGATGATGATCCCGATGAAGTCTAGCTTGATGACGATGTTGATGGCGACGATCTCCCCTCTCTGGGAAGGAATTTCCCCGACAGAATTCTGCCTGCCATAGAGCTCTTTCTCTCTCTGTAGTTTCTGCCCCGTAGAGGCGGCAGAATCTTTCTGTGGTCGCCGCTCGAGTATTAGGGTTTTGAGGGGATAATATAGGCGAAAGGGCGAAGCCAAAGGTAGGCCAGGGTGGCCACACCACCTGGTGGCGCGGCCTAGGGGGCCCGCGCCAGGGGGTGGTGTGGGCCCCCTATGGCCCATCTCCATCTCCCCTTTTCGCTTCCTTCCTCTTTTGAAAAAATAGGAATTTCCATATATTTTATGGAATTTTCTGCTCTTCGCGAATATTGCATCTGGACACTCCTTTTCCATCATAATCCTTACTCTGTTAGTTCATCCTCCAAAGTCATCCAACCATGCAAAAATAGATGAAATAACATAAGTATCACCTCTTAATATGAAATATATCAATGAATAACAAAAAAATTATGATATAATATAGTGACGCAAAATGGACGTATCAACTCCCCCAAGCATAGACCTCACTTGTCCGCAAGAGAAAACTGAGCTCAATAAACATGACCACGGGTTTATGGAGTCAAGTGTCGATAAAAATAATACGGACAAGAAGCATCACATTCACCAATACACAAATCATAAAAGAAAACAAATCACCATTATATAACTTAACTTGCAATGAGTATGGGAGTCCCAAATAAAGATTTATAAAGAAAAATCATAATTGGTAATGGCAAACTTTGTTCCTGGTCAGAGAACAGTTGACAAATCATACTTAGTTTTTAGCAAAGCTTTTGTAATGAAGTTTATAACATGAATCTTTTGCTCAAACATAAAGGGATTTTCACAACAATAGCTTTCAAAGTAATATTCATTCAGATAAGAGTTTTGTGCGAAACAAGGAAGATAAGAAACATGATTGAATAAATCATCATATGAATTACTGAATCCCAACAACTCAAATTCTTGTTGGAGATAGAAAGGAATAGGTTTACTGACTCAACATAAAAGTAAAAGATAGGCCCTTCATAGAGGGAAGCAGGGATTTCAAGTTTCATAAAGTGCTTCCAAAAGATTATGGTACTTACTAGCTTTCAACTCTCAATGTCCCTATCATAAGCATCTTGAGGTGATTAAGGTTAAAGTGAACAAATATGGAGTATATGCTTGACAAATCATAAGTTGGCAATCTCATGTCCCTTAAGTACGAGGGCCATTCCTCATGCTACTCAACTTTAGTTGTTGGTAAGTTCTTGTCATTGTAAGTATATGTGTATCATAGAGAACCGCCGATGGGTTACCCCTTGCCCCATGATACAGGAGCTATCCCATATCAAAATGACAAGGCAACAGACAGTAAGAATCTCAGTGATCCTTTTATTTACCATGAGCATGGTGCATATTTTTTCTCTGAGGATGCTTCATAGATTACTCACTATGGTTATACTGCAAGTTTCCAGCATGATTAGGCATGGCTTAGGCTAGCCGCCCAGGCGTTTCTATAACACATATACATAACTCCATGGACTTACAAGCTCCCCTTTTATTTCACACCGCCGACATCCATAAACAAAATATCATGATATCAACTGGATAATATTTACAGGTGTTGAAAGCGTTCCCCGTAACCGCATGCTTCTGCTAATTCTCAACTTATAAGTGCAAGCATATACAACTTAGATGACACAATGGTTCAAGTTTATTAAGGGCAAGAAAATAAGGTGTGCCATCAAGTTTGTGAGAGCTTTAATCACTAGTTTTCACATAACAAATAAGTTTTTAGTTTGGAAGATAGATAAAACTTGAGAATTTAAGAAATAGTGCTAATAGGTAGATATGATGGACACAAATGGCATAGGTTTTGGTTCAAGGATTGGATGCATGAGAAGAATTCCCTTTCAGTACAAGTTTTTGGCTAGCAAGGCTGGGTAGCAAGCATAAGGGTTGAAGGAAACAAGCAAACATACAAGTGATAGAAACAATCATGCAATCTTCCTTAAAAACACAAAAGATCTTAACTAAAGAATACTAAGCTTATGAGACAATCAAGAAAGAAAGAAAATAATATAATATCTATAAGTACCTTTCTATTTTCCTTCAATCCTCAAAAAGTGTCGCTACTGACCAAAGCTAGGTTTGCCAAAACCAACTAAATTTACTTGATGCTCCCAAAGTGATACCAATACTAATCAACAAGATCAATCATATAACAGAAATTGCAAACTAAAATAAGATGTGCAAAAGTAAATGATGAAACTTCTCATTAATATTCCATAACGGCACTCACACCAAGGGATACATAGATAACCAAATAGAGGAGAGATACTTCCACAATTTAAACCATCCTATATGATAACTTCTTATTCAAGATATGACTCTACTAAAAAAGGTAAAAAGATGAAAGATAATGATGTGATACCGCGGCACTCCCCCAAGCTTGGAAGAAACCAAGGGGATGCCAAAACCTGATGACGAATTAATCCTTCGGTGGTGGTGGTGTTCTCATGATCGGAGTGAGGAAATCCTCTAGCATCATGCGAATCCTGTTATTCTCCTCTTGAAGTATATCCAACTTTCTCCTTAGGACTCGGTAATTATCACAAAATTCATCAGTTGCTCGAAGGGCTTCCACTGCCGCAGGGCAGGAACTGAGGTCTGGAATTGAGGTCATCATCCCCTGCATATTATGAGAAAAAGCACGACCAGTGTTAATTGCCCCTACAAGAGTAGGTTTCTTCCCCTTGATCCTGCAGCAATCTGTCCCTCCATGCCTTCTAACATGTTCTTTACTTCCTCCTTGATGCTCTGATCAATTTCTTCACGCCTAGCTGTGATCCTTCTTCCACCCATCCTATGAAAGTTCCTTGCTCAAGATCGCGGAGGAGCTTGCACCGGCGTTGCAACTCATAGTCCTTCGAAAAGGAACCCTGGAATGACATCTGAACAGAACATATTGAAACAAAAAAATGACGAGAACACGATATCCGGACCTTGGGGGTCCGGGGGATTATATATTACGAAGTTTTACGACATAAGGAAGGCACTGGGCGAAAACGGGACGGAGACGGGCTCCGGGGTGGTCGCACCCCCTGGTGGCGCGGCCAGGTGGGCCCGCGCCACGGGGTGGTGTGGGCCACCCGGGCTCCGCTTCCTTCCCTATGTCAACTCATCACCTTCCGTATGGAATAAAAACTGCAAAAATATAAATTGAAAAGTTTTTCACGACCCTTTTCTTACTAGAACCGTTACCTATTCTAAAATGGACTCTGCAGGTTCCTGAATTTGATCTTTAATAAATTCTTCCGGAGTCACCATTTGAATAATATCAACATCTTCATTATAAGAATCTCCAGAAATATAATGTTTAAGCCTTTGACCAATCTTCATCTCCTTACATCATGCTCTCCAACATCTGAAAATTTCTTTCATACAAAGCTTCACACAATATTCATTATCAATATTAGTGTATGCAAAGATAATAAACCTTTGGGTTTAATTTCAAATGAAGTCCATCAAAACATAAGCTACTAAAACAACTCCTTTCGAAAACCCAAAAGAATTCAAAAAGGAAATCGATTAAAGAGGCAAATGCAAAATGGAAGAAATCTGTCAAAATAGACCAGCAGGTAAAAAACGATTTTTTCAAAGACCTTATGTTGCTCAAATCTAAAAGTGCAAAACTAACGAAAGTTAGATAATAACTTGGGGAACATGCATAGAAAATTACATCTCAATCCGACATACTGGAATTTTTCACGATTTTTTATAGTGAAGCACAAAAATCTGTTCTGGGACAACAACTTTCGACATCTCACCTTATTCTCAATAGGGGCTAATCTTGACACAAAAATCCAAAAAAAGGATAAGGAGCGGTTATTACAAAGGTAATAACTTCCAAGACTCAAAGAAACAAAAACCGAAAGCAAACTAAAATGGGTTGTCTCCCAAAAGCTCTTTCTTTATAGCCATTAAGATAGGCATGCTAATTTCAATGATGCTCACATAGGAGATATGGATTTGGAGTAAAAGAGAGCATCAAGAAACAAATATCCAACACATTTAAGTCTAACCCACTTCCTATGCAAGGGAATTTTGTAAGAAAACAAATTATTAAAACAATAAGCTACTAGCATAGGAAGGAAAAAACAAGTGCAACTTCAGAATTTTCAACATAAAGCGGGGAAACTTAATATTATTGAGATGCATAAAACCATGTTTCCCTCTCTCATAATAACTTTCAGAAGAATTATGAATAAAATTAACAATGTAACTATCACAAGGAACACTCTTATCATTAGAATGAGCATATTTAAAATCATCAAAAAGAGGTTTAAGGTCAAAAACTGGATCAATAGAAGCAAGTTGTTCAACTCTAAAATCCTCACTAGGCAATTCATTTTCATAAGAAGCTTTGAGAAAATTTGGAAAAATTAAACTCATAATATTCTCCATCAAATTTAGTTAAAATTTTCTCCTTCCTGCAATCTATAATAGCTCCACAAGTGCTCAAGAAAGGTCTACCAAAAATGAAAGGACAAGTTTTACTAGCAGCTGAACCAAGTACTAGAAAATCAGCAGGATATTTAGTCTTACCACAAAGAACTTCCATATCTCTTACAATACCAATTGGACAGACGGTCTCTCTATTAGAAAGGTGAATAACCACATCAATATCTTCAAGTTCACAAGGACCAATCTCATGCATAATTTCTTTGTAAAGCTCATAAGGAATATCACTAGAAATTACACCAATATCACATAAACCATAATAGCAATGTTCACAAATTCTAACAGAAAGCACAGGGACACTAGCTCTTCTAGCTTTACTAGGATGTGAGATAATATTAGAAGCATCTTCATAAACGATAATGTGCCCATCTTCTACATTTTTAGTGACAAGGTATTTTACAATTGCTACTACAGGTTTAATATTTATTTGTTCACCAGGTTCTACAACTTTCTTTGTACTTTTTTTAACCACATTAGCAATAATATAATGTTCCTTTAACTTAACAGGGAAAGGTATTTTATCAATATAAGGTTCAGGTAAAATATGATCAATAGTATAAACTTCAGTATTTCTAGCAGGAACATGATTAACAATATCTTTATAAGGTGCATGGTACTTGTTCCACTCCTTTTTAGGAATTACAATATAAGAGGAAAAGGCCTTAAAACAATTGGCAATACTTTGAGAATCAAGACCATACTCAGTACTAATATTATGAAAGTCATGAGTTCCCATAAAAGATTTAATGCATTCATAATCATAATTTATACCTAACTTTCTTCCTTTGTCATTCTCCCATGCTTCCGTATTTTCTTGAATACGGTCTAGAAGATCCCATTTAGCTTCTTCTTTCAGACGTGTGAATGATCCAGCAAAAGAAGCATCTAGTAAATCCTTATCATTAAGAGAAAGTCTTGCATAAAAGTTATTAATAATAATATTATTAGGGAGCTCATGAATAGGACATTTGAGCATTAGTAACTTCAGTCTCCCCCAATATTGGGCTGTACTCTCTCCACCACGAGGCCAAAAGTTATATATTTGATTCCCGTCTTTATGAATCTCACTAGGAGGATAGAATTTAGAATAAAAGAGAGGCACAATTTCCTCCCATTCCATAGATTGTCCATTCTTCAGCAACTTATACCATTCTTCAGCTCTTCCTTTCAATGATATGGAGAGTAATTTTTTCTTAACCTGTTCCGTTGTGATACCTTCACACTTAAACAAACCGCATAATTCATGGATAAAAATCAAGTGATCACTAGGATGGACAATTTCATCCCCAAAATAATAGTTATCCATAACACGATCAACAATTTTTGTAGGTATTTTAAAAGGATCTATCTCAGCAGGTGGTGGTTCATCTACTACCCTAGAAGTGGTAGTAGTTTTCCCAAGTAGGAAACAAAGTGGGTTATCCATATTGGAAACAAAGTAACAAACAGAAACAATACTCACAGTAGAAATTTCCTTTACAAGTTCCACTCTTCAATAGCGCTTCACTTCCCGGCAACGGAGCCAGAAAATAGTCTTGATGACCCACAAGTATAGGGGTGTACCATAGTACTTTCGATAAATAGGAGTGTAGATCCCAACGAGGAGCAGAAGGTGTTGACTAGTGGTTTGGATCAGGAATTCTCTGTAAATACTTAGCAAACAGATTTTTAGGGGGTTTTGATAAAGCAAAGAAATAAATTGCAAGTAAATAAAAGGTAACAATAAATGCAGCAAGAGGCCCAATCCTTTCTTTAGCAAAGGACAAGTCGGTTGTATTACTTATGAGGACCAAACGTTCTCGAGGACACATGAGAATACTTTCAAGTGCTTTCGCTTCATATAGTTGATTAATCTTCTTTGGTTGAGTAAGTGTTGTGTGGGTGAACCTATGCTAATGTACGGACCTTACTTGGACTAATACATACTTATGATTAAACCCCTTACAAGCATTCGCAACTACAAGAAAGTAATTAAGATAAAAACCTAACCACAACATTAAACTCTGAGATCCTACACTCCCTTGTACAAAGGTTTCCTAACAGGGGTTCAGGTTTTTGTCACTCCGGTAACCCCACAATTAGTACCCAAGTACACAATGCATTCCCCTAGGCCCATAAATGGTGAAGTATCATGTACTCGACGTTCACATGACACCACTAGAAGAATAACACCACAACTTAAATATCAAACCATTGAATATTTCTCAACATAATTCCACTACTAACAACATGACTTCTCTCATGTCCTCAAGAACTAAATGAACTACTCACGAGACATAATATGAATCAAGATCAGAGATGATATAATGATGGATAACAATCTGAACATAAACAATAATTCAATGGTTCCACTCAAAAGCATCAACTACAAAAGTAATCAACATCGGGAAAGTTTCCCCTAAGAACTATGCAAGATTCAACCCAATTGTTACAACGGGATGGAGTGGTGATGATGGTGCTGGTGGAGATGGTGGTGAGGAGGATGATGATGATGATCCCGGCGAAGTCTAGCTTGATGATGGTGTTGATGGCGATGATCTCCCCTCTCCGAGAAGGAATTTCACGGGCAGAATTCTGCCTGCCGGAGAGCTCTTTTTCTCTCTGTAGTTTCTGCCCCGCAGAGGCGGCAGAATCTTTCTATGGTTGCCCCTGGAGTATTAGGGTTTCAGGTGGATAATATAGGCGAAAGGGCGAAGCCAGAGGTGGGCCAGGGTGGACACACCACCTGGTGGCGTGGCCCGGGGGGGCTGCCCCAGGGGGTGGTGTGGGCCCTCGTATGGCCCATCTCCGTCTCCCCTTTTGGCTTCCTTCGTCTTCTGAAAAAATAGGAATTACCATATATTTTTTGGAATTTTTTGCTCTTCGCGAATATTGCATCTGGACAACGCTTTTTCCATTAGTATCCTGACTCCGGCAATTCATCCTCCAAAGTCATCCAACCATGCAAAAATAGATGAAATAACATAAGTATCCTCTCTTAATATGAAATATACCAATGAATAACAGACAATTATGATATAAGATAGTGATGCAAAATGGACGTATCAATAGTCAAGAAATAGGTATCAAGTACTCGGGGTCCTACGAGACACAAGTGGGCAGTTAAAAACCAAATAACATCTATTTCCCACCGATGCCTCTACATTATTTACCTACATTCAATAGTAGTTATTAAATTGTAATTAAACCCATGATCATCTCCACCATTAATCATGAGGAATTTCTCCAACAAATGTGGAACATCGACATCACGAAGCAACACCTGATCAAGCAACTATGACTCGCAAGGCCAACTATCTACCAAACAAAAGGTAATAGGAGGTGTCCAAGGCAATATAGAGGCTGCAAAGGATATCACGGGTATGAAACTAAAGCATCACAACACGGATAGAAATATATCAATAGGAGGAAATAAAGACTATAAAAGTAAGATATGTGGAAAGAGGGAGAATGCTCGCCTGGAAACATTGCCGAAGGTTCATCCGAAGATCAGGGCGACACTCGCATCAAATCATCGGCCTAATCCGTGAAGAAGCAAATCACTGAAAGAAACACCGGATGCACTATTTAATACTACGATAGAAGATCGGGCATGATGCATGTATGATATATGTCATGGCAAAGATGGCGGTGCAATTTGGCAATATTAAGCGAAACTAGGTCCCGACAATTAATTAGGTGGTTTTTGTTGTCTAGATACCCCGAAATTTAATGTTGTAGTAAAAAGGAAAAATACGGCAACGGTTCACTGCACAAATTTAAATAGGGGTAATATAAGACTAGAAAAGCCTGCATATTGTCTCTATATTTAATTATGAGGTGAATCAACTAAAAGACCCCAAAACACATGATATGTATGAGATATATAACATTTATAGAAACAGAGGCTCGAGAAGGTTCACATATGTCAGATCGACGATCTTGGGCTCCAGGGGTTCTGGCTCGGGATCAGGGTCTTCGGATTCTAGAAGTGGATCTTGTCGTCCGATGTCCGGGGATCTTCGGCTCTCTATCGACGCACATGAGGTTCTGGCTTGGTCACCGATGGGGAACTTGGGGCTTCGGGGCTTGATTGTTGATGTCGGGCTCGGTTCTCGATGTCGGTAGGTCTTTGTGTTGCCGGTTCTTAGGACGGGGCACTTCAAGTCCATCTTTGATTTGCCGAGCAGAAGTAGTCGATGTGGTACTTGTCCGCATGGGGACCTGGATCATCTGCACAAACATCACATCAAAACTCATCCACCACCACTCGATGTATCTTACTCCATGCTGACATCAACCCATCACGGGTACAGCAGATGGCCACCAACCCGATGCCGAAAATAGTTTTATTTATTTTATGTTTTATAAAAGCTTTTACAAATAGTTTTTAGGCAAATAAAAGATCCAGACAGACCGGACCTTATACTTTGAAATAAGAGGGGGTAATGTAGAAATAAAAATTGGGCTTTTGAAAAATAGTTTTAGGCGAACAAATGCATGATGATGTCATGATGATGCGCGAAGATAAAACAACAAGCGATTCTAGTGGTTGTTTTACCCGGGGTGCTACAATGTTAGATATACAAAGTTATAAATGCGATTCTTGCAAAACTCGTTGTAGTTTATGAAGTATTGGCTACTTGTCCAATTTTGTGAAAACAGGATGGTCTGCTTGAGAATTGCTCGAATTGAGGCAATGTGGCTTAATGACGGCAAGAAAACTAGTTGATGGTCGTCATCACTCTTTCCCTCAAAATTTACCATTTGTATTAGTTGACTTGAATAAAATTTGTAATCCCTATTTATGTGTCTTCATTTTGGCAAGATGATTATTCATATGAATAAGTTACAATCCAGTTATACTGTTCTCATGAGTAATACCTTTATGGTCACATTATGATTATAAATAAGCTATTCTCATCACTATGTTATGATAATGGTTTAAGAATTTATAAAGGATTAGAATGCTAAAAGATATCTAAAGGTTAATAACAAAGTGACACTATTGTTTAAGTCAAGGTGGTTATTGCATGTTTTTTACTCAGATGAAAATCAAGGTCTTAGATATTTTATCTTGAGACTCTGCAAAACCATACCTTGTTTGGAAAGATGACTAAAACTTTTCATTCCAGTAAAATGGTGATATGCGAAGTAATGTTGAATCTTATACATGGCGATGTATCATATTTTCAAAAAATAGTGGAACTCATTATTTCATTGTTGAATTAAGTGAATAGGTGTATTTACTTAATGAAACAAAAGTTTTGAAAGGATTTGATTATTCAAATGAATTCAAAAAAAAGTAGGATATCGAATTAATAGGAATACAAAGTCTATTCGATTTGATCGATATGACTAAAGTATTAAGTTAAAGTTTGGCATAAAAGGACTTGTGAAACTTGTTTCACAAATTATGATAATTGGACATAATTAAGGTGTTGAAATGTCTAGATATCATAATCATTTTGTATTAGATATATATGGTCTAATATTATCCCTTATCAGGGTTATTGTTATCGTTTAGAGTTCAAGATAGAAATGAGCAAACACTCTTTTGAAATACAAAGGAACATCTAAGGATTCGTGGAAACAACACCATAAGAGTTATGGTACATTTGAGTTTCTAGAGGTTTCGATGATATGAAATCGTGGCGAATAAACAAGTCTTTGTAACGTATTATTAGGCAATAATGAATACATGTTCCATAGAGGGCAAACCTGTTATTGTCCTAGGTTTATGTGTCCTAGGTTTATGTGTCTTAATGAAAGATACTTGTGGAACAAAGTAAAAGTTCCAAACAAGTTACTTTGACCTTACCTCCTAATTGTTGAGTGGCGCAGCGAAATGTTTCGTGAAACTAAACTCTACAAATAGTGGAGAAACTAATGATTATGATCATAAAGTTTCAGTGAATACTTTTACAAATGAAAGTAGGATTCAAGAATATATATTCTGCAAGTTTGCGGAATTATATCTTGATTCACTTGTCATGTTTTGAACAAGACATATCTACGAAATCAAAGAAGCGTGATGGACCTAAATGCAAGAAATGACTAGGAGTCATGAAATCCTATATTAAGTTACATTTAAGATTGGGAAGTAATATTTTACTTGATCTTATTAAGTAAATATGTTTACTTGATATTTCTAAATGACTACAAAGTCAGATGAAATAAATGAAGCTTAATGGAAAGACATAAAGCTCATTTTTTTACAAAGGATGTTTGGACAAATTCAAGGAGTTGACTACAAATGTAGCGATGCTTGAGTCTATTGTATTAACACCAGCAATATATGGATGTTGGGAACTCGCAACTAGAATTCTCAATTTGATGATGATCGAAGAATTTTGGAATGTCCAAGATTGTTGAGAGTAATTTCATTTGAGTAGGAGCATATTGGCTTGGCTTAACCTTAATATGTAGGAGACATATTTTTGAGTGGAAGCCTAATGACTTGGCTAAGACTCAATATGTGGAGACATATTTTGAGTGGGAGCTAAGTGAAATCCCTGGATCTCATATGGATGACATTTTGAGTGGGAGCTAGTCCTTGGATCTCATATATGGATGCCATATTTGAATGGGAGCGTGTTATCATTCTAAAATATGTAGATAACATATTTGAATGATGTGATTGGTATTAATAATAGTTAAGCTAGTAAATATGGTTGAAGTTGAAGAAGTTATGAAACAATGGAATCTATCGAGATAGATTGAAAAGTTAAATAAATATTATTGTCAAATGCTTCCTGGACTTGATTCTGAAGAGGTTCAGAATGTCCTAGGTAGGATTTTAAAGGAGTTCAGAATGGAACAAGGTGAAGAAATAAGTTCTTACTTGTATGAAGCATTGAGTTAGACTCAGTGTTACAACTATGGTTAAAAGAAAGAAAGAGATGTGTTGCATCTCCTATGCCTCGGTCGTAGGTTCTTCCATGGAACCATATTGTATACTCGACATAATTTGACCCAAAGGATCTGGTTGAAAGAACATGTCTTGAAGTGATTCTAGAGTTAATCACTGAACCAGAGTTAAGATTGTTCATGAATTGCAAGAAGCGAAGCTAGGCACATAGTTGCATGTTATGCAATAGGATCTACATAATATAAAAGTATGTTTTGGCTAAAGAAGTTTGACTTATCTAAGTGTGTTTCCGGAGTTTACATGATAACACTGAAGGTTAAATTGACTCAACGATCGGCATTGTAAACAATAGAAACAAAGTCTCACACACCAAAATGAATACTTCAAACCATTATGAGATAATGGAGGGAATGTCAAAAATTAGGAAGACATTCATGATTTGCAAATGACATACTGATTTGGTAAAACAGAACAGGGACATGATGTTTCTCATGAGTAGCATGATCAATAAACACATATGGGGATATGGTTTATGATTAGTAAATGCTAGCTAGATTATTTGTACTCTTGTGCAAGTGGGAGACTAAAGGGAATATGCCCTAGATGAAAATAATAAAAGGTTTATTATGGTCATATCCCAATAAAGTTCATAATAGTTTCATGTTGTGCTATAACTGTATCAAGTGGAAACATTCATGTAGGTGTGATATGAAACATAAGACCCTAGTAGCCTCTATTGATACTAGTTCGTTGGCCAATCGATGATCAAGGTGTCCTAATCATGTTGGTTCTTCGGCACTAGTTAACAACGAGGTCATATCATTGGTGAATGATGTGATGAACATTCCTCAAAGATTGCGATACGATAAAGTCACGAAGTTCATCTTTGCAATAGTCAGAAACGAAGTCTCCTTATCCTTAGACTGTGAGATCATAATCACTATTTCCTGAGGTTGTTTGACTACATCAAACATCACTCAGTGAAATGGTCATTATAAAGGTGTATGTTGGGTATTCCAGAGGTACATGTTGAGGCCTATAAATCAAGACATGGATTTTTTCACCCAGTGACGGGTAAGATACAGTTAGGACGACTTAGTGAGATTACATACATAAATGTTGCAACATGTGACTATGTTACGGGGATGTAATATCACGGTAACAAGTAAACAGTACTTGTCCGTAACGGTATTAAACAAGGTTATACCTAATGATCAGATCTCGGACAAGTAGTATCGAAGGAACAAAGGGAAATGGACTCGAAGTTTACGGTTCAAACGACATCGTCAATCTGGAATGCACATGGGTCATTATGGACATCACTGTCCTGATGTTGATCATTGATGCAAGAGGAGTCTTGGTCATGTGTGTGCCATTCCCGAGCCATGAGGGGATCCACTTAAGGGTGCAAAGAGCTTGAGATCATCCGTATATTGATCATAGATAAGAAAGAGAATGCCAGAATTGTTTTATGAAGAGAGATCTGAAGCTGTTCGGAGAAAGAAAGGAAACCGGAAAAGTTCTGGTGAGAGGACCGGAATCGTTCCAGGAGTTATGAAGTTGTTCGGAGGATATAGAAGGGGAACCGAAAGGTGTTTCAGGTCGAATCGAATTTTGTAGTATGTATTTACATATTAATTAACGAAATTAATATTAAATATAATATTAAAATCAAATTTGACGGGTTATTCCACTAATGGGCCAACTTCCCTAGGGAAAAAGGGCCCATGAGGGAAATCGGAAGGGAGAAGGGCCTTGGCGCCTAGGGCTGCCCTCCTCCCTGGCCGGTGGCTAAGGTTAGGGTTTTGGGCACCCTAGGGCTGCCCCCTTGGCTGCCGCCTCTCTCCCCCTTGGGCCGCTGCCTAGTTGGCTTGGGGGAGGGGCAAGGCTGCCTCCTCCCCTCCTATATAAAGAGACCCCCTCTCCCCTTTGGAGGAAACACTAATGCGATTGATCCTATGAGTTGGGAGCTCTCCTCCTCCTCTCCAATCTTTCTCTCTAGTTGTATCCACGCATTGGTATGGCCCAGGGCTGTTCGCGCAAGAGAAGATACACCTGCAGCATGCCGTTGTGCTACAAGGATTCCATAGCCGAAGATCTACTTCCACAACGTACTCCCAACTTGATCGGGGAGACGGGGGTTCTCGTTGTACACCATATGTGTATGAAGCCACGAGGTGCAACACTTGAGGCCCTTTGGATATCTTGAGTTGGACTGCTACATGGTGATGGAGAAAGGGGTGACCTGCGAGGAGCTTCGCGACCTTGAGGTCAGCTACGAGCATAACTACATCAACCACATTCCTCTCGGAATGTTAACCTCTTTCGGACTTTGAGGGTATGTATCAGAAACCTCTTGGCCATTTCTACGAGGGCAATTGGGGTTTCCTGCGTAGTAATTTTTTTTTGATTTTATAACCGGAACCCCAACAAATACCAATACTTTTGCCCATACATTGAAACTTATGACAATCATGTCATCAACTCATAGCCGAAATCCCGGGTTATACCATAGATCGTTCAAAAGCTAGCGAAGTTGTTGACATCCCAAAGGTGTGCACTAGGAACATAAAAGCATAATTTTTTCTCTCTTTTTATGAGCTAGTACCACGGTTTGATCCACAAGGTTAGCTTTGGCATGCATCACAATTACCACTAGACTTTATTTCAATCAAACAACTCCTTTTATGAGTGTCATCAAGACTATAAAAATGTCTATGGGGTGAAGTATCTTCAAGGGTATACTCTAAAGACAATCATTCATCAAACAAGTCATAAATTTTAGAATTTTTCTTATTATACTTGTTTGGCATTATTATTTCCAAGGCAAGAATCGGTTAGATAAAAGACCTAGAGCAAGAGCTTCAACAACTAATCATCATACTAATAAAAAGCTTTACTCTAAATAAATTAAATTACTCCCACATGGATCGCATCTTAGCAAATCGACCAACAAAGATAAACAACTCAAACTTCAAAAGTGGGAGACATAGGGCATACCTCTCAAAAGCGACTTCATGATTTTCTTCCTTATAGGGATGTGTTTCTTCAAAACTCAAACTTAAAAAGTGGGAGACATAGTACATACCTCCCATAAGCGACTTCATGATTCTCTTCCTTATAGGGATGTGTTCCTTCAAAACTCAAACACGATTACTCTCATAATAATATCAAAGCAAACCGGCAAAGTGCGAATCCACATTTATGAAAAAAAGGAAAAACAGAGAAATATTTTTGTATTTTTGAGGATAGGGATTAAAGAATAGAAAATATCTTGCGACCAAGCAAGGGTTTTTAAGAAAATTAAAACAAAGCAAACTAAAAAGCAAAGGAAAAAAGCGAAGTGTTGGAACAAGCCAACACGAGTGTTTCAAAGCTCCCAAGGAGCTAGAGTACAACCTCGTTATTACACAAATAAATTTGCTAGGGGAACACATCCCCAAGCTCAGGCTTTTGCATCCCTTTTGTTTCTCATTATGGTGGTGATGGATAGTTTCCCATGTTCCATTGGTTGTTCCAATCATGGAACTAGGCGGCGAGGCTTGTAGTAGAATCTCAAAGGTTGATGGAGAGGTTGTTCATGTTTTGAATATTTCCTTGGAGTGCATAGATGTATTCATAGGTATAGTAGTAGTTTGGAGGATGCTCATCTTGTTTGGGTCCTCCCTTTTCTACTTTTTCATCTTCTCCTCCTCCTCCCACGGGTATTTCTTGTTGGGCTAGATTAGCCTCAACCTGCGCGTCAAAACACAAACATCCGTCCTCGATAGAGAATAGACCATTAGGAAAAAGATCTGGGATCAAGTGATCCGCTCCAGGTATATTAAGGAAATATCTTCCATGAGTTTTAGAAACCATACCACATTCTCTTAGAGTAGGGAGACCGAGACGATGACTTCCTACCAATGGTTGGATGTTACCTAGGTTGATATGAAGTGCGCGTGCAAAAACGGTCACAACTCCCCCTTCACATATGGGTCCACGAGATTGAAGAATCTGATGCTTAAGGTAAAACACAAGCAAAGTGCCCAAATTTGGCATTAAGTTACAGTTAACAATAGAAGCTTTTGCGAGGATCAACATGTCCTCTTCATTAACTCTAGTAAACTTACCACGTGTCTGCAAGGTGTTAGCAATTACATAAAACAGATAAAAAATAGTAGCATGATCAATTTGGTTTCCCTTGGGTGTGTTTCCACAAATTCTCATCAAATTAAAGTACTCCCAAGATGCATGATTTAGAACAAAAGCAGTTGTGCGTAAGAATGACAATTTTACCGATGGGTACGGGTACCCGTGGATACCGTACCCGCATGGGCAGGGTATGAGCATACTTTTATACCCATGAATAATACCCGTATCCTACATATTAAGTCACGGGTACGGGCATAGATATAGGCTTGTACCCATGGGTATAACCATACTCTACCCATTCAAACTGACATGTAAATCTTAAATGTAGAGTTTCAACCTATGTAGCCGAGCAACCTAGGAATTTGTATGAGATTGTGATTTCTAAACTTGGATAATTTTCATGTACTCGTATACCTATTATTAACTAGATATCGCTTTTTTGGTCAAATATGCTATTGATGAATATAAAATTGTGATTAACTTGTGTAATTTTGGATCTACCTGTCGGGTAACTGCCGGGTATGGGCATGGTGTAGCATCCCAATTGTCTAACAATTGTAATGCTACTTGCATATTATATATTGCTATTTCCTACATGTCATTCATTGCATCATCATTATATCATGTTCATGTCACCAAGCCACCTTGCATTTGAGCATCATATAAAATCCCTCTTATTTGATTCTTATCTCATATGCATTATATTGTGTCACTTGTATTTGCCTCTTGATAAATTTATTTGCTTATTGATACTCTGTATTTGGTTTTTGATATATGTTAAATGCCCAATTGGAGATGGGGGCATATGTTTTAGTTTCCTTCCATCCACTAACTTGTCCCCTATCATCTTCTATTGAGATCATCTTCTTTTTCTACCATACTTTTGTATGTGGACTTGGTATTTTCTTTTGGTACTTAAATCAAGCCATATATAAAAGATGTGGATCCTTTCTCTATTCCTCCATGCTACATCTTGATTGATCCAACTATTCTACATTGCCATGTACATGCCCACTCTCTAGAAACCCTTGGGTTGGCAATCTCTTTTTTTATCTCAAGTACAACTATACATATTCCTATTTTCTAGATGTCATCATGCACGTGTTGATGCATATGCATGTCACAAGCAATATGAAGGGTCCCTTCCTATTCTTTTTCAAGAGGTGTGTTTATTCAATTCTTTGGAGCTTGGGTTTTGAATTTGCAAAAAATCAAATATATTCTTCAGGTTTTCTTATTTAACTAAAAGCAAAAAAGTAACACTAAGTACGTCTAAAGTTTTGGCCTAAAACTAGTTCCGTCTAGTCTAGTTTAGACAATATACAAACTCCAATTCCCTTTTTCTTTGCCAAAAATCATTGCCCCAAATCTATTCAATTTTGGGATCAGCTGCTAGTTCTTTTCCTCTAAACACTCTCTGGTTATTTTGATACAAATCTTGTTGTTCTTCAGATTCTAGGCATCGTACTACAATTTTCGAAAGGTTCATGCAAAAATTCAATTATCCGGAGCATGCTCAGAATCCAGCTATCGAGAGGGAGAGAAGCAGCAGCGCTAGCAGCGACCGCAGTGCAGCCTCGCGAGTTTCTAGTCCACCCGGCGCCTCCCGATTCCTGCATGGCCAGCGGCCCAGACCAACGGAGCCACCAGGCCATTCTCTTCTTTGCCTTCTTCGTCTGTATGAGGAGAGAAGAGTGCGACCGAGCGAATCACGCAGCAGCGAGCCGCTACTTTCCTCTGACCCGGCGCCGAGCGTCCGCAACCACCGCGGTGCCTCCTCTTTCTTAAGCCACATCGCCGAAGCCCTGCCAAACCCTAGCCGCACCTCTATCCTTCCCCTCTGTTTTTTTCCCCTCCGCCGCTGCCATGGCCGTCGGGGAGCGCTGTATCCTGCCGCCGTTCTAGTCGCCTCCCGGAGCAGCGGGTCGCAGGAGGAGCACCGCCGTCATCCTCTGCGTCAAGCACACAGCAACATCGGAGCCAAAAGTGCCAGGAGTTGCCTCCCCCTCGTCGTCTCCCCGACGTACGCGTTGCGTCCTACTGCACCGAGTTCACCGCCTCGCCGTCTTCCTCCTCGCTGAAGGACGGGAGCCAGAGCCGCTCGGGGTCGTCGCCAAGGCCGCCGTCGTCCATGCCCGGGCGTCTTTGTTGACACTCTGCCAGGTCTGTGTTCTTTGCACACTGAAAATCAACACAGCTGCGCGCATGGGGCAGTCTAGTTCAGCTGGCTTGTTTTGCAAATGCTTTGATTCATCTGCTGTGTGATAGCTACGTAGCTGCTTGTACGCGTTGTTGCTACTCCTGTCCTTCCGTTGCACGTCAATCGCAGCAGCAACGACGCCCCGTCCTCCTTGGTCCAGCTTGTTACCGTCTCTGCTCCGTTGCACGCGCGTGTTCTATTCAAGCTCTAGTTGCGTCTTCTGTATGTCAGCAAGCACCTGAAAACCAGCTCCCGGAACCACTTTCAACCCGTCGATCCACTAACCAATTACCAACTATTTTTAGCCTAGTGTTTAGCCACAGGAATTCCTCCACAACTTCCCTAAATTGAATGCCAGATCACAGTGAAGTCAATGTTTTTGTCTAAAGTTTCGCTCGCTGTGTTTGTCTCTCTGAACCTGAACTGTCGACCCAACCAAATTGGCTTGTGATTTTCTCGGTGATATGGCCTCGACAAAACACCCCTGATCGGCAAGATCCGCTGCATTGTTTTGAAAACTTCCTAAAATGAAACTTGTAGATCTAAACATCCTCTTCAAATCATTACTTTACGGAGTTCCAAAATTCAGTATGTATCTCTCAATCTTTCGTCCAAAATCGCGGGAGCTAGCTATTTTTGCTCCTGGCAATTTCCTATTGATCAGATCCATCCGGATCCATCCTTGATCTTTTCCTTTTCTTCAACCACGGTCTCACAAGTCATTGATTTTGGGTAGAACCCAGCCTGGTACAAAAATCCCAGAAACCTTTTCCTTTTTCAACTAAAAATTTACATAAATTGAATATATTTGAATTTATTCATAACTTTTGAAATATTTGGAATTTGCACAAACTTACCAAATGAAAAGTGAATCATTCTCAGATTTGAATTCAAACCTAATTTTCAAATTTGACCAAAGTTGACCCTAGCTAGTCAAACCCTTAACTTTTGATTATATTTGAATTGTTTTGTATTTTATAATAATTTTAAATTATTAAATTCAAATAATGCAAATGATATATGTTTTGTAATTAGAAAAATGTGAGGAGTATGAATATGATATTTATAATATCCTTTGAACAATTTAAAATTTTTGAATTATTAAATGTTGTTAAATGTCCATTTCTTAATAATTGCATAACTTTAGTTTCATAATTCCGAATTCGACAAATGATATGTCCAAATCGATTAGCTCGACGAGCCCGTTCTAACTATGCATTCCATGATATGTATTGTAGCATGCATCATATAAATATTTATGGGGAAGCAATGTTTATGTGAGCAAAACATGATTAAAAACTTAATAAGATGCTTTCATCTTATACCCCACACCTCACCTATACCATGCTATTCTATGCCATATAAATTGTGCATCATACCATCATGGCATACTTGTTTGATTGTTGCATATGATTTATATGATGGTGCTATGTATTTATTTCAGCCCCTTGTGTGTTTGGTTTTTATCCGGATAGACGCTAAACAAGGAGAATATCAGGAGCCTTAGGAGTTTTACCCGGATCTATCTGATTCTACAGCTGAACTTCCAGGCAACCATATCCCCATGCTTGCACTACATATAGTACCTATTACATCTATCTTATTCTTGCATCATTGAGTCACAATCCGAATTAAATTAAATCCCAAGTATTGCATAGCCTTTACTTTTAAACCCCACCGAAGCTTGTTCCCTTAATCCCATGAGCCATTACTACAGGAGTTGTTTGAGCCATGAGAGTTGTAGAGTTGCATGTGTAAGGTTTGTGAGAGTCTTGGCAATAAGGTACTTAAACAACTAAAATTGAGTAGTAATGGGGTAACTAAAGAAAGCTGCACCGGTGGACAATAGTTGAGATCTGGTTTTTATCCGCTCATTTGTGTCCAACTAGGACCCGAGTACGTGATACTTGTTCCTTAAATATCGCACTATCCACATGTGGATGCCTTTCTGGGTTCCCTTGGACTTGAACTTGATTCTGAAGAATGTTTTGGGGCCACAATTAGTTCAGGTTTTATGCGTTACCTACTGTCTATATGCCATGTTTATTATCTTTTGCTCGATCAGTGTTATTGCTGTTGCGCACGTGAGACACTCTGTCACCGGAATATTTTGTCTATGATCTCTTCTCGCGCGACATGTCCATGCAACCTCTGAGTCCATACGAGACTTAGCTATACCTCATACGGGTAGCTCCTTTGGGTGGCCTCTAAAACATTCTCTAGTCTCTTGGAATGGTTCAGTCATGAAGCCTCGTTGTTTTTATTCATTTGCTTCTTCCAAGGTTGAGCGTGCGTGTGTCGCTATTTGTGCACCCCTGCAGGGTAAATCTTTCTGAAAGCCATGTTCGCGGTTATGGACGACTTGGAGCACAGTATCTTGATGATAGACAAGTATAACTAAAGTACCACTTTTAAATTGACTAAGGCTTGACTTGTAATAGTGCAATATTCGTGGAATGATTAATAAAATTGCCAACAGATGGGATGTTCTTCTTCCTTCTTGATCGGGTACATGGAGGTGGGAGAATGATATTTATTTATGTTGATATATTACTGATGGGTAATTAACTGTTGTTTAATTAACGAGCGTCCGTCTATCATTGGTTAGTCGGATGTTGTAGCGTGTCTCTATAGAACTGCTAGGCTTCACTTTTTCTTGCAGTTGTGTCACCCTCAGATTGTTTCCTTTAGATGCATAAAGACTTTCTGAGTCCCGTAGGGTCTCACACGATAAAATATTGGTTTAGATGGACAAGTATACTTTAAGGAAGGTTACGGGTTCAAAGAGACCAATGATGGTTTCAACGATCGTCTGGCATAGAGATTCCGGGGATGTAGATCCGTGAGATCTATGGGCAGGATGTGCGAATTTTCAGGACATCTTATGCCAATTTGCTTCTTATCCGTACACAGATTTTGTCTTCTGCTTCCGCTTGATGCTCTAATGTGTGATGTATGAGTATGTATCCTAAACTATTAGAACTATCTAGTAATTTGGATCTTGCCTTATAGCGTTGAATATTTCTATTTCTTTTAGATGGTATCACTCTGATGTACTCTTGTATATCGCTGACATACACAGTTGTGTATGTTATGTTGTCGCATGCCTGTCGACTACGCCGCTCGTACGTGTCCCGGTGTTCTTGCAAAGTGTATGGGGTGTTGTCCGATACCGTGCCCTATTCCGCTTAGACGGGACCTACCTTTGGGTGGCCCCGGGCCTCCTAAGTAGGACACCTCATGCACTTTGGGTTCATTCCAGGCATGTTACTTAGAGCGTAGTGTCCGAGGTATTACATCTGGTATCAGAGCCATTTCTCCCTTCAGGGTCTCAACAAAGATGGTCGTTATTAGTTTAGCAAAATAATTTGATAGTTATGTATATTAGGGAAAAACTAAACGCGAGAGTAGGACTGCTTCCATTTTTCTTCTTACTCTCCCATCCATCCTTTTCTGGTAAGGAAGTGTAATGTTTATCAATTCTCTTCTAAAAATTCAAACTAGGATTCACGTGTTCTAAGTTTTCGTAGTACCACAGGATGTGTTAAATCCTTTGTCAATATGTTGCATCCTTGCAATCTGCCTTTGGTTATCAACTATTGCTACATTCCATACCGACAAGCTTTTTGTAAACCGACGCTATCTATACGATTCCTTGTAAACCGACACGATCTTGTTAAGTGTGATCGTCTTTCCTTCACGCTTTCACAAAATGTGGAGTTGTTAATCTCACTACACGATGGACCAAGCATGGAGGCACATAAACTGCGGCATAAGCAACTTATGGAGGCAACCAATCTGTCGGCAAAGGTTTTTTGCCGGCAGATATAGCTGCACTCTATAAACCTGATGGCAAAGATATTTGCCAGCAGCTAATTATTTAGCGGCAGATCTACTGCCCTGGGATAATTCTTTGTCGGCACATACCTTACGCCGGCAGTTGCATTGCCAAGACGTTTCTACCGACAGTTTGTTAGCCACAATTTTTTTATCGGCAGTAAGATTGCCATAAATATCCTACTGGCAGTTTCTCTACCGTCAAATTTTGTACCGGCAGTTGGGCGGTTGGTATTTCTCTACCAGCAGGCAGATCGCCACAATTTCTACCCGCTGGCCAAAATAATCCACCAGCATGCACACCTTTCTAGGCCCACTGCCAAAATCAATTCACAATATAAACCAAACTTCATAGATTGATCTCAGTTAATACATGTTGCATAAATAGATCATTTCAGAAAGAATAGTTTGATCACATATATACATTAGTTCTCACATTTTCATAATTCATTCAACAAGATTCACATAAGTGCAACACAGGTCAAGCGCATACATATGTCTAGTTGATCCAATTGCTAGTTATATAGCTACTGACTAATACATCAGCCCACCAGAAGTGCAACATTCATAAACATTTTAAGACACTCCAGCTAGAAAACAAAAAAGAGATCTCTAATCCAACCACCAGTATCATCACAACCTTGCATGGTACGAACTAGCTACTCTGCATTCCTGTTGACCTGAAATAAATGAAAAGGGTGAAGATGAATGAAAAGTGACAAGTCTGTAATGGTATATAGGATACAAGTCAGAATGAAATACAAAGGAGAAACAAGCACAATTTAAATGCATAAGTGTTGTCTGATATGATAAAACAGAGTTATTTCACAGTTTGAAAACACTCGAGCAAGCACAGTTTGAATAGTTATAACAATTCCTACAAGGGCATAATATTGTGTTCCCTCTTGCTGAATGTGTAAAAGAAAACTGATAAATCGAGCCACACCATCAGTATAAGTTGGCGTGTGCTTAGCCTCACTTATCCATATCTAGTCCATTTTTATTAGTTGTACTAAGATAGACCTAAAACAAATGCAACACAAATGGAAGATGAGAAGAAAAATCACAACTCAACATAGTATTCACAAAACAAATGCAACATAAATGAAACATATGCAGAAATGTCACAAATCACCATAGTCAAGTGAATTTCAGGGAAGAACTATGACAACAACAAGCATACCTTCAATTTAGGATCAAAAGAATGGTGAAGACCTCGATGCTGTTGAACCTGCAATCCACCAAAACAACCTGCAACAAAGCCCGATACAAACTCCACTATCAAAGCTGGACAAAAACTACCAAATCAACATATTGTATGCATCTTGGCTAATACCACGGCTGATAGCATAGTAGCTAGTAACCACTATCGCACTATCTTTAACTAGCTGTGAGGTAATTCAGTTCATGCCTATGCCTGAACTTATACTGAGAGCACTATATGAAGTTTCTGGTATGCTTTGGAACCCTGATTCTGATCCCCATCTTAATAAGCCAATAATCATCACCCGATACTGTTGGGGCTGCACCTTGTAGCCACATCTTCTTCTACCTCTCACCTATCTCTTGTGTAGAAGAAGATGGCACTTGCTTGGCAGAAGAACTTGCTTGGCAGAGAGGCGCTTCTCCTTGATAACCAAAGAATACATTAAGAGGGAAGAAGAACTTGCTTGGACGAGAGGCACTTCTCCTTGATAACCAAAGACTACATTTTTTCTACTGCGGTTACTTTTCTCATTAACTCAATGTACTATATATACAAGAGGCTAGCACACACGGATGACTCCTCCACTAACCACTACATGCACGCACTCCACTTCCTGTATTTACTCCAGCATGCACACGACTCGGCCAGCTAGCTAACTAACTCCATGCATCAGACCGATTCACTCGGCTTACACTAGAACATGCGACCATGCCGTTTCACATGGCTAGACATCTCCTGCACACTGCATCGCACAATGGTAGTTCGCCATCGACGACAAACAAAGCTTCAATAGCCTTCAAGTTCTAGATCCTAAACTACATGCAAACTGAAAAGTAAACATGCAGATACAAAATCAAGATTAAAAAGTTAATAGATACTACAAATGTTTGACCAATATCCAAATCAAAAAGTACCATGTGAGGTCGTTCATTTCATGTCTACTGAGTATATACATCTACTGATACTCATATTGCTTGTAACTTTTCTAGCTTATCTTACAATTAGTACCATGCAAATTTCTCATGCAATGAACATGTAAATTACAGATGCTCACAATGCGTCAGTTTAGAAAAGAAAAATTGCATCAATCAATTCAGTGATTCAGACTCCGGATGAATATAGAACAGAACATGGACTAAAGCTAAACTGCATCCTAAAATCAAAGGGGAATGTCAATAGAGTCATCATAAAATACCGTGGACCAATGTTGCATTTTACTTCCTGTAGTGCACCCTGTACCATCAACAGTTTAGTTTCATCCCCTAGTTCGGTTTGTTTGCCTCTCCATTGCACTTTTTCTTCTACTTAAGGACAAGCAATGTCATAAAATGAGGATTATATCCTGGAACGTGAGGGGGCTAGGCGACGCTGGCAAGAACATCTTAATCTTCATAATACTAGTTGATTCAAATGCAGAAAATTCTGCTACAAGAAAGTAAACTTGAGAGGATTATCCAATTTAAAAGTCAGGGAGTTCCTACGAGCCAAATACACAGGGCACATGATACAACCTGCAGAGGGTACATCTGAAGGGCTACTACTGGCTTGGACTGGAAAAGCATTCGATGTAGCGCTATTTATGAAAAATAGATACTCACTAATTGTCACAGTAGCTTCCACCTCCGATGACACAATTGTGACTATTACGAATGTCTATGCGCCCTGCAATCAGACTGACAAGCAACTTTTCTTTGAGGATATGACACAACTGCATCAGAACATCACCACTCCATGGGCACTAGCTGGAGATTTCAATATATATAGATATGTAGATGAAAAGAATAACAGCAACATCTTTTGGGCTGAGATGGATAGTTTCAATGATTGGATAAATCTACTAGAACTAATGGATGTTGAGATTTACAACTCCTAGTTCACCTGGTCTAACAAAAGAAGGGAACCTACGCTAGTCAGGTTGGATATGGTACTTATCAACCTAATGTGGGCACAAAAATATATCAATTCAGAGTGTAGAAAGTTGGGAAGACCAACGTCTGACCACAAGCATGTACTATTGTATAACAACATCCCCATAAACAAGAACCCGATCTTCAGATACAAGGATTACTGGCTAAAAAGATGATCTGGTAAACATAACCAAAGGCATTCTTAGCAGAGATACAAGGACAATGACAACAATCACAAGATTAAGTTATAGACTGAGGACAATCCGAGCTGCAACAAGGGCATATTTCAAGAAAATACTCACAGGTTAACAGAGCAAAAAAGAGGACACGGAGGGGGAAATAAATTACCTTCTTTTGCTATTGGTCTTGCTGGACGATGACTCTCAACCTTGAAACATGTAGATCGGGCTGGACAGCAACCTAGAGCTCTCCTCGGACAAGACCTGCAGGGCACCGAATCGAAATAAGGACGGAGAGGAAGATGGAGGAAACGGGAAGGAAGATGGAGGGGGTGGGGAGGAAGAAGAAGGACGATGGATGAACTGCCTACCTTGCTCTCCTTGACGGCAACAAACGGTGGCGATGGGGGGCAGCTGCGGCGGCGGAGCGCGTCTATGGGTGTGCGGAGATGATTGTAGGAGTGCAGTGCGCAAGCGCGTCGGAGACGGCTGGTGGGCAGCGGCAGGTGGGCGAGGCGGCGATGGTGGGAGCACGAACGGCGAGAGCGAGATTTAGGGATTTGTGAGTTAGGGATCTGGGGCCTTTCGTACCTAGTGATTTCGCTCAACGCGCCACTAGGCTCCGTCACGTGCCAATATTTTGCTCACTGGGCCAATTTTCCACCTCGTGAGTTTGGCCTACCGCGCTAAATTCTCTACCGGCAGCCCAGGTGCCCTCCGGTGCATCTGTTCTGGCAGTTTACCTTCCTATAAATATTTAACCTCCTGCCGGCAGTGAATTGCCTCTGATCTAAAACCTTTAGCAGCAGTTTACCATCCACCTTGCATCTATCCCGGCAGTAAACTTATACTGGCAGTAGAATTGCCTCTGTAAATCAACTTTTCCTGGCAGTTGTTTGCCTCCATGTTCGGTCCATTGTGTAGTGTCTCCATCTGTTAAGATGTTTTTCACATTTATTGATATTTTAATGCCGAAAAATACGGAATTTTTTCCTTTGTTTTTCTTTGATACATCTGTGTATGCACACTCTTTTTGAGTTGTTTGTGATACACTTTTCATCTTCTTTTTGGTTGACATGTCCACGCTATCTCGATCTTTTGCTACCGGCGCTTCAATCGGGAGTTTTTACTTCATATTCAAATTCTTTTGGGGTTGAATACATAACGTGTGCCGATCCAATACTTGTGATTGTAATTTGGTCCTTGGTATAGCTATATGACGCTTATCATGAGTATAATATGGTCAATGCTATCAATCTAATCCTTTAATGTTGGTGGTTATATCTTGTGATTTTGATTTAGACCGTGATCATATCTATATCATATTCAAGTATCTTTGGCAATCCGGAGTTTTCTTCAGGAACCATGGTGGTTGATCATGCTTCACATCTTTGGGAGTCCATATCTGCAAGGTTCTCTCTGATCCAGGAGAATCTCATCCGTTCATCCGTGATAGCTTTGCGTACTGCACGAGTTATCATTGATTCTCATCCAAAATCTTTTGTCTTTGCAACAGGTGATCCGATCAACTACGCGAACAAGTCGATATCTCTTTCCTCATCAGAAGGGCCAGATAATCTATTCTCCCAATGCATAATTTAACTCAATCCGCCGGATTCCATAAAGACTTTCTAGATCCTTCGTAATCTCTCTATGCTAGACCTTGGTGTTGTATCGTTTTGACTATGGAATCTATCTTCTATTCAATGAGCTTCCTTTGTATCTTTACTGGTGGTTTGGGAACTTCGATGCGACAACATCATCATCTTTATCTGTTTGTTTTCGACGAGATGTTTGCATCAAATCTTTGTTCTCTTACGATGCCTCATGTTTTCTGTTTGTCAATATCTTCTTTTGAATTATAGGAGTTGGGTTGCACGAGTTTTCCTATTCATGTATGGGTAATGATTTGAGTGCGGGATGGAGTCATGACCATACCACTACTCTTATCATTTGCTCTTGTATATTGAATTAGTGGGTTTATGCGATTTTACTCTGTTCCATGCAAGTTAGAAGTGGTTGATCTTTCGATACTTTTACTTCCACATAATCATGGTTTTATCCATTCAAGCACTGATTATTGGATTTTTCCTATCTGATCATCGTGCTAACTCTGTCGTCCTCTTTAGGATGGAGAGTCCTAATCAAGATCCTGCACTGCCACCAGCCTTGGGACAAGTGCTTATCAAGATAACAAAAGCCATGACCAGGATGCAAGACAATCAACGTCGAAGCATTGCTGATTTCAGTCTGGTATCAATTCACAGTTTCCTTAAACTGAAACCTCGCATGTTCGATGGTTCTGGAGAGCCATTGGAAGCCAAAGATTGGATTCGTGAAACAAACACCGAGCTCTCAACATCGCATTTGTGGCACAACAAGATCGTGTTCTCTTTGCAACACACCTTCTTCTGAATCATGCTTGGTACTGGTGGGAAGGCTATCAAGAAACACAAGATCCGGATGCTGAAACCACTTGGGATGAGTTCCAAACTGTTTTCAAGATGCATCACATTCCTGAGTCAGCTGTGGAGAGAAAATGTGAGAAATTCCTTCAACTTACTCAAGGCAATAAGTCTGTGCTAGAATACATGACCGAATTCAACCATCTCACTTACTATGCTAAAGAGGAAGTGTCTACTGATGCTAGAAGGCAAGAGAAATTCCGCAAAGGACTCAAACCTGAGTTGAAGTATGCTCTCAACCTTTTCAAGTGCTCAACCTTTGCTGAGTTGGTTAATATGGCACTGAAAGAGGAATATGGCCGTGAAGTGTTGGAAGACTCTCGCAAGCACCTTCGTGATAATGGGTACCTTTCGGTGCGCCTGCACCACTCACCTACATGCCAGGGGGCTCAACTTATATTCCCCGTCCACCTGGTCCAACAAGTTTTCAGATGCAACTAAGGCTAGATGTTCAGAATCAACAAATGCCAATAGTTCCAAGAACTGGAGTCATCTATCACAAGTGCGGTGAAGAGGGACACATCAAGCCCAAATACCCACAGAACAAGTTCCATCTAGCACCACCTCGCTCTTCTGCGACACTAGCAATGGTTCGTGTTCCTCGTCCTGATCTGGCTTCCACCTACAACAAAAGGCCTAGACATGCTTGGGTAAACTTTGTCAATTCAGTTCACTAGATAGATCCTCAGGAGTTGTTATGGGAACCTTGCCCGTGAACTCGATGTCAGCAAATGTTCTCTTCGATACGAGAGCCTCACATTCTTTCATATCACAAAAGTTTGCTCAGACTCATGACTTTGTTCTGGAGAGTTTGCCAACACCTCTCGTGGTTCAGTCGCCAGGAAATCAATGTCGTTCATCAAAGATAACCCTTGGGAACCAAATTGAAATTGGCAACCACTTGTTCCTTGATTCACTCATAATCCTTGGCAACTCTGACATTGATGTCATCTTGGGCATGGATTGGTTAAATGCCAACAAAGCTATGATCGATTGTGCTGAACACTCCGTTTCTCTTAAAATTCCTGATGGCTTCATTATCTACTCACCAAATAAAACACCTACAATTCAACTCCTCTCCTTGAGTTCCTTGAAAAATCTTTCTCCTTTAGATATGTAAGCCATACTCTGTGGTAGGTGGCTTTCCAATATCTTTCTTCGAAATTCTATCAATCACTCCAAGGAACACCCCATCAAATTCTAGAAAAGGCAGAATGGTAGACTCGCAACAAGTCTATCGGGTTTTGCAAGCATTCCGCCGAAGAAGCTACATGAGGACACGAAGATTTATTTTTTCTAGGAATCTCGGGGCGAGATTCTTGTTTAGTGAGGGAGAGTTGTAGCATCCCAATTGTCTAACAATTGTAATGCTACATGCATATTATATATATTGCTACTTCCTACATGTCATTCATTGCATCATCATTATATCATGCTCATGTTACCATGCCACCTTGCATTTGAGCATCATATAAAACCCCTCTTATTTGATTCTTATCCCATATGCATTATATTGTGTCACTTGTATTTGCCTCTTGATAAATGTATTTGCTTATTGATACTTTGTATTTGGTTTTTGATATATGTTAAATGCCCAATTGGATATGGGGGCATATGTTTTAGTTTCCTTCCATCCCCTAACTTGTCATATCATCTTCTATTGAGATCATCTTCTTTTTCTACCATACTTTTGTATGTGGACTTGGTATTTTCTTTTGGTAATGAAATCAAGCCATATATAAAAGATGTGGATCCTTTCTCTATTCCTTCATGCTACATCTTGATTGATCCAACTATTCTACATTTCCATGTACATGTCCACTCTCTAGAAACCCTTGTGTGTTGGCAATCTTTTTTTTTATCTCACCTACAAGTATACATATTCCTGTTTTTTAGATGCCATCATGCATGTGTTGGTGCATATGCATGTCACACGCAATATGAAGGGTCCCTTCCTATTCTTTTTCAAGCGGTGTGTTTATTCAATTCTTTGGAGCATGGGTTTTGAATTTGCAACAAATCAAATATATTCTTCGGTCCGTTTAAAAATTACAAAAGGTTTTCTTATTTAACTAAAAGCAAAAAGTAACACTAAGTACGTCTAAAGTTTTGGCCTAAAACTAGTTCCGTCTAGTCTAGTTTGGAGTATATACAAACTCCAATTCCCCTTTTCTTTCCCAAAAATCATTGCCCCAAATCTATTCACGTTTGGGATCAGCTGCTAGTTCTTTTCCTATAAACACTCTCTGGTTATTTTGATACAAATCTTGTTGTTTTCAGATTCTAGGCATCGTAGTGCAGTTTTCGAAAGGTTCATGCAAAAATTCAACTAACCGGAGCTTGCTCAGAATCCAGCTATCGAGAGGGAGAAGCAGTAGGGCTACCAGCGACCGCAGTGCAGCCTCGCGAGTTTCCAGTCCACCCTACGCCCTTCTCCCGATTCCTGCATGGCCAGCGGCCCAGCGCAACGAAGCCACCAGCCCACCAGGCCATTCTCTTCTTTGCCTTCTCCCTCTGTATGAGCAGAGAAGAGTGCGACCGAGCGAATCACGCAGCGCCGAGCCGCGATCCGGTGCTGAGCGACCGCAACCATCGCGGTGCCTGCTCTTTCTTAAACCACAGCGCCGCAGTCCCGCCAAAACCTAGCCGCACCTCTATCCTTCCCCTTTGTTTTTCCCCTCCACCGCTGCCATGGCCGCCGTGGAGCGCTGTTTCCTGCCGCCGTTCTAGTCGCCTCCCGGAGTAGCGGGTCGCAGGAGGAGCACCGCTGTCATCCTCTGCGTCGAGCGCACAGCAACAGCGAAGCCAAAAGTGCCAGGAGTTGTCTCCCCCTCGTCGTATCCTGGCGTACCCGTTCTGTCCTACTGCACCGAGTTCACCGCCTCGCCGTCTTCCTCCTCGCTGAAGGACGGGAGCCAGAGCCGCTCGGGGTCGTCGCCAAGGCCGCCGTCGTCCATGCCCGGGCGTCTTTGTTGACGCTCTGCCAGGTCCATGTTCTTTGCACGCTGAATATCAACACAGCTGCGCGCATGGGCAGTCTAGTTTAGCTGGCTTGTTTTGCAAATGCTTTGATTCATCTGCTGTGTGATAGCTACGTAGCTGCTTGTACGTGTTGTTGCTACTTCTGTACTTCCGTTGCACGTCAACCGTAGCAGCAACGACGCCCCGTCCCTCCTCGGTCCAGCTCGTTACCGTCTCTGCTCCGTTGCACGCGCGTGTTCTATTCAAGCTCTAGTTGCGTCTTCTGTCTGTCAGCAAGCACCTGAAAACCAGCTCCCGGATCCATTTTCCCGGATCCATTTTCAACCTGTTGATCCACTAACCAATTACAAATTATTTTTATCCCAGTGTTTAGCCACAGGAATTCCTCCACGACCTCCCTAAACTGAAAGCCAGATCACAGTGAAGTCAATGTTTTTGTCTAAAGTTTTGCTCGCTGTGTTTTTCTCTCTGAACCTCAACTGTAGACCCAACCAAATTCAGTTTCGGCTTGTGATTTTCTCGGTGAGATGGCCCCGACAAAACACCCCAGATCGGCAAGATCCACTGCATTTTTTTCGAAAACTTCCTAAAAGAAAACTTATAGATCTAAACATCCTCTTCAAATCATTACTTTACGGAGTTCCAAAATTCAGTATGTATCTCTCGCAATCTTTCGTCCAAAATCGCCGGAGCTAGCTATTTTTGCTCCTGACAATTTCCTATCGATCAGATCCATCCGGATCCGTTATTGATCTTTTCCTTTCGTTCAACCACGGTCCCACCAGTCATTAAATGTGGGTAGAACCTAGCCTGGTACAAAAACCCCAGAAACCTTTTCCTTTTTCAACTAAAAATTTGCATAAATTGAATATATTCGAATATATTCATAATTTCTAAAATATTCGGAATTTGCAAAAACTTACCAAATCAAAAGTGAATCATTCTCATATTTGAATTCAATCCTAATTTTCAAATTTGACCAGAATTGACCCTAGCTAGTCAAACCCTTGACTTTTGATCATATTTGAATTGTTTTTTATTTAATAATAATTTTAAATTCATAAATTCAAATAATGTAAATGATATATGTTTTGTAATCAGAAAATTAGAGGAGTATGAATATGCTATTTATAATATCTTTGAACAATTTAAAATTTTCGAATTATTAAATGTACATTTCTTAATAATTGCATAACTTTAGTTTCGTAATTCCGAATTCGAAAAATGATATGTCCAAACCGATTAGCTCGACGAGCCCATTTTAACTATGCATTCCATGATACGTATTGAAGCATGCATCATATAAATATTTATGGGGAAGCAATGTTTATGTGAGCAAAACATGACTAAAAACTTAATAAGATGCTTTCATCTTGTACCCCACACCTCACCCATACCATGCTATGCTATGCCATATAAATTGTGCATCATCCCATCATGGCATACTTGTTTTCTTGCTGCATATGATTTATATTTTGGTGCTATGTATTTATTTCGGCCCCTTGTGTGTTTGGTTTTTATCCGGATAGATGCCGAACAAGGAGAATATCAGGAGCCTCAGGAGTTTTACCCGGATCTATCTGATTCTACAGCTGAACTTCCAGGCAAGCATATCTCCATGCTTGCACTACATATAGTACCAACTACATCTATATTATTCTTGCATCATTGAGTCACGATTCGAATTAAATTAAATCCCAAGTATTGCTTTTACTTTTAAACCCCACCGAAGTTTGTTCCCTCAATCCCATGAGTCATTACTACATGAGTTGTTTGAGCCATGCGAGTCGTAGAATTGCATGTGTAGGGTTTGTGAGAGTCTTGGCAATAAGGTACTTAAACAACTAAAATTGAGTAGTTATGGAATAACTAAAGAAAGCGGCACCGGTGGACAATAGTTGAGATCTGGTTTTTATCCGCTCACTTGTGTCCAACTAGGACCCGAGTACTTGATACCTGTTCCTTGACTATCGCACTATCCACATGTGGGTGCCTTTCTTGGTTCCCCTTGACTTGAACTTGATTCTGAAGAATGTTTTGGGGCCAGAGTTGTTGGAGATATGCCCAAGAGGCAATAATAAAGTGGTTATTATCATATCTTCATACTTATGATAAATGTTTACATATCATGCTATAATTGTATTAACAGGAAACTTTAATACTTGTGTGATTTGTAAACATAAAAGAGTCCCTAGTAAAGCCTCTTGTTAAACTAGCTTGTTGGTTAATATATGATCATGGTTTCCTGATCATGAACATAGAGATGTTATTAACAACAGGGTCATATCATTAGGAGAATGATGTGATGGACATACTCCTATAGTTAAGCGTAGCATAAAGATCAAGTCATTTAATATAGTTCATTTGCTATAAGCTTTCTGATACATAGTAACCTAATTCCTTCGACCATGAGATCATGCTTATCACCATCACCAGAAGGATGCTTTGATGACATCAAACACCACACCGTAACTGGGTGGCTATAAAGATGGCATTGAGTGTTCGGAAAGTATGTGTTGAGACACATGGATCAAGAGTGGGATTTGTCCATCCATATGACAGATAGATATACTCTGGGCCCTCTCGGTGGAATGTCATCCAATTAGCTTGCAAGCATGTGACTGGCTCACAAGGGATCACATACCACGGGAACGAGAAAAGAGTACTTATTGGTAACGAGGTTGAACTAGGTATGCAGAGATACCGACGATCAAAACCTCGGATAAGTAAACTATTGTGAGACAAAGGGAAATTGGTATCATATGTAAGTGGTTCATTCGATCGCCAAGTAATCGTAGAAATATGTGGGAGCCATATGAATTTCCAAATTCCTCTATTGGTTATTGTTCGGAGAAGTGTCTCGATCATGTCCGCATAATTCACGAACCGTAGGGAGACACACTTAAGGATTCGATGTTGTTGAGTAGTTATGGAATGATGAGTAAGATACCGAATGTTGTTCAGAGTCTCGGATGGGATCCGGGATATCACGAGGAGATCTGGAATGGTCCGGAGAATAAGATTCATATAAGGAAAGTCCTGTTTCGGAGTTGGGGAATGGTTCCGGTGTTTTCATCGGGAATGTTCTAGAAGGTTCCGGAATGTCCGGCACTCCGGAGGGGAAGGGTACATGAATGTGTTATATCAAGTTGGTATGATTTCATCATGTACTAAGTGTCATCGCTGAACAAAATAGAGGGTTTAATCAAATCCTTGTTTGAAAAGTCAAACGCCAATTTGAAAGTCAAACGGCTAATTTTGGGAAGTGGAGAGGGAGGTGGAAACCGAGTTGGGGAGGAGTCCCTCCACCACCGCCGGCCCACTTGGGATCCGAGTTGGGGAGGGATTCCCCTCCCTTGGCCGGCGCCTCCCTCCTATAAGAGGAGGAGCAGGGCTCCCCTCCTAACACACAAGATTGCCCCCTCTAAACCTAACCCTAGCCGCCGCCCACCATAGCCGCCGACTTGGGCACCTCCAAGCCCTAGCCTCCGGCCTTAGCACCCTCTCCTTGGTGTGTCTAAACCCTAGAACACCGAGGGCTCTCTCATAGTCCACCATACTCGCTCCGGCTTAAGGCGAAGCCCTGCGAGATCTCCCCTCTACTTCTGGTACCACGCCGTCGTGCTGCCGGAATCGCGAGGAAAGTGCTACATCCTCCGCTGCCTGCTGGAACAAGGGAGAGGAAGGTCTTCATAGAGTACCGAACGTGTGACCGACTGCGGAAGCGCTGCCGGAACGCAGCGCCAGAAGGATCGTCTACGCGATCTTGAGATCGGAAGTGTACGACTACATCATCCACGAGAATCTGCTCTCGTTAACCGCTTTGGATCTTCGAGGGTTAGTACTCTATTGACTCGTTGCTACAATCTAGTAGATAGATCTTGGCTTGATCATAGATTAGATCTTGATTGTGTGTTCATGCGGTAGAAATTTTTTGTTTTCCATGCTACGAACCCCTATAGTGGTATAAGAGCCGTGTCTATATGTAGATCTGTTGCACGAGTAGAACACAATGGTTATTGTGGGCGTTGATGCTTTTGTTGTCGATTGCTTCTTGTGTACTTTGCATCTTGCGGGATGGTGGGATGAAGCGGCCCGGGCTAACCTTACATGACATCGTTCATGAGACTTGCTCCACGCTTGACATGCAACTTGTATTGCATAAGTGGCTTTGCGGGTGCCTGTTTCTCCCAACATAGTTAAGATTCAATTTACAACGGGTGATTGACAATACTAGTATCAATGTTGTGGTTCTTGTTCGTAAGTTATAACGACACTTATTGAAAGCCCCAAACCACGTAAAACATGCAAAGAAAATTAGAGGCGTCTAACTTTGTTTTGCAAGGGTGTGCTGTGATGTGATATGGCCATGATTGTGATTATATATGATGTATGCAATGTTCCTTATTGTAAGTTGGCAACCGGCAGGAGCCATATGGTTGTTTTTTAATTCTGTTAAGACCCGCGTGTCTATTCAAAGTAGTTGTAATAGTTGATGCTGGTGGAAGACAACCATGAAGCGGCGCCATTGACCTTGACGCCACACTGGTGATGATGGAGATCATGTTCGTGCTTGAAGATGGAGATCGGAAGCACAAGAAGAAATGCCATATCATATCACATATTATGAATTGCATGTGATGTTAATCCTTTTATGCATCTTGTATTGCTTAGTTCACGACGGTAGCATTATAAGATGATCCCTCAAGCACACAATTTCAAGTTTTAAAGTTTTCATCCTTAGTAAGCACCGTTGATAAAGCTCGTAGCTTCGAAGCACCACGTGATGATCGGGTGTGTTAGATTCTACGAGTGTATACAACGTGAGCAAGCCAGATTTGCTCATGCGGAAGCTAAGGTTTGATCTTGACGAGCCTAGCATGTACAGATATGGTCTCAGAACACGGATCACCGAAAGGTAAAGCATGAGTCATATAGTAGATATGATGAACATGATGATTGTTCGCCATTGAAGCTACATCAACTCTCGTGATGATCGGTTTTGATGTGGTGGATTTGGTTCGTGTGATCACTAAAACAATGTGAGGGATATTGTTTTGAGTGGGAGTTTAACGGAAATATGATTAAAAGTTGAACACTATTTATCATAAATTAAATCAAAGTGAATTTGCATAATTGTTGTAGTCATTGGCATCCGTTTACCACCTTGCGCTTAGTTTTAATTGAGATGATAGAACTATAGAATTCTGGTTAGTTACTTTACGAACTGGTATCGTATTGTTTTGAAGTGTTAATCTAAAGTTTAAAAGTCCTATTGCAAACTTTCAGTAAGTTCCGGTTACTCCATGAAGTTTAATAATTGGTATTAAAACAAGAGTGACAATTCCAAGAGTTAGTGTATGAGTATCATGTTTGTCTCCATGATTCTTGATATTCAAAGGATTGTCTTAATATCAAGGTTATCTAGGATCTAAAAGAGTTGTTTCAGAAACCATGATGTGTGGAAGATATTGTGATATCTGAAATGAAGTTTTGGTTACAACATGATAGAGTATAACATGGCAAAAGTCATGTTCTCATATTTGATGAGAATTTGCAAAAGGTTGGAGACACTAGTTGTCCTAATCCACCAAAAGGTTTTGGAAAACAACATTATACTCGCGATTCATCTTTATAAGCTAAAAGTAGCTTAATCATGAATAATTCCATGATAAGGGTGAATATTTGATGTAGGTAAAATATTTACCACAGCAAGAGATTACTAAAGAATGGAATTTGAAAGCACACCAAACATTTGATGATGGTGATCTACTTCAAAGTGCAAGTCCAAAGACATTGGTATTTAATTATACACGCTTTGAACTATGTGTCATATGTATGACTCCACTATTGATGTTGATAGATTCTTTCAAACAGAAAATAAATACTGAAAGAGAATCTCATAAATATATGGCAGAAAAGAAAAGACTAGAATTGTTCAGTTTAAGTATATAGATGATATACATGTTATGGCTATATTCTTTGCTTATTAAACAATGTGGTTCTTAAAGTATTTGATACTGAATTTGTTGGTGTGAATCGTCATACGAAACAACACAATTCATGAACTACAATGGCCTAAGTAACTAGCAAAAGAATATGTGATGATGTTCATCGAGAACAAATAAAGGGTTATTGTGTTGCTCGTTAAACGTCAAATCTTGCCTTCAAGATTTGTTTTATCAGGTATTATGAGAACAAAAGGGTTGTTCAAATAATTGCCGTAATCCATAAAAGATGGATGATTCACAAATCTCGTTGGAGAAATCACATCCATAAAACTAGTGCTAAAAATGTCAAAAGAAAAATTGATTGAAAGATCATTTAGGAAGTGACATCACCGTTTAAATTATATTGGAAAGAAAACATGAAGAAACTCCATGTGGATGGAATTTTGGAGTCTTTTGATTTTTGATCACATGACGCTTGTGAAACTTTCCTAGAGATAATTAAAACTTCGTTCGTAGGCCAAAAGGGAACGAATGACTAGCTTATTGGAACTTGTACATATTGTTGTACGAAGTCCATTATGTGTAGTCAAGAGCGATGGATTTCAACTTCATATGCTTTCTCCGAAAATTTAAGTGAATATATGAATATTTACTTAATAAGGATGAAGTATGAAACATTTGAAAAGTTCAAAGACTTTCAAGATGAAGTGCAAAATCATTGTAACAAGAATATAAATAGTTTATGATAAGATCATAAAGGAAGATATTTGAGTTATAAGTTTAGCATAATACCTAAGATTTAAGGAATCGTTCCGTGGATTTGAATTTTTCCCGAAACACCATAAGAGTATGGAGCGTTCGAGATATGTAATTAAACCTTGTTTGACATGGTAAGATCGAAGGTGTAAATCATAAAACTGCCATTATATTTTAAAGATTAAAAGCTATAGAGACTACCGTTTTTCCACTGAAAAGAGCTCCATCATAATCCGTTGAAATGACACCATATAAAGTTATGGTTTGGGATAAAACCCAAGTTGTCCTTTCTTAAACATTGGTATGCTATGCATAAGAAAGATGTTTGCAACCAAAGTCGGATGAACCTGTCTTTGTATGTTATTTCGAATAACTGTTCCTCCATAACATCGGAGACAAAAATGTTTGTCGCTTAAAACGTCAAGTTTCTTAGAGAAGGAATTTTTTCGTGAAAATTTAAGTGGGAGGACAATAGAACTTTGATAAGGTTAAAAGAAACTTAGCTATATGTGCAAAGTTGCGCAGCGCCGAAAAGTGTTCCGGAGGCAGCAACAATGCTCATGGCTCACGTGCCTCAAAGGTTGTGGTCACGGAGATCTAAGTTCCTATTGAAACAAGTAGGTCGGGTAAACAATCAAATACCAAGATTTGAGAGTTAAATCATTATTTGACAATAATGATCCGACTACATGCAAAGAAGCGATGATGGGCCCTGACTCCGTCTAATGGCTTGAAGCCATAAAATTCGTGATAGTTCCATATACGAGAGATCAAGTTTTGAACTTGAAAGACCCTCTGGAAAGTTACAAGACCTTACAGTCATATTTGGATCTATAAAGAAACAGACATGGATGTTTCACATCTATGAAATGGTCGACATGTTGGGAAAGAGTTCACAACAATGTTCAAAGGTTGACTATGACAAGATTTGATCTTTCATAGCGATATTTAGTCTAGAAGGATTAATGTAGCAACCACGACATATAATTTTGTTATGTGTTGGATAAACAAAACAAGTTCTTCTAAAAGAAGGGTTACCTAGGACGTGTGCATGACACAGTCCAAAGGGTTTTGTTAATACGAAGGATGCTAAATGCATATGCAAACTTCAATGGTTGAAGTGAGTATTACGGAGTTGGAATCTTCACTATGCTGAAACTGTTAAAGGAGTTTAAATTCGTCGGAGACAATGAAGATGCTTGCATTTGCAAGAAATTAAGTGGGAGCGCTGAGACATGTTTCTAATACATTATGTGGAAGACATATTGTTGATTGGAAATGATGTATCTTTTATTAACACATATTAAGAATTTCATCCCGATGAAAGACTTAGGCAAAACCCAAATATTTGGCATCAATAGACGCTAATATGGTTGTGCCGAAAGTACATAGATGGTGTATTGAATGAGTTCAATATAGAAACTACAAGAAAGGTTCTTGTCACACAGAAAGGATTGAATGAGTTCAATATTGATGATATATTCAAGTGTATTGACACAGGGTAAGTGAAACAAAGATTCAAGTATAGATTGATACTTGATGTATGAAATCACAAAGAGTATTTATATCAATCATACTGTGATATGTACAAATCCAGATATGTCCTATACTCTAAATGTTATGAGCATATACCAGAATGATTCATAAATTGATCATTGGACAATAGTAAGGATATTCTTATGATCTTTTGGAAGAACTAAGAGTATATTATTTGTAGAAGTGACAAATAGATGGTTAGTTCATTGTAAAAGTACTACATTGATACTAGTTTTGTCACAAAGTACAAATTAAGTTTATCTCAATCTAAACTAAGGGTGGCACAATAAAATGGAAGGTAAGTTCCATAATGGATTTGGATGAGTTCCAAAGTTAAGACATTGTGACAGATACTACAACAAAAGGCTAAGTATATGACTGCTATAATAGCAGCTAAATAGGGCATTTGTGTCAAGTAGTTTGTTATCAAACTTGGTGTAGTTCACAGCGGGATAATACTATGATGATATATTGTACGACAATATTATCAACATGTTTTAACCCCAAAGAACTAAAGGTCTCACCAAATGACCAAAATTATACAAAGCCATCTCATTGAAGAATGAGTGATGCGTAGAGACGTAAAGACAAGCAATTACACACGGACCTGGAAGTGTCAGATCCGGAGATCAGTTGACCACTAGCAATCGTGTACATACAACACCGGAAAGCCATAGGTGTTGAATACACAAAGGTTTGAAACTAGATTATTGACTCTAGTGCAAGTGGGAGACTGTTGGAGATATGCCCAAGAGGCAATAATAAAGTGGTTATTATCATATCTTCATACTTATGATAAATGTTTACATATCATGCTATAATTGTATTAACAGGAAACATTAATACTTGTGTGATTTGTAAACATAAAAGAGTCCCTAGTAAAGCCTCTTGTTAAACTAGCTTGTTGGTTAATATATGATCATGGTTTCCTGATCATGAACATAGAGATGTTATTAACAACAGGGTCATATCATTAGGAGAATGATGTGATGGACATACTCCTATAGTTAAGCGTAGCATAAAGATCAAGTCATTTAATATAGTTCATTTGCTATAAGCTTTCTGATACATAGTAACCTAATTCCTTTGACCATGAGATCATGCTTATCACCATCACCGGAAGGATGCTTTGATGACATCAAACACCACACCGTAACTGGTGGCTATAAAGATGGCATTGAGTGTTTGGAAAGTATGGGTTGAGACACATGGATCAAGAGTGGGATTTGTCCATCCATATGACGGATAGATATACTCTGGGCCCTCTCGGTGGAATGTCATCCAATTAGCTTGCAAGCATGTGACTGGCTCACAAGGGATCACATACCACGGGAACGAGAAAAGAGTACTTATCGGTAACGAGGTTGAACTAGGTATGCAGAGATACCGACGATCAAAACCTCGGATAAGTAAACTATCGTGAGACAAAGGGAAATTGGTATCATATGTAAGTGGTTCATTCGATCGCCAAGTAATCATAGAAATATGTGGGAGCCATATGAATTTCCAGATTCCTCTATTGGTTATTGTTCGGAGAAGTGTCTCGATCATGTCCGCATAATTCACGAACCGTAGGGAGACACACTTAAGGATTCGATGTTGTTGAGTAGTTATGGAATGATGAGTAAGATACCGAATGTTGTTCAGAGTCTCGGATGGGATCCGGGATATCACGAGGAGATCCGGAATGGTCCGGAGAATAAGATTCATATAAGGAAAGTCCTGTTTCGGAGTTGGGGAATGGTTCCGGTGTTTTCATCGGGAATGTTCTAGAAGGTTCCGGAATGTCCGGCACTCCGGAGGGGAAGGGTACATGAATGTGTTATATCAAGTTGGTATGATTTCATCATGTACTAAGTGTCATCGCTGAACAAAATAGAGGGTTTAATCAAATCCTTGTTTGAAAAGTCAAACGCCAATTTGAAAGTCAAACGGCTAATTTTGGGAAGTGGAGAGGGAGGTGGAAACCGAGTTGGGGAGGAGTCCCTCCACCACCGCCGGCCCACTTGGGATCCGAGTTGGGGAGGGATTCCCCTCCCTTGGATGGCGCCTCCCTCCAATAAGAGGAGGGGCAGGGCTCCCCTCCTAACACACAAGATTGCCCCCTCTAAACCTAACCCTAGCCGCCGCCGCCCACCATAGCCGCCGCCGCCTAGGGTTTCTCCCCTAGCCGCCGACTTGGGCACCTCCAAGCCCTAGCCGCCGGCCCTAGCACCCTCTCCTTGGTGTGTCTAAACCCTAGAACACCGAGGGCTCTCTCATAGTCCACCATACTCGCTCCGGCTTAAGGCGAAGCCCTGCGAGATCTCCCCTCTACTTCCGGTACCACGCCGTCGTGCTGCCGGAATCACGAGAAAAGTGCTACAACCTCCGCTGCCTGCTGGAACAAGGGAGAGGAAGGTCTTCATCGAGTACCGAACGTGTGACCGACTGCGGAAGCGCTGCCGGAACGCAGGGCCGGAAGGATCGTCTACGCGATATTGAGATCGGAAGTGTACGACTACGTCATCCACGAGAATCTGCTCTCGTTAACCGCTTTGGATCTTCGAGGGTTAGTACTCTATTGACTCGTTGCTACAATCTAGTAGATAGATCTTGGCTTGATCATAGATTAGATCTTGATTGTGTGTTCATGCGGTAGAAATTTTTTGTTTTCCATGCTACGAACCCCTACAAGAGTTAGTTCGGGCTTTATGCGTTACCTAATGTCTATATGCCAAGTTTATTATCTCATGCTCGATGAGCGTTATGGCTATTGAGTAGGTGCGACAGTTTGTCACGGGAATGTTTTATCTATGATCTCTTCTCGTGTGACAAGTCCACTTAACCTCTAAGTTCGTACGAGACTTAGCTATACCTCGTATGGGTAGCTCCTTTGGGTGGCCTTTAAAACATTCTCTATTCTCTGGGAATGGTTCTGTAGTGAAGCCTCGTTGTTTTTATCCGTTTGCTTCTTCCGAGGTTGAGCATGCATGTGTTGCTATTTATGCATCCCTGCAGGGTAAATCTTTCTAAAAGCCGTGTCCGCGGTTATGGACGACTTGGAGCACAGTTTCTCGATCATAGACAAGTATAACTAAAGTACCGCTTTTAAATTGACTAAGGCTTGACTAGTAATAGTGCAATATTCATAGAATGATTAATAAAATTGCCAACGGATGGGATGTTCTTCCGCCTTCTCGTTCGGGTACGGGGAGCTGGGCGAACGATGTTTATTTATGTTGATATATTACTGATGGGTAATTAACTGTTGTTTAATTAATGAGCGTCCATCTATCATTGGTTAGGCGGATGTGGTAGCGTGTCTCTATAGAACTGCTAGGCCTCACTTTCGTTGCAATTGCGTCACCCTCAGATTGTTCCCTTTATATGCACAAAGACTTGCTGAGTCCCTTAGTGTCTCACACGATAAAATATTGGTTTAGATGGACAAGTATACTCCGAGGAAGGTTACGGGTTCAAAGAGACCGATAATGGTGGCAACGACCATCTGGTATTGTGATTCTAGGGATGGAGATCCGTGAGATCTGTGGGCGGGATGTTCTTATTTTCAGGGCATCTTATGCCAATTTGCTTCTTATCAGTACTCAGATTTTGTCTCCCGCTTCCGCTTGATACTCTGATGTGTGATATATGATGATGTATCCTAAACTATTAGAACTATCTAGTAATTTGGATCTTGCCGTATGGCATTGAATATTTTTATTTCTTTTAGATGGTCTGGTTCTGATCTACTCTTGTATGCCGCTGACATACACACTTGTGTATGTAATGTTGTCGCATGCCTGTCGACTATGCCGCTCGTATGTATCCCGATGTTCTTGCAAAGTGGATGGGGTGTTGGCCGGTACCATGCCCTGTTCCGCTCAGACGGGACCTACCTTTGGGTGGCCCCGGGCCTCCTCGGTAGGACACCTCATGCACTTTGGGTTCATTCCATGCATGTTACTTAGAGCGTAATGTCCGAGGTATTACACATGGGTAAAGTTTTTACCCGTGGGTACGGGTATGGGTAAAGTTTTATACCCCTTGACTACATGGGTATGGATATGGTATTGCTCTACTCTAACACCATACCATGTCCATTTCCATCCTTAGTTGTGCGTACATCAGTGGTGTTGTTGGAAAACCTAAAACATTGATCCCATTGGTCGAGTGTTAGGATGTACTCACGATTCATAAGGAGGAACTTGACGCAATCAAGTCCGGGACTTTGTTCCATGGTACAATAGTAATGATCCACCGTATGGGTCAAGGTGCTGAGGTACTCAAGTGTCAAGCGGCGATATGTGGAGACATCCTGAAAGACAAAGTCATACAAACCAACATTGTTGCAAAGTAAATCGAAATCTGCACGAACGCCAAGTTGGTTCAGGATATAGGGACACACACTTGGTGGACTTGATTTCTCGGAGCTTGAAACGATTGAAATGGTTCAGCTGAAACTCCTCAGTTAATTTGATACCAAGTCACTCGGGGGTCAATGTATCAATGGGTGGTGCTAAGGATTCCACAACCGCTACACGTGTACGGCTCCTCGTGTTCATCTAAAAAACAATAACATAGAATAAATAAGTAATAATAAAAATTTCTAATGATAAATTTTGATCCAATAGAAACATAGCAGATGTGATTCTCTATACTAGTTATAAAAGAATATTCCTCTAAAACAATACTAAGCATGCTCAATATCAGGATTGAATCAAGAACAAGACCTAAGTCTAGATTGACAATGGTGAATGATTAAGTGAAGCTTTTGCAAAAATAAGCTGAGGATCGGATGAGAATCATACCTTAGATCGATTAAGTGCAAGGAATCAAAGAAAGATTGAGTAAATTTGAAGATCCAATGGAGGTGGTTTGAAGTTTGGAGGAAGAAGAAAGAGAGATTGATTTTTGGGGATTTTTAGGTTACCTCCTCGGGCAGAATATGATGGCCGCTTACGTAGTACAGGCGGGCGGTACGGCCGGAGCCCGCCCATACCGGGTGACATACCTTGGGAGCGACGACTGCTCCCTGGAGGTGCACTCGGTATGGGCGCGCGGTACGGTCGCACACACCCATACTACTGGTCGTTATCTATACAGTAATGCTCACTTGAAATCTGATGGTTACTTGAGGGTACAGTATCGGCGCACCGTACGGGCGCGTTCGTCCATACCAGTGGTCGTTAATGACACTGACTCATGCGACAAAAATCAAAGTTTCTATTTTTCTATGACTCGAGGTGGTACGGGCGCATGGTACGGGCCTCTCTGGCCATACCACAGGTTGTTAAGTGCACTATGAGCTGCAAAACTTTAAGAATTTGATTAGTAGCTCCATGCGCCTTTGCACATCTTAACATAAGTCAAAATAACAATAACCATACTTCATAAAAATTCAGCAATACTCTTTTGGCCATGTTGACATGGATATACCCTATGGGTACCCGTTGTTAGCATACCTGGTCCAGCCCAACGGAAGGCCCACTCAAAGACCTGCCAAGGTCCACGACACCCATGGCGTTTCGGCTGCTTTGAAGCCCATATGGACACGGACTTCCAAGCGCACAAGACAAGGAAAGATCAAGACTAGAGTTTGAATACAACTTGTAACCAAATCGTATTGGCACCTGAGACCTAGCCTCTCCATATATAAAGGCTAGGAGAGTCCAACGAGGAGGACACGACACACGATACAATAGACTAGACCATAATAGATCTACAGATCCAGGGCACCTCTCACCGCATACACACCTCCACGCCAGATTGCATGTGCGCACCCATGTAATTTTCGGTTCCTCCGTAATCAAGAGCAGACAAGCAGGAGTAGGGTTTTCCCTCCAGGGGCCTGAACCTGGGTAAACCTCATGTCCCCGCGTTTCTTGTTTGCTAACGGTTCCACGATCTCCAGCATCCCCACCTTCTCCAAAACCCAAGCTTATAACGATGGGCATTGACGAGATTAAACCTTGTTGTAGTGACCTCGGGTCAAGTAAGATCCCAAGTCCCTGTGATTAACATGCTAGTCCCTGGATCAATAGCTAGCACTCACAGTCGATGAAATATCATGTAAAACACAAAGTCTTTATTACACGAAGAATCCAGAGTATGAATTTATTACAAATTTGCTTAGCATTACGCTAGCTCAAATAACAGCGGAAACATAAAAGCAGCTTGAGTCCATCAACGCCCCAGGCTTGTCGAGTGTAGACTCGCGATCCCTACGCACCTTTCAATCTTCGGATTCTGCAGATAAGACGTGCAACCAACAAGTTGGGTCAATACTTTGAATTTATTAGAAAATTACACCAAGGAGAGAAAAGACTATCTCTACATGCAAGGCTAGTTTAGGCTGTAGAGTTCATTTGCTCAAAGCTAGTTTTCTTAAGTAGAGAGAAGAAGAGAAAAATTTCCTACTTTGTAAAAAATTGCTTAGATAAAATAAGGCCGAGTGGCACACGAGGATATTACGCACCAAGTGTCCAAACAACCAAACACTTGGATATTACGCACCAAGTGACACTTGGATATTACACACCAAGTGACCAAAATCCCACCCATTGACGATATTACTCACACCACGGGGTTTTAAAACTTTGTTTAGAAAAGAGAGAGGAAGATTCCTTCAGAGGCTCCATCCTTCAGACGCTCATTGTTGTTCTGTTACCGTGAACACGGCTGATCGATCAGATTGCAATACTCTCGAGAGTTTGTGCACTTTACCCACAATCCACGATCAAGTCCTTTTTACAGACAAGACCATGGCGAGGCTTTCCCTTAGTAGCCCCTCTACCTTCTGGATCCAACCGTGCCAAGAACATCCAAATTTTGGTACCCAGGTGAGGTTTCCCACTAAGTACTAGGCCAAGACAGAGCCCATAATGTATTGTGGTTGCACTGGAAGCATCTGAATTCTGAAACATGGCAGACTTCTTTGATTCCTGGGCGGCCGTCCTCCACCAAAATCTCACTCTTTGTCCCGACAACCATTCCGCCCAGAAGAAAACTTAGTTTTATTTTAAAGTGGATTTGAGAAGAAAAGTTTGCTCTAGAGAGCCTTTATACTTAGAAAAATTCTTTGTCTTTCGAACCCCCCAACGGTACTTTGTATATATAGCGTAGCAAGCAGTACTTAGCAAAAACAGGGGAACCTATTAGGAGGGTAAATCCTAAGTATAGAGCTACTCGTGGCATACTACAAAAATCATCGCACTTGCAAAATAATACTAAGGAAAAATTCTACTAGAACATCCTACACATGCATACTACAGAATTTTGAAGATCACATGCATAGAATCAAAACTGGGACAAAACTTATGAACAAGTGGTGTAACTTGCCTTGATCCGAGCAGCACTCTACACAATAGCACTCCTTAGCGCACTCCGAACAATCTATCGAATCACAAACATAGATCTGATCACAACTTGCTCGAAACATGTCACAGAGATAATCATGCATGCATGCAACATGGTATTTTATGCAAGATTGGTTCTTCTAAATTGACCAAGGTAGCATAATTGAGTTGCAATAGTGTTAAGGGTGTTACTAGGATTGATTTCCCATAGGTTTAGATCTATTTGGGTCACTAATACAATTTATAGGGTAAATAGGAGATCCAACCATCTAATTAGCCCCAAATTAGATCTAATGATCTTAAGCAAGGTTTCATAATTTTGTCCCGTAGGTATTACGGAAACAAAGTCAACGCAACAAGAATCAACTAAAACGGAGTCCTAACTATTTTTCTATGAATTAAATACTCCAATCTAATGATTAAATTCTACACCTAAAACCCTACTGTAAACTTGGAATTTTATTGCAGATATGTGTTCTACATAAAATTATGAATCCAACGGTATATTATAAGCTAAATTTGGCCAAGTATTTATTTTTATATGATTTTCGCAAGTTTTAAATCAATTCAGCCAAACAGATCTAACCCTAAATTGAAAACATGCCAAGTGGCAGAAGCGGGTTGGGCCAGTTGGAAACGCGGCGCGGCCGCGGCGCTGACGTGGTTGCCACGCGGCGCAGCACGGTTGGCTGGTACCCGCTTCGCCCAGCTTCCAATCTGGGCCGCTGCTTGCGGATCTGACGGTGAGAGGGAGCGGCGACTTACTGCGGCGGTGTCGTTGGCGAGGCGGTGGCGGTGTCGGACGTGGTCGTCGGCGGCGATACGACGGTTTCCCCGAGGCGGCGGAGTGGTCGACGGGGTGCAGCTGGCCCTTGCGGTCACGCTCGCGTCCTCGGCTTGGACCCTCTACTCCTCTCTCTCCCTCGGCTGGCAGTTCCTCTCCTCGGTTCCGATAGGCTCCGACGAGCAATTGCCGGCGACCCTCTGCGATTTGAAAGGAACGAGTTAGATGGGGGGTAGGTTAGGTCGGTGAGAGTAGTGTGGAAGGTAGAACAGGGATCGAGGTGCTCTGGAGGGTCACCAACCTCGAGCTCCGACGGCGGATTGCTCCGGCGAGATCAGAAATTTTGCGAAACGGCGCTAGGGTTTGAGAAAACACAAAAAGACGATAGGCGCCGAAGCAGCGGTATAAGAGGGGAAGATTTCTTGGAGTAGGGGGCACGGATTCGAACGGAGGACGGATAATCGCACGGATTTTGAATCGGAATCGTGTTCAACAGAGACTCTGGCTGGAGGTGGGGGATGACAGCGCAGCCCCACCTGTCGGTGGCAGCAGCGGGTGCAGGCTAGCCGAAGCAGCTTGCTGCGCTGTGCGGTAGATAGGCAGTTGGGCCTGGTTCGCTGGCCCGGTTAGGTTGTTTAGTTTTTTTTGTTCTTTTCTTTTCCATTTCTGTTTCATTAATTCACTTGTAACTTTTGCATAGCAAGTCCAAACTTGGTGAACCTTGTTTCCAAATTTTTGTAAAAATAAGGTGGTCAACATAGGACCATGGTTTAATGTTTTACAAAGTTTTTAGGAGGATCAAGCTTGACTACAACAATAATGCCTTCATAAAGAAATCTTTAATAGGGTTTTGATAGGTTTAGGTGTTAGGATTTTGTTGCAAAACTTATTTGTAGGATGCAATGATGCAAGGATGATGCATGCCACTAATAACATCCTAATATAAAATCTGGGATGTTACAAACCTACCCCCCTTAAGAAGAATCTCGTCCTCGAGATTCGGTTTGGCTAGCAAATAGGTGTGGGTGTTCTGCCTTCATGTCTTCTTCACGCTCCCACGTAGCTTCTTCCTCGGAGTGGTGGTTCCATTGTACTTTGCAGAATCTTATAGTCTTAGTGCGGGTAATCCTTTCGGCTGTTTCCAGTATTTTGATGGGTTTTTCCTCATAGGTAAGGTCATTCTCCAATTGAACCTCATCTAGGGGAACGGTGTCTCTTAGCGGTGTTTCGGCCATCTCCGGGTGACACTTCTTTAGTTGTGACACATGAAACACATCATGAACAGTCAGTCCTTCCGGTAACTCCAACTGATAAGCAACTTCTCCTCTACGGGCCAGAACTTTATATGGTCCTATGAATCGTGGGGCTAACTTGCCCTTGATTCCGAACCTCTTAACTCCTCGTAGGGGTGAAACTCGGAGATACGCACGGTCCCCTATTTTATAAGTCACATCTCTGCGCTTGGAATCAGCATAACTCTTCTGTCGGGATTGGGCTACTGTAACACCCTCAGAATCGGCCCCATGCAAGTTTCAGCGATTCCCACCAAACCCGCATAGAAACGATTCAAAGGTGCCCACCAGGCACTTTCGTGCGGGTGGAAAACGAAGTAATATCATTACACAATAGTCCTCGATGGAACCCGCAGAACATATATATACAAAAACGACTCCAAGAGTCAAGAATACAGATATACAGTACAAAGATCCAAATCAACTTGAAAATGATACAGCGTCCGACTACGGACAAGATGTAAATGGGGCTAAGAGCCCTGAAGAATAACCAATGGCGTCCATAACCCTGCCTAGGCCAAGCCGGAAGGGTAACCCTGCTAACAACGTCGATCTCAAACCTGCTTAATCAAAAGGGGTGCCGACAAAGGGCAAAGGAAAAAGAGAGCGGTCAGTACTGAGGCCAGTACACGGCGAGACTATAATTCGGCGGTCCTCATATACATAGGTATGGTGGGCTGAAGCGGCAGCGCAGCATGCACTAAACAACCTATAGAGACTCGATTCAACTGGCGGCTATCAGATAGGGATAAGAAAGACCTATTCGGATACAACCTGAAACTATCACCAAGCATACCCATCCTGGTATTTTCCCCTCGGGACCAAACGAGGAAGTCAACCGAGGAACTCACACAATTGGCAGTTTTATTCATTCCGTTATAGTTACGGCAATTACTAGTCAGATATAGATAGCATGAGTCATCCTGATATAATAAGCAGTGGGCAGTTTTAGTTAACCATTCCGTTGTAGTTGTAGTACTTACTAGTCAGATACATATAGCATGAGGTTTCCCAAAACCCGGCAGTTGTTGGTACTTTTATTTAGCCATTCCGTTGTAGTTGCAATACTTACTAGTCAGATACAATGGTAACAGGTGACCACCCAAACCAGCAGTTGTTGGCACTTTTATTTAGCCATTCCATTATAGTGAAGCTGATTACTAGTCATTATAAAGTCAAATTTATAGCACTACTTTAGTTATAGTTGTCTATGATCGAGATACTGTGCTCCAAGTCGTCCATAACCGCGGACACGGCTTTCAGAAAGTTTTACCCTGCAGGGGGGCACAAATAGCAACACACGCACGATCAACCTCGAGAAAAACCAATAAAAACCCAACGAGGCATCACGACAGAGCAATTGCAAGATTCATATAAATTTCAGGGGGCCACCCCACCAAGCTACCCGCGACGAAGTTGGCCGGCTCCGAAACGGACCCAGAGGTTTGTGTCAATGACTGTAAATGACTGGGAACCCGAAAGTGTGACTGGGATTTTCGATACCGCGAAAACATTCCACTTACCTAAACAGTACAGGCGCTCCACACGCAATCGTAAATAAAGCAGTAAAGCATGGCATAAGTACAGGATAGTAATAAAGCCCCAAACTACTTTGTGGCCCCAAGAAATAAATATGACTCAAGCTCTGGCTAGGGGGATTCATGGTCCCACATGCGGATAGTGCGAATATGCAAAGAACATGTATCAAGTACTCGGGGTCCTACGGGACACAAGTGGACGGTTAAAAACCAAATAACATCTATTGCCCACCTGTGCCTCTGCATTATTTACCTACTTCAATTTTTAATTATTAAACGGTAATTAAAGTCAGGATCATCTCCAACATTAAACATGCGGCATTACTCCAACAACTATGAAAGATCGACGAAGCGACACATCACCTGCGCAAGCAACTACGACTCGTAAGGCCGACTATCTACCAAACAACAGGTAATAGGATGTGTCCATGGCAATATAAGGGTTGCAGGGAAGTATAACGGGGTACGGAATCTATAGCATCGCAACACAGATAGCAATATATCAACAGGAGGAAATAAAGACTAGAAATGTAAAATAGGTAGAAAGGGGGAGAATGCTCGCCTGGAAACACTGCTGAAGATATATCTGAAGCACTTGTCGAAGCTTACAATATCTTATCGTCCTATCCGGGAAGAAGCAAATCACTAAATAGAACAAGGGACGCAAAAATTATAACTAATGCGGAAGAACCGGCATGATTACAATATGTATGCATGACATGGCAAATTCGATGCGACTTAGCAATATTAAGTGGTACCGGAATCCTGATAATTGATTAGAGGTTCGAGTTATTCTCCAACCATCGAAATTAATGTTAGGTAGCATGTAGAGGATGGCATGGGTGATCATGGTAACAAGCTACGCAATTTAAATGAGGTTGAAAAAGATTATATAGCAATTTCCATACACACCATATGCATAAGATTATGTTTAATCTTGGTTAAACTAAACATCAGAACTAAATGTTGTTACACGACATGGAAATGCCATATTCATATAGAGTTTATTTTTCAAAGCATTTTGATATATCATATTTAATGTTTTTGAAAAAAAACAGGGAAAAAGTTATAACATTAACAAGACGGACTCACTTTCTGGAATTTATTTGAAAAGGAAAAGAAATGCCCAAGAGAAGATTTGAACTTGTGTCGATGGCTACAAAGATATATATATAGAGAGAGAGACACACTGGTTGGGCTAAAGTTACTTAACATTGAGGTGGCAATTGAATTTTTGTACCAGCAGTACAGGCGAGTGTAGAGATAAAATAACACAAAAAAAAGAGTGGATGGATTGGGTGGCTGTGGGGATTGGTCTCGGACAGAGATGTGAAACAGTCAAGGCTGCAAGCCACTACAGTGCTGCTTTGATTCTTAACAAAAGGAGGCCTGATGCATTTTCACAAATCAAGCGCGGTAGTTACATGTAGATAAAAGGAGTAAAAAGGGGTGTCATTTACTTGGACAAGAGAGGATTCTTACCCAGGATGAAATTGTAGTACAGCACATACCCAGTATGAAGACACTGATGTTCTGAACCATAGAAACAAGAGTTTGCAATTTTTAGGGATAATAGAAGTAGAATAAAATAGAGGACAAAAATGCTGAACATTTTCATGACCAACGCGCTTCAGAGTTAACGATAAAAGGAGCTGACTTAGATCGAAGATATTGGGAGATCCAGGCGATGATTTTACGCGCCGCTTGCTCCAGTGGCGAGCTGGTACATCAGACCAAAACGTGAGCTGCAAAGATCCGCAGGAGGGAAGCGGGGATCTACGGAAAACAAGAAGTTTCAGAGGGTCTTCTGCGGGCGTGAAACTGAAAATCGGGAGCAGAATTGACAGTAGGTCAGGCTGACTCGCAATTATGTTTTCGAGTGACTCCGATGGCGGATTTGCCTGAGGTTTTCGCCTACGGGAAGCTGATACATCCCTCTTCGACGGGGTAAGACGGGATCCGTCGGAGATGGGCGGAATTGCCAGAAACGTGAGGGGAATGGAGGCGGTTCAGGATGCAGATGCTATCGCGGCTGATGCGCGTGCGTGTGCTGAGAAGGTTAAGGCGAGGAGTTTCAGGGGAAGGTGGAGCTCACCGGGAGAAGGTCTTAGGTGATCCCGTGATCTGCGTCGACCTGCCGGGGTGCCGTAGAAGAGGTGGACATGCGCGAGTGCAGCTCCACAGCGTTGTCTCGATCGACGGGAAGCGGCGGTGTTGCTCACGGTGAGGTTGAGAACATAAAACAGGAAGAAAGAAACATGGCGGCTGCTGGGGTAGAAGGAAGCTAGGGTTTCCTTCAGGTTGCCTAGGGAGCGAGAGGGGGACGAAGTGTACGTCGTCCATCCGGAGGACAGCGACCTGAAGGTGCTCGGATGTGTTGCCGTACAGTGACGAGCCAGGCGCTGATAGGGAAGATAAACAGAAGCTTTTAGTTTGGGCTATAGATGGGCTGGTCGTTTTGGTTGGGTCAAAGGAAGATGGGTCACGGTTGCAAGCTGCTACTCTCTCACACTAATTTATTTGCTAAAACCTATTCTCTTTTCTTTTAGCTTTTGCTTCTTTTCAAAAACCTTTTGGAACTTTGCATGGATTTTAAAACAGGAGGGGTAGATAGGATGGCAAGAGATTAGATTTGAACAGAAAAACCAAATAAGCAAAAACTCAAATGGAATTTAAGACAAGAGGCAAGACCATATGGGGTTTGTTATCTCCTGTCGCAAGCACATGATGGTTGTTATAGCATGTGCTCTAGAAAAAGGAGACAAAAGGAGATACATGCATAGATGGCTATCGAAGAGTGCAAAGCACTAGAATTAGAACATGGTTAAATTTGAATGGATGGATTCCACACATTTGCATATGGCATGATTTAAAATACACATGGCATAAATAAAGTGGAAGTCCATATGGCATATATGTGGTGGAAAAATACAGGGAGATCATGTGACAAGATGTGTTGGCATGTTAGTGGGTAGAATGAATTGAAAAGATATGCCCCAACTCAATTTGGGCATTTTGACAATTGTAAAAATAGCAAGACTCAAGTAAGTAAAATTTGACATCATGGTTCCAAGTCAAGTATGGCACCAACTAGAGATAGAATATAGAGAGGATACAAATGGAGAGGGGCAAATAGCAAGATCCAAATATAAGATCAAGAACAATGAACAAGTGAGATAATTTAAATGAAACAATTTAATTATATGTTCCATGCAAGGTGGCATAACGAACATGATGATGCATGAGACCATGATGATGCAACAAGGTAAAACAACAAGAAAATTATAATTGGGGAATTCCTGGGGTGCTACAGCTACCTTTAGCCTATCCTGAATCTGTCATACCTTTTCTTCGGCATCCTTGATCAATTCAGGACCAAATAGACTACGTTCACCAACTCCACTCCATAGTAGCGGAGTCCTACACTTCCTGCCATATAGAACTTCAAACGGAGCCATCTTGATACTTGTCTGGTAGCTGTTGTTGTACGAAAACTCAACATACGGCAGGTTGTCATCCCAACTAGACCCATAGTCTAGTGCGCAGGCCCTCAACATATCTTCCATAATCTGGTTCACCCTTTCAGTTTGGCCATCTGTCTGAGGGTGGAAGGCAGTACTGAATTCTAGTCGGGTTCCAAGAGACTCATGTAACTGTCGCCAAAACTTTGAAGTGAACTGGGTGCCTCTATCTGACACAATTCCCTTGGGAACACCATGCAGACTTACAATTCTTGTCATGTATATCTTAGCAAGCTTAGCACTTGTATACGTGGTCTTTACGGGGATGAAGTGAGCCACCTTGGTAAAGTGGTCCACCACTACCCAGATAGAATCAAATCCAGAACGAGTCCGGGGCAATCCCGTGATGAAATCCATGCCTACCTTGTCCCACTTCCAGTCGGGTATAGGTAGTGGTTGAAGTAGTCCTTCCGGTTTTTGATGCTCGGCTTTAACTCTATTGCATACATCACACAGAGAAATATATTCAGCAATTTCTCTTTTTAGGTTATTCCACCAGAACCTATCCTTCACATCCATGTACATCTTCGTGTTACCTGGATGAATTGAGTATGGCGAATCATGAGCTTCCTGTAAAATCATCTTCCTGATATCGGGGTCATTGGGAACGCACAAACGCTTCCCATACCAGAGGGTTCCTTGTTCGTCTAGACGAAATTCTTTTGTTTTTCCTTCGCTTATCCTGACTCTTATTTCTTCCAACTCTTTATCTCCCTTTTGTGCTTCCTGGATTCTTTCTTGGAAGGTGGACACTATTTCCATAGTTGCTACGTGTCCTTTCAGAACTATCTCTAGCCTGAGATCCTTGAATTGCTTGCTTAGATCCTCTGGAAGTTCCCCTGCGGTAAGTCCATTCACATACACCTTACGACTTAAGGCATCGGCCACCACGTTTGCCTTTCCGGGATGGTACTGTAAATCCAAGTCATAATCCTTAATTAGCTCAAGCCATCTTCTTTGTCTCATATTCAACTCCTTTTGGGTGAAGATGTACTTCAAACTCTTGTGATCTGTGAACACATCACAATGTTTGCCCATGAGGTAGTGTCTCCATACCTTGAGTGCATGAACCACATACGCAAGTTCCAGATCATGTGGGGGGTAGTTGTGTTCGTGGTTCTTAAGTTGACGGGAGGCATAGGATACCACTTTCCCATCCTGCATCAATACACTTCCAAGTCCTTGTCGAGAAGCGTCACAATAGACTTGAAAATCCTTCTGGATATCAGGCAGACACAGGACTGGCGCCGTTACAAGGCGTTTCTTCAACTCTTGAAAACTTGCTTCACATGCCTCGGTCCATAGGAATTTCTTTTCCTTCTTCAATAGTTCCGTCATGGGTTTTGCTATTTTGGAAAAGTTTTCGATGAACCTCCGGTAATATCCTGCGAGGCCCAAGAAACTCCTAATATCCCCCACATTCTTGGGTGACTCCCATTCTGTCACGGAAGCTACCTTACTAGGATCTACGACAACTCCTTTTGCTGACACAGCATGACCAAGGAATCCCACTTCCTTTAACCAGAACTCGCACTTGCTGAATTTGGCATACAACTTGTGTTCTCTTAGTTTCTCCATAATAAGGCGCAGATGTTTCTCATGTTCCTTCTCATCTTTAGAGTATATGAGTATATCATCTATGAATACCACGATAAACTTGTCCAAATATTCCATGAACACCTTGTTCATCATGGTCATGAAGTATGCTAGGGCATTGGTTAGACCAAAAGACATCATGGTGTACTCATACAATCCGTATCTTGTGGTGAATGCTGTTTTGGGCACATCCTGTTCTCGAATCTTTAGCTGAAAATAGCCTGATCGCAGATCGATCTTTGAGAACACACTTGCTCCCTTTAACTGGTCAAACAAGTCATTAATGTTGGGCAGAGGATACTTATTCTTAATCGTCACTTCGTTCAACGAGCGGTAGTCCACAACCAGCCTCTTGGTTTTATCCTTCTTTTCCACAAATAGGACAGGCGCTCCCCAAGATGACGCGCTGGGTTGGATGAATCCCTTGTCCAATTGTTCCCTAAGCTTTTTCTTGAGTTCCTTTAACTCGTCCACATCCATCTTGTATGGTCTCTTAGCTATCGGTCCCGTGCCTGGCATCAAGTCAATGAGGAACTCGATATCACGATCGGGTGGCATTCCGGGTAGCTCCTCTAGGAAAACATCTGGGTATTCCTTTACAATAGGTACCCCCTCCAAGCTAACCCCCTTAAGAGAGTTCACCATGACTTCCTTAAGTGCGAAATTCGACTTGATGCGAATCCTTTTCCCTTCCGGTGTTGTGAGCGTGACAGTCCTTTTTGCACAATCTATGACTCCTTCATATTCGGTCATCCAATTCATGCCTAAGATTATGTCTAATCCTTGTGATTCTAGAACTACTAGACTTGTGGGAAAGATGTGTGTCCCAATCCTTAGTTCTAGTCCCCGGCAACCAGAGTTTGCCACTATTTCTCCCCCAGGAGAACTTACCCTTAGAGGAAAATTTATAGTCTCTGTTGGTATCTTGCCTCTATCCACAAATACCCTTGATATGAATGAATGCGATGCACCAGTATCAAAAAGAACAACTGCGGGAATAGAATTGAGTTTGAACTTACCAATCACATAGTCTGGTGCATCACAAGCATCCTCCATAGAGACATGATTCACCGTGGCTTTGACAAACGGATTTGGCTTCTTCCCGTTTCCATTGCCATGGTTATGTCCATTTCCATTCCCATTGCCATTGCCATTCTTCTTCTCGGGGCAAGAGGTTGCATAGTGCCCCGTCCTGTTGCACTTAAAGCATGTCACCTCACTGAGATCCTTTCCATTGCTGCCACTCCCATTGCGGTTTTTATGCCCATTGTTTTTGTGGCCGCCATGGTGATGACCGTTATGGTTGTGGCCATTATTATTATAAGGTGGTGGTGAGGAATTGCGCTGCTTCTGGTACGGAACAGAGTGCTTGTGAGGGTTAGACTTCCTCTTGCGGTTTTCTATGCTCTTCCTTTTGGATTCCACCACAATGGCTCTATCCAGGAGTTCCTGAAAGTTGTCAAATTTCTGAGCCACAAGCTGAATGGATATCTCATCATTGAGTCCTCTTAATAACTCCTCCTGTCTCTTGTCATAAGTGGAAACATCATCGGGTGCATAACGGGCTAGCTTGTTGAAAAGCTCACCATACTCGGTGAGAGAACGGTGCAGCTGGTGTAGGTCGCGAAATTCGCTCCTTTTCAGAGTCATGATACCGGCAGCCACATGATGAGTGCGAAAAGCTAACTCAAACTGATCCCAAGTGATAGCATCAATATCTGGGTGGGTGACTTGGTAGTTATCCCACCATTCTGCAGCAGGTCCTTCAAGATGGTGTGCGGCATAACGTACCCTGTCGGCTCCGACAGCTTGCACGTTGTCTAGCTTCTTGTTGATTATACGTAGCCAGTCATCTGCGATGATTGGTTCAGCGCTGCTTGTGAAGGTAGGTGGGTTCAACCTCAAAAACCGAGTCAAACGATCCTATTGAGGTGGTGGTGGTGGCGGGTTGTTGTTGTTTTGCATGTTCTGAGTGAGCAGTTGGATCAGCTGGTTCTGAGTGGCCAAAAGTTGTGCTATTTCCGTAGGAATTTCGGTGTTCGCGCGTCTGGGCGGCATCTGTGGGGTTTGAGAGAAAAGTTAAGAAATAGACAGAAAGACTAAGTAATAAACTCCTACCCTTATGAAAACACACCAAGCACACAAGACACACAAGATACATTAAAACAACTTAACACAGAAAACAACCAAGTTTAGCTAAACCAGAATTGTCTTGGTACTTATTACAATCGTGAATAACGTTCTACTATAGAATTAAAGGTGGTCCAACTATTACACATCTTCCACGCCTTCCTCCTCCTCGTCCTCGAACGAGTAGCCTTCCTGCTCTAGGGTTGTCTTGTACAACTCCATCTCCTTCGTGGTGGCTTCAAGCTTCTCTTGGAGGTTCTTTATCTCATCCTGCAGCTTCTTGGTAGTGGCTTCTAGCTGCTCCCGAAGTCCCTTCTTCTCGCTTTGTAGCTCCTCTACTGGGCTTGACTTCTTCGCGGCTTCAAGTTGCTTTGCCAAGTCCCTCTTGGAAGCACGCACATCATTGATTATCTTGTAAAGGCCTTCAGTTTGCACTTCAGTTCCATCGATCTCCTGCTTGAGTTCCCAAATCCTCTTATTTTTATTTATCACTCTCTTCTCTTGGTTAGCGAACTTCTTCTCTTGGTCCTGGAACTTTATCTCTTGGAGCTTCATTGCCTCCTCCTGCTGCTTGATCATTTCTTCCTTCTCCTTGATGAGGGCGCATAACTCGTCGTTCTTCAATATCTCGAGGAAGGTACCCTTTTCAAGGTCATGGATGTGACACTCCAAATCTTGATATTGGGTCCTTCGGCGCTTGGTAGAAGTTCTTTCCTCAAAGGTTAACTCCATGGGAATTCCTTCCTCATCTCGTATTCCAAAGAGGCCGCCGCAGTGTCCCTGGAGAACTTCATGATGACGTCCACATAGGCGACCAATGAGCTGCTGCAAGCTGATGCTAAGGGCCTTCTCCTTGTAATCGCTAACAATGTGGATTGCTATGTCTTCCTCCGGGTTCTTGCCTCGCTCTTTTCCTGGCTGGATGACTTTGACTCCCCAACAGCCGTCCTTGTGGAGTTTCTTCATTGTGCAACCCTGGATTGTTGGAAGGGGAAGGTCCAAACGTGTGAGTAGGTCCATGAGGCATCCACCAAAGCGAAGGGGCTCGATGTCCGCGACGGTGTCGTAGAGGAAGCTTGTCATCTTTAAGTTAGAAGAATGAAAGTTAGATACTTAATCAAGTAGAGGGGAGCAGATACTAGAAGTGCGGAAAAATTAACTTAGTAGAAAAGCAAGTAAGGCACATAAGTTAGAGGTGGTTCGAATCCTAGGGTCACGTCCTACAGGCAACGATGTGCTCTGATACCATCTGTAGTGACCTCGGATCAAGTAATATCCTAAGTCCCTATGATTAACATGCTAGTCCCTGGATCAATAGCTAGCACTCACATTCGATGAAATATCATGTAAAACACAAAGTCTTTATTACACGAAGAATCCAGAGTATGAATTTATTACAAATTTGCTTAGCATTACGCTAGCTCAAATAACAGCGGAAACATGAAAGCAGCTTGAGTCCATCAACGCCCCAGGCTTGTCGAGTGTAGACTCGCGATCCCTACGCACCTTTCAATCTTCGGATTCTGCAGATAAGACGTGCAACCAACAAGTTGGGTCAATACTTTGAATTTATTAGAAAATTACACCAAGGAGAGAAAAGACTATCTCTACATGCAAGGCTAGTTTAGGCTGTAGAGTTCATTTGCTCAAAGCTAGTTTTCTTAAGTAGAGAGAAGAAGAGAAAATTTTCCTACTTTGTAAACAATTGCTTAGATAAAATAAGGTCGAGTGGCACACGAGGATATTACGCACCAAGTGTCCAAACAACCAAACACTTGGATATTACGCACCAAGTGACACTTGGATATTACACACCAAGTGACCAAAATCCCACCCATTGGCGATATTACTCAAGCCATGGGGTTTTAAAAATTTGTTTAGAAAAGAGAGAGGAAGATTCCTTCAGAGGCTCCATCCTTCAGACGCTCATTGTTGTTCTGTTACCGTGAACACGGCTGATCGATCAGATTGCAGTACTCTCGAGAGTTTGTGCACTTTACCCACAATCCACGATCAAGTCCTTTTTACAGACAAGACCATGGCGAGGCTTTCCCTTAGTAGCCCCTCTACCTTCTTGATCCAACCGTGCCAAGAACCTCCAAATGTTGGTACCCAGGTGAGGTTTCCCACTAAGTACTAGGCCAAGACAGAGCCCATAATGTATTGTGGTTGCACTGGAAGCTTCTGAATTCTGAAACATGGCAGACTTCTTTGATTCCTGGGCGGCCGTCCTCCACCAAAATCTCACTCGTTGTCCCGACAACCATTCTGCCCAGAAGAAAACTTAGTTTTATTTTGAAGTGGATTTGAGAAGAAAAGTTTGCTCTAGAGAGCCTTTATACTTAGAAAAATTCTTTGTCTTTCGAACCCCCCAACGGTACTTTGTATATATAGCGTAGCAAGCAGTACTTAGCAAAATTAGGGGAACCTATTAGGAGGCTAAATCCTAAGTATAGAGCTACTCGTGGCATACTACAAAAATCATCGCACTTGCAAAATAATACTAAGGAAAAATTCTACTAGAACATCCTACACATGCATACTACAAAATTTTGAAGATCACATGCATAGAATCAAAACTGGGACAAAACTTATGAACAAGTGGTGTAACTTGCCTTGATCCGAGCAGCACTCTACACAATAGCACTCCTTAGCGCACTCCGACCAATCTATCGAATCACAAACATAAATCTGATCACAACTTGCTCGAAACATGTCACAGAGATAATCATGCATGCATGCAACATGGTATTGCAAGATTGGTTCTTCTAAATTGACCAAGGTAGCATAATTTAGTTGCAATAGTGTTAAGGGTGTTACTAGGATTCATTTCCCATAGGTTTAGATCTATTTGGGTCACTAATACAATTTATAGGGTAAATAGGAGATCCAACCATCTAATTAGTCCCAAATTAGATCTAATGATCTTAAGCAAAGTTTCATAATTTTTTCCAGTAGGTATTACGGAAACAAAGTCAACGCAACAAGAATCAACGAAATTGGAGTCCTAACTATTTTTCTATGAATTAAATACTCCAATCTAATGATTAAATTCTACACCTAAAACCCTACTGTAAACCTGGAATTTTATTGCAGATATGTGTTCTACATAAAATTATGAATCCAACAGTATATTATAAGCTAAATTTGGCCAAGTATTTATTTTTATATGATTTTCGCAAGTTTTAAATCAATTCAGCCAAACAGATCTAACCCTAAATTGAAAACGTGCCAAGTGGCAAAAGCGGGTTGGGCCAGCTGGAAACGCGGCGCGGGCGCGGCGCTGACGCGGCTGCCTCGCGGCGCAGCGCGGTTGGCTGGTACCTCTTTGCCTAGCTTCTAATCTGGGCCGCTGCTTGCGGATCTGACGGTGAGAGGGAGCGGCGACTTACTGCGGCGGTGTCGTTGGCGAGGCGGCGGCGGTGTCGGACGTGGTCGTCGGCGGCGATACGGCGGTTTCCCCGATGCGGCGGAGTGGTCGACAGGGTGCAGCTGGCCCTTGCAGTCATGATCGCGTCCTCGGCTTGGTCCCTCTACTCCTCTCTCTCCCTCGGCTGGCAGTTCCTCTCCTCGGTTCCGATGGGCTCCGGCGAGCAATTGCCGGCGACCCTCTGCGATTCGAAAGGAACGAGTTAGATGGGGGGGAGGGTAGGTCGGGGCGAGTAGTGTGGAAGGTAGAACAGGGCTCGAGGTGCTCTGGAGGGTCGCCAACCTCGAGCTCCAACGGCGGATTGCTCCGGCGAGATCGGAAATTTTGCGAAACAGCGCTAGGGTTTGTGAAAACACAAAAATACGGTGGGGCCGAAGCAGCGGTATAAGAGGGGAAGATTTCTTGGAGTAGGGGGCACGGATTCGAATGGAGGACGGATAATCGCGCGGACTTTGAATCGGAATCGTGTTCAACAGAGACTCTGGCTGGAGGTGGGGGATGATAGCGCGGCCCCACCTGTCGGTGGCAGCAGCGGGTGCGGGCTGGCCGAAGCAGCTTGCTGCGCTGTGCGGTAGATAGGCAGTTGGGCCTGGTTCGCTGGCCCGGTTAGGTTGTTTAGTTTTTTTTGTTCTTTTCTTTTCCATTTCTGTTTCATTAATTCACTTGTAACTTTTGCATAGCAAGTCCAAACTTGGTGAACCTTGTTTCCAAATTTTTGTAAAAATAAGGTGGTCAACATAGGACCATGGTTTAATGTTTTACAAAGTTTTTAGGAGGATCAAGCTTGACTACAACAATAATGCCTTCATAAAGAAATCTTTAATAGGGTTTTGATAGGTTTAGGTGTTAGGATTTTGTTGCAAAACTTATTTGTAGGATGCAATGATGCAAGGATGATGCATGCCACTAATAACATCCTAATATAAAATCTGGGATGTTACAAACCTACCCCCCTTAAGAAGAATATCGTCCTCGAGATTCGGTTTGGCTAGCAAATAGGTGTGGGTGTTCTGCCTTCATGTCTTCTTCACGCTCCCACGTAGCTTCTTCCTCGGAGTGGTGGTTCCATTGTACTTTGCAGAATCTTATAGTCTTAGTGCGGGTAATCCTTTCGGATGTTTCCAGTATTTTGATGGGTTTTTCCTCATAGGTAAGGTCATTCTCCAATTGAACCTTATCTAGGGGAACGGTGTCTCTTAGCGGTGTTTCGGCCATCTCCGGGTGACACTTCTTTAGTTGTGACACATGAAACACATCATGAACAGTCAGTCCTTCCGGTAACTCCAACTGATAAGCAACTTCTCCTCTACGGGCCAGAACTTTATATGGTCCTATGAATCGTGGGGCTAACTTTCCCTTGATTCCGAACCTCTTAACTCCTCGTAGGGGTGAAACTCGGAGATACGCACGGTCCCCTATTTTATAAGTCACATCTCTGCGCTTGGAATCAGCATAACTCTTCTGTCGGGATTGGGCTACCTTTAGCCTATCCTGAATCTGTCGTACCTTTTCTTCGGCATCCTTGATCAATTCAGGACCAAATAGACTATGTTCACCAACTCCACTCCATAGTAGCGGAGTCCTACACTGCCTGCCATATAGAACTTCAAACGGAGCCATCTTGATACTTGTCTGGTAGCTGTTGTTGTACGAAAACTCAACATACGGCAGGTTGTCATCCCAACTAGACCAATAGTCTAGTGCGCAGGCCCTCAACATATCTTCCAGAATCTGGTTCACCCTTTCAGTTTGGCCATCTGTCTGAGGGTGGAAGGCAGTACTGAATTCTAGTCGGGTTCCAAGAGACTCATGTAACTGTCGCCAAAACTTTGAAGTGAACTGGGTGCCTCTATCTGACACAATTCCCTTGGGAACACCATGCAGACTTACAATTCTTGTCATGTATATCTTAGCAAGCTTAGCACTTGTATACGTGGTCTTTACGGGGATGAAGTGAGCCACCTTGGTAAAGTGGTCCACCACTACCTAGATAGAATCAAAACCAAAACGAGTCCGGGGCAATCCCGTGATGAAATCCATGCCTACCTTGTCCCACTTCCAGTCGGGTATAGGTAGTGGTTGAAGTAGTCCTGCCGGTTTCTGATGCTCGGCTTTTCAAAATCACCGCCGCAATCGAGCGCAGCTAATCCGATCTGCTAAGCCCAATCGATCTGAAAAAGGAAGAAGCCGGAAGCTTTGGAGCTGGCGGCTACGTGCCGGAAGCATAATTTTCATACTGCATGGATTTTGCGGCCGGATATACTAGTCACATGTATTGAAACATGTAAGATCAATCAGCAAAGTCAAGGAGCTCCACCGAGCTTGAATTTCCATCAAATATAAGCGGCGTGCAACTTTCGAGTCCTTCTCCTACCTGGCGTCAAATCACGTCGACCCGATTAAATTTAGATCATGAAAGCTACGAAACCAACCAAAGAAAATGACCCATACGTACAACCGAAGAAAACAACCCGATGTGATCTTCGATTGCAGCGACCGGTTGCATCGGCGTCAGCGACCGCGAATCGGGGACTCCTTCGACTCCGGTCATCCTCTACGATCTTCAGCTCCAACGACTCGGGGGCTCAGAGGCTCCCTCCGCTTAGGTGATCAGCCGTGGCCTTCGTCTCTAGTAACCCGTTGTGGTCTTCGGCTCCGATGTATGGCCTTTGGCTGCGGCGACCCGCTGCTTTCTTCAAATGAGGTAACCCGATACGTCCTTTGGATGCGACGACCCAGTGTGGTCTTCGATTGCGACAATCTTCAGATGCATAACTCCCTGCCGCCATCGACCCCAGGAACCCGTCGCCGCTATGACTGTGGTCCGCCACGTCGACCACGTCCGCTGCGTGACCCGCTACCGCGTCAACTTCTCCATGGAAACAACCAACAAAGCTAAGTTTCCCTCTACTTAGAGCTGATTTCCTTTTTAACTCGCACTCAAAACACTCGGGGGCTGCGCCCACTTCGAGTAACCTAATGTGCCATCGGCTCCATGAAGTCGAGCACCTCGAACGCGACAGCCCGAATAGCTGATTCTGCCTGATCATCGAATTCTTGAACTCCGAGTACCTAGGTAAGGTACTAAGACTAAGGGTAATCAGGCTAACGAAAAGGCCTAGGAAACAGTGCAAAAGTGTCGACTCGATCGGCCCCAGAATTTTACTTTACAAGCCGACAGGCAAATATTCTTTACAAGATACAAATACTTTACAATTTTTTATATTTTCTGCAGCTTACAAGGACGCCGGACAACATCGCGCTATCGTATTGGGTCCTCCAACGGAGTCGACTAACGCCAAGACCCGAGTCGACGCATTCCTCGGATGACCACATCAATCATCGACAAAAGCGGCGCTAGACGCGCATCCGACAGAATAAACGGCGTCGACTTCATCCGGAACATCGATTCCTTCTAGCTAAACATCGCGCGACTCCGCTACGTTGACTCCTGGATCCTTGTGCGTAAGACGCTGACTCGATTAAACTTCTGGGTCAGTGGTTTCTCCTTGTATGAGTATCCGCTCGAGTCTACGACTCGACTAGACACCCGGGGCTACACCTATCAGGAGTGCTGGTCGCACACCCGATGTACTTCCGGGTCAGCGATACGCCCACGATATTTACGACTACAACTGCATGATAAAAGACTCGAGTCTCTGCCCGAGTCTACGACTCCGCCAGACACTCGGGGGCTACTTCAAACTAGAGCGCTGGTCACGCACACATAAGGTCTTTGAGTAGCACGCTTCGATTCCTCACTCGCATCAACGATTCGATAGAGGACTCGGGGGGTACTCCCATAGGGAGCGCTATTCGCGCATTCAAAAAATAAAGGCATTCAGGGGACATCTGCAAAGTCATCCGAAGAACTTTCGGGTCGCCATATGTAACATCCCAAAAATATAAAACATTGATCATCAAACTCTAAGCACTAAAATTAGGGTTAACAAAAACTTTGATTAATTAAAATCGTATGAATGCATGTGTGTATGTGATGATTTAATAAATGCATGAATGAACTTGTGTGATTAACCTAAATAGCAAGAAATGGTTTAGAGATGAAAATAACATCATATAAAATAGTCCCAAGCAGAAACAGACAAAGAAAAAAATCAAAAACAAATCAATTAAAGCAAATGGTCATTTTTGCCAATCTTCCTCACTAGGTCACTTTGAGTGTTCCTAGTCCAAGATTTCAAACAGAAAGTTTTCCAATTCTTTTCACCCCTTGCTAGACCAAGTAAAAGTGAAGAAATCCCACATTTCAAGCTTGCAGAAACATTTGGCAACCTCATTCGAATCGCAAGTAAAAATTGAATCTTTATCATATGTGAAAGATCACATATTTTCAAAACCCAACCAACCAGTGCCCCTTGAATAATCTAGCTAACCAGAGACTCCCTAGTATGTGCCTAGCAAACCCACCAAGTTTAAATCCAAAATTCAAATTTGAATCTCTTTCGGCCATTTCATCAAACACCTTATTTGCAGCAAACAAACAAACAACAAACACTATAGTGAGCAGTGATTTTGGCCAACCTTGTTCCCTCTCTAGCTCTCACTACACTCTCAGTAGATGATCTAGCCCAATTAACAACCCTTAGCACTACTGTGAGCTTGGCATTGCCATTAATGGTGACCATGCCGAGCCTAACTTGACACCCACATGTCGAAAAAGAGCTAGGAGAAGAACGAAGCCTAGCAAGCATGTCTGGAGAACTGACCACCGTCCACCGCCACGCCCTGTCCAAGCCTCGAACACTACTAGCCCCTGGACCACACGACAAGCTCATGCCAAACCTCTCGACCAGCGCCCACAGACCGCGCGCCGCCCTCGCCGCTTGCAGACGTGATCGCCAACACTCCAGCACCCCGCTAGACAACCTCGTTCGCCGCCGTGCAGACCACGCACGCTGTGCGCCATTAAAATCACCGTCGGACCCGCCCAGTGCGTAGACGCGTTCCGACCGATCAGCACCGCCCCACGCCTCGCCACCACGCCGTTGAGCTTTGCCAGGGAGCACAGCACCGCCCCTATCGTCGCCCATGCCATTAGCCCTCTATGTCGTCGACCACGACGAGCTCAGCCCGCGCCCATCGGTCCCCTTCAGCCAATATAAAAGGAGGCCTCCTCCGCTCGTTTTCTTCACACCAGTTCACTCCCCACCTCTCACTGATCACACCCACTCACATTCGGAGCAAGGCGAGCACCTGGTGGCTGGAATTTCACCGGAGTTAGCCGTTGTAGAGGAGGAGAGGCAACGTCGATTGGAGCCACCCTAGGTGAAGTTGCCGGTACCAGGAGAATCGTTGTCGTCGACTTCGTCGTTCGCCCCCATTGCCGACCATCGCTTGAGCCCCGGTGAGCCTCCCACGACCCCTACCCGCCGCGCTAGGGTTCTGTCTCGCCGGCGCTGCCCGATGTGGATGATAAACCAGAGCTGCTCGATTAGAGTTAGATCGTGCGGCCTAAATCACCCCGTACCGCTTCGCCCCTCACTGTCTCACTGACGCGTGGGGACAGCCACTTAACCCGCCCGCACGTGCGCTGTGCGTAGTGGGCTGTCCCAGTTAAACGTCCCGCGCGACCCAACAATTCAAACTTAAGTTTATTCATTTTAATTCGAACACAGTTCTATACCTAGATTCAAAAATCAACCCAGCTCGATTCACTAAACCAAATGCATAAAACCAATTTTGTTAGAAAGGTACTGGAATGCTTAATCCAATCCCGTTGGATTCAAACCATTTAGATTTATAGATCACCCATGGTAAAAATAACAAGGCAGAAGCTTTTCTGCATTCAAATATTTTTGAAAATTCAACCATAAGAGCTTTTGAGTTGATTCCAACTCTCAAAAATCACATTTAACCATACCATTCAGAATATATAAAAATATATAGGTTTACTTATAGAAATAATGATCAAGTAATAAAAGAATTCCACATAGGCATTTCTAAGCACTTTAATTAATTAAAATAAATAGGTTAAACCTTATTAAATTGTGATACCACTTTAAATCACATTCCCATGTACTGAAATTTGTGGTGATGACATGTGTCAACATGATCCCATGTTTGAGTTGGAGAATATTGAATCTTAAGTAGTTTTTCAATGGGTAGAAATTACTTTTCTTAAATAAAATAAATAAGACAAGTGTTTTAATCCTTGTAATGCTAGTGATGATGATAGATCATCTAGTGTGAACCTTTGTGTGATGTTTAGAAATAGTTAAGTATTGTTTGGTGATTGTGTACCTCGTATTTATTTATAGATGCTAGTACCGACCAAGGATACGAGGAGGAAGGAGAATACTACGAGGAAGAAGCCGAGGAGAACTTCAACCACTGCTCTGCACAAGGCAAGCCTATACCTGCAACCTTGCAAGCTAACACTTGCAAGATACCCTACTTATGCAAGCTATTACTTGCTTGTTACTATGCCAACTATATGCCTTAAGCATATGTGATTATACCCACTTGACACACCATCCAAGTTTTACTTGCAAAAGTTTCTAAGATTAACTCGGTACTTGCAAGAGTGTTGTTTGATTCTGGAGCATCGCACTCATTTGTCACTGAAGAATTTCCATGCACTAGTAAGATTCAACCAACCTAATTGAAGCATGTTATGATTGTTCAAATACCTGGTTCAACCACCAAAGCTAGGCGAATTTGCAAAGCCGTCCCTATCCGAATCCGTGGCATAGATTTTTATGCTAATCTAATAGTACTCAGAACTAAGGGTTTGGAAGTAGTACTAGGAATGGATTGGATGTCCAAACACAAAGGATTAATTGACTGTGCCAAGAAAGCCATAACCATGACCAGTACAGCCGGGATATCAGTCGAGCATGTATCTGAAACCTTGCCCCGTCAATTCAAGTGCAACAAGAGTATAGCCCAGCCAACCATTGACCAAGTCCGGATAGTCTGTGAATACCCCGATGTATTTCCAGATGTTTTGCCCAGTATGCCCCCACATCGGGATATCGAGTTTATCATTGAACTGATCCCTGGAACCGGACCCATAGCCCAGAGACCATATAGTATGAACCCGTCTGAACTAGCAGAACTGAAGAAGCAACTGGATGCTATGCTGGAAATTGGATTGATTCAACCAAGTGTGTCACCATGGAGACCCCTGTCTTGTTTGTGGACAAGAAAGATGGAGGTAACCGTTTGTGTACGGATTATCATAAGTTGAATGATTTCACCATCAAGAACAAGTACCCACTTCCGAAGATAGAAGATTTGTTTGACCAGTTGACTGGTGCCAAAGTGTTTTCTAAGATTGATCTTAGAACTGGGTATCATCAACTCAAGATTCGCTCAGAGGATATTCCAAAGATTGCCTTCACCACCAGATATGGATTAGATGAGTATACTGTCATGTATTTTGGATTAACCAATGCCCCCGCTTATTTCATGAATCTCATGAATAAGATTTTATGGACTTCCTGTATAAGTTTGTCGTTGTTTTCATCGACGATATTCTGATTTATTCCAAATCATAAGAAGAACATGAGCTACACCTAAGGACCATTCTTGGAACCCTTAGAGAGCATCAGCTGTATGCCAAGTTTAGCAAATGTGAATTCTGGTTATAGGAGGTAGGATTCCTCGGACATATCGTATCAGCCGGAGGAATTGCCGTTGACCCTGCGAAGGTGAAGGATGTTGAAGATTGGCAAGCCCCAACCACTCAAACCCAAGTTCGTGCATTTCTCGGATTAGCGGGATACTACCGCAAGTTTGTAGAAGGATTCTCGAGTATTGCAAGACCCATGACCCAATTGCTGAAGAAGGACAAGAAGTTTGAATGGACGGACAAATGTGAAGCGAGTTTTCAAGAACTCAAGAGAAGATTGATTTTAGCCCCAATCTTGATCATGCCGGATATCACGAAGCCCTTTGATGTGTTTTGTGACGCATCCAAGATCAGTCTCGGATGTGTGCTAATGTAATAAGGCAAAGTTATATCTTATCTATCCCCACAACTGAAGCAACATGAACAGAATTATCCAACCCGTGACCTTGAACTAGCAGCCGTAGTTCTAGCCTGAAGACATGGAGGCATTACCTTATGGGTAACCGTTGTGAGATTTATTCGGATCACAAGAGCCTGAAGTATATATTCACTCAGAAGTAGCTGAATATGAGGCAGAGAAGATGGATTGAGATAATCAAGGACTATGATCTGGACATTCACTATCACCCCGGTAAAGCCAATGTGGTAGCAGATGCCCTTAGAAGATTGCCGTGCCGCTTGAACTCCATGATTTTGAAGGAGCAACCAAGTTTGCACAAAGAGATGGAAGATTTCCGAATGGAATTAGTGAGTGAAGGATTTTTGGCTAGCATAGAACTTCAACCCACATTGATCAGCCATATCAAAGAGGCGCAGAAAGGAAATGCTAGTATCGACGGAATCAAACATCGTATTGGTACAGGCAAAGTACCCGGATTCGGCAAAGACGAAGAAGGAGTTCTGTGGTACAAAGGACGTCTCTGTGTACCAGCAGATTCGGAATTGAAAGAAGTGATTTTGAACGAAGCCCATGATAGTATTTATTCTATCCACCCCAGAGGAACAAAGATGTATCAGGATTTGAAGGAGCAATTTTGGTGGCATAAGATGAATAGAGAAAACGGAAGCTATATCGCCAAGTGTGATATATATCAGAGAGTCAAGGCGGGACATCAAAGACCTGCGGGACTGTTGCAACCTTTGCAGATTCCGGAATGGAAATGGAATTCAGTTGGAATGGACTTTATCACCGGATTGCCTACTTCTAGTAGGGGAAATGACTCTATTTGGGTCATAGTGGACAGATTGTCCAAAGTCGCCCATTTCTTACCAGTCAAGACCACATACAAGAGTTCGAAGCTAGCAGAGTTATACATCCCTAGAATCGTCAGTTTGCACGGAGTCCCCAAGAACATTGTATCGGATCGAGGAACTCAGTTTACCTCGAGATTCTGGAAGAAAGTCCAAGAAGCTTTAGGAACCCGACTGGATTTCAGCACAGCATATCACCCTCAGACCGGTGGACAAACGGAGCGAGTAAATCAAATACTCGAGGATATGTTGAGAGTATGTGTGCTAGAGTATGGATCTAAACGGGAAGACTGTCTGCCTTTCGAAGAATTTTCAAACAACAACAATTATCAAGCTAGTCTGCAGATGGCCCCATTTGAATTCATGTATGGAAGGAAGTGTCGCACCCCTTTGAATTGGTCGGAAGTAGGAGAGAGTTAGATTTTAGGACCCGACGTCCTACGAGAAGCAGAAGATAAAGTTCACAAGATTCGTGAGCACCTCAAGACCGCCCAGTCAAGACAGAAGAGTTACGCCGACAAGAGACGTCGAGACCTCGCTTTCAATATCAGAGATTTTGTGTATTTGAAAGTGTCGCCTTTGAAGGGAATGCAGCGTTTCCAGCTCAAAGGAAAGTTAGCCCCCAGATATATCGGACCTTTCAAGATTCTGAATCATCGAGGTGAAGTATCATATCAATTGGAACTGCCAGAGGAGATGTCAGCAGTACACAATGTGTTCCATATATCATTACTTCGCAAATGCCTTGAAGTTCCGGAGAAGACCGAAGTGTTCAAGAACATTGATCATCGGACCATAGAGATCAAAGATGACCTGACATATCCTGAAGTACCCATCCGTATTTTGGAAGAAGCTTTCAGAACCACCAGGACCCAAAGCATCAAGTTTCTCAAGATTTAGTGGAGCAACCACACTGAAGAAGAAGCTACCTGGGAGCGAGAAGATCACATCAGGACGGAGTTTCCCGATCTCTTTAAATCCTAGGTAATCTTTTTTATTATATTTCAAATCTCGGGACGAGATTTGTTTAAGGAGGGAAGGTTTGTAACATCCCAAAAATATAAAACATTGATCATCAAACTCTAAGCACTAAAATTAGGGTTAACAAAAACTTTGATGAATTAAAATCATATGAATGCATGTGTGTATGTGATGATTTGATAAATGCATGAATGAACTTGTGTGATTAACCTAAATAGCAAGAAATGGTTTAAAGATGAAAATAATATCATATTAAACATTTCCAAGAAGAAACAAACAAAGAAAAAAAATCAAAAACAAATCAATTAAAGCAAATGGTCATTTTTGCCAATCTTACTCACTAGGTCACTTTGAGTGTTTCTAGTCCAAGATTTCAAACAGAAACTTTTCCAATTCTTTTCACCCCTTGCTATACCAAGTAAAAGTGAAGCAAAGCCCACATTTCAAAATTGCAGAAACATTTGGCAACCTCATTCAAGTCACAAGTAAAAATTGAATCTTTATCATATGTGAAGATCACACATTTTCAAAACCCAACCAAACCAGTTCCCCTTGACTAATCCAGCTAACTAGGTACTCCCTAGTATGTGCCTAGCAAACCCACCAAGTTTAAATCCAAAATTCAAATTTGAATCTCTTTCGGTCATTTCATCAAACACCTTGTTTGCAGCAAACAAACACACAACAAACACTATAGTGAGCAGTGATTTTGGCCAACCTTGTTCTCTCTCTAGCTCTCACTACACTCTCAGTAGATGATCTAGCCCAATTAACAAGCCTTAGCACTACTGTGAGCTTGGCATAGCCTTTAATGGTGACCATGCCGAGCCTAACTTGCCACCCACATGTCGACAGCAAGCTAGGAGAAGCACCAAGCCTAGCAAGAATGTCTGCAGCACCGACCACCGTCCACCGCCACCCCCTGTCCAAGCCTCGAACACTGCTAGCCCCTGGACCACATGGCAAGCTCATGCCAAACCTCTTTGCGTGCGAGCCGAGAGCGCGCCAGTGCGCCACACTCGACTAGTGCCCACAGACCGCGCACCGCCCTCGCTGCTTGCAGACATGATCGCCAACACTCCAGCACCCCGCCAGACAACCTCGTTCGCCGCCGCGTGGACCACGCATGCTGTGCGCCATTAAAATCACCGTCGGACCCGCCCAGTGCATCGACGCGTTCCGACCGATTAGCACCGCCCCACGCCTCGCCACCACGCCATTGAGCTTCGCCAGGGAGAACGGCACCGCCCCCTATCGTCGCCCATGCCATTAGCCCTCTGTGCCGTTGACCACAACGAGCTCCGCCCGCGGCCGCCAGTCCCCTTCAGGCACTATAAAAGGAGGCCTCCCCGCTCATTTTCTTCACACCAGTTCACTCCCCACCTCTCACTGATCACACCCACTCATTCCTGGAGCAAGGCGAGCACCTGGTGGCCGAAATTTCACCGGAGTTCGCTGCTGTAGAGGAGGAGAGGCACCGTCGATTGGAGCCGCCCTAGGAGAAGCTACCGCTACCAGGAGAATCGCCATCGTCGACTTCGTCATTCGCCCCCGTCGCCGACCATCGCCTGAGCCCCAGTGAGCCTCCCACGACCCCCACCTGCCGCGCTAGGGTTCTGTCAAGCCGGCGCTGCCCGACGTGGATGATGAACCAGATCTGTTCGATTAGAGTTAGATCGTGCGGCCTAGATCACCCCGTACCGCTTCGCCCCTCACTGTCTCACTGACGCGTGGGGACATCCACTTAACCCGCCCGCACGTGCGCTGTGCGTAGTGGGCCGGCCCAGTTAAACGTCCCGCGCGTCCCAACAATTCAAACTTAAGTTTATTCATTTAAATTCAAACACAGTTCTGTATCTAGATTCAAAAATCAATCCAGCTCGATTTACTGAACCAAAATGCATGAAACAAATTTTGTTAGAAAGGTACTAGAATGCTTAATCCAATCCCGTTGGATTCAAACTATTTAGATTTATAGATCACCCATGGTAAAAATAAGAAGGCAGAAGCTTTTATGCATTCAAACATTTTTCAAAATTCAACCATAAGAGCTTTTAGAATTCTAACTCTCAAAAATCACATTTAACCATACCTTTCAGAATATATACAAATATATAGGTTACTTACATAAATAATGATCAAGTAATAAAAGAATGCCACATAGGCATTTCTAGGCACTTTAATTAATTAAAATAAAAAGGTTAAACTTTATTAAATTGTGACGCCACTTTATTTATAGATGACATGATCCCATGTTTGAGTTGGAGAATATTAAATCTTAAGTAGTTTTTCAATGAGTAGAAATTACTTTTCTTAAATAAAATAAATAAGACAAGTGTTTTAATCCTTGTAATGCTAGTGATGATGATAGATTATCTAGTGTGAACCTTTGTGTGATGTTTAGAAATAGTTAAGTATTGTTTTGTGATTGTGTACCTCGAATTTATTTATAGATGCTCGTACCGACCAAGGATACGAGGAGGAAGGAGAATACTACGAGGAAGAAGCCGAGGAGAACTTCAACCACTGCTCTGCATAAGGCAAGCCTATACTTGCAACCTTGCAAGCTAACACTTGCAAGATACCCTACTTATGCAAGCTATTACTTGCTTGTTACTATGCCAACTATATGCCTTAAGCATATGTGATTATACCCACTTGACACACCATCCTAGTTTTACTTGCAAGCTTCATATTTTATTTTCTTTATTAAAAGCTTTCTATCAAAAGTTTACTTAGTGACTTGTAGATTCCAGAAAGATAATTGAAGGTAGCATAAAGAGCATAAAACTTGACCTAAGTTAGATAATCTTGATGTCATCCCGAGGCATGAGATTTACTTAGATAAGATACACTTGTTTACCACACCTCATTAGTATTTTCCCCCACTTGTAGATGCTAGTGCTAAGTATAAAACTTGATCAACTTTAGATGGGAATACTTGGTGAAAATGGTTATGAAAACCTTAGAATGGTGAGTCATTCTACTGAAATGTTTTGACATGTGTTTCTGAACACCAGATGATTTTGATGATAAAAATATTAAGGCATGAGCCTTAGCTCTTTTATAAAACTGATGGTTGTCTGGATGCGATACCATTCCAATTTTACCGTACAACCACAATAGCCGAAAATTGGGTAGGGCTTGCCTTTGTATGGGTTCCCTTGCGGCCAAGGTATGAGCTGAGGCTACCTTGTGAAGATTGTCCACCTGTGTAGTACCCAAGATGATATTTGGTCATGGTTGGGAGGCCAAACTCATAGGAGAGGTGCCTATACTAGGGCGTGTAATTGAAAGGTTAGGATTGATTATCCGCATACTGAGTATGGTGAAGTCAGGATTTGTTCCTAACGGATGTATCAAATGTTTTGGTGAAAGTGTACAGTCTCTGTAGAGTGTCAAACTATTTGAATAGCCTCGTCCGCGGTTATGGAAAGTTGGAGTGACGATATTGTTCCCCCGTCAGATGTTTTCAAAATGACTTGTGAAATGATTTGTGACTTTGACTTGGCCACAACAGAGTTGTGATATGAAATTCAAGTTCCCACCGAGGTGTTCTAAAATTTTTCAACTAGCTTTCTTTGCTTTTGAACTTAGTAGAGTAAATCTGGATTTTTGCAAAACAACCCTAGAGCTTAGTATCCTACTAGAATAACCCCTTCACTAATTAGTATTAGTTTGCGAGTACTTAAAGAGTACTCATGGCTTTGTCCCTGACTATTCCCGTGGCCAGACTATGAAGAGGAGTATCAGGATGAAGGACCGTAGGAAGGTTACGACAACTAGGATCATCTCCCATCGTCAGCATTGCCTGTGACCCAGAAGATGGAGCTTTGCCCATGCTATCGTTACTATTATGTTATTCCACTTCTTGAATTGTACTAAGAACTGGATCATGAGATCCTTATTTGTGTAAGACCTTATGTATGGTTTGTAATGGATGATGTACTGTGATATCCAAATCTGTTATGTCTCACAAAAATGGTAATCCTAGGATTGCGATGTATGGCATAACAGGCATCTGTGATTAAAAATCCGGGTGTTGACACCGTAACCCGCAATCGATTACTATAAGTTTCTGCTCGAGTCTACGACTCGAACAGACACTCGGGGGCTACTCCCATAGGGAGCACTGGTCGCACACCCTATAATCCATTGTGTTGACTACGTCCATAATGTCGACTCATTTAAAACAACCTGATAAATTCAGCTGACCCGATGAACTTTCAGGTGAAGTGCTGCGCACTCGTCACAACTTTCGACTCCGGCATCCAAATGCAAGGTTCAAGACAACTAAGTCTCCACCCGAATCTACGTTTCAGATGGACACTCGGGGGCTACTCCTATCAGGAGCATTGACGGTGCACCTGATATATTGCTAAGGCTCAACTACAAAGCACCCGAAAGATTGAAGAGTCTCCAGCCGAATCTACGATTCTACTGAACACTCGGGGGATACTGACATGGATATACCCTACGGGTACCCGATGCTAGCATACCTGGTCCAGCCCAATGGAAGGCCCACTCGATGACCTGCCAAGGTCCACGACACCCATGGCGTTTCGGCTGCTATGAAGCCCATATGGACACGGACTCCCGAGCGCACAAGACAAGGAAAGATCAAGACTAGAGTTTGAATACAACTTGTAACAAAATCGTATTGGCACCCGAGACCTAGCCTCTCCATATATAAAGGCTAGGAGGGTCCAACGAGGAGGACATGATACACGATACAATATACTAGACCACAATAGATCTATAGATCCAGGGCACCTCTCACCGTATACACACCTCCACGCCAGATTGCATCTGCGCACCCCTGTAATTTTCGGTTCCGCTATAATCAAGAGCAGACAAGCAGGAGTAGGGTTTTCCATTCGGGGGCCTGAACCTTGGTAAACCTCGTGTCCCCGTGTTGCTTGTTTGCTAACCGTTCCATGATCTCCAGCATCCCCACCTTCAACAAAACCCAATCTCATAACAATGGGCATTGACGATATTAAACCTCGTCACATGTGTTAGTAAAAAGAAAATATCGAGGATTACCTTATTTATTCTCCTCTCTCCAATGGTCTTATTGAACACTCTTTATTAAAAACAAAGAAAACAAAAACAAAAACAACTCAAAAGTAAAATTTATTTTACATGGTTTGCCTCCCATGAATCGCTTCTAGTTACAGTCAATTTTCTTGGCCCTAATGGCAATCATTTAGGTTTGAGGAGTGGAATACCCACATTGAAATCGTTGGCTTTCAAAGTAATTATACCATCATCATCATTAGGCTTGTCCTTTTTCCTAGGGAAGTGGACAATAAAGGATCTCTAGATGGTAGCCCTATTCTCACAATCCACACATGTAAATTAATCAAATCTTTAATAGTTCTTAGGTATGGCCTACCTAAAACTATAGGTGCTATGGGATCTTCTGGAATGTCCACAATAACAAGATCAACAAGAGCTGGACTACCTTTAATTTCAACAATTATATTTTATTTTATCCCAACAGCTTGTTTATAAGTTGAAACCTCTAGGTAGAGTCTTAATTCAGTAATAATGAATGGCGCCAATTTCAATTTATCAAATAAGATTTTGGAAATTGTTGAGATGATCGCACCAAGATCACAAAGTGAGGATATCTCATTGACTCCCAACTTAACTTTAATAGTGGGCTCAAATATATCATCTAGCTTAGCAGGAAGCTTATCAGCTACTATTTTATACTCCATATCTAACTCATAAACTTTAGATGCTACTTGTTGAATAAATTGTTGGTACATAACATCGTTACCTTGTTCTATACTAGGATTCTTCACGGTGATCATTTTTAATAGATCTTCCACGGTATATTCCGGTGTTGGCACATTGCTACAATCAAGCTATTTAGGTTTCTCTTCATTGGTTACCACCCTCATCATCTTGAGGTCTTGTACCAGATTTGTCTCGGGGTTTCCAGTAAACTTTGCTAATATGAGAGCTTGGATCTCAGCTACTTTACCCAGCTGAGCCTCCACGGTCTTTGTCCTTTCCTGTAGAGCCTGCACATCCTTTCTAATTACAATGGCCTGGTTAGATAATTTTCCTATACTACTCTCATGGTTCTCTGTGATTTTAATAAGCATATTGTTTTGCTCGGTTTGAGCTTGTATAAAGGTTCTAACAGTTTGTTTAAACGAGAGATTGCCATGATTTTCTCCATTATTATTATTATTATTATTATTATTATCATAATTATTGTAAAGATCTCCTATAGGATTAGGATAATGTTTTTGAGAATTAGAAGCATAATGATTTTTCCATGCGGGATGAAAAGGAGTGCGAGATATAAAATTAACATCATTAATATTGGTAGCGATAGAATTAAGTTGGGTGTCTTCTTTACCTTTTACTATGCTTAGAAGCTCGTCTACCTTAGATGTAAGCTCTTCATTATTTACCTCGGTGATTGAACTTACTCTCTTCGAGGTTCTTTCTAGATGCCATTGGGCATGATTATTTTGCATATCATCAAGTAGTTTCGTTGCAACACTCACTTGCTTTCCCATGATTGTTCCCCCTACTGCAGTATCTAGCATGGACTTAGACATTGGGTTAAGACCATTATAAACCAAATGTAATATAAGCCATTCTTCCATACCATGACTAGGATAGTTCATTACATCTTCTTTCATCCTTTCCCGCGCAAGTGCTAGTGTCTCACGGTCTTCTTGTCTAAAGCTTGTAATGTTGGATCTTAGTTGCATAGTCTTAGTTGGGGGGAAAATTTAGTCATAAAAAATTAGTACATTCCTCCCGGGATTTAATAGTGCATTTTGGTAGAGCTAGCAACCAATCCTTAGCCTTACCTCTAAGAGAGAAAGGAAACAATCTTAGTTTAGAAGAATTTGGATCAACATCCTTAATATGCATCATGTCGCAAATTTCAGTGAAAGTGTTTAAGTGCAAACCTGAATTCTCAGAAGATGAGCCCCCAAATTGGATCTGTTGAACCAAGATTAAATGGTTAAGCTTAATTTTATAATTTTCCACATCAACAGCAGGATGAGTGATATGTGTACGAACAAAATCATCAGTGGGAGTAGCATACTCCCCAAGTCTCTTTTGAGCCATGGATCTTATATTTTTGGTAACTTTTTTAAATTATGAAAACAAATAAAAAGTAATTATTTTCTTGGGGTTTCAAATAGATAACAAGAAATTAAACAAATATCAAGAATTAAACTACAAACTAATAATAAAACTAAAAACAAGGTCTCTAGTGACCTCACCAGGAATATTGAAATTTCTTCCCAGCAACAGCGCTAGAGAAAGGGTTGATATCTTTGATCCGGATTCACGGATGTAATATAATAGATTTTCCTAGAATACCTAGGTTTAATCGAACCTTGGAAAGAAATGCTAAAAGGAATTAAAAAGGACATGTCTACAAGACTTTGTTTCTTCGTTTTACCTTAGTTTACCGGACCAATCTAGTTTACTTTTATAGTGGGTTGAATCAATGGATGGAGACAAGACATGGTTGAAGATCCACCTCCAGCTGCACATCATATGGGATAAAATATAATAATAATCATATTCATGTGTAATGTTTGAATGGAGATAATCACTTGTGGGAAAGACATCCTAATATACTAGAGCCCCCGTGATGCAACGGGGATAGCAATAGTCTTTTAATCCAACCGAGTGCACACCGAAGCAACATGCTACACACGATTATTAAGTGTAGAACATAAGCATTAAGTGGTGATGTTGTTGTGATCCCGAATGGGTCGCTAAGTGAAGACTATACTACCCTTTCTGTCATTGAGGTTCCTATAAGATCGCCACTAGCCAAGTATCTCACCTTAAGCTTTTATCAATCTATGGGATCTTGGGTACCTACAAGTCTACATATCGATACAAGAGACAAAGAAACAAAAGATACAAAACTCAATTGCAAATAAAATACAATACTCTCATGATTAGTGTAACTACCTCGGTGAATTACGCTCCTAGTTACAAGCCTGGATGAGCGGAAATGGTTGAAATAGTACGGTGGGGCCCAAATGCCACTCACAGGTAGACCTTGCGGCCGTCCCAACCATTTCCAAACATCGGGACAAGAACGGGCGGCGAATCGGCAGGCGAAGGGATCAACTACATACACAAATGAGTATGTATGCAAGCCACCATACAACAGTACATCAGAGCCATTCCATCTAAAAAGAAAGGAAATATAGCAACGCCATACGGCAAGATTCAAATGTCCTAGATAGGTATAATAGTTTGGGATATCTCCTCATACATCAAACATCAGAGTATCAGGCGGAAGCGGCAAACAAGATCCGAGTATGGATAAGAAGCAAATTGGCATAAGATGCCCCATAAATAAACACATCCCGCCCACAGATCTCACGGATCCCCGTTCCCGGAATCTCTACACTGAATGTTCGTTGCCCACATCGTCCGTCTCCTCCACCCAGTATCCATCTCGTGAGTGTACCTGTTCATCTGAATCAAATAATTTATCGTGTGAGACCCTAGGGGTACTCAGCAAGTCTTTATGCCTCTAAAGGGGACACAACCTGGGGTGACGCAATTGCAGCAAAAGATAAACCCTAACAGTTCTATAGATACTCGCTAACCATCCGCCTAACCAAAGATAGACGGATGTCCGTGAATTAATAACAACAGTTATAACAGTAATATCAACAGATCCATCCTCCTCCTCGCTTACCAACGAGGAAGCGGACGAACAACCCCCCATCCGTTGGCAGTTTTATTATCCATTCCATGAGTGTTGCACTATTTACTAGTCAGTTATTTAGTCAAGTTAAAAGCGGTACTTTAGTTATGCTTGTCTATGATCGAGAAACCGTGCTCCAAGTCGTCCATAACCGCGGACACGGCTTTCAGAAAGTTTTACCCTGCAGGGGTGCACAAATAGCAACACACACTCGATCAACCTCGGAAAAACCAAATCAAAACCCAACGAGGCCTTCACGACAAAGCAATCACAGGATTCAGAAATATTTCAGGGGGCCACCCCATTGAGTACACCCACAACGAAGTTAGCCGACTCCGAGACGGACTCAAGGTTTGCGCCAGTGGCTGTAAACGACTGGGAACCCGAAAATGTGACTGGGCTTGTCGATACCGCGAAAACACTCCGCTGACCTAAACAGTACAGGTGCAGTACCTCGCACAATTTTAAATAAAGCAGTAAAGCATGGCATAAGTACATGATAGTAAATAAAACCTCAAACTAGTTCGTGGCCCCAAGAAATAAGAATGAATCAAGCTCTGGCTTAGGGGGTCCCATAAGCCTCCCGGATGTGGATAGCACGAATATTCAAGGAACAGGAATCAAGTACTCGGGGTCCTACGGGACACAAGTGAGCATGAAAAACCAAATAGCAGATATTGCTCACCGGTGCCACTTTCATTAGTTATCCCATTACTACTCAGGTTAAGTTGTTTAGGTACCTCGTTATCCATCAGACACTCACATACCCTACACATGCTGTTCTATGACTCGCATGGCTCAAACAACTCCTGTAGTAATGGCTCATGGGATGGAGGAACAAGCTTTGGTGGGGTTTAAAAGTAAAGGCTATGCAATACTTGGGATTCAGTTTAATGCAATCGCGACTCAATGATGCAAGAATAAGATAGAGGCAATAGGTACTATATGTATGCAAGCATGTGGTAGTGCTTGCCTGGCAGCTCAGTTGAAGCGAGAGAAGGATCTGGGTAGTGCTCCTGGTTTTCTTGATATATCCCCTGCTCAGCGTCTATTCGAAGAAGAACCAAACAAACAAGGGCCAACATAAATAAAGTGCACAAGCATAGGAATAAGATGCGACAAGCAAACAATCATGCCATGATGAGTGATGCACCATTTGCATGGCAATAAAGTAGCATGGCATGGGTGAGATGTGGAATACAAGAAATAAACATTTGATAGAGTTTTGGTCACATTTTATACCCAAATAAGTTGCTGTACTCTTTATATTTATATGATGCATGCTGCAAAACAGAACATGGAATGCATAAACAAAAAGGTCTCGTCGAGCTGATCATTTTAGACATATCATTTGTTAAATTTGGAGTTATAAATCAAAAGTTATTAATTAATTAAGGTGGAAGGGCATTTTATTGTAATTTTGAACAACTTGAATTTTAAAGTGTCCAAAATATATTTTGAAGGCCATATTTGAATTCCTCACATTTTCCTGATTTGAAAACATATATCATTTGTTTAGTTTGGATTTAGAATTCAAAAGTTATTAAAAACAGATTTAAATTTGAAATTTGAATTAATTTGAAAGAGTTTAAATGAAAACAGAAATACAAAAATCTTTTCCTACTCAACCCAGTCATAGCCACAGCCTCAGACAAGTGGGGCCAGGCTGACTGGGCGGGCTGAGGCCACGCGGCAGAGCCAGGGACCACGGGTTGAGAGAAACGAAGCTGCGGTCCCTTTTTGTAAAAACACCAGAAGGACTGACATGTGGGGATAGAGGGGAGCGCGGGTTGAGCAGAGGAAAAAGGGTGGGGGTTATATGCAAAAAGGGGTGCCACGTACTGTTTCTCTTCCTGGGTTGACTGACGAAACTAAAGACGCCGCGCAACAGAGGAAACAGGGGCGCGCAGGGCTCGATCCCGCGACCTCGCGTGCGCGCGCGGCGGCGGTTACCGCTGCGGTGGCTAGGGGGGTTGTGGCAGGGTTCGGCTACGCAGCGAGATGAGGTAACGCGATGCGCAGACAACCAGACAACGACGAACCTGCCGTGCACAGAGGGCGCTCGTCCGGTGGCTTGGCGCACACAGGAAACGGGGAACGGAGGGAGGTTGTCTGGGAGGAAGAGGGGCTCACCGCGGTTGCGTTGGTGGAGGTGGTTCGGGCTGGGGAGCAGCCGATCGACGGCGAGGCTGGCGGCCGGAGTTCTAGGGTTTCGCGGCAGGGCGGCGTCGGCCTGGGGCTTCTGAGGCTTCTCCTCCTCGCTGGCGTGTACGGGGCGACGCAGAGGGCTCGGCTCGGGTCTTCCTCGACACCTGGACGCCGCGCCCGCCGCCTGGTACGGTGTCGTCAAGAGGAGGCTGACGGAAAGGTGGCGATCGGTGGTAGACGGTGGTGGAGAGGAAGGGGAGAAGAGGGCGAGGCCCTGGGCGGATCTGGGAGAGGCAGAGGCGAGAGAGAGGGAGTAGATAAGGACGGGAGAGGGGAGGTGCCGTGGGGAGGTGGGTTGAGTAAAAAGGTGGCTCGGGTGCCACCTTTCCTCCTCCTCGAGCACGTGATCGAGCTGGAGCTCGGGACAGGAGCAGGGTAGGGGCTGCCAGGTGGCTCAGGGTGAGGCCAGAGAGGGGTGGGATCGGTGTGGCACGTACGGCAGAGAGAAAAGAAGGAGAGATGAGAGGGGAGGCTCGGCTAGGATGGTAGCCTCGGCTAGGGTTTATTTAGGGTTGGTTAGAGAGAGAGAGAGAGGGGTAGACAGGTGTGGGTCGAGCTAGGTAGAGAGAGGGGGGGGGGTGAGAGAGGTGTAGATATAGGATTTGATCAAAATTTGAACAAGCAAACAAGTGCAAAAGAAATAAAATAAAAGAAAGGTCACTAGTGGCATTGATATCACATGTGATTAGAGACTAATATTGCATGCAGTATGACATGATGTGGAGATAGGGTATGTGTATTTCCTCATTTCTTTATTTTATTAGTTTGAAAACAAACTACTCAAAACTCTTCCAAAACCAAAGCAAAAATCAAAAAGGTAGAAAAAGGAGAGAGAGGAAACTTGCATGGCCCATGCACAAGTAATAAATGCCACTAATTCTAGTTGTGAAAACAACTATCTTTATTCATGGTCATATATTCTTGCATGCATGACAAAGAGAGATGTAAAAGCTCATGTATAATTAGGATGGTGGAATTATTATAAGGTGGTGACAAGGTTAAGGTGGTGGAGTTGAAAGAGATATGCCCCCAACTCAACTTGGGCATTAAACAATATATCAATAACCAAATACAATATCAAGAGACAAATACAATTGATAATGCATATGAGAGAAGAACCAAATAAAAAGGGTTTTATATGATGCTCAAATGCAAGGTGGCATGATGACATGAGCATGATATAATTATGATGCAACAATTATATGTAGGAAGTAGCATATATATAGACTAGGCTAGTAGCATTGCAATTGTTAGACAATTGGGATGCTACAACTCTCCCCCACTAAACAAGAATCTCGCCCCGAGATTCCTAGGAAAAAGAAAACAACACAAGGAGAGGCTGGTGTTCGAACGAAGGTGACCCTCACGTTCCCAAGTTGATGAACAACGGAATGGTGCGACCACTACACCTTGCAAAACTTGCTAGACTTGTTGCGAGTCTTGCGTTTTGCTTGAGAAACAACGGGTTAGAAGATTTGAAGGATTGTCGTGAGACAAGAAGGATAGGATGGGCATAGCTCCGGTTTTCCCAAGAACATGATAAAAGACTCGAACCACTTGTGAAAGAAAAGGAAAAGATGATGTATCATGGATAAAGAAAGACACACCATTAAGATTAAAGATTTACCGATACGAGAGAGGATGAATCTTTGTCTCGCCGGAAGAAAGGAGCTAGATTGGAGAGGTTTTGAACCATTATTACAATAGCATCGTATCTTCTCTCGGATTTGAGAAAAGAAGTTCGGAAACAATATTGCCTTCAAACAATAGAGTCCCTTGATAACAACAGAAAGATTTAGTTAGACATCGTCGGATTAGATTCTTGTTGCGCTGCTAAGAACCAAGGATCACGCAATTTAGGTGCGCAGATATAACTTCTAGAGATGGATGTGAAGCCAGATCATGGTGGAATCCCGAGAAGCAAAGAATATGGAGGATCTGGAGTTTATTGTAGAGATACTTATTGCTTTCTTTAGCCTTGAGGCTAACGCAATAGATTTGCGGCTGATGGCATCAACCATAATTGGCTTTACCACAGAAAAAGAATTGATGAGACAAGGAGAGAGATAGCTTCCTTCCATCTTGTTTGGGGATATCGAGCATCGGTAGAACGACGAGGATAGAAAAAGGTTTGCGTTTGTTTCCACCGGATAATTGAGGATTTTGCTCCGTGTAGAAAGGGTGAGATCACCAACAAGAGATTATTGATTACTTTCTTCGAAAGAGCACTCCGGAAAAACAAGGACGGAAGTAAAAGTATCAAGGGATAAAGGCCACTTCTAACTTCCGTGGAATGAGTGAAATCACATTAATTCGCCAATTCAATGTACAAGAGCGAATGATAAGAGTAGTGGTATGTTCGCGACTCCATCCCGCACTCAAAGCATTACTCCGCACATGAATAAGAAAATCATGCAACCCAACTACCGAAACAGACTGAAGGTGTTGGCAAAAATTCATAGAACTCCGTTAGAAAACAAGGGTAGATGCAAACGATTCGCCGGATTTATAGATAGATAAAGATGATGATGTTGTCGTCATGTCGGAAGTACCAAGCCACCGGAAAGATATAAAGGAAGATCACGGAGACAACTACAAAATTTCACAGATATAGAAAAAGATAGCACCACTTGAACAGAAGGAATACAAGATCTGTAAGGTCTTCATGGCCTCCGGTGGATTGAGCATAGACGATAGAGAGAGAGGGTTTCAAGAGATTACTTAACGAGATTGAGGTGAAAGAACTCCATGTTCTTCTTGAAATGATTGAGAGAGATTTAGCAACCTTGAGGAAATCTTTAGCGGAACGACGATGATAACTTGCCAACAAGGAACAACTTCGGATTGGTTGAAGATGGAGGATGGAATTAACAATGGACTTGCTGATTCCAGAGTTGAAGTAATGTATTTAGCAGAAGGACGTGGTCGAGATATGTGACTTCACAAAGTCAGGATTCTCACTTTGAGACTTGCACACAGGCAGTGCTCACGAAGCTCGAGAGAAAGAGACACAGATGATCTTCCATGTCCTTCCATAGATATCGAATAGGCAAGCATATTATCAACATATACCACCATGGATTAACAAGATATTCCCAGAATACCAAGTTCAAGAGGCGGGAGAACGAACAAATGCTCGAAACACTTTCTGAGCTCAACGCTCTTAGAAAGATCAATATTAAGAGCACGGGTTCGTGTTGAAGAAGATGCACTGACATAATAGGTTAACTGGTCCTTCGGAAGAAAAAGAGATGTCACCTGGTTCACATTGTCGATCGGAGCACCGGTTACAAAGATAAAGAGATCTTGGATAAGAACCGATGATAGCTCATACCTCAAGCAAAGCTATCAGAGACGAAAAGATGCAATTCCCTCGTCTCAAAGAGAATTTTGCAGATATGGAGTTCAAAAAGATGTGCAGCATGATGGACAGATGATAGACCGCCGTAGTTCTTGGAGAAACTCTGGATTGACAAAGATGCTTGAATATGCATAGATATGATCGCGGTGTACTCAAAATCACAGGAGATAACCGTCACCATTTGGAGGATAGAGTTGATAGCATTTTCCATATTCCACTCCATCATTCCGATCGATATGACACTTATCATGAGTGGAATATAACTATGCCGAGAACCAAATTACAATCACCAGCATCGGATCGACACATGTTATGTAATTAGCCCAAGAGAATTGGAGATGAAATGAAACTCCAGGATTAAGCGCCGGTGACAAAAGAATGAGTTAGCATGGACATGCTGATAAAAGGGAGATAGATAATGTTTCACACACGACTGGAAAGGAATGTGGAAACACAGATGTATCAAAGAAATTTTTTCCGCATTTTTCGGCATTAAAATACCAATAGATGCGCAAAAACACTTATCAGGTAGCGATTAGCAACTGATGGTTTCACAGAATGTGGAGTTGCTAGAAGGAAGGACACCCTTAAGAAGATGGCACCGGTTATCAAGGAGTCGGATAGATCGCGCCGGTTTTCAAAAGCCTGTCAGTATGGAATGTACCAACAGTTGATAACCAAAGGCAGATAAAGATAACATGTTGGATGCAACAGATAGACAAGGAATTACACACACACACACACACACAACCTATGGTACTACGGAAACCCAGAACACGTGAATCCTAGATTGAACTTTTAAGAAGAGGATTGAAAACGTTACACTTCCTTACCAGAAAAGGGTGGTTGGGTGGGTAAGAAGAAAAGTGGAAGCAGTCCTACTCTCGCGTTTTGTTTTTCCCTAGTATACATAACTACCAAAAATATTTGCTAGACTGACAACGACCATTTGGCTGAGACCCTGAAGGGCGGGATGGCTCTGATACTAATTGTAACTACCTCGGTGAATTACGCTCCTAGTTACAAGCCTGGATGAGCGGAAATGGTTGAAATAGTACGGTGGGGCCCAAATGCCACTCACAGGTAGACCTTGCGGCCGTCCCAACCATTTCCAAACATCGGGACAAGAACGGGCGGCGTAATCGGCAGGCGAAGGGATCAACTACATACACAAATGAGTATGTATGCAAGCCACCATACAACAGTACATCAGAGCCATTCCATCTAAAAAGAAAGGAAATATAGCAACGCCATACGGCAAGATTCAAATGTCCTAGATAGGTATAATAGTTTGGGATATCTCCTCATACATCAAACATCAGAGTATCAGGCGGAAGCGGCAAACAAGATCCGAGTACGGATAAGAAGCAAATTGGCATAAGATGCCCCATAAATAAACACATCCCGCCCACAGATCTCACGGATCCCCGTTCCCGGAATCTCTACACCGAATGTTCGTTGCCCACATCGTCCGTCTCCTCCACCCAGTATCCATCTCGTGAGTGTACCTGTTCATCTGAATCAAATAATTTATCGTGTGAGACCCTAGGGGTACTCAGCAAGTCTTTATGCCTCTAAAGGGGACACAACCTGGGGTGACGCAATTGCAGCAAAAGATAAACCCTAACAGTTCTATAGATACTCGCTAACCATCCGCCTAACCAAAGATAGACGGATGTCCGTGAATTAATGACAACAGTTATAACAGTAATATCAACAGATCCATCCTCCTCCTCGCTTACCAACGAGGAAGCGGACGAACAACCCCCATCCGTTGGCAGTTTTATTATCCATTCCATGAGTGTTGCACTATTTACTAGTCAGTTATTTAGTCAAGTTAAAAGCGGTACTTTAGTTATGCTTGTCTATGATCGAGAAACTGTGCTCCAAGTCGTCCATAACCGCGGACACGGCTTTCAGAAAGTTTTACCCTGCAGGGGTGCACAAATAGCAACACACACTCGATCAACCTCGGAAAAAGCAAATCAAAACCCAACGAGGCCTTCACGACAAAGCAATCACAGGATTCAGAAATATTTCAGGGGGCCACCCCATTGAGTACACCCGCAACGAAGTTAGCCGACTCCGAGATGGACTCAAGGTTTGCGCCAGTGGCTGTAAACGACTGGGAACCCGAAAATGTGACTGGGCTTGTCGATACCGCGAAAACACTCCGCTGACCTAAACAGTACAGGTGCAGTACCTCGCACAATTTTAAATAAAGCAGTAAAGCATGGCATAAGTACAGGATAGTAAATAAAACCTCAAACTAGTTTGTGGCCCCAAGAAATAAGAATGAATCAAGCTCTGCCTCAAGGGGGTCCCATAAGCCTCCCGGATGTGGATAGCGCGAATATTCAAGGAACAGGAATCAAGTACTCGGGGTCCTACGGGACACAAGTGAGCATGAAAAACCAAATAGCAGATATTGCTCACCGGTGCCACTTTCATTAGTTATCCCATTACTACTCAGGTTAAGTTGTTTAGGTACCTCGTTATCCATCAGACACTCACATACCCTACACATGCTGTTCTACGACTCGCATGGCTCAAACAACTCCTGTAGTAATGGCTCATGGGATGGAGGAACAAGCTTTGGTGGGGTTTAAAAGTAAAGGCTATGCAATACTTGGGATTCAGTTTAATGCAATCGCGACTCAATGATGCAAGAATAAGATAGAGGCAATAGGTACTATATGTATGCAAGCATGTGGTAGTGCTTGCCTGGCAGCTCAGTTGAAGCGAGAGAAGGATCTGGTAGTGCTCCTGGTTTTCTTGATATATCCCCTGCTCAGCGTCTATTCGAAGAAGAACCAAACAAACAAGGGCCAACATAAATAAAGTGCACAAGCATATGAATAAGATGCGACAAGCAAACAATCATGCCATGATGAGTGATGCACCATTTGCATGGCAATAAAGTAGCATGGCATGGGTGAGATGTGGAATACAAGAAATAAACATTTGATTGAGTTTTGGTCACATTTTATACCCAAATAAGTTGCTGTACTCTTTATATTTATATGATGCATGCTGCAAAACAGAACATGGAATGCATAAACAGAAAGGTCTCGTCGAGCTGATCATTTTAGACATATCATTTGTTAAATTTGGAGTTATAAATCAAAAGTTATTAATTAATTAAGGTGGAAGGGCATTTTATTGTAATTTTGAACAACTTGAATTTTAAAGTGTCCAAAATATATTTTGAAGGCCATATTTGAATTCCTCACATTTTCCTGATTTGAAAACATATATCATTTGTTTAGTTTGGATTTAGAATTCAAAAGTTATTAAAAACAGATTTAAATTTGAAATTTGAATTAATTTGAAAGAGTTTAAATGAAAACAGAAATACATAAATCTTTTCCTACTCAACCCAGTCATAGCCACAGCCTCAGACAAGTGGGGCCAGGCTGACTGGGCGGGCTGAGGCCACGCGGCAGAGCCAGGGACCGCGGGTTGAGAGAAACGAAGCTGCGGTCCCTTTTTGTAAAAACACCAGAGGGACTGACATGTGGGGACAGAGGGGAGCGCGGGTTGAGCAGAGGAAAAATGGTGGGGGTTATATGCAAAAAGGGGTGCCACGTACTGTTTCTCTTCCTGGGTTGACTGACGAAACTGAAGACGCCGCGCAACAGAGGAAACAGGGGCGCGCAGGGCTCGATCCCGCGACCTCGCGTGCGCGCGCGGCGGCGGTTACCGCTGCGGTGGCTAGGGGGGTTGTGGCAGGGTTCGGCTACGCAGCAAGATGAGGTAACGCGATGCGCAGACAACCAGACGACGACGAACCTGCCGTGCACAGAGGGCGCTCGTCCGGTGGGTTGGCGCACACAGGAAACGGGGAACGGAGGGAGGTTGTCTGGGAGGAAGAGGGGCTCACCGCGGTTGCGTCGGTGGAGGTGGTTCGGGCTGGGGAGCAGCCGATTGACGGCGAGGCTAGCGGCCGGAGTTCTAGGGTTTCGTGGCAGGGCGGCGTCGGCCTTGGGCTTCTGAGGCTTCTCCTCCTCGCTGGCGTGTACGGGGCGACGCAGAGGGCTCGGCTCGGTCTTCCTCGACACCTGGACGCCGCGCCCGCCGCCTGGTACGGTGTCGTCGAGAGGAGGCCGACGGAAAGGTGGCGATCGGTGGTAGACGGTGGTGGAGAGGAAGGGAGAAGAGGGCGAGGCCCTGGGCGGATCTGGGAGAGGCAGAGGCGAGAGAGAGGGAGTAGATAAGGACGGGAGAGGGGAGGCGCCGTGGGGAGGTGGGTTGAGGAAAAAGGTGGCTCGGGTGCCACCTTTCCTCCTCCTCGAGCACGTGATCGAGCTGGAGCTCGGGACAGGAGCAGGGTAGGGGCTGCTAGGTGGGTCAGGGTGAGGCCAGAGAGGGGTGGGCTCGGTGTGGCACGTACGGCAGAGAGAAAAGAAGGAGAGATGAGAGGGGAGGCTCGGCTAGGATGGTAGCCTCGGCTAGGGTTTGTTTAGGGTTGGTTAGAGAGAGAGAGAGGGGTAGACAGGTGTGGGTCGAGCTAGGTAGAGAGAGGGGGGGGGGGTGAGAGAGGTGTAGATATAGGATTTGATCAAAATTTGAACAAGCAAACAAGTGCAAAAGAAATAAAATAAAAGAAAGGTCACTAGTGGCATTGATATCACATGTGATTAGAGACTAATATTGCATGCAGTATGACATGATGTGGAGATAGGGTATGTGTATTTCCTCATTTATTTATTTTATTAGTTTGAAAACAAACTACTCAAAACTCTTCCAAAACCAAAGCAAAAATCAAAAAGGTAGAAAAAGGAGAGAGAGGAAACTTGCATGGCCCATGCACAAGTAATAAATGCCACTAATTCTATTTGTGAAAACAACTATCTTTATTCATGGTCATATATTCTTGCATGCATGCCAAAGAGAGATGTAAAAGCTCATGTATAATTAGGATGGTGGAATTATTATAAGGTGGTGACAAGGTTAAGGTGGTGGAGTTGAAAGAGATATGCCCCCAACTCAACTTGGGCATTAAACAATATATCAATAACCAAATACAATATCAAGAGACAAATACAATTGATAATGCATATGAGAGAAGAACCAAATAAAAAGGGTTTTATATGATTCTCAAATGCAAGGTGGCATGATGACATGAGCATGATATAATTATGATGCAACAATTATATGTAGGAAGTAGCATATATATAGACTAGGCTAGTAGCATTGCAATTGTTAGACAATTGGGATGCTACAATTAGATACACATAATTGCTGCGAGGTTTCTCCCCAACCCTCAGCCGGTGAGGACTACTCACTCATAACAAATAGATCTAGGTTAGAAAACATTGTGCAAGATACTTAGATTGAAATCGAATATTCTTACACTAGTCTCCAAATCACAAGGAGATATAAAGTATAAAGCAATGGTTGTTGCTAATGGATGGGATGGATGAACAATGGTGTGTATATCCTTTGGCGGTATTGTGATAAAATCTGAGAATGGCTGCTCTCTGGCTGGTGGCTGGAGCGTCAAAATATATAGGCGTCTTCACAAAAGTCGTATCGTTTGTCGAGACGGCCGCCACATGGTATGGGAGGACGGTACAGGCAGGCCCACTCGTATCAGTGGTCGTTAAGCTCACTGACGCCTGGAATTGGCTTCCCAATTACTTGGATGTGTAGACTTCCACAAAATCGTTCATTATGACTCCTTATTTCACATTAAAACCCATGCTTTCCTGCACAACATAATTCAAAACAAGGTTTTTCATATATTTGCAATTATTGGTCATTACTGGCAAGAATTGAGAGTTCCTTGTTAACTGCTTGACTAAAAACAATGTTTAAATGAAGTGGAATATGGCAAATGTTGGAGCCATCAGTTGCCATTTGCATTCAATGGTCTTTACTAACACTACCTCGTTATATTTGGTTTAGTTCCACATATATCCCACTTAATGCCAACAAGGCATTTTGCAAATGTTCATATATTATCAATTAGTTTAATAATTCGAATAATTCACACATAATCAAAAACAACATATGACCACAAATAGAAATCATTCATAAAAGCATAACAACTCATTTGTTACAAACTTGTATGAATAACCGTCTCATAAAGTGTGAGACACACTAATGAAGTTCATATTCAAGCGATTACAATAATTATCCAAAAACTATAAATTAATGATAAATGTCAAGGGAGAGTGTCGTTGGCCATCATCATCATGCTTGCCATCAACACGCAACATCACCTCCTTTCTCGTAATCAGCTCTCATGCAAACGAACCTATTTTCGTAAAACAAAACAATTATAAGATACTTCAATGCTTCAACAAGTGTTTGAAAGATTATAATATTTATAAACTTTGTATATCATATATACCTTAGCCATTGCTGACCTCTCCAGCAATAGGCTCAACCTTCACGCTTCTCAATCACGATATGAACTCATGGAAATCTTGCGTTTCAATGTCACCTCTCTTGATGCAAATCCTGGCGTACTCTTGGTAGCTGGGGGGCAGCGACTGAAGAAGTACTCCTATTGCAAAGAGTCATCCATCCAGTAGTCCATGAAATGAACCAACCTCATGTATGTATCATGCATGCGAATCAGGTGGTTCTCCAGGAAGATGTTTTCCTCCATCTGAATGGCATGGAAATCACCCACCAACTCATGCTTCCATAGACGTACTTGGCCTATGAACTACGCTCTTAGCCGATCTACCATCACATATGGGTCAAGATCGGCCATGAGCGGGTGCAGTACGTCCACCATTCCTTAACGCATGATTAGATGAATGAACATGGACATGTCACGATGAAAATAGCGGTCAACCCGCTGCCGTGGGTTCTCTATATCATCCCGTGGCGCCTCTAAATCCATAACGTAGCATATGTAGTCAACCACATTATTCTTGGAAAGGAGAGAGTTTAGACGCACTAGCCAATACGGGAAGTTGGACCCATCTAACTTGAGTTTCTTGCCAGCTACCCAATCAGCAACATCAAAATAAGCTTGGCGATTGGCCATGTTCTACATTAAAAATACAAAGGTTTTAGACTGAGTTTATGAAAATGTGAGTTCAAATAACTGCACTAGAAAAAATTATCCCCAAAAATTGTCTTAGTGATTACACGATCCTAATTCACTACATCACCCCCGATCGCGACGACCAGCGATATAGTTGCAAAGGTGGATGTCAACACATCAATCACATCATTCATGTTGAAGGGTTTCGCAGCATACTAAATCAAAATTTTCTACGGATGCAAACAAGAAATCCAAGATCTAATCTAGGAGATGCAATCAACGAGATAGATAGATGAGATCTTCATACCCTTGAAGAAATCGCATAGCAGAAACGTTCAACAGAACGTGGGTGATGTAGTCGAACTAGCCTTCTCCTCCAAGTGGCGGCGCCTCCGAGAGATGCACACGTATGGTGCCGCGACGTCTCCTCCTTCCTTGGTCAGCAAGTGGGGTGGAGAGATGGATTGGATCTGCAGCACGACAGCGTGGTGCTTATGGTGGAGAATTTCTGCAGCAGGGCTTCGCATACGCGCAGTCGGGAGAGAGATAGGTGGAAGGGCAGCATGGCGGCTAGGGTTGGAGGAGTAGCAGGGGAGGGTGCACCCCTGCCCACCTTATATAGGGGGCTGGCCGGCCCCCACTTGGCCCCTCCTCCAAGCCCTAGGGTGGCGACCCCAAGGGTGGAGTGGGGGGCAAGTTTCCCCCTTCCTTCTAGAAGGTTTCCTGTAGAGGTCCCAACCTTTAATAAGATTGAACTCTCCTATGTTTTTACAATGCTAGTCCCTGGATCAATAGCTAGCATCCACAGTTAAGATGTAATATCAAGATACAAAGGTCATAACATAACTTTATAACCAGGAATAACATAACTTTTATTACATCTTACATAGCTCATTTGGCTATTACATTACATTGCAGCGGAATAACTATAGTCATGGGTCCTTCATCTTCAAAGTGCCACAGGCAGATGTTGGTTGTAGACTTTGTAATCCTAATCAATCAATCTTCACTAAAGACATTCAAACCTGCAACATTACAAGTTACAGCCACAAGGGTCAATACATTTGAATTGTATTGGCAAGCTTCACTATTATGTGTAATATGAGTGGATCCCATCATTACATGCATATTTGGCTAAGTAGAGTTAAAGGCTTATTTGCATACAGCAATATTTATCCTATCTTTTCAAAAATGGTTTTGGTCCTTTGTCAAATCTCTTTTCCAAGTTCCTTGAACTCCTTGGTAGAAACTCAAGTGTTCAAGTCCTTGTCAAAATTCTCTTGAGCTACTTGGTAACCCCAAGTGCAACAAGTTTTTATCAAAATCTCATGAGTCCCTTGGTAACCCCAAGTACATCATGCTCTTGAGCACCTTGGTAACCCCAAGTGCATCAAGCTTAACAAAATCTCTTTGAATTCCTTGGTACCCCCAAGTGCATCAAGTTTTTATATTAGAAGTTGGAATGTCAAGATCTCCCATAGTTCAAACTTTAGTTGCTCAGTATTGTCCATAACCGGGGACACGACTAAGTACTTAGATTTTATTAACTTCTGCAGAAGGAGTACACTTTACCCACATGTCACAATCCCATCTTGTTGCCACCAGTGGCCTACTGGATTAGTGCTCACCAAGATGGAGTACTGGCAGATTGAGAATGTGACGAAGTCTTTCCAAAAGGTCCTCCCATACATCATTGCTAGCTTGTCTTCAGCCCCCATGAAGCATTCCAGATCCCCATGTCCGGTAACTAAAGACAATGTATGGGTCTTCCTAATGTAGTTGACTAAGCCAGAGCCATAATAGCATGTGGTTGCACACGAAAGCCACAATTGGAGAAGCATGTTTGATCTCTAAGTTTCCTAGGTGGTTTTCATTTGGAGCACAACACAAAGTGATCCCATAGACATGGTTCCTTTTGTTGTCACCTTCTCCAAAACTTCAAGTGTCCTCCACCTAGGTGGTTCATTGAGTCCTTGTTTTATTATGTAAAACACAAGTCCTTTTCTCAACCTTTGTAAAATCTCAACATGTATCTCTTTTCAAAATATAGCATGGCTAAGCATGTACAACTACAAGATTTTCTCTAAGGAAAGTAAGGGCATCCTATTAGGATTTAGCATAGCATAAGTATAAATCATTTTCATGCATGTTTTCAAATCCACTAAGTATAATGAAAATAGTAGGACTTTTGTATGAGAGTGTAACTTTCCTTTTTGGTAGGGAATGATGGTTCACTCCTTGATCTTGCTAGTCTCACACTTTGCTAAATTCACTACAAGTCAATCAAGCAAACACAAAATCAACTAATCATTCCAAACCAAGTCAAACAAACAATCTAACACACATAAAGCAAATGGAATCTAAGTCATGCATAAGTATGCAAAGGATGGTTCCTATTGCAAGGTTGGTCTCTACTAGGTTTATAAACTTTGTAAGGTCCAAATTGGTCATTTACCAAAATGGCAAAGTCATTAGTTAGAGGGTTTTGCCCAAAAACTATTTTAAAATCCATTCAACATTTTATATGGTGGAAAATAGTTTTTATTAAATTTAAACCTTTAGGTCTTCACCAAAAGTTTTCTAGCTCTCAAGATTTGTTGTTTTGGGTCAGTAGCTTTGAAGTATAACATTTTCCCAATAGTTTTTATTCCAAAATTCTTTTTAAAATAAAACCATTATCATTACTTAGCTAGAATTAGACTAATTCAATTAATCCATTCTAAATTTTTCCAATTTTATTTCCAAAACCATGGGTTGGTTTCTAGGGTCAGTAAGGTCACTACAAACCATTTTGCAAAAGATTTAATCCTAAAATCAACTTTAAACAATTTTTCTACTCCAAACAAGCTCACAAAAGAATCTGCAAAATCAAGCAAGCTAACAGATACTATTTTCTAAACTAAGGCCATGGTTGGCTAGGGCTTGCTCTCCTGAATCCAGTGATATAAAATTTGTAATTTTTGGACGTGTGGTTTGAAAGTTACAAAGGTTTGAAGTTCGCAAATAAATCTGTTTTCAAATTTCTTTTAAACCGGTCTAGTGCCACGCGTCAAATTCTTACTGGACAATACCGGTTTGGTCGGATTGATCTCTCTGGATGGTTGGATCTAAGTGGGATCGCACGGCACTGGTTGCTCGATACCCCTTCGCTCACTTTCTTTCCTAAACGTCAGATCTAAATCTAACGGTCACTAACACGCTTGCCAGAGTCTGGCGGCGCTCGGCGGCTGCGCGCGGCGGCGACGGTCTGGCTGCGGCTATCGGTGGTTCTAGGAAGCAAAGTACGAGGTGAGGATGCTCACCGTGATCGCGAGGACGAGGTGATGCTCGGGGCGTGGTCGGTTGGTCGCGGGGCGCTCAGGGTCTGCAGTAATTCCTCGCCGGAGTAAAGAACGACGTCGGGTGGTTCTGTCCAAGGTCGAAGGCGATGTTGTAGATCGTCCTAGGACAAGACAGGGGCATGGTTAAGTGCGGGAGGTCACGGAGAAGACACGTGCATGAACGAGAAGGCACGGGGCGATCGGAATCTACCTGTGGGGCTCGTCGGAGAAGAACCAGACACGGCGGCGCTTGAAGCTTGACGAAGGCGACGTTCTGGGACGCCCGCGGTCGAACGAAAGGCACGGGCAGAAACGCCAGGGGATGGGGAAGGTGTGAGCTAGGTCTAGGAGGCACGGGGTGGTGAGTGTTGGTCGGAATTTGGGAAGGAAGCTCGTCGGAGCAGTGACGGTGCAGGGCAAAATGAACGCAGCCTAGGGGCAGAGAGAGGGAGAAGCTTGAGGGGAAATGGAGAGGGAGAGTGGGCGCTTAAGAGGGCGAGGTTGCTGCGCGGAATCACTGCGGCATTACTGCGAATTAACGCGCGGCATCAACGGCAGAAACAGCCGGCGTGGTCGTCGCGAGGAAGGAGACGGGCTGGAGAAGTGGGGTCCGCTGGTCAGTGGGAAATAGAGTGGGAGAGAGGTCCACCGGTCAGTCTCTGCGTGGGTCGGATGCGAGGTGTGAAACGTTTTCCTGCGGAATGAGGAGCTGGGCTGGTTGGTGGGCTTCCTGGGCTTGGCTGGCTGGGCTGGGTCCAAATCCATTTTTTTTTATTCTGTAACTTTTTCTTTTTCTATTTCTGATTTCTGTTTTGAAATTTCTATCAAACAAACATGGTTCGAATAAATTCAAACAATACTCAAACTTTGTAATATTGAAGTTAGTTCTGTTTAGTAACATGAACCAAAATCCAAATTCAAATTAATAATTTTATTAATAGGGTCCATTAATAATTAAATATAATTGGACCTTGGTTATTTAAATCAAAATAGAGTTTGATTTAATTAATAAAGTCTTTATTTGAAACCTAAATATTTTCAAAACCAAATCAGTAGGTTTTACTTGGGAAATATAGAATACTTGGAAACTTGTTTTACAACTAAATAACATTTTATTTTAGAGTCTATTATTAATTAAATATATTAGACTTTCATTAAATCAAATAGGATTTGTTTTATTGAGATATTTATTTTGAAAAATAAAGCCAAAATACTTTAGTAGGTTTTACTTGTGAACAAATATTTGGAAAACCTATTTTAAATAATTTAATAAGTTTTGATGTTTCAATTAAATTGGTAAAACCTTTTATTTAAATAAAGTTTGGATATTAATTCCTTATTATTTTATTTAAATAAACCTTTGCTAATTTTATTTAAAATAAAATGTTTTAATTCCAAAAGCTTGGCCAAGGTTTAATTTGGCTTTACAAAATAATTTTTATTTATGAATCCACCTTTCTTTTGAGAACTAAATCTTTTATAAAAAGATTCCAAAATAGTAATTCCAAAATATTTTATTTTCTTTTATCAAATGTTTACTCTTTTAAATTTTCTTTAGGGTTTTATTTGATCCAACTGGTTTGAAGTCCTAATTGAATTCAAAAAGTTTCTTCTGGCTCTGAAAATCAACAAAGTTTTATTTTATTCATTTATTTCCACATTAAAAGATTTAGAAAATCTTGGGATGTGACATTTCCCTAGGGTTTCCCCTAGGGCTGGCCGGCTGGGCCTTGGGGGCCCATGCAGGCCTCCGACAAGTGGGCCCACGTTGGTCCCACTCTGGAAGCTTCTAGAACCTTCTGGTACAATACCGATAAACTCCAAAACGATTCCGAAATCCAAAAACTGCTTTCCTTTATATGAATATTATTCTCCGGACCATTCCGGAACCTCTCGTGATGTACTGGATCTCATCCGAGACTCCGAACAAAAAATCATAAACCAATTATCCATTCTATCCTAGCGTCGATGCACGTTAAGTGTGTGACCCTATGGGTTCGAGAATATGCATACATGATCTTCTATCAATAATCAACAGCGGGGTCTGGAAACCCATATTGACTCCCACATATTCATCGATGATCATATCGGATTATCCACGATGCCAGGATTCAATTAATCCCATATATGTATTCCCTTCGTCACGCGATATTTTACTTGCCCGAGATTCGATCGTTGGTATCGGCATACCTAGTTCAATATCGTTCATAGCAAGTACTTTACTCGTTCTGTAATCCGATATCACTTTGTGATTAACTCCTTAACCACATGCTTGCAAGCGGTGTTGATATCGATTACCGAGTGGGCCCGAAGTATATCTCTCCGACTCGGGAGGGACAAATTCCATCTCGATGCATACAACCCAACAAGTACTTTCCGATCACCTGAGAGACACCTTTATGATCACCCTCACATAGGATGACGTTTGATGACCTCAAAGCTTTCTTCCGATACTAGGGAGTTGTATTATCTCATGGTCCAAGGAATACAATAACTGACATAAGAAAAAGCTTCGCAAAGATGAACATGATGACGCGATCTAATTGCTCTGCTTAATTTGGGTCTGTCCATCATATCATTCTCCTAATGACATGATCTCATTATTAACCGACAACTCATGTCTATGGTTAGGAAACCTTAACCATCATCAATCAATGAGCTAGTCCATAGAGGCGTACTAGGGACACGGTGTTGTTCATAAACCACACAAGTATCAAAGTTTCCGCTTAATACAATTCTAGCATGGAATATAAACTTTATCATGAACAAGAATTATAATAATAACATATTTATTATTGCCTCTAGGGTATAATTCCAACAGTCTCCCACTTGCACTAGAGTCAATAATCTAGTTTACATCTGGCAACAATCTAACACCCATGGCATTAAGGTGCTGATCATGTTTTGCTCGTGGAAGAGGTTTAGTCAACGGATCTGCGACATTCAGATCCATATGTACTTTGCTAATCTTAAGATCTCCATCTGCTATATAATCTCTAATTATATGAAAACGGCGGTTGATGTGCTTGGTCTTTGGATGATATCTTGGTTCCTTAGCCAGTGCTACGGCACCAGTGTTGTCGCATAATATCTCCAATGGGTCCAAGGCACTTGGAACCACACCAAGGTCAGTGATGAAGTTCCTGATCCAAACTCCTTCACTTGACGCTTATGAAGCAGCCATGTATTCCGCTTCTGTTGTAGATCCCGCGATCACGCTTTGCTTGCAGCTTCTCTAGCTCACAGCTCAACCATTCAAAATATAAACGTATCCTATCTGAGATTTAGAATCATCCGGGTCGGTGTCGAAACTAGCGTCGACGTAACCTTTTACGACGAGCTGCTCATCACCTCCATAGACCAAGAACATTTCTTTAGTCCTATTTAAATACTTTAGGATGTTCTTTACAGCTGTACAGTGTTCCACTCCTGGATCACTTTGGTATCTGCTCGTCAAACTAAGAGCATTGGACACATCCGGTCTAGTACATATCATGTCATACATGATAGAACCTATGGCCGGGGCATATGGCACTTTGCTCATAGTATCTCTATCGTTTACCATAGCTAGACACCGAGCCTTGCTCAATATCTTACCTGACAACATGGGCAATGAACCTTCTTTGCTTTATCCATTCTAAACCTTTTCAAAACTTTGTCTAGATATGTACTTTGGCTTAAAGCTATTAGGCGTCTTTGTCTATCTCTATAGATTTTGATGCCTAATATATAAGCAGCTTCTCCTAGGTCTTTCATTGAAAAACATTTATTCAAATAACTCTTCACATCGTTAAGCATACCAATGTCATTTCCAATAATCAATAGGTCATCCACATATAGTACTAAAAATTTCACCGAGCTCCCACTCACATTCTTGTAGATACAAGCTTCGTAGAAATTTGGAACGAATCCAAAGCTCTTGATCACTTGATCAAAACGAAGGTTCCAACTCCGAGATGCTTGCTTCAGTCCATAAATGGAACGATGAAGTTTGCACACCTTATTAGCATCCTTAGGATCGACAAAACCTTCGGGCTGCATCATATACAGCTCTTCATCAATGTTGCCATTGAGGAACGCAGTCTTGACATCCATCTGCCATATTTCATAATCATGAAATGTAACAATTGCTAATAAAATCCGAATGGACTTAAACATCGCTACGGGAGAGAAAGTCTCATCGTAGTCAATACCTTGAACTTGCCGAAACCCTTTTGCGACAAGCCGAGCTTTATAGACAGTAACATTACCATCCGCGTCCGTTTTCTTCTTGAAAATCTATTTGCACTCAACGGCCTTACGGTCGCTAGGAGGGCCCACCAAAGTCCATACTTGGTTTTTGCTCATGGATCCCAATTCGAATTTCATGGCCTCTAGCCATTTCTCAGAGTCTGGGCTCATCATCGCTTCCTCATAGTTCGCAGGTTCACTGTTGTCTAACAACAAGACGGTTGAGACAGGGTTGCCGTACCATTCAGGAGTGGAACATGACCTTGTCGACCTGCGAAGTTCAGTAGTAGCATCGTTCGAAGTTTCATGATCCTCATCATTAGCTTCCTCTCTTGTTGGTGTAGACGGAACTGGAACAATTTCAGGTGCTGCGCTACTCTCCAACTTGAGAGAAGGTTCAATAACCTCGTCTAGCTCTACCTTCCTCCTACTCACTTCTTTCGAGAGAAACTCCTTCTCAAGAAAGGATCCGTTCTTTGCAACAAAGACTTTGCCTTCAGATCTGTGGTAGAAGGTATACCCAATCGTTTCCTTAGGGTATCCTATGAAGACGCATTTCTCCGCTTTGGGTTCGAGCTTGTCCAGCATGAACTTCTTGACGTAAGCTTCGCATCCCCAAACTTTAAGAAACGACAACTTAGGTTTAGCACCAAACCATAGTTCATACGGTGTCGTCTCAATGGATTTAGATGGTGCCCTATTTAAAGTGAATGCAGCGGTTTCTAATGCATAACCCCAAAATGATAATGGCAAATCTATAAGAGACATCATTGATCACACCATATCTAATAGAGTTTGATTCCGGCATTCAGACACACCATTGCGCTGTGGTGTTCCGGGTGGCGTGAGTTGCGAAACGATTCCGCTTGCTTTAAGATGCGTGAGAAAATCATAACTCAAATATTCACCTCCAAGATCGGTTCGTAGAAATTTAATTTTCCTGTTGTGATGGTTTTCCACTTCGTTCTGAAATTCTTTGAACTTTTCAAACATTTCAGATTTATGTTTCATTAAATAGATATAGCCATATCTACTCAATTCATCAGTAAAAGTGAGAAAATAGCGATATCCACCACGCGTCGAAACACTCATTGGTCCGCATACATCAGTATGTATGATTTCCAATAAGTCCGTTGCTCGCTCCATTATACTGGAGAACGGGGTTTTGATCATCTTGCCCATGAGGCACGGCTCGCACGTGTCAATTGATTCAAAATCAAGAGACTCCAAAAGTCCATTAGAATGGATTTTCTTCATGCGTTTTACACCAATATGACCTAGACGATAGTGCCACAAATAAGTTGGATTATCACTATCTACTTTGCATCTCTTAGCCTTAATGTTATGGATGTGCGTTTCATCGCTTTTGAGATTCAGAAGAAATAAACCATTCACAATAGGTGCATGACCATAAAAGATGTTATTCATATAAATAGAACAACCATTATTCTCTGATTTAAATGAATAACCGTCTTGCAATAAACACGATCTAGATATGATGTTCATGCTCAACGCAGGCACATAATAACACTTATTAAGGTTTAAAACTAATCCTGAAGGTAAAACTAAGGAGAGCGTGCCGACTACCATCACATCAACTTTTTATCCATTGCCAACGCACATCGTCACCTCTTCCCTTGCTAGCCGCCGTCTATTCCGTAGCTCCTGTTTCGAGTTACAAATATCAGCAACTGAACCAGTATCATATACCCAGACACTACAATGAGCGCTAGTAAGGTAAACATCAATAACATGTATATCAAATATACCATTAATGGTGCCAGCCTTCTTGTCCGCTAAGTACTTCGGACAGTTGCGCTTCCAGTGACCCTTGTCCTTGCAATAGAAGCACTTAGTGTCCGGCTTAGGTCCAGACTTGAGCTTCTTCTCAGCAGGGGCAACGCGCTTGCCGCTGCCCTTCTTGAAGGATTTGTTTGCACCCTTACCTTTCTTAAAGCTAGGGGTCTTGTTGACCATCAACACATGATTATCTTTCTTGATATCCACCTCTGCAGCTTTCAGCTTAGCGAAGATCTCAGTGATCGTATCAGTGGAACCAATTTGATTGTGAGTAACTACAAAACCTTTGTAGCTAGGAGGGAGTGATTGCAGAAATCTGTCAATCTTGAGCTCTTCTGGAATCTTGCAGTCCAGTTGCTCAAGTCGTTGAGTGTAGCCCGACATCTTAATGGCGTGCTCACTAACGGAACTCCCTTCCTCCATCTTGTAGTTAAAGAACTTCTCAGAGATCTCATATCTCTCAGAACAGGCCTAAGTCTGAAACATGGTTTTCAGTTCCTCAAGTATCTCAAAGGGCCCGGCAAACTCCTCAAAACGATTTTGAAGGTCCGGTTCCATAGCAAACAACATGGTACTCTTAATCACTCCATAATCATCTTTGCGTGACTGATAAACAACTTTTTCATCAGCCGGTGCATCAGCAGCAGGGCGTCACCTTGCGCTTTCTCAAGTACATAGTCCTTTTGTCCGCCAGCGAGAATGATTCTCAGATTGCGGAACCAGTTGGTGAAGTTAGACCCATTGTTCTTAAGATTTTCTTTCTCAGCAAAAACGTTGAAGTTGAAGTTGGACTTAGCCATTTGATCTACAAAATTTGCAAATAAAATTTAGACTATGTTCATGATAACTAGTTCAACTTAATCAAATTAGATGAACTCCCACTAAATTCAACATCCGTCAAGTTGCTTAATGAACACGATCCAAATTCACCACACCTAATCCGATCTTCACGAGAAGAGATGTGGTTTTAATGGTGGACAACAAGTGTCGATCATATCATTCATATGACTCATGTTTAATCTTTCGGTTCGTGTGTTTCGAGTCCATGTCTGTACATGCTAGGCTCGTCAAGTCAAACCCAAGTATTTCCGCGTGTGCAAAACTGGCTTGCACCCATTGTATGTGAACGTAGAGTTTATATCACCCGATCATCATGAGGTGCTTGAACACGACGAACTTTCGCAACGGTGCATACATGGGAAGAACACAATTTTATCTTGATCTTTAAGTGAGGAATCATCTTATAATGCTACCGTCGCGATCTAAGCATAATAAGATACATAAAAGGATAAACATCACATGCATATAATTTTATGTGACATGGTATAGCCAATCTCCGCGCAATGATCTCCATCTTGTGCGCGCCAGTATGATCTCCATCACTCCACCATGATTGCCTCCACCACGAATAGCAACTACAACTATTGCTAACTTCTTAGCGATAAAGTAAAGCTATTACATGGCATATAAGAAGTTGACACGCAGGTCATACACAATTATAAAGACAACCATATGGCTCCTGCCGGTTGTGTACTCATCAACATGCAAGTCGTGAAATATTACAAAACATGATCATTGCATACATCTCAATTCATACACATCATGTATTGGGCCATACCATATCACAAAACACTCCCTGCAAAAACAAGTTAGACGCCTCTACTTTGTTGTTGCATGTTTTACGTGGCTTATGGGAGTAACAAGCTAAGAACGATTCTTGCCTACGGAAATCCACAACGATGATATTATGGTTGCCAACATCCATTGTAAATCCCATGACTACTATAGTGAGAGAAACTGGCATCCACCAGCCGCATGTGTGGAACAAGCCACACGTCAAGTGCGGAGCCAGTCTCGCGAACGAGGTCGCGTAAAGTTGGCCTGGACCGCTTCGATCTCACTATGCCGCCCATAAGAAATACACAACAAGAGGTTTGCAACAGAAAACATCAACGCCCGCAACAAGCATGTTGCGTTCTACTCGTGAAACACATCTACGCATAGATCTAGCTCTGATACCACTGAAGGGTTTCGCAGCATAGTAAATCAAAAAAATTCTACGGATGCGAACAAGAAATCCAAGATCTTGCGTTTCCATGTCACCTCTCTTTATGCAAATCCTGGCGTACTCTTGGTAGCTGGGGGCAGCGACTGAAGAAGTACTCCTATTGCAAAAGAGTCATCCATCCAGTAGTCCATGAAATGAACCAACCTCATGTATGCATCATGCATGCGAATCAGGTGGTTCTCCAGGAAGATGTTTTCCTCCATCTGAATGGCGTGGAAATCACCCACCAACTCATGCTTCCATAGACGTACTTGGCCTATGAACTACGCTCTTAGCCGATCTACCATCACATATGGGTCAAGATCGGCCATGAGCGGGTGCAGTTCGTCCACCATTCCGTAACGCATGATTAGATGAATGAACATGGACATGTCACGACGAAAATAGCGGTCAACCCGCTGCTGTGGGTTATCTATATCATCCCGTGGCGCCTCTAAATCCATAACGTAGCATATGTAGTCAACCACATTATTCTTGGAAAGGAGAGAGTTTAGACGCACTAGACAATACGGGAAGTTGGACCCATCTAACTTGAGTTTCTTGCCAGCTACCCAATCAGCAACATCAAAATAAGCTTGGCGATTGGCCATGTTCTACATTTAAAATTACAAAGGTTTTAGACTGAGTTTATGAAAATGTGAGTTCAAATAACTGCACTAGAAAAAATTATCCCCAAAAAATGTCTTAGTGATTACACGATCCTAATTCACTACATCACCCCCCGATCGCCACGACCAGCGATATAGTTGCAAAGGTGGATGTCAACACATCAATCACATCATTCATGTTGAAGGGTTTCGCAGCATAGTAAATCAAAATTTTCTACGGATGCAAACAAGAAATCCAAGATCTAATCTATGAGATGCAATCAACGAGATAGATAGATGATATCTTCATACCCTTGAAGAAATCGCACAGCGGAAACGTTCAACAGAACGTGGGTGATGTAGTCGAACTAGCCTTCTCCTCCTCGCGATCCGATCCAATCCAACGCCGCAAGTGGCGGCGCCTCCGAGATATGCACACGTATGGTGCCGCGACGTCTCCTCCTTCCTTGGTCCTGTAAGTGGGGTGGAGAGATGGATTGGATCTCTAGCACGATGGCGTGGTGCTTATGGTGGAGAATTTCTGCAGCAGGGCTTCGCATACGCGCAGTCGGGAGAGAGAGAGGTGGAAGGGCAGCAGGGAGGCTAGGGTTGGAGGAGTAGCAGGGGGAGGGTGCACCCCTTCCCACCTTATATAGGGGGCTGGCCAGCCCCCACTTGGACCCTCCTCCAAGCCCTAGGGCGGCGGCCCCAAGGGTGGAGTGGGGGTAAGTTTCCCCTTCCTTCTAGAAGGTTTCCCTAGGGTTTCCCCTAGGGCTGGCCGGCTGGGCCTTGGGGCCTTGTGCCCCTGGCCCAAAGTGGCCAGAGCACTTCCCCTTAGGCCCACGCAGGCCTCCGACAAGTGGGCCCATGTTGGTCCCACTCCAGAAGCTTCTAGAACCTTCCGGTACAATACCGATAAACTCCGAAACGATTCCGAAATCCAAAAACTGCTTTCCTTTATATGAATCTTATTCTCCGGAGCATTCCGGAACCTCTCGTGATGTCCTGGATCTCATCCGAGTCTCCGAACAAAAACTCATAAACCAATTATCCATTCTATCCTAGCGTTGATGCACATTAAGTGTGTGACCCTACGGGTTCGAGAATATGCAGACATGATCTTCTATCAATAATCAACAGCGGGGTCTGGAAACCCATATTGATTCCCACATATTCATTGATGATCATATCGGATGAACCACGATGCCAGGATTCAATTAATCCCATATATGTATTCCCTTCGTCACGCGATATTTTACTTGCCCGAGATTCGGTCGTTGGTATCGGCATACCTAGTTCAATCTCATTCACAGCAAGTACTTTACTCGTTCCGTAATCCGATATCACTTTGTGATTAAATCCTTAACCACGTTCTTGCAAGCGGTGTTGATATCGATTATCTAGTGGGCCCGAAGTATATCTCTCCGACTCGGGAGGGACAAATTCCATCTCGATGCATACAACCCAACAAGTACTTTCCGATCACCTGAGAGACACCTTTATGATCACCCTCACATAGGATGACGTTTGATGATCTCAAAGCTTTCTTCCGATACCAGGGAGTTGTATTATCTCATGGTCCAAGGAATACAATAATTGACATAAGAAAAAGCTTCGCAAAGATGAACACGATGACATGATCTAATTGCCCTGCTTAATTTGGGTCTGTCCATCATATCATTCTCCTGATGACATGATCTCATTATTAACTAACAACTCATGTCTATGGTTAGGAAACCTTAACCATCATCAATCAATGAGCTAGTCCATAGAGGCATACTAGGGACACGGGGTTGTTCATAAACCACACAAATATCAAAGTTTCCTCTTAATACAATTCTAGCATGGAATATAAACTTTATCATGAACAAGAATTATAATAATAACATCTTTATTATTGCCTCTAGGGCATAATTCCAACAGATGTGACTCGTGATCGATCTTTTGATCATCTCGTGTTCTGAGGCCATGTATGTACATGCTAGGCTCGCCAATTCTAACTCGTGTGTATTGCAGTGCAACATGTGTTACACCCACCGTATGCGAACACAGTTATGTCTAACACACGATCGTCATAGTTTGCCTCATAACAGAGAACTTTATTGGTGGTGCACATACAAGGGGAACACTATCATTGGAATTATGTTATTAGGGATCATCTTATTAATGCTACCGTCGAGTATCTAATACTTAGCACACAAAAATATACACATAAAAAAATACACCAAATGTAAGTGTGATGTGATATGGTTCTTCGCACTGTGATCTCCATCCGGCGCCTCCGGGTTCGGCGCCAGGGTGCCGGCGCCTCCAGCTTGCAGTCCACCACAATTATGATCATTACTATGACTTAGAAACAGAAAGTAAACCACTTTACCTTGACTATGACCATATCACATCACAATGCCCCTGCAAAACAAAGTTAGACGCCTCTACCTTATCTTTGCATGTTTTACATGGCTGTTAGGGCTTTCACGCAAGAACTATTCTTACCTACGAACTTCAACTACAATGCTGATTAGATAATTGTTTCTACTACACCCCTTTGGGGACCTCCTTTGTAAATGCTATATCAACTAATGAAAGAGAGACAGACACCTGCTAGCCACTTATATAGAACAAGCCGTATGTTGAGCATGGAAACAGTCTCGCGTAAGTGTACGTGTAAGGTCGGTCTAGGAGGCTTCACACTAGTAGGAAAAGGCCTGGTGGCGGCGTTCGGAAAAGGAGGTTGATACGCACAATTTGCATCACCATTCTATATCATAATTTACCTCTATTCATTGATATATGTCTTATTATGAGGTATTACTTATGGATTTTCATCTGTTTATGCATGTTGGATGATTCTTGGAGGATTGACTGCCGGAGTCTGGATTCTGATGGAAAAGAGGGCGTTTTGATGCAATTTCGCGAAGATTAGAAAAATACCAGAAAATATGGGAAAATATTACTTTACCGGAAGACAGAGGAAGCCAGAAGGGGAGGCGAAGAAGGTCCACAGGGGGCCCACACCCCTAGGCGCAGGCCCACCTAACCCCGCACCTAGGGCAGGTGTGGCCCACCTGCCCCGGCCTCCGACTCTGTCCCTTCGCCTATATCTTCCCTATGGAACCCTAAGCCTCGGAGAGCGACCACAGATAGATTTCCGCCGCCTCTGGGGGGGGGGGAACATCGAGAGAGAAAGATCTCTCTGGCGGACACATTTCTGCCCGGGGAATTCCTTCCCGGAGAGGGGAGATCGTCGTCATCAACACCGTCATCGCTAGGATTCATCAGGATCATCATCATCATACACACCATCATCTCCACTAGCACCATCATCACCACTCCGTTCCGCTGTAACAATTGTGTTGGATATTGCTTTAGTTCTTAAGGGAAACTTTTCTGGTGTTAATTACTATTGTAGTTGATGCTTGTGAGTGGAACCATTGGATTATTGTTTATGTTCAGATTGTTATCCATTATCATATCATTTTTGATGTTGATCCATATGATGTCTTGTGAGTAGTTTGTTTAGTTCTTGAGGACATGGGAGAATTCATGTCGTTATTAGTGGATTTGTGTTGAGTTATTATTCAATGGTTTAGTATTTAAGTTGTGGTGCTATTCTTCTAGTGATGTCATGTGAACATCGACTACATGATACTTCACCATTTATGGGCCTAGGGGAATGCATTGTGTATTTGGCTACTAATTGTGGGGTTGCCGGAGTGACAGAAACCCGAACCCCCATTAGGACACCTTTGCACAAGGGAGTGTAGGATCTTAGAGTTTAAGGTTGTGGTTAGATTTATATCTTAATTACTTTCCTGTAGTTTTGGATGTTTGCAGGGGTTTAATCACAAGTATGTATTAGTCCAAGTACGGTTGGTACATTAGCACAGGTTCACCCACACAACACTTACAACACCAAAGAAGAGTACTCAGCTATTTGAAGCGAAAGCACTTGACAGAATTCCCATGTGTCCTCGAGAACGTTTGGTCTTTATAAGTATTTCCACCGGCTTGCCCTTTGCTAAGAAAGGATAGGGCCACTTGCTGCGTTTGTTCTTTATTACTTGCACTTCGTTTTGTTGCCTTATCAGAAAACAAGTAAAAATCCGTTTGCTAAGTATTCACAGGGATTTCCTGCTCCACACCACTGTTCAACACCTTCTGCTCCTCGTTGGGATCGAAACTCCTATTTATCAAAAGTACTATGATACACCCCCTATACTTGTGGGTTATCAGAGGTTTATGGCGTTGAAAACGCACACCACTACTCTCGCACCACTAGTAGAAGGTAGTGGTGGCGTACGGGCTGAACGCCACGAGTAGTTGCTACAGTGGTAGCGTGTACACTAACCGCCCTGACTATTAGTCATAATAGTGGCATTTACTGCAATCGCCACCAATATGAGTCATAATAGTGGCGTTCCTATTATTTTGAGCGCCTCAGCTGAGTTTTTGAAAATTAAAAAAAATCTGGTGCATCAAACTGAATATTCACAACACAATAGGATATATTCATACAGTCAACTATATATTCATACAGTCAACTATATATAGTATTCACAGGGATTTCCTGCTCCACACCACTGTTCAACACCTTCTGCTCCTTGTTGGGATCGACACTCCTATTTATCGAAAGTACTACGATACACCCCCTATACTTGTGGGTTATCAAGACTATTTTCTGGCGTCATTGGTGGGGAGTGAAGCGCTATTGAAGAGTGGAACTGGTAAAGGAAACTTCTACTGTGAGTATTTATTTTGTTACTTCTTGTTACTTTGTTTCCAATATGGATAACCCACTTGGTTTTCTGTTTGGGAAAACTACTACCACTGCTAGGGTAGTAGATGAACCACCACTTATTGAGATAGATCCTTTTAAGATACCTACGAGTATTGTTGATCAGTATGGATAATTATTATTTAGGGGATGGAACTGTGCATCCCGGTGATCACTTGCTTTTAATCCATGAATTATGCGGGTTGTTTAAGTGTGCAGGTATCACAACTGAATAGGTGAAGAAGAAGTTACTCTCTATATCCTTGAAAGGGAGAGCTGAAGAATGGTATAAGCTGCTGAAGAATGGACGATCCATGGAATGGGAGGAGATGACATCTCTCTTTTATTCTAAATTTTATCTTCCCATTGAGATTCATAAGGATAGAAATCTGGTATATAACTTTTGGCCTCATGATGGAGAGAGTACATCTCAAGCTTGGGGGAGACTGAAGTTACTAATGCTTAAATGTCCTATTCATGAACTCCCTAACAGTATTATTATCAATAACTTTTATGCTAGGCTTTCTCTTCATGATAAATATTTACTAGATGCTTCTTGTGCTGGATCATTCACATGTATGAAGGAAGAAGCTAAATTGGATCTCTTAGACCGTATTCAAGATAACGCTGAAGCTTGGGAGAATGACAAAGGAAGAAAGTCAGGTATAAACTATGATTATGAATGCATTAAATCTTTTATGGGAACTGATGACTTCCGTGATATTAGAAATGAGTTTGGTCTTGATTCCCAAAGTATTGCCAACTATTTTAAGGCCTTTGCCTCTTATATAGAAATTCCCAAAAAGAAGTGGAATAAGTACCATGCTCCTTATAAAGATGTTTCTAATCATGTTCCAGTTAGAAGTGTTGAAGTTTGTACTACTAATCATATTGTGCCTGAACCTCATGTTGAGAAAGTTCCTTTCCCAGCTAAGGTAAAGGAGTATTCTATGATTATTAGTGCAAATTACAAAGGTACTAAGAAAACTATGGAGCCTGATGAGCAATTCAATGTTGAGCCTGTGGTAGCTATTGTGAAAGACCCTGTCACTAGAAATATAGAGGATGAGCACATTGTTTTCTGCGAAGACGCTTCTAATATTATCTCCCATCCTAGTAAGGCTAAAAAAGCTAGTGTTCCTGTGCTTTCTGCTAAAATAGGTGATCATTGCTACTATGGTTTATGTGATATCAGTGCTAGTTCTAGTGTTATTCCTTATGAGCTTTAGAGGTAAATTATGCATGAAATTGGTCCTTGTGAGCTTGAGGACATTGATGTGGTTATCCAACTTGCTAATAAGGAGACCATTTTCCCTATTGGTATTGTAAGAGATGTGGAGGTTCTCTGTGGTAAGATTAAGTATCCTGCTGATTTTCTAGTGCTTAATTCTGCAGCTAGCAAAACTTGTCCTATCATTTTTGGTAGACCTTTCTTGAACACTTGCGGAGCTATTATTGATTGTAAGAAGGAAAATGTTTTAACTAAGTTTGATAAATAATCTTATGAGTTTAACTTTTCCAAATTTTCTAAAGCTCCTTGTGAAGACAGTTTGCCTAATAAAGATTTTAGGATGGAACAACTTGCTTCTATTGATCCGGTTTATGACCTTGGACCTCTTTTTGGCTACTATAAGTATGCTCATTCTTACGATAAAGTTGTTGCCAGTGATAGTTATATTGTCAACTTTATTCAAAGTGCTACTGCGAGTTATTATGAGAGAGGGAAACATGGTTTTATGCATCTCAATAATGTTAAGTTTCCCCGTTTTATGTTGAAGGATTTGAAGTTGCATCTATTTTGTCTTGCTATGCTTGTGGCTTTTTGTTTCAAAAATTTGTTTTCTCATGATAACCCCATGCATAGGAAGTGGGTTAGACTCAAATGTGTTGGTTATTTGCTTCTTGATGCTCTCTTTCACTTCAAATATTTATCTCCTTTGTGAGCATCCTTGAAAGTTTCAAGACTAAATTAAAGGCATTAAAGAAAAGTACTTGTTGGGAGATAACCCAAGAGTTTTGTCGAGTGTTGGAAGTTATTACCTCTGTAATAACCGCTCCTTATCCTTTTTGTTTTGGTTTTTGTGTCTTGTCCAACTACTTTTGTGAAGTAGAGGAGTTGTGAAAAGTGGCTGTCCTGGGACAGATTTTTGTGCTGTATTGTAAAAAATTCGTGAGGGATCTAAGTACATCGGATAGAGCTGAATTTTTATGAGCTTGTTCTACAAGTTGTTACCCAACTTTCATTAGTTCTACACTTTTTTATTTGAGCAACAAAAGGTTTTCTAAAAAACCAATCTTTATATGCTGGTCTGTTTTGACAGATTTCTGCCATCATTTGCATCTGCCTCTTATAGAAGCCTTTGTTTTGATGGGTTTTCAGTTGAAGTGTGAACCTAAAGGTTATTGTTTTTGCTTACACTAATGTTGTCATTGAGTTTGTGCAAGGGTTTTGTATGGAGGAAATTTTCAGGAGAAGGAGAAAAGGAATCTGCAGAGTTCGTCTTTGAATTGGTAAAAGTGGTGAAAATAGAAGGTTCATGAAACCCCAATCTTTTTATATTTTTGACATTTTTAATACATAAGGGAAGTTACGAGACAGAACTTAAGAGGAAACGGAGTCCGGGGTGGACAAACCCACCCCAGGCGTGAGCCCAGCCTGGCCGTACCTGGAGGGGGTGTTCCACCCTCGAACTCCGTCTCCGCCTCGTTTCCACGTTAAAACCTTCCTTATGCTTTGAAACTTCGTAATATATAACCCCCCAGATTCCCCGAGGTTCTTGCATCGAGTTTTCGTCATGTTTTTGTTTCAATCCGTTTCTGTCAGGCAAATTTATCAGTTTTGGATCTACAATGTCTTCCTTTGGATCACCCATGGAGGATTCCTCTGCGGATGTCCTCAACCCATACATGTATGAGTTAAAGATCCATCCTAGGGAGATGATTCTCAAAGATGGGAGGGTACAGATGAAAGAAGTTCAAGGCCCCAAGGGAGAAGGAAGTCTGGAAGACAGGATGGAAGCATTGGAGCAGGAGGTTTTCAGGTACAAGAAGATGGCAGAACGCGAGGTGGATGTTATTCACAAGATAAGTTCAAAACTCATCACCAAGCACGAGGAAGAGGTGGCTGACCTCCAAGAATAAATCTTGTCGCTCCGTCAAACCACCAACCAATTACAAGCACAGCTCTACGACATTCAAAATCAAAACTATGAGTATGAGGCTAGATCTGCTCGCATAAGCTCTGCTGCTAGTTTCAGGATTGCAGAGTCAAGGACATCCTTTTTGGATGGGGAACCTTTGCCTTGGAAGTGTGATGATGACAAGAGAACACCACCACCACCGAAGGAGTAACTCGTCATCAGGTTTGGCATCCCCTTGGCTTGTTCCAAGCTTGCGGGAGTGCCGCGGTATCACCACCATTATATTTTACCTTTTACCTTTTTTTAGTGGATTCATATCTTTGGTAGAGAGGTTATATTATTGGTTGGTTTTCATGTGGAAGTATATCTCCTTTAGTTGATTATCTATGTATCCCTTGGTGTGAGTGCCTTTATTGGAATATTAATGAGAAGTCTCATCTTTTACTTTTTGCACTTCTTATTTTAGTTTGCAATCTCTATTATATGATGGATCTTGTTGATCAGTATTGGCATCACTCTAGGAGCATCAAGTGGATCTAAATTGGTTTTGGCAAACCGAGTTCAGTAGCATTACTTTGAAAGAAAAAAAAAGAGAAAAAGCTTACAAGTATTTTGTATCATTTGTTTTCTTTCTTGTTGGCTCATAAGCTTAGTATTCTTTATTTAAGATCTTTTGTGTCTTCAAGGAAGATTGCATGTTTGGCTTTATTACTTGTATGTTTTCTTGTATCTTTCAACTCTCTTGCTTGCTACCCAGCCTTGCTAGCCAAAAACCTGTTTTGAGAAGGCATACTTATCATGTTTCCAAATCCCTCTGAACCAAAACCTTTGCCACTTGTGTCCACCATATTTACCTAGTAGATTTTTCTATTCCAAGCAAATTCTCAAGTTTCATCTACCTTTCGAATTATAAAGTATTTTGTTATGTGAACACTAGTTAGTAAATCTCTGATGAACTTGATGGCACACTTTATTTTTTTCCCCTAATAGACTTGAACCATTGTGCCATTGTGCCATCGAAGTTGTATATGCTTGCATCTATACGTTGTAATTAGCAGAACCGTGCTGTAACGGGGAACGTTTTCAACATTGCACCTGTACTTTGTACTAAGTTGATACCGTGCTCTTTTGTCTATGGATGTCAACGGTGTAAAATAAAGAGGGAACTTGTAAGTCCATGTCGTCTGTATTTTGTGTTAGAGAAATGCCTGGGCCGCTAGCCTAAGCCATGCCTAATCATGGTGGAAACTTGCAGCATCACCATAGTGGAGCTATCTATGAAGTATCCTCAATAAAAATCTATGCACATAGTAAATAAAAAGATCGCTGAGATGCTCATTGTCTGCTTGCCTTGTCATTTTGGTAATGGGAAAGCTCCTGTACCATGTGCGAGGGGTACCCTGTTGGCGGTTCTCTATGATACAAAAATACTTACAATGACAAGAACTTACCGGTGACCAAAGTTGAGTAGCATGAGGAGTGGCCCTCATATTCAAGGGACATGAGATTGCCAACTTATATTTCGTCAAGCATATACTCCATATTTGTGCACTTTAACCTTAATCATCTCAAGATGCCTATGCTAGGGGCAATGAGGGCTCAAAGCTAGTAAGTACCATAATCTTTTGGAAGCTCTTTATGACTTGTAATCCCTGCTACCCTCTATGAAGGGACCTTTCTCCTAGTTACCAGTTTGAGTCAGTAAACCTACTTCCTCTCTATCCCCAGCAAGCATTTGAGTTGTTGTGTTTCAAGCATTCATATGGTGATTTATTCAATCATGTTCTATATCTTCCTTGTTTGCACAAGACTCTTATTTATTGAGTATTACTTTGAAAGCCTTCACTTGTGAAAAACCTTTTTGAGCAAAGAGTGCTCCTGTTGTAAAACTTCTACAAAAAGATTTTTGAGAAACTATTTGCTAGGTGTTCTTTGACCAAGAACAAGTTTGCCAATTCCAATTATGATTTATCTTTATGCATCTCTATTGTGACTGTTGTACTTGGTTGCAAGCTAAGTTATATAATGGTGAGTTGCTTTCTTCTATGAGTTGTGAAATGGTAAGTGTGGTGCTTCTTGTTCGTATTATTTTATTGAAACTTCACTCCATAAATCTGTGGACATGTTTACTGAGCTCAGTTTTTGATTGGGGACAAGCGAAGGTCTAAGCTTGGGGGAGTTGATACACCCAATTTTCATCACCATTGTATATCATAATTTACCTCTATTGATTGATATATGTCTTATTATGAGGTATTACTTATGGATTTTCATCTGTTTATGCATGTTGGATGATTCTTGGAGGATGGACTGCCGGAGTCTCGATTCTGATGGAAAAGTGTCACATCCCAAAATTCTCCTAATTTTTGGAATGTGAAATAAATAAATAAGTTTAATTAATTGTTTGACTATGTTGAAAATTCTCAAAGAGAAGAAACTTTTTGAATAGAAATTCCTCTCAACCTTGAATTCAAAATCTTATATTCTTTTGTTATGACCTAAGTAGCCATATAGGCAAAAGGGCATGGATTGATTATGGATTGTATAATTGGTGTGCAAGATTTCAAAATGAAAATCATGAAGCATTCATAAGCATTTCATTACATCTATGCAAAGATCTCACAAACTGAATCCAAATCCTGCTATCTAAATCCTATAGTTGATTCGCCCAAATGTTCCTAAGGGTAAATAAATTGACTTCATAAAACCCATTGTTGTTAAGGAATAAATTATTGATAATTATAGCCTAAAGAGATCCAATTAATACTACAAAATTTTAGAAACAAAATTGAGCTCATTTGGAGCTAGTATGAAAAAGTTATGGAATAAATACAAACAAATAAAGATATAAATAAAATGAAATATACAAGGATTTATAAATCCAGTACTTCCAAACTAGTAAAAATATTACAAATTTGATCCTATAATGATCTATTCGATTTTAGAAAAATTTAGAAACAAGAATCATGTTATTTGGAGTTCGTATGAAAAAGATATGAGGGAAACAAGTAAACAGAAAAAAAAACCTAAACGGGCCGGCCCACTAGGACCGACCGGAGCAGCTACACGCGCGCACGTACGTTTCTAGGTTTGCTTTAAAAAGCGTGCAAATCGGTTTTTGTTAAACCTATCTTTACTCAAACTCTCATAACTTTTTATCTACAACTCCGAATCAACTTCTGTTTATTTCTACTTGTTCCCTACTCCAAAACCTATCTCCCCACCGTCCTAAAACTCCATATAAACTCATGGAGCCACAGCTGTACGAGTTTCTCTCCTCGAAATCCCGAATCTACATATGCCCGAATCTTATTTCGCTTTTTAACCCATCTAGACTTCGTTGTTTGCCTTCGGTCAAAAAATGAAAGTTGTAGAACGCGTCAAAATCTTTCAATCCCGACAAACCTCACCTCTTTTCATCCACCACAGCCGGAGAATTTCGTATCGCAATATTTCAGACCTTACAGTGTAAATCCAAGATGTACTCGCGCTCGTTTCTTCAAATCCAAATTCCTTTGGTGAGAAAGTAGGAATACTGATTCCCCACAACTTTAGAGTTCTAAGTTTTTCAATTTGACCTACGGATTTGTCTCTCTAACACAGATCTGTTTCTTGTCTATTCTGAGCCAAAATCGGGTCAATCTCTTCTTCTAGCCACCGGATCCTATCCAGACGGTCGAGATCCAATCAAACCGGTGCGTGCCAAGTCGTCATCCCGGTCAGCTTCCTCATCAATGCCACGTCAACGTCAGGTCAACATCTAGTCCCAGTCAGCATGCAAAGTCAACCTGTCCAGTCAGCGGAATATTCTCTAGAATATTCCGTTCGAATTTAAAATTGCATATTATATGTCTAACTTGTAAAATTCATTAGAAATTCATACCACGTCTAAAAATTGCGTATAATATATCAAATTGAAGATAATTTTACATAGAATCATCTTATCAGATTAGATCCAACTTTTACTGTACGTATTTACTGCAGTAATTTAATTAGTTTTAATGGTCTTTTAGTAGGTTAATAAATTCATAAAAAATTATCTGTAACTCCGAAAAATATGAACAATATATCAAATTGAAGCTACTGTAATGTACATTAATAATATCTGGTTGGATACAGCCTTTGTGGATTATTTACCCCGTAGTGGTTTAATTAGTTTTAATGGCTTTATAAATCATTAAATTCATAGTAAATTATTTGCATATCACAAAAATATAAATAATATACCGATGGAAAGCTGGTTCCATTTAGATCATTAATATGCAAATGGTCCAGGCAAATACTGTAAGGTTTTGCAGTTATTAGATAAATGGTTTAATGGCTTATTTAGAGTAATAAATTCATAAGAAAATAAATACTATTCAAAAAATTACAAATAATATGTTCCTGAAATCAAAATTTCGTGGAGATTACAGATATAATTTTATTTTGATTTTTAGACAATATAAACTATATGAATCATTTAAAACCCATTAAACACTATTTAAATCATACAAAAATATCTATAACTCCGATTAGGGTGAATCCAACGCCTACTGGTTCGTATTAATGTCCTCTATCCAGTAAACCAAAGAAACAAATTTAATTCGGCAGTTAGAACAGGCGTTACAACAGAACTATTAAAACCCCTATATTGGTAAGTAATTATTAATAACAAGTACTCCATTGCATTAATTGGTCTCTTGCATACATCATATACTTCAGTATTGTTTAGAGAACTAAAATAACAACCATTGTGACTTATTAAATTGTCATGCATGCATTTATTGTATTTGTTTGATCTCTATGTGCTATTTTTTTTGTTGTATGCAATTGTTTGATCGATAGATTGCGAGGAGTGCAACGAGTGTGATTGCAACTACTATGATTGAAAGTATTGTGGTTATGATGAGGGCAACCATTATATCTATGAGGATTGTGAGGATTATCTAATCGACTACATCTACAACAAAGGCAAGTGGTGCTATCTTGGTCATAAATGTCCTACTGTTTTCCTATGCATTGTAAATGTTTTTGTAGAATTGCATGTGTAGGAATTGATGTGTATATGCTATGCTATGTCCCATATTATTTCCTAGCATTCCTTGTTTATGAGCCACCATTGGTAGATGTGCTTAGCCATGCTATGATGAACGAGGGCTGGGTTACATCAATTAAGTTGTTTCTAAATGTGTTGGTTTGCGAAAACTAAAACAACTTAATCAATGAATCTCCTGGGTGTGATGGGATTGATAATTTTTGGTGGTATCATTGCGGAAAGGCACCCAGGACACTGAGAAAGGATTGGCTTCTTTATTTTGTAGCTTACGTGTACAACCATGTGCCAATAATGAAATGGGCGGTTGGATGGACTCAGTAGGTTGTGGTAACTCGAACCCACGTATCCAAAGATGTAGATAGTGTAGGTTAGACCGGTGCGCGTCGGGATTGGGGAGCTACTTCCCGAACGGTTCCTTCTTGGACTTCTCCCTATCATCACCCAATATGAGAGTGGTGGTACGAGCTGGGCTGGCCAAGTCACATGGGTAAAGTGTACTAACCCCTGCAGGGTATATAAACTAATCGATTAGCCGTGTCCCCGGTTATGGACAATTTGAGCGACCTGATATTGATGCTATGATATTTCTCACTCATCCTTATTTCTTAATTACTTAAAACTTGTTGGGTGAACATAATTATGTAGGAGCACCTGGGAGTGAACCAGAGTGTCCTATTTATCGTATTGGAAAACTACTTTGTTACAAATGTTAGGATAAAACTGTTGCTTTATGCAAATGAGCCTGAACTCCACTTGGCCAAATAAGAATGTAGTTGATAGATCTGTTGTTAACCACTTTAGCCTACTTGCCATACATTCAATGTATTGACCATTCGTGGCTGCAACGTTTCATGTTGCAGGTTATATCGTATCTGAGTGATCGTTCATAGGTCGCGAGACTCCACTCAACAATTGTTCGCCTGTGGCACATTTGGAGGATGGAGATTACCTTGTATTCGTTTTCCGCTGTGTACTTGAATAAATAATGTAAATTCTGGATCATATTCATTGTATTTATGATGCACAGTTATATTTGGTATCATTTTGTACTGTGTGTGCCGGTGTACCGATCCAGGGATTGACACTATACACATGAACCCAGCCTTATCTGGCGAGGGTGTTACAAGATGGTATCAGAGCTGTGTGTTGACTGTAGGATCGTGACCTTAGAAATGGATTAGCAATAGAAGACCTCTATTAGGAGAACTATCATATTTTATACTTATTAGAGTTCTTATATTCCTTGTCTATCATTTTCCAACACCTCTCCTTGTTCAAACTTGTAGATGTCCATTCATTTGATTAGTAGAAGAAGTGATCTACCATAAAAACTACAAGAATTGGAAAATGTTATTAGTAGTTTTCTATAAAGCAAATCACTATATGAGAGTTGGCCTACAAGTAAAGAACAAATAGTATGACATAAATAAACATCTCATCAAGTTTGGTTAGGTATAGAACACCATGTTCTATCTCTTTAGGAGATCATCGCTATCGTGTTAGCATATTGTTCTTATCAACTTATGTGGTATGACAATATAGGTTGTTTGCTTGGTTGTATTGAGCTATTTTGTGTGATGCTTTGTTTAGGATCAGTTAGTTTTGAACTCTAATGTTTCTGAAATTGTGATGAGGTTTTTAAATTAGTTTAATGGTGTGAATTGATTGAAATTCGTGATTTTACTGCTGTAGTTTTCTGTATGACCTGTTGTACCGCGCGATTTTTCATATTTTACTGGTAACTCAGAAAAATCCAAACAAATAGGATTTGGAGCGTAATTACCTGTAGTACATGCACAAAAATTGGCTAAAATTCCTGATGAGTTTATGGTGCCCATAAAAATTCGTTAAACCTGCTGTATCATTTTGACAGATTTAGTTTATTGCTTTTATGTTACTCTATTTTACTCTAGTATTGTTCCCAATGCTTTCAAACTATTTTGTGGTTATAATACTATTAAGTTTATACCCCTGTAATGTTATTATACAAGTGTTTGATTGTGTGTTGATCGCCTATGATTGTTTCCTTGTTTGTGACATTGATTGCTTCATATAGTTATGGGTAGGATTATTTCCTTAGTCGTTTCTTTCCTATAGAATCTATTATTCCCTATCTTGAACCCTTGGAGATATAATGATGTGGTAAGTGGAAGGTTTGACAACACAATGCATTTAGGAAGGAGAATGCTTTATCTAATAAAAAAAAGAGATGTGGGACTATGAAGTGTTGAAATGATGTTATGTAGTAGATTACGCAACCCGAAAGTTGAAGTATCGATAGTTTAGTTTAGTAGTAGCTTTGTTGATTGAATACATGGGAGCCTACATAGAGCATTAGTTCGTGCCCATGGAAACCTTCTTCAAGGCAAGTGAGAATGCCCGAGTGATAGAAAAACGTGATTCACCTATCCTCATACAGGGTAATGATTTGGGTGCAGGATGGATTGATCACCATTCCTACTACTCTTATTATTCGCTCTTGTACTGTTGGCTTTGCGAATCTTGAGTGTCCATTTCAACCTTAGCAGAGAGTCGACGTTGAGCCTAAACCCTAGAATGGTATATTGTTACACCCTTCTAAAAGCACCCAGTGCTAAACATAGGAATGTACGGTAAGGATGAATCCCAACCGTGAATTATGGGCACCGTGAAGTAAACGTTCCCTATTTGCCCACCATGAGAGTTTTGCTAGTTTAAGAAGTGCTTTCTCGAAAACTATCAATCATAATGTTTAGTATGTGCTAGAGACATTGTGCCAATAAAACTCTAAAGGAGAACCAATCTGAGCTAAGTGAATCCTCGAGAAATGACCTAGTCAATTTTATTTTAAGGGCGGTAGCATCCTAATGGATATCGAACCTTTCTTTCCAGCCTTCCCAAATCTCGGGACGAGATTTCTTTTAAGGGTGGTAGTCTGTCACATCCCAAAATTCTCCTAATTTTTGGAATGTGAAATAAATAAATAAGTTTGATTAATTGTTTGACTATGTTGAAAATTCTCAAAGAGAAGAAACGTTTTGAATAGAAATTCCTCTCAACCTTGAATTCAAAATCTTATATTTTTTGTTATGACCTAAGTAGCCATATAAGCAAAAGGGCATGGATTGATTATGGATTGTATAATTGGTGTGCAAGATTTCAAAATGAAAATCATGAAGCATTCATAAGCATTTCATTACGTCTATGCAAAGATCTCACAAATTAAATCCAAATCCTGGTATCTAAATCCTATAGTTGATTCGCCCAAATGTTCCTAAGGGTAAATAAATTGACTTTATAAAACCCATTGTTGTTAAGGCATAAATTATTGATAATTATAGCCTAAAGAGATCCAATTAATACTACAAATTTTAGAAACAAAATTGAGCTCATTTGGAGCTAGTATGAAAAAGTTATGGAATAAATACAAACAAATAAAGATATAAATAAAATGAAATGTACAAGGATTTATAAATCCACTACTGCCAAACTAGTAAAAAGATTACAAATTTGATCCTATAATGATCTATTTGATTTTAGAAAAAATTAGAAACAAGAATCATGTCATTTGGAGTTTGTATGCAAAAGATATGAGGGAAACAAGTAAGTAGAAAAAGAAAAAGAAAAAAAACCTAAACGGGCCAGCCCACTCGGACCGACCGGAGCAGCTACACGCGCGCACGTACGTGTCCAGGTTTGCTTTAAAAAGCGTGCAAATCGGTTTTTGTTAAACCTATCTCTACTTAAACTCTCATAACTTTTTATCTACAACTTCGAATCAACTTCGGTTTGTTTCTACTTGTTCCCTACTCCAAAAGCTATCTCCCCACCGTTCTAAAACTCCATATAAACTGGTGGAGCCATACCTGTACGAGTTTCTCTCCTCGAAATCCCGAATCTACATATGCCCGAATCTTATTTCGCTTTTTAACCCATCTAGACTTCGTTGTTTGCCTTTGGTCAAAAAACGAAAGTTGTAGAACGCGTCGAAATCTTTCAATCCAGAAAAACCTCACCTCTTTTCATCCACCACAGCCGGAGAATTTCGTATCGCAATATTTCAGATCTTACTAGGTAAATCCAAGATGTACTCGCGCTCGTTTCTTCAAATCCAAATTCCTTTGGTGAGAAGGTAGGAATAATGATTCCCCACAACTTTCGTGTTCTAGGTTTTTCAATTTAACCTACAGATTTGTCTCTCTAACACAGATCTGTTTCTTGTCTATTCTAAGCCAAAATCGGGTCAATCTCTTCTTCTAGCCACCGGATCCTATCCAGACGGTCGAGATCCAATCAAACCGGTGCGGCCATGTCGTCATCCCGGTCAACTTCCTCATCAATGCCACATCAACGTCAGGTCAATATCTAGTCCCAGTCAGCATGCAAAGTCAACCTGTCCAGTCAGCGGAATATTCTCTGGAATATTCCGTTCGAATTTAAAATTGCACATTATAGGTCTAACTTATAAAATTCATTAGAAATTCATACCACGTCCAAAAATTGCGTATAATATATCAAATTGAAGATAATTTTACGTAGAATCATCTTATCAGAATAGATCCAACTTTTACTGTACGTAGTTACTGCAGTAATTTAATTAGTTTTAATGGTCTTTTAGGTTAATAAATTCATAGAAAATTATCTGTAACTCCGAAAAATATGAACAATATATCAAATTGAAGCTACAGTAATGTACATTAATAATATATGGTTGGATACAGCCTTTGCGGATTATTTACCCCGTAGTGGTTTAATTAGTTTTAATGTCTTTATAAATCATTAAATTCATAGTAACTTATTTGCATATCACAAAAATATAAATAATATACCGATGGAAAGCTGGTTCCATATAGATCATTAATATGCAAATGGTCCAGGCAAATACTGTAAGGTTTTGCAGTTATTAAATAAATGGTTTAATGGCTTATTTAGAGTAATAAATTCATAAGAAAATAAATACTATTCAGAAAATTACAAATAATATGTTCCTGAAATCAATTCCATGGAGATTACAGATATAATTTTAGTTTGATTTTTAGACAACAGAAACTATATGAATCATTTAAAACCCATTAAATACTATTTAAATTATACAAAAAGATCTATAACTCCGATTAGGGCGAATCCAACGCCTACTGGTTCGTATTAAAGTCCTCTATCTAGTAAACCAAAGAAACAAATTTAATTCGACAGTTAGAACAAGCGTTACAACAGAACTATTAAAACCCCTATATTGGCAAGTAATTATTAATAACAAGTAATCCATTGCATTAATTGGTCTCTTGCATACATCATATACTTCAATATTGTTTAGAGAACTAAAATAACAACCATTGTGACTTATTAAATTGTCATGCATGCATTTGTTGTATTTGTTTGATCTCTATGTGCTATTTTTTATGTTGTATGCAATTGTTTGATCGATAGATTGCGAGGAGTGCAACGAGTGTGATTGCAACTACTATGATTGAAAGTATTGTGGTTATGATGAGGGCAACCATTATATCTATGAGGATTGTGAGGATTATCTAATCGACTACATCTACAACAAAGGCAAGTGGTGCTATCTTGGTCATAAATGTCCTACTGTTTTCCTATGCATTGTAGATGTTTTTGTAGAATTGCATGTGTAGGAATTGATGTGTATATGCTATGCTATGTCCCATATTATTTCCTAGCATTCCTTGTTTATGAGCCACCATTGGTAGATGTGATTAGCCATGCTATGATGAACGAGGGCTGGGTTACATCAATTAAGTTGTTTCTAAATGTGTTGGTTTGCGAAAACTGAAACAACTTAATCAATGAATCTCCTGGGTGTGATGGGATTGATAATTTTTGGTGGTATCATTGCGGAAAGGCACCCAGGACACTGAGAAAGGATTGGCTTCTTTATTTTGTAGCTTACGTGTACAACCATGTGCCAATAATGAAATGGGCGGTTGGATGGACTCAGTAGGTTGTGGTAACTCGAACCCACGTATCCAGAGATGTAGATAGTGTAGGTTGGACCGGTGCGTGTCGGGTTTGGGGAGCTACTTCCCGAACGGTTCCTTCTTGGACTTCTCCCTATCATCACCCAATATGAGAGTGGTGGTACGAGCTGGGCTGGCCAAGTCACATGGGTAAAGTGTAATAACCCCTGCAGGGTGTATAAACTAATCGATTAGCCGTGTCCCCGGTTATGGAAAATTTGAGCGACCTGATACTGATGCTATGATATTTCTCACTCATCCTTATTTCTTAATTACTTAAAACTTGTTGGGTGAACATAATTATGTAGGAGCACCTGGGAGTGAACCAGAGTGTCCTATTTATCATATTGAAAAACTACTTTGTTACAAATGTTAGGATAAAACTGTTGCTTTATGCAAATGAGCCTGAACTCCACTTGGCCAAATAAGCATGTAGTTGATAGATCTGCTGTTAACCACTTTAGCCTACTTTCCATACATTCAATGTATTGACCATTCGTGGCTGCAACGTTTCATGTTGCAGGTTATATCGTATCTGAGTGATCGTTCATAGGTCGTGAGACTCCACTCAACAATTGTTCGCCTGTGGCACATTTGGAGGATGGAGATCTACCTTGTATTCGTTTTCCGCTGTGTACTTGAATAAATAATGTAAATTCTGGATCATATTCGTTGTGTTTATGATGCACAGTTATATTTGGTATCATTTTGTACTGTGTGTGCCAGTGAACCGATCCAGGGATTGGCACTATACACATGAACTCAGCCTTATCTGGCGAGGGTGTTACAAAAAGAGGGCGTTTTGATGGAATTTCGCGAAGATCAGAAAAATATGGGAAAATATTATTTTCACGAAAGACAGAGAAAGCCAGAAGGGGAGGCTAAGAACGGCCACAGGGCGCCCACACCCCCCTAGGCGCGGGCCCACCTGACCCCGCGCCTAGGGAAGGTGTGGCCCACCTGCCCGGCGTCCGACTCCGCCCCTTCGACTATATATTCCCTATGGAACCCTAAGCCTCGGGGAGCGACCATAAATAGATATCCTCCGCCTCTAGGGGAGGAAAACACCAAGAGAGAAAGATCTCTCCCGCAGACAGATTTCTGCCGGGGGAATTCCTTCCCAGAGAGGGGACATCGTCGCCATCAACACCGTCATCAAGCTAGGCTTCATCGGGATCATCATCATCATCCACACCATCATCGCCACTAGCACCATAATCACCACTCCTTTCCGCTATAACAATTGTGTTGAATATTGCTTTAGTTCTTAGGGGAAACTTTCCCGGTGTTAATTACTATTGTAGTTGATGCTTGTGAGTGGAACCATTGGATTTTTTTTATGTTTAGATTGTTATCCATTATCATATCATCTTTGATCTTGATCCATATGATGTCTTGTGAGTAGTTCATTTAGTTCTTGAGGACATGGGAGAAGTCATGTTGTTATTAGTGGATTTGTGTCGAGTTATTATTCAATGGTTTAGTATTTAAGTTGTGGTTCTATTCTTCTAGTGGTGTCATGTGAACGTCGACTACATGATACTTCACCATTTATGGGCCTAGGGGAATGCATTGTGTATTTGGCTACTAATTGTGGGGTTGCCGGAGTGACAGAAACCTGAACCCTTGTTATGACACCTTTGCACAAGGGAGTGTAGGATCTCAGAGTTTAAGGCTGTGGTTAGATTTATATCTTAATTACTTTCCTGTAGTTATGGATGTTTGCAAGGGGTTTAATCATAAGTATGTATTAGTCCAAGTACAGTCTGTATATTAGCACATGTTCACCCACACAACACTTACAACACCAAAGAAGAGTACTCAGCTATTTAAAGTGAAAGCACTTGACAGAATTCCCATGTGACCTCGAGAACGTTTGGTCTTTATAAGTATTTCCACCGGCTTGTCCTTTGCTAAGAAAGGATTGGGCCACTTGCTGCGTTTGTTCTTTATTACTTGCACTTCTTTTTGTTGCCTTATCAGAAAACCACTAAAAATCTGTTTGCTAAGTATTCACAGGGATTTCCTGCTCCACACCACTGTTCAGCACCTTCTGCTCCTCGTTGGGATCGACACCTATTTATCGAAAGTACTATGATACACCCCCTATACTTGTGGGTTATCAGAGGTTCGTGGCGTTGAACACGCACACCACTAATCTCACACCACTAGTAGAAGGTAGTGGTGGCGTACGGGCTGAACGCCACGAGTAGTTGATGTAGTGGTAGCGTGTACACTAACCGCCATGACTATTAGTCATAATAGTGGCATTTCCTACAATCGCCACCAATATGAGTCATAATAGTGGCGTTCCTATTATTTTGAGCGCCTCAGCTGAGTTTTTGAAAACTAAAAAAATCTGGTGCATCAAATTGAATATTCACAGCACAATATGATATATTCATACAGTCAACTATATATAGTAGCACATTATTATAGTCAACTACATATATATAGTTGAGCTAGATAACTACATAGAACTAACTACTAGTCCCCAAAAGGATTATCGACAACAATGTCCGTGCCATACCTAATGGCAGCAGCAGGAATCTCCTCATCCGAAGAAGCGTCAGAGTCTGTCGATGGTTCAGGGCATAGGTAGTTTAAGTAGCTCATGCGATCTACAAAGAGATGGAAGACCAACTTCTCCTAGGCTTCCATTTATAGGCATCGACCATCTCAGTCCACCTCCGGCCATCGAAACAGGTGCGGTTTGCCTCGTTCATGATTTGGATCCTGTAGGTCTATGCAAGTTGCTTTAGAGACTGTAGATCAACCTAAAACTATCCCTGTTGGCACAACGACCAATCGAAATGGTCCAGGAACTAAAATCTAAATTTGCAGTATATGTTCCGCATATAGAATCATATGAAAGCAACAATTAGCACGTAATTCATTTGTTGGGTATATATAGTTTGATTGCTTATGAATGGGTATACCATACTAATTTCGTAGTCAAAAGGGAGTACTATGACAACCTTCTTGTTCTTGTACCCTTGGTAACCACAATGCTCACACCCATAATCATTCATTATACCTATATATGATCATGAAAACTTAGTTATATAGACAATTTTAGCATCATAAGTAGCATAATATATCAACATAACACATAATTAAGATTAGCTAGCATCATAAGTAGCACAATATATCAACATAACACATAAATAGTACGATAGGTAGCATAACAGTCACATGAGAACATCCTAAACTCAAGAAGACCGAGTGTCAGTGACGTCGTTGTCATGCAAGCTGGCCCAGAAAGAGGACGTCAGGCTGCCAGAGTCATCCTGCTGAGTGCCGGAGGGGCTGGGCTGACAATGCTACTGAGTGCCGAAGGGGACAGCCTAGTTCTGCCCATGTTGCGGCTGCCGCCACTGCCGGCTCTTGCTAAGGACCTCGTACTGGACCGCCATCACCTGGGGATCAAGTACGAAATCCCTTGCGGTGACCCAACATAACACTACATGATGTAGTACACTATAGTCGTTGACATAACACCAATGGAATACCGTTCACTATTATTACATCCCTCAGAGTAGTACAACAGAAACACAACAAGTCCAAGACATAACTATAGGTTACAACTCGACTCTTTACAAGAGATCCAGAGAACACTCTAGGTTATAGCGAGAGAAAGCAATTCTGACAAGGAAGAAGTAGAAATAACAACTCATAACTTATGAAGCTAATAGACTAGTATCTGAAGTATTGGGTTTGCATTGCTGCTTTTGAAGTACTCTAGAAAAGTAGGTTCTATGGTTAGAGTTTATACTCCTATCTAATCAGCAACTTCGTATTCACTTTAGTTGGTGTATATGTTGACTTCATTGAAGATCTTGAACTTTTGGTGACGATTCCCTTGAGCATAAATTGATGTAGATGTCGTCTCTATTGGCTTTAGAATCTAGCAAGGGTTAAGAAGATACATTGAGTATGAGCGTAGTCAGCAAGTTCACTAAAAAGGAGTGTTTTATGAACTAGCTATATCCATAGACCATAGGTTATAGGCAATGCAGGTTTTCGTAAACATTCCTCCAGAGGTTGCTTTTATTCTGAAAAGATATGTCCGCCAGCCTTCACAGGTTTACTTCGTCGGATTGTCAACAAGTACGCCATAGGGGTCCAAAGATGGGGTGTGAGATGTCGGATGTTCCAGGAGCAGTGAGCACAAGTTTACCCAGGTTCAGATCTGACTGTGGTGATCGGATCCTACTCCTGCTAGCAACCCAGTAATATATCGGCATAAGCCGGATGTTACAATGGATTACAAGAGAGGTTCGCCTGTGTGAGTTGATTGTGGTGTTATGCTATGGTTGCGTGTATTGTGTTGCCCTAAAGGCTCCCATAGGGCTGGTTTATATAGTCACCGAGGCCTAGGGTTACAGGAGAGACCTATCCGGCTACGTTACAGAGTCGGTAACTAGATACAGCTTGGACTACAAGTAATACTAAAGGCCTAAGTCAGTAACTCTTCTGGGCCTTGTCGTAGCCGGAACTGGCTCCTCCTCTTTCTCTGACTGGGCCGCCTGTGAAGCAAAGCTCTAACCCGTTGGTGGGCCACCCTGGTCAGCGAGTCTTGTGGGTATACCCGGAAAGTATATCCCCAACAGTAGCCCCCAGAAGTCTCCAAGATCCAAAGTCGGATAAATCGTCTAGCTTGATGGTTTCATCGTCTTGAGAATCTTGAAGGGTTCCCGAAAACTTCTTCCAGTAATGTAGGATTCCGAGTTAGTTGAGTCGGATATGTTTTGTTTTGACTTTAGTCTCTTCCTTGCTCAGTTTGAAACATAAGCTGGATTTTACAGCGGTGTGCGGGCTGACAACTTTTCAGACCAGGTCATGTCACTGACAGAAGTCCTATCAAAATGACCGTTGGTGGGTCTGCTCCTTACGGAACAGAACGCCATTTCAATGCCTTCGCGAAAATCGTGGGGGCGGAAGAGTCGCGAGGAAGCTAACTCCCCCTCTCCCATACGCGTGGTGCTAATCGCGCGTGTTAACGCACGAATCTTGACACTAAGACAAATAAAAGAGAGGAGAAAACCCTTTCTCTCAGATTCATCTCTCCATCGATTCATTCATTTCCTCATCGTACTCCTCGAGCATCCCGCACCCATTCCCATATGCACATCCCAAAAAATCTCTCTCCACCACTAGTCCTTTTTCTCCAAGGAGTGGCGGAGGTTTCGTCGGCAGCGAATCAAAGTAAGATGCGGGGCCTCTGGATCCCTAGCGCCATGGATGACGCCGAACTCCAGGTCATGGAGAAGGAAGGACTCATTGTCGCTGGCGCGTGGTAGAGCGCCTCAGGGCATGCTGTTCCCGCCCCGCGCGATGGCAAGCGGGTGCTGTTCGGCATGCACATCGACCGCGGACTCAGCTTGCCACCGTCGACTTCTTTGTCGAGGTCCTCAATCATTATGGTGTGCAACTTCATAACCTTCCTCCCAACTCTCTGCTCGAGCTTAGTACTCATGCAGCTTTGTGCGAGGGGTTTCTTGGTATTAGGCCAAGTCACACCCTTTTCCGGTACTAGTATGGTACTCGGAAGAACTCCATCATCTTACACTACCGGCACCCTTAGTTTATTCCTTAGGAGAAACCGAGTTTATCCTAGGACTAATGCTAGTGAATCCATTAAACGCTGGGCTGGAACCTTCTTTTATCACAAGGATATTCCGGCTCCTGGAAAGGCGGAAGGTCTTCCGGCGTTCACTGACGGCGCCATTCCCCACCAGAATTTATGGGACACGGAGGCGCCTGAGCTGTCGGATATCTTGATACTCGCTAAGAGGCGGATTGAGTTTCTGATGAGGCACAATGGCCTCCATGGACCCTACTTGATCCACTGCTGGCTGGATCGCCGGATCCAGCCTCTGCAGCATCACAGAGATCGCCTCATACACTCCTTCACCAGCGACAAGAAGGACAGCATGCGGGTTAGCCCAAACCGGATTCTAGCGAAGGACTACAAGACCCTTATGCAGTACTTGATCAAGGAGAGAGTGGAACGCAAAGTTTCGGATGTCTCCCTAAAGATGTATACGTCCAACCATCCTCTAATTCTGGTAAATATTTCGACTCTGCTTTTGCATTTCATCGTTCTTTTCTGTTCTTTCTCCGACTCTATTTTTACCGATGGTTTTCGACTTTGTTAGCTCAAGAAACTCTCTGAGTCTGAGCTAGCTCCACTAGAGGGCTATCCTTCAGACGATCCGGAGGCGACGGAGGATGATGAGGTGCAAGAAGTTGCTGCCGCCTCCAAGAAGCGCAAGGTGAAAGAAGTTGTTGTTACTGCTGGTAGCCAAGTTCTGCCAGTAGTTAAAAAGTAAGCACCCTGTCTTTTATTTTCAGTAATTTTATACCTTTGTTTCTTTCCAGAGCACACCTGATATTTGGATTTTCGTGTTCTAGAGCTAAATCAGCTTTGAAGAGTAAGACTATGTGTTAGGGGGTAACCCCTTGGGGTGGCCCGATGTTTCACGAATCTCCGCGGGAATCGAGGGTAAAGCGGTGGAAGGGGGAAAGGGGATGACATCCACGAACACACGCACACGAAGAACCCGATGAACGCACGCACACAAAACACGATACATGCCGATAACTCACGCCAGTGGCAACCGGTCCAACATAATCTCTAGGATCGGTGTTGGGAGAAGCTCTCTCTCCACGCCAACAACGGGAGACGAGGTGCTTGGTGAGATCTTGACGACTTGGGGGCGAGAAACTGAGAACCCAAGGCCTTGTACAACTTGAACGCACTAGGCAAGATCCAAGAGGGGGGTGGATAATCCGGTGCTCCTTGGTAGGAGCATGAGACCAATAGATGTAAGTTCCTCAAAGGGTTTCCTTAATCTATTATTATCCAAGTCTAGGGTTTACAATGGAGGGTGGGGGCTATTTATAGGCCAACCACATAAACAGGGGTATTTTAGGAACAAATAGCGAAATATAGAGAGGGTTACAAGGCGCTGGGCCAAATTAACACGATCAGGTTCTGTGTCGTCTGGTAGTACCGGTCCAGCTCGTCCGGTAGTACCGGTCATCCGGTAGTACCGCTTGTCGTCCTGGGACTTCCGCTGGGGCCTTCTGTTGGTGGCGGTAGCAGGGGGCGGTAGTGCCGTCGTCCGGTAGTACCGGGTGCTGGGCCGGTAGTACCGCCAGTGACAGAGAGCATTTGGCTTGCGCTGGGGTCTTCTGTTGGTGGCGGTAGTAGGGGGCGGTAGTGCCGCCGGGCGATAGTACCGGTCGCCAGGTCCGGTAGTACCGCTGGCGACAGAGAGCATTTGGTCTCTTTCGCTGGTGCTCCTCCGTTCTGTGGGTCCTTCTCTTCGTACCTGATGATGCACAAGGTATGCGTATGAAGTAGCAGGCCATCCAAGGGTGTATCGAAGTCACACAAGGAGAGGAGCGAGTTCACCTTAGCTTGAAGGAGTTTGGATCGGGCGCGAGTCATGGGTCCACTTGGGGACCTCGTGGGAGTAGATGTAGTAGCGGTCGTAGGACGGGCTGCATCAGCTCCCCCCCTTGGGAAAGAGTCGTCCTCGACTATTCAACCTTCTCAACTTCATCTTCTCCATGGTAGGGTGAGAGGTCCTTGACATTGAATGTCGAGCTCACAAGATACGTTGATGTTGGGATATCAATGATATAAGCGTTGTTGTTGATCCTCTTGAGCACTTTGAATGGTCCATCACCCCTTGGCTTGAGTTTGGTGTCGCGTTCCTTGGGGAAGCGGTCTTTACTTAAGTGTATCCACACAAGGTCGCCCTCTTCGAAGATCATCTCTTTCTTGTTCTTGTTTAGTCTCGATGCTTGGCGAAGGACTTGTTGCTCGATCGTAGATCTTGTGTCTTCATGGAGTTTCTTCATTGTTTGGGCATGCTTGACAACGTCCATATTGGCACGTTCATGAAGTGGTAGTGGAAGGATATCGAGCGCGGTGATAGGCTCGAAGTCGTAGACGATCATGAACGGGCTCCTCATGGTGATGGAGTGCTTGGCGCGGTTGTAGGCGAACTCGGCGTGTGGAATACATTCCTCCCAGTCTTTAAGGTTCTTCTTTATCAACACCCGGAGGAGAGTGCCAAGACTTTGATTGACGACCTCGGTTTGTCCATCGGTTTGAGGATGCGAGGCGGACGAGAAGAGGAGCTTGATGCCGAGCTTGGCCATGAGAGTCTTCCAGAAGTAGCTCATGAATTTTACGTTGCGGTCGGAGACGATTGTTCTTGGTACACCGTGTAGCCGAATTATTTCCCTGAAAAACAAATTTGCTACATGTGAAGCATCATCGGTCTTATGGCACGGAATGAAATTTGCCATTTTTGAAAAGCGATCCACTACTACAAATATAGAGTCATGTCCATGTTTAGATCTAGGAAAGCCTAACACAAAGTCCATGCTAATGTCCGACCAAGGTGCATGAGGGATAGGCAATGGCATATAAAGACCAAAGGGGTTGGACTTAGACTTAGCTTGGATACATGTAGTGCATCGTTGGACGTGGCGCTCCACGTCGCGCTTCATCTTTGGCCAAAAGTAGTGAGTGGAGAGCATGTCATATGTCTTGTCACGGCCAAAGTGACCCATAAGGCCTCCACCATGGGACTCTTGAAGAAGCAAAAGTTGGAGAGACGATTTCGGAATACAAAGCTTGTTTTGTTTGAAAAGAAAACCCTTATGCAAATAGAAATCATCAATCCCTTTGTCTATTGAACATTTTGCAAAAATTGGTCCAAAGAAAGGGTCGGACGCGTACAAAGATTTGATGTCATCAAGACCCAATACATTTACTTCGAGTGGTGTAAGAAGGCTTGTGTTTTTGCGAGACAAGGCGTCCGCTACCACATTTTCTTTGCCCTTCTTGTATTTGACAATGTAAGGAAAAGACTCCATGAACGCAACCCATTTTGAGTGCCTTTTACTCAAATTGGCTTGGCCCTTAAGATACTTCAACACTCATGGTCGGAATGGATGATAAATTCTTTGGGCCAAAGATAGTGTTGCCACACTTGAAGAACTCGAACCAAGGCAAAAAGTTCTTTGTCATAAATGGGATAGTTTAGGCGTGCGCCATCAAGTTTCTCACTATGGTAAGCAATAGGACGCCCATTTTGCATAAGGACGCCACCAATGCCAATAACACTAGCGTCACATTCAATCTCAAAGGTTTTTGTGAAATCCGGTAATGCAAGAAGTGGTGCTTCGGTGAGCCTCTTTTTGAGCTCATCGAAAGCCTTTTGTTGTGCTTTTCCCCAAATGAACGTGACATTTTTCTTGGTCAATTAGTTGAGGGGGCAAGCAATGGTAGAAAAGTCTTTCACAAAGCGACGGTAAAAGCCAGCCAACGCATGAAAACTACGAAGTTCACTAACATTTGTAGGGATGGGCCAATCTCGTATGTCCTTGACTTTTGAGACATCAACTTCAATGCCATTAGAAGACACAACAAAACCAAGGAAAATCAGCTTGTCTTTTGCAAAAGTGCACTTTGGGAGATTAGCATAAAGCTTTTCATGACGGAGGATTTGAAGGACCTCCTTAACATGAGTAACATGCTCCTCTAGTGGCTTGCTATAGACAAGGATGTCATCAAAGTAAACAACTCAACTCTTCCCAATGAGAGATCTCAAAATATGGTTCATGAGACGCATGAAGGTAGATGGGGCATTAGATAAGCCAAAAGGCATAACCAACCATTCATAGAGACCAAGCTTGGTCTTGAAGGCGGTTTTCCACTCATCCCCTTCGGCCATGCGAATTTGGTGGTAACCACTACGAAGATCAATTTTTGAAAATATAGTGGCTCCACATAACTCATCAAGCATGTCATCAAGACGCGGTATAGGATGTCGATAACGCACGGTGATAGCATTGATTGGACGGCAGTCCATGCATAACCGCAACGTATCATCCGTTTTTGGAACTAGAATCACGGGGACCGCGCTTGGGCTAGTGCTTACTTGGATCAAACCTTTCGAGACGAGTTGGTTGATTTGACGTTCGATCTCCTTTGTCTCTTCCGGGTTCGTGCGATACGCGGCGCGGTTTGGGAGTGGGGCGCCGGGTATGAGGTCTATGCGGTGCTCGATTCCACGAAGAGGAGGAAGACCATGAGGAAGCTCTTCGGGAAATACATCTTGGAATTCCTGCAAAATATCCATCAAAGGAGGAGGAACATTTGTCAAGTCTTTAGTTCCTTGCGCTAGTCCCTTGCATACAAGGACATAGTGCAAGATGGATGGGTTGTTCCGCACTTCTCTCATCTCACTTTTGGTGGCAAGAAGAACACTCTTAGTTTTTCCACTCGAGTTTGGCTTGCAGCTCTCACTCACTATGGTGTGGTTCTCTCGCTCACCACTCTTCTCACAAGGTGTTTTTGTGTATTGCGCCCTCGCTAAAGCCTTTGCATTGTCCGCAATTATTTGGCTAGGAGTCATTGGTTGCAACACACAAGTTTTATCAAGCCATTTGAAGGTGTAAGTGTTTGAGTGACCATTATGCAAAGCACGCTTGTCATATTGCCACGGCCTTCCGAGCAACATATGGCAAACTGTCATTAGGACCATGTCACATTCCACCGTGTACTTGTAGTGCCCAATGGAGAACGTCACCGAGACGGTGTGCTTGATCTTGACGGATCCTTGGTCACTTAGCCATTGGATATGGTAGGGGTGTTTATGCGGATGGAGGGTGAGGTTGAGTTTCTCACACAATTCCGTGCTTGCAAGATTGTGGCAACTCCCTCCATCGATGACAACTTTGATGGACTTCCCATTGATGCCGGCACGAGTTTGAAAGATGTTCAAGCGTTGGTCTTCATTCTCATTGGCTTGGGTAGTTAAGACCCTTGTGACCACAAGCGATGGACTTGCGTCATGCTCACACACAAGAAGTTCTTGGTCCTCTTCCAAATGTTGCCTTGCCATGGCTTCCTTGACCCTTGCATCAAACTCTTCTTCACTCAAGTATTCTTCATCGCCGTTGTCATGGATGAACAAAACTTTCTTGTTTCCACATGCGCTCGACTTGTGCCCTTTGCCTCCACACTTGTAGCACTCACCATTGAATGGTTGATCATCCCTTGTGTATTTGCCACTTGGGGGCTGTTTTCCTTGAGGGAGAGTTGGCTTGAAGGGAAGCTTGGTGGTACTCGAGGAGCTTCCACTTGGTGTTGTTGGAGTAGTGGTTGGTGCTTGCTTGTAGGGGAAGTACGTCTTTGGCTTGTTGTACTTGATGTCCTCTTGCACTTGACGCCCGGACTTTGATGCGATGTGCACAAGCTCAACCATGTTGTTGTACTTTTGGAACTCGGTGATGCGCTTGATGGGATGGTTCAAGCCATTGAGGAAGCATGCCATTGTTTGTTCATCTCGCTCTTCAATGTTGGCACGGATCATGTTGAGCTCCATTTGCTTGATGTACTCTTCCACGGTCTTTGTCCCTTGACTAAGCATTTGAAGCTTGTTGAAGAGGTCACGCGTGTAGTGTGAAGGAACAAAGCGGGATCTCATATGAGCCTTCATATCTTGCCAAGTTGCGATTGGAGGCTCTTCTTTTGCTTCGCGAGCGAGTTGGACTTGTTCCCACCAAAGGTTGGCATACTCATCGAACTCGAGGGATGCCATGGCCATCATCTTCTCATTGCTATAGTTGTGCATGCGGAAGATCTTGTCGACCTTGAGTTCCCACGAGAGATATTCCTCGGGTTCATTGGAACCGGTGAACTTCGGCATGGTGAATTTGAGCTTGCCGAAAGTTTCTTCTCCATTGCGGTTCCGGTTGCCATGATTTGGGCGGTCATCATCATCATCCGAGCTCTCATGTCTTGCTTGGTGATGGTTGTGTTGCTCTTGTGGTTGTTGAGGTGCCGCGTTTGGTGGTGGAACTTGGTTTTGACGACGAGCTTGGGGAGCTTGCTCGTTTTGTTGGTGCGGTTGAGGACGAGGAGGAGGTTGATGGTCCTCACGACGAGCTTGGGGAGCTTGCTCTTGTTCTTGTCGTGGGTGGTGCCGAGGAGCATTGTCTTGCGCCCTGTGGCGAGGAGGACGTCGATCTGCATGTGCAATGGGCTGCTCTTCTTCTTCGTGATGTAGAGGAGGCTCGTCATGACCATCATGTTGCCGACGTGGACGATCATGTCGATGATGACGCCTTGGAGGATCTTCGAGTGCTTCACGTCGACGGTGATCTTGTTCGTCCTCTTCGGGTGCTTCACTTGTTGTTGAAGGGACATGTCGACGGCGATGGCCTTGGTGGTCCATGTGAGGTTGCTCTTGTTGAATCACAAGTGCCCTTGGTTGTGGCCGGTTCGCTTCACGTCGTGGAGGTCTGGCGGAGAGGTCACCATCATAGCTTGACGTTGCGGCGTGTCGCGGAGATGGTACCGCTTGAGAAGAGCTCATGGATTGAAGAACGGGTCCATCCCAGTGCCTTGAAGCGTGACGGCGAGGTGCACTTGATTCACTTGAGGAGTGCCGAGATGAGCTTGATTCGCGCGAGCGTGGCCTTGCTAGTCCATCAATGAGGCATTGAAGCTTCTCATTCGTTGAGGCGAGTGCACGACCAAGAGCTTCATTTTGATGACCGAGGTTGTGTTGCATGGCATGCATTTGGCCACGGACTTCTTCGAAGCGGTTGTCGATGTTCTTGAATTCCACACGGGCCTCGCTAAATTGTTCATCTTGGCGCCTCTCAAGAGCTTCACAACGGTAGTTGAATTCTCCTCGGACCTTCCAATGGTCCCATCTTGTCATGAATTGTGTGTCATCCTCCGGAGGTTGTGGTGGTTGGGATGGCTCTCCATGCCTGTCCATGATGAAAAGCCAACAAGGGTTGCATATGGAGAATAAGGGTGCGTAGAGTTAGCCTTTTACCTCACCTTGGAGATTATATCAAACCAATTGCCACACAAATGAGCGAACAGCGTGCAAAGTGAAATGGGCAAGAAACTCACACACAAATATGCTACAACTCTCAAAAGCTTTTGTTGGAAGGTTAGGATTGTGGAAAACCAAACGAAACGATCCAAGCAAAAGGTTATTGTTCTACGTGGTAAAGAACCAAAGAGCAAAAGCAAAAGGATACGATCTACAAAAACACGGAAAACACACGCGTGGAGAAAAACGGGGTTAGCACGACTATGAAAATGAGCACAAAAGGTCCTAACGAAGACTACGCTCGGTTGTCGTGCCAACTCAAGGAGAGACCACAACTCGTTTGCCAAAAGAGGATAAGCAATAGATTTGTGCACTTGCCTTGGTGCGCTCTTTCTTCTCTCTTTCTTGGCTTACAAGCTTGGTATTCTCTTTGTATTGGGAGACTATGTATCTTTTTCTTTTTTTCTTTTTTTTGATTCTTTTCCTTTTTCTCCCTTTCTATGCTACTAAGTTAACTTTTGTATTTGGCCTCACACTCTCACTTTCCGAAGGGAAGTGCACAATGCTTAGACAAACACAAAATGAGTTGCTCTCATAGGATAGATACACACAAAGGAAGATATGGGGTTGTCAAAGTGGTGCAAGTTATACCTTTGGTATTGTTGACGACTTGCAACCGTTGGTGGGGATGATGTTCGAGTGTCGCGGTGTCGATGAGCGCGGGTGACTTTGATGCGGAAGCTTGTGTTAAAATGGTGACAGACATGCGAAACACGAACAAGCTAAAGGGGGAAAGTCAGCAAACGAAAATGAGGCGTCAAGGGAGAAGCAAAAGTTTCTGTGACTGGCGGTAATACCGCCGGGCAGGGCCGGTAGTACCGGACAGCGGTAGTACCGCCTGCTCGACCGGTAGTTCCGCTGGTCGCAGAACAAGAACGAAAACGAGATCCACTTGACACAAACCTCAAATTCGTGGGAAACTGACCGAAAGGCTGGGCTAGGAACAACAGGGGCTATATATCGACTCCAAAAGCAACAGATCTATGGACCAAAACCACGAAAAACTCACCAAATCCAAAGATCGATCCGAAGGAAAATTGGGGCTCTTTTTGGTGGGATTTTCGATTTTAAGGTGGATAAAAAAAAATTGGGGGGAAATTCATGATCAACCTTGCTCTTGATACCAAGATGTTATGGGGTAACCCCTTGGGGTGGCCCGATCTTTCACGAATCTCCGCGAGAATCGAGGGTAAAGCGGTGGAAGGGGGAAAGGGGATGAAATCCACGAACACACGCACACGAAGAACCCGATGAACGCACGCACACAAAACACGATACACGCCGATAAATCACGCCGGTGGCAACCGGTCCAACATAATCTCTAGGATCGGTGTTGGGCGAAGCTCTCTCTCCACGCCAACAACGGGGGACGAGGTGCTTGGTGAGATCTTGACGACTTGGGGGCGAGAAACTGAGAACCCAAGGCCTTGTACAACTTGAACGCACTAGGCAAGATCCAAGAGGGGGGTGGATAATCCGGTGCTCCTTGGTAGGAGCATGAGACCAATACATGTAAGTTCCTCAAAGGGTTTCCTTAATCTATTATTATCCAAGTCTAGGGTTTATAATGGAGGGTGGGGGCTATTTATAGGCCAACCACATAAACAGGGGTATTTTAGGAACAAATAGCTAAATATAGAAAGGGTTACAAGGCGCTGGGCCAAATTAACACGATCAGGTTCTGTGTCGTACGGTAGTACCGGTCCAGCTCGTCCGTTAGTACCGGTCATCCGGTAGTACCGCTTGTCGTCCTGGGACTTCCGCTGGGGCCTTCTGTTGGTGGCGGTAGCAGGGGGCGGTAGTGCCGTCGTCCGGTAGTACCGGGTCCTGGGCCGGTAGTACCGCTAGTGACAGAGAGCATTTGGCTTGCGCTGGGGTCTTCTGTTGGTGGCGGTAGTAGGGGGCGGTAGTGCCGCCGGGCGGTAGTACAGGTCACCAGGTCCTGTAGTACCGCTGGCGACATAGAGCATTTGGTCTCTTCCGCTGGTGCTCCTCCGTTCTATGGGTCCTTCTCTTCGTACCTGATGATGCACAAGGTATGCGTATGAAGTAGCAGGCCATCCAAGGGTGTATCGAAGTCACACAAGGAGAGGAGCGAGTTCACCTTAGCTTGAAGGAGTTTGGATCGGGCGCGAGTCATGGGTCCACTTGGGGAGCTCGTGGGAGTAGATGTAGTAGCGGTCGTAGGACGGGCTGCATCACTATGCCGGACAGCAAGCTGGGCAAGAAGATGCGTCAACAAAAGCTTGTTATTTCCCCTGCTGTGCCGCCACCAACTCCATCCAGTACTCCATCAGCACAGGAAGCTTCTGCCTCTCCTGATGCTGGCAACGTCTCGAAATCCCTGGTCACCATTGATGATCAGTCAACTAACAAGGGTGAACTCGTCAAGGGTAATGATCCCATGGTAACATCTACAGGAACATTGGATAAAGTGGCTGGCTCCATTGTCTCTGGCCTGAAGATGAAATAAAAGGAAGAGATCCTCAGACTGGCTCATTCCAGCCTTGAGAAGCAAACCTTGACCCTAGAGGCAGCAAGCCAGGAGCAGGAGGACATCAAGCTGGTCAGCCTCCTGGACCAAATTTTGGTCCAGGATGCTAAAGTCGAGTCTGGCCCCTCACCCTTACCAAGAAGGTGTTTCACATCACGAAGCTCGGATTCGAAAAGTTTCACCTGGAACACATTGTAAGTTTCCGATTCTTATTTGCATTTATTATCATATCCTCTACCCCCAAGCATAAAGACGGATAACCATTGTTGGATTCGAGTTGATTATTTTTAGGTTGCAAAAGAACGATGTAGTGTAGCCCCCAAGGCTCGTGCTGTAATTTTACTTAGTTAAATTTGCAGCCCGAGTCTTAGTAGCCGTCTGACGGTTTCCTTCTCTAAACTTACAGAAAATTGCATCTTCCAACCAGGAATTGTTCAAGAACATTTGCAATAAACGCAAAGAGATCAGAGCTTTGCACCTTGAGAATTCGAAGTTGAAAATTGAGAAAGATGAAGCAGAAGGTAAACTTTTCTGACTTCCTCTTTGTCAGTTAACTTTTGTCATAGTCAAACTTGTTTTGTCCGACTGATATTTTTCCTTTGCAGAACTGTTGTGCCAGTCCAACAAGATGGTGGACCAATCCGAGAACTTCAAGGTCCTAGAAATAGAGAATGATAAACTCCGGGACAAGCTTGAGAAGATAACTTTAGAATCAGAGAAGTCTGTAGCTGCTGTCCTGGAGTCAAGCAATCATGAGACCGTGAGGCTCGAGATGCTAATAGCCCTTCGAGATAAAGAACTAGCTGATCTCAAGAAGGACTTCGATGTTCAGAGGGATCTTGCCTAGGCCACAACTAGTGAACTGAACAACCTCTGCAAGGAGCATGCTCAATGGAATCACTCTGTGCTAGGTAAGATTTCCGACTTTTTTATTTTTGTTGATTTTTCGACTTCCTTTTCACTCGAATTTTGACTTTTTGATTCTTTTCCATCCCCCTTGAATCTTTCCGACTCCCCTACCTCCGAACCTCGGCTCGAGCACATCAAGCTTGTCGGAGATATCTTGTACGATTTCCGCCAAACTCTTGAAGAGGATGGCGAGTCTGTCACGCTTTCCGACTTGCATACAGTGTCAATGCACGAGGTGAGGGACAAGGTCAAGGAGATTCCGAAGCTTATCAAAGACTGGAAGATCTCCTACGCTCGGACTACTGCTCAGACTGCTCTTACCATGGTGATGAGCCACCACATCGAGATGGAAATCTGGCATGTCACCAAGGGTATTGCCGAGGAGGATGATGAGGGTAACCCACAGGACATCAAGGCCATCCAAGAGTCTTGTGCAGGTTATTCTTGTCGTGTGGCAGAGATGACCAATTATACGACGCTGTTCTTCGGATCCATCGCTGTGCCTCCCTCGCCCCAAGAGCCAGAAGTTAGCATTGCAGCTTCCGAGTCTGAGATCGAGGGCGTCAATGCTGTCGACTCCAGCGCTCCACCTTTTTCATCACCACCGCCTGACTCTACAGCATAAATAGTTTTTATGCATTATTATAAACTTCTGGCAATGTAATGATGGAAACAATGATTTATTTGTGCTGGTCTTGTAAAAACTACTACTTTTACTATCGTAGCACTTATGCTTATATATTTTTCATGCATGTGATTGAAAATTTCTAAAGGACTGTGTTTTATGCCTATACTTGTAGTTTTATCTGGCTCTCTGCCTCGTCCCTTCCATGGGCCGGCAAACCTTTAGCATGGAAACTTTGCCGAGCAACAGAGCGCAATTGCTAAACCAGTTTAAACTCGGAACAAAGTCGGATTCTAGTACCAACAACTCATTACTCGGAAAATCCCCGCGTCTAAGCAATCAGATAAAAAACCAAAGTATAGACAATAAATTAAATTTTTTACCCTAAGGTAACACTTTTAGATATTCAAAAATCGTAACCAAAACAAACTTGAGTATAAAGTACTTTCAAGCATTCTAGGATTTTTGAAAAAATGACATGCTGTTTTGGAAATAATATGGCAAAAACTTCTCAAAGATAACATATGAGGAAACCAATACTTTATTTCACTTTAAACATGTACATATATGAATACAGGGAAATATAACTAAGAATAGAAGGGACGTAGCTGTGCAATTTTCCATGGACGTTCTATTTCATTCGGGTCTGTTCTGCCACCAGCTCTCTTTCTCTTTCGAGTATCAGGTATTTCCTTGACCGGTCTCATATCGGTTAGATAATATGACCCATTATGTAGAACTCTGCTAATCATAAAAGATCCTTCCCAAATCGGGGAAAGTTTGTGCTTTCTTTTTTGCACAAGTCAGAGAACCAAATCGCCTTTTCTGAAAGAACGGTTTTGCACTCTATGACTATGATACTTGCGCAACTTCTGCTGATAGGCTATAGATCTCTGCTCAGCAACGATGCGTACTTCTTCGATTATATCGAGATCATCTTGTCGAAAAACTTCTGCATCTTCTTCGATATACACTTTGACTCATGGAGATTGATGAATTAGATCACTTGGAAGAACTGCCTCTGCACCATAGACCAAGAAGAAAGGAGTATAGCCGGTTGATCTGTTAGGAGTTATACGTAAGCTCCATATCACAGACGGTAATTCTTCTGACCAAGCCCCCGTGGCCCGACGAAGCGATGACTCGAGACGAGGTCGGATTCCTTGCAAAATAAGGCCATTAGTTCTTTTGACTTGTCCATTAGCTTGTGGATGTGCGACTGATGCAATATCGAACCAGATCCCTTGTTCTTCGTAGAATTCGGCAAGTTCACCCATGGAAAAATTGCTCCCATTGTCATTATTATACTGTGTGGATATCCGAATCGGATGATTACGTCCTCGACGAACTTTCTGGCTGTGGCTCCATTGCAACTTGTTATGGGTTTAGCCTCAATCCACTTTGTAAATTTATCCACCATAACTAGTAAGTGTGTAAATCCACATTTTGCCATGCGAAACGGCCCTACCATATCATGCCCCCAAACCGTGAACGGCCATGTAAAAGGGATTGTTCGCAGCTGTTCAGCCGGAACATGTGCCTGATGGGCTTACTTTTGGCAGCCTTTGCATGTTTTGACCAGTTTATTGGCATCTGCCTTAGCTGTAAGCCAAAAGAATCTGTGTCGAAAAGCTTTTGCCACTAAGGATCTGGCTGCAGCATGGTGACCACACTCGCCTTCGTGGATTTCTCTTAAGATTTCCACTCCTTCTTCCGAAGAAATACATCACTGAAACATGCCAGAAACACTCCGTTTATAGAGCTCACCATTTATTATAGTGTAGGCTTTTGCTCGTCGGACAATCCGCCAGATCAAGACTTCGTCTTCGGGTAGTTTCCCGTTTATCAGGAAATCTAGATAGGGTTTTGTCCGACTGGAAATTATAGACAGAACTGCTATTAAAGGTGAGTCGGATTTCGTCGGATAGTCCTCATCAACTCCGACTATGGAGGGGACCCTTAAATGCTCTAAGAAAGCGCCATTCGGTACTTGTTTCCGTGTAGAGCCTATCCTTGATAGAGCATCTGCTTCCTCATTTTCTGCTCGAGTGATGTGTTGAACCTCAAAACCCTCGAACAATTTGGATAGTTCATCCACAATAGCTTTATACGCTGCCATGTGCTTGTTTGTGTTGAAGATATCAGATACTTGTTGAGAAACTAAATCCAAATCTCCGTAACACATGAGTCTTGATATGCCAATGTTTTTGGCCATTCATATTCCATGCAGCAATGCCTCATACTCGGCAATATTGTTGGTTGTCGTGAAGTGTATTTGCAACACATAGAACAAATTATCTCCTTGGGGTGATTTGAGCACCACGCCAGCCCCCGAGCCTCCTCGTGATTTTGATCCGTCAAAGTGAAGGGTCCAAAATTCCGAGTCTGGTTTGGGACTTTATTGCTATGCGCGGCTTATACTCAATGTCGAAAGCTACAAGCTCTATTCCCCACTTTGCGACATGTCATGTGGCATCGCAGTTATTGATTATATCTCGTAGGGGAGCGGTGCTCACCACTATGATCTTTTGCTCTTGAAAATAGTGGCGTAGCTTTCTGGATGCAAAGAACACTCCATATGCTAGCTTTTTATGATGTGGGTACCGTTGTTTTGATTATGTCAGGACCTCACTTAGGTAATAAGTTTGCCATTGCACCTTATGCTCGTGGCCTTCCTCCTCGCGCTCGACTACTATTACCACACTTATGACCTTGTTGGTCGCTGCAATGTAGAGTAACATAGGTTCCCGAGGTTCTGGCGTTGCGAGAACTGGTGGGTTTGAAAGTAGATCTTTCAAACTTTGCAGGGCATTTTCGGCTTCCTGGGTCCAGACAAATTTGTTGGTTTTCTTCAAGAGCTTGTACAAAGGTGCGACTCTTTCGGCGAGTTGGCTGACGAACTGACTCACTGCCGCAATGCAACCAGTGAGACGCTGCACGTCCTTCAGGCGAGTCGGCCTAGTAATGTTTAATATAGCCTTGATTTTGTCCTGGTTCACCTCTATGCCTCGCTTAGAGACGATGAAACCTAAAATTTTTCCGGATTAATTGCAGAAGTTGGCCCACACACATGAATCCGTGGACCAGGTCCCATAGAATTATTTCCCCCCACCCCCACCCACCCCCCGCCCCAAAAAAACCATCACTTGCGCGATGGTGAACCCACCATGGTAGGAGCCGATCCACACAACCATGTCCACAACTGGTCGAAGTTAGATGATGATGCTCTCCGTGTAATTGCTAGTCGATCCAGTCCTCTTAGCATGTCATGTTTCTCCGAGGCCATCCCAGATCAACACAATTCCCTCGAATGAGTTGCGCTTCAGAACCCACTCATCTTCCCCTATGATTATCCTTGCCTTCTGAACTTTTATCCATCTTCTTCCCCATCTCTTGCTAGTACTGAAAAGTGAGTGATTGATGAAAACATGATACTCCTAGACAACCCTTCTATGCCAGCTGCCATCATCATCCCAAAACCCTGCTGCGATTATTGGGCTAGTTACAGCCGCAACTGGGTAGCCATGATTGATCTCGCTAGTCGTCCTGGTCCTGGAAAATCATTAGTACGTCTGGTGAATTTGTATACTGGCACCATCATTCAGGTCCCTTCACTCGAAACTGCCGGGTTTGTGGTAAACATGTAGGTTTATTTCCGTATCGTAAGGCCCATACCAAGCTACTTAAGATACATATTGGTAGTGAACCTCAGATGTCCACCCGCTACAACAAGTGGATGTACAAGCTCATCGCGGTGTTTGATAAGTTCATTGCCATCCTAGACATGGAGCAGTTTTTAGGGGATGATACATGGAGTGTACTTAGGCACGATAGTCTTGCCCCGAGAATCTATGTGGATGCTGTGTGGGCGGATGATATTATCTTCTCTGTATCGGATGATGGCTCTGTTTTTACATGGCAACCCTTTGAATACGATGAGTTCAGTACCAAACTGTAGGTACTTCTCTCTTTCTTCGACTTGCTTTTGTTAATGTGTTAGTAAGAGCTAATTACTATAGTACATATTTCTTTTCTGTTGTGTGGATTGGACAGATGTTGATGCCGATCCTATGAAGGTGCAGGACCCAATGATAGACGAGGTTGAGCATGATGACAATGTCGATGGCCAAGATTGTGGTCGCATAGATTCTCTCCCACGCTGGTTCCTGGCTTATTTCAGTCCAACACTGCTATGGCTACACATCTAGGGCAAATGAGATCCTTCGAAGGAGACGATTAGTCACCAAGGTAGGACATTCAAATTGTATCCATTGCTTTAGTGCCATATCTTCTAGAGGTTAGCGGCCCAACACTGATGCAGCTGCCACACCGACCTTCCTCAGCTGGACTGGGTTCCGAAACATCTCCGACATGTTTCCCTCTTCCTTGGTCGGAATCATCCCCTTATTGGGTCTGTGAACAATGATGTGATGCATGGCCCTCACGCCAAGCACCTGCCGTTCGGGAGGCTAAGCTTTGTGTACATTTCTTCTGATGGCCTATCTTTTGGAGAATATATGCAAGTGGAATGGATTCGTATACCTATTTCTAACCGGTATGCACCAGAACCTGCAATTGGAGGGCCCAGCAAGTTAATCCAACATGCGTCCATGTGGTTCGTGCCTCATCTTCTTGGCTCAATATCGCGCTGACGATGGCTCTAGTTGCTCGAGAAGAGATGTAGCGAGGCATTGGTTCTTGGTACTCATAACTTTCTCCTCCTTGCACTCCTTTTGCAAATTGTTGGTTTCACCTGGTCTTTGTAAAGCTTAATGCATGCAACATTTCCTCAAACTGAAACTTTGTAAAGTTTGATCATGATCTCATTTTGCAAGTTAGTGGATCTGCATCACATGTTTTTCTTGCGAAATATCGAGGTAAATACAATTTTAGTCAAACTTCATGCACCCGGGGTGCAAATTAGTCCCATATCTTGCAAAGTGGATAAAATCAGTCCCAAACCTTGCCTCCCGGTGCAAATCAGTCTGTTTCAAACAAATTTGAGCCTATTTGACCAAATTCGTACATGTTTAGCTGTCATGAACATGTGCTTCTGCGATTGAGAGCGTAAAATAGTACCGACCTGTAACTTGTGTCCTTCCACGACTTATATTGCTTTTGAAAGTTCTTGTAGAGTTTTTGTGTATATTTATGTTTTTTAGGTTGGCTGAACAATGTCCTTTGCAATGCTCAAGTTAATTAAAACTTCTCATATGCATTTCACTCAATATTGCATTGTCAGTTTTCAGTTAGCTGAAATCTTAGCAAATTTTATTCTTTTCTTATACACTGCATAATCCCTATGCATCAAAAGGTTTTTTATGTGTGACAATTCAACTTGAGCATTGCGAAGTACTCCTACGTTGGATCAACACATGTACATATGGTATTTGCATATCATGTCAAATTCCTAAGATTTTAGCTCAAGAACATGGGATTTTCTATAAACAACGATGCTTTGCATGGGCCCATAAATTACCCTGGCCTCACATTTCTTATCTTATCTTATCTTAGCTTACATCTTACAACTATATATTGTGTACATAGAACTTTGAACACTGACTGTTGGATCAAAGATTGGCAAATCCCAATGTTGCTAGCCGTTGGATCTTCTTTTCCATTCTGCGATCTAGAAGATTCTATTAATAGTCTTTAACACAATGAAGTTTATGCACAAATCTCAAACACAATTCTCCGTCATTCTAGAATCTTCTCTCATTTCTCTAGGGCATGTTCCCAAAATTTTTGACTATTAAGGGCTTGTTTGATTTGCAGGAATCTCAAAACACAGGAATAGGAAATACGTAGGATTGGAGTTGCATTACCTCTTGAATCCTATAGGAATATAAAAATACAGGAATTTGGATCAAGTATGTGTTTGAATCATAGGAAAACAAAGGAATTCAAACATGACGTTCTATTGGAGTGAACGGAAAATACAGAGCTCAGATTTCTAAATTACTACCCATACCCCAGGAGTCTTGTACTACTCCCTTCATTTGGAAATATAAGATGTTTTAGGTTTGTGAAATAAATGTATCTAGACACCTTTTAGTATGTTGATTCATTTGAACCTACACACTAAAAAGGTTTCCAGATACATTAGCTCACTAATCGAGAACATCTTTATATTTCCAAACGAAGGGAGTATTAGGGAGCCATGCCAGTCTCCTCCGAAGAGTGGAACCAACGTCCAAATTAACTACTCCAACCGTCTAGACGTCTAGTACTATTAATAGGGAGTAGGTTATTGGCGGATCACTATCTTGTCGAAATTCAGCTGAGAGGAGCGCATGCTAGCTTGATTAATCTAGCCATTTCCCCCTTGACTATTCCCCAGCCCCCTCTTCTGTAGCATCCCAAATCTATTGAACAATGATAATCAAATTCCAATCATCAAAATTAGGGTTAACAAAAACTTTTGTTAATTAAATCATATGAATGCATGTGTGTATGTGATGATTGTATGAATGCATGAATGAACTTGTGTGATTGTTCTAAATAGCAAGGAATGGTTCAAAGATGAAACCAACATCATCTAAATCATTTCCAAGCAGAAACAAATCAAGAGAAATTCAAAAACAAACAAAACAAGCAAATGGTCATTTTTGCCAATCTTGCTCACTAGGCCACTTTGAGTGTTCCTAGTTGTCACATCCCAAAATTTTCCAAATTTTGAAATGTGAAAAATAAATAAACAAAATAAATAATTGTTGAAATTTAGGGTGAAAAGAAATTTTTTGATTCCAAATGGATACATCAAAACCCCTCTTGAACAAACTTTGAATGAAAAGGGAATCAAACAAAATTTCAATCAAGTGAAATGCATTCATCAATGAATGCATCTTGAATTTTTAAACACTTGGAAAAGTTAAACCAAAACCCTAATGGAATAATTCATTTCCAAGATCTCTTTAAGACTATGGATTTGATCCATATAAAAATTTGTCAACAAACATTTATAAATGAGAATTATAAATAAAAATATTATAAAACCATAGAAACTGGTTTCACTCAATTTGGAGCCATAGATAAAAACTTATGAATTTAATAAGTTAAAAGGAAATATTTTTCCAAGGCTAATAAAGATCCTATCTAAATCCATACCAAATCTTGAGCAAAGTGATCCTAAAAGGATTTTAAAAGATAAACAAATAATAAATAAAATTAAACAAAATGGAATCACCAATTTTGGATCTTTAAATAAAAAGATATGGATTTTATAAGGCAAAGAAAGAAATAAATAAATAAGGAATATTTAAAAACCAAAATTAACTCTTGGCCAAATTCATAAGAAAATGGAATAAATATAATCCAAATAAAATAAAGGGATAAAGAATATTCAAACAAAATAATATGGGATTAAACCATATTCTAATTATATTTAATGTGGACAAAATCCCTAAGATAAAGGATAAATTAAATCATGGGAAAAATAATGGAAATTGCCAAGAGGATTAAAAAAGTTATCTAATTCACTTAAAATAATTGAAGGATTATTTGAATAAATAATATGGATTGGAACCATATTTAAATCTTATTTAATAAAGACAAAATGTCTATTTGAAATAAATAATAAACCATAATAGAATAAAAAGAAATATTCTAAAATGGACTTTAGAATATATTAATAAACAATATTAAAAGCATACTGAAAGTGGAGGAAAGTTTGAAAACTAATTAGAGTTTGAAATCATTTGAATAAAATGAAAACAGAAAATCAAAATAGAAAAGGAAAAAGAAATCAGGAAGAAAAAATAGAAAACTAAGCCAGCCCAGCCAGTCCAGCCCAACTCGGAACAGCAGCCCACCTTACTCCCCCTGGCCAAGCGTTTTCTTACTCGCGAGCTAACCCGCACACTCGCTGACGCTGCGACCCCACACGTGAACGCTCACCTCACTGACGAACGGGACCCATAGCCACCTCATCGTCGTCAACCTCGCATGACCATTTCCCCCCTCTCGCACCGCCATTTCTGCATTGATTTCGCCGCGTTAATTTGCATCAACGCCACAGTAATTCCTTGCCATAACCACGCCATATTAAGCGCCTTGCCCTCCTCTCTCTTTCCCCTCACACGCCCGCTCCTCTCCGCCACTAGGCTACCGCAATTGCGAGATCGCACCCCACTGCCTCCGACATGTTTCTCGGCCGATTCCGGCGAAGCCAGACCCTCCCTAGCCCTCTGGTGCTTACTGGGTTGCTCGCCAGCATCTCCTGCACTTACCAGTACCGCCCGCTTTGCCGCGCACTCCCCAGAGGTTCGGCAACGACAAAGCCTTCTCGCCACCTTCTCCTGCCTCAACTCCAGCAACCTCTACCAGTGAGACATGAATGACCTCCTCTCTGGATGATACGTGTACACTCACCAAGATCATACACATCTAACGCCACATCTGGCTCGCCCTTTTATGCCTTGTAGCATCGGCTACAACCACACCTGAGCAAGATCGACGCCGACGCCATCTCCGGTGAGCAATCGCCGTCATTTCCGTGCACCCCTGTCCCTGTGAAGACCATGTTGAGTATCAGCGCTCCACGGCGAGTCTGGTGAGTGTCTTCCCCCTCCCTCTCGCTTCCTAGTTCGCCGGCAAGGCCACCGCCAGAGCGCTGCACCGCTCGCCACCGTCGCAACGTCGCCCATCCTTGGTCGAACTGCTAGGAGCCGTTAGATCCTAATCGCATGGCTAGGATAGATGACTTAAAACGAACCGTTATGTTTGATCTGTGCCGCACGATCTACTTTTAATCCAACGCACCACATTGATCGATCCTGCCGAACCGGTATGTAACATCCCAGAAATATTTAACATGGATCATCAAATGCTAATCATCAAATTTAGGGTTAACAAAAACTTTTCCATCTCAAATATGAAAGCATTCATATGTACGTGAATTTAAATTAGGAGTTCTTTTGAATTGCCATGGTTCTGTGATTCATTGCTTGTAAAATGATTCTTAGGTTAAATAAAGATCATCTAAATCATTCCTAAGCTCTTCCCAAAGACAAACAACTCAAAATGAATAAATAAAGTGTAACATCCCTAAAATCTTGTTTTCAAAGATTGCATATCATCCATGCATGCATATCATTTAGGGATCAAATATCAAACTCATTTCAAGAAAACAGAAGCACTAAGTGCTATTATTTTATGTGAGCATGCATTAATTTAATGCCACTCTCAAATGAGAGTATAATTGTTTAAACCAAGCTTTGTTTGCTCTCATGTTGTTTTAGTTGAATGTTAGAGTTTGGACAAAAATTTACAAAACAAATATGGGTTTAAAACCATCTTCAAAACATATTCAAATCAAGTGCTATGACATTATTTATTTTGATTTTTCCTATAAGGACCAAGCAAGGCCAGCAAGGCAGCATGGTTTAATACTCAAATTTACACAGGAATTCATATTACAAAAGGCCAGAAAGATTTAAAATTCAAATGCTTTTAAATTCATTTGAAATTGATTCCAGAAAATCAAATAGAAAATAGAAAAAGAGAAAAGAATTAGAAAAGGGCCGGCGCTCCTAATCTAGCCCAGAACCAGATCCAGCCCAAAAATCCCACCCGGGCCACTACCCTCTGCTTCTTCTCTCACCCACACCGAACCAACCCATACCGTCGCTGACTGGTGGCCCCTCTCCACGTCATCGTCATCTTTCCTAAATCCCGCGTAGGAACACGGCGCCGCCAGCCGTTTCTTCCTCTTCACTGCCTCGATCAATTGCATTGATACAGCGCATAATCGTCGCCCCTGTTCTGGCTATAAAATCACCACCTCGCCGCGGTCCTTTCCCCCCAAACACCCACACCCAGTCGCCCCCAGGCTGCGCGTATTCGAACTCACTCCGCCGCTGCACAGACGGACTCCGGCGGTAAATTCTGGTGAGCATACTCCACCCCTTGCCTTTTTAACTTGTCAGAAAGATCTTCGCGACCGTGCGCATCGTTTAACCCCATTGGTGCATCCTAGGGCCATTCAGAGCCTCGCCAGCGTCAACACCAGAACGCCACCGACGACCACGACCACTCCGGCGAGTTCTCCCCGTAAGCTCCGACCGCCCCCTTCCCTCTCTTTGATGCTCACGTGTTCGCCAGGCTTGTGCGCGTCTAATGACACCATCCGTTTTGCTAGGCGCGACCTATATCTTCGCCAACGACGATGAGCGACCGTAACCGACGGCTGTAGATTCTTCGGCGAGCAATAGCGGTCAAGTCCGTGCGCCCCTGTCCCTCCCTTGACCACCTCGAGCACCGCGTCGACCTCATGAGCTCGGTAAGCCCCTCTGTTTCCTCCCTTGCTTCCTAGAACCACCGGAGCATCGTCGGCAGCAACGCCGCCAGCAGCCAGCTGCACCGCCAGTTTTGAGTCAGAGCGTTTTTGACCACTGGATCTAGATCCAGTGGTGTAGATTAGATGCATGCCGAAGGGGTATGGGCAGATCAAAACCGCTGGTTTTAAGTTAGATCCAACTCACCACATCGGCCGATCCGTGCGAAGCGGTACCGACGAATCAGAAGCTGCCGCGTGGCCAGTCTTTTGTTTTAAAAACAGGATTTAGATCTATTAGATGTTTAGACTTGAAAAATTCATAACTTTTGATTCCCACGTCCAAATTTGACAAATTTTATATCATTGGAATCAGGAGAGAAAATCCTTTCCATTTATGCAATGTGTTTAATGTTTTGCCTCTGTAAAAATGATTGTTTTACAGAAACATTTGTAGGCATAATTTGTGTATAGTAATTATTTGAAAAATGTTATGGTATTCAAATAAAGTTTATTTGGCATATTTTGAACTTGCTTATGATTCAGTACTATGCACTTGACTTGTTTGGTGTAGGAAATCATCCCATGGCATTTTGCATGCATTCATATATTTTTGCTTGTTATATTTTGTATGTGATTTGGAGCCATTATTTTATGTGTAGATTTTGGTGCAAATAGTGATTGTGATTGTGAAGATTGTTGCTACTCCCCAAACTACCAAGGAAAGTGGAGCTTCATGATTTTATTCCTATGTTTTTCAACTATGCACTAGAAATATTTGGCTAGACTTGCATGAATATTTTGATCTATATGCTATGCTTGGGAAATCCTAGTAGTTGTAAAATTTCTAGAAATTTCTAAGTTAAGATGCTTATCAATGCCATGCTTAGCCTAGCTAGTAGCAACCAAGGGTGGTTATATATTCATGCTATGAGAAAATATTTCTAAGTCTTTGGACTCGAGTTTTTGCTTAATAAAAAAACTAAGTAAATGAAACACCTGGGTGGAAGGGAAATAATGGTTTGTGTTGAGTGGTTACACAAGGCCCATTTCTATGGTTTACCTTGTGTATCTCACTTGTGGAAAGCCACCCAGGAACAAAGGGATTTGAGATGCCAAATGTTAAGAAGCTTCTAGTGTAGCCACATGGCATTATGGGCTCTGCCTGGATCATATAGGTTGCAATAACTTAGCCATTTGGACAGTTGGTGGTAGTGGGATGATAGGTTGGAGCGCGTCCATTTGGTCTAAGGGAAGGCTTCTGAAGGGTCCTGTCTTGGTGAAAATCAAGTCTTGTGGGGAAAGTGCACAACCTCTGTAGATGGAAGAATCTAAGTACTTAGCCATGTCCCTGGTATTGGACAACTTGAGCATCAAGACATGGATGCTATCAAGAATCTCCTCATCCCAATTTCTAAGTTAAAACTTGTGGTTGAACCAGGGTGAAGGTTCACCAATTTCTATTGGTGATTCCTTGGGAAAGTTTATCAAAGAAAAACTTAGTGTTTTCAACTAATAGGCAAAAACCTATTTTGAGCAAAGCAAGCCTAAGCTACACTTAGCCAAAGTGCATATAGTATCTAGACTAGTAATATTCTACTAAGGTATCACTTGCCAATACTATTCCAATGTATTGACCCACTGTGGATGTAACTTGTGATGTTGCAGGTTATTCTGATGATGATTAGGGGTTATGAGTCTACACTCAACATGATTTCCTGTGGCACATGAAGATGGAGACTTATTTATCTTATTATATATTTGAACTCTTGTATTAGGCCTGTGGCCATGGAGTTTGTAAAAGACTATGTTTGTCTCTGGAATGATATGTAATAATGACCTTTGTTTCTGTGTACTTCATCTTAAACTGTGGATGCTAGCATTGATCCAGGGACTAGCATTGCAATCATAGGGATCCTTACCTTTATAAAGGGAGGGATCTTACATAAAGTGAATGGATACTCTTGCCAAATTAACTATCATGCCTACTTTGGCTATTCCTAGCACTCAAAACTTAATAGAAACAATTGTGGATCTTTGCACCCCTTGTTTGTACACATAATGAGGTACCAAGGCCCACTTTGTGATCTTCCAAAAACATTCAAATGCTAAGTTTAAATGACAGTTTAAAATTGAATCTATCTCATATGGGAAGAACCCACTATTTGAAAAACCACTCAAACCAAAGCTCAATTTTCAAAACCCAAAAAACCACAGAGTCTCCATCACATGCCTAGCACACCCACCAAAAATCTTTTCAAAATTCAAAAAGAAGTTTCTTGCGGCCATTTCATCAAACACTTGGCAGGCAGAATTTAAACCAAATCAAATTCACTATTTTAATAGTGTTTTGGCCTAACTTGTTCCATCTCTATCTCACAGCAAACATTTAGTAGATCATCTAGCTTAGTTGGAAACCTCTAGCCTCACTGTAAGCTTGCCATTGCCATCAATGGTGAATAAGCCGAGCCCACCTTGCCGGCCAACTTGGTCGTCGCCGCAGCAGACCACCACCCCCTCTCTCGCCATGTCTAGGAGTTAGACAGCACCTCACCGCCGCCCACTGTCCCCTCCCGGAGCCAAGACCGGCCGTGGACCACCGAGAACACCCTGCGCCCAGTGCCACTGCGACATTCCGAGCACGCCCCAGAGCGCCGCACCCGGCACGCGTGCACACGCTGCCCCTCGACCGCAGCCCGTGCCCACCGCTTCGCCACGACCCATGGAGCACGCCAAACACCCCCGTTCGCCGTCCAATGCCCCACAACCACCGCTCGCTGTCAAAGACGCCGCCTCTGCCGCTCAGAGCACTAGCCTCGGCCGACCCATTACCACCGCCCCTAAGCCCGCATTTAAGTTCTAGAGCATCGCCAGGAGACCGCGCGTCGATCGCCACCCTTAGCCATGCCTCCAGCAGTCCGTAGCCATGTCGCCACCGTCGCCTTCCCATCCCTCTCGGTCTCGCCGTCGAGCCTATAAAAGGAGGCCACCCCCAGCCGTTTGGAGCACACCACTCGATTCCCCTCACCTCACTGATCGTCCCACACCTCTCGCCGGAGCACGGGGAGCAGCAGCTCGCCGGAATTGCACCGGAGCAAGCCGCCTCTGGAGGAGAAGGGCGTCGCTGATTGCAACCACCCCCGGAGTTGCCTTGACCGTCCCTGAGCTCGCCGTCGACCACTCGTTCGTTTGCCCGCCTCGCCGTCGTTGCTAGAGCCCTGGTACGCGCCCTATGCACCTGCACTGAGCCGCTAGGGTTCGAGCTTGCCGATGACAGGTTCGTCGTCGACGACGATCCCCTGCCATCGATCTCCACTCTAATCCAACAACCCACACAGCCCCGTACCGATTCACGCGTTATGAGGCGCTGACTACTAGGCCCCCCTGTCAGCTGAGCCCCGCGCTGCGGAGTGACACTGGACCGGCCCATTGGCATCTCCCGTGCAACCCAACCATTTGAATTTAGATTTTTTCCATTTATTTCAAACACAGTTCTGTACATAGATTCAAAATTCAACCCAGCTCGATTCAATGAACCAAAATGCATGAAACCAACTTTGTTAGAAAGGTACTGAAATTCTTAATCCAAGCCCGTTGGATTCAAATCATTTGGATCTGTAGAGCACCCTTGGTAAAAATAACAACTCACAAGCCTTTCTACATTCAAACATTTTTCAAAATTCAACCATAAGAGCTTTTGAGTTGATTCCAACTCTCAAAAATCACATTTGATCATACCTTTCAGAATATATAAAAACATATGGGTTTACTTACAGAAATAATGTTCAAGTAATAAAAGAATGCCACATAGGCATTTGTAGTCACTTTATTTATTTAAAATAAAAAGGTTAAACCTTATTAAATTGTGACACCACTTTAAATCACATTCTGATGTACTGAAATATGTGGTGATGACATGTGTCAACATGATCCCATGTTTGAGTTGGAGAATATTAAATCTTAAGTAGATTTTCAATGAGTACAAATTAATTTTCTCAAATTAAAAAAAATAGGGCAAATGCTTTAATCTTGTAATGTTAAGTGATGATGCTAGATCATCTATAGTACACCTTTATGTGATGATTGAAAATAGTTAAGTATTGTTTGGTGATTGTGTACCTCGTATTTATTTATTGACGCTACTACCAACCAAGGATACGGGGAGGAAGGAGGATACTACGAGGAAGAAGCCGAGGAAAACTTCAACCACTGCTCTGCACAAGGCAAGCTAACCCTTGCGACCTAGCAAGTTTATACCACTATCTTAGCAAGCCAAACCATGCAAGTTTTACTTGCAAGCTTATACCACTTGATAAACTATCCTAGTTTTACTTACAAGCATTATACTTTATTTCTTTATCAAAGCTTTGCTTAGAGTTTACTTAAGTGACTTGTAGATTCTAGAAAGATAATTGAAGTTTGCATAAAGAGCATTAAATTTGGCCTAAGTAGATAATCTTGATGTCATCCTAAGGCATGAGATTGAACTTAACTAATCTCCACTTGCTTACCACCCCTCATTAGTACTTACCCCCACTTGTAGATGCTAGTGCTAAGCATAAAACTTGATCAACTTTAGATGGGAAAACTTGGTGAAACTGGTTATGAAAACCTTAGAATGATGACTCATTCTACTGAAATGTTTGACATGTGTTCTCGAACACCAGATGATTTTGATGACTCAAATGTTGAGGCATGAGCCTTAGCCCTTGATAAAACTGATGGTTGTCTGGATGCGATACCATTCCAATTTTACCGTACAACCACAATACCCGAAAATTGGGTAGGGCTTGCCTGGAAATTTATATACCTTAGTTTGGGTTCCCTCACGGCCAAGGTCTAAGCTGAGGCTACCTTGTGAAGATTGTCCACCCGTGCAGTACCCAAGATGACAGTTGGTCATGGTTGGGAGGCCAAACTCATAGAATAGGTGCCTATAATAGGGCGTGTAATTGAAAGGTTAGGATTGATTATCCGCATACTGAGTATGGTGAATTCAGGATTTGTTCCTGACGAATGTATCAAATGTTGTGGTGAAAGTGTACAATCTCTGCAGAGTGTCAAACTATTCGAATGGCCTCGTCCGCGGTTATGGACAGTTGGAGTGGCCATACTGTTCCCCTATCAGATGTTTTCAAAATGAATTCTGAAATGAATTGAGACTTTGACTTGACCACAACAGAGTTGTGATATGAAATTAAAATTCCCACTTAGGTATTATAAAATTTTCAACTAGCTTTCTTTGCTTCTGAACTTAGTAGAGGAAAATCTGGCTTTTTGCAAAACAACCCTAGATCTTAGTGTCCTACCACAAAAACTCCCTTAACTTGTTAGTATTAGCCTGTGAGTACTTAAGGAGTACTCATGGCTTTGTCCCTGGCTATTCCCGTGGCAAGACTATGAAGATGAGTACCAGGAAGATGGACCGCAGGAAGGTTACGACAACTAGGATCATCTCCCATCGTCAGCATTGCCTGTGACCCTAAAGATGGAGCTTCGCCTACGCTATCGTTATCGTTATGTTATTCTGCTGCTTGAGTTGTATTAAGAACTGGATCATGAGATCCTTATTTGTGTAAGACCTTATGTATGATTTGTAATGGATGATGTACTGTGATATCTAAATCTATTATGTCTCGCAAAAATGGTAATCCTGGTATTGCGATGTATGGCATAACAGGCATCTGGGATTAAAAATCCGGGTGTTGACAAGTTGGTATCAGAGCCATCCTGACCATAGGAGACCCTAGTTAGACTGGACGTTTGAATCAAAAACTTAGTTTCAAAACCCAAGGAAGTGAGTATTTACAAAAACTTATTCCCATTCTTATCACTTTGATTCTTTCATGAAAATTCATGTTCCTCAAAAACTTTTGCAAAATACCGAAAATTTGACACAAATCACTCTACTAACTTACTCATCCTATATTCTTATAGATGGACGTGAAGTACATCAAGTTTTATCAGTTGGGGAATGGAGGAGACCTCATCTTTGAGCGTGACTTGGACCAGCTTTCGGAACTTCTGGAGCGTCCGCATCCCGAGTTCTTCGGAGCTCAGCTCTATGATCAGGAAGGAGAAAACCTGCAGTGGCTAGTTGTTGCAAGTCTCCGAGGAAAGATTGAACCTCCCACTACAGAGGGAATCCAGTTCACCTTAAGAGAGAACAACTGGCTCGATGGACTGGCCAGGGCAATGCAGGAAGCTCTTGCCCGTCTGTGTGGGCAGAGTATCAATCAGATCAAGGGTTCCCGTTTTGAGTTCTACCCAAGGCGTGATGTTATGGGACAGCCACTGGAGGCCCCATACCACCACGAGCTAAAGAGTCAATTGGACCATCTCAGCTTAATGATGTATGACCGTCAGAAGGAGTTGGACAATGCCTGTGCCTACTCCAACCACAAGTTCGCCATCACCCAGAAGAAGGATCAGACCCTCCCCATGCTAGTGAAGGATCGCAAGTCTCGTCGCCGTCACCTCGATAATAAGGAGCGCATCATTTCCCGTCTTCACCACCGTATCATGGATCTGGAGGAGACCATCCACGAGAGAGACATGTAGTTGGCGGAAAGGGAGAATGCCGGAGAAGACCTTCGTGGAGATCCCTACTCCTATCTCAGCGATGATGATGACTTTCTGGAGGATCAAGCCATGGATTTCTTCACCGATGAGGAGGATTTCGCCTTCATCGATGACGATGATGATGATGAGGATGATGAATACACTGACTCCAAGGAGTAGTAGCACTTGAGCACTAGCGTTAGTGAGCTGTATTCGGTCCCACTGTATCATAGTTTCTAGAATGGTTCTTAAAACCATCTGTTTTCCTTTGTTGTGGTGTGTGTTGTATCGTGTGCTATGAATGAATGAATGAAAAACAAGTTGCTAGAAAATGAGAGTCAAACTTTAAAAACTTTTCAAAGTCCTTGAACCTTAGAAATTTCCCTCTTTTCTGATGATCTATCTCAATCTTTAGATGCCTCCTGGAGGAAGTGGTTCATCCCCGGACCCGATGTTGCAGATCCTGCAAATGTTGGTTTCTGACCGCGAAGCTGAAAGAGACGAACGTAAAGCCAACCTAGCCACTCTTCAACACATAGCTCAGATGGCCAACAACAATCAAGGCCAAGGAAATCAGGACAACCATGGATCAAAGCTCACGAATTTCCAGAACACCAACCCACATGTTTTCACTAAGTCGTAAGAGCCCTTAGATGCAGATGATTGGCTGCAAACCATGGAGAATAATCTAGAAGTGGCCAGAGTGGAAGCTAACGAGAAAGTTCTATTCACCACCCATTATCTGGCCAGAGATGCAAGAGCATGGTGGAACAGCGTTCCTGCAATGACCGGAGGACAGATGATGACCTGGGAGGAATTCAAAGTCAAGTTCAGCAGAAACCATGTGCCACCGGGTTTGATCAAGAGGATGAGAGATGAATTCAGAGAACTGAAACAAGGAAGGATGACCGTAGTGGAATACCGTGACAAATTCTTGTCATTAGCTAGGGATGCCCCGGATGAGATCGACATGGAAGCCAAGAAGAAAGAAATATTCTTGAATGGTCTGCACAATGAGATGCAGACGGTGTTGGTCAATATCCCCTTTGCTGATATTGAAGCCCTAGTTGACTCTGCCATTCAGATGGAAGGAAAGATCAACCAAGACAATGAGAACCGCAAGCGCCGCATCATGCATCAGCCAGGAACCCATCATACCCCGAAGTATCGCCCCAACCCATCTCTAGGATTTGCGCCGAGAACCAACCGACCCCCGATGAACCGTCCGACCTATCCCAACCGTGGAAACCCAATGCCCGGAGGAAACCACAACAACCCCGGCAACTCTAGCAATTTCAACCGTGCACCACCCAAGTTCAAAAACAACAATGCCGCCACCAACACCAACACTGCCTCAAGGACTAGAAGCAATGATGTGCCTGTTGCAGCGAAGGACAAGTCGCAAGTGACCTGTTATGACTGTGGAAACAAGGGTCACTAATCCAATGAGTTCCCCAAGAAGAATGCCGCAGCCCCAATGCAAATGCCCCAGCTCAGCAGCAGCGTCGTGTTCAGTCTAGAAGAAGGTTTGCCCCAGGGAACTCGCTCAACCGCAACGGCCGTCTTTTTCTCATGCATGCTGAAGAAGCCCAGTAAGCGCCGGATGTCGTGCTGGGTATGTTTTATATTAATTCAGTACTTGCAAGAGTGTTGTTTGATTCTGGTGCATCGCACTCATTTGTCACCGAAGAATTTGCATGCACTAGTAAGATTCAACCAACCAAACTGAAGCATGTTATGATTTTTCAAATCCCCGGTTCAACCACCAAAGCTAGGCAAATTTGCAAAGCTGTCCCTATCCCAATCCACGACATAGATTTTTATGCTAATCTGATAGTACTCGGAACTAAAGGTTTGGCAGTACTACTAGGAATGGATTGGATGTCCAAACATAAAGGATTAATTGACTGTGCCAAGAAAGCCATCACCATGACCAGTATAGCTGGAGTATCAGTCGAGCATGTATCTGAAACCTTACCTCGCCAATTCAAGTGCAACAAGAGTATAGCCCAACCTACCATTGACCAAGTCTGGATAGTATGTGAATACCCCGATGTATTTCCAGATGTTTTGCCCGGTATGTCCCCAGACCAGGATATCGAGTTTATCATTGAAGTAATCCCAGGAACAGGACCCATAGCCCAGAGACCATATAGTATGAACCCGTCTGAACTAGCAGAACTGAAGAAGCAACTGGATGCCATGCTGGAAATTGGATTGATTCAACCAAGTGCGTCACCTTGGAGATCACCTGATTTGTTCGTGTACAAGAAAGATGGAGGTAACCGTTTGTGTACGGATTATCGGAAGTTGAATGATGTCACTATCAAGAACAAGTACCCATTGCGCAAGATAGAATATCTGTTTGACCAGTTGACTGGTGCCAAAGTGTTTTCTAAGATTGATCTTAGAACTGGCTATCATCAACTCAAGATTCGCGTAGAGGATATTCCAAAGACTGCCTTTACCACCAGATATGGATTATACGAGTATACTGTCATGTCTTTTGGACTAACTAATGCCCCGCTTATTTCATGAATCTCATGAATAAGATTTTTTATGTACTTCCTGTAACATCCCAAAAATACCAAACTTGGATCATCAAACTCTAATCTTTAAAATTAGGGTTAACAAAAACTTTTCTAAATAAAAATATGAAAGCATGCATGTGTGTATGCATCCCATTTTGAATTCTTTTGAATTGCCTTATTTATGTGTTTCTTTGCTTGTAAAATGATTCTTAGGTGAAATAAACATCCTCTAAACAATCCCCACACTTTTCCCAAAGACAAATAAATCAAAACAAACAAAATGAGTGAATGGTCACTTTGGCCAAATTGACTCACATGCCTACTTTGGCTGTCTCTAACTTTCAGAACTTAACAGAAACTTGTTTGGATATTTGCACCCCTTGATAGTACTCATAACAAAGTATCAAGGCCCACCTTGAGATCATCCAGAAACATTCAAATGCATAGTTTAAATGACAGTTCAAAATTGAATCTATATCATATGGGAAGATCCCACTTTTTCAAAAACCACTCAGACAAGCTCAAATTTCAAAACCCAAGCATCTGCAGACTCACCAACACCAACCTAGCACACCCACCAAAAATCTTTTCAAAATTCCAAACTTGAGTTCTTGCGGCCATTTCATCAAACACCTTGCAGATGCAAATCAAATAAAATCCAAACACTTTTTGGAGCAGTGATTTGAGCCTAACTTGTTCCCTCTCTGGTTGCAACTAGACTTTAGTAGATCATCTAGCTCATCTGTAAACATCTAGCCCCACTGTAAGATTGGCAATGTCATCAATGGTGAACAACCGAAGCCACCCATGCCACCCTAGTGTAGACAGCAAGCTAGAAGAGGAACTAGCCATGCCAGCCTTGTCTGGGAGATCACCCATGCCTCACCGCCCCCTCTCGACCAGCCCTGCCTCGAAGACATCGACCAGAGAACCCAGGAACGCCGCGCTCGTGCCTCTGTCAATCATGCCGAGCGTGCGCCAGAGCGCCACCCTCGACACACACCCACAGACCGTGCGCCGCTCTCGCCGCGTGCATACACGATCACCACCGTCCCAGGAGACCGCCAGACATCCCCGTTCGCCGCCCCATGCCTCACAGCCACCGCTCGCCGTCGAAGACGCCGCCTCTGCCGCGCAGAGCATAACATGTTCCAGACCGTTTGCCACTGCCCCTACACGTGCATTAAAGCCTTAGAGCATCGCCAGGAGAGCACCGAACGATCGCCACCGCCGTCCATGCCTCTAGCAGCCCGTAGCCATGTCGCCATCGTCGCCTGCCCATTCCGTTCGGTCTCGTCGTCGAGACTATAAATAGAGGCCTCCCCCGCTCAAACTCTTCACACCATCTCACTCCCCTCTCCACACTGATCGTTCCACCCCATTCCCGGAGCAAGGCGAGCAGCGCATCGCCAGAATTTGGCCGGAGTAGGCCGCCTCTGGAGAAGAAGGGCACCGTCGATTTCGTCCACCCCAGGAGAAGCTGCCGGTACCAGGAGGTTCGCCGTCGTCGACTTCATCATTCGCCCGCCTCGCCGACCCTCGCCTGAGCCCCGTTGATCCCCCGACAACCCCCATCTGCCGCGTTAGGTTTCTGTCTCGCCGGCGCAGCCCGACGTGGACGATGAGTAGCAGATGTTCGATTAGACTTAGATCGTGCGGATGAGATTGCCCCGTACCGCTTCGCGTTTAAAGAGCCACTGACTGGTGGAACCCCCTTGTAAGTTGAGCCCCGCGCCACGGAGTGACACTGGGCCGGCCCATTAGCAGTTCCCGCGCAGCCCAATCGTTTGAATTTAACTATTTCCATTTTAATTCAAACACAGCTCTGTACCTAGTTTCAAAAATCAACCCAGCTCGTTTCAGTAAACCAAATTGAATGAAACCAATTTTGTTAGAAAGGTCTTGAAATGCTGAATCCAAGCCCGTTGGATTTAAATCATTTGGATCTATAGATTACCCTTGGTAAAAATAACAAGGCAAAACCTTTTCTTCATTCAAACATTTTTCAAATTTAAACCATAAAAGCTTTGGAGTTGATTCCAACTCACAAAAATCACATTTGATCATTCCTTTCAGATTATATAAAAACATTTGGGTTTACTTACAGAAATAATGTTCAAGTAATAAAAGATTGCCACATAGGCATTTCTAGTCACTTTACTTAAGTAAAATAAAAGGGTTAAACCTTATTAAATTGTGACACCACTTTAAATCACATTCCCATGGACTAAAATATGTGGTGATGACATGTGTCAACATGATCCCATGTTTGGTTTGGAGAATATTAAATCTTAAGTAGTTTTTCAATGAGTAGAAATTACTTTTCTAAAAATAAAAGAAACTAAACCAAGCTTTAATCTTGTAATGTTAGTGATGATACTAGATCATCTATAGGTCCGTTTTGTGTGATGATTGAAATTAGTTAAAGTATTGTTTGGTGATTGTGTACCTCGTATTTATTTATAGACGCTAGTACCGACCAAGGATACGAGGAAGAAGGAGGATACTACGAAGAAGAAGCCGAGGAGAACTTTAACCCTTGCTCTGCACAAGGGAAGCCAATACTTGCAAGCTAACACTTGCAACTTAGCAAGTTTATACTGATACTGATGCAATCCTCATACTACTAGTTGAATGTGCAAGCAAATACTTGCTTGTTACCATGCCAACTATATGCCTTAAGCATATATGATCATAACCACTTGATAAACCAATCCTAGTTTTACTTGCAAGCTTTATACTTTATTTCTTTATCAAATCTATTACTTAGAGTTTACTTAAGTGAATTGTAGATACTAGAAAGATAATTGACGGTTGCATAAAGAGCATGAAATTTGGCCTAAGCTAGATAATATTTATGTCATCCTAAGGCATGAGATTGAACTTAGTTAAACTCCACTAGTTTACCACCCCTCATTAGTACTTACCCCCACTTGTAGATGCTAGTGCTAAGCATAAAACCTGATCAACTTAGATGGTAATACTTGGTGGAAAAATGGTTATGAAAACCTTGGAATGATGGATCATTCTATTGAGAAGTTTTGGACATGTGTTTCCGAACACCAGATGATTTTGGTGATGAAAATGTTGAGGTGTGAGCCTTAGCCCTTTATAAAACGGATGCTTGTCCGGATGCGATACCATTATAATTTTACCGTACAACCACAATACCCGAGAATTGGGTAGGGCTTGACTGGAAACTTATATACCTTAGTATTAGTTCCCTCACGGCCAAGGTCTGAGCTGAGGCTACCTTGTGAAGATTGTCCACCTGTGCAGTACCCAAGATGACAGTTGGTCATGGTTGGGAGGCCAAACTCACAGGAGAGGTGCTTATACTAGGGCGTGTAATTGAAAGGTTAGGATTGATTATCCGCATACTGAGTATGGTGAATTCAGGATTTGTTCCTGACAGATGTATCGAATGTTGTGGTGAAAGTGTACAATCTCTGCAGAGTGTCAAACTATTTGATTAGCCGCGTCCGCGGTTATGGACAGTTGGAGTGGCCATACTGTTCCCCCGTCAGATGTTTTCAAAATGACTTATGAAATGAATTGAGACTTTGACTTGACCATAACAGAGTTGTGGCATGAGATACAAGTTCCCACTTAGGTGTTATAAAATTTCAACTAGCTATTCTTATTTCTGAACTTAGTAGATGTAAATCTGGCTTTTTGCAAAACAACCCTAGATCTTAGTGTCCTACTACAAAAACCCCCCCTTCACTTGTTAGTATTAGTTTGCGAGTACTTAAAGAGTACTCATGGCTTTGTCCCTAGCTATTCCCGTGGCCAGACTATGAAGAGGAGTACCTGGAGGATGGACCCCAGGAAGGTTACGACAAATAGGATCATCTCCCATCGTCAGCATTGTCTGTGACCCCGAAGATGGAGCTTCGCCTACGCTATCGTTATTATTACGTATTTCCGCTGCTTGAGTTGTATTAAGAACTGGATCATGAGATCCTTATTTGTGTAAGACCTTATGTATGGTTTATAATGGATGATGTACTGTGGTTTCCAAATCTGTTATGTCTCGCAAAAATGGTAATCCTGGGATTGCGATGTATGGCATAACAGACATCTGGGATTAAAAATCCGGGTGTTGACAAGTTGGTATCAGAGCCATCCTGACCATAGGAGACCCTAGTTAGACTGGACGTTTGGAATCAAAAACTTAGTTTCAAAACCAAAGAAAGCAAATATTTACAAAAACTTATTCCCATTCTTATCACTTTGATTCTTTCATGAAAATTCATGTTCCTCAAAAACTCTTGCAAAATACATAAAATTTGACACACTTGATAACTCTACTAACTTACACATCTTATATTATTTTAAATGGACGTGAAGTACAACAAGTTTTACCAGTTGGGAAATGGAGGAGACCTTATCTTTGAGAGGGATTTGGACCAGCTTTCGGAACTTCTGGAGCGTCCGCATCCCGTGTTCTTCGGAGCTCAGCTCAATGATCAAGGAGGAGAATATCTGCAGTGGATAATTGTTGCAAGTCTCCGAGGAAAGATTGAACCTCCCACTTCGGAGGGAATTCAATTTACCTTAAGAGAGAACAACTGGCTCGATGGACTGGCCAGGGCCATGCAGGAAGCTCTTGCCCGTCTGTGTGGGCAGAGTATCAACCAGATCAAGGGTACCCGCTTTGAGTTTTTGTCCAAGGCATGATGCTAATGGACAACCACTGGAAGCCCCATACCACCACGAGCTGAAGACTCAGTTGGACCACCTTAGCTTCATGATGTACGATCGTCAGCAGGAGTTGGATAATTGCCGTGACTACTCCAACCACAAGTCCGCCATTATCAAGACGAAGGATCAGACCATCGCCATGTTAGCAAAGGATCGCAAGTCTCGCCGCCGTCAGCTCGACAAGAAGGAGCGCATCATTGCCCGTCTTCGCCATCGTATCTCGTCTTTGGAGGAGACCATCCACGAGAGAGACATGCAGTTGGAAGAAAGGGAGAATGCCGGAGAGGATCTTCGTGGAGACCCCTACTCCTATCTCAGCGATGATGATGATTTTCTGGAAGATCAGGCTATGGATTTCTTAACGGATGAGGAGGATTTCGCCTTCATCAATGACGACGATGATGATGAGGATGACGACTACACCAACTCCGAGGAGTAGTAGCACTTGAGCACTAGCGTAATGAGTAGTATTCGGTCCCACTGTATCGTAGTTTCCAGAATGGTTCTTAAAACCATCTGTTTTTCTTGTTTTGTGGTGTGTGTTTGTATCGTGTGCTATGAATGAATGAATGAAAAGCAAGTTGCTAGAAAAATCTGAGTCAAACTTTAAAAACTTTTCAAAGTCCCAAAACCTTAGAAATTTCCCTCTTTTCTCATGATCTATCTCAATCTTCAGATGCCACGCGGAGGAAGTGGTTCATCCCAGGACCCGATGTTGCAGATCCTGCAAATGTTGGTTTCTGACCGCGAAGCTGAAAGAGCCGAACGCCAAGCCAACCTAGCCACCCTTCAGCCCACAACAATCAAGGCCATGGAAATCAGGACAACCATGGATCTAAGCTCAAGAATTTCCAGAACACCAACCCACCTGTTTTCACTAAGTCGTAAGAGCCCTTAGACGCTGATGATTGGCTGCAAACCATGGAAAATAACCTAGAAGTCGCTAGAGTGGAAGCCAACGAGAAAGTTCTGTTCGCCACCCATTATCTAGCCGGAGATGCCAGAGCATGGTGGAACAGTGTTCGTGCCATGACCGGAGGACAGATGATGACCTAGGAGGAATTCAAAGTCAAGTTCAGCAGAACCCATGTGCCACCAGGTTTGATCAAGAGGATGAGAGATGAGTTCAGAGAAATGATGCAAGGAAGGATGACCGTAGTGGAATACCGTGACAAATTCTTGTCATTAGCTAGGTATGCCCCGGATGAGATCGACACCGAAGCCAAGAAGAAAGAAAGATTACTGAATGGTCTGCACGATGAGATGCAGACGGTGTTAGTCAATATCCCCTGTGCTGATATTGAATCTCTTGTCGACTCTGCCATCCAGATGGAAGGAAAGATCAACCAAGCCAATGAGAACCGCAAGCGTCGCATGATGCATGAACCAGGAACCTATCAGACCCCAAAGTATCACCCTAACTCATCTCCACGATTTGCCCCAAGAACTTACAGACCCCCGATGAACCATCCGACCTATCCCAACCGTGGAAACCCTAGGCCCGTAGGAAATCACAACAACCCCGTCAACTCTAGAAATTTCAACCGTTCCCCACCTAAGTTCAACAACAACAATGCTACCTCCAACACCAACACTGCCCCGAGGACTGGAAGCAATGTTGTTCCTGTTGCAGCAAAGGACAAGTCGCAAGTGACAAGTTATGACTGTGGAAATAAGGGTCACTACTCCAACGAGTGCCCCAACAAGAAGAATGCCGCAGCCCCCAATGCAAATGCCCCAGCTCAGCAGCAGCGTCGTGTTCAGCCAGGAAGAAGGTTTGCTCCAGGGAATTCACTCAACCGCAACGGCCGTCTTTTTCTCATGCATGTTGAAGAAGCTCAGGGAGCGCCAGACGTCGTGTTGGGTATGTTTTCTATTAATTCAGTACTTGCAAGAGTGTTGTTTGATTCTGGTGCATCGCATTCATTTGTCACCGAAGAATTTGCCTGCACTAGTAAGATTCAACCAACAAAACTGAAGCACGTTATGATCGTCCAAATTCCCGGTTCAACCACCAAGGCTAGGCAAATTTGCAAAGCCGTCCCTATCCAAATCCATGGCATAGATTTTTATGCTAACCTGATAGTACTCAGAACTAAAGGTTTGGAAGTAGTACTAGGAATGGATTGGATGTCCAAACATAAAGGATTGATTGACTGTGCCAAGAAAGCCATCACCATGACCAGTACAGCCGGAATATCAGTCAAGCATATCTCTGAAACCTTACCTCGTCAATTCAAGTGCAACAAGAGTATAGCCTAACCTACCATTGACCAAGTTCGGATAGTCTGTGAATACCCCGATGTATTTCCAGATGTTTTGCCCGGTATGCCCCCAGATCGGGATATCGAGTTTATCATCGAACTAATCCCCGGAACAGGACCCATAGCCCAGAGACCATATACTATGAACCTGTCGGATCTAGAAGAACTAAAGAAGCAACTGGATGCCATGATGGAAATTGTATTGATTCAACCAAGTGCGTCACCATGGAGATCACCTGTTTTGTTTTCGGACAAGAAAGATGGAGGTAACCGTTTGTGTACGGATTATCGGAAGTTGAATGAAGTCACCATCAAAAAAAGTACCCCTTGCCCAAGATAGAAGATTTGTTTGATCAGTTGACCGGTGCCAAAGTGTTTACTAAGATTGATCTTAGGACTGGCTATCATCAACTCAAAATTCGTGCAGAGGACATTCCAAAGACTGCCTTTACCACTAGATATGGATTATACGAGTATACTGTCATGTCTTTTGGATTAACCAATGCCCCGCTTATTTCATGAACCTCATGAATAAGATTTTTTATGGACTTCCTGGATAAGTTTGTCGTTGTTTTCATCGATGACATTATGATTTATTCCAAATCGGAAGAAGAACATGAGCTACACCTAAGGACCATTCTTGGAACCCTTAGAGACCATCAGCTATATGCCAAGTTTAGCAAATGTGAATTCTGGTTACAGGAGGTAGGATTCCTCTGTCACATTGTATCAGCCGGAGGAATTGCTGTTGATCCTGCAAAAGTGAAAGATGTCGAAGATTGGCAAGCCCCAACCACTCAAACCCAAGTTCGTACATTTCTCGGATTGGCGGGATACTACCGCAAGTTCGTAGAAGGATTCTCAAGTATCGCCAGACCCATGACCCAATTGCTAAAGAAGGACAAGAAGTTTGAATGGACCGACAAGTGTGAACCGAGTTTTCAAGAACTCAAGAGGAGATTGATTTCAGTCCCAATCTTAATCATGTCGGATATCACGAAGCCCTTCGATGTGTATTGTGACGCATCCAAGATCGGTCTCGGATGTGTGCTAATGCAAGAAGGCAAAGTTATCACTTATCTATCTCGACAATTGAAACAACATGAGCAAAATTACCCAACCCATGACCTCGAACTCGCATCCGTAGTTATAGCCCTGAAGACATGGAGGCCTTACTTGATGGTAAACCGTTGTGAGATTTATTCGGATCACAAGAGCCTGAAGTATATATTCACTAAGAAGGAGCTGAATATGAGGCAGAGAAGATGGATTGAGCTAATCAAGGATTACGATCTGGACATTCACTATCACCCTGGTAAAGCCAACGTGGTAGCAGATGCCCTTACAGATTGCCGTGCCGCTTGAACTCCATGATTTTGAAGGAGCAACCAAGTTTGCACAAAGAGATGGAAGATTTTCGAATGGAATTAGTGAGTGAAGGATTTTTGGCTAGCATAGAACTTCAACCCACTTTGATCAGCCAGATCAAATTGGCGCAGAAAGGAAATGCTAGTATGGACGGAATCAAGCGTCGTATTGGTACAGGCAAAGTACCCGGATTCACCGAAGACGAAGAAGGAGTTCTGTGGTACAAAGGATGCCTTTGTGTACCAGCAGATTCTGAGTTGAAAGAAGTTATTCTCAAGGAAGCTCATGATTCTCTTTATTCTATCCACCCCGGAGGAACTAAGATGTATCAAGATTTGAAAGAGCAATTTTGGTGGCATAAGATGAAGAGAGAAATCGGAAGCTATATCGCCAAGTGTGATATATGTCAGCGAGTCAAGGGCGGACATCAAAGACCCGCTGGATTATTGCAACCCTTGCAGATTCCGGAATGGAAATGGGATTCCGTTGGAAAGGAATTTATCACCGGATTGCCTACTTCTAGTAGGGGAAATGACTCCATCTGTGTCATAGTTGACCGATTGTCCAAAGTCGCCCATTTCTTACCCGTCAAGACCACATATAAGAGTTTGAAGCTAGCGGAGTTATTCATCGCTAGAATCGTCAGTTTGCATGGAGTCCCCAAGAACATCGTATCGGATCGAGGAACTCAGTTTACCTCGAGATTCTGGAAGAAAGTTCAAGAAGGTTTAGGAACCCGACTAGATTTCAGTACCGTGTATCACCCTCAGACCGACGGACAAACGGAGCGAGTAAATCAAATACTCGAAGATATGCTGAGAGCATGTGTGTTAGAATATGGATCTAAGTGGGAAGAATGTCTGCCGTTTGCAGAATTTTCGTACAACAACAGTTATCAAGCTAGTTTGCAAATGGACCCATTTGAATTCATGTACGGAAGGAAGTGTCACACCCCTTTGAACTGGTCGGAAGTAGGAGAGAGTCAGATTTTCGGACCCGATATCCTACAAGAAACAGAAGAGAAGGTTCTCAAGATTCGTGAGCACCTCAAGACAGCCCAGTCCAGACAGAAGAGTTACACCGACAAGAGACGTCAAGACCTCGCCTTCAACATAGGAGATTTTGTATATCTAAAAGTGTCGCCATTGAAGGGAATGCAGCGTTTCCAACTCAAAGGAAAGTTAGCCCCCAGATATATCGGACCTTTCAAAATTCTGAACCGTCGAGGAGAAGTGTCGTATCAATTGGAAGTACCCGAAGAGATGTCAGCCGTGCACAATGTGTTCCATATCTCATTACTTCGCAAGTGTCTCGAAGTCCCGGAGAAGACTGAAGTGTTCAAGAATATTGATCACCGAACCATAGAGATCAACGATGACCTGACCTATCACGAAGTACCCATCCGTATTTTGGAAGAAGCTTTCTGAACCACCAGAACCCGAAGCATCAAGTTTCTCAAGATTCATTGGAGCAACCACACAGAAGAGGAAGCTACCTGGGAGCGCGAAGATCACATCAGGACGAAGTTTCCTGATCTTTTCAAATCCTAGGTAATCTTTGCGTCCTTTTTCAAATCTCGGGACGAGATTTTGTTTAAGGGGGAAGGTTTGTAACATCCCAAAAATACCAAACTTGGATCATCAAACTCTTATCTTTAAAATTAGGGTTAACAAAAACTTTTCTAAATAAAAATATGAAAGCATGCATGTGTGTATGCATCCCATTTTGAATTCTTTTGAATTGCCTTGTTTATGTGTTTCTTTTCTTGTAAAATGATTCTTAGGTGAAATAAACATCCTCTAAACAACCCCCACACTTTTCCCAAAGACAAATAAATCAAAACAAACAAAATGAGTGAATGGTCACTTTGGCCAAATTAACTCCCATGCCTACTTTGGCTGTCTCTAACTTTCAGAACTTAACATAAACTTGTCTGGATCTTTGCACCCCTTGATAGTACTCATAACAAATTATCAAGGCCCACCTTGAGATCATCCAGAAACATTCAAATGCATAGTTTAAATGATAGTTCAAAATTTAATCTATATCATATGGGAAGATCCCACTTTTTCAAAAACCACTCAAACAAGCTCAGCTTTCAAACCCAAGCATCTGCAGACTCACCAGCACCAACCTAGCACACCCACCAAAAATCTTTTCAAAATTACAAACTTGAGTTCTTGTGGCCATTTCACCAAACACCTTGCAGATGCAAATCAAATAAAATCCAAACACTATTTGGAGCAGTGATTTGAGCCTAACTTGTTTCCTCTCTGGTTGCAACTAGACTTTAGTAGATCATCTAGCTCATTTGTAAACATCTAGCCCCACTATAAGCTTGGCAATGTTATCAATGGTGAACAGCCGAAGCCACCCATGCCACCCCAGTGTAGACAACAAGCTAGGAGAGGAACTAGTCGTGCCAACATTGTCTAGGAGATCACCCATGCCTCACCGCCCCCTCTCGACCAGCCCTGCCTCGAAGACATCGACCAGAGCACCCAGGAACGCCGCGCCCGTGCCTCTGTCAACCATGCCGAGCGTGCGCCAGAGCGCCACCCTCGACACACGCCCACAGACCGCGCGCCGCCCTTGCCGCGTGCATACACGATCGCCACCGTCCCAGGAGACCGCCAGACATCCCCGTTCGCCGCCCCATGCCTCACAGCCACCGCTCGCCGTCGAAGATGCCGCCTCTGCCGCGCAGAGCATCACATGTTCGAGACCGTTTGCCACCACCCCTACACGCGCATTAAAGCCTTAGAGCATCGCAAGGAGACCACCGAGCGATCGCCACCGCCGGCCATGCCTCTAGCAGCCCGTAGCCATGTCGCCACCGTCGCCTGCCCATTCCGTTCGGTCTTGTCGTCGAGACTATAAATAGAGGCGTCCCTCGCTCAAACTCTTCACACCATCTCACTTCCCTCTCCTCACTGATCGTTCCACCCCGTTCCCGGAGCAAGGCGAGCAGCGCATCACCGGAATTTGGCTGGAGCAGGCCGCCTCTGGAGAAGAAGGGCGCCGTCGATTTCATCCAGCCCAGGAGAAGCTGCCAGTACCAGGAGGTTCGCCGTCGTCGACTTCGTCGTTCGCCCGCCTCGCCGACCCTCGCTTAAGCCCCTGTGAGCCCCCGACGACCCCCACCTGCCGCGTTAGGTTTTTGTCTCACCGGCGCAGCCCAACATGGACGATGAGTAGCAGCCGTTCGATTAGACTTAGGTCGTGCGGATGAGATTGCCCCGTACCGCTTCGCGTTTAAAGAGCCACTAACTGGTGGAACCCCGTGTCAGTTGAGCCCCGCGCCGCGGAGTGACACTGGGCCGGCCCATTAGCAGTTCCCGCGCAGCCCAGTCGTTTGAATTTAACTTTTTCCATTTTAATTCTAACACAATTCTGTACCTAGTTTCAAAAATCAACCCAGCTCGATTCAGTAAACGAAATTGAATGAAACCAATTTTGTTAAAAAGGTCTTGAAATGCTGAATCCAAGCCCGTTGGATTTAAATCATCTGGATCTGTAGATCACCCTTGGTAAAAATAACAAGGCAGAACCTTTTCTGCATTCAAACATTTTTCAAATTTAAACCATAAAAGCTTTGGAGTTGATTCCAACTCTCAAAAATCACATTTTATCATTCCTTTCAGATTATATAAAAACATTTGGGTTTACTTACAGAAATAATGTTCAAGTAATAAAAGATTACCACATAGGCATTTCTAGTCACTTTACTTAAGTAAAATAAAAGGGTTAAACCTTATTAAATTGTGACACCACTTTAAATCACATTTCCGTGGACTAAAATATGTGGTGATGACATGTGTCAACATGATCCCATGTTTGGTTTGGAGAATATTAAATCTTAAGAAGTTTTTCAATGAGTAGAAATTACTTTTCTAAAAATAAAAGGAACCAAACCAAGCTTTAATCTTGTAATGTTAGTGATGATGCTAGATCATCTATAGGACCCTTTTGTGTGATGATTGAAATTAGTTAAGTATTGCTTGGTGATTGTGTACCTCGTATTTATTTATAGACGCTAGTACCGACCAAGGATACGAGGAAGGAGGATACTACGAAGAAGAAGCCAAGGAGAACATCAACCACTGCTCTACACAAGGCAAGCCAATACTTGCAAGCTAACACTTGCAACTTAGCAAGCTTATACTAATACTGATGCAAGCCTCATACTAGTAGTTGAATATGCAAGCAAATACTTGCTTGTTACCATGCCAACTATATGCCTTAAGCATATATGATCATAACCACTTGATAAACCAATCCTAGTTTTACTTGCAAGCTTTATACTTTATTTCTTTATCAAAGCTATTACTTAGAGTTTACTTAAGTGAATTGTAGATACTAGAAAGATAATTGAAGGTTGCATAAAGAGCATAAAATTTGGCCTAAGCTAGATAATCTTTATGTCATCCTAAGGCATGAGATTTAACTTAGTTAAACTCCACTAGTTTACAACCCCTCATTAGTACTTACCCCCACTTGTAGATGCTAGTGCTAAGCATAAAACCTGATCAACTTAGATGGGAATACTTGGTGGAAAAATGGTTATGAAAACCTTGGAATGATGGATCATTCTATTGAGATGTTTTGGACATGTGTTTCCGAACACCAGATGATTTTGGTGATGAAAATGTTGAGGCGTGAGCCTTAGCCCTTTATAAAACTGATGGTTGTCTGGATGCGATACCATTCCGATTTTACCGTACAACCACAATACCCGAGAATCGGATAGGGATTGATTGGAAACTTATATACCTTAGTATTAGTTCCCTCACTGCCAAGGTCTGAGCTGAGGCTACCTTGTGAAGATTGTCCACCTGTGTAGTACCCAAGATGACAGTTGGTCATGGTTGGGAGGCCAAACTCACAAGAGAGGTGCTTATACTAGGGCGTGTAATTGAAAGGTTAGGATTGATTATCCGCATACTGAGTATGGTGAATTCAGGATTTGTTCCTGACAGATGTATCGAATGTTGTGGTGAAAGTGTACAATCTCTCCAGAGTGTCAAACTATTCGAATAGCCGCGTCCACGGTTATGGACAGTTGGAGTGGCCATACTGTTCCCCTGTCAGATGTTTTCAAAATGACTTATGAAATGAATTGAGACTTTGACTTGACCACAACAGAGTTGTGGCATGAGATACAAGTTCCCGCTTAGGTGTTATAAAATTTCAACTAGCTTTTCTTATTTCTGGACTTAGTAGATGTAAATCTGGATTTTTTCAAAACAACCCTAGAGCTTAGTGTCCTACTACAAAAACCCCCCTTCACTTGTTAGTATTAGTTGCGAGTACTTAAAGAGTACTCATGGCTTTGTCCCTGGCTATTCCCGTGGCCAGACTATGAAGGGGAGTACCTGGAGGATGGACCCAGGAAGGTTACGACAACTAGGATCATCTCCCATCATCAGCATTGCCTGTGACCCCGAAGAAGGAGCTTCGCCTACGCAACCGTTATTATTACGTATTTCCGCTGCTTGAGTTGTATTAAGAACTGGATCATGATATCCTTATTTGTGTAAGACCTTATGTATGGTTTGTAATGGATGATGTACTGTGGTATCCAAATCTGTTATGTCTCGCAAAAATGGTAATCGTGGGATTGCGTTGTATGGCATAACAGGCATCTGGGATTAAAAATCCGGGTGTTGACACTTCCTGGATAAGTTTGTCGTTGTTTTCATCGATGACATTCTGATTTATTCCAAATCAGAAGAAGAACATGAGCTACACCTAAGGACCATTCTTGGAACCCTTAGAGAGCATCAGTTGTATGCCAAGTTTAGCAAATGTGAATTCTGGTTACAGGAGGTAGGATTCCTTGGACATATCGTATCAGCGGGAGGAATTTCCGTTGACCCTGCAAAGGTGAAAAATGTCTAAGATTGGCAAGCCCCAACCACCCAAACCCAAGTTCGTGCGTTTCTCGGATTGGCGAGATACTACCGCAAGTTCGTAGAAGGATTCTCGAGTATCGCCAGACCCATGACCCAATTGCTGAAGAAACACAAGAAGTTTGAATGGAAGGAAAAATATGAAGAGATTTTCAAGAACTCAAGAGAAGACTGATTTTAGCTCCAATCTTAATCATGCCGGATATCACGAAGCCCTTTGACGTATATTGTGACGCATCCAAGATCGGTCTCGGATGTGTGCTAAAGCAAGAAGGAAAAGTTATATCCTATCTATCTCGACAACTGAAGCAGCATGAACAAAACAACCCAACCCATGAAGACATGGAGGCGTAGTGCTAGCCCTGAAGACATGGAGGCATTACCTGATGGGAAATCGTTGTGAGAATTATTCGGATCACAAGAGCCTGAAGTATATATTCACTCAGAAGGAGCTGAATATGAGACAGAGAAGATGGACTGATCTAATCAAGGATTATGACCTGGACATTCACTATCACCCCGGTAAAGCCAATGTGGTAGCAGATGCCCTTAGCATATTGCCGTGCCGCTTGAACTCCATGATTTTGAAGGAGCAACCAAGTTTGCATAAGGAGATGGAAGATTTCCGAATGAATTAGTGAGTGAAGGATTTTTGGCTAGCATAGAACTTCAACCCACTTTGATCAGCCAGATCAAAGAGGAACAGAAAGGAAACGCTAGCATCGACAGAATCAATCGTTGTATTGGTATAGGCAAAGTACCTAGATTTAGCGAAGACGAAGAAGGAGTTCTGTGGTACAAAGGACGCCTTTGTGTACCAGCAGATTCAGAGTTGAAAGAAGTTATTCTGAAGGAAGCTCATGATACTCTTTATTCTATCCACCCCGGAGGAACGAAGATGTATCAGGATTTGAAGGAACAATTTTGGTGGCATAGGATGAAGAGAGAAATCGGAAGCTATATCGCCAAGTGTGATATATGTCAGAGAGTCAAGGCGGGACATCAAAGACCCACTGGATTGTTGCAACCACTACAAATTCCGAAAGGGAAATGGGATTCAGTTGTAATGGACTTTATCACCGTATTGCCTACTTCTAGTAGGGGAAATGACTCTATCTGGGTCATAGTGGACAGATTGTCCAAAGTCGCCCATTTCTTACCAGTCAAGACCACCTACCAGAGTTCAAAACTAGCTGAATTATACATCGCTAGAATCGTCAGTTTGCACGGAGTCCCCAAGAACATCGTATCGGATTGAGGAACTCAGTTTACCTCGAGATTCTATAAGAAAGTCCAAGAAGGTTTAGGAAAACGACTAGATTTCAGCACAGCTTATCACCCTCAGACCGACGGACAAACGAAGCGAGTAAATCAAATACTCGAAGATATGTTAAGAGCATGTGTGTTAGAGTATGTATCTAAATCGGAAGACTGTCTACCATTTGCAGAGTTTTCATACAACAACAGTTATCAAGCTAGTTTGCAAATGGCCCCATTTGAATTCATGTATGGAAGGAAGTGTCGCACCCCTTTAAATTGGTCGGAAGTAGGAGAGAGTCGGATTTTCGGACCCGACATCCTACGAGAAGCAGAAGAGAAAGTTCACAAGATTCGTGAGCACCTCAAGACCGCCCAGTCAAGACAGAAGAGTTATGCCGACAAGAGACGTCGAGAACTTGCTTTCAATATCGGAGAGTTTGTGTATCTGAAAGTGTCGCCATTGAAAGGAATGCAACGTTTCCAACTGAAGGGAAAGTTATCCCCCAGATATATCGGACCCTTCAAGATTCTGAACCATCGAGGAGAAGTATCATATCAATTGGAACTTCCAGAAGAGATGTCAGCCGTGCACAATGTGTTCCATATCTCATTACTTCGCAAGTGCCTTGAAGTTCTGGAGAAGACTGAAGTTTTCAAGAATATTGATCACCAGACCATAGAAATCAATGATGACCTGACCTATCCCAAAGTACCCATCCGTATTTTGGAAGAAGCTTTCAGAACTACCAGAACCCGAAGCATCAAGTTTCTCAAGATTCTGTGGAGCAACCACACGAAATAAGAAGCTACCTGGGAGCGCGAAGATCACATCAGGACGAAGTTCCCAAATCTCTTTAAATACTAGGTTATCTTTTTCGTCCTTTGTCAAATCTCGGGACAAGATTTTGTTTAAGGGGGGAAGGTTTGTAACATCCCAAAAATATTAAACATGGATAATCAAATGCTAATCATCAAATTTAGGGTTAACAAAAACGTTTCCATCTCAAATATGAAAGCATTCATATGCATGTGTATTTAAATTAGGAGTTCTTTTGAATTGCCATGGTTCTATGATTCATTTCTTGTAAAATGATTCTTAGGTGAAATAAACATCATCTAAATCATTCCTAAGCTCTTCCCAAAGACAAACAACTCAAAATGAATAAATAAAGTGAATGCTTACTCTTGCCAAATTAACTATCATGCCTACTTTGGCTATTCCTAGCACTCAAAACTTAACAGAACCAATTGTGGATCTTTGCACCCCTTGTTTGTACACATAATGAGGTACCAATGCCCACTTTGTGATCTTCCAAAAACATTCAAATGATAAGTTTCAATGACAGTTTAAAATTGAATCTATCTCATATGGGAAGACCCCACTATTTCAAAAACCACTCAAACCAGCTCAATTTTCAAAACCCAAACAACCACAGAGTCTCCAGCACATGCCTAGCACACCCACCAAAAATCTATTCAAAATTCAAAAAGAAGTTTCTTGCGGCCATTTCATCAAACACTTGGCAGGCATAATTTAAACCAAATCAAATTCATTATTTTAATAGTGTTTTGGCCTAACTTGTTCCCTCTCTAGCTCACAACAAACATTTAGTAGATCATCTAGCTTAGTTGGAAACCTCTAGCCTCACTGTAAGCTTGCCATTTCCATCAATGGTGAACAACCCGAGCCCACCTTGCCGGCCAACTTGGTCACCACCGCAGCAGACCAACACCCCCTCTCTCGCCATGTCTGGGAGTTAGCCAGCACCTCACTGCCGCCCACTGTCCCCTCCCCGAGCCAAGCCCGACCGTGGACCACCGAGAACAACCCGCGCCTAGTGCCACTGCGACATGCCGAGCACGCCCAGAGCGCCGCACCCGGCACGCGTGCACACACCTCCCCTCGATCGCAGCCCGTTCCCACCGCTTCGCCACGACCCAGGGAGCACGCCAAACACCCCCGTTCGCCATCCAACGCCCCACAGCCACCGGTCGCTGTCGAAGACGCCGCCTCTTCCACTTAGAGCGGCAGCCTCGCCCGACCGATTACCACCGCCCCTAAGCCCGCATTTAAGTTCTAGAGCATCACCAGGAGACCGAGCATCGATCGCCACCCTCAACCATGCCTCTAACAACCCGTAGCCATGTCGCCACCGTCGCCTACCCATCCCTCTCGGTCTCGCCATCGAGCCTATAAAAGGAGGTCACCCGCAGCCGTTTGTAGCACACCACTCGACTCCCCTCACCTCACTGATCGTCCCACACCTCTCGCCGGAGCACAGAGAGCAGCAGCTCGCCGGAATTGCACCAGAGCAAGCCGAAACTCTAGAGGAGAAGGGAGCCACTGATTGCGACCACCCCCGAAGCTGCCTCGACCGTCCCTGAGCTTGCCTTCGACCACTCGTTCATTTGCCCGCCTCGCTGTCGTCACTGGAACCCTGGTATGCCCCCTATGCACCCTCACTGAGACGCTAGGGTTCGAGTTTGCCGGTGACAGGTTCGTCGTCGACGACGATCCCCAGCCGTCAATCTCCACTCTAATCCAACGACCCACATAGCCCCGTACCGCTTCACGCGTTATGAGCCACTGACTAGTAGGCCCCCTGTCAGCTGAGCCACACGCTACGGGGTGACACTGGGCCGGCCCATTAGCATCTCCCGCGCAACCCAACCATTTGAATTTAGATTTTTCCATTTATTTCAAACACAGTTCTGTACATAGATTCAAAATTCAACCCAACTCGATTCAATGAACCAAAATGCATGAAACCAATTTTGTTAGAAAGTTACTGAAATGCTTAATCCAAGCTTGTTGGATTCAAATTATTTGGATCTGTAGAGCACCCTTGGTAAAAATAACAAATTAGACGCTTTTCTGCATTCAAACATTTTTCAAAATTCAACCATAAGAGCTTTTGAGTTGATTCCAACTCTCAAAAATCACATTTGATCATACCTTTCAGAACATCTAAAAACATATGGGTTTACTTACAGACATAATTTTCAAGTAATAAAAGAATGCCACATAGGCATTTCTAGTCACTTTATTTATTTAAAATAAAAAGGTTAAACCTTATTAAATTGTGACACCACTTTAAATCACATTCCCATGTACTGAAATATGTGGTGATGACATGTGTCAACATGATCCCATGTTTCAGTTGGAGAATATTAAATCTTAAGTACATTTTCAATGAGTAGAAATTCCTTTTCTAAAATTAAAACAAATAAGGCAAATGCTTTAATCTTGTAATGTTAGGTGATGATGCTAGATCATCTATAATACACCTTTATGTGATGATTGAAAATAGTTAAGTATTGTTTGGCGATTGTGTACCTCGTATTTATTTATAGACGCTAGTACCGACCAAGGATACGAGGAGGAAGGAGGATACTACGAGGAAGAAGCCGAGGAAAACATCAACCACTGCTCTGCACAAGGCAAGCTAACCCTTGCAACCTAGCAAGTTTATACCACTATCTTAGCAAGCCAAACCATGCAAGTTTTACTTGCAAGCTTATACCACTTGATAAACCATCCTAGTTTTAGTTACAAGCATTATACTTTATTTCTTTATCAACGCTTTTCTTAGAGTTTACTTAAGAGAGTTGTAGATTCTAGAAAGATAATTGAAGGTTGCATAAAGAGCATTAAATTTGGCCTAAGTAGATAATCTTGATGTCATCCTAAGGCATGAGATTAAACTTAACTAATCTCCACTTGCTTACCACCCCTCATTAGTACTTACCCCCACTTGTAGATGCTAGTGCTAAGCATAAAACTTGATCAACTTTAGATGGGAATACTTGGTGAAACTTGTTATGAAAACCTTAGAATGATGAGTCATTCTACTGAAATGTTTGACATGTGTTCTCGAACACCAGATGATTTTGATGATGAAAATGTTGAGGCATGAGCCTTAGCCCTCATAAAACTGATGGTTGTCTGGATGCGATACCATTCCAATTTTACCATACAACCACATACCCGAAAATTGGGTAGGGCTTAACTGTAAATTTATATACCTTAGTATGGGTTCCCTCACGGTCAAGGTCTGAGCTGAGGCTACCTTGTGAAGATTGTCCACCTGTGCAGTACCCAAGATGATAGTTGGTCATGGTTGGGAGGCCAAACTCAGAGGAGAGGTGCCTATACTAGGGCATGTAATTGAAAGGTTAGGATTGATTATCTGCATACTGAGTATGGTGAATTCAGGATTTGTTCCTGACGGATGTATCGAATGTTGTGGTGAAAGTGTACAATCTCTGCAGAGTGTCAAACTATTCGAATAGCCATGTCCGCGGTTATGGAAAATTGGAGTGGCCATACTGTTCCCCTGTCAGATGTTTTCAAAATGACTTCTGAAATGAATTGAGACTTTGACTTGACCACAACAGAGTTGTGATATGAAATTCAAATTCCCACTTAGGTATTATAAAATTTTCAACTAGCTTTCTTTGCTTCTAAACTTAGTAGAGGTAAATCTGGCTTTTTGCAAAACAACCCTAGAGCTTAGTGTCGTACCAAAAAAACCCCTTAACTTGTTAGTATTAGTTTACGAGTACTTAAGGAGTACTCATGGCTTTGTCCCTGGCTATTCCCGTGGCCAGACTATGAAGAGGAGTACCAGGATGATGGACCGCAGGAAGGTTACGACAACTAGGATCATCTCCCATCGTCAGCATTGCCTGCGACCATGAAGATGGAGTTTCGCCTATGCTACCATTATGATTACGTTATTCCACTGCTATTATTGTATTAAGACTGGATCATGTGATCCTTATTTGTTGTAAGACCTTATGTATGGTTTGTAATGGATGATGTACTGCGGTATCCAATATGTTATGTCTCGCAAAAATGGTAATCCTGGGATTACGATGTATGGCATAACAGGCATATGGGATTAAAAATCCGGGTGTTGAAAAGTTGGTATCAGAGTCATCCTGACCATAGGAGACCCTAGTTTAGAATGGACGTTTGAATCAAAAACTTAGTTTCAAAACCCAAGGAAGTGAGTATTTACAAAAAATTATTCCCATTCTTATCACTTTGATTCTTTCATGAAAATTCATGTTCCTCAAGAACTTTTGCAAAATACCTAAAATTTGACACACTTAATCACTCTACTAACTTACTCATCCTATATTCTTATAGATGGACGTGAAGTACATCAAGTTTTATCATTTGGGGAATGGAGGAGACCTCATATTTTAGCGTGATGTCAGAGATGCTGGAGCGCCCGCACCCCGAGTTTTTTGGAGCTCAACTCAACGATCAGGAAGGAGAGGAATTGCAATGCTGATTGTTGCAAGTCTCCGAGGAAAGATCAAAGCCCCCACCTCCGAGGTAATTCAGTTCACCATGAGAGAGAACAACTGGCTCGATGGACTTGCCAAGGCCATGCAAGAAGCTCTGTCCCGTCTGTGTGGGCATAGTATCAACCAGATCAAATGTACCCGCTTTGAGTTCTATCCAAGGCGTGATGTTATGGGAAAGCCGCTGGAGGCACCCTATCCCCATGAGCTGAAGACTCAATTGGACCACCTCAGATTCATGATGTATGACCGGCAGAAGGAGTTAGACAATGCCCGATCCTATGCCAACCACAAGTACGCCATCGCCGCCCAGAAGGATCAGACCATTGCCATGCTAGTGAAGGATTGTCAATCTTGTCGTTGTTAGCTCGACAAGAAGGAGCGCATCATTGCCCGTCTTCGCCACAGGATTACAGAGTTGGAGGAGACCGTCCACGAGAGGGATATGCAGCTTGAGGAGAGGGAGAATGGAGGGGAGGACATCCGTGGAGACCCCTACTCCTATCTTAGTGATGATGATGACTTTCTGGAGGATCAGGACATGGATTTCTTCACCGATGAGGATGACTTCGCCTTCATTTATGATGATGATGAGGACACCGACTCCGAGGAGTAGTAGCACTTGAGCACTAGCGTTAGTGAGTTGTATCCGGTCCCACATTATCGTAGATTCTCAGAATGGTTCTTAAAACCATCTGTTTTTCCTTGTTGTGGTGTGTTTGTATGGTGTGCTATGAATGAATGAATGAAAAGCAAGTTGCTAGAAAAATCTGAGTCAAACTTTAAAAACTTTTCAAAACCCTAAACCTTAGAAATTTCCCTCTTTTCTCATGATCTATCTCAATCTTCAGATGCCTCGCGGAGGAAGCACTTCATCCCTGGATCCAATGTTACAGATCTTAAAAATGTTGGTTTTTGACCGCGAAGCTAAAAGAGCCGAACGTCAAGCCAACTTAGCCACCCTTTAACACATAGCTCAGATGTCCAACAACAACAACCAAGGCCATGGAAATCAGGACAACCATCGATCCAAGCTCAGGAATTTTCAGAACACCAATCCACCCATTTTCACTAAGTCTTAAAACCATCTTGATGCTGATGATTGGCTGCAAACCATGGAGAACAACTTAGAAGTTGCAGGAGTGGAATCCAACGAGAAAGTACTGTTTGCCACCCACTATCTGGCAGGATATGCAAGAGCATGGTGGAATAGCGTTTACGCCATGAATGGAGGACAAATGATGACTTGGGATGAATTCAAAATCAAGTTTAGCAGAACCCATGTACCACCGGGTTTGATCAAGAGGATGAGAGATGAATTCAGAGAACTGAAGCAAGGAAGGATGACAATAGTTGAGTACCATGACAAATTTTTGTCATTAGCTAGGTATGCACCTGATGAGATTGACACTGCCAAAAACAAGGAGAGATCCTTGAATGGTCTGCATGATGAGATGCAGACAATGTTGGTCAATATCCCATTTGCTGATATTGAAGCCTTAGTATATTCTGCCATTCAGATGGAAGCCAAGATAAACCAAGCCAATGAGAACCGCAAGCGTAGAATGATGCATCAACCAGGAACCCATCATACCACGAAGTATCGCCCCAACCCATCTCCAGGATTTGCCACAAGAACCAATAGACGCCCGATGAACCGTCCAACCTATCCCAACCGTGTAGGAGGAAACCCAAGGAACCCCGGCAACTCCAGCAATTTCAACCGTGCACCACCTAAGTTCAACAACAACAATGTCGCCACTAACACCAACACTGCCCCGAGGACTGGAAGCAATGTTGTGCCTATTGTAGCAAAGGACAAGTCTCAGGTGACTTGTTATGAGTGTGGAACCAAGGGTCACTATTCCAATGAGTGCCCCAAGAAGATTGCCGCAGCCCCAATGCAAATGCCCCAGCTAAGCAGCAGCGTCGTGTTCAACCCGAAAGAAGATTTTCCCCAGGGAACTCGCTCAACCGCAATGGCCGTCTCTTTCTCATGCATGCCGAAGAAGCCCAAGAAGCGCCAGATGTCATGCTGGGTATGTTTTCTGTTAACTCAGTACTTGCAAGAGTGTTGTTTGATTCTGGAGCATCACACTTGTTTGCTACCGAAGAATTTGCATGCACTAGTAATATTCAACCAACCAAATTGAAGCATGTTATGATAGTTCAAATACCTGGTTCAACCACCAAAGCTAGACAAATGTGCAAGGCCGTACCTATCCGAATCCATGGCATAGATTTTTATGCTAATATAATAGTACGCCGAACTAAAGGTTTGGAAGTAGTACTAGGAATGGATTGGATGTGGAAACATAAAGGATTAATCGACTGTGCCAAGAAAGCCATAACCATGACTAGTACAACCGGAATATCAGTAGAGCATGTATCTGAAACCTTGCCCCATCAATTCAAGTGCAACAAGAGTCTAGCCCAACCAACCATTGACCAAGTCAGGATAGTCTGTGAATACCCGATGTATTTCCAGATGTTTTTCCCGGTATGCCCCCAAATCGGGATATCGTGTTTATCATTGAACTAATCCATGGAACCAGACCCATAGCCCAGAGACCATATAGTATGAACCCGTCCGAATTAGTGGAGCTAAAGAAGCAACTGGATGCTATGCTAGAGATCAGACTGATTCAACCAAGTGCGTCGCCATGGAGATCAGCTGTCCTATTTGTGGACAAGAAAGATGGAGGTAACCGTTTGTGTACGGATTATCAGAAATTGAATGATGTCACCATCAAGAACAAGTACCCACTGCCGAAGATCGAAGACCTGTTTGACCAGTTGACTGGTGCCAAAGTGTTTTCTAAGATTGATCTTAGAACTAGCTATCATCAACTCAAGATTCGCGCAGAGGATATTCCAAAGACTAACTTTACCACCAGATGTGGATTATATGAGTATACTGTCATGTCTTTTGGATTAACCAATACCCCAGCTTATTTCATGAACCTCATGAATAAAATTTTATGGACTTCCTGGACAAGTTTCTCGTTTTTTCATCGATTCCATTCTTATCTATTCTAAATCAGAAGAAGAACATGAGCTACACCTAAGGACTATCCTTGGAACCCTTAGGGATCATCAGTTGTATGCCAAGTTTAGTAAATGTGAATTCTGTTTGCAGGAGGTAGGATTTCTCGGGCATATTGTATCAGCCGGAGGAATTGCCGTTGACCCTGCAAAGGAGAAGGATGTTGAAGATTGGCAAGCCCCAACCACTCAAACCCAAGTTCGTGCATTTCTCAGATTGGCGGGATATTACCGCAAGTTCATAGAAGGATTCTCAAGTATCGCAAGACCCATGACCCAATTGTTGAAGAAGGACAAGAAGTTTGAATGGACGAACAAATGTGAAGCGAGTTTTCAGGAACTCAAGAGGAGATTGATTTCAGCCCCAATCTTGATCATGAATGATATTACGAAGCCGTTTGATGTGTATTGTCATGAATCCAAGATCGGTCTCGGATGTGTGTTGATGCAAAAAGGAAAAGTTATATCTTATCTATCCCGACAATTAAAGCAGCATGAACAGAATTATCCAACCCATGATCTTGAATTATCCAACCCATTACCTCATGAGAAACCGTTGTGAAATTTATTCGGATCACAAGATCCTGAAGTATATATTCACTCAGAAGGAGCTAAATATGAGGCAGAGAAGATGGATCGAGGTAATCAAGGACTATGATCTGGACATTCACTATCACCCTAGTAAAGCCAATGTGGTAGAAGATGCCCTTAGCAGACTGCCGTGCCGCTTGAACTCCATGATTCTGAAGGAGCAACCAATTTTGCACACGGAGATGGAAGATTTTAGAATGGAATTAGGAAGTGAAGGATTTTTGGCTAGCATAGAACTTCAACCCACTTTGGTCAGTTAGATCAAGGAGGCGCAGAAAGGAAATGCTAGTATTGACGGAATCAAACGTCGCATCGGTATAGGCAAAGTACCCGGATTCACCGAAGACGAAGGAGTTCTATGGTACAAAGGATGTCTCTGTGTGCCAATAGACTCAGAATTGAAGCAAGATATTTTGAAAGAAGCCCATGATACTCTTTATTCTATCCACCCCGGAGGAACGAAGATGTACCAAGATTTGAAGGAGCAATTTTGTTGGCATAAGATGAAGAGAGAAATTGGAAGCTACATAGCCAAGTGTGATATTTGTCAAAGATTCAAGGAGGGACATCAGATACCCGCAGGTCTATTGCAACCATTGCAGATTCTAGAATGGAAATGGGATTCTGTAGGAATGGATTTTATCACTGGTTTGCCTACATCTAGTAGAGGAAATGACTCTATGTGGGTCATAGTTGATCGACTGTCCAAAGTAGCCTATTTCTTACCTGTCAAGACCACCTACCAGAGTTCGAAGCTAGCAGAGTTGTACATTTCTAGAATCGTCATTTTGCACGGAGTACCCAAGAACATTGTATCAGATCGAGGAACTTAGTTTACCTCAAGATTCTAGAAGAAAGTCGAAGAAGGATTGGGAACAAGATTAGATTTTAGCACAGCTTATCACCCTCAGACAGATGGACAAACGGCATGAGTAAATAAAATACTCGAAGATATGTTGAGAGCCTGTGTTCTAGAGTATGGATCTAAATGGGAAGACTATATGCCTTTCGCAAAATTTTCTTACAACAACAGTTATCAAGCTAGTTTGCAAATGGCCCCATTTGAATTCATGTATGGAAGGAAATGTCGTACCCCTTTGAATTGGTCGGAAGTAGGAGAGAGTCAGATTTTTGGACCTGACATCCTACAAGAAGCAGACGAGAAAGTTCACAAGATCCGTGAGCACCTCAAGACTGCCAGTCCAGACAGAAGAGTTATGCCGACAAGAGATGTCGAGGCCTCGCTTTCAATATCGGAGATTTTGTGTATCTCAAAGTGTCGCCTTTGAAGGGAATGCAACATTTCCAGCTCAAAAGAAAGTTAGCCCCCAGATATATGGGACCCTTCAAGATTCTGAATCATTGAGGAGAAGTATCGTATCAACTAGAACTACCAGAGGAGATGTCAGCAGTTCATAATGTGTTCCATATATCGTTGCTTCGCAAATGCCTTGATTTCCCGGAGAAGACTGAAGTTTTCAAGAACATTGATCACCGCACCATAGAGATCAACGATGACCTGACGTATCCCGAAGTACCCATCCGTATTTTGGAGGAATATTTCAGAACCACCAGGACCCGAAGCATCAAGTTTCTCAAGATTTAGTGGAGTAATCACACTGAAGAAGAAGCTACCTGGGAACGAGAAGACCACATCAAGACGGAATTTCCCGATCTTTTAAATCCTAGTTTCTTCTTTCTTCTTTCTTAAATCTTGGGACGATATTTTGTTTAAGGAGGGAAGGTTTATAACATCCCAAATCTATTGAACAATGATAATCAAATTCCTATAATCAAAATTAGGGTTAACAAAAACTTTTGTTAATTAAATCATATGAATGCATGTGTGTATGTGATGATTGTATGAATGCATGGATGGACTTGTGTGATCGTTCTAAATAGCAAGGAATGGTTCAAAGATTAAAACAACATCATCTAAATCATTTCCAAGCAGAAACAAATCAAGAAAATTCAAAAACAAACAAAACAAGCAAATGGTCATTTTTGCCAATCTTGCTCACTAGGCCACTTTGAGTGTTCCTAGTCCAAGATTTCAAACATAAACAATTCCATTTATTTTCACCCCTTGCTATACCAAGTAAAAGTGAACCCAAACCCACCTTTCAAACTTACAGAAACATTTGGCAACTTGATTCAAATGACAATTCAAAATTGATTCTTTAACATATGGGAAGATCACCAATTTTCAAAAATCAACAAAACCAGTGCCCCTTGACCTTTCCAACTAACTAGAGACTACCTAGTATGTAACTAATACACCCACAAAGTATGAACCAAAAATTAAAATTCAAATCTCTTTCGGCCATTTCATCAAGCACCTTGCAAACACAAATCAAACAAAAAAACACTATAGTGAGCAGTGATTTGGCCTAACTTGTTCCCCCTCTAGCTCACAGCAGACATTTAGTAGATCATCTAGCTTAGTTAGCAAGCTCTAGCACCACTGTGAGCTTGCCATTGCCATCAATGGTGACCATGCCGAGCCTCACCTTGTCACCCCTTAGTCGACAGCAAGCTAGGAGCAGCACCAAGCCTAGCCATCATGTCTGGGACATTGACCACCGTCCACCGCCACCCCCTGTCCAATGCCAACGATCAGCAAGCCACTGGACCACTCTAGAATCGCCGCACCGTATGCCTCTGCGCCATGCTGAGAGCGCGCCAGAGCGCCGCACTCGAAATGCGCCCACAGACCACGCGCCGCCCTCGCCATGTGCAAGCATGATCACCACCATCCCAGGAGACCGCCAAACAACCCCGTTCGTCGCCGTGCGACCCGTAGCCGTGTTGCGCCATTAAAATGCCCGTCGGACCCGCCTAGATCACCGCAGCGTTCCGAGCGTCTCGCACCGCCCCACGCCTCGAGACCACGCCGTTGAGCTTCGCCAGGGAGCACAGCACTGCCCCCTACCGTCACCCATGCCATTAGCGCACTGTGCCAACGGCCACGACTATAGAGGTCCCAACCTTTAATAAGGTAGAGATCCCTGTGTTTACAATGCTAGTCCCTGGATCAATAGCTAGCATCCACAGTTAAGATGTAATATCAAGAAACAAATATCATAATACAACTTTATAACCATGAATAAAATAATTCATTACATCTTACATAGCTCATTTGGCTATCTCATTACAATGCAGCAGAAATAACTATAGCATGGAGTCCTTCATCTTCAATGTTCCACGGGCAATCATGTTGGTTGTAGACTTGTAATCCTAATCAACACACTTCACTAACATCAAACAAACCTGCAACATAATAAGTTGCAGCCACAAGGGTCAATACCTTTGAATTGTATTGGCAAGTTTCACTACTATGTAGAATTAAGTGGAACATATCAATATATGCATATTTGGCTAAGTAGGGTTTAGGCTCATTTGTAGAAAGCAATGTAGTTTTATACTATATTTTCAAAATAGTTTTGATCCTTTGAAAATCTTTCTAAACTTCTTGGAAAACTCTAAGTGCTTCTAATCCCTTGTTGACACCATCAAGTTTTACTTTGAGAAATTGGAATGTCGAGATCTTCCATAGCTTCAGGCCTTAGTTGCTCAGAGTTGTCCGTAACCGGGGACACGGCTAAGTACTTAGAATTTTGATCTTCTGCATAAGTTTTACACTTTACCCACACGACCCAATCTCGTCTTGACGCCACCAGTGGCCTCTAGATGAGTACACACCAAATGGAGTACCGACAGATCGAGAATGTGACAAAGTATTTCCATAGAAGTCCTCCCAATACACAATGCTAGCTTGTCTACCAGGGACCAATGTAAGGATATATTTCCAATACATAATTCTAGTTAACCTGAAGATGCCAACGCAAGGGTCTTCCACTATGTAGTTGACTAAGACAGAGCCCATTTAGCATGTGGTTGTACACGGAAGCCACTATACGAGAAACATGTTCAATCTCTAAGTCCCTGGGTGGTTCTCTTCTAGTTCACATACAAAAAGATATCCATATAAACATGGTTCCATTTGTTGCCACCTTGTCCAAAATTGAGTATCCTCATTCCACCCAGGTGGTTCATTGAGTACTTGTTTTATTATATAAAAAATATATTTTTCCAACACTTCATATAATCATATCATGTATTCCATCCCAAGTCTATAGAAGGGCTAGGCATACTACAACTATGATGTTTTCACTAAGGAATATGGATTTCCTAATAGTACATAGCATAGCATAATAACATAGTAGCCATATCATGCATACTACAAAAATACCACTAAGTGTAGTGAAAATAGTAGGACGTGGATGATAGTGTCACTTGGCTTTTTAGTAGAGAATATTGTTTCACTCCTTTATCTTGTAATTATTACACTTTTCAAATTTCACTACAATTCAATCAAGCGAGCACATATTCAAACTAACATTCAAACAATTCACCACATGAAATGATAAAAACAAAGCAATGCTTGCAAGCATGCAAAAGATTGTTTTATTTGGAAAAGTGGTTTCTAGTAGGCTCTAAACATTTTAAAGCTCCTATTGGTCATTTACAAAAGTGGTAAAACCATTTAAATTCAAGTTGGTGAAAATAGCCATTTAAATCATTTTTGTTTTGATAAAATGATTTATATCAAAGTAATATTTTGTAGTGTTAGTAAAATATATTTTTAAACACAAATGTTAGTGTTTATGGTCAAAGTGTTTAATATTAATCCATTTGCAAAAGGTTTCATCTAAATTCCATTTTTAAATCAAACAATATTTTATTTGCTAGAAATGCCTTTAACATGATGGCTTCTCTCTCCTCCTCTCCTCTCCTTTCTACTCCCACGGCGGCGGTTTCTTCCGGCGATCAACTTGGGTTGCTCGGGAGTTGGAGGGCCATAATCAGAGAGGAGGATGGGGCTTCGATCAGTCCTTGCCGACAGGGCTTGATCTCGAGGGAGGTTTCAGGACAGGTGTCGCTACATGATGTCTCGGGGCAGATCCTGGCGAGCTGGTGTTCGATGGTGGAAATTTCGTACGGGGCGCGTGTGGTACACGAGGGTTGGCACGTTCACGTGGGTCCAGCGGTGGTGGTGCAGGGGGCGGTTCCTCGCGGTGTCGCCGGTGCGTCGCCCTATGCGCGTACGTGCCGGGTGATACGGCTCGGTGGTTTCAGGAGAGTTGCGGGCGCTGACGGTGGGACGTCGCTGGAGGAGGGCCACCTGCCAGGTGAGGTGCGGGGTACTAGTACGTCGGAGCGCGATCCCCAGTCAGTTTCACCTCCACATCTCGCTTTCTCTAACCCTAGATCGGGAGCCGTTTCTCCTCTCGCCATTTCCAGATCTCGCGGTGTGTGTGTGGAGTGGTGTTCGTCCGGGAGCCTCCAGTTCTCCACCCCTCGTCGCCGCGTGCTGTTTCTCTGGTGAAGTGGAGCGGGGTTGCTTCGAGGGATAGCAGATCGTTTGTTCAGGTTGTGGCTGCGGAATCTGATATGGATCAGTGGTTTCGCGGTGGGCGTGGTTCCCCGTCTCGTCCTCCAGTCCGATCTGGTCCCTATGCGAGCAGATTCGGATCTGGGTATGGACAAGGTCGTTTCCCTGTCGATCACAGGGGTTTGGAAGAGGATCATAGGGAAAGTGGTTGGATCCACGAGCAGGAGCGGCGTCGCGAGGAAGCACGGCGTCGGGATGTGAGGCACAGGGATGAGTTGAGGCAGGCGGAGACTGAGGCTAGGTTGGAGGATCAACGCAGGGAGGCCATGGCGCGGGAAAGGGCGCTGTCGGAGGCTCGCCATCGTGAAGCGGATCAGGCTCGCAATCGGGGCCATTGGAGTCACCGTCCGGAGATGCAACAAGGGTCTGGGTCAGATGCTACTGCTTCGTCGTTCCCAGGAAGATCAGGTAACTCTGATTCGAACCCTAGGAGAGAGGAGCCGGTTTTTGCTCGTACAGTAGAGGAGGTTAATATCCCTAGTGTTGTGATAAACACTTCTGCCCATGTGACTCGATCTGTTTCTGGTTTGAACACCTCGGCGTCTACCTCTGTTAATGTGCCTGCTGGGGGGGCTCGCCCTGTGAATTGTCTCCGATTTTGTCAGTTACTCAATCTGATGCTATTGCTACTACTCTGGTGGGGTCCTCTGTACCACCACCAGTAGTGAGTATGCCGAGAGATGGTAATGTGGCTGGAGGTTCTGGTGATGTGCAGTTGCTAGATGTGATTCAGGAGGAAGTTGTGTGTGATAACTGTGGGAAGGATCATAGCATTTTGGTCTGTCAAGAGAGGAAACCTTGGGAGTATGTTCCTCTTTTCTTTGGCAGTACTGATTTTGAGCAGGGCTTTCATTCTATTCCTGTCGTAGAATCAAATGTTCAGTCTATGGAGCAGCTTCATTATGCTCATATAAGTGTGGTTAGAGGTGATGTTACTGGGAAAGATTTGGAGAAGTAATTTCAAGTGTGGGCTGATGCTCTGGGATCTGGATGGAGGTTTAATGCTAGGTCTATTAATGATGTGGAATTTATGATGAGATTTCCTTCTGCCAGATCCATTGATGATTTCCACTTTGGGAAGGTGTTCATGAAAATAATTCCTGATGCTGTTATCCAATTGTCTAAGTGGAATGGGGACCTGCAACCTGTTGAATGGTTGGAGGAGGCCTGGTTTAGAATTGTTGGTATCCCTATGAAATACAGGGAGAAGTCAACTGTTTTCTATGTTGCTTCTTTGGTGGGCAAGCCTGTGGCCCTGGACAGGAACAGTTTGAGGAACTTTGCCTATGTAAGGGTGAAGATTTCTTGTCAGGATGTTTCTCTGGTTCCTAATACCAGAAGGGGGAGATGCAGGGTGGAATTTATGAATTCAAATACACTAGGGAGATTTTTGCTCCTGATGCTGTGTCCACCTTTCCTTCTGCTATGGGGATTGATGGACGGGATGGTGATAATAGGCTGGATAAGGAGAATGAGGGTGAAGCTGAGCATAGGTGGCCTGATGGTGATAGTGGACAAAGAACTGTTCTGGTGCAGGTAGTGGTGGGGGTGCTGGGGGTCGTCAACATGGTGGTAATGGTACTAGTGAAGCTGGGTTGGACAAAGGTAAACAGGTTATGGTGGAGCAGGAGGATTCTGGGGGGATTTCTTTTGGGACCAAAATGGCTAACATCTGGGCTAGCTCTGTAGGTGATGGTCGTTCAAGGGGGATTGTTATCAGAGAAAATGTAGCAGGTGGCAATGGTGGTGGTGGGACAGGTACTCAAACCAGAACAGCTGATGTGGGACTGCAAGCTGGTGCTCAGGAAGTTGTGTCTGATGGTGCTGGGTTGGGTGATGTTCACATGGAAGTTTTACAGAACTTTTCATCTACTTTGGCTAAAGATTCTAGTACTGAGATTGTTGCTGGCCCTCAGAGGTTTGATGATTTTATCAGGGGTCTGTTGAAAGATAGGAGCAATGACAAATATTATGAGCTTAAGAAGCAGTATGGCCATTTGCTGGAAGAGGGGGATGAACAAGATGAGGGTGCCCAGGCAAAAAATGATAGTGTATCTACTGATGCTTCCTTTGGATCTTCCTCTGATAGTGGAAAAAAAGGGATTGGTGGGGGGTCTGTGATGGAGGGTGCTCAAGACATGGAGGTTTTCAATCAAGACTAAGAAGTGGTGGCTGTTGACCTGTCTCAACCTGATGGTTCTACTCAGGAAAGTGTGGGTTCTCAGTCTGAACAGGTGGCTGGTGTGGAAGAGCAAGTTATAAGAAGGAGTTCAAGGGTGGCTGATCAAGGTGGTGCTAGAAACATGGCTGAAGGGCATTTGGCTCAGCAACCTCCTAGAGATTTATCAGGTACAAATTTAACTTTGCATAATTCTTTTGCTTCTTTGGATGATGATATCATTATGCATAGAGCATTGGAGATGGGGGTAGATGCTTCTTCTATATCTTTGGATCATATTAATTCTTTGAAATATTTAGAAATTGCTAGACATAGTTTACAGGATAGGAGACAGGTAGAGAATGAATGTGAGGTTGATTTGAATGAGAAGGTCTTGTTTCCGGACTGGAAGGATGCTAGTAATGATGAGGAGGAATTTACTCCTGTGGTTTCTAGGAAACAAAAGAAAAAGTTGAGAACTAGTTCTGTTATGAGGGAGAGAAAGTTAAAGGCTGCTGCTGTGAAGGTTCACAACTATCACCCTATGAGTGGTGTTGTGACTGGAACAAGAGAGAGAAAATCTGTATTATGATAGGTGTTATTTTGAATATTAGAGGTGTGGGGAAGAAGGGTGCAAGTGCTTATTTGAATAATTTGCTGCGACAGGAGAGAGTGGATTTTATTGGTTTACAAGAAACTATTAAGAAAGATTATTCTAATGATTTTTTCAGGAGGATTGATCCTATGAATCAATTCTCTTGGAGTTGGCTGCCTTCTGTGGGAAGGTCTGGAGGCATTTTGGGGGGCCTACGTTCCTCTAAATTGACTCAACTTGATGTGTCTATGGGCAAATTTCATGTTAAGATGAAGGTGTTGGATGTTTTGAAACAAATTCAGTGGCATTTGGTGATAGTGTATGGGGCTGCTCAAGAGGAGAATAAAGAGGAGTTTTTATTAGAATTAGCTGAGGTTTGTCAGGATCAAACTATTCCTTTGTTCGTGGGTGGCGATTTTAATGTGATCAGGTGTGCTTCTGAGAAAAACAAGGGTAACTCTTTGAATAGGTGGGGGCACATGTTTAATTCGATTATTAATGCTTATGGCTTAAGGGAGATCCTCATGTCTGGAGGGCAGTTTACTTGGTCCAACAACCAGAAAAATCCGACTTTGGAGAAGTTGGATAGAATCTTAGTTTGTAAAGAATGGGAGAAGTTCTTTCCTCTTACTACAGTGCACAAGTTGTGTAGAGAAGTTTCTGATCATAGTCCTTTGATTCTGGATACTATGGAAGGGCAGGGAACAGGTGGCAGGGAATTCAGATTTGAAAAAAGTTGGTTACAGTGTGATGATTTTTTGACCAGGGTGGAGAAAGTTTGGAAAAAACGTGTGAATGGTAAGAACAGTCTTGATAGGCTGCAGAAAAAACTTAAGAATATCATAAATGATTTGAAAGGATGGGGTGCTCATTTAAGGGGTGAGGATAAAAAAAGGAAGAAGAGGTTGGTGGAGGAGCTTCAGGAATTAGAAAGTATTAAGGAGTTGATTTTGCTTACTGCTGAACAACTTAAAAGAAAAGTAGTTATTCAGAAGGAGTTGCTAGAGGTGTATGAGAATGAGGAGAGATTTTGGCAGCAGAGATCGAGGGATAATTGGTTGCTTAGAGGTGATAATAATACTGAATATTTTCATAGGATTGCTAATGGGGTGAGGAGAAAGAAAATGATCTTTTCAATGAAAGATGGGGAGAATGAGATTCAGGGGACTCATGATCTTTTCCAGCATGCTACTAGTTATTATAAATCCTTGTTTGGTCCTGCTGGTGGGTTCTCTATTAGGCTTGCAGATGACAATTGGCAGGATTGGGAGAAGCTTAATGATGAGGATAGGGAAAAGATGGGGGTGCCTTTTACTGAGAAAGAGGTTAAAGAGGTTATTGATCAGATGGAGAAAAATAAAGCTGCTGGTCCTGATGGAATTCCTATTGAATTCTATCAACATTGTTGGATGATTATAAAAACAGATGTTATGGCTATGTTTGATGATTTTTTTGCTCATAAGATTGATTTGAGGAGCATTAATTATGGTGTGATTACTCTGCTGCCCAAGGGTGATGATGCTGATAGGATCCAGAAGTATAGACCTATTTGTCTGCTCCAGATGCTGTTTAAGATTTTTACTAAGACTCTGATGGTTAGAACTGAGCCTGTAATGGGGAAATTAATTGACACATGCCAGACTGCTTTTATTAAAGGGAGGTTTATTGCAGATGGGGTGACTTTGTTACATGAGACCTTTAAAGAATCGAAAAGCCAGAAGCAGCAGGGTGGTTTTGAAAATTGACTTTGAGAAAGCTTATGACAAGGTCAACTGGGACTTTTTGTTTTACTATTGTAGGCAGAAAGGTTTTAGTGAAGATTGGATGATTTGGTTAAAAAGTGCTGTGACTCAGGGTACTCTCAGTGTTAACGTGAAAGGGGAAACTGGTCCTTATTTTGGCAGCTATAAAGGGGTTAGACAAGGAGATCCTTTTTCTCCATTTTTATTCAATTTGGCAGGGGAATGTTTGGCTAAAATGGTGCTTAATGCACAGGCTGGTGGGTTGTTTACAGGACTGGTTGATAATTTGTTTGATAAAGGGATTGCTATTTTGCAATATGCTGATGATACCATCCTGTTTATTAAAGATGATCCTGAGGGGGCTAGAAACTTGAAATTGTTGCTGTATTTGTTTGAATCCATGTCTGGTCTCAAGATTAACTTTGAGAAGAGTGAGGTGATGATGGTGTTGGATGATGAGGAGAAACTTTCCAATTATGCTGAAATGTTCAACTGTCAGAAGGGTAGTTGGCCAATCAAATATTTGGGGTTATCGGTTTGTAGCAGGAGATGCACAGTGGCTGAGATGAGCTTTATTGGTGACAGGTTGAAGAAAAAGTTAGATGGTTGGATGGGGGGGCTTTATCCCTGGGAGGGAGACATGTTAAAATCACTGCTTGTGTCTCTAGTGTGGCTGTTTATCCCATGACTATGTTTCTTCTACATAAGTCAAATGTGGAAGAAATTGAGAAATAGACTAGAGCTTTCTTTTGGTATGGGAAGGTGGGGAAAAGGAAATATCATCTGGTCAAATGGAAATATGTGTGTAGGCCCAGGAAAAAGGGTGGACTGGGGATTAAAAACATTAGGCTTTTTAACATTTTCTTGTTGTGTAAGTGGTGGTGGCGCCTTGAAGCTGAGGAAGGTCCATGGCAAGTTTTTGTGAGAAAGAAATATTTGAAAAAAGGTGGGATCAGTACTGTGAAACACATACAGAATGATTCTCCATGTTGGCATGATCTGATTAAGATTAGGGATCTTTATTTGGCTGGTAGGAGAATGAGGATTGGTAATGGGGAGTTGACTGACTTCTGGCATGATGCTTGGTGCCTGGATACGCCTTTTAAGGATAGGTTCCCTGATTTGTTTGATATTTGCCAGAATCAAACGATCACTGTGGCTGATATGTCAAGAAAAGGGTGGAGGTGTTCTTTTAGGAGATGGCTGGATACTGATGGGTTGAATCATCAGGAACAAATGAGAAAGTTGCTGTCTGGGGTGAGTTTGAATCAGGAAAAAGACAGGCCAGTGTGGATGTGGAATAAATCTGGCAAGTTCTCTGTTAAGTCAATGTACACACATCTGTCGAATGTAGGGATTGATAGAAGTTTTAAACATCTGTGGAAAGCTAAAATTCCCCTGAAGATTAAAATTTGGCTGTGGCTCATCTGGCACAATGCTATTCTCACCAAAGACAACATGAGGAGGAAGAATTGGGTAGGAGATTTTACTTGCAGGTTTTGTAATGAGGATGAGAGCATTGGGCACTTGTTCTTTTCTTGTGTGGCAGCTAGATACGTTTGGGGGTGGTTGCCAGAGCTATTGGTGCCGTGAATAGACCTGGGTCCTTTTCTCAATACTTTTGGTGGGCTTCGCAGTATGTCGGTGTTAGCAGGAATGTGCAGATTACTGTGGTGGCGGCAATATGCTGGGCTATTTGGAAGCTCAGGAATAGGGCTTGTTTTGAAAAAAAACTTATTAACTCGCCTGTTGATTTGGTTATATATGCTTGTGTGTTCATTCGTTATTGGGAAGGGCTGCATGGGGAGGATGACCGGGCGGTGTTGCAAGCTGGAGCAGATACTTTGCAACAGAATGCGCTGGCTGATGCAGCAGCTATGGATGTCGCTCCTATTCCTTTTCTGGGACTGCCTGCAATCCCTGGAGGTCATACTCATGAAGCTCCGAAACTGGAAAGGGGGCAGCAGAAAAGAAGGAGAACTTGAAAAAGAAGTGGTTTGCGAGAAGACGGTGTTGGCATCTCGTGGCCTTCTTCGTTTGGTCTGTTAGCTTCTTGATTGTGTTTGATAGTATTGTTCCCCACTAGCCTGAGGGCGGTGTTCTTGAGTCTCCAGCCTCCTTCTTTTTATCTGTTTAGTTTGCTTGGTTTGTAATATGGACCTCTTGAACCTTTGACCCCCTAGGTGGGTCAGTACTACGTTGATGTGTGTGTGGTTGTTGTTCCGTTGTCTGATGATAATGGAAACCCGATCCCTCTTTCTGGGGAATTGTATGGAAAAAAATGCCTTTAACAAAGTAATAATTTACCAAGGTTCATCAAATATGTTTTCAAATCTCAAAACTTGGTGTTTAGGGTCAGAGAGTTTAAATCAAATCATCTCCCAAAGGTTTTAGTAAAAAAGCATTTTTAAACCATAATCAACATTTTTATTTAGCTAGAAATGTTTTTATTGAAAGATTTAATTCCTAAGTGTCACCAAATGTACTTTTGAATCTGCAAGTTGGTTTCTATGGTTAGTAGTTTTAAAACAATCCATTTACAAAAGATTTTACCCTAAAATCATTTTTAGAATAAATTTTATATCCAAAATAGGCCTAAACAAGTTTCTGCAAAAACAATCAATTTTACAGAACCAAAATACTAAACAAAGTGCATGGTTGGAAAGTTCACATTTTCCTGAATCCAGTGATATAAAATTTGTAAAATTTGGACGTGTGGATTAAAAGTATGAATTTTATAAAATCAAACATCTAATAGAACATTTCTGTTTTTAAATCCACACCTAGGCCACGTGTCTTAACCTCATTGGGCGATACCGCTTCGCTGGGATCTACAGATGCGGTGCGTTAGGTCTCACTTAAATCGTACGGTGCAGATCGTTTCGTACCCCTTCGTTATAATTTAATCTTAACCAGACGATTTAGATCTAACAGCTACAGCGCAGCTACTAGAAACTGGCGGCGCTCGACGGCAGTGCGGCGGCGGTGCTCGGTTGTTGACGAAGGCAAGGATTGCAGGCACGCTAAGACAAACAGAGGGTGATGGTAGATGCATACGATGTCGGGGATTATACTCCTAACAACTAGAGGAAGAGGGGAAGGTCAGAGGATACCGGGGGCGTCGCCGGAGTTGGAGAAGGAAGCGGCGACGTTCAGAGGTTGTCCTTATCGACGCTCTGGGCAAGCGCGGCCAAGCGGGTGGCACTGGGAGATGCAGGAGACGTTGGCGAGAAAACCAGTATGCACCAGAGGGCTGGGGAGGGTGTGGTTTCACCGGAATCGGCCGGAGAGTTCATCGGAGCCGAGGGTGTTCGAGCTTGCGATTGAGGCAGCCTGGTGGCAGAGAGGGAGCGATGCCTGGGGAAAATGGAGAGGGGGCGTAGGTGTTTGAGGGTGCGTAGTCACTGGCAAGAATTAACCGCGCATTGATGCGAATTTACCGGAGTTAATCACGGCATAAACGGCGAGGCGTGAAGGGGGAACGGTCGTCGCGGGGTAGACGATGATGAGGTGGCTAGTGGGTCCCGTTCGTTAGCAAGGTGAGTGGGGTTAGGTGGGGTCTTCTGTTGAGTGACTTTGCGGTTGTGGACGCGAGTGAAAAATGTTTTGGGGGAGAGGGGAAGGTGGGCTTGCTGGGCTGGTCTGGGCCTAGGGTTAGTTGGGCTGGGTCCAACTCATTTTTTTCCTGTTGTGATTCTTTTTCCTTTTCTATTTTTGATTTTCTGTTTTCAAATTCAATATTCATTTGAATTCAGATTTATCTTTGAAATCCTCTTCAAACTTTCAGTAAGTTTTATTCTATTTATAAATGTATTTAAATTTCCATTTTTAGAATATTTCAAACATTCCTTGTATGGTTTATTATATATTTAAAATAGACACTTATCATTATTTAAATAGGATTTTTAAATATATTTTCAAACTTCTATTTGAATTCCAATTTTTGTCAAACCTTTTCAGTAGATTTTATATTCCTTAGTGCAAATAATTCACTTTGAATTATTATTTAAAATACTTTAATATGATTTAATGTTCATTTAAATTGGGAATTGTCTTTATTTAAATAAAATTGGATATTAATAAATCCTTATGATTTTATTTAAATAATCTTTTACTCTTTTTTTATTAATCAATAATCTTTCATATTATTTGTTTGGCCAAGATTTAATTTGATTTTTAAATATTCCTTATTTATATATTTCTTCCTTTGCCTTATAAAATCCATATCTCTTTATTTAAAGATTTAAAATTGGTGATTCCAATTTGCATAACTTTAATATTTGTTTATCTTTTTAAATCCCTTTAGGATTTATTTGTTCAAGATTTGGCATGGATTTTAGATAGGGCTTTATTAGCTTTGGAAATTAATTCCTTTTATCTTAATAAATTCATAAGTTTTTATCCATGACTCCAAATTAAGTGAAACCAATTTATATGGTTTTATAATATTCTTATTTATCATTCTTGATAATTTATAAATGTTTTTTGACCAATTTTCATATGGATCAAATCCTTTAGGGTTTTAGGGTTTTGACCAGTTTTTTTTTTCACCCTAAATTTCAACAATCATTTCATTTGTTTATTTATTTTTCACATTTCAAAATTTGGAAAATTTTGGGATGTGACAACGACGAGCTCCACCCGCGCCCTGCGTTCCCCTCTTGGAACTATAAATAGAGGCCACCCCCGCTCGATTTATTCACACCAACACACTCCCCTCTCTCTCAGAACCACCCCACCTCAGCCCCGGAGCAAGGCGAGTAGCACATCGCCGGAATTTGGCCGGATTCTGCCATGGAGGAGGAAGAAAGGAGCCAGCGATTGGAGCCGCCCTAGGAGAAGCCGTCGGTACCAGGAGGTTCGCCGTCATCGACTTCCCCGTTCGCCCCGTCACCGACCCTCGCTTGAGCCCTGGTGAGCCCCCGTAGACCCCCACTGGCCGCGCTAGGGTACTGTCTCGCCTTAGTTGCCCGACAGAGACTATAGGTCACAACCATTCGATTAGAGTTTGATCGTGCGGTCCACATCACCCCGTACCGCTTCGCACCCCCTATCTCGCTGACTGGTGGGGTCATCCACTTAAACCCACCCGCGCATGCTGTGCGTCGTGGGCCGGCCCATTTACATTCCCGCGTGACCCAGTAGTTTGAAATTAGGTTTATTCTTTTAGTTTTAAACTCAGTTATGTACCTAGATTCAAAAATCAACCCAGGTCGATTCACTAAACCAAATTGCATGAAACCAATTTTGTTAGAAAGTGTAGGGTTCGCAGCATAGAAAACAAAAATTTTCCTACGATGGGAACATCTAAGTACCAAGATCTATCTACTAGATACAAGAAACGGGTGGATATACATCCATAGAATACATACCCTCGAAGACCGAATAGCGTTAACGAGGTTGTACTCGTGGATGATGTAGACGAACGCTTGCCGATCTCAAGATCATGATGAAGTCCATCTGGTCCAGCCGGTCCAGCATGATCAAGTCCAGCACCTCAAAGCAGTGGTGCATCCGTGATCGCACACACGTACAGGTACCCCGACAACCTCCGCGCCCTCGCTCCAGCGAAGCAGCGGAAGCAACAAATCCTTCCAGAAAAAGCCACCGGGAACATGTATATCGCTGATCCGAGACCATGGGGAAATTCTAAAGGGGGAGAGAGATCCTTCGCGAGGAGGTGTGAGAGACAAGTGAGAGGAGGGGGTACTTTTATAGGGGAGGGGGGCAGCCCAAGGGGGCATGGCCGCCGGCCATGGAGGGTGCCCCCACCTCTCCCTCATTCATGTGGTGGAAGCTCCACTCACATAAAAACCTCTCCACTCACAATTCCACTCACATGCATTAATTTTCCACCAAAATTAATGCAAGCTCTCATTTAAATAAAAATCTTTTATTTATTTATTCAGAATTTTGTTAATTACTTTAATTAACAAACATTCACATAAAACCCCTTGCTAGTATTCCATTTCACATGCAGAACCAGTTTCAGCAATTTCAACCGAAACAATTCCGGTGTCTAGTGAAATAAATTCCTGCGCTTTCCTTTTCTTTTTCTGACATATCATTTGCTCTGAATGGTGTCGGCATCCCTTAAGTGTGTCACCCTATGGTTCGCGAATAATGTGGACATGATCGAGACCTTCTCCGATCAATAATCAGTAGCGGGACCTGGAGATCCATACTGACTCCCACACATTCAACGATGACTTCTGTGATCGTGTGAACCTTTTACGCTAGTATCTTAATCCCTTTGTTTCACGATATATTACATGTCCGAGATTCGATCATCGGTATCTCCATACCCAGTTTGATCTCGTTACCGACATGCACTCTTTTCTCGTTCCCGTGATATAACATTCTAGTGATCAAATCACTTGCTTGCAAGCTAATCAATGTGATATCACCGAGAGGGCCCAGAGCATATCTATCCGTCATCGGGATGAACAAATTCCACTCTTGATCCATGGATCTCAACATAACACTTTAGTAGTTCTGAAGCCATCTTTATAATCACCCAGTTACGGTGTGACGTTTGATGTCATCGAGAAACTCTTCCGGTGTTAGTGATTGACATGATCTCATGGTCTAAGGATTAGGATCACTTCGTAAGTTATTATAGAAATATAAACTCAATGACTTTGATCGTAATGCTATACTTCGGATGAATGTTCATCACATCATTACACTAATGTTGTGACCTCGTTATTAACAACATCCAATGTCCATGATCAGGAAACTTTGATCATCATGTTAATCAACGAGCTAGTTTATAAGAGAGGCATAACTAGGAACTTCCTTTTTGTTTATTAAACACACATGTATTAACGTTTCCGTATTAATACAATTATAGCATGTAAAATAAACATTTATCATAAATAAGGAATATGATAATAACCACTATTATTGCCTCTCGGGCATATTACCTTCAGTCTCCCACTTGCACTAGAGACAATAATCTAGTTTGAAAACTTTGCGTATTGAACACCTATGGCTTTCTGGTGTTCCATATACGCAACTGCAAGTGGTTAACATAATCTAAGGATCTGATGCTTTCAGGTCCGTGTGTATTTGCATGTCTTTGCGTCTCCACGCATCACTCATTCTCTAACGAGATGGCATTGTATAAATTTGGTCTTTTGGTGAGACCTTTAGTTCCTTGGGTTTAAATCACGTCGATACTATTATCGTACAATATATGGTCAGTGTTAGCCCGTTGCGAACCACACCTTAGTTTGATAACAAACTACTTGACACAAATTCCCTCCTTTGCTGCAACTATAGCAGTCATATACTTAGACTTTTTGTTGTAGTATTTGTCACAATGTCTTAACTATGGATTTCATCCAAATCCATCATGGAATCTCCTTTCCATTACATTGTGCCACCCATAGTTTAAATTGAGATAAACTTAATTTGTATCTTGTCACAAAACTAGTATCAATGGACGCTTTACAATGAACTATTTGTAATTGTTTGTCACCTTTACACAAATATATTCTTAGTTCTTCCAAAAGATCATAAGAATATCCTTACTATCGTCCAATGATCATTTTATGATTCATTCTGGTATATGCTCATAACACTTAGAGCATAGGACATATCTGGATGTGTACATATCATGGTATGATTGATCAAAACATTCTCGTGATTTCACTCATCAAGTGTCAAAGCACTTGAATCTTGTTTCACTTATCAAGTGTAGATACACTTGAATCTTGATTCAATTCCTTTCCATGCGACAAGAACCGTTTCTTGATGTTTCTATATTGAACTCCTTCAATATCTCATATATGTACGTTTGGCACAACCATATTAGCGTCACAGTCTATCCACTATAGACATTCATGCTAAATATTCGGGTTTTGCCTAAGTTTTTCATCGAAATGAAATTCTTAACCTTTTGTCAATAAAAGATACATCATTTCCAATCAACAAGATGTCCTCCACATAATGTATTAGAAATATGTCTTAGCACTCCCAGTTAATTTCTTGCAAATGCAAGCATCTTCATCGTCTCCTGATGAAAACTCTTTTTCATCACGGTGAAGATTCCAACTCCACGATGCTTACTTCAACCATTGAAGTTTGCATGCCCTTTTTAGCATCCTTTGAATTAACAAAACCCTTTGGATCGTGTCATGTACACGTCCTAGGTAACCATTCTATTAGAAGAACTTTGTTTTGTTTATTCATCTACCATATAACAAATTATACGTAGTGGTTGCTACTTTAATCCGTCCAGACTAAATATCGCTATGAAAGATCAAATCTTGTCATAGTCAACTCCTTGAAAATTGTCTAAAATACTTTAGGACATGTCGACTATTTCATAGATGTGAAACATCCATGTTTGTTTCTTTATAGATCCAAATACGACCGATAGGTTTTTACACCTTTCCAGAGGGTCTTCCAAGTTCAAAACTTGATTTCTCGTGTATGGAACTATCACGGATTTTATGGCTTCAAGCCATTTGACGGAGTCAGGGCCCATCATCGCTTCTTTGCATGTAGTCGGTTCATCATTGTCAAACAATAATGATTTACTCTCAAATCTAAGTATTTGACTGTTTATCCGACCGACTTGGTTCAATAAGAACTTAGATCTCTGTGACCACAACCTTTGAGGCACATAATCTATGAGCATTATGGCAGCCTCCGGAACAATTTCCGGTGCTGCGCAACTCAGCACATATAGCTAAGGTTTGTTAACCTTATCAAAGTTCTATTGTCCTCCCACTTAACTTTTACGAAAAATTCCTTCTTCAAGAAACTTCACGTTTCAAGCGACAAACCCTTTTGTCCTCGGTGTTATGGAGGAATAACCAATTGTTATTCAAAATAACCTACAAAGACATGCTCATCCGACTTCGGTTGTAAACATCTTATGTTTAGCGTACCAAAATTTAAGAAATGACAACTTGGGTTACCCCCAAACCATAACTTCCATGGTGTCATTTCAACGGATCAAGATGGATCTCTTTTAAGTGTACAAGCGGTAGTCTCTAAATATTTAATCTTTTAAAACATAATGGCAGTTTTATAAATAACACCTTTGATCCAACCATGTCAAACAAGGTTTTATTACAAATCTCAAACACTCCATACTCCTATGGTGTTTCGAGAGATGTAAATCTAGGTGTTTTGCTAAACTTGCAACTCAAATAAATCCCTTTATGATAAAATCATAATTCATTTATTTTTCTTGTTACACTTGTAACTCAAATAAATCCCTTTATGATCAAATCATAATTCATTTATTTCTCTTGTTACACTTGTAACTCAAATAAATCCCTTTATGATTAAATCATAATTCATTTATTTTTCTTGTTACAATGATTTTCCACTTCATCTTTAAAGTCTTTGAAACGTTTTTCAAATATTTCATACTTCTTTCTCATTAAGTGAATATTCACTCAAATTTCCGGAGAAAGCATATGAAGTTGAAATCCATCGCTTACGACTATACATAATGGACTACATACATCGATATGTATAAATTCCAATAATTTAGTCGATCATTCTTCTTTGGCCTTTGAACGAATTAATTATCCCGAGGAAAGTCTTACAAGCGTCACTTGATCAAATCAAAGACTCCAAAAATCCATGAAAATGGAGTTTCTTCATGTTTTCTTTCCAATATAATTTAAACGACGATGTCACTTCGTAAGTGATCTTCCAATCATTTGTCTTGCGACATTTTAGAATTAGGCTTTATGGATGTGATTTATCCAACTAGATTTTTAAATCATCCTTCTTATATGGAATACGGTAATTATTTGAACAACCTTTGTTCTCATAATACCTGATTCAAATAACAATTGTTAAAACAAATCTTGAAGTCAAGCTTTGATGTCAACGAGAAATACAAACAACGGTTTGTTTGTTTTCGATGAACATCATCACATATTCTCTTGCTAGTTACTTAGGCCATTGTGGTTCATGAATTGCGTCGTTCTGTATGAATTTTCATACCAACCAATTCGGTATCCAATACCAAGAACCACATTGTTTAACAAGCAAAGAATACAACCATAACATGTATATCATCTTTATACCTAAACTGGATATTTCCAGTCTTTTCTTTTATGCCAAATTTATTTTATGGATTCTCTTTCAGAATTTCCTTTTCCTTTTAAAAGAATCTATCAACATCAATAGTGGCTCCATATACATGACATATAGTCCAAAGCATGTATATTCAAATAATAATACCTTTGGACTTGCACTTTGAAGTAGATCACCATCATCAAATGATCGGTATTCTTTCAAAATCCATTCTTTAGTAATCTTTTAGTATAGTAAACACTTTACATACATCTTCTATTCATCCTTATCATGACGACTTTCATGATCAAGCTACTGTAGCTTATGAAGGTGAATCGTGAGTATAACATTACTTTCCAAAACCCTTTTGGATGATTAGGATGTCTAGCATCTCCAACCTTTGTAAATTCTCATCCAATATGAGAACATATATTATACTCTATCATATTGCAACCAAAACATTGTTTCAGATATCGTTATATCTGTCACACATGATGGTTTCTAAAACAATTCTTTCAGCTCCTAGATAAACTTGATATTAAAACAATCAAGAATCACAGAGGCAAACATGATACTTAAGATACTAACACTGGAATTGTTACTCTCGATTTAATACCAATTATTAAATTTCACGGAGTAAATAGAATTTTGCTGAAAGTTTGTAATAGGAATTTAAACTTTAGATTGACACTCAACACAATACGATACCAGTTCGTAAAGTATATATCCAGAATTCTATAGTTCTATTATCTCAATTACAACTATGGATAAGGTGGTGAACGAATGCCAATGACTACAACAAATTATGCAAATTCACTTTGATTTAATTTATGATAAATTGAGTTCTACTAATCCAAATTAGAAATGAACTCCCACTCAAAAACGACATCCCTCGTGCCTTTTTGGTGATTACATGAACCAAATCCACTACACCAAGTCCGATCATCACGTGAGTCGGTGTAGCTTCAAAGGCGAGCATCAAATGGTCATCATATCAAAACATATGACTCATGCTTAACCTTTCCGTCCATGTTCCGAGGCCATGTCTGTACATGCTAGGCTCGCCAAGTTGCAACCTTAGTATTCGCGTGTGTAACTGTCTTACACCCGACATATGCTCGTGGATTCAAGTACACCCGATCATCACGTGATGTCTTGAAGCGACGAAACATTGTCGGTGCATACTTAAGGAAGAACACATTTTTATCTCATATCTAAATGAGGGATCATCGTATTATGCTAACAAAACACCAAACAAGCAATATAAGATGCAACAAACATCTCATGTTAATAAGTGAAATGATATGGTTCTTGCACTTGATCTCCATCATGTGCATCATGGTATGATCACTATCATACCTTTATGTGTAAGGCAAAGGTCTATGGAACTTACACATTATGTGTGTTGTAAGAGTATCATCTCATACTTCTACTTACAACATCACCATATCATAACACTAGCCCAGCAACAACCTAAACTAGACGCCTCTAATTTATCCATTGCAAGTTTTACGTGGCTTAGGGATTTCGAAGATAGAACCGTTCTTACGTACGAACATGAACCACAACGAGGATAACCAAATTGTTGACAACTCATTGCAAATTAGATATTGACTATAGTAGGAGAGACAAACACCCGCTAGCCACTTATGCAAAACTAGTTGCATGTCAAGCGTGGAACAGGTCTCATGTGCGAGGACATGTAAAGTTTGTCCGGGCCGCTTCATCCCACTATGCCACCAATATCCAAAGTACAACTCAGTTCTGTACCTAGATTCAAAAATCAACCCAGGTCGATTCACTAAACCAAATTGCATGAAACCAATTTTGTTAGAAAGTGTAGGGTTCGCAGCATATAAAACAAAAATTTTCCTACGATAGGAACATCTAAGTACCAAGATCTATCTACTAGATACAAGCAACGGGTGGATATACATCCATAGAATACATACCCTCGAAGACAGAATAGCGTTAACGAGGTTGTACTCGTGGATGATGTAGACGAACGCTTGCCGATCTCAAGATCGTGATGAAGTCCATCTGGTCCAGCCGGTCCAGCATGATCAAGTCCAGCACCTCAAAGCATTGGTGCATCCGTGATCGCACACACGTACGGGTACCCCGACAACCTCCGCGCCCTCGCTCCAGCGAAGCAGCGGAAGCAACAAATCCTTCCAGAAAAAGCCACCGGGAACATGTATCTCGCTGATCCGAGACCATGGGGAAATTCTAAAGGGGGGAGAGAGATCCGTCGCGAGGAGGTGTGAGAGACAAGTGAGAGGAGGGGGTACTTTTATAGGGGAGGGGGGAAGCCCAAGGAGGCATGGCCGCCGGCCATGGAGGGTGCCCCCACCTCTCCCTCATTCATGTGGTGGAAGCTCCACTCACATAAAAACCTCTCCACTCACAATTCCACTCACATGCATTAATTTTCCACCAAAATTAATGCAAGCTCTCATTTAAATAAAACTCTTTTATTTATTTATTCAGAATTTTGTTAATTACTTTAATTAACAAACATTCACATAAAACCCCTTGCTAGTATTCCATTTCACATGCAGAACCAGTTTCAGCAATTTCAACCGAAACAGTTCCGGTGTCTAGTGAAATAAATTCCTGCGCTTTCCTTTTCTTTTTCTGACATATCATTTGCTCCGAATGGTGTTGGCATCCCTTAAGTGTGTCACCCTACGGTTCACGAATAATGCAGACATGATCGAGACCCTTCTCCGATCAATAATCAGTAGCGGGACCTGGAGATCCATACTGACTCCCACACATTCAACGATGACTTCTGTGATCATGTGAACCTTTTATGCTAGTATCTTAATCCCTTTGTTTCACGATATATTACATGTCCGAGATTCAATCATCGGTATCTCCATACCCAGTTTGACCTCGTTACCGACATGCACTCTTTTCTCGTTCCCGTGATATAACATTCTAGTGATCAAATCACTTGCTTGCAAGCTAATCAATGTGATATCACCGAGAGGGCCCAGAGCATATCTATCCGTCATCGGGATGAACAAATTCCACTCTTGATCCATGGGTCTCAACATAACACTTTAGTAGTTCTGAAGCCATCTTTATAATCACCCAGTTACGGTGTGACGTTTGATGTCATCGAGAAACTCTTCCGGTGTTAGTGATTGACATGATCTCATGGTCTAAGGATTACGATCACTTCGTAAGTTGTTATAGCAATATAAACTCAATGACATTGATCGTAATGCTATACTTCGGATGAATGTTCATCACATCATTACACTAATGTTGTGACCTCATTATTAACAACATCCGATGTCCATGATCAGGAAACATTGATCATCATGTTAATCAACGAGCTAGTTGATAAGAGAGGCATAACTAGGAACTTCATTTTTGTTTATTAAACACACATGTAGTAACGTTTCCGTATTAATGCAATTATAGCATGTAAAATAAACATTTATCATAAATAAGGAATACGATAATAACCACTTTATTATTGCCTCTCGGGCATATTCCCTTTAGAAATGTACTGGAATTCTTAATCCTAGCCCGTTGGATTCAAACCATTTAGATTTGTAGATCACCTATAGTAAAAATAACAAGACATAAGCTTTTCTCCATCCAAACATTTTTCAAAATTCAACCACAAAGGCTTTTGAGTTGATTCCAACTCTCAAAAATAACATTTAACAAGACCTTTCTGAATATATAAAAATATCTAGGGTCAACCTTGGTGTGATAAAAAATATCTAGGGTGAACCTTGGTTTTCAAAAATCCCCATAGGAAATTCTAGTCACTTTATTTAATTAAAATTAAAAGGTTAAACCTTATGAAATTGTGACACCACTTTAAATCACATTCCCTTGTACTGAAATAAGTGGTGATGACATGTGTCAACATGATCCCATGTTTTAGTTGGTAATATTAAATCTTAAGTAGTTTTCAATGAGTAGAAATTACTTTTCTAAAATCAAATAAATATGAAAGTACTTGGATGATTGTAATGTTTGTGATGATGCTAGATCATCTAGTGAAAACCTTGGTGTGATAAATAAAAGTAGTTAAGTATGGTTTGGTGATTGTGTACCTTGTATTTATTTATAGATACTGGTACCGACCAAGGATACGAGGAGGAAGGAGAATACTACGAGGAATAAGCTGAGGAGAACTTCAACCACTGCTCTGCACAAGGCAAGTTTATACTTGCAACCTTCCAAGCCTCACTATACAAGTTTACTTAGCAAGCTAATCCTTGCAAGCTTACACTAATTGATACCCAATCCTAGTTTTACTTGCAATGTTAGTATTTTTTTCTTTATCAAAGCTTTCTATTAGAGTTTACCTAGTGACTAGTAGATTCTTGAAATATATTTAAAGTTAGCATAAAGAGCATAAAAATTGACCTAAGTTAGATAAATCTTGATGTCATCCTGAGGCATGAGATTGAAGTTAGATCATCCCCATTGGTTTACCACCCCTCAATAGTGTTTACCCCCACTTGTAGATGCTAGTGCTAAGCATAAAAATTGATCACTTTAGATGGGAATACTTGGTGAAAATTGTTATGAAAACCTTAAAATGATGAGTCATTCTACTGAAATGTTTTGACATAACCAGATGATTTTGATGATGAAAATGTTAAGGCATGAGCCTTGGACCTTTATAAAACTGATGGTTGTATGGATGCGATACCATTCCAATTTTATTGTACAACCAAAATACCCGAAAATTGGGTAGGGCTTGACTGGAAATTTATATAGCTTAGTATGGGTTCCCTTGAGGCCAAGGTGTTAGCTGAGGCTACCTTGTGAAGATTGTCCACCTATGCAGTTCCCAAGATAATAGTTGGTCATGTTTGGGAGGCAAAACTCATAGGAGAGGTGCCTGTACTAGGGCATGTAATTGAAAGGTTAGAATTGATTATCCGCATACTGAGTATGGTGAATTCAGGATTGTTCTTGACGGATGTATCAAATTTTATGGTAAAAGTGTTCCACCTTTGCAGAGTGTCAAACTATTCTTATAGCCACGTTCGTAGTTATGGACAGTTGGAGTGGCCATACTGTTTCATCGTCAGATGTTTTCAAAATGACTTATGAAATGAATCATGACTTGACTTGACCACAACAGGGTTGTGATATGAAATTCAAGTTCCCACTTAGGTGTTATAAAACTTTCAACTAGCTTTCTTTGCTTCTGAACTTAGTTAAGGTAAATCTGGCTTTTTGCAAACCAACTAGATCTTAGTATCTCCTACTCAAAACGACTTCACTTGTTAGTATTAGTTTGCGAGTACTTAAAGAGTACTCATGGCTTTGTCCCTGGCTATTCCCGTGGCCAGACTATGAAGAGGACTATCAGAAGGATGGACCGCAGGAAGGTTATGACAACTAGGATCATCTCCCATCTCTCAGCATTGCACGTTACCATGAAGATGGAGTTTCACCTACGCTACCGTTATGATTACGTTATTCCGTTGCTATTATTGTATTAAGACTGGATCATGTGATACTTATTTGTTGTAAGACCTTATGTATGGTTTGTAATGGATGATGTACTGTGATATCCAATCTGTTATGTCTCGCAAAAATGGTAATCCTGGGATTGCGATGTATGGCATAACAGGCATCTAAGATTAAAAATCCAGGTGTTGACATCTTCCCGGTGTTATCCCCTTCCACACCATGCCTCGCCGCTGCCGCCATATGCTGCTTTCGGATTCTCTTTCGCATCTCGGTCAGGGAGTTGTCGCATTGATTCCCGCTCTCTTCTGAAACCCCAATCAATAAAATACAGACGCTGCCTTGCGATGGCGTCAGCGAGCAAGAAAAGTGAGCATGATTTTGAGATGTTTCATGACGTGTTTACCGAAGGCCCCTTCGAAGAACTCATAACCAGATGCGACGTCATCATCGCCGCCAGCCTAATCGGTTCATCCAAACTTTTTCTTGAATCTATGGAAGCTAGTTTAACATTGGATGCTTCACTACCATTTGGCCTACCATGTGTTCTTCATCCCCCGACAAAGGGACCGCCAAGTTTCTTGCATTACTCAAAATTGATTGCATCCTGTGCAAGCCGTCGCCGCTGGACAGGTTTTTGTCCGATGCTATGGTACCAGGCTATAGTTCTGGGAAGTGGGTAGGCGCCAATGGAGATTGGATTACAACGGCTAGTTTTAGAGGCAAGCTGGAGCTTCGCAACATATACACTCGTTGCAATATTCCCCTCCCAGCATTGTCGTTCCAAGAAACTGACCAGCCAATTGTTGGATAATAATCATGCAGCTGTAATGCAGAAGATTGCTATTTGCCAAGTTCCCACAACTACTGGGAGAAATAAAGATTTCTCACTTGTTGCAGTCTACGACGTCAGAATTGCTGTCCTTCAGAGCGGTGATGGTGGATGGATAGTTCTTCCACTTCCTCTTACAGTTATAATAATGGAATTACCCATGACGGACTGGTGTTTGCCACATGTCTGTATGTCAATGTTCATGTTTGGGATCCTCTACATCCTGGTAATTATTCCTTCATATGTAGTGTAGTGGCTTCATGTGCCCAAGCTATTTTACTGAATTGACTTAGAGAATGTTTCGTTTAAATGAAAATACGAGTAGTTCTTTTAGACTCTATGAATTGTATGAATCATAGGATTTATGTAGGATTTATTCTTATAGCAGTCATTAGATTCATCTGATTGAATTATGTAGTTTTTTCCAGATGTCTTTTAATTAATTTGATAGGAATTTAAGATCTACTTGAAGCTCCTGAAAATAATCCGTTAAATGGTTTTCTGCATTTCCACGGGTTTTCGGCAAGTTCCCTTGCAAATGAACTGGTCAATTCTCTTTGCCTTTTTAAATAAATCGAGGCAAAATTGCCTGTCTTGATTCGAAAAAAGATGAGTCCGTTCTTTTGGGTATTTTCCTATTATATAATGCCTTGTTTTCTTTGTAGGATTGTAGGCCGTAGTTGTTTTTCCTATGTTCAAGGTACTTTGCATGCAGTTCAATTAGAAGGAAATTTTTTAGTAGGATTTAGAATATCATGCTGCCGGAATCTTAAGTTAACATGTTCTACCTTTTCAAGGTCCTGCGCTGGTCTTGGCGCGACCTGCTGCCGTGGATGACTTGGTGGATGCATTTCTTAATACTACTAGAGACGAGCACGAGTACTTTTTTGGTTTTTGGTGGTTATAAAGATTTGCAGATGGTTCCAGGATTCTTCCTATATATACGGTTGGTGCTTCTTATGATCCCAGTTGTCTTAATTTTCATTGCCGCCATCATACTGGTGCTGCTCATCCTCGTGTTGTACACTACGGTCGCACTGTCTCCACTTATGCTTCCGGGTTTGGCTGCTTGGTGTTCTGAATGAACACTGGTCAGGTTGATCAAGCTAATCCATGGGAAAGGATTACTAACCTTGGATCATATTCTCTTTTCCTGGGAGTGAACTATACGATTATCATGCATGTACGCGGTGCAGATCTTGCCTCAGGTTATCTGACGAGAACCAACTGTGTCTATATCTTACCAACTGTAGCATGCCTTTCCAAGGAGTGGCAACCTGAATTATGCTACTTCAGTCTGAGTGGTAAAGACTGCGGTGTCACTTCTGAAGTCAACGTCTTGGAGGGAATTAGTAACCATCGCTTCTGGGCAGGAACGGTGAAGAATCCGCTTTAGTTCGTCCCAACCGGCCTCATGTTTAACTAAGAAACAAGACCTGTTGCGATAGTATGTCCTGATGCAATATGTTTGTAATACTTGGAACTACAATTAGAGAAATAGTTCTCGACCATGTTGAACTGTTTATTTTGTTTGGTTGTAAGTCATAGCTTTCAACTTCTTGGTCTCTCTCCTTTGAAACATGTACTTGTATCGGTACTATGTCTAATCGTAATCAGTTTGGTTACTGGTATCTACTTGACTATATTTTATTTGGAAATTATGGAAATTTTAGCATCAACAGGATATTACAAACCACATGCCATATGCACTTTAAGAAACAATCACCTCAATGCTTGTGTAATAAGGGTCATATTCTATGTAAACAACCTTGCCTTCAACTTCTAGGCTCATGCACAACTGTTTGGTTAAGCTGGTGTGACAATATTATATTTTGTTAGAGATTTATCTTATCTTATCTTACTATGATATTATATAGTGTACGGATAATTTTCAACATTAACGGTTGTATCAATACTATCAAATCCCAACATTTTTAACCATCAAATCTTGTTTCCCATTCTAGCATCTAGGAGATTATATTGCTATAAGAATGATGAACGTTGTGCACAAGGACCAAATATACAACCGATACTTTATGGATGTGGCTCGAAATTATAATTATTTTTTGTGCTTTACATATTACTGTTTAATTTTATATTGTGATGATATGCCATTCTACTAGTAGCAGTACAGTAGTAGCATTATCTAAGTTGCAAGGCACGTGCAAACCAATACTAGTATTAAATAGTACACTATAGAACGTATTGACGTGCCAGGATAAGCCCCCTTTATCTCTGCCCCACCCCTCTATCTGTGAACGGATGCATGGTTTTAGTAGTGAGAATAACCACTACGTGCTCCCTTTGTTTCCAACCGATGACGAGTGCATGATCTAGGCGGGCTTCGTGCTTGTCGCGATAATATTTTGATGAAATAGTTATAGTACCAACAACACAATATTGTAGCAAGACATGATAGTTACAACAATTACACTGCATGATGTGGCATTTCTATAACAATACTTACAATAGAACATTACTCCACTCGTCGTCGTCGCCATCACAGCCGTCGGTGTTCTTTGATGACTCGTCAGCAACTCCCTCCTCTTAGATACATGCCCTCTCCTCGTCGGAGTCGTCCTCCTCCTCATAGTCCCACGGGTCGACGTCACTATCCTCCACTTCAGCCTCCAACTGCTCCATGAACGCCTACTCGTTGCCCGATTTAGAGTCATCCTCGTCGTTGGCTCATCTATTGCTCCTGGCCTTCTTCATGGTGGTCTCGTAGCCCTTCCTCCTGCGCTCCTTGTCTTGGCTGCTGCTTGGTGCTCCTCCACCTCTGCCGGTGCAACGCTCTTATCAGGCATGGCGGGTACGACAAGTTTCAACATCGCGGTGTCCTCGAGCATCGATGTTGATGGATCCAGGAGCGGTTGGACATGTCCTGGTGCCTCATATGGCTGCCGGAGGACACGAATAACGGTTAGCCACCGGCAAGGATCTACCACTTCCATGGTGCGGTTCCATCTGCGCGAAGAAGTTATTCGGAATGCACGATGGTGGGTACGTAGAGTTGGGTGCCGACGCGAGCATATATACTCGTAGTTTAGTCACATAAAAATTGTACTGCATCTTAAAATAAATATCTATGTACTGGGAGTGTAGTCACATAATAAATCACAAAATGCTCCCTCTGTCAGCGCCGGGAAGTGTCCAGTGTGTACCTGTCGACGTGGAGTTCAACGTATCAGCATGTTGTGTCCATGTAGCATTTTCTGAGTTGCAAGGCACGTGCATCCCAATACTATTATTGACGAGTACTCTCTATAGATAGATATTGGCGTGTTAGACTAGCTAATTAAAGTCTACTCGATGCAGTTGCGCCCTGCAGCAGAAGACCGATAAAGTAACACACAAAAAACCCCTCATTCAAAGAGACATTCTAGCTTCCCCATCTTCGGTAGCATTTGGTATCATCTCCAGCACGCGCTTCACTCATTTTCCCAGCCATCGCGCTCGTAGCGTTGGTCCTTACAATAGGAATAGATTGATCAGCCCTCGCCCCCAATCCATCAAGACGCGATGGCGGATTTGGGTCTCAACAGGCGGCACAGTGGATGGAGCAAGGTCGGCGCCGACGTCTTCGACAAGATCGCTACGCGTATGGACACTACCAGCGCCATCCGGCTGGCCGCATGCTCCAAGGAGTTGAACCTCCGAGTCACCAACGGAAAAGATAGAAGATGCTCCTATGATGGTTGCGGTACGTTGTTCGCCTATCGTTAGGTCCGCAACCACAAGATCGCGTGCCCGCATGGCCCGTGCAATTGCACGTAGGATGGCTGCGTGTTCGCCGCCTCGCCGTCAGTGCTCCTCGCCCACCTCTCTGAAGCTCACTCGATCAGGGTGCGCAGTTTCCGCTACGGCAAAACAGGCAGGTACACCTCTAAGCCTCTGTCGGCAATAGGCCTATAGACAGTAGATATCATCGGATCTAGGGACGATGGTATGGTATTTGCGGTGCGATTTGACACGCGCCAATCGCTACATGTTGTATCCTTCGAATGCGTTAGGTCAGTGGCGTGCTTGTCGCCGCAGTACTTGGTGAAGTTTTGGTCGTCGACCGTGATTGAGGGTAGAAGGTTCAAATATTCCGGGCTATGCGTGCTGGAGAGCACCACGTCGCCGGACAGTGTCCCGTTCGATGAGCTACATTGTCTCCTCTAGTGCTGATGTCGCATCTGGTTGCTCGTCGATCGTCAGTGTTCACCCTGAAATACCGTCTTCGCATTGACAAGATTCATGAGTGAGATACACACATCTTAATGTTTGTTTGAGTACTTGCAATGCTAGAAAGACTTACTACATGTGCTTAGTAGTTGTACTTGAGAGTATTTTTGTAGTAATACCCATGTACTGGTACTTGTTCAGATCTACAAATCGAGTGCAGAATATGGTCTCGGTTTCCTTTTAAATCAGGCCTTGCTACATCTATTGAATTTCAATGTGTGCATTTCTGAATATGTCAAATCTTTTGGACATTGTTTGTGTACTGCTAATCGGTCAGTTTGTGATGATGCTAAATCTGTCAAGTGCTGCTGAATATGGACTGACAATCTATCGATATTTTTTCGATCTTATTCTGTACTACTGAATCTATCAAATGTTCTGTCGTTTCTACTAGTACAATATTTTGACAACTAACTATGATATAATTGGAGTACTTTTTTTGATCAAGTGCAGCAGATTGTTTTTCTTTTCTTTTGAAACTTAGCATTGTCATAATTATCTAGATGCGTCTTGGGAATTTTGGGTTGCATATAGGGGTCACACATGCATTGAAGTAAGGAGGAGGTATTCCACATAAGCAGACTTGATCATTAGTTTTGCTTGCTCCAATGATCGAGTCTATTGGAAGAACAGGGCAAATTGATCATGCACCAAGGTTTTCTGAGCTGGAACAAGAACCGATTCTCTCTGTACTGCAATTGAATTTCAAGCAGGAAAGCTACAGAATCTCTTGATTGTTGTGTCCTTGCTATTACTAAAGCATTTTGTCCAACTAATACTTATGTACTGGTACTTGTTTAAATCAAGGGTAGTAGATACACTACTAGGAAAATGGTCATTCGTGGCCCACTTGAAAAGGGCATCCGTGGCGCACTAGCTGTGCGCCACTAGCCTCGCGCCGCGGCTATCTCTTACCCGTAGCGCACTGCCTGGTGCGCTACGGTTATCTCGAGATAGGCATGGCACACTACCAGGTGCGCCATGGGTAGGGGTACAGGGTGCGCCATGGATGTGTTTTTCAAAAACCAAAAATATTCAAAAAAACACCCTCGTTTTGAATTGCAAAAGCAATCGGGTCTGTGCATCGCCGCCATCGTGTCACCTCGCCGGAGCATGGTCGTGGCCATGACCTACCACCACAGGGAGGTGCGGGAGGTCGTGGCCGCTCTAGTCCTCGTCGGCATCGAGGTGGTAGGAAGGGTGTGGTTGGAGAAAGGAAGGTAGGAAGAGAGGGAGGTAGGAAGAGATGGAGAAAGAGAGGGAGGAAGGGAGGTCGGTGAGGAGAAGGATGCCTATGTCGCCCGTTGTCACTGCGAGGCGGAGGAGAAGGCCACCGTCCTGTCTCCGTCACTGCAAGGAGAGGAGGAGGCCGCCGTTGTGCCGCCGCCGCGGCACCATCACTGCAAGGAGAGGAGGAGGCTGCCGTGATGTCGTCACTGCAAGGAAAGGAGAAGGGGAAGGAGGAGAAGGAAAAGGAGAAGGAGAAGGAAGAAGGAGAAGGGAGAAGGAAGAAGGAGAAGGGAAAGGAAAAGGGGGAGGGAAAAGGGGGAAGGAAAATGTAGGAGGGCAGGGTGGTGATTCAAATTTTGAATCCTGCCCAACTTACTCGTAGCGCACTAAGTGGTGGTGCGCTACGGGTAAGTTGCCCTCTATTTTTTTCTACCGGAAAAAAAGGTCTTTTGACTTTAACTTTTACTCTTTTCGAATTTTGAAAATCTAAATTATCACTAAACGACGAGCGGATGCGAAATCTTGTTCTCGTCATTTTGGTATATTATACAATTTTTTTTGACATCTTATGCAAAAGTTACGGCCATTTTACCGTGGCATGACTTTTTTTTGCAGAAAAAGTGGAAACTCATGTTTGTTAATTTTCCTAGAAACTATACCACATTACCTACCTAAAGATGAAAGGATTTTATTTTTTGAAGTGTTTATTATTTTCTTTTATTTTTGAAAAACATAAAAAGGCGATCCAAGGGGGGGTGGAGTTGGTGCGGGCCACTTAGCCGTAGGGCACTAGGGCAGAGTGCCCTACGGCTAATTTGACCCAGCTGCTACAACACACATGCCCGTAGCGCACTAGGTCAAGGTGCGCTACGGCTAAGTGACACATCCGTAGCGCACCTTGACCTAGTGTGCTACGGGTATGTGTGTTGTGGCCACATGTTCCCTAGCCCACAAATAGCCATGGAGCACCATCCCCATGTGTGCCATGCTTACGACAGTTAGCCGTAGGGCACCTATGGGCAGTGCGCCACGCCTATTTTACCCGTGGGGCACCACTAGCAAGTGTGCCACAGAAGTGTGGATTATCTATAGCCGTTTTCCTAGTAGTGATAGTCTTGCTTTTGTTTTGAAACATGGCCTTGTCACAATCTAGATGAGACTTGGTTATTTTGGGTTGGATACGGGGGTCGCCCAGACATTTGATGTGAGAAGAAGGTGCTCGAAGTTTACTTGATCGTCAGTTTTGCATGCTCCAATGGTCGAGTGTGTTTGGAGAAAGGGGCAAACTGATCGGGTGACAAGGTTTTAAGAGCTAAAACAAGAACTAGTTCTCTCTGTACTGCTATTGTATTTCAGTGTCTATATTTCTGAATCGCTCACTTTGAAATGATGCTGAATTGGTCAAGTACTACTGAATATAAACTGTGAACCTGTCGATAATTTTTCTATCTTATTCTGTACTACAGAGTTTATATAAATATCTGCCAAAAATAATTATCGATTTCTTTCCCTCCCTCTCTGAGGTCTTTGTTTCGAATCCAGCTAAGCCACAGCAAAATGCAATTTTTATATACCAGGAGAAGAAATCTAGCTCATTCGGCCCCTCTTTATCCTAGAAAATTTTAATTCGGCCTTTTAGGGGTAAGGGGACTGCTGACCACAACACAGGGAAAACTGAAAAAGGAGCCCATGGAGAATATCCTATGGAGTATAGCCCATGTAGAGCAGCCCATGTAGAATAGCCAAACTCTTTTTAATTCAGCCTTCTGGGCATTGCCCCCGACCACTCAATAGTTTTTAAAAACCTATGCCTGCAGATTTTTTTATAGCGCCTGTAGTTTTTATTCAAGCTGCCAGCTCACTACCTTATTATTTGATGGGAGATAAAAATGGTCAAGAAAAGTATTTTTAAGGAGACAAGTCCCTAAGTTACAATAGTAAAGCTTAATGTTTCTATTCTATTAGTTGTTTCTGTCGTAGTGGCAAGGCACCCAGTCGACCGGTGGTGAGGTCTTGAGTTCGAATCCTCGACAATTTTTGTTAATATAGAGTTATTTTTTATACTCTCAGGCTGACATCTGGGACCCAGATAAACTTCTGCTACATCTAGCAATGTTGGCAAGGTCATGACGACGGACTCGACATGGAAAACTAGTCCAACATATATAGACACGTTTAATTAAAATAGAGGTCGACATGTGGGACCCAGCATAGACACATTTAAATCATATAGTGGCTGACATGTGGGACCGAGCATAGACACGTTTCCTACACAGACAAGGCTGACACGTGGGACCCAGCATTGACATGTTTCCGGTACATAGAAGGCTAACATGTGGGAGCCAACATCGAGGTATAGATTAATATTTTTTTTAGAATAAGGCTGACATCTGGGGCCTAAATAAACTACTACTGCATCATAGACACGCTTCCTGCATAGAAGCTATTGACATCTGGGACCTAGCTACGGACCAAATTCAGAACAATAGAGGCAGCCGAAAAAAGTCCATCATAGTACATCTCATTTATGGAGAGGCTGATATGTGGGAGCCCCTAGAGAGACCTTATATAGGTGCTGCATCGAGCAACGTTGCCAAGTTATAACAAGGTAGGCTCCAGCGACAAAAAATTTCAACATTCACACGTTCTTCTAATGAGATGCTGACATGTGGGACCCAGGAGCGTGGCCAAATGGCAGATTCGTTGAGCAAAGCTATCTAGTTCGGACAAGGGTAGCGCTAGAGAAGAAAAAAAATTCCATCATATACACACTATTCTTCTAATGTGAGGCTGACATATGGGATCCACCAGCCAGTATAAACCGCTGATGCATCGAGAAACGTTGCCAAGTTCGAAACACGGAGGCGCAGGCGAGAAATAAGTCCTACATGTACACGTTTCTTTTAATGATATACTGACATGTGGGACCCAGCAGCGTGATCAAACAGCAGATTCATCGAGCAACACTATCTAGTTAGGAACAGGGTAGCGCTAGAGAAGGAAAAAAATTCAATCATATGCACACGATTCTTCTAATGAGATGCGGACATATGGGACCCACCAGCCTGAATAAATGGCTGATGCAGCTGTCGTCGGATTGATGACAAGTACACCATAGGGGGTCCTAGCGGCATTGAGAATATGGTGTGTGAGTCGTACAGTGTTCCGGGAGCGGTGAGCACAAGTTTACCCAGGTTCAGATCTGACTGCGGTGATCGGATCCTACTCCTGCTAGCAACCCAGTAATATATCGGCGGGAGCCATATGTTACAGCGGGTTACAAGAGAAGTTCGCCTGTGCGAGTCGGTTTTGGTTGTAGAGATTTTCTTGCCCTAAAGGTTCCCATAGGGCCGGTTTATATAGTCACACGGTCCTAGGGTTACAAGAGAAACCTATGTAGCTATGTTACAGTGTCCGTAACTAGATACAACTTGGACTACAAGTAATACTACATGCCTAAGTCGGTAAGTCTTCTAGGCCTTGTCTTAGCCGGATTGGACTCCGTCTTCTTTCCCTGACTGGGACGCCCGTGAAGCAAAGCTCTAACCTGTTGGTGGGCCACCCTGGACAGTGAGTCCTGTGGGTATATCCGGAAAGTATATCCCCAACAGTAGCCCCAGGAAGTCTCCAAGATCCAAAGTCAGATAAATCGTCTAGCTTGATGGTTTCTTCATCTTGAGAATCTTTAAGGGTTCCCGAAAACTTACTTCAACAATGTAGGACTCCGAGTCATCTGAGTCAGATATATATTTTTTTGACTTCAGTCTTTTCCTTTCTCGATTCAAAACATGAGCCAGATTTTAAAAAACGGCGTGCTGTCTGACAGCTTTCTTAGACCAGGTCTTGTCACTGACAAGAGTCCCATTAGCAAGATCATTGGTGGGCCCGTTCTTTATGGAATAGAACACTATTTCAATGCCCGCGCGAGAATCGAGGGGGAGGAGGAGTTGCGAGGAAGCTACCTCCCTCTATCCTATATGCATGGCGCAAATCGCGTGGTTTGAACGCGAATCTTGGTGCAGAGGTTATTAAGAGAGAAGAAATCCCTTTCTCCCAGATTCATTCTTCGCCGCTTCATTCATCATCTCCCTGTACTCCTCGAGACCTCCGCTGCTATTACCATCTACACACAAAAAAATCTCCCAGCACAGCCACTTTTCAGTTTACTCCAGAGATGGAAATGCCATCTAGCTCCGGTGTGGTGGCAACAGGCATGGCGGTGGATGAGAGGAAGATGCGGGGCCTATGGGTCCCGAGCGTCATGGACAACGCCGAGCTCGAGGTCATGGAGGATGATGTCTACCTCATCGCCGTCACGTTGCAGAGCGGTGCTGGAGACGCTGTTCCCGCACCGCGCGACGGCGAGAGAGTACTCTTCGGCACACACATCGACCGTGGCCTCAGTCTCCCACCATCGGAGTTCTTCATCGAGGTCCTCCAATACTATGGTGTGCAACTTCATAATCTCCCCCAACTCATTGCTTGAGATTAGCGCTCATGTAGCTCTCAGCGAGGGGTTTCTCGGCATCAAGCTAAATCTCACTCTTTTTCGGTACTACTATGGTACCCGGAAGAACTCTATCAGTGTCAGTGTTCCTTACACCACCGATACTCTTAGCTTAGTCCTTAGGAGAAACTGAGTCTACCCTAGGATTAACGCTAGTGAGCCAGTTAAAAGATGGGTCAGAACCTTCTTTTACAATAAGGATATTCCGTCTCCTAAAAAGGCGGAAGGTCTTCTGGCCTTTCTCGATGGTGCCGCTCCCCACCAAGAATCGTGGGACGCCGAAGCGCCGGAACTTTCTGAGGTATTGATCCTTGCCAAGAGATGGATCAAGTTTTTGATGAAGCATAATGGCCTCTACGGATCCGACATGATCCACTGCTGGATGGATCGCCAGATCCAGCCTCTGTAGTATCACGGAGATCGCCTCATGCACACGATCACTAGAGACCAAAAAGACAGCCTGAGGGTCAGTCTGAATCGCATTCCTGCGAAGTACGATAAGACCCGGATGCAATTTTTGATCAAGGAGTGAGTGGAAAGGAGGCTTCCCGAAGTCTCCATGAAGATGTTCACTACTGACCGTCCCCTGACTCTGATAAATATTTCAAATTTTCTTTACATTTCATTTATTTTCTCTATCCTTTCCTCCGACTCCATTTTTACCGATGATTTTTTAATTATCAGTTGGAGAAACTCCTCGAGTCTGAGCGGGATCCTCTAGAGGGCTATCTTTCAGATGATTCGAAGGCCACCGAGGATGACGAGGTACGGGAGGTTCCTGCCTTTACTACCAAGAAGCGCAAGGCCAAGGATTTTGTTGTTACTGCTGGCACCCAAGTGTTGCGAGTAGTTAAAAGGTAAGCACCTTGTAAATCTTGTAGTCTTTGTACATTTATTTCTTTCTGAAGCACACCTGATGTTTGGCTTTATGTGTTTCAGAGCTAAAATAGTTTTGAAGAGCAAGCTGAAGCCAAAAAGAAAGCCAGGCAAGCAACTACGCCAGCGGAAGCTTGTTGTTTCTCCAGTCATGCCTCCTCCGACTCCCAATAGTACCCAGACATCAGTACCGGAGGCTTCTGCCTCTCCAAATTCCGGTTCTACCATCCCCGACACCAGCACCACCTTGCAAGCCCTGGTTACCATTGGTAGTCAGGCAACTGACAAGGTTGAACCTGTCAAGGGTAATGATCCCATGGTGTTATCAATAGGGAAGGTGGATAAAAAGGAAGAAATTCTCAAGCTGGCACAGTCCAGTCTCGAAAAACAAACCCTCACCCAGAGGCAGCAAGCCAAGAGACGGAAGACGTGAAGCTGGTGAATATCCTCGACCAAATTTTGGTCCAGGACACAAAAATTGAGTCTAGCGAGCTTCCAGCAACAAGCATTTCTCCCCTCTCCCTTGCCAAGAAATTGTTCCATAACACGAAACTCAGATTCGAGAAGCTGCACTTGGAGCACATTGTAAGTTTTCTGAATCTCGTTTGTAGTATTTATTATCATATCCTCTATCCCCCAAGCATGAAGTCGGATAAACATCCTCGCATTAAATCAGAGTTGATGCTTATAGGATGAAAAAGAACGATATAGTGTACCCCACAAGGCTTGTGCTGTATTTTGACTTGGTTAAAGTTGCAGACTGAGTCTTAGTAGACGTCTGATGGTATTACGTCTTTAAACTTACAGAAAACTGCATCGTCCAACCAGGAATTGCTCCAGAACATATGTAACTAGCGCAAGGAGATTAAAGCTCTGCGTCTTGAGAATTCCAAGTTGCATGTGGAGAAGGATGATGCAGAAGGTAATATTTTTCGACTCCTTTTTTCATTAGTAATTGTCATAGTCAAACTTTTTAGCTGACTGATAAAATTTTTCCTTTGCAGAATTGTTAAGTGTATGCAGCAAGATTGCAGAGGAGGCCGAGAACTTCAAGGTCTTAAAATTAGAAAGTGCTGAACCCCAGGACGAGCTTGAGAAGCTAAAGGTTGAATCAGAGAAATCCGTGAGCGCCATCCTGGAATCAAGCAACATGGAGACCGAGAGACTCGAGAGGCTTTTGGCCCTCTGAGATAAACAACTTGATGATCTTAAGAAGGATTTTGAGGGTTAGCAAGATCTAGCCCGGGCCACAGAAGTAGAGATGAAGAGTCTCTGAGAGGAGCATTCTCAGTGGAACCGCTGTGTCCTAGGTAGGCTTTCCGACTTTCACTCTTCTCTTCATTTCCTACTTTCTCTGAGTTAGATTTTGATTTTTGGTTCTTTCCCAGATCTTATGCATGTTTTCGACTCTTCTTCCTCTGAACCTCGTCTCGAGCGCATAAAGCATGTCGGAGATGTTCTTTTCGACTTCTACTAGACTCTTGAAGAGGCTAGCGAGTTGGTCAGAATTTCTGATTTGCACAAAATGCCAGTGCTTGAGGTGAGGGACAAGGTCAAGGAGATTCCGAAGCTCATCGAAGACTGGAAGATTTCTTATGCTCGGACTGCTGCACAGACCGCCCTCACCATGGTGATGAACCACCATAACGATATGGAGATCTGGAACATCACCAAGGGCATCGCTGATGAGGACGATAAGGGTAATCCGCAGCATATTAAGACCATCCAAGAATCTTGTGCGGGTTATGCTTATCGTGTGGCGGAGATGACGAACTACACAACGCCATTCTTCCAATCCGTCGTTGTACCTTCATCACCCAAGAGCCGGAAGATAGTCTCATTGAAGGAGCTTCCGAGTCTTGGGATCAAGGTGACGATGATGTCAACTCCAGTGCTCCAAAGTCTCCATCACCACCGCTTGAATCTGCGGCATAAATATCTTGATGCATTATTCTGAACTTTTATTTGGCATGTAATGATGGTAGCAATATTTTCCTTTAATGTGTGTTGGTCTGTAAGAACTGCTGCTTTACTAGTTCGCACTTTGTTGTTTATATTGTTATGTGTGTGCCTAAAAAAATCTTAATCACTTTTTGTGTGTACACTTAACGTTTTATCTAGCTCTCTTGCTCGTCCCTTTCATGAGCCGACAAAACTTTAGCACGGAAACTTTTCCGAGCAACGAAGCTCAATTGCTAAACCTGTTTAAACTTGGAAACAAAGCCGGCGTCTAAGCAATCAGATAAAAAACCAAAGTATTAACATAAATTTAGATTTACACCCAAGGGTAACATTTTTATAGTTATTCAAAAATCATTACCATAACGAACATGAGGATCAAGTACATTCAAGCATCCTGGGATTTTCGAATTTTAACATGCTATTTTGGAAATAAGATGGTAAAAAACTTCTCAAGAATAATATATGAGGAAACTAATACTTTATTTCACTTTGATCATGTACATATATGATTACAAGGAAATATAACTAAGAATAGAAGGGACGTAGCAGTGCAATGATCCATGGACGGTCTATTTCATTTGGGTCTGTACTACTGCCAGCTCTCTTTCTCTTCCGAGTATCCGGTCTTTCCTTGATTGTTCTCATATCGGATAAATAATATGACCCGTTATGCAGAACTCTGCTGATCATAAAAGGCCCTTCCCAAATCAGGGAAAGTTTGTTCTTTCTCTTTTGCACGAGTCGGAGAACCATATCACAGACGGCAATTCTTCCGCCCAAGCCCCACAACACGATGAAGCGGTGCCTCGAGACGAGGTCGGAGTCCTTGTAAAATTAGACCGTTTGCTCTTTCGACTTGTCCATTGGCTTGTGGATGCGCAACTGATGCAATATCAAGTCGGATCCCTTGTTCCTCGCAGAATTCGGCTAGTTCTCCCATGGAAAAGTTTCTCCCGTTGTCAATAATAATACTGTGCGGATATCCGAATTGGATGATCACGTCTTTGACAAACTTTCTGGCTATGGCTCCATCGCAACTTGTTACGGGTTTAGCCTCAATACATTTTGTAAATTTATCCACCACCACTAGTAGGTGAGTAAATCCACATTTTGCAGTGTGAAACGGCCCTACTATATCAAGCCCCCAAACTGCAAATGGCCATATAATAGGGATTATTCGTAGCTAATCAGCTAGAATGTGTGCCTAATGGGCATACGTTTGGCATCCTTTGCATTCTTTGACCAGTTTCTCGGCATAAGCCTTAGCTTTATGACAAAAGTATCCGTGTCTAAAATCTTTTGCCACTAAAGATCTGGCTCCATCATGATGACCGCATACGCCTTCATCGATTTCTCGTAAGATTTCCACTCCTTCTTCCGGAGATACACAACACCGAAAACCCCCAGAAACACTCCTCTTATAGATCTCACCATTTACTATTGTTTAGGTTGTTGCTCGTCGGACGATCTGCCTACTTAGAACTCCATCTTCGTGTAATTTTTCGTCTATTAGGAAATCCAGATAGGGTTGTGTCCGACTGGGAATTACAGCAAGAACTACGACTAAAGGTGCGTCAGATTTCGTCAGATATTCCTCATCAACACCTGTGATGGAGGGAACTTTTAAGTGCTCTAGAAAAGCACCATCCATGACTTGTTTCTATGTAGAGCCTATTCTGTATAGAGCATCTACCTCCTCCTTTTCTGCTCGAGGGATGTGTTGAACTTCAAAAACCCTCGAACGATTGGATAGTTCATCCACAACAGCTTTATACACTTCCATGTATTTATTTTCATTACATATATCGGATACTTGCTGGGCAACTAAATCTGAGTCTCCATAATAGTCTTGTTACGCCAATGTTTTTGGCCATGTGTATTCCATGTAAAAACTCCTCGTAATCGGCAATATTATTGGTTGCCATGAAGTGTATCTATAGTACATAGAACAGCTTATCTCCTTGGGGTGATTTGGGCACTACGCCAGCCCACGAGCCTCCTCAAGCTTTTGATCCATCAAAATGAAGGGTCCAAAATTCCGAGTCTAGAAGACTTAGGTTTTCTGCCGTCTTTGTCCAATCAGCGACAAAATCGGCAAGGATTTGGGATTTGATTATTGTGCGTGGCTTGTACTCGTTGTCAAAAGCTGCAAGCTCTATGACCCACTTTGCAACACGTCCTATGACGTCGCGATTATTGATTATATCTCTTCAGGGAGCGGTGCTCACCACTGTGATCTTGTGCTCTTGAAAGTAATGTTGTAGCTTTTTGGCGGCAAAACACACACCATAGGCTAGTTTTTGGTAATGCGGGTACCTTTGTTTTGACTCTGTCAGGACCTCACTTAGATAATAAGTAGGACATTGCACCTTATGTTCATGACCTTCTTCCCCGTGCTCCACTGATGGTACCACACTTACGACCTTGTTTGTCGCTACGATGTAAAGTAGCATAGGCTCTTGTGGCTCTGGTGCTTCGAGAATTGGTGGATTCGAAAGTTAATGTTTTAAACTTTGTAGGGCGATGTCAGCTTCCTTGGTCCAGAAAAATTTGTTGGTTTTCTTCAAGAGCTTGTATAAAGGTGCGACTCTTTCTCCAAGATGGCTGATGAACCGACTTACTGCTGCTATACAGCAGGTAAGTCTTTGAACATCATTCAAGCGATTCGGCCTGGTAATTTTTAGTATAGCCTTAATTTTTTCCCGGTATACCTCTATGCCTCTTTCAGACACGATGAAGCCGAGTAATTTTCCGGCTGGTATTCCGAAGAAGCACTTCTTCGGATTTCACATCATATTGAATTTTTGTAGGTTAGCAAATGTTTCATCCAAGTTGGATATTAAAGTTTCCTTCTTTTTGGACATAACTACTATATCATCTATGTATACATGATCATTTGTGTCCGATTTGATCATTGAGACAGCGTTGCATAGTACGATGATAAGTTGCAACTGCGTTCTTTAAGCCAAAAGGCATAGTTTTGTAGCAGAAGGTTCCGAATGGAGTGACGAAAGACGTCTTGATTTGATCCAATTTTTTCATAAGTATTTCATGGTATCCGGAATATGCATTGAGTAAATAGAGTAACTCCGACCCTGCCATTGAGTCAATAACTTGATCGATTCTTGGCAAAGGGAATGGGTCTTTTGGACAAGCTTTGTTAAAAGCGGTATAATTAACACACATCCTTAATTTGATAGTGTCCTTTTTAGGGACAAGTACAAGATTTGCCACCCAGTCTATATGGATGACCTCTGTTATGAATCCGGCTAAATATTGTCGGTTTAATTCCTTATCTTTGCGCTTTTCATCACCAAACCATCGTAAGGACTGTTTGATGGGTTTAGCGTCAGGGTACACATTAAGAGAGTGATCGACAAGTTCCTTATGTACTCCAGTCATGTCAGCAGGCTGCCATGCAAAGATGTCACTATTTTCTCTGAGGAACTCGACGAGCATGCTTTCCTATTCGAGGTCTAATCCTACCCCTATGTTCGTCGTCTTGGAGGGGTCTTCATCCATCAGCAACGCCTTGTTAGTCTCTTCCGATGTCTTGAACTTTCATGCTTGGCTTCAGCACCTTGTTCTTCATCGCCGGCATCTCTGACGGGTCTGTGTTCTTCTTGATTTCCTGCTACTCTTGGGCGTGCAAAATGGCTTTGGGAAAGGTGGCAGATCCGTCTTTGCACTCCTTTGCCTTCTTTGGGTTTCCTCGGATGGTGATGACGCCCTTTGGACCCAGAAGTTTCATCATGTTGTAAATGTAGTAGGGGCGGGCCATGAACGAGTAGGACATCCAAAGATAGTGTGATAAGCACTTTTGAAAGGTACCACCTTGAAGGAAAATGGCTCGGTTTGGTATTAATCCAGAGTTCCGAATGTTACATCCAGTGTGATCTCACCCAGACAATTTGCCTGCCTTCCTGGTACAATGCCATGAAAAGTCACGCTACTGTTATTTAACTAGCTTTCGTGGATCTTCATGCGGCGGAGCATCTCGATGTAGAGAATGTTGATGTTGCTGCCTCTGTCCATGAGAGTTTTAGAGAACTCATAGCCGTCAATAAGAGGATTGACGACCAGAGTGTATTTTCCCTGGGGATGTGTTTTCCTCGGGTGATCTTTGCGGTCAAAGGTGTTGGTTACATCCGACCAGTCCAAGAACTGGGGAACGGCCGGAATTGTGACGTTGAGCTCACGAAGAACCACCTTTCTGACCTTAGTTGGCTGAGTTCCAAGGAAGCAGTCATAAGTGTCTTTCTTCATAGGATAATCCTTCTTTCCATCTGACTTGGGCTGTGCGGTATCCGCTTCTTCCATGTCGAAATCTTCCTTGGGCTCCTTGCCTTTCTCAGAATTGTTCTTTCCTTTTTGTTGCTTGGACCTGTAGCCACCAGATTCGGATTTTTTTATGTCATCATTGAAACGACACTCGGCATTAGTGTGGGTAGAGCCTCCGTTACTCTCCAGGTGATGAACACAGGGGTTATTGGCAATGTTAGCCCAGGTATAGGTTCTTCCGGGTTGCTGATATCCTCTGCCCTGGACTCGAGAAGTTCCGTGGCCTTGTCCCTGGCCGCATCCACGCCCTCCTCGTCCTCCAGATCCGAATATCGCATTAACATTTGCATTATCCAGAGCCGGTTTATCTTCCGACGTATTCTTGCACTTGTGATTTTGCTGTTTGGCCGCATTGGAATTGGCCGTAATATTTAGCATCCCTTCTGAATCATCATCAGCATATGTGTACTTGCTCGCCGTTTCTATCATTTCTCCCAAATCGGTTACGTGGTTATGCTTGAGTCTGTGCCTTAATAATCCGATTGGGAGCCCTGCGATGAATGCCTCAATCGCGGTTTGCTCGTTTACTCACTCATAGGAGTTCTTCGTGTCAATCCAGCATCCGAGGTAATCCGGCAAGTTTCTTCGGGTCTTTGAGTGCAACGCTGGAAGTCTCTGACTATGCAGGGCCTCCTGTATATTTCCTCGAAGTTTTAAAAGAACGCACTCTGCATATCATACCAGTGATGAATTAAATTTTTTGGTAGTTCATTGAGCCAAGGTTGAGCCATCTTCCGCAACATGAGTGGGAGAAATCAAACTGCGACCAGGCTATTTCCTCCTTTGGCGATGAAGTAGGCCTGGAAGAAATCCTGTAGCCATGTATCTGGCCGAGTTGCACCGTCGTAGGGTTGAATGTGCTTGGCAATACTGAAATCAATCAGAAATTTGGTCTAATGAATACGTGGTCCAAAGCAGTTGAGTCCCACATACACGTCTTCCTATTCATACCGTAGTGCAGCTATGTTAGACTCGATTCGGTGGTGAGCATCGTTGGGCGATAGCAATCGACTCCTTGGTTGCTCGTCAAGTCTGCGCGGTGGTGGAGTCGGATTCTGTCTCCTTCCTCCATCACCTCCGCCACCCCTGCAGCTTCCATGGCTGCGATTTGATCCTTCATGGTCGCTGCCAGGTGGGGACGGTGGGCCTGGTGGGTTGTTTCCGGCTGAGCGGCAAGGTGGTGGAGCTTCGTTATGCTGGCTCCGATTCCGACAAGCTCTATCCCGGCTTCCTTCGAGGTGGTCCTCATCGTTTCTTTGTCCGGCCTTGCCATTAGCCAGATGACTAGTTTGTTTGGAAGGTGCCATTCTCCTTCAGTCCTCTTCTTGCTGGCATCACACTTCCAGGTTTCACTGACGGGAGGCCCGATGAGGGATCATAGCCCTTGCGGCATCTTGAGATGCGGCTGGGATAACCCCCGACCAATCTCGTGCGGCCCGGCGATGGTGAATGTTGGAACCGGTTCTTGAGTTTTCTTCCTCTCGAGGTCGTTGAGTCATATCCCTCCGAGGTCTGATGTCATTATCTGCGTTAGTGTGGAAAAAAGCGTATTTAGATGCGAGCTTACCACTAAATGATGCTGCCTTTTTCTGCTGTTGTAGTCCTTTGTTGAGCAACGCCAAGCATTGCTAGACCTCTTCTACAGACGGGTTATTGGCGAGGATAGCACAAGACGCTACAATGTTCTACACCGGTGTGCTATAGACTCGGATATTCTCTCCAGTTTTTCCGTCGAATAAATCTTTGTGGACTTCTGGGTTCCTGTTAGCAAGAACCGGGCCAACCCTTGTTTTGTTTGGTAGTCGCTTATATTATAACTGGTACTGGACAGGCTGGCTGTCTATCTGTTGCCTAATCTCGATGATGCACGCGGCATCCTCAAGCAAGAACAACCGATGTTTTTCTAGATCCTCAACCCTTTTCTCTAGTTGATCCAGAGTAAGTTCCAATCCAGCTGGGATTGGTATTGTGAGTGCATCTCCATTGATTTCATGCGCACCTTTGTTGACGACGTGTCGATCAACCGGAGGATCATTTGAGGTGGGTTTTGCCAGATCGCCATCCTAGGTCTCCATCTTGATCTCTTCATCAAATTCTTTGTCGTGAGCTTCCTAAACCGGATCTATCGGTGTCGGGTTTTTATTCTTCTTATTTGATCGCCCACTAGCTTTTACGTGCGTACCAATGGCAAAGACGGCTTTTGGTCCGGTACCGGGGGATAAAATTTCGTCGGTACTTTCTGTCATCGTTGGTTTCTGAATCTTGGAGGAATCTCTGGTGTCCATGTCATCCTGTGACGTTTAGTCTTCTTCCATGCTATCGTATGGTCTCGGAGGAGTTTCCGGCTCGCCTCGCGGTATACTAGAGTCGTATTCTGGCTCATACTGCTCCATCTCCTTCTCGATGCCTCGAAGATCCTGCGATGTCAGCGATTCTTGAGAGGAACAAGGTGAGCCTGTGTTTTCTTCGATTCCATCGAGAACTAAATCGTTTCCAGATCTGGCGTCGACAGAGTCGAATCCAGAGCTTATGTGGTACACAAAGCAATGCTTCCTATTTGTGGTCTCGAGGGACTGGAGCGTCCTGATCTTTGCCTCCAGGTTGTAGTTGAAGCGGGGGCGTCACTTCGTCCTGATATTGTACCATGTAAACATCTTTTTTGCCTCAGCGTCGACAAAGCCAGATCAGAAGCGAATATACTCCTCATCCGTGTATCCTATCTCAACTGGGAGATCAGATCTGGATGTTTCTTACAACACTTCTTCCACTAAAGGAGTGGGCTGGGTGGGTTCAGGTTTTTCTGGGACCTTGAACTCTTCCACCTTTCCGAACAGAGCAGATCCAGATTTTTCTTCCGTCGTTGTCATCACCTAAAGGGTGGGTTGGGCGGGTTCAGAGAAACCGAGATACATATCCATCTCGCCGATGGACATGATTGTGTAGGTTGTCACGGGTTCCTTACCTAGAATCCAGGTCTCGTCTAGAAGGATGAGAGCGACATCACTGGCATAAACCACGTGAACCATATCACTTGTTTCGTCGATTTCTGCACACGCAGATTCCGCCTGGAACAAAGTTCCAAAGGTCACGGGCCCCATGATGGGCGCCAACTGTCGTCGAATTGATGACAAGTAAGCCATAGGGGGTCCTAGCGGCGTTGAGAAGATGGGGTGTGAGCCGTACGGTGTTTCGGGGGCAGTGAGCACAAGTTTACCCAGGTTCAGATCTGACTGTGGTGATCGGATCCTACTCCTGCTAGCAACCCAGTAATATATCTACGGGAGCTGGATGTTACAGCGGATTACAAGAGAGGTTCACCTGTGCAAGTTGGTTGTGGTTGTAGAGATTGTCTTTCCCTAAAGGCTCCCATAGGGCCGGTTTACATAGTCACCCGGGTCTAGGGTTACAGGAGAAACCTATTCGGCTACGTTACAGAGTCGGTAACTAGATACAACTTGGACTACAAGTAATACTATAGGCCTAAGTCGGTAAGTCTTCTGGGCCTTGTCGTAGCCGGATTGGACTCTGTCTTCTTTCCCTGACTGGGCCGCCCGTGAAGCAAAGCTCTAACCCGTTGGTGGGCCACCCTGGTCAGTGAGTCCTATGGGTATACCCGGAAACTATATCCCCAACAACGAGAGAAACGCTATCAAGTTAACACGTAGGCATGACCGAGGGAAAAAATTTGATCATACACAAATTTCTTCTAATAAGAGTATGACACGTGGGGCCCAGCTACGTGATTATGCATCTGGAAGCGCTATCAAGTTCCGAACAGGGTAGCGTGACCAAGGGCAAAAAATCTATCATACACGCGTTGCTTCTAATGAGAGGATGATAGGTGGGCCCAGATGCGTGATTAAACGGCGGAGCAATCAAGTTCGAAACACGGTAGTGGGAGCGAAGGGAAAAATTCCATCATACACATGATTATTGTAATGAGAGGCTAGCATGTGTGTAACATCCCAGCATTAGAGCCTAGAAATAAGTTGCACCCAGATGTGAGCATTGAATTCATGCATAGAAAATCCGAATAATTTTCGCGCTTTTAAAAAAAACTTGTCAAAGAGATTGAAGCTTCTCTTAGCTTGATGGAATTGAAGTAGATCATCAAGTTTACTGCGATAAGTTTCAATAAGATCTTTGCTAAAACCTCATTTTGGGTAAGATAGATTTGATCTAAGGGTATATCAAAATCGTACCATAAGATGAACCTTAATATATTATGAATTATGTTTGATCATGAGGTGATCATACTATAGTGTTCCTTACAATCATTCATAAGTATAAAATTAAGGATATAAAACCAATAATAAGAATGTAACCACTATATCCTAAATTCCATCTGCATACATTCTGAGAATCATAGTAACTCCTAATCTTAAAAACTCTTTTGAGGAATTGGAGTTGGAAAGAGATTAAGTCAAGATCATCCACTATATATATATATATATATATCTTGTTCCTATACAATCTTTAGGGAAATTATCTCCATGTCTGTTGTTCATCAATGATTGGATAATTACCCATTGATTCACAACTTCTTTAACTAATAGTCCTTGATCTATTAATTAATCCTATCAGAACATTTACTCAAATCTTCTAACAACGGCATAGTCCATTAATAACCTTAATCCAATATAAGATATTAAGAAGATAATTTTTAGACAATAAAAGGTAGGATTGATGAAGCCCTGCTTAACCAACCAAGAACTTCAGTAATAAGTGATTAAAGTATTATAATGGTAATGCTCTGGTCACTAATATGGAATGCTTATAACTAGTATAGATAATATTGGTAGGTAGAATATGATTGGAACCTTAGTAAAGACAAATGATCCTAGAGAAGTCTTTGCAAACCGCATAAATATAATTTAGGGATTGAAGTGTAAGTCATGAGGGTTAAGTAAGCATAAGATGGTGTTATTCAACTAAAGCTAGTATAGCATAGAGTCATTAAAAGTGGTGTATTCATCTTTAAGGATAGTTTACTTTAGAGAAAGAATAGTGAGGGGGATTAAGAAAGGTTGGGAGTAGAGTTTGAAGGAACTACTGGTGGGATGGAAGATTGTCAACAGTAAAATAGTAGATTCAACCAAGCAAGGATTGAGAAAGCTATGAAGTATATTTATATCAAACTCATTGGATTCATTCCAAAGTTTAGAAGAATGATATATTGAATAATAATATTTTAATAAGTAAATCCCTCAAACTAACCATGGTAATGGATTGAAAGAGGTATTATATCTAGGAAAGGAATTTCTTAATTAGAAAACCAAGGTGGAGAAATATAGTTATATGTATAAATCATTTTCCTATTTGAATCATGGTAAGAATTCCACTCTAAATCTCAACTCAAACATAATATCCATCATATACCATTGATTCATCATCTGATGTCTATAACACTTTATAGAGATAGTTTCCTATAGCAAATTACATAAGCATATCTCTGTTAATTTCAACCATCCTCACTATATGTGCTTAAGTATATTCACTTCTATAAAACACTCTAATTATAATTTTCTAATTTAAAAGGGAGATTTCATCCAATACTATACACAAAAGGCAATACACTTAGTTGTTAAATCCTAAATCTTAAAAAGAATCTAAACCTATATAAAATCCTAAAACCAAGGGTAATATTCCAAGATTCAAAACCCTAAACTTCTTTGTTATTCACATACATTGCTATTTTCCAAATTAATGGGAGTAATAATTACCATATCAATGTCTTTATATTTCATGCATCAAATAATGGTATAAAATCATTAAACTTATATATAAAGTTTCTATTCAAACTATGAGCTCATTAAAATTAAATTTATAAGCAAATAAGAACATATCATTCAATAAATCTCTAATTAAAGATAGAAGAGAAAAATAATAAGAAGGAGTTTCTTCCAAATATTAAAAAAGAGTTCTTATTGAGAAAATAAAAGAAATATTAAAAGAAGGCATAATAAAGGTTCACAAAGGTTCCGAAATATATTTTAATATTACTGCTAATATCCAGCAAATTAAACATACAAAGAAAAGTTCAAAAATCTAATTCAAATTTAAATCTGAATTAGAAAACAGAAAATATAAAAAGGTTAAAACAAATAAAAAACTAAACCTGGCCGCAGCCCAACACCCTATACCTATCTGACGCCTATGTGCAGCCCACAACGGCCCAGTTCCAGACCAAGTTCTTTTATGTCTGTGACTGACAAGTGGGGTCAGGAACGGACCGCGGGTTGAGCTAAAGAAAACATCAGGGGGTTATCTGTAAAACGGTCATCGTCGTGACCTTCACGCACACAGGAAGCTCGCTGGCGGAGCTCGTTGCCGCCCGATTCCGTCATCGCCGTCATTGCTTCAAGATACTCGCCACCGATGCCAGGAGGGGATAAGAAGGCCACCACGACGCATCGTCTCAATCCCTATCCCCAATCCCTCCTTATCCTCTCAGATACGAACGAGACCGAACCCTAGCTCACCGGAGCCACTCTTCGCCGTCGAACCACGTCACCCCACACCATTCTGAGCCGTCATGGAGAAGCTCCAGCCTCCGTAGATCCTCTTGATAGAAGCGTGCATCAAGGGGAGCACTAGAGCGGGTGAATTTGGTTGATTTCGTTCGCGGCAGTTCGTAGGAATCCTCGCCGGGAAGCTCGATTCCGGCCGCGCCTGTCCTCGCCAACCACTCGATCATCATCAGGGTGAGTTCCTGAATCTTCCAGCATCCTTGAATAATTTGATCTCTTTGTAAATCGTCGTTTCACTGTAAGCCACCGTCGGAGCTCGTCGGAGCTGAGGCTCCGATGACCATTTCTGAGCAGCGCGGCCACTCCTAGGTTCAGTAGCTTACGCTGATTCCAACTAGACCTATTTTGCTTGCTGGGGTGCAGTAGATCGTCGCCGGTGACCACTCACCGACGGCGGTGGTGATGCTGACGCCATCGTGATGTCATGATTGCACCACGTCAGCTAGTTTGACTGGTCTTTGCTAACGTGGCCTAGGGCCCACATGTCACCGACAATGAGTAGAGAGGAGCTCAGTAACAAATGTATTTTCATTAACCAGTGAGATGAGGTGGACCATGGCCCACTAGTCAGTGACTGGGGGCTAGTTCTGGGTTCGGTGTAAAAAGTATTTTCTGTTAAAGAGTTAAAATCAAATGTTATATTTCAATTAATAATATTCCAGAAATCAAATAAAGGATTAAATCTTGTTTAATTAATAACTTTTGATTCATAATTCAGAAAAAATTTGTATAATATGAATTTTTTTAGAAAAATAAAATCTATAACTTAAACTTATTATTATTGAGATAATTATTTAAATAAATATCATTTAATAAAGATTAGATAAGTAATGAAACTTTGATAATTCATATGTTTATAATAACAAATATTAATAATAGTAATAAAATACCAAAAAAAATTAAAAAAATAAGAATTCTAATTTAAACTATAATCATGTATTATCATTTCGCTTAATTAAATATTTATTATTTATTAAGTAATTATAAAGTAATAAGAATTATAAAAATCATATCTTATTATTTATAAATCATAAAAATAAATATGATATTCCTAAATGATCACAAAAATATTATTTACATGATAAAAATCTAATAATCTCCTTTGGAGATAAATAGAAAAATTAAATACTTTAATAACTCAAATTTAAACTTATTTACTTCATTAATAATTCATATAAAGATAAATAAAATTTATTAATACTCCTAAAATGAGTCAAATAAGTCTAATTAATAGAGTTAGTCTTAAATATTAATAATCTAATGCCATAATGGTTTAAAACATTATAAATATTCTTATTTTAGAAGAATCCACAACCTTAAATGAAGATTATCTCTAAGAAGAATTCCACTAATAATGAATCCTTCAAAGACAACTTGTAAATAATCAAATATTTTCTAAACCATATTAATTACCAAATTATAAAAACTACTACAACACCATATAAATCAATAAGTAATTAAATAACATTATGTTGGGTTCATAAACTATACTCACTTGTCTATAAAAGAGAAATGATATTACTCCATACTCACATCAAGAAACCATTACTCAAGTAATAGAATAAACATTCTTAAGTAACTTAAAGAACACATTTCAGTTTTACAAGATACCAATGTATAAGTACGATACTTTCAAAACTATCTATACTTTAAAGTTAACTTTAGTCTATAGAATCTAAATATAACACTATAAGCATTACTATATGTTTTATAGTTAACTTTGGTCTGAAGTGGTTAAACTATAAAGAAACTCAAGCCAAACCATATGAGCAAACAAATGACATCAACCACCACCAACTAACTAACCACAAAGTTTGTTTAGACCTTAGAAGTGAAACCTTTTCTTCGAAGGTTATCCTTTTTGCCACTTTAAATCGGAAACCTTGTATAAGTAATCCTAACTAGTATGTCATAAGTATGTACACTTTATTCCTACATATGTGTTGTTTACAACCACTCATAAACTCTAGTCAAAGTACCACTAGGAAACTTATCTAAAAGGACCACACATTCCAAAGTAACCCTTTTCGGAATCCAAACCCTAGGACAACGTTATTCCTAGGATTTACGCTTAGAACGTGCATTACATTACTTATGCATAAAAGCATATTACTTCTTTAAACATTAGTCCTTACCGGACCAATGATGCTGATTTCAGATTTTGGATCTTATACATTGACTCGAAGACCGTGAGTGCATAATCTTGCAATCACAAAAGGCAAGTTCACACTTGCTCATGTCCTTTGTTTATTTTTTGTAAAGTATTTTACAAATCCAGTGTTGTCTTCACCTGCATTTGAAAAAGGTCAGAAAACACTATTTTCAATAATAATGAGAACTATTGATTACTGATACAGGGTGATCAGCTAATCTATTAAATCTGATAGTTGGCATACCACTGTTCAGAACTATATCACTTAGGACTTAACAACCAATGTCGCCAGTGATTCTTGCATCGTGTATTACGCGTTGACCATGAGATTTGGAATGGGACGGAGAAGTCAGCTGTATCTTCTTCCTCTCGCATGAAGCCGGATGTGCAGGTCGTGGCTGTTATCCTCGTAGCGTGCATATTAATTGGTAATTCATAGAGGATATGCAGCATATGGGTGGGAACCCTCAACGTCCCACGATAGTTCTGGCATCTAACGGTTTGTACAAACCATTGCCGTAATTCTTTATGTGGGCATGGTGTACACCAAGGAGGCATGCGGGGTCGCGAAGGGGGCTGTGATTGGCTTGGATCATCTTCTGGGCACCACATCATGGAATTGTGGACGGGAATAAGCTGCCCGGTTGTGCAACAAAGAGTTGATCTCTCATGGGTAAAGTAACGCACCTCTGCAGAGTGTAAGAACTGTAACTTGTTACTCCCTGTTCTGGGAAGGAGCTACGAACGCGGCGGGAAAGGAACCCCATGAAGGTTCTAGTAAACCCGTGAAGGCTGACGGACATAGATTTCCAGAATAAAAGCAACCTTTGAAGAAATGTTTATGAAAACTTGCATTGCCTATGACCTACGGTCTGTGGGTGTGGATATAGTGCATCAAACACTTCTTTTCTAGTGAATTTGATGAGTACGCTTGTACTCAAAGTATCTTCTTAACCCTTGCTAGATTCTGAAGCCGGAGTAGACAACCACCACATCAAGTTATGCTCCAGGACTTATCTTGCTCAGCTAAAGATTTTCAATAAAGACAAGGAAGGCAACATATACCTCAACTCAAGTGAAGACGAAGTTACTGATTAGATAGTAATATAATCTCTAGCCAAAGAATCTATCTTTGTAGTGCGTTGCAATAGCCGCAACACCAAAACCGTAGTTAAAATACTAGTTCTAGTAGTATAATTGACATGGTTGTACCCCGCAGGTACACGATATAAGCATACCTAGTCCAGCCCAAGAAAGGCCCACGGCAAATACACACCGGCCTAGGAAGATTTTCGCGTAGCCAAGGCCCATGACGCCTTCGGATCCTTGGAGAGCAAGACTAGAGTAGATAGGAAATTTAAAGGGGTAAACCCTAAAACCTGTAGCCGACTTGATCTGTGCCTGGGACCTGCCTGCCTCTATATAAAGGCCAGGAGGAAACGACGAGGAGGCTCTCTCATAACCTCTCGCATACACACCTCCACGCAAGATTGCATCTGCGCACCCCTATAACCTTCGGTTCCACCGTAATCAAAGCAGACAAGCAGGAGTAAGGTTTTCCCTCCGGGGGCCTGAACCTGGGTAAACCTCGTGTCCCCGTGTTGCTTGTTTGCTAACCATTCCGCGATCTCTAGCATCCCCACCTTCTCCAAAACCCAAGTCCATAACGATGGGCATTGACGAGATCAAACCTCGTCAATTGGCGCCGTCTGTGGGAATTGGGGGCGCTGCTTGTGCGATCGTGACGGTCCCAACCAAAGCGATCTACAATTCCGTGGCAACAGAGAGTCATCTCCTCTTCGGCACCTTCGACTTCACCGTCCACTCGCCGGCCACCCTGAAGGACTTCGAGCCCGTTGGCGACGGACTCGAGATCCTGTTCGGGAGCTTCTGCTTCCAGGTGGGGCAGATCGGCACTCTCCGCCTCCCGGAGCGGGTGCCCTTGCCGTCGATCAGGACTGCTTCGTGGGCTCCACACCCCGTGCTACGCACATCATCATCAAAAGATGAGTCTTATTACAGCAGCAGCTGCAACTCAGATCTGTGCGGTCCACCGTCGGATGAAGGGACCTATGGTTCCAGATCTGAAAGCTGCGGCAGCAGCGATCCGATCTGCAAGCGCTACCAGTGCGCCGCAGTCATCCAAGATCAGGAACACAATCCGCCACCCAACCCTCAGGGTAGAAACGGCGAGAACAGAAGAAGCCGGTCCCCCCACCCAACGGAAAAAACAACAACCGAGTCATCCACCTCAGCGAGGAAGGATGGGCTCAAGCACGCGAAGCCGTAGCAGGCAACAAGATCCTTCCAGCAGATGCCTCACGGGACCTGCTGATGGCATACCACATGCTCCTCGTCGAGGAGCACAAGAAGCAACTAAGGATGCAAGAGGCGCTCGACAAGCGCAAGCAAGCAGCCTCGGAGTCTAGTGCACGGAGAGCTGCGCTCTCCGCCATGGGCATCGGCTCCAGCTCGCATGGAAATCATGGCAACAAGTACCGTTCTCGCACAGAGAACATGGATCCCAAAGCACGCCGCGAGGTGACTACAGCCCTCAATGCGTCCTTCATGGAGATGGATGCCGACGGCAACGTCATCCCTAAGACACCGCAAGCTGCGATCATGGCAGCCACTGCGTACCTGGCATCCCATCCTCCTCCGGAGGGGGACCCGAAAAGGGCCATGCACAAGTCCGCGCTCACCGGACTCTGACTCGTTGGAGCCGCACTCCACGGAGAAGCTCCTACGGAGCCAAAGAAGAAGGCCGCGGTCAGGTTCAACCGCAGTCCCACACCCTCATCCGATGACGAAGAGCACGACCTTCCTCGAAGGCACAAGAGCTCGCGCCATCGCAGCCGCGACTACGACGCTCGAAACGAGCTATCACAGCGCAATATCGACAAAGCACGCGCCAAGCGTGTATGCTCATCAGAAGCCGAAGAGGATGACGATGAAGGAGAACTCTGCGGAGCTCGATGCATCAGCAGATCCGTCTGGCGAACGCGGATGCCGCGAAACTTCAAGCTTCCTTCGGACACTCCAAAGTTCGACGGCACGCAGGACCCTAAGGCGTGGCTCAGCGACCACCTGTCGTCCGTCAAGCTACACGGCAGGAATAAGGAAACCGCCATGCAATGCATGCAGCTGCAGCTGACGGGCGCAGCCCGAATCTGGCTCAGCAGCCTATCCTCGGGATCCATCCGAAGCTGTGAGGAACTGGCGTATAGTTTCGTCCGAAACTTCAAAGGCACCAGCAAGAGGCCCGCCTCGATCGAAGAGCTGCGGGCCTGCACCCAACGAACGGGCGAATCCATTCGCTGATACATACTACGTTGGTCCAACTGACGAGGTTTGATCTCGTCAATGCCCATTGTTATGGACTTGGGTTTTGGAGAAGATGGGGATTCTGGAGATCGTGGAACGGTTAACAGACAAGCAACCAGGGGACACGAGATTTACCCAGGTTCAGGCCCCCGGAGGGAAAACCCTACTCCTGCTTGTCTGTTCTTGATTACGGCGGAACCAAAAGTTACAGGGGTGCGCAGATTCGATCTGGCGTGATGGTGCGTATGCGAAAGTATGAGTCGAGAGATCTAGGTCGTGCCCTCCTGGCCTTTATATAGACTTAGGCAGGTCCCGGGCATAGTCCTAGTCGGTTACAAGTTCTAGGGTTTTACCCCTTCGAATTTCCTATCTACGCTAGTCTTGCTCTCCAAGGATCCGAAGGCGTCATGGGCCTTGGACACCCGAAAATCTTCATGGGCCAGCGTACATCTGCTGTGGGCCTTCCTTGGGCTGGACCAGGTATGCTGAGGTCACGTACCCGTAAGGTATAATCATGTCAGTAGCCCCCGAGTGATCAGTTGAATCGTAGATTCGGCTGAGGACTCTTCAATCTTTCGGGTGTGACTATATGTTTCAACAGTATGTGTGTAGGGATTGTTGATGCGTGTGCCTGACTCACCCGACAGATCAGGGTCAGTTAACTGTCTTAGGACGAAATAACACGATCTTCCTCAGATTCGAGTCCCTCAACTCGAAACTGGAACATATGCTGGCATAATTTGACTCAGACCGTGGAGGACTTACAGGAGTGGAATTCCAGTGAATTTAATTGATGTACCCAACGCCTCCGTCGGGATTTTTCATCGCACCTGTTAGCACGGGTTTTTACTAGCAGAGCGCAGTCGTGTGCGTTGCCAGGCCATCAGATGATATCTGTAGGTCTTATCTTTGTGTCGTAGACACAGCATCCGAATGTTTGTCACCTCGGAGGTGTTTCGGGTGGCCAAGGAGACCGTTGCTCACTAGGCGTTTTGTTGGGGCAGAGTTGCCGAAAAGTTTTTGCATGCTGATCCGAAAGATCGCAGTCGAAGATTTCATAGGGTGCGCGACCAGCGCTCCCTATGGGAGTAGCCCCCGAGTGTCTGTTCGAGTCGTAGACTCGAGCGGAGACTTTAGCTCAAAACATTGTACAGTTGTTAAGTCCGTAGGACACAAAAAGTTTCAGATGTTTAAATCCATCCTCCCTATGGGAGTAGCCCCCGAGTCCGTAGTGGAGTCGTAGACTCGACGTAGGACTCGAAGAAATATTTTGTCGTTATCAGTCTTTTGGGTGCGCGGCCAGCGCTCCTGATAGCAGTAGCCCCCGAGTATTTAGTCGAATCGAAGATTCGAGTGAGTACTCTTAGATGTGGAGCCGAAGAATTGTAGTTGGTGCTAGTATTCCTTTTGATGACATCATTGCTGACGATTGATGACCTCAAGCGTCTGCTATGCCAGAGATGACTTGACTGGACGAACGAGGGTCCCACTTGCTGACCTTGAATTGACCGGTCACGCGCTGCGTGGAGATAATTACGATGTCTCCTAGATTTCCGCGCGTAGTGGACGGCGTGGTAATGACGGTTCGTTGTGATGCTGACACGTGTATGGTCAGATCTGCCGTTAGCATTAGGTCTTCTGGATGGATGGCAGCCGTGCATCATCTTCGCCATTATAATCATTGGGGAAAGCTGTGGTTTGTTTTCACCGCATCAGTTCTTGTTTTCACTGCCTCCTTGTGCTCTAGCAATATTTGCTGCGCGCTGGGATTTCCTTCCACATTTCCATCTTCCTTTCTGCCCTTTCACCACCGACACCGCCGTAGCACAATGGGGAAACCGAAGAAATCGTCAGCTGCCGTTGGGACCAGCGCTGCTAGAGGAAAGAAAGGCGCCACCGCTACCCGTGTCACCGACGGTGGCTGGCGGCGATCAGAGACGCGGGAGAGCGATCTCCGCAAGCTTCGCGAGCGGGGTCTGATCCCGCAAGATAGGGAGGTTGTCAAACTCCTCGGCAACGAGGTAATCCCCCGTCCCCCAGCTGGGTATCGGGTTATGTTTCTTGTCTTCTTTATGCGTGGGTTTTCCTTTCCAGTCCACAACTTCCTCCGTGGGCTGCTCTTTCTCTATGGCATCCAACTTCATCATCTTTCGCCCAACTCTCTTCTCCACATTGCTTGCTTCATCACTTTTTGCGAGTGTTGGCTCGGCATTGAGCCGCACTTTGGCCTCTTCCGGAAACTTTATTCCATGAAGAGGCAGTCTGGTTCGGATGGTGTTTATCCCATTGGGGGTTTCATCATCTCTCTTAGTCCCAATCTTCTTTTCTTTTCTTTTTCCATGTCCGAATCTGTCCAGTACTGGCGGAGGCGATGGTTTTATATTCGTGACTCCGTAGTGCCTGGGCAAGATTTTGGTCTTGTTTCTTTTGACCCTTCCCAAATGATTGAGCCGAAAAGGTCTTGGAAAAACAAAATCTTGGATGGCGAGGTGGCGGAAATAGAGGCCCTTTACCGTCGGGTGGAGGATCTCCAGCTAATTCCGGAGAAGGAAGTGAACGGCGTGGACATCATCCGGACGTTTCTTGAGCGTCGGGTGCAGCCTCTCCAAGCGAGGGCGCACCCGATGTTTCTTTATTCTGGGCGCCGTGATTCGACGAGGGTTTCGGCTGAGAAAGTCTTCGAGGAGGATCTTGACAAGACCCTTCGCGCGCGGCTGAAGTTCAAGGCCGGAGAAAAAATCCCGGGGAAGTCGCTGACTCCGCTGTTTTCTTCGGCGTTGGCTGTTCCACAGGTGTAGATTTGTGTGCATAGCGCTTTTTTGTCGACTGCGTATTTATTTCCTTTGTTTGCTAACAAAGTTCCTTCTGGTTTTGCAGAGCTTCAAGGTACCGGGCATGGTACCGCCATTGCCTGAAAAGTATCCGAATGCCCCGGATAATGAAGTGGTGGAGTCCGTGTCCGAACTTCCTTCAGCGCGATCTCCGGCCGAAGATGCCGACGAGTCGAGTGAGGACCATACACGCAAACGATCACGGAGCTCCAGCAAGTCTTCGGATGCATCGACTCCTCCGACTCCCAGAAATCCTCTGGGCCTTGAGCGTCATAGCGATGGTCATGGAGATTCTTCCTCTCCCATTCCTGCCATTCTTGTGCGGGCTGTGGCACCGCACCCGCCAGCGAAGCGGAAGAAGGAAGAAAAGAAGGAAGAGAAGAAAGAGGAGAAGAAGGAAGAGAAGAGAGCCCGAAGGACTCCTCCTGTCTTCGACCTGAGCTCGCTGGGCTCGTAAGTTTCTTGTTATACTACTATCCTTTTTCCTTTTTGATTTTGCACTTGTACTGATTGCTTCGTATGCAGGCATTCCTCCCGCGACTCCTCCAGTGATGGTGCGCGGGAGATGATGGGGGAGTCGAAAATTGCGTCTCCTCCTCCTCAGACGGTGGCGACTTCGGGGGGCGCCGCTCTAGATCCTCCTGTGCAGGAGGTGCAGGTGGTTGCGCCTCAGAATTTCGCCAGCGGGTCTTCGGAGTCGCCATCCGAGCATGTGAGTACCTTTGCTTCGTGCCACGGGGGGAGCCCCCGAGTGTCTTCGTGTGCGAATTTTGCTTTTAGTCCTTTGTGTTGGGCGTAGCCCCCAAGTCCTTTTTCTTACTGTTGTTTCTTTTTCTGCAGCCTTTTGTGCAGGAAGCCAAGCGACTGGTGCAGGAGCGCCTGGTGCTGGAGGCGAACCTTCGGCAGCTTCAAGGTACCTGTTTGCTGTTGGTGCTTCTTTCATTTATTCTGGTCCTTCTCTCTGACGTTTGCTTGTTTTGAATGCAGCGGAGCATAATACTTCTCTCCGTGAAGAAGGCCGAGGCCGAGGCCGCCGTTGGTGCGAAGGAACGCCTCGAGCTAGAGCTGACTAAGGTAGCCGAAGCGAAGGAGCGTCTGCAGCAGGAGGCCGCGGACCGTGAGGAGCAACTGGCCACTGTTGCGGCTGCTCGTGAGAAAGAGGTGGCGGGCAAGCTCATGGCTGCTGCCAAGGCTGTTTCGGGTAAGTGTTGTATTTGTTCTTATTTCTTCGTGTTTCCTGTCTTCTTCTGCATTGCTTTTCGTCATGTCCCTTTCTTTTTGTCTCAGATGCCGCAGGCATCGAGTTTGACCAGGGCGCTCTGGAGCACGGGAGTGCTCTAGATGATGCTATTGCAGCGGTCGAAGATCGTTGCAGCACCGTCGTCGGTTCCCTTGCCAAGGCGAAGGAGGTCCTTGGCCACTTCTACAAGGAGCTTGTCCCTAAGGGCGCGACCCTGGATGATGTGGATGCTCTGGCGGAGGCTTTGTCAGCCGAAGCGCCTGCGGCGTACAAGCGCAAGCAGAAGGGCATCGGCGCGTCCGTCGGGCTGGCGATGGCTTTGGCGGTTGGAGCGGAGCTCGACCTGCCTCAGATCACCTCCCAGATGCCGACGACCGCAGATGGATCCGAGGTAGCTTTTGCTGCCTACTCTGCTCGCTGCAAGCGATATGGGCCAAAGCTCATTGATTTGCTGTCTGAGTATGCGCTGCGGCAGCAGGGCGGGGCCAAAGCTAGGCAGTCTGGCTCCGAGGCGACTCAGGGTGCCGCGTCTTAGGTGTTGTAGACGTAGGATAATTTGTAGTCTTCTTTTGCTGTAAATATTTTGATAAACACAATTCTTGTGCCACGTAGTGGCCTTTTATGTGTTGAATGAATTCGCCTAAGTTGTGCTCTACCATTGTCTGAATGTTTGTGTCCCTTTGTTTGTCTGCTGCTCTAGGTTCCTTCGGGTGCTGACCCTGTTGACACCTCGTCCGCAGTGCCGCTGCGACCATCTTTGGATGATTCCTCGCAACTCGCTTTTCTTCGGGATCGTGTGCGTAGTCTGGAGAGGGAGTTGCTCGGGTTGCGAGGTCATGCCGATGTTTGGAAGTCCAAGGCGGATCGTGGTGCAGCCAGGGAGGAGTACTTGATGGCGGAACTTGTTCGGCTGTCCGAGCAGCTTCAATGTAAGTTGTTCTTTGTTTCGAGCTGTAGCTCAGTTCTTCGGATGAGCCTGCTGGCCTTGCTCTTAGTTTGTGCAATTGTCGCAGGTGCGAACCTTGCTCCGAGGGAAGAGAAGGAGCGTGTCGCTATTCGGGTCAATTGCTTGACTCAACAGGACATGGAAGTTGGTGGCTTCTTCTGGATGGATCGTGACCATGCCATGGCTCTGGCGACGGTGCAGGATCGTGTGCATCAGGTTTCGCGAGTGCTTCGCCAAGTGTAGACGTCGCTTGCCTCGGTGTTGCACGTCATGTTTCCTTTGGATGCCGTACCGACGAACCTTGCGGGTCTTCTATTGAAGTTTCAGAACGTGAGCAATGTCAAGGAGTTGGTGCGGCAACAGCTCGTCGCAGGAGTGAAGGCTGGTTTGTCTCTTGTGAGGCTGCACCAGCCTGATGTAGATTTGGCTGCTGTGGCAGCTGGGCCACCTCCTCGGCTGGACAGTGATGAGTGGGACATGCGTCCACATTACGCAGCTGTAAGGCAGTATGCCGAACAGGTCGTAGATTTGTTTGAGCAGCGTGCTCAGGTTATTCTTCAGAATAGGTAGTACCTGTAAAATAGATAGATGTAAAATTTGTATATTTCGACTGGGCGTGTTGTGCCCTTTGTTGTAAAGGTTTTTTTGCTGTAAGCACACAGTGCTTTGTTTGAGTACGTGTCCTTTTCGTTTGCCTGACGTTGTCAGCTACTCAGGTGTACACGTGTGATCCTCAGTTGACGAAATCGTGAGGTGGGGGGAGCCCCCGAGTGCGTTTGCAGCGTAAATTAGAGTTGCAAATAATGAACTGGAGTTTGGGGCGAGACACTTAGCTTTATTATATCGTAATGGAGGGAGTACATTGTTCGGCTGAATAGCCTTGGTTGAAAGCCTTATTGAAAGTAAAGGGGGTAGGTAGCTAGGGGTAGAATCGTCGCAAGTGCGAGATGTTCCATGGGTTGGAGTATGCGACTCCAGACTCCACGTGCTTGAGGTGGTAGGCGCCACCTGGGATGACTTCGGTGATGACGTAGGGTCCTTACCATGGTGACTCGAATTTCGTCGGTCGCTCTTGCTTGAGTCGCAAGACGAGGTCTCCTTCGACGAAGGACCTTGGGCGCAGCCGGCGGCTGTGGTAGTTGCGGAGACTCTGCTGGTACACCGCTGAGCGAGCTGCTGCTACGTCTCTTGCTTCGTCGAGTGTGTCGACGGCGTCTTCGAGTGCAGCCGTGGATTCGGCTTCGCTGTAAGCGACGACCCAGGGGGCCTGGTGGCGTACTTCGGCTGGTAGCACGGCTTCAGCTCCGTGCACCATGAAGAACGGTGTGTAGCCTGTGGAGCTGTTTGGCGTGGTCCGTAAGCTCCATAGGACGGATGGTAGCTCTTTCGTCTAGGCTCCTACTATCCGTTCGAGTGGACTCATGAGGCGCTTCTTGATGCCAGCGCCGATTAGGCCGTTGGCCTTTTCCACTTGCCCGTTCATTTGTGGGTGTGCCACTGAGGCGTACGTGATGTTGATCCCAAGGCCTTGACAGAAGTCTTGGAATTCCTTGGAGATAAAGTTCGATCCATTGTCGGTGATGATGCTATGCGGTACGCCGAACCTGTAGACAATGGACTCGAAGAACTTGACGGCAGTTTTGCCCTTTTGGTTGGTGACGGGCATGGCCTCGATCCACTTGGTGAATTTGTCGACTGCGACCAGGAGGTAAACGTGTCTGCCTTTCGAGGACTTTGGTAGTTTGCCGATCATGTCGAGGCCCCATTGAGCAAAAGGCCAAGCTATAGGTATGGGTCTGAGCTCTGACCCGGGTGCGTGTGGTTTGTCGGCGAACCGTTGGCATCCGTTGCATCTTCGGACGATGTCCTTTGCGTCGCTCATGGCCGTTGGCCAGTAGAATCCGACTCGTAGAGCTTTAGCGACAAGGGAGCGGCTGCCTGCGTGATGGCCGCAGATGCCCTCGTGGACGTCTTGGAGGATAGCTTTCCCATCACCGATGGTGACGCACCTTTGTAGTACACCTGTAATATTGCCCTTGTACAACTCGCCATTGATGATGGCGAAGGCTTTTGACCGACGAGATATGCGCCGGGCATCTGTCGGGCTGTCAGGCAGTTCTCCGTTTAACAAGAACTGGAGGTATGGTCGCGTCCAAGTTTCTTCGACTGCCATGACCTGCATTAGGTTGACCATGGCTACCTCTGTGTCCAGTTTTTCGGGTCCTTCATGTCCTTCGGGCAGCGTAGCCCCCGAGTGTTCTGCTTCTTCGGGTGATCCTTTGGGGAATTTCCGCTTGATGGATGGTACGCAGATCTGTTCAAGGAACACACCCGGTGGCACCTTTGTGCAGGTGGAGCCGATGTTGGCGAGTCTATCGGCTTCCTCGTTGCTTTCTCTTCCGACGTGCCGAAGCTCGCAGCCGTCGAATTCTCCTTCGAGTGCGTTGTAGAGTGCGCGGTATGCGATCATGTTTTCGGCGTGTGCGTCGCACTCATTCATCGCCTGCTGAACAACGAGGTTGGAGTCACCGTAGATGACCAGGCGCGTTGCGCCATATATCTTTGCCATCCTCATGCCGTGGATGAGGGCTTCGTATTCGGCCTCGTTGTTGGAGGCTCGGAATTTCATCCGAAGGACGTACTTCATCTTGTCGCCTTGCGGGGAGGTCAGTATGACCCCTGCTCCTGCTCCAGCTTGTCGCTTGGAGCCGTCGAAGTGCATCGTCCATGACTATGACATATCTGGGGTGTCTGGCAGCTGCAGCTCCATCCAATGTACAAGGAAGTCCGGAAGGACTTGAGATTTGATTGCGAGTCGCTTCTCGTAGACGATGTCCAAGGGTGACAGCTCGATGCCCCACAGGGCCACGCGTCCTGTGGCCTCTGGATTATTCAGGATGCTGTTCAGGGGTGCCTCGTTGATGACCATCACCTGGTGCTCCTGGAAGTAATGGCTCAGCCGTCGAGCCGTCATGAACACACTGTAGGCGAGCTTCTGGTAGTGAGGGTACCTCTGCTTTGTTGGTGTCAGTACCTCGCTGAGGTAGTAGATTGGGCGTTGGACCCCGTGGGTCTTGCCTTCTTCGGGTCGTTCGACCACGAGTACGGTGCTGACCACCTGGTGTGTGGCTGCTATGTATAGCAGCAGAGGTTCACGCTCCTTTGGCGTGACCAGGACGGGCGAGGTGGAGAGGAGCCGCTTGAGGCTTTCGAATGCATCGTTGGCTTCTAGCGTCCACTCGAATTTATCTGCTTTGCGTAGCAGTTGGTAGAATGGTAAGGCTTTCTCGCCCATGCGGCTGATGAATCTGCTGAGCGCCGCTATTCGTCCTGCGAGCTGTTGGACGCCTGTGAGGTTTATCGGCTTTTCCATCGCCATGATGGCTCTGATTTTCTTCGGGTTCGCCTCGATCCCTCGCTGAGAGATGAAGTACCCAAGCAGCTGACCCGATGGGACGCCGAAGGCGCATTTTTCGGGGTTGAGCTTGATCCTGTAGCGATCGAGGTTGTCAAACGTCTCACGGAGATCGTCGATAGGTGTTCTTGCCTCCTTGGTTTTTATCACTATGGCGTCAACATAGACTTGGACATTGCGACCGATCTGGTCCTTGAGACAGGCCTGCATGCATCGCTGGTACGTAGCACCTGCGTTCTTTAGCCCGAAGGGCATTGTGTTGTAGCAGAATACTACGAACGGTGTGATAAACGCCATTTTCTCCTGATCTTCGACCTTGAGTCGAATCTGGTTATAGCCTGAGTAGGCATCGAGGAAGGAGAGTTTCTCACAACCTGCAGTTGAATCGATGATCTGATCGATCCGAGGAAGGGGGAAATGGTCCTTTGGGCAATGCTTGTTTAGTGACGTGAAGTCCACGCACATTCGCAAGATGTCCGTGTCCTTCTTTGGGACCATCACTGTATTTGCAAGCCACTCACTTTCCTTGATTTCCCTGATGAAGTCTGCAGCGAGTAGTCTATTGATTTCCTTGTCGATAGCTTCGGCTCGTGGCTCGGACAGTCTCCGGATGGACTGCTTGACTGTCTTGGTGTCTGGAAAGACGTTGAGTGCGTGCTCGGCGAATTCCCTGGGAACTCCTAGCATGTCCGCAGGACACCAGGCGAAGATTTCCCAGCGCTCACGGAGGAATTCGACGAGCGCGCCTTCCTATGCGGGGCTAAGGTCGTTGGCGATCAGCGCCGTCTTGGAGGCATCCGTCGGATGGACCTGCACCTTCTTTGTGTTGACGGTGGAGTCGAAATACATGTCAGGTGCGTTTTCCCTTGTGACTGGGGGTGCCCCATTGTCCGTCACCTCGCGGAGCCTTACGAGCTCGTCTTGCATGCCGAAAGATTGGGAGATTTTGTTGAAATCCCTGTCGCATTGGTCTGATCGAGTGAAGCTCCCGTGGACTGTGATGACGCCCTTCGGCCCTGGCATCTTGAGTAGTAGGTATGCGTAGTGTGGGACAGCCAGGAACCTTGCGAATGCTACACGCCCAAGGATGGCGTGGTATTGTGACGGCCAATCCACCACTTCAAATTCGAGTCTCTCCTGCCGAAAGTTGTCCGGCTTCCCGAAGATGACGTCGAGTCCTATCTTGCCCAGGGGGAATATGCCCTTCCCTGCAACGATGCCGTGGAACATTGTGTCTGACTGTTCCAGACTGCATTGCGGGATCCGCATTGCTGCTAGGGTGCTTGCGAACATTAGGTTGATGCCTCTACCGCCATCCATGAAGACGCGACTCATCTCGAAACCTCCGATCTGCGCTTCCAGCACCAGGGCGGCATGACCTGGGCGGGGGATCTGGCAAGGGTGATCCGCATGAGTGAATGTGATGCAGGACTCCGATCCGCTGAGGTACTCAGGGATGGCAGGTGGGGTTTCTACGGCTAGGTTGATTTGTCAGGTGATTTTCTTCTGCACCCTATTCGTGGGGCGTCCCTTCTGGATCATCATTAGTGCTCCTTTCGGTGGCGGTACCCGTTTCCAGCGTTGTTCTGTGCGGGTGCGACTGGTTGGTTCGGGCCTCCGATAGGCGGCGGTGGAGGAGCTCCATGCGCTATTTCGCCTTGCGCCGGTGCGTTCCCGAACGCAGGGATTGGGGCTTGTTGCCTCATCTGCACCATGCTTTCGCTGAGTTTTTGGAACTCGCGGCAATCCTTGAGCATGTGGCTAGCTTTCTTTTTGCCATCCTGCTTGTCGATGTAGAAGTGGATGGTGCATGGACCCGAAAGTTTGTCGTATGCTGAGGGTCCGTTGTCGCGGTCGCGGCGTTGCCACGACTGTGCTGGGAGTCCGCCGTCACGGAAGTTTCCTCCGCGGTACCCTTCGCTGTTGCGGCTGTTGTCGTTGCGACGGTCGGCGTAGCCGGCCGCGACCATGTCGGGTCCGTCGCGGTCGTCGTAGATGCGCGATCTTCTCTTGCTGCGGCGTTCCTGTCTTCGGCCGTAGTCGTCCTCTTCATCCGATTGTGCTCGGTGGATGCAATCTTCGCCGTCGGCCCACCTGTTGGCGATGTCCATGAGGTGGTCGAGTGTTTTGGGCTTGACACGCCCAAGTTCCTCCTTGAAATCTTGGCGTTTAACGCCATCCCTGAAGGCGTCGATGGACCTCTCTTCGGAGATGTGTGCTGCGGAGTTCTTGGTGGTAGACCAGCGTAATATGTACGAGCGAATAGATTCGCCCGTTTTCTGGGTGCAGGCTCGCAACTCTTTGATTGATGAGGGCCTCCTGCTGGTGCCCTTGAAATTTCGGATGAAGCTGTAAGCTAGCTCCTCCCAGCTTCGGATGAACCCAGATGATAGGCTGCTGAGCCAGACCCGCGCCGTGCCTGTCAGCTGCAGCTGAAGGCATTGCATGGCGGTTTCTTTGTTACCGCCGTGCAGCTTGACGGATGACAGATGGTCACTGAGCCAGGCTTTTGGATCTTGAGTGCCGTTGAACTTCGGAGTACCCGAAGGAAGCTTGAAATTGCATGGCATCTGTGTTCGCCGAACAGATCTGCTGAAGCATCGGGCTCCACAGATTTCTCCTTCGTCTTCGTCCATCTCAGATTCAGACGAACATGCACGTTTGGCTCGCGCTTTGTCGATTTTGTGCTGTGTAAGCTTGTCTCTGGCGTCGTAGTCGTGTTTATGGTGACGCGAGCTCTTCTTCCTTCGAGGAAGGTCATGTTCCTCTTCCTCTTCGGATGAAGGGGTGGGGCTCCGGTCGCGCCTGGCCGGAGCTTTCTTCTTCGACTCCGCAGGAGCGTCTTCGTGGAGCGCAGCTCCGACAAGTCCTAGTCCGGTGAGTGCGGACTTATGCATGGCTCTTTTCGGGTCCCCCTCCGGAGGTTGGTGGGCCGCAAGATACGCCGGGGGCATCCATCTCCATGAACGATGTGTGGAGAGTTCGGGTCACATCACGGCGCTCCTTGGGATCCATGTTCTCCACCCGCGAGCGGTGCTTGTTTCCTTGGTTTCCGTTCGTGCTAGAGCCGGGGGCCATGGCGGAGAGCGCAGCTCGTCGCGCGCTGGACTCAGAGGCTGCTTGCTTGCGTTTGTCAAGTGTTTCCTGCATCTTGACTTGCTTCTTATGCTCCTCGATGAGGAGGTAATGGTATGCCATCAGTAGTTCACGTGAGGAGTCTACAGGCAGGACTATGTCGCCTGCTACGGCGCGGCGTGCCTGGACCCATCCTTCTTTGCTAAGTTCGATGACGTGGCCGTTGTTTTCCCCTTCGGGTGGAGGGGACTGGCTTCTTCTGTTCCCGCCGTTTCTGTCCTGCGGGTTGGGGTTCGTGTTGGGCGGCGGTTTAGGCGTTTGCTGCTCCTGGATGACTGCGGCGCATTGGTAGCGCTTGTAGATCGGTCTGCTGCTGCCGCAGCTTTCAGATCCAGAACCGTAGGTCCCTGCATCCGATGGCGGATCGCACAGATCGGAGTTGCAGCTGCTGCTGTCATAGGAATCATCTGCTGATGATGTTGTGCGTAGCACAGGGTGTGGGGCCCACGAAGCGGGCCTGATTGATGGTAGGGGCACCCGCTCAGGGAGGCGGAGGGTGCCAGTTTGCCCCACCTGGAAGCAGAAGCTCCCGAACAGGATTTCGAGTCTGTCGCCTATGGGCTCGAAGTCCTTCATGGTGGCCGGCGAGTGGGCGGTGAAGTGGAAAGCGCCGAAGAGGAGGTGACTCTCCGTCGCCGCAGAGTTGTAGATCGATCAGGTCGGGACCGTCACGATCGCACAATCAGCAGCCCCGATTCCCACAGACGGCGCCAATTGACGAGGTTTGATCTCGTCAATGCCCATTGTTATGGACTTGGGTTTTGGAGAACATGGGGATGCTAGAGATCGTGGAACGGTTAACAGACAAGCAACCAGGGGACACGAGATTTACCCAGGTTCAGGCCCCCGGAGGGAAAACCCTACTCCTGCTTGTCTGTTCTTGATTACGGCGGAACCGAAAGTTACAGGGGTGCGCAGATTTGATCTGGCGTGATGGTGCGTATGCGAAAGTATGAGTCGAGAGATCTAGGTCGTGCCTCTTGGCCTTTATATAGACTTAGGCAGGTCCCGGGCATAGTCCTAGTCGGTTACAAGTTCTCGGGTTTTATCCCTTCGAATTTCCTATCTACGCTAGTCTTGCTCTCCAAGGATCCGAAGGCGTCATGGGCCTTGGCCACCCGAAGATCTTCATGGGCCAGCGTACATCTGCTGTGGGCCTTCCTTGGGCTGGACCAGGTATGCTGAGGTCACGTACCCGTAAGGTATAACCATGTCACCAACACCAAGAACTCTGCGGCGCATATCTCCGAGGAGAGAGCTATCGACGCCTTCAGGGACGGCGTCAAACGCCAGGACTTCAAGGAAGAGCTCGGGCGCGTCAAGCCCAAGACACTCGACCATCTCATGGACATCGCCAACAGGTGGGCCGACGGCGAGGACTCCATCCACCGAGCGCACTCGGAGGAGGAAGATGACTATGGCCGGCGACGTGAGCGCCGTAGCAAGACGTGAGCGCCGACCGCCGCAACGACGACAACCGCAACAGCGGCGAATATCGCGGAAACAATTTCCGCGATGGAGGACGCCCAACACAGACATGGTAGCGTCACGATCGAGACGACGGACCCTCAGCATACGAAAAACTGTCGGGTCCATGCACCATCCACTTCTACATCGACAGGCAGGACGACAAGAAGAACGCAAGCCACATGCTCAAGGACTGTCGCAGGTTCTAGAAACTCAGCGAGAGCATGGCTCAGATGAGGCAGCAAGCCCCAAACCCTGGATTCGGGAACACACCCGCACCAGGTGAGATCGCGCATGGAGCTCCTCCACCGCCACCTGCAGGAGTCCCGAACCACCCAATCGCACCCGCACAGAATAACGGTGGGCACGGGTATCCCCCGCCGAAAGGAGCACTGATGATTCAAAAAAGGGCGCCCAACGAATAGGGTGCAGAAGAAAATCACCCATCAGATCAACCTGGCTGTGACAGCTCCACCCGCCATCCCTGAGTACCTCAGCGGATCGGAGTCCTGCATCACCCTTGCCAGGTCCCTCTCCTAGGTCATGTTGCCCTGGTGCTTGAGGCGCAGATCGGAGGGTTCGACATGAGCCGCGTCTTCATGGACGGCGGCAGCGGCATCAACCTGATGTTCGCCAGCACCCTAGCAGCAATGCGGATCCCGCTATGCAGCCTGGAACAGTCAGACACAACGTTCCATGGCATCGTCCCAGGAAAGGGAATATTCCCCCTGGGAAAGATATGGCTCGACGTCATCTTCGGCAAGCCGGACAACTTATGATGCGAACGACTCGAGTTCAAAGTGGTGGACTGGCCATCACAATACCACACCATCCTCGGCCGTGTAGCATTCGCAAGGTTCCTGGCAGTACCGCACTACGCGTACCTGCTGCTCAAGATGCCAGGACCCAAGGGCGTCATCACGATCCACGGGAGCTTCACCTGATCGGACCACTGCGACAGGGACTTCAACAGAATCTCCCAGTCATTCGGCGTGCAAGAGGAGCTCGTAAGGCTCCGCGAGGTGATGGACCACGGGGCACCCCCAGTCGCACGACAGAACGCACCAGATATGTCCTTCGACTCTGCCGTCAACACAAAGAAGGTGCAGGTCCACCCGACGGATGCCTCCAAAACAGCGCGGATCGTCAATGATTCAGCTCCGCATAGGAAAGCGCGCTCGTCGAATTCCTCCGTGAGCGCTGGGAAATCTTCGCCTGGTGTCCTGCGGACATGCCCGGAGTTCCTAGGGAATTCTCCGAGCATGCACTCAACGTCTTTCCAGACGCCAAGCCTGTCAAGCAGTCTATCCGATGACTGTCGGAACCACGGGCCGAAGAAATCGGATTCGAAGTCAACAAACTACTCGGCGCAAACTTCATCAGGGAGATCAAAAAAAGCGAGTGGCTCGCCAACACCGTAATGGTCCCCAAAAAGGACACGGACATACTGCGGATGTGCGTGGACTTCACATCGCTGAACAAGCACTGCCCAAAGGACCACTTCCCTCTTCCTCGGATCGAACAAATCATCGATTCAACGGCAGGATGTGAGAAGCTCTCCTTCCTCGACGCCTACTCAGGCTACAACCAAATTCGACTGAAGGTCGAAGATCAGGAGAAGACGGCGTTCATCACGCCGTTCGGAGTGTTTTGTTACAACATAATGCCCTTCAGGCTGAAGAACGCAGGTGCAACGTATCAACGGTGCATCCAGGCATGCCTGAAGGATCAGATCGGCCGCAACATACAATTCTATGTCGACATAGTCATCAAAACAAGGGAGGCAAAGACGCTCATCGACGATCTCCGCGAGATGTTCGATAACCTTGATCGATACAAGATCAAGTTAAACCCAGAAAAATGCGCCTTCGGCGTCCCATCTGGTCAGCTGCTAGGCTACTTCATCTCCCAGCGAGGGATCGAGGCGAACCCGAAAAAGATCCGAGCCATAATGGCCATGGAGAAGCCGAAAAATATCAAGGGCGTCCAGCAGCTTGCAGGACGAATCGCGGTATTGAGCAGGTTCATCAGCCGCATGGGCGAGAAAGCCCTGCCATTCTATCAGATGCTGCGCAAGGCAGACAAATTCGAGTGGACGTCTGAGGCGGATGATGCATTCGAAGATCTAAAGCGGCTGCTCTCTACCTCGCCCGTCTTGGTTACGCCAAAGGAGCGCAAGCCTCTACTGTTATACATAGCATCTACACACCAGGTGGTGAGCACCGTACTGTTGGTCGAGCGGCCCGAAGAAGGCAAGACCGACGGGGTCCAACGTCAAATATACTACCTTAGAGAGGTATTGACGTCGACAAAGCAGAGGTACCCACACTACCAGAAACTCGCCTACGGTGTGTTCATGACGGCTCGTCGGCCGAGCCATTACTTCCAGGAGCACCAGGTGATGGTCGTCAACGAGGCACCCCTGAACAGCATCCTGAACAATCCAGAGGCCACAGGACGCGTCGCCCTGTGGGGCATCGAGCTGTCACCTCTAGACATCGTCTATGAGAAGCGACTCGCGATCAAGTCTCAGGTCCTCCCGGACTTCCTCGTCCACTGGATGGAGCTGCAGCTGCCAGACGCACCAGACATGACACAGTCATGGACGATGCACTTCGACGGCTCCAAACGCGAGGCTGGAGCAGGAGCTGGAGTCATACTGACCTCCCGCAGGGCGACAAGATGAAGTACGTCCTTCAGATGAAATTCCGAGCTTCCAACAACGAGGCCGAATACGAAGCCCTCATCCACGGCATGAGGATGGCAAAGATCTGCGGCGCAACGCGCCTTGTCATCTATGGAGAATCGAACCTCGTCGTCCAGCAGACGATGAACACGCCGAAAACTTGATCGCGTACAACGCACTCTACAACTCACTCGAGGGAGAATTTGATGGCTGCGAGCTTCGGCACGTCAGGAGAGAAAGCAACGAGGAGGCCGCCAGACTTGCTAACATCGGCTCCACCTGCGCACGAGTAGCACTAGGCGTGTTCCTCGAACAGATCTGCGTGCCATCCATCAAGCGGAAATTCCCCAAGGGATCACCCGAAGAGGCAGAGCACTCGGGGGCTGCGCTACCCGAAGGACAGGAAGGACCCGAAAAGCTCGACACAGAGGTCGCTATGTTCAACCTGATGCAGGTCATGGAAGTCGAAGAAACTTCGACACAACCATACCTCAGGTACCCGATAGACGACGAATTGCCTGATAGCCCGACAGATGCCCGGCGCATATCTCGCTGGTCCAAGGCCTTCACCATCATCAATGGCGAGCTGTATAAGCGCAGCATTTCCGGTGTACTCCAAAGGTGTGTCACCATCAGCGACGGCAAAACCATCCTCCAAGACATCCACGAGGGCATCTGCGGCCATCACGCGGGCAGCCGTGCCCTTGTCACCAAAGCTCTACGAGCCGGATTCTACTGGCCAACGGCCATGAACGACGCCAAGGACATCGTCCTAAGATGCAACGGGTGCCAAAGGTTCGCAGATAAACCGCACGCACCCGGATCCGAGCTCAGGCCCATACCCTTGGCCTGGACCTTCTCCCAGTGGGGCCTCGACATGATCGGCAAACTGCCACGATTCTCGAAAGGAGGCCACGTCTACCTCCTGGTCGCAGTCGACAAATTCACCAAGTGGATTGAGGCCATGCCTGTGACTAATAAAAAGGGCAAAAGCGCCGTCAAGTTCTTTGAATCCATTGTCTACAGGTTCGGCGTGCCACACAGCATCATCACCGACAATGGGTCGAACTTCATCTCTAAAGAATTCCAGGACTTGTGCGAAGACCTCGGAATCAACATCACATATGCCTCCATGGCACACCCGAAAACAAATGGGCAGGTCAAAAAGGCTAACGGCCTCGTCGGTGCTGGCATCAAGAAGCGCCTAATGATCCCACTTGAGCGACTCGCGGGTGCCTGGACACAAGAGCTACCTTCGGTCCTATGGAGCCTGCACACAACGCCAAACAGCTCAACCGGCTACACGCCTTTCTTCATGGGGCATGGAGCCGAAGCCATGCTGCCAGTAGAGGTACGCCACAAGGCCCCACGGGTCGTCGCCTACAGCGAAGCCGAATCGACGGCCGCACTCGAAGACGCCGTCGACACACTCGATGAGGCACGTGACATAGCAGCAGCTCGATCAGCGGTGTACCAACAGAGTCTCCGCAACTACCACATCCAATGGCTACGCCCAAGGTCCTTCGTCGAAGGAGACCTAGTCTTACGACTCAAACAAGAGCGACCGAAGAAATTCGAGTCACCATGGGAAGGGCCGTACATTATCACTGAAGTAATCCCAGGTGGCGCCTCTCGCCTCAAACACGTGGAGTCTGGAGTCGCATACTCCAACCCATGGAACGTCGCGCAGCTGCGACGCCTCTACCCCTAGCTACCCACTCTTTTACTTTCAATAAGGCTATTCAGCCAAGGCTACTCAGCCGAACAATGTACCTCCTCCTTACGATATGAATAAAGCTAAGTGTCTCGCCCCAAAATCTTTCGATTATTACCTGCATCTTACTACATACTACAACACACTCGGGGGCTCCCCCTACCTCACGACTACGTCGACTGAGAAAAACGCGTGTACACCTGAGTAGCTGACCACGTCAGGCTAACGAAAAGGGCACGTATGAAAACAAAGAATCACATGCTACACAACAATAAACCTTTACAATAATAAAGGGCATAACACGCCCAGTCGCATATATACAAATTTTACATCTATCTCTTTTACAGGTCCTACCTATTCTGAAGAATAGCTTCTCAAACAAATCTACAATTCGCTCGGCACACTGCCTTACAGCCGAATAATGCGGGCGCATATCCCGCTCACCGCCATCCGGACGAGGAGGCGGCCCATCTGCTACAGCAGACAGATCTACATCAGGACGATGAAAACGCACAAGGGAAAGAGCGGCCTTCACCCCCGCAAGAAGCTGATGTCGTACCAATTCTTCGACACGAAGAACATTTCTAAACTTCGCCAGCAGGCCAGAAAGATTCGACGGCGCCATCCAACGGAAACATTACATGCAAAACTGACGCCAACGAAGACTGCACCTGACGAAGCACCCGCTATACCTGGTGGACACGATCCTGCATTGTCGCAAGAACCATGGCATGATCACGATCCATCCAGAAAAACCCGCCGGCCTCCATATCCTGCCGGGTCAAGCAGTTAATCCGAACAGCAACACGCTCTTTTTCCTCCTTAGGAGCAAGGTTGGCACCTCAATACTCACAAAAGTAAGATGCAAGACCAACAGGCGCATCTGAAGCAATGAGCAGCAGAAAAACTCACACTCAAGCTGTTTGGCCGAACGACGCAGCTCCCCCATCAAAAATTCCTCTCGGGCAGCGCCTCGCTCCGCCTTCGACTTCCAAACATTAGCGTGGCCACACACTCCAAGTAATTCCCTCTCAAGACTACGGATGCGGTCTTGAAGAAACACAAGCTGCGACGCAACATCCAAAGATGGCCGCAGCTGCGCTGCAGACGAAGTGTCTACGGGAGCATCACCCGAAGGATCCTAGAGTAGAAGAAGACAATGAGATGAACAAGCAGAAAAATGAAGACAAAACTCGGAGATTCATTATGTACAGCAAAAAGCCACTACGTGGCGCAAGGATTGTTCACAGACACAATTACAAAAGCTAAAACAAAAACTATCCTACAACTACAACGCCTACGAAGCGGCACAATGAGTAGCCTCGGAGCCGGCTGCCTTAGCGCGTACTCGGCCAGCAGATCAATCAACTTTGGCCCGTAACGCTTACAGCGAGCATAATAGATGGCGAAGGCTACCTCGAACCCGTCAACAGCCGTCGGCATCCGGGAGGTGATCTGAGGAAGGTCTAGCTCCGCTCCAGCCGCCAAGGCCATCGCCAGTCCAACGGACGCGCCGATGCCTTTCTGCTTGCGCTTGTACGCCGCAGGTGCTTCGGCCGACAGCGCCTCCGCCAAGGCATCAACATCTTCAAGGGCCACGCCCTTGGGGCGAGCTCCTTGTAGAAGCACCCGAGGACCTCCTTGGCTTTGGCAAGCGAGCTGACCATGGTACCGCCGCGGTCTTCGACCGCCGCGGCAGCATCATCTAGAGCACTACCGTTCTCCAGAGCACCGCGATCAAACTCGATGTTCGCGGCATCTACAATAACAAAGGAAGCAGCATAAATAAAAAGCATTGCAAGTAAAGGCAAGGAATCTGAAAAGAGAAGACAGAGAAACTCACCCGAAATAGCCTTGGCAGCCACCATCAGCCTACCGGCTACCCCTCTCTCGCGCGAAGCCGTAGCAGTGGCGAGCTGCTCCTCGCGGTCCGTAGCCTCCAAATGCAGACGCTCCCTAGCCTCAGCCGCGTTGGCTAGCTCCAGCTTGAGGCGCTCCTTCGCACCAACGACGGCTTCGGCCTTTTTCTCCGCCTGCCCAAGGCTCTTTTTGAGAGAATCGAGCTCATGGAGAGAAGTGGTGTGGTCCTCTGCAGTCAGTAACACACCTATCAGATCGAAGGACAAAATACAAGAAGAAGCAGAAAGCCAAAGTTGTAAACATGCCTTGCAGTTGTTTGAAGTTGGCCTCCAATGCCAGGTGCTGCTACACCAGCTGATTGGCGCCTTGCACAAATGGCTGCAAAAAGATTTACTAGTCAAAAGAACGGCTCGGGGGCTACGCCCAAAAGAACGAGCAAAACGTTCGGGGGCTCCCCCCGAGACTCGAAGGAATAACGAACAACAAAACACCCTACAAACGCTCGGGGGCTCCCCTCGAGGCGCGAAGAATCAATGATCAACAGATCATCCGAAAATGCTCGGGGTCTCCCCCTGCGGCCGAAAACGAAAATTACTTACATGAATAGACGGCGACTTCGAAGGTTCGCCTGCAGTCTTCTGAGGGACCACCACCAAAGCCTCTTGCGGAGAAGACCTCGGAGCAACGCCCTTAGAGGTGGCCACCGTCTAAGGAGGAGGAGAAGGAATCTTCGACTCCCCCACCATCTCTCGAGCGCCATCACTGGAGGAGCCGTCAGAAGAGTGCCTGCACAAGAAAAACGTAAGCCAAGGACAATAAAGCAAAATCGAATAATGGCACAAAGAAATTGAGGAAGCTTACTAGTCGAGGTCGCTAAGGTCGAAGACAGGAGGGGTCTTCTTGCCCTTCTTCTCTTCCTCCTTTTCTTCCTTCTTCTCTTCCTTCTTCAGCTTCGCCGGCGGGTGCGGTGACACGGCCCGCACAGGAATGGCAGGAATTGGAGAAGAAGAGCCCCCCTGCCCATCACTGTGACGCTCAAGGAAAAGTGGGTTCCTAGGCGTCGGCGGTGTCGAGGCATCCTACGATTCGCTGGAGCTCCTCGTCCGCTTGCGAGTGTGATCCTCACTCGACTCGTTCGCCTCTTCCGCCGGAGATCGAGCCGACGGCAGCTCGGACATGGAGTCCACCACCTCATTGTCCGGAGCATCCGGGAATACTTCGGGAAACAGAGGCGACATGCCTGGCACCTTGAACTCCTGCGCAAAAAGAAGCAAATTGGTCAACAGACAAATAAATAACAAGTAAAACGCAGTCGAAAAATAGCGCTACGCGCATATCCAAGCTCTACACCTGCGGAACCGGGCGAGAAGCAGAGAACGGAGAAGTCAGTGACCTTCCTGGAAGATCCTCGCTAGCCTTGAACTTCAGTAGCAGGCGAAGAATCCCGTCAAGATCCCCCTTGGAGAACTCCTCATCCAAAACCCTAGTCGGATCACGACGACCAGAATAGAGAAACATCGCGTGCGCCCTAGCCTGTAGTGGCTGCACCCGACATTTGAGAAAGGTGCGGATGATATCCACACCGTTCACCTCATTCTCCGGAGTCAACTGGAGATCCTCCACCCGAAAATAGAGCCCCTCTATCTCCGCTACCTCGACATCCAAGATCTGGTTTTCCAGGACCTTTTTGGCTCGATTTTCTGGGAGGGGTCGAAAGGAGCAAGACCAAAATCCTGCCCAGCTACCGTGGAGTCACGGATGTAAAACCATCGCCTCCGCCAGTACTGGACAGATTCGGACATATAAAAGGAGAAGACAAGAAGATTGGATCGAAGGGAGATGATGCAACCCCCAATGGGATAGACACCATCGGAACCAGATTGCCTCTTCACGGAATAGAGTTTCCGGAAGAGGCCAAAGTGCGGCTCGATACCAAGCCAGCACTCGCAGAAAGTGACGAAACAAGCAATGTGAAGAAGAGAGTTGGGGGAAAGATGATGCAGCTAGATGCCGTAAAGGAAAAGCAGCCCACGAAGGAAATTGTGGACTGGGAAGTAAAATCCCCGAGAACAAATGCGAGGAACATAACCCGAAACCCAGCGGGGGGACGGGGAATTACCTCGTTACCAGGGAGCCTGACGGCCTCCCTATCCTGCGGGATCAAGCCCCGCTCACGGAGCTCGCGGAGATCACCCTCCCGCGTCTCCGATCGCTGCCAGCCACCATCGGTGACACGGGCGACGGTGGAACCTTTCTTGCCACCACCAGCGCTGGTGCCAACCGCAGAAGAAGACTTCTTGGGCTTCCCCATCACGGTGCGGCGGCGCCGGCAGCGAGAACGTAGGATCAACGAAGGAAATGTTCGCGGATATTCCAGCGCGCAGCAAGAAAGCTCAAAGAAGATGGGAGCAGTGAAACACGAAGGGCTGCGGTGAAAATATATTAACTTTTCCCCAATGATTATAAGGACGAAGACGATGCACGACGACCGTCCATTGGGAAGACCTAAAGCCAACTTCAAGATCTGACCGTCCACGTGTCAGCCCAGCAGCGAACCATTACGCGCAGAAATCGAGGCAACATCGTAATTATCTACACGCCACGCGTGACCGGTCAATTACAGGTCAGAAGGTGGGACCCATGTTCGTCTAGTCATGTCATCTCTGGCGCAGCAGACGCTTCAGGTCACCGATCCTCAACACTGACGTCATCAAAAGCTATACTAGCAATGGTTACAATTCGTCGACTACACAACTCAGAGTACTCATTCGAATCTACGATTCGACTAACTACTCGGGGGCTACTCCTATCAGGAGCGCTGGCCGCGCACCCGAAGTATAATCAAGATATCACACTGAAAGCTATTCTTCGAGTCCTATGTCGAGTCTGTGACTCCACTACGGACTCGGGGGCTACTCCCATAGGGAGGCTAGATTTAAGCATCCGAAAAAATTGTGTCCTATGGACCTGGAGTCAATCCATGGCTGAGCTAAAAGTATCTGCTCGAGTCTACGACTCGAACAGACACTCGGGGGCTACTCCCATAGGGAGCACTAGTCGCGCACCCTATGAATTCTTCGACTGCGATCCTTCGGATCAGTATGCAAAACATTTTCGGCAAATCTGCCCCAATAAATATTAAGTGAGCAACATTCTCCTTAGCCACCCGAAACACCTCCGCAGTGATAAACATTCGGATGCTGTGTCTGCGATGCAAAGATAAGACCTACAGATATCGTCTGATGGCCTAGCAACGCACATGACTGTGCTCTGCTAGTATGAATCAGTGCCAACAGGCGCGATGAAAAATCCCGACGGACGCGTTGGGTACATCATTTAAAGTCACTGGAATTCCACTCCTGTAAGACCTCCGTGGCCTGAGTCGAATTACGCCAGCATTTGTTCCGGATTCGAGTCGAGGGACTCGAATCTGAAGAAGATCGTGTTGTTTTGTCCTAAGACAGTTAACTGACCCTGATCTGTCGGGAGAGTCAGGCACACGCATCGACAATCCCTACACATTCTCTTGAAAGACAGAGTTGCACCCGAAGGATTAAAGAGTCCTCAGCCGAATCTACGATTTGACTGAACACTCGGGGGCTACTGACATTGTTATACCCCGCAGGTACACGATCTCAGCATACCTAGTCCAGCCCAAGGAAGGCCCACGGCAAATACACACCGGCCCAGGAAGATTTTTGGGTAGCCAAGGCCCATGACGCCTTCGGATCCTTGGAGAGCAAGACTAGAGTAGATAGGAAATTTAAAGGGGTAAACCCTAAAACCTATAACCGACTCGATCTGTGCCTGGGACCTGCCTGCCTCTATAAAAAGGCCAGGAGGGCACGACGAGGAGGCTCTCTCATAACCTCTCGCATACACACCTCCACGCCAGATTGCATCTGCGCACCCCTGTAACCTTCGGTTCCACCGTAATCAGAGCAGACAAGCAGGAGTAGGGTTTTCCCTCTGGGGGCCTGAACCTGGGTAAACCTCGTGTCCCCGTGTTGCTTGTTTGCTAACCGTTCCGTGATATCCAGCATCCCCACCTTCTCCAAAACCCAATTGTTTTTGCGTTGTTTATCTTTGATTCTTCTTCATAAGAAGTTCTTTCTCTCTCTTAAACCTAGAGTGTTCTCTGGATCTTGTGTAAAGAGTGAGTGGTAACCTTTAGCCATGTATTGGACCCGCTGTGTTTTTGTTGTGCCATTCTGAGGAATGTAATACTAGTGAACGGTGTTTCATTGGTGTTATGTCCACGAATATAGTATGCTACATCATGCAGTGGTATGCTGGTCACCGCAGTTGGTATCAGAGCATATGCTTTGACCTTAGGTTGGAAACCTAGTAAATGGGTAGAACCTGTAGGACACATCCTAGCAATAATGAAGAGTTCTTTAGTGATATGAGGGATATTCACTTAAGAATAATCCTGTTATGTTACTAGTGCGATAACTCTTTTATATGATTGCAATTCCAATCATTACCCAAGAGTTTTAACTCTATGTGACTGATGATAATTTCTTATTCACAGTTCCACATGGCACCTCGATATCCACCCCGGAATGTTCAAGTGATGAACAGGACGTTGGATGACTACGGAGGGGATTGGACAAACAATCTCTGACAACTTCTATGGAGTTTGGGCTGTGAATCAAGACTTCTGGTCAAGATTTACACTTTCTATGATGGGAAGGTATTAGCTAAATACCGTGTCATGATCATGTTACCCAAGAAGTTAGGACTTAAGGGAGAAATGCCAGCAGGAGAGGCAAGGTGCATGGCATCTGCATATTAGATTGCCGTAGCAGCAGCCATAACCATGATCCGAGAGCATAAATCCCAAGCTTTAGAAGGTAGTACTCATACCATTATACCCCATGAAACCTCAAACTCAGAGCATAAGTTAGGCCACTCTACCTTAGTCCAAATTGAACCTACTCTAGCTGTAGAATATATGGATCGTTATCGGTCTTTTCTAAACACTTATAATAACACTCACCAAGTCTTAGTTCAGGAGCTGGATACGGTCGTTGAGGATTTTACCGATCCTGATAAAGCAATGGCTCGTAGGAAGAAGTTAGATAAAGAAGCTAGGCATCCCAAATACATACCTTCAGGAGAGGTGTTTGAGGAAACTGAGTTCCATGACCCAAACTTAGAAAATTATGCCTATTACTAGAATGACTTCAAGCCACCTGAAGACTTATGGACCAAGTACAATGCCGAACAACCATAATGGAATAAAGTTATTCCAAATAAACCTGAGCCTAACAAATATGGATGGGAAATAGAATCTCAAGGTAAAACCATAGGGAATCCTATACCTTGTTATACAGGTATTGAAGATGAGACCAACTATAACCATAGAGAGCCTTATGGACCATATGGGGGTGATACTAATCCAATCAACTTAGAAGAGTATCCCAATAGATACTACACCAATCTGTATGACTAGATCCAAGAACAAGTTAAGGAACCAACTTACTATGAGGAAGCGTTGCCAGAAAATCCGAACTATTCGGTGGAAGATTACGCCAACTCTAGTCATTTTTCAATGACCAATCTCAGTCTCGGTACTTCTAATCAAGATTACGCACCTCCTGGATGCTCCTATGCTCCAGAAGGCAGTCGTAGGACTTCACGTCATCATGGACGGAACTCCAGGAAGCACTAGAGGAAGATGAAAGTAAAAAAGGAACGACATCCCAAGGGATGAGGGTTTGAATAGTGTATATAGAGGGTAATGCGTATTGTAGTTTGAAAGGTTTGTCAGAATACGTGAGGATATATCCACAGGAACAATAAGTTCTTGTAAGATAGTGGTGCAAATAGGTATGGAGCAAACCGTTGGAATATCTAGTACATTTGTAAATTATCTAAAACCTATGTATAATAGATGGTATCTGTTTGGTTGTTTATCGACTTTTGGATCTTATTGATTTTTCTTGATTGACTAGATCTGTACATGAAGTTTAATTAGGTGTGCAAATGCATGATGCAACACCCAGTTATTACTTGATGTTATAGACCTAGATAGGAATGGGAATCCGTGTAAGGGAGCGACGAATTTTAAAGATCAAAAAGGAAGACTTACGGGAATGAAGAAGTAAGATATAAGGAGTGTTAACACCACTTAGAGGATAGATAAAGCATAAATTATTCCTAGCCAGACCCAAGAAGGAAGTTTGGTATAGAGGATGTATGGAACCACAAGATATAATAAACTTAAAGATTAATCAAAGTGCGTAATATTACTAAGAAGTAAAGGAATAGTTGTACCAAGTTCATGGAAGTGTCATGAATAAGTACAAATAGTTAGCTTTGGAACCAAAATGGTATTCAAGATCTGACAATATCGAGTAAATGCGAGAAGAATGTGGAAAACCATAAGGTAATATACACACCCTAGGACGATTCGCAGCTGGTAATAATCCGCAACTAGTATTTAATCCATAGCTAGTAACTAATCCCCAGTGGGTATTTTATCCGCAGCTGGTATTTGGTTAAAATAGTGAACCAAATATTATTAAAAATTGCATAAAGAGCATTAAATTTGGCCTAAGTTAAGTAAGACCTAAGAAAGTTAACAGATTTGAAGACAATCGCTTGGCAAGATGCTTTGCCAAGTGCAGTTTATTCAGCAAGAATGTCCCAATAGTAGTACGACATTTAGTGCTGAAAGATTTGCTTCGGAGATCCACAACTATGTGGATGCATCGTATAATCTTTCATTGGACCTTAAACCAGTAAAATATAAACAGGAACCAATATTTTAGTTCCAGAATCAATGACTTCTATGTTTGGAGTTTCAAAATTATTAAGTAAAACTTAAGGGGGAGAGTAAACATTAGGAATGAAAGTTGAAGAAAATACTATAGGAAATAGAGAAAAGTCATGTAAAACAAAATCTTAAGGAGGTATAAACTTGAGGATGATAAAGGATATATTTAACAATCAAATTTTAAAAGGAAACAACTTTTAAGTAAACCTTAAGAAGTAATATAAAACCCTAATTAAACAAGTGTCAAGAATAAAAAAAATCTGATGGGTATGGAAAAATTGAGTTCAAATCCAATCTTGAAAGGAATACCAATATCAATGGTATAGTGATAGGGAAAGTAAGATAGTCTATTGACTATTAAAACGCGTATACAGAAACTTAAGAACTCATGGTAGTGAGAACCTCCAAACTATACTTAAAATAGTGATGAAGTTGATGCTTCAAGAAAAAAAATTGAATGAGGATATCTAATCAAGTTATGGAATACTCCCAATTAATTCCATTAAAGATCATCATGGAGTGGAGAGAGTAGCAACCACTACAAAACAATTTCTTACTCCGAAATATGAGAGTTTGCGAACTTCGAGGATGAAGTTTATTTTAAGGGGGAGAGTTTGTAACATCCCAGCATTAGAGCCTAGAAATAAGTTGAACCCAGATGCTTACATTGCATTCATGCATAGAAAATCCGAATAATTTTCGCGCTTTTAAACAAAACTTGTCAAAGAGATTGAAGCTTCTCTTAGCTTGATGGAATTGAAGTAGATCATCAAGTTGATTGCGATAAGTTTCAATAAGATCTTTGCTAAAACCTCATTTTGGGTAAGAGAGATTTGATCTAAGGGTATATCAAAATTGTACCATAAGATGAACCATAATATAATATGAGTTATGTTTGATCATTAGGTGATCATACTATAGTGTTCCTTACAATCATTCATAAGTATCAAATTAAGGATATAAAACCAATAATAAGAATGTAACCACTATATCCTAAATTCCATCTACATACATTCTGAGAATCATAGTAACAACTAATCTTAAAAACTCTTTTGAGGAATTGGAGTTGGAAAGAGATTAAGTCAAGATCATCCACTATATATATATCTTCTTCCTATACAATCTTGAGGGAAATTATCTCCATGTCTGTTGTTCATCAATGATTGGATAATTCCCCATTGATTCACAACTTCTTTAACTAATAGTCCTTGATCTATTAATTAATCCTATCAGAACATTTACTCAAATCTTCTAACAAAGGCATAGTCCATTAATAACCTTAATCCAATATAAGATATTAAAAAGATAATTTTCAGACAATAAAAGGTAGGATTGATGAAGCCCTGCTTAACCAACCTAGAACTTCAGTAATAAGTGATTAAAGTATTATAATGGTAATGCTCTGGTCACTAATATGGAATGCTTATAACTAGTATAGATAATATTGGTAGGTAGAATATGATTGGAACCTTAGTAAAGAGAAATGATCCTAGAGAAGTCTTTGCAAACCACATAAATATAATTTAGGGATTGAAGTGTAAGTCATGAGGGTTAATAAGTATAAGATGGTGTTATTCAACTAAAGCTAGTATAGCATAGAGTCATTAAAAGTGGTGTATTCGTCTTTAAGGATAGTTTAATTTAGAGAAAGAATAGTGAGGGGGATTAAGGAAGGTTGGGAGTAGAGTTTGAAGGAACTACTGGTGGGATGGAAGATTGTCAACAGTAAAATAGTAGATTCAACCAAGCAAGGATTGAGAAAGCTATGAAGTATATTTATATCAAACTCATTGGATTCATTCCAAAGTTTAGAAGAATTATATATTGAATAATAAGATTTTAATAAGTAAATCGCTCAAACTAACCATGGTAATGGATTGAAAGAGTTATTATATCTAGGAAAGGAATTCCTTAATTAGAAAACCAAGGTGGAGAAATATAGTTATATGTATAAATCATTTTCCTATTTTAATCATGGTAAGCATTCCACTCTAAATCTCAACTCAAACATAATATCCATCATATACCATTGATTCATCATCTGATGTCTATAACACTTTATAGAGATAGTTTCCTATAGCAAATTACATAAGCATATCTCTGTTAATTTCAACCGTCCTCACTATATGTGCTTAAGTATATTCACTTCTATAAAACACTCTCATTATAATTTTCTAATTTAAAAGGGAGATTTCATCCAATACTATACACAAAAGGCAATACACTTAGTTGTTAAATCCTAAATCTTAAAAAGAATCTAAACCTATATAAAATCCTAAAACCAAGGGTAATATTCCAAGATTCAAAACCCTAAAATTATTTGTTATTCACATACATTGCTATTTTCCAAATTAATAGGAGTAATAATTACCATATCAATGTCTTTATATTTCATGCATCAAATAATGGTATAAAATCATTAAACTTATATATAAAGTTCCTATTCAAACTATGAGCTCATTAAAATTAAATTTATAAGCAAATAAGAACATATCATTCAATAAATCTCTAATTAAAGATAGAAGAGAAAAAAATAAGAAGAAGTTTCTTCCAAATATTAAAAAAGAGTTCTTATTGAGAAAATAAAAGAAATATAAAAAGAAGGCATAATAAAGGTTCACAAAGGTTGCCAAATATATTTTAATATTACTCCCAATATCAAGCAAATTAAACATACAAAGAAAAGTTCAAAAATCTAATTCAAATTTAAATCTGAATTAGAAAACAGAAAATAGAAAAAGGTTAAAACAAATAAAAAACTAAACCTGGCCGCAGCCCAACACCCTATACCTATCTGACGCCTATGTGCAGCCCACAACGGCCCAGTACCAGCCCAGGTTTTTTCTGTCTGTGACTGACAAGTGGGGTCAGGAACGGACCGCGGGTTGAGCTAAAGAAAACGTTAGGAGATTATCTGCAAAACGGTCATCGTCGTCACCGTCACGCACACAGGCAGCTCGCTGGCGGAGCTTGTCGCTGCCCGATGCCATCATCGCCGTCATTGCGTCAAGATACTCGCCGCCGATGCCAGGAGGGGATAAGAAGGCCACCGCGACGCATCGTCTCAATCCCTATCCCTAATCCCTCCTTATCCTCTCAGATACGAACAAGACCGAACCCTAGCTCGCCGGAGCCACTCTTCGCCGTCGAACCACGTCACCCCACACCATTCTGAGCCGTCATGGAGAAGCGCCAGCCTCCGTAGATCCTCTAGATAGAAGCGTGCATCAAGGGGAGCACTGGAGCGGGTTAATTTGGTCGATTTCCTTCGCGGCAGTTCGTCAGAATCCTCGCCGGGAAGCTCGATTCCAGCCGCGCATGTCCTCGCCAACCACTCGATCATCATCAGGGTGAGTTCCTGAATCTTCCAGTATCCTTGAATCATTTGATCTCTCTGTAAATCACCGTTTCACTGTAAGCCACCGTCGGAGCTCGTCAGAGCTAAGGCTCCGATGACCATTTCTGATCGGCGCTGCCACTCCTAGGTTCAGTAGCTTACGCTGATTCGAACTAGACCTATTTCGCTTGCTGGGTGCAGTAGATCGTCACCGGTGACCACTCGCCGATGGCAGTGGTGATGCTGACGCCATCGTGACGTCATGGTTGCACCACATCAGCTAGTTTGACTGGTATTTTCTAACGTGGCTGATGACGTGGCCCAGGGCCCACATGTCACCAACAGTGAGTAGAAAGGAGCTCAGTAACAAACATTAACCAGTGAGATGAGGTGGACCATGGCCCACTAGTCAGTGACTGGGGGCTAGTTCTAGGTTCGGTGTAAAAAGTATTTTCTGTTAAAGAGTTAAAATCAAATGTTATAATTCAATTAATAATATTCCAGAAATCAAATAAAGGATTAAATCTTGTTTAATTAATAACTTTTGATTCATAATTCAGAAAAAATGTGTATAATATATGAAATTTTTTAGATAAATAAAATCTATAACTTAAACTTATTATTATTGAGATAATTATTTAAATAAATATCATTTAATAAAGATTAGATAAGTAATGAAACTTTGATAATTCATATCTTTATAATAACAAATATTAATAATAGTAATAAAATACCAAAAAAATTCAAAAAAATAAGAATTCTGATTTAAACTATGAGCATGTATTATCATTTCACTTAATTAAATATTTATTATTTATTAAGTAATTATAAAGAAATAGGGATTATAAAAATCATATCTTATCATTTATAAATCATAAAAATAAATATGATATGCCAAAATGATTACAAAAATATTATTTACATGATAAAAATCTAATAATCTCCTTTGGAGATAAATATAAAAATTAAATATTTTAATAACTTAAATTTAAACTTATTTACTTCATTAATAATTCATATAAAGATAAATAAAATTTATTAATACTCCTAAAATGAGTCAAATAAGTCTAATTAATAGTGTTAGTCTTAAATATTAATAATCTAATGCCATAGTGGTTTAAAACATTAATATTCTTATTTTAGAAGAATCCACAACCTTAAATGAAGATTATCTCTAAGAAGTATTCCACTAATAATGAATCCTTCAAAAACAACTTGTAAATAATCAAATCTTTTCTAAACTATATTAATTACAAAAACTACTACAACACCATATAAATCCATAAGTAATTAAATAACATTATGTTGGGTTCATAAACTATACTCACTTGTCTATAAAAGAGAAATGATATTACTCCATACTCACATCAAGAAACCATTACTCAAGTAACAGAGTAAACATTCTTAATTAACTTAAAGAACACATTTCAGTTATACAAGATACCAATGTATAAGTACGATACTTTCAAAACTATCTATACTTTAAAGTTAACTTTAGTCTACAGAATCTTAATATAACACTATAAGCATTATTATATGTTTTATAGTTAACTTTGGTCTGAAGTGGTTAAACTATAAAGCAACTCAAGCCAAACCATATGAGCAAACAAATGACATCAACCACCACCAACTAACTAACCACAAAGTTTGTTTAGACCTTAGAAGTGAAACCTTTTCTTCGAAGGTTATCCTTTTTGCCACTTTAAATCAGAAACCTTTTATAAGTAATCCTAACTAGTATGTCATAAGTATGTACACTTTATTCCTACATATGTGTTGTTTACAACCACTCATAAACTCTAATCAATGTACCACTAGGAAACTTATCTAAAAGGACCACACATTCCAAAGTAACCCTTTTTGGAATCCAAACCCTAGGACAACGTTATTCCCGGGATTGGCGCTAATAACGTGCATCACATTACTTATGCATAAAATCATATTGTTTCTTTAAACATTAGTCCTTACCGGACCAATGACGCTGATTTCAGATTTTGGATCTTATACATTGACTCGAAGACCGTGAGTGCATAATCTTGCAATCACAAAAGGCAAGTTTACACTTGCTCATGTCCTTTGTTTAATTTCTGTAAAGTATTTTACAAATTCAGTGTGGTCTTCACCTGCATTTGAAAAAGGTCAGAAAACACTATTTTCAATAATAATGAGAACTATTGATTACTGATCCAGGGTGATCTGCTAATCTATTAAATCTGATAGTTGGGATACCACTGTTCAGAACTATATCACTTAGGACTTAACAACCAATGTCGCCAGTGATTCTTGCGCCGTATATTACACGTTGACCATGATATTTGGAATGGGACGGAGAAGTCAGCTGTATCTTCTTCCTCTCACATGAAGCCGGATGTGCAGGTCATGGCTGTTATCCTCGTACCGTGCATATTAATTGGTAATTCGTAGAGGATATGCAGCCTACGGGTGGGAACCCTCAACGTACCACGATAGTTCTGGCATCTAACGGTTTGTACAAACCATTGCCGTAATTCTTTATGTGGGCATGGTGTACACCAAGGAGGCATGCGGGGTCGCGAAGGGGGCAGTGATTGGCTTGGATTATCTTCTAGGCCCCACATCATGGAATTGTGGACGGGTATAAGCTGCCCGGTTGTGCAACAAAGAGTTGATCTCTCATGGGTAAAGTAACGCACCTCTGCAGAGTGTAAGAACTGTAACTTGTTACTCCCTGTTCCGGGAAGGAGCTGCGAACACGGCGGGAAAGGAACCCCATGAAGGTTCTAGTAAACCCGTGAAGGCTGACGGACATAGCTTTTCAGAATAAAAGCAACCTTTGAAGAAATGTTTATGAAAACTTGCATTGCCTACGACCTACGGTCTGTGGCTGTAGATATAGTGCATCAAACACTTCTTTTCTAGTGAATTTGCTGAGTACGCTCGTACTCAAAGTATCTTCTTAACCCTTGCTAGATTCTAAAGCCGGAGTAGACAACCACCACATCAAGTTATGCTCCAGGACTTATCTTGCTCAGCTAAAGATTTTCAATAAAGACAAGGAAGACAACATATACCTCAACTCAAGTGAATACGAAGTTACAGATTAGATAGTAATATAATCTCTAGCCAAAGAACCTATCTCTATAGTGCATTGCAATAGCCGCAACACCAAAACCGTAGTTAAAATACTAGTTCTAGTAGTATAATTGTTTTTGCGTTGTTTATCTTTGATTGTTCTTCATAAGAAGTTATTTCTCTCTCTTAAACTTAGAGTGTTCTCTGGATCTTGTGTAAAGAGTGAGTTGTAACCTTTAGCCATGTATTGGACCCGCTGTGTTTCTATTGTGCCATTCTGAGGGATGTAATACTAGTGAACGGTGTTTCATTGGTGTTATGTCCATGACTATAGTATACTACATCATGCAGTGGTATGCTGGGTAACCGCAATGTGGGACCCAACATCGTGATTAATGACAGATAGATCAAGCAACGTTATCGAGTTCATATCAGGGAGGCATGAGCCAAGGACAAAATCCATCATGCACATGTTTCTTCTAGTGTGAGAATGACACGTGGGACCCGGTAGCCTGATTAAACGGTAGATTCATCGGGTGATGTTATCAAGTTCGGAACAGGAAAGGAAAAAATTCCATCATAGACACGATTCCTCTAATGTGAGGCATACATTCGAGACCCAATAGCCTGACTAAACGGAAGCGGAATCGAACAACGTTATCAAGTTTAAAACAGGGAGGCGCGACCAAAAAGTTTGGTCCGCTAGAGTCACTAACGTCTAGGACCCACACGTAAAAAATACTTCGGTGAGTCAACATCTCGCGAGGAAGCGGAAATCTTACTTCTGTCACGCGCCCGTCGATCTTCCTCCATGTTTTTAGCGGTTTCGTCATAGTAGAGGGGCGCGAAAAAAAAGTTTTACATCGGCCATGGTCGAGCCGAGATTTTCTTCGTGGAAGATGCACCTTCTACGACGACCGACGGTTGGAACAGTGTGTGAGAGGTGGAAATTTGGGTTAGGCCTAGTTTAGGTGTGGTAGCCTCGGTGTTCCGTCCCTAGACTGAGCTATGCATGTTTTTTGTGTATTACCGTGTCATCTTTTTATGTGTTGTGGTTCAATAGTTGACTGTTAGTACATTGGTTTTATTAGCTAGTTTGAATCATTTTCTATGAGCCCTGCCATGCTTTTATAGTTAGTATTTCGTTCCACGTTATAATCCATGTAGCGGTGCTTATCTCATAGCGTCATTTTTGTACTATACTTATCAGTATTGTTACTGTATAGCTTTGTGTTTTAGAGGAATATTCCTTGTAGACAGAGAAAGTAGGTCACCATGGCCAGGAAACATGCCTTAATTGGGTCGTAATTGATCTAGGATCGGTGCACCAAAGCAGGATGAGTCTCCCTAGGATGATAGCCGCAAAAAATTGTTTATGCAGACCCGTCCAAACAATAAATGTTTATGCATACCCCATATTGTAACTGATACATGGCATACTTTTAGCGCGGGGCTGAAACCTTTTGGTGCAAATTACTTCCACAGTCCACCACCCCCACCCGGGTAACCCCCAAATCAAATCCCCTACCCCCTCACCACCACACACACACACCAATCCTTGTACCAAGCGTGTCCATCACTTCCATGTCGACCCCCTTCGACAACTTGAAAGAACTCCGGCGCGGAGACCACAAGCTCCGTCCTGATCTTGGGCATTGTGTTCTATCGATGAATGTCGGCATGTCAGCATGGGATTGCAAGTATGGAAGGTTATCCCTCATGGATATCATTGAAGGGCCCCGTCCTACGACGTCACTGGATGACCAAGGGAAAGATCTAGATGCTATCCCCGACATCTGGTCCCGTGAATTTCTCGTTGAAGTGTGTGCGCCCCCGGAGGATTTTATGGTTGCATTCTTAAGGGAAACTTAATGTTGTCTTGTGTTCAAGGAATCCCCCGTTCACTTCCTGGGAGTGCGGGTTAGCTTACATGGTGGCACCCATGTTGGGGATCCTCGGAGTGCTCTGAGTTACCCTTTTTGACCAAGCTAACCTTTGAGGCCCTGCAGCGACGGGATTGGAGTCATGAGATAGTAAAGGAGCTGCTAAACAGCCTTGACAGTGAGCTGGTGAAAATCTTTCCTCCGAGAGAAAGCCGGTGTCTATCGGTCGTTGAAGTAACCTTCACATGTGCCGAAGGTCCTATTTGTTGACTTGCCGGTTCATGAATCGATAATGGTCGACGACATGATGTAGTCGCCATTTGAGAGGGTACAACCTATGTTCAAGCATCGCGTGCTCGTGCATGTTCAACACGTGCTCCATGACAATACTCACAATGGCAGATGTTTGCCTGACATCTTACCTATGTCGCTTGGAAGGGTGGACGGCATAGGACCTACTCCTATTCATGATCGTGGCCACAGCTTCTATGGCTCAATGGGTTGGTCTCGGGGTCTGATTCTGCATAATTTCAAGTAAGGCATTTGGTACTGCATTTTGTACTGAATCTGCTCCAGTGTGTATGTGAAACTAGTCAAGATCTGATGTTCTGACATTGTACTGTGATGTCCTACTGTACAAACTATTTGTATTATTGTGTTCAAAACTATGAACTAAATGTGCCAATTCTTTGGCTTTTTCCATGATGACAATGCCACATGTTGGTGCTAATTGTAGCATGTATTAATTTGATCGTACTAAAGCATACAACTTCACGTGATCAGTATAAGATGGTGCTTACCCGAGCTATCTGAAGTTGGGAAAGTCAAGGCCACCGTGTCTCTATCAGCTACAGTTTAAATGGCATGATTACATGATTTTGAGTACATTAAATCGATTGGTAAGATTCAAACCCACCCAAACCATCTAGAAATATAACCTTTGCTAAAAAAGATGATCCTGCACTATAAGACTTGATATGACACAATTTTATGTCAATCTGTCAAACTCCCTCCAATACTTTCCATGTTCGAATCCTACGCTGCCAAAGTTCTTTGCTAGCTAGGTTATATCAAGTCTTACAATATCGGTCAATTTTCTCCCTTTCCAACTTGATTCTTTTGGATGCGGTATGGGTACAGCCAAGTCAGGTGGACCATCGACCTTCAATACAATGTATTTTTACTACTCCTCGGATGGAAATGAATTTTTCAAACCGACTTCGGACAAAAAACTTCCCATAATATTTTTTTTCAAAAAATAAATCTTCTCTTAATTAGCCTTTGGTGGTGAGAAGAGCCGCCAAACCCTAGTACATTTTACAAAATACATTGAATTTTCACTAAGGAGCTAACGAAAAGATTGGACATTCGACCCAAGTCCTTCCCAAAACATTGCAAATTTAGCCTGCTTGGTCGGGTGGACTACCGACCCCGACATATTGAGTACATTGAATTTTTAGTGAGGAGCTCGTTAGAAAATAGTACATTATACCCAAATCTGGCCCAAAATCTCGCTAATTTATCCTTCTAGGGTCAGGTCGGCCGTGGGCCGCAAACCCTCAACACATTGTTACTTTGTTAAGCATGAAGCACACTGAAGAAGTTTCGCTAAGGATCCCATGCTAATAAGCCCATTTTTTCACAAGATTGGACCCAAATTATTTTTTGTATCGCCCAAAATATTCTTCATTTACCATTTTCCATGCCATTCCGAGAAAGTATACTGCAAGCTTTGCCTACCCAAGTTTTATTTATATAGACGATGTAACATTTTATGGCATTTTGACAGGATCACCGCCTTTTCATTTTAAGTGATATCAACATTTCTCAACCAGCGAGAACTAATACAAAGAAGACATCGAGCAACATTGCCAAGTTCAAAACAGGGAGGTGCGAGCAAGAAAAATTCCAGCATGCACATATTTCTTCTAATAATAGGCTGACATGGGGGACCCACCAGCCTATTTAAATGGATGATGTAGCAAGCAAAGTTTATCAAGTTCAAAAGAGGGAGGCGTGAGCGAGAAAAAATTTCAGCATGAACACGTTTCTTTAATGAGAGGATGACATGGGGGACCCACCAGCCTGTATAAACGGCTGATACATCGAGCAACGTTGCCACATTTGAAACCGGCAGGAGCGAGCGAGCGTGAAAAATTCCAGCATGCACATGTTTCTTCTAATGAGACGCTAACATGGGGGACCCACCAGCCTATGTAAATGGTTGATGCATCAAGCAACATTGCGAAGTTCGAAACACGGAGGCGCGAGCGAGAAAAAAGTCCAACATGCACACGTTTCTTCTAATGAGATGCTGACATATGTGACCCAACAGCGTGACCAAATGGCAGATTCGTCGAGCAACGCTATCTAGTTCGAAACAGGGTAGCGCTAGAGAAGAAACAAATTCCATCATATACACACAATTTATCTAATGTAAGGCTGACATAGGGGACCCACCAGCCTGAATAAACGAAAGATGCAGCGAGCAACGCTATCAAGTTAACACAGAGGAACGAGGCAAGGAAAAATCCATCATGCACACATTTCTTCTAATGTGAGGATAACATGTGGGACCCAGCTACGTGATTAAATGATAGATGAATCTAGTAGTGCTATCAAGTTCGAAGTAGGGTAGCGGGAGCGAAGAAAAAATTCCATCATATACACGATTCTTCTAATGAGAGGCTGACATGTGGGACCCATCAACATGACTAAACGGCATATAGATTATTCAACGTTATCGAGTTCAAATCAGGAGGCATGAGCCAAGGAAAACAATCCATCACGCACACGTTTCTTCTAGTGTGTGGACGAAACGTGGTATCCAGTAGCCTGATTAAACTATAGATGCATAGAGGATCAAAAAATTTTGGAACATGTAAGGAAAAAATTCCATCATACACGCGATTCTGCTAATAAGATGGAGACATACGGGACCCAGCAGCCTCACTAAACAGACGAGGCATCGAACAATATTATTGAGTTCAAATCAAGGAGGCATGACCTAAAAGTATGGTCTGCAAGAGTCACTGATGTCCGGGACCCACACACCAAAACATACTTCGACGAGTCAAGATCGTGCGAAGAAACGATAATCTTCCTTCTGCCATGTTGTGGCCGATCTTCTTCCATGTTTTTAGCAGTTTCATCATAGTAGAGGGGCGTGAAACCAAAAACAAGTCTCCCATCGGCCACGGTTGAGCCGATAATTTTTTCGCGGAATACGCGCCTTCTACGATGAACGTCGGGCCAAGACATTGCAGAAGGAAACATTTCTTGTAGTGCCAAATTTGGCATCAAATTATAGTTGGGAATTGCAGCTTTAGCGAGGATCATCATATACTCCTCATTAATTAACTATAGTAAACTCACCACGTGTCTACAAGGTGTTAGAAGTAACTTAAAAAAAATAACGAATAGCAGGATGATAAATTTGGTTTCCCTTGGTTATGTCTCCACGAATTCTCATTCTATTAAAATAACCCAAGGGTGTAGGATTTACAACAAAATAGGTGGAGCGTATGTCGGTGGTGTTGTTGTCAAACCTAGAGTAGTGAGCCCATTGGCTGAGTGTCAAGGAGTACTCACAGTTCATGAGTCGGAAGTCCATGCGATCAACTCCAGGAAGTTGCTCGTCGGGACAGTAGTGAGATGTCACCAAATGCATCACAGTGCAGAGAAACTCAAGCGTCAAGAGGCGGTACATGAAACAATCCTGAAAGACAAAATTACACAAACTAACATTGTTACATAATAAATCAAAATCATCACGGATACCAAGTTGGTTGAGGATAAAGGGACACACCCACTTGGTGGACTTGATTTCTCGGATCTTGAGACAGTTGAAACGGTTCAGCTAAAATTCCTTGGTGAACTCGATACCAAATGACTTGGGGGTTAACATATCAACGGATGGTGTGGATTGTCCCGCAGCCATCACACGTGTACGTCACCTTGTATTCATCTAAAAACAAAAATAAAAATAAAGATAATCAGAATTTTAATCCAATAGAAACATAGCATATACAATCCTATACACTAGTTACAAAAGAATCTCCTGGGTTTGGAGGAATCGATGAAATAACAAGTATAGTTGAAGATCCAATGGAGATAGTGTGGAGTTTGGAGGTAGAAGAAAGAGAATATTATTTTGGGAATTTATGTTACCTCTTCCTGGGTTTATATGGCGGTCAGATACGTGGTACAAGAGGGAAATACAGCCGAAGCCTGCCCATACCAAGTATATACCTTGGTGTCGAGGGAACCCTTTCGACGGTGCACTCGTTATAGGAGTGCATGCCCATACTACTGGTCATTATGCAGCCAGTATCTTTGCTTCAATTCTGATGTTTGATCAAGGATACATTACGGGCAGGCAGTATGACTGTGTCCGACCGTGCTAGTGGTCGTTATGACGACTATGTCCTACGGCAAAAATCGGTCCTTGTATTTTCCAACACCTCGATGTGGTACGTGCGCGCGGTACGGGCATTTCCCACCCGGTGGTCGTTATGTGACCTGAAAGATGCAAAATCTTGAGGATTCGATTAGTAGCTTCGCACGCCTTTGCAGATCTTAGCAAAAGGGAAAATAACAGCAAATAGGCTTAAAAAAAATTAGAAATACCTTAAGTCCATGGGTTAGCAAAATATAAAATTGAGGATTCCCTTATTTTATTCTCCTCCTCTCTCCATATGTCTTCTTGAACACTCTTTATTAAAAACAAAAACAAAGAAAACAAACGAAAATAAAACTAACACAAAAATAAAAACATTTCTTTCACATCGGTTGCCTCCCTTGAAGCGCTTCTAGTTAAGTTCAATTAGCTTGACTAAGATGGTGATCATTTAGATTTTGTATGTGGAACAACCACTCCAAAGTAATTATCTTTTAACGTGATTATACCATCATCATCATTATTAGGTTTGTCTTTCTTATTCCTAGAGAAGTGAATTATGATAGGATCTCTAGATGGTATTCTTATTCTTAAATTCCATTCATGCAAATTGATTAAAGCTTTAATAGTACTTAGGGATGGCCTACCTAGAATTATAGGAGGTATGGGATCTTGAGGCATGTCCACTATAACAAGATCAATAAGTGAGGGACTACCTTTAATTTCTACTACTATATTTTCTAATATCCCAATAGCTTGTTTATATGAAGAATCAGCTAGATGGAGTCCCATTTCAGTAGTTGTAAATGGCCCCAAGTTTAGTTTATTGAATAAGCTCTTGGAAATTATTGTCACGCTTGCACCAAGATCACAAAGTGTAGATATCTTATTAACCCCAATCTTAATTTTAATAGTGGGCTCAGATATATCATCTAGCTTAGCAGGAAGCTTATTAGCTAGTCTTTTATACTCCATTTCTAATTTTCTAACTTTAGATGATACTTGTTGAATAAATTGTTGATAAGTAGAATCATTACCTTTTTCAATACCAGGATTCTTCAGAGTGATCATCTTTAGTAGATCTTCCACGGTAAATTCTGGTGTTGGTGCATTGCTATAATACAGCTCTGCAGGCTTGTCTTCATTATTTTTGACCCTTATCATCTTGAGGTCTTCCACCAGATTTGGATCGGGTTTTCCAGCAAATTTTGCAAGTATGAGAGCTTGGCTCTCGGCTACCTTGCCCAATTGAGCTTCCATGGTCTTTGTCCTTTCCTATAGAGCCTGCAAATCATTTCTAATTGCAACGGCTTGATTATATAATTTACCAATACTAATTTCATGGTCCTCCATGATTTTAATAAGCATATTATTTTTCTCGGTTTTAGCTTGCATAAAATTTCTAACAGTATGTTCAGACGAGAGATTGCCATGGTTTTCTGCATTATGATTATCAAAGTTATTACAAGGAGCTCCTGCAGGATTAGAATAATGTTTTTGATCATTAGAAGAAAAGTTTTGATTTTTCCATGCAGGATTATAAGGACTAAAAGATACGGAATTAACATCGGTAGATATAGCATTAAATTGGTGGGTATCTAACTTACCCTTTACTATATTAAGTAACTCATCTACCTTTGCAATAATCTCTTCATTGTTTACCTCGGTGATTGAATTCACCCTTTTGAGGTACTTTCCACATGCCATTAAGCATGGTTGTTTTGCATATCATCAAGTAATTTATTTGCAACACTCACCTGCTTTCCCATGATTGTTCCTTCCCGCTACATTATCTAGCATAAACTTAGACATTGGGTTAAGGCCATTATAACATAAATGCAATATAAGCCACTCTTCCATCCCATGACTAGGACAGTTCATTACTCAAGGGAGTATGCCCTGAGAGGCAATAATAAAGTGGTTATTATCTATATTCCAAATTATATGATAGATGTTTATTTTGCATGCTATAATTGTATTAATATGGAAACGTTAATACATGTGTGTTTAATAAACAAAAAGAAAGTTCCTACGTATGCCACTCTCATGAACTAGCTCGTTGATTAACAAGATGATCAAGGTTTCCTGATCATGGACATTGGATGTTGTTAATAACGAGGTCACAACATTATTGGAATGGTGTGATGAACATTCATCCAAAGTATAGCATTACGATCAAATTCATTGAGTTTATATTGCTATAACATCATACTAAGTGATCCTAATCCTTATACCATGAGATCATGTCAATCACTAACACCGGAAGAGTATATTGATAACATCAAACGTCACACCATAACAGGGTGATTATAAAGATGGGTTTAGTACTACTAAAGTGTTATGTTGAGGCCCATGGATTGAGAGTGGAATTTTTTTATCCCGATGACAGATAGATATGCTTTGGGCCCTCTCGGTGATATGACATTGATTACCTTGCAAGAAAGTGATTTGACCACTAGAATGTTATATCACGGGAACAAGAAAAGAATACATGTCAGTAACGAGATCAAACTAGGTATGGAGATACCGATGATCGAATCTTGGACATGTAATATATTGCGAAACAAAAGGATTAAGATACTAGCGTAAAAGGTTCTCGCGATCACAAGAAAGTCATTGTTGAATGTGTGGGAGTCAGTATGGATCTCCAGGTCCCTCTTATGATTATTGATCTGAGAGGGGCCTTGATCATGTCCGCATTATTCGCTAACCGCAGGGTGACACACTTAAGAGACATCGACACCATTTGGAGCAAAATTTTCATGCTGAAAAGAATAACAAGCGTAGGAATTTATTTCACTAGATACCGAAACTGGTTTTCGGGTGAAATTGCAGAAAGTGTTTTTGCATGTGAAATGAAATACTAGCAAGGGGCTATATGTGAATGCTTGTCATTAATGTAATTGAAAAAATTCTTAATAAATAAATGGAGTTTTATTTAATGAGACTTTGCATTTAATTTAGTGGAAATTTAATGGGAATTTGAGTCGGTTTTTGAGTGGAGAAAATTGAAAGGCATTTTTGTGAGTGGAGTGTGCACCCACATGAATGAAGGAAGGGCAAGGGGCAGCCCCATGCGCCGGCCACCCCCTTGGGTGCCCCTGTCCTCCTATAAAAGGAGCCCCCTCCCTCTCTCTCACTCACACCTCCTCATGAACGATCTCTCTCCCTCTCAAGTATTTATCCCCCATGGTCTCAGACTAGCGAGATACATGTTCCCGGTGGAAATTCGGCCATAAATAGTTGTGCTTCCGCTGCATCGCTGGAGCGAGGAGGCGGATGTTGCTCGGTGCCTCGGTCGTGTGTGCGAGAACGGATTCGCCGCTGATTTGCGGCGCTAGGACTTCCTCTCGATCTTGAGATCGGCAAGAGATCGTCTACATCAACCACGAGTTCAACCTCGTTAAACTTTGACGGTCTTCAAGGGTATGTTCTCTACGGATGTATATCCGCCCGTTGCTTGTATCTAGTAGATAGATTTTGGTACATAGTTATTCCCATCGTAGGATTTTTTTTGTTTTCTATGCTGCGAACCCTATAGTGGTATCAGAGCCGGATCTATGCATAGATGCTTTGCACGGGTAGTACACATATGAGTATGTGGCCGATGATGATCATGTTATTTCTTCCTAGTTGTACTTTGGATATTGGTGGCATAGTGGGATGAAGCGGCCCAGACAAACTTTACATGTCCTTGCACATGAGACCTGTTCCACGCTTGACATGCAACTAGTTTTGCATTATTGGCTAGCGGGTGTCTATCTCTCCTACTATAGTCAATATCTAATTTGCAACGATTTGTCAACAATTTGGTTATCCTCGTTATGGTTCATGTTCATAGGTAAGAACGGTTCTATCTTCGAAAGACCTAAGCCACGTAAAACTTGCAATGGATAAATTAGAGGCGTCTAGTTTAGATTGTTGCTGGGCTAGTGTCACGATATGGTGATGTTGTAAGTAGAAGTATAAGTCGATACTCTTACAACACACATAATGTGTAAGTTCCATAGAACTTGTCCTTGCACATAGAGGTATGATAGTGATCATACCATGATACACATGATGGAGAACCATATCATTCCACTTATTAACATGTGATGTTTGTTGCATCTTATAATGCTTGTTTGGCATTTTATTAGCATAATAATATGATCCCTCATTTAGATATCAAGATAAAAATGTGTTCTCCCTTAAGTATGCACCGATTATGTTTCGTCGCTCCAAGACTTCACATGATGATTGGGTGTTCTTGGATCCACGATCATATTTTGGGTGTACGACAGTTACACACGCGAATACTAAGGTTCTTACTTGGCGAGCCTAGCATGTACATACATGGCCTCGGAACACGGACCAAAAGGTTAACCATGAGTCATATGGAAGATATGATGCCCACTTGATGCTCGCCTTTGATGCTACACCGACTCATGTGATCAGACTTGGTGTCGTGGATTTGGTTCTTGTAATCACCAAAAAGGCACGAGGGATGTCGTTTTTGAGTGGGAGTTCATTCTTAATTTGGATTAGTGGAACTCAACCTATCATAAACTTAGTCTAAACTTTACAAATTCTATTGTAGATGGCACCACCTGGTTTTAATTTCAATGTGTTCATGGAGAAAGCGAAACTTGCAACGAATAGTAGCTACTTTACCGACTGGGCCATGAATTTGAGGATTCTCTTCACTGCGGCACAAAAGCAATATGTGCTAGAAGCGTCGCTACGCCCCCCACCACTTGATGATGCCCCTGGCGAGGAAAAGAATGTCTATCAGACTCGTCAGGAGGACCACATCTTAGTTCATTGCGGCATATTGTATGGGCTAGAGCAAGAACTTTGAAAGCGTTCCGAAAACGGCAATGCATTTGATACAATGAGTGAGTTGAAAATGATTTTCGACACCCATGCTGCTATAGAGTTACAATGCTTCAGAAAATTTCTTTAGCTACATGATGGAAGAGAACAGTTCCGTAAGTGACCATGTACTCAAGATGTCGGGTTACACCGATAATCTTGTGTCCTTGGGAATAATGATTCACATTGATTTAGGCATCCATCCTGTTTTCCACTCTCTGCCACCTAGCTATAAGAGCTTTGTGATGAACTATAATATGCAAGGCATGAAGAGGTCTCTCCCCGAGCTTCTATCAATGCTTAAAACTGCAGAAGTGGAGATCAATAAAGAACATCAAGTGTTGATGATCAATAAGACCACTGGTTTCAAGAAAGACAAGAAGGGTAAACAGAAAGGAAAGAAGGGCGGAAATCCGGTTGTCTTTCCTGAAAAGAAACCCCGAGTTGGCCCTAAGTATGATATCGAGTGCTATTATTGCAAGGGGACTGGCCACTGGAAGCGCAACTGCCCCAAGTATTTGGCAGACAAGAAGGCCGGCAAGGCAAATAAAGGTATATATGATATACATTTTATTGATGTGTACTTGACTAGTACTCGCAGTAGCACAAGGGTATTTGATACCGGTTCAATTGCTAATATTTGTAACTCGAATCAGGGGCTACAGAACAAGCAACCACTAGCAAGGGGTGAGGTCATGATGCGTGTCAACAATGGATCAACCGTTGATGTGATCGCCACTGGAACGCTACCTCTCCACTTACCATCGGGACTAGTTATAAACTTGAATAATTGTTATCTGGTGCCAGCAGTGAGCATGAACATTGTATCCAGATCATGTTTGATGCGTAGTGGTTATTCATTTAAATCCGGGAACAATGGTTGTTATACTTATATGAATGAAATCTTTTATGGTCATGCACCGATGATGAATGGTTTATTTCTATTGGGTCTCGATAATAGTGTTACACATATTCATAATGTTGTTGCTAAAAGGATTAAACTTAATGATGATATATCTGCATATATGTGGCACTGCCGTCTAGGTAATATTGGCGTTAAACGCATGAAGAATCTCCATTCGGATGGAATTTTGGAATCATTTGATACATGTGAGCCATGCCTTATGGGCAGGATGACTAGAATTCCATTTTCCGGTTCAATGGAACAGGCGACAGATCTATTCGAAATCATACATTCTGATGTATGTGGTCCAATGAGTGTGCCGGCGCGAGGTGGATATCGTTATTTTGTAACTTTCACTGATGATTTAAGTAGATACGGTTATATCTACTTGATGAAACACAAGTCTGAAACCTTTGAGAAATTCAAGGAGTTTCAGAGTGAAGTGGAAAATCATCATAATAGAAAGATCAAATTTCTACGGTCCGACCGTGGAGGTGAGTATCTAAGTTACTAGTTTAGAACTCATATGAAAGAGTGTGGAATAGTTTCACAACTCACACATGCCGGAACACCACAGCAAAATTGTGTGTCGGAACGTCGAAATCGTACTTTATTAGATGTGGTTCGATCTATGATGTCTCTGACGGACTTTCCACTGTCCTTTTGGGCTTATGCACTAGAAACTGATGCATTCACTTTAAATCGGGCACCATCTAAATTCGTTGAAAAGACACCGTATTAATTGTGGTTTGGAAACAAACCTAAGCTATTATTTATTAAATTATGGGGATGCGATATTTATGTGAAGAAACTTCAACCGGATAAACTCGAACCCAAAGGGGAAAATGCGTCTTCATAGGATACCCGAAACTATTGGGTATTCCTTCTATCATAGATCCGAGGGGAAGGTTTTTGTTGCCAAGAATGGATCCTTTCTAGAGAAAGAGTTTCTCGCGAAAGGCGTGAGTAGTCGAGTCACATCCCAAAATTTCCAAATTATGAAATGTGAAAAATAAACAAACAAAAGAAACAAATGTTGAAATTTAGGGTGAAAAGAAACTTTTTGCTTCTAAATGGAAACATCAAAACCTTACTTGAACAAAATTTGATTGAAGAAGGTAACAAACAAATTTTCAAACAAATCAAATGCATCCATGTATGGAATGTATCTTGATTGTGAACCCTTGGAAAAGATAAACCAAAACCCTAAACCCTAGTGAAAGAAATCATCTCCAAGATCACTCTAAGACTATGGCTTTGTTCCATATAAAAGGTTAGCAACAAACATTTCTAAATGATCAAAAATGGTAAACAAAAATATTATAAAACCATGGGAATTGATTTCATTCAATTTGGAGCCATGGATAAAAACTTATGATTTTTATAAGATAAAAGAAAGTAATTTCCAAGGATAATAAAGCTCCTAGCTAAAACCCATGCCAAATTGTGAACAAAGTAATCCTAAAAGGATTTAAAAGGATAAATAAATATTAAATAAAATTATACAAAGTGGAATTACTAATTTTGGAGATATAAATAAAAATATATGAATTTTATAAGATAAAGAAATGATTAAATAAATAAGAAATATTTAAAAGACAATTTAAACCATTGGCCAAATCCCTTAGCAAATGGAATAAAATTAATTCAAATAAAATAAAAGAATAAAATATTATTTAAATAAAATTATATGGGTTTATGAACCATATTCAATTTTATTTAAATAAAGACAAAATGCCTCATTTAAATGAATATGAAATCATGAGAAAGATATTTGAAATTTCCAAAGTGGGCTATTTAATCAACTCATAAATGGTATAAAAGCTATTGAAAAGGTTTGGTAAGAATTTTAATTCAATTTGAGGTTTAAATCAATTGATTCAAATAAAAACAGAAAATAGAAACATAAAAAGGAAAAAGAATAAGAAGAAGAAGAAAAAATAGAAAACAAACTCAATCCAGCAAACCTACCCAACCTAGGCCCAACTACCAGCCCAGCTAAGACTACCCGGCCACTCCTCTCTCCCCCGCATATCCCTTTCTCATCGCGACCTTCCCCCACCCCACTGACTCCTTGGACCCACATCCACCTCAGCAGCGTCGTCAACCTCGCGCGATGAACTCGCCCCCTCTCGCTGCCATTTCAGGTGAATTGAATTCGAGGAAATTGGCGAGATTAATGGCACAATCACCCCGCTCGACCCTGCCTTCTTAACAACCCCTCCCTCCTCTCTTTTTCCCCTCAGTTTCCCACACCAGAGAGCCCCCAGGCTGCCCGCAATCAAACTCACGCCGCCGCTGTCTCCGACGGTCTCTGGCCACAATTCTGAACCTCGACTCCATCTTCACCTGCACGCAGCCGGCGGAGTGCGCAACTATAGCAAGAGATTGTCGACGATTCTATTTGCCCCTTGCCCTCTGGTGCTCGACTCCGTCAACCGCTGAGACCACCGACGCTGACGCGAACTCCGGTAAGCAATAGCAGCCAAATCAGTGTGCCCCTTCGTCAACGGTGACCACCTTGAGAACCTCCTCGTCCCCACGAACTCGGTAAAAACCTTCACCCCTCCCCTCTCTCCCTAGCGCCACAAAACCTCCGTTGCCCGATGTGCCGCCGCCGCACGTAGTAGCCAATGCCGCCCGTCTCTGGTCAGTGCACCGTGATCCGTTAGATCTAGATCTAAAGGATGGGATAGAATCAATTAGCGAAGAGGTATCGTTTGATCTGGTCCACACATTTCCACTTAAATCCAATGGCCGCATATCTCGATCTGCACGAAACGGTATCGGCCAATAGAAACACGCCGCGTGGCAGAGAGTTATATTTAAAATCCAGAATTTTATCTTTTAGATGTTTAAACTTGCAAAAATCATAGCTTTTGATCTGTTTGTCCAAAAATTACAAATTTGGTGTATATGGAATCAGAAAAATTTGGAGTTTGTACCTTTGGCCTTACTTTGGTCATTTGGTACTGAAAAATTAGTTTTTTATGCAGAAATATTAATAGTACTATTTTGGATATAAAAATTGTTCTAAAAATTATTTTTGAGTGAAACCTTTTGCAAATGGATTTGTTTTGAAACCTCTGACCATAAACACTAACATTTGAACTTAAAAATATATTTTGTTGACACTAGAAATTATTACTTTGAATAAAAGCATTTCTAGTAAAACAAAAATGATTTAAATGACTTATTTCCACTAACTTGATTCCAAATAGAATCCCACTTTTATAAAAGACCAGTTGGTGTTTTGAAATGTTTAGAACCTTGTTAGAAACAAACTTTTTCAATAAAACAACCTTTTGCATGCTTGCATGCATTTCTTTGTTGTTATTGTTTTGTGTTATGAATTGTTTAAGTGCTAGTTTTGAATATGTGCTTTTCTTGAATGTATTGTTATGAACTTTGAGGAGTGTGACAATTGCAAGATCAAGGAGAGTACCTAGATTCTCTATTAAAAAGGCAAGTGATACTTTGGTCATCCAAAGTCCTATCTTTTTAATATTGCATTAGTAATATTTTTGCAGTATGCATGATATGACTATTTTATATATTGCTATGCTATAGTAGATCCTATAGAATATGTGGCACCTCGGATTTACGGTCCGAGAATGCCCGTTATGCCTGCAATTCACATTCCCATGATCAGGGAGCCGTGAGCATAGCCGACCAGTATCATTACAACATCCATGAATAATAAGTACAAGTACTTACAAATGCGCCATTATAGCGATACAACATGAATAGCGAAAGTCTTCAAGCGTAGATCCCATGTCATGCCTTAACCTACAGACGACTGACTGGGAAGAAGGCCTAGCTTGCATAGACGTTAGCAATCTCCATCAATCCTCTTGCTTCTGAAAAATCTGGCCAAGTAAATAGCCAGGGACAATGTCGGCGAGTACTTTGAATATACTCGCAAACCACCTTAAGATATCAATAAGTAAAGGATATGTAGTATGGTTGTGGTTGGATGGCTCCATAAGATGTTATTTTGCAAATTAGTTTCTCTTGTAGATATAGCATGTCTCTATATCTTTGTGGAAAACTTTTGTAAAACATTTTGGAATCATTTTTGGAAAGTTTTAGGAAATCACTAGGATTGGGTCACCCATTTTTTTTTCCTTCCGGTCATCTCACGACCAAACTCCTTCCTCCATTCTCCCGACCATCCCATGGTCAAAACTTTTTTTGAGCCATTGCTTTTTCGAAGTCCTTTTTAAAATCAAAACTAGCACCTCTCTACAACAACTTTCCCAACCGTCCATGACCATGGACACGGCTATTCGAATAGATTTACACTCTATAGAGGTTGTACACTTTACCCATACCATCTGATTACCCGTCCCTGATCTACACCGAACGTGGGTCGAATAACCGGTCAAGACCTTCCTAATGCCTTCTCCGATACAAGTGCCTACCCTATGAAGTTAATCCCCTCAAAACTGGGACGCCCTATATAGTCACAATCCAACCGGAGCGTGTTTTGCACCCCGCGGGGTGTGCGCTTTGGGTTTCATAGTATCATATGGCCGCCATTAGACGGTATTTACCTTCTCTAGACCGATGTTTCACATGGGCCTTTACAGGAGAAATCCTAGCCTCCGGGCATTTGTTCTCCCCCGTTGTAGTTTGAGACACCTATAACGGGTTAGACAAACTTCCAGCCTAGCCCCGGCCCATTCCAGAGTAATGTGGTTGCACGGGTTAATTGTTCTAGCAAAACTGCAAAGAACCGGGTGCGTTTTTGTAAACATGTTTCCTCCATCATTTGTCCGATCATTTTGTAAACCAAAAACCTTTCTCGTTTTCAACATCACTTGGTAGGTCAATCCTCACCAAGGTTTTCCTATAAAACATTTTTGTAAACCTTTTTCCGGGGTGTTCCCATGCTACACTTTTGTTTCGTCTAAAACAGGGTCCCCAAGGGGTTATCATGTTAAACACCATCTACCATACTAAGGAAAGGTGGGTATTATACAAGTGGGTTGTACCTAATGGTACAAAGGGGTAACTTATTTGGAGGAGGCAAATATTCCCCTTATAAGGTATAATATAGTAAGACAGATGCACTTTGCAAAAGAAAAGAGTAGGTAAAACATGCATAGATAAAATAATAGGGCAAGGTCTATGAGCAAGAAGGTGGATTGCCTGTGACCAACGAGATGTACCGTTACTTCCTTATAATACCAGAGTACCAATAATATCAATAATAATAATAACCCGATGCTTCATTCTTCTTGGTGTCACATAATCGCAACTATCGCCGTCATCGAGCAAACATGCAAGCAAGCAACACCACAATCAAAACAATGCTTACAAGCATCAATACATACAACAAGAAATTATACAACACAAGATATACATCAGAAGGGTGTTGTATGATTGGGTTGATTAGATCGGTAGAAGATGTGGAAGAATGGGAAGATGATCCCTTCGGATTTGAGGTCTAGGAAATACCTAGGAGAGGGTTTTTGAGCAAGGACAAGTTATGTATGATATCATTGGATAAAAATGATACCATTAGATAGGTATTGATAAATTGAATCCAACAAAAGTGGTTTCACTATTTTATCAATTTCCATTGATTTATAGTGATTTTTTTATAGTGGATAAAACTCTAGTTTTAGGAAATAATTCACCATACATAATCTGGAGCTCCAAAAATTATTTCCTTGGATGATTAGATAGTATTTGATGGACTGATTCAATACGAGTTGGAATCACCTCAAAACAATTACATAATGCCCTTGAGAAAATCCCAAAGACAGCTCTGGCTGAGATTTGTCTTCTTCACCATATTTAAACTACAGAAGCTTTTGATGTGATTCCAAATTAACTAGTTAGGTACTGGTAATACATTTCTGAACAAATTGTAATGAGCCTTTCTGGATAAACATAACTATTGTGGTGAATTTATTGGTGTTTAAACAATGCACAAAATGTTTTAATTCACCAAAATTCGAATAATCCTCAATAAAAATTGGGATCCTGGGGTTTGATAATTATGATTAAGTAGATTAACAAAGAGTTGGAATTAGGTCAAAACTCAATTTTCTTTGACCTAGAGAATTTTCGAAAGTCAGAAATGCCCTAAATTTGTTATTTTCACTAAAGGAAAACTAGTAAGCCAATTTACGTGGGCCAGTGGGAAAGGTATGGTATGGATAGAACCTTTCAGCAACAATTGGATTTACTCCAATTGGAAATACCAAACTCTCTGGAAGATTTTATTAGTTAAAGGAATAGGCTTGGCTATTTTATTTTCTAAGATTTTATCTCTTTAGTAAATTGGTCCAAAACTAATTCTGCATGTTAGAGTGGAGGCTGAGGTACTTGTTAAAATTATTAACTATATTTATTTGGGTTATTACTATTTTTGAATTGAATTAAACCAAATAGGTATAAAGCAGATCTGGAAAGTCAAAAAGAAAAAGGAAAAGGATATGGGGAGCGTCTAGGCCAGATCAGGGGCTTTATTTGGCCGCGCAAGAGGATCCGGCTCACATCTGGCAAGGGAAGCACATGCGGGGATTTCAAACACCGGCCACGGCCCCACCCGTCAGCCTCAGGCGCATCCGAAGGGGTATGGGGAGCCCTCCTCCGTTCGACTAGAACGAGATGGACTTCATCGATGCCGTCTTCTACCTCGCGCCGGCCCCTCCGGGGCAGAAACCCTAGTGTGGGCTGAGATTGATGAGGGTCTATCCTGGGGGCCTGTAGGGGAGCGAGCTTGGGCGCAGGGTGATGCAGGGCTCGGAGGTGGGCTAGATGAGGGGCGGCACAGCAGGGTTCCGCGCAGATCTGGTGTCGTGAGTGTCTGAAGTGACGGGGATGGCTTGGGTGCGCGCCGGGACTGGCCTGAGGGCCTGCATGTCGATGGAGAGGCGACTAGGAGGATGCAGCGAGGTCATGTAGGGCGTAGGGATGATCCTGGCGGGGCTACAGAGGCTCGAGCGACCCACACTCGCGGAAGGGAGATTCCTTCGGGTGGATGCCGACGGTGGTGGCCACCAGCCTTTCCTGGATCTATAGAGAGAGTGTAAGGGGAGTGTCTTGGGACGATGACATGCTCAAATCTTCGAGGAAGGCCAAGAGGAGGTTCTCTCCTTTCCCATGGCGATGGGGAGCCATGGATCTGGATCTGGAGCTTGGGAAGGGTAGCTGGAGGGGAGGGAGGTGAAATGAGGCAGTAGGGGAGTGTTGTACTATCCTCTGGCCTAATAAACCAAGTGGGGGAGGTGTTTGATGGACTAGGCCCATTTTGAGCATGGAGGAATGGTGTTGCTCGAGGATAGGGCAAGAGGGGCGATGGAGAGAGAGGTGTGGGGCATCTGGTCGTGCTAAGTGACATGGGGTGAGAGGGTAGCTGCTGCTATGGCATTAAAAAGAGGGGACAAGACAAGGAGGCTTTGTCTCCCTATCAACAAGAGCAAAAGGACAAGAACTATGGTTTGGTCACTGTAGATCTACAGTGCCACGACCAGGGGGGAGGTGTGCTGTGGTGGTGTATTAGACAAGCTTTGATGGGGTTTAGTTAATGGTTTTGATTAGTTTGCCAAATTTGATCAAAACTTGGGTTATGAATAAGTCCAAAAATTTATATTTTCCAAGATGGGGAAAGGTTACTGGTAGATGGATATCGTCCTTGTACACCTCCAAGATTTATTTGGTATTTTTCTAATGATTAAAGATGCACTTAAACTTAAATATTCAAAAACTCCAAAAGCAGTCTCTAGAAGCTTATTTGATAATTTTACATGGGACAAGCTTGGTTTTTGATGTGATATGGTCCTAAATACCATAACACACATTGGAGAATTTTGTTTGAATTTATTGAGGTGGAAAAGTCTTTTGAGGGAATTATTTATTGTTTCTGCCATTTAAGAAAAAGGGCAAAAAGAAATAACAAGGCATCTCAAAAATATTTATTTTTTAGGTGGAAAGATGGCATATGATAAATAGGCATCAAAAGTTCCTAGGGTTGGCAAGGTGATTTGGATAAAAACAAACTTGCCTTTGAAGACAAGGTAGTAGAAAAATTGGTAATTAAAAGGAATAAAATAGTTTAATAATCCAAATAATTTTGGTAATTATTTGGGATGATTATATCCAAGGTAGATGATGTAAACTTGATGTAGGCATCAAGGTCATCCTTGGTTTTGAAGAAAAGTGGTGAAAAGGGTGGAAACTAGATGTGGGAGGATCTAGGGTTTGGTTATTTTGATGCCACCTAAACAGGGTTGGATTAGGGAGCTTAGAGCTCACCTTGGTACAAGGGGTATATGGATAGATATACCAAGTTATATAGATGATCATGGAAGCAAGATTTGGGATTGGTTGCATTTGAGGTGATCTAGAAGAGATGGCAAACTTTGTTGAAATTAAGGATGCCATAGCAGATACATCAGGTAGCCTCCTAAACTATGTGGGTTCAGGAAGCACAAGGCTCCAATGGAAACAAGTGAAGTGGCGATTGATAGTCCATGATTAGTAAATCATAACCAAGCAAATATTTGGTCAAGGGGAGGTGGCATATAGATGGGAGCTTCTGCCAAAGTAGGCATGTTGACTAGTTTTGCAGAAAAGATTACCATGATGTCAACAAAACCATCATGGATGGGTTGGATTTATAATGGTTTACCCTAGGGAAATAGTGGTATTTGGTAGTACTAAATATGTACTACAACGTGGTTCAAGTACAATCTCAGTAATGCACATAGGTTGGAAAAGGTAGAGCTCCAAATATTGAATCTAGATAAGAAATCCAGACTTTGCCATTTTGGCAGATTTAGGGTTTTAGACTAGAGTGCAAATGGAGATGATTTTGACAGGATGCTAAGTTCCAAACTCATGATCAAGGATATGATTTTGAAGTGTTAACTAATTAGATAGGATACATGCTTAGATTGGGTCTTCACTGAGTTGGAACTATTAGAAGGGATTATCCATAGATTGATCTAATTAGGAGGTGAGATGATCACTTTAGTTGCTTAGGATAGATCCAGACTTGGATGCTTGATATGAGATTGATGATCACAAGTATAGATTGGCTCCTAAGGGATGAGCTACTAGATTAGCTCACTCTAGTTCCTAAGCAAACAATGCAATCAGCAGATCAAGGAAATTCATCCTATCAAACTTATCCAACTACTACTAGGGTTACCATCAAGCCTAGCTTGAGGTAGGGATGGGTAATTTTGAATTGGTTATGTGTTGAAGTAAGATAAGTAACTCTTGGTATTTCTACCAAGATTGAGGTGAAAAGGTTTTAATAAAGGTTTTGGAAAAACCTAGAGGTAAGGGTAGTTGAAGTTCTGTCTTGAAAACATAATGAGATAATATATAGGTCTCCATAGTTTTGTTAGTAGAGACTAGTAAAGTATTTGGTTGTGTCAAAGTCATCTTGGCTCAAGTTTTTGATATGTCAGAACATTTGAGAAAATGGAGAATCAGCCAGGACATATCTTTGGTAAAATAGCTTTTTGTGAACTTCTGTTGAGATGATGTAACATCCCAAAAATATTGAACTTGGATCATAACACTCTAAGCATCAAAATTAGGGTTAACAAAAACTTTTCTAAATAAAATTATGAATGCATGCATATGAGTATGCATTGAATTTGAAATTCTTTTGAACCACCTTGTTTGTGTGTTTATTTTCTTGTAAAATGTTTCTTCGGTGAATTAAACATCATCTAAAACATTTCCCACACTTCTCCCAAAGACAAATAAAGCAAAACAAATAAAATAAAGGAATGGTCATTTTGACCAATTTAACTCCCATGCCTACTTTGGCTGTCTCAAACTTTCAGAACCTAATAGAAACTTTTCTAGATCTTTGCACCCCTTGATTGTACTCATAACAAAGTATCAAGGCCCACTTTGTGATCATGCAGAAACTTTCAAATGCATAGTTTAAATGACAATTCAAAATTGAAATCTTTATCATATGGGAAGATCCCACTTTTTCAAAAACCACTCAAACAAGCTCAACTTTCAAAACCCAAGCATCTGCAGACTCACCAGCACCAATCTAGCACACCCACCAAAAATCTTTTCAAAATTCAAAACTTGAATTCATGCGGCCATTTCATCAAACAGGTTGCAGACACAAATCATACAAAATCTAAACACTAGTGAGCAGTGATTGAAGCCTAACTTGTTCCCTCACTAGCTCACAACAATCTCAGTAGATCATCTAGCAAGTTAAACCAAGCACTAGCCCCACTGTGAGCTTTCCAAAACCATCAATGGTGAACAGCCGAAGCCAACCTTGTCACCCCCATGTCGACAGCACGCTAGGAGGAGAAAAAAGCCTAGCCAGCATGTCTGGGAGGCAGCCCACCGTCCACCGCCACTCCCTGTCCAACGCTCGAACCCTGCCAGCCACTGGACCACACGCACGGACCGTGCCCAGACCGCCAGCAACCATGCCGAGCGTGCGCCAGAGCGCCACCCTCGACCGAAGCACACAGACCGCGCGCCGCACTCGCCGCGTGCATACACGATCACCACCGACCCAGGAGACCGCCAAACATCCCCGTTCGCCACCTCGTGCCACACAGCCACCGCTCGTCGTCGAAGACGCCGCCTCTGCCGCGCAGAGCGTCGCGTGTTCCAGACCAAACCGCACCGCCCCTACAAGCACATTAAAGCCGTAGAGCATCGCTAGGAGACCACCAAGCGATCGCCACCGCCGGCCATGCCTCTAGCAGCCCGTAGCCATGTCGCCACCATCGCCTACCCATGCCGTTCGGTCTCACCGTCGAGACTATAAATAGAGGACTCCCCCGCTCGAATTCTTCACACCATTCCACTCCTCTCTCACCCAGAACCACCCCACCTCAGTCCCGGAGCAAGGCGAGCAGCACTTCGCCGGAATTTCACCGGAGCCCGCCGCCTCTGGAGAAGAAGGGCGCCATCGATTTCGTCCACCCCAGGAGCTGCCGCGACCACCCCTGAGTTCGTCGTCGTAGACTTCATCGTTCGCCCACCTCGCCGACCCTCGCCTGCACCCCGGTGAGCCCCAGCAACCCCCACTGTCCGTGCTAGGTTTCTTTCTCGCCGGCGTTGCCCAATGTCGACGATGACTCCCAGCCGTTGGATTAGAATCAGATCGAACGACCCACGTTGCCCCGTACCTCTTCGCACCCCCCTGTGTCACTGACGAGTGGGGACACCCACTTAACCAGCCCGCGGAAGCGCTACGCTTAGCAGGCCGGCCCGTTAACCTTTCCCGCGCAGCCCAGTTATTTGAATTAAACCTTTTCCATTTTATTTCAAACTCACTTCTATACCCAATTTTAAAAATCAACCCAGATCGATTCAGTGCACCAAATGAATGAAACCAATTTTGTTAGAAAGGTCTGGGAATGCAGAATCCAAGCCCGTTGGATTAAAGTCATTTGGATCTATAGATCACCCATGGTAAAAATAACAAGGCAGAAGCTTTTCTGCATTCAAATATTTTCAAATTTAAACAATAATAGCTTTTGAGTTGATTCCAACTCTCAAAAATCACATTTAACCATACCTTTCAGAATATACAAAAATATATAGGTTTACTTGCAGAAATAATGTTCAAGTAATAAAAGAATGCTACATAGGCATTTCTAGTCACTTTATTTTATTAAAATAAAAGGGTAAAACCTTATTAAATTGTGACACGACTTTAAATCATGTTCCCATGGACTAAAATATGTGGTGATGACATGTTTCAACATGATCCCATGTTTGGTTTGGAGAATATTAAATCTTAAGTAGTTTTTCAATGAGTAGAAATTACTTTTCTAAAAATAAAAGGAATTAAACCAAGCCTTAATCTTGTAATGTTAGAGATGATGTTAGATCATCTATAGGAACCTTGTGTGTGATGATTGCAAGTAGTTAAGTATTGTTTGGTGATTGTGTACCTCGTATTTATTTATAGACGCTAGTACCGACCAAGGATACGAGGAGGAAGGAGGATTCTACGAAGAAGAAGCCGATGAGAACTTCAACCACTGCTCTGCACAAGGCAAGCTTTATTAACTAAGTGGACCAATGCAAGCTAACCCTTGCAAGATACCCTACTGATGCCACAAACCACTACTTGTTACTCTGCCCACTATATGCCTTAAGCATATGTGATCATATCCACTTGATAAACGAATCCTAGTTTTTACTTACAAGCTTTATACTTTATTTCTTTATCAAAGCTATTACTTAGAGTTTACTTATGTGAATTATATATACTAGAATGGTATTTGAAGGTTGCATAAAGAGCATAAAATTTGGCCTAAGCTAGATAATCTTGATGTCATCTTAAGGCATGAGATTGAACTTAGTTAGAACTCCACTAGTTTACCACCCCTCATTATTGCTTACCCCCACCTGTAGATGCTAGTGCTAAGCATAAAACTTGATCAACTTTAGATGGGAATACTTGGTGGAAAAATGGTTATGAAAACCTTGGAATGATGGATCATTCTATTGAAAAGTTTTGGACATGTGTTTCCGAACACCTGATGATTTTGGTGATGAAAATGCTGAGGCATGAGCCTTAGCCCCTTTATAAAACTGATGGTTGTCTGGATGCGATACCATTCCAATTTTATCGTACAACCACAATACCCGAAGATTGGGTAGGGCTTGGCTGGAAACTTATATACCTTAGTATTAGTTCCCTCACGGCCAAGGTCTGAGCTGAGGCTACCTTGATTGTCCACCTGTGCAGTACCCAAGATGACAGTTGGTCATGGTTGGGAGGCCAAACTCACAGGAGAGGTGCTTATACTAGGGCGTGTAATTGAAAGGTTAGGATTGATTATCCGCATACTGAGTATGGTGAATTCAGGATTTGTTCCTGACGGATGTATTGAATGTTGTGGTGAAAGTGTACAATCTCTAAAGAGTGTCAAACTATTCGAATAGCCGCGTCCGCGGTTATGGACAGTTGGAGTGATCATACTTTTCCCCCGTCAGACTTTTCAAAATGACTTGTGAAATGAATTGAGACTTTGACTTGACCACAACAGAGTTGTGACATGAGTACAAGATCCCCCTTAGGAGTTATAAAATTGTGAATAGCTTTGGAACTTAGTAGAGATAAATCTGGCTTTTGCAAAATAACCCTAGAGCCTAGTGTCCTATTATCAAAACCCCCTTTCACTTGTTAGTATTAGTTTGCGAGTACTTAAAGAGTACTCATGGCTTTGTCCCTGGCGATTCCCATGGCCAGACTATGAAGAGGAGTACCTGGAGGATGGACCCCAGGAAGGTTACGACAACTAGGATCATCTCCCATCGTCAGCATTGCCTGTGACCCCGAAGATGGAGCTTCGCCTACGCTACCGTTATTATTACGTATTCCGCTGCTTGATGTTGTATTAAGAACAGGATCATGAGATCCCTATTTGTGTAAGAACTTATGTACGGTTTGTAATGGATGATGTACTATGGTATCCAATTCTGTTATGTCTCGCAAAAATGGTAATCCTGAGATTGCGATGTATGGCATAACAGGCATCTTGGATTAAAAATCCGGGAGTTGCCAAGTTGGTATCAGATCCATCCTGACCATAGGAGACCCTAGATAGACTGGACGTTTGAATCAAAACTTAGTTTCAAAACCAAAGAAAGCAAATATTTACAAAAACTTATTCTCATTCTTATCCCTTTGATTCTTTCATGAAAATTCATGTTCCTCAAAAACTCTTGTAAATACATAAAATTTTGACACACTTGATCACTCTACTAACTTACTCATCCTATATTCTTATAGATGGACGTGAAGTACAACAAGTTTTATCAGTTGGGGAATGGAGGAGATCTTATCTTTGAGAGGGATTTGGACCAGCTTTCGGAGCTTTTGGAGCGTCCGCACCCCGAGTTCTTCGGAGCTCAGCTCAATGATCAAGGAGGAGAAGATCTGCAGTGGCTAATTGTTGCAAGTCTCCGAGGAAAGATTGAACCTCCCACTGCGGAGGGAATTCAGTTTACCTTGAGGGAAAACAACTGGCTCGATGGACTTGCCAGGGCCATGCAGGAAGCTCTTTCCCGTCTGTGTGGGCAGAGCATCAATCAGATCAAGGGTACTCGCTTTGAGTTTTTCCCAAGGCATGATGCTAATGGACAACCACTGGAAGCCCCATACCACCCCGAGCTGAAGACCCAATTGGACCACCTTAGCTTCATGATGTACGATCATCAGCAGGAGTTGGACAACTATCGTGACTACTGCAACCACAAGTCTACCATCATCAAGATGATGGACCAAACCATCGCCATGCTAGCAAAAGCTCGCAAGTCTCGCTGCCGTCAGCTCGACAAGAAGGAGCGCATCATTGCCCGTCTTTGCCACCGCATCTCATATCTGGAGGAGACCATCCACGAGAGAGACATGCAGTTGGAGGAAAGGGAGAATGCCGGAGAGGATATTCATGGAGACCCCTACTCCTATCTCAGCGATGACGATGATTTTCTGGAGGATCAGGCTATGGATTTCTTCACCGATGAGGACTATTTCACCTTCATCGATGATGATGAGGATGATGAGGCCACAGATTCCGAGGAGTAGTAGCACTTGAGCACTAGCGTAGTGAGTAGTATTCGGTCCCACTTTATCGTAGTTTCCAGAATGGTTCTTAAAACCATCTGCTTTTCCTTGTTATGGTGTGTGTTTGTAAGGGTCCCAACCTTTAATAAGGTAGAGTCCCCTGTGTTTACAATGCTAGTCCCTGGATCAATAGCTAGCATCCACAGTTAAGATGTAATATCAAGAAACAAAGGTCATAATACAACTTTATAACCAGGAATAACATAATTTTATTACATCTTACATAGCTCATTTGGCTATTACATTACATTGCAGCAGAATATCTATAAGCATGGGGTCCTTCATCTTCAAAGTGCCACAAGCAGACATGTTGGTTGTAGACTTGTAATCCTAATCAATCAACTTTACTAATATCAATCAAACCTGCAACATAACAAGTTACAGCCACAAGGGTCAATACATTTGAATTGTATTGGCAAGTGATACTATGGTAGTATAGTGGAGTCTATCATCTATATGCATTTGGCTAAGTGGAGTTGAGGCTTGCGTTGCTTAACATTTGAAAACACTAAGTTTTTGCTTGACAAAATAATCTTTTGCAAGGCATCTCCCAATCAAAGATTGATGATTTTTTAACCCTTGTTCAAACCACAAGTTTTTAACTTAGAAATTTGAATGATGAGATTCTTGATTGCTTCCATGTCTTGATGCTCAAATTGTCCTTTACCAGGGACATGGCTAAGTACTTAGATTTTACACTCTGTAGAGGTTGTGCACTTTCCCCACAAGACTTGGTTTCACCAAGACAAGATCTTTCAGAAGCCTTCCCTTAGACCAAAATGGACGCATTCCAACCTATCAAACTCTACCACCAACTGTCCATATGGCTAAGTTCTTGCAACCTATATGATCCAGGCAGAGCCCATAATGCCAAGTGGCTGCACTTGAAGCTTCTCAACATTTGACATCTCAAATCTCTTTGTTCCTGGGTGGCCATCCACAAGTGAGATACACAAGGTCAACCATAAACATGGGCCTTGTGAACCACTCAACCAAAAACCACCAATCAAGTCCCATTCCACCCAGGTGATTCATTGACTTAGTTGTTTTATTAAGAAAAACATAAGTCCTCAGACTCAGAAATTTTCCATAGTATGAATGTATATTCCACCCTTGTTTTCTATTAGCTAAGCTAAGCATGATAGTAATAGGAATCTTAACTTAGGAAGATTTCTACTAAGGTTTCATCTACTAGGTTTTCCTATAGCAAGGTTTATACTTAGCAAAATTCCATGCAAGTTTTACTTAGAAAAATCACTAATGCCTAGTGAAAGTAATGGGACAAAAGTATGAAGCATCACTTGCCTTTTTGGTAGAGGGTATAAGTTCACTCCTTGTCCTTGCAACAATCACACTCTTCAAGTCACTACATTTCAATCAAGCAAGGCACAAACTCAATCTACCAATCAAGCAAAACAACACATAAAATCATATAACCAAGATAATGCATGCAAGCATGCCAAGGATTGTTTTATTTGGAAAAGTGGTTCCTAATGGGACATAAACATTTGAAAACACCCATTGGTCATTTTGTAAAGTGGCAAAGTCATTTGCAAAAGGTTTCACTTCATAAACCATTTTCAAAACAAGGTATCATTTTATGTGGTGTAGAAATATTTTTACTAAGGCATTAATATATAGGGTTCACAAAATATGTTTTCAAACCACAAAACTTTGTGTTTAGGGTCAGAGAGTTTAAAGCAAAACATTTCCCAAAGTTTTTCCTTCAAAACCATTTTTAATAAATAACCCATATTTCTATTTGACTAGAATTTGTTTTAAATCAAAGAATCACTCTTTCTCTTCACCAAATACATTTTTGAAACCACAAAGTGTTTCCTATGGTCAGTAGGTTCAAATCACACCATTTGCCAAAGATTTTATCCCCAAAATCATTTTTGAACAATTTTTATAATATAAAGAAGCATACAAATGTTTCTGCAAAAACAAACCATTTAACAGAAACTTTTTACTAAACAAATGGCATGGTTGGCTAGGGCTTGTTCCACTGATTCCATTGATATAAAGTTTGCAAATTTTGGACGTGTGGATCAAAAGTTACAAGGTTTTCAAATCTGCATCCAAATCTGATTTCAAACTTTGTTTTAAATCTCAGACTGGCCACGCGTCGCGTTTCTACTGGTCGATACCGGTTCGGGTGGATCGAGTGATGCAGACCGTTGGATCAAAAGGGGCCTGTGCTGCTTAGATCGTCGCATACCCTTTCGTTTAAGTGAACCTAACACAACCACAGGATTCGCATCTAACGGCTCAAAGCATCTAGACCAAGGACGGGCGGCGCTCGACGGCTGCGCGCGGCGGCGACGGTCAGACGACGGCGGAGTCAATGTTATAGGAAGCGAGAGAGGAAAATAATATGCTCACCGTGTTCGCAGACGTCTGGGGAAGCTCAACATGGTCTTCTTGGGTCGAGGGGCGCTCGTGGTTGGCCTGGATTGCTCACCGGAGTTCGCTCAGCGTCGGGCACGCTCTGGAGGTCATCGGGGATGGGGTTACAAGGCACACTAAGGCAAGATAGGGGAATGGTTAGACGCGGAATGATCTGGGGAAGTTGTGTGCATCATCGAGAGAGCTTAGGGCGTTCGGAGTTCACCTGGGGTGCTCGACGGAGTAATGGCAGACGGCGGCGCACGCTCGGTGTCGACGAAGCCGAGGCTACAGGGCACTCGCGGGCGAACCAGTGGCACGGGGAGATGCGCCAGGGTGTGTGGAGTATGTGTGCGTGGTCGATGAGGCAAGGGGCGGCGCTGGTTCGCCGAAATTTGCACCGGAGCATCGTCGGAACAGAGGGAGTGCTAGCTCAAATCGTGGCAGCCTGGGGGAAAGGGAGGTCTGGCGTGTGAGGGAGATCAGAGAGGGGAGAGGGACGCTTAAATGCGCGCGGTCACGGGGCTGATTCAACGCGTGGTTAAGAGGAATCAAGCGTGCAGTTATTTGACAGAAACGGCGACGAGGTTTGGGGGAGAAGAGGTCGCGGCGGGTGAGGACGATGAACAGGAGGAGTGGGGTCGGCTGGTCAGCGAGAGAGTGAGAGGGAAGGAGGGTCCACCAGTCATTCACTGCACGGGTCGTCTGGTGAGTGAGAAAACGTTTCGGCAGAGGGGGAAATAGGTGGGCTTGCTGGGCCTAGTTGGGCTGGAACTGGGCCAGATGGTTGGGCTGCTGTCTGGTTCCATTTTTTTCTTTCTAATTGTTTTTTTATTTTTCTAATTCTATTTTCTATTTTGAAATTCAAACAACAATTCAAACAACTAAATCAAATCAAACAATCACCACACTTGTAATTGAATTTGGTTCTGTTTAACAACATAACCAAAGTCCAAAAAAAAAAAAATATTTTTAATCTTTTTAGGATCCATTCATTAATTAAATAAAATGGACCATAGTTATTTAATCAAATAGGGTTTGATTTATTTAATAAAATCTCCATTTGAAATCTAAATATTATCAAAACCAAATTAGTAGGTTTTATTTGAAACTAAAAGATACTTTGGAAAACTTGTTTAAAACAAAATAACATTTTATTTTAGGGTCCATTAATAATTAAATAAAATGGTCCTTAGTTATTAAATCAAATAGGATTTGTTTTATTTAAAAACTTTATTTTGAAATCTAAAGATAAAACCAAAATACTTCAGTAGGTTTTATTTGGGAATATAAAATACTTGGAAAACTTATTTAAAATAAATAAATAAGTTTTAGTGTTTATTTAAGATAGTAAAGCCTTTTTATTTTTAACAAACTTGGATAATAAATCCTTATTATTTTATTTAAATAAACCTTTACTATTTCTATCAAAACAAAATGTTTTTATTTCAAAAACTTGGCCAAGGTTTATTTTGGCTCCATAAAATAATCCTTATTTATAAATCTACATTTTCTTTTGAAAACCAAATCCTTTTATTAAAAGATCCAAAATAGTAATTCCACTTATTCAAAATATTTTCTTTATTAATTGTTTAACTTTTCAAATCCCTTTAGGATTTGTTTGATCAAAAAGGTTTGAAGGTTTCCAATTGGAATCAAAAAGTTTCTTCTCACCCTGAAAATCAACAAAGTTTTATTTTATTCATTTATTTTTCACATTACAAGATTTGGAAAATCTTGGGATGTGACAGGCTACCACCCTTAAAATAAATCTCGTCCCGAGATTTGGGAAGGCTAGGGTTACAAGTAGGCTCAAAACAACTAGGGTACTACCACCCTTAAAAATTTTCCAACTAAATTACATCTTCGCTTGCTTGGGATCTTGATGTAACTTTCCTGGACAGAAGTTTGCATAGTGGCCTAGCTCCTTGCTTTTGAAACATGTGACAAGGCTGAGATCCCTCATAGGCTGGTTTATCTTGTGCTTCATCTTTCTGGACAGTTGCTTGCATAATGTCTTAGCTCTTTGCAGTTGTTGCACCATACTTGGCTAATATCTTTCTTTTCCTTTGGTATCATTTCCTCTTGTTTGTTTCCTTGGTTCTTCTTCTTTTCTGGGCAGTCACTGGCATAGTGTCCCTTCTCTTTGTAATTGTAACATTGCAACTGGCTTATGTCTTTCTTCTTCTTTTTGGGTCTCTCCAAAGCTAGGAGTTCTTTTAGTTCATGCTCTTCATAGGTGGGAATTCTTTCTCTCTTCTTGGGGCAGTTATTAGAGATATGACTTTCTTCTTCTCCATTAGGGCATTGATCTTCATGCTCCTTGGATGCATGATCCTTGTCTCTACAAATATTGCATGCTTGGGTTCCTTCTAGATTAACATCTTTGTCATCCTTGTTGTCATTAGCTCTTTGGGAAAAGTTTTCTCCCATGTTGATCATTTGAGTAACCAATCCTTGCAACAATTGGGATTGAAGTTTCAAAATCCTTTGTATGGCTGGGTCTAGTCTATTGTTGTTGGCTAAAAGCTGAGTTGTCTCTTGGCTCAACTGGTTTTGGGTTGCTATAAGTTCTCCCATGTGGTCCTCTTGGTTGTTGTTGGTGTCATCAACCTTGATGTTGGAGTTTCTTGGAGAAGTCATCTGTGTGGGTTGGATTGGGATTAGAATAGGCAAAATATTTCTAAGGAATAGTTCCAATCACACACATCACAATTCACTCAAGCAATGTGCAAGCAATCACAAACAAGCATTCCACTCAAATAATGAAGTTCAAGCACATTTTTAGGCAACCAAAAATATTTTTGTTACACCACAAAAGTTGGTGTGTTTGACTTAAACAAAATATGGTGGTCCATCTATATGGTTCACTTGTGATCTTTCCATCCTTCTTGGTTGACTCTTCTTGCATGAGATCATGGTTTCCTTGGAAAAACTCTTGGTCACAAAACTTCAAGTGATGTGGGCTCCTTCTAATTTTTGCATCTCCAAATCTTGAGCAAGCTTTCTTTGTCTCACTTGTTCTTAGTGATATCCAAGGTTGAGGTCCTTGGTGAATATGCTGAAGATGTTGAAGTCATTAGAGTTGAAGAAGTTGAAGTCATTTAGAGTTGATGAAGTCCTTTGCACATGGTGAAGTCTTTGGCCATGGGGTAGGTTTTTCCATCAAGTTGAAATAGATGAGATGTAGAATCAAAACCAAAATGGTTGAGGAAAGAGTTTACAAGATTGTTTTGTAAATAAGTTTTTGGAACAAATACAACTCTTATTTTTCTAAGGGTTTTTGTCCAATCCTAGGGTTACAAATCCTACAGGCAACACAATGCTCTGATACCATCTGTAAGGGTCCTAAACTTTAATAAGGTAGAGTCCCCTGTGTTTACAATGCTAGTCCCTGGATCAATAGCTAGCATCCACAGTTAAGATGTAATATCAAGAAACAAAGGTCATAATACAACTTTATAACCAGGAATAACATAATTTTATTACATCTTACATAGCTCATTTGGCTATTACATTACATTGCAGCAGAATATCTATAAGCATGGGGTCCTTCATCTTCAAAGTGCCACAGGCAGACATGTTGGTTGTAGACTTGTAATCCTAATCAATCAACTTTACTAATATCAATCAAACCTGCAACATAACAAGTTACAGCCACAAGGGTAAATACATTTGAATTGTATTGGCAAGTGATACTATGGTAGTATAGTGGAGTCTATCATCTATATGCATTTGGCTAAGTGGAGTTGAGGCTTGCATTGCTCAAAATAGATTTTTCCTTAACATTTGAAAACACTAAGTTTTTGCTTGACAAAATAATCTTTTGCAAGGCATCTCCCAATCAAAGATTGATGATCCTTTAACCCTTGTTCAAACCACAAGTTTTTAACTTAGAAATTTGAATGATGAGATTCTTGATTGCTTCCATGTCTTGATGCTCAAATTGTCCTTTACGAGGGACATGGCTAAGTACTTAGATTTTACACTCTGTAGAGGTTGTGCACTTTCCCCACAAGACTTGGTTTCACCAAGACAAGATCTTTCAGAAGCCTTCCCTTAGACCAAAATGGACGCGTTCCAACCTATCAAACTCTACCACCAACTGTCCATATGGATAAGTTCTTGCAACCTATATGATCCAGGCAGAGCCCATAATGCCAAGTGGCTGCACTTGAAGCTTCTCAACATTTGACATCTCAAATCTCTTTGTTCCTGGGTGGCCATCGACAAGTTAGATACACAAGGTCAACCATAAACATGGGCCTTGTGAACCACTCAACCAAAAACCACCAATCAAGTCCCATTCCACCCAGGTGATTCATTGACTTAGTTGTTTTATTAAGAAAAACATACGTCCTCAGACTTAGAAATTTTCCATAGTATGAATGTATATTCCACCCTTGTTTTCTATTAGCTAAGCTAAGCATGATAGTAATAGGAACCTTAACTTAGGAAGATTTCTACTAAGGTTTCATCTACTAGGTTTTCCTATAGCAAGGTTTATACTTAGCAAAATTCCATGCAAGTTTTACTTAGAAAAATCACTAATGCCTAGTGAAAGTAATGGGACAAAAGTATGAAGCATCACTTGCCTTTTTGGTAGAGGGTATAAGTTCACTCCTTGTCCTTGCAACAATCACACTCTTCAAGTCACTACAATTCAATCAAGCAAGGCAGAAACTCAATCTACCAATCAAGCAAAACAACACATAAAATCATATAACCAAGATAATGCATGCAAGCATGCCAAGGATTGTTTTATTTGGAAAAGTGGTTCCTAATGGGACATAAACATTTGAAAACACCCATTGGTCATTTTGTAAAGTGGCAAAGTCATTTGCAAAAGGTTTCACTTCATAAACCATTTTCAAAACAAGGTATCATTTTATGTGGTGTAGAAATATTTTTACTAAGGCATTAATATATAGGGTTCACAAAATATGTTTTCAAACCACAAAACTTTGTGTTTAGGGTCAGAGAGTTTAAAACAAAACATTTCCCAAAGGTTTTCCTTCAAAACCATTTTTAATAAATAACCCATATTTCTATTTGACTAGAATTTGTTTTAAATCAAAGAATCACTCTTTCTCTTCACCAAATACATTTTTGAAACCACAAAGTGTTTCCTATGGTCAGTAGGTTCAAATCACCATTTGAAATCTAAATATTATCAAAACCAAATTAGTAGGTTTTATTTGAAACTAAAAGATACTTTGGAAAACTTGTTTAAAACAAAATAACATTTTATTTTAGGGTCCATTAATAATTAAATAAAATGGTCCTTAGTTATTAAATCAAATAGGATTTGTTTTATTTAAAAACTTTATTTTGAAATCTAAAGATAAAACCAAAATACTTCAGTAGGTTTTATTTGGGAATATAAAATACTTGGAAAACTTATTTAAAATAAATAAATAAGTTTTAGTGTTTATTTAAGATAGTAAAGCCTTTTTATTTTTAACAAACTTGGATAATAAATCCTTATTATTTTATTTAAATAAACCTTTACTATTTCTATCAAAACAAAATGTTTTTTTTTCAAAAACTTGGCCAAGGTTTATTTTGGCTCCATAAAATAATCCTTATTTATAAATCTACATTTTCTTTTGAAAACCAAATCCTTTTATTAAAAGATCCAAAATAGTAATTCCACTTATTCAAAATATTTTCTTTATTAATTGTTTAACTTTTCAAATCCCTTTAGGATTTCTTTGATCAAAAAGGTTTGAAGGTTTCCAATTGGAATCAAAAAGTTTCTTCTCACCCTGAAAATCAACAAAGTTTTATTTTATTTATTTATTTTTCACATTACAAGATTTGGAAAATCTTGGGATGTGACAGTGTTGTATCGTGTGCTATGAATGAATGAATGAATGAATGAAAAAGCAACTTGCTAGAAAATCTGAGTCAAACTTTAATTTTTTTTCAAAGACCCAAAACGTTAGAAATTTCCCTCTTTTCTCACGATCTATCTGAATCTTCAGATGCGACGTGGAGGAAGTGGTTCATCCCCGGACCCAATGTTGCAGATTCTGCAAATGTTGACTTCTGACCGCGAAGCTGAAAGAGCCGAACGTCAAGCCAACATAGCCACCCTTCAGCAGATAGCCAACTTGCACACAACAACCAAGGCCACGGAATCAGGACAACCATGGATCTAAGCTCAAGAACTTCCAGAATACCAACCCACCTATTTTCACTAAGTCAGATGAACCCCTAGACGCCGATGATTGGCTGCAAACCATGGAAAATAACCTAGAAGTAGCCGGAGTGGAAGCCAACGAGAAAGTTCTGTTCGCCACCCACTATCTAGACGGAGATGCCAGGGCATGGTGGAACAGTGTTCGCGCAATGACCGGAGGCCAGATGATGACCTGGGAGGAATTCAAGGTCAAGTTTAGCAGAACCCATGTGCCACCAGGCCTGATCAAGAGGATGAGAGACGAGTTCAGAGAACTGAAGCAAGGACGGATGACTGTAGTGGAATACCGTGACAATTTTTTGTCATTATCTAGGTATGCCCCGGATGAGATCGACACCGAAGCCAAGAAGAAAGAAAGATTCTTGAATGGTCTGCATGATGAGATGCAGACAGTGTTAGTCAATATTCCCTTTGCTGATATTGAAGCCCTTGTCTACTCTGCTATCCAGATGGAAGGAAAGATCAACCAAGCCAATGAGAACCGCAAGCGTCATATGATGCATCAGCCAGGAACCCATCAGACCCCAAAGTATCGCCCCAACCCATCTCCAAGATTTGCCCCAAGGACCAACAGACCCCCGATGAACCGTCCGACCTATCCCAACCGTGGAACACCTAGACCCGGAGGAAATCACAACAACCCCGGCAACGCTAGCAATTTCAACCGTTCCCCACCCAAGTTCAACAACAACAATGATACCGCCAACGCCAACACTGCCCCTAGGACTGGAAGCAATGCTGTGCCTGTAGCAGCCAAGGACAAGTCGCAAGTGACCTATTATGACTATGGAAATAAAGGCCACTATTCCAACGAGTGCCCCAACAAGAAAATGCTACAACCCCCAATGCCAATGTCCCAGCTCAGCAGCAGCGTCGTGTTCAGCCAGGAAGAAGATTTGCCCCAGGGAATTCACTCAACCGCAACGGCCGTCTTTTTCTCATGCATGCTGAAGAAGCTCAGGAAGCGCCAGACGTCGTGCTGGGTATGTTTTCTGTTAATTCAGTACTTGGACGAGTGTTGTTTGATTCTCGTGCATCACACTCATTTGTCACCGAAGAATTTGCATGCACTAGTAAAATTCAACCAACCAAACTGAAGCATGTTATGATTGTTCAAATTCCCGGATCAACCACCAAGGCTAGGAAAATTTGCAAAGCCGTCCCTATCCGAATCCATGGCATAGACTTTTATGCAAATCTGATAGTACTCGGAACTAAAGGTTTGTAAGTAGTACTAGGAATGGATTGGATGTCCAAACATAAAGGATTGATTGCCTGTGCCAAGAAAGCCATAACCATGACCAGTACAGCCGGAATATCAGTCGAACACATATCTGAAACCTTACCTCGTCAATTCAAGTGCAACAAGAGTATAGCCCAACCTACCATTGACCAAGTCAGGATAGTCTGTGAATACCCCGATGTATTTCCAGATGTTTTGCCCGGTATGCCCCCAGATCGGGATATCGAGTTTATTATTGAACTAATCCCTGGAACCGAACCCATAGCTCAGAGACCCTATAGTATGAACCCGTCAGAGCTCGCAGAATTGAAGAAGCAACTGGATTCCATGTTGGAAATAGGATTGATTCAACCAGCGTCACCATGGAGATCACCTGTCTTGTTTGTGGACAAGAAGGATGGAGGTAACCGTTTGTGTACGGATTATCAGAAATTGAATGATGTCACTATCAAGAACACGTACCCCTTGCCCAAGATAGAAGATTTGTTTGATCAGTTGACCGGTGCCAAGGTGTTTTCTAAGATTGATCTTAGAACTGGCTATCATCAACTCAAAATTCGTGCAGAGGATATTCCAAAGACTGCGTTTACCACCAGATATGGATTGTATGAGTATACAGTCATGTCTTTCGGACTAACCAATGCCCCAGCTTATTTCATGAATCTCATGAATAAGATTTTCATGGACTTCCTGGATAAGTTTGTCGTTGTTTTGATCGATGACATTCTGATCTATTCCAAATCAGAAGAAGAACATGAGCTACACCTAAGGACCATTCTTGGAACCCTTAGAGATCATCAGCTGTATGCAAAGTTTAGCAAATGTGAATTCTGGTTACAGGAGGTAGGATTCCTCGGTCACATTGTATCAGCCGGAGGAATTGCCATTGACCCTGCCAAAGTGAAAGATGTAGAAGATTGGCAAGCCCCAACCACTCAAACCCAAGTTCGTGCATTTCTCGGATTGGCGGGATATTACCGCAAGTTCGTAGACGTATTCTCGAGTATCGCTCGACCCATGACCCAATTGCTAAAGAAAGACAAGAAGTTTGAATGGACCGACAAATGTGAAGCGAGTTTTCAAGAACTCAAGAGGAGATTGATTTCAGCCCCAATCTTAATCATGCCGGATATCACGAAGCCCTTCGATGTGTATTGTGATGCATCCAAGATCGGTCTCGGATGTGTGCTAATGCAAGAAGGCAAAGTTATATCTTATCTATCTCGACAACTGAAGCAACACGAGCAAAATTACCCAACCCATGACCTTGAACTCGCAGCCGTAGTTCTAGCCCTGAAAACATGGAGACATTACCTGATTGGAAACCGTTGTGAGATCTATTCGGATCATAAGAGCCTGAAGTATATATTCACTCAGAAGGAGCTGAATATGAGGCAGAGAAGATGGATTGAGCTAATCAAGGATTACGATCTGGACATTCACTATCACCCTGGTAAAGCCAACGTAGTAGCCGATGCCCTTAGCAGATTGCCGTGCCGCTTGAACTCCATGATTTTGAAGGAGCAACCAAGTTTGCACAAAGACATGGAAGCTTTTCGAATGGAATTAGTAAGTGAAGGATTTTTGGCTAGCATAGAACTCCAGCCCAGTTTGATCAGTCAGATCAAAGAGGCGCAGAAGGGAAATGCCAGTATAGACGGAATCAAGCGTCGTATCGGTACAGGCAAAGTACCCGGATTCACCGAAGACGAAGGAGTTTTGTGGTACAAAGGACACCTTTGTGTACCATCAGATTTTGAGTTGAAAGAAGTTATCTTGAAGGAGGCTCATGATACTCTTTATTCTATCCATCCCGGAGGAACTAAGATGTATCAAGATTTGAAAGAGCAATTTTGGTGGCATAAGATGAAGAGAGAAATCGGAAGCTATATCGCCAAGTGTGATATTTGTCAGCGAGTCAAGGCAGGACATCAAAGACCCGCTGGATTGTTGCAACCATTGCAGATTCCGGAATGCAAATGGGATTCTGTAGGAAAGGACTTTATCACTTGACTGCCTACTTCTAGTAGGGGAAATGACTCTATCTGGGTCATAGTGGACAGATTGTCCAAACTCGCCCATTTCTTACCCATCAAGACCACATATCAGAGTTCGAAACTAGCAGAGTTATACATCGCTAGAATCGTTAGTTTGCATGGAGTCCCCAAGAACATCGTATCAGATCGAGGAACTCAGTTTACCTCGAGATTCTGGAAGAAAGTCCAAGAAGGTTTAGGAACCCGTCTAGATTTCAGTACCGCGTATCACCCTTAGACCGATGGACAAACGGAGCGAGTAAATCAAATACTCGAGGATATGCTGAGAGCATGTGTGTTAGAATATGGATCCAAGTGGGAGGACTGTCTGCTGTTTGCACAATTTTCCTACAATAACAGTTATCAAGCCAGTTTGCAAATGGCCCCCTTTGAATTCATGTACGGAAGGAAGTGTCGCACCCCTTTGAACTGGTCGGAAGTAGGAGAGAGTCAGATTTTCGGACCCGACATCCTACGAGAAGCAGAAGACAAGGTTCACAAGATTCGTGAACACCTCAAGACCGCCCAATCCAGATCGAAGAGTTACGCCGACAAGAGACGTAGAGACCTCTCCTTCAACATAGGAGATTTTGTTTATCTGAAAGTGTCGCCATTGAAGGGAATGCAGCGTTTCCAACTCAAAGGAAAGTTAGCCCCCAGATATATCGGACCTTTCAAGATTCTGAATCGTCCAGGTGAAGTATCGTATCAATTGGAAATAATCGAAGAGATGTCAGCCGTGCACAATGTGTTCCATATCTCGTTACTTCGCAAGTGTCTCGAAGTCCCTGAGAAGACCGAAGTGTTCAAAAATATCGACCACCGGACCATACAGATCAATGACGACCTGACCTATCCCAAAGTACCCATCCATATTTTGGAAGAAGCTTTTCGAACTACCCGAACCCCAAACATCAAGTTTCTCAAGATTCAGTGGAGCAACCACACAGAAGAGGAAGCTACCTGGGAGCGCGAAGATCACATCAGGACGGAGTTTCCCGATATCTTCAAATCCTAGGTAATCTTTTCGTCCTTTTTCAAATCTCGGGACGAGATTTTGTTTAAGAGGGGAAGGTTTGTAACATCACAAAAATATTGAACTTGGATCATCAAACTCTAAGCATCAAAATTAGGGTTAACAAAAACTTTTCTAAATAAAATTATGAATGCATGCATATGAGTATGCATTGAATTTGAAATTCTTTTGAACCACCTTGTTTGTGTGTTTCTTTGCTTGAAAATGTTTCTTAGGTGAATTAAACATCATGTAAAACATTTCCCATACTTCTCCCAAAGACAAATAAAGCAAAACAAATAAAATAAAGGAATGGTCATTTTGACCAATTTAACTCCCATGCCTACTTTGGCTGTCTCAAACTTTCAGAACCTAACAGAAACTTTTCTGGATCTTTGCACCCCTTGATTGTACTCATAACAATGTATCAAGGCCCACTTTGTGATCATCCAGAAACTTTCAAATGCATAGTTTAAATGACAATTCAAAATTGAAATATTTATCATATGGGAAGATCCCACTTTTTCAAAAACCACTCAAACAAGCTCAACTTTCAAAACCCAAGCATCTGCAGACTAACCAGCACCAATCTAGCACACCCACCAAAAATCTTTTCAAAATTTAAAACTTGAATTCATGCGGCCATTTCATCAAACAGGTTGCAGACACAAATCATACAAAATCTAAGCACTATAGTGAGTAGTGATTGAAGCCTAACTTGTTCCCTCTCTAGCTCACAACCATCTCAGTAGATCATCTAGCAAGTTAAACCAAGCACTAGCCCCACTGTGATCTTGCCAAAACCATCAATGGTGAACAGCCGAAGCCAACCTTGTCACCCCCATGTCGACAGCACGCTAGGAGGAGAAACAAGCCTAGCCAGCATGTCTGGGAGGCAGCCCACCGTCCACCGCCACTCCCTGTCCAACTCTCGAACCCTGCCAGCCACTGGACCACACGCACAGACCGCGCCCAGACCGCCAGCGACCATGCCGAGCGTGTGCTAGAGCGCCACCCTCGACCGAAGCCCACAGACCGCGCGCCGCCCTCGCCACGTGCATACACGATCACCACCGACCCAGGAGACCGCCAGACATCTCCGTTCGCCGCCCCGTGCCGCACAGCCACCGCTCGCCGTCGAAGACGCCGCCTCTGCCGCGCATTAAAGCTGTAGAGGATCGCCAGGAGACCACCAAGCGATCACCACTGCCGGCCATGCCTCTAGCAGCCCGTAGCCATGTCGCCACCGTCGCCTGCCCATGCCGTTCGGTCTCACCGTCGAGACTATAAATAGAGGACTCCCCCGCTCGAATTCTTCACACCATTCCACTCCTCTCTCACCTAGAACCACCCCACCTCACTCCCAGAGCAAGGCGAGCAGCACTTCGCCGGAATTTCACCGGAACCCGCCGCCTCTGGAGAAGAAGGGCGCCATCGATTTCGTCCACCCAGGAGCTACCGCGACCACCCCTGAGTTCGCCGTCGTCGACTTCGTCGTTCGCCTGCCTCGCCAACCCTCGCCTGCACCCCGGTGAGCCCCCAGCAACCCCCACTGGCCGCGCTACGTTTCTTTCTCGCCGGCGTTGCCCAACGTCGACGATGGCTCCCAGCCGTTGGATTAGAATCAGATCGAACGACCCACGTTGCCCCGTACCGCTTCGCACCCCCCTGTGTCACTAACGAGTGGGGACACCCATTTAAGCAGCCCGCGGAAGCGCTACGCTTAGTAGGCTGGCCCGTTAACCTTTCCCGCGCAGCCCAGTTATTTGAATTAAACCTTTTCCATTTTATTTCAAACTCACTTCTGTACCCAACTTCAAAAATCAACCCAGATCGATTCAGTGCACCAAATTGAATGAAACCAATTTTGTTAGAAAGGCCTGGGAATTCTGAGTATAAGCCCGTTGGATTCAAGTCATTTGGATCTGTAGATCACCCATGGTAAAAATAACAAGGTAGAAGCTTTTATGCATTCAAATATTTTTCAAATTTAAACCATAATAGGTTTTGAGTTGATTCCAACTTTCAAAAATCACATTTAACCATACCTTTCAGAATATATAAAAATATATAGGTTTACTTGCATAAATAATGTTCAAGTAATAAAAGAATGCTACATAGGCATTTCTAGTCACTTTATTTAATTAAAATAAAAGGGTAAAACCTTATTAAATTGTGACACCACTTTAAATCATGTTCCCATGGACTAAAATATGTGGTGATGACATGTGTCAACATGATCCCATGTTTGGTTTGGAGAATATTAAATCTTAAGTAGTTTTTCAATGAGTAGAAATTACTTTTCTAAAAATAAAGGGAATTAAACCAAGCCTTAATCTTGTAATGTTGGAGATGATGTTAGATCATCTATAGGACCCTTGTGTGTGATGATTGCAAGTAGTTAAGTATTGTTTGGTGATTGTGTACCTCGTATTTATTTATAGACGCTAGTACCGACCAAGGATACGAGGAGGAAGGAGGATTCTACGAAGAAGAAGCCGAGGAGAACTTCAACCACTGCTCTGCACAAGGCAAGCTTTATTAACTAAGTGGACCAATGCAAGCTAACCCTTGCAAGATACCCTACTGATGCCACAAACCACTACTTGTTACTCTGCCCACTATATGCCTTAAGCATATGTGATCATATCCACTTGATAAACCAATCCTAGTTTTTACTTACAAGCTTTATACTTTATTTCTTTATGAAAGCTATTACTTAGAGTTTACTTATGTGAATTATAGATACTAGAAAGATATTTGAAGGTTGCATAAAGAGCATAAAATTTGGCCTAAGCTAGATAATCTTGATGTCATCTTAAGGCATGATATTGAACTTAGTTAGAACTCCACTAGTTTAACATCCCTCATTATTGCTTACCCCCACCTGTAGATGCTAGTGCTAAGCATAAAACTTGATGAACTTTAGATGGGAATACTTGGTGGAAAAATGGTTATGAAAACCTTGGAATGATGGATCATTTTATTGAAATGTTTTGGACATGTGTTTCCGAACACCTGATGATTTTGGTGATGAAAATGTTGAGGCATGAGCCTTAGCCCCTTTATAAAACTGATGGTTGTCTGGATGCGATACCATTCCAATTTTATCGTACAACCACAATACCCGAAGATTGGGTAGGGCTTCACTGGAAACTTATATACCTTAGTATTAGTTCCCTCACGGCCAAGGTCTGAGCTGAGGCTACCTTGTGAAGATTGTCCACCTATGCAGTACCCAAGATGACAGTTGGTCATGGTTGGGAGGCCAAACTCACAGGAGAGGTGCTTATACTAGTGCGTGTAATTGAAAGGTTAGGATTGATTATCCGCATACTGAGTATGGTGAATTCAGGATTTGTTCCTGACGGATGTATCGAATGTTGTGGTGAAAGTGTACAATCTCTGCAGAGTGTCAAACTATTCGAATAGCTGCGTCTGCGGTTATGGACAGTTGGAGTGGCCATACTTTTCCCCCGTCAGACTTTTCAAAATGAGTTGTGAAATGAATTGAGACTTTGACTTGACCAGAACAGAGTTGTGACATGAGTACAAGATCCCCCTTAGGAGTTATAAAATTGTGACTAGCTTTGGAACTTAGTAGAGATAAATCTGGCTTTTGCAAAATAACCCTAGAGCCTAGTGTCCTATTATCAAAACCCCCTTTCAGTTGTTAGTATTAGTTTGCGAGTACTTAAAGAGTACTCATGGCTTTGTCCCTGGCGATTCCCATGGCCAGACTATGAAGAGGAGTACCTGGAGGATGGACCCCAGGAAGGTTACGACAACTAGGATCATCTCCCATCGTCAGCATTGCCTGTGACCCCGAAGATGGAGCTTCGCCTACGCTACCGTTATTATTACGTATTCCGCTGCTTGATGTTGTATTAAGAACTGGATCATGAGATCCCTATTTGTGTAAGAACTTATGTACGGTTTGTAATGGATGATGTACTATGGTATCCAATTCTGTTATGTCTCGCAAAAATGGTAATCCTAGGATTGCGATGTATGCAATAACAGGCATCTAGGATTAAAAATCCGGGTGTTGACAAGTTGGTATCAGAGCCATCCTGACCATAGGAGACCCTAGATAGACTGGACGTTTGAATCAAAAACTTAGTTTCAAAACCAAAGAAAGCAAATATTTACAAAAACTTATTCTCATTCTTATCCCTTTGATTCTTTCATGAAAATTCATGTTCCTCAAAAACTCTTGTAAATACATAAAATTTTGACACACTTGATCACTCTACTAACTTACTCATCCTATATTCTTATAGATGGACGTGAAGTACAGCAAGTTTTATCAGTTGGGGAATGGAGGAGATCTTATCTTTGAGAGGGATTTGGACCAGCTTTCGGAGCTTTTGGAGCGTCTACACCCCGAGTTCTTCGGAGCTCAGCTCAATGATCAAGGAGAAGATCTGTAGTGGCTAATTGTTGCAAGTCTCCGAGGAAAGATTGAACCTCCCACTGCGGAGGGAATTCAGTTTACCTTGAGGGAAAACAACTGGCTCGATGGACTTGCCAGGGCCATGCAGGAAGCTCTTTCCCGTCTGTGTGGACAGAGCATCAATCAGATCAAGGGTACTCGCTTTGAGTTTTGCCCAAGGCGTGATGCTAATGGACAACCACTGGAAGCCCCATACCACCCCGAGCTGAATACCCAATTGGACCACCTTAGCTTCATGATGTACGATCGTCAACAGGAGTTGGACAACTGTCGTGACTACTACAACCACAAGTCGGCCATCATCAAGACGAAGGACCAAACCATCGCCATGATAGCAAAAGATCGCAAGTCTCGCTGTCGTCAGCTCGACAAGAAGGAGCGCATCATTGCCCGTCTTCGCCACCGCATCTCATCTCTGGAGGGTACCATCCACGAGAGAGACATGCAGTTGGAAGAAAGGGAGAATGCCGGAGAGGATCTTCGTGGAGACCCCTACTTCTATCTCAGCGATGACGATGATTTTCTGGAGGATCAGGATATGGATTTCTTCACCGATGAGAACAATTTCGCCTTCATCGATGATGATGAGGATGATGAGGCCACAGATTCCGAGGAGTAGTAGCACTTGAGAACTACCGTAGTGAGTAGTATTCGGTCCCACTGTATCGTAGTTTCCAGAATGGTTCTTAAAACCATCTGCTTTTCCTTGTTGTGGTGTGTGTTGTATCGTGTGCTATGAATGAATGAATGAATGAAGAAGCAAGTTGCTAGAAAATTTGAGTCAAACTTTAATTTTTTTTTCAAAGACCCAAAACGTTAGAAATTTCCCTCTTTTCTCACGATCTATCTCAATCTTCAGATGCCACGTGGAGGAAGTGGTTCATCCCCGGACCCAATGTTGCAGATTCTGCAAATATTGACTTCTAACCGTGAAGCTGAAAGAGCCGAACATCAAGCCAACATAGCCACCCTTCAGCAGATAGCCCAACTTGCCCACAACAACCAAGGCCACGGAAATCAGGACAACCATGGATCTAAGCTCAAGAACTTCCAAAATACCAACCCACCTATTTTCACTAAGTCAGAAGAACCCCTAGACGCCGATGATTGGATGCAAACCATGGAAAATAACCTAGAAGTAGCCGGAGTGGAAGCCAACGAGAAAGTTCTGTTCGCCACCCACTATCTAGCCGGAGATGCCAGGGCATGGTGGAACAGTGTTCGCGCAATGACCGGTGGCCAGATGATGACCTGGGAGGAATTCAAGGTCAAGTTTAGCAGAACCCATGTGCCACCAGGCCTGATCAAGAGGATGAGAGACGAGTTCAGAGAACTGAAGCAAGGACGGATGACTGTAGTGGAATACCGTGACAAATTTTTGTCATTAGCTAGGTATGCCCCGGATGAGATCGACACCGAAGCCAAGAAGAAAGAAAGATTCTTGCATGGTCTGCATGATGAGATGCAGACAGTGTTAGTCAATATTCCCTTTGCTGATATTGAAGCCCTTGTCGACTCTGCTATCCAGATGGAAGGAAAGATCAACCAAGCCAATGAGAACCGCAAGCGTCGTATGATGCATCAGCCAGGAACCCATCAGACCCCAAAGTATCGCCCCAACCCATCTCCAGGATTTGCCCCAAGGACCAACAGACCCCCGATGAACCGTCCGACCTATCCCAACCGTGGAAACCCTAGACCCGGAGGAAATCACAACAACCCCAGCAACGCTAGCAATTTCAACCGTGCCCCACCCAAGTTCAACAACAACAATGCTACCGCCAACTCCAACACTGCCCCTAGGACTAGAAGCAATGTTGTGCCTGTAGCAGCCAAGGACAAGTCGCAAGTGACTTGTTATGACTGTGGAAATAAAGGCCACTATTCCAACGAGTGCCCCAACAAGAAGAATGCTACAGCCCCCAATGCCAATGTCCCAGCTCAGCAGCAGCGTCGTGTTCAGCCAGGAAGAAGATTTGCCCCAGGGAATTCACTCAACCGCAACGGCCGTCTTTTTCTCATGCATGCTGAAGAAGCTCAGGAAGCGCCAGACGTCGTGCTGGGTATGTTTTCTGTTAATTCAGTACTTGCACGAGTGTTGTTTGATTCTGGTGCATCGTACTCATTTTTCACCGAAGAATTTTCATGCACTAGTAAAATTCAACCAACCAAACTGAAGCATGTTATGATTGTTCAAATTCTCGGATCAACCACCAAGGCTAGGCAAATTTGCAAAGCCGTCCTATCCGAATCCATGGCATAGATTTTTATGCAAATCTGATAGTACTCGGAACTAAAGGTTTGGAAGTAGTACTAGGAATGGATTGGATGTCCAAACATAAAGGATTGATTGACTGTGCCAAGAAAGCCATAACCATGAACAGTACAGCCGGAATATCAGTCGAACACATATCTGAAACATTACCTCGTTAATTCAAGTGCAACAAGAGTATAGCCCAACCTACCATTGACCAAGTCAGGATAGTCTGTGAATACCCCGATGTATATCCAGATGTTTTGCCCGGTATGCCCCCAGATCGGGATATCGAGTTTATCATTGAACTAATCCCTGGAACTAGACCCATAGCTCAGAGACCCTATAGTATGAAACCGTCAGAGCTCGCAGAATTGAACAAGCAACTGGATTCCATGTTGGAAATAGGATTGATTCAACCAAGTGCGTCACCATGGAGATCACCTATCTTGTTTGTGGACAAGAAGGATGGAGGTAACCGTTTGTGTACGGATTGTCGGAAATTGAATGATGTCACTATCAAGAACAAGTACCCCTTGCCCAAGATAGAAGATTTGTTTGATCAGTTGACCGGTGCCAAAGTGTTTTCTAAGATTGATCTTAGAACTAGCTATCATCAACTCAAAGTTCGTGAAGAGGATATTCCAAAGACTGCGTTTACCACCAGATATGGATTGTATGAGTATACAGTCATGTCTTTCGGACTAACCAATGCCCCCGCTTATTTCATGAATCTCATGAATAAGATTTTTATGGACTTCCTGGATAATTTTGTCGTTGTTTTCATCGATGACATTCTGATCTATTCCAAATCAGAAGAAGAACATGAGCTACACCTAAGGACCATTCTTGAAACCCTTAGAGAGCATCAGCTGTCTGCAAAGTTTAGCAAATGTGAATTCTGGTTACAGGAGGAAGGATTCCTCGGTCACATTGTATCAGCCGGAGGAATTGCCGTTGACCCTGCCAAAGTGAAAGATGTAGAAGATTGGCAAGCCCCAACCACTCAAACCCAAGTTCGTGCATTTCTCGGATTGGCGGGATATTACCGCAAGTTCGTAGAAGGATTCTCGAGTATCGCCCGACCCATGACCCAATTGCTAAAGAAGGACAAGAAGTTTGAATGGACCGACAAATGTGAAGCGAGTTTTCAAGAACTCAAGAGGAGATTGATTTCAGCCCCAATCTTAATCATGCCGGATATCACGAAGCCCTTCGATGTGTATTGTGATGCATCCAAGATGGGTCTCGGATGTGTGCTAATGCAAGAAGGAAAAGTTATATCTTATCTATCTCGACAACTGAAGCAACATGAGCAAAATTACCCAACCCATGACCTCGAACTCGCAGCCGTAGTTCTAGCCCTGAAAACATGGAGACATTACCTGATTGGAAACTGTTGTGAGATCTATTCGGATCATAAGAGCCTGAAGTATATATTCACTCAGAAGGAGCTGAATATGAGGCAGATAATATGGATTGAGCTAATCAAGGATTACGATCTGGACATTCACTATCACCCTGGTAAAGCCAACGTAGTAGCCGATGCCCTTAGCAGATTGCCGTGCCGCTTGAACTCCATGATTTTGAAGGCGCAACCAAGATTGCACAAAGAGATGGAAGCTTTTCGAATGGAATTAGTAAGTGAAGGATTTTTGGCTAGCATAGAACTCCATCCCACTTTGATCAGTCAGATCAAAGAGGCGCAGAAGGGAAATGCCAGTATGGATGGAATCAAGCGTCGTATCGGTACAGGCAAAGTACCCGGATTCACCGAAGACGAAGGAGTTTCGTGGTACAAAGGACGCCTTTGTGTACCATCAGATTCTGAGTTGAAAGAAGTTATCTTGAAGGAGGCTCATGATACTCTTTATTCTATCCATCCCGGAGGAACTAAGATGTATCAAGATTTGAAAGAGCAATTTTGGTGGCATAAGATGAAGAGAGAAATCGGAAGCTATATCGCCAAGTGTGATATTTGTCAGCGAGTCAAGGCAGGACATCAAAGACCCGCTGGATTGTTGCAAGCATTGCAGATTCCGGAATGGAAATGGGATTCTGTAGGAAAGGACTTTATCACTTGACTGCCTACTTCTAGTAGGGGAAATGACTCTATCTGGGTCATAGTGGACAGATTGTCCAAACTCGCCCATTTCTTACCCATCAAGACCACATATCAGAGTTCGAAACTAGCAGAGTTATACATCGCTAGAATTGTTAGTTTGCATGGAGTCCCCAAGAACATCTTATCAGATCGAGGAACTCAGTTTACCTCGAGATTCTGTAAGAAAGTCCAAGAAGGTTTAGGAACCCGTCTAGATTTCAGTACCGCGTATCACCCTCAGACCGATGGACAAACGGAGCGAGTAAATCAAATACTCGAGGATATGCTTAGAGCATGTGTGTTAGAATATGGATCCAAGTGGGAAGACTGTCTGCTGTTTGCAGAATTTTCCTACAATAACAGTTATCAAGCCAGTTTTCAAATGGCCCCCTTTGAATTCATGTACGGAAGGAAGTGTCGCACCCCTTTGAACTGGTTGGAAGTAGGAGAGAGTCAGATTTTCGGACCCGACATCCTACGAGAAGCAGAAGACAAGGTTCACAAGATTCGTGAACACCTCAAGACCGCCCAATCCAGATCGAAGAGTTACGCCGACAAGAGACGTAGAGACCTCGCCTTCAACATAGGAGATTTTGTTTATCTGAAAGTGTCGCCATTGAAGGGAATGCAGCGTTTCCAACCCAAAGGAAAGTTAGCCCCCAGATATATCGGACCTTTCAAGATTCTGAACTGTCGAGGTGAAGTATCGTATCAATTGGAACTACCCGAAGAGATGTCAACCGTGCACAATGTGTTCCATATCTCGTTACTTCGCAAGTGTCTCGAAGTCCCTGAGAAGACCGAAGTGTTCAAAAATATCGACCACCGGACCATAGAGATCAACGACGACCTGACCTATCCCAAAGTACCCATCCGTATTTTGGAAGAAGCTTTTCGAACTACCCGAACCCCAAGCATCAAGTTTCCCAAGATTCAGTGGAGCAACCACACAGAAGAGGAAGCTACCTGGGAGCGCGAAGATCACATCAGGACGGAGTTTCCCGATCTCTTCAAATCCTAGGTAATCTTTTCGTCCTTTTTCAAATCTCGGGACGAGATTTTTTTTAAGGGGGGAAGGTTTGTAACATCACAAAAATATTGAACTTGGATCATCAAACTCTAAGCATCAAAATTAGGGTTAACAAAAACTTTTCTAAATAAAATTATGAATGCATGCATATGAGTATGCATTGAATTTGAAATTCTTTTGAACCACCTTGTTTGTGTGTTTCTTTGCTTGTAAAATGTTTCTTAGGTGAATTAAACATCATCTAAAACATTTCCCACACTTCTCCCAAAGACAAATAAAGCAAAACAAATAAAATAAAGGAATGGTCATTTTGACCAATTTAACTCCCATGCCTACTTTGGCTGTCTCAAACTTTCAGAACATAACAGAAACTTTTCTGGATATTTGCACCCCTTGATTGTACTCATAACAAAGTATCAAGGCCCACTTTGTGATCATCCAGAAACTTTAAAATGCATAGTTTAAATGACAATTCAAAATTGAAATATTTATCATATGGGAAGATCCCACTTTTTCAAAAACCACTCAAACAAGCTCAACTTTCAAAACCCAAGCATCTGCAGACTCACCAGCACTAATCTAGCACACCCACCAAAAATCTTTTCAAAATTCAAAACTTTAATTCATGTGGCCATTTCATCAAACAGGTTGCAGACACAAATCATACAAAATCTAAACACTATAGTGAGTAGTGATTGAAGCCTAACTTGTTCCCTCTCTAGCTCACAACCATCTCAGTAGATCATCTAGCAAGTTAAACCAAGCACTAGCCCCACTATGAGCTTGCCAAAACCATCAATGGTGCACAGCCGAAGCCAACCTTGTCACCCCCATGTCGACAGCACGCTAGGAGGAGAAACAAGCCTAGCCAGCATGTCTGGGAGGCAGCCCACCATCCACCGCCACTCCCTGTCCAACGCTCGAACCCTGCCAGCCACTGGACCACACGCACGGACCGCGCCCAGACCGCCAGAGACCATGCCGAGTGTGCGCCAGAGCGCCACCCTCGACCGAAGCCCACAGACCGCGTGCCGCCCTCGCCGCGTGCATACACGATCACCACCGACGCAGGAGACCGCCAGACATCCCCGTTCACCGCCCCGTGCCGCACAGCCACCGCTCGCCGTCGAAGACGCCGCCTCTGTCGGGTAGAGCGTCGCGTGTTCTAGACCAAACCGCACCGCCCCTACAAGCGCATTAAAGCCGTAGAGCATCGCCAGGATACCACCAAGCGATCGCCACCGCCGGCCATGCCTCTAGCAGCTCGTAGCCATGTCGCCACCGTCGCCTGCCCATGCCGTTTGGTCTCACCGTCGAGACTATAAATAGAGGACTCCCCTGCTCGAATTCTTCACACCATTCCACTCCTCTCTCACCAAGAACCACCCCACCTCAGTCCCGGATCAAGGTGAGCAGCACTTCGCCGGAATTTTACTGGAGCCCACCAGCTCTGGAGAAGAAGGGCGCCATCGATTTCGTCTACCCCAGGAGCTACCGCGACCACCCCTGAGTTCGCCGTCGTCGACTTCGTCGTTGCCCGCCTCGCCGACCCTCGCCTGCACCCCGGTGAGCCCCCAGCAACCCCCACTGGCCGCGCTAGGTTTCTTTCTCGCCGGCGTTGCCCAATGTCGATGATGACTCCCAGCCGTTGGATTTGAATCAGATCGAACGACCCACGTTGCCCCGTACCGCTTCGCACCCCCCTGTGTCACTGACGAGTGGGGACACCCACTTAAGCAGCCTGCGGAAGCACTACGCTTAGCAGGCCGGCCCGTTAACCTTTCCCGCGCAGCCCAGTTATTTGAATTAAACCTTTTCCACTTTATTTCAAACTCACTTGTGTACCCAACTTCAAAAATCAACCCAGATCGATTCATTGCACCAAATTGAATGAAACCAATTTTGTTAGAAAGGTCTGGGAATGCTGAATCCAAGCCCGTTGGATTCAAGTCATTTGGATCTATAGATCACCCATGGTAAAAATAACAAGGCAGAAGCTTTTCTGCATTCAAACATTTTTCAAATCTAAACCATAATAGCTTTTGAGTTGATTACAACTCTCAAAAATCACATTTAACCATACCTTTCATAATATATAAAAATATATAGGTTCACTTGCAGAAATAATGTTCAAGTAATAAAAGAATGCTACATAGGCATTTCTAGTCACTTTATTTAATTAAAATAAAAGGGTAAAACCTTATTAAATTGTGACACCACTTTAAATCATGTTCCCATGGACTAAAATATGTGGTGATGACATGTGTCAACATGATCCCATGTTTGGTTTGGAGAATATTAAATCTTAAGTAGTTTTTCAATGAGTAGAAATTACTTTTCTAAAAATAAAAGGAATTAAACCAAGCCTTAACCTTGTAATGTTAGAGATGATGTTAGATCATCTATAGGACCCTTGTGTGTGATGATTGCAAGTATTTAAGTATTGTTTGGTGATTGTGTACCTCGTATTTATTTATAGACGCTAGTACCGACCAAGGATACGAGGAGGAAGGAGGATTCTACGAAGAAGAAGCCGAGGAGAACTTCAACCACTGCTCTGCACAAGGCAAGCTTTATTAACTAAGTGGACCAATGCAAGCTAACCCTTGCAAGATACCCTACTGATGCCACAAACCACTACTTGTTACTCTGCCCACTATATGCCTTAAGCATATGTGATCATATCCACTTGATAAACCAATCCTAGTTTTTACTTACAAGCTTCATACTTTATTTCTTTATCAAAGCTATTACTTAGAGTTTACTTATATGAATTATAGATACTAGAAAGATATTTGAAGGTTGCATAAAGAGCATAAAATTTAGCCTAAGCTAGATAATCTTGATATCATCTTAAGGCATGAGATTGAACTTAGTTAGAACTCCACTAGTTTACCACCCCTCATTATTGCTTACCCCCACCTGTAGATGCTAGTGCTAAGCATAAAACTTGATCAACTTTAAATGGGAATACTTGGTGGAAAAATGGTTATGAAAACCTTGGAATGATGGATCATTCTATTGAAATATTTTGGACACGTGTTTCCGAACACCTGATGATTTTGGTGATGAAAATGTTGAGGCATGAGCCTTAGCACCTTTATAAAACTGATGGTTGTCTGGATGTGATACCATTCCAATTTTATCGTACAACCACAATACCCGAAGATTGGGTAGGGCTTGACTGGAAACTTATATACCTTAGTATTAGTTCCCTCATGGCCAAGGTCTGAGCTAAGGCTACCTTGTGAAGATTGTCCACCTGTGCAGTACCCAAGATGACAGTTGGTCATGGTTGGGAGGCCAAACTCACAGGAGAGGTGCTTATACTAGGGCGTGTAATTGAAAGGTTAGGATTGATTATCCGCATACTGAGTATGGTGAATTCAGGATTTGTTCCTGACGGATGTATCGAATGTTGTGGTGAAAGTGTACAATCTCTGCAGAGTGTCAAACTATTCGAATAGCCGCGTCTGCGGTTATGGACAGTTGGAGTGGCCATACTGTTCACCCGTCAGACTTTTCAAAATGACTTGTGAAATGAATTGAGACTTTGACTTGACCACAACAGAGTTGTGACATGAGTACAAGATCCCCCTTAGGATTTATAAAATTGTGACTAGCTTTGGAACTTAGTAGAGATAAATTTGGCTTTTGAAAATAACCCTAGAGCCTAGTGTCCTATTATCAAAACCCCCTTTCAGTTGTTAGTATTAGTTTGCGAGTACTTAAAGAGTACTCATGTCTTTATCCCTGGCTATTCTCATGTCCAGACTATGAAGAGGAGTACCTGGAGGATGGACCCCAGGAAGGTTACGACAACTAGGATCATCTCCCATCGTCAGCATTGCCTGTGACCCCGAAGATGGAGCTTCGCCTACACTACCGTTATTATTACGTATTCTGCTGCTTGATGTTGTATTAAGAACTAGATCATGAGATTCCTATTTGTGTAAGAACTTATGTACTATGGTATCCAATTCTGTTATGTCTCACAAAAATGGTAATCCTAGGATTGTGATGTATGGCATAACAGGCATCTGGGATTAAAAATCCGGGTGTTGACAGATGAGGAGTACACAACTAATACACAAACAGTTGCTTGAGCACAAGCAAGCAAGTAAACAAACATTTCACATGTAGACAGAAAATTTTTTTGTTCCCCCTGATTTTTGCCCTTTGGACAATAACTCAGGGTTGCTGAAATTGGGATGTTACAGACCTTTCCCCCTTAAAATAATCTCGTCCCGAGATTAGGGAGGAGTAGGGTTGGGTGATAACATCCGCTTGACAATTTCTTCGCTGGAATTTTAGGATGCTAACAGGTTTTCCAACAAACAAGCATGGTCAGATATGGGTCGGAGGTGACTGGCTTCGGGTTGAGTTGCTTGGATTAAACAAATGGAAAAGTCGTAGTCTTTTCCCCTTCGGACGCTTCTAGGTAGGTTTAGCATAGATAGGGTACTTCTTCTTGAGGCGAGACAGCGAGTTCAGCCTTCTTCGAACCTTTACTTCTGAAGTTAGCTTCTCTACCTTCTTGGTCTTGAAATGCTGGAAGAGCTGGCTGGGCGGTCGACTCTGCGGTGGAAAACTTTCTGAAGTACCTTCTGATTCTGGAGAAGTGTCGATTTCCGTCCTTCTTGTAGTGTAGATGATGGGGATTTTGCAGGGGTGGTCAGCACCTAACGAGTAACTAAGGTTTTACCCCAGGGTTCTATAGGGTTCTTGGGCAGGAAGGACGCAGGCTTTCCCCCTTAGAGCGACACTATGGGTTTTTGGTGGAGTCGCCGACCTTCTTGATTGGAGTCGTATGCTGATGCCGGGGAATGGAGCTGCACCTTTGATCCCGAGGTAATTACCTTCTATCGACCTTGTACCGCTTTGTGGGAGGTGTCGATGCCACTTCTTGAAGTAATAGTCGTAGCGGGAGGGGCGTTTAACTAGCTTTCAGTGAGTTAATTCAGAGCTAAGTAGGGGTCCAATGGGTTGGAGATTGCCGTTGGCTGTTGGCAGTCTCGGAACGCGGTTCTTTAGATAGGGGTTTTTTCAGTTTCGGTCTGATGCAACGTCGTGGGTAAAACATGCAAAGAAGGGTATTATCCTTGCATATCATCCAACAAGGTTCACTCAGAAATCAGCAGATTTGTGCCGGCCATTGGTGGAGGTACTTGAAGCCTTACTGGATAGGTTTCAAGATGATCCATCACTTCCTAGAGGTTAGCGGAGTAAGTAGGTAGGATGCGAAGGACTATATCGAGAGTGCTCCTTGAATCTTGTAGCCATCCTTGGGTTGGGTACCAACATTGGTTACTGTATTTCTTCGGGGTTAGCAGAATCGGAGCTCTTTTAAGGGGAGTGGTTAGCGGAGATAGAAGAGAAAGGACTTTGTCACATCTTCGGAGAAACTTGATGCCTTGGGTTGCTTTCTACTCCTTGGAGAGTAGTATGTAGGGTTCACAACATAGAAAACATAAAATTTCCAAAGATGGGAACAACTATGTACCATGATCTATCTACTAGATACAAACAACGGGAGGATGTATATCCGTAGAGAACATACCCTTGAAGACTGACAAAGCTTAACGAGTTAAACTCATGGTTGATGTAGACGATCTCTTGCCGATCTCAAGATCGAGAGGAAGTCCTAGCGCCGCAAATCAGCAGCGCATTCATGCTCGTACACACGTACGAGGAACCAAGCAACATCCACCTCCTCGCTCCAGCGATGCAGCGGAAGCACAACTCTTTCTTGCCGAATAGCCATCGAGAACATGTATCTCGCTAGTCCGAGACCATGGGGGATAAATTCTAGAGGGGGAGAGAGATCCTTCACGAGGAGGTGCGAGTGAAAGAGAGGGAGAGGGGTGCCTTTTATAGAAGGAGGGGGGTGGCCGCCGACCATGGGGCTGCCCCCTCCCCTCCTTCATTCATGTGGGTGGACACTCCACTCACAAAAACTTCTTCATTTCCCTCCACTCAAAATCCCACTCAAAATTGCTATTAAATTTCCACCAAATTTAATGCAAACTCTCATTAAATAAAACTCTTTTTATTTATTCAGAATTTTATCAATTACTGTAATGACAAAAATTCACATATAACCCCTTGCTAGAATTCTATTTCACATGAAAAAACACTTTCTGCAATTTCACCCGAAAACCTGTTTCGGTATCTAGTGAAATAAATTCCTGCGCTTGTTATTCTTTTCGGCATGAAACTTTTGCTCCAATTGGATGTCGGTGTATCTTAAGTGTGTCACCCTACGGTTCGCGAATAATGCGGACATTGTCGATACCCCTCTCGGATCAATAATCAGAAGCGGGATCTGGAGACCCATACTGACTCCCACACATTCAACGATGACTTTCTTGTGATCGTCGGAACCTTTTACGCTAGTATCTTAATCCCTTTGTTTCGCGATATATTACATGTCCGAGATTCGATCATCGGTATCTCCATACCTATTTTGGTCTCGTACTGACATGCACTCTTTTCTTGTTCCCATGATATAACATTCTAGTGATCAAATCACTTGCTTGCAAGCGAACCAATGTGATATCACCGAGAGGTCCCAGAGTACACCTATACGTCATCGGGATGAACAAATTCCACTCTCGATCCATGGGCCTCAACATAGCACTTTATTAGTTCTGAACCCATCTTTATAATCACCCTGTTACAGTGTGACGTTTGATGTTATCAAGAAACTCTTCCGGTGTTAGTGATTGACTTGATCTCATGGTCTAAGGATTAGGATTACTTCGTAAGTTGTTATAGAAATAGAAACTCAATGACTTTGATTGTAATGCTATACTTCGGATGAATGTTCATCACACCATTACACTAATGTTGTGATCCCGTTATTAACAACATCCAATGTGCATCATCAGGAAACCTTGATCATCTTGTTAATCAACGAGCTAGTTTATGAGAGAGGCATAACTAGGAACTTTCTGTTTGTTTATTAAACACACATGTATTAATGTTTCCATATTAATAAAATTATAGCATGCAAAATAAACATCTATCATATACATGGAATACACATAATAAACAATTTATTATTGCCTCTTAGGGCATATTCCCTTCAGTCTCCCACTTGCACTAGAGACAATAATTTAGTTACATAGTGATGAATCTAACACCCATGGAGTTCTGGTGTTGATCATGTTTTGGTCTAGGGAGAGTTTTAGTCAACAGATCTACTACATTGAGATCCATGTGTACTTTACAAATCTTTATATCTCCATCCTTGACATGCTCGCGCATGGAGTGAAACCGGCGCTTAATATGCTTGCAATTCTTGTGAGACCTTGGTCCTTTGGCATTAGCAATAGCACCATTGTTGTCACAATAGATCACCATTGGGTCCAACGCGCTTGCAACCACACCTAGTTTGGATATGAACTCCTTCATCCAAACCGCTTCCGAAGCAGCAACATATTCGGCCTTCGTTGTTGATCCCGCCACCACAGGTTGTTTGGAACTCCTCCAACTAACCACTCTTCCATTCATGAGAAATACGTATCCGGATTGAGACTTAGAGTCATCTGGGTCGGTGTCAAAGCTTGCATTGACATAACACGTAGCGACGAGCTCTTCTTCACCTCCGTACACAACAAACATATCCTTAGTTCTTCGTAAGTACTTAAGGATATTCTTGACCGCTATCCAGTGTTCCGAACCTAGATCCGATTGGTACCTACTAGTCAAACTAATAGCATGTACCACATACGGTCTTGTACATAGCATGTCGTACATTATAGAGCCTATGGCTGAAGCATAGGGGACTTTGTCCATTATCTCTCTTTGTTCTGCCATAGCCGGACTTTGAGTCTTACTCAATGTCTTCCCTTGCAACATAGGTAAGAACCCCTTCTTACTTCCGTCCATTTTAAACTTCTTTAAAATATTATCAAGGTATGTACTTTGCGATAGCCCTATTAGGCGCCTAGATCTATCTCTATAGATCTATATGCCTAATATGTATGACAATTCACCTAGGTCCTTCATTGAAAATTTGCGGTTTAGATAACTTTTAAAACTGTTTAAAATACCTATATCATTTTCGATCAATAATATGGCATCCACATATAATATCAGAAATGCCACAGTGCTCCCACTCACTTTCTTGTAAATACAAGCTTCTCCATAAGTTTGGACAAATCCAAACTCTTTGATCACCTCATCAAAGAGGAGATTCCAACTTCGTGATGCTTGATTCAATCCATAGATGGATCTCTGAAGTTTGCACACCTTGGTTGTATCAACAAAACCCTTTGGTTGTATCATATACAACTCCTCTTCAATATTACCATTGAGAAACACGGTTTTGACATCCATCTGCCATATCTCATAATCGAAATATGCATCAATTGCTAACATAATCCTAACTGACTTTAGCATCGCTACGGGAGAGAATGTCTCATCATAGTCAACTACTTGAATTTTTCAAAACCCCTTTGCGACAAGTCAAGCTTTATAGACGGTCACATTACCATCAACATCAGTTTTCCTTTTGAAAATCCATTTCTTCTCCACGGCCTTTCAGTCGTGAGGTAAGTCCACCATGTTCCAAACTTGATTTTCATACATGGATTCCATCTCGGATTACATGGCTTCTAACCATTTGTTGGAATCCGGGCTCATCATTGCTTCTTCATACGTCACAGGGTCATCAATTTCATCAACCATGAAATTCACAACAGGGTTTCCGTACAGCTCGGGAGCTGCATGCGTCCTGCTAGACCTGCGAGGTTCGGTAGTACTCTATTTCGGACTTTCATGATCATTATCATTAGTTCCCTCTTCAACTGGTGAAGCCAACTCCGGAACGACTTCCGGCACTGTGCTACTCGCCATACTTTGAAGAGAAGGTTCAGTAACCTCTTCGAGTTCTACCTTCCGACTACTCACACCTTTCGCAAGAAACTCTTTCTCTAGAAAGGATCCATTCTTAGCAACAAAAACCTTGCCCTCAGATCTGTGATAGAAGGAATACCCAATAGTTTCCTTAGGGTGTCCTATGAAGACGCATTTTTCCGCTTTGGGTTCGAGTTTATCCGGTTGAAGTTTCTTCACATAAACATCGCATCCCCAAACTTTAAGAAATGATAGCTTAGGTTTGTTTCCAAACCACAGTTCATACGGTGTCTTTTCAATGGATTTAGATGGTTCCCGATTTAAAGTGAATGCAGCAGTTTCTAGTGCATAACCCCAAAATGACAATGGCAAGTCCGTCAGAGACATCATAGATCGAACCATATCCAATAAAGTACGATTACGACGTTCCGACACACCATTTCACTGTGGTGTTCCGGCAGGTGTGAGTTGTGAACCAATTCCACACTCTTTCATGTGAGTGCTAAACTCGTAACTTAGATACTCACCTCCACGGTCGGACCGTAGAAATTTTATCTTTCTATTATGATGATTTTCCACTTCATTCTGAAATTCCTTGAACTTTTCAAAGGTTTCAGACTTGTGTTTCATCAAGTAGATATAACCATATCTACTCAAATCATCCGTGAAAGTAACAAAATAACGATATCCACCTCTCGCCGACACACTCATTGGACCACATACATCAGAATGCATGATTTCCAATAAATCTGTCACCCGTTCCATTGAACCGGAAAACGGCGTTCTAGTCATCTTACCCACAAGGCATGCCTCACATGTATCAAATGATTCAAAATCAAGTGATTCCAAAAGTCCATCCGAATGGAGCTTCTTCATGCATTTAACGCCAATATGACCTACACGGCAGTGCCACATATATGCGGATATATCATCATTAAGTTTAATCCTTTTAGCATCAACATTATGAATATGTGTAACATTATTATCGAGATCCAATAGAAATAAACCATTCATCATCGGTGCATGAACATAAAATATTTCACTCATATAAATAGAACAACCATTGTTCTCGAATTTAAGTGAATAACCACTTCGCATCAAACACGATCCAGATACTGCTCAGTGCAGGCACCAGATAACAATTATTCAAGTTTATTACTAATCCTGACGGAAAGTGGAGAGGTAGCGTTCCGACGGCGATCACATCAACGCTTGATCCATTGACGACACGCATCTTGACCTCACCCCTTGCTAGCGGTCGCTTGTTCCGCAGCCCCTAATTCGAGTTACAAATATTAGCAATTGAACCGGTATCAAATACCCAGGTGCTACTGTGAGCACTAGTCAAGTACACATCAATAACATGTATATCATATATACCTTTGTTTGCCTTGCTGGCCTTCTTGTCTGCCAAATACTTGGGGCAGTTGCGCTTCCAGTAGCCAGTACCCTTACGATAGTAGCACTCGGTATCAGACTTAGGGCCAACTCGGGGTTTCTTTTCAGGCACGGCAACTGGCTTGCCGCCCTTACTTCCCTTCTTATTCCCTTTCTTGTCTTTCTTGAAACTAGTGTTCTTATTGATCATCAACACTTGACGTTCCTTCTTGATCTCCACTTATGCAGTTTTAAGCACTGATAGAACCTCGGGGAGAGACTTCTTCATGCCTTAAATATTATAGTTCATCACAAAGCTCTTATAGCTAGGTGGCAGAGACTGTAGAACACGATGGATCCCTAAGTCAATGGGAATCGATATTCCCAAGGACACAAGCTTATCGGCGTAACCCGACATCTTGAGTACATGCTCACTTACAGAGCTATGCTCTTTCATCATGCAGCTAAAGAACTATTTTGAAGCATTGTAGCTCTCTACAGCAGCATGTGTGTCGAAAATCATTTTCAACTCACCCATTGTATCAAATGCATTGCTGTTTTTGAAACGCTTTCGAAGTTCCGGCTCTAGCCCATACAATATGCCTCAATGAACTAAGTTGTGGTCCTCCTGACGAGTCTGATAAACATTCTTCTCCTCGTCAGGGGCATCCTCAAAAGGTGGGGGGCCTAGCGGCGCTTTTATCACGTATTGCTTTTGTGCAGCAGAGAGGAGAATCCTCAAATTCATGGCCCATTCGGTAAATTTGCTACCGTTCGTTGCAAGTTTCTCTTTCTCCATGAACACATTGAAATTAAAAGCAGGTGGTGCCATCTACAACAGAATTTTTAAAGTTTAGACTAAGTTTATGATAGATTGAGTTCAACTAATCCACATTACGAATGAACTCCCACTCAAAAACAACATCCCTCGTGTCTTTTTGGTGATTACATGAACCAAATCCACTACACCAAGTCCGATCATCACGTGAGTCAGTGTAGCTTAAAGGCGATCATCAAATGGGCATCATATCTACTATATGACTCATGCTTAACCTTTCGGTCCGTGTTCCGAGGCCATGTCTGTACATGCTAGTCTCGCCAAGTAAGAACCTTAGTATTCGTGTGTGTAACTTTCTTACACATGAAATATGGTCGTGGATCCAAGAACACCCAATAACCACGTGATATCTTGGAGTGACAAAAACATAATCGGTTCATACTAAAGGAAGAACAAATTCTTATCTTGATATTTAAATGAGGGATCATCTTATTATGCTAATAAAACGCCAAACAAGCAATATAAGATGCTATCAAACATCACATGTTTATTAGTGGAATGATATGGTTCCCGCATATGATCTCTATCATGTGCACCATGGTATGATCACTATCATACCTTTATGTGTAAGGCCAAGGTCTATGGAACTTACACATTATGTGTGTTGTAAGAGTATCATCTCATACTTCTACTTACAACATCACCATATCATAACACTAGCCCAGCAAAAATCTAAACTAGACGCCTCTAACTTATCCATTGCAAGTTTTTACGTGGCTTAGGGCTTTCGAAGATAGAACCATTCATACCTACGAACATGAACCACAACGAGGATAACCAAATTGTTGACAACTCGTTGCAAAATAGATATTGACTATAGTAGGAGAGATAGACACCCGCTAGCCACTTATGCAAACTAGTTGCATGTCAAGTGTGGAACAGGTCTCATGTGCGAGGACATGTAAAGTTTGTCTGGGCCGCTTCATCCCACTATGCCACCAATATCCAAAATTACAACTAAGAAGCAACAACATGATCATCATCGCCTACATACTCATATGTGTACTACCTGTGTAAAGCATCTACGCATAGATCCGGCTCTGATACCACTGTAGGGTTCGCAACATAGGAAACAAAAAATTTCCTACGATGGGAACAAATATGTACCAAGATCTATCTACTAGATACAAACAACGGGCAGATGTATATCCGTAGAGAACATACCCTTGAAGACCGACAAAGCTTAATGATTTAAACTCGTGGTTGATGTAGACGATCTCTTGCCGATCTCAAGATCGAGAGGAGGTCCTAGCGCCGCAAATCAGCAGCGCATTCGTGCTCACACACATGTCTGAGGCACCGAGCAACCTCCGCCTCCTCGCTCCAACGATGTAGCGGAAGCACAACTCTTTCTTGCCGAATAGCCACCGGGAACATGTATCTCGCTAGTCCGAGACCATGGGCGATAAATTCTAGAGGGGGAAAGAGATCCTTCACGAGGAGGTGTGAGTGAGAGAGAGGGAGAGGGGTGCATTTTATAGGAGAAGGAGGGCACCCAAGGGGGTGGCCGCCGGCCATGGGGTTGCCCCCACCCCTACTTCATTCATGTGGGTTGACACTCCACTCACAAAAACCTCTTCATTTCCCTCCACTCAAAATTGCTATTAAATTTCCACCAAATTTAATGCAAACTCTCATTAAATAAAACTCCTTTTATTTATTCAGAATTTTGTCAATTAGTTTAATGAAAAACATTCACATATAACCCCTTGCTAGAATTATATTTCACATCCAAAAACACTTTATGCAATCTCACCCGAAAACCTGTTTCGATATCTAGTGAAATAAATTCATGCGCTTGTTATTCTTTCCGGCATGAAACTTTTGCTCCAAATGGATGTCGGTGTCTCTTAAGTGTGTCACCCTACGGTTCGCAAATAATGCGGACATGATCGAGACCCCTCTCGGATCAATAATCAGAAGCGGGATCTAGAGACCCATACTGACTCCCACACATTCAACGATGACTTTGTTGTGATCGTCGAAACCTTTTAAGCTAGTATCTTAATCCCTTTGTTTCACGATATATTACATGTCCGAGATTCGATCATCAGTATCTCCATACCTAGTTTGGTCTCGTTACTGACATGCACTCTTTTCTCGTTCCCGTGATATAACATTCTAGTGATGAAATCACTTGCTTGCAAGCTAACCAATGTGATATCACCGAGAGGGCCCAGAGTATATCTATTCATCATCTGGATGAACAAATTCCACTCTCGGTCCATGGGCCTCAACATCACACTTTATTAGTTCTGAACCCATCTTTATAATCACCCTGTTACGGTGTGACGTTTGATGTTATCAAGAAACTCTTCCTGTGTTAGTGATTGACATGATCTCATGGTCTAAGGATTAGGATTACTCCGTAAGTTGTTATAGCAATATAAACTCAATGACTTTGATCGTAATCCTATACTTTAGATGAATGTTCATCACACCATTACACTAATGTTGTGATCCCGTTATTAACAACATCCAATGTCCATGATCAGGAAACCTTGATCATCTTGTTAATCAAGGAGCTAGTTTATGAGAGATGCATAACTAGGTACTTTCTGTTTGTTTATTAAACACACATGTATTAACGTTTTCGTATTAATACAATTATAGCATGCAAAATAAACATCTATCATATACTTGGAATACACATAATAAACACTTTATTATTGCCTCTTAGGGCATATTCCCTTCATAGTATTTGCGGCACCGGGTAGTCTTGTCATCCTAATTTTGGACGTCTCGGTGTTGTGAGGATCGAGCAGTCTTCTGAAGATTGTTGATGATGTCCGTGTTCTGTTTCCCCTAACTACTCTTGAGGTGGTATTTGGAGCAGATCCTTGGATATCTCTGGATTATATCCTCGTAGGAGGTCTTCTGGATTTGATTGGAAAGACACATTCCACCTTAGATCTTTACTTGGGGTCATCGAGGTTGGGGTAGATCCTTCGCCTTGGACCATTGGCATGACACTTGAGTTGAGATCTTCGATTTACGCCTTATTGCAACAACCTTGCTATGGGGGTTACCTATCTAAGTCCTAAGAGTTAGCTCGGGGTAGATTTAGTGGTTAGCGACGCTTCTTCTTGGTCCTTCATCAGGGTGGGGGAAGGTTATCTCCAGAGGGTTTGTATTCACTTTGAACGCTTTGTGTGGCTTTAGTTCGCCTATGGAGTGGACTCGTCCTTTTAGGGCCTCCTTATCTTTCGCCTTCTTGGGTCGTTTGGAACTAAGGCACTAGTAGGAGTTGTTGGGGATTTCTTTATGTGGCCATCCTGCCGAGGACAGGTTCCAGCTATGGGGTTGCGAGGGTTAGCGTCGGGGTACGCCAACAAGGAGGTCAAAACTTTAGGATCGGATGGTCCTAGGCAGAGAAGCAACACATTTCAAGCCTGACGCAATAAGATGTCAAGCAAACAAGGCGTACCATAGGTACTAAGGGGTGACTACACGCCGTAAGGGGAGTCCTATTTTTGGGATCCTAATCCTAAGTACGGACATTACGGGGGTCTTGACTTCTGTCTTGCAATTCGTCGTCGCTAGTGCCGTACCTAATCGATTTGGGGCGATGAAGGACTCCATTGGTGGGGCGATCTCGTAGTGCCTTGCGTCGTTGGTGGCTCATTTGTTTTACTTGCCTTGGTGTCTCTCTATTTCGGGATCTCTATCTTCATAGTCTCCGAGTCGGACTTTGTTTTTGAAAATGGGACATTTGAAGTAGACGAGGTATAGAGTAATTTCAAATTTTAAAATCATTTCAGTCAGAGAAGGTGAGATAAGAAATCTTTCAAAAAGTTTTTGGGAAAATAGTTTTCGAAGCCGATGTTTTCAGAAATAGGGTTTGTCCTGTCTAACGTCCATGCTAACTAAGGGCTCCTACAGTCAGGATGGCTCTGATACCAAGTCTGTGGAACCCCGGATTTACGGTCCGAGAATACCCGTTATGCCTGCAATTCACGTTCCCATGATCACTGAGCAGTGAGCATAACCGACCAGTATCATTACAACATCCATGAATAACGAGTACACGTACTTACAAATGCGCCATTATGGCGATACAACATGAATAGCGGAAGTCTTCAAGCGTAGAGCCCATGTCATGCCTTAACATGCAGGCGACTGACTGGGAAGACGACCTATCTCGCATAGACGTCAGCAATCTCCATAAATCCTCTTGCTTCTGAAAAATCTGGCAAAGTAAATAGCCAGGGACAATGCCGGTGAGTACTTTGAATGTACTCTCAAACCATCTTAAGATATCAATAAGTAAAGGATATGCCATATGGCTGTGGTAGGATGGCTCCATAAGAGGTTCTTTTGTCAATTAGTTTCTCTTGTAGATATAGCATGTCTCTATATCTTTGTCACCCATTTGTTTTTCCTTTCGGTCATCTCACGACCAAACTCCTTCCTCCATTTTCTCGACCATCCCATGGTCAAAACATTTTTTGAGCCATTGCTTTTCCAAGTCCTTTTTAAAATCAAAACCAGCACCGCTCTACAGCAACCTTCCCAACCGTCCATGACCGTGGACACGGCTATTCGAATAGATTTACACTCTGCAGAGGTTGTACACTTTACCCACACCATCTGATTACCCGTCCCTGATCTACACCGATCGTGAGTCGAATAACCGGTCAAGACCTTCCGAATTCCCTCTCCGATACAAGTGCCTACCCTATGAAGTTAATCCCCTCAAAACTGGGAGGCCCTATATAGTCACAAGCCAACCGGAGCGCGTTTTGCACCCCGCAGGATGTGCGCTTTCAATGAGGGGTTCATAGTGTCGTCTGGCCGCCATTAAACGGTATTTACCTTCTCCAGACCGATGTTTCACATGGGCCTTTAGAGGAGAAACCCCAGCTTCCGAGGATTTGTTCTCCCCCATAGTAGTTTGAGACACCTATACCGGGTTAGACAAACTTCCAGCCCAGCCACGTCCCATTCCAGAGTAATGTGGTTGCACGGGTTAATTGTTCTAGCAAAACTTCAAAGAACCGGGTGCATTTTCGTAAACATTTTTCCTCCATCATTTGTTCGATCATTTTGTAAACCAAAAACATTTCTCCTTTTCAACATCACTTGGTAGGTCAAGCCTCACCAAGGTTTTCTCATAAAACATTTGTGTAAACGTTTTTTCAGGGTCTTCCCATCCTACACTTTTGTTTCGGCTAAAACAGGGTCCCCAAGGGGTTATGATGTTAAACACCATCTACCATACTAAGTAAAGGTGGGTATTATACAAATGGGTTGTACCTAATGGCACAAAGGGTTAACTTATTTGGAGGAGCCAAATATTCCACTTATAAGGTATAATATAGTAAGACAGATGCACTTTGCAAAAGAAAAGAGTAGGTAAAACATGCATAGATAAAATAATAGGGCAAGGTGTATGAGCAAGAAGGTGTCTTGCCTGTGACCAATGATATGTCCCGTGACTTCCTTATAATACCAGAGTACCAATAATATCAATAATAAGAATAACCCGATGCTTCATTCTTCTCGGTGTCACATAATCGCAAATATCGCCATCATCGAGCAAACATGCAAGCAAGAAACACCACAATCAAAACAATGTTTCCAAGCTTCAATACATACAACAAGAAATCATACAACACAAGATATACATTAGTAGGGTGTTGTATGATTGGGTTGATTAGATCGGTAGAAAATGTGGAAGCATGGGAAGATGATCCCTTCGGATTTGAGGTATAGGAAATACCTAAGAGAGGGTTTTTGAGCAACGACAAGTTCTGTATGATATCATTGGATAAAAATGAAACCATCAGATAGGTATTGATAAAATGAATCCAAAAAAGTGGTTTCACTATTTTATCAATTTCCCTTGATTTATAATGATTTTTTATAGTGGATAAAACTCTAGTTTTAGGAAATAATTGACCAGACATAATCTAGAGCTCCAAAAATTGTTTCCTTGGGTGATTAGATAGTGTTTGATGGACTGATTGAATAGGAGTTGGAATCACCTCAAAAAATTACCAGAATTCCCTTGAGAAAATCCCAAAGACAGCTCTAGCTAAGATTTGTCATTTTCACCATATTTAAACTACATAAGCTTTTGATGTGATTCCAAAGTAAATGGTTAGGTACTGGTAATACCTTTCTGAATAAATTGGAATGACCCTTTCTGGATAAACATAACCATTGTGGTGAATTTATTGGTGTTTAAACAATGCACAGAATGTTTTAATTCACCAAAAATCTAATAATCCTCAATAAAAATTGGGCTCCTGGGGTTTGATAATTATGAGTAAGTAGATTAACAGAGAGTTGGAATTAGGTCAAAACTCAATTTTCTTTGACCTAGAGAATTTTCTAAAGTCAGAAATGCCCTAAATTTGTTATTTTCACTAAATGAAAACTAGTAAGCCAATTTATGTGGGCCAGTGGGAAAGGTATGGTATGGATAGAACCTTTCAGCAACAATTGGATTTACTCCCATTGGAAATACCAAACTCTCTGGAAGATTTTATTAGTTAAAGGAATAGGCTTGGGTATTTTATTTTCTAAGATTTTATCTCTTCAGTAAATTGGTCCAAAACTAATTCTGCATGTTAGAGTGGAGGCTGAGGTACCTGTTAAAATTATTAACTCAATTTATTTGGGTTATTACTATTTTTGAATTAAATTAAACCAAACAGGTATAAAACAGATCTGGAAAGTCAAAAAGAAAAAGGATTTGGGGAGCGTTTGGGCCAGATCAGGGGCTTTATTAGGCCGCGCAAGAGGATCCGGCCCACATCTGGCAAGGGCAGCGCACGCGAGGCTTTCAAACACCGGTCGCAGGCCGCACCTGTCAGCCTCAGGCGCATCCAAAGGGGTATGGGGAGCCCTCCTCCATTCGATTAGAACGAGATGGACAACATCGATGTCGTATTCCACCTCGCGTCGGCCCCTCCAGGGCAGAAACCCTAGCGCGGGCTGAGATTGACGAGGGGCTCACCTGGGGGCCCGTAGGGGAGCGAGCGAGGGCGCAGGGTGACGCGGGGCGCGGAGGTGGGCCAGATAAGGGGCAGCACAGCAGGGTTCCGTGCAGATCTAGGGTCGTGAGCGTCTGTAGTGATGGGGATGGAGATGCAACTAGGAGGATGCGGCGAGGTCGTGTAGGGCGTAGGGATGATCCTGGCGGGGCTGCAGAGGCTCGAGCGACCCACACTCGCGGAAGGGAGATTCCTTCGGGTGGATGCCGACGGTGGTGGCCTCAAGCCTTTCCTGGAACAACATAGAGCAAGGGGAGATAGGTTAGGTCGTGGAGGTTAGAAATCAGTAGAGAGAGTGGAAGGGGAGTGTCTTGGGACGATGACATGCTCAAATCTTCGAGGAAGGCCAAGATGAGCTTCTCTCCTTTCCCATGGCAATGGGGAGCCATGGATCTGGATCTGGAGCTTGGGAAGGGTAGCTGGAGGGGAGGGAGGTAAAATGAGGCAGTGGGGCAGTGTTGTACTAGCCTCTGTCCTAATAAACCAAATGGGGGCGGTGTTTGATGGACTAGGTCCATTTTGAGCATGGAGGAGTGGTGCTGCTCGAGGATAGGGCAAGAGGGGCGGTGGAGAGAGAGGTGTGGGGCATCTGGTCATGCTAAGTGATAGGGTGAGAGGGTAGCTGCTACTATGGCATTAATAAGAGGGGAAAACACAAGGAGGCTTTGTCTCCCTCTCAACAAGAGAAAAAGGACAAGAACTATGGTTTGGTCACTATAGATCTACAGTGCCACGACCAGGGGGAGGGAAGTGTGCTGTGGTGGTGTATTAGACAAGCTTTTATGGGGTTTGGCTAATGGTTTTGATTAGTTTGCCAAATTGATCAAAACTTGGGTTGTGAATGAAGTCCAAAAATTTACATTTTCCAAGATGGGGAAAGGTTACTGGTAGATGGATATGGTCCTTGTACACCTCCAAGATTTATTTGGGATTTTTTCTAATTATTAAAGGTGCACTTAAACTTAAATATTCAAATAATCCAGAAGTAGTCTCTAGAAGATTATTAGATAATTTTACATGGGACAAGCTTGGTTTTTGATGTCATATGGTCCTAAATACCATAACACACATTGGAGAATTTTTATTGAATATATTGAGGTGGAAAAATATTTTTAGGGAATTATTTCTTGTTTCTGCCATTTAAGTAAAAGGGCAAAAAAGAAATAACAAGGCATCTCAAAAATATTTATTTTTGTGGTGGAAAGATGGGATATGATAAATAGTCATCAAAAGTGCCTAGGGTTGGCAAGGTGATTAGGATAAAAACAAACTTGCCTTTGAAGACAAGGTTGTAGAGAAAATGCTAATTAAAAGAAATAAAATAGTTTAATAACCCAAATAATTCTGGGAATTATTTGGGGATGCTTATATCCAAGGTAGATGACGTAAACTTGATGTGGGCATCAAGGTCATCCTTGGTTTTGAAGAAAAGTGGTGAAAAGGGTGGAAACTAGATGTGGGAGGATCTAGGGTTTGGTTATTTTGATGCCACCTAAACAGGGTTGGATTAGGGAGCTCATAGCTCACCTTGGTACAAGGGGTATATGTATAGATAGACCATGTTATATATATTATCATGGAATCAAGAGTTGGGATTGGTTGCATTTGAGGTGTCTAGAAGAGATGGCAAACTTTGTTAAAATTAAGGCTGCCATAGTAGATACATCAGGTAGCCTCCTAAACTATGTGGGTTCAGGAAGCACGAGGCTCCAATGTAAACAGGTGAAGTGGGGATTGATAGTCCATTATTAGTACATAATAACCAAACAAATATTTGGTCAAGGGGAGGTGGCATATAGATGGGAGCTTCTGCCAAAGTAGGCATGTTGACTAGTTTTGCAGAAAAGATTACCATGATGTCCACAAAACCATCATGGATGGGTTGGATTTATAATGGTTTACCCTAGGTAAAGAGTGGTATTTCATAGTACTAAATATGTTCTACAATATGGTTCAAGTACATTCTCATTAATGCACATAGGTTGGAAAAGGTAGAGCTCCAAATATTGAATCTAGATAAGAAATCCATACTTGGCCGTTTTGGCAGATTTAGGGTTTTAGACTAGAGTGCAAATGGAGATGATTTTGAGAGGATGCTAAGTTCAAAACTCATGATCAAGGATATAAATTTGAAGTTTTAACTAATTAGATAGGATCCATGCTTCGATTGGGTCTTCACTGATTTAGAACTATTAGAAGGGATTATCCCTAGATTGATTTGATTAGGAGGTGAGATGATCACTTTAGTTGCTTAGGATAGATCCAGACTTGGATGCTTGATATGAGATTGATGATCACAAGTATAGATTGGATCCTAAGGGATGATCTACTAGATTATCTCACTCTAGTTCCTAAGAAAACAATGCAATCAGCAGATCAAGGCAATTCATCCTATCCAACTTATCCAACTACTACTAGGGTTACCATCAAGCCTAGCTTGAGGTAGGGATGGGCAATTTTGAATTGGTTATGTGTTGAATTAAGATAAGTACCTCTTGGTATTTCTACCAATATTGAGATGAAAAGGTTTTAATAAAGGTTTTGGAAAAACCTAGAGGTAAGGGTAGTTGAAGTTCTGTCTTGAAAACATAAGGAGATAATATATAGGTCTCCATAGTTTTGTTAGTAGAGACTATTAAAGTATTTTGTTGTGTCAAAGTCATCTTGGCTCAGGATTTTGATATGTCAGAACATTTGAGAAAATGGAGAATGAGCTAGGACATCTCTTTGGTAAAATAGCTTTTTGTAAACTTGTGTTGAGATGAGGCGTACACAACTTATAGCCAAACAGTTGCTTGGGCACAAGCAAGCAAGTAAACAAACATTGCACATGTAGCAAGAAAAAGTTTTTTTTCCCTCTGATTTTTGACCTTTGGACAACAACTCAGGGTTGCTGAAATTGGAATGTTATAGAATATATATTGGTAGGAATCTTCCGAAGTTAAGAGACATGTTATGCTATTATGATTAGCCTAGCTATTAGAATACAAGGGTGGAATATTCATGCTATGACATTATGCAAAGTCTATGACTAAGTTTTTGATTAATAAGACAACTATGTGAATGAATCACCTGGGTGGAGTGGAAAGATTGGTTTGTGTTTACACAAGGCCCATGTCTATGGTTTACCTTGTGTATCACACTTGTGGATGGACACCCAGGAACAAAGAGATTTGAGATGTTTTGTGTTGAGAAGCTTCCAGTGCAACCACATGGCATATGGGCTCTGCCTTTACCAACTAGGTTGCAAGAACTCAGACAGACAGACTGTAAGATCCCCACCTTTATAAAGGTAAAGATCCCTGTGATTGCAATGCTAGTCCCCTGGATCAAATGCTAGCATCCACGGGTTAAGATGAAGTACACAGAAACAAAGGTCATTATTACATCCTCATTCCAGAGATAACATAGTCTTTTACAACTCCATAGCCATAGGCTAGTACAAGAGTTTAACTTAGCAATAAATATAAAAGTTTTCATCTTCATGTGCCACAAGCAAGCATGTTGAGTGTAGACTCATAACCCCTAATCATCATCAGAGTAACCTGCAACATCACAAGTTACAGCCACAGTGGGTCAATACATTGGAATAGTATTGGCAAGTGATACCTTAGTAGAATATTAGCATCTAGTTACTACATGAATTTGGCTAAGTGTAGCTTAGGCTTGCTTTGCTCAAAATAGATTTTACCTATCAGTTGAAAACACTAAGTTTTTGTTTGACAAAAACTCCCAAGGAACCACCAATAGAAATTGGTGAACCTTCACCCTTGTTCAACCACAAGTTTTAACTTAGAAAATTGGGATGAGGAGATTCTTGATAACTTCCATGTCTTGATGCACAAATTGTCCATTACCGGGGACACGGCTAAGTACTTAGTTTTTTCCTTCTGCAGAGGTGGTGCACTTTCCCCACAAGACTTGATCTTCACCAAGACATGACCTTTCATAAGCCTTCCCTTAGACCAAAATGGACGCGCTCCAAACCTATCAATCCCCTACCACCAACTCTCCATTTGGCTAAGTTATTGCAACCTATATGATCCAGGCAGAGCCCATAATGCCATGTGGCTGCACTAGAAGATTCTTAACATTTGGCATCTCAAGTCCCTTTTTTCCTGGGTGGCAATCCACAAGTGAGATACACAAGGTAAACCATATAAATGGGCCTTGTGTAACCAATCAACCAAAAACCACCAAGCAATTACCATTCCACCCAGGTGTTTCATTCACTTAGTTGCTTTATTAAGCAAAAACATAAGTCAAAGACTTAGCAATATTTTTCCATAGCATGTACATATTCCACCCTTGGTTACTACTAGCTAGGCTAAGCATGGCAATAGCAAGTATCTTAACTTAGAGAAAATTCTAACAATTCTACAATTACTAGGATTTCCTAAGCATATCATATAGATACTTAGCAAAAATATTCATGCAAGCCATATACAAAATATTTCTAATGCATAGTCAAAATATTGGGAAAAAAATATGAAGCACCACTTGCCTTGGTAGTTGGGGGAGTAGCAACAATCTTCACAATCAGAATCACCACTAGCACCAAAATCTACACATAAAATGATAGCACCAAATTCACATATCAAAATAAACAAGCAAAAATATATGAATGCATGCAAATGCCATGTGATGATTTTCCCAATTCAAACAAGACAAGTGAAACAATACTGAACACTAAACTAAACATTTATACACTAATTAAACTTAATTTGATCTTTAAAACATTTTTCAAATAATTTTTATACTCAAAATAGGGCTACAAATGTCTCTGCAAAAATAACCAATTTTATAGAAGCAATTTATTAAACAAAGAGCATGGTTGGATATAATTCTTTCTCCTGATTCCAATGATATAAAATTTGTAAAATTTGAACGTGTGGATCAAAAGTTATGAATTTTGCAAGTTTGAACATCTAATAGATCTAAATTCAGATTTTAAATAAAAAATCTAGCCACGTGGCGCTTCCTGGTTGGGCGGTACCGCTTCGCACTGGATCACGCTCGCGCACCGTCAGATCTAAATAAGATCCAGCGGCTTAGATCTGCCCGTACCTCTTCGGCCTGGCGTCTAATCTAGACCACTAGATCTAGATCTAGTGGATCAAATCGTGTTGACCTTAAACCGGCGGCGCAAATGGCCAGAACGGCGGCGACGGCTCTGCCGGCGATGGTGCGGTGATTCTAGCGAGGGCTAGGGGCAGTGGAGATGCTTACTGGCGTTGGAAGGTTGCGAGGAAGCTCCAGATGTTGTTGGCGTGGACAGGGGCAAGCTGTTGTGGCTGTGGGAGCTCGTCGGAGTCGGGGACAGTGTCGGGCTTAGGTGGACGGTGACGTTGGCGACATTCTGCCCCGCCCTAACACAAACAGAAGGAATCAGTTTGTGTGGAACGTTCAGGAGAACTTGATAGGGTCAAGTGGAAGGCACGAGGCGGTCGAACCTCACCGAGATTCCTCGTTGGAGTTGGAGACGGCATCGGGAAATTGCAGTGCTCGACGGAGTTGATGACCTGGGGCAGTACAAGTCAAACCAAAGGTGTCAAAAGAAGTGTAAGGACAAGGGAAACATGACAGTATGGGTTAGCAGGCACGGGGCGGATGATGCTCACCGGAATACTTCACTGGAGTTCGTCGGCAGCGGTGGTTTGAGCTCAAATACGAGCAGCCTGGTGGCGGAGCGAGCGAGTGGAGTGAGGGGAAATGTGCGGTGTGGGGAGGGGGTTTTGTAGCCGGAGCATGGGCGGCATTCACGCGGCGAATCAATGGGAATTAAGCCGAGTTTATTCGCGGCGTCACTGCGGGTAGGTAACAGCGGAGCGACGTCTACGCGCGAGGATTTGGGGGAGACGATGATGACGTGGTGAAGGGCCCAGCGTCAGTGGCTGCGGGGTAAGGTTCGCGTGGGTGAGAGAGGGGGTAGGGGGAATGGCCCCGGTGGGATTTTGGGCCGGTTCTGGTGCTGGACTAGTTTGGCAGCACTCGCCCTTTTCCTTTTCTTTTATCCTTTTCCTTTTCTGTTTTGATTTTATGGAATCATTTTCAAATGATTTTCAAATGAACTTGAATTCAAATTTTCTCTAAATCTTCATAGGATGAATCATGCACTTATTTGGGTATTAAACATTGTTGTTCACTCAAATTTATATTGGCCCATTGGAATTTAAAATAAACAATGCCTTTAATATAGACATATGAATGGTTTTAAATTCATATTTTGTTTTGAAAAACTTTGTCCAAGCTTTGGAAAAGATCTATCAATCTTATGATCAATTCTTTTCTGGTCAAAACAAATATTCTCATGTTAGAGAGTAGCATTAAGGCTATTTCCTTGCTTACATAAAATAATAGATCACAAAGTTTGTGTCTTTGAAGAAATGATCCTAAAATGATTATGAATGCATGAATGATATGCAAACTTTGAAATCATGATTTTTGGGATGTTACAAATCTAACCCCCTTAAGGTGAATCTCGCCCTCGAGATTCGGATTGGCTAGCAAATAGGTGAGGGTGGTCTTTCCGAAGGTCATCTTCTCTTTCCCATGTTGCTTCTTCTTCGGAATGATGGTTCCACTGAACTTTGCATAATTTGATAGTCTTTGTCCGAGTAACTCTTTCTGCAGTCTCAAGAATCTTGATAGGTTTTTCCTCATAAGTGAGATCACTTTCCAATTGGACCTCCTCCAAAGGTATAGTATCCTTCAAAGAAGTCTCCTCCATATCTGGATGGCATTTCTTTAGCTGACTCACATGAAACACATTGTGAACGGCAGACAATGATTCAGGCAATTCAATCTCATATGCCACTTCTCCTTTACGGCTCAGAATCTTGAATGGTCCAACATATCTTGGAGCCAATTTTCCTTTGACTCCAAATCTCTTCACTCCACAAAGTGGTGATACTCTAAGATATGCTCTATCACCCACCTCATAGGTGACTTCTCTACGCTTTGGATCTGCGTAGCTCTTCTGTCGGGACTGTGCTATCTTCAATTTGTCCTTTACCAACTTGACTTTCTCTTCATCTTCCTTGATTAATTTAGGCCCGAACAAGTTCCTTTCTCCAACACCATTCCATAGAAATGGTGTAGTACACTTTCTTCCATGGAGAAACTCAAACGGTGCCATCTCTATATTGGCTAGATAGCTGTTGTTGTAAGAGAATTCTGCGTAAGGCAGACTTTCATCCCATGTAGCTCCATAGTCTATGGAACATGCCCATCCTCTAGAATCACGTTGGTCCTTTATGTCTGTCCATCGGTCTGGGGATGAAAAGCAGTACTGAATTCCAATCTCGTTCCCAATGACTCATGCAGTTGCCTCCAAAAATGAGAAGTGAATTGAGTTCCCCTATCAGACACAATACTCTTGGGTACTCCATGTAGACACACAATCCTATTCATATGGCCAACTTAGCACTTGTATAGGTTGTCTTCATGGGTATGAAATGAGCCACTTTAGTTAGGCGATCCACTACAACTCAAATAGAATCATATCCTGACCTGGTCCTTGGCAATCCGGTGATGAAATCCATGCCAATCTTGTCCCACTTCCAATCAGGAATAGGTAGTGGTTGTAACAAACCTGCTGGTTTCTGATGTTCCGCTTTCACTCTACTACATACATCACACAAAGCAATATGTTCGGTGATGTCCTTCTTGAGATTATTCCACCAAAATCTTTCCTTCACATCCATGTACATTTTCGTGTTACCTGGATGAATGGAATAAGGTGAGTTGTGTGCTTCCTGTAAAATCAGTTTCCGAAGCTCCGGATCTTGCGGAATGTAGATACATTTTCCATACCATAAAGTACCATGTTCGTCTTCATGGAATCCTTTGGCTTTTCCTTTACCAATCTTTTCCTTAATCTCTTCAATTTCCTTGTTTGTCTTTTGGGCTTCCTTGATTTTTTCCAACAAGGTTGGTTGAACATCCAATGACATGAGATGTCCTTCAGGCACTATCTCTAATCTGAGATCTTTGAATTGGGCACACAGATCATCTGGCAACTCTCCTTTAGTAAGGCCATTCACATAAACCTTATGGCTTAATGCCTCCGCTACAACATTTTCTTTACCGGGGTGGTATTGCAAACTCAAGTCATAGTCCTTAATGAGTTCTAGCCATCTTCTTTGTCTCATGTTGATTTCTTTCTGAGTGAAGATATACTTCAAACTTTTGTGATCTGTGAATACTTCACATCGCTTTCCCAAAAGATAGTGTCTCCATGTTTTGAGTGCATGGACAATAGAGGCGAACTCTAAATCATGAGTAGGATAGTTCACTTCATGAGTTTTGAGTTGTCTCGAGGCATAAGCCACAACTTTCCCTTCTTGCATCATAACTGCACCTAATCCTTGATGAGATTCATCACAATACACTTGGAAATCCTTCTCCAAATCTGGCAGACATAGGACTGGTGATGTCACTAGTCTCTTCTTCAATTCTTGAAAACTGAGTTCACATCCTTCAGTCCAAGCAAATTTCTTGTCTTTCTTTAGTAACTCCATCATTGGCTTAGCTACCTTGGAGAAATTCTCAATGAATCTTCTATAGTATCCTGCCAAGCCAAGGAAACTACGAACTTCTTTCACTGACTTAGGAGATTCCCATTCAGTTACAGCTGACACTTTTGCGGTATCAAGTGCTACACCATCTCCTGACACAATGTGTCCAAGAAATCCAACTTCATTCAACCAGAATTCACACTTGCTAAATTTGGCATACAGCTTATGCTCTCTAAGCTTCTCAAGTATCAAATGCAAATGTCCCTCATGCTCTTCTTTGCTCTTGGAGTAGATCAAAATGTCATCGATGAAAATGACAACAAACTTGTCAAGAAACTCCTTGAACACCTTGTTCATCATATTCATGAAGTAAGCTGGTGCATTGGTCAAACCAAATGGCATCACGGTGTACTCATACAATCCATACCTAGTGGTGAAAGCTGTGTTAGGTATGTCTTGTTCCCTTATCTTAAGATGAAAATAACCTGACCGAAGATCAATCTTCGAGAACACACGGGCTCCTTCTAGCTGATCAAACAAATCATTGATTCTGGGCAAAGGGTATTTATTCTTGATAGTCACCTCTTTGAGTGAACGATAATCAATGCATAACCTTTGAATTCTATATTTCTTTTCCACAAACAAGACTAGTGCTCCCCAAGATGAAGAACTTGGTTGAATAAATCCTTTCTGCAACTGTTGTCCAAGTTGTTCCTTGAGTTATTTCAACTCATCCACTGACATCTTGTAAGGTATCTCTGCTATTGGTCCTGATCCTGGCAGCAAGTCAATCAGAAACTCCACATCTCTATCTGGTGGCATTCCAGGTAATTCTTCCGGAAACACATCTGGATATTCTCTCACAATTAGCACCATATCTATGCTAACCCCTTAAGAGAATTTAGCTTACTCCCTTTTGATTCAAAGTTAGACTTGAATCTTATCCTTTCTTTTCCGGGGTTGTGAGTGCGACAGTACGATTGGCACAATCTAGTACTCCTTCATACTTGGCCATCCAGTCCATTCCAAAAATTACATCCAGTCCTTGGGAATCTAGTATTATCAGACTAACTGGAAACTTATGTTTTCCAAATTCTATCACTAGATCACGACATCCAAGACTTACTATCATATCTCCACCGGGAGAACTTACTTTTATTGGACACCGAATATTTTTAGTTGGACACCCATTTCTATCCACAAATGCTTTTGATATGAATGAATGTGATGCACCAGTATCAAAAAGAACAAGTGCTGGAATAGAATTGAGTTTGAACTTACCAGCCACAGCATCAGATTCCTCATAAATCTCTTCCACATTGATGTGGTTTACTTGTCCCTTTTGGAAAGGGATGGGCTTGGTGGTTCCTTCAACTTTATTTTCTGGCACTCATTTGCATAATGCCCCATCTACTTACACTTGAAACATTCAAACTGACTGATATCTCTCTTTGCAGGCTGACTACCACTTCCACTTCCACCTCCACTGTGGTGATTCTTGTGTCCACTCTTGTGGTTCTTGTACTTGTCATTATCATGACTACGGTGATGCTTTTTGTCATGATGGAGGTTGTGGCGGTGGTGGTTGTTGTACTTTCCATGTTTGTGAGATCCTGAACTCCCACTATCATCATGATGGGAACGCTTATGAGACGATCCCGAGATGTGCTTCCTCTTTCTGCTTGCAACCTGTTTCATCTTGTTCTCCAAGATGGTAGCCTTGTAACAAAGTGATTGGTAGGTTGGGACATAGGTAGCAGATAGCTACAGATTCAGTTCATCATTCAGTCCTTCGAGGAATTTCTCCTTCCTCTTGGCATCAGTATCAACTTCATTCGGTGCATACCGCGCTAGATTGTTGAATTCCTCAATATATTTAGCCACATTGCAGTGACGCTGCTTCAGATTATGGAACTCCTTCTTCTTCAAATTCATCACCCCGGATGAGATGTGAGCTGTATGGAATCCATCCTCAAACATAGCCCAAGTCATATCCTCAATGGGAGTGGTGATCTGAAAGTTATCCCACCAAGTTGTTGTTGGTCCTTCCAACAAATGTGATGCAAACCTGACGTTCTCCTCGTCGGTGCATCCGACAGTTACAAAATCCTTGTTCACCGAATGTAGCCAATCATTGGCCACCATTGGATCAGTGGTTCCTGAGAACTTTGCAGGCCTCAGTCTTAGGAATCTGGTGAGCATGTCAAATCCTGGTGGATTGTTCGGGTTGTTGTTGTTATTGTTATTGTTATTGTTGTTATTTTGATTCTGGTTCTGCATAAAAGTGGTCATCATCTGCATTAGTTGTGTATGTGTTGTCATCAACTGCTGCATCTCGGGAGTGACATTGTTGTTGTTTGCGTTGGGGTTGGCACGTCGAGGAGACATCTGTGGTTTTCATAAGGATAAATGAGATACCCATAGATGGTTAACATTCACAATACATCACATAGTCAATCGCAATAACCAAACATTAAAATAACATAGAGTTTGACTGACATAAACAACAAGTTTGGAAATGCAAACACACCATAGCAAGCCACCCACATGTTGGATGGTCATTGCGACTCAATAATCAAAAGTACGGTAGATGAAAGATAATCGAGTAGTCTACACTACTCCTCCGCATCAATCTCCACATCAACAAGGGTAAGACCTGCATTCTACATAGCGGTCTTGTACTCCTCAACATTAGTAGTCAAGGCCTCTATCTTGGCCCTAAGATCCCTATTCTGTGAGCAAAGCCTCTCGATCACTCCCTGCTGATGCTCAAGCTCGAAGTCCTTGTCCTCAAGCTCTTCCTTCATCTCCCGGATCTTCTTGTTCTTGTCTTGGACTCTTTTCTCCTGGCTCTTGAATTTCTTGTCCTGGCTTTCAAACTTGGCCTCCATTTCCTTGACTATCTTGTCTTTCTCCGCAAAGAGCTTGTCCTTCTCTCGGAGTTGAACCTGGAGCTCGTCATTGCTAAGCATGACGTTGGTCCTATCAGTATCTAGGTTCCTAATAGGACCCTCTAAGTCCTGAAGGTACAGACGAATCGGCTCCATCGTCTCTCTAGCAGTATCCTCGTACTCTATAGCCTCAACCTCCTCGTTGCGTCTCCCGAAGGGGTGAAAGTAAAGACCTCTCAGCTCCGTGGAGTGTCTCCCTACCAGGCGCCCAAGTAACTCCTGCATGACTACATCTAGGCCTTTCTCCTTGTCGTCATGCATCAGCTTGAAAGTGATGGTCTCCGTGGTTGGCTCCGTCTGGCGTCTCGGCTGAGTGACTCTGAAGCCCCAAAGGTCCTTCCTCTCAAACTTGGTGAGTGGAAGTGTCATGATGCTAGGAAGTGGAAGGTTGAGCACACTAGTGAGCTCAATGAGACGAGTACCAGAACGAGTTCCCTTGAACTCCTCAGCCGTGTTGATAATAACATTAGGCATCTATTTTTATAAGATATAGAAAAGTTAGAATCAAAATCAATAGAGAAAAATCACAAGACAAAATATCACAAGCATATCTTTTTCAACAATCACACAAGTCATGGCATACACAAATCCATTACAAGCATCAAAGGTTCAACATAACTTAGACAAATTTTTGGAAGTAAAACGATAAATGTGGTGGTCCAACTAATGGAACACATTACAATCCCCACTCACTTGCCAAGTTGGCTATCAGGGCATCCCTAGAGGCAATCTATCGATCTTGATCACATGACTCCATTGCTAAGTCTATGATGTCTTCTCTTAAACGTTGGTTAGTAGCCTCTAACTCTTGGGTATGCTTCTTTTCTTCCCTAAGGTCATTTTGGGTGTTGAGCATTCTGCACTTGAGTCTATCACCAAGCTCCTTGATAGCATTCCAAGCTGCATTTCTTGCAGAGTCAAAGAATGTTGTGTGCATTTCTGAGTTGGTGACCATGCAGAATCCTGACTCCTTGTGGTTGTCTTCCTTGTTTTTGTACAAGTGAAGTTGCACCCACCAATACTCTTCTCCTTCTTCCATCATAGGGAATCCTTTATACACAGCTGCACCATGTATCCCCATGGTAACCATAAGGTTCTTGAGGGCCTTGGGAAATTCAGTCTCACACTCCAAAGTCATGGTCATGAGTGGTCCCTTCCTCACGGATTCGTTGATGGTGTTCATCTACAAATAGAGATGAGAAAGAAGATTAGAAAAGTTTACGAGAATAAAAAGACAAGTGTGGAAATTGTTGAATTTTTTCCTTAGTGGTTTCTAATCGAATCCTAGGGTCATAATCCTACAAGCAACACAGTTCTCTGATACCATCTGTAAGATCCCCACCTTTATAAAGGTAAAGATCCCTGTGATTGCAATGCTAGTCCCTGGGTCAAATGCTAGCATCCACAGTTTAAGATGAAGTACACAGAAACAAAGGTCATTATTACATCGTCATTCCAGAGATAACATAGTCTTTTACAACTCCATAGAGATAGGCTAGTACAAGAGTTTAACTTAGCAATAAATATAAAGGTCTTCATCTTCATGTGCCACAGGAAAGCATGTTGAGTGTAGACTCATAACCCCTAATCATCATCAGAGTAACCTGCAACATCACAAGTTATAGCCACAGTGGGTCAATACATTGGAATAGTATTGGCAAGTGATACGTTAGTAGAATATTAGCATCTAGTTACTACATGAATTTGGGTAAGTGTAGCTTAGGCTTGCTTTGCTCAAAATAGATTTTACCTATCAGTTGAAAACACTAAGTTTTTGTTTGACAAAAACTCCCAAGGAACCACCAATAGAAATTGGTGAACCTTCACCCTTGTTCAACCACAAGTTTTAACTTAGAAAATTGGGAGGAGGAGATTCTTGATAGCTTCCATGTCTTGATGCTCAAATTTCCCATTCCCAGGGACACGACTAAGTACTTAGTTTCTTCCTTCTGCAGAGGTGGTGCACTTTCCCCACAAGAATTGATTTTCACCAAGACAGGACATTTCCGAAGCCTTCCCTTAGACCAAAATGGACGCGCTCCAAACCTATCAATCCCCTACCACCAATTGTCCATTTGGATAAGTTATTGCGACCTATATGATCCAGGCAGAGCCCATAATTCCATGTGGCTGAACTAGAAGCTTCTTAACATTTGGCATCTCAAATCCCTTTGTTCCTGGGTGGAAATCCACAAGTGAGATACACAAGGTAAACCACAGAAATGGTCCTTGTGTAACCACTCAACCAAAAACCACCAAGCAATTACCATTCCACCCAGGTGTTTCATTCACTTAGTTGTTTTATTAAGCAAAAACATAAGTCAAAGACTTAACAATATTTTTCCATAGCATGTACGTATTCCACCCTTGGTTACTACTAGCTAGGCTAAGCATGGAAATAGCAAGTATCTTAACTTAGAGAAAATTCTAACAATTCTACAACTACTAGGATTTCCCAAGCATAGCATATAGATACTTAGCAAACATATTCATGCAAGACCTATACAAAATATTTCTAATGCCTAGTAATAATATTGGGAAAAAAATATGAAGCACCACTTGCCTTGGTAGTTGGGGGAGTAGCAACAATCTTCACAATCACAATCACCACTAGCACCAAAATCTACACATGAAATGATAGCACCAAATTCACATATCAAAATAAACAAGCAAAAATATATGAATGCATGCATATGCCATGTGATGATTTTTCCAATTCAAACAAGACAAGTGAAGCAATACTGAACACTAAACTAAACATTTATACACTAATTAAACTTAATTTGATCTTTAAAACATTTTTCAAATAATTTTTATACTCAAAATAGGCCTACAAATATCTCTGCAAAAAATAACCAATTTTACAGAAGAAATTTATTAAACAAAGTGCATGGTTGGATATAATTCTTTCTCCTGATTCCAATGATATAAAATTTGCAAAATTTTAACATGTGGATCAAAAGTTATGAATTTTGCAAGTTTGAACATCTAATAGATCTAAATTCAGATTTTAAGTCAAAACTCTAGCCACGCGGCGCTTCCTGATTGGATGGTACCACTTCGCACTGGATCATGCTCGCGCACCGTCAGATCTAAATAAGATCCAGCGGCTTATATCTGCCCGTACCTCTTCGGCCTGGTGTCTAATCTAGACCACTGGATCCAGATCGAGTGGAACAAATCGTATTGACCTTAAGCCGGTGGCGCAAATGGCTAGAACAGCGGCGACAGCTCTTCCAGCAATGGTGCGGCGATTCTAGCGAGGGCTGGGGGCAGTGGCGATGCTTATTGGCATCGCAATGTTGCGAGGAAGCTCCAGATGTTGTTGGCGTCGATAGGGGCAAGCTGCTGTGGCTGTGGGAGCTCGTCGGAGTCGGGAAAAGCGTCGGGCTTAGGTGGACTGCGACGTTGGCGACGTTCTGACCCGCCCTAACACAAACAGAAGGCATCAGTGTGTTGCAACGTTCAGGCGAACTTGATAGGGTCCAGGGGAAGGCACGGGGCGGTCGAACCTCACCGAAATTTCTCGTCGGAGTTGGAGATGGCGTCGGGAGTTTGCGGTGCTCGACGGAGTCGACGACCTGAGGCAGTACAAGTCGAACCAAAGGTGTCACAGAAGCGTAAGGAGAAGGGAAACACAACAGTATGGGTTAGCAGGCACGGGGCGAATGATGCTCACCGGAATACTTCACCGGAGTTCGTCGGGCAGCGGTGGTTTGAGCTCAAATACGAGCAGCCTGGTGGCGGAGCGAGCGAGTGGAGTGAGGGGAAATGTGCGAGGAGGGGAGGGGGTTTTGTAGCCGAAGCAGGGGAGTCATTCACGCGGCGAATCAATGGGAATTAAGCTAAGTTTATTCGCGGCGTCACTGTGGGGAGGTAACGGCGGAGCGGCGTCTGCGCGCGAGGATTTGGGGGAGACGATAATGACGTGGTGAAGGGCCCAGCGTCAGTGGCTGCGGGGTAAGGTTCGCGCGGGTGATAGAGGGGGTAGAGGGGGAATGGTCCGGGTGGGCTTTTAGGCTGGTTCTGGTGCTGGGCTAGTTTGGCAGCGTTGGCCCTATTCCTTTTCTTTTATCCTTTTCCTTTTCTGTTTTGATTTTCTGGAATCATTTTCAAATGATTTTCAAATGGACTTGAATTCAAATTTTCTCTAAATCTTCATAGGATGAATCATGCACTAATTTGGGTATTAAACATTGTTGTTCACTCAAATTTATATTGGCCCATTGGAATTTAAAATAAACAATGCCTTTATCATTTATTTAATATAGACATATGAATGGTTTTAAATTCATATTTTGTTTTGAAAAACTTTGTCCAAGCTTTGGAAAATATCAATCAATCTTATGATCAATTCTTTTATGGTAAAAACAAATATTCTCATGTTAGAGAGTAGCATTAAGGCTATTGCCTTGCTTACATAAAATAATAAATCACAAAGTTTCTGTTTTTTGAAGAAATGATCCTAAAATGATTATGAATGCATGAATGATATGCAAACTTTGAAATCATGATTTTTGGGATGTTACACAGACAGTTGGTGGTAGTGATGATAGGATGGAACACGTCTGTGTTGATCTGAGGGATTGTTTCTGAAAAGTCTCGTCTTGATGCATGCCGAGTCTTGTGGAAAAATTGCACCACCTCTCGAGAGGGTAAAACCTAAGTACATAGCCATGTCCCCGGGAATGTACATTTTGAGCATCAAAGACATTGAAATGATCAAGAATCTCCTCATCCCAATTTCGCTAAGTTAAAACTTGTTAGGTGAACAAGGGTAGCACCTGGTGTGACTCCAGTGTGCCATTATTTGTTAAAGTGTTTTTCAAAAAGAGAAAAAATATTTTGCAAAGGATAGGAAAAACTTATTTTATGCAAAGGCCAGCCAAAACTCCACTTATCCATATAATCATGTAGATGTTAGATTCTCCTTATCAATATGATATCACTTGCCAATACAATTCAAATGTATTGACCCTTGTGGCTGTAACTTATCATGTTGCAGGTTTCTTTGATGTAAGTGAAGTGTTGAGTAGGGATTACAAGTCTACAACCAACATGGTTGCCTGTGGCATATGAAGATGAAGGACCTCATGCTTTATAGTTGTATTTGCTGCTATGTAATAAGATAGCCATATGAGCTATGTAAGATGTAATGAACTATTTTATTCCTGGTTATGAGTTGTAATCTGACCTTTGTTTCTTGATATTACATCTTAAACTGTGGCTGCTAGCTATTCGATCCAGGGAATAGCACTGTAAACACAGGGATCTCTACCTTATCAGGTTGGGACCTCTACAAGTCGGAAGGTAGAACTCGAAGAGGTTGTAGAACCTTCTCTTCATAGTATGGCGAGTAGTGCAGCACCGGAAGTTTTTCCGGAGTTGTCTTCACCAATTGAAGAGGGAACTAATGATAAATATCATGAAGCTCCGAAAGAGAATACTACCGAACCTCGCAAGTCTAGCAGGACACGTGCAGCTCCCGAACTGTACGGAAATCCTGTTATGAATTTCATGGTTGACGAAATTGATGACCCTGCGACGTATGAAGAAGTGATGATGAGCCTGGATTCCAACAAATGGTTAGAAGCCATGAAATCCGAGATGGAATCCATGTACGAAAACCACGTTTGGACCTTGGTGGACTTACTTCGCGACCGAAAGGCCGTGGAGAATAAATGGATTTTCAAAAGGAAGACTGATGCTGATGGTAATGTAACCGTCTATAAAGCTCGACTTGTCGCAAAGGGGTTTCGAAAAATTCAAGGAGTTGACTACGATGAGACATTCTCTCCTGTAGCGATGCTAAAGTCAGTTAGGACTATGTTAGCAATTGCTGCATATTTCGACTATGAGATATGGCAGATGGATGTCAAAACTGTTTTCCTCAATGGTAATATTGAAGAAGAGTTGTATATGATACAACCAAAGGGTTTTGTCGATCCTAAGGATGCTAACAAGGTATGCAAGCTTTAGCAATCCATCTATGGACTGAAGCAAGCATCCCGGAGTTGGAATCTCCGCTTTGATGAGGTGATCAAGGAGTTTGGATTTGTCCAAACTTATGGAGAGGCTTGTATTTACAAGAAATTGAGTGAGAGCAATGTGGCATTTCAGATATTATATGTGGATGACATATTATTGATCGAAATGATGTAGATCTTTTGAACAATGTTCAAAGTTTTCTAAACAGCAAATTTTCAATGAAGGTCCTAGGTGAAGCGTCATACATATTAGGCATAGAGATCTATAGGGATAGATCTAGGCGCCTAATAGGGCTATCGCAAATGACATACCTTGATAAGATTTTAAAGAAGTTTAAAATGGACGGAAGTAAGAAGGGGTTCTTACCTATGTTGCAAGGAAAGATATTGAGTAAGACTCAAAGTCCGGCTATGGCGGAATAAAGAGAGATAATGGAAAAAGTCCCCTATGCTTCAGCCGTAGGCTCTATAATGTATGTCATGCTATGTACAAGACCGGATGTGGCACATGCTATTAGTTTGACTAATAGGTACCAATCTGATCTAGGATCGAAACACTGGATAGCGGTCAAGAATATCCTTAAGTACTTGTGAAGAACTAAGGATATGTTTCTTGTGTATGGAGGTGAAGAAGATGTCGTCGCTAAGTGTTTTGTCGACGCTATCTTTGACACCGATCCGGATGACTCTAAGTCTCTATCCGGAAACGTATTTCTCATGAATGGTGGAGCGGTTAGTTGGAGGAGTTCCAGACAACCCGTGGTGGCGGGATCAACAACGTAGGCCGAATATGTTACTGCTTCGGAAGCGGCTCAGGAAGCAGTTTGGATGAAGGAGTTCATATCCGAACTAGGTGTGGTTGCGAGCGCGTTGTACCGAATGGTGATCTATTGTGATAACAATGGTGCCATAGCCAATGCCAAAGAACCAACGTCTCGCAAGAATTCCAAGCATATTAAGCGCTGGTTTCACTCCATCCACGAGCATGTCAAGGATGGAGATATAAATATTTTTAAAGTACACACGGATCTCAATATAGAAGATCCGTTGACTAAAATTCTCCCTATATCAAGACATGATCAACACCAGAACTCCATGGGTGTTAGATTTATCACTATGTAACTAGATTATGGTCTCTAGTGCAAGTGGGAGACTGAAGGGAATATGCCCTAAGAGGCAATAATAAAGTGGTTATTATGTATATTCCAAAGTATATGATAGATGTTTATTTTGCATGCTATAATTGTATTAATACAGAAACGTTAATACATGTGTGTTTAATAAACAAACATAATGTTCCTAGTTATGCCTCTCTCATAAACTAGCTCGTTAATTAACAAGATGATCAAGGTTTCCTGATCATGGACATTGGATGTTGTTAATAATGAGTTCATAACATTATTGGAATGGTGTGATGAACATTCATTTGAAGTATAGCATTACGACCAAAGTCATTGAGTTTATATTGCTATAACATCATACGAACTGATCCTAATCCTTAGACCATGAGATCATGTCAATCACTAACACCGGAAGAGTATCTTGATAACATCAAACGTCACACCGTAACAGGGTGATTCTAAAGATGGGTTCACTACTACTAAAGTGTTATGTTGAGTCCCATGGATCGAGAGTGTAATTTGTTCATGCCGATGACGGATAGATATGCTCTGGGCCCTCTCGGTGATATTACATTGATTAGCTTGCATGCAAGTGATTTGTTCACTAGAATGTTATATCACAGGAACAAGAAAAGAGTACATGTTAGTAACGAGATCAGACTAGGTATGGATATAATGATGATCGAATCTCGGACATGTAACATATCGCGAAACAAAAGGATTAAGATACTAGTGTAAAAGGTTCTCGCGATCACAAGAAAGTCATCATTGAATGTGTGGGAGTTAGTATGAATCTCCAGGTCCCGCTTCTGATTATTGATCTGAGAGGGGTATCGATCATGTCTGCATTATTCACGAATCGTAGGGTGAAACACTTAAGAGACACCGACACCATTTGGAGCAAAAGTTTCCTGCTAAAAATAATAACAAGCACAGGAATTTATTTCACTAGATACCGAAACTGGTTTTCGGGTGAAATTGCAGAAAGTGTTTTTTCATGTGAAATGAAATACTAGCAAGGGTTTATATGTGAATGTTTGTCATTAAAGTAATTGAGAAAATTCTGAATAAATAAAAGGAGTTTTATTTAATGATAGTTTGCATTAAATTTGGTGGAACTTTAATGTGAATTTTGAGTGGGTTTTTTAGTGGAGAAAATTGAAGGGCATTTTTGTGAGTGGAGTGTCCACCCACATGAATCGAGGGAGGGCAAGGGGAAGCCCCATGTGCCGGCCAACCCCTTGGGTGCCCCCCTCCTCCTATAAAAGGAGCCCCCCTCCCTCTCTCTCACTCACACCTCCTCGTGAAGGATATCTCTCCCCCTCTAGTATTCATCCCCCATGGTCTCGGACTAGCGAGATACATGTTCCCGGTGGCTATTCGGCAAGAAAGATTTGTGCTTCACTGGAGCGAGGAGGCGGAGGTTGCTCGGTGCCTCGGACGTGTGTGCGAGCATGGATGCTCCATTAATTTGCGGCGCTAGGACTTCCTCTCAATCTTGAGATCGTCAAGAGATATTCTACATCAACCACGAGTTCAACCTCATTAAGCTTTGTCGGTCTTCAAGGGTATGTTTTCTACGGATGTATATCCGCCCGTTGCTTGTATCTAGTAGATAGATCTTGGTACATAGTTGTTCTTGTCGTAGAATTTTTTTGTTTTCTATGATGCGAACCCTACAATTACGGCTACTTTCATCCTTTCCAAAGCAAGCGCTTGTGGCTCGCGGTCTTCCTATCTAAAACTTGTAATATTGATTGCATAGTTTTAGTTGGTGGAAAATTTAGTCATATAAAGAGATTAGTACATTCCTCCCAAGATGTGATAGTTCCCTTAGGTAGAGCGAGCAACGAATCCTTAGCCTTTCCTCGAAGAGAGAAAGGAAATAATCGTAATTTAATAGCATTTGAATTAACATCCTTAATATACATCATGTCACAAATTATAGTAAATGTATTTAGGTGCAAACCTAAATCTTTAGAAGATGAGCCTCCAAATTGGTTCTTCTGAACCAAACTCAAAAGGTTAGTCTTTATCTCACATGTTTCCCCATCAACAGCGGGCTGAGTAATAGGTGCACGAATAAAATCATTAGTGGGAGTAACATACTCTCCAAGTTTCTTTTGAGCCATGACTCTTTTCTTTTTGGTATTTAAAAGTAAGACAAACAAATAAACAAGTAACTAATTTTTTTGGGTTTTCAAATAGATAACAAGAAAGTGAAGTAATAACAAGAAATAAACTACAAACAAAATTTAAAACTAAAAAAAGGTCTCTAGTAACCTCACCATGATAGAGAATTTCTTCCCCGGCAGCAGTGCCAGAAAAGGGGTTGATACCTTCGATCCGGATTACGGATGTAGTATAGTATCTTTTTCCCTAGTAGACCTATGTTTAATCGAACCTTGCGAAATAATACTAATTGGAATAAAAATAAGGACACGTCTACAAGACTTTGTTTTTTCGTTTTTACCTTTGTTTATCGGACCAATCTAGTTTACTTTATATTGTGGGTTGAATCGATGGATGGAGATAGGCTAGGGTTGAAGATCGACCTATAGTTGCACATCATATGGGATAAAAGATAATAATAAGCACAATCATTTGTAAGGTTCCAATAGAGATAATATTTTGTGGGCAACACATCCTAATATACTAGAGCCCCTGAGAGGCCACAAGCATAGCAATAGTCTTTTAATCCAACTGAGTGTACCGCGAAGCACCGGTTAAAAACAATTATTAAGTGTAAAACACAAATCAAAGTATTAAGTGTTTATGTTGTTGTGATCCCGAATGGGTCACTAAGCAAAGACCGTACTACCCTTGTTGTCAATGGGGTTCATATGAGATCGCCGCAAGTCAAGTATCTCACCTCAAGCCTTGATCGATCTCGGGGGTCTTGGGTACCTAGAAGTCCAAAGATAGAGGCAAGAGACAAAGAAACAAATGATACAAATCCCTCTTACAAACCAATACACAATTCTCCAATAGATTAGATGCACATAAACACTACGAGGTTTCTCCCCAACCCTCATCCTGTGAGGACTACTCACTCATAACAATAAGATCAAGGATAGAATACATTGTGCAATACTTAGATTGAAATCAAATAATCTTACAATGGTTGCCAAATCACAAGGATATGTCAAGTAGAAAGTAATGACTATGTCTAATGGAGAGGATGGGGGTGGAAGGGATTAACTATGGTGTGGATCTCCTTTGGTGGTGTTGTGATGCAATATGAGAATGGCGGCCCTCTGCACAGCCGCTAGAACCTCAAAATATATGCGCCTTCATGAGAGTTGTAGGGTTTGACAAGACAAGGTCGCCGCCACCCCATACGATTGGCGGTACGGTCGGGGAGCGCCTGTACCAGTGGTCATTATGCTGGATGGCGCCTGGTATTAGCTCCAAGAATACTTGGTCATCAATACTTCCTCAAAATCATCATTTATGACTCCAGATTTTGCAATAAAAGTGTGATCTCCTGCACAACATAAATCAAAGGAAGGTTTTTCATATCTTTGAAATAATTAGTCATTAGTGGCAAATCAAGAGAGAATATCAATTGCTTGACGAAAAACAATGTTTAAATGCGGAGAAAGATGGCCTTTTTTGGAGCCATCAAGAACCAAATCACCCTTTCTAAAATAACGATTTTGCACTCTTTGACTATGATACTTGCTTAACTTCTGCTGATAGCCGATAGATCTCTACTCCGCAATGATGCAAACTTCTTTGATTATATCGAGATCATCTTGTTGAGAAATTTATTCATCCTCTTCGATATGTGCCTTGACACAGGGAGATCGATGAATTAAATCACTCGGAAGTACTGCCTCTACATCATATACCAAGAAGGAAAGGAGTGTATCCAGTTGATCTATTAGGAGTAGTTCATAATCTCTAGATAACAGACGGTAATTCTTCCACCGAAGCCCCCGCAGCATGACGAAGTGGTGCTTCAAGACAAGGTCGGAGTCCTTGTAAAATGATGTCATTCTCCCTTTCGACTTGTCCATTGGCTTGTGGGTGAGCGACTGATCCAATATCAAGTCGGATCCCCTGATTTTCACAGAATTTGGCTAATTCTCCATGGAAAATTTTCTCCCATTGTTAGTAATAATACTGTGCAAATAACTGAATCAGATAATTAAATCCTTAATGAACTTTCTGGTTGTGGCCCCATCGCAATTTGTTACAATTTTGGCCTTAATCTATTTTGTAAATTTTCCACCATCACTAAGAGTTGGGTAAATCCACATTTTGTCGTTTTGAACGTCCCAACCATATCAACCCTCTAGACCGCAAATGGTCATGTAATAGGGTTTTTTCTTAGCTGATCAGCCAGAACATGTGAGTCAGATGCGTATTTTTGGTAGCCTTTGCATGTTTTGACCAGTTTATCGGCATCTGCCTTAGCTGCAAGCCATAAGAATCCATGCCGAAAAGCTTTTTCCACTAAATATTTGGCTGCGGCATGATTACTGCATTTGCCTTCGTAGATTTCTCGTAATATTTCCACTCCTTCTTCCAAAGAAATGTAGCACTGGAAAACCCTAGAAACACTTTGCTTATAGAGCTCACCATTAATAATTGTATAGGCTTTTTCTCGTCGGACGATCTACCGGCCCAGAACTTTGTCTTCGGGTAATTTTCGTCTACCAAGAAATCTAGGTAGGGTTTTGTCCAGGTGTTTATTACAACCAAAACATCTACTAAAAGTGAGTCGGATTTCATCGGATAGTCCTCATCAACTCATTTAATGGATTGAACTTTTAAGTGCTCTAAAAAAGCATCATCCGGAACTAGTTTCCGCGTAGATCCTGTTCTTGATAGAGCCTCTGCTTCCTCATTTTCTGCTCGAGGGATGCATTGAGCCTCAAACCCTTCAAACATTTTGGATAGTTCTTACACAACAGCCTTATATGCTGACATGTGTTTGTTTGCGTTGCAGATATCAGATACTTGATGTGCAACTAAATCTGAGTCTTGGTGACACATGAGTCGGTTAACGCCAATGTCTTTGGTGATGCGTATTCCATGTAATAGTGCTTCATACTCGGTAATATTATTGGTTGCCATGTAGTGGATCTGTAGTACATAGAAAATCTTATCTCCTTGGGGTGATTTGAGCACCACACCAGCCACCAAGCCTCCTCATGCTTTTGATCCATCAAAGTGGAGAGTCCAAAATTCTTAGTCTGGAGGACTTGTGTTTTCTGCCGTATCTGTCCAATCAGCGACAAAGTCAGCAAGTACTTGGGACTTTATTGTTATCCATGGTTTATACTCAATGTCGAAAGCTACTAGATCTATTCCCCACTTGGTGAGACGTCTTGTGGAATCGCGATTGTTGATTATATCTCACAGGGGAGTAGTACTCACCACTGTGATCTTCTGCTCTTGAAAATAGTGTCGTAGCTTTTTGGGTGCAAAGAATACAACATAGGCTAGGTTTGGTGATGTGGATACCTTTGCTTTGATTCTATCAGGACCTCACTTCGATAATAAGTTGGACGTTGTACTGGATGTTCATGATTTTCCTCCTTGTGCTCCACTGATGTTACAATGCTTATGAATCTGTTTGTCACTGCAATGTAGAGTAACATAGACTCTTGTGGCTCAGGTGCGACAAGGATCGATTGAGTCAAAAGTAGTTCTTTTAGACTCTGCAGGGAAGCGTCGGCTTCTTCGATCTATACAAATTTGTCGGTTTTCTTCAAGAGCTTGGCTAAAGGTGTGGCTCTTTCTTCGAGCCGGCTAACGAACCGACTAACTACTTCAATGCAACCAGTGAGTCGTTGGACATCCTTCAGGCGAGTCGGCATGGTAATGTTGAGTATAACCTTAATTTTATCCCTGTTCACATCTATGCCTCTGTGAGAAACAATGAAACCTAACAATTTTCCAACTGGTATTCTGAAGAAGCATCATGTTGAATTTGCGTAGATTAGCGAATGTTCCTCTAAGTCGGAAATTAGTGTTTCCTTCTTTTTGTACATAACCGCTATGTAATCCATGTATACATGGACGTTCCATCTGATTTTTTCATTGAGGCAACGCTGCATAGTGCGTTGATATGTTGCTCAAGCATTGTTTAATCCGAAAGGCATAGTGATGTACCAGAAGGTTCCAAAGGGAGTGACGAAAGATGTCTTTACTTGATCTGATTTTTTCTTTGGTATTTGGTGATATCCGGAATATGGGTCGAGAAAATAGAGTAATTCCAATCCTTCCATGGAATCAATAACCTTATCGATTCTTGGCAAAGAAAACGGATCTTTGGTAAAAGCCTTGTTCAAGACAATATAATCAACACATATCTTTAAATCAATAATGTCCTTTTTAGGGACGAGTACATGATTTGCCACCCACTCAGTATGGATGACCTCTGCGATAAATCCGGATAATTCTAGTAAAGTTAATTCCTTAGCTATAGCCTTGCGCTTTTCATCACCAAATCATCGTAAGGACTATTTGACAGGTCTAGCATCAGGATAAACATTAAGAGAGTGCTTGGCAAATTACCTAGGTACTCCGGTCCTATCAGAAGATTCCCATGCGAAGATATCTTTATTACATTTGAGAAACTCGACGAGCGTGCATTCCTATGCGAGATCTAAACCTACCCCTATGTTGGTCACCTTGGAGGGATCATCTTCCTTAAGTGGCGTCGTATTCGTCTCTTCTGATGCCTTGAACTGCAAACCTGGCTTCAGCACATCATTCTTTGTAGCCGACATCTCGGATGGGGCAGTGTTTTTCTTGATCTCCTGCTACTTCTGGGCATGCAACACGACTTCAACAAAAGCATCAGATCCTTCATCACAATCGTGTGCTTTCTTCTAGTTTCCTCAGATGGTGATGACTCCATTGGGACCCAGAAGTTTCATCATGTTGTAGATGTAGCAGGGATGGGCCATGAACGCCCAGTAAGACGGATGCCCGAAGATGGCGTGGTATGCACTTTTGAACGGTACCACCTGATGAGTGCATATTTGCACCATGTTTTATGTTATTATTTTGCATTGTAGTGGTAGGATCTTGATATTTTACGGCGTTAGCATGGACCTTTTATGTTGATTTTTACCAGGATCAGATCTAATGATGGATATGATGGACACAATTCTTGGACCAGCTGTTTTGGAGCGAAAAGGAGTAAAAAACAGCATAAATTGCTAATTTGGGAAATATCAATAACAACAGAAGCACATTAATTCAATTGATGTTAATTGTTGTCTGATGTGGTAATGAGGACGATGTGAGCAGTGGTTGCTGCCTAATTTTATAAATACGGAGTTCCTCCCACACATACATAGTTAAGAATGTTCAAGATAATAATCATTACCTTAGCCCTTTATAATGCTAGTGGTGTGTCTGCTAATCCCTGAGAAGGCTTTTCCCCACTGAAGTTTCAAATCTCTTTTACATACGCGATACTTATTTTCTGTATTCAGTTTTGTTTACTTTACTCATTGTTCTCTTATACCAAAAACCTAAAAACACCTTCTTACACAATACTCGCATTTTTTCTTGTTTCTTAGAACTTTATTTTGAATTTCTATTTTCGGTATTTATTTCAAAAGTTATTAGACTTCAAACTCCTGCTCCATGTGGGATTGATATCTTTATTTTGAAACTTGCTACAAACGATCTGTGAACTTGCAGTCATCGCCACCTTGAAAGAGAGTGGCTCGATCCGATAGTTTTGTGGAGTACCGAATGTTACGTCCAGTGTGATCTCACCTAGTGAATTTGCATGTCTCCCTGGTACAATGACATGGAAAATCACATTGCTATGGTTTAGCTGGCTTTTGTAAATGTTCATGCGGTGGAGCATCTCGATGTAGAGAATATTGACCCTGATGTCACCATCCATGAGGGTTTTAGAGAACTCATAGCCATCAATGAGAGGATTGACGACCAGAGGGTACTTTCCTCAATGATGAGCTTTCTTCGGGTGATCGCTTAGGTCAAAGTTGATGGTTAGTTCTGATGAATCCAAGAATTGGGGGATAGCCAGAACCGTGGCATTAAGCTCATGGAGAACCGCTTTTTTGACCTTAGCTGTCTGAGTTTCAAGGAAGAAGACATAATTGTCTTTCTTTGTAGGATAATCCTTCTTTCCATCAGACTTGGGTTGTGCGGCTTCCGCTTCTTCCATGTCGAAATCTTCCTTGGCCTCCTCTCCTCTCTCGGAATTTTTCTTTCCTTTGCTTTGTTTGGCCATGTAGCCAGCAGAGTCATCTCTCTTTATGTCGTCATTGAAGCGACACTCAACATTGGTGTGGGAAAATCCTCCGTTCCCATCCGGGTGATGTACACAAGGATTGTTGGCAATATTGGCCCAGGAATAGGTTTCTCTAGGCTGTTGTTCACCTCTATCCTAGACTTGTGAAGTTCCGCGTCCTCGTCCCCGGCTGCCTCCACGCCCTCCTCGTCCTCCAGATCCGAATGTTTCATTAAGAGCTGCATTTTATGGATTGGGGTTATCTTCTGAGGTATCTTGCACTTCGGGTTTTTCTACAGCTTAAGATGCTTGGCCAACAGTGGTACGTCTAGAACCTTGTAGCACCCCCCGGGGTTAGGGTTAAACTAACCTCAGATCACCATCTAAGATAAGTTCAACTCCCAAACACGGAAGGTCACAGTATGATTCGGTAACATTACAGAACACAGGGATTCAACAGAATAAGTTTAAACTCTTAGCAGAGTAAGGTATTATAGTTATTACAAATTAGAGGTCATAGACCCAACATTATATCACACAGCGAAAGCAAATATGTTGTTCTACACAAAATATTAGCAAAATCCCTAAGAGGCCATTAACAAAAGTGACATCCATCTCGTAGTCCTCAGGCTGCTACCTGGGACCCCCAACTAATCGTTGATGTAAATGTAGAAGCCACCTTCAGTTGCAATCAGATCCTCTGTATAAACACAACAATGGGGCAAGGTTGGGTACGAGAATGTACTCCGCAAGACTTAGATAACCTAGTATCTACATGCTTTGGCTAGAAAGGCTTTCTCTGGATTTACTTTTGCGAAAAGCAATCTTTATTTGTAAACAAGAGAGAGAAGAGGCTCGTCTACTCAGAATCTTTTAAAACGGATAAGATAGCGACTTCTTCATCTTGTTCATCACATTCTTGTTAACCACCAGCTTCATCAGAACCTCCTATCTAGGATCACCCCCTCAACCCAGAGGAAGCATCCTTAAGCACACGTGGATCAACAAGTTTTATAGTGGTTAATGTTATCTATGATCTGAAGTCCGGTCGCCAAGTCGTTCATAACCGTGAACACGGCTTTTCGAAAATATTTAACCCTGCAGGGGTGTACAACTTTACCCACACACACCAACCGACTCTTAATGCCAAATTATTAGCCCTCTTCCTTGGAAGGCCGGCAGAGGGTGGTTGACCACGACCTTTACCTTGATTTCGCCGAGACCATGAGTCACGCAATAAGTATGATTCCGCCATAACGGGTCAAATCCCGAAGCCGGTAATTAAAGATGTGAGGCAAGGTTGGTTTACCAGGGGTGCTATCTAACCCAAGCAACCATGGCCATGCTTCCCTACCTATTATGATGCATCTCCATCACCTCCTCTTTCGAAAATGTTTTCAATGCGTATGCCAAATGGAAAGCCCAAACTATGTGACTCATGGAATATACTAGGCAAGTTAGTTAGTTGAGGGGTTGTCCAGGCCCCGTGTGGCTGTACTCTCATCTTGGTTCCAAAGGTAAGAACTTAGTTCCTAGTGGTGGCGAGCATGGGACTACAAAAACCACACCCAACATGGCCTCCCATACAAGCCTTAGCATATTTAGTTAACTCCTTTGAGGATGTCATCAACTCCTACCTTTCTAGATTCTCCGGCATCTCTGATTCATCATTCGGATAGATCAGACATTGATACTATGCATGGCTAAGCTTTCGATCTCAGAAGCTCTAGCAATGCTCAGATGCCAGAATTAGGTATGCTAGGAGCAGTGGATCAAGAATATAAGACTACAACAGGAAAACTATGCAGCAGATAGGTAACACTAACTACTGACAAAATACCACATTTGAATCATGTGCATCATAGCGAGAAAGTAATATACTTTATAAAACATAGGTTCTAAATGAGAGGCTACACTTGCCTTGTCCGTCAGTAGACAGGTATGGATCGTCGGTGTTGTTGACTTCAGCTTAGGGTTCGGATCCTATCACGAAGAACTAATACCGGAAAGGAAAACGATAATCAAGACATGGCGTAATGCAATGCTCAATCAATATGGATGATATGACAAGTTATATGGTGTTGAAATGAACCCTAGAACATGCTTGGTCATTTTAAACGGGGTCCGAGAGGTCCAAACCCTAGAACAGGGGGATCCTCGAAATCACCTGTTGGGTTCAATTGGTTCTTCTAATTAAACTTTTCATGAAAGTTGGTTAACAATGTATCATTGTGTTGCTATTGCATAGCTCTTATTTTTCTGAACATTTTGATATATTATTTGTATTTTTCTAATTTAAAATGAATTAGTTATGAATTTCACCAATTTTAATTCATTTTAAATCATTTTTTAATATTATAAAATAATTTATATTTTGGAATTACTTTTACATTTTTATTAAACATAAAACATATCTGAAAATGTTTATTTTACTTACAAGAGGGGCCCACATGTCAGGGATTTCTTAATTACAGAAATAATTTATAGGAAATAAAAAGAAAAGGGGTTATGACGCCTTGCTGACGTCATCAATGGGGAAGCCCCAGATCGAGCATGTATCTCGCGATCCCGTGGGCGCCTGGATGTGTGCTTGGCTGCGTTGGAGAGAGCGGCTCACGGCTGACCTGGTAGTGGCGGCGCAGCCCTCGAATGGTCACCGGAACAGTGTCCATGGCGAGCATCCGTGGCGGCGAGCGGCGGTGTAGGACGCGAGCGACGAACCAGGATGCAAGGAAGGAAACGAGGAGGTGCCTAGGCACCGAGAGCTCACCCTGGTGCCTATGGTGGTGTCCGGGAGGCCGGGGAAGGTCGGGGTCGCCGGCGATGTCGACGACGAGCGACAGTCAGAGGCGGAGAAGAGGTTGACGATGTGCTCGATTAGGTACGCACGACGTTGATTCCTTTGGCTAGGCGACCTAGGACAACGAGGAGGTCCTGACAGTGTTCTCGGAACAGCGTCGGGTGGCTGGAAGCGGTGGGGAGAAGCGGTGGCCGGAGCTAGGTTTTCGCCATTGCGTGGAAATTGGGGAAAGAGGATCTAGGGTTCATCCGAGCGCCAGCAGGAATACTTGTAGACGCGGAGATGGTTGGTAGCGAGGATCCTAGTGCATGAGGGCATCCCGTTTGGTGATCAACACCACGGACAGGGTCTTTGAAGCAACACTTGAGTTGAGACACATGAAAGACGTCATGCACCTTAGGGAAGTTTGCAGGCAACTCCAGTTTGTATGCGAGGTTACCTTGCCTGGATAGAACGCGAAAAGGACCAACATAGCAAGGAGCTAGTTTGCCTTTGATGCCGAAACGATGGACACCCTTCAAAGGAGTGACCCGGAGATAAGCTTGATCACCAACTTCATATTCAACATGTTGATGGTGACGATCATGATAGCTTTTCTGGCGAGACTGAGCAGTTTTCAAACAATCTCGAATGATACGAACTTGATCTTCTTCTTCCTGGATCATATCCGGACCAAAGAACTTTCTTTCGCCAGTTTCTGACCAGTTCAAAGGAGTACGACACGTTCTTCCATATAAGAACTAGAAAGGTGCCATTTCTATACTGGACTGATAACTGTTGTTGGGGGAGAATTCAGCAAAAGGAAGGCATTTCTCCCAGTCCTTGCCAAAAGATATGACACACGCTCTTAGCATGTCTTCAAGAATTTGATTCACTCTTTCGGTCTGGCCACCGGTACTAGGATGATAAGCTGTACTGAAAGACAGACGAGTTCCCATAGCAGCTTGGAAGGTTGTCCAAAACCTTGAGGTGAACAAACTACCTCGGTCAGAGACAATTTTCTTCGGAATCCCATGAAGAACAATTATTCGAGAGATGTATAGATCTGCTAGCTGACTAGCATTGATACTCTTGCGAACAGGTAAAAAGTGAGCAACCTTGGACAGATAGTCAACGATTACCCAGATGGCATCATTTAATTTCTGAGTCTTAGGAAGACCAGTGATGAAATCCATACCAACTTCATCCCATTTCCACTCGGGTATTTTATGTGGTTGCAGGAGACCAGCGGGTCTTTGGTGCTCAGCTTTGACGCGACGACAAACATCACATTCAGCAACGAAACGAGCGATATCCTTTTTCATACCAGACCAGCAGAATCTTTGACGAAGATTCCGATAAATCTTGGTACCTCCAGGGTGGATAGAAAGACGTGATTCATGAGACTCATGGAGAATTAGAATTCTCAATTTTATTTTCTTTGGCACTACCAGACGGTTACCAAATTAAACGGTACCTTGCTTATCAACAGAGAAACACTTAGCCATTCCGCTAGCAATGTTCCCTTTGATCTCAGCAATTTCAAAATCATGTTTCTGAGCAAGCTTGATTTCATCCTCTAAAGAAGACTTCACTTCAAGAGTAGAAAGGAATCCACGAGGAACTACTTCAAGATTCAATGGAGCAAATTCCTCATGAAGAGAAGGTTGAGATTGTTTGACCATCAAGTTGTTGCAATAAGACTTACGACTTAACGCATCAGCAACGACATTGGCTTTCCCAGGTTGGTAGTTGAGTCCCAAATCATAGTCCTTGATGAGTTCCAACCATCTTCTTTGCCTGATATTCAGATCAGGTTGTGTGAAAAGGTACTTCAGACTCTGATGATCCGAGTATAACTCGCAACAACTACCAAGGAGGTAATGTCGTCATTGCTTAAGAGCTTGAAAAACAGCTGCAAGCTCAAGATCATGAGTTGGGTAGTTGTTCTGATGTGGTTTTAGCCGACGGGAGGCATAAGCCACCACATGCCCATCTTGCATCAACACACATCCGAGACCTTGGTGGGAAGCATCACAGAAGACAACAAAGTCTTTGCTGGTGTCTGGGAGAACCAACACCAGAGCAGTTGTTAGCTTGGTTTTCAACATCTGGAAGCTTTCTTCAGCCTTATCAGACCATTCAAACTTCTTATCCTTCTTCAGAAGATCATTCATTGGCTTTGCAATCCTGGAGAAGTTCTCGATGAATCGACGGTAATAACCAGCCATCCCTAGAAAACTTCGAACATCCTTGACGGATTTAGGAGACTCCTAGTCGAGGATAGTTTGGACCTTATCGGGGATAACAGAAACCCCTTGGGCGGAAACAACGTGACCAAGGAATACAAGCTCTTGTAACCAGAACTCACATTTGGAAAACTTGGCATAGAGACGATGTTCTCGGAGTTTTGTCAACACCAAACAAAGATGTTCGGCGTGCTCTTCTTTAGTCTTCAAATAGACCAGAATATCATCGATGTAGACCACGACGAACTTGTCAAGATACTCCATGACGACAGAGTTCATAAGCCGCTTGAAAGTGGCTGGAGATTGGTAAGACCAAAGGACATGACTGTGTACTCGTAAAGACCATAACGAGTGGTGAAAGCAGTCTTTGGAATATCTTCCTTACGGATCATTATCTAGTGATACCCTGACCTCAAATCCATTTTGGAAAAGACAGTGGCACCACTTAACTGATTAAATAGATCGTTGATCCTAGGGAGAGGATACTTATTCTTGATAGTCACAGCATTGAGTGGGCGATTATCCACAACCAGAAACGGTATATTGGTATCCCGCTTCTTGACAAAGATGGTAGGACATCCCCAAGAAGATGTGCTAGGCTGAATGTATTCTTTTCCTTCTAACTCCTCTAATTGCTTCTTCAACTCTACAAGCTCATGAGGAGGCATACGATAGGCTATTTTATAAATAGGAGCAGTTCCAGCAACTAACTCTATGACAAACTCCACACTTCGATCAGGTGGCATGCCAGGCAACTCCTCAGGGAAGACATCCGGGAACTCACAAACCACGGAAACATCTTGAATCTCTAGTGGAGGTAGAACTTCAAGAGCATACAACTCTGCTTCAGGAATGGAAACAGCTGAAGGAGATAGTGACCCTACGGTCCAATACTTGATTGTTATGCCAGCAGGACTAGTCAGAATAACAGACTTGGTTGTACAATCGAGGATGGCTTGATAACGGGTCAAACAGTCCATGCCCAAAATGATGTCAATATCAGTTGACTTGAGGGCAATAAGGGAGGTGGGGAAAAGTTGAAATGCAACTTCGATTAGATTCCCATGACTAACCATGGTGGAACGCTAACTAGAACCAGGAGATTGAACTAGCATAGGAACAGACAACCCCTCAAAACATATCCCATGCATTTGAGCAAAAGCTTGTGACAGGAGTGAATGCGATGCTCCAGAATCAAACAAAACTTTAGCTGGAATTTGATTGATACGAAGCGTACCCATGATGACGCTTGGATCTTCCCGAGCCTCCTCAGTAGAGATATGGTTCAGGCGTCTTTTTCCAGCACCTGGATACTTATCATTCTTCTTTGGTGGTTGTGCCTTCTCAGCAACACTCTTTTGAGGAAAATCTCTTGCATAGTGGCCAGGCTGACGATAATTGAAACATATAAGGCCTGATCCAGTACCAGCAGCAGGATAATTTGATCGACCAGCATTGTTTGAGGTAGCATTCGGACGAGGGGCATATCCAGAAGTTCTTGGGGTGTAAGGAGCACGTGGCACGACACTATAAGGCACAAAGACACGACGCTTCTTATTGCTTGAACCAGTCTTGTTATACCCTTCCTGAGGACGCTTACGGGTTTCTTCATACTCAACCTTTCCACTCTCGGCCTTCATATCCTTGTTGACAAGACCTTGGAAGTTACCAAAGTCCATGAGGTGGATATCACGACGAACCTCAGGATCCAGTCCTTTGCGGAACAGAGCTTTCTTCTTAGCATTAGTGGAGACCTCTTCAGTAGCATATAAGGCAAGACGATTGAAAATGCGCTGGTAATCACACACGGAACCAGTGCCCTGCTTGAGCTTGAGGAACTCCTCCCTCTTCTGATCCATTAGACCCTCCGGAATATGATAAGCTCAGAAAGCTTTAGTGAACTCTTGCCATGTAACAACATGTTGAGCTGCTTGCATAGACAAGAAATTTTACCACCAAGAGTTAGCTGCTCCCTCCAGAAGATAGCCAGCAAAAAGTCACCCAATTAGCTTGAGCAACACGACCAACCTGAAGTTTGTGCTCCATAGTGCGAAGCCAGTAATCTGCATCAAGTGGCTCGGTGGAATAGTTGAAAACTGGCGGAGTGAGACATGTGAAGTCCTTGATAACAACTTGATTGTTCTGGCGTTGAGCGGTGTTGCGCTCAATACTTTCAAGGAGCCTCATGTTGTCAGCACGGTTGGTTTCATACATGGCCATGAGTTAAACCATGGACGGTGGTGGAGGAAGGTTGGAAGATTCACCCTCATTTGCGGTACCACGTGCATGAGCACGGGTACGGGCACGAGAGGAATCACCCATCCTGAAAGAACAGAAAGAAGGTTAGACAACGGGTTCAAAGGAACAAGACGGAAAGGTGAACAAAGAGTACTTGATATAAACGTATCACCTTATCAAGCATTGTAGTATCAAACCATACTAATGTATACACTAACCATCTGACTTACAAACCATGACAATGGAATGCTAAGATGTTACATACCAAGCAAAACTGAGATATCTTGGAACTCTGAGAATAGCTACCAAGTACGGAGTACTTTAGAGAAACAACCCCAAAATCATGATCCTAGAAGTTTTGATATATGAGACAAGGAATGAAAACCTTTTTCAAACCAAATAGGGTAAGAGAAACTCCAGCATCAGAAACACACCAGAGAAGGAGTAAAAACTATCCTAGTTAGAGTTTCTGCAAATAATTTTTAACTTTCAGATAGTTTTGTCAACTTCTAGACTCAACATCGACCAATAAAAGGGTTTCCTACAGGCAGTCCTGCTCTGATACCAAAACCTGTAGCACCCCCCGGGGTTAGGGTTAAACTAACCTTAGATCACCATCTAAGATAAGTTCAACTCCCAAACACAGAAGGTCACAGTATGATTCGCTAACATTACAGAACACAGGGATTCAACAGCATAAGTTTAAACTCTTAGTAGAGTAAGGTATTACAGTTATTACAAACCAGAGGTCATAGACCCAGCATTACATCACACAGCGAAAGCAAATATGTTGTTCTACACAACAACTTAGCAAAAGGCCTAAGAGGCCATTTACAAAAGTGACGTCCATCCCGTAGTCCACAGTCTGTTACCTGGGACCCCCAACTACTCGTCAATGTCAACGTAGAAGCCACCTTCAGTTGCAATCATATCATCTGTATAAAAACAACAATGGCACAAGGCTGAGTACGAGAATGTACTCTGCAAGACTTAGATAACCTAGTATCTAGATGCTCTGGCTAGAAAGGCTTTCTCTGGATTTACTTTTGTGGAAAGCAATCTTTATTTGTAAACAAGAGAGAGAAGAGGATCGTCTACTCAGAATCTTTTAAAAGGGATAAGATAGTGACTCCTTCATCTTGTTCATCACATTCTTGTTAACCACCAGCTTCATCAGAACCTCCTATCTAGGATCACCCCCTCAACCCAGAGGAAGCATCCTTAAGCACACGTGGATCAACAAGTTTTATAGTGGTTAATGTTATCTATGATCTTAAGTCCGGTTGCCAAATCGTTCATAACCGTGAACACGGCTTTTCGAAAAGTTTTAACCCTACACGAGTGTACAACTTTACCCACACGCACCAAACGACTCTTAATGAAAAATTATTAGCCCTCTTCCTTGGAAGGCCGGTAGAGGGTGGTTGACCACGACCTTTACCTTGCTTTCGCCAAGACCATGAGTCACGCAATAAGTATGATTCCGCCGTAACGGGTCAAATACCGAAGCCGGTACTTAAAGATGTGAGGCGAGGTTGGTTTACCAGGGGCGCTATCTACCCCAAGCAACCGCTGCCACGCTTCCCTACCTGTTATGATGCATCTCCATCACCTCCTCTTTCGAAAACATTTTCAATGCGTATGCCAAATGGAAAGCCCGAACTATGTGACTCATGGAATCTACTAGGCAAGTTAGTTAGTCGAGGGGTTGTCAAGGCCCCGTGTGGCTGTACGCTCGTCTTGGTTCCAAAGGTAAGAAATCAGTTCCTAGTGGTGGTGAGCATGGGACTACAAAAACCACACCCAACGTGGCCTCCCATACAAGCCTTAGCATATTTAGTTAACTCCTTCGAGGATGTCATCAACTCCTACCTTTCTAGATTCTCCGGCATCTCTGATTCATCGTTTAGATAGATCAGACATTGATACTATGGATGGCTAAGTTGTCGATCTCAGAAGCTCTAGCAACGCTCAGATGCCAAACTTAGGTATGCTAGGAGCAATGGATGAGGAGTATAAGGCTACAACAGGGAAACTATGCAGCAGATAGGTAACACTAACTACTGAAAAAAAGACCACATTAGAATCGTGTGCATCATAGCGAGAAAGTAATATACTTTATAAAACATAGGTTCTGAATCAGAGGCTACGCTTTCCTTGTCCGTCAGTAGACAGGTATGGATCGTCGGTGTTGTTGACTTCAGCTTCGGGTTCGGATCCTATCGCAAAGAACCAATACCAGAAAGGAAAACAACAATCAAGTCATGGCGTAATGCAATTCTCAATCAATATGGATGATATGACAAGTTATATGGTGTTGAAATAAACCCTAGAACATGCTTGGTCATTTTAGATGGGGTCCGAGAGGTCCAAACCCTAGAGTAGGGGGATTCTCGGAATCACCTGTGGGGTTCAATTGGTTCTTCTAATTAAACTTGTCATGAAAGTTGGTTAACAATGTATGATTGTGTTTCTATTGCATAGCTCTTGTTTTTCTAAACATTTTGATATATTATTTGTATTTTTCTGATTTAAAATGAATTAGTTATGAATTTCCCCAATTTTAGTTCATTTTTTCATATTATAAAATAATTTATATTTTGGAATTACTTTTACATTTTTATTAAACATTAAACATATCTGAAAATGTTTATTTGACTTACAATAGGGGCCCACATGTCAGGGATTTCTTAATTACAGAAATAATTTACAGAAAATAAAAGAAACAAAAGAAAAGGGGTTATGACGCCAGCATGACGCCTTGATGACGTCATCAATGGGGAAGGCTAGGTCGAGCATGGATCTCTCGATCCCATGCACGCCTGGATGCGTGCGTGTCCGCATTGGAGAGAGCGGGTCACGGACGACCTGGTAGTGGCGGCGCAGCCCTCGAATGGTCGCCGGAATAGTGTCCACGGAGAGCGGCGGTGTAGGACGCGAGCGACGAACCAGGATGCAAGGAAGGACAAGAGGAGGTGCCTAGGCACCACGAGCTCACCTTGGTGCCTATGGTGGTGTCGGGGAGGCCCGGGAAGGTCGGGGTCGTCGGCGATGTCGACGACGAGCGGCAGTCAGAGGCATAGAAGAGGTTGATGATGAGCTCGATTCGGTACGCCCGACGTCTATTCCTTTGGCTAGGCGACCTAGGACGACGAGACGGTCCCGACTGTGCTCTCAGAACGGTGTGGGTTGGCCGGAGACGGTGGGGAGAAGCGGTGGCCGGAGCTACGTTTTTGGCATCGCGCGGTAATTGGGGAAAAGAGGATCTAGGGTTCATCCGAGCGCCGGCAGGGATACTTGTAGACGCGGAGATGGTCGGTAGCGAGGATCCTGGCACAGGCGGGCATCGCGGTGACGGCGGACGACGGGCGCAGCGCCAGCGAGCAGCTTGTTCATCATCGTCGAAGACGACGACGCGAAGGGGTAGGCCGAACCGGTACGGGCTGCAGGAGGGCCGCGCTTGGGCCTAGCTGGGGCACGGTCTGCTGCATAGCCGGCAGGGAAAGGAGGGAGAGGTGTTGGGCCGGCCTAGGATGCGGCCTGGTTGGGCTATGTCTCAATTTTTTCTGTAAATATGTTTTTCCAATTCTTTTTATGTTTTTGCGTTTGTAAATTTCATTTTCAAATCTTTTTTGAACTATTCAAAATTACCAGAGACTTTAGAATATTATTTAAATCAGATAGGGGCCCTTATAATCCATTTGGGCTCCAAAGATTTTATCATTTCAAAATTTCAAACCACTATGATGAATATTTCAAAAAGAGGGGAAAAGGGCTAGGGTTTAGGGTTTTGTGATTGTACTTTGATTCACACACTTGATCACATGCAAACATTTTATTGACTTAAACAGATGCATGCAATGCTTAGGTACTAATTACATATATACAAACTTGGGTTGTTACAAACCTTGATCAGTCCTTCTGAATCATCATCAACATCTGCATACTTGCTTGTTGTTTCCATCATTTCTCCCAAGTTGGTAACCTTGTCACACTTTAGGCGATGACGTAATAATCCGACTGGGAGCCATGCAATAAAATCTTGCGGTTTGGTCGTTTACTCCTTCACAGGAGTCCTTCATGTCAATCTATCCTCCGACATAGTCTCGGCAATTTTCTCTAGTTTTTTTGGTGCAACTCTGCAAGTCTCCGACCGTGGAGGGCCTCCTGTATTTACCCTCCAAATTTCAAAAGAATGCACTTTGCATATAATACTAGTTGTTTATCGAGTTCTCTAGCAACTCATTGAGCCATGATTGAGCCGTCTTCCTTAGCATAAGCAGGAGATATCAAACTGTGACCAAGCTATTTCCTCCTTTGGTAATGCAGCAGGCCTGGAAGAAATCCTGGAACCAATTATCTGGTCGAGCCACACCAACGTATGGTTGAATTTTCTTTGCAATGCCAAAGTCAACCATAAATTTTGTCGTGCGAATGCGTCGACCGAAGCATTTAGGTCCAACATATACGTGTTCCTCCTCGTAGCACCTTGCTTTGATGTTAGATTCAATGCGGTGGTGAGCGCCGTTTGGTGAGAGTGATCTTCGCCTTGGTTGCTCGCTGCAGCTGCGAGGCGCTTGTGTCGGATTTAGACTTCTTCTTCCCCGATTACCTTCTTCGCCCCAACGGCTACCATGTCTATTATGGGAGCCATTATGGTTACTGCTAGGTGGGGACAGTGATTCTGGTGGGTTATTTCTGGCTGAACGGCGGCTCCCTTTCGAAGTCTCATGATGCTGGCTCCAAGGTGGATCTTCATGACATCGACCGCTATGCTAGCTTGTCCGGCTTGGTCTTCGTCGTGTTATCGTCGTTATGATGGGGTTTATCCGGATGACTAGTGTGTCTAGGAGACGACATCTACTGCAGGTCCCGCTCTCGCCGACGCTGCGCCTCTATTTTACTGATGATGGGATTTATGCGGGACTATCTCCTTCGTAGCGTCGCGTCAAGCAATCAGGATAACTTTTTCCCAGCCTCACGCAGCCCTATGGTTATGGCCTGAAGATCCAGTTCTTGAATTATGATGATCCCTAGGTTCGGAGCGATAGTGATATTCCGGATTCCTTTGGGGCATTATGTCATAGTTCACATCAGTGCGACATTGTTCGGATTTCAAGGAGAGCTTTCCACTGAAATATGTAGTAGTTTTATATTGCTCTAAGCCTTTGTCAAGTAATGCGACGCACTACTGGACCTGCCCATGAGACGGATTATTTGCAAGGAGAGCTCTAGTGGTTGCGGCGTTCTCCACCATAGTGTTGTACACCTTGTTTCCGTTGCCATCTAGCTAGAACTATCCCCCAGTGTTTCCATCAAAGAGAGATTTGTGTACTTCCGGATTTCTGTTGGCTAGAACTAGATCACCCCTTGTTTTGTTGTATGGTAGTCGCTTGTAATCCGACTTGTACTGGGTAGGGGTACTGTCGATGTGTTGTTTGGCCTCCACAATGTTGGCATCTTCTTCGAGCAATATAAAATGTTGCTTCTCTAGTTCATCAGTAATTTTATCCAATTTGTCTGGTGTAACATCCAAGGAAGTTGGGATTGGTGTTGTTAATGCATCACCGTACAACTAATAAGCACCTTGAGTGATTATGTGACTGTCAAGTGGAGGATCATTCGATTTTGGATTAGCCGGAGATCTGTGTGGTTTCTTGTAACATCCCAGTATTAGAGCTCAGAAATAAGATGAACCCAGTTGTGTGCATTGCATTCATGCATAGATATTTTTTCGCGCTTTTGAACAAAACTTGTCAAAGTGATTGAAGCTTCTCTTAACTTGATAGAATGGAAGTAGATCATCAAGTTGACTGCGATAAGTTTCAATATGACCTTTGCTAAAACCTTATTTGGGTAAACATGATTTGATCTAAGGGTAGATCAGATATAACAAATGCTACTCATAATACATTGCTTAAATAATTAATATCTGATCCATAAGGGATTCTATGATCATATTCAACGCAACAATTCATAAGTGCCAAGTTAAGATTACAAAATAAAGTAATATAAATGTAATGACTAATCCTGACCTATCTTATTCTTATCTATTCTTACTATGAGTATCATAGTAATACTTAACTTTAACTCTTTAATGAGTTTGAGTTGGAAAGAGACTAAGTCAAGATCATTCACTATATATCTTTCTTTCCATATCAATTTTTATGGAACTTATCTTAATATCTATTGTTAATCAATGTTGAGTAATTCCCCATTGATTTACAAATTCTTTAACTATCAATCCTTGATGTACTATTTCTTGATCTTATCATGACATCTACTTAAATCTTTTAAAGAGGGCATAGTCCATGAATAACCTTAATCCAATATGAGATACTAAGAAGATAATTTCAATACAATTGAAAAGTAGTATTGATAAAGCCTTGCTTAGCCAACTAGGAACTTATGCTATAAATGATTAAAGGATTATATTGATCATGCCTTACTCACCAGGATGGTCTAGTTATATCTAGTATAAAATATTTTGATGGGTAGAACATGATTGAAACCCTAGTAGAGATAAGTTATCCTAGAGTAGTTATTACAAGCCACATTAATATAATGTAAGGGTGGAGTGTGAGTTATTAGAGTAAAGTAAATGAAGGATGATATTATTCAATTAAAGCTAGTTTAGCATAGGGTTATGGAAGAAGTGTTATGCATCTTAAAGGATAGTAAGCCTTAGAGAAAGGTAGTTGGATACATACATACATCTAATGAAGAAATATTAGTGATGGATGATTAAGGAAGATTACGAGTAGAGTTTGAAAGAACTACTTGTTGGATTGATGATTATCAACAGTAGAGTAGTGGGTATAACCAGGCAAAGATATGAGAAAACTATGAAACACTTTAGTATCAAACTCATTGGATTCATCCATGAGTTTAGCAGAATCAAGGGTGAATAAGAACATTCGTGAGAAGTAAAGCTCATCATACTAATTATGATGATGGATAGGAAGAAGTATTATATCTAGGAAAGGAATTCTTTAATTAAAGGTCAAGGATGGTGAGGAATAGAAAAAAATAGACAATTTTGGTAAACAACCAGCTCTAAATCTCAGACCAAACATAATTCCATATCATGTTATTGATCCATCATTTTATCTCCCTATCACTTTATAGGAATGTTTCCCTACAACAAATCACATAAGCACATCTCTGCCAATTAAAACCATCATAATTTTATGTGCTTAGGAGTATCTTTATCAATTTCTTGCTATAAAACATTCTAAATATAACTTTCTAGTCCTAAAGGTGATGTCATCAAATATCCCAAACAGAAAAAAATATGCTTAGTTATTAAAACTTTCCTCACATCCATAAAGGAATCTAAGTATATTAAAAACCCTAAACCCTAGGGTAAATATTCATAATTCAAAAGCCTAAACTTATTTGTTTATCATAATAAAATATATACATTGCCATTTTCCAAATTTATGGAAGTAGTAATAACCATATTAATTTCTTTTATATTCATGCATCAAATAATGATATAGGATCATTATACATATAAAAAAATTATATTCAAACTATGAGCCAACTAGAGTTAAGTTTTATAAACAAATAAGAAAATATCATATAATAAAGCCATGGTTTAAAATGGAAAAAAATTAATAATAAGGGCTTCTACATAATAAAAAAGGGTTTTAATAGAAAACAAATAAAGAAATAATACCATTTTATGACAAACTCATAAAATAACATGAATATACTTCTTAATGCTGCAATCATTTAGCAAATAAATTCTAAAAGGAGAATTCAAATCAAAGAAGGAAAATTCAAATATGAAAAGGAAAATAGAAAATAGAAAAATGGAAAACAAATAAAAAATAAAACCTGGCCGTAGCCCAACTCCTACCTGCTTACCTGTTGCCTAGGTGCAGCCCACGAAGGCCCAGCAACCATCCCAGCTCGTTTCCATCTGTGACTGACAAGTGGGACCAAAGAAGGACCACGGGATAAGCTGAAAGAATCGCCAGGGGGTTTTCTGCAAAAGTTATGTCACCGTCATCCTCACGCACACAGGCAGCTCGCTGGAGGAGCTCGCCGCCGCCCGATGCCGTCGTTGTTGTCTGCCGTGCGTCAAGATGCTCGTCGTCATTCCGGAGGGGGATAAGAAGGCCACCGCGATGCCCTGCCTCCATCCCTATCCACAATCCCTCCTTATCCTCTCCGATTCAAATGGGGCCGAAACCCTAGCTCACCGGAGCCACACCTCACCGTCGAACCGCATCTCCCCACTCTCTTCCAAGTAGCCATGGAGAAGCCCCGTCCTCCGTAGATCCTCTAAGTAGAATTTTGCATCAAGGGGAGCACTGGAGAGGCTGAATTTTGTCGTTCCTCTTCGTGGCAGTTCGTCAGAATCCTCGTAGGGGAACTCATTTCCGACCACGCCTGTCCTCTCTGACCTCTCTATCATCATCAGGGTGAGTTCCTGAACACTCCACTATCCCTAAATCGCCGTATCTTGTTGTTAAACACCGTCGCACCTTCTGTCACTATCGTCCACCATCGGAGCTCGTCAGAGATGAAGCTCCGATGACTATTTCCGAACGGCGCCGCCACTTTAAGGTTCAGCGAGTTGCGCTGATTCGAACTAGGCTAACCACTGACAGCGGTGGTGGTGCTGACGCCATGGATAAGGCACGCCGATGCCACCCTGGACCCAGTTCCCTGTTTGACCTGGTCTTTGTCTCACGTGGCATGTGACATGGCCTAGGGCTCATATGTCATTGACTGGGGGTAACCAATCAGTCGGTAACAAATGCATTTTCTTTAAGCTGTGCGCTGAGGTGGCCACTGGCCCATTGATTAGTGACTCAAGCTAGGTGTTGGTGCGGTGTAAAAAGTTAATTCCTATTTAAGAAAATAAATAAAATGTTATAAGCTCAATTATTAATATTCTAGAAATCAGATAAATGAATAAATCTTGTTTAATTAATAACTTTTGATTTATAATTCAGAAAAATGTATATAATATATGAAAATTTGTAGAAACATAAAATCTACAACTTAAAATTATTATCAAATATTATTATGATGATTATTTAAATAAATATTATTTAATAAAGGTTTATAGTAATAAAACTTTGATAATTCATATTTTAATAATGGTAAATATTAATAATATAAATAAAATACCAAAAATCTTAGAAAGATAAAAATTATAATTTAAAACCATAATCATGTATTATTATTTCACTCAATTAAATATTTATTATTTATTAAGTAATTATAAAGTAATAAAAATTGTAAAAATCATATCTTATTATTTATAAATCACAAAAATAAATGTAATATACCAAAATGATCACAAAAATAATATCTACATGTTAAAAATATAATTTTCACTTTTGAGTTAAATAAAAATTCAAATATTTTGATAACTCAAATTTAAACTTATTTACTTAATTAATAATTCATATAAGGGTAAATAAAATTTGTTAATATTTCTACAATGAATCAATTAAGTCTAATAAATAGTATTAGTCTTAAATATTAATAATATGTAGCCATAATGGTTTCAAACATTGTAAACACCTTTTTATTAAATTATCTTCAACCTTAAGTGAAGATTATATTCTCAAAGGATTCTAATTCATGATCAAAACCTTAAAGAACAACTTGTGAATAAATCAGATCCTTTCTATCTACTTGAACCACCAGGTTACAAACACTACCACAACACTATTGTAAGTCCATAAGTAGTTAAGTAATATTATATCTTGGTCCATAAACTATAACCCCTCATCTATAAAAAGGAAAATGATACTATTCCATTATAAACTCACTAAACCACTACACTAAGTAAAAGTATAATCATTCTTAAGTAAACTTAAGGAAATATTACTAGGTACACAAGATACAAATATCATAAGCATTATACTTTCAAACTATCTTCGTTTTAAAGTTAACTTTAGTCTACAAGAATCTAAATATAACACTATAAGCATTATTATATGTTTTATAGTTAACCTTGGTCTGAACTAGTTAAGTTATAAAGCATCTCAAGCGAAAACTATTCAAGCAAACACAAATAACATCAACCACCACTAACTAACCACAAAGATTGTTTAAACCATAGAAAAGAATCTTTTCTTCAAAAGTTATTTGTTTTGCCACTTCAGACAATATATGACAAATAATCAAGATCACATTACTTCATACTTCACTTGTATACATAGGAGAAATAACACTTAAGCTATTTATAAGTGACTCTACTTATACAGTAAAGTTTGGAGATAAACTATTTAAGTGTAAACAATTTTCAATAGCATTTCATAGATATATATTTTATTGCTACAAAAATATGTGTTGTTCACACACACTCACAAGCCTTAATAAGAAGTACAAGTATGAAACTTATCTAAAAAGGACAACACATTCTAAAGTAACCATTTCCGAAATCCAACCCTAGAACAACATTATCCCCGAGATTCGCCTTTTACAAAGTGCACCACATTACTTATGAATAAAAGCATATTGCTTCTTTAAACATTAGTCCTTACCGGACCAATGATGCTGATTTCAGATTTTGGATCTTATACTGACTCGAAGACCGTGAGTGCATAATCTTGCAATCACAAAAGGCAAGTTCACACTTGCTCATGTCCTTTGTTTATTTTCTGTAAAGTATTCTACAAATCCAGTGTTGTCATCACCTGCATTTGAAAAAGGTCAGAAAACACTATTTTCAATAATAATGTGAACTATTGGTTACTGATCCAGGGTGATCAGTTAATCTATTAAATCTGACAGTTGGAATACAACTGTTCGGAACTATATCACCTAGGACTTAACATCCAATGTCGCTAGTGATTCTTGCACCGTGCATTACGCGTTGACCATGAGATTTGGAATGGATGGATAAGTCAGTTGTATCTTCTTCCTCTCACATGAAGCCGGATGTGCAGGTCATGGCTGTTATCCTCGAAGCGTGCATATTAATTGGTAATTCATAGAGGATATGCAGCACATGGGTGGGAACCCTCAACGTCCCACGATAGTTCTAGCATCTAACGTTTTGTACAAACCATTGCTGTAATCCAATATGTGGGCATGGTGTACACCAAGGAGGCATGTGAGGTCGCGAAGGGGGCAGTGATTGGCTTGGATCATCTTCTGGGCCCCACATCATGGAATTGTGGACGGGAATAAGCTGCCCGGTTGTGCAACAAAGAGTTGATCTCTCATGGGTAAAGTGACGCACCTCTACAGAGTGTAAGAACTGTAACTTGTTACTCCCTGTTCCGGGAAGGAGCTGCGAAGCGGCGGGAAAGGAACTCCATGAATGTTCTGGTAAACCCGTGAAGGCCGACGGACATAGCTTTTTAGAATAAAAGCAACCTTTGTAGAAATGTTTATGAAAACTGCATTTCCTACAACCTACGGTCTGTGGCTGTAGTTATATTGCATCAAACACTCCTTTTCTAGTGAATTTGCTAAGTACGCTCGTACTCAAAGTATCTTCTTAACCTTTGCTAGATTCTGACGCCGGGTTAGACAACATCTACATCTAGTTATGCTCCAGGAATCATCAAAAGCTAAAGCTCTTCAATGAAGTCAAGGAAGTCAACATATACATCAACTAAAGTGAAGACGAAGTTACTAATTAAAAAGAAATATAATCTCTAGCCAAAGAACCTAATTCTGTAGCGTATTGCAATAGCAGCAATGCCAATCCCTTAGTTAAATTACTAGTTTTAATAGATAATAGTTCTTGCGTTGTTTATCCTTGATTCTGCTCCGAAAGAAGTTATTTCTCTCTCTTTATCCTAGCGTGTTCTCTAGATCTTGTGTAAAGAGTGAGTTGTAACATTTATACATGTATTGGACCCGCTGTGTTTCTGTTGTGCCATTCTGAGGGATGTAATACTAGTGAACGGTGTTTCATTGGTGTTATGTCAACAACTATAGTATACTACAACATGTAGTGGTATGCTGGGTCACTGCAGTTGGTATCAGAGCATATGCTTTGACCTTAGGTTGTAAACCTAGTAAATGGGTAGAACCTGTAGGACACATCCTAGCAATAATAAAGAGTTCTCTAGTGATATGCGGGATATTCACTTGAGGATAATCATGTTATGTTATTAGTGCGATAACTCTTTCATATGATTGCAATTCCGATCGTAACCCAAGAGTTTTAACTCTATGTGACTGATGATAATTTCTTATCTACAGTTCCACATGGCACCTCGATATCCACCTCGGAATGTTCAAGTGATGAACAGGACGTTGAATGACTACGGAGGGGATTGGACAGATAATCTCCGCCAACTTCTATGGAGTTTGGAATGTGAATCGACACTTTTGTTCAAGATTTACAGTTACTATGATGGGCAGGTATTAGCTAAATACCGTGTCATGATCATGTTACCCTAGAAGTTAGTACTTAAGGGAGAAATGCCATCAGGAGAGGCAAGGTGCATGGCATCTGCATATCAGATTGTCATAGCAGCAGCCATAACCATGATCCGAGAGTAGAAATCCCAAGCTCTAGAAGGTAGTACTCATACCATTATACCACATGAAATCTCAAACCCAGAGCATGAGTTAGATCACTCTACCCTAGTCCAAGAAGAACCTACTCTTGCTTTAGAGTATATGGATCGTTATCGTTCTTTGCTAAACACTTATCATAACACTCACCAAGTCTTAGTCAAGGAACTGGATACGGTCATTGAGGATTTTACTGATCCTGATAAAGCAATGGCTCGTAGGAAGAAGTTAGATAAAGAAGCCAGGCATCCCAAATACATACCTTCAAGAGAAGTGTATGAGGAAAATGAGTTTGATGACCCAAACTCGGAAAATTATGCCTATTACCAAAATGACTTCAAGCCACCTGAAGACCTATGGACCAAATATAACTCCGAACAACAGGAATGGAATAAAGTTATTCCAAATAACCCTGAACCAAACAAATATGGATGTGAAGTAGAATCTCAAGGTGGAACCATAGGAAATCCTATACCTTGTGACACAGGTATTGAAGAAGAGATCAACTATAACCATAGAGAGCCTTATGGACCATATGGGGGTAATACTAATCCAATCGACTTAGAAGAGTATTCCGATAGCTACTACACAAATATATATGACTGGATCCAAGAAAAACTAAGGAACCAACTTACTATGAGGAAGCGTTACCGGAAAACCAGGGATATTCGGTGGAAGAATATGCCAACTCTAGTCATTTTTCAATGACTAATATCAGTCTAGGTACTTATAATCAAGAATACGCACCTCATGGATGCTCTTATGCTCCAGAAGGCATTCGTAGGACTTCACGTCATCATGGACGGAACTCCAGGAAGCACTAGAGGAAGATGAAAGTAAGAAAGGAACGACATCCCAAGGGGATGAGTGCTTGAATAATATACATAGAGGGTAATGCGTATTGTAGTTTGAAAGGTTTGCTAAAATAAGTGAGGATATACTCACAAGAACAAGAAGTTCTTGTAAAATAGATATGCAAATAGATGTGGAGCAAACTGTTGGGACATCTAGTACATTTGTAAATTATTAAAAACCTATGTATAATACATGGTATATGTTTTGTTGTTTATCGAATTTTGGATCTTATTGGATCTTCTTGATTGACTATATCTGTACATGAAGTTTAATTAGGTGTGTAAATGCATGATGTAACACCCAATTATTATTTGATGTCATAGACCTAGATAGGAACGGGAATTCGTGTAAGGAAGTGACGAATTTCAAAGATCAAAAGGAAGACTTACTTGAAGGATGAAGCAAGATATAAGGAATATTAACACCATTTGGAGGTTAGATAAAACATAGACTATTCTTAATCAGATTCAAGAAAGAAGTTTAGTGAAGAAGATGTATGGAGTAACAGAAGTACTAAACTTAAGGTCCATTCAAAGTAGGTAGCATTGCCAAGAAGTTAATGAAATAGTTGTACCAAGTTCATGAAAGTATCATGAATAAGTACAAAGAAGATGCCTTGGAACCAAAAGGGTATTCAAGCCCTGACAATTCAGAGAGAATGCCAGTAGTAGGTTGGAAACTGTAAGGTAATACCTACCACTCAGAATGATCCGCCGTTGGTACTTAATCCATAGTCAGCATTCTGATCCACAGTTGGTATCTTGTTCGCAGCGGTGTTGGGTGAGATAGTTAACCAGATTATCTTAATGGTTGCATAAAGAGCATAAAATTTGGCCTAAGATAAGTAAGACCTAAGGAAGTATAAAACATTAAGGTGATCGTCTTTCAAGATGCTTCGCAAAGTCAGATTTATCCCAGCGAAAATGTCCGATAGTAAGTACTACATATAATGCTGAAAGATTGCTTCGGAGATCCACAACTGTGTGGATACACCATACAATCTTTCATCGGAACCTAACTAGGTAAAATATAAACTGAACAGAGACCAACATTCTAGTTATTAAGCCAATAAATGATTTATATACAATTATGAATGAAAGTTGAAAGTTGAATGAAAGTAAACCCTAAGGGAGAGAGTAGACATTATGAATGAAAGTTGAAGAAGTACTATAGGTAATAATGAAAGGTTATTTAAAAAACATAAGAAGGTATAAGCTTGAAGGTGATAAAGGATAAATTTAACCGACCAATTCTAAAAGAAACAACTCTTAAGTAACACTTAAAAAGTAATAGAGAACACCTAATTGGGCAAGTATTGAGAATAAGAAATTCCAAAGGGTATGGACGAATTGAGTTCAAATCCAACATTGGAAGGAGTACTAGTATCAACTATACTATGATAGGAATAGAAATATAGCCTTTGACCACAAACACGGGCGTATAGAAACTTAAAATTTGTTTTAAGGAGACCCTCTAGACTGTATTTAACGTAGTAATAAAGTTTGATGATTAAATAAAAAGAATTAGATTAGGATATATAATCAAGTCATTGTAAGATCCCTCCCTTTATAAAGGTAAGGATCCCTGTGATTGCAATGCTAGTCCCTAGATCAATGCTAGCATCCACAGTTTAAGATGAAGTACATAGAAACAAAGGTCATTATTACATATCATTCCAGAGACAAACATAGTCTTTTACAAACTCCATGGCCATAGGCCTAATACAAGAGTTCAAATATAGAATAAGATAAATAAGTCTTCATCTTCATATGCCACAGGCAAGCATGTTGAGTGTAGACTCATAACCCCTAATCATCATCAGAATAACCTGCAACATCACAAGTTACAGCCATAGTGGGTTAATACATTGGAATAGTATTGGCAAGTGATACCTTAGTAGAATGTTAACATCTAAATACTATATGAATTTGGCTAAGTATAGCTTAGGCTTGCTTTGCTCAAAATAGGTTTTACCTATTAGTTGAAAACACTAAGTTTTTCTTTGACAAAAACTTTCCCAAGGAATCACCAATGGAAATTGGTGAACCTTCACCCTTATTCAACCACAAGTTTTAACTTAGAAAATTGGGATGAGGAGATTCTTTATAGCTTCCATGTCTTGATGCTCAAGTTGTCCAATACCAGGGACATGGCTAAGTACTTAGATTCTTCCATCTGTAGAGGTTGTGCACTTTCCCCACAAGACTTGATTTTCACCAATACAGGACCTTTTAGAAGCCTTCCCTTAAACCAAATGGACGCATTCCAAACCTATCATCCCAATACCACCAACTGTCCAAAGGGCTAAGTTATTGCAACCTATATGATCCAGGCAGAGCCCATATTGCCATGTGGCTGCACTAGAAGCTTCTTAACATTTGGCATCTCAAATCCCTTTGTTCCTGGGTGGCTTTCCACAAGTGACATACACAAGGTAAACCATAGAAATGGGCCTTGTGTAACCACTCAACACAAACCATTCTTTCCATTCCACCCAGGTGTTTCATTCACTTAGTTGTTTTATTAAGAAAAAACACAAGTCAAAGACTTAGAAATATTTCACATAGCATGAATATATAACCACCCTTGGTTGCTACTAGATAGGATAAGCATGGCAATGGTAAGCATATTAACTTAGATAATTTCTAATAATTCTACAACTACTAGGATTTCCCAAGCATAGCATATAGATACTTATCAAAATATTCATGCAATTCCTATACCAAATATTTCTAGTGCATAGTTGAAAAATATAGGAATAAAATCATGAAGCACCACTTTCCTTGGTAGTTTGGGGAGTAGCAACAATCTTCACAACCACAATCACTATTTGCACCAAAATCTACACATAAAATAATGACACCAAAATCACATATCAAAATATACAAACAAAAATATATGAATGCATGCAAATGCCATGTGATGGTTTTTCTACACCAAACAAGACAAGTGTACAGTACTGAAATACAAACAAGTCCAAAATACTCAAAATAGACTTTATTTGATCTTTAAAACATTTTTCAAATCATTTATATAACCAAAATAAGCCTACACAAGTTTTTGCAAAAACAACCATTTTTACAGAGGCAAAACATTAAACACATTGCATAAACAGATATGATTTTCTCTCCTAATTCCAATGATATAAAGTTTGCAAAATTTGAACGTGGAAATCAAAAGTTATGAATTTTACAAGTTTGAAACACAAATATATCTAAATTCTGTTTTTAAATCTAAACCCTAGCCACGCGGCATGTTCTGATTGGCTCGTACCAGTTCGCACAGATCGATCGATAAGAACCGTTGGATTAAAGTGACTGCGCACGGTCCAGATCTAAACATACCACTTCTTTAAGTGATTCTATCTCACGCGTTAGATCTAGATCTAACGGCTCGCGATCAAACGACCAAGGATTGGCGGCACTGGCGACGGTGGTGCGGTGGTGGCGCTCTGTCAGCGACATTGCCGGCGATTTAGGTCGCGCGGGGAGGAGTGGGGATGCTTACTGGGTTCGCGTGGTTGCTATGGTGCTCGAGGTGGTCGAGGGAGGGACAGGGGCGCACCGTGGAGGTCACTGGGGCTCGTCGGAGTTGTGCGTGGCATTGGGTGCTTGCAGACGTTGACGTTGCCGAAGATTTGAACCTCCCTAGCACGAACCAGATGTATCATGAGGTGGCAATGTCACGGCGAGCATGATAGTATCGAGGAGAAGGCAAGGGGCGCTCGGAGATTACCGTGATTTCTCACCGGAGATGAGAGAGTCGTCGGGCACTTGCGGTGGTTGTCGAATCCGTCGACCTAGGTCACGAGCAGACAAAACAAAGGCATGACATGAGTCGCGTGAGCAAGGGAATCATGCTAGCGTGAACGAGACAGAGTGGGGTGGACGGAGCTCACCGCAATGTCTCGCCAGAGTTTCTCGGGCAGCGGCTTTGCAGACTGAATTCTGGGCAGCCCGGTGGCGGAGAGAGTGTGACGAGTGAGGGGAAAGACTCGCGGTGCGGAGAGGTTTAAGTAGGCAGAGGCTCGGCAGGAAACGCTTGCTGAATCAATGGAAATTACGCCGCGCTATAAACGGCAGCGGCGACGTGTTCTTGCGCGGGATTTGGGGAAGATGACGATGACGTGGACGGGGCCCATCGATCAGTGGCTGGGGGTAGGTTCTGCGCGGGTGGGGAAAGGTAGAGAGAGGAGTGGCCCGGGTGGGCTGCTTTGGCTATTGGGCTGAATAAGTGGCGCCAGGCTCAGTTCTGTTTCCCAATTCTTTTTCTTTTTCTAAATCGATTTTCAGGAATCCTTTTCAAATAAATTCAAAAGCATTTGAATTCCAAATCATTCTGGACTTTACAAAGTGAAACCTTCATATTTTTGGGCATAAAACCAAGCTGTCTTGCTGGACTTGTTTGGTTCCTTTTGAAATTCAAAATAAACAGTGCCTTAGCACAAGATTTAATGAAGATGTATAAATGGTTTAAAACCATATTTTGTTTTTTGGAAATTTTATTCAAGATTTGGAGCTCATCGAACAATCCTATGAACACACAACAATGGTTTAAAAAAAATATTCTCTCACTAGAGAGTAACATTGAATCAAAGCTTGTCCACATGAAATAATAGCACTCAAAGCTTCTGTTTCATTCAAATGAGTTTTAAATTGAACCCTAAATGAATATGCATGCATGGATGATATGCAAAGCTTTGAAAACATGATTTTAGGGATGTTACAGTCATAGAATACTACAAATAATTCCATTCAAGGTCATCATGGAGTAGAGAAATGTAGCAACCACTACAAGCCAATCTCTTACTCCGAAACAGGAGAGTTTCGAACTTCGAGGACAAGTTTATTTTAAGGCGGAGAGTCTGTAACATCCCAGTATTAGAGCTCAGAAATAAGATGAACCCAAATGTGTGTATTGCATTCATGCATAGAAAATCTGAATAATTTTCGTGCTTTTGAACAAAACTTGTCAAAGTGATTGAAGCTTCTCTTAACTTGATAGAATGGAAGTAGATCATCAAGTTGACTGTGATAAGTTTCAATATGACCTTTGCTAAAACCTTATTTGGGTAAAAATGATTTGATCTAAGGGTAGATCAGATATAATAAATGCTACTCATAATACATTGCTTAAATAATTAATATCTGATCCTTAAGGGATTCTATCATCATATTCAACACAACAATTCCTAAGTGCCAAGTTAAGATTACAAACTAAAGTAATATAAATGTAATGACTAATCCTGACCTATCTTATTCTTATCTATTCTTACTATGAGTATCATAGTAATACTTAAATTTAACTCTTTAATGAGTTTGAGTTGGAAAGACACTAAGTCAAGATCATTCACTATATATCTTTCTTTCCATATCAATTTTTATGGAACTTATCTTAATATCTAATGTTCATCAATGTTGAGTAATTCCCCATTGATTTACAATTTCTTTAACTATCAATTCTTGATCTACTATTTCTTGATCTTATCATAACATCTACTTAAATCTTTTAAAGAGGGCATAGTCCATGAATAACCTTAATCCAATATGAGATACTAAGAAGATAATTTCAATACAATTGAAAAGTAGTATTGATAAAGCCTTGCTTAGCCAACTAAGAACTTAATCTATACATGATTAAAGTATTATAGTGATCATGCCTTACTCACTAGGATGGTCTACCTATATCTAGTATAAAAGATATTGATGGGTAGAACATGATTGAAACCCTAGTAGAGATAAGTTATCCTAGAGTAGTTATTACAAGCCACATTAATATAATGTAAGGGTGGAGTGTGAGTCATTAGAGTAAAGTAAATGAAGGATGATATTATTCAATTAAAGCTAGTTTAGCATAGGGTTATGGAAGAAGTGTTATTCATCTTAAAGGATAGTAAGCCTTAGAGAAAGGTAGTTGGATAAATACATACATCTGATGAAGAAATATTAGTGATGGATGATTAAGGAAGATTATGAGTGGAGTTTGAAAGAACTACTTGTTGGATTGATGATTATCAACAGTAGAGTAGTGTGTATAACCAAGCAAAGATATGAGAAAACTATGAAACACTTTAGTATCAAACTGATTGGATTCATCCATGATTTTAGAAGAATAAAGGGTGAATAAGAACATTCTTGAGAAGTAAAGCTCATCATACTAATTATGATGATGGATAGGAAGAAGTATTATATCTAGGAAAGGATTCTTTAATTAAAGGTCAAGGATGGTGAGGAATAGAAAAAAAATAGACAATTTTGGTAAACAACCCACTCTAAATATCAAACCAAACATAATATCCATATCATGTTATTGATCCATCATTTTATCTCCATATCACTTTATAGGAATGTTTCCCTACAACAAATCACATTAGCACATCTCTGCCAATTCAAACCATCATAAATATATGTGCTTAGGAGTATCTTTATCAATTTCTTGCTATAAAACATTCTAAATATAACTTTCCAGTCCTAAAGGTGATGTCATCAAATATCCCAAACAGAAAACAATATGCTTAGTTATTAAAACTTTCCTCACATCCATAAAGGAATCTAAGTATATTAAAAACCCTAAACCCTTTCTGCAGTCTCAAGAATCTTGATAGGTTTTTCCTCATAAGTGAGATCACTTTCCAACTGAACCACCTCCAAAGGTATAGTATAATTTTAAGGAAGTCTCTTCCATCTCTGGATGGCATTTCTTAAGTTGACTCACATGAAACACATTATGAACGGCAGACAAAGATTCTGGCAATTCAATCTCATAAGCTACTTCTCCTTTACGACTCAGAATCTTGAATGGTCCAACATATCTTGGGGCCAATTTTCCTTTGACTCCAAATCTCTTCACTCCACGAAGTGGTGACACTCTAAGATAAGCTCTATCACCTACTTCATAGGTGACTTCTCTACGCTTAGGATCTGCGTAGCTCTTCTATCGGGACTGTGCTATCTTCAATCTGTCCTTAACTAGCTTGACTTTCTCTTCAGCCTCTTTGATTAGTTCTGGTCCAAACAAATTTCTTTCACCCACACCATTCCATAACAATGGGGTGGTACACTTTCTCCCATAGAGAAATTCAAACGGTGCCATCTCAATACTGGCTTGATAGTTGTTATTGTAAGAGAATTCTGTGTAAGGTAGACTTTCATCCCAACTGGCTCCATAGTCTAGGGCACATGCCCTCAACATATCTTCAAGAATCTGGTTGGTCCTTGCTGTTTGTCCATCAGTCTAAGGATGAAAAGCAGTGCTGAATTCCAACCTCGTTCCCAATGACTCATGTAGTTGCCTCCAAAAATGAGAAGTGAATTGAGTTCCCCTATCAGACACGATACTCTTGGGTACTCCATGCAGACATACAATCCTACTCATATAGATCTTGGCTAACTTAGCACTTGGATAGGTTATTTTCACGGGTATGAAATGAGCCACTTTAGTTAGGAAATCCACTACTACCCAAATAGAATCGTATCCTGACCTGGTCCTTGGCAATCCAGTGATGAAATCCATGCCAATCTTGTCCCACTTCCAATCAGGAATAAGTAGTGGTTGTAGCAATCCTGCTGGTTTCTGATGTTCCGCTTTCACTCTACTGCATACATCACACAAAGCAATATGTTCGGCGATGTCTTTCTTGAGATTATTCCACCAAAATCTTTCTTTAATATCCATGTACATTTTGGTGTTACCCGGATGAATGGAATATGGTGAATTGTGTGCTTCTTGTAAAATCAGTTTCCGAAGCTCCGGATCTTGTGGAACACAGATACGTTTTCCATACCATAAAGTACCATGTTCATCTTCATGGAATCCTTTGGCTTTTCGCTTGCCAATATTTTCCTTAATCTCTTCAATTTCCGTATCTATCTTTTGGGCTTCTTTGATTTTGTCCAACAAAGTGGGTTGAACATCCAATGACATGAGATGTCCTTCAGGTACAATCTCCAATCTGAGATCTCTAAACTGGGCACACATATCATCTGGCAACTCTCCCCTAGTAAGGCCATTTACAAATACCTTACGTCTTAGAGCATCTGCTACAACATTTGCTTTATCAGGGTGGTATTGCAAACTCAAGTCATAGTCCTTGATGAGTTCTGGCCATATTCTTTGTCTCATGTTAATTTCTTTCTGGGTGAAGATATACTTCAAAATTTTGTGATCTGTGAACACTTCACATCGCTTACCCAAAAGATAATGTCTCCATGTTTTGAGTGCATGGACAACAGAGGCTAACTCTAAATCATGAGTTGGGTAATTTATCTCATGAGTTTTGAGTTGTCTCGAGGCATAAGCCACAACTTTCCCTTCTTGCATTAACATTGCACCTAATCCATGATGAGATGCATCACAATACACTTGAAAATCTTTCTCCAAATCTGGCAGACATAAGACTGGTGCTGTCACTAGTCTCTTCTTCAATTCTTGGAAATTGAGTTCACATCCTTCATAGCAAGCGAATTTCTTGTCTTTCTTTAGCAACTCTGTCATTGGCTTAGCTACCTTGGAGAAATTCTCAATAAATCTTCTGTAGTATCCTGCCAAGCCGAGGAAACTACGAACCTCTTTCACTGACTTGGGAGATTCCCATTCAGTTACAGCTGACACTTTAGCAGGATCAACTGCTACACCATCTCCTGACACAATGTGTCCAAGAAATCCAACTTCATTTAACCAAAATTCACACTTGCTTAATTTGGCATACAACTTATGCTCTCTAAGCTTCTCAAGTATTAAATGTAAATGTCCTTCATGCTCTTCTTTGCTGTTGGAGTAGATCAAAATGTCATCGATGAAAACGACAACAAACTTGTCAAGGAACTCCATGAACACCTTGTTCATCATATTCATGAAGTATGCTGGTGCATTGGTCAAACCAAATGGCATCACGGTATACTCATACAATCCATACCTAGTGTTGAAAGTTGTCTTAGGTATGTCTTGTTCTCTTATCTTAAGCTGAAAATATCCTGATCGGAGATCAATCTTTGAGAACACACAGGCTCCTTCTAACTGATCAAACAAGTCATTGATTCTAGGCAAAGGGTATATGTTATTAATAGTTACCTCATTGAGTGAACGGTAATCTATGCATAACCTTGGACTTCTATCTTTCTTTTCCACGAACAAAACTGGTGCTCCCCAAGACGAAGAACTTGGTTGAATAAATCCTTTCTGCAACTGTTCTCCATGTTGTTTCTTGAGTTCTTTCAACTCATCAACTGACATCTTGTATGGTCTCATCAACTGACATCTTGTATGGTCTCTTTTGAAATTGGTTTTAAACCATTTAAACCATTTATACATCTTGTATGGTCTCATCAACTGACATCTGATTGTTTGGTTCCTTTTGAAATTCAACTCATCAACTGACATCTTGTATGGTCTCTTTGCTATTGGTCCAAATCCTGGTAGCAAATCAATCAGAAATTCCACATCTCTGTCTGGTGGCATTCCCGGCAATTCTTTCGGAAACACATCCAGATATTCACTCACAATTGGCACACTGTCTATGCTAACCCCCTTAAGAGAATTTAGCTTACTCCCTTTCGGTTCAAAGTTAGTCTTGCATCTAATCCTTTTGTTTTCTGGAGTTGTGAGTGTGACTGTATGGTTGGCACAATCTAGCACTCCCTTGTGCTTAGTCATCCAGTACATTCCCAAAATGACATCCAATCCTTGGGAATTTAGGATTATCAGATTAACGGGAAACTTATACTTCCCAAACTCTATGACTAGATCATGACATCCTGAGTTCACTATCATTTCTCCGCCAGGAGAACTTACTTTTATAGGGCACCCAATAGTTTCTACTGGAAGTTCATTTCTTTCAACAAATGCTTTTGATATGAATGAATGCGATGCACCAGTATCAAAGAGAACAAATGCTGGAACATAATTGAGTTTGAACTTACCAGCAACAGCATCAGGTTCCTCATAGATTTCTTCCACATTGATGTGGTTCACCTGTCCCTTCTAGAAAGGGTTGGGCTTGTTGGGTCCCTCAACTTTTTTCTGGGCATTCATTTGCATAATGCCCCATCTTCTTGCACTTGAAACATTCAACCTGACTAAGATCCTTCTTGACAGGCTGGCTTCCACTACCACTTCCACTTCCATTGTGGTGGTTCTTGTACCCACTCTTGTGATTCTTGTACTTGTCATTGTCATGAATACGGTGATGCTTATTGTCATGATGACGGTTGTGGTTGTGGTGGTTGTTGTACTTTCCATGCTTGTGGGATCCAGAACTCCCACTATCATCATAATGGGAACGTTTGTGAGACGATCCCGAGCTGTGCTTGTCAGAGTTGTGTTTCCTCTTCCTACTTTCAACCTGTTTCATCTTGCTCTCCAAGATGGCAGCCTTGTCACAAAGAGATTGATAGGTGGGGACATAGGCCACAGATAGCTGCAGGTTCAGTTCATCGTTCAGTCCTTCGAGGAACTTCTCTTTCCTCTTAGCATCAGTGTCAACTTCATCCGGTGCATAACGCGCCAGATTGTTGAACTCCTTAATATATTCATCCACTCTGCGGTGGCACTGCTTCAAGTTATGGAACTCCTTCTTCTTCAAACTCATCACTCCGGATGAGATGTGAGCTGTACGGAAACCATCTTCAAAGATAGCCAATGTCACATCCTCAATGGGTGTGGTGATCTGGAAATTATCCCACCAAGTAGCTGCTGGTCCTTCCAAAAAGTGTGCTGCAAACCTGACTTTCTCCTCATCAGTACAGCCAACAGTTACCAAATCCTTGTTCACTGAGCGTAGCCGATCATTGGCCACATGGGATCAGTAGTTCCTGAGAACTTTGCTGGCCTCAGTCTTAGGAATCTTGTGAGCATGTGAAAACCTGGTGGATTGTTCTGATTGTTGTTTTTGTTGTTGTTATTGTTGTTATTATTGTTGTTGTTATTGTTGTTGTTCTGATTCTGCATGAAAGTAGTCATCATTTGCATCAGCTGTGCTTGTGCTGTCATCAGCTGCTGCATCTCTGGGGTGACATTGTTGTTGTTCGGGTTGGGGTTGGCACGTCGGGGAGGCATCTGTGGTTTTCAATAAGGATAAGAATGAGATACCCATAGATGCTTATTATGCACAATACAACACTTAGACAATCACCAAACAAGCATCAAAATAACAAAAGTTCAACAACATAGACAACAAGTTTTGAAAAGTAAACACACCAATAGCAAGCCATCCACATGTTGGATTGTCATTGCGACTCAACAATCAAAAGCATGGTAAATAAAAGGTAAATGAGTAGTCATCACTACTCCTCTGCATCAACCTCCTCATCAACAAGTGTAAGACCTGCATTCTCCATAGCGGTCTTGTATACCTTGACATTGGTAGTCAAGGCCTCTACTTTGGCTTTGAGAGCCCTCTTCTGTGAACGAAGCCTCTCAATCACACCCTGCCGATGCTCGAGCTCGAAGTCCTTGGCCTCTAGTTCTGCAGTCATCTCTCGAATCCTCTTGGTCCTATCTTGGACTCTTTTCTCTTGACTCTTGAACTTTCTATCCTGACTCTCAAACTTGGCCTCCATTTCCTTGACTATCTCATCTTGCTCCGCGAAGAGCTTGTCCTTCTCATGAATCTGCATCTGGAGCTCGTCATTGCTAAGCATGACATTGGTCCTATCAGTATCTAGGTGCCTAAGAGGAACCTCTAGGTCCTGGAGGTATAGAAGAATAGGCTCTGCCGTCTCTCTAGCAGCATCCTGGAACTCTATAGCCTCACCATCCTCGTCACGTCTTCCGAAGGCGTGGAAGTGAGTACCTCTAATCTCCCGAGAGTGTCTCCCTAAGAGACGCGCAAGTAAATCCTGCATGACTACCTCTAGGCCTCTCTCCCTGTCGTCATGCATAAAATTGAAGATGATTGCCTCCGTAGTAGGCTCAGTCTGGCGTCCTGGCTGATTAACCTTGAAGCCCCGAAGGTCCTTCCTCTCAAACTTGGTAAGGGGAAGCACCATGATGCTAGGAAGAGGAAGATTGAGCATGCTAGTGAGCTCAATAAGACGAGTGCCAAAACGAGTTCCCTTGAACTCTTTGGCCGTGTTGATAGTAACATTAGGCATCTATTTTATAAGACAGGAAGAAGTTAGATTCAACAATAATAGGAAATATACAAGACAAGTATCACATGCATATTTTTGGCAATCAAAAAACACAATTCATGGCATACATAAATCCATTACAAGCATCCAAGGTTCAACTTAACTTAGACAATATTTTTGGGAAATAAAATGATAAGTGTGGTGGTCCAACTAACGAAGTACGTTACAACTCTCACTCACTAGACAAAATGGCTATCAAAGCATCCTTAGTAGCCATCTGTCTATCTTGTTCACAAGAATCCCAAATCAAGTCTATGATGTCTTTCTTTAGTTGTTGGTTGGTAGCCTCCAACTCTTGAGTATGCTTCTTTTCTTCCCTAAGGTCATTTTGGGTGTTAAGCATTCTGCACTTAAGCCTATCACCAAGCTCTTTGATGGCCTTCCAAGCTGCATCCCTTGCAGAGTCAAAGAATGTGGTGTGCATCACTGAGTTGGTGACCATACAGAATCCTGATTCGTTGTGGTTGTCTTCCTTGTTTTTGTACAAGTGAAGTTGCACCCACCAATATTCTTCTCCTTCATCCATCACAGGGAAACCTTTGTACACAGTTGCACCATGTATCCCCATGGTAACCATAAGTTTCTTGAGGGCCTTTGGAAATTCATTCTCACAATCTAGGGTCATGGTCATGAGTGGTCCCTTCCTTACGGCTTCGTTGATGGAGTTCATCTACAAATTAAGATGAGAAATAAGATTAGAAAAGTTTACGAGAAGAAAAGACAAGTGTAGAAGTTGTTGAAAAAATTTCCTTAGTGGTTTCTAATCCAATCCTAGGGTCATAATCCTAAAGGCAACACAGTGCTCTGATACCATCTGTAAGATCCCTCCCTTCATAAAGGTAAGGATCCCTGTGATTGCAATGCTAGTCCCTGGATCAATGCTAGCATCCACAATTTAAGATGAAGTACACAAAAACAAAGGTCATTATTACATATCATTCCAGAGACAAACATAGTATTTTACAAACTCCATGGCCATAGGCCTAATACAAGAGTTCAAATATAGAATAAGATAAATAAGTCTTCATCTTCATATGCCACAAGCAAGCATGTTGAGTGTAGACTCATAACCCCTAATCATCATCAGAATAACCTGCAACATCACAAGTTATAGCCATAGTGGGTTAATACATTGGAATAGTATTGGCAAGTGATACCTTAGTAGAATGTTAACATCTAAATACTATATGAATTTGGCTAAGTATAGCTTAGGCTTGCTTTTCTCAAAATAGGTTTTACCTATTAGTTGAAAACACTAAGTTTTTCTTTGACAAAAACTTTCCCAAGGAATCACCAATGGAAATTGGTGAACCTTCACCCTTGTTCAACCACAAGTTTTAACTTAGAAAATTGGGATGAGGAGATTCTTTATAGCTTCCATGTCTTGATGCTCAAGTTGTCCAATGCCAAGGACATGGTTAAGTACTTAGATTCTTCCATCTGCAGAGGTTGTGCACTTTCCCCACAAGACTTGATTTTCACTAAGACAGGACCTTTCAGAAGCCTTCCCTTAAACCAAATGGACGCGTTCCAAACCTATCATCCCACTACCACCAACTGTCCAAATGGCTAAGTTATTGCAACCTATATGATCCAGGCAGAGCCCATATTGTCATGTGGCTGCACTAGAAGCTTCTTAACATTTGGCATCTCAAATCCCTTTGTTCCTGGGTGGGTTTCCACAAGTGACATACACAAGGTAAACCATAGAAATGGGCCTTGTGTAACCACTCAACACAAACCATTCTTTCCATTCCACCCAGGTGTTTCATTCACTTAGTTGTTTTATTAAGCAAAAACACAAGTCAAAGACTTAGAAATATTTCACATAGCATGAATATATAGCCACCCTTGGTTGCTACTAGCTAGGCTAAGAATGGCAATGGTAAGCATCTTAACTTAGAGAATTTCTAATAATTCTACAACTACTAGGATTTCCCAAGCATAGCATATAGATACTTATCAAAATATTCATGCAAGTCCTACACCAAATATTTCTAGTGCATAGTTGAAAAATATAGGAATAAAATCATGAAGCACCACTTGCCTTGGTAGTTTGGGGAGTAGCAACAATCTTCACAACCACAATCACTATTTGCACCAAAATCTACACATAAAATAATGGCACCAAAATCACATATCAAAATATACAAACAAAAATATATGAATGCATGCAAATGCCATGTGATGGTTTTTCTACACCAAACAAGACAAGTGTACAGTACTGAAATACAAACAAGTCCAAAATACTCAAAATAGACTTTATTTGATCTTTAAAACATTTTTCAAATCATTTATATAACCAAAATAAGCCTACACAAGTTTCTACAAAAACAACCATTTTTACAGAGGCAAAACATTAAACACATTGCATAAACAGATAGGATTTTCTCTCCTAATTCCAATGATATAAAGTTTGCAAAATTTGAACATGGAAATCAAAAGTTATGAATTTTACAAGTTTGAAACACAAATAGATCTAAATTCTGTTTTTAAATCTAAACCCTAGCCCGTACTGGTTCGCACGGATCGATCGATAAGAGCAGTTGGATTAAAGTGACTGCGCACGGTGCAGATCTAAACATACCGCTTCGTTAAGTGATTCTATATCACGCGTTAGATCTAGATCTAATGGCTCGCGATCAAACGACCAAAGATTGGCGGCGCTGGCGACGGTGGCGCGACGTCGGCGCTCTGTCAGCGACGTTGCTGGCGATTTAGGTCACGCGGGGAGGAGTGGGGATGCTTACTGGGTTCACGTGGTTGCTATGGTGCTCAAGGTGGTCGAGGGAGGGACATGGGCGCACCGTGGAGGTCGCTGGGGCTCGTCGGAGTTGTGTGCGGCATCGGGTGCTTGCAGACATTGACGTTGCCAAAGATTTGAACCGCCCTAGCACGAACCAGATGTATCAGGAGGTGCGCAAGGTCACGGCGAGCATGATAGTATCGAGGAGAAGGCAAGGGGCGCTCGGAGATTACCGTGATTTCTCACCGGAGATGAGAGAGGCGTCGGGCACTTGCGGTGGTTGTCAAATCCGTCGACCTAGGTCATGAGCAGACAAAACAAAGGCATGACATCAATCGCGTGAGCAAGGGAATCATGCTGTCAACACCCGGATTTTTAATCCCAGATGCCTGTTATGCCATACATCGCAATCCCAAGATTACCATTTTTGCGAGACATAACAAATTGGATACCATAGTACATCATCCATTACAAACCGTACATAAGTTCTTACACAAATAGGGATCTCATGATCCAGTTCTTAATACAAGATCAAGCTGCGGAATACGTAATAATAACGGTAGCGTAGGCAAAGCTCCATCTTCGAGTTCACAGGCAATGCTGACAATGGGAGATGATCCTAGTTGTTGTAACCTTCCTGGGGTCCATCCTCCAGGTACTCCTCTTCATAGTCTGGCCATGGGAATAGCCAGGGACAAAGCCATGAGTACTCTTTAAGTACTCGCAAACTAATACTAACAAGTGAAAGGGGGTTTTGATAATAGGACACTAGGCTCTAGGGTTATTTTGCAAAAGCCAGATTTATGTCTACTAAGTTTAGGGCAACAATTGCTAGCTGAAATTTATAATATTTAAGTGGGAACTTGTATTTCATATCACAACCCTTTTGTGGTCAAGTCAAAAAGTCTCAATTCATTTCACAAGTCATTTTTTAAAAGTCTGACGGGGGAACAGTATGGCCACTCCAACTGTCCATAACCGCGGACGCGGCTATTCGAATAGTTTCACACTCTGCAGAGATTGTACACTTTCACCACAACATTCGATACATCCGTCAGGAACAAATCCTGAATTCACCATACTCAGTATGCGGATAATCAATCCTAACCTTTCAATTACACGCCCTAGTACAAGAACCTCTCCTGTGAGTTTGGGCTCCCAACCATGACCAACTATCATCTTGGGTACTGCACAGGTGGACAATCTTCACAAGGTAGCCTCAGCTCAGACCTTGGCCATGAGGGAACTGATACTAAGGTATATAAGTTTCCAGTCAAGCCCTACCCAATCTTCGGGTATTGTGGTTGTACGATAAAATTGGAATGGTATCGCATCCAGACAACCATCAGTTTTATAAAGGGCTAAGGCTCATGCCTCAACATTTTCATCACCAAAATCCTCAGGTGTTCGGAAACACATGTCCAAAACATTTCAATAGAATGATCCATCATTCCAAGGTTTTCATAACCAGTTTTCGACCAAGTATTCCCATCTAAAAGTTGATCAAGTTTTATGCTTAGCACTAGCATCTATAAGTGGGGGTAAGTACTAATGAGGGGTGGTGGTCTAGTAGAGTTTCAACTAAGTACAACCTTATGTCTTAGGCTGATATCAAGGTTATCTAGCTTAGGCCAGATTTTATGCTCTTTATGAAACCTTCACATATCTTTCTAGTATCTACCATTTATTCCAATAAACTCTAAGTAAGAGCTTTGATAAAAAAATAAAGTAAGAGGCTTGCAAGTAAAACTAGGATTGGTTTATCAAGTGTTTATGATCATATATGCTATAAGGCATATAGTTGACATGGTAACAAGCAAGTATTGGCTTGCACAATATCAGTATAAGCTTGCTAAATTGCAAGTGTTAGCTTGCAAGGTTAATAGCTGGCATTGGTCAACTTGATTAGTAAAGCTTGCTAAATTGCAAGTGTTAGCTTGCACATTCAACTAGTAGTATTAGGCTTTCCTTGTGCAGAGCAGTGGTTGAAGTTCTCCTCGGCTTCTTCTTCGTATAATCCTCCTTCCTCCTCGTATCCTTGGTCGGTACTAGCGTCTATTAATAAATACGAGGTACACAATCACCAAAAAATACTTAACTACTTGCAATCATCACACACAAGGGTCCTATAGATGATCTAACATCAGCACTAACATTACAAGATTAAGACTTGGTTTAATTCCTTTTATTTTTATAAAAGTAATTTCTACTCATTAAAAAACTACTTAAGATTTAATATTCTCCAAACCAAACATGGGATCATGTTGACACATGTCATCACCACATATTTTAGTCCATGGGAATATGATTTAAAGTGGTGTCACAATTTAATAAGGTTTTACCCTTTTATTTTAATTTAAAAAAGTGACTAGAAATGCCTATGGGCATTCTTTTATTACTTGAACATTATTTCTACAAGTAAACCTATATATTTTTATATATTCTGAAAGGTATGGTTAAATGTGATTTTTGAGAGTTGGAATCAACTCAAAATCTATTATGGTTTAAATTTGAAAAATGTTTGAATGCAGAAAAGCTTCTGCCTTGTTATTTTTACCATAGGTGATCTATAGATCCAATTGACTTGAATCCAACGGGCTTGGATTCAGCATTTCAAGACCTTTCTAACAAAATTAGTTTCATTCAATTTGGTGCACTGAATCGACCTGGGTTGATTTTTGAAACTACGTACAGAAGTGTGTTTGAAATAAATGAAAACTGTTTAATTCAAATAACTGGGCTGCGCGGGAAAAGTTAACGGGTGGCCTGCTAAGCACAGCGCTTCCGCGGGCGGTTTAAGTGGGTGTCCCCACACGTCAGTGACACAGGGGGGTGCGAAGCAGTACGGGGAAACGTGGGACGTTCGATCTGGTTCTAATCCAACGGCTGGGAGTCATCGTCGACGTTGGGGAACGCCGGCGAGAAAGAAACCTAGCGCGGCTAGTGGGGGTTGCTAGGGGCTCACCGGGGTGCAGGCGAGGGTCGGCGAGGCGGGCGAACGATGAAGTCGACGACGGCGAATCTCCTAGTACCGGTGGCTCCTCCTGGGGTGGCTCCAATCGCTGGCTCCCTTCTTCTCTAGAGGAGGCGGGCTCCGGTGAAATTCCGGCCAAGTGCTGCTCGCCTTGCTCCGGGAACGGTGTGGCACGATCAGTGATGAGAGGGGAGTAGAATGGTGTGCTTAGTTCGGCTGGGGATGGCCTATATTTATAGTCGAGCGAGGGGATCGACGGGGCGCATGGTGAGCTCGTCGGGGGCGATGGTACAGACGGCTATTGGCATGGGCGAAGGTAGGGGACGGTGCGGTGTTCCATGGCGATGCTCAATGATACGGTGGCGAGACGTGGGGCGGTGCGGGTTGGTCTGGAACACGCGACGGTCTGCGCGGCAGAGGCGGTGTCTTCGACGGCGAGCGGTGGCTGTGCGGCACGGGGCGGCAAATGGGGATGTCTAGTGGTATCCTGGGTCGGTGGGCGTCGTGTATGCACGTGGCGAGGGCGGCACCCGGTCTGTGGGCTTCGGTCGAGGGTGGCGCTCTGGCGCATGCTCGGCATGGTCGCTGGCGGTCTAGGCGCGGTCCATGGGTGTGGTCCAGCGGCTGGCAGGGTTCGAGCGCTGGATAGGGAGTGGCGGTGGACGGTGGGCTGCCTCCCAGACATGTTGTTTTGGCTTGGTGCTTGCTCTGGCTAGCTCGCCATTGTCGGCTAGCAAGTGGGTGCTCGGGTTGGCATGGCATGGAGCAAAGGGTAGGGGCTAGGGTTGGTCCAAGCACTAGTTGGCACTGGGGGAGACAAGCGTGATCAATGGTGAACATTTCTTAGCCCAATTACTTCTCCAAACAGTGAAGTTAGGCCAGTTTGATTTGAATCTGCCAAGTGTTTGATGAAATGGCCGCAAGAATTCAAGTTGAATTTTGAAAATATTTTTGGTGGGTGTGCTAGATTGGTGCTGGTGAGTCTGCAGATGCTTGGGTTTTGAAAGTTGAGCTTGTTTGAGTGGTTTTTGAAAAAGTGGGATCTTCTCATATGATAAAGATTCAATTTGAATTGTCATTTAAACTATGCATTTGAAAGTTTCTGGATGATCACAAAGTGGGCCTTGATACTTTGTTATGAGTACATTCAAGGGGTTCAAAGATCCAGAAAAGTTTATGTTAGGTTCTAAAAAGTTTGAGACAGCCAAAGTAGGCATGGGAGTTAAATTGGTCAAAGTGACCATTCCTTTATTTTATTTTTTTATTTATTTGTCTTTAGGAAAGGTTTGGGAAATGTTTAGATAATGTTGATTTCACCTAAGCATCCATTTACAAGCAATGGAACACATAAACAAGGTGGTTCAAAAGAATTTCAAATTTAATGCATACTCATATGCATGCTTTCATAATTTTATTTACAAAAGTTTTTGTTAACCCTAATTTTGATGCTTAGAGTTTGATGATCCAAGTTCAATATTTTTGGGATGTTACACATGCTAGCGTGAATGAGACAGAGTGGGGTGGACGGAGCTCACCGCAATGTCTCGCCGGAGTTGCTCGGGCAGCGGCTTTGCAGACTGAATTCTGGGCAGCTCGGCGGCGGAGAGAGTGTGACGAGTGAGGGGAAAGACTCGCGGTGCGGAGAGGTTTAAGTAGGCAGAGGCTCGGTAGGAAACGCTTGCTGAATCAATGGCAATTAAGCCGCGCTATCAACGACAGCAATGGCAGCGGCGACGTGTTCTTGCGCGGGATTTCGGGAAGATGACGATGACGTGGACGGGGCCCATTGATCAGTGGCTGGGGGATAGGTTCTGTGCGGGTGGGGAAAGTCAGAGAGAGGAGTGGCCCGGGTGGGCTACTTTGGTGTTGGGCTGAATAAGTGGCGCCAGGCCCAGTTCTGTTTCCTAATTCTTTTTCTTTTTCTAAATCGATTTTCAGGAATCCTTTTCAAATAAATTCAAAAGCATTTGAATTCAAAATCTTTCTGGAATTTTACAAAGTGAAACCTTCATATTTTTGGGCATAAAACCAAGCTGTCTTGCTAGACTTGTTTGGTTCCTTTTGAAATTCAAAATAAACAGTGCCTTAGCACAAGATTTAATGAAGATGTATAAATGGTTTAAAACCATATTTTGTTTTTTCGAAATTTTATTCAAGCTTTGGAACTCATCAAACAATCCTATGAACACACAACAATGGTTTTAAAATAATTATTCTCTCACTAGAGAGTAACATTGAATCAAAGCTTGTCCACATGAAATAATAGCACTCAAAGCTTCTGTTTCTTTCAAATGAGTTTGAAATTGAACCCTAAATGAATATGCATGCATGGATGATATGCAAAGCTTTGAAGACATGATTTTAGGGATTTTACAGTCATATAATACTACAAATAATTCCATTCAAGGTCATCATGGAGTAGAGAAATGTAGCAACCACTACAAGCCAATCTCTTACTCCGAAACAGGAGAGTTTGCGAACTTCGAGGACGAAGTTTATTTTAAGGCGGAGAGTCTGTAACATCCCAGTATTAGAGCTCAGAAATAAGATGAACCCAGATGTGTGCATTGCATTCATGCATAGAAAATCTGAATAATTTTCGTGCTTTTGAACAAAACTTGTCAAAGTGATTGAAGCTTCTCTTAACTTGATAGAATGGAAGTAGATCATCAAGTTGACTGTGATAAGTTTCAATATGACCTTTGCTAAAACCTTATTTGGGTAAACATGATTTGATCTAAGGGTAGATCAGATATAATAAATGATACTCATAATACATTGCTTAAATAATTAATATCTAATCCTTAAGGGATTCTATCATCATATTCAACACAACAATTCATAAGTGCCAAGTTAAGATTACAAACTAAAGTAATATAAATGTAATGACTAATCCTGAACTATCTTATTCTTATCTATTCTTACTATGAGTATCATAGTAATACTTAACTTTAACTCTTTAATGAGTTTGAGTTGGAAAGAGACTAAGTCAAGATCATTCACTATATATCTTTCTTTCCATATCAATTTTTATGGAACTTATCTTAATATATGTTGTTCATCAATGTTGAGTAATTCCCCATTGATTTACAAATTCTTTAACTATCAATCCTTGATCTACTATTTCTTGATCTTATCATAACATCTACTTAAATCTTTTAAAGAGGGCATAGTCCATGAATAATCTTAATCCAATATGAGATACTAAGAAGATAATTTCAATACAATTGAAAATTAGTTTTGATAAAGCCTTGCTTAGCCAACTAAGAACTTAAGCTATAAATGATTAAAGGATTATATTGATCATGCCTTACTCACCAGGATGGTCTACCTATATCTAGTATAAAAGATATTTATGGGTAGAACATGATTGAAACCCTAGTAGAGATAAGTTATCCTAGAGTAGTTATTACAAGCCACATTAATATAATGTAAGGGTGGAGTGTGAGTTATTAGAGTAAAGTAAATGAAGGATGATATTATTCAATTAAAGCTAGTTTAGCATAGGGTTATGGAAGAAGTGTTATTCATCTTAAAGGATAGTAAGCCTTAGAGAAAGGTAGTTGGATAAATACATACATCTGATGAAGAAATATTAGTGATGGATGATTAAGGAAGATTTTGAGTGGAGTTTCAAAGAACTACTTGTTGGATTGATGATTATCAACAGTAGAGTAGTGTGTATAACCAAGCAAAGATATGAGAAAACTATGAAACACTTTAGTATCAAACTGATTGGATTCATCCATGAGTTTAGAAGAATAAAGTGTGAATAAGAAAATTCTTGAGAAGTAAAGCTCATCATACTAATTATGATGATGGATAGGAAGAAGTATTATATCTAGGAAAGGATTCTTTAATTAAAGGTCAAGGATGGTGAGGAATAGAAAAAATATACAATTTTGGTAAACAACCAACTCTAAATATCAAACCAAACATAATATCCATATCATGTTATTGATCCATCATTTTATCTCCCTATCAATTTATAGGAATGTTTCCCTACAAAAAATCACATAAGCACATCTCTGTCAATTAAAACCATCATAAATATATGTGCTTAGGAGTATCTTTATCAATTTCTTGCTATAAAACATTCTAAATATAACTTTCTAGTCCTAAAGGTGATGTCATCAAATATCCCAAACAGAAAACAATATGCTTAGTTATTAAAACTTTCCTCACATCCATAAAGGAATCTAAGTATATTAAAAACCCTAAACCCTAGGGTAAATATTCATAATTCAAAACGCTAAACTTCTTTGTTTATCATAATAGAATATATAAATTGCCATTTTCCAAATTTATGAAAGTAGTAATAACCATCTGGATTTCTTTTATATTCATGCATCAAATAATGATATAGGATCACTATACATATAAAAAAATTATATTCAAACTATGAGCCAACTAGAGTTATGTTTTATAAACAAATAAGAAAATATCATATAATAAAGCCAGGGTTTAAAATGGAAAGAAAAATTAATAATAAGGGCTTCTACATAACAAAAAAAGGGTTTTAATAGAAAACAAATAAAGAAATAATACCATTTTATGACAAACTCATAAAAGAACCTGAATATACTTCTTAATGCTGCAATCATTCTGCAAATAAATTCTAAAAGGAGAATTAAAATCAAAGAAGGAAAATTCAAATCTGAAAAGGAAAACAGAAAATAGAAAAATGGAAAACAAATAAAAAACAAAACCTGGTCGTAGCCCAACTCCTACATGGTTACCTATCGCCCAGGTGCAGCCCACAAAGGCCCAGCAACCAGACCAGCTCGTTTTCATCTGTGACTAACAAGTGGGACCAAAGAAGGACCGCGGGTTGAGCTGAAAGAATCGCCAGGGGGTTTTCGGCAAAAGTTACGTCGTCGTCATCCTCACGCACATAGGCAGCTCGCCGCCGCCCGATGTCGTCGTCGTCAGCCATGCGTCAAGATGCTCGTCGTCGTTCTAGAGGGGGATAAGAAGGCCACCGCGACGCCCTGCCTCAATCCCTATCCAGAGTCCCTCCTTATCCTCTCCGATTCAAATGGGGCCGAAACCCTAGCTCACCGGAGCCACACCTCGCCGTCGAACCGCATCTCCCCACTCTCTTCCAAGTAGCCATGGAGAAGCACCGTCCTCCGTAGATCCTCTGAGTAGAATCTTGCATCAAGGGGAGCACTGGAGAGGCTGAATGTTGTCGTTCCGCTTTGTGGCAGTTCATCAGAATCCTCGTCGGGGAACTCGTTTCCGACCATGCATGGCCTCCCTGACCTCTCTATCATCATCAGGGTGAGTTCCTGAACACTCCAATATCCCTAAATCACCGTATCTCATTGTTAAACACCATCGCACCTTCTGTCACCGTCGTCCACCGTCGGAGCTCGTCGGAGTTGAAGCTCTGATGACTATTTCCGAACGGTGCTGCCACTTTAAGGTTCAGCGAGTTGCGCTGATTCGAACTTGGCTCATTTCGTTTGCTAGGGCAAAGTAGATCGTCGCCGGCGACCAACCACTGATGGAGGTGGTGGTGCTGACCCCATAGCTACGTCCCGCCGACGCCACCCTAGACCTAGTTCCCTGTTTGACCTGGTCTTTGTCTCACGTGGCATGTGACATGGCCTAACAAATGCATTTCTTTAACCTGTGCGCTGAGGTGGCCACTGGCCCACTGATCAGTGACTCAAGCTAGGTGTTGGTGCGGTGTAAAAAGTTAATTCCAATTTAAAAAATAAATAAAATGTTATAAGCTCAATTATTAATATTCTAGAAATCAAATAAATGATTAAATCTTGTTTAATTAATAACTTTTGATTTATAATTCAGAAAAATGTATATAATATATGAAAATTTGTAGAAAAATAAAATCTACAACTTAAAATTATTATCAAATATTATTATGATGAATATTTAAATAAATATTATTTAATAAAGGTTTATAGTAATAAAACTTTGATAATTCATATTTTAATAATGGTAAATATTAATAATATAAATAAAATACCAAAAATCTTAGAAAGATAAAAATTATAATTTAAAACCATAATCATGTATTATTATTTCACTTAATTAAATATTTATTATTTATTAAGTAATTATAAAGTAATAAAAATTGTAAAAGTCATATCTTATTATTTATAAATCACAAAAATAAATGTAATATACCAAAATGATCACAAAAATAATATCTACATGTTAAAAATATAATTTTCACTTTTGAGTTAAATAAAAATTCAAATATTTTGATAACTCAAATTTAAACTTATTTACTTAATTAATAATTCATATAAGGGTAAATAAAATTTGTTAATATTTCTACAATGAGTCAATTAAGTCTAATAAGTAGTATTAGTCTTAAATATTAATAATATGAAGCCATAATGGTTTCACACATTGTAAACACCATTTTATTAAATTATCTTCAACCTTAAGTGAAGATTATATTCTCAAAGGATTCTAATTCATGATCAAAACCTTAAAGAACAACTTGTGAATAAATCAGATCCTTTCTATCTACTTTAACCACCAGGTTACAAAAACTATCAGAACACTATTGTGAGCCCATAAGTAGTTAAGTAATATTATATCTTGGTCCATAAACTATAACCCCTCATCTATAAAAAGGAAAATGATACTATTCCATTATAAACTCACGAAACCACTACACCAAGTAAAAGTATAATCATTCTTAAGTAAAATTAAGAAAACATTACCAGGTACACAAGATACAAATATTATAAGCATTATACATTCAAACTATCTTCGTTTTAAAGTTAACTTTAGTCTACAAGAATCTAAATATAACACTATAAGCATTATTATATGTTTTACAGTTAACCTTGGTCTGAACTAGTTAAGTTATAAAGCATCTCAAGCCAAAACTATTCTAGTAAACACAAATAACATCAACCACCACTAACTAACCACAAAGATTGTTTAAACCATAGAAAAATAATCTTTTCTTCAAAAGTTATTTGTTTTGCCACTTCAGACAATATATGACAAATAATCAAGATCACATTACTTCATACTTCACTTGTATACATAGGAGAAATAACACTTAAGCTATTTATAAGTGACTCTACTTATAAAGTAAAGTTTGGAGATAAACTATTTAAGTGTAAACAATTTTAAATAGCATTTCTTAGATATATATTTTATTGCTACAAAAATATGTGTTGTTCACACACACTCACAAGCCTTAATAAGAAGCACAAGTATGAAACTTATCTAAAAAGGACAACACATTCTAAAGTAACCATTTCCGAAATCCAAACCCTAGAACAAAATTATCCCCGGGATTCGCGTTTTACAAAGTGCACCACATTACTTATGCATAAAAGCATATTGCTTCTTTAAACAGTAGTCCTTACCGGACCAATGATGCTGATTTTAGATTTTGGATCTTATACTGACTCGAAGACCGTGAGTGCATAATCTTGCAATCACAAAAGGCAAGTTCACACTTTCTCATGTCCTTTGTTTATTTTCTGTAAAGTATTCTACAAATCCAGTGTTGTCATCACCTGCATTTGAAAAAGGTCAAAAAACACTATTTTCAATAATAATGTGAACTATTGGTTACTGATCCAGGGTGATCAGTTAATCTATCAAATCTGACAGTTGGAATACCACTGTTCAGACCTATATCACCTAGGACTTAACAACCAATGTCGCCAGTGATTCTTGCACTGTATATTACATGTTGACCATGAGATTTGGAATGGGACGGAGAAGTCAGCTGTATCTTCTTCCTCTCGCATGAAGCCGGATGTGCAGGTCATGGCTGTTATCCTCGAAGCGTGCATATTAATTGGTAATTCATAGAGGATATGCAGCATATGGGTGGGAACCCTCAATGTCCCATGATAGTTCTGGCATCTAACGGTTTGTACAAACCATTGCCATAATCCAATATGTGGGCATGGTGTACACCAAGGAGGCATGCGAGATCGCGAAGGGGGCAGTGATTGGCTTGGATCATCTTCTGGGCCCCACATCATGGAATTGTGGATGGGAATAAGCTGCCCGGTTGTGCAACAAAGAGTTGATCTCTCATGGGTAAAGTGTCGCACCTATGCAGAGTGTAAGAACTGTAACTTGTTACTCCCTGTTCTGGGAAGGAGCTGCGAACGCGGCGGAAAAGGAACTCCATGAAAGTTCTGGTAAACCCGTGAAGGCTGACGGACATAGCTTTTTAGAATAAAAGCAACATTTGAAGAAATGTTTATGAAAACCTGCATTTCCTACGACCTACGGTCTGTGGTTGTAGTTATAGTGCATCAAACACTCCTTTTCTATTGAATTTGCTGAGTACGCTCGTACACAAAGTATCTTCTTAACCCTTGCTAGATTCTGAAGCCGGGTTAGACAACATCTACATCGAGTTATGCTTCAGGAATCATCAAAAGCTAAAGCTCTTCAATGAAGTCAAGGAAGTCAACATATACATAACCTCAAGTGAAGACGAAGTTACTAATTAGATAGAAATATAATCTCTAGCCAAAGAACCTAATTCTGTAGCGTATTGCAATAGCAGCAATGTCAATCCCTTAGTTAAATTACTATTTTTAATAGTATAATAGTTTTGGCGTTGTTTATCCTTGATTCTGCTCCGAAAGAAGTTCTTTCTCTCTCTTTAACCTAGAGTGTTCTCTGGTTCTTTTGTAAAGAGTGAGTTGTAACCTTTAGCCATGTATTGGGCCCGATGTGTTTCTGTTGTGACATTCTGAGGGATGTAATACTAGTGAACGGTGTTTCATTGGTGTTATGTCAACGACTATAGTATACTACAACATGTAGTGGTATGCTGGGTCACCGCATTTCTCCATCTCGAGCTCGTCGTCGATTTCATCATCGACGGCTTCCTCCACCGGTTCCACTTCGTCTATCTAGTCTATCTTGGTATTGTTCTTCTTCATCTATCTAGTAGCCTTTACGTGTGTACTAGAGGCAAAGACAGATTTGGGTTTGGTACCAGAAGATAAGCTTATGTCAATACTTTTAGCCAAGGTTGGCTTAGACTTTTGGACCTCGGATGATTCTCCGATTTCCATATCATCTTGCGAGGTGTAGTCTTCATCCATGCTATCATACGAACTTGGAGGTGTCCCCTCTTCACCTTGCACTATGTTTTAGGTATATTATTCCCCATATTCCACCATCTCCTTCTCGAACTGTCAAAGTTCTTCCGATGTTAGAGATTCCTGAGGGGAAGTAGGCAAGTCGGTATTTTCTCTGATCGTGTAGAGGACTAAGTCGTTTTTGTCTCCAGCATCGACAAAGTCGGATCAATAGCCAACGTAACCCACAAAGCAATGCTTCTTCTTCTTGACAGACTTGAGGTGGAATAGGCGGCTCTGAGCGTCATCCTCCTCATTACTCTGGATCATGTCCGAGATTTCCCAAAAGTTGACGTGTGGGTGCTTCATCTTCTGACTGATCTTGTTCCTCATTAGTGATTTTCCTGCTCCAACATCGGTAAAACCAAATCTAGAGCGGTAGTACTCATCATCTATTTATCTGATATCATCAGGGAGATCATATTTAGATTTTTCCTCCATCGCTACTTCCACTTTAGGAGTGGGTTGGGTGGGTTTAGGGTTTTCTAGGACCTTGAACTCTTTCGTATCTGCGGAAAGAGTATATCCAGACTGTTCTTCTGCCACGATCATCACCTCAGGTGTGGGTTGGGAGGGTTCAGCAAAACCGGGATAGATATCAATCTCGCCGATTGGAATGATGGTGTAGGTCATCACGGGCTCTTTAGTGGGAATCCAGGTCTCATCGAGAAGAACGAGAGGGACATCGCTGGTGTAGAGAACGTGACCGATGACGATTGATTTTGTGATTACCGCACACACATATTTTCTCGGAATGAAGGTCCGAAGGTCACCTACCCAGTGGTGGGCGCCAACTGTCGTAGAATTGATGACAAGTACACCATAGGGGGTCCTAAGAGCATTGAGAAAGATGGGGTGTGAGCCATACGGTGTTCCGGGAGCGATGAGCACACATGTTTATCCAGGTTCAGATCCGACAATGGTGATGAGATCCTACTCCTGCTAGCAACTTAGTAATATGTAGGCAAGAACTAGATGTTACAGTGGATTACAAGAGAGTTTCGCATGAGCGATTTGGTTGTGGTTGTGCCCTAAAGGCTCCCTCAGGTCTATCTTATAAATGTGCCAAGACCTAGGGTTACAAGAGAGACCTATCCGACTACATTATAGAATCGGTACTAGATACAGCTTAGACTACAAGTAATACTACATGCCTAAGTCAGTAAGTCTTCTGGGCCTTGTAGCCAGTATTGACTCCGCCCTCTTTCCCTTACTGGGCCGCCTGTGAAGAAAATCTCTAACCCGTTAGTGGGCCACCCTGGTCAGTGAGTCCTGTGGGTATACAAGGAAAGTGTATCCCCAACAGTCCACTGACCCCTAAAAGGCCGAATTAAAATGTTCTAGGCTAAAGAGGGTCCGAATGGGCTAGATTTCTTCTCCTGGTATATAAAAATTTCATTGTGTTGTGGCTCGGCCGGATTCAAAACGGAGAGGTCGGAGAGGGAGGGGAAAGAACGATAATTCTTTTTGGCAAATATTCATGTAAAATTTATTAGTACAGAATAAGATAGAAAAATTATCGACCGATTCACAGTTCGTAATCATCAGCACTTGACCAATTCAGCAACATTTCAAAGTGAGCGATTCAGCAATACAAACACTGAAATACAATAGCAGTATAGAGAGAACTAGTTCTTGTTTCAACTCTTAAAACCTTTTCACCCGATCAGTTTGCCATTTTCTCCAAACACACTCGAACATTGGAGCATGCAAAACTGACGATCAAGTTTGCTTCTAGTACCTTCTTCTCACATCAAATGCATGTGCGATGTTGGGGATATACTTTCTGGGTATACCCACAGGACTCACTAAGCAGGGTGGCCCACCAACGAGTTAGAGCTTTGTTTCATGAGCGGCCTAGTCAGAGAAAGAGGGGGAGCCACTTCCGGCTACGATAAGGACCAGAAGAGTTACCGACTTAGGCCTGTAGTATTACTTGTAGTCCAAGTTGTATCTAGTTACCGACTCTTTAGTATAGCTGGATAGGTCTCTCCTATAACCTTAGGTCATGGTGACTATAAACTGGCCCTATAGGAGCCTTTAGGGCACCAGATCATAGATCAACCACAACCTAATCTCACAGGAGAACCTCTCTTGTAATCCGCTGTAACATATGGCTCTCACTGATATATTACTGGGTTGCTAGAAGTAGTAGGATCTGATCAACGCAGTCGGATCTGAACCTGGGTAAACGTGTGCTCACCATTCCCGGAACATCCGATGTCTCACACCTCATTGTCTCAACACCATAGGACCCCCTATGTCATACTTCTCGACAATCCGACGACAATTGGTGCTCACCGTGGGGCAGGTGACTTTTGGAACTTCGTTCTAGGCGGAATCTGAGTGTGCAAGAATCAGCGAAACAATCGCTATGGGTCGTGTGGTCTACGCCAGTGATGTCCCTCTCGTTCTTCATGGCGAGACTTGGATTCCGGCAAAGGAGCCCGTGACAACCTACACAATCTTGTCCATCGGCGAGATCGACATCTACCTTGATTTTGCTGAACCCTCCCAACCCACCCTTGAGGTGATGACCATGGTGGAAGAAAAGTCCGGGTCTACTCTATCCGCGGAGGCGGAAGAGTTTAAGATCCCAAAAAAACCTGAACCCACCTAGCCCACTCTTGTAGTGGAAGAAGTGGTGGAAGGAAAATCCAGATCTGATCTCCCCGTTGAGATCGAATGCACGGATGAGGATATATTCGCTTTGGATCTGGTTCTACCAATTCCGGAGCAGAAAAAACACTCTTAAGGCATAGGATAAAGCAAATGATGAAACGCCCCTACATCGATTACAAAGCAATCACCGAGATCAAGCAGAATTTTGAGATGGCAAAGGCGGAAACCCAGCTGTGTCGCTACCTTCAGACCATGAACAGGAAGAAGCATTGCTTCGTACACCATGTGTGCTCTAGATCCGACTCTATCGATGCTAGAGCCAAAAACGATTCAGTTCTTGACGCAATCAAAGAAAGTACCAACTTACCTGATTCCCTGCAGGATTCAATAATGTCGTAGGTACTTCGAGACTTCGAGAAGGAGATGGAGCCATACGAAGAAGAACACGCCTCCAAATAGTGCAAGGTGAGCCGGAGACCACTTCGAGTCCATATGATAGCATGGGCGAAGATTACACCTCGCAAGGTGACATGGACACCGGAAATTCATGCGAGGTCTAGAAGCCAACTACTATGGAAAGTACCTACGGAAATTTATCACCTGTTACTAGACCGAAAGCCGTCTTTGCCACAAGTAAGCATGTTAAGGCTACTGGGCGGTCAAAGAAGAAGAAGAAGAATAAGAATCCGACACCGGCAGATCCGGAGGTCGAGGAAACCAATGAAGAAAAGATTGACGAAGAGATCGAGATGGAGAATCGGGATGGAGATCTGATTAATCCCACATCGATCGATTCTCCTGTGGATGGACACGTTGTCACCAAGGGTGCACGTGAAATTTATGGAGATGCTCTCAAAATACCAAGCCCAACTGCTTCGGTATTACTCCGGATGCACTAGAAAAAGGGGCCGAAGACCTGGAAAAACACCGTTTGTTTTTGCTCAAGGAGGTTGCGCGCATCGTCGAGCTCAAGCAGCAGTTAGACAACAATCCTGCCTAGTACTAGTCAGAATTCAAGCGACTACCAAACAAGACAAGGGGAGTTCCGGTTCTCACTAATAGGAACCCGAATGTCCATAGATATCTATTTGACGGTAAATCTGGAGAGAAGATCCAAGTCTACAGCATGCCATTGAAGAACGCTGCAGCTGCTCGGGCTATCCTCGCCAATAATCCGTATCCAGAGCAAGTCCGACAATGCATAGCATTGCTGGACAAAGGATTAAAACAATAGAAGACAGCCTCATCATTCAGTGGCAAGCTGGCCTCAAGGTCGAAATTTTGCCACACTGGCATATACCAAAGCGCTGATGAAAGACCCCGTAGGGATACGGATCAACGCTATCATCCCCGGGGAGAAGAATAGAAATGAAGGACCGGATCAAACGTTCATCATCGCAAGCCCGCGCGTGACTGGTCGAGAGTTATTCTGATTGCGTCTGAAGATGCCATCAGGGCATTGATGCCTCACCAGGGCCATTGTCAGTAGAACAATCACCATAGAGAAGACCCGGAGGTGCATCACCAGTGAGAACAGGTTCGGCTAAGAATGCCACCCCAAGACGTCCGGCTAGTAACAACGGGCGAAGAGATGATTCGGTCCATCCTGAATCAAGTAGGGAGGGGGCACGAAGAAACCAAACTCGGAGTCAGCATAATGAGGCTCCACCACCACCACGTAATGCAGCCGGAAATAACCACTAGGGCCACCATCGCTTCCGGGCAGCGACCATGAGGGATCTCATCGCAGCCATGGAAGCCGCAGGGGCGAAGGCAGCAATGGTGAAAGAAGAACTAGCTGTTCGACTCCGCCGCGCAGAAGCCGCGAGCCTCCAAGGCGCAGATCTCTCTCGCCCAATGATGCTCGTCATCGCATCGAGTCAAACATAGAGGCGCGACGGTACGAGGAAGAAGACGTGTACGTGGGACCCAAATGCTTTGGCCCGTGCATCCGGCGAACCAAATTTCTGGTTGACTTTGGTATTGCCTAGCACATACAACCCTACGACGGCGCAGCTCGGCCAGATACTTGGCTCCAAGATTTTTTCCAGGCTTGCTGCATCACCAAAGGAGGAAAAATCCTGGTTGTAGTCGGATATCTCCCACTTATGTTGCGGAAGACGGCTCGATCATGGCTCAGTGAACTGCCAGAGAATTCAATTCATAACTGGTATGATATGCAAAGTTCGAGGGAACATATAGAAGGACCTGCACAGTCAGATACTTGCAGGTTTGCACTCAGAGACCCGGTGAAACCTTCCGGGAATACCACAGACGCTGGATCGACACGAAAAACTCCTGTGAGGGAGTAAATGAACAAACTACGAGTGAAGCTTTCATTGCAGGACTCCCAGTCGGACTTTCGTGTCACAAGATGAAGTGTGACCATGTCATAGATTTGGGAGAGATGATAGAGATGGCGAGCAAATATGCCGACACCGATGACGATTCAGAAGGACTGCTAAATATTCTGGCCAATCCAAACGTGGCCAATCAACAGAAGCAGCAAACTCAGAAGCGCAAGAACGCCTCAAAAGATAAACCGACTCCAGACAACACGGAAGTTAATGCAATGTTCGGATCCGGAGGACGAGGAGGGCGTGGAGCGGCCGGGTACAAGGCCGCGGAAGTTCCCAAATCCAGGGCAGAGGAGATCAGCAACCCGTAAGAACCTATACCTGGGCTGACATTGCCAATAATTCCTGTGTGCATCACCTGGATAGTAATAGAGGCTCTACCTACACAAATGTCGAGTGTCATTTCAATGACGACATCAAAAAAGACAAATCCGCTGGCTACAGGGCCAAGCGATGAAAAGGAAAGAAAAATTCTGAGAAAGGCAAGGAGCCCAAGGAAGATTCCGACATGGAAGAAGCAGGCGCCACACAGCCCAAGTCGGATGGAAAGAAGGATTATCCCACAAAGAAAGACACATACGTCTTCTTCCTTGGAACTCATCTGGCTAAGGTCAAGAAGGCGGTTCTCCGTGGGCTTAATGTCACGGTTACGGCTATCCCCCCAATTCCTGGATTGGTCAGATGTAACCATCACCTTTGACCGCTCAGATCACCCGAGGAAAACACATCGTTAGGGAAAGTACCCTCTGGTCATCAATACTCTTATTGATGGCTATGAGTTCTCTAAAACTCGCATGGACGGTGGCAGTGGCATCAACATCCTCTACATCGAAACGCTCCACCGCATGAAGATCCACGAGAGATAGTTGAGTTACAACAGCGTAACTTTTCATGGCATTGTACCACGGAGACATGCGGATTCTCTAGGTGAGATCACACTAGACGTGACGTTCGAAACCCGAGACAACTATCGGTCTGAGCCACTCTCTTGAGGTGGTACCATTCAAAAGTTCCAGGTCCAAAGGAAGTCATCACCATCCGGGGAAATCCGAAGAAGGCGCGAGAGTATGATGACCCTCAAGTATAGGGGATCGCAATAGTCTTCAAGTGTAGTATTACCCAATTTATTGATTCGATATAAGGGGAGCCAAAGAATACTTGCAAGCCTTAACAACTGAGTTGTCAATTCAGCTGCACCGGGAAATTGTTCTCGCTCACAAAATTTTATCAGTAGCAATAGTTTGGTAGTAGCAACAGCAGTAGTAGAACAAGAGCAATAGTAACAGTAGTGGCAAAGAGTAGGATATGAGTGCGGTAGGCATAGGGATGGATGTACGGGCGTTGCATGGATGAGCCTAAACATGTACCTTCAAGATCTAGGGCAATTGCAGATAAATAAGAATAAGCATCCAAGTACTAAACAATCATAGGCATATGCTCCATATATAGCCATGCGTGGTCGCAATGAGAACTTGCACAACATCATTTGTCCTGCTAGCCCGTTGCAGCGGGGCCTCAAGGACTACTGGCAATTAATGTGCTCCTTTTAATATAGCACTGGAGCAAAGCGTTAACACTCCATGAACACATGTGATCCTCACATCATAGCCATCCCCTCAGGTTGTCCCAATTTCTGTCACTTCGGGGCCTTTGGATGCGGACAATGACATGTGTACACAACTTGCAGATAATATCACAAACAATACTATCATAATGATTCAATAATAAGTTCAGATCTGAGATCATGGCATTCGGCCCTAGTGACAAGCACTAAGCACAACAATTTGCAACAAAGTCAAATAGCACTATTAGAGATACTAGGCACCATGCCCTAACAATCTTATTCGATTACATGATAGAACTCATCCAATCCCTACCATCCCCAAAGCCTACAGTGGGGTATTAGTCACTCATGGATGAGGGAAACATAGATGGTTGATGGAGAGGCGTTGGTGATGACAATGGCTGTTAGACCCCTCCTTTATAAAGGATAGGATCCCTGTGATTGCAATGCTAGTCCCTGGATCAATGCTAGCATCCACAGTTTAAGATGAAGTACACAGATACAAAGGTCGTTTATTACATTCATTCCAGAGATTTTAAACATAGTCTTTTACAACTCAGGGCCATAGGCCTAATACAAGAGTTTAAGGAATAAGTAACTAAACATAAGTCTTCATCTTCATGTGCCATAGGCAAGCATGTTGAGTGTAGACTCATGACTCCTATTCATCATCGGAGTAACCTGCAACATCACAAGTTACAGCCACAGAGGGTCAATACTTTGGAATAGTATTGGCAAGTGATACCTTATTATATTTTAAGTGGACTATATTACTATATGCATTTTGGCTAAGTGTAGCTTGGCTTGCTTTGCTTGAAAATAGGTTTTTCCTATTAGTTGAAATCACTAAGTTTTTCTTTGTCAAAAACATTCCCAAGGAACCACCAATAGACATTGAGGTCCTTCACCCTTGTTCACCCACCAATTTTTATTTAGAAGTTGGAGTGATGAGATTCTTGTAGCTTCCATGTCTTGATGCTCAAAAGTGTCCATTTCCTTGGGCAAGGCTAAGTACTTAGGTTTTCCATCTGCAGAGGTTGTGCACTTTCCCCACCAGACTTGGTTTCCCAAGACAGGACCTTTCAGAAGCCTTTCCTTAGCCAAATGGACGCGTTCCATCCTATCATGCCATCTACCACCAACTGTCCAAGTGACCAAGTGCTAGCAACCTATATGATCATGGCAGAGCCCATATTGCCAAGTGGTTGCACTGTAAGCTTTCTCAACACTTGGCCTCCAAATCCCTTTGTGCCTGGGTGGCTTACCACAAGTGAGATACACAACCCAAGTCCATGGCCTTGTGTAACCACTCAACATAACCCATATATTCCATTCCACCTAGGAGGTTCATTTGACTTAGTGGTTTTATTAGAAAAGTATAAGTCTCTTGACATAGAAATATTTTCTTTATAGTAAGTGTAGTTTTTCACCAACCCTTGTTTTGCTATAAGCTAGGCTAAGCAAAGTATGGCAACTTATCTTAGGGATAATTCCTTAGCAAATCTACTAGACTACATAGGATTTCCCCATCTTTTGCATTAGACAAAATAACATGCAATACTATAACAAAATATCTAATGCTAGTACAAAACATAGGATAGAAATATTCATGAAAATATCACTTGCCTTGGTAGTGGGGAGAGTAGCACTCTTCACAATCACAATCACTAGCAAAATCTACACAAGAAATAATAGCATATAATTACACACAAATTTATACAACCAAAAATAATATGAATGTATGCATGCAAGAATCTACTAGGTGGTGATTTTTGAAAATTCTGCCAAGTATGCTCATGAGTACAGAAACTTAACATAACACAAATTTTGCCATCTAAACTTATTTGGCATCCATACAATTTTACTAAAATAAATCTATATCCAAAATAGCCTTAAACTTGTTCTACAAATAAAATCATTTTAACTGTTACTATATGCTAAATAAATTGGATATTAAGAAAGGTCTTGTTTCACTGAATCCAATGGTATAAAATTTGCAAAAATCTAACGTGGCATTCAAAAGTTATAAGCATTTGAAGTTTGAATCTAAATCAGGTTTTAAATTCTGTTTTTAGTTTAAACCTTGCCACGCGTCGCATCCTTACTGGTGCGTACCGCTTCGCGCGGATCGCGCTCCGTGGACCGTACGATCTAAGTGGGATCTGGCGGCTCAGATGCGCGCTTACCCTTTCGTTTAATGTTCTATCCTAACCCTACGATGCAGATCCAATGGTCCATATCATCAAGCCAGAAACAGGCGGCGCTGGCGGTGCTAACTGGCGGCGGCGCATCTGACTACGGCGGCGCCGGCGTTCTACATCGTCCGCAAGAGGGAGAGGAGTATTACCAGGTTCGCCGGAGGCTGCTGAAGCTCGTCGTGGTACTGGCTTGCGGAGGGGCGCTCGGAGATGGGCTCTAGATCTCATCGGAGTTGCGTCTGGCGTCGGGTGGGTGTTGTCGGAGTCGTTGCCGAAGTTCTGCGTCGCCTGAGCACGAACCATTGGGTTTAGAAGATGCGCAGGACAACTGCGAACACGCTCGTGTGAATAAGAAAGCAAGGGGCGCTCGAAACTTACTGAGATTGCTCGCCGGAGTTGGGGTGGTCGTCGGGTGCCTACAGCGTCAAGTGAACACGTCGACCTGGGGTAATACAGGATGCTCTGTTGTGGTTAGAAGGTGCGCGGGAGGTTTACTAAGCGTCTCGAACAAACCAGAGGGAAAGGGGCGCTCGAGGCTCACCTGAATCGGTCACCGGAGTTGCTCTGTCTGCGGTGGTTTTGAGCGAGTCGGGGGCAGCCTGGGGGCGTGAGTGTGCGATTGACTGGGGGAAAATGATCGTGGGGATGTGGGGATCTTATAGCCGGTGTCTCGACAGGAAACGCCTGCGTTTAATTGCCCAATTAAGCCGCGCCATCACCGGCAGTCACTGCAGCTGCGACATGGTCGCGGGCGAGGTTTGGGGAAGACGATGACAGCGTGTACAGGGCCCGCTCGTCAGCGATGTGCGCGAGGTGAGTGTGGGGTCTGGTTGTCAGCGGCTCAGTGTGTGCGCTCGCGCGTGAGAGGAGAAAAAGTAATCCCCGGGTGGGCTTGCTGGGCTTGATTGGCTGCTGGGCCAGATTCTGGCCGCGCGGCCTTTTTCTTTTGTTTAATTCTTTTTTTTTCCATTTCTATTTTCTGGAATGGTTTTTGATATGAATTCAAATCCTTTTGAATCCAAACTATTTTGGGAATTTTTGCAGGGTTTTGTGGATTCAAAAACAGTCATTTTAACAAAGTGGTTACTTTGCAAGGCTTAGGTCAAGCTTGGGTTTCAAAGTAAACAGAGATTTGCTTTATTTTGCAAATATTTGAAAAAGGATTTTGAAACCATTTCTAAATTTGAAATCTTGGTTAAAAGCTTCACCTAATCTTTTCATCAATAGAGACAAGCAAACCAATATCCAACATTCAAATTTTAAAGGGTGATGGCCATTTGAGATAAATTGTTCACATGAAATCATAGCTCAGACATCTGTCTCTAAATGATTTTTAAGAAAACCCTAAATGGATGAATGATGCAAAGATGATATGAATAAGTTTGAAACTATGATTTTTGGGATGTTACAAATCTAACCCCCTTAAGATGAATCTCGCCCTCGAGATTCGGGTTGGCTAGCAAATAGGTGAGGGTAGTCTTTCCGAAGATCATCCTCTCTTTCCCATGTTGCTTCCTCTTCGGAGTGATGGTTCCATTGCACTTTACAAAACTTGATAGTCTTGGTCCTGGTAACTCTTTCTGCGGTCTCTAGAATCTTGACAGGCTTTTCCTCATAAGTGAGATCACTTTCTAGCTGAACTTCTTCCAAAGGTATGGTATCCTTCAAAGAAGACTCTTCCATTTCTGGGTGACATTTCTTAAGCTGACTCACATGAAATACGTTATGGACTGCTGATAGAGATTCTGGCAATTCAACTTCATATGCAACTTCTCCCTTGCGACTTAGAATCTTGAATGGCCCCACATATCTTGGTGCCAACTTTCCCTTGACTCCAAATCTTTTCACTCCACGGAGTGGTGATACCCTGAGATAAGCTCTATCCCCAACTTCGTAGGTGACTTCTCTACGCTTAGAATCCGCGTAGCTTTTCTGTCGGGACTGTGCTATCTTCAACCTGTCCTTAACCAATTTGACTTTCTCTTCGGCGTCTTTGATCAGATCCGGTCCAAATAAGCTTCTTTCTCCCACTCCATTCCATAGCAATGGGGTGGTACATTTCCTTCCGTAGAGTAACTCAAATGGTGCCATTCCAATACTAGATTGATGACTGTTATTGTAAGAGAACTCTGCGTAAGGCAAACTTTCATCCCAACTTGCTCCATAATCTAAAGCACAGGCTCTCAACATGTCCTCAAGAATTTGGTTGGTCCTTTCTGTTTGTCCATCCGTTTGAGGATGAAAAGCAGTGCTAAACTCCAATCTCGTTCCTAAGGATTCATGAAGTTGTCTCCAAAAGTGAGATGTGAACTGGGTTCCTCTATCTGACACAATACTCTTTGGCACACCGTGAAGGCATACAATCCTGCTCATGTAAATTTTAGCTATCTTGGCACTTGTATAAGTTGTCTTCACGGGTATAAAATGAGCCACTTTAGTTAGGCGATCCACTACCACCCATATGGAATCATACCCTGACCTGGTCCTTGGTAATCCGGTAATGAAATCCATACCAATATTTTCCCACTTCCATTCAGGAATAGGCAGTGGTTGAAGTAAACCTGCTGGTTTCTGGTGCTCCGCTTTGACTCTGCTACACACGTCACACAGAGCAATATGTTCGGCGATGTCCCTTTTGAGATTGTTCCACCAAAACCTTTCCTTCATGTCTATGTACATCTTGGTATTTCCCGGGTGAATAGAATATGGGGAGTTGTGACCTTCCTGTAAGATCAGTTTCCGTAACTCTGGGTCTTGTGGAACACATATACGTTTCCCGTGCCATAAAGTACCCTGTTCGTCAACGTGGAAACTCTTAGCCTTCCCTAGACTAATATTTTCTTTAATCTTTCCAATTTCCTCATCAGTCTTCTGAACTTCTCGGATTTTGTCCATTAGAGTGGGTTGAACATCTAAGGACATGAGATATCCTTCTGGTACAATCTCCAATCTGAGTTCTTTGAATTGCTTACACAAGTCTTCTGGCAAATCACCTCTGGTAAGGCCATTTACAAACGTCTTACGACTTAGAGCATCCGCTACTACATTTGCTTTACCGGGATGGTATTGCAAACTTAAGTCGTAATCCTTGATAAGTTCTAGCCATCTTCTTTGTCTCATGTTGATTTCTTTCTGGGTGAAAATGTACTTCAAGCTCTTATGATCGGTGAACACTTCACAACGCTTTCCCAAAAGGTAATGTCTCCATGTTTTGAGTGCATGGACGACAGAGGCCAACTCCAAATCATGAGTAGGATAGTTTACTTCATGAGTTTTGAGTTGTCTCGAAGCATAGGCTACGACTTTACCGTCTTGCATAAGTACGGCACCGAAACCTTGATGAGAAGCATCACAATACACTTGGAAATCCTTTTCCAAATCTGGCAGACATAGAACTGGTGTTGTTACAAGTCTCTTCTTCAATTCTTGGAAACTGACTTCGCAACCTTCAGTCCAAGCAAATTTCTTGTCCTTCTTTAACAATTCTGTCATTGGCTTAGCAACCTTCGAGAAGTTTTCAATGAACCTTCTGTAGTAACCTGCTAAGCCAAGAAAACTACGAACTTCTTTTACATTCTTAGGTGATTCCCAATCTGTCACAGCTGAAACTTTAGCAGGATCAACTGCCACACCATCCTTTGTCATAACGTGACCAAGAAAACCAACTTCCTCTAACCAAAACTCACACTTGCTAAACTTGGCATAAAGTTTATGTTCCCTCAGTTTCTCAAGTATCAAGCGTAAGTGTCTTTCATGTTCTTCCTTGCTCTTGGAGTAGACCAAGATGTCATCGATGAAAACGACAACAAACTTGTCAAGGAATTCCATGAACACCTTGTTCATCATATTCATGAAGTATGCCGGAGCGTTGGTTAAACCAAAAGGCATCACAGTATACTCATACAATCCATACCTTGTGGTGAATGCTGTTTTTGGTATATCTTGTTCTCTTATTTTGAGTTGAAAATAGCCTGACCGGAGATCAATCTTCGAGAATACACATGCTCCTTCTAGTTGATCAAACAAGTCGTTGATTCTTGGTAAAGGATATTTGTTCTTGATGGTCACCTCGTTGAGTGAACGGTAATCAATACACAATCTTTGTGTTCTATCCTTCTTTTCCACGAACAATACTGGGGCTCCCCAAGATGAAGAACTTGGCTGAATAAACCCTTTCTGCAACTGTTCTCCTAGCTGTTTCTTGAGTTCTTTTAGTTCGTCAACTGACATTTTGTACGGTCTCTTAGCTATTGGTCCAGATCCTGGTACCAAATCTATCAGAAACTCCACATCCCTATCTGGTGGCATTCCTGGTAATTCTTCCGGAAACACATCCGGATACTCACACACAATTGGTACACTATCCATGCTAACCCCCTTAAGAGAATTCAGCTTACTTCCTTTGGATTCAAAGTTTGACTTGAATTTTATTCTTTTTCCTTCTGGAGTTGTGAGTGTAACTGTACGATTGGCACAATCTAGTACTCCTTCATGTTTAGCCATCCAATCCATTCCCAAAATCACATCCAGTCCTTGGGAATCCAGAATTATTAGGTTCACTGGAAACTTATATTTTCCAAACTCTATGACTAAGTCATGACAACCTGAGTTTACTATCATTTCTCCCCCTGGAGAACTTACTCTTATAGGACACCCAATGGTTTCTACCGGCAGTTCATTTCTTTCAACAAATGCCTTTGATATGAATGAATGAGATGCACTGGTATCAAAGAGTACAAATGCTGAAATTGAATTGAGTCTGAACTTACCAGCCACGGCATCAGGCTCTTCATAGACCTCCTCCACATTGATGTGGTTAACCTGTCCTTTCTGAAAAGGATTTGGCTTGTTAGGTCCTTCAACTTTCTTCTCAGGGCACTCATTAGCATAATGCCCCAGCTTTTTGCATTTGAAGCACTCAACCTGACTGATGTCCTTTTTAGGAGGCTGGCCTCCACTTCCACTACCATTTCCACCATAGTGGCTCTTATGTCCACCCTTGTGGTTCTTGTACTTATCCTTGTCATGACTGCGATGATGCTTGTTGTCATGACGGTTGTGCTTGCTGAATTTCCCATGTTTATGGGATCCTGAGTTGCCACTGTCATCATAGTGAGATCGTTTGTGAGACGATCCCGAGCTGTGTTTGTCGGAGTGTTTCCTCTTTCTACTCTCGACTTGTTTCATTTTACTTTCCAAAATAGCAGCCTTGTCACACAACGACTGATAAGTTGGAACATATGCCACAGACAACTGTAGGTTCAGCTCATCATTCAAACCCTCCAAGAACTTTTCCTTTCTCTTGGCATCTGTATCAACCTCATCCGGTGCGTAGCGTGCCAGATTGTTGAACTCTTCTATGTATTCTGCCACGCTGCGGTGGCGCTGTTTCAGGTTGTGAAACTCTTTCTTTTTCAGACTCATTATCCCTGATGAGATATGAGCCGTGCGAAAACCATCTTCAAAGATAGCCCAAGTCACCTCATCAATAGGAGTGGTGATTTGGAAGTTGTCCCACCATGTGGCGGCTGGTCCTTCCAACAGATGTGCTGCAAACCTGACCTTTTCAGCATCCGTGCAGCCCACGGTCACTAAGTCTTTGTTCACAGAACGTAACCAATCATCGGCCACCATGGGATCAGTTGTTCCCGAAAACTTTGCTGGCCTCAGACGCAGAAATCTGGTGAGCATATCGAAACCCGGTGGGTTGTTGTTGTTGTTGTTATTGTTGTTGTTATTGTTGTTGTTGTTGGGGTTGTTGTTGTTGTTATTCTGGTTTTGGATGAATGTCGTCATTATTTGCATAAGTTGTGTTTGCGCATTCATAATTTGTTGCATCTCCGGGGTGATGTTGTTGGGGTTGGGGTTTGCGCGACGGGGAGGCATCTGTGGTTTGTTCAAATAGATAAGAATGAGATACCCATAGATGTTTCATGCACAATACAACATAAGCAAAACACATAACAAGCAACATAAGAACAAAGGTTCAACAACCACACAATAAGCTCATGAAGTAAAACACACAAGTGGCAAGCCATCCACATGTCGGATGGTCCAATAATAAGTTCACAATAACAAGTATGAATATGAATGGTAAACGAGTAGTCAAGTCTACTCATCAGCGTCAATCTCCTCCTCAACGAAGGTAAGACCTGCGTTCTCCATCGCGGTCTTGTTCTCCTCAATCGTAGTGGTCAAGGAATCGACCTTGGCCTTGAGAGCCCTCTTCTGGGAGCGAAGCCTCTCAATAACCATCTGCTGCTGCTCAAGCTCGAAGTCCTTGGACTTCAGTTCCTCGGTCATGTCCCGGATTTTCTTGTTCCTATCCTGGACGCGTTTCTCCTGACTCTTGAACTTACGATCCTGATCCTCGAACTTCGTCTCCATTTCCTTGATCATCTCATCCTGCTGTGCGAAAAGCTTGTCCTTCTCGCGTAGCTGTACCTGTAGCTCGTCATTGCCAAGCATGACGTTCGTCCTGTCCGTATCTACGTGCCTGAGAAGAGTCTCTAAGTCCTGAAGATAGAGACGTATCGGCTCTGCAGTGCTCCTCGAGTCGTCCTCAAAGTCGATGGAATCTCCATCAACATCACGCCTTCCGAAGGCGTGGAAGTGAGTGCCCCTAACCTGTCGGGAGTGATGGCCTAACAGTCGTCCTATCAGGTCCTGCATGACTACCTCCATGCCTCTCTCCCTGTCGTCGTGCATCAGCTTGAAGACGATGGCCTCCGTAGTAGGCTCAGTCTGGCGTCCGGGCTGGTTCACCTTGAAGCCCCAGAGGTCCTTCTTCTCGAACTTGGTGAGTGGGTACACCGTGATGGTGGGAAGAGGGAGACCGAGCAGAGTGGTAAGCTCAATGATACGGGGTCCGAAATGAGTAACCTGGAACTCCTCAACAGTGCTGACGGCAATAGGCATCTATTTATAAAATCGAAAAGTTAGAACAACACTATTTAAGACGAACTCAAAATAAACCATCTCATACTTAACCATGGAACACAAATTTCACACAAGTCATGCTTACATAAATCCATTACATCAAACAAGGTCCAACTTATTTAAGGTATCATTTTGGAAAATAAGGTGATAAGTGGTGGTCCAACTAACGAAGTGTCCTTACAATCCAATCTCACGGGATCTATTATTAAACACAATGTTCCTAGAGGCAATCCACCAATCTTGCTCTCTTGAATCTATCACTAAGTCTATAACATCTCCTCTTATTTCTTGGTTAGTGTCTTCCAACTCTTGAGTAAGTTCCTTCTCTTTCTCTAAGTCCTTTTGGAGGTTGAGCATTCTGCACTTGACTCTAGCACTTAGTTCTTTGATAGTCCTCCAAGCTGCATCCCTGGCTGACTCAAAGAATGTGGTGTGCATTGTAGTGTTGGTGTACATGCAGAATCCCCTTTCTTTGTGGTTGTCTTCCTTGTTTTTGTACAAGTGAAGTTGCACCCACCAATACTCCACTCCTTCATCCATCACTGGAAAGCCCTTATACACTGCTTCACCATGTGCATCCATTGCCTCCATGAGATCCTTGAGAATATTGGGAAACTCAGTTTCACACTCCAAGGTCATGGTCATGAGTGGTCCCTTCTTCACGGCTTCATTGATGGAGTTCATCTACAAAGGAAGTTGAAAGAGATTAGAAAAGATTTACGAGAAGAATAGACAAGTGTAGAAGTAGTTGAAAAACTTTTTCCTTAGTGGTTTTCCAATCCTAGGGTCATAATCCTACAGGCAACACAGTGCTCTGATACCATCTGTTAGACCCCTCCTTTATAAAGGATAGGATCCTTGTGATTGCAATGCTAGTCCCTGGATCAATGCTAGCATCCACAGTTTAAGATGAAGTACACAGATACAAAGGTCGTTTATTACATTCATTCCAGAGATTTTAAACATAGTCTTTTACAACTCAGGGCCATAGGCCTAATACAAGAGTTTAAGGAATAAGTAAATAAACATAAGTCTTCATCTTCATGTGCCACAGGCAAGCATGTTGAGTGTAGACTCATGACTCCTATTCATCATCGGAGTAACCTGCAACATCACAAGTTACAGCCACAGAGGGTCAATACATTGGAATAGTATTGGCAAGTGATACCTTATTATATTTTAAGTGGACTATATTACTATATGCATTTTGGCTAAGTGTAGCTTGGCTTGCTTTGCTTGAAAATAGGTTTTTCCTATTAGTTGAAATCACTAAGTTTTTCTTTGTCAAAAACATTCCCAAGGAACCACCAATAGACATTGAGGTCCTTCACCCTTGTTCACCCACCAATTTTTATTTAGAAGTTGGAGTGATGATATTCTTGTAGCTTCCATGTCTTGATGCTCAAAAGTGTCCATTTCCTTGGACAAGGCTAAGTACTTAGGTTTTCCATCTGCAGAGGTTGTGCACTTTCCCCACCAGACTTGGTTTCCCAAGACAGGACCTTTCAGAAGCCTTTCCTTAGCCAAATGGACGCGTTCCATCCTATCATCCCATCTACCACCAACTGTCCAAGTGACCAAGTGCTAGCAACCTATATGATCATGGCAGAGCCCATATTGCCAAGTGGTTGCACTGTAAGCTTTCTCAACACTTGGCCTCCAAATCCCTTTGTGCCTGGGTGGCTTACCACAAGTGAGATACACAACCCAAGTCCATGGCCTTGTGTAACCACTCAACATAACCCATACTTTCCATTCCACCCAGGAGGTTCATTTGACTTAGTGGTTTTATTAGAAAAGTATAAGTCTCTTGACTTAGAAATATTTTCTTTATAGTAAGTGTAGTTTTTCACCAACCCTTGTTTTGCTATAAGCTAGGCTAAGCAAAGTATGGCAACTTATCTTAGGGATAATTCCTTAGCAAATCTACTAGACTACATAGGATTTCCCCATCTTTTGCATTAGACAAAATAACATGCAATACTATAACAAAATATCTAATGCTAGTACAAAACATAGGATAGAAATATTCATGAAAATATCACTTGCCTTGGTAGTGGGGAGAGTAGCACTCTTCACAATCACAATCACTAGCAAAATCTACACAAGAAATAATAGCATATAATTACACACAAATTTATACAACCAAAAATAATATGAATGCATGCATGCAAGAATCTACTAGGTGGTGATTTTTGAAAATTCTGCCAAGTATGCTCATGAGTACAGAAACTTAACATAACACAAATTTTGCCATCTAAACTTATTTGGCATCCATACAATTTTACTAAAATAAATCTATATCCAAAATAGCCTTAAACTTGTTCTACAAATAAAATCATTTTAACTGTTACTATATGCTAAATAAATTGGATATTAAGAAAGGTCTTGTTTCACTGAATCCAATGGTATAAAATTTGCAAAAATCTAACGTGGCATTCAAAAGTTATAAGCATTTGAAGTTTGAATCTAAATCAGGTTTTAAATTCTGTTTTTAGTTTAAACCTTGCCACGCGTCGCATCCTTACTGGTGCGTACCGCTTCGCGCGGATCGCGCTCCGTGGACCGTACGATCTAAGTGGGATCTGGCGGCTCAGATGCGCGCTTACCCTTTCGTTTAATGTTCTATCCTAACCCTACGATGCAGATCCAATGGTCCATATCATCAAGCCAGAAACGGGCGGCGCTGGCGGTGCTAACTGGCGGCGGCGCGTCTGACTACGGCGGCGCCGGCGTTCTACATCGTCCGCAAGAGGGAGAGGAGTATTACCAGGTTCGCCGGAGGCTGCTGAAGCTCGTCGTGGTACTGGCTTGCGGAGGGGCGCTCGGAGATGGGCTCTAGATCTCGTCGGAGTTGCGTCTGGCGTCGGGTGGGTGTTGTCGGAGTCGTTGCCGAAGTTCTGCGTCACCTGAGCATGAACCATTGGGTTTATAAGATGCGCAGGACAACTGCGAACACGCTCGTGCGAATAAGAAAGCAAGGGGCGCTCGAAACTTACTGAGATTGCTCGCCGGAGTTGGGGTGGTCGTCGGGTGCCTACAGCGTCAAGTGAACACGTCGACCTGGGGCAATACAGGATGCTCTGTTGTGGTTAGAAGGTGCGCGGGAGGTTTACTAAGCGTCTCGAACAAACCAGAGGGAAAGGGGCGCTCGAGGCTCACCTGAATCGGTCGCCGGAGTTGCTCTGTCTGCGGTGGTTTTGAGCGAGTCGGGGGCAGCCTGGGGGCGTGAGTGTGCGATTGACTGGGGGAAAATGATCGTGGGGATGTGGGGATCTTATAGCCGGTGTCTCGACAGGAAACGCCTGCGTTTAATTGCCCAATTAAGCCGCGCCATCACCGGCAGTCACTGCAGCTGCGACGTGGTCGCGGGCGAGGTTTGGGGAAGACGATGACAGCGTGTACAGGGCCCGCTCGTCAGCGATGTGCGCGAGGTGAGTGTGGGGTCTGGTTGTCAGCGGCTCAGTGTGTGCGCTCGCGCGTGAGAGGAGAAAAAGTAATCCCCGGGTGGGCTTGCTGGGCTTGATTGGCTGCTGGGCCAGATTCTGGCCGCGCGGCCTTTTTCTTTTGTTTAAGTCTTTTTTTTTCCATTTCTATTTTCTGGAATGGTTTTTGATATGAATTCAAATCCTTTTGAATCCAAACTGTTTTGGAAATTTTTGCAGGGTTTTGTGGATTCAAAAACAGTCATTTTAACCAAGTGGTTACTTTGCAAGGCTTAGGTCAAGCTTGGGTTTCAAAGTAAACAGAGATTTGCTTTATTTTGCAAATATTTGAAAAAGGATTTTGAAACCATTTCTAAATTTGAAATCTTGGTTAAAAGCTTCACCTAATCTTTCCATCAATAGAGACAAGCAAACCAATATCCAACATTCAAATTTTAAAGGGTGATGGCCATTTGAGATAAATTGTTCACATGAAATCATAGCTCAGACATCTGTCTCTAAGTGATTTTTAAGAAAACCCTAAATGGATGAATGATGCAAAGATGATATGAATAAGTTTGAAACTATGATTTTTGGGATGTTACAATGGCGATCATCCTCCCCAAATTCCCCGTCCCGGCAGGGTGCCAGAACGGAGTTTCTGGTTCCGAATCGCGGTTTCTGGTGGTGGCGACGCAGCGGAACTCCTTCTGGAAAAACGTCGAACCCCCCTCGGTTTTTAGGTCAAGAGGCGTCTTATAGGCGAAGAGGGAGGCCGAGGGGTGCCTGAGGCAGCCGCACCCCCAGGCGTGGGCTGGGCCCACCCGCGCGGCAGGGGGGTGTGGGCCCCTCAGGCCTCCACTCAGTCTCGTACTCTGGCTCGATGTACCTTCTGGTGAAATAGGATTTTTGGCATATTTTCCGGGATTTTTCCTGATAGTTGATTTTTTGCACAAAAACTAGACACCAAAATAATTCTGCTGAAAACAGCGCCAGTCCATGTTAGTTGTATCCAAATCACACAAGTTTAGAGGAGAAACAATAGCAAAAGTATTCGGGAAAGTAGATACGTTTTGGACGTATCAACTCCCCCCAAGCTTAGATTATTGCTTGTCCTCAAGCAATTCAGTTGAAAACTAAGTGCGATAAAAGAACTTTCACGAAAACATTTGCTTCATATGATGTATATATTCTCAGCACATGAGTAGATACTTAGACAATTCATATTAAGGAGTATGCAACTAAGTCTACTACGTAGTCATTACAAGCTATGAAGATATTTCAACTCAATAATAATAAGTAGCATGAAACATAAACATAAGCAACATTGCAATGCTCATAATAAGGTATGATAGAGTGGTATCTCGCGTGCCTTTGTTTATAGAGCACAATATAAATGCCAAGGCACCTCTGAATTTCAAGTGAAGACTCGAAGTAAAGATATCAGAGGTACAAGCATCAAAGTCATGACATAATTAACCAAGTTTTGAGACAAACACAAGAATGACAACTAAGCTCTCAAGAAGGTGATCATAGAACAAGTGGTGACTCAACAAGGAGGTGAAAAGGTTTTGAAAGGTTTGAAAGGCTTCCAAATGCTGAAAGTAAGGTACTCATTAGCTTTGAGATCTCATTGCCCCTATCATAGGCATCTTTATATGGTTAAGGTGAAAGTGAGGTCCAATATGAGTTATATGCTTGACAAACCATAAACTAGAAATCCCATGTCCCTTGGGTACGAGGGCCACTCCTCATGCTACTCAACTTTAATTACATGTAAGTTCTTGTCATTGTAAATACATGCGTATCATAGAGAACCGCCAATGGGGTACCCCTTGCACATGATACATGATCCCGTGATCATAATGACAAGGCAAGCAGACAATGAGCATCTTAGTGATCTTTTTATTTGATATTTTCATAGGTTTTTATTGAGGATGCTTCACAGATTGCTCATTATGGTTATGCTGCAAGTTTCCACCATGATTAGGCATGGCTTAGGCTAGCGGCCCAGGCATTTCTCTAACACATATATATAACTCCATGAACTCACAAGCTCCCCTTTTATTTCACACCGACGACATCCAAAAACAAAAGAGCATGATATCAACTAGATATATATCCATAAGTGTTGAAAGTGTTCCCCGTGGCAGCACGGTTCTGCTAACTCCCAGCCTATAATTTGCAAGCATATAACTTTCATGGACAGTCACAATGGTTCAGGTTTATTAAGTGCAAGGAATAAAGTGTGCCATCAATTTCATGAGAGCTTTACTAACCAACTTTCTCAAAACAGTAAATCATTTTATTTGGAAGAAAACAAGGAATAATGAATATGCACAGAATAGAAAATGATGCTAATAGGTAGGTATGGTGGACACTGTTGGAAATATTGGTTTTGGGGAGTTGGATGCACAAGTAGAGCTCATACTCAGTGCAAGTGAAGGCTAGCAATAGAGAGGGAGCGACAAACGAGAGATCAATAATTTTCATAATCATGCTTGCAACAAACCATGACTAATTATGGCATGAAAATGATACAAGAACTGTGAGGAAAAATAAATCATCGAGTCTTACTGACTATTGTTTAGTCATATGCATGCGTGAGCATGTTCCAAGTCGATTCACATGAAACATTCAGAGGAGGATACCACAATATCATACCAATTTATGAATAGAACAATGCAAGCAAACATTCATATGACAAGCTACAAACTATTAGCAAGCTGGAGCTAATCATAAGAGAGCAAGAACTAATAAGCATCCATAAATAGCATACACCTTACATGAACAGACTAAGCTTTCTCATAATGATGAGTATATGTACGAAAATGAAAACAAATAGAGTTTGTTACCAGCCTCTTACCACACCTCAAGTCGTCTTAATCTTCATTATTGCACTCCACTTGTGTGACTTAAATAATAACATGAAACCAAACTCCACTGAGGACGGCTGAACCCTTCAAAGAACTCACAAAACCAAAGAAGAACAACAAATATTTTTGGTGTTTTCAATTTTTTCAAAGCAAGCAAAAAAAGCAAAAACAAACAAAGCAAAATCTTTTTGGATTTTCTTTAAGGAAAACCAAAGCTAAAAAGAAAAGAAACAAACAAAGAGAAACAACGAAAATATTTTTGGTATTTTTGTGTTTTGAGAAAGCAGAAACAAAAACAAAAAAGAAAGAAAAACAATGGATATACAAAGAACTGATGAAGCATGATATATAGATGAGTGTGATGTCGGTATAGCTCCCCCCAAGCTTAGGATTTTAGCCAAAGTGGGGCTCAATAGCGCGAGTAGTAACCCCAAGCTGGTGGGTCATCATAGGAATGATCATAGTCAGGCGCTTGTGATGAAGAAGAAGACGCGCCCCAATCATAAGAGGGTTGCTGGTATGAAGACTCTCCTAAGTTGGAGGGCTGAACCGAATCATCTTCGGCATCCTCTCCAGGATTCTCCTCTTGCTGGGAGAGCTCCGTGAGCGACCATCCTTGCCTGTTATCAAAATTAAACAAAACAGGTGCAGGCAAATAAACTACTTTCTCAGTCCTACCCCCTCTCCAACCACGCTTGACAAAAGATAATTCATACGATAAACTTCTCACAGTAGACCCTGAAGAAACAAAATTATGCTAAACCATGGAATAAAGATCAAGCCTCTCTATGGGGAACCGATAATCTGAATGGTGAGGCTCTAAACCATGGAAAGCTAGCAACCTAGAGGCGATAAGACCTCCACAAATTCCACCCTTCTCGCGGTTAGTGGTAAGATGGTAAGCTATCAAAGCACCCAGGTTATAAGATCTATCCCTATTCAAAGCAGCTAAGATAAAAGCTAGATCAAAATAAGATAACTTCCTAGCAATCTTTCTAGCAAGAACACACTTGGTAATGAAAAATAGGCAAAATATCTAATGGATGGGAACTGGATGTTCTGAATTTTACCACTTTCCTTTGAGAAGTCGAAACCTTGGCAAATTTCAGCCTCTCCTTGATCTTTTCACAAGATCCCCAATGGGGCACTCTAATAGCTGCACAGAAATCAGCAAAAGGCAAGTCGACAGCTAGATTTTAGATTTTATAATGGACCATGGGATTAGATGAAGACCAAGTAAACCGGAAGTCCTGCACCACAGCCATGGTTAGCTTGACATATTGAAATGGTTCCCCTTCAACAAAGTGTTCCAACCCTGCATTGGTAATCATAGTTTGGAAATCCTGGAAGATTCCCGCGTCTCTCATAAATTCAGGGCATGGATATATGGAAGGGAAGACTCCTTCCTCACGATGAACTTTCATTGGATCAGGTACCATCAAATCATATTGATTCAGTGGGTATGCACTCATCTTCGTTTCTGAAATTTTTAGACAAAAATCGAACCAATTGATTTCCAAGTTGATAAATGATGAGAAACTACTATAGGAACTTGATAGAGGGCTACACATGCATCAAAATGAAATCTCTAAGCATAGAACAAGCATGCAAGCTCACACAACCTAAAACCTATAGTAGAAAAATACTCAAGATACAATCAACCAATCACAAATCTAATTGGACAAGCGGAGGACGCACATACCAAGGAGCAATCCCTCCAAAAATCGGCAGCAAAGATGGGCTGAGCAAGGAGATCGAAAACCGGGAGCAAGAACAGCAAGAAATCGAGCTTGATAAAGTTTTCCGGTGTTTTTCGGGAGAGATAAAGAAGGTGGCTGGGAGGAGGCATCTTGATGGGCCACAGGTAGGCCACACCCAGGCCAGGTGCCACCTAGGGGCTGGCCGCGCCACCCAGGGCTGTGCTGGCCTGGTGGGTCCCCCTGGGCCACTCCAGGTGTCCCTCGGCCCCTTTTTCGAGGAAATATTTAATATGAATTTTCTAGTATTTTTCGGGAAACTTTATTTTTGGCCAATTTTCAGGGTATGAAAATTGATTTTCTCACAGAAAATATTTTTAGAAGAAGCAAAAGCAAACCAAAACCAAAAATACAGAAGTTCTAAGACTCCTAGTTCTAATACCTTTCTCCTGAGGCATTAACTAGCATGTCCTTTTGTACCTTAGCAAGTTGATCAAGTTGGGTTTGAACCATTTGAAAGTGTTTACAAAGCATTTTAATATCATTAGAAGTTCTTTCCAAAATATCTTTCAACTCATTGATAGCTCTAGAGTTTTACAATATATGATTCTAAACTTGTTTATTAACATTACCTTGTTTAACAATAAGTGTGTCAAGTTCCTCTAAGCATTGATCAAGAGGCTTACCATAGGGAATATCTCCTTCATTAAAGTGGAGAGAGTGTACCTCAATAGTAGATGAGTGCGGAATTGGCTTACATAATTCTTCTATAGGAGGTAGATTCTTCACATCTCCAGCTCTAATACCTTTCTCCTTTAGACATTTCTTAGCTTCCTTCATCACTTCATCATTTAATGCAATTACTCCCCTCTTCTTTGGTTTTGGTGTTGGAACTGGTTCAGGCACAACTGGTTCAGTAGTAATAGGCTCAGGTGTATTTAGCTTAGTTGAAGTCCAATCATCATAATTCTTGCTTATTTTAGCCATTATTTCTTCAGCATCTGTAGGAGTTCTTTTCCTGAAAACACAATCAGCAAAGCTATCTAGGTATGTCCTAGAATCATCAGTTAGTCTATTATAATAAATATCAAGAAGCTCATTTTTAGGTAATGGACATCCAGGATGTGCATGAATCAAGGCACAGAACCTTTTCCATGACTCAGGCAATTTCTCTTCTTCTCCCTCCTTAAAATCAAAAAGTCACTACAAAGCAGCGTGTCTAGCACTGGAAGAAAAATATTTCTGGAAGAAAGAAGCAATCAAGCAATCAGGGCTATCAGTGGAACCATGAGGTAATCTATTAAACCAAGCTTTAGCTTCTCCTTTTAGTGAAAAACGGAAGATCTTTGTGACAAAGTACTTGCGCATATTAAAATCATCAGATAATAAAGCACTCATAGTGGAAAGCTCATTCATATGAGCTACAGCACTCTCATTTTTAGTCCCACAAAAAGGTTCCCTCTCAACAATGTATAAATAGGATAAATCAAGAGAGAAATCACAATCTTTATCTTTAATATCTATGGGAGAAGTGGCAAACTTAGGATCAGAAGACAGTTTAGGAATAATGGTACGTCTCTCAAGGAGATTCTTAATAGCACTAGCACCATGTGTGTTTTGGCACTCCTCAATAAATTCATCAGTAAACTCAATGTAACCATCATTAATATCGTATCTATCTCTAGACTCAGGTGAGCTAACAGGTGTAACAGTATCTTCACTAGGAGTTTCAGTATTTCCTACACCAGCCATAGTAGCATCTAGGAAAGGACCTAATGAACCACTCGCATCAAGCACAGTAGAAGTAACATCATGAGTATCAAAAGCAGTTTCGGATTCAGTAATAGTAGCAGTGTGTGTAGCATGAGTATGTGGTGGTGGTGTAACAAGCTTACTTATGACAGACGGTGAATCAAGAGCAGTTGAGGTGTTTAGGACTATACCTCTTCTTCTAGTGGATGGTAAAATATGAAACTTTCCATCACGAGACTTCCCCATGATGAAAGGAGTAGCAGTGAACAATAGTTGATCCAAGTGAACTTATAAATAAAACTATGCCCCCCGGCAATGGCGCCAGAAAATAGTCTTGATGACCCACAAGTATAGGGGATCGCAAGTCTTCGAGTGTAGTATTACCCAATTTATGGATTCGACACAAGGGGAGCCAAAGAATACTTGCAAGCCTTAACAACTGAGTTGTCAATTCAGCTGCACCTGAAAATAGTTCTTGCTCACAGAAGTTTATCAGTAGCAATAGTTTGGTAGTAGAAACAGCAAAGCAACAGCAGTAGTAGAACAAGAGCAATAGTAACAGTAGTAGCAAATAGTAGGATATGAGTGCGGTAGGCATAGGGATGGATGGACGGGCGTTGCATGGACGAGCCTAAACATGTAACTTCAAGATCTAGGGCAATTGTAGATAAATAAGAATAAGCATCCAAGTACTAAACAATCATAGGCATGTTCTCCATATATAGTCATGCGTGCTCGCAATGAGAACTTGCACAACATCTTTTGTCCTGCCAGCCCGTTGCAGCGGGGCCTCAAAGGAACTACTGGCAATTAAGGTGCTCCTTTTAACAGAGCACCGGAGCAAAGCGTTAACGCTCCGTGAACACATGATCCTCATATCACAGCCATCCCCTCAGGTTGTCCCAATGGATGTCACTTCGGGGCCTTTGGATCCGAACAATCATATGTGTTCACAACTTGCAGATAAGATCACAAACAATACTATCATAATGATTCAATAATAAGTTCAGATCTGAGATCATGGCACTCGGGCACTAGTGACAAGCATTAAGCACAACAAGCTGCAACAAAGTCAAATAGCACTAATAGAGCTACTAGGAACCATGCCCTAACAATATTATTCAATTACATGATAGAACTCATCCAATCCCTACCATCCCCATAGCCTAAAGTGGGGGATTAGTCACTCATGGATCACTACAAGAAATCTGTTATTCTATGACCTTCTAATAGTGACCGTGAATGAAATCGTCATAGTTCTATGACGATTTCGAACTCGATGGTCGTAAGCCATTTAGGAGGGCCAAAACATTATTAAATTATGACCATTTCGATCAAAAACGTCGTAATTTGAATAGACAAAATCGTCATAACATATATGATACATGTTAGGACCTTGTTTGTAGGCGGCTATGACCAAATTATATCGTCATATAGCGTCTAAAATAAGATATATTAAAATGACTGGCTTACGTGGCGTGTCTACGTGTCTATTTTTTTTAAATAGCTCTATGACCAATCAAATCGCTGGAAACAAACTCCCACAGATCCTCCATCTTAGCCTAATCTAGACCGTTCAGTGTCCATCCAACGTGTGCAAGATCAGCTAAAGAAGCACACCCACGGCCTCACCAACTCCCCACGCGCCCATGACCTAACACAGTGACAGCCTCTATTCTCTCTCCCTGGCGCCGCCACCGCGATCCAGATCGAACGCTGCCCCTCCTCACCTCCGACCACCCCACACCTCCGGCGCCCCTCCTCACCTCCGGCCACCCTAGACCTCCGGCGCCCCTCCTCACCTCCGGCCACCCTAGACCTCCGGCGCCCCTCCTCACCTCCGGCCACCCTAGACCTACGGCGCCCCTCCTCATCCTCTCTGAAGCACCTCCGACACCTCACCCTCGACCCATCTCCCCTCACGGTGCGACCTGTCTCCCCCACTCTCCCTCCCACAACCGCCGCTGCCAGCACACCCAAGCGAGGCTTCCGCTCGATCTCCCCACCCCAAGCGAACCCCCCTCGATCTACCCAAGTCTAATCCGCCCGCCCTACTGCTTCGCGTCGACCGGATCCATCTTCTCGGGAGCTCGCCATCCAAACCAGGGGCACTGCCACTCTACCGGCAACATCACCCATCTCTCCCTCTTCTCTTAGGCACCATCACCTCCTTCTCAACCTCCTCTAACTTGCTGCATCTATTGAAACAGGAATCATGTGGTAGGAACTCGAAGATGGCAGCCAGAAGAACGTGTGTCGCTGGAGGTGGTCGAGAACTGGCGCATCGACGGCGTTGTCTACTCTGCAGACAAGTAGGGCGTCTATTCTCTAGAGCTCTTCGACCGTATTCGCCAGATCAGGTGCAAGGTTCGTGTGGGTTCGTTCATACACCCCGGTGGTTATGTAAGAGCTGTCGGTTGACCAGCAGCTGTCTGCTGCTTGCTTTTAGCGTCTACCATGTGAGATGTAGTTGTATAGGCCGATCTAGTACCTGGTACCAGCAGTGGTAGACTTTTATGTCACACTCAATAGCAGCTCCTTTCTTGATTTGCTTACTCTAGTTGTACCTTGTTTACCTTTGTCTACCGCTTAACTAGTAATGGATATTTAGCAGCTGAATACAGAGGGATTTGTATAGTTGAGTTCAAGCGATTGATAGGTAGATCAAAGCCAAATTAGCAGTGCTATGTATATTGGCCTAATGCATCTGTAGCAGCCACATGAACTCATTTTCATGCAAGTAAATATGCTCAAGTTGAGAGGTGTCGTGTAGCCAATTTATCAATGGTTTATGTTTAGATGTACTAATAGAGAAACTTCAGCAACTATTTGTAGACTAGTTTTCAAGCTTCATTTCATGATTTTTTCATTGGATCTCTATGGTTGTATGGCTTGTTTCATATGCCCACCTGATAGTTAATAGCATGTCTTCATGGATATAGTCTTCTCTTGTTAAACATGCTTGTAAACCTAATGTATTGATAGATTGCTATAGATTCATGTTAAACATTGTTTGAATTTGCAGGAGAATATTCATCTCTGACCTCGGCATCCACACGGAGGAGCAGCGACAACGCCGGACCGGTCAGCTGGACACCATCGCCTACCTCTCCCGCTTCCTAGCAAGGAGCCAAGGAGGCTCCTGTTCTGCATGTGAAAGTTGTAGGTAGTTGTATCACGGGGTTATTCTGCATGTGTTCGTCTACTAATTCAATCCCAAGTCATGAATTTGGTGAACATGTACATATTGGGGCTAGTTAATTAGATGGAACAGTGTGTTTTTATTTGTTTTGTTGGAAGATATAGTTTTGTTCTTGATTGGGATTAGGGTTTGATAGTTCTGGAAGTCAATTGTTGTGTTAGTATTTGGGTGCTCAAATTGATAGTTCTAGAAATTATTTGTTCTTTTTGCTTCAGATGTTAGTGGGTGCTCAAACTAACTGAAGTGTGTGTATATACATGCTTAACTGTATCTGTACACTACAGTTTATCAAGCTTGGTTTCTGAATTTCATAAGTCGTGCTGCATTTTATAGTTCTATGGCAATTAAATCTTATGCAATTCTGTGGTCAGTTAGTTTACTAAATCTACTGATGTTCTAAATTCATTGTGTATTACTTGTGCAACTAGTTTTATTGCAGATAGTTTTTTATCCTTGCTATTTTTGTTGTTCTCCACAGCAGCGCCATAGCTACTCGCCAGTAGATGGATATAGGATGGATTTTCAAGGGATAATTATCTTTGTTAGGTAAGCTGCATTTTATTTATTCCATATTTCTGTACTCCATCAAAGAAAAATAACAAACTTTATTAATTGATCGCCTCTAGAAAAAACCACTGTATTGTGACATACTTGCAAGGAAAAAACCACTGTATTGTGACATACTGCGTTGTATCTCTGTATGAAGATACAACTCATGCGTTTTATTTATTGCCTCCCGTTTTCTGCCAGACCAACCACTAGGTATTTACCAATTGGGCATTTCAGGTTGAATGCTGATTGCTAGTAGAATGCTGATTGCTGAACCCTTCTCTGAATGTCTAGTAGAATTTGCATGTTGAACCCTTGTATGCACATCTCTAGTAATTTCTGTAGTTACTAATCTTAGTTTCCCCTAAAAGTAAATGACACCAAAAGAGTCACTGTTATGCTTCTTTTTTATCTACTAATCCTTTTTAGTGCAAAGTAGATGTAACAACTGATGGTGTTTTCTCCCTTTTTAGCAAATATAAAGTACCATGAACATACTACAGAAAAATGGAGTGTCTTGTCCTGTAGGATCTCCTACTTTGGAGTGTCCTGTAGGTTATATGTTTGACTTGGTGTTTTCTCCTTTTTAGCAAATATATAGTACCATTAATATTGTAGAAAGATGTTTCTTGCATCTTGTAGAAATTTATGAAAGTAATTAGAAAATAGTTGCTATTAGTACACATTTTACTTATATAAAATTTCCAGTAAATAAATTATCAATAGAAGATCATAGTCTTGGTATGATCTTGTTCTTATCATAGAAGTGATATGTAGATTTGATCTATGTTATATTACACGATCTGTGTCATATAATTTGTCACTGTGTTGCTCAATAAAGCAATCCTTTGCATAGGTACTCATACTGCTTTACCATATCTATTCCAGCCTTTTTTATTACGTTATTCTTTGTAATTGCCAGGTCAGTTCAAAGCATAAGAAACCAGCCGCACCAGCGGATGTGATACACTGTTGAAACAAGCCCCCTCTCGCAGTACACGTCCCGTGACCACCTTGTCGAACTGGTGAGTTTCCCCACCCTTCCCTTGGTGATTTGTGTGTATGCCTTGGCAGAGCGAGCCGTGATCTGTTTGATTCGTCCGCTCGGTGTGGTCTCGATGAGATCTAAATGGGCATTGCCTGTGTGGCCTCTGAAATCCGATGAAATATTTGGTCTATTGATTTCATAGTGAGGCAATGTGGCCTCTGAAATCCGATGAAATATTTGGTCTATTGATTTTATCGTGGTAATGTGTATATCAGTAAATCAGGCGTTCATACATTTTTATTCTGATTCACCAATGTGTCTGTTATTTCCTTAGCAGTTTGTAGTTACAACCTACTGTTGTTTTGCTCTTTGTTAAAATATTTGTTCCTTCTGTTACAATATATATGGTATACTTTCAACATCAGCATGTTTTCTTATTTGGGATGACATTGGCTGTTCTTTTTTGGACACATGAAAACTACTGCTGTAGTTCCTAATTTTTTAGACTAGAGTTATTAGGAAGCAAACTATGCTATTTATGATAAGCAGCAGGGATTCATGAGCAGATGCTAGTATAGTTAGGGACTGATGTATATAGTAACATAGATAGGAAAGGTCCATTTTTCATGTTGTAAACATTTGAAGCCCTGTTGCAACAGAAAATAAAGGGAAGTATTGTTTATGTGGGCTAGGATAGTGCTTTATTTAATATCCAGAAACATGCACATTTGTTCTTTGCCTAACTTACTGTCCTATATGTGAAACCAGATGCCCACTTCAAGGATGATCTTGTCATGGATAGTCTGGATGCAATGGAGGTTGTGATGGCCTTGGAAGAGGAATTTGGTTTCGAGATACCTGATGATGAAGCTGACAACGAGTAGCGAATCTGTCATGTTTACATCTGTTGTATTTGCTATCTTTTTGGTTATTGTGTCTCAAATTTGGCTGCTGTATCTGCTATCATGTTTATATCCGTTGTATCAGATATCTATATCTATTATGATGATCTAGCTATCATGTCATGTAATAGTGTTACTTATTAGCCTCGTGGCTGTTATGTTTAAATTCTGGATTATATACTGTTGTTTTGTGTGAACTATATATTTGGAAATGTTGTTGGGCTGGTTTGTACATTTGGGTCCGTACTAGATCTAAAAAGTCGAATACACCCTAAAAAAAGGCCATGGCCCATAGACACGACATAAAATAAAATGCTCTATAAATGGCCTAGGCCCAAAACAGAAAAAGTCCAACATTATTGGGCCAGCCCATTTAGATCACTAAAATGGACTGGGCTGATTTTGATTTAAGACGATTTCATTTCGTCACAATTTTGCCACGTAGGATCGGCCACGTAGGATCTGAGCTGGCTTGGCTAGATGGTCCATGACGATATTAGATCGTCATAGACATTATGACGTTTTAATATCGTCATAGTCGGTTATGACGATTTACCAAAAACGTCGTTATAGTTCATTTGCGACGCCCAACTTTCGACGATCTCAAAATCGTCATAGAATTGTCATAAACGAACTACTATGACGATTTTGTGACGAAAATAGAGGGTCATATATAGCCAGATTCCTTGTAGTGGATGAGGGAAACATAGATGGTTGATGGAGAGGCGTTGGTGATGACAATGGCGATGATCCTCCCCAAATTCCTCGTCCCGGTAGGGTGCCAGAACGGAGTTTCTGGTTCCAAATCACGGTTTCTGGTGGTGGCGACGCATCGGAACTCCTTCTGGAAAAATGTCGAACCTCCCTCGGTTTTTAGGTCAAGAGTCGTCTTATAGGCGAAGAGGGAGGCCGAGGGGGTGCCTGAGGCAGCCGCACCCCCCAGGCGCGGGCTGGGCCCACCCGTGCGGCAGGGGGGTGTGGGCCCCTCAGGCCTCCACTCCGTCTCGTACTCTTGCTCCGTGGACCTTCTAGTGAAATATGATTTTTGACATATTTTTCGGTATTTTTCCTGATAGTTGATTTTCTGCAAAAAAATTAGACACCAAGGTAATTCTGCTGAAAATCTGGGATTCCGGGGTAACCTGCTTAATTCTGCGTCAGTCCATGTTAGTTGTATCCAAATCACACAAGTTTAGAGGAGAAACAATAGCAAAAGTGTTCGGTAAAGTAGATATGTTTTGGACGTATCAGAGTGCGATGAAGGATCTGCAGCCTTTGCCAAAGTCGTGTTGCACGCCTAGGAGTACTAGGAGATCAAGAAGACCATCTACCCGTCCGATATGCCTACTATGAAGAACGAGGTGCTGAAGCCAAGCATGCAGTTCAAGGCGTTGAAAGAGACGAAGAAGACGTCGCTGAAGGAAGATGATCCCGCCAAGACGACGAAAGTAGGGGTAGGCTTATACCGCACATAGGAAAGCGCGCTCTTCGAGTTACTCAAAGATAATAGTGACATCTTCGCATGGCAGCCTTCTAACATGACTGGAGTACCTAGGGAACTTGTTGAGCACTCTCTCAATGTGTACCCTGATGCTAAACCCATCAAACAGTCCTTCTGACGGTTTGGTGATGAAAAGCATAAAGCTATAGCTAAGGAATTAGCCCGACTAGAATTAGCCGGATTTATCATAGAGGTCATCTATGCTGAATGGGTGGAAAATCCTATACTCATCCCCAAAAAGGACACTACTAATTTAAGGATGTGCATTGACTACTCTGCCTTGAACAAGGCTTGCCCTAAAGATCTGTTCCCTCTGCCTAGAATAGATCAAGTTATCGACTCAAGGGAAGGGTCAGAACTACTTTGTATTCTAGATGCATATTCCGGATATCAACAAATACCGATGAAAGAATCGGATCAACTAAAGACGTCTTTTGTCACACCTTTCGGAACCTTCTACTACAAAACTATGCCTTTTGTCTTAAAGAACGCAGGAGCTACATACCAACACACAATGCAGTGTTGCCTTAACGATAAAATCGGATGCAATGTCCATGTATATGTAGATGATATAGCAGTAATGTCCAAAAAGAAGGAAACACTTATTTCCGACTTAGAGGAAACATTTGCTAGTCTATGAAAATTTAACATAATGCTAAATCCGAAGAAGTGATTCTTTCGCATTCCAGATAGAAAATTGTTAGGTGGCATCGTGTCTAAAAGAGGGATAGAGGTGAACCGGGACAAAATTAAGGCTATACTCAACATTACCAGGCCGACTCGCCTGAAGGATGTGCAACGTCTCACTGGTTGCATTGCAGCAGTGAGTCAGTTCGTCAGCCGACTTGGAGAAAGAGCCACGCCTTTATACAAACTCTTGAAGAAAACTGACAAATTTGTCTCGACCTAGTAAACCGACGTTGCTCTACAAAGTTTGAAATACCTACTTTTGGACCCACCAATCCTAGAAGCACCAGAGCCTCAGGAACCTATGTTACTTTACATCGCAGCGACTAACAAAGTCATAAGTGTGGTAACATCATTGGAGCGCGAGGAAGAAGGCTATGATCACAAGGTGTTGCGTCCAACATACTAACTGAGTGAGGTCCTGACAGAGTCAAAACAATAGTATCCACGCCATCAAAAGATAGCCTATGGAGTGTTCTTCGCCTCCAGAAAGCTACGGAACTACTTTCAATAGCACAAGATCATAGTGGTGAGTACCGCTCCCCTGTGAGATATAATCAACAACCGCGATGCCATAGGATGTGTCGCAAAGTGCGTATAGAGCTTGCAGCTTTCGATATCGAGTAAAAGCCATGACCAACAATCAAGTCCCAAATACTTGCTGATTTTGTCGCTGATTGTACAGAGACGGCAGAAAATACAAGTCCTCCGGACTCGGTATTTTGGACCCTACATTTTGAAGGGTCAAAAGCACGAGGAGGCACGGGGGCTGGTGTGGTGCTCAAGTCACCCCAAGGAGATAAGCTATTCTATGTGTTACAAATACACTTCACGGCAACCAATAATATTGATGAGTATGAAGCATTGTTACATGGAATACGCATGGCCAAAAATATTGGCATAACAAGACTCATGTGTTACGGAGACTCGGATTTAGTTGTTCGGCAAGTATTTGATATCTGCAATGCAAACAAGCACATGGCAGCCTACAAAGCTGTTGTGGATGAATTATCTAAATCGTTTGAGGGCTTTGAGGTTCAACACATACCTCAGGCAGAAAATGAGGAAGCAGATGCTCTATCAAGGATAGGTTCTACGTGGAAACAAGTCCCGGATGTTGCTTTCTAGAGCACCTAAAAGTTCCCTCCATCATAGGAGTTGATGAGGACTATCCGAAGAAATCCGACTCACCACTAATAGAAGTTCTGGCTGTAATTCCCAGATGGACAAAACCCTATCTGGATTTTCTAATAGACAGAAAATTACCTGAAGGCGAAATTCTAAGCCGGCAGATCATCCGACAAGGAAAAGCCTATACAATAATAAATGGTGATATCTATAAGAGAAGCTTTTCTGGGGGTTTTCAACGTTGTATTTCTCCGGAAGGAGTGGAAATATTACGAGAGTTCCACGAAGGCGTGTGTGGTTACCACGCTGTAGCCAAATCTTTAGTGACAAATGATTTTCGTCACGGATTCTTTTGGCTTACAGCTAAGGAGGACGCCGATAAACTAGTCAAAACGTGCAAAGTTTTCCAAAAGTACGCCCGTCAGGCACATGTTCCGGCTGATCAGCTGAGAGGAATCCCTATTACATGGCCATTTGTGGTCTGGGGGCTTGATATGGTAGGGCCGTTTCGTACGACAAAATATGGATTTACTCACCTACTAGTGTGGTGGATAAATTTACAAAATGTATTGAGGCCAAACTTGTAAAAAGTCGCGATGGAGCGACAACCAGAAAGTTCGTCGAAGACGTGATCATCCGATTTGAGTATCTGCACAATATAATTACTGACAACGGGAGCAACTTTTCCATGGGAGAACTTGCCAAATTCTGCGAGGAACAGGGGATACGACTTGATATTGCATCATCGCACATCCATGTGCTAATGGACAAGTTGAAAGGGCTAACGGTCTTATTTTACAAGGAATCCGACCTTGTCTCGAGGTATCACTTGGTCGTGCCATGGGGGCTTGGGAATAATAATTTCCGTCTGCAATATGGAGCTTGCGTACAACTCCTAACAGGTCAACCGGGTACACTCCTTTCTTCTTGGTCAATTGTGTAGAAGAAGTTCTTCCAAGTGATTTAATTCACCAGTCCACTCAATTCAAAGCGTATATCAAAGAAGATGCAGAAGTTTCTCGACATGATGATCACGACATAGTCGAAGAAGTTCACGTTGTTATTGAGCAAAGATCTACAGCCTATCAGCAGAAGTTACACAAGTACCATAGTTAGAGAGTGCAAAACTGTTATTTTAGGAAAGGCGATTTAGTTCTCCGACTTGTGCAAAAGAGAAAGCACAAACTTCTCCCTATTTGGGAAGGACCTTTTATGATTAGTAGAGTTCTGCATAACGGGTCATATTATTTAACCGATATGAGACCAATCAAGGAAAAACCGGATACTCGGAAGAGAAACAGAGCTGGCGGTAGTACAAACCTGGATGAGATAGATTGTCCATGGAACATGGCACAACTACGTCCCTTCTATTCTTAGTTATATTTCCTTATAATCATATATGTACATGTTCAAAGTGAAATAAAGTATTGGTTTCCTCATATGTTATTCTTGAGAAGTTTTTTGCCATCTTATTTCCAAAAGGGCATGTTGTTTTCAAAAATCCCAGAATGCTTGAAAGTACTTTATGCTCATGTTTGTTCTGGTTATGATTTTTGAATATCTAAAAAATATTACCTTAGGGTATAAATCTAATTTCTTGTTTATACTTTGGTTTTTTATCTGATTTCTTTGACACGGGCATTTTCCGAGTAATGAATTGTTGGTACTAGAAGCCGGCTTTGTTTTCTAGTTTAAACAGGTTTAGCAATTGAGATCCGTTGCTAGACAAAGTTTCCGTGCCAAAAGTTAGTTGGCTCATGAAAGGAATGAGGCAGAGATCTAGATAAAACGATAAAGTGTAAACACAAAGCAATGCTTAATAATTTTTCAGGCACACGCATAAAATATATACAATAAGTGCTAAGTAGTAAAGCATCAGTTCTTACAAACTAGTACGCATTCACAAACAAAATATTGTTCCCATCATTACATGCCAAATGAAAAAGTTCAGAATAATGCATCAAGATATTTATGCTGCATATTCAGGCGGTGGTGATGGAGACCTTGGAGCGCTGGAGTCGACATCGTCGTCACCTTGATCCTAAGACTCGGAATCTCCTTCAATGAGGCTGTCTTCCGGCTCTTGGGGTGAAGGAGGCACGACGACGGATTGGAAGAATGGCGTCGTGTAGTTCATCATCTCCGCCACACGACAAGCATAGCCCACGCAAGATTCTTCGATGGCCTTGATGTCTTGCGGGTTACCCTCATCGTCCTCGTTGGCGATGCCCTTGGTGACCTGTCAGATCTCCATGTCGCTGTGGTGGCTCATCACCATGGTGAGGGCAGTCTGTGCAGCAGTCCGAGCATAGGAAATCTTATAGTCTTCGATGAGCTTCGGAATCTCCTTGGCTCTGTCCCTCACCTCGTGCACTGGCATTTTCTGCAAATCGGAAAGTATGACCGACTCGCCAGCCTATTCAAGAGTCTGGTAGAAGTCGAAAAGAACATCTCCAACAATTTTTATGCGGTCAAGGAGGGCTTCAGAGGAAGGGGAGTCGGGAAGAACCAAAAATCAGAACTGACTCAAAGAAAGTCGAAAATCAAGGGAAGAGTGGAAGTCGAAAATCTTACCTAGGAGGCAGTGGTTCCATTTATCACGCTCCTCTCGGAGACTCTTCAGCTCTACTTCTACGGCCTGGGCTAGATCTTTCTGGGTCTCGAAGTCCTTCTTGAGATCATCTAGTTTTTTATCTCGGTGGGCCAACAACAACTCGAGCCTCTCGGTCTCCATGTTGCTTGATTCCAGGACGGCGCTCATGGATTTCTCTGATTCAGCCTTTAACTTCTCGATCTCTTCCCGGAGTTCAGCATTTTCTAATTTTATGACCTTGAAATTCTCGGCCTCTTCCACCATCTTGTTGGATTCCCACAAAAATTGTGCAAAGAAAATATTATCAGTCGAGTGAAAAGTTTGACTATGATAATCACTAATGAAAAAAGAAGTCATAAAAGATTACCTTCCGCCTCATCTATCTCCACCTTCAACTTGGAATTTTCAAGGCGCAGAGCCTTAATCTCCTTGCGCTTGTTGCAAATATTCTTGAGCAATTCCTGGTTGGAAGATGCAATATTCTGTATGTTGAAATACGGAATACCGTCACATGGCTACAAAGGCTCGGGCTGCAACTTTAACCAAGGCAAAATACAGCACGAGCCTGGGGGGCTACACTATATCGTTGTATTGCATCCTATAAGCATCAACTCGGATTTAATACTATGATGTTTATCCGACTTTATGCTTGGGGGATAGAGGATATGATAATAAGTACTGCAAACGAGATTCGGAAAAACTTACAATATGCTCCAAATGCAGCTTCTCAAATCCGAGTTTTGTGTTGTGGAACACTTTCTTGGCAAGGGAGAGGGAATGAACGTTTGTTGCTGGGAGCTCGCTAGACTCTATTTTTGCATCCCAAACCAAAATTTGGTCCATGAGATTCACCAGCTTCACATCCTCCATCTCTTGGCTCGCTGCCTCCGGACTGAGGGTTTGTTTCTCGAGACTGGACTGAGCCAGCTTGATAATTTCTTCCTTCTTTTTCCGCTTCGGGCCAAAGGCAGCGGAACCAGCCACTTTATCCACCTCCCCTATATATATCACCATGGGATCATGATATGTCGGAAACGTATCTATAATTTTTGATGTTCCATGCTTGTTTAGTATCTACATTGCTTTGCTTTGTCTATACTTTGAGGTGTTTTTATATGTTTTCTGGTACTAACCTATTAACAAGATGCCATAGTGCCAATTGCCTGTTTTCTTCTATTTTTGGTTCCAGAAAAGGCAGAAAATCAATATTCTCGGAATTGGACGGGAAAAAAAAAGCCAAAGTAAATATTTTACCGTGGGGAACACGGAGCTAGAATACGAGACACAGGAGATCCAAAAGGGGCCACACTCCCTGGCCGCGCGGCCTGGCTAGGCCCGCGCCTGGAGGGGGCGGCCATCCTGGGTGCCCCTGCCTCTCCTCTTTGCCTATAAGAAGCCCTCGATACCTAAAACCTAAGTACCCTATCAATCTTCCACGAAACAGACCATAGCCGCCGCCACCAGCGTCCCTAGATCGGTGGATCTGATGTTCTACCCGGCACCCTGCCGAAGGGGAGATCATCCTGGAGGCCTTCTTCATCATCATGCCAGCCTCTGGTATGAAGCATGAGTAGTTCCACCTTGGACTACGGGGCCTTGTAGTATCTAGAATGGTTCTTTCTCCTCCTTTGTGCTACCATGTTTAGATCTTGTGAGCTCCGTTCATGATCAAGATCATCTATTTGTAATCATGCATGTTGTGTTTGCGGGGATCTGATGGATACTGAGATTACTATGTCAGATTGATTAACAGTTCTATCTTATTTATTCTATCATGTCTATGTTGTTTGTGATCTTGCATGCTCTCCATTTCTAGTATCTATCTTGGCCAAGTAGATGCTAGTGACTCCAAGAGGGAGTATTTATGCTCGATAGTGGGTTCATGCCTCTATTTAATCTGGGGAAGTGATAGCAATCTCTAAGGTTGTAGATGTGTTGTTGCTACTAGGGAGAAAACAATGGTCTCTTGTTCATGGAACAAGTGGATTGTTTACCTTACACACTTTGCTTAAAGCTATAATTTGTTGCTTGCAACTTAATACTGTAGGGGGTTCGGATGATAAGAAGGTGGATTACTAGTCATAGATGTAGGTGGATGGAGGTCTATGTATCTTATTGAAAAGCCCAATCAAATCGCATCGTATTGCATTGCTATGCCTTGCTCTGTCCTGTCAATTGCCCTGCTGTAATTTGTTTACCCAGCATTCCATGTTTGTTTATCTTAAGGAGAACACCTCTAGTGAACTATGGACCCTGGTCCAATCTTTACCATTAATATATATTCCACTGTTACTGTTTACTATCTACAAACCACCATTACCTTCCACACCATGTTGTTAATCCTTTGTTTTCAGGAAACTAGTGAGATTGACAACCTCACTGCTCATTGGGGCAAAGTCCTGAGTTTGTGTTGCAGGTTTCCAGTTGCTAGCAACACCTTTGAGTTGTTTCCTTCCTCTTGGGGTCTGCGGTGACCCAACATACCACTGCATGTGTAGTACACTATAGTCGTTGACATGACATCCACAGAACACCGTTTTGTAAATGTCACATCCCTTAGAGTGGAACAACAAAAACATTGCGGGTCCATATTACAAACATACACACATTATTATTATTACAATACCAGAAGTTCAACACTTCAAAAGATTCAACTTACAGACCAAAATATAAAGTGTTTCAGTGGAAGTTGAAAGTAACAACTTGTGGCGCCCCGCCAAAACCACTACTAGAAAATCGCATTGTTTTTGTGCATTGCATCATCATAACCGCATGCTCATGTCATCATGCCACGTTGCATTTGAGCATCGTCATCATCATGCATGGTTTTTTGTCTAAACTATTTTCGAAACGCCTAGTTTTGTTTTCTAAATATTCCCGTCTTTATTCAAATAAAAACCCGGGTCTCCGGAATATTTTGCTTCATCTACCAACGGTTTGCAAAAGCCTCGTTTTAAATAATAAAATATTTATTTTATTTTTAGGGGGCAGCCCAACCGGGTCGATCCGACCTAGCCGGCCACCCCCAAAATTACCCAAAACCAGCGTGTCTAATCCCTAATCTACCCAATCCTATTCTACCCAGCCTCCCTCCACCTCACCCTGGCCAATCCCCTCCCTCCACCTCACCAGCCCACACCCCTGGCCAATCCCCACACGCCACATTGCACGCCGCAGCCGCTGCCGCAGCAACTGACCACCCTGGCCCCACCGCGTGCTCCTGGCCCACCCCAATCGAACCGCTCCCCAACCCTGCATCCCCACCTACCCTCTCTTTCCCCCTCTCGCCTCCATCCCCAACCACGCGCCGCACTCCCCGTCCTCCCCACGATCCCATCGCCCACCTTGTCTCTCCTCCTCCGCCGCCAAGCCCGGCCCCGCGCCTCCTCCTCCATGGCTCCGGCTGTGTTGTGGTGCCCTCCTCGGCATGCGCCGGCCACTCTGCCCTCCGCCACCGTGTCAGGCCGCCGCAGGCGCGACCCCGTCGCCTGGTACCTCCTTGAGCCCGAGATCGCCGACCCGCTTCCTCCCTTTGCAGCTCTACACGTCACATTGGTCGTCGCGATGCCGCGGCAAGCCCGCTGCCTTCGCCATCGCCCATGCCGCGCCTGCTTTCCGCCCGACCGCCCCTGTTTCGCCTCTTCCTCGTCGCCCTGCACGCCGACGTCGGCCGCCTCCAGCGCCGCCAGGGACTCCTTCCCCGACGGCCACCTCCTGAGCACGCCAAGCCCCGCAGTACCCGCCGGCCTCCGCCCGGACGACCTCCTCTGCTCTCGGGCCGGTCCTCATCTCCGGCAGCGTTAGGCGCCATCACCACCACGTCATCTCCCCGTGTCCCCGACCCCGCGCGTAGGCGCCGGTCAACGCGCCCCTCGCCTCCGCCGGCGTCCCTCCACCGTAGGGCTTTTCCTGCAGCAGCGTTGTCGCGTCTTGCTGCGACCTCGTCGTCCTCATGTGAGCTTCGTGTCGCCAGCAACCACCATCTCTGTGCTGGCTCTGCTCCAACCCGAACCGCGCGCAGCTAAGGCCTGCAATCGTGTCTGTTTCCGTCAGGAAGGGTGGTGACCGTAATGCAAGGAGTTTGGGGTTACAGTGTGTTCTGTGTTGATTTTGTTGCTGCAAGAAAAGAGGTGATGTGGATTCGCTTGTTTGAGACCCTCGCGATGGACAAGTTTGACCGGAAATTCTCGACAAGATCTTCCTCCCGGAACGCCAAGGTCTTTGTCGTGGACACCGAACCTCTTCGTCAAGGGAAAAACCCCAAGCTCATCGACATGGAACTGACAAGGTCTACTACACGGATTTGAAGACAGATCCCGGTGTTCGGAGAACCAAACCCTGTTGAACCCCGAACCAAGATCTCCGAACCCATGTGTGAACCCCTTTCCGAGCCCTATTTTATAAAATTGTAATATAAACTCGTGCATCTTAAATTGACATGCTTGCATACATATTTGGTGGTTTGGGGGCATTATGCCGATTCACCTTATAATTAAATATGGGGCCATATGCGGGCAAATCTAGTCTAATATTGGCCCCATTTAAATTTGTGTAGCGAACCGATGCTATGTTTTGCCAAGTTAAGACAACATTTAAATTGCGGGTATTTAAATAACATGAACCATCTAAATAATTATCGGGACCCTAGTTCCGCTTAATATGGCCTAATTGCATCGCATGCCTGCCATGTCATATATCATACATGCATCATGCCCGATCTTCTGTCATAGTATTAAATAGTGCATCCGGTGTTTGTGCTAGTGTTTTTGCTTCTTCGCGGATAAGGCCGTTGAGTTGATGCGAGTGTCGACCCGATCTTCGGATGAACCTTCGACAATGTTTTCAGGAGAGCACCTCCCCCTTTCTACCTATCTTACTTTTATAGTCTTTATTTCCTCCTGTTGATCTATTGCTATCTGTGTTGCGATGCTCTAGTTTTCGTACCCGTGATATCCCTTGCAGCCTCATATTGCCTTGGACACATCCTATTACCTGTTGTTTGGTAGATAGTGGGACTTGCGTGTCGTAGTTGCTTACTCAAGTGCTGTTGTGTGTCGTCAAGTACCACAGTTGTTGGAGTATTGCCGCATGTTTAATGTTGGAGATGATCATGGCTTTAATTATTGTTTAATAACTAAAATTGAAAGTAGGTAAATGCAGAGGCACCGGTGGGTAATAGAAAATATTTGGATCTTAACCGCTCACTGGTGTCCCGTAGGACCCCGAGTTCTTGACACCTGTTCCGAGATCGAGCGCGCTAACCACAGGTGGGGTGTATGGGAACCCCCATCGATTTAGTACCTGATTCCAAGTACTGTACTGGGGGCCACAAAGTAGTTTGGAGCTTTATTACTATCCTGTACTTATGCCATGCTTTACTGCTTAATTTAAAATTGTGCGAGGAATGCACCTGTACTGTTTAGGGAAGCGGAGTGTTTTCGCGGTATCGATAAGCCCAGTCACACTTTCGGGTTCCCAGTCGTTTACAGCCACTGACGCAAACCCTGGGTCCGTTTCGGAGCCGGCCAACTTCGTTGCGGGTAGCTTAGTGGGGTGGCCCCCCGTGCTTGCTTTGGGTCTGGGAAACGTCATGTCCGAAACCCCGTCGACATACCGTTGGGTGTATGTTTTGTGATCTTGTACCTACCTGATCCGACAACAAGGGTGTAGGTGCGTGTGGAAACTTTGGTGCACCCCTGCAGGGTTAAATCTTTTCGAAAAGCCGTGTCCGCGGTTATGGACGACTTGGAGCACAGTTCTCGATCATAGACAACTATAACTAAAGTTTACTGCTATAATTTGACTTGTATCCGATATGACTAGTAATCAGCTTCACTGCAACGGAATGGCTAAATAAAAGTACCAACAACTGCTGGGTTTGGGGATATCTCATGCTAATTGTATCTGACTAGTAAGTGTTGCAACTACAACGGAATGTTTAACTAAAACTGCCCACTGCTTATTATATCAGGATGACTCATGCCATCTTTATTTGACTAGTAATTGCCGCAACTATAACGGAATGAATAAAACTGCCAATGGTGTGAGTTCCTCGGTTGACTTCCTCGTTTGGTCTCGAGGGGGAAATACTAGGATGGGTGTGTTTGGTGGTAGTATCAGGTTGGTTCCGAATAGGTCTTTCTTACCCCTCTCTGATAGCCGCTAGTTGTATCGAGTCTCTATAGGTTGTTTAGTGCATGCCGCGCTGCCGCTTCAGTCCACCATACCTATGTAGGCGAGGACCGCCGAATTCTAGTCTCGCCGTGTACTGGCCTCAGTACTGACCGCTCTCTCTTTTTCCTTTGCCCTTTGTCGGCACCCCTTTTGTTTAAGCATTTGAGATCGACGTCGTTAGCAGGGTTACCCTTCCGGCTTGGCCTGGGCAGGGTTATGGATGCCATTGGTTATTCTTCAGGGCTCTTAGCTCAATTTGCTTCTTGTCCGTACTCGGGCGCTGTAGTGTTTTCAAGGTGATTTGGATCTTTGTATTGTATATCTGTATTCTTGACTCTTTGAGTCGCTGTTGTATATATATGTTCTGTGGGTTCCATCGTGGACTATTGTGTAATGATATTACTTCGTTTTCCACCCGCACGAAAGTGCCTGGTGGGCACCTTTGAATCGTTTCTATGCGGGTTTGGCGGGAATCGCTGAAACTTGCATAGGGTCGATTCCGAGGGTGTTACAGAGTGGTATCAGAGCTCAGCAGTTGCGATACCCCACAAGTCCAGCCTATAGGATAACCTAGCTAACGGCCGAAGTAGAGTGTCAAAACTATTTTTGCAAAATCGGTTGGATAGTTCTGATTAGGTCTGATTTTACTCCTTACCCCTCTGCTGCTCTCCTCTCACCTCTGCGTGTTTTGAATCCGCTCTCTTCTCTCTCTTCGAGTCCAGGATTTCTCGTGGTTGGGTTCCATCGTACCTTCAGGGTTTCGCTTCCTCCTTTGGTAACGGTGTTGCTACATCTGGTCTTCATGCTATCCGAGGAATCCTTCGTTTGGTGGACTTCTCTTTGTTCCTTCTCGTGCCTTCCGGTGTTTTCCGACGCGACGACATCATCTACGCCAGATCCGATGCAGAGTCTGCATCACTCCTTTGTTTCTGAACCTCGATTGTCGAGATCTTCAGTCTGATTCCGAGAATGGTTGCACGCTTTTCTACTGATTGTGCAGAGTAATAGTTTGGGTGCGTGATGGATTGGCCCCCATGCCGACTACTCACTCTATTCGCTTGTGTACATTGAAGTGGATGAGAATGCATCGGTTCTCTCTTTCTATCGGAGTTAGAGGTGGCTTTATTTGTTGATACCTCTACCTTCGACCTTTTGTTCCCGGAGTGTTCTCTTGACGATCACGGACAACGACCTCTTGTTAGTGGTGTCGCCAGGATCTACACGAAGCGAGAAGATTCAGATCGCCGACCTTCTTCCCGGTACCATGAGGCGGATCTCGAGGGCGAGATCCATTGTTAGTGGTGTCGAATTGTGGCGCCACGCCAAAACCACTATTAGAAAATCACGTTGTTTTTGTTCATTGCATCATCATAACCGCATGCTCATGTCATCATGCCACATTGCATTTGAGCATCGTCATCATCATGCATGGTTTTTTGTCTAAACTATTTTCGAAACGCCTAGTTTTGTTTTCTAAATATTCCCGTCTTTATTCAAATAAAAACCCGGGTCTCCGGAATATTTTTCTTCGTCTACCAACGGTTTGCAAAAGCCTTGTTTTAAATAATAAAATATTTATTTTATTTTTAGGGGGCAGCCCAACCGGGTCGATCCGACCTAGCCGGCCACCCCCAAAATTACCCAAAACCAGCCTATCTAATCCCTAATCTACCCAATCCTATCCTACCCAGCCTCCCTCCACCTCACCCTGGCCAATCCCCTCCCTCCACCTCACCAGCCCACACCCCTGGCCAATCCCCACACGCCACATTGCACGCCGCAGCCGCTGCCGCAGCAACTGACCACCCTGGCCCCACCGCGTGCTCCTGGCCCACCCCAATCGAACCGCTCCCCAACCCCGCATCCCCACCTACCCTCTCTCTCCCCCGCTCGCCTCCATCCCCAACCATGCGCCGCACTCCCCGTCCTCCCCACGATCCCATCGCCCACCTTGTCTCTCCTCCTCCGCCGCCAAGCCCGGCCCCGCGCCTCCTCCTCCTTGGCTCCGGCTGCGTTGTGGTGCCCTCCTTGGCATGCGCCGGCCACTCCGCCCTCCGCCACCGCGTCAGGCCGCCGCAGGCGCGACCCCGTCACCTGGTACCTCCTTGAGCCCGAGCTCGCCGGCCCGCTTCCTCCCTCTGTAGCTCTACACGTCACCTTGGTCGTCGCGACGCCGCGGCAAGCCCGCTGCCTTCGCCATCGCCCATGCCGCACCTGCTTTCCGCCCGACCGCCCCTGTTTTGCCTCTTCCTCGTCGCCCTGCACGCCGACATCGGCCGCCTCCAGCGCCGCCAGGGACTCCTTCCCCGACAGCCACCTCCTGAGCACGCCAAGCCCCGCAGTACCCGCCGGCCTCCGCCCGGACGACCTCCTCTGCTCTCGGGCCGGTCCTCATCTCCGGCAGCGTTAGGCGCCATCACCACCACGTCATCTCCCCGTGTCCCCGACCCCGCGCGTAGGCACCGGTCAACGCGCCCCTCGCCTCCGCCGGCGTCCCTCCACCGTGGGGCTTTTCCTGCAGCAGCGTTGTCACATCTTGCCGCGACCTCGTCGTCCTCATGTGAGCTTCGTGTCGCCAGCAACCACCGTCTCTGCGCTGGCTCTGCTCCAACCCGAAACGCGCGCAGCTAAGGCCTGCAATCGTGTCTGTTTCCGTCAGGAAGGGTGGTGACCGTAATGCAAGGAGTTTGGGGTTACAGTGTGTTCTGTGTTGATTTTGTTGCTGCAAGAAAAGAGGTGATGTGGATTCGCTTGTTTGAGACCCTCGCGATGGACAAGTTTGACCGGAAATTCTCGACAAGATCTTCCTCCCGGAACGCCAAGGTCTTTGTCGTGGACACCGAACCTCTTCGTCAAGGGAAAAACCCCAAGCTCATCGACATGGAACCGACAAGGTCTACTACACGGATTTGAAGACCGATCCCGGTGTTCAGAGAACCAAACCCTGTTGAACCCCGAACCAAGATCTCCGAACCCATGTGTGAACCCCTTTCCGAGCCCTATTTTATAAAATTGTAATATAAACTCGTGCATCTTAAATTGACATGCTTGCATACATATTTGGTGGTTTGGGGGCACTATGCCGATTCACCTTATAATTAAATATGGGGCCATATGCGGGCAAATCTAGTCTAATATTGGCCCCATTTAAATTTGTGTAGCGAACCGATGCTATGTTTTTCCATGTTAAGACAACATTTAAATTGCGGGTATTTAAATAACATGAACCATCTAAATAATTATCGGGACCCTGGTTCCGCTTAATATGGCCTAATTGCATCGCATGCCTGCCATGTCATATATCATACATGCATCATGCCCGATCTTCTGTCATAGTATTAAATAGTGCATCCGGTGTTTGTGCTAGTGTTTTTGCTTCTTCGCGGATAAGGCCGTTGAGTTGATGCGAGTATCGACCCGATCTTCGGATGAACCTTCGACAATGTTTTCAGGCGAGCACCTCCCCCTTTCTACCTATCTTACTTTTATAGTCTTTATTTCCTCATGTTGATCTATTGCTATCTGTGTTGCGATGCTCTAGTTTTCGTACCCGTGATATCCCTTGCAGCCTCATATTGCCTTGGACACATCCTATTACCTGTTGTTTGGTAGATAGTGGGACTTGCGTGTCGTAGTTGCTTACTCAAGTGCTGTTGTGTGTCGTCAAGTACCACAGTTGTTGGAGTATTGCCGCATATTTAATGTTGGAGATGATCATGGCTTTAATTATTGTTTAATAACTAAAATTGAAAGTAGGTAAATGCAGAGGCACCGGTGGTAATAGACAATATTTGGATCTTAACCGCTCACTGGTGTCCCGTAGGACCCCGAGTTCTTGACACCTGTTCCGAGATCGAGCGTGCTAACCACAGGTGGGGTGTATGGGCACCCCCATCGATTTAGTACCTGATTCCAAGTACTGTACTGGGGGCCACAAAGTAGTTTGGAGCTTTATTACTATCCCGTACTTATGCAATGCTTTACTGCTTAATTTAAAATTGTGCGAGGAATGCACCTGTACTGTTTAGGGAAGCGGAGTGTTTTCGCGGTATCGACAAGCCCAGTCACACTTTCGGGTTCCCAGTCGTTTACAACCACTGACGCAAACCCTGGGTCCGTTTCGGAGCCGGCCAACTTCGTTGCGGGTAGCTTAGTGGGGTGGCCCCCCGTGCTTGCTTTGGGTCTGGGAAACGTCGTGTCCGAAACCCCGTCGACATACCGTTGGGTGTATGTTTTGTGATCTTGTACCTACCTGATCCGACAACAAGGGTGTAGGTGCGTGTGGAAACTTTGGTGCACCCCTGCAGGGTTAAATCTTTTCGAAAAGCCGTGTCCGCGGTTATGGACGAATTGGAGCACAGTTCTCGATCATAGACAACTATAACTAAAGTTTACTGCTATAATTTGACTTGTATCCGATATGACTAGTAATCAGCTTCACTGCAACGGAATGGCTAAATAAAAGTACCAACAACTGCTGGGTTTGGGGATATCTCATGCTAATTGTATCTGACTAGTAAGTGTTGCAACTACAACGGAATGTTTAACTAAAACTGCCCACTGCTTATTATATCAGGATGACTCATGCCATCTTTATTTGACTAGTAATTGCCGCAACTATAACAGAATGAATAAAACTGCCAATGGTGTGAGTTCCTCGGTTGACTTCCTCGTTTGGTCTCGAGGGGGAAATACCAGGATGGGTATGTTTGGTGGTAGTATCAGGTTGGTTCCGAATAGGTCTTTCTTACCCCTCTCTGATAGCCGCTAGTTGTATCGAGTCTCTATAGGTTGTTTAGTGCATGCCGCGCTGCCGCTTCAGTCCACCATACCTATGTAGGCGAGGACCGCCGAATTCTAGTATCGCCGTATACTGGCCTCAGTACTGACCGCTCTCTCTTTTTCCTTTGCCCTTTGTCGGCACCCCTTTTGTTTAAGCAGGTTTTGAGATCGACGTCATTAGCAGACTTACCCTTCCGGCTTGGCCTGGGCAGGGTTATGGACGCCATTGGTTATTCTTCAGGGCTCTTACCTCAATTTGCTTCTTGTCCGTACTCGGGCGCTGTAGTGTTTTCAAGGTGATTTGGATCTCTGTATTGTATATCTGTATTCTTGACTCTTTGAGTCGCTGTTGTATATATATGTTCTGTGGGTTCCATCGTGGACTATTGTGTAATGATATTACTTCGTTTTCCACCCGCACGAAAGTGCCTGGTGGGCACCTTTGAATCGTTTCTATGCGGGTTTGGCGGGAATCGCTGAAACTTGCATAGGGTCGATTCCGAGGGTGTTACAGAGTGGTATCAGAGCTCAGCAGTTACGATACCCCACAAGTCCAGCCTGTAGGATAACCTAGCTAACGGCCGAAGTAGAGTGTCAAAACTATTTTGGCAAAATCGGTTGGATAGTTCTGATTAGGTCTGATTTTACTCCTTACCCCTCTGCTGCTCTCCTCTCACCTCTGCGTGTTTTGAATCCGCTCTCTTCTCTCTCTTCGAGTCCAGGATTTCTCGTGGTTGGGTTCCATCGTACCTTCAGGGTTTCGCTTCCTCCTTTGGTAACGGTGTTGCTACATCTGGTATTCATGCTATCCGAGGAATCCTTCGTTTGGTGGACTTCTCTTTGTTCCTTCTCGTGCCTTCCGGTGTTTTCCGACGCGACGACATCATCTACGCCAGATCCGATGCAGAGTCTGCATCACTCCTTTGTTTCTGAACCTCGATTGTCGAGATCTTCAGTCTGATTCCGAGAATGGTTGCACGCTTTTCTACTGATTGTGCAGAGTAATAGTTTGGGTGCGTGATGGATTGGCCCCCATGCCGACTACTCACTCTATTCGCTTGTGTACATTGAAGTGGATGAGAATGCATCGGTTCTCTCTTTCTATCGGAGTTAGAGGTGGCTTTATTTGTTGATACCTCTACCTTCGACCTTTTGTTCCCGGAGTGTTCTCTTGACGATCACGGACAACGACCTCTTGTTAGTGGTGTCGCGAGGATCTACACGAAGCGAGAAGATTCAGATCGCCGACCTTCTTCCCGGTACCATGAGGCGGATCTCGAGGGCGAGATCCATTGTTAGTGGTGTCGAATTGTGGCGCCCCGCCAAAACCACTATTAGAAAATCGCGTTGTTTTTGTGCATTGCATCATCATAACCGCATGCTCATGTCATCATGCCACATTGCATTTGAGCATCGTCATCATCATGCATGGTTTTTTGTCTAAACTATTTTCGAAACGCCTAGTTTTGTTTTCTAAATATTCCCGTCTTTATTCAAATAAAAACCCGGGTCTCCGTAATATTTTGCTTCGTCTACCAACGGTTTGCAAAAGCCTTGTTTTAAATAATAAAATATTTATTTTATTTTTAGGGGGCAGCCCAACCGGGTCGATCCGACCTAGCCGGCCACCCCCAAAATTACCCAAAACCAGCCTATCTAATCCCTAATCTACCCAATCCTATCCTACCCAGCCTCCCTCCACCTCACCCTGGCCAATCCCCTCCCTCCACCTCACCAGCCCACATCCCTGGCCAATCCCCACACGCCACATTGCACGCCGCAGCCGCTGCCGCAGCAACTGACCACCCTGGCCCCACCGCGTGCTCCTGGCCCACCCCAATCGAACCGCTCCCCAACCCCGCATCCCCACCTACCCTCTCTCTCCCCCGCTCGCCTCCATCCCCAACCACGCGCCGCACTCCCCGTCCTCCCCACGATCCCATCGCCCACCTTGTCTCTCCTCCTTCGCCGCCAAGCCCGGCCCCGCGCCTCCTCCTCCCTGGCTTCGGCTGCGTTGTGGTGCCCTCCTCGGCATGCGCCGGCCACTCCGCCCTCCGCCACCGCGTCAGGCCGCCGCAGGCGCGACCCCGTCGCCTGGTACCTCCTTGAGCCCGAGCTCGCCGGCCCGCTTCCTCCCTCTGTAGCTCTACACGTCACCTTGGTCGTCGCGACGCCGCGGCAAGCCCGCTGCCTTCGCCATCGCCCATGCCGCGCCTGCTTTCCGCCCGACCGCCCCTGTTTCGCCTCTTCCTCGTCGCCCTGCATGCCGACGTCGGCCGCCTCCAGCGCCGCCAGGGACTCCTTCCCCGACGGCCACCTCCTGAGCACGCCAAGCCCCGCAGTACCCGCCGGCCTCCGCCCGGACGACCTCCTCTGCTCTCGGGCCGGTCCTCATCTCCGGCAGCGTTAGGCGCCATCACCACCACGTCATCTCCCCGTGTCCCCGACCCCGCGCGTAGGCGCCGGTCAACGCGCCCCTCGCCTCCGCCGGCGTCCCTCCACCGTGGGGCTTTTCCTGCAGCAGCGTTGTCGCATCTTGCCGCGACCTCGTCGTCCTCATGTGAGCTTCGTGTCGCTAGCAACCACCGTCTCTGCGCTGGCTCTGCTCCAACCCGAACCGCGCGCAGCTAAGGCCTGCAATCGTGTCTGTTTCCGTCAGGAAGGGTGGTGACCGTAATGCAAGGAGTTTGGGGTTACAGTGTGTTCTGTGTTGATTTTGTTGCTGCAAGAAAAGAGGTGATGTGGATTCGCTTGTTTGAGACCCTCGCGATGGACAAGTTTGACCGGAAATTCTCGACAAGATCTTCCTCCCGGAACGCCAAGGTCTTTGTCGTGGACACCGAACCTCTTCGTCAAGGGAAAAACCCCAAGATCATCGACATGGAACCGACAAGGTCTACTACACGGATTTGAAGACCGATCCCGGTGTTCGGAGAACCAAACCCTGTTGAACCCCGAACCAAGATCTCCGAACCCATGTGTGAACCCCTTTCCGAGCCCTATTTTATAAAATTGTAATATAAACTCGTGCATCTTAAATTGACATGCTTGCATACATATTTGGTGGTTTGGGGGCATTATGCCGATTCACCTTATAATTAAATATGGGGCCATATGCGGGCAAATCTAGTCTAATATTGGCCCCATTTAAATTTGTGTAGCGAACCGATGCTATGTTTTGCCATGTTAAGACAACATTTAAATTGCTGGTATTTAAATAACATGAACCATCTAAATAATTATCGGGACCCTGGTTCCGCTTAATATGGCCTAATTGCATCGCATGCCTGCCATGTCATATATCATACATGCATCATGCCCGATCTTCTGTCATAGTATTAAATAGTGCATCCGGTGTTTGTGCTAGTGTTTTTGCTTCTTCGCGGATAAGGCCGTTGAGTTGATGCGAGTGTCGACCCGATCTTCGGATGAACCTTCAACAATGTTTTCAGGCGAGCACCTCCCCCTTTCTACCTATCTTACTTTTATAGTCTTTATTTCCTCCTGTTGATCTATTGCTATCTGTGTTGCGATGCTCTAGTTTTCGTACCCGTGATATCCCTTGCAGCCTCATATTGCCTTGGACACATCCTATTACCTGTTGTTCGGTAGATAGTGGGACTTGCGTGTCGTAGTTGCTTACTCAAGTGTTGTTGTGTGTCGTCAAGTACCACAGTTGTTGGAGTATTGCCGCATGTTTAATGTTGGAGATGATCATGGCTTTAATTATTGTTTAATAACTAAAATTGAAAGTAGGTAAATGCAGAGGCACCGGTGGGTAATAGACAATATTTGGATCTTAACCGCTCACTGGTGTCCCGTAGGACCCCGAGTTCTTGACACCTGTTCCGAGATCGAGCGCGCTAACCACAGGTGGGGTGTATGGGCACCCCCATCGATTTAGTAACTGATTCCAAGTACTGTACTGGGGGCCACAAAGTAGTTTGGAGCTTTATTACTATCCTGTACTTATGCCATGCTTTACTGCTTAATTTAAAATTGTGCGAGGAATGCACCTGTACTGTTTAGGGAAGCGGAGTGTTTTCGCGGTATCGACAAGCCCAGTCACACTTTCGGGTTCCCAGTCGTTTACAGCCACTGACGCAAACCCTGGGTCCGTTTCGGAGCCGGCCAACTTCGTTGCGGGTAGCTTAGTGGGGTGGCCCCCCGTGCTTGCTTTGGGTCTGGGAAACGTCATGTCCGAAACCCCGTCGACATACCGTTGGGTGTATGTTTTGTGATCTTGTACCTACCTGATCCGACAACAAGGGTGTAGGTGCGTGTGGAAACTTTGGTGCACCCCTACAGGGTTAAATCTTTTTGAAAAGCCGTGTCCGCGGTTATGGACGACTTGGAGCACAGTTCTCGATCATAGACAACTATAACTAAAGTTTACTGCTATAATTTGACTTGTATCCGATATGACTAGTAATCAGCTTCACTGCAACGGAATGGCTAAATAAAAGTACCAACAACTGCTGGGTTTGGGGATATCTCATGCTAATTGTATCTGACTAGTACGTGTTGCAACTACAACGGAATGTTTAACTAAAACTGCCCACTGCTTATTATATCAGGATGACTCATGCCATCTTTATTTGACTAGTAATTGCCGCAACTATAACGGAATGAATAAAACTGCCAATGGTGTGAGTTCCTCGGTTGACTTCCTCGTTTGGTCTCGAGGGGGAAATACCAGGATGGGTATGTTTGGTGGTAGTATCAGGTTGGTTCCGAATAGGTCTTTCTTACCCCTCTCTGATAGCCGCTAGTTGTATCGAGTCTCTATAGGTTGTTTAGTGCATGCCGCGCTTCCGCTTCAGTCCACCATACCTATGTAGGCGAGGACCGTCGAATTCTAGTCTCGCCGTGTACTGGCCTCAGTACTGACCGCTCTCTCTTTTTCCTTTGCCCTTTGTCGGCACCCCTTTTGTTTAAGCATTTGAGATCGACGTCGTTAGCAGGGTTACCCTTCCGGCTTGGCCTGGGCAGGGTTATGGACGCCATTGGTTATTCTTCAGGGCTCTTAGCTCAATTTGCTTCTTGTCCGTACTCGGGCGCTGTAGTGTTTTCAAGGTGATTTGGATCTTTGTATTGTATATCTGTATTCTTGACTCTTTGAGTCGCTGTTGTATATATATGTTCTGTGGGTTCCATCGTGGACTATTGTGTAATGATATTACTTCGTTTTCCACCCGCACGAAAGTTCCTGGTGGGCACCTTTGAATCGTTTCTATGCGGGTTTGGCGGGAATCGCTGAAACTTGCATAGGGTCGATTCCGAGGGTGTTACGCAACTCCATCCCAGAGTTGAGCTCAATAGCTTATTATATAAGGTTCATGATGCTCGGCTCAATTGATTACTAATAACTAAGGCAACTAATCTGACTCGTTGCCGACTACTCCATATCGGATCTCGTAGTCCACCCCTTCAACACCTCTTGACAAGTCATGCTCCTCATAGAAGACATCATATTGACATTTTGCGGCATACATTGGGGTATCTTCAGGATCCTCAGAGTCTAAGCAGGGATCAAAGGAAAGGGTGAGTAACAGCGTTACCCAGCAAGTTCATTATATGCAAGGTAGGAAGATTGATGCTCTATCTTGTTGGAGATATGTCCTAGAGGCAATAATAAATGTAGTTATTATTATATCTTTGTGTTTATGATAAATGTTTACATTCATGCTATAACAGTATTAACCAGAAACATTAATACTTGCGTGATTTGTAAACTAAATAAGAGTCCCTGGTAAAGCCTCTTTATAATACTAGCTTGTTGATTAATAGATGATCATAGTTTCTTGATCATGAACATTTGAGATGTTGATAATAACAAGGTCATATCATTAGGAGAATGATATGATGAACATACTCCTATAGATAAGCGTAGCATAAAGATCAAGTCATTTTAATAGTTCAATTGCTATAAGCTTTCTGATACATAGTAACCTAATTCCTTCGACCATGAGATCATGCTTATCACCATCACCTGGAGGATGCTTCGATGACATCAAACACCACACCGTAACTGGGTGGTTATAAAGGTGGCATTGATTGTTCGTAAAGTATGGGTTGAGACACATGGATCAAGAGTGGGATTTGTCCATCCATATGACGGATAGATATACTCTGGGCCCTCTCGGTGGAATGTCATCCAATTAGCTTGCAAGCATGTGACTGTCTCACAAGGGATCACATACCACGGGAACGAGAAAAGAGTACTTATCGTTGACGAGGTTGAACTTGGTATGCAGAGATACCGACGATCAAAACCTCGGATAAGTAAACTATCGTGAGACAAAGGGAAATTGGTATTGTATGTAAGTGGTTCATTCGATCGCAAAGTAATCGTAGAAATATGTGGGAGCCATATGAATTTCCAGATTCCTCTATTGGTTATTAATCGGACAAGTGTCTCGATCATGTCCGCATAATTCACGAACCGTAGGGAGACACACTTAAGGATTCGATGTTGTTGAGTAGTTATGGAATGGTGAGAAAGAGACCAAATGTTGTTCGGAGTCTCGGATGGGATCCGGGATATCACGAGGAGATCCGGAATTGTCCGGAGAATAAGATTCATATAAGGAAAGTCCTGTTTCGGAGTTGGGGAATGATTCCGGTGTTTTTATCGGGAATGTTCTAGAAGGGTCCGGAAGGTCCGGCACTCCGGAGGGGAAGGGTACATGAATGTGTCATGACAATATGGAATGGTTGCATCATGTACTAGGTCAATTGGCTAGGCAAAATAAAGGGAGAAATCAAATCCTAGTTTGAAAGTCAAACGCCAATTTGAAAAAGTCAAACGGCAAGTTTTCTTGGTGGAGGGAGAGTAGGAAACCTACTTGGGGAGGAGTTCCTCTCCCTCCACCCGCCGGCCAAGGAGGCCGACTTGGGGGAGGACTCCATCCTCCCAAGCCGCGCCCTCCCACCTATAAAAGGAGGGGCAGGGCTGCCACTCTCCCTCACACCCAACACACCCAAAACCCTAGCTCCTGAGCGCCTCCACCTCCAAGTGCAGTCGCCGCCGCCTAGGGTTTCCCCTCCAACTCGGCGACTTGGGGCTTCCCCAAGCCCTAGCCGCCGGCCACACCCTCCCCTTGGTGCACTCTAAACCCTAGATCACCAAGGCCTCTCTCATAGTCCACCATACTCGCACCGGCTTAAGGCGAAGCCCTGCAGGATCTCCCCTCTACTTCCGACACCACGCCGTCGTGCTGCTGAAATCGCGAGGAGAGTGCTACAACCTCCGCTGCCTGCTGGAACAAGGGAGAGGAAGGTCTTCATCGAGTACCGAACATGTGACCGAATGCGGAAGCGCTGCCGGAATGCAGTGCCGGAAGGATCGTCTACGCGATCTTGAGATCGACAAGAGTACGACTACATCACCCACAAGAATCTGCTCTCGTTAACCGCTTTGGAATCTTCGAGGGTGAGTTTCTCTATTGACTCGTTTCTATAATCTAGTAGATAGATCTTGTCTTGTTTGTTTGCATGCGGTAGAAAATTTTTGTTTTCCATGCTACGAACCCCTACAGTGCTATCAGAGCCGTGTATATATGTAGATCTGTTGCACGAGTAGAACACAATGGTCATTGTGGGCGGTGGTGCTTTTATTATCAATTGCTTTTGTGTAATTTGCATCTTGCGGTATGATGGGATGAAGCGGTCCGGGCTAACCTTACATGACATCGTTCATGAGACTTGCTCCACGCTCAACATGCAACTTGTATTGCATACGTGGCTTTGCGGGTGCCTGTCTCTCCCATCATAGTATAGATCCAATTTATAACGGGCACTTGATAGTTCAAGCATCAACGTTGTGGTTCTTGTTCGTAAGTTAGAGCGACACTTATTTAAATCCCCAAACCACGTAAAATATGCAAAGAAAATTAGAGGCGTCTAAATTTGTTTTGCAGGGGTGTGCTGTGATGTGATATGGCCATGGTTGTGATTATATTTGATGTATGCAATGTTCCTTATTGTAAGTTGGCAACCGGCAGGATCCATATGGTTGTATTTAAATTCTGTTAAGACCCGCGTGTCTATTCAAAGTAGTTGTAATAGTTGAAGCTGGTGGACGACAACCATGAAACGACGCCATTGACCTTGACGCTATGCCTGTGATGATGGAGATCATGTTCATGCTTGAAGATGGAGATCGGAAGCACAAGAAGAAAGGCCGTATCATATCACATATTATGAATTGAATGTGATGTTAATCCTTTATGCATCTTGTGTTGCTTAGTTAACGATGGTAGCATTATAAGATGATCCCTCAAGCACACAAATTTCAAGTTTTAAAGTGTTCATCCTTAGTAAGCACCGTTGCTAAAGCTCGTTGTTTCGAAGCACCACGTGATGATCGGGTGTGATAGATTTGCGAGTGTATACAACGTGAGCAAGCCACATTTGCTCATGCGGAAGCTAAGGTTTGATCTTGACGAGCCTAGCATGTACAGACATGGTCTCGGAACACGGATCACCGAAAGGTAAAGTATGAGTCATATAGTAGATATAATAAACATGTTGATTGTTCGCCATTGAAGCTACATGAACTCTCGTGATGATCGGTTTTGATGTGGTGGATTTGGTTCGTGTGATCACTAAAACAATGTGAGGGATATTGTTTTGAGTGGGAGTTCACCTAGATTAATTTAACAATTTGTAGAGGTCCCAACCTTTAATAAGGTAGAGATCCCTGTGTTTACAATGCTAGTCCTTGGATAAATAGCTAGCATCCACAGTTAAGATGTAATATCAAGAAACAAAGGTCATAATACAACTTTATAACCAGGAATAAAATAATTTATTACATCTTACATAGCTCATTTGGCTATCTCATTACGATGCATCAGAATATAACAATAGCATGGGGTCCTTCATCTTCAAAGTGCCACAGGCAAACATGTTGGCTGTAGACTTGTAATCCTAATCAACACACTTCACTAACATCGAACAAGCCTGCAACATAATAAGTTACAGCCACAAGGGTCAATAAATTTGAATTGTATTGGCAAGTGATACTATTGTAATATAGTGGAGTCTATCATCTATATGCATTTGGCTAAGTGGAGCTTAGGCTTGCTTTGCTCAAATTAGTTTTTCCTTATCATTTGAAAACACTAAGATTTGCTTGACAAAATCACCCAAGGCATCTCCCAATAGAAATTGGTGATCCTTCAACCCTTATTCAACCACAAGTTTTTAACTTAGAAATTGGGATGAGGAGATTCTTGATAGCTTCCATGTCTTGATGCTCAAATTGTCCTTTACGAGGGACATGGCTAAGTACTTAGATTTTACACTCTGCAGAGGTGGTGCACTTTCCCCACAAGACTTGGTTTCACCAAGACAAGATCTTTCAGAAGCCTTCCCTTAGACCAGAATGGACGTGTTCCAACCTACCAAACCCCTACCACCAACTGTCCATTTGGCTAAGTTATTGCAACCTATATGATCCAGGCAGAGCCCATAATGCCAAGTGGCTGCACTTGAAGCTTCTCAACATTTGACATCTCAAATCTCTTTGTTCCTGGGTGGCCATCCACAAGTGAGATACACAAGGTAAACCATAGAAATGGGCCTTGTGTAACCACTCAACACAAACCATTCCTTCCATTCCACCCAGGTGATTCATGCACTTAGTTGTTTTATTAAACAAAACACAAGTCCTTGACTTAGAAATATTCCATAGTATGAATATATTCCACCCTTGTTTTCTACTAGCTAAGCTAAGCATGATAGTAGTACGAATCTTAACTTAGGAAATTTCTACTAAGGTTTCATCTACTACGATTTCCCATGGCATAGTTTACACTTAGCAAAAATTCCATCCAAGTCCTACTTTAGAAATATCACTAATGCATAGTGAAAATAATGTGACAAAAGTATGAAGCATCACTTGCCTTTTTTGTAGAGAATTATAAGTTCACTTCTTGATCTTGCAATGATCACACTCTTCAAATTTCAATACAATTCAATCAAGCAAGAAATAATTCTATCTACCATTCAAGCAAAACATCACATAAAATAATGGAAACAAAGCAATTCATGCAAGCATCCCAAAGATTTTTTTATTTGGAAAAGTGGTTTCTAATAGGTTATAAACATTCTAAAACACCTATTGGTCATTTTATATAAGTGGCAAAATCATTTGCAAAAGATTTTACTTATAAATCATTTTTAAACCAAATCAATATTTTATGTGGTTGAAAATGCCTTTAGCAAATAACAATCCTTATAGGGTTCACCAAATACATTTTTAATTCTAAAATTTGGTGTTTGGGGTCAGAGAGTTTAAATCAAAACATTTCCCAAAGGTTTTTCTCCTAAAAGTATTTCCAACATATAAACAACATTTTTATTTCACTAGAAATGCTTTAAATCAAAGATTTACTCTTTAGCTTTACCAAATACATTTTCAAATCCATGAGTTGGTTTCTAAGGTCAGTAGGTTCAAAACTATCCATTTGCCAAAGATTTTATCACAAAAAAAATTTTAGAATGAGTTTCATATTCAAATTATGCCTACACAAGTTTCTGCAAAAACAACCAATTTAAAAGAAGCAATTTACTAAACAAAGTGCATGGTTGAATAGGGTTTGTCTTTCTGATTACATTGATATAAAATTTCCAAAATTTGGACGTGTGGTTTGAAAGTTATGAATTTTGCAAGTTTGAGTATCTAATAGAATAGTTTCTGTTTTTAAAACAAAGTCTGGCCACGTGTCTGTTTTTCATTGGGCCATACCGGTTCGCGTGGATCGCGTGCTGTGGATCGTTGGATTTAAAGTAGATCGTGCGGCACATATTGAACATAACGGTTCGCTTCGGTCATCTATTCATTGTTGGAGGTATGCCATGCTATGTACTAGACCCGACATTGCATATGCTGTTAGTCTAACTAGCAGATATCAAAGTGATCCAGGAGTGGATCATTGGACAGCGGTCAAAAACATCCTTAAGTACTTGAGAAGAACTAAGGATATGGTTCTTTCTTATGGAGGTGATGAACAGCTCGTTGTTAATGGTTACACCGATGCTAGTTGGAACACCGATCCGGATGATTCTAAATCACAAACTGGATACGTATTTATTTTGAATGGTGCAGCAGTTAGCTGGAGGAGTGCAAAGCAAAGCGTTGTGGCGAGATCTTCAACTGAATCGGAATACATGGCTGCTTCAGAGGCTTCACAAGAAGCGATATGGATGAAAGAGTTCATTACAGAGCTGGGTGTGGTTCCTAGTGCGCTGGACCCAATGTCTATCTACTGTGATAACATGGGCGCCATAGCCAATGCGCAAGAACCAAGGTCACACAAGAAGCTAAAGCACATCAAGCTACATTTTCACGCTATTCGAGAACATATCCAAGATGGGGATATAAAGATTTGCAAAGTACACACAGATCTGAATTTGGCGGATCCATTGACTAAACCTCTCCCGAGGGCAAAACATGACCAGCACCAAACTGCCATGGGTGTTCGGTATATTACCATGTAATCTAGATTAGATGACTCTAGTGCAAGTGGGAGACTGTTGGAGATATGCCCTAGAGGCAATAATAAATGTAGTTATTATTATATCTTTGTGTTTATGATAAATGTTTACATTCATGCTATAATAGTATTAACAAGGAAACATTAATACTTGTGTGATTTGTAAACTTAATTTGAAGTCCCTAGTAAAGCCTCTATATATTACTAGCTTGTTGGTTAATAGATGATTGTGGTTTCCCTATCATGAACATTGAGATGTTATTAACAACAAGATCATATCGTTAGGAGAATGATATGGTGGACATACTCCTATAGATAAGCGTAGCATAAAGATCAAGTCATTTTAACAGTTCAATTGCTATATGCTTTTTGATACATAGTAATCTAATTCCTTCGACCATGAGATCATGCATATCACCTTTACCGGATGGATGCTTTGATGACATCAAACACCACACCGTAACTGGGTGGCTATAAAGGTGGCATTGAGTGTTCGCAAAGTATTGGTTGAAACACATGGATCAAGAGTGGGATTTGTCCATCCATATGACGGATAGATATACTCTTGGCCCTCTCGGTGAAATGTCATCCAATTAGCTTGCAAGCATGTGACTGGTTCACAAGGGATCACATATCATGGGAACGAGAAAATAGTACTTATCGGTAACGAGGTTGAACTAGGTATGCAGAGATACCGATGATCATAACCTCGGATAAGTAAACTATCGTGAGACAAAGGGAAATTGATATCGTATGTAAGTGGTTCATTCGATCGCAAAGTAATCGTAGAAGTATGTGGGAGCCATATGAATTTCCAGATTCCTCTATTGGTTATTGATCGGAGAAGTGTCTCGATCATGTCCGCATAATTCACGAACCATAGGGAGACACACTTAAGGATTCGACGTTGTTTGAGTAGTTATGGAATGATGAGAAAGAGACCGAATGTTGTTCGGAGTCTCGAATGGGATTCGGGATATCACGAGGAGATCCGGAATGGTCCGGAGAATAAGATTCATATAAGGAAAGTCCCGTTTCGGAGTTGGGGAATGGTTCCGGTGTTTTCATCGGGAATGTTCTAGAAGGTTCCGGAATGTCCGGCACTCCGGAGGGGGAAGGGTACATGAATGTGTTATATCAAGTTGGTATTATTGCATCATGTACTCGGTGTCATCGCTGTTCAAAATAGAGGGTTTATTCAAATCCTAGTTTGAAAAGTCAAACAGCTAGTTTGAAAGTCAAACGGCAAGTTTTGGAAAGAGGAGGAGGAGTGGGAAACCGAGTTGGGGAGGAGTTCCCTCCTCCAACCGCCGACCCACCTCCAAGCCGAGTTGGGGAGGGACTCCCCTCCCCTTGGCCGCGCCTCCCACCTATAAAGGGAGGGGCAGGGCTGCCCCTCCTAGCACACAAGATCCTCTCCTCCAAACCCTAGCCGCCGGTGCCGCCACTTCCACTGTCGTCGCCGCCGCCGACCTAGGTCAAGCCGCCGCCGCCGCCTAGCAACCCTAGCCGCCGGCCAAGCTTCCTCCTCGGCGTGTCTAAACCCTAGATCGTCGAGGGACTCTCTCATACTCCACCATACTCGCTCCGGCTTAAGGCGAAGCCCTGCGAGATCTCCCCTCTACTTCCGGTACCACGCCGTTGTGCTGCCGGAATCGCGAGGAGAGTGCTACAACCTCCGCTGCCTGCTGGAACAAGGGAGAGGAAGTTCTTCGTCGAGTACCGAACGTGTGACCGACTACGGGAGCGCTGCCAGAACGCAGCGCCGGAAGGATCGTCTACGCGATCTTGAGATCGGGAAGAGTACAACTACATCACCCACGAGAATCCGCTCTCGTTAAACACTTTGGAATCTTCGAGGGTGAGTTATTCCATCGACTCGTTGCTACAATCTAGTAGATAGATCTTTGCTTGTTTGTTTGTATGCGGTAGAAATTTTTTGTTTTCCATGCTACGAAACCCTACAGTGGTATCAGAGCCGTGTCTATATGTAGATCTGTTGCACGAGTAGAACACAATGGTCATTGTGGGCGTTGATGCTTTTATTGTCGATTGCTTCTTGTGTACTTTGCATCTTGCGGTATGTTGGGATGAAGCGGCCCGGGCTAACCTTACATGACATCGTTCATGAGACTTGCTCCACGCTTGACATGCAACTTGTATTGCATAAGTGGCTTTGCGGGTGCCTGTTTCTCCTAGCATAGTTAAGATCCAATTTACAACGGGTGATTAACAATACTAGTATCAATGTTGTGGTTCATGTTCGTAAGTTAGAACGACACTTGTTGAAAGCCCCAAACCACGTAAAATATGCAAAGAAAGTAGAGGCGTCTAACTTTGTTTTGCAGGGGTGTGCAGTGATATGATATGGCCATGATTGTGATTATATTTGATGTATGCAATGTTCCTTATTGTAAGTTGGCAACCGGCAGGAGCCATATGGTTGTCTTTAATTTATGTTAAGACCCGCGTGTCTATTCAAAGTAGTTGTAATAGTTGAAGCCGGTGGACGACAACCATGGAGAAGCGTCATTGACCTTGATGCAATGCCGATGATGATGGAGATCATGTTCGTGCTAGAAGATGGAGATCGGAAGCACAAAGAAGAAAGTCCATATCATATCACATATTATGAATTGCATGTGATGTTAATCCTTTATGCATCTTGTATTGCTTAGTAGACGACGGTAGCATTATAAGATGATCCCTCATGCACATGAATTTCAAGTCATAAAGTGTTCACCCTTAGTTAGAACCGTTGCTAAAGCTTGTTGTTTCGAAGCACCACGTGATGATCGGGTGTGTTAGATTCTGCAAGTGTATACAACGTGAGCAAGCCAGATTTGCTCATGCGGAAACTAAGGTTTGATCTTGACGAGCCTAGCATGTACAGACATGGTCTCGGAACACGGATCACCGAAAGGTAAAGCATGAATCATATAGTAGATATGATGAACATGTCGATTGTTCGCCATTGAAACTATATCAACTCTCGTGATGATCGGTGTTGATGTGGTGGATTTGGTTCATGTGATCACTAAAACAATGTGAGGGATATTGTTTTGAGTGGGAGTTCACCTAGATTAATTTTATTATTAATTTGAACTCAATTTGTCATAAACTTAGTCTAAACTATTGCAAATATGTTGTAGATCAATGGCAGCCCCTACCATCAATTTTAATGCGTTCCTAGAGAAAGAAAAGTTGAAAAACAATGGAAGCAACTTCGCGGATTGGTTCCGCAATTTGAGGATTGTCCTCACAGCTGTTAATTTGACCTATGTGTTGGATGCACCGCTGGGTGACCCACCTGCAGCTGATGCTACCGATGAAGTAAAGAATGTTTACCTCGCTCGGAAGAATCAGTACTCCATAGTTCAGTGTGCTATCTTGTATGGTTTAGAATCGGAGCTTCAGAAAAGGTTTGAGAATTCAGACCCATATGATATTGTCGAGGATCTCAAATTGATTTTTGAGACTCATGCGGCAATTGAAAGCTATGAGGCTTCTGAAAAGTTCTTTAACTGCAAGATGGAAGAGGGCAGCTCCATCAGTGAGCATGTGCTTAAGATCTCTGGGCACGCAAACAAACTTCAAAGCTTGGGTATAGTGATTCCTAATGCTTTGGGGATTTACCGTGTCCTCCAATCACTACCACCAAGTTACAAGAACTTTGTGATGAACTACAACATGCAGAACATGAACAAGCAGTTGCCAGAACTGTTTGCCATGTTGAAGTCTGCAGAAGTGGAGATCAAGAAAGAGCATCAAGTGTTGTTGGTCAATAAGACCACCAAATTCAAGAAAGGCAAGTCTAAGCAGAAGGGAGACTTCAAGAAGGGTGGTAAGAAAGTTACCACGCCGACGAAGAAGACCAAGGCTGGACCTAAGCCTGATACTGAGTGCTTTTACTGCAAGGGAGAAGGTCACTGGAAGCGGAATTGCCCAAAGTACTTGGCGGATTTGAAGAACGGCAACATCAAGAAGAAAGGTATATCTGATATACATGTTATTGATGTGTATCTCACTAGTACTCGTAGTAGTGCCTGGGTATTTGATACTGGTTCGGTTGCTCATATTTGTAACTCAAAACAGGTGCTGCAGAATAAACGGAAGCTAGCGAAGAACGAGGTGACGATGCGCGTGGGAAACGGATCAAAGGTTGATGTGATCGCGGTCGGCACGCTACCCCTTCATCTACCATCGGGATTAGTTTTATACTTAAATAATTGTTATTTGGTGCCTGCGTTGAGCATGAACATTATATCGGGATCTTGTTTATTGCGAGACGGTTACTTGTTTAAGTCCGAGAATAATGGTTGTTCGATTTATATGAGTAATATGTTTTATGAACATGCACCTTTGATAGATGGTCTGTTCTTGTTGAATCTCGATAGTGGAAATACACATATTAATAACATTGAGGCTAAACGTTTGAAATCGAGCGATAACTCGACCTATATGTGGCACTGTCGTCTTGGTCACATTGGAGTGAAGCGTATGAAGAAACTCCATTCTGATGGACTTCTTGAATCACTTGATTTCGAATCACTTGATAGATGCGAAGCATGTCTGATGGGTAAAATGACTAAGACTCCATTTTCTGGTATGATGGAGCGAGCTACGGACTTGTTGGAAATCATACATACCGATGTGTGTGGTCTAATGAGTGTAGCATCGCGCGGTGGTTATCGTTATGTTCTTACCTTCACGGATGACTTGAGTAGATATGGGTATATCTATTTCATGAAACATAAGTCCGAAACTTTCGAGAAGTTTAAGGAATTTGAAAGTGAGGTAGAGAATCAACGTAACAAGAAGATTAAATTTCTACGTTCTGATCGTGGAGGTGAATATCTAAGTTACGAGTTTGGCGAGCATTTGAAGAAATGCGGAATACTTTCACAGTTGACACCGCCGGGAACACCACAGCTTAATGGTGTGTCCGAACGTCGTAATCGAACTCTCTTAGATATGGTTCGTTCTATGATGTCACTTACAGATTTACCGCTATCATTTTGGGGTTATGCATTAGAAACAACCGCATTCACTTTAAATAGGGCACCATCTAAATCCGTTGAAACGACACCGTATGAATTATGGTTTGGGAAGAAACCTAGATTGTCGTTCCTTAAAGTTTGGGGATGCGAAGCCTATGTAAAGAAGTTACAGCCGGACAAGCTTGAACCCAAAGCGGAAAAATGCGTCTTCATAGGATACCCGAAGGAAACTATTGGGTATACCTTCTATCATAGATCCGAAGGCAAAATCTTCGTTGCCAAGAATGGATCCTTTCTAGAGAAGGAATTTCTCTCGAAAGAAGTGACTGGAAGGAAAGTAGAACTTGACGAGGTTGTCGAACCTTCTCTCGAAATTGCGAGTAGCGCAGCACCGGAAGAAGTTCCTGTGGTGCCTGCACCAATACGAGAGGAAGCTAATGATGATGATCATGAAACTTCGGTTGAAGTTGCTACAGAGCCTCGCAGGTCAACGAGAACTCGTACCACTCCAGATTGGTATGATCCCGTTATGAGTGTCATGTTGGTGGACAACACCGATGACCCTGAGACATATGAGGAAGCAATGATGATCCCAGATTCCAATAAATGGCAAGAAGCCATGAAATCCGAGATTGGATCCATGTACGAAAACCAAGTATGGACTTTGGTGGACTTACCGGATGGCCGGAAGGCTGTCGAGAACAAATGGATCTTCAAGAAGAAAACAGATGCTGATGGTAACGTTACTGTCTATAAAGCTCGACTTGTCACAAAGGGGTTTCGACAAATTCAAGGAGTTGACTACGATGAGACTTTCTCACCAGTAGCGAAGCTAAAGTCTGTGAGGATTATGTTAGCAATCGCTGCATATTATGATTATGGGTATGGCAGATGGATGTCAAAACAGCATTCCTCAATGGAGACATTGATGAAGAGTTGTATATGATGCAACCCAAAGGTTTTGTCGATCCTAAAGATGCTAACAAGGTATGCAAACTTCAACGGTCCATCTATGGATTGAAGCAAGCATCCCGAAGTTGGAATCAACATTTTGATAAGGTGATCAAAAGTTTTGGTTTTGTACAAACTTATGGAGAAGCTTGTATTTACAAGAAAGTGAGTGGGAGCTCTGTAGCATTCTTAATACTATATGTGGATGACATATTGTTGATTGGGAATGATGTAGACCTTCTTAATAGTGTCAAGGAATATTTGAATAATAGTTTTTCAATGAAGGATCTTGGCGAAGCAGCTTACATATTAGGCATAAAGATTTATAGAGATAGATCGAAACGCCAAATATCATTGTCACAAAGTACATATTTGGAAAAAGTTCTAAAGAGGTTTGGAATGGAAGATTGCAAGAAAGGGTTCTTGCCCATGTTGCCCAATACGAACTTGAGTAAAACTCAAAGTCCAGCAACGACAGAAGATAGAGAAAGGATGAGTAAGACTCCCTATGCCTCAGCCATAGGATCTCTAATGTATGCCATGCTATGTACTAGACCCGACATTGCATATGCTGTTAGTCTAACTAGCAGATATCAAAGTGATCCAGGAGTGGATCATTGGACAGCGGTCAAAAACATCCTTAAGTACTTGAGAAGAACTAAGGATATGGTTCTTTCTTATGGAGGTGATGAACAGCTCGTTGTTAATGGTTACACCGATGCTAGTTGGAACACCGATCCGGATGATTCTAAATCACAATCTGGATACGTATTTATTTTGAATGGTGCAGCAGTTAGCTGGAGGAGTGCAAAGCAAATCGTTGTGGCGAGATCTTCAACTGAATCGGAATACATGGCTGCTTCAGAGGCTTCACAAGAAGCGATATGGATGAAAGAGTTCATTACAGAGCTGGGTGTGGTTCCTAGTGCGCTGGACCCAATGTCTATCTACTGTGATAACATGGGCGCCATAGCCAATGCGCAAGAACCAAGGTCACACAAGAAGCTAAAGCACATCAAGCTACATTTTCACGCTATTCGAGAACATATCCAAGATGGGGATATAAAGATTTGCAAAGTACACACAGATCTGAATTTGGCGGATCCGTTGACTAAACCTCTCCCGAGGGCAAAACATGACCAGCACCAAACTGCCATGGGTGTTCGGTATATTACCATGTAATCTAGATTAGATGACTCTAGTGCAAGTGGGAGACTGTTGGAGATATGCCCTAGAGGCAATAATAAATGTAGTTATTATTATATCTTTGTGTTTATGATAAATGTTTACATTCATGCTATAATAGTATTAACAAGGAAACATTAATACTTGTGTGATTTGTAAACTTAATTTGAAGTCCCTAGTAAAGCCTCTATATATTACTAGCTTGTTGGTTAATAGATGATTGTGGTTTCCCTATCATGAACATTGAGATGTTATTAACAACAAGATCATATCGTTAGGAGAATGATATGGTGGACATACTCCTATAGATAAGCGTAGCATAAAGATCAAGTCATTTTAACAGTTCAATTGCTATATGCTTTCTGATACATAGTAATCTAATTCCTTCGACCATGAGATCATGCATATCACCTTTACCGGATGGATGCTTTGATGACATCAAACACCACACCGTAACTGGGTGGCTATAAAGGTGGCATTGAGTGTTCGGAAAGTATTGGTTGAAACACATGGATCAAGAGTGGGATTTGTCCATCCATATGACGGATAGATATACTCTGGGCCCTCTCGGTGAAATGTCATCCAATTAGCTTGCAAGCATGTGACTGGTTCACAAGGGATCACATATCACGGGAACAAGAAAATAGTACTTATCGGTAACGAGGTTGAACTAGGTATGCAGAGATACCGACGATCATAACCTCGGATAAGTAAACTATCGTGAGACAAAGGGAAATTGATATCGTATGTAAGTGGTTCAGTCGATCGCAAAGTAATCGTAGAAATATGTGGGAGCCATATGAATTTCCAGATTCCTCTATTGGTTATTGATCGGAGAAGTGTCTCGATCATGTCCGCATAATTCACGAACCGTAGGGAGACACACTTAAGGATTCGACGTTGTTTGAGTAGTTATGGAATGATGAGAAAGAGACTGAATGTTGTTCGGAGTCTCGAATGGGATTCGGGATATCACGAGGAGATCCAGAATGGTCCGGAGAATAAGATTCATATAAGGAAAGTCTCGTTTCGGAGTTGGGGAATGGTTCCGGTGTTTTCATCGGGAATGTTCTAGAAGGTTCTGGAATGTCCGGCACTCCGGAGGGGGAAGGGTACATGAATGTGTTATATCAAGTTGGTATGATTGCATCATGTACTCGGTGTCATCGCTGTTCAAAATAGAGGGTTTATTCAAATCCTAGTTTGAAAAGTCAAACGGCTAGTTTGAAAGTCAAACGGCAAGTTTTGGAAAGAGGAGGAGGAGTGGGAAACCGAGTTTGGGAGGAGTTCCCTCCTCCAACCGCCGGCCCACCTCCAAGCCGAGTTGGGGAGGGAATCCCCTCCCCTTGGCCGCGCCTCCCACCTATAAAGGGAGGGGCAGGGCTGCCCCTCCTTGCACACAAGATCCTCTCCTCCAAACCCTAGCCGCTGGCGCCGCCACCTCCACTGCCGCCGACGCCGACCTAGGTCAAGCCGCCGCCGCCTAGCAACCCTAGCCGCCGTCCAAGCTTCCTCCTCGGCGTGTCTAAACCCTAGATCGTCGAGGGAATCTCTCATACTCCACCATACTCGCTCCGGCTTAAGGCGAAGCCCTGCGAGATCTCCCCTCTACTTCCGGTACCATGCCGTTGTGCTGCCGGAATCGCGAGGAGAGTGATACAACCTCCGCTGCCTGCTGGAACAAGGGAGAGGAAGGTCTTCGTCGAGTACCGAACGTGTGACCGACTGCGGGAGCGCTGCCGGAACGCAGCGCCGGAAGGATCGTCTACGCGATCTTGAGATCGGGAAGAGTACGACTACATCACCCACGAGAATCCGCTCTCGTTAAACACTTTGGAATCTTCGAGGGTGAGTTATTCCATCGACTCGTTGCTACAATATAGTAGATAGATCTTGTCTTGTTTGTTTGTATGCGGTAGAAATTTTTTGTTTTCCATGCTACGAAACCCTACATTCGTAGCCTTGGGATCTAAATCTAATGGCTGATAAGCGAGCAACCAGAGTTGGGAGGCGCTAGCAACGGCTATGCAGCGGCGCGGCTCTGCCAGTGGTGGTACGACAAGTATAGGAAGCGCAGGAGAGAGGGAATATGCTTACCGAGTTCTCCGCAGCTAGGGGATGCTCAAGGTGGTTGTTGTCGACTGAGGGGCGCACGGTAATGGCGGGTATTGCTCGCCGGAGTTCACGTCTGCGTCGGGTTTGTCTGTTCGTTGTTGGAGGCGAGTGTACGGTTCACGCCAAACCAAACAAACAATTCTATTAGGTTCGCGCGAGAAAGGCGAATACGGGAGTATCAGTCAGAGGGGATGGGGTGGTCAGGAGTTACCAGGGGGTCTCGCCGGAGAGGTAGTAGACGACGGTGGTGTTCGGGTGTGGTCGTTGTAGACGATACGGTGCTCGCGCGGATGAATGGAAAGCACAGGGAGATGCACCAGAGGCTGGGGATCACGCTCGCGTGAAGCTGGGATTGCGGGGGTGAGGGTGCTGGCCGGAATTGCTCGGAGAGCTCGTCGGAGTAGAGAGCGGTGCAGCGCAAAATGGGAACAGCCCGGTGGCAGAGAAGGAATGGGGTCTGGGGGGAAACGGAGTGGAGGGAGCTGCGGTTAAGAAGGCATGGTCGAGGGGAGAAATTACTGCGCCATCAACGCGTATTGACACCGAGAAAATTTCGCCAGAAACGGTCGGGAGGAGGCGCGGTCATCACGGCGGGTGGAGACGATGGCCTGGCAGGTGGGGCAAGGTCGACAGCGAGTGAGAGAGAGGGGAGATGGGGGCCAGCGGTCAGCGACTGAGGGGGGAGGTTTCTGAGTGGAAAACGTTTCGGGGGAGGGAAAGAAATGGGCTGCGCTGCTGGGCTGGGTTGGGCCTTTTGGGCTAGTTGGCTTTGTTTCATTTTTTTGTACTGATTGTTTTTCCCTTTTCTTTTTCTATTTATCTGTTTTGATTTTTATTCAAACAAACCAAGCACTATTTGAATTCAAACTTCCACCAGTCTTTGAGTATTTTCAAATACTGTTTATTAATATTTTTTGAAGTCAAATTTAGAATAACTTATTTATTCTTTTTAGGGTCTTTTAATTATTTAAAATAGGCCCTTGCTTTTATTCAAATAAGATTTAATAATGTTTTCAAACTCCATTTGAAATCTAAAGCCTTCCAAATATTTTCAGTAGGTTTTATTTATTTATTAGGGTGTCAAAAACTCACATTGAATTATTTTGGAATATTTTTAATATGATTTATTAATCATTTAAATTGGTATTTGTTTTAATTCCAATGAAATCAATTATAGTTTTAATTTCATCAATTTTATTTGGAAGATTTCTTTGATCCCATTTAAGTTAATTAAATAACTTTTATACCACTTGGGTATATTCCAATATTATTTTCCCATGATTTATTTAATCAATTCCAATAGGGATTTTTGTGTTTATTCAAATAGAAACATAATTTGGTTAATGCCCTTTTATTTTATTTGAAAATTCTCTTCTCCTTTATTTGGATTTGGATTATAACTATTCCATTTGCTTATGGATTAGGCCAAGATTTAATTTGGTCTTTAAATATTCCTCATTTAATAATTCTTTCTTTATCTTATAAAATCCATATCTTTTTATTTATAGACCTAAACTTGGTGATTCCAATTTGTATATTTTTATTTAATATTTATTTATCCTTTTAAATAAATTTAGGATTATTTGCTCACCATTTGGTATGGATTTTTAGATAGGTGCTTTATTAGCTTTGGAAATTCAATTTCCTTATCTTATTAAATTCATGAGATTTTATCTATGGTTCCAAATTAAGTGAAACCAATTCATATGGTTTTATAATATTTCTATTTGTCATTCTTGATCATTTATAAACGTTTGTTTACAAAATTTTATATGGATCAAAACCATAGGTTTAGAGATATCTTGGAAATGATTTTATTCCATTGGGGTTTTAGAGTTTTGGTTTATTTTCGAAGTGTTTAAATTTTCAAGATGCTTTTATGAAGGAAGCATTCCACTTGATTTGAATTTAGTTGGATTCAAACATTAATCAAAGTTTGTTCAAGATGGGATTTTAAGATTCCATTTGGAATCAAAAGTTTCTTTTCACTCTAAATTTCAACAATTATTTATTTTGTTTATTTATTTTTCACATTAAAAAATTTGTAAAATTTTGGGATGTGTCAGGCTACCACCCTTAAAATAAATCTCGTCCCGAGATTTGGGAAAGATAGGGGTTACAAGTTGGCTCAAAGCAACTAGGGTACTACCACCCTTAAAAATTTTCCAACTAGATTACTTCTTGGTTTGCTTGGGATCTTGTTGAAACCTCTCTGGGCAAACATCTGCATAGTGTCCTTTGTTTCCACACTTTAAACATGTGACAAGGCTGAGATCCTTCATAGGCTTTATCTTGTGCTTCATCTTTTCTGGACAATTGCTTGCATAATGTCCTTGGTTACCACAATTATAACATGTGACCAGATTGAGCTCTTCACGTATCTTCTGTGGACAAGTTGATACATAATAGCCTAGCTCTTTGCAGTTTTTGCACCATACTTGGTTAATCACCTAATATTTTTGTTTCTTCTCGGGACATTCATTGGCATAGTGTCCCATCTCTTTGCAATGGCAACACTGCACTTGACTTTTGTCCTTCTTTTTCTTGGGTTTCTCCAAATCTAGGAGTGCTTCGAGTTCATGCTCTTCATACCTTACCTCAAAGGTGGGAAAGTTTCCTGGTCTCCTTGATATTTTCCTTGGATAATACATATGTCTCCTCTTTGGTCCATCAAATTGAGTCATATTGCATGGAGGTGCAAGCTGATATTTTCCTTTGTCTTCACCCTTCTTGGTAGAAGTTGTTCTCTCATGGAAGTCTACAATCTGTTGTTGCACTCCACCTTGTTTCCTTTGTTGAACTATGGAATAGATGGGGCATTGGATAGGGACATGATTATTTCCTTCACATAGGAAACAAGTAGCTTGAGATGCGGGGCATTGATTAGTTGGATGTTTCTCTTCACAATTGGGGCATTGATCTTCATGCTCTTTGGAAGTGTGATCCTTGTCTCCACAAATATTGCAAGCTTGGGTTCCTTCTAGAATATCATCCTTGACATCCTTGTTGTCACAAACTCCTTGAGAAGGGTTGTCTCCCATGTTGATCATTTGGTTTGTCACCTTTTGCATCAATTGAGTTTGGGTTTCCAAAAACCTTTGCATGGTTGGGTCTAACTCATTGTAGTTGGCTAAAATCTGAGTGGTCACTTGGTTCAACTGGGTTTGGGTTACTATGAGTTCTCTCGTGTTGATCTCTTGGTTGTTGTTGTTGTCACCATTCTTGATGTTGGAGTTTCTTGGAGTAGTAATCTGTTTGGGTTGGATTCGGATTAGAATAGGCAAAAGATTTCTAAGGAAGAATTCTATTCACACACATCACAAGTCACAAAAACAATGTGCAAACAATCACAAACAACATTCCACTCAAGCAACAAGTTTCAAGCACATTTTTAGGCAATAAAATATTTTTGCTACACCACATAAGTTGGTGGGTTTAATCTAAACTAAACATGGTGGTCCAACTATATGGTTCACTTGAGATCATTCCATCTTTCTTGGTTGCTTCTCATGAACAAGATCTTTGTCTCCTTGGAGAACTCCTTAAATCTTGGTCACAAAACTTCAAAGGTGATGGTGGTTCCTTCTAAGTTGTGTTTCCTTAGTCCTCAAGTCTTGAGCAATATTTCTTGTCTCACTTGTAGTCCTTAGTGATATCCAAGTTGAAGTCCTTGGTGAGAATAAGGTTGAAGTCACATGAGTTGGTGAAGTCCTTTGCTCATGTTGAAGTCTTTGCTCATGGTGTAGGCTTTTGTCCATCAAGTTGAAGTAGAAGAGGTGTAGAATCAAAACCAAAAAGGTTGAGGGAAGAGTTTACAAGATTGTTTGTAAATAAATTTTGGAACAAATACAACTCCTATTTTTCTAAGGGGTTCTGTCCAATCCTAGGGTTACAAATCCTACAGGAAACACAGTCCTCTGATACCATCTGTAGAGGTCCCAACCTTTAATAAGGTAGAGATCCCTGTGTTTACAATGCTAGTCCCTGGATAAATAGCTAGCATCCACAGTTAAGATGTAATATCAAGAGACAAAGGTCATAATACAACTTTATAACCAGGAATAAAATAATTTATTACATCTTACATAGCTCATTTGGCTATCTCATTACGATGCAGCAAAATATAACAATAGCATGGGGTCCTTCATCTTCAAAGTGCCACAGGAAAACATGTTGGTTGTAGACTTGTAATCCTAATCAACACACTTCACTAACATCAAACAAGCCTGCAACATAATAAGTTACAGCCACAAGGGTCAATATATTTGAATTGTATTGGCAAGTGATACTATGGTAATATAGTGGAGTCTATCATCTATATGCATTTGGCTAAGTGGAGCTTAGTCTTGCTTTGCTCAAAATAATTTTTCCTTATCATTTGAAAACACTAAGATTTGCTTGACAAAATCACCCAAGGCATCTCCCAATAGAAATTGGTGATCCTTCAACCCTTGTTCAACCACACGTTTTTAACTTAGAAATTGGGATGAGGAGATTCTTGATAGCTTCCATGTCTTGATGCTCAAATTGTCCTTTACGAGGGACATGGCTAAGTACTTAGATTTTACACTCTGCAGAGGTGGTGCACTTTCCCCACAAGACTTGGTTTCACCAAGACAAGATCTTTCAAAAGCCTTCCCTTAGACCAGAATGGACGCGTTCCAAACTATCAAACCCCTACCACCAACTGTCCATTTGGCTAAGTTATTGCAACCTATATGATCCAGGAAGAGCCCATAATGCCAAGTGGCTGCACTTGAAGCTTCTCAACATTTGACATCTCAAATCTCTTTGTTCCTGGGTGGCCATCCACAAGTGAGATACACAAGGTAAACCATATAAATGGGCCTTGTGTAACCACTCAACACAAACCATTCCTTCCATTCCACCCAGGTGATTCATGCACTTAGTTGTTTTATTAAACAAAACACAAGTCCTTGACTTAGAAATATTCCATAGTATGAATATATTCCACCCTTGTTTTCTACTAGCTAAGCTAAGCATGATAGTAGTACGAATCTTAACTTAGGAAATTTCTACTAAGGTTTCATCTACTACGATTTCCCATGGCATAGTTTACACTTAGCAAAAATTCCATCCAAGTCCTACTTTAGAAATATCACTAATGCATAGTGAAAATAATGTGACAAAAGTATGAAGCATCACTTGCCTTTTTTGTAGAGAATTATAAGTTCACTTCTTGATCTTGCAATGATCACACTCTTCAAATTTCACTACAATTCAATCAAGCAAGAAAGAATTCTATCTACCATTCAAGCAAAACATCACATAAAATAATAGAAACAAAGCAATTCATGCAAGCATGCCAAAGATTTTTTTATTTGGAAAAGTGGTTTCTAATAGGTTATAAACATTCTAAAACACCTATTGGTCATTTTATATAAGTGGCAAAATCATTTGCAAAAGATTTTACTTATAAATCATTTTTAAACCAAATCAATATTTTATGTGGTTGAAAATGCCTTTAGCAAATAACAATCCTTATAGGGTTCACCAAATACATTTTTAATTCTAAAATTTGGTGTTTGGGGTCAGAGAGTTTAAATCAAAACATTTCCCAAAGGTTTTTCTCCTAAAAGTATTTCCAACATATAAACAACATTTTTATTTCACTAGAAATGCTTTAAATCAAAGATTTACTCTTTAGCTTTACCAAATACATTTTCAAATCCATGAGTTGGTTTCTAAGGTCAGTAGGTTCAAAACTATCCATTTGCCAAAGATTTTATCACAAAAAAATTTTTAGAATGAGTTTCATATTCAAATTATGCCTACACAAGTTTCTGCAAAAACAACCAATTTAAAAGAAGAAATTTACTAAACAAAGTGCATGGTTGAATAGGGTTTGTCTTGCTGATTACATTGATATAAAATTTCCAAAATTTGGACGTGTGGTTTGAAAGTTATGAATTTTGCAAGTTTGAGTATCTAATAGAATAGTTTCTGTTTTTAAAACAAAGTCTGGCCACGTGTCTGTTTTTCATTGGGCCATACCGGTTCGCGTGGATCGCGTGCTGTGGATCGTTGGATTTAAAGTAGATCGTGCGGCACATATTGAACATAGCGGTTCGCTTCGGTCATTTATTCGTCGCCTTGCGATCTAAATCTAACGGCTGATAAGCGAGCAACCAGAGTTGGGCAGCGCTAGCGGCGGCTATGCGGCGGCGCGGCTCTGCCAGTGGTGGTACGGCGAGTACAGGAAGCACGGGAGAGAGAGAATATGCTTACCGAGTTCGCCGCGGCATGGGGATGCTCAAGGTGGTTGTTGTCGACTGAGGGGCGCACGGTAATGGCGGGTATTGCTCGCCAGAGTTCACGTCTGCGTCGGGTTTGTCTGTTTGTCGTCGGAGGCGAGTGTACGGTTCACGCCAAACCAAACAAACAATGCTATTAGGTTCGCGCGAGAAAGGCGAATATGGGAGTATCAGTCAGAGGGGATGGGGTGGTCAGGAGTTACCAGGGGGTCTCGCCGGAGAGGTAGTAGACGACGGCAGTGTTTGGGTGTGGTCGTTGTTGACGATACGCTGCTCGCACGGATGAACGGAAAGCACAGGGAGATGCGCCAGAGGCTGGGGATCACGCTCGCGTGAAGCAGGGCTTGCGGGGGTGAGGGTGCTGGCCGGAATTGCTCGGAGAGCTCGTCGGAGCAGAGGGCGGTGCAGCGCAAAATGGGAACAACCCGTGGCAGAGAAGGAATGGGGTCTGGGCGGAAACGGAGAGGAGGGAGTGGCGGTTAAGAAGGCGTGGTCAAGGGGAGAAATTACTGCGCCATCAACGCGTATTGACGCCGAGAAAATTTCGCCAGAAACGGTCGGGAGGAGGCGCGGTCACCGCGGCGGGTGGAGACGATGGCCTGGCAGGTGGGGCAAGGTCGACAGCGAGTGAGAGAGAGGGGAGATGGGGCCAGTGGTCAGCGACTGAGGGGAGAGGTTTCTGAGTGGAAAACGTTTCGGGGGAGGGAAAGAAATGGGTTGCGCTGCTGGGCTGGGTTGGGCCTGCTGGGCTAGTTGGCTTTGTTTCATTTTTTTTACTAATTGTTTTTCCCTTTTCTTTTTCTATTTATCTGTTTTGATTTTTATTCAAACAAACCAAGCACTATTTGAATTCAAACTTCCACCAATATTTGAGTATTTTCAAATACTATTTATTAATATTTTCTAAAGTCAAATTTAGAATAACTTATTTATTCTTTTTAGGGTCTTTTAATTATTTAAAATAGGCCCTTGCTTTTATTCAAATAAGATTTAATAATGTTTTCAAACTTCATTTGAAATCTAAATCCTTCCAAATATTTTCAGTAGGTTTTATTTATTTATTAGGGTGTCAAAAACTCACCTTGAATTATTTTGGAATATTTTTAATACGATTTAATCATTTCAATTGGTATTTTTTCAATTCCAATGAAATCAATTATAGTTTTAATTTCATAAATTTTATTTGGAAGATTTCTTTGATCCCATTTAAGATAATTAAATAACTTTTATACCACTTGGGTATATTCCAATATTATTTTCCCATGATTTATTTAATCAATTCCAATAGGGATTTTTGTCTTTATTCAAATAGAAACAGAATTTGGTTAATGCCCTTTTATTTTATTTGAAAATTCTCTTCTCCTTTTATTTGGATTTGGATTATAACTATTCCATTTGCTTATGGATTAGGCCAAGATTTAATTTGGTCTTTAAATATTCCTCATTTAATAATTCTTTCTTTATCTTATGAAATCCATATCTTTTTATTTATAGACCTAAACTTGGTGATTCCAATTTGTATATTTTTATTTAATATTTATTTATACTTTTAAATATCTTTAGGATTATTTGCTCACCATTTGGTATGGATTTTTAGATAGGTGCTTTATTAGCTTTGGAAATTCAATTTCCTTATCTTATTAAATTCATGAGATTTTATCTATGGTTCCAAATTAAGTGAAACCAATTCATATGGTTTTATAATATTTCTATTTGTCATTCTTGATCATTTATAAACGTTTGTTGACAAAATTTTATATGGATCAAAACCATAGGCTTAGAGATATCTTGGAAATGATTTTATTCCATTAGGGTTTTAGAGTTTTGGTTTATTTTCCAAGTGTTTAAATTTTCAAGATGCTTTTATGAAGGAAGCATTCCACTTGATTTGAATTTAGTTGGATTCAAACATTAATCAAAGTTTGTTCAAGATGGGATTTTAAGTTTCCATTTGGAATCAAAAGTTTCTTTTCACTCTAAATTTCAACAATTATTTATTTTGTTTATTTATTTTTCACATTACAAAATTTGGAAAATTTTGGGATGTGACACTATTAATTAGAACTCAATTTGTCATAAACTAAGTCTAAACTATTGCAAATATGTTGTAGATCAATGGCGGCCCCTACCATCAATTTTAATGTGTTCCTAGAGAAAGAAAAGTTGTAAACAATGGAAGCAACTTTGTGGATTGGTTCCGCAATTTGAGGATTATCCTCAATGCTGGTAATTTGACCTATGTGCTGGATGCACCGCTGGGTGACCCGCTTGCAGTTGATGCTACCGATGAAGTAAAGAATGTTTACCTCACTCGGAAGAATCAGTACTCCACAGTTCAGTGTGCTATCTTGTATGGTTTGGAATCGGAGCTTCAGAAAAGGTTTGAGAACCATGACCCACATGATATTGTCCGTGAACTCAAAATGATATTTGAGCTCACGCGGCAGTTGAGAGTTATGAGGCTTCTGAAAAGTTCATTAACTACAAGATGGAAGAGGGCAGCTCCATTAGTGAGCATGTGCTTAAGATGACTGGGCACGCAAACAAACTCCAAAGTTTGGGTATAGTGATTCCTAATGCTTTGGGGATTTACCGTGTCCTCCAATCACTGCCACCAAGTTACAAGAACTTTGTGATGAACTACAATATGCAAAACATGAACAATGCTAGGCTTCACCATGTGCATCCATTGCCTCCATGAGGTCCTTGAGAATACTGGGAAACTCAGTTTCACACTCTAAGGTCATGGTCATGAGTGGTCCCTTCTTCACGGATTCGTTGATGGAGTTCATCTACAAAGGAAGTTGAAAGAGATTAGAATAGGTTTACGAGAAGAATAGACAAGTGTAGAAGTAGTTGAAAAAAAAATTTCCTTAGTGGTTTTCCAATCCTAGGGTCATAATCCTACAGGCAACACAGTGCTCTGATACCATCTGTTAGACCCCTCCTTTATAAAGGAAAGGATCCCTGTGATTGCAATGCTAGTCCTTGGATCAATGCTAGCATCCACAGTTTAAGATGAAGTACACAGATACAAAGGTCGTTTATTACATTCATTCCAGAGATAAGAACATAGTCTTTTACAACTCATGGCCATAGGCCTAATACAAGAGTTTTAAGGAACAAGTAAATAAACACAAGTCTTCATCTTCATGTGCCACAGGAAAGCATGTTGAGTGTAGACTCATGACTCCTATTCATCATCGGAGTAACCTGCAACATCACAAGTTACAGCCACAGTGGGTCAATACTTTGGAATAGTATTGGCAAGTGATACCTTATTATATTTAAGTGGACTATATTACTATATGCATTTTGGTTAAGTGTAGCTTGGCTTGCTTTGCTTGAAATTAGGTTTTTCCTATTAGTTGAAATCACTAAGTTTTTCTTTGTCAAAAACATTCCCAAGGAACCACCAATAGACATTGGGGTCCTTCACCCTTGTTCACCCATCAATTTTTATTTAGAAGTTGGAGTGATGAGATTCTTGTAGCTTCCATGTCTTGATGCTCAAAAAGTGTCCATTTCCCTGGACAAGGCTAAGTACTTAGGTTTTCCATCTGCAGAGGTTGTGCACTTCCCCACCAGACTTGGTTTCCCAAGACAGGACCTTTCAGAAGCTTTTCCTTAGTCAAATGGACGCGTTCCATCCTATCATCCCATCTACCACCAACTGTCCAAGTGACTAAGTTCTAGCAACCTATATGATCATGGCAGAGCCCATATTGCCATGTGGTTGCACTGTAAGCTTTCTCAACACTTGGCCTCCAAATCCCTTTGTGCCTGGGTGGCATTCCACAAGTGAGATACACAACCCAAGTCCATGGCCTTGTGTAACCACTCAACATAACCCAATCTTTCCATTCCACCTAGGAGGTTCATTTGCCTTAGTTGTTTTATTAAGAAAATATAAGTCTCTTGACTTAGAATATTTTTATCATAAACTAAATAGATGTTCACCACCCTTGTTTACTATAAGCTAGGCTAATCAAAGTATGGTAACTTATCTTAGGAAAATTTCCCTAGCAATTCTACTATTTCACTCTATTTAGGATTTCCCATCTTAGCACTAAGCAATATATCATGCAAATACTTTAGCAAAAATATCTAAGGCAAGTACAAAACTTAGGATAGAAAATTCATGAAAATATCACTTGCCTTGGTAGTGTGGAGAGTAGCACTCCTCACAATCACAATCACTAGCAAAATCTACACAAGAAATTAAAACATACAATTACACACAATTAAATACAACCAAAAATAATATGCATGCATGCATGCAAGAATCTACCAAGTGTTGGGTTTTGAAAATTCTACTAAGAATGTTCATGATTACAGAAACTTAACATGACACAAGTTTGCCAACTAAACTTATTTGGCCCCAAAATAATATACAAGAATAAAGCTATATCTAAAATAGCCCTAAACTTGTTCCACAAATAAAATCATTTTTAACTGTTACTATATGCTAAATAAATTGGATATTCAGAAAGTCCTTGTTTCACTGAATCCAACGGTATAAAATTTGCAAAAATCCAACGTGGCATTCAAAAGTTATAAGCATTTGAAGTTTGAATCTAAATCTGGTTTTAAATTCTGTTTTTAGTTTAAACTTTGCCACGCGTCGTGTTTTCATTCGCCCGTACCGTTTCGCACTGGATCGAGCTCCCTAGCCGTAGGATCTAAATGAAATCTGGCGGCTCAGATCGCGTACCTCTTCGGTTTAAGTGAATCTATCCTAGCGCTGCGATGCAGATCCAACGGTCCATATCATCAAGCCAGAAACGGGCGGCGCTGGCGGTGCTAACTGGCGGCGGCGCGTCTGACTACGGCGGCGCCGGCGTTCTACATCGTCCGCGAGAGGGAGAGGAGCATTACCAGGTTCGCCGGAGACTGCTGAATCTCGTCGTGGTACTGGCTTGCGGAGGGGCGCTCGGACACGGTTGTGATTGCTCGCCGGAGTGGTAGGACGGCGTCGGTGCGTCAGGTGGTCGTCGTGGACGTCGCTGTGAACCACCCCAAGGCATGACGAGGACACGGTTAGATTCACGGGGTCAAGGCAGGGTCGTGTGTTTGAACTAGAAGTCACGGGGCGGTCGGGGCTTACCACAAGAACTCGCCGGAGTTCGTGCAGAAGACGGTGGCGGTCCAGTCGTCGACGTTGTCGACGCTGTGGTTCATGCGAAGGCAAACGGAGAGTGTCAAAAGAAGCACAGAGGCTCACTGATCTAGTTTGCAAGAACGAGAGGCAGAGGGAAGCGCAGAACTCACCGTAATTGGCCGGAGTAGTCGCCGGAGACGGCGGGGTTGCAGAGAGAAATGCGTGCAGCCTGGGGGCGTTCTGTGCTTGGGGTTTGGGGGAAAAGAGAGAGGGGACAGAGGGGTTTCTTATAGCCTGGTCGTGAGCGAGAATCACTCTGCCAATAACTCGAATTGACACCGCGAATTAAAACCAGAAACGCCCGCGTTGATTTGGGGATGAACGGGTCGTGCGGGTGGAGACGACGCCGACGTGGAGGTGGTCCGCTTGTCAGCGAGGTGCGCGAAGTGAGTGTGGGGTCCGTCTGTCAGCGGCTCGGTGTGTGTGCTTGCGCGTGAGGGGAGAAAAAGAAATGCCCGGGTGGGCTTGCTGGGCTCGGTTCGTTGCTGGGCCAGATTCTGGCCGCGCGGCCCTTTTCTATTGTTTAAGCCTTTTTTTTCTAAATTCATTTTCTGGTATGAATTTGATATGAATTCAAATCCTTTTGGAATTCAACTGCTTTGGGAACTTTTGCAAGGTTTTGTGGGTTCAAAAACATTCATTCTAACTAAGTGTTTACCCTGCAAGGCTTGGTCAAGCTTGGTTTTCAAAGTAAACAGAGATTTGCTCTAGTTTGTAAATATTTGAAATAGGGTTTTGAAACCATTTCTAATTTTTGATTCTTGGGTTAAAAGCTTCACCTAATCTTTCCATCATTAGAGACAAGCAAACAAGTATTTAAACTTTCAAATTTCAAAGGGTGATGGTCATTTGGAATAAATTGCCCACATGAAATCATAGCTCCAACTTATGTTTCTAAATGATTTTTGAGAAAACCCTAAATGCAAAGATGATATGAATGAGTTTTGAAACTATGATTTTTGGGATGTTACACAAACAAACTCCAAAGTTTGGGTATAGTGATTCCTAATGCTTTGGGGATTTACCGTGTCCTCCAATCACTGCCACCAAGTTACAAGAACTTTGTGATGAACTACAATATGCAAAACATGAACAAGACGTTGCCAGAACTCTTCTCCATGTTGAAATCTGCAGAAGTGGAGATCAAGAAAGATCATCAAGTGTTGTTGGTCAATAAGACTACCAAATTCAATAAAGGCAAGTCTAAGCAAAAGGGAAACTTTAAGAAGGGTGGTAAGAAAGTTGCCACACCAACAAAGAAGACCAAGGCTGGGGCTAATCCTGATACTGAGTGCTTTTACTTCAAGGGAGAAGGTCACTGGAAGCGGAATTGCCCAAAGTACTTGGCGGATTTGAAGAACGGCAACATCAAGAATAAAGGTATATCCGATATACATGTTATTGATGTGTATCTCACTAGTACTCATAGTAGTGCCTGGGTATTTGATACTGGTTCGGTTGCTCATATTTGTAACTCGAAACAGGTGCTGCAGAATAAACGGAAGCTAGCAAAGAACGAGGTGATGATGCGCGTTGGAAATGGATCAAAGGTTGATTTGATCACGGTCGGCACGCTACCTCTTCATCTACCATCGGGATTAGTTTTATACTTAAATAATTGTTATTTGGTGGCCGCGTTGAGCATGAACATTACATCTGGATCATGTTTATTGCGAGACGGTTACTTCTTTATGTCCGAGAATAATGGTTGTTCGATTTATATGAGTAATATGTTTTATGCACATGCACCTTTGATAGATGGTCTATTCTTATTGAATCTCGATTGTAGTAATACACACATAAATAACATTGAGGCTAAACATTTGAAATTGAGCGATAACTCAACCTATATGTGGCACTGTCATCTTGGTCATATTGGAGTGAAGCGTATGAAGAAACTCCATTCCGATGGACTTCTTGAATCACTTGAAAGATGCGAAGCATGTCTGATGGGTAAAATGACTAAGACTCCATTTTCTGGTATGATCGAGCGAGCTACGGACTTATTGGAAATCATACATACCGATGTGTGTGGCCCAATGAGTGTAGCATCACGCGGTAGTTATCGTTATGTTCTTACCTTCACGGATGACTTGAGCAGATATGGGTATATCTATTTCATGAAACATAAGTCCGAAACTTTCGAGAAGTTTAAGGAATTTCAAAGTGAAGTAGAGAATCAATGTAACAAGAAGATTAAATTTCTATGATCTGATCGTGGAGGTGAATATCTAAGTTACGAGTTTGGTGAGCATTTGAAGAAATGCGAAATACTTTCACAATTGACACCGCCGGGAACACCACAGCGTAATGGTGTGTCCGAACGTCGTAATCGAACTCTCTTAGATATGGTTTTGTTCTACGATGTCACTTATAGATTTACCGCTATCGTTTTGGGGTTATGCATTAGAAACATCCGCATTCACTTTAAATAGGGCACCATGTAAATCCTTTGAAACGACACCGTATGAATTATGGTTTGGAAAGAAACCTAAATTGCCGTTCCTTAAAGTTTGGGGTTGCGAAGCTTATGTAAAGAAGTTACAGCCGGACAAGCTTGAACCCAAAGCAAAAAATGCGTCTTCATAGGATACCCGAAGGAAACTATTGGGTATACCTTCTATCATAGATCCGAGGGAAAAATCTTCGTTGCCAAGAATGGACCCTTTCTAGAGAAGGAATTTCTCTCGAAAGAAGTGACTGGAAGGAAAGTAGAACTCGACGAGGTTGTTGAACCTTCTCTCGAACTTGCGAGTAGCGCATCACCGGAAGTAGTTCCTGTGGCGCCTACACCAATAAGAGAGGAAGCTAATGATGATGATCATGAAACTTCGGTTGAAGTTACTACAGAACCTCGCAGGTCAACGAGAACTCGTACCACTCCTGATTGGTATGATCCCAATATGAGTGTCATGTTGGTGGACAACACCGATGACCCTGCGACATATGAGGAAGCGATGATGAGCTCAGATTCCAATAAATGGCAAGAAGCCATGAAATCCGAGATTAGATCCATGTACGAAAACCAAGTATGGACTTTGGTGGACTTACCGGATGGCTGGAAGGCTGTCGAGAACAAATGGATTTTCAAGAAGAAAACAGATGCTGATGGTAATGTTACTGTCTATAAAGCTCGACTTGTCGCAAAAGGGTTTCGACAAATTCAAGGAGTTGACTACGATGAGACTTTCTCACCAGTAGCGAAGCTAAAGTCTGTGAGGATTATCTTAGCAATCGCTGCATATTACGATTATGAGATATGGCAGATGGATGTCAAAACAGCGTTCCTCAATGGAGACATTGATGAACAGTTGTATATGATGCAACCCAAAGGTTTTGTCGATCCTAAAGATGCTAACAAGGTATGCAAACTTCAACGGTCCATATATGGATTAAAGCAAGCATCCCGAAGTTGGAATCAACGTTTTGATAAGGTAATCAAAAGCTTTGGTTTTATACAAATTTATGGAGAAGCTTGTATTTACAAGAAAGTGAGTGGGAGCTCTGTAGCATTCTTAATACTGTATGTAGATGACATATTGTTGACTGGAAATGATGTAGACCTTCTTAATAGTGTCAAAGAATATTTGAATAATAGTTTTTCAATGAAAGATCTTGGCGAAGCAGCTTACATATTAGGCATAAAGATTTATAGAGATAGATCGAGACGCCTAATATCATTGTCACAAAGTACATATTTGGACAAAGTTCTAAAGAGGTTTGGAATGGAAGATAGCAAGAAAGGGTTCTTGCCCATGTTGACCAATACGACCTTGAGTAAAACTCAAAGTCCAGCAATGACAGAAGATAGAGAAAGGATGAGTAAGACTCCCTATGCCTCAGCCATAGGATCTCTAATGTATGACATGCTATGTACTAGACCCGACATTGCATATGTTGTTAGTTTGACTAGCAGATATCAATGTGATCCAGAAGTGGATCATTGGACAGCGGTCAAAACATCCTTAAGTACTTGAGAAGAACTAAGGATATGGTTCTTTCTTATGGAGGTGATGAACAGCTCGTTGTTAAAGGTTACACCGATGCTAGTTGGAACACCGATCCGGATGGTTCTAAATATCAATCTGGATACGTATTTACTTTGAATGGTGTAGCAGTTAGTTGGAGGATTGCAAAGCAAAGCGTTGTGGCGAGATCTTCAACTGAATCTGAATACATAGCTGTTTCGGAGGCTTCACAAGAAGCGATATGGATGAAGGAGTTCATTACAAAGCTCGGTGTGGTTCCAAGTGCGCTGGACCCAATGTCTATCTACTATGATAACATGGGCGCCATAGCCAATGCGCAAGAACCAAGGTCACACAAGAAGCTGAAGCACATCAAGATACATTTTCACGCTATTCAAGAACATGTCCAAGATGGTGACATAAAGATTTGCAAAGTACACATAGATCTAAATGTGGAGGATCAGTTGACTAAACCTCTCTCGAGGGAAAAACATGACCAACACCAAACTGCCATGGGTGATCGGTATATTACCATGTAATCTAGATTAGTTGACTCTAGTGCAAGTGGGAGACTGTTGGAGATATGTCCTATAGGAAATAATAAATGTAGTTATTATTATATCTTTGTGTTTATGATAAATGTTTACATTCATGCTATAACAGTATTAACCAGAAACATTAATACTTGTGTGATTTGTAAACTAAAGTAGAGTCCCTGGTAAAGCCTCTCTATAATACTAGCTTGTTGATTAATAGATGATTATAGTTTCTTGATCATGAACATTTTAGATGTTGTTAATAACAAGGTCATATCATTAGGAGAATGATATGATGGACATACTCCTATAGATAAGCGTAGCATAAAGATCAAGTCATTTTAATAGTTCAATTGCTATAAGCTTTCTGATACATAGTAACATAATTCCTTTGACCATGAGATCATGCTTATCACCATCACCGGAAGGATGCTTTGATGACATCAAACACCACACCGTAACTGGGTGGTTATAAAGGTGGCATTGATTGTTCGGAAAGTATGGGTTGAGACACATGGATCAAGAGTGGGATTTGTCCATCCATATGACGGATAGATATACTCTGGACCCTCTCGGTGGAATGTCATCCAATTAGCTTGCAAGCATGTGACTGTCTCACAAGGGATCACATACCACGGGAACGAGAAAAGAGTACTTATCGGTAACGAGGTTGAACTAGGTATGTAGAGATACCGACGGTCAAAACCTCGGATAAGTAAACTATCGTGAGACAAAGGGAAATTGGTATTGTATGTAAGTGGTTCATTCGATCGCAAAGTAATCATAGAAATATGTGGGAGCCTTATGAATTTCCAGATTCCTCTATTGGTTATTGATCGGAGAAGTGTCTCGATCATGTCCGCATAATTCACGAACCGTAGGGAGACACACTTAAGGATTCGATGTTGTTGAGTAGTTATGGAATGATGAGAAAGAGACCAAATGTTGTTCGGCATCTCGGATGGGATCCGGGATATCATGAGGAGATCCGGAATGGTCCGGAGAATAAGATTCATATAAGGAAAGTCCTGTTTCGGAGTTGGGGAATGATTTCGGTGTTTTCATCGGGAATGTTCTAGAAGGGTCCGGAAGGTCCGGCACTCCGGAGGGGAAGGGTACATGAATGTGTAATGACAATATGGAATGGTTGCATCATGTACTAGGTTAATTAGCTGGGCAAAATAAAGGGAGAAATCAATTCTTAGTTTGAAACTCAAACGCCAATTTGAAAAAGTCAAACGGCAAGTTTACTTGGTGGAGAGAGAGTAGGAAACCTACTTGGGGAGGAGTTCCTCTCCCTCCACCCGCCGGCCAAGGAGGCCGACTTGGGGGAGGACTCCCTCCTCCCAAGCTGCGCCCTCCCACCTATAAAAGGAGGGGCAGGGCTGCCCCTCTCCCTCACACCCAACACACCCAAAACCCTAGCTCCTGCACGCCTCCACCTCCAAGTGCAACTGCCGCCTAGGGTTTCCCCTCCAACTCGGTGACTTGGGGCTTCCCCAAGCCCTAGCCGCCGGCCACACCCTCCCCTTTGTGCACTCTAAACCCTAGATCACTAAGGCCTCTCTCATAGTCCACCATACTCGCACCGGCTTAAGGCGAAGCCTTGCGGGATCTCCCCTCTACTTACGACACCACGCCGTCGTGCTACCGAAATCGCGAGGAGAGTGCTACAACCTCCGCTGCTTACTGGAACAAGGGAGAGGAAGGTATTCATCGAGTACCGAACGTGTGACCGACTGCGGAAGTGCTGCCGGAACGCAGCGCCGGAATGATCGTCTACGCGATCTTGAGATCGCCAAGAGTATGACTACATCACCCACGAGAATCTGCTCTAGTTAACTACTTTGGGATCTTTGAGGGTGAGTTCCTCTATCGACTCGTTGCTACAATATAGTAGATAGATCTTGGCTTGTTTGTTTGCATGCGGTAGAAATTTTTTGTTTTCCATGCTACGAACCCCTACATATCTACCACCTCAGACTATAAGTCCTTGGCACTATGTAGTTTTCGTAAATCTTTCTTCAAAGATTAATTTTATAGTGAAAAATCTATGACCATTAGCCTTCACAGGTTTACCAGAACTTTCATGGAGTTCCTTTCCTGCCGCGTTCGTAGCTCCTTCCCGGAACAGGGAGTAACAAGTTACAGTTCTTACACTCAGCAAAGTGCGTTACTTTACCCATGAGAGATCAACTCCTTGTTGCACAACCGGGCATACTTTCCTGTCCACAATTCCTTGATGTGGGGCCCAGTAGGTGATCCAAGCCAATCACTGCCCCCTTCGTGACCCCGCATGCCTCCTTGGTGTACACCATGCCCACCCATTGAATTACGACAATGGTTTGTACAGAACTTTAGATGCCAGAACTATCGTGGGACGATGAGGGTTCCCACCTATATGTTGCATATCCTCTACGAATTACCAAATTAAATGCACGTTACGAGGATAACAGCCACGACATGCACATTCGGCTACATGCGAGAGGAAGAAGCATTTGACTTCTCCGTCCCATTCAAAATATCATGGTTAACATGTGATATACGGCGCTAGAGTCACTGATGTTAGGGGTTGTTAAATTCCTAGATGATTATCACTATTGCAAATAGAACCCTAAGTTCTATTGCTTCTCTATATCATCACTTAGTATGATATCATCATTTTATTTGTTTAAGAAAATACTATTTTCTTTACTTGAACATAGATGATAACACACAATTTGTAAATACTTTGGTAAGGACTCTTCAAAAGGGCATGAGCAAGTGATGAACTTGCCTTGTGATTGCAAGGTAGTGAAGTCGGATGCTTGCACTGGACCTTGAGCTTCTATGTATAAAAAACATCATTATTGCCCGGTAAGGACAATATTTAAAGAAGCAAAATGAATATGCATAGTAATGCAATGCATTATTTATTATTTATCTTCTTTGTGTGTTTTACCCAATATATATAAATTATCTTTTAATTTATCTAAATAGGTTGGATTATTATGAATCTAAAAATATTTTATTTGCAATTTTTAGACTTTTATTTTATTCTCTAAAATTTTATTCATTTCTCGGGGAATTTTGATCTTTTTGTTAAATATTAAAGTTTTCTTTTAAGTTTTTGGGCTAACCCTTTGGGCTTATTGGGCCAATATGGCCCAAGTGGCTTGACGAAAAGATCTCCCCAAAGGGCTCTGGCCCTATCGGCCCATTCTCTCCCTCTCTCGACCTCACCTCCTCTCCTCCTCGACCCCGTGGTTCCTAGCGGCGCCGCCATGCGATGCCAACCGCCGTGGTCCTCCCTGGCCGCTGTCATGGTGTAGGGCGAGGTTGTCGACCATGCTCCTTCATCTGCTCCGACTCTATTTGATTCTGGGGCCCTCCTATGGCCAGGCTAGCCCCGTCCCGAACCCTATGTTTGGGGTGGTGCTATTAACGCCGCCACCGATGCTCCCGTGGTGACGTGCGGTGCCTATGCGCCCTTTTGTGTTGTTATGTATACCGCCCTGGCTGGTTACATGTTGCAGCGCCCTCTGGGGTGCTCCCCGTGCCGCCACGAGCTCGTCGGCCCCTCTGCTTCCTCTTTAATTCTCCAGCGATGGCGACAGGTGAGTTGGTTCTCTGTCATCTCCTGTGCCTCTGTCTACTCCAAGTATCTCTATGTAACTAGTGGCTATCCTTCATTAGGGTTTGTACTGGTTCTAGGGTTCATCCCTGGTTCTAGGGTTCATCCCTCTGTGTGCTTGTAAGATAATGATTTGATAAAGCATTGATGTTCAGTGAAGATTGTGTTCTCTGCACATCAGTGCTTGTTATCATGCTTTGATTATTTGATGTTGTTGTTGATCTGATGCTAGTGTCGATCTGATGCTAGTTTTGATATGATTTGTGATTAGGCTTGATTATCCTAATGACACAATGGTGAAATCTGATTGGTGAAATGGTTGCTTAGTGTGTTCATATTCTATTAGTACCCATATACTAACAGTAACACTGTCAGTGATGATTGACTACATCAGTGAGTGTTGACTTGTATGTTTATTAATAGACTGAACTTAATCTTTAGAGTCTAATGATTCTTTGAAACTAAATGGATATTGTCACATCCCAAGATTTTCCAAATCTTGTAATGTGAAAAATAAATGAATAAAATAAAACTTTGTTGATTTTCAGGGTGAGAAGAAACTTTTTGAATCCAATTGGAAACTTTCAAAACCTATTTGGATCAAACAAATCCTAAAGGGATTTAAAAAGATAAACAATTAATAAAGAAAATTTTAAATAAATAGAAAAACTATTTTTAGATCTTTTAATAAAAGGATTTGGTTTTCAAAAGAAAAGGTAGATTTACAAATAAGGATTATTTTATGGAGCCAAATTAAACCTTGGCCAAGTTTTTGAAATAAAATGTTTTGTTTTGATAAAATTAGTAAAGGTTTATTTAAATAAAATAATAAGGATTTAATATCCAATTTTATTTAAGTAAAGGCTTTTCCCATTTTAAATAAACACTAAAACTTATTTATTTATTTTAAATAAGTTTTCCAAATATTTTATTCTCCTACTGAAGTGTTTTTGGTTTTATTTAAACTTCAAATGGAGTTTTAAAAATAAATCAAACCCTATTTGATTTAATAACTAAGGTCCATTTTATTTAATTAATAAATGGATCCTAAAAAGATTAAAAATATTATTTTGTTTTGGACTTTGATTTGTGTTGATAAACAGAGCTAAACTCAATATAAAGTTTAGTGGAAGTTTATTTGATTTGAGTGTTTGAACTGTTGTTTGAATTTCAAAACAGAAATTGAATTAGAAAAAGAAAAGATTCAGAACAGGAAAAAAATTAGAATTGGACTCGACCCAACTAAGCCTGGCCCAACTAAGCCCAGTTAGCCCACTCCCTCTCTCCCCACAAGAAAACGATTCGCACCAAAGAAGGAACCCGCTCCCTCACAGACATGTGGACCCCGCACTCCTTCTCTCTCTCGCTGCCAGATGGCCCCACCTACTAGTTCATCGTTCCCACCCGCGACTTGTTCTTCCCCCAGACGCCGCTGCCGTTCCGCCGTTTAATTCTTCATTTGATTACGCCTTAATGTCGCGTTAATCCCTCGCCGTGACCACACAGTGATAAACGCCAGCGTCTCCTCTCTCGTTCCCCTCTATCGCCCCACCTCAACACGCCCCCAGGCCGCCCAATTCCTTGCCACACCATCCTCTGTCCGACGATGCTCCGACGACGATTCCGGCCAGTATTCACCGCCCCTCGCCTCCTCGACCACACTCACATATTCCCCAAGCCCTGGCGCCTCTCTCTACACCCCCATCTCGCTCGCGCGTGCCTCACAGCGCCGGCAACGACATCAACTGACAGCACCGTCGTCTACAAGCAACTCCGGTGAGCCTCACCGCCTGAACCCGTGCGCGCCTCGACCAGAGCTTCATACCATTTTGTTCGCCTATGCCTTGTGAACATCCAGGTGCTCGCCATCCCCTCGCGCAGGACCCGTAGCCTCGCCCCCGTCGACGTCTGACCGCACCCGAGGTCCAGCTCAACTCCGGTGAGCGATTAAGGACGATCTCGTGCGCCCCTTCACCAGCCAGTACCACGTTGAGCATCAGCAAACTTCGACGATTCTGGTGAGCCATCCCACTCCTCCTCTAGCTTCCTGTATTGGCGGCACCGTCATCGTCTGAGCGCACGCCGCCACCTGCCGCCGCCAGCGCGGCCACTCGATGGCTAACGTGCTGTGCACCGTAGGATATAGATCCAAGCGCCACGACAGATCCACTGATCGAAAGGGTACGAATAGCTCTGCGCCGCACGATCTGTTTAAAATCCAACGCACCAGAGAGATTGATCCAACCGAAACGGTATGGACCAATAAGAAACAGCCACGTGGCTCAGGCTTCGATTTAAAACAGATTTGAATCTATTAGATTTGTGATTTTGTAAATTGCACAACTTTTGATCCACACGTCCAAATTTTTCAAACTTTATATCAATGGAATCAGCAATACAGGCCCTAGCCAACCCTGCAATTTGTTTAGTAAAAAGCTTCTGGTAAAATGTTTGTTTTTGCAGAAACTTATGTATGCTTGTTTAGAATGTAAAAATTGTTCAAAAATGATTTTGGGGATAAAATCTTTGGCAATTGGATTGATTGAACCTACTGACCCTAGGAAACACTTTGTGGTTTCAAAAATTTATTTGGTGAAACAAAAGAATGATTCTTTGATTTAAAACCATTTCTAGACAAATAAAATTATAGTTTATTTATTAAAAATGGTTTTGGAAGAAAAATTTTAGGAAATGTTTTGTTTAAACTCTCTGACCCCAAACACCAAGTTTTATGATTTGAAAATGAATTTTGTGAACCCTATAGATTAATGCCTTAGTAAAAAACATTTCTACACCACATAAAATGATACCTTGTTTTGAGAATGGTTTTTGAAGTGAAATCTTTTGCAAATGACTTTGCCACTTTATAAAATGACCATTAGTTGTTTTCAAATGTTTATGACCCATTAGGAACCACTTTTCCAAATAAAACAATCCTTGGCATTCTTGCATGCATTATCTTGGTTCTATGATTTTATGTGATGTTTTGCTTGATTGGTAGATTGAGTTTGTGCCTTGCTTGATTGAATTGTAGTGACTTGAAGAGTGTGATTGTTGCAAGGACAAGGAGTGAACTTATACCCTCTACCAAAAGGGCAAGTGATGCTTCATACTTTTGTCCCATTACTTTCACTATGCATTAGTGATTTTTCTAAGTAAAACTTGCATGGAATTTTGCTAAGTATAAACCTTGCTATGGGAAAACCTAGTAGATGAAACCTTAGTAGAATTTCCTAATTTAAGATTCCTACTACTATCAAGCTTAGCTTAGCTAATAGAAAACAAGGGTGGAATATACATTCATACTATGGAAAAATTTCTAAGTCTGAGGACTTGTGTTTTTGTTTAATAAAACAACTAAGTTAATGAATCACCTGGGTGGAATGGTAATTGCTTGGTGGTTTTTGGTTGAGTGGTTACACAAGGCCCATGGCTATGGTTTACCTTGTGTATCACACTTGTGGATGGCCACCCAGGAACAAAGAGATTTGAGATGTCAAATGTTGAGAAGCTTCAAGTGCAACCACTTGGCATTATGGGATCTGCCTGGATCATATAGGTTGCAAGAACTTAGCCAAATGGACAGTTGGTGGTAGGGTTTGATAGGTTGGAGCGCGTCCATTTTGGTCTAAGGGAAGGCTTCTGAAAGATCTTGTCTTGGGAAACCAATTCTTGTGGGGAAAGTGCACCACCTCTGCAGAGTGTAAAAATCTAAGTACTTAGCCATGTCCATGGTAAAGGACAATTTGAGCATCAAGACATGGAAGCTATCAAGAATCTCATCATTCCAACTTCTAAGTAAAAACTTGTGGGTGAACAAGGGTTAAAGGATCTTTAATCTTTGATTGGGAGGTGCCTTGGGAAAGATTATTTTTGTCAAGCAAAAACTTAGTGTTTTCAAATGATAAGGAAAATCTATTTTGAGCAATGCAAGCCTAAGCTCCACTTAGCCAAATGCATATAGAAGATAGACTCCACTATACTACCATAGTATCACTTGCCAATACAATTAAAATGTATTGACCCTTGTGGCTGTAACTTGTATGTTGCAGGTTTGATTGATGTTAGAAAAGTTTGATGATTAGTATTACAAAGTCTACAACCAACATGTTTGCCTGTGGCACTTTGAAGATGAAGGACCCCATGCTTATAGATATTCTTCTGCAATGTAATGTAATAGCCAAATGAGCTATGTAAGATGTAATAAATTATGTTATTCCTGGTTATAAAGTTGTATTATGACCTTTGTTTCTTGATATTACATCTTAACTGTGGATGCTAGCTATTGATCTAGGGACTAGCATTGCAATCACAGGGGACTCTACCTTATTAAAGGTTGGGAACATTACAGATGGTATCAGAGCATTGTGTTGCCTGTAGGATTTGTAACCCTAGGATTGGACAAAACCCTTTAGAAAAAATAGGAGTTGTATTTGTTCCAAAACTTATTTACAAACAATCTTGTAAACCCTTTCCTCAACCATTTTGGTTTTGATTCCACATCTCTTCTATTTTCAAACTTGATGGAAAAACCTACACCATGGCCAAAGACTTCACCATGAGAAAAGGACATCTTCAACTCTAATGACTTCAACATCTTCAACTCTAATGACTTCAACATCTTCAACTCTAATGACTTCAACATCTCCAGCATATTCACCTAGGACTTCAACCTTGGATATCACTAAGGACAAGTGAGACAAGAAATCATGCCCAAGACTTGAAGACTAAGGAAATACAACTTAGAAGGAACCATGATCACCTTTGATGTTTTGTGACCAAAGAGTTTTCCCAAGGAAACCATGATCTCAAGCAAGAAGAATCAGCCAAGAAGGATGGAAAGATCACAAGTGAACCATATAGATGGACCACCATATTTTAGTTAAGTCAAACACACCAACTTATGTGGTGTAACAAAAATATTTTTGGTTGCCTAAAAATATGCTTGAAACTTGTTGTTTGAGTGTTTGTTTGTGATTGCTTGCACATTGCTTGTGTGAATTGTGATGTGTGTGATTAGAATTATTCCCTTAGAAATATTTTGCCTATTCTAATCCCAATTCAACCCAAACAGATGACCTCTCCAAGAGACTCCAATATCAAGGATGGTGACACCAACAACAACCAAGAGGACAACATGAAAGAACTCATAGAAACCCAAAACCAGTTGAGCCAAATGACAACTCAGCTTTTAGCCAACAACAATGGACTAGACCCAGCCATACAAAGGATTTTGAAACTTCAATCCCAATTGTTGCAAGGATTGGTTACTCAAATGATCAACATGAGAGAAAACCTTTCCCAAGGAGCTAATGACAACAAGGATGACAAAGATGTTATTTTAGAAGGAACCAAAGCTTGCAATATTTGTGGAGGCAAGGATCATACATCCAAGGTGCATGAAGATCAATGCCCTAATTGTGAAGAAGAAAGTCATATCTCTAGTAACTGCCCCAAGAAGAGAGAAAGATTTCCCACCTTTGAGGAGCATGAACTAAAAGAACTCCTAGCTTTGGAGAGACCCAAAAAGAAGAAGAAGGACATAAGCCAGTTGCAATGTTACAATTGCAAAGAGATGGGACACTATGCCAGTGAATTCCCAGAAAAGAAGAAGAGCCAAGAAGACAAACAAAAGCTAGTGAAACCCAAGATGATGAAGGATTTTAGCCAAGTGATGTGCAAACACTGCAAAGAGTTAGGACATTATGCATCATATTGTCCAGAGAAGCCACCTCAAGACCTCAGCCTTGTCACATGTTTCAAATGCAAGGAACTAGGCCACTATGCAAACTTCTGTCCAGGAAAGTTACACCAAGATCCCAAGCAAGCCAAGATGTAATTTAGTTGGAAATTTTTTAAGGGTGGTAGTACCCTAGATGCTTTGAGCCAATTTGTAACCCTAACCTTCCCAAATCTCGGGACGAGATTTATTTTAAGGGTGGTAGCCTGTCACATCCCAAGATTTTGCAAATCTTGTAATGTGAAAAATAAATGAATAAAATAAAACTTTGTTGATTTTCAGGGTGAGAAGAAACTTTTTGAATCCAATTGGAAACTTTCAAAACCTATTTGGATCAAACAAATCCTAAAGGGATTTAAAAAGATAAAAAATTAATAAAGAAAATTTTAAATAAATAGAGAAACTATTTTTGGATCTTTTAATAAAAGGATTTGGTTTTCAAAAGAAAAGGTAGATTTAAAAATAAGGATTATTTTATAGAGCCAAATTAAACCTTGGACAAGTTTTTGAAATAAAATGTTTTGTTTTGATAAAATTAGTAAAGGTTTATTTAAATAAAATAATAAGGATTTAATATCCAATTTTATTTAAGTAAAGGCTTTTCCCATTTTAAATAAACACTAAAACTTATTTATTTATTTTAAATAAGTTTTCCAAATATTTTATTCTCAAATAAAACCTACTAAAGTGTTTTTGGTTTTATTTAAACTTCAAATGGAGTTTTAAAAATAAATCAAACCCTATTTGATTTAATAACTAAGGTCCATTTTATTTAATTAATAAATGGATCCTAAAAAGATTAAAAATATTATTTTGTTTTGGACTTTGATTTGTGTTGATAAACAGAGCTAAACTCAATATAAAGTTTAGTGGAAGTTTATTTGATTTGAGTGTTTGAACTGTTGTTTGAATTTCAAAACAGAAATTGAATTAGAAAAAGAAAAGATTCAGAACAGGAAAAAAATTAGAATTGGACTCGACCCAACTAAGCCTGGCCCAACTAAGCCCAGTTAGCCCACTCCCTCTCTCCGCACAAGAAAACGATTCGCACCAAAGAAGGAACCCGCTCCCTCACGGACATGTGGACCCCGCACTCCTTCTCTCTCTCTCGCTGCCAGATGGCCCCACCTACTAGTTCGTCGTTCCCACCCACGACTTGTTCTTCCCCCAGACGCCGCTGCCGTTCCGCCGTTTAATTCTTTGTTTGATTACGCCTTAATGTCGCGTTAATCCCTCGCCGTGACCACGTAGTGATAAACGCCAGCGTCTCCTCTCTCGTTCCCCTCTATCGCCCCACCTCAACACGCCCCCAGGCCGCCCAATTCCTCGCCACACCACCCTCTGTCCGACAACGCTCCGACGATGATTCCGGCTAGTATTCACCGCCCCTCGCCTCCTCGACCACACTCACATATTCCCCAAGCCCTGGCGCCTCTCTCTACACCCCCATCTCGCTCGCGCGTGCCTCACAGCGCCGGCAACGACATCAACTGACAGCACCGTCGTCTACAAGCAACTCCGGTGAGCCTCACCGCCTGAACCCGTGCGCGCCTCGACCAGAGCTTCATACCATTTTGTTCGCCTATGCCTTGTGAACATCCAGGTGCTCGCCATCCCCTCGCGCAGGACCCGTAGCCTCGCCCCCGTCGACGTCTGACCGCACCCGAGGTCCAGCTCAACTCCGGTGAGCGATTAAGGACGATCTCGTGCGCCCCTTCACCAGCCAGTACCACGTTGAGCATCAGCAAACTTCGACGATTCTGGTGAGCCATCCCACTCCTCCTCTAGCTTCCTGTATTGGCGGCACCGTCATCGTCTGAGCGCACGCCGCCACCTGCCGCCGCCAGCGCGGCCACTCGATGGCTAACGTGCTGTGCACCGTAGGATATAGATCCAAGCGCCACGACAGATCCACTGATCGAAAGGGTACGAATAGCTCTGCGCCGCACGATCTGTTTAAAATCCAACGCACCAGAGAGATTGATCCAACCGAAACGGTATGGACCAATAAGAAACAGCCACGTGGCTCAGGCTTCGATTTAAAACAGATTTGAATCTATTAGATTTGTGATTTTGTAAATTGCACAACTTTTGATCCACACGTCCAAATTTTTCAAACTTTATATCAATGGAATCAGCAATACAGGCCCTAGCCAACCCTGCAATTTGTTTAGTAAAAAGCTTCTGGTAAAATGTTTGTTTTTGCAGAAACTTATGTATGCTTGTTTAGAATGTAAAAATTGTTCAAAAATGATTTTGGGGATAAAATCTTTGGCAATTGGATTGATTGAACCTACTGACCCTAGGAAACACTTTGTGGTTTCAAAAATTTATTTGGTGAAACAAAAGAATGATTCTTTGATTTAAAACCATTTCTAGACAAATAAAATTATAGTTTATTTATTAAAAATGGTTTTGGAAGAAAACTTTTAGGAAATGTTTTGTTTTAAACTCTCTGACCCCAAACACCAAGTTTTATGATTTGAAAATGAATTTTGTGAACCCTATAGATTAATGCCTTAGTAAAAAACATTTCTACACCACATAAAATGATACCTTGTTTTGAGAATAGTTTTTGAAGTGAAATATTTTGCAAATGACTTTGCCACTTTATAAAATGACCATTAGGTGTTTTCAAATGTTTATGACCCATTAGGAACCACTTCTCCAAATAAAACAATCCTTGGCATGCTTGCATGCATTATCTTGGTTCTATGATTTTATGTGATGTTTTGCTTGATTGGTAGATTGAGTTTGTGCCTTGCTTGATTGAACTGTAGTGACTTGAAGAGTGTGATTGTTGCAAGGACAAGGAGTGAACTTATACCCTCTACCAAAAAGGCAAGTGATGCTTCATACTTTTGTCCCATTACTTTCACTATGCATTAGTGATTTTTTTAAGGAAAACTTGCATGGAATTTTGCTAAGTATAAACCTTGCTATGGGAAAACCTAGTAGATGAAACCTTAGTAGAATTTCCTAAGTTAAGATTCCTACTACTATCAAGCTTAGCTTAGCTAATAGAAAACAAGGGTGGAATATACATTCATACTATGGAAAAATTTCTAAGTCTGAGGACTTGTGTTTTTGTTTAATAAAACAACTAAGTTAATGAATCACCTGGGTGGAATGGTAATTGCTTGGTGGTTTTTGGTTGAGTGGTTACACAAGGCCCATGTCTATGGTTTACCTTGTGTATCACACTTGTGGATGGCCACCCAGGAACAAAGAGATTTGAGATGTCAAATGTTGAGAAGCTTCAAGTGCAACCACTTGGCATTATGGGCTCTGCCTGGATCATATAGGTTGCAAGAACTTAGCCAAATGGACAGTTGGTGGTAGGGTTTGATAGGTTGGAGCGCGTCCATTTTGGTCTAAGGGAAGGCTTCTGAAAGATCTTGTCTTGGGAAACCAATTCTTGTGGGGAAAGTGCACCACCTCTGCAGAGTGTAAAAATCTAAGTACTTAGCCATGTCCCTGGTAAAGGACAATTTGAGCATCAAGACATGGAAGCTATCAAGAATCTCATCATTCCAACTTCTAAGTAAAAACTTGTGGGTGAACAAGGGTTAAAGGATCTTCAATCTTTGATTGGGAGGTGCCTTGGGAAAGATTATTTTTGTCAAGCAAAAACTTAGTGTTTTCAAATGATAAGGAAAATATATTTTGAGCAATGCAAGCCTAAGCTCCACTTAGCCAAATGCATATAGAAGATAGACTCCACTATACTACCATAGTATCACTTGCCAATACAATTCAAATGTATTGACCCTTGTGGCTGTAACTTGTATGTTGCAGGTTTGATTGATGTTAGAAAAGTTTGATGATTAGGATTACAAAGTCTACAACCAACATGTTTGCCTGTGGCACTTTGAAGATGAAGGACCCCATGCTTCTAGATATTCTGCTGCAATGTAATGTAATATCCAAATGAGTTATGTAAGATGTAATAAATTATGTTATTCCTGGTTATAAAGTTGTATTATGACCTTTGTTTCTTGATATTATATCTTAACTGTGGATGCTAGCTATTGATCCAGGGACTAGCATTTCAATCACAGGGGACTCTACCTTATTAAAGGTTGGGAACCTTACAGATATATTATATGATCTCTGAGTATAATCTCAGGGAAATGATAATTATTGGCTTCCTGGTTTATTCATGAAAGATAGAATAATTGTTTGGCTTGGTTGTAGGATTTATTCTTGTGACACCATCTTAGAATGGTACACAAGTTGATTCTACTTTTGGCTTTACTATGGTCAATACTTGAGATTGGATAGATGCCTAAATATAAGTTGAAAGCTTCTCTTATTATATATACGTATGATGTTGGTCTGAGGCTCTAGGAACTAGATTCCTATCTTGTTGTCCCTTTCAAATATGCTAAAGTATCATGGTTTCTCACTGGATCTTGGATCCTAGTTGGTTAAGATGATTGGTTTGGTTGTAGCTTATGAAATTTGAGGTTCTACTCTTTCTTGGAGATGTTCCCTGATTTTATAAGAACAATTGATGAAATATATAAGTTGTTTTGGTATCACCATATATATGATGCTGGTCTGAGATTTTTGGTGGATTTGGTAGAGTCTTGTTCTGGCCTTTATATTTGAAATCCTCTAGGATAGGTTCACCCCACTTGGGTGATCACTAAGAGGTTAACTTTGAAACATCACATGCTTTTCTGTCTGGATAAAATGAACATATCCTATGAATGTTTTATGATACTCACCACAACAGTTGATAATTTGTGATGGCTTGATTTTGCTAGTGGTGTATCTATATTGATCTGGTACTTCACCTCTTGATGTTGTTCCTGTTTCTCCTGGTTCCTATGCTTGGCCTTGATCAGCCCTGCACCTCCTAGCTCATGTGAGCTTGACCTTGCTATCCACCAAATCCTCCCCCTCCTTATGTCACCATCTGGTGATGCTAGGTTGATATAGTGTGTGGTTTTGGTTGGTGGTTTTCTTTGCTTAGTGCAGATGAGTGTTCTTGGTGTGGTGTGGGAAATGCAAAGATGCACTAGTGGCTGCCCACGGCTATGCTTGGTTCTTTTACTTGGTGAGCTACGGTGTTGTGTCGACAGCACACCCATGCAGCTTGGTGAATGAGATGCTTGTATGTATGTTGCATAGTTGTGGATGAGATCAGTGAGGTGTCTCACCCCTTTTATCTTTTTACTATGATCCTTCCTGGTGAAACTTGCCCCATTTACTTGCTGTGATCATTTGACTTATGGCTTATTTATTATGAAAGATCAAATTCTTTCATATTGGTGAAACTTGCCCCTAAAAGATTTACTCAATGATGTAAAATTGAGCAGTCCAACTCACTGCTCTCTACTGAGATTAAAATTAATAATTTAACTTTCATCTTCCTTTTTGTTTGTTCTTTATTTTGTAGGTACAAGATATGAAGATTCAGGATTAGTATAGGTTTACTTTTAGACAATAAATTCCTTTGTAATTTTTTATTTCATTCTTTTGTAAGAAAGGTGTAATAGTTTATTAATATATATATTTCTCTTTTTGGACTTTCCTTTTTGTAAAGATTCTTTATTATCTCAATGAGTTTCTCTTTGTAATTTGTTTATAGAATAAAGATAAGGAATAAAATATTCATTTCTTAATTGGATTTCTTTATTTAAATATTCTATTACTATTTATTATTTCTTGATTAAATAATATCACTAAATTATTTTAGAATTCATTTTAAAATATCAATTCCTAACTTTAAAATATAAACTCAAAGTTCAAATTTGATTTCAAATTATTTTCCCCCAAAATACACTAATTCATAAAGATCATGTCAAAGTTTATAACGATCACTCTCTAGAGCTATTCCTACACTTAAAGAGTGAAAGAAACTCTGATCACTTTAGGTTTTTATTTGGCGAAAAATTTACCCACAACTTTACAGATGAATGCATGCATATGCATAAATTCCTAAATCTACCCTTCGTTGGTTCCTAAATGCTGGGATGTTACAGACTTCCCCCCTTAAATTAAACTTCGTCCCGAAGTTTGCTGAAATGTACCTGAATAGTTTTGGATAAGCTTCTCTTAAGTCATCCTCTTTCTCCCATGTGGCTTCTCTCTCGGGGTGATGCACCCACTGTAACTTACAATACTTGATTGCCCTATTTCTTAAACTTTTCCAGTTCTCTTCTAGAATTTACAGGGTTTCTCAACATAAGTCAGGTCTTCTTGTAATTCTACCTCTTGATGTGTGATTGCATCATCAGGAACCTTAAGACATTTCCGGAGTTGTGACACATGGAAAACATTGTGAACTTGAGCCAATCTTGAGGGTAACTCTAAAGCATAAGCTATGGTCCTGTTCTGACTCAGTACTTTGAATGGTCCTATATATCTTGGACTCAATTTCATTTAACTTCGAACATCTTAACTCCTTTCATTGGGCTTACTTTGAGATATACCATGTCTCCTACTTCAGGATGCCATGATCTTCGACTTAGGCCAGCATAACTTTTCTTCATACTTTGATCTATTTTTAATCTATCCTTGATTTTATCGATGATATCTTGCCTTTCTTTGATATATTCTAGAGCAAATTCTTTGCTACTCCCAGGCGCATACCAACATATTGGTTATGTACATTTCCTTTCATAAAGTACTTGATATGGAGCTGCCTTTAGACTACTCTGATAGCTGTTATTGTAGGAAAATTCTGCCAACGGTAGATGATCTTCCCACGAACCTCCAAAATCTAATGCATAAGCCCTAAGCATGTATTCCAGTATTTGATTGGTTCTTTTAGTTTGAACCCCAGTTTCTGGATGATAGGCCATGCTGAAATCCAACTTTGAACCAAGTACTTCATGTAAGTGCTTCCAAAATGCTGAAGTAAACACCGATCCCCTATCAGTTACGATCTTCTTGGGCACTCCGTGCTTACTTACTATCTCCTTGATGTAAACTTCTACTAATTTCTCGCATTATCTTTCTAATTTACCGAAATAAAATGTGCACTTTTAGTAAGACTATCAACAATCACCCATATTATATCCTTCCGCTTTGGTGTCATGGGTAATCCCGTGATGAAATCCATTCAAATTTCCTCCCATTTCCACTCGGGAATTTCCAAGGGTTGTAATGGTCCTGCTGGACTTTGGTGTCCATCTTTTACTCTGTGACAAGAATGGCATTCTGACACATATTTTCCAATGTCTCTTTTCATATTATTCCACCAGAATAATTCTTTCAAATCCATGTACATCTTAGTACTTCCTGGATGAATGTAATATAACTTCAAGAATTTCCAACACATCTGGAACACAAAGACGATCTTGGAACCATAAGGATCCATAATCTCCTAAGAAAAAACTAATGCTTGTCCTTGAGATATCCTCCGAATTTCTTCAGCAATAAAAGGATCATCAGCTTGATGTCTGAATATTTCGTGCTTGAGACCACTATTGTGTTCTGCAACCACCTCCATAGTAGCTAATACTCCAAGATTTTATGTTCTTATGAATTGAAGTTCCAACCTTTCCAAATCCATTTGTAGCTCTTTTGGTAGCTCCCGATTGTTAGACTGAAACAAAGGATTAGCTCAGGGTTGATCTAGGTTAGTAGATTAGATATTCACTTGAGAGTCTCAAGATAGATTTAGTTTGGGGATGCTTAGTTTGGTATTGATGCTCTCAACTATTGGTTTGATCCTTAAGCATGAGCTCCTAGATTGGTTCATGCTACTTCCTAAGCACACAAGGCAATCATCAAATCAAGGCAATTCATCTTATCAAATTATTTAGCTATTACTAAGGTTACCATCAAGCCTAGCTTGAGGTATGCATGGGTGTTTTGAAGAGGTTGTGATTTTGAATTAAGATAACGGCCTCTTGGTATTTCTACCAAGATGGGATGAAAAAGGTTTTAGAAAGGTTTTGGGAAAACCTAGAGATAAGAGTAGTTGAAGGTTCTGTCTTGAAAACATAAAGACATAGTATATAGGTCTCCATAATTTTGTTAATAGAACTAGTGAAATATTTGGTTTTTATAAAGTCGCCTTGGCTCAACTTTGAATTGTCAGAACATTTGAGAATATGGAAGATGAGCCAAGACATCTCTTTTGAAAAAAATAGTTTTTTTCAACTTGGGTTGAGGTGAGAAGTATACTATCTATTACACAATCAGATATATGAACACAAGCAAATAAGTAAGAAATATTTCAACATGTAACAAGATTTTTTTTTGTTCCCCCTGATTTTGGCCTTTTTTGACAACGAATCAGAGTTGCTGAAATTGGGATGTTATAAGAACAAAGAAGACAAGGAGAAGAAAAGGGAGTGGAGGAGTCAAAGAGGAACTGCACCTATCCCACTACACGGTCGAGGAGAATATAAGGGAGGCGAGGAGATGAAGAGGAATTGTCCCTATGCCACTGCGCGTGTGGACGAGGAATTGCCAATTTTAATTTTCTGGATTTACAACATATGTATAAGAAAATTGAAATACATTCTCTAACAAACAAAATTTGGTGATCTGGCGGTTAGAGTTGTTCTCTACGGAAGGCGGGGTTGTGGAATCAAATCAATCTAACCGCTAGTTCACCAAACCAATTTTTATCTCTTTTAATTTCTTCTATCAAACAGACTGACACATAGGACCGGCCAAAACCACCATGAAGTTCAACATGGCAAACCGCGCTGACATGTGGGGTCAGTCCAGAGATAGCGCGTTCGTTGAAAAAATATGAATGCCCTGACAAAATTCACGACGATTATACGCAAGACAAAACGGGAGACATGGCTTATGGGTCGAGGATGAAATCCGCGACAAATTTTTCGTGACAAAATAGAGAAACATCATGAATAACCGGGCCGGAGGCCCTCCGACCGCCTCCTGAAGAAATTAACTAGAACTTCAGGGATCCGCAATGTTTTTAGGGAACATCATAAAAAACATGATGGACCACATAAATTCTTGTAGTGCTAGGAACCTTTTCTTTGGTTTATAAATCACAAATGTATTAATATTTCCTAATAATACAATTATATATGAAAAATAAACATCTATTATAAACCTGGAATAGCATAATAACCATTTATGATTGCCTCTCAGGAATAATCCTTTCATTTCTCTAGGGCGGAGTACTTCTCCGGCAACCCCGTTATCACGAAGTCGGAGGCCTTGCGATCCTCCTCCACCACAGACACCACAGCTTTTGCCCTCTTCTTCGACTCGGCCATCGCAGCCTTCGCCTATTGAAGCTCTACCATCAGGTCCTTGGCCTTCTCTTCCTCAGCGGTCATCGAAGACTTCGTAGCTTCAAGGTTGGCAACAGGCACATAACCCTCACGGACGTTTGCAAGCGTGGAAGCATGTTTATCTTCTCAAAAAATATCATACTGAAAGACTAGCCACGACACTAGCTGGTAGCATCCTAAGTAAACAACTTGCCCGTGGCAGTTTGGAGATGGCGATTCGCCTGCTGGCACACCTTCAAGTCCACCTCCATTTTGGCTCGCCGATCGCGCTTTGATATGTCCAAAACGTATCTAATTTTCCAAAAACTTTGCTATTGTTTCTCCTCTAAACTTGTGTGATTTGGATACAACTAACATGGACTGATGCTGTTTTCAGCAGAATTACCTTGGTGTCTAGTTTTTGTGCAGAAAATCAACTTCAGGAAAAATCCCGGAAAATATGCCAAAAATCCTATTTCACCAGAAGATCCATAGAACCAGAGTACGAGACGGAGGGGAGCCCTGGGTGGCCCACACCCCCTGCTGCGCAGGTGGGCCCACCCTGCGCCTGGAGGGTGTGTGGTTAGCCCAGGTGCCCCCTCGGCCTCTCTCTTCGCCTATAAGAAGCGTCTTGACCTAAAAACCAATGGGGGTTGGACGTTTTTCCAGAAAGAGTTACGCTGCGCTGCCACCACCAGAAGCCGCGATTCGGAACCAGAAACTCCGTTCTGGAACCCTACCAGGACGGGGAATTTGGGGAGGATCATCTCCATCATCGTCACCATCGCCTCTCCACCAACCATCAATGTTTCCCTCATCCATGAGCGAGTAATCCCCCGCTATAGGCTATGGGGATGGTAGGGATTGGATGAGTTCTATTATGTAATCGAATAAGATTCTTAGGGCATAGTGCCTAGTATCTCTATTAGTGCTATTTGACTTTGTTGCAACTTGTTGTGCTTAATGCTTGTCACTAGAGCCCGAGTGCCATGATCTCAGATATGAACTTATTATTGAATCATTATGATAGTATTGTTTGTGATCTTATCTGCAAGTTGTGTACACATATCATTGTCCGGATCCAAAGGCCCCGAAGTGATAGAAATTGGGACAATCGGAGGGGATGGCTGTGATGTGAGGATCACATGTGATCATGGAGTGTTAATGCTTTGCTCCGGTGCTCTATTAAAAGGAGCACCTTAATTGCCAGTAGTTCCCTTGAGGCCCCGCTACAACGGGCTGGCAGGACAAAAGATGTTGTGCAAGATCTCATTGCGAGCACGCATGATTATATATGGAGCACATGCCTATGATTGTTTAGTACTTGGATGCTTGTTCTCATTTATCTGCAATTGCCCTAGATCTTGAAGTTACATGTTTAAACTCGTACATGCAACGCCCGTCCATCCATCCTTATGCCTACCGCGCTTATATCCTACTGTTTGCTACTACAAACTGTTGCTACTGATAAACTTCTGTGAGGAAGAACTATTTCCAGGTGCAGCTGAATTGAGAACTCAGTTGTTAAGGATTTCAAGTATTCTTTGGCTCCCCTTGTGTGGAATCAATAAATTGGGTAATACTACCCTCGAAGACTGTTGCGATCCCCTATACTTGTGGGTCATCAAGGCTATTTTCTGGCACCGTTGCCGGGGAGCATAGCTTTATTTGTAACTTCACTTGGATCTATTATTGTTCCCTGCTACTCCTTTCATCATGGGGAAGTCTTGTGATGGAAAGATTCCTATTTTACCATACACTTCAAGAAGATATACAATCCAAAACACCTCTACTGCTCTTGATTCACCGTCTGTTATAAGTAAGATTGTTACACCACCACCATATACTCATGCTACACACACTACTACTACTGCTAAATCTGAAACTGCTTTTGATACTCATGATGTTACTTCTACTGTGCTTGATGCGAGTGGTTCATTAGGTCCTTTCCTAGATGCTACTATGGCTGGTCTAGGAAATACTGAAACTCCTAGTGAAGACACTGTTACGCCTGTTAGCTCAACTAAGTCTAGAGAGAGATACGATATTAATGATGGTTACATTGAGTTTACTAATGAATTTATTGAAGAGTGCCAAAACACACATGGTGCTAGCGCTATTAAGAGTCTCCTTGAGATACATACCATTATTCCTAACCTCTGATTCTATGTTTGCCACCTCTCCCATAGATATTAAAGACGAAGATTATGATTTCTCTCTTGATTTATCCTATTTAGACATTGTTGAGAAAGAACCTTTTTGTGGGACTGAAAATGAGAGTGTTTTAGCTCATATGAATGAGTTTCCACTATGAGTGATTTATTCTCTGATTATTTAATATGCGCAAGTACTTTGTTACTAAGATCTTCCCTTTTTCACTAAGAGGAGAAGCTAAGGCTTGGTTTAATAGATTACCTCCTAGTTCCATTGATAGCCCTGATTGCTTGATTGCTTCTTTCTTCCAGAAATATTTTCCTCCCAGTGCTAGACATGCTGCTTTGTAGAGACTTTTTTTATTTTAAACAGGGAGAAGAAGAGAAATTGCCCGAGTCATGGACAAGGTTCTGTGTCGTGATTCATGCACATCTTGGATGTCCATTGCCTAAGAATGAGCTTCTTCATATTTATTATAATGGACTAACTGATGATTCTAGGGCATACCTAGATAGCTTTGCTGATTGTGTTTTCAGGAAAAGAGCTCCTACAGATGCTGAAGAATTAATGGATAAAGTAAGAAAGAATTATGATGATTGGATTTCAACTGAGCTAAATACTCCTAAACTAGTTGGGCCTGAACCAGTTCCAACACCAACACCAAAGAAGAGGGGAATTGTTGCATTAAATGATGAAGTGATGAAGGAAGCTAAAAATGTCTAAAGGAGAAAGGTATTAGAGCTGAAGATGTGAAGAATCTACCTCCTATAGAAGAATTATGTAAGCCAATTCCCCACTGATCTACTATTGAGGTACACTCTCTCCACTTGGATGAAGGTGATATTCCCTATGGTAAGCCTCCCGATCAATGCTTAGAGGAACTTGACACATTTATTGTTAAACAAGGCAATTTTAATAAACAAGTTCATAATCATTTATTGGAAAACTCTAGAGCTATTAATGAGTTGAAAGATATTGTGGAAAGAACTTCTAATGATATTAAAATGCTTTGCAAACACTTTCAAATGGTTCAAACCCAAATTGATCAACTTGCTAAGGTACAAAAGGATATGCTAGTTAATGCCTCAGGAGATAAACATGCTTATGGAATTAGAACTAGGAGTGGTATAGCTACTCAAGATCCCTTATATCCTAAAGGATACCCTAAAATAATTGAGCAGGATTCTCAAAAAGGTGAGAGTAGTGGTAGTCCTCGTAAGAGAAATAAAAAGAAACATAAAATAGTTGAGGAACCACTTGAACCTGCTGTAGATCCTAATAGTATATATGTCTCTAATGCTAAAACTGAGAGTGGTAATGATAAAAATGATGATCCTCATAAGGAGGAAGTTGAGGAAGAACCTGAGAAGCACACTAAGAACACTAGGTACACTAAGGAAGATTTTATTGCTAATAAACATGGTAGTGAGAGAGAAACTTGGGTGCATAAACCTATGCCTTTTCCAGGTAAGAAACACAAGTCAAAGGCGGAAGAACACTACAACAATATTTGTGAGTGGATGAAGCCTTTCTTTTTGCAAATTCCTTTGACTGATCCTATTAAGTTTCCTCCTTATTCAAAGTATATGAAGGATATTGTCTCTAACAAAAGGAAGATTCCTAATGAGGAAATTTCTACTTTGCTTGCTAATTACTCCTTTAACAGTTAGGTTCCAAAGAAACTTGGTGATCCAGGTATACCAACTATTCCTTGCTCTATTAAGAACAATTATGATATAACTGCTTTATGTGATCTGGGAGCTGGAGTTAGTGTTATGCCTTTTTCTCTCTACAAGTGACTCCAGCTAGAAAAGTTGATACCAACTGATATATCTTTGCAAATGGCTGATAAGTCAACTACTATTCTTGTTGCTATATGTGAGGATGTTCCTGTTCAGGTGGCTCATAATTGCTTGGTTTTAACTGATTTTGTTGTGCTTGAAATGCCTGAAGATGATAATATGTCTATTATTCTTGGGAGACCTTTTCTTAATACTGCATGTGCTTTCATCAATTGTAATCAAGGAAAAGTAACATTTAATATTAATGACAAAGAGCATACTGTATATTTCCCCAAGAAGGTTGCTAAGAGCTATTGCCTGAATTCCATTGAAAATATTGAGAGCATCAAGGTTGGAGAAATATATTGTCCCATTCCATAAGAAAATTTTGAAACTATTATGATTAGGACCATTACTATCAATCTTGAGGTAACATAATCACCTTGTGGAATGCAAATTTTTGTTTCATATAAGATTTTTTTGGTAACAAGACTTGATCAACCTTGTTAACAAAAGGATTTTAATGAACAAAAGAATGTTTTCACTGTGGTTATTCTTGCTCACCTTTACTTTTGTCATTCCTAGTCTTTGCCTTTTCTCTTGTTAGTTTTGGTTTTGCTAGTTGTTTGCTTGTTAGAAGTGTCTTAGAACTTCTGTAGTTTGCTTTTTGTTTTCTTTTGCTTCTTCTAAAAAAATCTTTTCTGTGAGAAAATCAGTTTTCATACCCTGAAAATTGGCCAAAAATAAAGTTTCCCGAAAAATTCCAGAAAATTCAAAATAATTTTTTCCTCGAAAAAGGGGCAGAGGGACACCTGGAGTGACCCAAGGGGCAACCCCAGGCCAGCACACCCCTGGGTGGCGCGGCCAGCCCCCAGGTGGTGCCTGTCAGGGGTGTGGCCCACCTGTGGCCCTCCAAAGTGCCTCCTCCTAGCCATCTTCTTTCTCTCTCCCGAAAAGCAGCGGAAAACTTTCTCAAGCTCGAGTTCTTGTTGTTCTTGCTCCCGATTTTCGATCTCTTTGCTCAGCCCATCTTTGCTGCTGATTTTTGGAGGGATTGCTCCTTGGTATGTGCCTCCTCCGCTTGTCCAATTAGATTTGTGATTGATAGATTGTATCTTGAGTATTTTGCTGCTATAGGTGTCAGGTTGTGTGAGCTTGCATGCTTGTTCTATGCTTAGAGATTTCATTTTGATGCATGTGTAGCCCTCTAGAAAGTTCCTATAGTAGTTTCTCATCATTTATCAACTTGGAAATCACTTGGTTTGATTTTTGTCTAAAACTTTCAGAAAGGAAGATGAGTGCATACCCACTAAATCAATATGATTTGATGGTACCTGAGCCAATGAAAGTTCATCGTGAGGAAGGAGTCTTCCCTTCCATATATCCATGCCTTGAATTTATGAGAGCCACGGGAATCTTCCAGGATTTCGAAACTATGATTACCAATGCAGGGTTGGAACACTTTGTTGAAGGGGAACCATTTCAGTATGTCAAGCTAACCATGGATGTGGTGCAGGACTTCCGGTTTACTTGGTCTTCATCTAATCCCATGGTGCATTATAAAATATACAATCTAGCTATCGACCTGCCCTTTGCTGATTTCTGTGCAGCAATTAGAGTACCTCATTGGGGATCTTGTGAGAAGATCAAGGAGAGGCCCAAGTCACTTATGGATTTATATGCTGAAATTTGCCAAGGTTTCAACTTCTCAAAGGAAAGTGGTCAAATTCGGAACATTCAGTTCCCATCTATTAGATATTTTGCCTATTTCATTACCAAGTGTGTTCATGCTAGAAATATCGCTAGAAAGTTATCTTATTTTGATCTAGCTTTTATCATAGCTGCTTTGAATAGGGACAGATCTTATAACCTGGGTGCTTTGATAGCTGACCGTCTTACCACTAACTGCGAGAAGGGTGGAATTTGTGGAGGTATCATCGCCTCTAGGTTGCTAGCTTTCCATGGTTTAGAGCCCCACCATTCAGATTATCGGTTCCCCATAGAGAGGCTTGATCTTGATTCCATGGTTCAGCATAATTTTCTTTCTTTAGGGGCTACTGTGAGAAGTTTACTGTATGAATTATCCTTTGTCAAGCGTGGTTGGAGAGGGGGTAGGACTGAGAAAATAGTTTATTTGCCTGCACCTGCTTTGTTTAATTTTGATAACAGGCAAGGATGGTCGCTCACAGAGGAGGAGTTTGACACACATGTGGAGGAGCTCTCCTAGCAAGAGGAGAATGTTGGAGTGGATGCCGAAGATGATTCGGTTCAGCCCTCCAACTTGGGAGAGTCTTCATACCAGCAGCCCTCCTATGATTGGGGTGCGTCTTCTTCATTGGAAGTGCATGACTATGATCATTCCTATGATGACCCACCAGCTTGGGGTTACTACCTGCGTTATTGAGCCCCACTTAGGCCAAAAGCCTAAGCTTGGGGGGAGGTATGCCGACATCACACTCATCTATATATCATGTTCATCGGTTCTTTGTATATCCATTGTTTCGCTTTCTTTTTGGTTTTTGTTCCTGCTTTCCCAAAACACAAAAATACCAAAAATATTTCGTTTTTCTCTTGGTTTGTTCTTTTTCTTTTTATCTTTGGTTTTCCTTAAAGAAAAATCCAAAAAGATTTTTTCTTTGTTTGCTTGTTTTAAAAATCGAAAACACCAAAAATATTTGTTGTTCTTCTTTGGTTTTGTGAGTTCTTTGCACGGTTCAGCCGTCCTCAGTGGAGTTTGGTTTCATGTTATTATTCAAGTCACACAAGTGAAGGGCAATAATAAAGATTAAGACAACTTGAGGTGTGGTAAGAGGCTGGTAACAAAATATATTTGTTTTCATTTTTGTACATATACTCATCATGGTGAGCATGCTTAGTCTGTTCATGTAAGGTGTATGTCATTTATGGATGCTTAGTAGTTCTTGATTTCATGTGATTAGCTCCAACTTTCTAATAGTTTGGAGCATGTCATATGAATGTCTGCTTGCATTGTTTTATTCATAACTTAGTATGATATTGTGGTATCCTCCTCTGAGTGTTTCATGTGAATCGACTTGGCACATGCTCACGCATGCATATGACTAAACAATAGTTAGTAAGCCTCGATGATTTATTTTGCCTTGGAGTTCTTGTATCACTTTCTTGCCATAGTTAGTCCTATTTTATTGCAAGCATGATTATGACAGTTATTGCTCTCTCATTTGACGCTCCCTCTCTATTGCTAGCCTTCACTTGCACTGAGTATGAGCTCTACTTGTGCATCCAACTCCCCAAAACCAATATTGCCAACAATGTCCACCATACCTACCTATTAACATCATTTGCTATTCAGTGCATATTCATTATGCCTTGTTTTTATTTCCAAATAAAACGTTTGACTATTTTGAGAAAATTTGTTAGTAGAGCTCTCACAAACTTGATGGCACACTTTATTCCTTGCACTTAATAAACCTGAACCATTATGACTGTCCATGAAAGTTATATGCTTGCAAATTATAGGCTGGGAGTTAGCAGAACCGTGCTGCCACGGGGAACTCTTTCAACACTTATGGATATATATCCAGTTGATACCACACTCTTTTGTTTGCGGATGTCGTCGGTGTGAAATAAAAGGGGAGCTTGTGAGTTCATGGAGTTATATATATGTGTTAGAGAAATGCCTGGGCCGCTATCCTAAGCCATGCCTAATCAGGGTGGAAACTTGCAGCATAACCATAATGAGCATTTGTGAAGAATCCTCAATAAAAACCTATGCAAATAGCAAATAAAAAGATCGCTGAGATGCTCATTGTCTGCTTGCCTTGTCATTTTGATTATGGGATAGCTCATGTGTCATGTGCAAGGGGTACTCTGTTGGCGGTTCTCTATGATATGCATGTATTTACGATGACAAGAACTTACATGTAACTAAAGTTGAGTAGCATGAGGAGCGTCCCTCATAATCAAGGGACATGGGATTTCCATTTTATTGTCTGTTAAGCATATAACTAATATTGGACCTCACTTTCACCATTAACCACATAAAGATGCCTATAATAGGGGCAATGAGAGCTCAAAGCTAATGAGTACCTTACTTTCAGCATTTGGAAGCCCTTCAAACCTTTCAAAACTTTTTCACTTCCTTGTTGAGTCATCAATTATTCTATGAGAACCTTGTTGAGAGCATAGTTTTCATTCTTGTGTTTGTTCCAAAACTTGGTTAATTATGTCATGACTTTGATGCTTGTATCTCTTATATCTTTACTTCTAGTCTTCATGTGAACTTCAGAGGTGCCTTGGCATTTATATTGTGCTCTACAAACAAAGGCAAGCGAGATACCACTCTATCATACCTTATTATGAGCATTGCAATGTTGCTTATGTTTATGTTTCATGCTACTTATTATTATTGAGTTCATTTCTCTTCATAGCTTGCAATGACTATTGAGTATACTTAGTTGCATACTTCTTATTATGAATGGTTTAAGTGTCTACTCCTGTGCTGAGAATATTTACATCATATGAAGCAAATGTGTTCATGAAAGTTCTTTTATCGCACTCAGTTTTCAACTGAATTTCTTGAGGACAAGCAATAAGCTAAGCTTGGGGGGAGTTGATATGTCCAAAATGTATCTACTTTCCCAAACACTTTGCTATTGTTTATCCACTAAACTTGTGTGATTTGGATACAACTAACACGGTCTAACGCTGTTTTCAGCAGAATTACCTTGGTATCTAGTTTTTGTGCAGAAAATCAACTATCAGGAAAAATCCCGGAAAATATGCCAAAAATACAATTTCACCAAAAGACCCACGGAGCCAGAGTATGAGACAAACGGGAGCCCTGGGTGGCCCACCCCCTGCCGTGCGGGTGGGCCCACCCTGCGCCTGGAGGGGGTGTGGCTAGTCTAGGTGCCCCCTCGGCCTCTCTCTTCGCCTATAAGAAGCCTCTTGACCTAAAAACCAACGGGGGTTCGACGTTTTTTAGAAAGAGTTCCGCTGCGCCGCCACCACCAGAAGCCGCGATTTGCAACCAGAAACTCTGTTCTGGCACCCTGCCGGTACGGGGAATTTGGGGAGGATCATCGCCATCGTCATCACCAACGCCTTCGACCATCAATGTGTCGATCATCCATGAGTGAGTAATCCTCCGCTGTAGGCTATGGGGATGGTAGGGATTGGATGAGTTCTATCATGTAATCGAGTAAGATTGTTAGGGCATAGTGCCTAGTATCTCTATTAGTGCTATTTGACTTTGTTGCAACTTGTTGTGCTTAATGCTTGTCACTAGGGCCCGAGTGCCATGATCTCAGATCTGAACTTATTATTGAATCATTATGATAGTATTGTTTGTGATCTTATCTACAAATTGTGTACACATATCATTGTCCGGATCCAAAGGCCCTGAAGTGATAGAAATTGGGACAACCGGAGGGGGTGCCTGTGATGTGAGGATCACATGTGTTCACGGAGTGTTAATGCTGTGCTCCGGTGCTCTATTAAAAGGAGAACCTTAATTGCCAGTAGTTCCCTTGAGGCCCCGCTGCAACGGGCTGGCAGGACAAAAGATGTTGTGCAAGTTCTCATTGCGAGCACGCATGACTATATATGGAGCACATGCCTATGATTGTTTACTACTTGGATGCTTGTTCTCATTTATCTGCAATTGCCCTAGATCTTGAAGTTACATGTTTAGACTCGTCCATGCAACGCCCGTCCACCCATCCCTATGCCTACCGTGCTTATATCCTACTGTTTCTACTATTGTTACTATTGCTTCTATTTTGCTATTGTCGTTGCTTTTCTGTTGCTACTACAAACTATTGCTACTAATAAACTTCTGTGAGCAAGAACTATTTCTAGGTGCAGCTGAATTGACAACTCAGTTGTTAAGGCTCGCAAGTATTCTTTGGCTCCCCTTGTGTCGAATCAATAAATTGGGTAATACTACCCTTGAAGACTGTTGCGATCCCCTATACTTGTGGGTCATTAAGCTTCAATACAACAAAGACATCAGTGAAAAAGATTCAAGTCGCTAGTACCTAGCGACCTGACTCTCGGGAACTGGGGGAATCAAGTTCTTAAGACTCGATTCGCCACTATAAGTGAATTATACTCTCATTGTTTCAGTTTAAACACTGAGTTCTTTATGTTTATGTTGTTTTCCTTGCTCGAGGACAATCAAGGGTTGAGCTTTGGGAAGTTGATGGATGTGAAAATAGCCATACTTTTCCTTGTTTAAAAATTATTTTTAGTCAAGCAATTGACAGGAATCTCTAGCTTTACCACTAATGACTAATTATTGTAAAGCTGTGCAATCCATTGCTTTGAAATATGTTGTGTAGGAAATCATGCTTTTAAGGCGAAATCGGGAGCCATAAATCAAAATTTCGAGGATTTATACACGGCCAATTAATCCTGGGGAAAACTCTAGGCGCCAGAGGGCATAACGACCACTAGTAAGGGCAGGGTCCACCTGTACGGCATGCCTATACCATGTTGTGGTGGCTTCGTCTCGTCAAACCTTACAACTTTCATGAAGGTCTCTATATATTTCGAGGTCCGTGCCGCATAGGGGGCCTCCATTCTCAGATTGCATCACAACACCACCAAAGGAGATACACACCATAGTTTATCGTCTCCATCCTCCATCCTCTCCATAGCCATAGCCATTATCTTATACTTGAGATCTCCTTGTGATTTGGCGACCATTGTAAGAATATTTGATTTCAATATAAGTATTTTGCACAATTTTTTCTATCCTTGATCTTATGTTAAGAGTGAGTAGTCCTCACAGGCTGTGGGTTGGAAACCTCATGGCAATTATGTGCATCTAATCTACGGTAGCATTGTGTATTGTTTGAATAAGGTATTTGTATCTTTGTTTCTTTATCTCTTGCCTCGATCCTTGTATTTGTAGGTACCAAGACCCTCGAGATCGATAAAGGCATAAGGTGAGATACTTGGTTAGCGGCGATCTCATAGGAAAACTAGTGATAGAAAGGGAAGTATGGTATTTTCTTAGAGATCCATTCAAGAACAACAACAACAACACTTATTAAGGCTTTGATCTATGTTTTACTTAATAATTGTTTGTATCCCGGTGCCTCATGGTGAAAATGGTTAGCTCAAAAGGCTATTTCTATGCTTGTGGCTTGCATGGGATTTAATATATGAGGATGTGCTTCCCATAAAGTTTATATCTATTAAAACATTACACATGACTATGCTTATTATGATCTTTATCCCATATGATGTGCAATTACAGGTGAATCTTCCACCCTGGTCTACCTCCATCCATTGAAACAACCCACAATATAAAGTAAACTAGAAAGTTCTGGTAAGCAAAGGTAAAACAAAAAAACAAAGTGTTGTAGACGTGTCCTTTTTAATTCTTTTTAGCATTGTTTCCCAAGGTTCGATTGAACCTAGGACTACTAGGGAAAAATGTACTATACTGCATCCATGAATCCAGATCAAAGGTATCACGGGGCAACCGCCAGCCTTGGCGGTCTTGGTGATGACTTTCTCCAGGTTCTTGCACTATCGCTTTGTGGTCGCTCACGTGTTCATAGGATCTTGTTGGGGAGTTTTGCCGCTGGGTGGGTTGGTGCTGGTGTCGCCTTGTGGCGAAGGGGCATCGCGAGGGCGAATAACATCCCAAATTCAGCAACCTTGTTAGTTGTGTAGAATGCAAAAATTTGGGGGGAACAGAAACATTTTCTTGTAGAATGATGCAGAGATTGTTGGCTTATTTGAACTTATACAACTGAATGTATAGTATATGTTACACTGCTCTACCCTCCCCTCAGTTGATAAAAGCTATTTTACAAAAGAAAAGCCTTGGCTTAGTTTACATATTCTCAAATTTTCGGGCATTTCAAACATCTTATAGACAAGATGTTTTTGCAACCATAAATATTTTAGTATATTCCATTATCAAAATTATGGATATCTATATGATAGTATCTCCATATTTTTTCAAGACAGAACTTCCAAATAATCTTACCTCTATTTCCAAAATACTTTATAAAACCTTTGACTTCCACTCTTGGTATAAATACCAAGATACTCTCACCTTCTTCAAAATTCAAACCTTTCAAAACACCCATATATACCTCAAGCCATGCTTGAAGGTATTCATAGTAGTAGCTTTGAGATAAAGACAAGATGAATTTCCTTGATCTTCTTGCTAAGATGAATTGCCTTGATCTTCTTGCTAAGATGAATTGCCTTGATCTAATTTCTGAATGGTTTCACTAAGAGCTAGTATAATATACCCTAAAATCTCACCTTCTAACAGCAAAACCACACAATCAATACAACCTAAAATCTTGAGGAGAAAACCATCCTAAACCTTAGTAGTTGGACTACCTCCTCCCTACCACCTTTTTACCATCTTTGGAAAGCTAGAGTTAACACCCTTCCATCCCATTCTTAGACAAGGAGTCTAACTTATCCATACTTGGGATGTGCCCTATTATCCCCAACACTTTAACTTCATTTAGGAACTCACTAACCAAGTTTCCCAATCTTATCTTGATCTCTAGTCACACTAGAGATCATATGTTCCCTTTACCAGACTCAATTATGGCTCCCATTCTTGTTATAGCTCCCAAGGTAGTTGAGGAAAAATCAATCCTTGGATGTCCTCTATATAACCTACTCTTAAACATCATCCCCTTGATGATTGGGTTGGAACCTTTCATCCCCACAAAAACAACATCTCTTGTACCCTAGTTAAAAACCCCAAATCTGCCAAAAAATTGACTAAGTCTGAAACTCTTATCTAGATTCCATTTTTGAGACTCCACACATATATTAACCCTTGTGCATTTTTCGAAGTGCACTTGAACCACCTTGTAGACCATCATAATTACTTTCAACTCCCACTATTTTCCTTGGCTAAACCCTTCTTGGACCCACACATCCTTGATGGTTTAGTAGGCAAGAAAATAATCTTTTTCTGCAAATCTTTTCATCATGCCTATGTTGGCAGAAGCCCCCATCCTCATTCCACCTTCTTTTTACCAAATCTTTGTTGGGTTGTGATCTACTAAACATTTTGTATCAACGCATGCTCAACTTGATTCCATTGGAGCTTTGTTCTTCTTAAACCCACACAGTTTTTGAGGCAACTTGATAACCTATCCCGACACCCTTATTTTCAACAATCCTAGGCACCAATTTTAGGAAACCCCAGTCATGATCAACACCAAACCTCTGCACCATGGTGATCTAATTCACTTGGTCTACTCTACCATGTTCTCTTTGAAACAAATGGATCTCTGGATCACCTTATATGGTTTGCCAAAGTATGTATTAAGATAATAAACCACAAGATCCCCAAAACCCCTGAAATTAGAATCTTCTCAAATTAAATTCTCCTCAAAACCTACTAATGATCTCCCTATACTCTCTATCATAACTAATCATTCTCAACCTCACCAAGTATCACTCGCCACTAAATCTTAAGGGTTTGTGAGGTAAAATTTAATGAGAATATTAAGTCTCGTCCATCTACAACTTGTCCCAAAAACACTAAAACCCTCCACAAACCTCTTGGATCATCCCCACTACAGTCACCGTCCTCTTTATTCATATATCAAAATATCATCTAAAGGTATCACTACAAAAAACCAAACCCTAACCTCATGCATGCACATATGCCCATCTTCTCCTTTAAAACTAAGCAAATAATCTTCAAACCTTCCCAAAACTTTAGTTAATCCCCATAGCAACCCTACTCCCCTGTATGGTCGTGTGCTACAGTACCCCAATATATCAGCACCATCCCCTTGTCCTATAGCTCTTGGATAGAGGTGTGGAGAGAGGAGAGGCCACTTATGGTAAATATTGCAAATTCTTCCTCTTGTCCTAGTCCCGCGGCCACCCCCTTCTCATCCAATACCCAAGAAAGTACTAGGACCCCATAGCCCTTCCCTACCCTACCTGGTAGCTACCCTCGATGTCCCTAGCTCTCACCCTCTCAATTTATTTTATTAGCCGAAGACAAAGAAGAGGGAAGCCTCCCCCTCTCTATGAGCACTAGCAACACCAGGGTACCCCACAACTCCTGGACACCATAGAACGAGCTCCCGTCTCCCCTCTCAGCCAATGTTGCTTAGTCGCCCACCCCTCCTTTTTCTCTCGTGAGCTCGGTGTACATGGACAACCCTCCCTACATAAGAGGCTACTACTCTCCCCGGTGCCCTGTCCCTCGTTCATTTCAGTCTCCCCACTCCACCTACCCTCCCAAGAGCCCTCTTACTCCTTCCTCGGCTGGACGAGATCGTGCTTCCTTTGGATCTACAAGCACTCTGGGTCAACATTGTCATTGCCTCTTTCATGCCTTTCTCCTCCCTCTACGCACGTTTGCATCCCTATGCAAAGGCCAATCTAACCCTGGCCTCCGCTCTATTCCAGGCAGGCCCTGGAGAGCACCCCGAGATGATCATGCGGCGGTCTTCTCCGGTGTTGTCACATGAAGGAGCTCCGGAGGTCAAAGGACCCTCTCCCGCACCTCGCTGGAGTCGCGGTGGTGTCCCATGTCGCCCTGGGCCCTCACCAACATATCTTTCTGCCTCGATAAGCTTCCTCGCGCATCCCTACCCTCTGCTAGGGTTTCCTACCTGCCCTTGCATCGCTGGGGAGAAGACGACCACCAGCCAACGATCTTCCATAGATCGAACGGCCAGGGCGTAGCCACACCCGTTTGTCCTTACCGGGTTGCTTAGTTGTGGGACCGCTATGCCCATGACCTTGTCACGTGCATGGGCATGAAACGGGCCGGCCTAGTGTCGCGTCGCCCAGCCTCGCTCGCTTTTTGCCCTTTCCCTTTTTAAAATTGTATTCTATTTACCCAGACCTGCCTATAAGCTTGAAGGTTTAAATAGAAATAGAAATGAAAAATTCCTTGAATCATCCCAACATAAATTTCTACCTGTTCCTACATGTTTTTACAACATGCGGAGTAAGTCCATGGCCCAAATCCTACCTCACTATTTTCTGGTTTGAAATCTAATAAATGGTGTTATTTGAGAGCAATAAATCACTCATTAAGTCTCATAGACCCAAATGGGTTGAAACCAATTCCTACTCTTAGGTATATAATGGGCCTACGAGATGAATTTGGTCCCATACCCAATGTAAATGTATAACCACTAGGGTAAAAATAACAAAAACAGCCAATATCTATCTTTGGGGATTTTTGTAGGCCAAGTTTTACATGATTTTGAACTGATTCCAACTCTCAAAGATGACGTGCCTCAAAATATAAAATAACCTAGGAGCTCAAGATTTATTGGGCCTTGGTTGAATTTTGGTGATTTAAACCCTTCTGAATAGGGTTATTTCACTAAGAAAATACGTACATTAGTTATGTAACTCTAAAAATGCTTAATCCAATACCCCGTGAGCTCGGATTCATCTAAAAACAAGCTATACATTTAATTGGGTGAAAAAGACAAAATGCTGGTAGAATTAGCTTTGTTTTTTTCCCAAGGGCATTATACTAATTACTTTGAAATAAAAAACTCCCAGTAAACCAATACCTCAATGCCTTACTAACCATAAGTGGAAATAATTTTGGGGGTTACAGCTCTTTTCTGGTGATTTATTCACCTAAACTAGAGTTATTTTCACTAGAAAATTCATAACAAATTAAAGAAAAATGATAAAACCATGAAACCAATTTGGTGGCTTTGTTTTATCAATACCTATATGAAGATATCATTTTTTACATTGATATCCTACAGAACCTGTTATTGGTTTAAAACCCCTTAGTTAAGTAGTTTTTGGCCTGTTTTCAAGGATACGTCCTGGGAGACGTATTGTTTTTATAAAAGGAGAGCCAAGAGGCCAAAGTTTTATAATGCGGCGTGGCACAGGCGCCACGAATGCAACCCCACACTAACCTAAGGGAATCACACATGCACTAGCCAACTACTCGTGGCATCTCCACATATCCACTTGGCTTAAGTAGTCACGAAAGAGCCGTGCATCTCTCCATAGCTCGCCCTCCGTGGAGATCTTCTGAATGACCAAAGCGGAGGAAGGGGTAGCACCCTCAAAGATGATATCGTTCTGCTGATGCCAAAGCGTCTAGTAGACCAAGGAAATACATGTCCAGATGTCACGTTCGTGGCCCTTGCCCCCGTGTAGAGGTCTCAACCTAATATAAGATAGAGCCTCCTGTGTTTACAATGCTAGTCCCTGGATCAATAGCTAGCATCCACAGTTAAGATGTAATATCAAGAAACAAAGGTCATAATATAACTTTATAACCAGGAATAACATAATTTTATTACATCATACATAGCTCATTTGGCTATTACATTACATTGCAGCGGAATAACTATAGTCATGGGGTCCTTCATCTTCAAAGTGCCACAGGCAGATGTTGGTTGTAGACTTTGTAATCCTAATCAATCAATCTTCACTAAAAACAATCAAAACCTGCAACATACAAGTTACAGCCACAAAGGGTCAATACATTTGAATTGTATTGGCAAGTGATACTATGGTAGTATAGTGGAGTCTATCATCTATATGCATTTGGGTAAGTGGAGTTGAGGCTTGCATTGCTCAAAATAGATTTTTCTTATCATTTTGAAAATACTAAGTTTTTGCTTTGACAAAATCATTTTTCTCAATCAAAGATTGAAGATCCTTCAAGGCATCTTTCAATCAAAGATTGAAGATTTCAAACAACCCTTGTTCAATCCACAAGTTTTAACTTAGAAATTTGAATGATGAGATTCTTGATTGCATCCATGTCTTGATGCTCAAATTGTCCTTTACCAGGGACATGGCTAAGTATTTAGGTTTTACACTCTGCAGAGGTGGTGCACTTTCCCCACAAGACTTGGTTTCCCAAGACAAGATCTTTCAGAAGCTTTCCCTTAGACCAAAATGGACGCGCTCCAACCTATCAAACACTACCACCCACTATCCATATGGCTAAGTTCTTGCAACCTATATGATCATGGCAGAGCCCATATTGCCAAGTGGTTGCACTTGAAGCTTCTCAACATTTGACATCTCAAATCTCTTTGTTCCTGGGTGGCAATCCACAAGTGAGATACACAAGGTTCACCAGTCCCCTGGCCTTGTGTAACCACTCAACCAAACACCACCAAGCCTTCCCATTCCACCCAGGTGATTCATTAACTTAGTTGTTTTATTAGACAAAATCACAAGTCCTCAGACTTAGAATATTTTTCCATAGTGTGAATATATTTTGCACCCATGTTTCCTATTAGCTAGGCTAAGCTTGATAGTAGTAGGAATCTTTTAACTTAAGAAAATTCTACTAAGGATTCATCTATTAGTTTTCCTATAGCAAGGTCTATACTTAGAAAAATCCATGCAAGTTTTACTTAGCAAAATCACTAATGCATAGAGAAAGTAATGGGACAAAAGTATGAAACATCACTTGCCTTTTTGGTAGGGAATGGTGGTTCACTCCTTGATCTTTGCTAGTCTCACACTTCACTACAAGTCAATCAAGAAAACACACATTCAATTCTCATTCCAAACCAAAATCAAACAAACAATTTTTCACACACAAAGTAATGGAATCTAAGTCATGCATAAGCATGCAAAGGTTGGTTCTATTGCAAGGATGGTCTCCACTAGGCTTCTAAACTTTGTAAGTTCCAAATTGGTCATTTACCAAAATGGCAAAGTCATTTGCAAATGGGTTTTATCCATAAACCATTTTTAAATCCATTCATCATTTCATGTGGTGAAAAATGTTTTTATCAAGGCAAAACTATTAAGTTGTTCACCAAATGAGTTGCTAATTTGCAAAACTTGGTGTTTTGGGTCAGTGGGTTTGATCAAACCATTTTCTCAAAGTTTCCTTTCCATAAACATTTTTATAACAAAAACCATTCTTTTTATTTGGCTAGAAAATGGCTAAGTCAAGTAATCTAACCTAAATCTTTCCAAAATCATTTTTAACACCAAGGGTTGGTTCCTAGGGTCAGTAAGGTCACAACAATTCAATTTGCAAAGGTTTTAACCTTAAAATCATTTTTTAACAATTTTTATACTCTAAACAAGCATACAAATGTTTCTGCAAATTCAAACAAGCTAACAGATACTATTTGCTAAACTAAGGGCATGGTTGGCTAGGTCTTGTTCTCCTGAATCCAGTGATATAAAATTTGTAATTTTTGGACGTGTGGTTTGAAAGTTACAAAGGTTTGAAGTTTGCAAATAAATCTGATTCAAAAATCTGTTTTCACTCAAACACTGGCCACGCGTCGCTATCTCACTGGCTAATACCGGTTCGGCCGGATCGGCATCGTGGTGCGTACAGAAAACGTACCTCTTCGCGACTAAGTGATCTAATCCTACTCGTTCAAACTAGATCAAACGGCTCTCAGTGCTTTGCCAAAAGCTGGCGGCGCGATGTTAACGGCGAGCGGCAGAGCGGCCAGTTGGCGGCGGCGCTGGCGAGGCAGGAAGCGAAACGGGGAGGGAGTAAGCTCACCGTGATCGTAATGCAGCACTGATACTCAATGTGCTCTTGGTTGGTGGAGGGGCGCACGGGGACGGGCAGGATTCTTCGCCGGAGTTGGTTCTGGCGACGGACGTGCGCGGTCGAGGTCGAGGACGACGCTGTGGTCCACGAGAAGACAAATGGAGAACTGGGTTAGCTGCGCAAGGCCATGGCAAAGATGGTTGCGTGATCTAGAAGACACGGGGTGGTCGGAATCTACCTGTGGGCGTCGTCGGAGTAGTAAACAGACGATGGCGACGGCGGTAGTTGTCGTTGCCGAGGCTCAGGGGCGCCCGCGGGTGAGCTGCGGTTGCAGAAGGATCCGTTGGGGGTTGCTGATCGCAGCTGCGTGCTTGAGGAGGCAGGAGGGGGCGTGTGCTGGCCGGAATTGGCGAGGAGGGTCGTCGGAGACAGCGGCGGTACAAGGCAAAATTCTGTGGACTGGGGGCGTGCTTGGGGGAGGAAACAGAGGGGAAGTAGAGAGGATGCGCTGGCGTTTAAAGGTGCTTGATCGCTGCGAGTAAATGCGGCCGCGTTAAGGCGAATTGATGCCGCGAAATCAAAGTCTGCAACGGCCGGCGAGGGGGAAGAAGAGGTCGTGCGGGTGGGAAAGAAGAACAGGAGGAGTGGGGTCCGCTGGTCAGTGGGAAAGGAAACGAGGGGGAGGTCCACCGGTCAGTGTCACTGCGGGTTAACTAATTGGTGCGAATCGTTTTCTTTCGGGGTGAGGTGCTGGGCTGTTTCGGGGCCTGTTTGGGCTGCTGGGTTGGGTCAGATCCATTTCCTAATTTTTTTTCTTCTGAATTCTTTTTCCTTTTCTATTTCTATTTTTCTGTTTTGAATTTTTCAAACAAACAAACATCATCCAAATCAATTCAAACAATACCAATCTTTGTAATTTTGAAATTAGTTCTGTTCAGTAATATGGACCAAAGCCCAAAAATAAAAATAATGTTTTAAACCTTTTTTTTAGGTTCCATTTATTAATTAAGTAAAATGTTCCATGATTTATTAATAAAATAGGGTTTGGTTTATTTAATAAAATCTTCATTTGAACTCCAAATACTTTCAAAACCAATCAGTAGATTTTATTTGGAAATAAAGAATATTTGGAAAACTTGTTTAAAACAAAATAACCTTTTATTTTAGGGTCCATTAATAATTAAATAAAATGGGCCTTAGTTATTAAATCAAATAGAGTTTGATTTTATTAATAAAATCTTTATTTGAAATCTAAATATTTTCAAAACCAAATCAGTAGGTTTTATTTGGGAAATATAGAATACTTGGAAATTTGTTTAAAACAAAATAACCTTTTATTTTAGAGTCCATTATTAATTAAATATAATAGACTTTCATTATTAAATCAAATAGGATTTGTTTTATTGAGATATTTATTTTGAAATCTAAAATAAAGCCAAAACACTTTAGTAGGTTTTATTTGTGAACAAATATTTGGAAAACTTATTTTAAATAATTCAATAAGTTTTGATGTTTCAATTAAATTGGTAAAACCTTTTATTTAAATAAAGTTGGATATTAAATCCTTATTAATTTATTTAAATAAACCTCTGCTATTTTTATCAAAAATGTTTTTAATCCAAAAGCTTGGCCAAGGTTTAATTTGGCTTTATAAAATAATCCTTATTTATGAATCCACCTTTTCTTTTGAAAACCAAATCTTTTATTTAAAAGATTACAAAATAGTAATTCCAAAACATTTTAATTTCCTTTAATAAATGTTTAACTTTATGAATCCCTTTAGGATTTTATTTGATCCAAATTGATTTGAAATTCCAATTAAATTCAAAAAGTTTCTTCTGGCCTTGAAAATCAACAAAGTTTATTTTATTCATTTATTTTCACATAACAAGATTTGGAAAATCTTGGGATGTGACACCCCACGTCTTCCCTGGAACCACGTGACGAGCATCATGCCATGCTCTGGCGTCCACTATCCCTTGCCCCACCAGCTGAGGCATGTCGACCACACCTCTCGTTCTAGCACACATCCCATGAGGATATGGTCGATAGTCTCTCCACACCGGTCGCAGAAGGAGCACGCATCCAGGTGTTGCAGACCACAGCGTCATAGCCTGTTGGTCGTCCAACATTTGTTCTGCACATCAAGCCAGAGAGAGATGTTACAGCTGGCATGGGCTCGAGGGCACCAGATCTATAGTGCTCCAGCCATCAATGTCTGACCCACAAACATGGCTTCATAGCAAGATTTCGTGGAGTAGCAGTCGGTGGGGTCCCAGCTCCACTTAAAAACATCTTGTGTCCCTTTTGTCATGGTAATATCCTCCAGACGGTCTATAACAAGAAGCTCTCTGATGGCCGCCGCACTCAGGTCAGGGGGACGTCATGCAACCAGGCATCGTCTAAGCCCTCTCTCACCCGGAGTGTCGATATTGCGTTCGCTGGGACTTCCGCATAGAGGTTTAGTGCCACATCCCTACTTCGTCCACATGGCAGCCATTTGTCAGACCAGAAGAAAGTACTGGCTCCATCCCCAAGCACCGAGATTTTTGTAGCATCGAATAGCTATTTAGCTAGTGCTAGAACTCGGATGTTGAGTCTGTGCCAAGGTTTGTCTACCTCTATTCGCAGACATTAAAACATTAAAGAAAACCTACAAATGCAAATAGAGTAATTCCAATTTCTCTAAACTCAAATCATCAAACCTACTGAATGTACTAATGAATTATTCCATTGATTTTATTATGATATTGGTGCTTGTATACTTTGTGTTGATTATGGTATTGCTTGTTTGCATGAATGCTTTACGACGACGATAGTTGCGATTGTGCTGCCGGTGAGAAGAAGGGATCACCAAATTAATTATTATTGGTATTCTTGTTATTCTATTAATAAGTCCAGGGAAATACTGCTGATCATAGGCAAGACACTATTCCTGAATTCCGATACTTGTCCTACTCCTTTTAATTACCTATTTTGGATCTCTTTTACAAACTGCACTACTACTTGCATGCTTTGTTTTTTTAGTAATATGTTAGTAACTTGGCTCCTCCAAGTTATGAATGAGTCTAAAGTAGGATGCTTACCCTTATTTCTACCTACTATTATGTTTAGACTGAGGTTACGATGGTTAACGTCCCACCTTGTTGGAAACTCCGGATTTAATGAACAAAACTATTTGGGGGTTTAACCCACTACAAATGTTTAAAAAATACTTTTGTAAACCCCTTGGGAATAGGCATTGTTTCCAAGTGGATGTTTCAAAAGAAGAAAAGGAGAAGTGAAGAAGTGTTTAGGTGAGAAAGAGAAGGGATGTTCTACGCCTTTACTGGAACTACTTATCCATGCAGCCACATTATCCCTGGAAGACGGGGTCTAACTCGTAGTTTTTCCTCTTTAGCATGGGCCGCCCCTAAAGTGATATAGGGGAGAAATCCCCCTAATTCCAAGTTGTACCCAGGGCCTACGGTGCCGGGGTTAGTGAATGTCATAGACAAGGGTCAGTGCAACAATTGGGTATTCCACAGACGGTATGACTTAGAAGTATGGAAGGAAGTGGAATCACAAACTAAGGTATTTCCCAAACTAAGGTTTGGGTATACGCATGTACGGAAGGGAGAACAAACTCAACAAGGAAAGGCGCCTCTGCTAGGGTCGATCGATGAAAGGTTAGTTTTGATTATCCAAACGCCCATGTACGTTGAGTAACGGGCCGTGGTTAAATCCCGGCAGATGTGTTGATTCTTGTGGGGAAAGTGCCTACAAACTCTACAGAGTGTAATCTATTTGAATAGTTGTGTCCATGGTCAAGGATGGTTGTAAAAGTGATTGCTAGGAGTACCCAAGTGAAGGCTTTGAGACATATAAAAAGGATGTGACTTGGTCACGAGAAAACATGAGAATAAGGTTTTGTTTTGACCATGGATGGTCTAAGAAGTTTCAAAAAGGGTTTTAATCTAAAAGTGGTTTTATAAAGGTCTTCAACAAGGATATGGAGATATCCAAACTTTTAAAAAGGAGACATGTTTTCAAAAGTCTTTTTCTACATAGATATATAGATGTCATAGCTACAAGAGAAACTAGGATTTTCGAAATAACTGTAGTTAGAGCTATCTCTCCACAACCCAGTTTGCATTATCATGTTTACCTTATCTTGGTGGTTTACGAGTACACTCAAAGTACTCATTGGCATTGTCCCTGGCTATTTACTTGGCGAGATTTTCAGAACCAAGAAGGATGATGGAGGTACTAATGTCTATGTGAGCTAGGCCGTCTTCCCACTCAGGTGCCCGTTGGTTAAGGCTTGACATGGGCTCTGCGTTTGATGAATATCTGCTTGTAATGTTTGTATTGACATAATGTAAAAAATGTAGGTTTTGTACTCATTACTTTATGGATTTTGTAATGATACTTGTTGGTTAAGCTCATGGCTCACTGGTCATGGGAATGTGAAATGTATGCAGAACAGGGATGCTCGGACTATCAATCCAGGGAACCACAACGAAGTGGTGCCTCTCCTAGAACTTGTGTGGCATGGCCACCCCCATTCCTCCGACAGCTACAAGTGGTTACCGGGGTGGCGGTGGTTGAGGAGTGCTGTGTGCAACTTGGCTTGTTCATGAATTCCATGCCAGCGAAGGCAACATAGAGCGGGAGATCATTGGTGCATGGTTGGTGGTGCCAACGGGGGCCCATGTCACTGGAGGGACTGTGGGGCAAAAAACCATTGGTGCGGTGCTGGTAATGTCGATGATCTCCATGATGTGTAGGAGCCATGCATCTTGTTCGGCCGCATCGGGCAAGTAGCGCAGTAACTCCCATGCCATGCGCAACATGGCTTCACGGGAGTTGAGGGGCGCGTTTTGGTGCTTCTCACCCCCTGCTCCCTGCGAGGGGCATGGTTATTGGCGCATGGAGGGTTATTGCGTTCATCATTGCGTGTGCGGCGAGGGCAGCTTGGTGGTGAGTGTGTTGCCATGGTCCGACCCGGCCATGTCAATAAAGGAGTGGGAGATGCGCCTCAGCCCCCTACCTGGTGCGCCAAATGTTGGAGATTTGTCCCGGTAGGGTATCTCTCGATGTAGGATGAAATCGTCTCAAAGGTCTGAACACTATCTACCCATGCCCCTCTTGTGACCTTGGCAAAGAACAGCGAAAATCATGGCAACGAGACACAGAGAGCTTACCCAGGTTCATGCCACTATGTGGTGTAAAATCCTACTCCTGCCTATCTGGATTGCTTGTATCGCTTGGCAAGACTACAATACAAGGGATGATCGGGGGATCAGATCTACGGTTCCTCGCTAGAAAGAAGCTGGGGTTTTCCCAGGTGGAAGAAGTTGCCTTCTGAAGTGCCGCAAACCTATCTTATAGGCGTGCCGAGCCTCTTCCCGCCAAACTTGCGGGAAGGGTTCCCACATGGCGACAAGGAATTGGGAAGGTGAGATAAACGTGCGTTTGACCACCGGGGTGGTCCTTGGAAGAGATCTATTGATCATGTCGTTGTCATCCTCCTGCCTGCGTCATTCGCTCTTTCCACGCTAGAGAGAGAGAGGTGGTCCCCTGGTGGCAGGGCTGTCAGCCACCCATGGCTTGGAGGAGAGAAAGATGCCTTCCTTGCTTATCGGGACAGCTGTTTCGGTTGATTTCATCATTGCCTTCATCTTCATCTTTGCTCTTCCTGTAACATCACAAAAATATTGATCAAGGTTATCAAATTCCAATCACCAAAATTAGGGTTAACATAAAGTTTTGATAATTAAAATCATATGAATGCATGTGTGTATGTGATGATTGTATGAATGCATGAATGGACTTGTGTGATTGTTGTGAATAGCAAGGAATGGTTTAAAGATGAAAAGAACATCATCTAAATCAATTCCAAGCAGAAACAAATCAAGAGAAATTCAAAAACAAACAAAACAAGCAAATGGTCATTTTTCCCAATCTTGCTCACTAGACCACTTTGAGTGTTTCTAGTCCAAGATTTCAAACAGAAACAATTCCATTTCTTTTCACCCCTTGATATACCAAGTAAAAGTGAACCCAAGCCCGCCTTGCAAATGCACAGAAACATTTGGCAACTTGATTCAAATGATAATTAAAAATTAAATCTATATCATATGTGAAGATCACCATTTTTCAAAACCCAACCAAACCAGTGCACCTTGACCATTCCAAGCAACTAGAGACTGCCTAGCATGTGACTAGTACACCCACCAAGTTTCATACAAAAATTCAAATTCAAATCTTTTGCGTCCATTTCATCAAACACCTTCTGAACACAAATCAAATTAAGCATCAAACACTATAGTGAGCAGTGTTGTGCCTAACTTGTCCCCTCTCTAGCTCACACTACACTCTCAGTAGATGATCTAACTAGTTTAACAAGCCCTAGATCACTGTATACTTCACAATGCCATCAATGGTGACCATGGCCAAGCCCAACTTGCCACCCCAAGGTCGACAAAAAGCTAGGGGCCTCACTAGCCTCGCCAACCTTGTCTAGCAGGCACCCCACCATCCATCGCCACCCCCTGTCCAGTGCCCAAACCCTGCCAGCCACTGGACCACTCAGAATGAGCACGCCTAGTCTATCTTCGACCATGCCCAGAGCGCCCTAGAGCGCCGTGCTCGACACGCACGCACAGGCCACACCCCGCCTTCACCACCCTCATGCGTGATCACCATCGCCCTAGGAACCGCCCAGAAATGCCCGTTCGTCGCCGCGCGACCAGGACCGCCCGTGCATCATTAAAACTCCCGCCAGAGCCGCCTAGAGCATCGAAGTGTTACCACCAATTCGCACCGTCCCACGCCTCGCCACCATGACGTTGAGCATCGCCAGGAGGCAGCGCACCGTCCCCTACCCCTAGCCATGTCGTTAGCTCGATGTGCAAATGACCACGACGAGCTCCACCCGCACCCTTCGGTCCCCTCGTTGCACTATAAATAGAGGCCTCCCCCGTTCGAATTCAACACACCATCTCACTCCCCACCTCTCACTGATCATACTCACTCATCCCCGAATCAAGGCAAGCACCAGGTGGCCGGAATTTCACCGGAGCTTGCCACTGCTGGAGGAGAAGGGCGCCGTTGATTGGAGCCGCTCCAGGAGGAGCCACCGGTACCAGGAGGATCGCTGTCGTCGACTTCGTCGTTCGCCCCCATCGCCGACCATCACCGGATCCCCGGTGAGCCGCCATTGACCCCCACTGGCCGTGCTAGGGTTCGAACTCGCCGCGTTCTATTCAGACATGGACGATGAACCTCAGCCGTAGATCTAGCTTCTAATCCTACGACCCTAATCACCCCGTACTCATTCGCACCCCTGTCTCACTGACTAGTGCGGACAGCCACTTAAACCCACCAGCGCACGCTGTGCATACTGGGCCGGCCCATTTAGCACTCCCGCGCAACCCAGTAATTCAAATTTAGGTTTATCAATTTAGTTTCAAACTTAGTTCTGTCTCTAGATTCAAAAATCAATCCAGAGAGATTCACTAAACCAAATTGCATGAAACTAATTTGGCTAGAAAGGTATTGAAATTCTTAATCCAAGATCGTTGGATTCAAATCATTTGGAAATATAGATCACCTATAGTAAAAATAACAAGGCAGAGACTTTTCTGCATTCAAACATTTTTCAAAATTCAAAAGCATATGCTTTTGAGTTGATTCCAACTCTCAAAAATCACATTTGACAAGACCTTTCTGAATATATAAAAATATCTAGGTTTACTTGCAGTAATCATCAATGTTAAGGAAATCGGTAATCATTAGCTGCTCGGTTGGCTTGGGAGTAGAGATTAATCGGAATTCGGACGATTAACTGATTTAATTGGTCGGCTATTAATCGGTGCAGCCTACAAAAATTAGCACCTAAAACACGTATGAATCCTCAGCCTTAAGCTCCCGGATGAGATCCTCAAGGTGCTCGAGCTCTTGTATCTGAGGTCTGGTTGGCAACTACGAGAAATTGGTCAACAACGACAAGGAACTAGTTGGTGATGGCTGAAATCAAGCTCCTAGAGGCAGGGATCGAACGGGAGCTTCGCAATACCTACTTCATTGGAGCGGGCTAGCGGATGGATGGGCGATATGTGTTGATAATTTTGCAACTTTTTTGACCAAGTGTAGTTGTTAATCGGGAACATACCTAGTAATCGGAGTGTCAGACCTATTAATCGGGCTAAACGATTAACACAAAGGATTAGTGGTAATCGATACGGTTAGGTCCCTAGTAGAGATTAATCAGCCTATTAATCGCTGATTTGGCCTATTTTTTGAATAGTGGTAATAATGGACAAGTAATAAAAGAATGCCCCATAAGCATTTCTAGTCACTTTATTTATTTAAAATAAAAAGGTTAAACCTTATTAAATTGTGACACCACTTTAAATCACATTCCCAAGTACTGAAATATGTGTTGATGACATGTGTCGACATGATCCCATGTTTTAGTTGGAGAATATCAAATCTTAAGTAGTTTTTCAATGAGTAGAAATTACTTTTCTAAAATAAAATAAATGGAACTAGTGCCTTAATCTTTGTGAGGATTGTGATGACACTAGATCATCTAGTGTGAACATTTGTGTGCTCAATATAATTAGTTAAGTATTGTTTGGTGATTGTGTATCTCATATTAATTTATAGACACTAGTACCGACCAAGGATACGAAGAGGAAGGAGACTACGAGGAAGAAACCGAGGAGAACTTCAACCACTGTACTGCACAAGGCAAGCTATAACTTTGCAAGTTAACCCTTGCATTATAACTATGCCAACTAGATGCATTAGACATGCATTAGTTATACCACTTGATGATACCAAATCCCAGTTTTACTTGCAAGCTTAGTTATTTTATTTCTTTATCAAAGTTTTTATTTGTGTTTACTTAGTGATTTGTAATTTTTAGAAAGATGTTTAAAGGTAGCATAAAGAGCATAAAACTTGGCCTAAGTTAGATAATCTTGATGTCATCCTGAGTCATGAGATTGAACTTAGATCATTCCCACTTGATTACCACCCCTCACTAGTGTTTACCCCCACCTGTAGATGCTAGTGCTAAGCATAAAACTTGATCACTTTAGATGGGAATACTTGGTGAAAATGAGTATGAAAACCTTAGAATGATGAGTCATTCTAATGAAATGCTTTGACACGTGTTCTTGAACACCAGATGATTTTGATGATGAAACTGTTGAGTCATGAGCCTTAGCCCTTTTTAAAACTGATGGTTGTCTGGATGCCATACCATTCCAATTTTACCGTTGATGACCCACAAGTGTAGGAGATCGCAAAAGTCTTTGCGGGTAGTATTACCCAATTTATTGATTCAACACAAGGGGATCCAAAGAATACTTGTAAGCCTTAACAACTGAGTTGTTAATTCATCTGCACCTGGAAATAGTTCTTGCTCATAGAAGTTTATCAGTAGCAACAGTTTGTAGTAGCAACAGCAAAGCAACAACAACAGTTGAACAAGAGCAATAGTAACAGTAACAGTAAACAGTGGGATTTGAGTGCGGTAGGCATAGGGATGGACGGGCATTGCATGGACGAGTCTAAACATGTAAATTCAAGATCTAGGGCATTGCATATAAATAATAACAAGCATCTAAGTACTAAACAATACTAGGCATGTGTTTCAAATATAGTCATACGTGCTCACAATGAGAACTTGCACAACATCTTCTGTCCAACCTGCCTGTGGCAGCGGGGCCTCTAGGGAACTACTGGAAATTAAGGTGATCCTTTTACTATAGCACCGGAGCAAAGCATTAACACTCCGTGAAAACATGTGATCCTCACACCACAGCCATCCCCTCCGGTTGTCCCAATTATTGTCACGTTGGGGACTTTGGATCCGTACAATGATATGTGTACACAACTTGCAGATAAGATCACAAACAATACTATCATAATGATTCAATAATAAGTTCAGATCTGAGATCATGGCACTCGGGCCCTAGTGACAAGCATTAAGCACAACAAGTTGCAACAAAGTCAAATAGCACTAATAAAGATACTAAGCACTGTGCCCTAACAATATTATTCGATTACATGATAGAACTTATCCAATCCCTACCATCCCCAAGCCTACAACGGGGGATTACTCACCCATTGATTAGGGAAACATCGATGGTTGATGGAGAGGCGTTGGTGATGACGATGGCGAGGATCCTCTCCAAATTCCCCATCCCGGTAGGGTGCCAGAATGGAGTTTCTTGATCTGAATCTTGGTTTTTGATGGTGACGGTGGAGCGGAACTCTTTCTGGAAACACATTGAACCCCCCTCGGTTTTTACGTCAAGGGGCAACTTATAGGCGCAGAGGGAGCACGAGGGGGTGCCTAGGGTGGTCGCACCCCCTAGGCGCGGGCAGGGCCCACCCGCGCCTTGCAGGGGTGTGGGACCCCAGTCCTCCACCCTGTCCCCCTTTCTGGCTCCATGGATCTTCTAGTGAAATATAATTTTTGGCATATTTTCCGGGATTTTTCCTGATAGTTGATTTTCTGCACAAAAACTAGACACCAAGGTAGTTCTGCTGAAAACAGCGTCAGTCCGTGTTTATTGTATCCAAATAATAGCAAAAGTGTTCGGGAAAGTAGATATGTTTTGGACGTATCAACTCCCCCCAAGCTTAGCTTATTGGTTTTCCTCATTCAATTCAGTTGAAAACTGAGTGCGATAAAAGAACTTTCACGAACACATTTGCTTCATATGATGTATATATTCTCAGCACATGAGTAGATGCTTGGACAATTCATAATAAGAATTATGCAAACTAAGTCTACTCAATAGTATTTGCAAGCTATGAAGAGAAACCAACTCAATAATAATAAGTAGCAAGGAACATAAACATAAGCAACATTGCAATGCTCATAGTAAGGTATGATAGAGTGGTATCTCACTTTCCTTTGTTTGTAGAGCACAATATAAATGGCAAGGCACCTCTAAAGTTCAAGTGAAGACTAGAGGTAAATATATCAGAGATACAAGCATCAAAGTCATGACATAATTAACCAAGTTTTGAGACAAACACAAAAATGACAACTATGCTCTCAAGAAGGTGATCATAGAATAATTGGTGACTCAACATGGAAGTGAAAAGGTTTGAAAGGCTTCCTAATGCTGAATGGAAGCTACTCATTAGCTTTGAGCTCTCATTGCCCCTATCATAGGCATCTTCATATGGTTAAGGTGAAAGTGAGGTCCAATCTGAGTTATATGCTTGACAGACCATAAACTGGAAATACCAAGTCCCTTGAGTACGAGGGTCGCACCACATGCTACTCAACTTTGGTTACCTGTAAGTTCTTGTCATTGTAAATACATGCATATCATAGAGAACTGCCAATGGGGTACCCCTTTCACATGATACAGGAGCTATCCTGTGACAAAAAATGACAAGGCAAGTAGAAAATGAGCATCTCAGCGATCTTTTTATTTACTATATGCATAGCTTTTTATTGAGGATGCTTCATAAATGCTCATTATGGTGATGCTGCAAGGTTCCACCATGATTAGGCATGGCTTAGGCTAGCGGCCTAGTCGTTTCTCTAACACAATGTATAGACTCCATGAACTCACAAGCTCCCCTTTTATTTCACACCGTCAACATCCGCAAACAAAAGAGCAAAGTATCAACTGGATAGGATATCCAAAAAGTGTTGAAAGCGTTCCCCGTGACAGCACGGTTCTGCTGACTCCCAGCATATAATTTGCAAGCATATAACTTTCATGGACAGGTCACAATGGTTCAGGATTATTAAGTGCAAGGAATAAAGTGTGCCATCAAGTTCGTGAGAGCTTACTAACTAACTTTCTCAAAACAGATAAACATTTTATTTGTAAGAAAACAAGGCATATAGAATATGCACTGAAATAGCAAATGCTGCTAATAGGTAGGTATGGTGGACACAGTTGGCAATATTGGTTTTGGGGAGTTGGAAGCATAGGTAAAGCTCATACTCAGTGCAAGTGAAGGCTAGCAATAGAGAGGGAGCGACAAACGAGAGAGCAACAATTGTCATAATCATGCTTGCAACAAAACAGGACTAATTATGGCATGAAAGTGATACAAGAATTCTGAGGCAAAATAAATCATCGAGGCTTACTGACTATTGTTTAGTCATATGCATGCGTGAGAATGTGCCAATCGATTCACATGAAACTTTCAGAGGAGGATACCACAATTTCATACCAAAATATGAAAAAACAATGCACGCAAACATTCATATGACATGCTACAAACTATTAGCAAGATGGAGCTAATCTGTAACATCCCTAAAATCATGTTTCAAAACTCATGCATATCATCCATGCATCCATGATCATGTAGAGTATCATTTCAAAAATCAATTCAAAAACTGGAGCATATCAGCTCATTATTTTATGTGATCAGCATTAAACCAAATGCTACTCTCCAATGAGAGATTGTTGTTCATGAATCAAACCTTGTTACTCTCAGATTGTATTGCTTGATTCCTAGTGCCTAACCAAAAATTTGCAAAACAAATATGGATTTTTAAAAAACCATTTTGAAAACTTGATCAAACCAAGTGCTTTGTCACTATCTATTTTTGTTTGATCAATAGGACAAAACTGATAAAGAGAGTCCACATGTTTTTACACCAAGAATTATGATTATTACACTCTACAAAAATCCAGAACAAATTTGAATTCAATTGGCATTTGAATTTGTTTGAAAATGGATTCAGAAAATCAAAACAGAAATGGAAAATGAATTAAGAAAAGGAAAAAGGCCGGCGCCAGTCTTTTGGCCCAACAGTGAAACCAGCCCATTTAGCCCACCCGGGTTCCCCCTTCTCTCTCTCGCACTCACAGACAAACCCACTGAGTCACTGACCGCTTGGGCCCATTCCCTCTTTCTTTCTCTCGCTGGCAAGTGGACCCTGCGACCACGTCAGCGTCGTCCCCAATCAACGCGCGGCCGAGGCACTCCGCCGTTACCTCGCCGCAGTCACTGTCCGCGTTATTTTCATTGATGCAGCGCGTAATCGCCGACCCCCTCCTGGCTATTTAACCCCCTCTACACCGCGAGCATTTCCCCTCACTCAATTTCCTCTCCATGCCACCAGGCTGCCCGTAGTCTTGCCCACACCACCGCAGCTCCGACGACCTCTGGCGTGCGATTCCGGTAAGACCCCGTCGCCCCTTGCCATCTAAGTTTGCCAGACTGATCACAGCATCCATGAGCATCTTCTCATCCTATTGGTACATGCTAGGATCATCTAGAGACTCGCCAACGACGACGACCGCAAGTGCCTGACGCTTTCTTCCTCTCCGGTGATCGATTGCGGTAAGCACTAAGCGCCCCTTGACCCCTCTCGCATACTACTAGGTTCGCCTTGTCCTTGCGCAACTACTGATGCCTATGGTTGGTACTAGGAAGGCCCAGAGCGTCAGCAACAACTTTGTCTGCAACCACCCGACGCCGTGCACGACTCCGACGAGCTCCAGCGACCACCTCTGCGCGCCCCTTCGCCAACGAAGCCCACCTTGAGCATCAGCAGCACACGGCGAGCACGGTAAGCCCCTTCTCCCTCTCCCGCGTGATCCAGAACACCGGTACCAACTCTGACAGAGACGCCGCCGCCAGTCGCCGCCGCTAGCGCCGCCCGTCTGTGGTCAATTAGATTGTGGCCGTAGGATTTAGATCTAACGTGTAAGATTAGATCTGTGACGAAGAGGTAAGTTTAGATCTGAGCCGTGCAAGTTTAGTTAGATCCAACGGTAGCCGAGCGTGATCCGGTGCGAAGCGGTATCGTCCAATCAGACGCTGCCGCGTGGCCATTTCTTTGTTTTAAAATCAGATTTTCTATCTATTAGTTGTTTAAACTTGATAAATTCATAACTTTTGATTCCCACGTCCAAATTTGACAAATTTTATATCAATGGAACCAGGAGAGAAAGCCCTTTCCATATATGCTATGTTTTTAATGTTTCGTTTCTGTTAAAATGGTTATTTTTACAGAAACATGTGTAGGCCTATTTTGTGTATATTAATTATTTGAGAAATGTTTTAGTGTTCAAATAAAGATTGTTTGGCAAGTTTTGAACTTGTTTATGAACCAGTACTATGCACTTGTCTTGTTGAGTATATAAAATCATCACATATCATATTGCATGCATCCATATATTTTTGCTTGTATTTATTTTGTATGTGATTTGGTGCTATCATTTTATGTGTAGATTTTGGTGCAAATAGTGATTGTGATTGTGAGGATTGTAGCTACTCCCCAAACTACCAAGGCAAGTGGTGCTTCATGATTTTATACCTATATTTTTTAATTATGCATTAGAAATATTTTGCCAGACTTGCATGGATAAATTTTGGTCTTTATATGCTATGCTTGGGAAATCCTAGTAGTTGTAGAATTGCTAGAAATTTCTAAGTTAAGATATGCCATGCTTAGCCTAGCTAGTAGCAACCAAGGGTGGTGAAATATTCATACTATGATAAAATATTTCTAAGTCTTTGGACTTGTGTTTTGCTTAATAAAACAACTAAGTGAATGAAACACCTGGGTGGAATGGAAGGAATGGTTTATGCTGAGTGGTTACACAAGGCCCATTTCTATGGTTTACCTTGTGTATCTCACTTGTGGAAAGCCACCCAGGAACAAAGGGATTTGAGAGGCCAAATGTTAAGAAGCTTCTAGTGCAGCCACTTGGCAATATGGGCTCTGCCTGGATCATATAGGTTGCAATAACTTAGACATTTGGACAGTTGGTGGTAGTGGGATGATAGGTTGGAACGTGTCCATTTGGTCTAAGGGAAGGCTTCTGAAAGGTCCTGTCTTGGTGAAAATCAAGTCTTGTGGGGAAAGTGCACAACCTCTGCAGATGGAAGAATATAAGTACTTAGCCATGTCCCTGGTATTGGACAACTTGAGCATCAAGACATGGAAGCTATCAGGAATCTCCTCATCCCAATTTCTAAGTAAAACTTGTGGTTGAACAAGGGTGAAAGACCCCAATGTCTATTGGTGGTTCCTTGGGAAAAGTTTTGACAAAGAAAAACTTAGTGTTTTCAACTGATAGGCAAAACCTATTTTGAGCAAAGCAAGCCTAAGCTACACTTAGCCAAAATGCATATAGTATCTAGTCCACCAATATTCTACTAAGGTATCACTTGCCAATACTATTCCAATGTATTGACCCACTGTGGCTGTAACTTGTGATGTTGCAGGTTATTCTAATGATGATTAGGAGTCATGAGCCTACACTCAACATGCTTGCCTGTGGCACATGAAGATGAAGACTTATTTATCTATTTACTCATTTAAACTCTTGTACTAGGCCTGTGGCCATGGAGTTGTAAAAGACTATGTTATCTCTGGAATGACTGTAATAATGACCTTTGTTTCTGTGTACTTCATCTTAAACTGTGGATGCTAGCATTGATCCAGGGACTAGCATTGCAATCACGGGGATCCTTTTTCCTTTATAAAGGAGGGATCTTACATAATCATAGACAAGCAAGAACTACTAAGCATCCATCAGTAACATACGCCTTACAATGAACAGACTAAGCATGCTCACAATGATGAATATATGTATAAAAATGAAAACAAATAGAGTTCGTTACCAGCCTCTTCCCACTCCTCAAGTTCTCTTAATCTTCATTATTGCTCTTCACTTGTGTGACTTGAATAATAACATGAAACCATAACCCACTGAGGACGCCTAAACCCTGCAAAGAACTCACAAAACCAAAGAAGAACAACAAATATTTTTGGTGTTTTCGATTTTTTTAAAGAAATCAAACAAAGCAAAAACAAAGAAAGAAAAGGAAAACCAAACAAGAAGCAAACAAAGAGAAACAACGAAAATATTTTTGGTATTTTTTGTGTTTTAAGAAAGCAGCAACAAAAACCAAAAAGAAAGCGAAACAATAGATATACAAAGAACCGACCGAACATGATAAATATATCAGTGTGATGTCGGTATACCTCCCCCCAAGCTTAGGCTTTTGGCCTAAGTGGGGCTCAATCCCATGGTGCCCAAGTAGGTGCACCTCCGTAGTATGACGAGGAGGCTCCCTCGTCCTGGTATGATCTCGAGGACTCCCCTGTGTAGTGTACAAAGGGGTCATATGAGGGCGCTTCCTCCTGATAGTGAGCATGGAAGCTAAGAGAGTGCAGCTTGTCATCCATCTCCTCCTTGGAGCGTGGCAGAGGTCCCTGAGAAATACTGAACAAAGTGGTTTGGGGTAGAGGGATCTCTCTCTCTTCCCCGTCAATAAACAACATTTTATAAATCAAGTTCTCAAGGGTAGAACTAGTGGTGACAAAGTTATGTGCCTTCATGGCAGCAAGATCAAGCCTTTGAGGAGCCAAAACTGTATCATTTGGATCAACAGCAATGTCCAAGGAAGTAGCAACACGCATAGCAATAATTCCCCCATAAATGGGTCCCTTAGCAGTTAAGCGACGAACAATGAGGGAACCAAGATTCTACTTAGTATCATTGTTGAGAGCAATAGCTAAGAAAGCCAAATAATAGCTGGAAATATTACTAGTGTTCTCCCTACCAAGAACACTAGTGGCAAGATAGTAGGTGAAGTACCTGATGGCTGGAAGCTGAATATTTCTTATCTTTCCCCGTTGAGCTCTACGGTTATCATCATTGGTTATCCCGCGGTAGAGCTCCAACAAATCAGCGGGTTGAGCTGGAATATTCTTTGCCGACCCAGCTGTACCAAGTCCTAGAGCCTCACAAAATTTCTTCGATGTCATATGGTAAGGCCTGCCATAAATTTTGAAACAAACATCTGGATTGAACATGTTGTTAGTAAAGGAGAAGCTCTCCGCAAATGTTTTAGTGAGCGTAGCATATTGCATGCTCTCATCCTGCATAAGGCTTGTTAGTCCAGCCCTCTGAACCAAGGTCATAAAATCATCAAGAATCCCAGCATCCTACAAGAAGGTTTGGCAAGGAAAGGCGGAGGGGTGCGCATCCCCCTCATCACCCTCGTCGCCGAATCACGGAGTGATGAGATCCTCATTGTATGAGGGCCTAGCACGGGAGGATGATCTTGAAGGCCTTGCCCTTTTAGGTGCATCACTCTCAAATATCTCTCCAAATGTGTGGTTGTTCATGACCACTCTTTTTTGAAATTTATAGACAAACATCAAACCAAGTGATTTCCAAGTTGATAAATGATGAGCAACTACTATAGAAACTTGCTAGAGGGCTACACATGCATAAAAATGAAATTTCTAAGCATAGAACAAGCATGCAAGCTCACACAACCTGTCACCTATAGAAGCAAAATACTCAAGATACAATCTACTAATCACAAATCTAATTGGACAAGTGGAGGAGGCACATACCAAGGAGCAATCCCTCCAAAAATCAGTAGCAAAGATGGGCTGAGAAAGGAGATCAAAAACCGCGAGCAATAACAGTAAGAACTCGAGCTTGAGCAAGTTTTCCTGTGTTTTTTGGGAGAGAGAAAGAAGATGGTTGTGCGGGGGCACGTTGGAGGGCCCCTGGTGGGCCAGACCCCCCCCTCCTAGGTGCCACCCATGGGTAGGCCACGCCTACCTAGGGTGTGGGCGTCTGGGGTGGCCCCTGGGTCACTCCAGGTGTCCCTTTGCCCCTGTTTTCGAGGAAAAATTTATTTTGAAATTTCTGCGATTTTTCGGGAAACTTTATTTTTGGCCAATTTTCAGGGTATGAAAATTAATTTTCTCGCAGAAACAGTTTTTCAGAAGAAGCAAAAGCAAACAAAAAGCCAAACTACAGAAGCTCTAAGACACTCTAACAAGCAAACAACTAGCCAAACTAAAGCTAACAAGAGAAAGAGCAAAGACTAGGAAAGACATAAGTAAAATAAATCAAGTATAACCACAGTGAAAACATTATTTTGTTCATTAAAATCCTTTTGTTAACAAGGTTGATCAAGTCTTTTGACCAAAACAATCTTATATGAAACAAAACTTTACATTCCACAAGGTGATCATGTTACCTCATACTTGATAGCAATGGTCCCAATCATAATAGTTTCAAAATTTTCTTGTGGAATGGGACAATAAATTTCTCCAACCTTGATGCTCTCAATATTTTCAATGGAATTCAGGCAATATCTTTTAGCAACCTTCTTGGGGAAATAGACAGTATGATCTTTGTCATTAATATTGAATGTTACTTTTCCTTGATTACAATTGATGACAGCACCTGTAGTATTAAGAAAAGGTCTCCCAAGAATAATAGACATATTATCATCTTCAGGCATTTCAAGCACAACAAAATCAGTTAAAACCAAGCAATTATGAGCCACCTTAATAGGAACATCCTCACATATACCAACAGGAATAGTAGTTGACTTATCATGCATTTGCAAAGATATATCAGTTGGTATCAACTTTTCTATCTAGAGTCTTTTGTAGAGAGAAAAAGGCATAACACTAACTCCAGCTCCCAAATCACACAAAGTAGTTCTAACATAATTATTCTTAATAGAGCAAGGAATAGTTGGTATACCTGGATCACCAAGTTTCTTTGGAACCTTACCATTGAAGGAATAATTAGCAAGCAAAGTAGAAATTTCCTCATTAGGAATCTTCCTTTTATTAGAGACAATATCCTTCATATACTTTGAATAAGGTGGAAATTTAATAGCATCAGTCAAAGTAATTTGCAAAAATAAAGGTTTCATCCACTCACAAAACTTGTTGTAGTGTTCTTCCTCCTTTTACTTGTGTTTCTTACCTGTAAAAGGCATAGGTTTCTGCACCCAAGGTTCTCTCTCACTACCATGTTTCTTAGCAATAAAATATTCCTTTGTGTACCTAGTGTTCTTAGTGTGCTTCTCAGGTTCTTCCTCAACTTCCTCCTTATCAGGAGCATCATTTTTATCATTACGACTCTCAGTTTCAGCATCAGAGACAGATATACTATTAGGACCTACAGCAGGTTCAAGTGGTTCCTCAACTACTTTGTGTTTCTTTTTCTTTCTCTTACGAGGACTACCACTACTTTCACCTTGTTGAGAATCCTGATCAATTCCTTTAGGGTGTCCTTCAGGATATAAAATATCTTGAGTAGCTATACCACTCCTAGTTCTAATCCCATAAGCATGTTTATCTCCTGAGGCATTAACTAGCATATCCTTTTGTACCTTAGCAAGTTGATCAAGTTGGGTTGGAACCATTTGAAAGTGTTTACAAAGCATTTTAATATCATTAGAAGTTCTTTCCACAATATCTTTCAACTCATTGATAGCTCTAGAGTTCTCCAATAAATGATTCTGATCTTGTTTATTAAAATTACCTTATTTAACAATAAATGTGTCAAGTTCCTCTAAGCATTGATTAGGAGGCTTACCATCAGGAATATCACCTTCATTAAAGTGGAGAGAGTGTACCTCAATAGTAGATGAGTGGGGAATTAGCTTACATAATTCTTCTATAGGAGGTAGGTTCTTCACATCTTCAGCTCTAATACCTTTCTCTTTAGACACTTCTTAGCTTCCTTCATCACTTCATCATTTAATGCAATAACTCCCCTCTTCTTTGGTGTTGCTATTGGAACTGGTTCAGGCACAACTGGTTTAGGAGTAATAGGCTCAGGTGTATTCAGCTCAGTTGAAGTCCAATCATCATAATTCTTGCTTATCTTAGCCATTAATTCTTCAGCATCTGTAGGAGTTCTTTTCCTGAAAACACAATCAACAAAGCTATCTAGGTATGTCCTAGAATCATCAGTTAGTCCATTATAATAAATATGAAGAAGCTCATTCTTAGGCAATGGACATCCAAGATGTGCATGAATCAAGGCACAGAACCTTGTCCATGACTCAGGAAATTTCTCTTCTTCTCCCTGTTTAAAATAAAAAAGTCTCTACAAAGCAGCATGTCTAGCACTGGGAGGAAAATATTTCTGCAAGAAAGAAGCAATTAAGCAATCAGGGCTATCAATGGAACCAGGAGGTAATCTATTAAACCAAGCCCTAGCTTCTCCTTTTAGTGAAAAAGGGAAGATCTTAGTAACAAAGTACTTGCGCATCTTAAAATCATCAAAGAATAAAGCACTCATAGTAGAAAGCTCATTCATATGAGCCACAACACTCTCATTTTCAGTCCCACAGAAAGGTTCTTTCTCAACAATATCTAAATAGGATAAATCAAGAGAGAAATCATAATCTTTATCTTTAATATCTATTGGAGAGGTGGCAAACTTAGGATTAGAGGACAGTTTAGGCATAATAGTACGTCTAGCAAGGGGACTCTTAATAGCACTAGTACCATGCGTGTTCCGGCACTCTTCAAGAAATTCATCAGTGAACTCAATGTAACCATCATTAATATCATAACTCTCTCTAGACTCAGGTGAGCTAACAGGTGTAACAGTGTCTTCACTAGGAGTTTCGGTATTTCCTAGACTAGCCATAGTAGCATCTAGGAAAGGACCTAATGAACCACTCGCATCAAGCACAGTAGAAGTAACATCATGAGGATCAAAAGCAGTTTCAGACTCAGCAGTAGTAGCAGTGTGTGTAACATGAGTATGTGGTGGTGGTGTAACAAGCTTACTTATAACAGACGGTGCATCAAGAGAAACAGAGGTGTTCAGGAGCGTACCTCTTCTTGTAATGGATGGTAAAATAGGAAACTTTCCATCACGAGACTTACCCATGATGAACGGAGTAGCAGTGAACAATAATAGATCCAAGTTAACTTACAAATAAAGCTATGCTCCCCGGCAACGGCGCCAGAAAATAGTTTTTATGACCCACAAGTGTAGGGGATCGCAATAGTCTTCGCGGGTAGTATTACCCAATTTATTGATTCAGCACAAGGGGAACCAAAGAATACTTGCAAGCCTTAACAACTGAGTTGTCAATTCAGCTACACCTGTAAATAGTTCTTGGTCACAGAAGTTTATCAGTAGCAACAGTTTGTAGTAGCAACAGCAAAGCAACAGCAACAGTTGAACAAGAGCAATAGTAACAGTAACAGTAAGCAGTGGGATTTGAGTGTGGTAGGCATTGGGATGGATGGACGGGCGTTGCATGGACGAGTCTAAACATGTAACTTCAAGATCTAGGGTATTGCAGATAAAGAATAATAGGCATACAAGTACTGAACAATCCTAGGCATGTGCTCCAAATATAGTCATATGTGCTCACAATGAGAACTTGCACAACATCTTCTATCCAGCCAACCCGTGGGAGTGGGGCCTCTAGGGAACTACTGGAAATTAAGGTGCTCCTTTTAATAGAGCATCGGAGCAAAGCATTAACACTCCGTGAACACATGTTATCCTCACACCACAGCCATCTCCTCCGGTTGTCCCAATTATTGTCACTTTGGGGCCTTTGGATTCGGACAATGATATGTGTACACAACTTGCAGATAAGATCACAAACAATACTATCATAATGATTCAATAATAAGTTCAGATCTGAGATCATGGCACTCGGGCCCTAGTGACAAGCATTAAGCACAACAAGTTGCAACAAAGTCAAATAGCACGAATAGAGATACTAGGCACTATGCCCTAACAATCTTATTCGATTACATGATAGAACTCATCCAATCCCTACCATCCCCAAGACTACAGCAGGGTATTACTCATTCATGGATGAGGGAAACATCGTGGTTGATGGAGAGGCGTTGGTGATGACGATGATCCTCTCCAAATTCCACGTCCCGGCAGGGTGCCATAATGGAGTTTCTGGATCCGAATCTTGGTTTCAGATGGTGGCGGCAGAGCGGAACTCTTTCTGGAAAATGTCAAACCCCCTTGGTTTTTAGGTCAAGGGGAAACTTATAGGCGCAAAGGGAGCACGAGGGGGTGCCTGGGGTGGCCGCACCCCCTAGGCGCGGGACATGCCCCACCGGCGCCTGGCAGGGGTGTGGGCCCCCCCAGGCCTCCACGCTGTCCCCCTTTCTCGCTCCGTGGATCTTCTGGTGAAATATAATTTTTGGAATTTTTTCCTGGATTTTTCCTGATAGTTGATTTTCTGCACAAAAACTAGACAACAAGGTAATTCTGCTGAAAATAGCGTCAGTCCGTGTTAGTTGTATCCAAATCACACAAGTTTAGAGGAGAAACAATAGCAAAAGTGTTTGGGAAAGTAGATACGTTTTGGACGTATCAACCGTACAACCACAATACTGGAATTTGGGTAGGGCTTAACTGGAAGTTTATATACCTTAGTATGGGTTCCCTTGCGGCCAAGGTTTGAGCTGAGGCTACCTTGTGAAGATTGTCCTCCTGTGCAGTTCCCAAGATGACAGTTGGTCATGGTTGGGAGGCCAAACTCATAGGAGAGGTACCTATACTAGGGCGTGTAATTGAAAGGTTATGATTGATTATCCCCATACTGAGTCTGGTGAATTCAAGATTGTTCCTGACGGATGTAATGAATATTGTGGTGAAAGTGTACCACCTCTGCAAAGTGTCAAACTATTCGAATAACCACGTCCGCGGTTATGGACAGTTGGAGTGGCCATACTATTCCATCGTCCGACGTTTTCAAAATGACTTGTGAAATGAATCATGACTTTGACTTGACCACAACAGGGTTGTGAATATAAAAACTCAAGTTGCAAACTTAGGTGTTATAAAATTTTCAACTAGCTTTCTTTTCTTCTGAACTGAGTTAAGGTAAATCTGACTTTTCCCAAAACAACCTAGAGCTTAGTATTCCTACTCAAAACCACTTCACTTGTTATTCTCTAGTTTGCAAGTACTTAAAGAGTACTCATGGCTTTGTCCCTGGCTATTCCCGTGGCCAGACTATGAAGATGCCTATCAGGAGGATATACCGCAGGAAGGTTATGACAACTAGGATCATCTTCCATCTTCAGCATTGCCTGTGACCATGAAGATGGAGCCTCACCCATGCTATCGTTATTATATTATTCCGCTTCTTTGATTGTACTAAGACCGGATCATGCGATCCTTTATTTGTTGTAAGACCTTATGTATGGTTTGTAATGGATGATGTACTGTGATATCCAATCTGTTATGTCTCGCAAAAATGGTAATCCTGGGATTGCGATGTATGGCATAACAGGCATCTGGGATTAAAAATCCAGGTGTTGACACTGCCCATCCTCTTTGACTTGGCATTGTGGCTATAAGTATGCTTCGCGCTGGCCCTTGGCAAGAGAGGGACCTCGCCGATGGAGATATTCTCCTTCAAGGGGGAGGGGGCTTGGAGAGGCACCTCTGTGAAGGATCCTTTAAAGGCTTGATGAGGGGATCTCTTCAAGTGATTATAGTTGCTCCATTGGCTGGGCCCAGTAGTAGGTGGTCTTTGGTACCCTAGTTACCACTAGCCTGACATGGAGGAGATCTCATCTTTGAGCATGAGTTGGACTAGCTTTTGGAACTTCTAGAGCTCCCGCACCCCGAGTTCTTCAGAGCTTAGCTCAACGATCAGGAAGGAGGAGAATTGCAATGGCTAATTGTTGCAAGTCTCCGAGGGAAGATTGAAGCCCCCACTTCAGAGGGAGTCCAGTTCACCTTACGGGAGAACAACTGTCTTGATGGACTTGCCAGGGCCATGCAGGAAGCGCTTGCCCGTCTGTATGGACAGAGTATTAATCAGATCAAGGGCACGCACTTTGAGTTCTACCCAAGGCTTGACGTTATGGGACAACCACTAGAGATACCACGTCACCCAGATCTGAAGCACCGAGTGGACCACCTCAGCTTCATGATGTATGACCGGCAGAAGGAGTTGGACAATGCCTGCTCCTACGCTAGCCACAACTACACCATCGCGTCAAGAAGGACCAGACCATCTCCATGCTGGTGAAGGATCGCTAGTCTCATTGCCGTCAGCTTGACAAGAAGGAGCGCATCATTGCCCGCCTTCGTCACAGGATCATAGACTTGGAGGGGACCATCCACGAGATAGACATGCAGCTTGAGGAGACGGAGAATGCAGGGGAGGATATCCGTGGAGACCCCTACTCTTACCTCAGTGACGATGATGACTTTCTGGAGGATCAAGCCATGGACTTCTTCACCGATGAGGATGACTTCACCTTCATTGATGATGATGAGGAGGAGGATGAAGCCACTGATTCCGAGGAGTAGTAGAAATTGAGCACTAGCGTTAGTGAGTTGTATCCGGTACCACTATATCGTAGTTTCACAGAATGGTTCTTAAAACCATCTGTTTTCGTTGTTGTGGTGTGTGTTTGTATCGTGTGCTATGAATGAATGAATGAAAAGCAAGTTGCTAGAAAAATCTGAGTCAAACTTCAAAAAAAAACTTTTCAAAACAAAACCCCGAACCTTAGAAGTTTCCCTCTTGTCTCATGATCTATCTCAATCTTCAGATGCCTTGCGGAGGAAACACTTCATCCCCGGACCCAATGTTGTAGATCTTGCAAATGTTGGGTTCTGACCGCGAAGCTAAAAGAGCCGAATGTCAATCCAACTTAGCCACTCTCCAACACATAGCTCAGATGGCCAACAACAACCAAGGCCATGGAAACCAGGACAATCATGGATCCAAGATCAAGAACTTTCAGAACACCAATCCACCCATCTTTACTAAATCTGAAGAGCCCTTAGATGGAGATGATTGGCTACAGACCATGGAAAACAACTTAGAAGTTGCAGGAGTGGAAGCCAATGAGAAGGTACTGTTTGCCACCTACTATCTGGCAGGAGATGCAAGAGCTTGGTGGAACATCGTTCGCGCCATGCATGAAGGTCAAATCATGACTTGGGATGAATTCAAACTCAAGTTCAGCATGACCCATGTGCCACCAGGTTTGATCAAGAGGATGAGAGATGAATTTAGAGAACTAAAGCAAGGGAGGATGACAGTAGTTGAATACCGTGACAATTTTTTTTCATTGCCTAGGTATGCACTGGATGAGATTGACACTGAAGCCAAGAAGAAGGAGAGATTCCTGAATGGTCTGCACAATGAGATGCAGATAGTTTTGGTCAACATTCTGTTTGCTGATATTAAAGCCTGAGTGGATTCTGCCATTCAGATGGAAGGCAAGATCAATCAAGCCAATGAGAACCGCAAGCGTAGAATGATGCATCAACCAGGAACCCATCATACCCCAAAGTATCGCCCCAGCCCGTCTCTAAGATTTTCCCCAAGAACCAATAGACCCCTGATGAACCGTCTGACCTATCCGAACCGTGGAGGAGGAAACCCATGGCCCAGAGGAAATCATAACAACAACCCCGGCAACCCCAGAAATTTCAACTATGCACCGCCCAAGTTCAACAACAACAATGTCGGCAACAACACCAATACTTCCCCAAGGACTAGAAGAAATGTTGTGCCTGTTGTAGTCAAGGACAAGTCCCAAGTGACTTGTTATTAATGTGGAACCAAGGGTCACTATTCCAATGAGTGCCCCAAGAAGATTTCCGCAGCCCCAAATGTGAATGCCCCAGCTCAGAAGCAGCATCGTGTTCAGCCTGGAAGATGATTTGCCCCAGGGAACTCGCTCAACCGCAACGGCTGTCTGTTTCTCATGAATGCTGAAGAAGCCCAAGAAGCGCCAGATGTCGTGCTGGGTATGTTTTCTATTAACTCAGTACTTGCAAGAGTGTTGTTTGATTCTGGAGCATCGCACTCATTCGTCACAGAAGAATTTGCATGCACTAGTAAGATTCAACCAACAAAACTGAAGCATGTTATGATAGTTCAAATACCTGGTTAAACCACCAAAGCTAGACTAATTTGCAAGGCCATACCTATCCAAATCCATGGCATAGATTTTTATGCTAATATAATAGTACTTGGAACTAAAGGTTTGGAAGTAGTACGAGGGATAGATTGGATGTCGAAACATAAAGGATTAATCGACTGTGCTAGGAAAGCCATAACCATGACCAGTACAGCCGGAATATCAGTAGAGCATGTATCTAAAACCTTGCCCCGTCAATTAAAGTGCAACAAGAGTCTATCCCAACCAACCATTGACCAAGTCAGAGTAGTCTGTGAATACCCCGACATATTTCCAGATGTTTTGCCTGGTATGTCCCCAGATCGGGATATCGAGTTTACCATTGAACTAATCCTTGGAACCGGACCCATAGCCCAGAGACCGTATAGTATGAACCCGTATGAATTAGTGGAGCTGAAGAAGCAAATGGATGCTATGCTCGATATAGGATTGATCCAACCAAGTGCGTCGCCATGGAGATCACCTGTCTTGTTTGTGGACAAGAAAGATGGAGGTAACCATTTGTGTACGGATTATTGGAAGCTGAATGATGTCACCATCAAGAACAAGTACCCACTGCCAAAGATAGAAGATCTGTTTGACCAGTTGACTGGTGCCAAAGTGTTTTCTAAGATTGATCTTAGAACTGGTTATCATCAACTCAAGATTCGCGCAGGGGATATTCCAAAGACTGCCTTTACCACCAGATATGGATTGTATGAGTATACTGTCATGTCTTTTGGATTAACCAATGCCCCCGCTTATTTCATGAACCTCATGAATAAGATTTTTATGGACTTCCTGGATAAGTTTGTCATTTTTTTCATCGATGACATTCTGATCTATTCCAAATTAGAAGAAGAACATGAGCTACACCTGAGGACCATCCTTGGAACCCTTAGGGAGCATCAGTTGTATGCCAAGTTTAGCAAATGTGAATTCTAGTTACAGGAGGTAGGATTCCTCGGACATATTGTGTCATCAAGAGGAATTGCCGTTGACCCTGCAAAGGTTAAGGATGTGGAAGAATGGCAAGCCCCAACCACTCAAACCCAAGTTCGTGCATTTCTCGGATTAGCGGGATATGACCGCAAGTTAGTAGAAGGATTCTCGAGTATCGCAAGACCCATGACCCAATTGTTGAAGAAGGATAAGAAGTTTTAATGGACGGACAAATGTGAAGCGAGTTTTCAAGAACTCAAGAAAATATTGATCTCAGCCCCAATCTTGATCATGCTAGATATCACAAAGCCTTTTGATGTGTATTGTGACGCATCCAAGATTGGTCTCAGATGTGTGCTTATGCAAGACGGCAAGGTCGTATCTTATCTATCCCAAAAATTGAAGCAACATGAGCAGAATTATCCTACCCATGACCTGGAACTAGCAGTCGTAGTTCTAGCCTTGAAGACATGGAGGCATTACCTCATGGGAAATCGTTGTGAGATTTATTCGGATCACAAGAGCCTGAAGTATATTTTCACTCAGAAGGAGCTAAATATGAGGCAAAGGAGATTGATAGAGATAATAAAGGACTATGATCTGGACATCCACTATCACCCCGGTAAAGCCAATGTGGTAGCAAATGCCCTTAGCAGATTGCCGTGCCGCTTGAACTCCATGATTCTGAAGGAGCAACCAAGTTTGCACAAAGAGATGGAAGATTTTAGAATGGAATTAGTAAGTGAAGGATATTTATCTAGCATAGAACTTCAACCCACTTTGATCAGTCAGATCAAGGAGGCGCAGAAAGTAAATGCTAGCATCGACGGAATCAAACATCGTATTGGAACAGGGAAAGTACCCAGATTCACCGAAGATGAAGAAGGAGTTTTGTGGTACAAAGGACGTATTTGTGTACCAGCTGATTCAGAATTGAAGAAAGCTATTTTGAAAGAAGCCCATGATACTCTTTATTCTATCCACCCTGGAGGAACGAAGATATATCAGGATTTGAAGGAACAATTTAGGTGGCATAAGATGAACAGAGAAATCGGAAGCTACATAGCCAAGTGTGATATTTGTTAGAGAGTCAAGGCGGGACATCAGAGACCCGCAGGACTGTTGCAACCATTGCAGATTCCAGAATGGAAATGGGATTCAGTTGGAATGGATTTTATCACCGGACTGCCTACATCTAGTAGAGAAAATGACTATATATGGGTCATAGTTGATAGACTGTCCAAAGTCGCCCATTTCTTACCAGTCAAGACCACCTACCAGAGTTTGAAGCTAGCAGAGTTGTACATCACTAGGATCGTTAGTTTGCATGGAGTCCCTAAGAACATTTTATCAGATCGAGGAACTCAGTTTACCTCGAGATTTTGGAAGAAAGTCCAAGAAGGATTGGGAACCCGACTGGATTTTAGCACAGCTTATCACCCCCAAACAGATGTACAAACGGGGCGAGTAAATCAAATACTCGAAGATATGTTAAGAGCCTGCGTTCTAGAGTATGGATCAAAATGGGAAGATTGTCTGCCGTTCGCAGAATTTTCGTACAACAACAGTTATCAAGCTAGTTTGCAAATGGCCCCATTTGAATTCATGTATTGAAGGAAGTGTTGTACCCCTTTGAATTGGTCGGAAGTAGGAGAGAGTCATATTTTCGGACCCTACATCCTACGAGAAGCAGAAGAGAAAGTTCACAAGATCCGTGAGCACCTCAAGACCTCCCAATCCAGACAGAAGAGTTACGCCGACAAGAGACGTCGAGACCTAGCCTTCAATATCGGAGATTTTGTGTATCTCAAAGTGTCACCTTTGAAAGGAATGCAACGTTTCTAGCTCAAAGGAAAGTTAGCCCCCAGATATATCGGACCTTTCAAGATTCTGAATCATCGAGGAGAAGTATCATATCAACTAGAACTGCTCGATGAGATGTCAACCATGCATAATGTGTTCCATATATTGTTACTTCGCAAATGCCTAGAAGTCCCGGAGAAGACCGAAATTTTCAAGAACATTTATCACTAAACCATACAGATCAACGATGACCTGACGTATCCTGAAGTACTCATCCGTATTTTGGAGGAAGCTTTTAGAACCACCAGGACCCGGAGCATCAAGTTTCTCAAGATTCAGTGGAGTAACCATACTGAAGAAGAAGCTACCTGGGAGCGAGAAGACTACATTAGGACAGAGTTTCCATATCTCTTTAAATCCTAGTTTTATTTTTCTCAAATCTCGGGATGAGATTTTTTTTAAGGAGGGAAGGTTTGTAACATCCCAAAAATATTGATCAAGGTTATCAAATTCCAATCACCAAAATTAGGGTTAACAAAAACTTTTGTTAATTAAAATCATATGAATGCATGTGTGTATGTGATGATTGCATGAATGCATGAATGGACTTGTGTGATGAATAGCAAGGAATGGTTTAAAGATGAAAACAACATCATCTAAATCAATTCCAAGCAGAAACAAATCAAGAGAAATTCAAAAACAAACAAAACAAGCAAATGTTCATTTTTGCCAATCTTGCTCACTAGACCACTTTGAGTGTTTCTAGTCCAAGATTTCAAATAGAAACAATTCCATTTCTTTTCACCCCTTGCTAGACCAAGTAAAAGTGATCCCAAACTCACCTTGTAAACCCACAGAAACATTTGGCAACTTGATTCAAATGAAAATAAAAAATTGAATCTATATCATATGTGAAGATCACCATTTTTCAAAACCCAACCAAACCAGTGCACCTTGACCATTGCAAGGAACCAGAGATTGCCTAGCATGTGACTATTACACCCACCAAGTTTCATCCAAAAATTCAAATTCAAATCTCTTGTGGCCATTTCATCAAACACCTTCTGAACACAAATCAAATTAAACATCAAACACTATAGTGAGCAGTGTTGTGCCTAACTTGTCCCCTCTCTAGCTCACACTACACTCTCAGTAGATGATCTAACTAGTTTAACAAGCCCTAGCTCACTGTAAACTTGACAATGCCATCAATGGTGACCATGGCCGAGCCAAACTTGCCACCCCAAGGTCGACAACAAGCTAGGAGCCTCACTAGACTCGCCAACCTTGTCTAGCAGGCACCCCACCGTCCACCACCACACCTGTCTAGTGCCCAAGCCCTGCCAGCCACTAGACCACTCAGAACGAGCATGCTCAGTCTCTCTGTGACCATGCCGAGAGCGCGCCAGAGCGCCGCGCTCGACACGCACGCACAGACCGCGCTCTGACTTCGCCGCCCTCGTGAGTGATCACCACCACCCCAGAACTGCTGTAACATACCACCTTTTGTGTAATATAAATAAAGACATGTTTGAGCATTGTATGCATGCATAATAGTTGCACTTTGGTTAAATCAAATAATCATAAGCAAAACCCTAATTTCTTTCCCTCTCAAAACCATTCAAATGGTTTTGTACTTTGAAAACTAACCAAAAGAATGGAACCCAAAATGAATAAAAAGGGTTCGACACTATTTTATATACTTTATAAAAAGTTTCTGTAATTTTTAAATATTCAAAACAGTGTGGAATTTGAAAATTCAAATAGATAAAATAGAAAACAGAAAAGAAAAAGGTTTAACAGAAAAAATCTAAACCTAACCTAGCTACTGGGCCGCAGCCCACCTATCCCCTCTCTCTCTCTGCCGCCCAGCGCAGCCAGTAGCCAGCCCACCCGAGGCCCAAGCGCGTCCTAGCCCAACTTACCCCTTCGCCTGTCGTCTTCCTCGCGATAGAAGCATCTCGGTGTCACTGCCTCCTCTGCTCTCCGGCGTTGCGATGCTCGCCGGCACCGTGATTCATGCCGCCGCCCCCGAGCATCTACAAGACCTGCTGGGTGCCGACGACGAACCCTAAACCGCCAGTTTCTCCTCTCCCTAGCCCTCCCGCACCATGGCCGAACCCTAGTCCGGCCAGAGCTTCGCGCCGCCGCCGTTTGAAGCCTCCCTGTGCCCCGTCGAACCTGCCTTGAGCTCTGCCTTGTTGCCCTGGTGCTTCTACCCGAAGGAATCGAACGCGGGCGCTCGTAATCGTCGCCCTCAACCTCACCTCTCTGAGCTCCGGCCGCCGCGTTCATCTGCGATTCCGACGTCTCCCGTGCTCGCCTCGCCTCGCCACCACCTCCATCGTGCTCAGGGTGAGCCTCTGGTCCTCGCAGACCACTCCATTTCCTCTCTCTCGCCCTCTAGCCCCCTCCCCGTCAACCACCTGCAACCGCCACCGTCGGACGCCATCGTTGTCGCCACTCCGGCAACCCCCTGCACATCGCGCTGCCACTTTCTGGCTCAGCGCGATACGCTGAGTCCAGCGCACCCAGCCCTGCATCCCCGCGCGCGCTCGATCGACAGATCGAGCATCGATATGAGGATCAATCCCCAGATGACATCAACCTGATGTCATGTTGATGTCATTTCTCCTTTTCTTTTTCTTTAATTATTTCTGTAATTATTTATGAAATGGAAAATGTATGACAAGTGGGCCATACCTGTCAGGATTTTAACATTTTCTGTAAATATTTTCTGAAATTAATAAAAGTCTGATATGTGGTCCCAAGTTTGGAAATTATTTCAAATATTCCAAAAATGATTTAAAATGAATTAAAATTTGAGAAATTCATAACTAATTCATTTTAAATCAGAAAAATACAAATACTATACCAAAATGATCAGAAAAATGAAACCTATCTAATTAAGATATAATCATACATTATTAATCAACTTTGATGGCAAGTTTAATTAGAAGAACCAATTGATCCCCATAGGTGATTCCGATGATCCCCCTGTTCTAGGGTTTGGACCTTCGGACCCCCTTTAAAGTGATCAAGCATTTTCTAGGGTTCTTATCAACACCATTTAAATTGTCATATCATCCATATTGTATGAGCATTGCACATGCCATGTGTTGAGTGTTGCTTTCTCTTTGCCGGTGATTGGTTCTCGCGAATAGGAACTGAACCCGAAGCTGAAGTCAACGCCACCAAAGAGCAGTATCAGTCCAATAACGGACAAGGAAAGCGAAGCCCCACTCATACATATGAATCCTATGAACAAAGTGTTTCATTCTCGTCATATGCATTCGGTTCAACAGTCTTTTATCAGTAGACAGAGTAATCCTATCTGATGCATATTTCCCTTTGTGAACTATATTACCTGATCCACCGCTCCTAGAATAACTAGGGTTTGTCTTATGAGCGTCGCTAGTGCCACAGTTCAGTCAAGCTTAGACATGCTTAGTGGTATGATGCTGATCATTCATGTGATGCACCGGAGATGCGAATGAATCTAGTATGGTAGGATGTTGTGATGTGATCAGATATGAATGATAAACATGCTAAGGCTTGTATGGGAGGCCACGTGGGTTGTGGTTTTTGTAGTCTTATACTTGCCACTCTTAGGACCTGATGTTCTCGCCTCTTGAACCAAGACGAGCGTACAACCACATGGGGGCCTGGACACCCCCTCGACTCACTAACTTGGATAGTAGATTCCATGAGTCACATAGTTTGGGCTTTCCATTCGACATATGCATATTGTTTGTTCTTGAATGGAGGTGAAGGAGGTGCATTCATACAGGTAGGTAAGCGTGGCAGGGAATGGGAGATGCCCGGCATCCGTAATCTCAAACCCTGTTCACATCGATAGGGACCGACTTCGGGACTCGACCCGTTACGGAAGCATCTCCTTAGTACGTGACTCATGGTCTCGGCGAAAGCAAGGTAAAGGTCCTGGTCAACCACTCTCTGCCGGACTTCCAAGGAAGAGGGCTAAAAATTATGCATTAAGAATCGGTTGGTATGTGTGGGTAAAGTTGTGCACCCCTACAGGGTTATTAATCTTTTCGGAAAGCCGTGTCCACGGTTATGGACGACTTGGGAACAGATTCTTTGATCATAGAAAACTATAACCGAATGATAGAACTTGTCAACTAATGTGAGATCCGGAGTACTTCCTCTGGGTTAATTGAGGGGGTAGTCCAGGAAGAGAGGTTCAGTTAATGATGATACTTGGTGGATATCAAAGATGATTCTAAGAGCTAGAGTTGAAGTCTTCTTATCCCCTTTGAAAATGATCTGACTAGACGAGTTTCTTCTCCCTCTTGTTTTGAAAACAAAAGATGGATTTATGCAAAATAACTCCACTAACCATAAGTCTTGCGGAGTACACCCTATACTCAGCCTTGCTTTGTTGATTTTTTTCTACAAATGAAGCTACTCCAACTGAAGGTGGTTTCTACGTCGAAGTCGACGAATAGTCGGGGTTCCCGGGCAGCAGCCTAGGATCTATGGAAGGTTCGCTACTTCTTATTATGGCCTCTTAGGCCCTTTGCTAAGTTTGTTGTTTAGAACAACTTGTTTTCTTCCGTTGTTTGATGTAATGATGGGTCTGTGACCCTGGTTTGTATGACTGGTTTGTAACTCTCTTAAGAGTTTAACTTATTAATGTATGGTTTGTATGTTCTGTAATGTTACCGATCTTTCCCTGCGCGTTTCGGAATTTAGTTTAGGCTTATATTAGATGAGGATCTGGTATTGGTGTAGCCCTGATCCCGGGTCGTGACAGATTTTGGTATCAGAGCAGGACTGCCTGTAGGAAACCTTTCTAGCTGGTCGATGTTGAGTCTAGAGTTTGAGAAAACTTTGAAAGCAAAAAACTATTAGCAAAACTCTGAATAGGACTCTTTTTACTCCTTATCCAAGGTTGTTCTATTGCTGAGTTATCTTACCTTGTTTGCCTTGCAAAGTTTTCACTTCTCGTCTATCATTTCAAACTCTTAGGATATACGGGTTTGGGTTGTTTTTACCTAGTACTCTGTACTTGGTTGCAAGGCTCAGAGTTTCCAAGATATATCTGTGCACCTGAGCATTGTTTTTTAACTCTGCTAAGGATGCCTCTAATTCCACTATCATTTATTGTGTGACTTGTTGGTATCATATCATGCTTGCATTCCATTGTTATGGTTTGTATCTAAGTTGGTAGCGTATACGTCTCGTATGCTTGTTCTATGCAACCAGGGATGTGACCAATGATGAAGATAAGCAAGAGTTCTTCCGTAAGGGACTTAACCCTGCACTTTGATATGAGTTGCTTCCCTTCAAGTTCCAGTCTTTCCAGGACCTGCACAATCAGGCTCTTACCTTGGAGCATGGAAGGAAGGACATGGAAGTCTCTCAGAAGCGTGAAGAAGGAAATTCTCGTGCTTCTTCCTCTGGTAACAAGAAGCGTCGTGTATTTGTTCCATACAATGTTGTTCCTCGTCCTCCTTATGCACCCAAGTCCTCTGGCAATGCTTCTCGTCAGCCACAGCCAAATACTGGTGGAGCAAATTCTCGTTCTCCTGCTGGTTCTCACACTGGATTGACCTGCTACTCCTGTGGTCAGCCGGGTCACCACTCAAGGGAGTGTTCCCAAAGGGCTGTCGGACGCAATGATCAGCAAGCAAAGATAAATGATAACTCTCAAGGTGCTGGACGTGGTCGTTTGACCCATGTCACTTTTGAGGAAGCTCAGGAAGATCCACGCGTCATTCTTGGTACGCTCCGCGTCAATTCAATTCTCGCAACAGTCTTGTTTGATTCTGGAGCATCGCATACATTCATGTCAAATTTGTTCGCTCAAGAGCATGGGATAAATTTTGAACCCCTGTCCACCCCTTTGACCATCCATTCCCTGGGTTCTAGCTGGTTCACCACTATGGTTAGTCATGGGAATGAGATTGACATAGCCTACCAGAAGTTCCCCACTTCTTTCATTGCACTCATGTCATGTGACATTCATGTCATTCTGGGCATGGACTGGTTAACCAAGTATCAAGCCGTCATTAACTGTGCACTCAGAACAGTTTCTGTGACCTCTCCTGCTGGCATAATTGTCAAGTATTGGACTGATGGTTCAAAGTCTCCGTCAGCAGTCCTTAAACCTTTCTCGGAGTTGTATGCCATGGATGTTTTACCTACTCTCGAGGTCCAAGATGTCCATGTAGTCTGTGATTTCTCGGATGTCTTTCCTGAAGAGTTGCCTGGCATGCCACCTGATCGAAGTGTGGAGTTTGTCATAGAGCTAGTTCCTGGAACTGCTCCTATCTCCAAAAGACCTTACCGCATGCCTCCTCATGAGTTGGTTGAGTTGAAGAAGCAACTTGAAGAGTTAGAGGGTCTAGGATACATCCAACCTAGCGCATCCTCTTGGGGTTGCCCTACCATCTTTGTCAAGAAGCGGGATATAAATATTCCAAGGTTGGTGGTTGATTACCGTCCACTCAACGCGGTGACAATCAAGAATAAGTACCACTTCCCCGGATAAATGACCTCTTTGATCAATTAAGTGGTGCCACTGTCTTCTCCAAAATGGATCTAAGATCAGGGTATCATCAAATCAAGATCAGAAAGGAGGATATCCCAAAGACAGCATTCACAACTCGTTATTGTCTTTACGAATATACAGTGATGTCCTTGAGGTTAACCAATGCCCCTGCCACATTCATGAGGCTCATGAACTCCGTCTTCATGGAATATGTCGAAAAGTTAGTCGTGGTATACATTGATGGCATTCTAATCTACTCCAAGACCGAAGAAGAGCATGCCGAACATCTACGTTTGGTGTTGACTAAACTTCGTGAACATCGCCCTTATGCCAAGTTTTCCAAATGTGAGTTCTGGTTACAAGAGCTCGTCTTCCTTGGTCATGTTGTGTCTACAAGTGGTGTTTCTGTCATACTGGATAAGGTTCAGACCATTATGTAATGGAAGTCACCTACTTCAGTCAAGAAAGTTCGAAGTTTTCTTGGAATGGCTGGATATTACCGCCGATTTATCGAGAACTTCTCGAAGATAGCCAAGCCTATGACTAATCTTCTTAAGAAAGATAAGAAGTTTGAATGGTCAGAAAAGGCAGAAGAAAGCTTCCAAGCCTTGAAAACTAAGCTAACCACTGCCCCTGTGCTTGTCCTTCCGGACACAAGGAAGGACTTCGTCATCTATTGTGATGCTTCTCTCCAAGGGCTTGGTTGTGTGTTGATGCAAGATAGTCATGTAGTGGCCTATGCTTCTCGGTAGTTGAAGCCACATGAGAACAATTATCCAACCCATGATCTTGAACTCGCTGATGTTGTTCATGCTCTTAAGCAATGGCGACATTACCTCATCGGTAACCGTTGCGAACTTTACTCGGATCATCAAATCCTGAAGTATCTCTTTAGCTAGCCAGATTTGAATCTCTGGCAAAGACGATGGTTGGAACTCATCAAGGATTATGATTTGGGTCTCAACTATCAACCCGGCAAAGCCAATGTCGTAGATGATGCGCTAAGTCGGAAGACTTATTGCAACAATATGATGATTTCAGAAGCCCAACCTGCTCTCTACGAGGAAATCAAGCGTCTTAACCTTGAAGTAGTTCCTTGTGGATTCCTTGCCAACCTTGAAATAAAATCTTCTCTTGAGGACCAAATCAAGGAAGCTCAAAAGCAAGATGATGAAGTTACCAAGATCAAAGAACGTGTTGCAAGCGGTGAAGCTAAATGTTTCTCCATCAATGATCAAGGTATCCTATACTTCAGTAACCGTCTAGTGGTTCCAAACAGTCGGAAAATCAAAGATCTAATCCTACTAGAAGCTCATGAATCCCCTCTGTCAATTCATCGTGGTGGTACCAAGATGTACCGAGATCTCTACCAAAGATACTTGTGGAGTGGAATGAAACCAGAAATCGCTCGCTTTGTTGCAGAGTGCGACGTTTGCCGTCGTGTGAAGGCTGAACACCAAAGGCCTGCTGGACTTCTGTAGCCATTGAAAATTCCTAAGTGGAAATGGGATGAAATTGGTATGGATTTCATTACTGGACTCCCAAAGACACAATCTGGACATGATGCCATATGGTTAGTTATTGATCGACTATCCAAAGTTGCTCACTTCCTTGCTGTTCGGGAAAGCATTACTTCAAGCCAGCTGGCAGAGCTATATGTATCCCGGATAGTCGTTCTTCATGGTGTTCCCAAGAAGATCATATCTGATCGTGGAATCTTGTTCACTTCCAAATTCTGGGCTAGTATCCAACGAGCAATGGGAACTCAGGTCTCCTTCAGCACAGCTTATCATCCTAAAACCGGTGGTCAGACTGAAAGAGTGAATCAAATTCTTGAAGACATGCTCAGAGCCTGTGTCATATCCTTTGGAAAGAACTGGGAGAAATGTCTTCCTTTTGTGGAGTTCTCCTATAACAACAGTTCTCAATCCAGTTTGGGCATGGCACCTTTCCAATTCATGTATGGGAGAACATGTCGAACACTGCTGAACTGGACAGAAACCGACGAAAGACAATTCTTTGGTCCGGACATGATCCAAGAAGCAGAAGATCAAGTTAGCATAATTCGAGAGAGTCTAAAGGCCTCTCAATCTCGTTAGAAGACCAACTATGATCATCATCATCTTGATGTTCATTATGAATTTGGTGATCAAGTTTATCTCCGGGTCACTCCTCTGAAGGGTGTCCATTGATTCGGTATCAAAGGCAAATTGGCTCCTCGCTATGTTGGTCCCTTTCGCATTCTCTCCAAGCGGGGTGAGCTTGCCTACCAATTGGATCTACCTTCAACTTTTCCAGAGGTTGATGATGTTTTTCATGTGTCTCAACTCAAGCGTTGCTTCAAAGATCCCATTCGTGGTGTGGACCATGAAACTTTGGATCTCCAAGATGATCTAACCTACCGAGAATACCATGTTCGTATTCTTGATGAAACCAAGCGCAAGACTCGTCGTCAAACCATAAAGTTCCTAAAAGTTCAATTGTCTCATCACTCTGAGTCAGAAGCAACCTGGGAATGCGAAGATCGTCTTTGATCTGAGTACCCTGCCTTCTTTTCTAAAACCTAGGAATCTCGGGTCGAGATTCTTGTAAGTGGGGTAGAGCTGTAACATACCACCTTTTGTGTAATATAAATAAAGACATGTTTGAGAATTGCATGCATGCATAATAGTTGCACTTTGGTTAAATCAAATAAACATAAGCAAAACCCTAATTTCTTTCCCTCCCAAAACTATTCAAATGGTTTTGTACTTTGAAAACTAACCAAAAGAATGGAACCCAAAATGAATAAAAAGGGTCCCACACTATTTAATATACTTTATAAAAAGTTTCTGTAATTTTTAAATATTCAAAACAGTTTGGAATTTGAAAATTCAAATAGATAAAATAGAAAACAGAAAAGAAAAAGGTTTAACAGAAAAAAATCTAAACCTAACCTAGCTACTGGGCCGCAGCCCACCTCTCCCCTCTCTCTGCTGCCCACAGCAGCCAATAGGCAGCCCACCCGGGGCCCAAGCGTGGCCCAGCCCAACTTACCACTTTTCCTGTCGTCTTCCTCGCGACAGAAGCAGCTCAGTGTCGCTGCCTCCGCCGCTCGCCGGCGTTGCGATGCTCGCCGGCGCCGCGATTCGTGCCGCCGCCCCCGAGCATCTACAAGACCTGATGGGCGCCGACTACGAACCCTAAACCTCCACTTTCCCCTCTTCCTAGCCCTCCCGTGCCATGGCCGAACCCTAGTCCGGCCAGAGCTTCACGCCGCCGCCATTTGAAGCCTCCCCGTGCCCCGTCGAACCCGCCTTGAGCTCCGCCTCGTTGCCCTGGTGCTTCTCCCCGAAGGAATCAAACGCGGGCGCTCGGAATCGTCGCCCTCGACCTCACCTCTCTAAGCTCCGGCCGCCGTGTTCATCTTTGATTCCGGCGTCTCCCGTGCTCGCCTCGCCTCGCCACCACCTCCATCGTGCTCAGGGTGAGCCTCTGGTCCTCACAGACCACTCTGTTTCCTCTCTCTCTCTCGCCCTCTAGCCCCTTCCCCGTCGACCACCTGCAACTGCCGCTGTTGGCCGCCATCGCTCTCGTCACTCCGGCAACCCCCTGCATGCCGCGCCGCCACTTTCTGGCTCAGCGTGATGCGCTAAGTCCAGCGCACCCAGCCCCGCATCCCCGCGCGCGCTCGATCGACAGATCGAGCATCGATCTGAGGATCAATCCCCAGATGACATCAGCATGATGTCATGCTGATGTCATTTCTCCATTTCTTTTTCTTTAATTATTTATGAAATGGAAAATGTATGACAAGTGGGCCATACCTGTCAGGATTTTAACATTTTCTGTAAATATTTTCTGAAATTAATAAAAGTCTGATATGTGGGCCCAAGTTTGGAAATTATTTCAAATATTCCAAAAATGATTTAAAATGAATTAAAATTTGAGAAATTCATAACTAATTCCTTTTAAATCAGAAAAATACAAATAATATACCAAAATGATCAAAAAAATGAAACCTATCTAATTAAGGTATAATCATACATTATTAATCAACTTTGATGGCAAGTTTAATTAGAAGAACCAATTGAACCCCATAGGTGATTCCGATGATCCCCATGTTCTAGGGTTTGGACCTTCGGACCCCCTTTAAAGTGATCAAGCATGTTCTAGGGTTCTTTTCAACACCATTTAACTTGTCATATCATCCATATTGTATGAGCATTGCACATGCCATGTGTTGAGTGTTGCTTTCTCTTTTCGGTGATTGGTTCTTGTGAATAGGAACCGAACCCGAAGCTGAAGTCAAGGCCACCGAAGAGTAATATCAGTCCAACAACGGACAAGGCAAGCGAAGCCCCATTCATACATACGAATCCTATGATTACAAAGTGTTTCATTCTCATCATATGCATTCGGTTCAATAGTCTTTTATCAGTAGACAGAGTAATCTTATCTGATGCATGTTTCCCTTTGTGAACTATATTACCTGATCCACCGCAACTAGCATAACTAGGGTTTGGCTTAGGAGCATCTCTAGTGCCACAGTTCAGTCAAGCTTAAACATGCTTAGTGGTCTGATGCTGATCATTCATGTGATGCACCGGAGATGCGAATGAATCTAGTATGGTAGGGTGTTGTGATATGATCAGATATGAATGATAAACATGCTAAGGCTTGTATGGGAGGCCACGTGGGTTGTGGTTTTTTAGTCCCATACTTGCCACTCTTAGGACCTGATGTTCTCGCCTCTTGAACCAAGACGAGCGTACAACCACATGGGGGCCTGGACACCCCCTCGACTCACTGACTTGCCTAGTAGATTCCATGAGTCACATAGTTTGGGCTTTCCCTTCGACATACGCATATTGGTTGTTCTTGAATGGAGGTGAAGGAGGTGCATTCATACAGGAAGGTAAGCGTGGCAGGGAATGGCAGATGCCCAGCATCCATAATCTCAAACCCTGTTCACATCGCTAGGGACCGACTTCGGGACTCGACCCGTTACGACGGCATCTCCTTAGTTCGTGACTCATGGTCTTGGTGAAAGCAAGGTAAAGGCCGTGGTCAACCACTCTCTGCCGGCCTTCCAAGGAAGAGGGATAAAAATTAGTCTTTAAGAATTGGTTGGTACGTGTGGGTAAAGTTGTGCACCCCTGCAGGGTTATTAATCTTTTCGAAAAGCCGTGTCCACGGTTATGGACGACTTGGGAACGGATTCTGTGATCATAGAAAACTATAACCGAATGATAAAACTTGTCAACTAATGTGAGATACGGAGTACTTCCTCGGGGTTGTTTGAGGGGGTAGTCCGAGAAGAGAGGTTCAGTTTATGATGATACTTGGTGGATATCAAAGATGAATATAAGAGCTAGAGTAGAAGTCTTCTTATCCCCTTTGAAAATGATCTGACTAGACGAGTTTCTTCTCCCTCTTGTTTTGAAAACAAAAGATGGCTTTATGCAAAATAACTCCACTAGCCATAAGTCTTGCGGAGTACACCCTGTACTCAGCCTTGCTTCATTGATGTTTTCTATAGTTGAAGGTACTCCAACTGAAGGTGGTTTCTACGTCGAAGTGGACGAGGAGTCGGGGTTCCCGGGCAGCAGCCTAGGATCTATCGAAGGGTCGCTACTTCTGTTTATGGCCTCTTAGGCCCTTTGCTAAGTTTGTTGTTTAGAACAACTTGTTTGCTTCCGTTGTTTGATGTAATGATGGGTCTGTGACCCTGGTTTGTATGACCGGTTTGTAACTCTCTTAAGAGTTTACCTTATTAATGAATGGTTTGTATGTTCTGTAATGTTACCGATCTTTTCCTACGCGTTTTGGAATTTAGGTTAGGCTTATATCAGTTGAGGATCTGGTATTGGTCTAGCCCTGATCCCGGGTCGTGACAACTGCCCAGACATGCTCGTTCGTTGCTGCGCGACCAGGACCGCATGTGCGCCATTAAAACTCCCGTCAGAGCCGCCTAGAGCATCCAAGTGTTCCGACCAATTCGCACCGCCCCACGCCTCGCCAGGAGCAGCGCACCGTCCCCTACCCCCAGCCATGTCGTTAGCTTGCTGTGCAGACAACCACGACGAGCTCCACCCGCACCCTTCGCTCCCCTCGTTTCACTATAAATAGAGGCCTCCCCGTTCGAATTCAGCACACCATCTCACTCCCCACCTCTCACTGATCGTACCCACTCATCTCCGGAGAAAGGCGAGCACCAGGTGGCCGGAATTTTGCCGGAGCTTGCCGCTGCTGGAGGAGAAGGGCGCCGTTGATTGGAGCTGCCCCAGGAGGAGCCACCGGTACCAGGAGGATCACTGTCGTCGACTTCATCGTTCGCCCCATCGCCATCCATCAACGGAGCCCCGGTGAGCCGCCACTAACCCCCACTGTTCGTGCTAGGGTTCGACCTCGCCGTGTTCTATTCAGACGTGGACGATGAACCTCAGCCATTGATCTAGCTTGTAATAATATGGCCCTAATCACCCTATACCCCTTCGCACCCCCTGTCTCGCTAACTAGTGGGGACAACCACTTAATCCTGCCCACGCGTACTGTGCATAGTGGTCCGACCCAGTTAGCAATCCCATGCGACAATTAAAATTTAGGTATATCAATTTAGTTTCAAACTTAGTTCTGTCTCTAGATTCAAAAATCAATCCAGAGAGATTCACTGAACCAAATTGCATGCAACTAATTTTGCTAGAAAGGTATTGAAATTCTTAATCCAAGCCCGTTAGATTCAAATCATTTGGAAATATAGATCACCTATAGTAAAAATAACAAGGGAGAGACTTTTCTGCATTGAAACATTTTTCAAAATTCAACAACATATGCTTTTGAGTTGATTTCAACTCTCAAAAATACATTTGACAAGACCTTTCTAAATATATAAAAATATCTAGGTTTACTTGAAGTAATAATGGACAAGTAATAAAAGAATGCCCCATAGGCATTTCTAGTCACTTTATTTATTTAAAATAAAAAAGGTTAAACCTTATTAAATTGTGACACCACTTTAAATCACATTCCCAAGTACTGAAATATGTGGTGATGACATGTGTCAACATGATCCCATGTTTTAGTTGGAGAATATCAATTCTTAAGTAGTTTTTCAATGAGTAGAAATTACTTTTCTAAAATAAAATAAATGGAACTAGTGCCTTAATCTTTGTGAGGATTGTGATGACACTAGATCATCTAGTGTGAACCTTTGTGTGCTAAATAGAATTAGTTAAGTATTGTTTGGTGATTGTGTATCTCGTATTAATTTATAGACGCTAGTACCGACCAAGGATACGAAGAGGAAGGATATTACTACGAGTCAGAAGCCGAGGAGAACTTCAACCACTGCACTACACAAGGCAAGCTAGAAGTTTGCAAGTTAACCCTTGCATTATAATTATGCCAACTAGATGCATTAGACATGCATTAGTTATACCACTTGATGATACCAAATCCCATTTTTACTTGCAATCTTAGTTATTTTATTTCTTTATCAAAGCTTGTATTTGTGTTTACTTAGTGATTTGTAGATTTTAGAAAGATGTTTAAAGGTAGCCTAAAGAGCATAAACTTGGCCTAAGTTAGATAATCTTGATGTCATCCTGAGGCATGAGATTGAACTTAGATCATTCCCACTTGATTACCACCCCTCACTAGTGTTTATCCCCACCTGTAGATGCTAGTGCTAAGCATAAAACTTGATCACTTTAGATGGGAATACTTGTTGAAAATGATTATGAAAACCTTAGAATGATGAGCCATTCTAATGAAATGTTTTGACATGTGTTCTTGAACACCAGATGATTTTGATGATAAAACTGTTTAGGCATGAGCCTTAGCCCTTTTAAAAACTGATGGTTGTCTGGATGCGATACCATTCCAATTTTATCGTACAACCACAATACCCGAATTTGAGCTGGAAGTTTGTGTACCTTAGTATGGGTTCCCTTGCGGCCAAGGTTTGAGCTGAGGCTACCTTGTGAAGATTGTCCACATGTGCAGTTCCCAAGATGACAGTTGGTCATGGTTTGGAGGCCAAACTCATAGGAGAGGTGCCTATACTAGGGCGTGTAATTGAAAGGTTAGGATTGATTATCCGCATACTGAGTATGGTGAATTCAGGATTGTTCCTGACGGATGTATCGAATATTGTTGTGAAAGTGTACCACCTCTGCAGAGTGTCAAACTATTCGAATAGTCGCGTCCACGGTTATGGACAGTTGAAGTGGCCATACTGTTCCATCATCAGATGTTTTCAAAATGACTTGTGAAATGAATCATAACTTTCACTTGACCACAACAGGGTTGTGAATATGAAAACTCTAGTTCCAAACTTAGGTGTTATAAAATTTTCAACTAGCTTTCTTTGCTTCTGAACTCAGTTAAGGTAAATCTGGATTTTTGCCAAACAACCTAGAGCTTAGTAATTCCTACTCAATAACACTTCACTTGTTAGTCTTAGTTTGCGAGTACTTAAAGAGTACTCATGGCTTTGTCCCTGGCTATTCCCGTGGCCAGACTATGAAGAGGCCTATCAGAAGGATGGACCGCAGGAAGGTTACGACAACTAGGATCATGTCCCATCATCAGCATTGCCTATGACCATGAAGATGGAACCTCGCCCATTCTATTGTTATTATATTATTCTGCTTCTTTTATTGTACTAAGACCGGATCATGTGATCCTTTATTTGTTTTAAGACCTTATGTATGGTTTGTAATCGATGATGTACTGTGATATCCAATCTGTTATGTCTCGCAAAAATGGTAATCCTAGGATTGCGATGTATGGCATAACAGGCATCTGGGATTAAAAATCCGGGAGTTGACACTGTCCATCCTCTTTGACTTGGCGTGGTGGCTATAAGTATGCTTCGCGCTATCCCTTGGCAAGAGAGGGACCTCGCCAATGGAGATCTTCTCCTTCAAGGGGGGGCTTCGAGAGGCACCTCTGTGAAGGATCCTTTAAAGGCTTGACGAGGGGATCTCTTCAAGTGATTATAGTTGCTCCACTGGCTGGGCCCAGTAGTAGGTGGTATGTGGTACCCTAGTTACCACTAGCCTGACATGGGTGTCGCCTCCATAGCAAACAAGGAACAGCTGGTGTGGATACCAAAGGATGAGCTCTCACGGGTATAACCAATGTCGGATGGTATAGTGCTGGATGGGGTTCACGGCCGAACAATATATGTCGAACTCACGAGTTTTGACGTGCATTAACCTATTAGGGGTGGAACACAAGGAAGCAGACCAACAAGCTTGCTTTGATCCTCGAAATCCTTCTCCCTATGAGACGAACCACCTCTGGACCATATCAATGATGGGCTAGTCAATGGAAGCATAGCTCAATCCGCCACCCTCAGTTTAGAAGAAGCAGCAAGGCCCCACACCCTTCCACAGATGGATCTAAGCACTCACTCATGGGGATATGCCAATCGGGGTATCCATGGAGGCAGGAAGCGACTGACCCAGGACAATGTCGACTGGGCCTCCTTTGACGACGACTAGAATAAAGGCTTCAGTGGATACCAGCGACTGGATGCGAAGGCCCAAGTTCATAACTAGGACCAGTCGGATTTGGTCAAAACCTCAGAAATCATAACTGATTCGGTGGTAATCTTGTAAACCCTAGCGAGCTAGCCCTATATAAACCTCCCTAGGGTTCCCATTGTACTCACGAGATATTAGCTACCCCATCCTTGTGACTCACTGCCATACGCTGAGTTCGCCCACCCTGTAATCTCACTCTCCATTAATACAATCAAGCAGGAAGTAGGTCTTTACCCTATGGGGGGCAAACCTAGGTAAAACCCTTGTCTTGCCCTCGATCTCGATCCACGGATGGTGCCTTGCTCTTGACCTTCTTCGACTAATTCGCTACCCCTGGTAGCGACTGTCGTGGGCATTCCCACGACAGTGGCGCCCACCATGGGGCTTGGTGAGTCAAGCCTTCGATCTACAACGAGACCCTTCTATACCGGTCGCATGATCTCTATCGGAGGATTCTTCTAGATCCTCCCAAGTAGCTATGTGCCGGCTTTGCGTCCGGTCACTCATGCTGCCATGGTGCTGATCGGCTCCATCAACCTCTTCGTTGGCTTAACCGACGCCATCGGCCTAGCAGATCCCGCTGGATTTATATCGCCTCCACACGGTCTACTCTTGGAGGAGTAGATCTAATCGATCACCCTCCTCGCCTCCAAGTATGACTCGGCCGAGCATGGCTTGGTGCGAGAAACTCCATCCTCTGCGACGATTCCAACTCGGCGATGCTAGCACTGGCCACGGGACCTACCACCCCCGCATCAAAGGCCAACTCCAACGTCGGGGCTTATGAGGATCACTCGGTCCTCCCTCTATTCGACTATGACTCATGGTCAGAATATCTAGATGAGATCTACCCCGCCATCCACCACGCCATCTACATGGAGAATCGGGAGGAGCAGCCAATGGATCCCTTCTCCACTCCCCTCCCACCGATAGAAACCGCCGACGAGATCGAGCGGCACCGCATGGCCTTGAACGAGGCCAGGGAGAAAGAAAATGCCGATCATGAAAAATTTATCCTCAAGCAAGAAACCGCACAACAGCTCTCGGCGTACCACCAATACTGGGTGATGCGGCGACTCAACCTCTCCACCCAGGGCCGAACCCTGAACTTCAAAGATGAGAACGATCCCACACGCGTGGCCGACCGCAAAGTCTGCAACAATGCGCCGCCTGGAGGCAGTCGCCCACCACTAGGGTCAACCGCGCATGGAGCACCACCACCACCCCACCAGGCGCATCCTCCGAAGAAGCCATGGGTAATAATCATGCCACAGGAGTACGATGCCAATGGCCTCTCCCTTTATTCTACTCTGATGGACAATGTCATCGCGAGCCAGGCTGCGGTCGCTAACCTGAACCCTACGGGTGATGGCGCAATCTAGATCATGTACGCCCAAGATTTACTGGCCAAAGTTGTCGAACAGCAGAATGCGGGTTGTGACTCGTAGGGGATGGTCTATTCCAGATCTACCAATAGCTGGGAGGCATCGTCCAATTGCCCAGGCAAATAGACGGTGGCAAATATCAACTATTGTCCGCCCCCCGAGCCATGACAAGACCAACCTGCGGTCGCTAACCCCGCAAACTCTTCGAACGAGGGGCGCGACCCCCGCCAGACACTCACCGGTCGTGGTAGCCTCAGCCGAGTAGGCCTGCCATGCTTTAGACCAATGATCTGAGGCAAAAATTACCCTCCAAACTTTCGGGGGACCAAGGACATCGAGAATATGATCCCATGTTTGATCCCAAAGTGTGGATCGACAACTACCTCATGGAAATAGGGATTGCCGACCACAATGAGCTACTGGCCACTTTTTATCTCCCACTGATGATGGAGGGCAAGACTCGCCAGTTGATCAACACCCTCCCTAAGAATAGCATCGATTCGTGGGAATAAATGCGCGAAGCTTTCGTCAAGCATTTCGAGGGCTCCTACACACCTACGACCACAATCGAGCACCCGGAGTGATGCATCAAGGGACCCAGCGAGTTGACCCAACACTGGGTCTAGTGCTGGCATGACCTGTGGATTAACGCCATGGGCATCCACCCAGACACGGCCATCCACTTCTTCAAAAACGTGTGTCGGTATGAACCCCTGGTCGCAAAGATCAAGCAGGTCTATAGAACGCTCAACAACATACCCGAACTTCTCGAGATTGCTAAGCGCTACTCAGAGAAAGACCCGACCCAAGAGTCCAACTAAGAGTTGGGCGAAAGGTGCCGCTTGAGCGGCCAAAACATCCCGTGACCTCCGCTACGGCAACACACTCCAAACTACCAAGCACCGCATCGTCGCCAACGCTGGTTACGGCCTGCATGACCTCAAGAATTTCCGCCATGAATGGAGCAACCCATGCGGCAATACTACGGTGAGGCCAAAATTCGACCCCCACAGCCCTATTAAATGAACCATGTGTCTACCTGTAACATCCCAGCATCAGAGCTTAGAAATAAGCTGAGCTCAGATGTGTGTATTGGATTCATGCATAGAAAATCTGCATAATTTTCGTACTTTTAAATAAAAACTTGTCAAAGTGATTGAAGCTTCTCTTAACTTGGTGGAACTAAAGTAGATCATCAAGTTGATTGCGATAAGTTGCAATATGACCTTTTGCTAAAAACTTGTTTTGAGTAAAGATGATTTGATCTAAGGGAAGATCAAATGTAATAAAACTAAACCATAACACATTACTTAATGATTGATACTTGATCTTTTAGAGATCATATCATGGTATTCATTACAATAACTCTTGGATACCAAGTTAAGTATATAACTCAAGTAACAAGAATTCAACAACTAAATCTTGATCTATCTTATTCTTATCCATTCCTACCATAAGTATCATGGAAGTTCTTAAACCTTTAACTCTTTGGTTTGTGTGAGTAGGAAGTAAACCAAGTCAAGACCATTCACTACATATGTTTCTTTCCATACTAATCTATATCATCTCTTTTGAACCACCTTCTAATAACAGTTGTTCATCAATGATTAGTGATCAATCATTGATCCATCAATTATTAACCTATCAATTCTTGATCTATTAACTCATGTCCTTGTCATAGCATTCACTTTAAAGCCTTTAGAGAAAGAAGTAAGAAGAGGTAAGTAGGAATGCTAGTTTTAGATATCATCTATAGGATGGGGGTGTTTAAACAGAATCAATTCAATAAGATAATTGGTGGAGTTAACTCACTCATGAATGGATAGAAGAGTTATCTGAAATAAAGATATATGTGGTAACAATGAGGTTCATAAGGGTGAATTTTGGAGATAGTTACCAAGGAGTAATCTTATTGGATCAATTAGGCATAGATAATGAATAATATCTCTTAGTCAAATGGAAATACTAAGAAGATAATTATAATACAATTGTAATGTTGTATGGATGAAGCCTTGATTAGCCAACTGGAAACCTAAACTATAAATGATCAAAGGATTATAATGATCATGCTTAAGTCACTATGAGTGAATGATTATATGATGCATAACTGACATGGTGGAGAGAACATGATTAAACCTAGGCTAGCTATATAATCTTAAGATTGAGCATAGCAAATTACAATGGTATAAGATGAAGTGGGAGTTACTGAGGTAACTAAAGTTAAGATACTATAACCAAGCTCATACTAGAGAAGCATTGAGTTATAGAAGTAGTATTATTCCTCTTAAAAGAATAGTAAACACTTGAGGTGAAGTAGTAATTGACATATACACCTATTAGAGTAATATTAGTGATGGATGATAAAGGAAGGGTATGAGTGAATTTAGAAGTAACTACTTGTTGGATTGGAGGTTATCATTAGTAGAGTAGTTTGATATAACCAAATGTAGATATGGGAAGATTATGAAAGGCTTCAGTGACAAGCTTCTGAGATTTATTAGTGAGATTACAGAGTAATTTGTGAAGTAAGAGACTAATCATTCAAGTGGACTTAGATTCATTAGAAATATCCTAGAGATGAGAGTTATCTTTATGAGGAGATCATATAGAGATTTAGTGTTAAGCTCATTAGATTCACAAATGGATTTGGGATAAGGAAATTATTGATAAGAGTATAATTATGAAGTAAAGCTCATCATGTTAGTACATGATGATGGATATGAAGAAGTAGTATATCTAGGAAAGGAATTCCTTAATTAGAAGTCAATGATTATGAGGCATGGAAAGATGGAAGTTCTTGAGAAACATTCAACCATAGTTTAATATTAAGTTTGATATCTATTCCAGATGCTTGATCAATTATCCAAGTTCATAAGTGTGTCTAAGGATACTTATCTATAGCTAAATCACTTAAGCTCATATTTGTCACTTCAAAACATAACAATCATATGTGCGTAGAAATAATAAGTATTATCTCTTCCTCATAAGTCACTTCAGAAAACAATCCTACCATCATACTATAGATTGAGATCTCATCCATTATCAAAAGTTTGGAGACAATGTGTCCTTAGCCTTGATCCTTAACCATATTCATTAATAAAGATAAGTATATTAAATCCTATAACACATATGATAAGTAATTGTAGATCAAAACCCTGGCTTAATAAATGACACTCAATCATCTTGATCACTTAAGTAATTCTTGCTACAAATCCTTATATGATAAATTTATACCAAGAAATCCACCAGACCTAACTAATACATCTTTGAGAGTGAAATCATTTACTATGTCTATAAAGTCACTAGAGAATTCCTAAAAGAATAATTGAACCTAAAACCAAGAGGGATTTAAATAGATGGATTCTAATATTAAACAACTCCAATATTTAAAGTCATTATAGTAGAATGCCAAGTATCAAATAGATTTTAAGTACAACTTTAGTATTTCCAAACCAATTAAAGTTTCATTAATCCAAATAAAAAACATATTTGGATCATTTTTAACTAATAAACCAAGCACCCTAAAACCCTAATTCTTAATAAAACTATTTAATAAAAAGAACCTCTTAAATAAATATAAGGTATGAATATGAAAAAGAATATAAAAGTTGAATAGTTACAATAAATCCTACAATATGTTAATGTCTTACAAAAGTTTAAGACAATTTTAAATACTAAGATAAACATATTTGAATTTTTTTTGTGAAAATAGAAAATCGAAAAATAAAACAGAAAAAAAAAGGAACTGGCCTGAGCCAGTAGGCCGCCCCAGAGCTTCCTCTCTGCCTATCTACCGCCAAGGGCAACCAACATCAGCCCACACATCGGCCCAACTAAACCAGCCCGAGGCACCTCCCTCTCCGACTGACAAGTAGGACCACAAGAGGGGCCGCAGGTTTGTTTCTAGGAAACTTGGGGGTTTTCTGCAAAGTGATCATCATCGTCATCCTCACGCATACAGGCACCTGCGTGCGTGCATTCAATGCCGTCCACCTTTGTAAGCAAAATTCGATCGTTGTGATGCTCGCCACCACCCCGGCTCGTGTAGATAAGCTCGCCGCGTCCTCCTCTATCTTCCCATACCGATCTTATCCTCTCTCGTCCTATCTAGCACCATCTCCCTTTCTCACCGTAACCCTAGCCCGCCGGTGGTCGTCGTCCTCGTCGTCTTCGGTCATCCTAAGCTCCGCTGAGGCCACCGATGGAACTGTCGTGCTTCCCTGGTTCACCTCGTGGAAAGAATCAAACGAGCGTGCCCTTAATCTACCTCCACGACCTCGTCTTCCCGAGCTGCGACCACCTTCGAATTGTTGTCGTATGACCATCCTCGGCATCGCTGACCATCTCGTCACGCTCCTGGTGAGCTCCTGAACCCCATGGCTTTCTTTGATTCGTTGCTCGCTCGCCATAGCCACCTACTGACGGGAGTCCCGACCGCACCGCCATGGAAGCGCGTCGCCGACGAGGTTCCGGTGACCATTTTCGGGAGGCGCAACCACTATTAGACTCCCCGTGGTTTGCTCTTTCCAACACACACCTCAACAACCGTGCGCACACGCTCAATCGATAGATTGATCATCGATCTGTGATGATCATCTCTAGATGACATCAGCATGATGTCATGCTGACATCAACCCTGCCTAGTCAACGATTTTGACCCGGTCCATGCCCATGTGACATGTGACATGGCAGAGACCCCACTGTTCAGTGACCTAGGGTAGGTCTAGTCTAGGTATAAAAAAGATTTCCCTATTTAGAATTTAATTAGAACATGAATAAACATTACTAATTCAATAACTTTTGTTTTATAATTCAAAACATATGTTTATTATCTGAAAATTTATAGAAAAATAAAACCTACAATTTAAATTTATTATCATACTTTATTATGTTAAATATTTAAATAATTGTTATTTAATAAAGATTTTATCAGTAATAAAACTTTGAAAATTCATATTTTAATAATGGTAGATGAGAAAAATATACTAAAATTCTTAGAAAAATAATAACTACAATGTAAAACTATAAACATAAAATATTAAATCACTTAACTAAATATTTATTATTTATTAAGTGTTTATAAAGTAATAAATATTATAAAAATCATATCTTAATATTTAAAATCCATAAAAATACATATAATATACCAAAATGGTCATAATAATAATATCTACTTCCTCTGTTTAATAATATAAGATGTTTTAGCTTTGTGAAGAAGATGTATCTAGACTAATTTTAGTGTGTAGGTTCATAGAGGTTCACTCCAGACCTACACATTAAAATGTGTCTAGATACATTTCCTTCACAAACCTAAAACATCTTATATTTTGAAATGGAGGGAGTACATGTTAAAAAATATAATACTCCACTTTTGAACTAAGTAAAAATTTAATAACCTAAGTATGTGTTGAAAGTATGACATCCCTTCCATAATTGGGTGGTTAGAATGGTGGCATTAGGTATTTTGGAAGTGTGTTGAGGCACATGGATCAAGAGTGGGATTTGTCCATCCATATGACGGATAGATATAGTCTGGGCCCTCTCGGTGGAATGTCATCCAATTGGCTTGCAAGCATGTGACTATGTCACAAGGGATGTCATATCATGGAATTAGTAAAGAGTACTTATCGGTAACAAGGTTGAACTAGGTATAAGAGATACCAACAATCAAACCTTGGATAAGTAAAGTATCACGCGGCAAAGGGAATTAGTATCGTATGTAAATGGATCATTCGATGACAATGTAATCGAGAAATATGTGGGAGCCGTAATGGATTTCTAGATTCCTCTAATGGTTATTGATCGGAGAGGTGTCTCAATCAGGTCTGCATAGTTCATGAACCATAGGGATACACTCTTAATGATTCGATGTTGTTTAGTAGATATGGAGTATGAGTTGGAGACCGAATGTTGTTTGGAGTCTCGGATTGGATCCCGGACATCACGAGGAGATCGTAAATGGTCCGGAGAACAAGATTCATATAAGGAAAGTCAATTTCTAGGGTTCGTAAATGTTTTCGGTGTTTTGAGCGGAAACTTCTAGAATGTTCTAGAAGGTACACCACCCCGGGAGGGGGTACATGGAATGCAAAATAACCTAATGGGGTAGGAGCATGGACCACTAGGTCAAGTCGGCCAAGGGAAAGGAAGAAAGAATTAAACTCTAGTTTGAATAGTCAAACACTAGTTTGAAAAGTCAAATCCTAGTTTGAAAGTCAAATTCCTAGTGGAGGAAGGAAAGGAAACCTTGAGGGGAAAGGTTTCTCTTTCCCTCTTCATTGCCGCCGGCCATGAGGAGTTTGGGGAGGACTCGGCCAGGGCTGGGGACCCTGGCCGCCGCCCCTCCATCCATATAAGGAGGGGTGGGGCGCCCTCCCCCCACACAACCTCACGCCAAACCCTAGGCTCCACCACCCATGTCTGCCTCCCTCTTCCCTCCTACATTGCCCTGCTCCGGCTTACGCGAAGCCCTGCAAGGATTCTTCTCCACCACCAGCACAGTGTCGTGTTGTCAGGATTCCGAGGAGATCTACTACCTCCGCTGCCTGCTGGAACAAGGGAGAGGAAGGTCTTCATCGACTACCGTATGTGTGACCAACTACAGAAGCGTTGCCGGAACGTGGCGCCAGACGGATCATCTTCGCGATCTTAAGATCGGCAAGTGAATGACTATATCAACCAAGAGAATCCAATCTCATTAACTACTTTGGATCTATGAGGGTTAGTACTCTACAAACTCATTTCACCGATCTCATAGATTAGATCTTGGATTTTGTGTGTTCCCGCAGTAGAATTTTTTTGGTTTCCATGCTGCGAACCCTACAGATATGCCAATCGGGCTATCCACGGAGTCTGGAAACGACTAGCCTAGGACAATGTTGACTGGGCATGCTTTGATGGCGATTGGAATAAAGGCTTCCATGAATACCGGCAACTGGACGCGAAGACCCAAGACCGTAGCTAGGCCTAGTCGGATTAGGTCAAAACCTTCGAAATCCTAACTGATTCGGTGGTAATCTTGTAAACCATAGTGAGGTAGCCCTATATAAACCTCCCTAGGGTCCCCATTGTACTCACGAGCTATTAGCTACCCCATCCTTGTGACTCGCTGCCCATACGCCGAGTTTTTCCACCCTGTAATTTCACTAGCCATTAATACAATCAAGGAGGAAGTAGGTCTTTACCCTACGGGGGAGAACCTGGGTAAAATCCTTGTCTTGCGCTCAATTTCGATCCACATATGGCGACTCTCTATTTCCCTTCTTTGAATCAATCGCTACCCCTGGTAGCAACTGTCGTGGCCATTCCTACGACACTCACTCTGAATCCTTGATCCTCATTTCTCCGTACATCGCCAACATACAAATTTGACGAAGCATGGCAGATCCAACGACGGTCATGATCACTATTTATTCTAGGATTATGATTATATATTAGTCCCTACAGATCATTTTAGGATTAAGTGCGGAACTAGTAACCCATACGAATACACCGAAGAGGTCACCTTCCTAGTGAGCTTTAGCCAAACAGGGAACTTTGTAACCTGGTTTTGTATGTTTGAGGTCATATATTGGCCAACGGCAGCTGGTTATAGTAGTACATAGAAATCTAACTCAGTTTGGGGCCTACTTGGATCCAGCAAACCGAAAGCTAGTCCTCGCTGGCCCAAGAGGCCGTATCACAATAAGGGAAGACCTACCTCACCCATCACTTAACCCGAAGATCTGGGAGCGGCTGCATCACAGTCCACCCTGGGACCTACGGTGAGGGGCAATGCTCTTGGAATCTCAATCCTCACGAGGGCCTACATGATGGCAAGGGAACTCATGGAATACATCCTACCTGAACCAGCAGTTGCAACACAAGGGACACAACAAAGTGACACGATTGGCTCGTCTAGGGAGGACCTCGACCTTTGGCAAACATAGACATAAGTAGTGGCCCAAGGAAAACGAGTCAAGCTATATTCCACAAGAACTGAAGATCTTGCAGGATTGGACCTACTAGGAGGCTAGACCTTGGTGGCAGGAGATCCGTGGGACTAGCGCCCTCCCCGGGGATCCACGGTTAGCAAAAGATCGTAAACCGCAGCCCTTAGAGAAATTCGGCCTACTCTCCTACGCAAAAAATGGCCACAGGATGGACTGGAAACATCCCCTATACTTGGGGATAGTAGTGGATTACATGGAGTATATGGATGCAAGCGGACGTCCGCCTGACCCTCCCGGCCTGTTCGTCTTCTTCCCTAATCCTGATACATCTTCTGGTTATGTTTTATTTCTTAGGTTTGCATGCAGTGTTTAAGCACCTAGCGGATTGTCCGCCAAGTCCATTGGACTATCCACTTGCATCCCTAATGGAGTAACACCCACGCACTTAACTGCGCAGGCGGCCAAGCTGGGCAGGACCTTGCCATGTGGGAGCGATAAACCCTAGGGGGCTCTACCAAATCTATATTCAGGTCATCCCTTGGTCCAAGGAAATGCAGTTGAGAAAAAGTTGGATGGTGGGGAAGCTTCGTGGAATGAAAATTGTGATCACCACACACTAGCACGCTGGCTCCAGTAGTGACAATAGCTAGGGCTCTAGTACTAGCACCAGTTTAGATGACATCTTGAGCTACCATGAAAGACAAGTAAAGGAGCGTACCTCAAGCACGCGATGATGACAAGGACTCGAAGGCTCGGATGCCACAAACCAAAGCCAGCACAACAAGGCATCTGATACTATGAAACAAAAAGGCAGGTATTACATGCCCTATTCTACTAGACTTCCTGAACAACTCCTCCACACTTGATCGAACATCTAAGGGCTACACATAGGGGCATTTCATCTTTTAGTTTTCAGGTCATTTTGACCTTCTGTTTTGTGATTCATCCTAGGTACTCTAGTTATGATAACAAGAATAACCAATAAGGATCGAAGGCAAGATCTTACCCTAGAACAGACGATGCCAAGTGAGCTCCACACTAAATGATTGGTCATGCGACTACTAGCACATGAACTAATCCCCTTAACGGAGACTTACATGGTCTCCAGTCTATTCACACAAAAACCCACTCAAAATACTCAACATACTTTCTTCACCTAGGGCGGGCTTGGCCACTCCTAGTTACATTCAACTAGAGAGGACGGTTATGTGGATGCCACGAGTGTTGGTAGGGCTATCGAGGGATCGATGCTCACTTTGATAGAGTAAAATTATGTCATAGGCCTCAAAAACCGCCGGTACAGGCAAATGGAATGCAAAGTACTTCGATGGGGATTACTCAGGCGTACCCATGACCAAAACACCACTCTAGGGCACAATATAGGGAAGTTATGAACCCTGATGTAATCCAACGGAGGTAATGGCCCAAGGAATGTTGTCAGCAGGATAGAGGCGGATGGCTTCCTCACTAGCACTAAGTCTCGGGCCAGCCAGAAAATCACACCCATCTAAAACATGGCAACAATTGTATGGGGACCCCTACAAGCAATATACTCGCACAAAGCCTGACCTACTAACCTTGGCCTATAAGAGATATACCCGCACAAAGCCTGACCTACTAACCTCGGCCTATAAGTGATATACCTGCACAAAGCCCGAGCAACTAACGTCGACCTAGAATCAACACACCACGCACAAAAGCCCGGGATACCAGCCGCGGCTGGACCTAACGGAGTGAAGGACCTCGGCAAAAGATAGTTACAGAGTAAATTTGCACCTAAAAGATTGGATTCAGGAAAGCGCAAGCCAACATTGGGCAGATGTATCTGGTTATACAAGACCACATGGTCATTCAAAAGGAAATATTCTTAAAGACCGTTACATCAAAAGGAAGGAAGAATGGTGAAGCCTCTACCCGTCCTACTCATCATCATCCTCGTCGGCTTCGTCCTCCTGGACCTCTTGAGTTGTGAAGTCTTGGAGGCCGACGAAAGATTCCACGAGGCCTCGCCATCTTTTGACGCATGCCTCTCCCTCACTGCTTAGGAAGGAAGAGCGGACACAAGTACAAATGCGTTCCTTAGAGACGGTTATTGCCCCTAGACCTCAGTTAGTTTCTTCTTCCGTTTCAAGCGCATAGACTCTAAGAGCACACCACCTGAGCCGGTTTTCCGTTCTAGCTCTAAGATACACGACCACAGGCGTTTCAACATGTAAATGCCTCTAAGAAGTACGACCTAGATATGGCTATTAGTATTGACCGTTTGGAAGAACTCCTCACCCTTAGACGGCTTCTAGTAGGGACCGCCTTCAAGAGTAAGGGGCCCGGAGTCGGATTCAAATAAATATTGTCTCCAGAACAAGGACGCCTCGAAGCGATGGTGATTCATGGCTGCCTCTAACAGTAGTGTTAATTCAAACTCAATCATAGCAGACATGACACATAATCATAATTCATCAGCTATAAAATGGATACACATATTATTGTAGCTCAAGTACTTAGCAGCCAGCCAAAGAAGACCATTATATTAACAATTATCCTTAGCTAGGGGAAATCCATACAAATTTAGATATTACGTTATGGCAGTACATACAAACTAGAGTCCATATACCAAACAACTAGCATAAATAGTACTCTCTAAAAAACTAGCATTGCATTTATAATGGGTCGTCCGGTAGAAGTTGCTAAACCAGAATATATACCTCTCCATTTTATTTTTCATCAAAGCAAAAAAGGACAATGTTATGCTGCTTCAAGTTGAAGCTTCTTACAACCTTCTACCATGTAGTCGTCAAGATTGCATTTGACCTAGCTCCCATGTTTATCTGAACATCTTTGGCTTCTTGCTGTTAATTTTCCAAACATGGACATCAACAGGTTCATCAAGGCAATTATTTAGGTATTTTCTTATGAACTTAGCTCCAAATGTTTGCGCAAGAACAAAAAATTGAAGAATTAGCATGCTTATGTTTACTGGAAGTAATTAAGTATCACATGATAGCTTGTTGATCACATGTTCAAGAATATATCACCTTACTAGCTTGCACGTCTTTTTCATGACACATGAATAGCGCAACCTATAGACGTAGTAGTAGATTTTTTATGAAAATTCGGGTTCGCACTAGTCTAAGAGGAAGTGTACATGAACTTCTTTCATATACATGTCATTTTGAAAAAAAGGCTCTGCTTATCAAAAGGAGTATCTACTTGTGTTGAGGCCCTGATGCAACAACACATAAAAATTTCAATGTGGTGGAATATTCATATCTATGGTCTAAACACATACAAAATAGATGACTACAATTTTGATGTTTTTTGATACTTCTAAACTCAAGCCTTTCAATAGACTCTTCATCTGATAATTGGAATTCAAAACTGCCAAAAGCTAATGCGATGTCATCGCTAGAGAGCATTATTGTATCATCACTACATGTTCTCATTTGTTAAATAGATACATACAGAGAGCATAATAATACAATCAAGATGCCATAATACTAATGAAGTGACAATTAAAATAAATAGATACTAATAAAAGTGAAAATTAAATCTCTATTGCAGGAAGGGAAACGAACAATGAGAAACTAATAAAGAATTGCAGACTTTGAGATTTACTAGCACATTTTCCCGTGCTTTGCAACGCAAAGAAAAAGGATAATTGGCGTCAGGTTGGTGATAGGTGCCAAAAACGAGTAACTTCTATCCCTTGTATATGATTATTGCCGTGGATAGAGAGGAGAGTCATCGAGATATGTATAGTGAAATATGTGGTATGTTGCAAACGAGTACCTAAATATTAAATATGTTGAATACTAACTGGTACATGTGTGCTCGAATGGTAAGAAACTTTTCCTTGCTTTTAATATGTTCGGATGTTGCTAATGTTAGTTAGTACCCATTGCTTTCGGAAATAAGTGACTCAATTTTGTCTAAATATATACTACACAACAAAATGCATCTAGATATATTACAAAATTGAGTCATTTATTTCTAAACGCAAGCAGTATATAATTAAAATAATTCCTGAGAAAATGTCCACATATAGAATAACAAAAGTGTACAAATAATTGATAAATGTGTACAAATAATTGATCAGTAAGCTTAGTGCTAAAGCCTAACAAGCACACGATTCGCAAAAAATGAAATAAATGAGAACACTATTTATTTCAATCGGCCATACACTCTAGAGAAAACATATCTAAATACTTATGAGAAAGCAAGATTTACGTGCACATGGAAAAAATACATCTTCTGCCTCCTTTTCTGCCATCCCAATGGAAATCCAAGACTTATGGATAGGTTTTTATGGACCAAGGATACAGATGTATGTGGAAATATTGGATTGGTTTTCTTCCTAACCCCTCCCATGACTTTCGGCCGGAAATCCATCGTGTGATTTTCACGTCGTTCAGTAAACACAATTCCGTAAAAAATTACACGTACTCCCTCCCCAAACTCTGCTCCTGAGATAGGTGGTAGAAAATATTCCCGTATGCTTCTCGGTTCTTCCCGTTCTTTACCAAGTTCTACCACCAACCTCTCTAGCAGCAAAGTTAACCGAGTATTTAATTGATGAGATCTTGGTGCTCGTTTTATCCTCGCGCTACTCAGCCATGGTAGGAGCCAAGGAGGCAAAGCTATAGGCTATGCCGGAATGTGCCTACAACCGCACTGGAGGAAGTAGAACATGGGAGATGGTCTGGGCTGGAAGCTACTCGATAGAACAGGGGTGCAGAGACGGCGTGCAGCGGCACACGGAGCTGCCAGGGTGTGGAAGTGATATCCTTGTGCACGGCAGCGCGAGGCATCAACGCAACCACTTGTGGAGGCATGGCCCTGAGGAGGTGGATTCGCCATAGAAGGAGACGGCGAGATCCGAGCTCAAGGAGCGGCTCGAGGCACCCGAGAGATCAGGCAAGCCAACTAGATTATCTCCGATTCTCATCTTGCTTTTTCTCCTTTTCCTGTGTCGACATCCCATCCTATGGCGTCAGGTTCACCAAGAACCGCTAGGACACGAGGCTGGCTTCAACTGTCTGACGGCTGCCCCTGTTGTCAAGGGATTGGGGGAACCAATGACCAACCGGAGGCCAACCAGGATGGGGGAGGGCGGAGCCGCAGAAGGCTAGACATGGGAGCCGGGGAGGAGAGGGATGGAGGGAGAAATGCGTGGCCATACCGCCAACAAGTCACGCACGACTCCCGGTCGCACATCTCAAGGTTCTGTAGAAGGCCCGATCTCCTATCGCGATGTAGGAGCTGCGCCAGAAGGCAGAGGTTTGGTCATGTGGAAAGCGCTAGGAAGGGAAGGAGGGGATATCTGGATCGATAGAATGTGTGTTCCTCCCAAGAACGGTTCCTTTCACTTGGCATGGGGCGCGAACGGCTTAGAAAGGAGTTTCCTAGAGGGAGACAAGAGAGGCGGTTGCTGTTGTGGTCCAGAAAGCAAGCAGTGGCGGCACGCCTCTAGGAGGGCAAGCGAGTGGCGGAAATATGGAGGATCACTGCGGTGAGCGAGAGGATTCTTTTATCGAAACGTTGTTTTGACTTATGAGTGGCATAGGTGGGTAATATCTGTGAATTTCAGGGGCAAAAGTGTCCAAAACGGACGAACGACAAAAACCTTACGTTCTTTATTATTAGGTATAGATTCAGGGGAAAGAGCTAGGACAGACAGAGGCCAGCTGGGGAGGCTCTCCCGACGACACCGTCAGGTCTTTGTAGCTCGGTAACTGATGTCTACGCACTTCTATTCTTGTAGACAGTTGTTGGGTCTCCAAGTGCAGAGGTTTGTAGAACAACAACAAGTTTCCCTTAAGTGTATTAGCCAAGGTTTATCGAACTCAGGGAGGAAGTGGTCAACGGTATTCCCTCTCAAGCAATCCTGCAATCAAGAAACAAGAAGTCTCTTGTGTCCCCAACACACCCAATGCACTTGTCAGGTGTATAGGTGCACTAGTTTGGCAAAGAGATAGTAAAATACAAGTGGTAATGGTGCCAAAAAAGATCTTCTAACTTGTTGTTGACGTGGGGTAACGGTGCCAAAAAATAGCTGACGGCGTGGAGGAACAGACTAAAGGCAAACTGATGGAAGCAAGCAAACATGCAACAGATCTAGTAGCAAACGGTGTTTCAATGCTTAGAAACAAGGCCTAGGGATCATACTTTCACTACTGAACACTCTCTCATATAAATATCCTCTCTTCATGATACTACTCTTAACTACTCTCCGGTTGTACACTCTAATCCATGGTAGGGCTATAACAGCACACCTCAAAGTCCGCCTTCCCCAATCTAGATAACCTCACACTGTCACCTTAAGCGCTAGATGGTTCCAACAAACACCACGATTTGATAGAGACATCCAACTCCAAATATAACTCATAACAAATATTTAATCTAGCCAAAGTGCCACACACGGTATGCACGCTGTCACTTTCACACACGTGGGGAAAAGCATAGATCTATTAAAGAACAAAAAGTATTTATGTAGACTCAAACCTAAGTGCCACCATGGTGTGCACGCTGCCACTTTCACACACATGGGGAGAGAAGAGATCTAATGAAGCACTAGAGTAGCAAGGAAGATCTACTTGATTACAAAGCTCATGATCACCGGTAGATCCCTTAGCCGCGAGGAAGAACTACTCCCTCCTCATCCTGGGAATCAACAACGGTGATGAAGATGGTGATGGAGATCGATGGAGATGGCTCCGGGGGCACTTCCCCGTCCCAGCAGGGTGCCGGAACAGAGACTTTCTGTCCCCCGAATCTCCCCTTCGGTGGCGGCGGCGCTACAGAGGTTTTCATGGATTTCTTATAGATTATTTAGGGTTTTCCCATCGGAGGCTTCTTATAGGTGCAGGAATCAAGGTCGGTGGGGGCCCAGGGGGCCCACATCCCCACCATGCGCCTCCAGGGCTTGCCTGCGCCTAGGGGGGTTTGGCCACCCAGTGGCCCCCCTCCGGCTCTGCTTTGTGGTTTCGTTTTGCTCCGAGAAAAATAATAACTTTGGCTCTGTCCCGTCCAATTCCGAGAATATTGATTTTCCGCCTTTCTGGAACCAAAAACAGAAGAAAACTAGCAACTGGCACTGTGCCAACTTGTTAATAGGTTAGTTCCAGAAAAGATATAAAAACACCTCAAAGTGTAGACAAAACATAGCAAGGTTGATACAAAACAAGCATGGAGCATCAAAAATTATAGATACGTTTCTGACGTATCAGTAACCCTGAACACTGACTTCGAGAAGAAAAATTGCAAATTCCATGCCAAAATTCCTAAATCAAAGCTCTACATTAGGGTTTGGGTGGTTTGGTTTTCACGCATACCTAACTGGATGACAAAGGGGTCTTCGGAGGCAAGGGAGAGTGTCCACACCGCAAGGGACATGAGGCGGTGGGGAGGAGAGGCAGGGGACCGAAGGCGGCGGTGGTGGATGGTGGTACTAGTAGTGGTAGTGGACAGTGGGGGTCTTGGGCAGGCGGGGAAGAAAAAATATGGCAGATATCTAAAATATTTGTCTAAATATTTTTATCTTTACCGCCAAGTACTAGCCTCAGACGGCTGGAAATGGAAAACGTCTCTGAGAACGTCTATTGTCCGAATATTTCATAATTTTCCGCCAAGTGCTTCCCTAAGACGGCTTAAAATTTGAAAAGAACTAATATTCAGAACTCTAAATATATTCAGAACTCTGGAGTTTGCTTATCCTAAGATTTGAGAATTATTCAGAACCAAAAAGCGAAGGAAGGTGTCTATACATGCTTTCTAGTGTGAAATTGAGTCCTAAGACAAAATGAGGTTCATATATTGAAGACTCCTAGTGTTCATGTGCTTGTTGTAGCGCAATAAGGTGCAAGTGTTTTGAGTTTGACTAATTCAAATGTTTAATCACAAAGTGAGATCATTTGGTTACTTAGATATGAATTTTTCACCAATATAACCTTTTTTCATGTATTCTTTGAAGGAAGTCTTGTTGAGTGATGATACGTTTGATCCGGATTCATGGATGCATTATAGTAGCATTTTCCCTAGTATACCTAGGTTTAATCGAACCTTGGGAAACAATGCTAAAAGGAATTAAAATAAGGACATGTCTACAAGACTTTGTTTTTTATTTTACCTTCATTTATCGAACTAATCTTGTTTACTTTATATCATGGGTTGATTCAATGGATGGAGATAAGACAGGGTTGAAGATCCACATGTAGCTGCAAATCATGTGGGATAAAATATAATAATAGGAACAGTCATGTGTAATGTTCCAATAGAGATAATATTTGTGGGAAGCACATCCTAGAGCCCCTGCGAGCAGCAGGCATAGCAATAGTCTTTTGATCCAACTGGTTGCACCATGAAGTACCAAACAGTTATTAAATGATAAACACAAATGAAAGCCTTTAGGCGAGATGTTGTTGTTGATCCCGAATGGGTGGCTAAGCAAATACCAAACATTCCTTTTTGTCACTAGGTTTCCTATGAGATCGTCGCTAGCCAAGTATCTCACCTCAAGACTTGATCACTCTCGGTGGTCTTGGGTACATACAAGTCCAAAGATCGAGGCAAGAGACAAAGAAACAAAAGATACGAATCCCTTATTCAAAAAATACACAATACTCCCATAGATTTGATGCACATAATTGTTGCGAGGTTTCTCCCCAACCTGCAGCCCGTGAGGACTACTCACTCATAATAATAAGATCAAGGATAGAAAACCATATGCAAAATATTTAGATTAAAATAAATATTCTTACTGGTCACCAAATCACAAGGAGATCTCAAGTACGTACAAAGTTGTGGTGACCCAGCATACCACTGCATGTGTAGTACACTATAGTCGTTGACATGACATTCACAGAACACCGTTTCGTAAATATCACATCCCTCAGAGTGTTACAACAGAAACATTGCAGGTCCATATTACAAACATACATGCATTATTATTATTATAATACCGAGAGTTCAAGACTTCAAAAGATTCAACTTACAAACCAAATATAAAGTGTTTTAGCGGAAGTTTTAAAGTACAACTTCATCTCTAAATTGAGCTCAACAACTTATTATTATATAAGGTCCATGTTGCTCGGCTCAATTGGTTACTTATACTAAGGTGATTATTCTGACTCATGGTGCTCTCCTCCATAGATGACGTCGTAGTCCACCCCTTCTACATCACCGTACAGATCGGGATCTTCATAGAAGACCTCCTCTTGGCTTTTAGCTGCATACATTGGGGTATCTTCTGGATCCTTAGAGTCTAAGCAGGGGCTCAAAGGAAAAGGTGAGTAACAGCGTTACCCAGCAAGTTCATTATATGCAAGGTGGGAAGTTTGATGCTCTATCTACCACCTCAGACTATAAGTCCTTGGCACTATGTAGTTTTCGCAAATCTTTCTTCAAAGATTGATTTTATTGTTAAAACTATGCCCATTAGCCTTCACAGGTTTACCAGAACTTTCATGGAGTTCCTTTCTTGTCGTGTTCGTAGATCCTTCCCGGAACAGGAAGTAACCATTTATAGTTCTTACAATCTGTAGAGGTGTGTTACTTTACCCATCAACTCCTTGTTGCACAACCGGGCATACTTTCCCATCCACAATTCCATGATGTGGGGCCCAGTAGGTGATCCAAGCCAATCACTGCCGTTTCCGTGACCCCATATATCTACACGATCCTTCGGGGCTGGCTCACCTTCGTTAAGCCCCCTTTCGGGCAGGCTAAAATGCTGATGTGTTCCCGAAGACTCTATGAGTTGGTGATGCCCCTGGCAAGTACCATATAGGCCCGGCTATACCTCTGAGAGCCACTCATAGATAATCTAGAAACCAAAAATGTGGGGCCTAAGGGTGCCCACCCATATGCTGGATCCGCACAAGGAATCACAACGTCATGTTAAGTTCGTCTTGCCTCCATACGAAAGGAAAAGGATACAACTGACTTTTCCGTCCCATTCGAAATCTCATGGTTAACGTGTTATATACGGCGCTAGAATCACTGGAGTCATGGATTGTTAAATTCCTAGGTGATTATCATTGTTGCAAATAGAAACCTAAGTTCTATTGCTCCACTATATCATCACTTAGGATGATATCAACAATTTATTTATTTGAGAAAATAACATTTTCTTTCCTCGAAACATAGATGATAGTGCATGATTTATAAATACTTTGGTAAAGACTCTTCAAAGGACATGAGCAAGTGATGAACTTGCCTTGTGATTGCAGGGTAGTGAAGTCGGATGCTTGCACTGGACCTTGAGCTTGTATGTCTACAAAACATCATTATTTCCCGGTAAGGAAAATATTTAAAAAAGCAAAAATGAACATGCATAGCAATGTAATGCATTATTTGTTATTTATTTTCTTTATGTGTTTTACCCAATATTTTAGTTTTCCATAATATTCTTAGGAAATCAAGCATTTCCTTCTTCAGGAACAACCTTAATATTTTATAAATATTATTTTCACTATTTTATAATGTAATATATTATTTATAGAGTTAAATGCTAGTTTTTATTTAATATAAACTCTTATATTTATTTATTTAATAATTCTTTTTAAGAATTAGCATTTAAATAAAAGAGAATTCATTTTGGTAACTCTAAATATTGATTTAGTATTTTTCTAAAATACTATAATAATAAGATATAATAAAAGTTATTTTTATTGATTTTTATCTATTTTATTGAATTTTATAAAATTCCATAAGGAATATATAGATTATGAAATCCTTAACCAAAAATTCATTTATTAAAAATGGTTTCTTAATTGAAATAAATAGGTTCGTTTATTATGAGTCTAAAAATACATTATTTGTATGTTTCAGACATCTATTTTATTTTCTAGAATTTATTGAGTTCTAGGGGTATTTTGGTCTTTTACTTAATTATTAAAGTTCCTTTTAGGGTTTTGGGCCTACCCATTGGGCTTTTTGGGCCTATCTTGGCCCAATTGGCCTGGTCAAAGGACCTCCCCGAAGGGGTACTGGCCCTATAGGCCTAGTCCTCTGCCTCATCTTCTATCGACCTCACCCCTTGTCTTCCTCGACCTTGTGGTCGCCGACACCGCCGTCGTGCGATTCCCGCCGCCGTGGTCCTCTCTGGCCGCCGACGTGGTGCACGGTGTAGTTGTCAACCACACTCCATCGTTTGGTCCAATTTGATTTTGATTTGGAGCTCTCCTACGGCCAGGATAGCCCTGTCCCGAACCCTAGGGTTTGGGGTGGTGCTGGTGACGCCTTCGTCGCTGCCCCCTGTGGTGCTTTGGCTGTGGTGGTGGTGGTGCTTCTCTTCTTCAGACGTTGTTGTGGCTGCCACCTTGGCTCGGTGCGGGTTGCAGCGCCCCTTGGGTGCTCCCCGTGCCGCCGTGTGCTCGTCGGCCTCTCTTCTTCCTCTTCTAATCTACAGTGAGGACCTACGGTGAGTTGATTTGGTTTCCCCCTTGTGGTTTTTTATCCTCTGCCCCTCTTGAGCTAGGTTGTGTGACTCTGCCTTGTATCTCTGATTAGGGTTCATAACTATTCTAGGGTTCTTCCCTGGTTCTAGGGTTCATCCCTCTGTTTAGTTGTAAATGATGAATTCGACTGGTAGTGGTGCTGTCAACACCCGGATTTTTAATCCCAGATGCCTGTTCTGCCATACATCGCAATCCCGGGATTACCATTTTTGCGAGACATAACAGATTTGGATATAACAGTACATCATCCATTACAAACCATACATAAGGTCTTACACAAATAATGATCTCATGATCCAGATCTTAATACAATACAAGAAGCGGAATAACGTAATAGCAATGATAGCGTAGGCGAAGCTCCATCTTCAGGGTCAAGGCAATGCTGACGATGGGAGATGATCCTAGTTGTCATAACCTTCCTACGGTCCGTCATCCTGATACTCCTCTTCATAGTCTGGCCACAGAAATAGCCAGGGACAAAGCCATGAGTACTCTTTAAGTACTCGCAAACTAATACTAACAAGTGAAGTGGTTTTGAAAAGGATATACTAAGCTCTAGGGTTGTTTTGCAAAAAGCTAGATTTTCCTCTACTAAGTTCAGAAGCAAGAAATTTAGTTGAAAGTTCTATAACACCTAAGTAGGAACTTGAATTTCATATCACAACTCTATTGTGGTCAAGTCAAAGTCACAAATCATTTCACAAGTCATTCTGAAAACATCTGACGGGCGAACAGTATGGTCACTCTAACTGTCCATAACCACGGACGCGGCTATTCGAATAGTTTGACACTCTGCAGAGATTGTACACTTTCACCACAACATTCGATACATCCGTCAGGAACAATCCTGAATTCACCATACTCAGTATGCGGATAATCAATCCTAACATTTCAATTACAGGCCCTAGCATAGGCACCTCTCCTGTGAGTTTGGCCTCCCAACCATGACCAACTATCATCTTGGGTACTTTACAGGTGGACAATCTTCACAAGGTAGCCTTAGCTCAGACCTTGGCCGCGAGGGAACCCATACTAAGGTATATAAATTTCCAATCAAGTCCTACCCAATTTTTGGGTATTGTGGTTGTACGGTAAAATTGGAATGGTATCGCATCCAGACAACCATAAGTTTTATAAAGGTCTAAGGCTCATGCCTTAACATTTTCATCATCCAAATCATCTGGTGTTCGGAAACACATGTCAAAACATTTCAGTAGAATGACTCATCATTCTAAGCTTTTCATAACCATTTTCACCAAGTATTCCCATCTAAAGTTTATCAAGTTTTATGCTTAGCACTAGCATCTACAAGTGGTGGTAAATACTTGTAACACCCTCAGAATCGGACCTATGCAAGTTTTAGCGAAACCCGCCAAACCCGCATAGAAACGATTCAAAGGTGCCCACCAGGCACTTTCGTGCGGGTGGAAAACGAAGTAATAACATTACACAACAGTCCTCGATGGGACCCACAGAACAGATATATATACAGCAGCGACTCAAGGAGTCAAGAATACAGATATACGGTACAAAGATCCAAATCACCTTGAAAATGATACAGCGTCCGACTACGGACAAGATGCAAATGGGGCTAAGAGCCCTGAAGAATAACCAATGGCGTCCATAACCCTGCCCAGGCCAAGCCGGAAGGGTAACCCTGCTAACGGCGTCGATCTCAAAAAACCTGCTTAAACAAAAGGGGTGCAGACAAAGGGCAAGGAAAAAGAAGGAGCGTCAGTACTGAGGCCAGTACACGGCGAGACTAGAATTCGGCGGTCCTCGCCTACATAGGTATGGTGGACTGAGCGGCAGCGGCAGCATGCACTAAACAACCTATAGAGACTCGATACAACTGTCGGTTATCAGAGAGGGATAAGAATGACCTATCCGGATCCAACCTGAAGCTAACACCAAACAAACCCATCCTGGTGTTTCCCCCTCGAGACCATACGAGGAAGTCAACCGAGGAACTCACACCGTTGGCAGTTTTATTCATTCAGTTATAGTTGCGGCACTTTACTAGTCAGGTTTAGATAATCGTCCTGAGAAAAGAAGCAGTGGGCCCTTTTAGTTATTCATTCCGTTGTAGTTGCAACAATTACTAATCAGATACAGATAGCATGAGATAAACCAAACCCAGCAGTTGTTGGTTCTTTTATTCAGCCATTCCGTTATAGTTGCAATACTTACTAGTCAGGTACAATGGTCGCAAGCGACACTCCAACAAGCAATTGTGGGCAGTATTAATTAGCCATTCCATTATAGTGGAGCTGATTACTAGTCATTATAAAGTCAAATTTATAGCAATAAACTTTAGTTATGCTTGTCTATGGTCAAGATACTGTGCTCCAAGTCGTCCATAACCGCGGACACGGCTTTCAGAAAGTTTTACCCGGCCGGGGTGCACCAATAGCAACACACACTCGATCAACCTCGGAAAAACCAAATCAAAACCCAACGAGGCCTTCACGACAAAGCAATCACAGGATTCAGAAATATTTCAGGGGGCCACCCCATTGAGTAGAACCGCAACGAAGTAAGCTAGCTCCGAGACGGATTCAAGGTTTGGGTAGACGGCTGTGAACGACTGGGAACCCAAAACTGGGCTTGTCGACACCGCGGAATCGTGTCCCGATCCAAAACAGTACAGTGTGCTATCCATCGCACAATTTAAATAAAGCAGTAAAGCATGGCATAAGTACAGGATCGTAAATAAAACCTCAAACTAGTTTGTGGCCCCAAGAAATAAGACTGAATCAAGCTCTGGCTAAGGGGGGTCCCATATACCTCCCGGATGTGGATAGCGCGATAAATCAAGGAACAGGTATCAAGTACTCGGGGTCCTACGGGACACAAGTGGGCGTTCGGAAACCAAATATTATCTATCACCCACCGATGCCTCTGCTTATTTCAATTTTAGTTGTTAAACAGGAATTAAAGTGAACGATAAGTAAAACTAGAATCATCTCCAACTTCAACATGCGGCAATACACCAACAACTGTGGCACTTGACGACACGCAACAGCACTTGAGCAAGCGACTACGATGCGCAAGTCCAACTATCTACCAAACAACAGGTAATAGGATGTGTCCAAGGCAATATAAGGCTGCAAGAGAAAACAAAACACGGGTACGGAAACTAGAGCATCGCAACACAGATAGCAATAGATCAACAGGAGGGAGTAAATACTATAAAAGTAAGATAGGTAGAAAGGGGGAGATGCTCGCCTGAAAACATTGTCGAAGGGTTCAACCGAAGATCGGGTCGACACTCGCATCAACTCAACGGCCTTATCCGCGAAGAAGCAAAACACTAGAAGAAACACCGGATGCAATATTTAATACAACGGCAGAAGATCGGCATGATGCATGTATGATGTATGACATGGCAAAGGTGCGATGCAATTAGGCCATATTAAGCGGAACCGGGGTCCCGACAATTAATTAGGTGGTTCATGTTGTTTAGCTACCCCGCAATTTAAATGTTTTCTTAACATGGCAGAAGATAGAACCGGGTTCGCTACACAAATTTAAATGAGGCCAATATGAGACTAGATTTTGCCCGCATATGGCCCCATATTTAATTATTAGGTGAATCGGCATAAGGCCCCCAAACCACATGATATGCATGCGAGATAATGATTTAATATGCAACAAGTTATATAGATGGCATTTATAAAATAGGGTTCTCGGAGAGGGGTTCACACATTAGGGGTCTCGACGAACTTGAGGTTCTGGGGGGTTCGGGGTTCTGGGTCGGTCTCGGGGTCCAGGGTTCGACGGAAACGTTCTCGGACTCCGGGATCGTTCTCGGATATCGGGGGTAGATCTTGTCGTTCCGTGTTGAAGGCCCTCGGATTCGGGGTCCCCGCGAACTTGGCGTGTCGAGGTTCGGTTTCCGGTTCCGGCGCCGTGGTCTTGCAGAGTTTCCCGGTTCTCGACGCGTGTCGGTCTTGTCGTTAGCTAAACTTGGCATCGTGGCGGCCTCTTCTCGTGGCGTCGGTCTTGTGGTTCGAGAAGGAGGGGGACGCCGTGATCGGTCTTCAAAGGTTCGCAAGGCGATCTTGGTGCTCGATGTCCATGAGGGAGTCCTTGGGGTCCCGGACGGAGATCTTGTCGGTGGCGGTTTCAGTTGTCGGTGTCGGACTTGGGTCTCGGCACTGGAGGTCTTGGTGTTCCGAGGGGATCTTGTCGCATCCATCAACTATGTGAAGTCCTTGGCGGTTTTTCTTGAAAATTCCTGGGCACATCTCCACAAAATATCTTGTGGTACTTGGGCTAGCAACACAGGAACACATCCTCTGTGATATGAAACTGGTAAGATGCCCGTATGTGTCCCTAGCCCAAGTACTCGCTGTATGTCCTCCAAACTTCAGGGACGGGGCGAGCTGGTCGGAGCGCTCTGCAGGAAGGAGACACTGCAGCGAAGGACAGCGACGGGGAGGTCCAGGGGCACGACGAGCTCGATGCAGACCAGAGGAAGGCGACCATGGCTTGGCGGCGGCGGTTCTCTGCCTGGACAGCGAAGACGGGCGCCAGAGGGAGGAGGAGGGGGCCCGCGGGGCGTCGGAACTCCGGCGGCAGGCAGGCCTGGGGAAGCGCGCGCGGGGGGAACGGGGAGCGCGGCCGACGGTGGTTGGGGCCGGCGGCGGGCCCGGCGGACGGCGGAGGAAGATGGCGAGGCGGCTCGGCGGCTTGACGGAGAGGAGGGCCGCTGGCAGGCGAGGAGGCGACAGCAGAGGGTGGGCGGCGCGGCTCGAGGAGGGGGAGCCACCGGAGAGAGGAAGGGAGAGGCGCGATCGAGGGGGCGAGGGGGTCGGCCCGCGGGGAGCTCGCCGGAGGCGGGAGCGGTCGCTGAGGGCGGCGACAGGGCGCAGAGCGGCGGCAGGGGGTCGAGGCTCGGTGGGCGCAGCGGAGAGGAAGGGGGAGCGGGGCCGGGCGGCCGCTGGCGTGGGGGTGGTGCTCGCGAGGCCGCGCGGGGCTTGAGCGGCCGAGCGGGGAGCGGAGGGTGGAGGCGAGCGCGTGGGCGACGGGCGATGGGGAGGAAAGGAGAGAGACGGGGGACGCGTGCGGGGACAGGCAGACGGTGGGGCCGGGGTGGGTCCCGCGGGACAGGGGCGGTGGGGAGTGGCCAGGGGGTGGTGGGTTGCTGCGGTGGGGAGAGAAAAGGGAGGGAGAGAGAGAGGGAGTGGGGCTAGTGGCGTGGTGTGTGCTGGGGTGGGGACAGGGGGCTGCTGTGTGCTGCGTTGTGTGGCTGAGAGAGAGAGGAAAAGGGAGAGAGGGTTGCTGATGTGGCAGCGCGGGATTGGGTGGGGGAGAGAGGAGAGGTGAGGTGGCGAGAGCTGATTGGAGGGAGTGAGGTGGAGGGGAGGGTTGGGTAGGTAGGTGGGTAGCTGTAGGATTTAGAAGGGCGGGTTAGGTGGTCCGATTTAAATCCTGGGGCGGTCGTTCGGGTCTATCCGGCCCGTTCGACTGCCCCACTAAAAATAATATAACATCTTATTTAATTTGCAATACATTTTGTAACTAGTTTTTAGACAAACAAAATATTTTGGAGACCCGGTTTTGGTTTTGAATAACAGGTGGGGCGTTTTAGAAAACAAAACGGACTTTGCGAAAATAGTTTTAGACAAACAACACATGATGATGACGATGCAATGCACAAATTCAACGCGATTTTCTAGTAGTGGTTTTGCGGGATGCCACAATTCGACACCACTAACAAAGGATCTCGCCCTCGAGATCCGCCTCATGGTACCGGAAAGGAAGGTCGGCGATCTGAATCTTCTCGCTTCATGTAGATCCTCGCGACACCACTAACAAGAGGTCGTTGTCCGTGATCGTCGAGAGAACACTCCGGGAACAAAAGGTCGAAGGTAGAGGTATCAACAAATAAAGCCACCCCTAACTTCCGTGGACGGAGTAAAATTGCTGGATCCACTGATTCGATGTACAAGAGCGAATGATAAGAGTTGTCGGATGGTGATCAGTCCATCGCGCACCCAAACCATTACTCCACACACGAATAGGCGGATTATGCAACCAACTCTCGGAATTAGACTGAAGATCTCGACAAGCGAGGTTCGGAAACAAAGGAGTGATGCAGACTCTGCATCGGATCTGGCGTAGATGATGTCGTCGCATCGGAACACCGGAAGGCACACACAGGGAACAAGGAATGGTAACACCGTAGACGGATTCATCAGGCAGCTTGAACACCGGATGGTAGAACACCGTTACCAAAGGAGGAAGCGAAACCCTAAAGGTACGACGGAAACCCAACCACGAGAATTTCCTGGACTCGAAGAAAGAGAAGAGAGCGGATTCAAAACGCGTAAAGATAAGAGGAGAACAGCAGAGGGGTAAGGAGTAAAATCAGACCTAATCAGAACTATCCAACCGATTTTTGCAAAATAGTTTTGACACTCTACTTCGGCCGTTAGCTAGGTTATCCTACGGCTGGACTTGTGGGGTATCGCAACTGCTGAGCTCTGATACCACTCTGTAACACCCTCAGAATCGGACCTATGCAAGTTTTAGCGAAACCCGCCAAACCCGCATAGAAACGATTCAAAGGTGCCCACCAGGCACTTTCGTGCGGGTGGAAAACGAAGTAATAACATTACACAACAGTCCTCGATGGGACCCACAGAACAGATATATATACAGCAGCGACTCAAGGAGTCAAGAATACAGATATACGGTACAAAGATCCAAATCACCTTGAAAATGATACAGCGTCCGACTACGGACAAGATGCAAATGGGGCTAAGAGCCCTGAAGAATAACCAATGGCGTCCATAACCCTGCCCAGGCCAAGCCGGAAGGGTAACCCTACTAACGGCGTCGATCTCAAAAAACCTGCTTAAACAAAAGGGGTGCAGACAAAGGGCAAGGAAAAAGAAGGAGCGTCAGTACTGAGGCCAGTACACGGCGAGACTAGAATTCGGCGGTCCTCGCCTACATAGGTATGGTGGACTGAGCGGCAGCGGCAGCATGCACTAAACAACCTATAGAGACTCGATACAACTGTCGGTTATCAGAGAGGGATAAGAATGACCTATCCGGATCCAACCTGAAGCTAACACCAAACAAACCCATCCTGGTGTTTCCCCCTCGAGACCATACGAGGAAGTCAACCGAGGAACTCACACCGTTGGCAGTTTTATTCATTCAGTTATAGTTGCGGCACTTTACTAGTCAGGTTTAGATAATCGTCCTGAGAAAAGAAGCAGTGGGCCCTTTTAGTTATTCATTCCGTTGTAGTTGCAACAATTACTAATCAGATACAGATAGCATGAGATAAACCAAACCCAGCAGTTGTTGGTTCTTTTATTCAGCCATTCCGTTATAGTTGCAATACTTACTAGTCAGGTACAATGGTCGCAAGCGACACTCCAACAAGCAATTGTGGGCAGTATTAATTAGCCATTCCATTATAGTGGAGCTGATTACTAGTCATTATAAAGTCAAATTTATAGCAATAAACTTTAGTTATGCTTGTCTATGGTCGAGATACTGTGCTCCAAGTCGTCCATAACCGCGGACACGGCTTTCAGAAAGTTTTACCCGGCTGGGGTGCACCAATAGCAACACACACTCGATCAACCTCGGAAAAACCAAATCAAAACCCAACGAGGCCTTCACGACAAAGCAATCACAGAATTCAGAAATATTTCAGGGGGCCACCCCATTGAGTAGAACCGCAACGAAGTAAGCTAGCTCCGAGACGGACTCAAGGTTTGGGTAGACGGCTGTGAACGACTGGGAACCCAAAACTGGGCTTGTCGACACCGCGGAATCGTGTCCCGATCCAAAACAGTACAGTGTGCTATCCATCGCACAATTTAAATAAAGCAGTAAAGCATGGCATAAGTACAGGATCGTAAATAAAACCTCAAACTAGTTTGTGGCCCCAAGAAATAAGACTGAATCAAGCTCTGGCTAAGGGGGGTCCCATATACCTCCCGGATGTGGATAGCGCGATAAATCAAGGAACAGGTATCAAGTACTCGGGGTCCTACGGGACACAAGTGGGCGTTCGGAAACCAAATATTATCTATCACCCACCGATGCCTCTGCTTATTTCAATTTTAGTTGTTAAACAGGAATTAAAGTGAACGATAAGTAAAACTAGAATCATCTCCAACTTCAACATGCGGCAATACACCAACAACTGTGGCACTTGACGACACGCAACAGCACTTGAGCAAGCGACTACGATGCGCAAGTCCAACTATCTACCAAACAACAGGTAATAGGATGTGTCCAAGGCAATATAAGGCTGCAAGAGAAAACAAAACACGGGTACGGAAACTAGAGCATCGCAACACAGATAGCAATAGATCAACAGGAGGGAGTAAATACTATAAAAGTAAGATAGGTAGAAAGGGGGAGATGCTCGCCTGAAAACATTGTCGAAGGGTTCAACCGAAGATCGGGTCGACACTCGCATCAACTCAACGGCCTTATCCGCGAAGAAGCAAAACACTAGAAGAAACACCGGATGCACTATTTAATACAACGGCAGAAGATCGGCATGATGCATGTATGATGTATGACATGGCAAAGGTGCGATGCAATTAGGCCATATTAAGCGGAACCGGGGTCCCGACAATTAATTAGGTGGTTCATGTTGTTTAGCTACCCCGCAATTTAAATGTTGTCTTAACATGGCAGAAGATAGGACCGGGTTCGCTACACAAATTTAAATGAGGCCAATATGAGACTAGATTTTGCCCGCATATGGCCCCATATTTAATTATTAGGTGAATCGGCATAAGGCCCCCAAACCACATGATATGCATGCGAGATAATGATTTATTATGCAACAAGTTATATAGATGGCATTTATAAAATAGGGTTCTCGGAGAGGGGTTCACACATTAGGGGTCTCGACGAACTTGAGGTTCTGGGGGGTTCGGGGTTTGGGGTCGGTCTCGGGGTCCAGGGTTCGACGGAAACGTTCTCGGACTCCGGGATCGTTCTCGGATATCGGGGGTAGATCTTGTCGTTCCGTGTTGAAGGCCCTCGGATTCGGGGTCCCGGCGAACTTGGCGTGTCGAGGTTCGGTTTCCGGTTCCGGCGCCGTGGTCTTGCAGAGTTTCCCGGTTCTCGACGTGTGTCGGTCTTGTCGTTAGCTGAACTTGGCATCGTGGCGGCCTCTTCTCGTGGCGTCGGTCTTGTGGTTCGAGAAGGAGGGGGACGCCGTGATCGGTCTTCAAAGGTTCGCAAGGAGATCTTGGCGCTCGATGTCCATGAGGGAGTCCTTGGGGTCCCGGACGGAGATCTTGTCGGTGGCGGTTTCAGTTATCGGTGGGGGACTTGGGTCTCGGCACTGGAGGTCTTGGTGTTCCGAGGGGATCTTGTCGCATCCATCAACTATGTGAAGTCCTTGGCGGTTTTTCTTGAAAATTCCTGGGCACATCTCCACAAAAGATCTTGTGGTACTTGGGCTAGCAACACAGGAACACATCCTCTGTGATATGAAACTGGTAAGATGCCCGTATGTGTCCCTAGCCCAAGTACTCGCTGTATGTCCTCCAAACTTCAGGGACGCGGCGAGCTGGTCGGAGCGCTCTGCAGGAAGGAGACACTGCAGCGAAGGACAGCGACGGGGAGGTCCAGGGGCACGACGAGCTCGATGTAGACCAGAGGAAGGCGACCATGGCTTGGCGGCGGCGGTTCTCTGCCTGGACAGCGAAGACGGGCGCCAGAGGGAGGAGGAGGGGGCCCGCGGGGCGTCGGAACCCCGGCGGCAGGCAGGCCTGGGGAAGCGCGCGCGGGGGGAACGGGGAGCGCGGCCGACGGTGGTTGGGGCCGGCGGCGGGCCCGGCGGACGGCGGAGGAAGATGGCGAGGCGGCTCGGCGGCTTGACGGAGAGGAGGGCCGCTGGCAGGCGAGGAGGCGACAGCAGAGGGTGGGCGGCGCGGCTCGAGGAGGGGAGCCACCGGAGAGAGGAAGGGAGAGGCGCGGTCGAGGGGGCGAGGGGGTCGGCCCGCGGGGAGCTCGCCGGAGGCGGGAGCGGTCGCTGAGGGCGGCGACAGGGCGCAGAGCGGCGGCAGGGGGTCGAGGCTCGGTGGGCGCAGCAGAGAGGAAGGGGGAGCGGGGCCGGGCGGCCGCTGGCGTGGGGGTGGTGCTCGCGAGGCCGTGCGGGGCTTGACGCGGCCGAGCGGGGAGCGGAGGATGGAGGCGAGCGCGTGGGCGACGGGCGATGGGGAGGAAAGGAGAGAGACGGGGGACGCGTGCGGGGACAGGCAGACGGTGGGGCCGGGGTGGGTCCCGCGGGACAGGGGCGGTGGGGAGTGGCCAGGAGGTGGTGGGTTGCTGCGGTGGGGAGAGAAAAGGGAGGGAGAGAGAGAGGGAGTGGGGCTAGTGGCATGGTGTGTGCTGGGGTGGGGACAGGGGGCTGCTGTGTGCTGCGTTGTGTGGCTGAGAGAGAGAGGAAAAGGGAGAGAGGGTTGCTGATGTGGCAGCGCGGGATTGGGTGGGGGAGAGAGGAGAGGTGAGGTGGCGAGAGCTGATTGGAGGGAGTGAGGTGGAGGGGAGGGTTGGGTAGGTAGGTGGGTAGCTGTAGGATTTAGAAGGGCGGGTTAGGTGGTCCGATTTAAATCCTGGGGCGGTCGTTCGGGTCTATCCGGCCCGTTCGACTGCCCCACTAAAAATAATATAACATCTTATTTAATTTGCAATACATTTTGTAACTAGTTTTTAGACAAACAAAATATTTTGGAGACCCGGTTTTGGTTTTGAATAACAGGTGGGGCGTTTTAGAAAACAAAACGGACTTTGTGAAAATAGTTTTAGACAAACAACACATGATGATGACGATGCAATGCACAAATTCAACGCGATTTTCTAGTAGTGGTTTTGCGGGATGCCACAATACTAATGAGGGGTGGTAAACAAGTGGTGATTTGCTAGGTTCAATCTCATGCCTTAGGATGACATCCAGATTATCTAACTTAGGCCAGATTTTATGCTCTTTATGCTAACTTTAGTTATCTTTCCAGAATCTACAAGTCACCATGTAAACTCTAAGAGAAGGATTTGATAAAGAAATAAAGTATAAAATTTGCAAGTAAAACTAGGATTGGCTTATCAAGTGGTTATAATCACATATGCTTAAAGCATATAGTTGACATAGTAACAAGCAAGTATTAGCTTGCATAGGTCAACTTGTGTAGTAAGGCTTGCATAAGTAGGGTATCTTGCAAGTGTTTGCTTGCCTTGTGCAGAGCAGTGGTTGAAGTTCTCCTCGGCTTCTTCCTCGTAGTATCCTCCTTCCTCCTCGTATCCTTGGTCGATACTAGCGTCTATAAATAAATATGAGGTACACAATCACCAAACAATACTTAACTATTTCCAATCATCACACAATGGTTCACACTAGATGATCTAGCATCATCACTAATATTACAAGATTTAAGCACTTGCCTTATTTGTTTTACTTTTAGAAAAGTAATTTCTACTCATTGAAAAACTACTTAAGATTTAATATTCTCCAACTCAAACATGGGATCGTGTTGATACATGTCATCACCACATATTTCAGTACATGGGAATGTGATTTAAAGTGGTGTCACAATTTAATAAGGTTTAACCTTTTTATTTTAATTAAATAAAGTGACTAGAAATGCCTATGGGGCATTCTTTTATTACTTGAACATTATCTCTGTAAGTAAACCCATATGTTTTTATATATCCTGAAAGGTATGATCAAATGTGATTTTTGAGAGATGGAATCAACTCAAAAGCTTTTATGGTTGAATTTTGAAAAATGTTTGAATGCAGAAAAGCTTCTGTCTTGTTATTTTTACCATGGTTGATCCACAAATATAAATGGTTTGAATCCAACGGGCTTGGATTAAGCACTTCCGTACCTTTCTAACAAAATTGGTTTCACGCATTTTGGTTCAGTGAATCGAGCTAGGTTGATTTTTGAATCTAGGTACATAACTATGTCTGAAATTAAATGAATAAAGCTTAATTCGAATTATTGGGTCGCGCGGGATGTTTTACTGGGCCTGCCCACTACACACAACGCGTACGCGGGCTGGTTAAGTGGCTGTCCCCACGCGTCAGTCGGACGGGGAGGGGCGAAGCGGTACGGGGCAGTGTGAACCGCACGATCTAACTCTAATCGAACGGCTACGGTTCATCGTCCACGTCGGGTAGCGCCGACGAGACAGAACCCTAACACGGCAGGTAGGGGTCGTGTAGGCTCACCGGGGCTCAAGCGAGGGTCGGCGACGGGGGCGAACGACGAAGTCGACGACGACGGTTCTCCTGGTACCGGCATCTCCTCCTGGGGCGGCTCCAATCGACGGCTCCCTTCTTCTCCAGCAGCGGCAGGCTCCGGCCAAATTCCGGTGATGCGCTGCTCGCCTTGCTCCGGGAGTGAGGTGGGGTGATTCCGGGTGAGAGGGGAGTGAACTGGTGTGGCAAAAACGAGCGGTGGAGGCCTCTATTTATAGTGGCGGAAGGGGACCGACGGGCGCGGGCTGAGGTCCTCGTGGTCGACGGCACAAGCAGCTACTGGCATGGGCGACGGTAGGGGGCGGTGCTGTGCTCCTTGGCGAAGCTCAACGGCGTGGTCTTGCAGCGTGGGGCGGTGCTGATCGGTCGGAACATCGCGGTGCTCTGAGCGGGTCCGACGGCGATTTTAATATCACACAGCGCGCGTGGTCCGCGCGGCGGCGAACGGGCATGTTTGCGGGGTTGCTAGGGTGCTGGTAATCACGCACGCACGTGGCGAGGGCGGCGCGCAGTCTGTGGGGGCTGGTCGAGCATGGCGCATGGGCTCGCTCTCGGCATGGTCGCAGAGAGGTTTGGCATGGGCGTGTCATGTGGTCCAGGGGCTGGCATTGCTCGGGGTTGGGACAGAGAGTGGCGATGGACGGTGTTGCATGTCCCAGACAAGGTTGGCGAGGCTAGTGCGGCCTCTAGCTCGCTGGCGACAATGGGGTGGCAATGGTGCTCTCGGCATGCTTGACATTAATGGATAGGCTTGCTCACAGTGGTGCTAAAGATTTTTAAAGAGGCTAGATGATCTACTAAGGGCTAGTTGCAACCAGAGAGGGAACAAGTTAGGCCAATTTTACTACACACTATAATGTTTGATGTTTGTTTGATTTGAATCTGCAAGGTGTTTGATGAAATGGCCACAAGAACTTTAAATTTGAATTTTGGATTCAAACTTTGTGGGGTTACTAGGCACATACTAGGGGTATCTGGTTAGTTGGATTAGTCAAGGGGCATTGGTTTGGTTGGGTTTTGAAAATGGATGATCTTCACATATGAATAACATTCAATTTTGAATTGTGATTTGAATGGGGTTTCCAAATGTTTCTGCAAGTTTGAAAGGTGGGCCTTGATTCACTTTTACTAGTTCTATCAAGGGGTGAAAAGAATTGGGAAAGTTTCTGTTTGAAATCTTGGACTAGAAGCACTCAAAGTGACCTAGTGAGCAAGATTGGCAAAAATGACCATTTGCTTTGTTTTTTATTTTCTTTTGATTTTTTTCTGCATGGAAATGTTTTATATGATGTTATTTTAATATTTAAATTATTTCTTGCTATTTAGATTAATCACACAAGTCCATTCATGCATTTGTCAAATCATTTCATTCACACATGCATTCATATGATTTTAATTAATCAAAGTTTTTGTTAACCCTAATTTTAGTGATTAGAGTTTGATGATCCTTGTGTTATATTTTTGGGATGTTACAAACCTTCCCCCCTTAAACAAAATCTCGTCCCGAGATTTGAAAAAGGATGAAAAATATTACCTAGGTTTTAAAGAGATCGAGAAACTCCGTCCTGATGTGATCTTCGCGCTCCCAGGTAGCTTCTTCTTCAGTGTGGTTGCTCCACTGAATCTTGAGAAACTTGATGCTTCGGGTCTTGGTGGTCCTGAAAGCTTCTTCCAAAATATGGATGGGTACTTCGGGATAGGTCAGGTCATCGTTGATCTCTATGGTCTGGTGATCGATGTTCTTGAACACTTCAGTCTTCTCCGGAACTTCAAGGAACTTGTGAAGTAAAGATATATGGAACACATTGTGCACTGCTGACATTTCCTCTGGTAGTTCCAATTGATATGATACTTCTCCTCGACGATTCAGAATTTTGAAGGGTCCGATATATCTGGGGGCTAACTTTCCTTTCAGCTGAAAACATTGCATTCCTTTCAAAGGCGACACTATAAGATACACGAAATCTCCGATATTGAAAGCGAGGTCTCGAAATCTCTTGTCGGCGTAACTCTTCTGTCTTGACTGGGCGGTCTTGAGGTGCTCACGAATCTTGTGAACTTTCTCTTCTGCTTCTCGTAGGATGTCAGGTCCGAAAATCTGACTCTCTCCTACTTCCGACCAGTTCAAAGGGGTGCGACACTTCCTTCCATACATAAACTCAAATGGGGCCATTTGCAGACTAGCTTGGTAACTGTTGTTGTAAGAAAATTCTGCGAAAGGTAGATAGTCTTCCCATTTAGATCCATACTCTAGTACACATGCTCTCAACATATCTTCGATTATTTGATTAACTCGCTCCATTTGTCCATCAGTTTGAGGGTGATACGCTGTGCTGAAATCTAGTCGGGTTCCTAAACCTTCTTGGACTTTCTTACAGAATCTCGAGGTAAACTGAGTTCCTCGATCCGATACGATGTTCTTGGGGACTCCGTGCAAACTGACGATTCTAGCGATGTATAACTCCGCTAGCTTCAAACTCTGGTATGTGGTCTTGACTGTTAAGAAATGGGCTACTTTGGACAATCGGTCAACTATGACCCAGATAGAATCATTTCCCCTACTATTAGTAGGCAATCCGGTGATAAAGTCCATTCCAACTGAATCCCATTTCCATTCCAAAATCTGTAGAGGTTGCAATAGTCCAGCGGGTCTTTGATGTCCTACCTTGACTCTCTTACAGATATCACACTTGGCGATATTGCTTCCGATTTCTCTCTTCATCTTATGCCACCAAAATTTCTCCTTCAAATCCTGATACATCTTCGTTCCTCCGGGGTGGATAGAATAAAGAGTATCATGGGCCTCTTTCAGAATAACTTCTTTCAATTCTGAATCTGCTGGTACACAAAGGCGTCCTTTGTATCACAGAACTCCTTCTTCGTCTTCGGTGAATCCGGGTACCTTGCCTGTACCGATACGACGATTGATTCCGTCGATACTAACATTTCCTTTCTACGCCTCCTTGATCTGGCTGATCAAAGTGGGTTGAAGTTCTATGCTACCCAAAAATCCTTCACTCACTAATTCCATTCGAAAATCTTCCATCTCTTTGTGCAAACTTGGTTTCTCCTTCAAAATCATGGAGTTCAAGCGGCACGACAATATGCTAAGGGCATATGCGACCACATTGGCTTTATCGGAGTGATAGTGAATGTCCAGATCATAATCCTTGATTACCTCAATCCATCTTCTCTGACTCATATTCAGCTCCTTCTGAGTGAATATATACTTCAGGCTCTTGTGATCCAAATAAATCTCACAACGGTTTTGCATCAGGTAATGCCTCCATGTTTTCAGGGCTAGAACTACGGTTGCGAGTTCGAGGTCATGGGTTGGGTAATTCTGTTCATGCTGCTTCAGTTGTCGGGGTAGATAAGATATAACTTTGCCTTCTTGCATTAGCACACATCCTAGGCCGATCTTGGATGCATCACAATACACATCGAAGGGCATCGTGATATCTGGCATTATCAAGATTGGGGCTAAAATCAATCTCCTCTTGAGTTCTTGAAAACTCGCTTCACATTTGTCTGTCCATTCAAACTTCTTGTCCTTCTTCAGCAATTGGGTCATGGGTCTGGCGATACTCGAGAATCCTTCTATGAACTTGCGGTAGTATCCCGCTAATCCGAGAAATGAACGAACTTGGGTTTGCGTGGTTGGGGCCTGCCAATCTTCGACATCTTTCACCTTTGTAGGGTCAACGGCAATTCCTCCAGCTGATACGATATGTCCGAGGAATCCTACCTCCTGTAACCAGAATTCACGTTTGCTAAACTTGGCATACAACCGATGCTCTCTAAGGGTTCCAAGAATGGTCCTTAGGTGTAGCTCATGTTCTTCTTCTGATTTGGAATAAATCAGAATGACATCGATGAAAACAACGACAAACTTATCTAGGAAGTCCATAAAAATCTTATTCATGAGGTTCATGAAATAAGCGGGGGCATTGGTTAATCCAAAAGACATGACAGTATACTCGTATAATCCATATCTGGTGGTAAAGGCAGTCTTTGGAATATCCTCTGCGCGAATCTTGAGTTGATGATAGCCAGTTCTAAGATCAATCTTAGAAAACACTTTGTCACCATTCAACTGGTCAAACAAATCTTCGATCTTCGGCAACGGGTACTTGTTTTTTATGGTGACATCATTCAACTTCCGATAATCCGTACACAGAAGGTTACCTCCATCCTTCTTTTCCACGAACAAAACAGGCGATCTCCATGGTGACGCACTTGGTTGAATCAATCAAATTTCCAGCATGGCGTCCAGTTGCTTCTTCAGTTCTGCTAGTTCAGACGGGTTCATACTATATGGTCTCTGGGCTATGGGTCCGCTTCCAGGGATTAGTTCAATGATAAACTCAATATCCCGATCTAGGGGCATACCGGGCAAAACATCTGGAAATACATCGGGGTATTCACAGTCTATCCAGACTTGGTCAATGGTGGGCTGGGCTATACTCTTGTTGCACTTGAATTGACGAGGCAAGGTTTCAGATATATGCTCGACTGATACTCCGGCTGTACTGGTCAGGGTTATGGCTTTCTTGGCACAGTCAATTAATCCTTTGTGTTTGGACATCCAATCCATTCCTAGTACTACTTCCAAACCTTTAGTTCCGAGTACTATTAGATTAGCATAAAAATCTATGCCATGGATTCAGATAGGGACGGCTTTGCAAATTTGCCTAGCTTTGGTGGTTGAACCGGGGATTTGAACAATCATAACATGCTTCAATTTGGTTGGTTGAATCTTACTAGTGCATGCAAATTCTTCAGTAACAAATGAATGCGATGCTCCAGAATCAAACAACACTCTTGCAAGTACTGAGTTAACATAAAACATACCCAGCACGACGGCTGGTGCTTCCTGGGCTTCTTCAGCATGCATGAGAAAAAGACGGCCATTGCGGCTGAGCGAGTTTCCTAGGGCAAACCTCCTTCCGGGCGGAACACGATGCTATTGCTGAGCTGGGGCATTTGCATTGGGGGTTGCGGCAATCTTCTTGGGGCACTCATTGGAATAATGACCCTTGGTTCCACATTCATAACAAATCACTTGCGACTTGTCCTTTGATGCAACAGGCACAGCATTGCTTCCGGTCCTTGGGGCAGTGTTGGTGTTGGTGGCGGCATTGTTGTTGTTGAACTTGGGTGGGGCACGGTTGAAATTTCTAGAGTTGCCGGGGTTGTTGTGGTTTCCTCTAGGCCTTGGGTTTCCACGGTTGGGATAGGTCGGACGGTTCATCGGGGGTCTGTTGGTTCTCGGGGCAAATCCTGGAGATGGGTTGGGGCGATACTTTGGTGTCTGGTGGGTTCCTGGTTGATGCATCATGCGGCGCTTGCGGTTCTCATTGGCTTGGTTGATCTTTCCTTCCATCTGAATGGCAGAGTCGACTAGGGATTCAATATCAGCAAAGGGGATATTGACCAACACCGTCTGCATATCATCGTGCAGACCATTCAGGAATCTCTCTTTCTTCTTGGCTTCAGTGTCGATCTCATCCGAGGCATACCTAGCTAATGACAAGAATTTGTCACGGTATTCCACTACGGTCATCCTTCCTTGCTTCAGTTCTCTAAATTCATCCCTCATCCTCTTGATTAAACCCAGTGGCACATGGGTTCTGCTGAACTTGACCTTGAATTCATCCCAAATCATCATCTGACCTCCGGTCACTGCACGAACGCTGTTCCACCATGCTCTTGCATCTCCGGCTAGATAGTGGGTGGCGAACAGAACTTTCTCATTAGCGTCAACTCCTGCAACCTCCAGGTTGTTCTCCATTGTTTGCAGCCAATCATCTGCATCTAGGGGTTCCTCTGCATTAGTGAAAACAGGTGGATTGGTGTTCTGGAAATTCTTGAGCTTAGATCCATGGTTGTCCTGATTTCCATAGCCTTGATTGTTGTTGGCCATCTGAGCTATCTATTGAAGGGTGGACAGGTTGGCTTGACGTTCGACTCTTTCGGCTTCGCGGTCCAAAACCATCATTTGCAAGAGTTGCAAAATCGGGTCCGGGGCTGAGCCACTTCCTCCGCGAGGCATCTGAAGATTGAGATAGATCATGAGAAAAGAGGGAAATTTCTAAGGTTTAGGGACTTGAACAGTTTTTAAGGTTTGACTCAGATTTTCTAGCAACTTGCTTTTCATTTATTCATTCATAGGACACAATACAACACACACCACAACAAAGAAAAATAGATGGTTTTAAGAACCATTCTGGAATCTACGATACAGTGGGGCCGACTACAATTCACTAACGCTAGTGCTCAAGTGCTACTACTCCTCGGAGTCAGTGTACTCATCATCATCATCATCATCATCAATGAAGGCGAAATCATCCTCATCGCTGAAGAAGTCCATGGCCTGATCCTCCAGAAAGTCATCATCATCGCTGAGATAGGAGTAGGGGTCTCCACGAAGGTCTTCTCCGGCATTCTCCCTTTCCTCCAACTGCATGTCTCTCTCGTGGATGGTATCCTCCAAATCCGTGATCCGGTGGCGAAGACGGGCAATGATGCGCTCCTTCTTGTCGAGCTGATGGCGACGAGACTTGCGATCCTTCACTAGCATGGCGAGGGTCTGATCCTTCTTCTTGGAGATGGCGTACTTGTGGTTGGCGTAGGCACGGGCATTGTCCAACTCCTTCTGACGGTCGTACATCATCAAGCTGAGGTGGTCCAACTGAGCATTCAGCTCGGGATGATGTGGGGCCTCCAGTGGCTATCCCATAACATCATGCCTTGGGTAGAACTCAAAGCGGGTACCCTTGATCTGATTGATACTCTGCCCACACAGACGGGCAAGAGCTTCCTGCATGGCCCTGGCTAGTCCATCGAGCCAGTTGTTCTCTCTTAAGGTGAACTGAATTCCCTCTGCAGTGGGAGGTTCAATCTTTCCTTGGAGACTTGCAACAACTAGCCACTGTAGATCTTCTCCTTCCTGATCATTGAGGTGAGCTCCGAAGAACTCGGGGTGCAAACGCTCCAGAAGTTCCGAAAGCTGGTCCAAGTCAAGCTCAAAGATGAGGTCTCCTCCATTCCCCAACTGATAAAACTTGTTGTACTTCACGTCCATCTATAAGAATATAGGATGAGTAAGTTAGTAGAGTGATCAAGTGTGTCAAATTTTATGTATTTTGCAAGAATTCTTGAGGAACATGAATTTTCATGAAAGAATCCAAGTGATAAGAATGGGAATAATTTTTTGTAAATACTCACTTCCTTTGGTTTTAAAACTAAGTTTTTGATTCAAACATCCATTCTAACTAGGGTCTCCTATGGTCAGGATGGCTCTAATACCAACTTGTCAACACCCGGATTTTTAATCCCAGATGCCTGTTATGCCATACATCGCAATCCCAGGATTACCATTTTTGCGAGAAATAATAGATTTGGATATCACGGTACATCATCCATTACAAACCATACATAAGTTCTTACACAAATAAGGATCTCATGATCCAGTTCTTAATACAATACAAGTAGTGGAATAACGTAATAGCAATGATAGCGTAGGTGAAGCTCCATCTTCAGGGTCATAGGCAATGCTGATGATGGGAGATGATCCTAGTTGTCGTAACCTTCCTGCGGTCCGTCATCCTGATACTCCTCTTCATAGTCTGACCACGGGAATAGCCAGAGACAAAGCCATGAGTACTCTTTAAGTACTCGCAAACTAATACTAACAAGTGAAGTGGTTTTGAAAAGGATATACTAAGCTCTAGGGTTGTTTTGAAAAAAGCCAGATTTTCCTCTACTAAGTTCAGAAGCAAGAAATTTAGTTGAAAGTTTTATAACACCTAAGTGGGAACTTGAATTTAATATCACAACTCTGTTGTGGTCAAGTCAAAGTCACAAATCATTTCACAAGTCATTTTGAAAACATATGATGGGGAACAGTATGGCCACTCCAACTGTCCATAACCGCGGACGAGGCTATTCGAATAGTTTGACACTCTGCAGAGATTGTACACTTTCACCACAACATTCGATGCATCCGTCAGAAACAATCCTAAATTCACCATACTCAGTATGCGGATAATCAATCCTAACCTTTCAATTACACGCCCTAGTATAGGCACCTCTCCTGTGAGTTTGGCCTCCCAACCATGACCAACTGTCATCTTGTGTACTGCACAGGTGGACAATCTTCACAAGGTAGCCTCAACTCAGACCTTGCCCGTGAGGGAACCCATACTAAGGTATATAAATTTCCAGTCAAGCCCTACCCAATTTTCGGGTATTGTGGTTGTACGGTAAAATTGGAATGGTATCGCATCCAAACAACCATTAGTTTTATAAAGGGCTAAGGCTCATGCCTTAACATTTTCATCATCGAAATCATCTGGTGTTTGGAAACACATGTCAAAACATTTCAGTAGAATTACTCATCATTCTAAGGTTTTCATAACCATTTTCACCAAGTATTCCCATCTAAAGTTGATCAAGTTTTATGCTTAGCACTAGCATCTACAAGTGGTGGTAAATACTAATGAGGGGTGGTAGAAAAGTGGTGATTTGCTAGGTTCAATCTCATGCCTTAGGATGATATCAAGATTATCTAACTTAGGCCAAATTTTATGATCTTTATGCTACCTTTAGTTATCTTTCCAGAATCTACAAGTCACCATGTAAACTCTAAGAGAAGGATTTGATAAAGAAATAAAGTATAAAGTTTGCAAGTAAAACTAGGATTGGCTTATCAAGTGGTTATAATCACATATGCTTAAAGCATATAGTTGACATAGTAACAAGCAAGTATTAGCTTGCATAGGTAAACTTGTGTAGTAAGGCTTGCATAAGTAGGGTATTTCCTTGTGCAGAGCAGTGGTTGAAGTTCTCCTCGGCTTCTTCCTCGTAGTATACTCCTTCCTCCTCGTATCCTTGGTCGGTACTAGCGTCTATAAATAAATACGAGGTACACAAACACCAAACAATACTTAACTATTTCCAATCATCACACAATGGTTCACACTAGATGATCTAGAATCATCACTAATATTACAAGATTTAAGCACTTGCCTTATTTGTTTTACTTTTATAAAAGTAATTTCTACTCATTGAAAAACTACTTAAGATTTAATATTCTCCAACTCAAACATGGGATCATGTTAACACATGTCATCACCACATATTTCAGTACATGGGAATGTGATTTAAAGTGGTTTCACAATTTAATAAGTTTAACCTTTTTATTTTAATTAAATAAAGTGACTAGAAATTCCTATGGGGCATTCTTTTATTACTTGAACATTATCTCTGTAAGTAAACCCATATGTTTTTATATATCCTGAAAGGTATGATCAAATGTGATTTTTGAGAGTTGGAATCAACTCAAAATATTTTATGGTTGAATTTTGAAAAACGTTTGAATGCAAAAAAGCTTCTGCCTTGTTATTTTTACCATGGTTGATCCACAAATCTAAATGGTTTGAATCCAACGGTCTTGGATTAAGCACTTCAGTACCTTTCTAACAAAATTGGTTTCATGCATTTTGGTTCAGTGAATCGAGCTAGGTTGATTTTTGAATCTAGGTACAGAACTATATTTGAAATTAAATGAATAAGGCTTAATTCGAATTATTGGGTCGCGCGGGATGTTTTACTGGGCCGGCCCACTACACACAACGCGTACGCGGGCTGGTTAAGTGGCTGTCCCCATGCATCAGTCAGACGGGGAGGGGCGAAGCGGTATGGGGCAGTGTGAACCGCATGATCTAACTCTAATCGAACGACTACGGTTCATCGTCCACATCGGGCAGCGCCGGCGAGACAGAACTCTAACGCGGCAGGTGGGGGTCGTGTGAGGCTCACCGGGGCTCAGGCGAGGGTCGGCGACGGGGGCGAACGACGAAGTCGACGATGGCGGTTCTCCTGGTACCGGCAGCTCCTCCTGGGGCGGCTCCAATCGACGGCTCCCTTCTTCTCCAGCAGCGGTGGGCTCCGGCCAAATTCCGGTGATGCGTTTCTCGCCTTGCTCCGGGAGTGAGGTGGGGTGATTCTGGGTGAGAGGGGAGTGAACTGGTGTGACAAAAACGATCGGTGGAGGCCTCTATTTATAGTGGCGGAAGGGTACCGACGGGCGCGGGCTGAGCTCGTCGTGGTCGACGGCACATGCAGCTACTGGCATGGGCGACGGTAGGGGCAGTGTTGTGCTCCCTGGCGAAGCTCAACGGCGTGGTCTTGTGGCGTGGGGCGGTGCTGATCGGTCGGAATGTGGCATTTCTCTGAGCGGGTCCGACGGCGATTTTAATGTTGCACAGCGCGCGTGGTCTGCGAGGCGGCGAACGGGCATGTCTGCGGGGTTTCTGGGGTGGTGGTGATCACGCACGCACGCGGCGAGGGCGGCGCGCGGTCTGTGGGGGATGGTCGAGCGTGGCGCACGGGCACGCTCTCGGCTTGGTCGCAGAGAGCTTTGGCATGGGCATGTCGTGTGGTCCAAGGGCTGGCATTGCTCGGGGCTGGGACAGAGAGTGGCGGTGGACGGTGCTGCATGTCCCAGACAAGGTTGGCGAGTCTAGTGCGGCCTCTAGCTCGCTGGCGACAATGGGGTGGCAATGGTGCTCTCGGCATGCTTGACATTAATGGCTAGGCTTGCTCACAGTGGTGCTAAAGATTGTTAAAGAGGCTAGATGATCTACTAAGGGCTAGTTGCAACAAGAGAGGGAACAAGTTAGGCCAATTTTACTGCACACTATAATGTTTGATGTTTGTTTGATTTGAATCTGCAAGGTATTTGATGAAATGGCCGCAAGAACTTTAAATTTGAATTTTGGATTCAAACTTTCTGGGTTTTCTAGACACATACTAGGGGGTATCTGGTTAGTTGTATTAGTCAAGGGGCATTGGTTTTGTTGGGTTTTGAAAATGGATGATCTTCACATATGAATAACATTCAATTTTTAATTGTGATTTGAATGGGGTTGCCAAATGTTTCTGCAAGTTTGAAAGGTGGGCCTTGATTCACTTTTTACTAGTTCTATCAAGGGGTGAAAAGAATTGGGAAAGTTTCTGTTTGAAATCTTGGACTAGAAGCACTCAAAGTGACCTAGTGAGCAAGATTGGCAAAAATGACCATTTGCTTTGTTTTTGATTTTGTTTTGATTTGTTTCTACATGGAAATGTTTTATATGATGTTATTTTCATCTTTAAACTATTTATTGCTATTTAGATTCACACAAGTCCATTCATGCATTTGTCAAATCATTTCATTCACACATGCATTCATATGATTTTAATAAATCAAAGTTTTTGTTAACCCTAATTTTAGTGATTAGAGTTTGATGATCCTTATGTTATATTTTTGGGATGTTACAGGTTCCTAGTGAGGATTGTGATCAATTGCACTTTAGTGCTTACTGTCTTAATTTGAATATCTGATGCTAGTGGTTCTATAGTGTTGCCTCCAATTGGTAGTTGAGATTGGTTAAGATGATGTATTACTATGAAATCTGACTGGTTGTGTTGATGATTGCTGTGTTCATCTACTATCAGTACACTACTACTGACAGTAGCACTGTCAGTGATTACTCACTACATCAGTAGATGTTGGCTTGTATGGTCATGAACATACTGAGTTTAATCATCTGATTTTAATGATACTCTGTGAATGCATAGATAAGTTTGATGATGATTTATAAGGTGTAGTCTCAGGAAAATGATATCCAATGGCTTGCCACTTTCTTTGTAGTATCTAAATAATGGTTTTACTTGGATTTTCGGACCTGTTCTTGTGATACCATTTAACTATGGCACACAAGTTTATGTTCTACTATGGGCTTGATTCTGTTGTATGGGATTTGAATCAAGGTTAAATGGGAATCTTCTACTTAATTATTTTGTTTGTGATGTTCGTCTTAGGCATAGGAACTTGTTTCATATCTTGTTGTCCCTAATAGAAATATTTAAGTATCATTGTTGGTTGCTTGATCTTGGATCCTAATTGGCTAAAATGGTTGGTTTGCTCATAGCTTTATATTGGTTCATAGGGTTTATGAAATCTGAGGTGCTACTCCATTAGGAGATGTGCCCAGAATTTATAAGATATGCTATGTACATGTTGGGAGATATAAATTTTTTGTTAAGTCCAGGATCTATGATGCTGGTCTGAGATCTTCGTTGAGTTGGTCGAATTTAAATGTACTTTTTATTTAGAAGATCCTCTATAATGGATTCACCCCACTTGGGTGTTTTATGTGATCTTTAATTATAAAACAACACATGAATCTCTGTTTAGTTAAGATAGATAGATCATGTGAGGGTTTTATAATACTCACCATAACAGTTGAGTTATTGTTGTGGTTGTTGGTTGATCTGATGCTTCACCTCCTGGTGCTTCTCCTGCTACTTTTGGCTCCTGGGAGCTTGGCCTTGATCTTTCCCTTCACCTCTAGCTCCTACAACATGGCCTTGCTGTCCACCTGATCCACCCCCTCCTCATGTCACCATCTGGTGACACTAGGATGATCTTGTGTGTGTGGTTTGGCTGGTGATTTGGCTAGGCTTGGACATTCTTGGTGTGCTCATATTGTGCTATTTGAGATGAAGAGAATGAGCTGCTGGAAGTTATTCCACGACTGTTCTACTCCTTTTGCTTGTGTGGCTGTTGCTGTTGTGTTGACAGCTCTCACCATGAATTTAGGTGAGTGTGTTGCCTGTGTGCTTGGTACATCATTTGGATCAGATCAATGAGGTGTCTCTACCTTTTGATCTTTTAACCTTTTACTCTCCTGGTGAAACTAGTCCCTTTTACTTACTGTTGAGAGCTATGTTGTGGCTTATTGGTTTATGAAAGAATTGATTCTTCCATATTGGTGAAACTTGCACCTTTTTATAACAATACTCAATGATGTATCATGAGCAGTGGACCTCACTGCTCTCTACTGACAGTATCTTAACCACTAATCTTTATTTTCCTTTTTTGTTTGATTTTGTATTTTGTTGCAGGTAAAAGATTTGGATATTCAAGATTTTAGTATAGGATCAGATAGATAGACAAATTGTAATTTTTTTATTGATGTATTTGTAAAGGTTCTGTAATATATTATTTTATTCTTTTAGTAACCCTATTGTAACAGTTTGTTATTTAAATATCAATAGTTGATATTTATTTTCTGTAACGAATCTTTTCATTAATGGAATGAATTTCTCTTTGTAAATTGTTTATGAAATAATGATAAAGAATAAGAATTCATTTCTTATTACTTTACTTTGAATTCTTTTATTTAATATTCTCTTATTACTATAATAAATGATATTACTATAACAATTCTAAATTTTTAAATATAGATTCAAATTTCAAATTTGAATTCAAATTCTCCCTTTCAAAACACACTTATCAAAAATATCATGTCAGAATTTATAACGAACACTCCCAATAGCTATCCCTACATACAGAGAGTGAAAGAGACTCTGATCACTTTATGTTTTTAGTTTGGCGAAAAATTTAACCGCATTTTACAGATGAATGCATGAATATGCACAAATTCCTAATTCTACCCTTCGTTGGTTCCTAAATGCTGGGATGTTACAGACTTCCCCCCTTAAATTAAACTTCGTCCCAAAGTTTGCTGAAGTGTACCTGAATATTTCTGGATAGGCTTCTCTTAAGTCATCCTATTTCTCCCAGGTGGCTTCTCTCTCGAGGTGATGCTCCCACTGTACTTTGCAGTACTTGATTGCCCTGTTTCTCAACCTTTTCCAGTTCTCTTCTAGAATTTTACAGGGTTTCTCAACATATGTCAAATATGCTTGTAATTCCACCTCTTGATGTGTAATTGCATCATCAGGAACCTTAAGACATTTTTGGAGTTGTGACACATGGAAAACATTATGAACTTGAGACAATCTTGGTGGTAACTCTAAAGCATAAGCTATAGTCCTATTCTGACTCAGTACTTTGAATGGTCCTATATATCTGGGACTCAATTTTCCTTTAACTCCGAAATTCTTAACTCCTTTCATTGGGCTTACTTTGGAATATACCATGTCCCGTACTTCAGGGTGCCATGATTTTCGGCTTTGATCAGCATAACTTTTCTATCTACTTTGATCTATTTTCAATATATACTTGATTACATTGATGATATCTTGTGTTTCCTTGATAAAGTCTGGTGCAAATTATTTGCTACTACCAGGCCCATACCAACATATTGGTGATCTACAATTTCTTCCATAGAGTACTTGATATGGAGCTGCCTTCATACTACTTTGATAGTTGTTGTTGTAGGAAAATTCTGCCAATGGTAGATGATCTTCCCACGAACCTCCAAAATCTAATGCACAAGCCCTAAGCATGTCTTCCAATATTTGATTGGTTCTTTCAGTCTGACCCCCATTTTCTGGATGATAGGTGGTGCTGAAATCTAATTTTGAACCAAGTGCTTCATGTAATTGTTTCCAAAATGCTAAAGTAAACACAGATCCTTATCAGTTACGATCTTCTTGGGCACTCCATGCTTACTTACTATCTCCTTGACATAAATATCTACTAACTTCTCGGCATTATATTTCTGATTCACCGGAATAAAATGTGCAATCTTAGTGAGTCTACCAACAATCACCCATATCATATCTTTCCATTTTGGTGTCATGGGTAATTTTGTGATGAAATCCATACCGATTTTCCTCCCATTTCCACTCGGGAATTTCCAAGGGTTGTAATGGTCCTGCTAGACTATGATGTTCAGCTTTTACCCTTTGGCAAGTATGGCATTCCAACACATATTTTGCAATGTCTCTTTTCATGTTATTCCACTAGAATAATTCTTTCAAATCCATGTACATCTTGGTACTTCCTGGATGAGTGGAATATGGTGTCTCATGTGCCTCTCGGAGTATCACTTCACAAATTTCTGACACATATGGAACACAAAGACGATCTTGGAACCATAAAGATCCATAATCTCCTAAGCGAAAAACTGATGCTTGACCTTGAGATATCCTCCAAATTTCTTTAGCAATAAAAGGATCTTCAGCTTGATGTCTAAAAATTTCATGCCTGAGATCACTAGTATGTTCTGCAACTACCCGCATGGAAGCTAGTCCTCCAAGAGTTTCTGTTTTTATGAATTGAAGTTCCAACCTCTCCAAATCCATCTATAGATCTTTTTGTAGTTCTTGATTGCTAGGCTGAACATTTGTGCTCTTCCGACTTAAAGCATCTGCTACAACATTGGCCTTTCTAGGGGTATAATTGATTGTCAGATCATAATCTTTGATTAGCTCTAACCAACGCTTCTGTCTCATATTCAATTCCTTTTGACTGAAGAAGTATTTGAGACTTTTGTGGTCAGTGTATAACTCACACCTAGCTCCATAAATAAAATGCCTCCATCCTTTTAAGGCAAAGACTACTGCTGCTAGTTCCAAATCATGGGTTGGATAATTGAATTCATGTGGTTTCAGTTGTCTTGATCCGTAAGAAATTACTTTATGATCTTGCATTAACACACAACCCAAACCTTCTTTAGATGCATCACAATATATTGTATAGTCCTTTCATGTTTTAGGAACTGCTAAAATTGGAGCGGTAGCTAATCTAGTCTTCAATTCCTGAAAGCTTGCTTCACACTTCTCATCCCAGATGAATGGTGTGTTCTTTCTTAGCAATTTGGTCATTGGTCCAGCTATCTTGGAGAAACCTTCAATGAACCTCCGATAATAACCAGCCATACCCAAGAAACCTCGAATTTGCTTCACATTGGTTGGTGCATTCCACTCTAATACTGATTGAACTTTGGATGGATTTACAGCAATCCCATCCTTGCTGATCACATGACCAAGGAATTCTACCTCATCTAGCCAAAATTCACACTTGCTGACCTTAGCATAAATCTTATGTTCTCTTAAGATCTGCAATGCTATTCTCAAATGATCAGCATTCTCTTCCTTATCCTTTGAATATATCAAAATATCATCAATAAACACTATGAAAAACCTGTCCAAATATGGCATGAAGATTTTGTTCATTAGATTCATGAATATTGCTGGTGCATTGGTCAAACCAAACGGTACAACAAGATACTCATGGTGTCCATATCTTGAGACAAATGTTGTCTTTGTAACATCTTCCGGTTTGATTTTTATCTGGTGGCATCCTGATCTTAGATAAATCTTGGAAAATACTCCAGCTCCCTTAACTTGATCAAACAGATCTTGAATTCTTGGCAATGGGTACTTATTCTTGATGGTAACATTGTTGAGATTTCTATAGTCCCCACACATCATTCGTCCTCCATCTCTTTTATCTACAAAGATCACCGGAGTTCCCCATGGAGATACACTTTCTTGAATGAATCCCTTCCTGGCTAACTCATCAATTTGCTCTTTAAGTTCTTTTAATTCCTTCGGACACATCTTGTATGGTGCTTGAGCTATTGGTGATGTACCCGGAATTAGATCATGTCAACACCCGGATTTTTAATCCCAGATGCCTGTTATGCCATACATCGCAATCCCAGGATTACCATTTTTGTGAGACATAATAGATTGGATATCACAGTAAATCATCCATTACAAACCATACATAAGGTTTTACACAAATAAGGATCTCATGATCTAGTCTTAATACAATTCAAGCAGTGGAAATAACGTAATAATAACGATAGCGTAGGTGAAGCTCCATCTTCATGGTCACAGGCAATGCTGACGACGGGAGATGGTCCTAGTTGTCGTAACCTTCCTGTTGTCCATCCTCTTGGTACTCTTCTTCATAGTGTGGCCACGGGAGTAGCCAGGGACAAAGACATGAGTACTCTTTAAGTACTCGCAAACTAATACTAACAAGTGAAGCGGTTTTTGAGTAGGATATACTAAGCTCTAGGGTTGTTTTGCAAAAATCCAGATTTATCTCTACTGAGTTCAAAAGCAAAGAAATCTAGTTGATAGTTTTATAACACCTAAGTGGGAACTTGAGTTTTATTTCACAACTCTGTTGTGGTCAAGTCAAATCATGAATCATTTCACAAGTCATTTTGAAAACATCTGACGACAGAACAGTATGGCCACTCCAACTTTCCATAACCGCGGGCGCGGCTATTCGAATAGTTTAACACTCTGCAGAGGTGGTACACTTTCACCACAATATTTGATACATTCGTCAGGAACAATCCTGAATTCACCATACTCAGTATGCGGATAATCAATCCTAACCTTTCAATTACACTCCCTAGTATAGGCACCTCTCCTGTGAGTTTGGCCTCCCAACCATGACCAACTATCATCTTGGGAACTGCACAGGTGGACAATCTTCACAAGGTAGCCTCAGCTCAAACCGCAAGGGAACCCATACTAAAGTATATAAACTTCCAGTCAAGCCCTACCCAATTTTCAGGTATTGTGGTTGTACGGTAAAATTGGAATGGTATCGCATCCAGACAACCATCAGTTTTATAAAGGTCTAAGGCTCATGCCTCAACATTTTCATCATCCAAAATCATCTGGTGTTCAAGAACACATGTCAAAACATTTCGTTAGAATGACTCATCATTCTAAGGTTTTCATAACCATTTTCACCAAGTATTCCCATCTAAAGTGATCAAGTTTTATGCTTAGCACTAGCCACTAAAGTTGGCGGTAAACACTAATGAGGGGTGGTAAACAAGTGTGAATTAGCTAAGTTCAATCTCATGCCTCAGGATGACATCAATATTATCTAGCTTAGGCCAAGTTTTATGCTCTTTATGCTACCATCGAATATCCTTCTAATATCTACAAGTCACCAAGTGAACTCGAATAAAAGCTTTGATAAAGAAATAAAATACTAAGCTTGCAAGTAAAACTAGGATTAGGTATCAAGTAGTGTAAGCTGGCAAAGGTTAGCTTGCTAAGTCAACTTGTACAGTGAGGCTTGCAAGATTGCAAGTATAGGCTTTCCTTGTGCAGAGCAGTGATTGAAGTTCTCCTCGGATTCTTCCTCGTAGTATCCTCCTTCCTCCTCGTATCCTTGGTCGGTACTAACGTCTATAAATAAATACGAGGTACACAATCACCAAACAATACTTAACTATTTCTATTGATCACACAAAGGTTTTCACTAGATGATATAGGATCATCACAAGCATTACAACCATTTAGGCAAATAGTTTTATTTCCTTTATTTTATAAAAGTAATTTCTACTCATTGAAAAACTACTTAAGGTTTAATATTCTCCCACTCAAACATGGGATCATGTTGACACATGTCATCACCACACATTTCAGTACATGGGAATGTGATTTAAAGTGGTGTCACAATTTAATAAGGTTTAACCTTTTTATTTTAATTAATTAAAGTGACTAGAAATTCCTATGAGGCATTTTTTTATTACTTGATCATTATTTCTGCAAGTAAACCTATGTATTTTTATATATTCGGAAAGGTATGGTTAAATGTGATTTTTGAGAGTTGGAATCAACTCAAAAGCTTTCATGGTTGAATTTTGAAAAATGTTTGAATGCAGAAAAGCTTCTGTCGTGGTATTGCCGACGAGTACGCCATGGAGGGGTCCTCACAGTGCGTGTTTAGAGACGTGGGGGAAGGCGGACGGTTGACGGGTACGAGGTAACACAGCTTACCCAGGTTCAGATCCCACAACGGTGGCGGAATCCTACTCCTGCTATAAATCACTATAAGGGCAATACGCCGAGTTACAGAGATAGGTTCGCTATGCGAGGTTGTATGAATCGATGCCCTAAAGGCTCCCATAGGCCTGACTTATATAGTAGCCAGGACCTAGGGTTACAGGGAAAAGTCCTAGCCGGACAGGTTACAGAGTCCTACACCGTCTATTACTAGTCTTGTGTATCTTGCACTCCAAGGCTCCGGGTACGCTGGTGACTCCACCGTATCCTTCCTTTATCCGGCATGGGCCTCCCTTCTGGATCCATCTAACTGGGCCACTCAGCAGGCCATAGGCCCTGCTACCAACTGTGGGCCACCCGGGTTATCCGGATAGGAGACATGCTATGAGGATACCCATATAGCATATCCCCAACAGTAGCCCCCGGAGAACTCCGAGATCTTGCGCCGTCTTGCCTCTTCGTGTGGAATTCTCCGTCTAGATGGATGTCGGCAAATCGTCAAGCAATATATTGTAGTCCTCCCAAAGAACCCTGCAAGGTTTTCTCCGTATTCAACACGTAAGTCGGAGAAATGCTGAATATTCCATCATACTCTTTCATAGCCGGACTGGATCCGTCCATGCCGGAATCTTCTGATGTGACGGCTCATCTACCTATGTCAGCTAGGACGACGTAGGCTTAGGTCAGTGATGCCTCGTAACTCACACATGCAGAGAACGCAATCTTGTCCGATTTTCCCGCGCGAGCGATACGAACCGTTGGCAGCGACGGTTGGAGACGTGGCGAAATTTCCGTGCACGCTCGCGAACACGTCGTCTACGCGGCAACCATCCGATCAAGTTGCACGAATCTTGACGCTGGAGATGATAAATAGTAACCGTGGTAGAATTTCTACCTTTTACCTCATTCTCTCCTCGCATCATCTTCTTCCTCCAGGGTGTGCCTCCTCGAGCTCTCCGCGCCGAATTCGCGAAAAACCCTAGCCTTAATCCTAACCAGTCACATCCAACCTCTCTCCATGGACAGAAGCAACACCTCTCCTTCCATGGCGGCATCCAGCGAAGCCGCGGCGAAGCCGGCGAGCTCTATCGTCGTGCCCCCAGAGGGCTTGGTCATCCCCGCCTCGGCGGTGATTGAGTCCATCGGCGGCGACCACAATTTGGCGGCGCTGGAGCCATTGGAGGAGGATCTAGATTCGCACAAGGGCGACTGGCGTGGCTCAGATATCACCGACCATGACATCCAAGAGCTGATCGCCGAGGGCTACCTCCCTGCGACGGAAGGGCTCGCCTGGCGGGCGGCGCCGGCCGGCGAGGTGACACCTTCTCCCCAAGCCTGAGAAAATGTGTACCTCAAAGCCCAACTGGTACGCGGTGTCTCCCTGCCCATCTCCAACTTCATCCTCTCCGTCTTAAACCACTTCAGGGTCCAGCCCCAGAATCTTTCTCCCAACATTATCTTAGCGCTTAGCAACTACGCGGCGCTTTGCGAGGGTTACTTAGGGATAAAGCCTAGGCTAGACCTCCCATCGTCGAACGTGAAGCCGGAGCTAGTAAGGAAGAACTTAGGAACTGCGACACCATAAGCTTCAAGATCCGACCTGGCCGGCGGTTCCCCGACATCGTCGGCCACGAGTCCTGCAATAATTGGCAACGGACGTACTTCTACGGCCCAGACATCCCTCTGGCTGGCCGACAAGTAACGTACCCGGACTTCGTTGATGAAGCCGTTGTTGAAGCCTCGTCATGGAGATCCCAGGTCTCCCTTCCCTCTGACCTCGATGCTTCCCGCGCCATAAGGCGGATAGAATGGTTCGTAGAGACGGGTTTGACCGGCTTGGACCTAGCCATGTGCTGGTTCATCAGGCGAATCCACCCTCTGCACATTCAAGAGCTGGATAGTGAGAACAAAATTCTTAAGAAGGAGAGGAAGGACATGCTGAAAATGCACGAGGAGTCGATGAAGGCCCTGCAGGACTCCACCACCGAGGAAATCAATCACTTGAAGGAGGAGATTGCGATCTTAAAAGATCATAAGCAAGCTGCTGATGAGCAGAATCAACGCCATAGCGGGGCGTATAAGCTCTTCCAACAAGAGAAAGAATCCTTGGCGGACACCCTCTGGCAAGTTGAGGCCAACATCTTTAGTAAGTTTTCTCCGTCTTGGATTTCTGTAGTCTGGGTACTCTGAATTGTTGCTCATGCGCTCCTTGTCGGAATTTTCAGCTCCTATGGGTTTAACCGATCGCCTCCTCCAGCCAAGGAATGCATGGTTCTTGCCGGAAACTTTATCAACACCGCCATCACGCAAGCCAAGGAGATCGCCAAGCCCCTCCAGATAAATATCAAGGCATCGGACTCTGTGGCGAAGTACTCGGAGATTCTGCGCTGATCCCCCGAGTGTATCACAAGCTAGAAAGCTTCATGTGCATGGGCTGGCGCAAGGATGTCGCTGTCAATGGTGAAGGCACACTACGAAGATGCCGACATCGACACGGTGACCTCTGGCATTCCCGACGTAGACGACGATGGCAAAGAGATTAACCATGAATCCATCTTGTCGTTGCTCGCGGGCTATGACACCAGAGTTGCCGAGTTGGTAGACGTCGACGTCTTTGTGCCAATGAACACCATCGACATCAGCAACCAAGGTTCCTCTGAGTCCCTCCACAGCGCCGACTCCGAGGGTGGTTCTCCGGCTGGTGATGATGATACTTCCAAGTCACCTGCGCCAAAGGAATGAAGAATAGCTTTATAATATTTGTTTCACCTTTGGTGCATATGCGGAAAAAACTTGTTTATGTAACTTAAGGCGGAAAACAATGGTTGTTATTTCCTGCTGCTCAAGAACTAGTTTCCAGCATGTATATATTTTTTAAGCAAGTGTTGGCTTATCCATTACTTTGGTTCTTATGCTTGACCTTTCGTGAGTCGGAAGACTCGTTGTCGGAACCATGCGCTTAGGCGACGATGCCCAATGGCACCGTCAATAACCTAAGCACAAAATCGCCGACAATAAGTGCTAAAAGTCACTACTCCAGAATCCACATAAAAACAACAAAGAATGTGTAGACCAGAAAACTTAAGATAACGCCCGTAGGCGGAATTTTCACAAGTGCAATTGCAAAGCTTGTGCATAAAAGGTTTTACTTGATCCAAAAATGAACACTAAAGGAGGTAAAAGACTAAGAAATATGAGTGAACCAGAGAGATTTATTTCATTGATCATATAAGAGGTACACAATTAGATAAAAAATGCTAAGTGTAAAAAGGACGTAGCTGTGCTATGTTCCATGGCCGATCAAGCTCCTGGTAGTCATCATCCGGGTCACGTCGCTTACGCTTACGATCCTTGTTGGGTCTATCCTTCAGTTCACGATTTTCAACAAGGTAGTAAGACCCATTGAGTAGCGTCTTGCTTATGATGAACGGTCCTTCCCATGGCGGGGATAATTTGTGTGACTTCTTCTGCTTAAGTCGGAGCACCAAATCCCCCTCTTTAAACGAGCGATTCCGAACGCGGCGACTATGGTAGCTGTGTAGCTTATGCTGGTAGATGGCGAATATTTGGCATGCCAAAACGCGCTCCTCCTCGAGAAGGGCCACAGCTAGGCGTCTGAATTCTTCAGCGTCATCCTCGTCGTAGGCGGCAAATCTTGGTGCATCGTGAAGGATGTCAGAAGGTAGGATGGCTTCTGCTCCATATACCATGAAGTAAGGGGTGTAGCCGGTGGATCTGTTGGGTGTAGTTCGTAAACTCCACAACATAGATGGCAATTCTTCCGCCCAGGCTCCAGCTGCTCTATGTAGAGGTGCCTCAAGACGTGGCTTGATTCCCTGTAGAATTAATCCATTGGCTCGCTCAACCTGACCATTGGATTGTGGGTGTGCTACAGATGCAAGGTCAAGTAGGATGCCTTTCTCCCAACAATAAGCCTCCACTTCTCCGAGTGACAAATTGTTGCCGTTGTCGGTGATAATGCTATCTGGGAGACCAAATCTCACCACTAGATCCCGGACAAACCTGAGGGCAGTTGCCCTATCAAGCTTTCTAATGGGTTTATCTTCTATCCATTTAGTGAATTTATCAACTGCTACAAGCAGGTGCGTAAACCCACAAGCTGCCGTCTGTAACGGTTCCACCATGTCTAGCCCCCAGACTGCAAACGGCCAAGTTATTGGTATTGTTCGCAATTCTTCAGCAGGAACATGTGGTTGTCGGGCATAATACTGGCATCCCATGCATGTCTCAACCAGCTTGTCGGCGTCCGCCTTCGCGGTAAGCCAGTAGAATCCTTGCCGGAAGGCTTTCGCGACCAACGATCGAGGAGCGGGGTGATCCTCGCAATCTCCGAGATGGATTTCGTGTAGGATTTCAATACCTTCTAGCTGGGAAACACACTTTAGGTACACACCAGTAGTGCTCCTTTTGTAGAGTTTCCCATTGATTATGGTATAACCCTTTTCTCGTCGCACTATTCGCCGTCTTGCGACCTCGTCGTCGGGCAAAGTTTCGTGTTCGAGATATTCCATGAACGATTTTGTCCAAGCCGGAGGGACCTTGGTCACCATGTTGACGAAAGAGTTAGCTCTATTCGGGTTGTCGATGTCGGCTCCCTTCACGGATGGTGTGAGTAGGTGCTCTAGGAAAACTCCTGGCGGAATTTTCTTGCGCCCTTATCCTAGCTTAGACAGCAGATCAGCCGCCTCGTTTTGCTCCCTAGGTACATACTTGACTTCGTATCCCAAGAAGCTCTTGGCTATCTCGTCCACTTCGTCTCGATATGCCGCCATCATAGGGTTCCGCGCATTCCAGGTGCAAGCCACCTGCTGGGCAACCATGTCGGAATCTCCATAGCAAACTATGCGCTTGATGCCAATATCCTTGGCTACGCGTAATCCGTGAATGAGTGCTTCATACTCCGCCATGTTGTTTGTAGCCTCGAAATGGATCTACAGAACGTAGTGTAGCTTGTCTCCTGTTGGTGATTGTAGCAATACACCAGCCCCCGAGCCGTTGAGCATCTTTGATCCGTCAAAGTACATCACCCAGTACTCTAGTTCTGGCAACGGAGTAGCATCTGGCATCTCCGTCCAATCTGCAACAAGGCTTGTGACTTGATAACATCGCGTCTCTTGTAAGTGATCTCAAAGGCGGCAAGTTCAATGCCCCACTTTGCGACCCTTCCTGTGGCGTCGCTATTGTTGATTATGTCGAACAGTGGAGTCTTGCTCACCACTGTGATTGGGTGCTCCTAAAAGTAATGCCTCACCTTCCGAGAAGCAAGGAATACTCCATAAGCTATCTTCTGGTAGTGCGGGTAACACTGCTTGGACTCCGTCAAGACCTCGCTCACATAGTAAACTGGTCGTTGAACTCCGTGCTCATAGCCTGGTTCCTTCCGCTCTACCACGACGACAATGCTAATTACCTAGTTGGTTGCCGCCATGTAGATTAACAGGGGATCACCAGGCTCGGGCACTACAAGGATAGGCACTGAGGAAAGAATCTCCTTGAGCTGCTTCAATGTTGCATCTGCTTCGTCCGTCCATGTGAATTTTTCCGCCTTCTTCAGCAACTTGTACAGCGGCAGGGCCTTCTCTCCAAGTCGGCTGACGAACCGACTAACTGCTGCAACACAACCTGTTAGTCGTTGAATGTTCTTTAGGCATGTCAGACGGTTTATGTTTAAGATGGCCTTGATTTTCTCCAGGTTGACCTCGATTCCGCGATGGGAAACGATGAAACCCAACAATTTGTCGGCTGGTACCCCGAAGACGCACTTCTTAGGGTTAGGCATCATGTTGTATTTCCGGAGATTATCAAAGGTTTCTTTTAAGTCGTAGATTAAGTCATTTGACTTTTTGGACATCACCGTGATATCGTCCACATAGGCGTGAATGTTCCGACCAATTTGGTCGTGAAGGCAACATTGCATTGTCCGCTGGTACGTAGCACCTGCATTTTTCAGCCCAAAGGGCATCGTGACATAGCAAAACGTGTCGTATGGGGTAGTGAACGATGTGGCCAATTGGTCCGACTTCCTCATCTTGATCTAGTGGTATCCTGAGTATACATCGAGAAAACACAAAAGTTCCGAGCCAGCCGTCAAGTCAATGACTTGGTCAATGCGAGGCAAAGCAAACGGATCTTTGGGACATGCTTTGTTCAAGCCGGTGTAATCAACGCACATTCTTAATTCGTTGGTTCTCTTTTTGGGGACAAGTACAGGATTGGCCACCCATTGGGTGTGAAGGACTTCTCGGATAAATCTAGCCTTAAGTAACCTGGCTATCTCTTTGCCAATGGCGCGTCTCTTCTCATCTCCAAAGCGTCGTAGAGGTTGTTTCACTGGTTTGGATTTTGGATCAATGCTTAGGCTGTGCTCGGCAAGTTCCCTAGGTACACCTTTCATGTCGGTAGGTTGCCAGGCAAAGATGTCCCTATTCTCACGGAGGAACTCGACAAGCGCGCTTTCCTATTTTGGATCCAGGTTCGTCCCAATGGCGGTGACCTTGGAGGCATCGCCTACCACAAGTTCCACCAGCTTGGTCTCGATGGCGGCCTTGAACATAGGAGCGGAGTCGGAGATCTTCTTCTTCGACGCGGGCATCTCTGAGTCATCGACCTTGCTCTGGATCTCTTTGAATTCTTCGCTATAGAAGACAGCTTCCACAATGGCTGCTTCATTGATCTCGCAGTCCCTTGCCTTGGTAAAGCTTCCGGATACGGTGATGCCACCGTTTGGTCCGGGTATCTTGAGTTTATTGTATACGAAGCATGGCTTGGCCATGAACGTGTGGAATATGCCGCGGCCGAATATGACGCGGTACATGCTCTTGAAAGGGACCACCTCAAAGGTCATGCGCTCTTGGCGGTAATTGTTAACATCGCCAAAGGCAACCTGAAGTGTAATGCACCCAAGGGACCGAGCCTCCCGACCAGGAACTACGCTGTGGAAGATGGTGTTGGTCCGCCTTAGGTTTGCCTCCATCAAGTTCATCTTCTGCAGTGTATCCAGGTACATGATGTTGATGCTGCTTCCACTATCCACCATACACTTGGTGAACTCCACGCCGTCAATCAAGGGGTTGATGACCATGGCATACTGGTTCTCCGTAGGTATAAGGTCTGGGTGGTTCATCCTGTCCCAAGTAATTGGAACCTCCGACCAGCGCAGGTACTGGGGAACTGGGGGGAGAGTAGCCATCAGGATCCTCAGAGCGGTCTTCTGTTGTCGGACGGTGGGGGTGCCAAGGAAAGTGTGGTAGACTGGAGCCTTCTTCGCGAAGGGGTTCTTGCCCTTGTCGTCTCTCTTGGCGGCGTGCTTGGGGTCAACGTCCTCGTCCATGTCACTTGACTCCTTGGACTCCTCCTCCTTCTTCTTCCCCTTGCCCTTGCCTCGCGGTCTGTTCTTCCGACTTCGCTTGTAGCCGGACTCCGGGTCTTCCTTGAGGTCGTTGACGAACTTGCAGTGTCGATTGGTATGGGTGGCCTTGCCGTTGATATCGAGGTGTACGAGACAAGGCATATCGCGGTACTCCTCGTAGGTTTGGGGAACACGGAGCGGCGCCGAGGTAGTTTCACTTCCTCGTTGCTTCCCACGACCAGATCCCCTTCCTCGGCCACATTGTCCGCCATCACCTCGTCCTGCCAAAGTCATAGCGACCATGTCGGTAGATTGCTTTTCTTCTAGAGCGTGTCAAACTATTCAAATAGCCGCGTCCGCGGTTATGGACAGTTGGAGTGGTCATACTGTTCCCCCATCAGATGTTTTCAAAATGACTTATGAAATGAATTGAGACTTTGACTTGACCACAACAGAGTTGTGATATGAAATTCAAATTCCCACTTAGGTATTATAAAATTTTCAACTAGCTTTCTTTGCTTCTGAACTTAGTAGAGGTAAATCTGGCTTTTTGCAAAACAACCCTAGAGCTTAGTGTCCTACCACAAAAACCCCCTTAACTTGTTAGTATTAGTTTGCGAGTACTTAAGGAGTACTCATGGCTTTGTCCCTGGCTATTCCCGTGGCCAGACTATGAAGAGGAGTACCAGGATGATGGACCGCAGGAAGGTTACGACAACTAGGATCATCTCCCATCGTCAGCATTGCCTGTGACCCTGAAGATGGAGCTTCGCCTACGCTATCGTCTGTCAGGAATATGCAACTTGTATTCCTCTGGGGGCCAAAGGCCACAATATATAATACAAATACAGGTGTGAATATGCAGGAAGCCCCCTAACATATGGGGAAACTATAATACAAATATATACATCTAACACACCCCATCAAACACATGGTGGATCCACAACACTAAGTTTGGAGAGTAAGAAATCATGCTGCGCTCTGGTCTGTGCCTTCGTGAAGAAATCTGCCAACTGTAAATCTGAAGGCACATACTGAAGAGTAACAACCTGAGCCTGCACCTGAGCACGTGTATAGAAAGCATCAACACCAATATGCTTGGTAAGCTCATGCTTGACTGGATCACGTGCAACACTAATAGCACCTGTACTGTCAGACAAAACCAGAGTGGGTGTGGTAATAGAGACCCCAAAATCCGCAAGTAACCACCGTAACCAGGTCACCTCAGCAGTCAATAAGGCCATAGCACGCAACTCAGCCTCAACACTCGAACGGGAAACCGCTGTCTGTTTCTTCGTCTTCCAAGCAATGAGCGAAGCACCAAGAAACACACAGTAAGCAGAAAGTGAACGACGATCCGAAGGATCACTCGCCCACGTAGCGTCCGAATAGCACTGGAGCTGGAGGGAGCTGGAACGAGGAAATAAAAGGCGACGAGTGATCGTACCACGAAGATAACAAAGAACACGGAGAAGATGACTATAGTGAACAGTGGTAGGAGCAGAAACAAACCGACTCAGAATATGAATAGGATAAGAGATGTCAGGACGAGTGACATCAAGATAAACAAGACTCCCAACAAGATGACGATAACGCATCGGATCAGAAAGAGGATCACCATTAGTAGGTTGAAGCTTAACATTAAGCTCCATAGGGGTCTCAACAGTGCGCTCATCCCTAAGAGCAGCACGAGCAAGAAGATCCTGAATATACTTTTCCTGAGAGATGTAAAAGTCATCAGAAGTGGAGGAAACCTCAATCCCAAGAAAGTATCGAAGAGGACCAAGATCAGTCATAAGATACCGATCACGAAGACGAGCCTTAACAAAGGCGATATACTCAGGATCATCACCAGTAATGATCATATCATCAACATAGAGAAGAAGAAGAGTGCGTCCACGAGGAGAAGTGTGAACAAACAGCGCTGGATCATGAGCAATAGGGGAGAAACCAGCAGGAGTCACTACAGAAGCAAAGCGCTCAAACCAGGCACGAGGGGTCTGTTTGAGGCCATAAAGAGAACGTCAAAGACGACAAACCATCCCCTCGGAAACAGAATACCCAGGAGGAGGCTGCATATAAACCTCCGCACTCAACTCACCATTGAGAAAGGCGTTCTGAACATCAAGCTAGGACACAGACCAGTGACGAACAGAAGCAACAGCAAGAAGAGTACGCACAGTGGTCATATGTGCCACAGGAGCAAAGGTCTCATCATAGTCACGACCATGCTCCTGCTGAAAACCACGATCCACAAGACGCGCTTTATAGCGCTCAAGAGATCCATCAGAGCGGGTCTTAATCTTATATACCCACTTACACGTGATAGGACGAACACCGGGAGGCACTACTGTAGAATAGGCCATCGGTGACAGCCTCAAAAAGACCATTAGTGATAGACAAAGTGCATGTCACTAATAACTAGTCACTGGTACAGGGTTACTAGTGACGAGCAAGTGCATGTCACTAGTATGAGTACTAGTGACGGGCAAAAAATATACATGTCACTAGTCACGATCAAACCCCGCAGCAATCTAGGATTTTTTAATGGCAGGCCCATTATTCTGCCTGTCACTGCTTCAAATATCAGTAATAAAAAAATTAAATTCATTTTCCATAAATATTCCGAATAGAATTATAAGATGTAATAAAAAATTAAATGCATTTTCCATCAATATTTGATATAGCATAATATAACCGAACATGACATAATTATTACACCGACCAAACACATGCATACAATCTCCACCACAAAAAACTAGGGTTGCCAACGCATGAAAACCCTAACTCTCACATCATGTAACCCAAACGACCAAAACACTTTGCCTACATTAAACACGACCACCCAATCCATGTGAAGAAGACAACCAACAAGTAGCTACCGACACTACGATACGTGGATCAAGCATCATGCGTTCCCCACAAAGTACATGCTCCATATCCTCATTATTGAACATTCTACGGGTCTTGAGAGCAAAAACATGCAAGTTGTTGAAATTTATTGTAACTACCTCGGTGAATTACGCTCCTAGATACAAGCCTGGACGAGCGGTAGTGGTTGAAATAGTACGGTGGGGCCCTAAAAGCCACTCACGGGTAGACCTTTCGGCCATCCCAACCACTTCCATCTCATCGGGACCTGTACGGGCGGCGTAATCGGCAGGCGAAGGGATCAACTACATACACAAGTGGGTATGTATGCAAGCCACCATACAAGAGTACATCAGAGCCATACCATCTAGAAAGAAAGGAAATATAGCAACGCCATACAGCAAGATTCAAATGACCTGGATAGAGCTAATATTTTAGGATACTTCCTCATACAGCACACATCAAAGTAACATGCGGAAGCGACAAACAAAGTCCGAGTACGGAAAAGAAGCAAATCGGCATAAGATGCCATAGAAATAAGCACATCCCAACCACAGATCTCACGGATCCCCGTTCCCGGAATCTCTACACCGAACGATCGTTGCCCACATCATCAGCCTCTTCCACCCAGTATCCGTCCTGCGAGGGTACCTGTTCATCTGAACCAATAATTTATCGTGTGAGACCCTAAGGGTACTCAGCAAGTCTTAATGCCTCTAAAGGGGACACAACCTGGGGTGACGCAATTGCAGCGAAAGATAAACCCTAGCAGTTCTACAGATAAACGCTAACCATCTGCCTAACCAATGATAGACGGATGTTCGTGAATTAAGGACAACAGTTATAACAGTAATTTCATCCGATCCATCCTCCTCCTCGCTTACCAACGAGGAAGCGGACGAACAACCCCCCATCCGTTGGCAATTTTATTAACCATTCCATGAGTGTTGCACTATTTACTAGTCAAATTACTTAGTCAGATTAAAGCGGTACTTTAGTTATGCTTGTCTATGATCGAGAAACTGTGCTCCAAGTCGTCCATAACCGCGGACACGGCTTTCAGAAAGTTTTACCCTGCAGGGGTGCACAAATAGCAACACACACTCGATCAACCTCGGAAAAACCAAATCAAAACCCAACGAGGCCTTCACGACAAAGCAATCACAGGATTCAGAAATATTTCAGGGGGCCACCCCTTGGAGTACACCCGCAACGAAGCTAGCTGACTTCGAGACGGACCCGAGGTTTGGGTGGACGGCTATGAGCGACTGGGAACCCAAAACTGGGCTTGTCGACACCGCGAAAACGTGTCCCGATCCTAAACGGTACAGGTGCTATCTGTCGCACAATTTAAATAAAGCAGTAAGACATGGCATAAGTACAGGATCGTAAATAAAACCTCAAACTAGTTTGTGGCCCCCAGAAATAAGACTGAATCAAGCTCTGGCTCAGGGGGGTCCCATATACCTCCCGGATGTGGATAGCGCGATAAATCTTGGAACAGGAATCAAGTACTCGGGGTCTTACGGGACACAAGTGAGCAGGAAAAACCAAATAGCATATGTTGCTCACCGATGCCACTTTCATTAGTTATCCCATTACTGCTCAGGTTAAGTTGTTTAGGTACCTCGTTATCCATCAGACTCTCACATACCCTACACATGCGGTTCTACGACTCGCATGGCTCAAACAACTCCTGTAGTAATGGCTCATGGGATGGAGGAACAGGCTTGGTGGGGTTTTAAAGTAAAGGCTATGCAATACTTGGGATTCAGTTTAATGCAATCGCGACTCCATGATGCAAGAATAAGATAGAGGCAATAGGTACTGTATGTATGCAAGCATGTGTAAGTGCTTGCCTGGCAGCTCGGTGGAAGCGAGAGACGGATCTGGGTAGTGCTCCTGGTTCTCTTGATATATCCCCTGCTCAGAGTCTATCCGAAGAAGAACCAAACAAACAAGGGCCAACATAAATAAAGTGCACAAGCATAGGAATAAAATGCGTCAAGCAAACAATCATGCCATGATGAATGATGCACAAGTTGCATGGCAATGATGTAGCATGGCATGGGTGAGGTGTGGTATACAAGAATAAGTCATTTTATTAAGGTTTGGCCACATTTTATTGTCATATTAGTTGCTGTATAGTATTTATTTATATGATGCATGCTGCAATTGAAGTCATGGATAGCATAAACAGAAAGTTCTCGTCGAGCTGATCATTTTAGACATATCATTTGTCAAATTTGGAATTATAAATCAAAAATTATTAATTATTTAAGTTCTAGTGGCATTTGTGGTAATTTAATTCAACTTGGAATTTTAAATGTTCAAAAGGAAATTTGAATGGCATATTTGAAATCCTCACATTTTTCTGGTTCAAAAACATATATCATTTGCATTATTTGGATTTATTATTGAAAAGTTATTTAAAATCAGTTTTGAATCTGAATTAAAAACTAAATTTGAAAGTTTGAATTTAAACCGAAAACAGAAAACATTTTCCTACTCAGACAGACCTAGCCGCGGTCGCTGACGAGTGGGGCCGACACTGACTGGGTCACTGACGCGGCGCAAAACCCTTTCTCACCGCGGCGGATGCTAGCCACAGACGCAGACAGGTGGGGCCGGCTGCAGCGGGGCCACGCACACGCGTCACCCAGCGAGGACGCGACACGTGGGCGGTCCGAGGGCTGCGGGTTGAGAACGTATAAAGCCCAGGAGCCTTTCTACAAAACGACCGCGAGACTGACAGGTGGACCAGAAGGCTACGGGTTGAGGCGGGAAAAGACCAGGGGGGTTTTCTGCAAAAAGGGGGTGGCGACACTGTGGATCTTCGTCGCCGCGATTTGACGGAAACTCGCGCGCGCAGCGCAGAGCGGGGGCTCGAACGCGGGTCGCGGCCGTGCGCGCGGATGGGGCTAGCCAGTGCGGCTGGCTCGGGGAGGTTGCTAGGAGGGAGCAAGGCGGCTAGGTGAGGCTCTCCACGACGCGGCGACGCAGAGGACGCACGCGCACGCGACGCACCGAGAGCGCTCGACGCTAGGTCCGGCGAGCACAGAGAGCTACGGCGAGGACGGAGGTGTCAGGGAGGTTCGGGGGCTCACCGGGAGGCTGTCGGTGCCGTCTGATCTGGCCGAGGAGCAGCGGACCGGCGACGAGGCAGAGGCCGGCGGAGCTAGGGTTTGTCTTCGGGCGGCGCTGGTACCGGCGTTCTGGGGCTTCTCCTCCGCGACGGCGTGTACTGGGCGAAGCGGGGGAGCGTCCTGGTCTTCCTCGACAACCTCAACGACTCGCCCGCCTGCTGGTTCGAGTAGACGGTGGTGGTCTCCGACGGTGGCCAGCGATGGGGAAGACGGTGGTAGGGGTAGCCAGAGAGGGAGGGGACGGCCTGGGGAGATCTGGGCGAGGCAGAGGGCTGTGGGGCGGAGGTATGAGCGAGGGGGGGAGGGGAGAGATGCCGTGCGGGAGTGGTTGGGGAAAAGGTGGCTCGGGTGCCACCTTTTATCTACTCCTTCACGTGCTCGAGCAGGGGTCTGCTAGGGCAGGGCAGGCAGGCGCAGGGGCTGCCAGGGGGCCAGGGGCTCGTCCAGAGAGGGAGGTTCGGGTGGGGCGCGCCAGGCAGAGAGAAGAAAGAGAGGAGAGGGGGCCGGCTCGGGTAGCTAGGGTTTAGGAGGGGAAGAGAGAGAGGTCAGGGAATGCACATGGGAGGGTGGTCAGGGTGGTTCCCAGCTGGGTGGTCGAGAGGGGCAGGGCTAGGGTTAGATGGGGACTAGGGTTAGATGGGGACTAGGGTTAGTTGGGAAGGTGGTGGATCGGGTTAGATGGGTAGAGAAAAGGGGGGGAAGGGGAGAGATGGATCTAGGTAGAGGATTAGAGAGAGAGAAGGGTGAGAGCTAGAGATTTTTGAATCATGCATGCTCCATTCAAAGACCAAGCAAGATCAAAAAGAAAAGAGGTAGGGAGAAAGATGTGGGGGTTTAGGCTTATGCACACCCACATGATCACATGTGCATGCATGGATGTGGATGGAGATTAGGGTAGGGTTTAGATTAAGAGGAGGGTTTTGGAGAAAAGGAGAGCCACCCAAAACAAAGAAAGCCAAAAGACATGCAAAAAGGTGGCAATTGCATGGGCCATGCAAAAACATGAAATGCCATGGATCATACTTGTGTAAACAAAAATAATAAGCATGGCACTAGGTATTTGCATCCTCACAAGATGGAGTAGGCCCAAGCAAAAGAAAGAAGGAAAGATCCATGTGGAGTGAATGGGGAAACCCATGTTTGAATTAAAAGGGGACATGCTAGTGTGTATGTGCCACTAGATATTTAATAAGCCCACAAAATATTCCCACATGATGATAACCCCAACAACACCCATGTGGAAGCTAGGGAGAAAGGGTTCCACTCACAAGGCATGCAAAGGTGGCCATGTGGCTCTCATGCATCAATAATGTGAAAACAAAATGATGCCAAGATGAGAACATGTGGAAAAGAAATGGCTCCATCCCAACCCACATGAGCTAGAAGTAAACCCATAAATGCCAAGCTCATATTTAGTTGGATGGTGGAATTATAAGGTGGTGAAAAGAAAAGGTGGTGGAGTTAATTAGAGATATGCCCCCAAATCAACTTGGGCATTTAACAATATATCAAGATCCAAATACAATATCAAGAGGCAACTACAATTAATAATGCACATGAGATAAGAACCAAACAAGAAGGGGTTTTATATGATGCTCAAATGCAGGGTGGCATGATGACATGAGCATGATATGATGATGATGCAACAATTATATTTAGGAAGTGACCCTTTTTATTACTAGAACAAGTAGCATTACAGGTGTTAGACAACTGGGATGCTACAACTCTCCCCCACTAAACAGGAATCTCGCCCCGAGATTCTAGGAAGAAGAAGAAGACTCAAAGAGAGAAGGATGGTTGGCACGGAGTTCATCTTCACGCTCCCAAGTGGCTTCATCAACAGAATGGTGTGACCACTGCACCTTGCAGAACTTGATGGACTTGTTGCGAGTCCTTCTTTCTGCGGTCTCAAGGATTTTGGTGGGGTGTTCTTGATAAGACAGGTCTTCTTGGAGATCGATTAGCTCATGATCCACGGTCCTGCCGGGATCTTTGAAGCACTTCTTGAGCTGAGAGATGTGGAAAACATCATGAACCTTGAGTTTTTCCGGGAGCTCCAGTGCATAAGCAACTTCTCCTCTTCTTCCACGAATCTTGAAAGGACCGATGTACCTAGGAGCCAGCTTTCCTTTGATACCGAAGCGATGTGTGCCTTTCATGGGAGTGACACGAAGGTACACGAGATCACCAGGGGCATACACCATATCCGTGTGCTTCCTGTCATAGTTGCTCTTCTGACGACTTTGAGCAATCTTCAGGTTCTCAAGAATGATATGCACCTTCTCCTCTGCCTGAGTTACGATATCAGGGCCAAACCAGATTCTTTCTCCTGCACCTGACCAACCAATCGGAGTTCTGCACTTGCGACCATAGAGAGCCTCAAATGGTGCCATCTTCAGACTCTTCTGGAAGCTGTTGTTGTAGGAGAATTCAGCATAAGGTAGACATTCCTCCCACTTCATGCCAAAAGAGATGACGCAAGCCCGAAGCATATCCTCCAGAATCTGATTGATCCTTTCCACTTGTCCTTGCGACTGAGGGTGGTAAGCAGTGCTGAAGTTCAACTTTGTTCCCAGAGCATTTTGAAAGCTTTCCCAGAACTTGGAAGTGAAGATGCTCCCACGGTCTGAACTGATCTCAAGCGGAACCCCATACAGAGAGACAATTCTGTTGATATAGAGCTCAGCCAACTGAATTCCAGAAATTGTTTCCTTGACGGGGAAGAAATGAGCCACTTTAGAAAGCCTGTCGATGACAACAAAGATTGCATTGTTGCCCTTCTGCGACCTTGGGAAGCCAGTGATGAAGTCCATCTCTACTTTCTCCCATTTCCACTCCGGAGGTTTCAATGGCTGTAGAAGACCGAAAGGTTTCTGATGGACAGCTTTCACTCTGCGGCAAACATCACACTCCGAGACGTACTTGGCACAATATCGTTTCAAACCAGGCCACCAATACTGTGTTTTCAAGTCCATGTACATCTTTGTGCTGCCAGGGTGGATAGATAGAACAGAATCGTGCGCCTCCTTGAGAACTTGCTCTCTCAAACCCGGGTAGTTTGGAACAAACATCCGGTGGTCGAAGAAAAGCGTGCCTTGATCATCAACGTGGAAGGACTCATACTTCGGAAGCTCAAGTTTAGAGATGATGTTTCTGGTGTGCGGATCACCCAGCTGACGAGAGCGAATCTTTTCTTCCAAGAGAGGAGTAGCCAGAAGGTTCGAGAGATGCCCTTGTTCCACAACTTCCAGGTTGAGCTGACGGAATTCCTTGCACAAAAGAGGTTGCTGTTCTTCCATCATGAGGTTGTTGACATAAGCTTTGCGGCTGAGAGCATCTGCCATGACATTAGCTTTGCCCGGTGTGTAGTTGATGGTCAAATCAAAGTCATTGATTGCTTCAATCCATCTCCTCTGCCGAAGGTTGAGATCAGGCTGAGTGAAGATATACTTCAAACTTTTGTGGTCAGAAAAGATCTCACAACGGTTGCCAAGCAAGTAGTGCCTCCATAGCTTCAAAGCAAAGACAACTGCTGCTAGCTCGAGGTCATGTGTCGGATAATTGATCTCATGCATCTTCAACTGTCGAGAGGCATAAGCAACCACTTGTCTTTCTTGCATAAGGACCGCACCCAATCCTTGCAAAGAGGCGTCGCAGAATATCTGGAACGGCTTGGATGTATCCGGAGGAACCAATACTGGTGTGGAAGTGAGCTTCTCTTTGAGTGTCTCAAAACTTGCTTGACATGCAGGAGTCCACAGGTATTTCTTGCCTTTCTTGAGGAGATCGGTAAGAGGCTTCGCTATCTTCGAGAAGTTCTGAACGAAGCGACGGCAATAACTAGCCAAACCAAGAAAACTCCGCACTTCTTTGACATTAACAGGAGGAAGCCATTCAACAATTGTCTTCACAGTTTCCGGGTTGACTGCAATGCCCTTGGCAGAGATAACATGACCAAGATAGGTTACTTCAGGCAGCCAAAACTCACACTTTGAGAACTTTGCATACAAGCGGTTCTCACGAAGCTTGTTTAGGACACACCGCAGGTGTTCTTCATGCTCTTCCTTGGACTTAGAATAGACCAGAATGTCATCCAGATAGACCACAACGAACTTATCAAGGTACTCCATGAAGACCGAGTTCATAAGCCTCGAGAAGGTAGCAGGAGCGTTGGTGAGACCGAAAGACATCACCGTGTACTCATACAGGCCATAGCGGGTGGTGAAAGCTGTTTTGGGCACATCTTCCTTGCGAATTTTGATTTGGTGATAACCACTCCTCAAGTCCAGCTTAGAGAATACCACAGCTCCAGCTAGCTGGTCAAAGAGATCATTAATCCGCGGAAGGGGATATTTGTTCTTGATGGTTTTAGCATTGAGAGCCCGATAGTCAACACAAAGTCTATCAGTCCTGTCACGCTTCTTCACAAAGATTGTTGGGCTACCCCAAGACGAAGTACTGTGTTGAATGAAACCCAACTTCTCTTGTTCATCAAGCTGTCGTTTGAGTTCAGCCAACTCAGCAGGACCCATTTTATAAGGCCGCTTGGAGATAGGAGCCGTTCCAGGTTCAAGCTCAATTACGAACTCAACCTCACGATCCGGAGGCATACCCGACAACTCTTCAGGAAAAACATCCGGAAACTCACAGACCACTGGGACTCTCTGAATAGCTTCCATAGCATCATCATTCAGAGCCGCCAAAGGGAAAAGCTGGACAGCAGGAGTCAGACTTGGAGAAAAGACTATATGGCCTTCAGGAATCTTCAAAGAAACCGAGCGTTCAGCACAATCAATCACAGCTGCATTTGCCGTCAACCAATCCATGCCCAAGATGACATCAATGTCAGAATTGCCCAGAACAATTAAAGAAGCCGAAAACGAAGAGCCGCCAATCTCAACTTGATTGCCATGACTGATATGAACAGCTCTCATGTTTGAACCAGGAGATTGTACCACCAACCGCTTGAGGAGAGGAACCAAGACTAACTCATTCTCATTTGCAAACTTGTGAGAAACAAATGAATGCGATGCACCAGAATCGAACAAAACTCGTGCAGGGACTGAGTTAACGGATAGCGTACCCATCACCACTCCAGGTGCATGCTCAGCTTGAGCGGCGTTGACACAATTGGCACGAACAACCGCAGACCCGGGCTTGGTGTTGATGTTGAGAGCCCGAGGTGGTGGTGCACGAACCATAGGAGAGCTTGCTGCAGATCTTGGCGGGGGTGGAGGGAGAGCTTTGTTCTTCAACGGACAGTTCCCGTACAGATGTCCAGGATCTCCACACGTGAAGCAGGCACCAGGTGGACGTGGAGCAACGTAGCCAGGGACTCCGCCAGGCGCTCCAGGGTAGTTGTTGGTGTAGCCCCTGGGAGCAGCAGTGATGGAGTTTAGTGGCCTCGACGTGTAGCTTGAAGGTCTTGGTGAAGCCGGGAGCGACGGTGGGGTGTTAGGAACCCAGACACGCCGCTTAGAAGGAGCTGCCATAACCGAAGAGCTTGATGCATCCCTGTTGTGTTTCTTGGACTCCTCGAACACTTGCCTGCTTGCTTCCTCTTGCAAAGCTGTGTGCTGTAGTTCCAGAAAAGATGCCGGCCTTGCATGTGTGATTGCATACTTGATCGATGCATTGAGCCCTTGCCTGAACCTCTTCTACTTCTTCTTGTCATCAGATACCTCATCGCCACCATAACGAGAAAGATTCATGAAGTTCCTGATGTAGGTGTTGACGTTATCATTTCCTTGCTTCAGGTTGAGAAAAGCCTCCTTCATCCTTTCCATCACAATCTCTGAGAGGAATTGCTCTTTGAACGCTCCAGAGAACCGTCCCCAGGTAGGCTGAAAACCAGTGCAGCTTGCCTTCAAGTAATTCTCCCACCAGAGAGCTGCATCTCCCTTTAGAAGGTGAGTAGCACACTTTACCCACTCCTGCTCAGGAACATCAGCAGTCTCAAGAAGCCTTGACGTCTCACGTAACCAATCATCCGCATCCAGTGGTCGATCGGAAACATCAAACTGACGAGGGTTGAATTTCAGGAAGCTCTTGATGTCTCCTCGCTTGGGAGGTGGAGGGAGTGGAGCAAACTCATTTCTTCTGACACTTTCTTCCAAGCGCTGCTGGTTCTGCTGCATCGCTGCCAAGGCATTAGCTATGTTTGACAATGCGGCCCCCAACTCCGGTGGTATGTCCTCATCTGAACGGCGTGGTGGAGCCATCCTGAGATTGATATAAAACACAAGTCAGTACTATAATGGAGAATAATAATAATCCAAAATAGTACCAAGATGGAATTAACCAAGATTAAAGGATACAATTTACTGAGATGATATTAAAATATCAACAAAGTTCAAAGCACCTAAAAGATATTAAGCATATCGCACACGACTGAAAAGGAGTGTGGTACACAAACATATCAAAGAAAAATTTTCCACAAATTTCGGCATTAAAATACCAATAGATGCGCAAAATTACTTAACGAATCAAGATTAGCGACTCTACCAATTCAATATACAAAAGCGAATGATAAGAGTAGTGGTATGGTCGCGACTCCATCCCGCACTCAAAGCATTACTCCGCACATGAATAAGTGGAACACATATCCTAACCCCTTCTTCTCACGTTGAACCTAAAGATTGGTAACTACGGAAACGAACACCCCAAACAATATAGCGTCGGATACAAAGAGTAAGATAGATTGCGTCGGTTTGCAAAAGCCTGTCGGTATGGAATGTACCAACAGTTGATAACCAAAAACTGATTAGATACAACTTGGATGCAACAGATAGACAAGGGATTATACACACACTCATACACACACACAACCTATGGTACTACGGAAACCCAGAACACGTGAATCCTAGTTTGAATTTTAAGAAGAGGATTGAAAACGTTGCACTTCCTTACCAGAAAAGGGTGGGTGGGTGGTAAGAAGAAAAATGGAAGCAGTCCTACTCTCGCGTTTTGTTTTTCCCTAGTATACATAACTACCAAAATATTTGCTAGACTGACAACGACCGTTTGGCTGAAACCCTGAAGGTCGGGATGGCTCTGATACCAATTGTAACTACCTCGGTGAATTACGCTCCTAGATACAAGCCTGGACGAGCGGTAGTGGTTGAAATAGTACGGTGGGGACCTAAAAGCCACTCACGGGTAGACCTTTCGGCCGTCCCAACCACTTCCATCTCATCGGGACCTGTACGGGCGGCGTAATCGGCAGGCGAAGGGATCAACTACATACACAAGTGGGTATGTATGCAAGCCACCATACAAGAGTACATCAGAGCCATACCATCTAGAAAGAAAGGAAATATAGCAACGCCATACGGCAAGATTCAAATGACCTGGATAGAGCTAATATTTTAGGATACTTCCTGATACAGCACACATCAAAGTAACATGCGGAAGCGACAAACAAAGTCCGAGTACGGATAAGAAGCAAATCGGCATAAGATGCCATAGAAATAAGCACATCCCAACCACAGATCTCACGGATCCCCGTTCCCAGAATCTCTACACCGAACGATCGTTGCCCACATCATCAGCCTCTTCCACCCAGTATCCGTCCTGCGAGGGTACCTGTTCATCTGAACCAATAATTTATCGTGTGAGACCCTAAGGGTACTCAGCAAGTCTTAATGCCTCTAAAGGGGACACAACCTGGGGTGACGCAATTGCAGTGAAAGATAAACCCTAGCAGTTCTACAGATAAACGCTAACCATCTGCCTAACCAATGATAGACGGATGTTCGTGAATTAAGGACAACAGTTATAACAGTAATTTCATCCGATCCATCCTCCTCCTCGCTTACCAACGAGGAAGCGGACGAACAACCCCCCATCCGTTGGCAATTTTATTAACCATTCCATGAGTGTTGCACTATTTACTAGTCAAATTACTTAGTCAGATTAAAGCGGTACTTTAGTTATGCTTGTCTATGATCGAGAAACTGTGCTCCAAGTCGTCCATAACCGCGGACACGGCTTTCAGAAAGTTTTACCCTGCAGGGGTGCACAAATAGCAACACACACTCGATCAACCTCGGAAAAACCAAATCAAAACCCAACGAGGCCTTCACGACAAAGCAATCACAGGATTCAGAAATATTTCAGGGGGCCACCCCTTGGAGTACACCCGCAACGAAGCTAGCTGACTTCGAGACGGACCCGAGGTTTGGGTGGACGGCTGTGAGCGACTGGGAACCCAAAACTGGGCTTGTCGACACCGCGAAAACGTGTCCCGATCCTAAACGGTACAGGTGCTATCTGTCGCACAATTTAAATAAAGCAGTAAGACATGGCATAAGTACAGGATCGTAAATAAAACCTCAAACTAGTTTGTGGCCCCCAGAAATAAGACTGAATCAAGCTCTGGCTCAGGGGGGTCCCATATACCTTCCGGATGTGGATAGCGCGATAAATCTTGGAACAGGAATCAAGTACTCGGGGTCTTACGGGACACAAGTGAGCAGAAAAAACCAAATAGCAGATGTTGCTCACCGATGCCACTTTCATTAGTTATCCCATTACTGCTCAGGTTAAGTTGTTTAGGTACCTCGTTATCCATCAGACTCTCACATACCCTACACATGCGGTTCTACGACTCGCATGGCTCAAACAACTCCTGTAGTAATGGATCATGGGATGGAGGAACAGGCTTGGTGGGGTTTTAAAGTAAAGGCTATGCAATACTTGGGATTCAGTTTAATGCAATCGCGACTCCATGATGCAAGAATAAGATAGAGGCAATAGGTACTGTATGTATGCAAGCATGTGGAAGTGCTTGCCTGGCAGCTCGGTGGAAGCGAGAGACGGATCTGGGTAGTGATCCTGGTTCTCTTGATATATCCCCTGCTCAGAGTCTATCCGAAGAAGAACCAAACAAACAAGGGCCAACATAAATAAAGTGCACAAGCATAGGAATAAAATGCGTCAAGAAAACAATCATGCCATGATGAATGATGCACAAGTTGCATGGCAATGATGTAGCATGGCATGGGTGAGGTGTGGTATACAAGAATAAGTCATTTTATTAAGGTTTGGCCACATTTTATTGTCATATTAGTTGCTGTATAGTATTTATTTATATGATGCATGCTGCAATTGAAGTCATGGATAGCATAAACAGAAAGGTCTCGTCGAGCTGATCATTTTAGACATATCATTTGTCAAATTTGGAATTATAAATCAAAAATTATTAATTATTTAAGTTCTAGTGGCATTTGTGGTAATTTAATTCAACTTGGAATTTTAAATGTTCAAAAGGCAATTTGAATGGCATATTTGAAATCCTCACATTTTTCTGGTTCAAAAACATATATCATTTGCATTATTTGGATTTATTATTGAAAAGTTATTTAAAATCAGTTTTGAATCTGAATTAAAAACTAAATTTGAAAGTTTGAATTTAAACCGAAAACAGAAAACATTTTCCTACTCAGACAGACCTAGCCGCAGTCGCTGACGAGTGGGGCCGACACTGACTGGGTCACTGACGCGGCGCAAAACCCTTTCTCACCGCGGCGGATGCTAGCCACAGACGCAGACAGGTGGGGCCGGCTGCAGCGGGGCCACGCACACGCGTCACCCAGCGAGGACGCGACACGTGGGCGGTCCGAGGGCTGCGGGTTGAGAACGTATAAAGCCCAGGAGCCTTTCTACAAAACGACCGCTAGGCTGACAGGTGGACCAGAAGGCTACGGGTTGAGGCGGGAAAAGACCAGGGGGGTTTTCTGCAAAAAGGGGGTGGCGACACTGTGGATCTTCGTCGCCGCGATCTGACGGAAACTCGCGCGCGCAGCGCAGAGCGGGGGCTCGAACGCGGGTCGCAGCCGTGCGCGCGGATGGGGCTAGCCAGTGCGGCTGGCTCGGGGAGGTTGCTAGGAGGGAGCAAGGCGGCTAGGTGAGGCTCTCCGCGACACGGCGACGCAGAGGACGCACGCGCACGCAACGCACCGAGAGCGCTCGACGCTAGGTCCGGCGAGCACAGAGAGCTACGGCGAGGACGGAGGTGTCAGGGAGGTTCGGGGGCTCACCGGGAGGCTGTCGGTGCGGTCTGATCTGGCCGAGGAGCAGTGGACCGGCGACGAGGCAGAGGCCGGCGGAGCTAGGGTTTGTCTTCGGGCGGCGCTGGTACCGGCGTTCTGGGGCTTCTCCTCCGCGACGGCGTGTACTGGGCGAAGCAGGGGAGCGTCCTGGTCTTCCTCGACAACCTCAACGACTCGCCCGCCTGCTGGTTCGAGTAGACGGTGGTGGTCTCCGACGGTGGCCAGCGATGGGGAAGACGGTGGTAGGGGTAGCCAGAGAGGGAGGGGACGGCCTGGGGAGATCTGGGCGAGGCAGAGGGCTGTGGGGCGGAGGTATGAGCGAGGGGGGGGAGGAGAGAGATGCCGTGCGGGAGTGGTTGGGGAAAAGGTGGCTCGGGTGCCACCTTTTATCTACTCCTTCACGTGCTCGAGCAGGGGTCCGCTAGGGCAGGGCAGGCAGGCGCAGGGGCTGCCAGGGGGCCAGGGGCTCGTCCAGAGAGGGAGGTTCGGGTGGGGCGCGCCAGGCAGAGAGAAGAAAGAGAGGAGAGGGGGCCGGCTCGGGTAGCTAGGGTTTAGGAGGGGAAGAGAGAGAGGTCAGGGAATGCACATGGGAGGGTGGTCAGGGTGGTTCCCAGCTGGGTGGTCGAGAGGGGCAGGGCTAGGGTTAGATGGGGACTAGGGTTAGATGGGGACTAGGGTTAGTTGGGAAGGTGGTGGCTCGGGTTAGATGGGTAGAGAAAAGGGGGGGAAGGGGAGAGATGGATCTAGGTAGAGGATTAGAGAGAGAGAAGGGTGAGAGCTAGAGATTTTTGAATCATGCATGCTCCATTCAAAGACCAAGCAAGATCAAAAAGAAAAGAGGTAGGGAGAAAGATGTGGGGGTTTAGGCTTATGCACACCCACATGATCACATGTGCATGCATGGATGTGGATGGCGATTAGGGTAGGGTTTAGATTAAGAGGAGGGTTTTGGAGAAAAGGAGAGCCACACAAAACAAAGAAAGCCAAAAGACATGCAAAAAGGTGGCAATTGCATGGGCCATGCAAAAACATGAAATGCCATGGATCATACTTGTGTAAACAAAAATAATAAGCATGGCACTAGGTATTTGCATCCTCACAAGATGGAGTAGGCCCAAGCAAAAGAAAGAAGGAAAGATCCATGTGGAGTGAATGGGGAAACCCATGTTTGAATTAAAAGGGGACATGCTAGTGTGTATGTGCCACTAGATATTTAATAAGCCCACAAAATATTCCCACATGATGATAACCCCAACAACACCCATGTGGAAGCTAGGGAGAAAGGGTTCCACTCACAAGGCATGCAAAGGTGGCCATGTGGCTCTCATGCATCAATAATGTGAAAACAAAATGATGCCAAGATGAGAACATGTGGAAAAGAAATGGCTCCATCCCAACCCACATGAGCTAGAAGTAAACCCATAAATGCCAAGCTCATATTTAGTTGGATGGTGGAATTATAAGGTGGTGAAAAGAAAAGGTGGTGGAGTTAATTAGAGATATGCCCCCAAATCAACTTGGGCATTTAACAATATATCAAGATCCAAATACAATATCAAGAGGCAACTACAATTAATAATGCACATGAGATAAGAACCAAACAAGAAGGGGTTTTATATGATGCTCAAATGCAAGGTGGCATGATGACATGAGCATGATATGATGATGATGCAACAATTATATTTAGGAAGTGACCCTTTTTATTACTAGAACAAGTAGCATTACAGGTGTTAGACAACTGGGATGCTACATTTATCAGGAAGAGTAAAAACAAGGCGCACCACATAAGCACATGCACAAGATACTTAGGTTCCTAACTGAGTAAAAAGACCTCCAAGGATAATCAACATGTAAGGACACTATGCTACGGTACCAATCATCAATGGTCAATATCTTACCGCAAATAGGGATCCCTAGTAGCGTTCAGCAATAATATTATTGTTGTAAGGTCCCTTTATTTTATTTGGAAATCATAGTCTGCAAAAAATCAGGCAAAAGGAGAACATGATTTTTCATCAGCCCATTAGACCAACTAATCTCACCACTGTGTCCACATGATAAAACAAGAAATAAGCAAACTATATAAGTATTGCCATAACAGCAGCATATCAAGCACCTGAATAACTTCCATCTGTCTTTGTTGATTAGTCGTTTTAGGTAATCTGTAGCAATTTACCTTCACCAATTCAATACCAAACTAGTTGCTCAGAGAACAACTGTTTGAGTTAATTATAAGCCTGAGCTATTTTTTAGTTCAGGAGCAATTGAACAACAAAACCAATTAATTAAGGTCATGCCTCTCCCAAAAATAGAAGAGTAAACTATGACATCTTCCATATCTACTTTGATAATAGAGAGAATTGGGAAAATGCAGTCCCGAAGGAACCACTTTTAAAATCATTAAGGCAACAATAAATAAACAACAATAGAAGATAACACGGAAATACTAAAGTGATCACATATTAGATGAACCTAAATGCTTAATCATCTTGCCAAAGAAGTCCTTGCTCACCAATAGCAGCATCTTTTCTGTTCATAATTGCAGATCAGCTTGTTAACCAAAATAAAGATAGCGGCATATTTTTAGTTCATAATTCAGATAGCAAGATTTAGCATATTTAAAGTGAACCAAATGTATGAAAAAAGAGTATCTAAAAGAATTGTCACAAGAAATCAGTCAAAATGGACTTAAAACTGAATAAAACGATTAGTCTCTTGCTGTAAATCTTCTATATCTAAATAGGAGTCCCTCACTATCTTATTTCTCTCAACATGCAGGCTATCCACATCAGCAAGATTTTGATTGGTCCATGTCATACAGCCATCCATGCTATGTCACTAGTTCTATTTTACGGTCGTGTCAGCAACAATTTAATCCTCACCAGATTTCAGGTTGTTCTCTGAGACGTCCTGTTCACCTTCTCTTCCCGGCTGTACGCTCCAATCCCTTGGCAATAAACCGTGGCTGCCTTCTCCTCTTCTCACGCACGTTCGCTCACGCACGCCCGTATGCCTCTTCGATTCGCCTGTCTTCCAATCGGTAGAAACGCTCTTCCAGCTACCTGAGGCTGCAGCGGGGCCAATCTACAGATTTCTGGCTATATAAAGTGACCCATTTTTGTGGCCACAAACCGAGTTGGGCGATCCATCAGGAGCCCTCCCTGCATAATTACGCCCAGAATGATGCCATCGATGATCATACCCCCCGCACTGCCGTGCTTGAAAGCTACTCCGCACCAGCAGGCATCGACACCTCCGGCCGAATGTACCATGGTCGTCCTCACATGTTCTATTGATACATGTACTTTAAGTGGCAGTTGGATCATACCCATTACCTGATTCAACCACCGTATTCCTGCAATGTAAACACAATTTCATTTATTGAATCAGTTCTATCTCAAAACGTCATCGCTAGACCAAAACTTAAAGTAAGTTTCTTGGTATGTCATTCAAATTACTCCTTCCAATGGCTTTTTTATTCATGTCTATTTATATTAATCTGGACTTTCATGTCTTCTGTTGGTATCTTTCTTCTATCTTTCTGTTTAGACCTCATGCCTACTGTGTATGTTCTGTACAAATGTGGAAACACCTTTTCTCTTTCAGTTTGGCTTGGTTAATGTCTTTCACAAATTTTACAATTATAGTTGCAGAGAATGAAACATGATGGAAGTATTCAGACTATTTTCCTTGCAGGCATAAATTTTGACAAGATGATTTTATTTTTGCACGTGCAATGCAGCTGACCGAAGGCAATCTCAATTTTTGCCTAATTCAACTTATATTGTACTACTTATTAGCCGGCAAAAGAACTTTGTTTTACCACACTCTCTATCAGTAAACTTATATAATTGATTTTTGTACAACTTTGAACATGAGCGAAGGAATAATGTTATCCTCTAGGCTATAATTTTGCTATCAGGAGGCATCAACACAAAGATTAAGTACCAGTGTAGCTGCTTCATTAAGATACTCTGGATTATTTTAATTTCAAAAGAATTATGTTGGACACTTGCATTTTTTTAGCAACTTTATAACATGTTTCCCGCAGCAAAGCGCGGGGTATCATCTAGTTTTTTTAACTACAACGACCAAAATTTATACTTGAAAAATAGATAGTGAAGTACATCATCATGGATAACAACGGGAGAAAGTTATATTTTCACACCTAGAAATGAGATTTAGCTATAATAGCGACAAGTGTAAGCTACATAAGATTTCTACCTAGAGAAATCAGTCTCTAGATATGAAAATACTATATTATGTCATGATGTGACATGAATGAAGATAAAATTGTAGGGTTTCGTAGCATGGAAAACAAAAAATTTCTATCGCATACAAACAAACAAGCCAAGATCTATCTACTACATTGTAGCAACGAGTCGATGGAATAACTTACCCTCGAAGATTCCAAAGCGTTTAACGAGAGCGGATTCTCGTGGGTGATGTAGTCGTACTCTTCCCGATCTCAAGATCGTGTAGACCATCCTTCCGGCGCTGCGTTCCGGCAGCGCTTCCGCGGTCGGTCACACGTTCGGTACTCGACGAAGACCTTCCTCTCCCTTGTTCCAGCAGGCAGCGGAGGTTGTAGCACTCTCCTCGCGATTCCGGCAGCACAACGGCGTGGTACCGGAAGTAGAGGGGAGATCCCGCAGGGCCTCGCCTTAAGCCGGAGCGAGTATGGTGGAGTATGAGAGAGAACTATTAGTGGTCTAGGGTTTAGACACACCAATTAGAAGGCTCTAAACCGAAGGCTAGGGCAATTAGAAGCTCTAAACCAAAACGGCTCTAAACCGGAGATTAGAGGATAGGAACTTGTGTGTCTAGAGGGGGAGGCCCTGCCCCTCCTCTTATAGGTGGGAGGTGCGGCCAAGGGGAGGGGAGTCCCTCCCCAAGTCGGCCTTGGGTGGCGCACCGGCTTGGAGAGGAGACTCCTCCCCCAAGTCGGTTTCAACCACCTCTTGCTTGTTTCCCACAGTTTCCTGTTTTAGCCGTTTGACTTTCAAACTGGCCATTTGACTTTTCTGTTTTAGGATTCAATTTAATCCTTTATTTGGAACAGCAAGAACACTTAGTACATGATGCAATCATTCCAATATGTAATTACACATTCATGTACCCCTCCCCTTCCCGGAGTGCAGGACATTCCGGAACCTTCTAGAACATTCCCGATGAAAACACCGGAATCATTTCCGAACTCCGAAACGGGACTTTCCTTATATGAATCTTATTCTCCGGACCATTCCGGATCACCTCGTGATATCCCGGATCCCATCCGAGACTCCGAACAACATTCGGTCTCTTTCTCATAATACCATAACTACTCAAAACAACGTCGAATCCTTAAGTGTGTCTCCCTACGGTTCCTGAATTATGCGGACATGATCGAGACACTTCTCCGAACAATAACCAATAGAGGAATCTTGAAATTCATATGGCTCCCACATATTTCTACGATTACTTTGCGATCGAATGAACCACTTACATACGATACCAATTTCCCTTTGTCTCACGATAGTTTACTTATCCGAGGTTATGATCGTCGGTATCTCTGCATACCTAGTTCAACCTCGTTACTGATAAGTACTCTTTTCTCGTTCCCGTGATATGTGATCCCTTGTGAGCCAGTCACATGCTTGCAAGCTAATTGGATGACATTTCACCGAGAGGGCCCAGAGAATATCTATCCATCATATGGATGGACAAATCCCACTCTTGATCCATGTGTCTCAACCAATACTTTCTGAATACTCAATGCCACCTTTATAGCCACCCAGTTACGGTGTGGTGTTTGATGTCATCAAAGCATCCATCCGGTAATGGTGATAGGCATGATCTCATGGTCGAAGGAATTAGGTTACTATGTATCAGAAAGCATATAGCAATTGAACTATTGAAATGACTTGATCTTTATGCTATGCTTATCTATAGGAGTATGTCCACCATATCATTCTCCTAACGATATGATCTTGTTGTTGATAACATCTCAATGTTCATGATTGGGAAACCACAATCATTAATCAACCAACAAGCTAGTGAAGTATAGAGGCTATACTAGGGACTTCAAATTAAGTTTACAAATCACACAAGTATCAATGTTTCGTTGTTAATACTATTATAGCATGAATGTAAACATTTATCATAAACACAAAGATATAATAATAACTACATTTATTATTACCTCTAGGGCATATCTCCAACAGTCTCCCACTTGCACTAGAGTCATCTAATCTAGATTACATGGTAATATACCGAACACCCATGGCAGTTTGGTGTTGGTCATGTTTTGCCCTCGGGAGAGGTTTAGTCAACGGATCCGCCACATTCAGATTTGTGTGTACTTTGCAAATCTTTATATCCCCATCCTGGATATGTTCTCGAATAGCGTGAAAACGTAGCTTGATGAGCTTCAGCTTCTTGTGTGACCTTGGTTCTTGCGCATTGGCTATGGCGCCCATGTTATCACAGTAGATAGACATTGGGTCCAGCACACTAGGAACCACACCCAGCTCTGTAATGAACTCTTTCATCCATATCGCTTCTTGTGAAGCCTCCGAAGCAGCCATGTATTCCGATTCAGTTGAAGATCTCGCCACAACGCTTTGCTTTGCACTCCTCCAGCTAACTGCTGCACCATTCAAAATAAATACGTATCCAGATTGTAATTTAGAATCATCCGGATCGGTGTTCCAACTAGCATCGGTGTAACCATTAACAACGAGCTGTTCATCACCTCCATAAGAAAGAACCATATCCTTAGTTCTTCTCAAGTACTTAAGGATGTTTTTGACCGCTGTCCAATGATCCACTCCTGGATCACTTTGATATCTGCTAGTTAAACTAACAGCATATGCAATGTCGGGTCTAGTACATAGCATGGCATACATTAGAGATCCTATGGCTGAGGCATAGGGAGTCTTACTCATCCTTTCTCTATCTCCTGCCGATGTCGGACTTTGAGTTTTACTCAAGATCGTATTGGGCAACATGGGCAAGAAACCTTTCTTGCTTTCTTCCATTCCAAACCTCTTTAGAACTTTGTCCAAATATGTACTCTGTGACAATGATATTTGGCGTTTCGATCTATCTCTATAAATCTTTATGCCTAATATGTAAGCTGCTTCGCCAAGATCTTTCATTGAAAAACTATTATTCAAATAATCCTTGACACTAAGAAGGTCTACATCATTCCCAATCAACAATATGTCATCTACATATAGTGTTAAGAATGCAACAGAGCTCCCACTCACTTTCTTGTAAATACAAGCTTCTCCATAAGTTTGTATAAAACCAAAGCTTTTGATTACCTTATCAAAACGTTGATTCCAAGTTCAGGATGCTTGCTTTAATCCATATATGGACCGTTGAAGTTTGAATACCTTGTTAGCATCTTTAGGATCGACAAAACCTTTGGGTTGCATTATATACAACTCTTCATACATGTCTCCATTGAGGAACGCCGTTTTGACATCCATCTGCCATATCTCATAATCATAATATGCAGCGATTGATAACATAATCCTCACAGATTTTAGCTTCGCTACCGGTGAGAAAGTCTCATCGTAGTCAACTCCTTGAATTTGTCGGAACCCTTTTGCGACAAGTCGAGCTTTATAGACAGTAACATTACCATCAGCATCTGTTTTCTTCTTGAAAATCCATTTGTTCTCGACAGCCTTCCGGCCATCTGGTAAGTCCACCAAAGTCCATACTTGGTTTTCGTACATGGATCCAATCTCGGATTTCATGGCTTCTTGCCATTTATTGGAATCTGGGCTCATCATCGCTTCCTCATATGTCTCGGGGTCATCGGTGTTATCCACCAACATGACACTCATAACGGGATCATACCAATCTGGAGTGGTACGAGTTCTCGTTGACCTCCGAGACTCTGTAGCAACTTCAACCGAAGTTTCATGATCACCATCATTAGCTTCCTCTCTTATTGGTGCAGGCACCACAGGAACTTCTTCCGGTGCTGCGCTACTCGCAATTTCGAGAGAAGGTTCGACAACCTCGTCGAGTTCTACTTTCCTTCCAGTCACTTCTTTCGAGAGAAATTCCTTCTCTAGAAAGGATCCATTCTTGGCAACGAAGATTTTTGCCTTCGGATCTATGATAGAAGGTATACCCAATAGTTTCCTTCGGGTATCCTATGAAGACGCATTTTTCCGCTTTGGGTTCAAGCTTGTCCGGCTGTAACTTCTTTACACAGGCTTCGCATCCCCAAATTTTAAGGAACGACAATTTAGGTTTCTTCCCAAACCATAATTCATACGGTGTCGTTTCAACGGATTTAGATGGTGCCCTATTTAAAGTGAATGCGGCTGTTTCTAATGCATAACCCCAAAATGATAGCGGTAAATCTGTAAGTGACATCATAGAACGAACCATATCTAAGAGAGTTCGATTACGACATTCGGACACACCATTACGCTGTGGTGTTCCCGGCGGTGTCAATTGTGAAAGTATTCCGCATTTCTTCAAATGCTCGCCAAACTCGTAACTTAGATATTCACCTCCACGATCAGAACGTAGAAATTTAATCTTCTTGTTACGTTGATTCTCTACCTCACTTTGAAACTCCTTAAACTTCTCGAAAGTTTCGGACTTATGTTTCATGAAATAGATATACCCATATCTACTCAAGTCATCCGTGAAGGTAAGAACATAACGATAACCACTGCGCGATGCTACACTCATTGGACCACACACATCGGTATGTATGATTTCCAATAAGTCCGTAGCTCGCTCCATCATACCAGAAAATGGAGTCTTAGTCATTTTTCCCATCAGACATGCTTCGCATCTTTCAAGTGATTCAAAATCAAGTGATTCAAGAAGTCCATCGGAATGGAGTTTCTTCATACGCTTCACTCCAATGTGACCAAGACGACAGTGCCACATATAGGTCGAATTATCGCTTGTTTTCAAACGTTTAGCCTCAATGTTGTTGATATGTGTATTTCCACTATCGAGATTCAATAAGAATAGACCATCTATCAAAGGTGCATGTGCGTAAAACATATTACTCATATAAATCGAACAACCATTATTCTCGGACTTAAACAAGTAACCGTCTCGCAATAAACAAGATCCCGATATAATGTTCATGCTCAACGCAGGCACCAAATAACAATTATTTAAGTATAAAACTAATCCCGATGGTAGATGAAGGGGTAGCGTGCCGACCGCGATCACATCAACCTTTGATCCGTTTCCCACGCGCATCGTCACCTCGTTCTTCGCTAGCTTCCGTTTATTCTGCAGCACCTGTTTCGAGTTACAAATATGAGCAGCCGAACCAGTATCAAATACCCAGGCACTACTATGAGTACTAGTGAGATACACATCAATAACATGTATATCAGATATACCTTTCTTCTTGATGTTGCCGTTCTTCAGATCCGCCAAGTACTTTGGGCAATTCCGCTTCTAATGACCTTCTCCCTTGCAGTAAAAGCACTCAGTATCAGGCTTAGGTCCAGCCTTGGTCTTCTTCGCCGGCGTGGTAACTTTCTTACCACCCTTCTTGAAGTGTCCCTTTTGCTTAGACTTGCCTTTCTTGAATTTGGTGGTCTTATTAACCAACAACACTTGGTGCTCTTTCTTGATCTCCACTTCTGCAGATTTCAACATGGCAAAGAGTTCTGGTAACGTCTTGTTCATGTTCTGCATGTTGTAGTTCATCACAAAGTTCTTGTAACTTGGTGGTAGTGATTGGAGGACACGGTAAATCCCCAAAGCATTAGGAATCACTATACCCAAGCTTTGAAGTTTGTTTGCATGCCCAGACATCTTAAGCACATGCTCACTGACGGAGCTGCCCTCTTCCATCTTGCAGTTAAAGAACTTTTCAGAAGCCTCATAGCTTTCAATTGCCGCATGAGTCTCAAAAATCAATTTGAGATCCTCGACAATATCATATGGGTCTGAATCCTCAAACCTTTTCTGAAGCTCCGATTCCAAACCATACAAGATAGCACACTGAACTATGGAGTACTGATTCTTCCGAGCGAGGTAAACATTCTTTACTTCATCGGGAGCATCATCTGCAGGTGGGTCACCCAGCGGTGCATCCAGCACATAGATCAAATTACTAGCTGTGAGGACAATCCTCAAATTGCGGAACCAATCCGCGAAGTTGCTTCCATTGTTTTTCAACTTTTCTTTCTCTAGGAACGCATTAAAATTGATGGTAGGGGCTGCCATTGATCTACAACATATTTGCAATAGTTTAGACTAAGTTTATGACAAATTGAGTTCAAATTAATTAATGTAATTAAACTAGGTGAACTCCCACTCAAAACAACATTCCTCACATTGTTTTAGTGATCACACGAACCAAATCCACCATATCAACACCGATCATCATGAGAGTTGACATAGTTTCAATGGCGAACAATCGACATGTTCATCATATCTACTATATGATTCATGCTTTACCTTTCGGTGATCCGTGTTCCGAGACCATGTCTGTACATGCTAGGCTCATCAAGATCAAACCTTAGTTTCTACATGAGCAAATCTGGCTTGCTCACGTTGTATACACTTGCAGAATCTAACACACCCGATCATCACGTGGTGCTTCGAAACAACAAGTTTTAGCAACGGTGCTAACCAAGGGTGAACACTTTATGATTTGAAATTCATGTGCATGAGGGATCATCTTATAATGCTACCGTCGTCTACTAAGCAATACAAGATGCATAAAGGATTAACATCACATGCAATTCAATATATATGTGATATGATATGGCCTTTTCTTCTTCGTGCTTCCGATCTCTATCTTCAACCATGAACATGATCTCCATCATCACCGGCATAGCATCAAGGTCAATGACGCTTCTCCATGGTGGTCATCCACCGGCTTCAACTATTACAACTACTTTGAATAGACACGCGGGTCTTAACATAAATTAAAGACAACCATATGGCTCCTGCCGGTTGCCAACTTACAATAAGGAACATTGCATACATCAAATATAATCACAATCATGGCCATATCACATCACTGCACACCCCTGCAAAACAAAGTTAGACGCCTCTACTTTCTTTGCATATTTTACGTGGTTTGGGGCTTTCAATAAGTGTCGTTCTAACTTAAGAACATGAACCACAACATTGATACTAGTATTGTTAATCACCCGTTGTAAATTGGATCTTAACTATGCTAGGAGAAACAGGCACCCGCAAAGCCACTTATGCAATACAAGTTGCATGTCAAGCGTGGAGCAAGTCTCATGAACGATGTCATGTAAGGTTAGCCCGGGCCGCTTCATCCCAACATACCGCAAGATGCAAAGTACACAAGAAGCAATCGACAATAAAAGCATCAATGCCCACAATGACTATTGTGTTCTACTCGTGCAACAGATCTACATATAGACACGGCTCTGATACCACTGTAGGGTTTCGTAGCATGGAAAACAAAAATTTTCTATCGCATACCAACAAACAAGCCAAGATCTATCTACTAGATTGTAGCAACGAGTCGATGGAATAACTTACCCTCGAAGATTCCAAAGCGTTTAACGAGAGCGGATTCTCGTGGGTGATGTAGTCGTACTCTTCCCGATCTCAAGATCGTGTAGACGATCCTTCCGGCGCTGCGTTCCGGCAGCGCTCCCGCAGTCGGTCACACGTTCGGTACTCGACGAAGACCTTCCTCTCCCTTGTTCCAGCAGGCAGCGGAGGTTGTAGCACTCTCCTCGCGATTCCGGCAGCACAACGGCGTGGTACCGGAAGTAGAGGGGAGATCCCGCAGGGCTTCGCCTTAAGCCGGAGCGAGTATGGTGGAGTATGAGAGAGAACTATTAGTGGTCTAGGGTTTAGACACACCAATTAGAAGGCTCTAAACCGAAGGCTAGGGCAATTAGAAGCTCTAAAACAAAACGGCTCTAAACCGGAGATTAGAGGATAGGAACTTGTGTGTCTAGAGGGGAGGCCCTGCCCCTCCTCTTATAGGTGGGAGGTGCGGCCAAGGGGAGGGGAGTCCCTCCCCAAGTCGGCCTTGGGTGGCGCGCCGGCTTGGAGAGGAGACTCCTCCCCCAAGTCGGTTTCAACCACCTCTTGCTTGTTTCCCACAGTTTCCTGTTTTAGCCGTTTGACTTTCAAACTGGCCATTTGACTTTTCTGTTTTAGGATTCAATTTAATCCTTTATTTGGAACAGCAAGAACACTTAGTACATGATGCAATCATTCCAATATGTAATGACACATTCATGTACCCCTCCCCTTCCTGGAGTGCCGGACATTCCGGAACCTTCTAGAACATTCCCGATGAAAACACCGGAATCATTTCCGAACTCCGAAACGGGACTTTCCTTATATGAATCTTATTCTCCGGACCATTCCGGATCACCTCGTGATATCCCGGATCCCATCCGAGACTCCGAACAACATTCGGTCTCTTTCTCATAATACCATAACTACTCAAAACAACGTCGAATCCTTAAGTGTGTCTCCCTACGGTTCGTGAATTATGCGGACATGATCGAGACACTTCTCCGAACAATAACCAATAGAGGAATCTGGAAATTCATATGGCTCCCACATATTTCTACGATTACTTTGCGATCGAATGAACCACTTACATACGATACCAATTTCCCTTTGTCTCACGATAGTTTACTTATCCGAGGTTATGATCGTCGGTATCTCTGCATACCTAGTTCAACCTCGTTACTGATATACTCTTTTCTTGTTCCCGTGATATGTGATCCCTTGTGAGCCAGTCACATGCTTGCAAGCTAATTGGATGACATTTCACCGAGAGGGCCCAGAGAATATCTATCCATCATATGGATGGACAAATCCCACTCTTGATCCATGTGTCTCAACCAATACTTTCTGAATACTCAATGCCACCTTTATAGCCACCCAGTTACGGTGTGGTGTTTGATGTCATCAAAGCATCCATCCGGTAATGGTGATAGGCATGATCTCATGGTCGAAGGAATTAGATTACTATGTATCAGAAAGCATATAGCAATTGAACTATTGAAATGACTTGATTTTTATGTTATGCTTATCTATAGGAGTATGTCCACCATATCATTCTCCTAACGATATGATCTTGTTGTTGATAACATCTCAATGTTCATGATTGGGAAACCACAATCATTAATCAACCAACAAGCTAGTGAAGTATAGAGGCTATACTAGGGACTTCAAATTAAGTTTACAAATCACACAAGTATCAATGTTTCCTTGTTAATACTATTATAGCATGAATGTAAACATTTATCATAAACACAAAGATATAATAATAACTACATTTATTATTGCCTCTAGGGCATATCTCCAACAAAAATATAAGCCCAAGTTGTTGCTATTTTTAAAACTACTTGAAGAAATTGTCAACGAGCTAAGTGCACTGTAAGCTTTATAGTGTAGATATCCTTTTGAAAACAAAATCGTCATTGTAGTATACGGACTGTTTGTACTACTTTACAATACAACTATTGGAGCCAATGAAAGTGTCATCTTTTGTAAATTCATGACTGATCTTGTTACCTTATTATAGATAGGTTGAATGTGAAGAGCTTGCTTGAAGGATAATCCCAGTATATGTATTTCAACTAAAATTGCCATGGAAGGTTAGCTATGCATAGTGAAAGTATTTATCAACCATATCAACGATTACTTCTGAAGAAGGATCATCTTAAACTTTTAGTGAATTTTTTATACAATGATAAATGTGGAATACGAACCTAGGACACGTCGCCTGGCCGTGTAGGGGAGGAAGCAACGCAGTGCCGGCGGGGGAGCAGTGGACGACGCCGGACAAAAGTTGAAGGGCGGCGACATCCTCGCTTCGAGCATCGACGTCCTCGTGTGGCGGCTTCCTTGCATCGGTGCGAGGGCGACGCGACATTGGGATACAGGGAGGCGTCCCCAGGCGACGGCGTTGGGGATACAGGGCCGCGCGCTGGAGGTATGGCGGCGTTGGAGGGGCGCAGCTTCCTCTCGTCGGGGGGACGGGCGGCGCAGCGATGTGATGCATGGTGGCGTCCCTGGGCGGCGGAGTTGGGGATGCAGGGCCGCGTGTTGGAGGGGCGGCGGCTTCTTAGCATCGGAGGGTCGGGCGGCGCGCCGACGCGGTGTTGGAATGTAGGGCAGCATCGTCGGATGACGGTGTTGGGGATGCAGGTTGGAGGGGCGGCGGGAGTTGTCCCGTGGGATCCTGGGATGGGAACGGGGATAGGACGGGGAGCAGGGCGACTCATATCACGGTCGCATATGGACAAGGCCCATTTTTGTTTCCACGCTATTTTTTTTGACAAAGTTGCCGAGCTGTTTTTCTTAGTACGTGTGTTGGTAAGTGTTTTTTCTTATTCTTGGCCGCTTCTTCCTCCAAAACGCTTTGGATTGAAACCCGTACTTTCCACTTTGTATTTTTTTCTGCCAAAAATAATGGACAACGCTACGCATCCCCCGGAGAATATTTTCCCAAAATCCCCCGGATCCGGAGCCGTCCGATCAAATCAGATCGAACAGTCTAACCGGTACACGCCGCCCGCTTTTGCTACGTTGCAGCAGAAACGATTCGCACGCAGCAACCTGGGAAACAAAACGGAGACAGCGACAAGTCGCGTCGTGCGGGCGGCCTGTGAGGACGACGGAGGCGACTGCGCCGTCGATCTCGTTCGTCGGCGCCGGAGATGAGCCATATTCGAGGGACCATACTCTATTCCCCTCATGGTCAGCCTCACCACCTTATACCGCCACCAATCGTAGCTTCTAGTGGGGGATCAAATCCTCTCACCCGGCGGCGCTCCGATTCGGCGAACGCCGATGTCTCCAATCGAGCGCAGTAACCTAATCTAGCCCAGCACACAAATCCTCCTGTGTTTTTCAATCAAAATCCTGAGGAAGAACCTCCAGCACCATCGGTAAGCTATAGATTACGCTTTTAGGGTTTCCATCATTGTTTTTCATGTTTGTGCTACATGGTAGCAGCAAATACTTAAATATGTAGCAAATACTAGTTAATTGGCTTGTACATTATAGCAAAATAGGGTCCTGCTAGGCAGATGGCAGGAAAACAACCTCAAAACAGATAAGGGTGCTACATTGTAGCAAAAGAAAAATTAGGGATGCTACACTGCAGAAAAAGTTTAGGAAGATGGTGCTACATTATAGAAAATTAGGGTGATACTAGCACATTTATGTAGCAAATTAGGGTGATACTACATCCAACACATTTATGTAGCACATTATGCTTCGACCTAAACTTTTTCTTTTTCAAAATTGCAGGGGTTTGTTGCTGACAGTATACTGGGAGGATTCGACCTCAACCAGCCTGCTGATGGATACGGTCCTGAAGGATATGCTGCTGAAGGAATAATTGCTCCACCACAATCTTCTTATGAAGAGTATGCTGCTGCAGGAACCTTTGGACAAAAATTTACTACAAGAGCAAAAAGTGCAGCTAGTAGCAATGCTTCATTTGTTGGTGAAGAAGGTGGTGAAGAGATTTGCTCGCAGCCTCTTGTGCCATATGTTGGAATGACATTTGATGACCTTGAAGTTGTGAAGCAAGTATACAATGACTATGCTTTTAATCTCGGGTTTGGTACACGGATTGGTAACACCAAGTATAGCACAGCAAGAGGTGCCCCAAAAGATGCAATTCTTAGTAGGGTTTTTGAGTGTGTCCATGCCGGAAAACCAGTTGACGAAGAAAAAAATGCTACTAAGGATAGTTCTGGAGAAGGAGGTCCAATAGACATGAGCAATTTCAGTGCACAGAAGTCACGTAGCAAACAAGCTGGCCTCAAAATGGATATAGCAGATTTGAGGCAGAAGAATAGGGTGTTGCGGCATGATTATAAAGCTAGAATGCTTGTTGGAAAGATAAATGGGATATGGACTGTAACGCTCTTTCAAGGAGAGCACACACACCAGTTGCTGAAGCAAATTGGAAGAAGACGGTACTACCGGTCTCATAGGAAGGTTACTGAGGAGTACTTTCAGTTCATCCAAACTTTACACAACCAAAACATTAGCATAACTCAGATGATGGGATGCCTCGGAAGTGTGCACGGAGGCGACCCGAGGTGCCTTGGTTTTGTGAAGCGTGATGTGTCCAACATAAGGACTATGCTACGCGAGGAAGTTTTGTAGCGAGACATGTCAATGACTATTGAGTACTTTGAAAGGAGACAAGCTGAAAGCCCTACATTCTTCTTTGATAAGCAAGTGGATGAAAACAATGCAGCGAGAGCTCTCTTTTGGGTGGATGGCAGGACAAGGGCCTTGTACCCCAAGTACAAGGACTTGGTGTTTTTCGACACTACATTTTGTACCAACAAGTACAACATGCCCTTTGCTCCACTTGTGGGCATCAACAACCACACACACACTATTGTGTTGGGCTGTGCTTTGCTACCTGATGAAACAACTAAAACATTCAGCTGGGTATTCACCAAAATTAAGGAAGCAATGAACGGTTTGGTGCCAAACCATATCATGACAGACCAAGACCAAGCAATGGCTATAGCAATTTCAAACATATATCCGGATTCAGTCCACAGATGCTGCATCTTCCATGTGCTACGATTAGCAAGAACAAAGCTTGGTCCTCACTTGAGAGAAGGTAGCCCATTTGTTGCAGTGTTTTACTCATGCATTTATAGCACGGACACGGTAGCAGAATTTGAGATATGCTGGCAACATATGTTGGAAACTTTTGCTATGGCTGAGAACACTCATTTGCAGAACATGTGGAAGAGCAGAAACATGTGGGCACCTGTGTACTTCAGACAAAGTTTCTTTCCCTTTACAAGCACAAAAGGAAGATCTGAAGGCCTCAACTCGTACTTTAAAACTTTAATTCGCCCAAGTGGCTCAGTTTGGAACTTCGTGCAGCAATATGAGTTGTGCCAAAACCTGATGCTAGATAGAGAAGACAATGCAGCATTCACCATGGATACAACAACAGCACCACTATGGGGAAGGTGAGATTTTCTCTTTACAGACAGATTTTTCAGTAGCATTATTTTATATCCGTGGTAGCAGATTTTTAAAACTGTTGTAGCATAATGTAACACCTGATGTAGCACCACCCTGACAGTCACCAAACAAACATTTTTTGCAGCTACAACATTGAAAAGCAGGGGCTGGAATTCTACACGAGGGAGATCTTCACAAGATTCCAAAAGATGATTGAGAGGTCTACAAGGTTTTATCCAATGCAGGTTGAGGGTGAAGGAATGTGCTTTGATCTCATTCCAAACCCTGGTTATGGTGTTAAAACCTACCAGGTGCAAGTCAAGTTAGATGATGAGTGCTACAAGTGCGGATGCAACACATTTGAGATGTGTGGCCTTATATGCCCGCATATAGTGAGGGTGATGGTGCACTTGAATGTCCAGCAAATTCCAGAGAGATACATGCTACGAAGATGGTCTGCTGTAGCAATAATGCCTGCAGCTAATCCCGGGACAATACCATCAGATTTGGGATCCCAGGAACCAATACTCTCAAGTACAATGCATTGTGTAGAAAGATGAATGAACTCACTTCGGATGCTTGCTTCAGTGATGAAACATATGTTGTTGTTTCCAAGATGATTGATGATGCGAAGCAAGTTGTAGCAAATATGAGGAACACACAACATGCTACACATCAAGGAGGGGATCAAGAAGTAGAGCAGCAAGGAGGAGGGCCAGAAATTTTGCTACAAGAGCAAAGTATTCCTCCACAGCATGGTGTAAACAATCAACAATAAGAAGAAGAACGTAATGATGCTCCGAGTAGCACGCTCAAGAACCCTACAAGGGTAAAGCCAAAAGGAAGACCAACCGAGAAGTCGAAGCGTAACAAACCATTGGTTGAGTTTCATGATGAAGCAAATGCCAAGAGAAGGAAAAAAGCTCAAGAGACAAAGAAGAACCAAATTGATGCAACGCCGAAGAAGAAGAAGTCAAGAAAGCAAAAATGCCCATACTGCAATGAAGAAGGTCACACCGTGAAACAATGCGTCTCCATGGAAGCACTGATTGCGGGGAATGCTGCGAAAATAGAGTTGAAACTACATGTACTACCAGAGTATCATTTTTGTCATTACTATGTAGCATACATACAGTATAGATGTAGCATCATCTTGATGCAAGATATGAATTTTGTGATATGAAAGAATATTGTTGGTAGCAAAAGTATTGCCACTTGGGAGCATACAGCCTGCATTTTGTATATAAAATTGCTACCATAGACAAAACTTGTTCTTATGAATGAATGTCATAGAAATATTTGCTACATTAAACCTAGTAGCAAATCTTGAACACCTGGGTAGCACACCATTTCTATGCATGTAGCAATATGGCTACACAGATGTAGCAAATTAACACATGGGGTGGCCAAAAAAATTGACAACATGTCTAGGTAAATACTCATTTTTAGCATTTATGCAGCATGTATGTAGCATGTACAGAACTTATCAAAGCAATCACACTATTTGAAGCTTCAAAAGATAATAAACAACATTCCAAACTTCAAAAGCTATATATAAAACCATTCAAAACATGTAGCACTTATCCATCCAACATAACCTATCCACAAAAGATAATCCACAGATGCTGCAGAAACGAACACATCCACGATTACATCAGTTTGAACCATTACAAAGTGCAAAATAAGATCACAAGGACGACATCAGTTTCAATGATTACATCAGTTTCAACCTAACTACGCTTCTTCTGTAACTCTTCTTCCATCAGCTGTAGCATTGATCCTTTGTTTTGCCTTGCCTCAATCAGATCTGATGCAAGAAGTTTCCTTAGAAGTGGTATAGCATTGTTGTCGAACTCCAGCATGACCTTGCCGGTGAAGCTTTACATGAAGAGCATGCTGAAGAATCCACAATCAAATCTGTCGAAAAACAAACAGATAGATTAGTAAAAAACAAGCAGAAACTGATGTAGCAAGTGTAGGAAGCTAAAGTAGCAAGAGTTGTAAACTTAGGTAGCAATTAAAAAACAATAATGTAGCAAAAGTTGAAACTAGTGATCGGGACAAGGATTGAAAAAAAAAAGCAAAACAAAAAGGTGAGCAAAATCTTACATGGTAGTTTGCTGCGGGTGATCAGGATTGGTTAGCAGGTAAGTGTCGAAGTTGATATTGTCTGCTAGTTTTGATTGCTTCACAAGAATTGCAAAGTTTGCGAACTGGAAAATAAAGCAAACACACTGCATGGTTAATGATATGCAACAAATAAAAGGCCCAACTATAAATGTAGCAAACACAATGAACAAGTGTAGCTGGATTACTAACCAGATTGCGTGCACAATCATCCATCACACTAGCATCTTTGGACCCTTTCATTGAATCAAAAATATGCATCTTCTTTGCTACTAGGTTGATATAGGGAACTGCCCAATGGTTGAACTTCACAATAGGAAAGTATAGCTACATTCAAACATGAATTAATTTTTAGCATCTTATATAGAAAGCAAACATGAATAAGATAGGAAGCAAGGATGTTAACTCACAAGGTCACACTTGAAAATCTTGAACTTTGCATTCTGATCTTTCAACTCATCCATACATGCTTTAGCATTGAATACTTTTGGATCAACAATAAGCTTCTCCTGTTTTGTGTTGAAGATAAAAAGAAGTATGAGGCAGCAGCAAAAGCAATTAAAAATTGCTACTATCAGCAAGCACAATGTTGACAAAAGGTGGAACCAAAGACATATTACTAAAGTAGCAAAATGCTAGTACTAATATAGCATAGCATGAAGAAATTAACAATAATGTAGCAAAGTAGCTGTCATATGCATATTGAGCAAGTAAAAGATCAAGAAAAGTGCTACTTACCACAAAGTGTTGCGTGAAAGCGTACTTCCTCTTCTGTCGTGCACTTTTCTTGCAAACAATGTCCGACTCATGGTTAAATTTCTCAATCCAAGCATTCATCAACTTACTATCGAGATTTTGGCATGGCCGAAGCGATGTTTGGAAAGTTCTGTAGCAGGTATAATACCGCCCAATCTCCACAAAAACTGGCCTGCACAAAGGAATGCACATGTAGCAGATAGTTTTACATAAAGTAGCAAACATTTCAATGTATAGTAGCAAAAAAAATGAACTAAAGTAGCAAACAGTTCAATGTATAGTAGCAAAAACAATGAACTAAAGTAACAAACAGTTCAATGTAAAGTAGCAAAAAAATGAACTAAAGTAGCAAACAGTTCAATGTACAGTAGCAAAAACAATGAACTAAAGTAGCAAACAGTTCAATGTAAAGTAGAAAAAACTATGAACTAAAGTAGCAAACAGTTCAATGTAAAGTAGCAAAAAAAAATGAACTAAAGTAGCAGGTAGTTCAAGCTGCAGAAGATTCAATGGGAAACTATATCCTACAAGTGAAAAAAGTAAGTAGCAAAACACATAGACAAATGTAGCAATTAGCTAGATGCAAGGTAGCAAAAACATTACTTCAGAGTAGCAAAAAACATAAACTTGCGGTGCCCTATTTTTCGGATGGCCCTTGAATTTCTGACAATTCATCACAAATCTGGAGTATGTTTGTTCTACATCTTCAGAGACCTTCATCTTTTTCAACTTTGGAGGTGTGAGCTCCTCCTTGGAAGCCCTCTTAAACCTTGTCTTCTTCTCATGTGTCAACAAACCCGAGCTACCATCTCCTTTAACACTTAACTCAATGTTAACAACAATTGCAAAAAGAGAAAACAATTGTGTCTTAAGCAAACAAGCGGAAGCATATCTAAGAAGCAAACAAGCGAAAGCATATCTAAGAAACTACAAGAAAATGTTCATACCAGGTGCAATGGGAACAGCAGGTGTCACAGGCTCTACTGAAGCGGAAGGTGCAGGACCGACCAAAGTGGACGGTGCTTCTTGAATACTCTCAGAGGCATTAGAGGCAGTGGTCACGGCAGCGGTGGGGGCATCACAGGAAGGTGGGAGAGACTGTGAAATGAAAAACTCTGCATACTCATCGGTCCCAGGCTCGAAAATATCAAACGGGGTTTGTCCGGAGCATTGGCCCAAGCTTCATCAGAAATATCCTTCCTGGGGCTATGAATTGGACACCTGTCAGGGCTAACAACATCCGGCTGCTCGGTAGCATCAGCTCCCTTGCTCGTAGAATCAATGATTATTGATGCTTGAGGAACATCAGCATGTTTTGTTGCTACAGGACCACCTTGCTCCACAGCAGCATCTGCAGCACCACCTTGCTCCACAACATCATCTGCAGCACCATCAGTATCCTTAGCAGCTGCACAGCAACACCATGGTCCTCGGGCTCCGATGTAGCATAAAGCTTCTCATCATCCTCAGTTTCTGAACCATCATCATCCTGCAGCTGATCATCATCTACTGTACTTTTGGTTGGAAAAACAACACTTGGTCCAGCTTCTTCTTTACTTGATGATTCAACATCAACCAAAAGGGCAGCCATGCGTTGAGCCTGCATGCGCTTCAATCCAGAAGAAAGGTTCTTCATTGTTCCATCAACGTCTGCTTCAAAAATTGCCTTGTGATTCTCATACAATGCTTTGAAACGAGCAGGAACCTGTTAGCAAACATTAGAAGCAAGTTAGTAAACCAAAGACAAGATAAATGATGAAATTCTAAGCATAGCGGCTCGAGTTTCGTCACCCGTCATCGCTATTCGCGGCGTACGGGTGAAGAATCCTCAAAAATATGGTGTAATAAAATATTCTATTAAGCTTCTTTTGCATACGGGTAGATAATTTGGGGTAACTTATCCACCACCCCCACCCTAAGTCGTCAAAATACATAAAGTGTAAACTCTAGTCCAGCGGCTCGGTTTCGTCGCCCGTCGCCGCTACCGCGTCGTACGGGCGATGAAACCTTGAAGGGTGTTAGGGTACCGAGGCATCGTCGCCCATCGCCGCTATCGCGTCGACGGCAACTCCGCCTCGGTACCCTAACTCCGAGGCTAACGCAGAAAGAGTAGCAAATTCATAAAGCTAATGTAGCAACAATTATATACTAAAATAGCAAAACATAATAACTAAAGTAGCAAAACAGTTCAGTTCAGAACTACACTAAAAAATTTCAGAGTGGTAGCAAACCAATAAAGCTAATGTAGCAAAACCTATAAACTAAAGTAGCAAAACTTGTAACCTAAAGTAGCAAAACCTATATACTAAAGTGGCAAATCCAATAAAATAAAGTAGCAAAACCTATATACTAAAGTAGCAAAACACATAGACTAAAGTAGCAAAACCTATAAGCTAAAGTAGCAAAACCTATAATACATGTTAACAGAACTACATAAGACTGATTGCAAAAGGAGGTAGCAGAGCAATGTAGCTAAGTAGAAAAATCCATGCACTAAAGTAGCAAAAAAATAACAGTACAGTAGCAATTTCATACCTGCAAATCCTGGATGCTAGGGAAATTTAGCCATTCATTCAATGAAGCAGAAGGATTAACATCAACATCTTCCACTGGAGCAGGTTTGTTCAAATCATCATAACCAGGAGCAGTACCATAAGGTGTTGCAGACAATGGGAGGAACTACACACAATAAAAATTAATGTTAACATTAAGAGGATTAACGGAAGAAGAGAATGTTTATGGTGCTGGAAAGAACATTACATCTCGCCTGCCGAAAACAGTTTTGTTCGATAAAATCTTCCTATCCGAGTCATTTTTTACAACAAAAGTGACTTGTCAAACGTGTGATCGCAGGGTGGCAAATCCAAATGATCCATAAAATCAATCTACAAAAAGAGGACAAACAAAGTTAGTAGTAGCAAAACAAATGCTGCAAACCGCTACACACAAATATAAAAGATGGGAGATAACTTACACCAAGAAGAATGAATGGGCCAGTTATCCAGAACTCAAATTTGCTACAGTCCTTTAGAACAACAAGTCCTTGCTTCTTCTTCTTCTGAATATTGCTCACATTTTGCATCAACAAACCCAACAAATGCTCATCCCAAGCATACTCATATGTTTTGGTTGGGTCAGCCATGAGACCAACATATTCCAAGTTAACATGGTTCGAGCTTTTTGGAGCAACAACAGTGGCCAGGGAAACAAGATCTCAAGTGCGAATGATGATTTCCTCATCTATATCAGCACACTTCTTCAAGATATCGATAGCAGTTGCTAACTCTGCCCTCTTCTTCCTAGCATGGTAGAGGTCTCGAATCTCATCAAGCTCTACACCTCTAGTAATAGAAAGATCATTAGGCTTGCTCCCACAGCGGATTCCAAACACTTTCCTCACCATATCCGTGGTAAACACCATCTGGTTCTTTTGAAGCTTGTACTCACGGAGACGAGGAGAAGTATGTGCAGCAACAAAATCCGTAAGCTCATTAGGATCCTAAATTGTGCAACATTCAACAATGCTCTAAATGCACTCTTTGACTCAATAATCTGCTTCTTGGCTGGAGAAAGGTTGTCCGCAAGGATACGCAAACGCTTGGCACCGAAATGGTCCTTCGACATCCAAATATCCTCCTTGACATTACTCGCTCCCTCGCCAACTTTCTTGCGTCTCACAATAACTTTTTTGCCCTTTTTGCTCTTATCAACAACAGCAACCTGCAGCCAAAGGAAAATAGAAACATGTATGGTTATGGTGTGACCTCAACCTCCAAAAAAGCTACATGTAGCAACCAACCAAAAAATAGAATGCAAACAAAAAAAGCTACATAAAGCTACATGTAGCAAAACCAACAAAAAATTGACAGCATGTATCATACAAACCTTGCTGCTACTAAATTTGCACAACTATATAGCACAATGCCACTACTAAAATAGCAAAGTGCTACTACTAAAGTACCAAAATGCTAACATACCAAAGTGCTACAAAAAGAACAACTATATAGCAAAATGCAACTACTAAATTAGCAAAATGCTACTACTAAAGTAGCAAAAATGCTACTACTAAAAATTACTAGCATAACTAGTAGCAAAATGCTACTACCAAAAGAACAACTAGTAGCATAACTGGTAGAAAAATGCTACTACTAAAAATTGCTAGCATAATTGGTAGCAAAATGCTACTACCAAAAGAACAACTAGATTAGCAAAATGATACAACTAGAGTAGCACAATTCTACTACTAAATTAGCAAATTTCTACTACCAAATTAGTATAATCATGCTACAACAAAAGTACATTTCATCAACAAGAGATCACAACAGGGAACAAAGCAAGAACAACTACTAGTTAGCACATCAATTCCACACATCAATTCCCCACATCACACACCAAATTCCCTCGGGGCAACAATTGCAAGCACAAAAGTACAGAAAAATCCCTCGGTATGGCAACAATTGCAAGCACAAAAGCCAATACATGAACATTGTCACCGCCGGAGGTGCTCCCTCCTGCCGCACCGGTCGTCGTCGGCGGTCTCATCGCCTAGGGTTTCTATGGAAATGAGAGCACGGGAGATTAGAGAGGGGAGAGGTCAGAGAGATGAGAGAGGAGAGATTAAAGCGGGGAGCATGAACCTAGGACGAAGGGGTCGGCGGCGGCGCTCGGCAGCGCTCGCCGGCGGTCGACGATGAAGGAGTAGGCGGCGCCTGCGGGAAATCAGAGGAGAGGTTAAATCGGAGGGGAGGGAAGGTTGAGGGGAGGTTACAGAGGGTAGACGCCGGCTGCGGGGGAACACTGACCAAGGAAGAAGGGGTCGAGCGGCGGCGGCGCTCCGGCGGTCGAGGACGAAGGGGTGGGCGGCGGCGCGGGCGTCGCCTTGGCGGTCGCCTCTCCTCGCTCAACTACTCGCTCGAGAGACGAGGAACTGCAAAAAGGCGTGCGAAGTGGCCCGACCCATATAACCCGAAAGCGTGTAGCAACTGCAAGGAAGAGGGCCACGTGGCGCGAAATAGACAGCCAGATCAAATCAGATCGAATGTCTCCCAACCCAGGGGACGCGATGATGGGATCCCCCGGGGGAACAGTATCATTTTCCAAAAATAATGCGTGCACAGCAGGTGACGAGCATATTTTAAGTCTATCACTAATAACAGTGCTACTAGTGACAGACATTTATATATGCATGTCACTAAGTAATTTTTTCATTCAGCCAGTTTTTATAAATAATACTACTGACAGCCACTTTTATAAGCCTGTCACTAGTGTTTCGTACTAGTGACAAGCTTACTATTGCCCGTCGCTAGTAATACTAACTAGTGACAGGCATAATTTTGCCTGTCACTAACTACCTAGAGGCTATAAGCCTTTCTGCAGTAGTGAGGGGGAGAAACAAGATCCCAGGTGCCAGTGCGCTCAAGCGCAGCAATCTCCTCAGGCATGGCCAGCTGCCATTCAGGATGATGCTCAGCATCCCGATAATAAGTCGGCTCGGAGGCAACAAAAAGACCATACTGACTAGGAGAGTAACGGTTGGGGGCACGACGCTGACGAACAGGACGAGTAGAGGGAAGCTCGTCAGAGGAAGACAACTCATGAGATGACGATGAAGAAGAAGGAATAGCAGAGGAAGACTCCGGAGAACAAGGAGAACTAGACAGAGCAGAGGAGGACGGTGTAGAAGAAGAGACATCAGGGGGAGGAGATCCTGAAGAAGACACAATAGCAGTGGCACGAGCATCCTCATCAGCCCACTGAGTGTAGGCAGTCAGAGCGTGGCGATAGGCCTCGAGATCAAAAGAGTACTGCTTGAACTTCAGATCATAAGCAGCAATACCACTATCATCAGCACTCTGAGAAGCATCCTTGGCCTCCTGAGAAGCATCAGCACCGAGAACAATCGGCGTCGGCAGAAGAGGAGCCACAGGAGCAGGGGGCACGGCGGATAGGAGACCTCGCCGGAGAGCACACCCCAAAGACGGAGACCGCGCATGTGAACGCGCATAAAGGCAGCAAAATCAGGATAATTCGCGCCATCGAAGATCACCAGGCAGCGAGGAATCGTAACATAGCCCGATGCAGAAGACATCTCTCTCTCTCAAATTTTTTTGAGGTCAACTCTCAGATGCAATCGAGAACCGACGAAGTACAACCGTCAGGTTCGATCGGGGGGCGAGCTGGGGTCCGTCGGGCGGCCGGCAGACAGGGCCAGCAGACAGAGGCGGTCGGCCGGCGGGGCAGGCGGGGCGACGGCGGACGGCCGGCGAGGCAGGAGAGACCGGGACGGACGGGGCGGAGCAGATGCGGGCCGGGCCGGCGGTCGTCGAGAAGCAGCGGAACAGGTGCGGGCCATCGTCAGGAAGCAGCGGAGCAGGTGCGGGCCGTCGATCCCGCGCAGGTGCTGACGAGCAGCGGAGGTCGAGGCAGGTGCTGACAAGCAGGAGGTCGATCCCGCGCGAGTAGGAGGAGGCGGTCGATCCCGCATGGATGCGCATGGCCAGGTGGAGCAGGAGGTCGAGGTAAGCACGGCGTCAGGAGGCACCACGCGTGGACCCTACTCGAGGTCGATCCCGCGTAGACGGAGCAGGGCGTCGGGTGGAGAAGGCGTCGGGTGAAGCACGGCGTCAGGAGGCACCGCGCGTGGACCCTGCTTGTGGACGAGAAGACCCGATCGAGATTGATCTGTAGACCGAGAACCGAATCTGGATCGGATTTGGATTGCGAGACAGAACAGGCGACGACGGCAGACAGCCAGAAACTAGACGTGGACAGGCGGCGACCGGCGCCGGCGACGACGGCAAGGCCGTCGGCGACAGGGACGGTGGTGGATGGAGCGACGAAGTTGCGAGTAGGAGGAGGCTAACCTAGCTCTGATACCATGTCAAGCTTCATGCACTAGCCCGAACTGATGGAAAGGGCTAGTGCAATCCACTTATACACTTCAACACCCCCTCTCACGTGTGACGGGGAGAAGTCAGCACGTGCAACCGGAAGAGAGCGACGGCGCGCAAAACTCACGTATGACTCAAGAGGCCTATACGTGGACACAGAGGCTCTGATACCACTCTGTAACACCCTCAGAATCGGACCTATGCAAGTTTCAGCGATTCCCGCCAAAACCCGCATAGAAACGATTCAAAGGTGCCCACCAGGCACTTTCGTGCGGGTGGAAAACGAAGTAATAACATTACACAACAGTCCTCGATGGGACCCACAGAACAGATATATATATACAACAACGACTCAATGAGTCAAGAATACAAATATAATATACAAAGATCCAAATCACCTTGAAAATGGTAGAGCGTCCGACTACGGACAAGATGCAAATGGGGCTAAGAGCCCTGAAGAATAACCAATGGCGTCCATAACCCTGCCCAGGCCAAGCCGGAAGGGTAACCCTGCTAACGACGTCGATCTCAACACCTGCTTAAACAAAAGGGGTGCCGACAAAGGGCAAAGGAAAAAGAGGAGCGTCAGTACTGAGGCCAGTACACGGCGAGACTAGAATTCGGCGGTCCTCGCCTACAAAGGTATGGTGGACTGAAGCGGCAGCGGCAGCATGCACTAACCAACCTATAGAGACTCGATACAACTAGCGGCTATCAGAGAGGGGTGAGAAAGACCTATTCGGAACCAACCTGATACTACCATCAAACAAACCCATCCTGGCGTTTCCCCCTCGAGACCAAACGAGGAAGTCAACCGAGGAACTCACACCGTTGGCAGTTTTATTTATTCAGTTTTCGTTGCAGCAATTACTAGTCAGGTATGGATAATCATCCTTATAAAATAAACAGTGGGCACTTTTAGTTAATCATTCCGTTGTAGTTGCGACACTTACTAGTCAAATACAATTAGCATGAGATAACCCAAAACCTAGCAGTTGTTGGTACTTTTATTCAGCCATTCCGTTGTAGTTGCAATACTTACTAGCCAGGTACAATGGTCGCAAGCGACAATCCAAACAAGCAGTTGTGGGCAGTATTATTTAGCCATTCCATTATAGTGGAGCTGATTACTAGTCATTATAAAGTCAGATTTATAGCAATAAACTTTAGTTATGCTTGTCTATGGTCGAGATACTGTGTTCCAAGTCGTCCATAACCGCGGACACGGCTTTCAGAAAGTTTTACCCGGCCGGGGTGCACCAATAGCAACACACACTCGATCAACCTCAGAAAAACCAAATCAAAACCCAACGAGGCTTTCACGACAAAGCAATCACAGGATTCAGAAATATTTCAGGGGGCCACCCCTTGGAGTACACCCGCAACGAAGTAAGCAAGCTCCGAGACGGACTCAAGGTTTGCGTCAGTGGCTGTAAACGACAGCAGATCCCCAAACGGGGACTGTCGATACCGCGAAAACACTCCGCTTCCAAAACAGTACAGCGTGCTCCTCACACAATCGTAAATAAAGCAGTAAAGCATGGCATAGGTACAGGATCGTAAATAAAACCTCAAATTAGTTGTGGCCTCAAGAAATAAGACTGAATCAAGCTCTGGCTAAGGGGGGTCCCATATACCTCCCGGATGTGGATAGCGCGATAAATCATGGAACAGGTATCAAGTACTCGGGGTCCTACGGGACACAAGTGGGCGTTCGGAAACCAAATATTATCTATCACCCACCGATGCCTCTGCTTAATTCAATTTTAGTTGTTAAACAGGAATTAAAGTGAACGATAAGTAAAACTAGAAACATCTCCAACATCAACATGCGGCAACACTCCAACAACTGTGGCACTTGACGACACGCAACAGCACTTGAGCAAGCGACTACGACGCGCAAGTCCAACTATCTACCAAACAACAGGTAATAGGATGTGTCCAACGCAATATAGGGCTGCACGGTATATCACAGGTACGGAAACTAAAGCATCGCAACACAGATAGCAATAGATCAACATGAGGGAATAAATACTATAAAAGTAAGATAGGCAGAAAGGGGGAGATGCTCGCCTGAAAACATTGTCGAAGGTTTGACCGAAGGTCGGGCGAAGCTCACATCAACTCAACGGCCTTATCCGCGAAGAAGCAAAACACTAGAAGAACACCGGATGCAATATTTAATACAACGGCAGAAGATCGGCATGATGCATGGTTGATGTATGGCATGGCAAAGATGCGATGCAAGTAGGTCAGTATTAAGTGGAACCGGGGTCCCGACAATTCATTATATGGTTCAAGTTATTTATCTACCCCGCAGATTAAATGTTGTATTAACATGGCAAAAGATAGTATCGGTTTGATGCACAAATTTAAATGAGGCCGATATGAGACTAGATTTGCCCGCATATGGGCCCCATATTTAATTATTAGGTGAATCGGCATAAGGCCCCCAAACCACAGATATGCATGCGAGAACATTTAATATGCGACAAGTTGTATATATTATAAAATAGGGTTTTCGGGAAGGGGTTCACACATTAGGGTTTGGCGAGCTTGGGTTCCGGGGTTCGGGGTCGGCCTCGGGGTCCAGGGTTCGACGGGATCGGGATCGGCGGGAGCGTTCTCGGATGGCAGAGCAGATCTCGGCGTTCGGGTAGACGAACTTGGCGTGGTGTCGGGGCGCAGCGGTCTCGCCCTGGACGGTGCCGTTCTTGTCGTCGCGAAGGTCTTGTCGGGTCCCACGGGGTCGGTCTTGGCATTCAGGATGAAGTACTTGTCGTATCCGAGATGAAGCCCTTATCGTTCCATGTGACGGTCTTGGCGTCCGAGCGACGATCTTGGCGTGTCGAGGGTCCGGTCTCCGGTACATCGGGATCGGGCTTCGGGGAACTTTGCGATCCATGCCGGAGATCTTGGAAGCAGGCATCGTCGCGTCGAGGGCCTCAGGGTTCGCCGTCGGTGGCCTTGTCAACGGGATGATCTTGTCGCCTCGGACCTTTGCCGAAATCAACTACGGAAGATCTCAGCATGGGCGATTCTCGTCGGGTCATCCGGGTGGCCTCCAACAACTCACGGGCACCACCAAGCACAACAAGAGACTGAAACAGCAGGAGTACTACAGCACCAACACACACAGCACTTCCAGATGAAAACCACAAGGAAAACCGACGTGCTCGAGGCAGAGGACGAGCACAGCCGACGCAAGGGAGGCCGGGGATGATGCCAGGGAGGGTGGAGGCATGGAACCGCGTGATCCTGGAGCAGCGGACGTCGGTCGACGGTGGAGGACCAGGCGGGCACCGAGGCAGCAGGAGACGCGGCCGGAGACGGGCTTGCCGGCGGCGGCTCGGGCTGGGGGCGATGGACGGCGCCGGAGACGGGACCTGGCAGCGCGGCGAGCTTGCGACGCGGAGGCGCGGCCGGACCTGGCAAGCGCGGAGGGGCGCGCGGGCGGCGAAGAGAGGTTGCAGAGGAAGGGCGCGGCGGCGCGGGCGGAGGAGCTCGGGGCGGGCACCGGCGAGGAGGAGGGCGTGGAGGCGAGGCGGTTTGGCGGAGCAGGGCGGCGCGGGCCGGAGGCGACGGAGGCGGTCAGGCGCGCGAGGGGACGCGCGCGGCCGGGGAAGGAGGAGCCGGGGCGGCGCCGGAGGACGCGCGGCCGGAGGGAAGCGGCGGCGAGGCAGTCACCGGTGGGGAGGTGGGCGCGCGGGGCTGTGCGGGGTGGGGAAGAAGGCGCGCGAGGAGAGGAGGGGTGGATGGGGACGACGGGGTCCAGGGATGGGGCCAGGGACGGATCCCGAGGCGGTTGTCGGCAGGGGGAGGGGGTCAGGCGTGCGCGTGTGGTGTGTGTGCTGTGTACGTGCGTTGTGTGGGGGGTGGTTTGGTTGTGAAGAGAGAGGGAGGGGTGAGGTGGCTGTGTAGGATAGGGTGAGGGAGAGAGGAAAGGTGAGGTGGCAGCAGCCTATTGGGTGGGGTGAGGTGGAGAGGGGGCTGGGTAGGTAGATTGGTAGCTGTAGGATTTAGGTTGGGCCGATTTATTTTCTGGGGTGGTCGTTCAGGTCATTCGGCCCGTTCGACTGCCCCACTGAAATAATTAAAATAATTTATTTGTTTTAAACGGGCCGTTCGCAAACCGATATCAGACACGCAAAAATAATCCGGAGACCCGGGGTTTGATATTTGATTAAAGATGGGGCGTTTTAAAAACAAAACGGGCTTTGCGAAAATAGTTTTGACAAACAACATACGATGTGACGATGCAATGCACAAAAACAACGCGATTTTCTAGTAGTGGTTTTGAAAATACGACCTATGCAAGTTTCAGCGATTCCCGCCAAAACCCGCATAGAAACGATTCAAAGGTGCCCACCAGGCACTTTCGTGCGGGTGGAAAACGAAGTAATAACATTACACAACAGTCCTCGATGGGACCCACAGAACAGATATATATACAACAACGACTCAATGAGTCAAGAATACAGATATAATATACAAAGATCCAAATCACCTTGAAAATGGTAGAGCGTCCGACTATGGACAAGATGCAAATGGGGCTAAGAGCCCTGAAGAATAACCAATGGCGTCCATAACCCTGCCCAGGCCAAGCCGGAAGGGTAACCCTGCTAACGACGTCGATCTCAACACCTGCTTAAACAAAAGGGGTGCCGACAAAGGGCAAAGGAAAAAGAGGAGCGTCAGTACTGAGGCCAGTACACGGCGAGACTAGAATTCGGCGGTCCTCGCCTACAAAGGTATGGTGGACTGAAGCGGCAGCGGCAGCATGCACTAACCAACCTATAGAGACTCGATACAACTAGCGGCTATCAGAGAGGGGTGAGAAAGACCTATTCGGAACCAACCTGATACTACCATCAAACAAACCCATCCTGGCGTTTCCCCCTCGAGACCAAACGAGGAAGTCAACCGAGGAACTCACACCGTTGGCAGTTTTATTTATTCAGTTTTCGTTGCAGCAATTACTAGTCAGGTATGGATAATCATCCTTATAAAATAAACAGTGGGCACTTTTAGTTAATCATTCCGTTGTAGTTGCGACACTTACTAGTCAAATACAATTAGCATGAGATAACCCAAAACCCAGCAGTTGTTGGTACTTTTATTCAGCCATTCCGTTGTAGTTGCAATACTTACTAGCCAGGTACAATGGTCGCAAGCGACAATCCAAACAAGCAGTTGTGGGCAGTATTATTTAGCCATTCCATTATAGTGGAGCTGATTACTAGTCATTTTAAAGTCAGATTTATAGCAATAAACTTTAGTTATGCTTGTCTATGGTCGAGATACTGTGCTCCAAGTCGTCCATAACCGCGGACACGGCTTTCAGAAAGTTTTACCCGGCCGGGGTGCACCAATAGCAACACACACTCGATCAACCTCGGAAAAACCAAATCAAAACCCAACGAGGCTTTCACGACAAAGCAATCACAGGATTCAGAAATATTTCAGGGGGCCACCCCTTGGAGTACACCCGCAACGAAGTAAGCAAGCTCCGAGACGGACTCAAGGTTTGCGTCAGTGGCTGTAAACGACAGCAGATCCCCAAACGGGGACTGTCGATACCGCGAAAACACTCCGCTTCCAAAACAGTACAGCGTGCTCCTCACACAATCGTAAATAAAGCAGTAAAGCATGGCATAGGTACAGGATCGTAAATAAAACCTCAAACTAGTTGTGGCCCCAAGAAATAAGACTGAATCAAGCTCTGGCTAAGGGGGGTCCCATATACCTCCCGGATGTGGATAGCGCGATAAATCATGGAACAGGTATCAAGTACTCGGGGTCCTACGGGACACAAGTGGGCGTTCGGAAACCAAATATTATCTATCACCCACCGATGCCTCTGCTTAATTCAATTTTAGTTGTTAAACAGGAATTAAAGTGAACGATAAGTAAAACTAGAAACATCTCCAACATCAACATGCGGCAACACTCCAACAACTGTGGCACTTGACGACACGCAACAGCACTTGAGCAAGCGACTACGACGCGCCAAGTCCAACTATCTACCAAACAACAGGTAATAGGATGTGTCCAAGGCAATATAGGGCTGCACGGTATATCACAGGTACGGAAACTAAAGCATCGCAACACAGATAGCAATAGATCAACATGAGGGAATAAATACTATAAAAGTAAGATAGGCAGAAAGGGGGAGATGCTCGCCTGAAAACATTGTCGAAGGTTTGACCGAAGGTCGGGCGAAGCTCACATCAACTCAACGGCCTTATCCGCGAAGAAGCAAAACACTAGAAGAACACCGGATGCAATATTTAATACAACGGCAGAAGATCGGCATGATGCATGGTTGATGTATGGCATGGCAAAGATGCGATGCAAGTAGGTCAGTATTAAGTGGAACCGGGGTCCCGACAATTCATTATATGGTTCAAGTTATTTATCTACCCCGCAGATTAAATGTTGTATTAACATGGCAAAAGATAGTATCGGTTTGATGCACAAATTTAAATGAGGCCGATATGAGACTAGATTTGCCCGCATATGGGCCCCATATTTAATTATTAGGTGAATCGGCATAAGGCCCCCAAACCACAGATATGCATGCGAGAACATTTAATATGCGACAAGTTGTATATATTATAAAATAGGGTTTTCGGGAAGGGGTTCACACATTAGGGTTCGGCGAGCTTGGGTTTCGGGGTTCGGGGTCGGCCTCGGGGTCCAGGGATCGACGGGATCGGGATCGGCGGGAGCGTTCTCGGATGGCAGAGCAGATCTCGGCGTTCGGGTAGACGAACTTGGCGTGGTGTCGGGGCGCAGCGGTCTCGCCCTGGACGGTGCCGTTCTTGTCGTCGCGAAGGTCTTGTCGGGTCCCACGGGGTCGGTCTTGGCATTCAGGATGAAGTACTTGTCGTATCCGAGATGAAGCCCTTATCGTTCCATGTGACGGTCTTGGCGTCCGAGCGACGATCTTGGCGTGTCGAGGGTCCGGTCTCCGGTACATCGGGATCGGGCTTCGGGGAACTTTGCGATCCATGCCGGAGATCTTGGAAGCAGGCATCGTCGCGTCGAGGGCCTCAGGGTTCGCCGTCGGTGGCCTTGTCAACGGGATGATCTTGTCGCCTCGGACCTTTGCCGAAATCAACTACGGAAGATCTCGGCATGGGCGATTCTCGTCGGGTCATCCGGGTGGCCTCCAACAACTCACGGGCACCACCAAGCACAACAAGAGACTGAAACAGCAGGAGTACTACAGCACCAACACACACAGCACTTCCAGATGAAAACCACAAGGAAAACCGACGTGCTCGAGGCAGAGGACGAGCACAGCCGACGCAAGGGAGGCCGGGGATGATGCCAGGGAGGGTGGAGGCATGGAACCGCGCGATCCTGGAGCAGCGGACGTCGGTCGACGGCGGAGGACCAGGCGGGCACCGAGGCAGCAGGAGACGCGGCCGGAGACGGGCTTGCCGGCGGCGGCTCGGGCTGGGGGCGGTGGACGGCGCCGGAGACGGGACCTGGCGGCGCGGCGAGCTTGCGACACGGAGGCGCGGCCGGACCTGGCAAGCGCGGAGGGGCGCGCGGGCGGCGAAGAGAGGTTGCAGAGGAAGGGCGCGGCGGCGCGGGCGGAGGAGCTCGGGGCGGGCACCGGCGAGGAGGAGGGCGTGGAGGCGAGGCGGTTTGGCGGAGCAGGGCGGCGTGGGCCGGAGGCGACGGAGGCGGTCAGGCGCGCGAGGGGACGCGCGCGGCCGGGGAAGGAGGAGCCGGGGCGGCGCCGGAGGACGCGCGGCCGGAGGGAAGCGACGGCGAGGCAGTCACCGGTGGGGAGGTGGGCGCACGGGGCTGTGCGGGGTGGGGAAGAAGGCGCGCGAGGAGAGGAGGGGTGGATGGGGACGACGGGGTCCAGGGATGGGGCCAGGGACGGATCCCGAGGCGGTTGTCGGCAGGGGGAGGGGGTCAGGCGTGCGCGTGTGGTGTGTGTGCTGTGTACGTGCGTTGTGTGGGGGGTGGTTTGGTTGTGAAGAGAGAAGGAGGGGTGAGGTGGCTGTGTAGGATAGGGTGAGGGAGAGAGGAAAGGTGAGGTGGCAGCAGCCTATTGGGTGGGGTGAGGTGGAGAGGGGGCTGGGTAGGTAGATTGGTAGCTGTAGGATTTAGGTTGGGCCGATTTATTTTCTGGGGTGGTCGTTCGGGTCATTCGGCCCGTTCGACTGCCCCACTGAAATAATTAAAATAATTTATTTGTTTTAAACGGGCCGTTCGCAAACCGATAACAGACACGCAAAAATAATCCGGAGACCCGGGGTTTGATATTTGATTAAAGATGGGGCGTTTTAAAAACAAAACGGGCTTTGCGAAAATAGTTTTGACAAACAACATACGATGATGACGATGCAATGCACAAAAACAACGCGATTTTCTAGTAGTGGTTTTGCGGGATGCCACAATTCGACACCACTAACAATGGATCTCGCCCTCGAGATCCGTCTCATGGTACCGGAAGGAAAGGTCGGCGATCTGCGTCTTCTCGTTTCGTGTGGATCCTCGCGACACCACTAACAAGAGGTCGTTGTCCGTGATTGTCGAGAGAGCACTCCGAAAAACAAAAGGTCGAAGGTGGAGGTGTCAACAAATAAAGCCACCTCTAGCTTCGATGGAAAGAGGGAACCGATGCATTCTCATCCACTTCAATGTACAAAAGCGAATAGAAGGGGTAGTCGGCATGGGGGCCAATCCATCACGCACCCAAACTATTACTCCGCACAATTAGTAGAAAAGAGTGCAACCATTCTCGGAGTCAGACTGAAGATCTCGGCAATCGAGGTTCAGAAACAAAGGAGTGATGCAGACTCTGCATCGGATCTGGCGTAGAGGATGTCGTCGCGTCGGAAAACACCGGAAGGCACAAACAAGGAACAAAGAATGGTACCACAGTAGACGGATTCCTCAGGCAGCATGAACACCGGATGGTAGAACACCGTTTATCAAAGAAGGAAGAGAAACCCTGAAGGTACGACGGAAACCCAACCACGAGAATTCCTGGACTCGAAGAAAGAGACGAGAGCGGATTCAAAACACGTAGAGGTAAGAGGAGAACAGCAGAGGGGTAAGGAGTAAAATCAGACCTAATCAGAACTATCCAAGCGATTTTGCGAAAATAGTTTTGACACTCTACTTCGGCCGTTAGCTAGGTTATCCTACAGGCTGGACTTGTGGGGGTATCGCAACTGCTGAGCTCTGATACCACTCTGTAACACCCTCAGAATCGGACCTATGCAAGTTTCAGCGATTCCCGCCAAAACCCGCATAGAAACGATTCAAAGGTGCCCACCAGGCACTTTCGTGCGGGTGGAAAACGAAGTAATAACATTACACAACAGTCCTCGATGGGACCCACAGAACAGATATATATACAACAACGACTCAATGAGTCAAGAATACAGATATAATATACAAAGATCCAAATCACCTTGAAAATGGTAGAGCGTCCGACTACGGACAAGATGCAAATGGGGCTAAGAGCCCTGAAGAATAACCAATGGCGTCCATAACCCTGCCCAGGCCAAGCCGGAAGGGTAACCCTGCTAACGACGTCGATCTCAACACCTGCTTAAACAAAAGGGGTGCCGACAAAGGGCAAAGGAAAAAGAGGAGCGTCAGTACTGAGGCCAGTACACGGCGAGACTAGAATTCGGCGGTCCTCGCCTACAAAGGTATGGTGGACTGAAGCGGCAGCGACAGCATGCACTAACCAACCTATAGAGACTCGATACAACTAGCGGCTATCAGAGAGGGGTGAGAAAGACCTATTCGGAACCAACCTGATACTACCATCAAACAAACCCATCCTGGCGTTTCCCCCTCGAGACCAAACGAGGAAGTCAACCGAGGAACTCACACCGTTGGCAGTTTTATTTATTCAGTTTTCGTTGCAGCAATTACTAGTCAGGTATGGATAATCATCCTTATAAAATAAACAGTGGGCACTTTTAGTTAATCATTCCGTTGTAGTTGCGACACTTACTAGTCAAATACAATTAGCATGAGATAACCCAAAACCCAGCAGTTGTTGGTACTTTTATTCAGCCATTCCGTTGTAGTTGCAATACTTACTAGCCAGGTACAATGGTCGCAAGCGACAATCCAAACAAGCAGTTGTGGGCAGTATTATTTAGCCATTTCATTATAGTGGAGCTGATTACTAGTCATTATAAAGTCAGATTTATAGCAATAAACTTTAGTTATGCTTGTCTATGGTCGAGATACTGTGCTCCAAGTCGTCCATAACCGCGGACACGGCTTTCAGAAAGTTTTACCCGGCCGGGGTGCACCAATAGCAACACACACTCGATCAACCTCGGAAAAACCAAATCAAAACCCAACGAGGCTTTCACGACAAAGCAATCACAGGATTCAGAAATATTTCAGGGGGCCACCCCTTGGAGTACACCCGCAACGAAGTAAGCAAGCTCCGAGACGGACTCAAGGTTTGCGTCAGTGGCTGTAAACGACAGCAGATCCCCAAACGGGGACTGTCGATACCGCGAAAACACTCCGCTTCCAAAACAGTACAGCGTGCTCCTCACACAATCGTAAATAAAGCAGTAAAGCATGGCATAGGTACAGGATCGTAAATAAAACCTCAAACTAGTTGTGGCCCCAAGAAATAAGACTGAATCAAGCTCTGGCTAAGGGGGGTCCCATATACCTCCCGGATGTGGATAGCGCGATAAATCATGGAACAGGTATCAAGTACTCGGGGTCCTACGGGACACAAGTGGGCGTTCGGAAACCAAATATTATCTATCACCCACCGATGCCTCTGCTTAATTCAATTTTAGTTGTTAAACAGGAATTAAAGTGAACGATAAGTAAAACTAGAAACATCTCCAACATCAACATGCGGCAACACTCCAACAACTGTGGCACTTGACGACACGCAACAGCACTTGAGCAAGCGACTACGACGCGCCAAGTCCAACTATCTACCAAACAACAGGTAATAGGATGTGTCCAAGGCAATATAGGGCTGCACGGTATATCACAGGTACGGAAACTAAAGCATCGCAACACAGATAGCAATAGATCAACATGAGGGAATAAATACTATAAAAGTAAGATAGGCAGAAAGGGGGAGATGCTCGCCTGAAAACATTGTCGAAGGTTTGACCGAAGGTCGGGCGAAGCTCACATCAACTCAACGGCCTTATCCGCGAAGAAGCAAAACACTAGAAGAACACCGGATGCAATATTTAATACAACGGCAGAAGATCGGCATGATGCATGGTTGATGTATGGCATGGCAAAGATGCGATGCAAGTAGGTCAGTATTAAGTGGAACCGGGGTCCCGACAATTCATTATATGGTTCAAGTTATTTATCTACCCCGCAGATTAAATGTTGTATTAACATGGCAAAAGATAGTATCGGTTTGATGCACAAATTTAAATGAGGCCGATATGAGACTAGATTTGCCCGCATATGGGCCCCATATTTAATTATTAGGTGAATCGGCATAAGGCCCCCAAACCACAGATATGCATGCGAGAACATTTAATATGCGACAAGTTGTATATATTATAAAATAGGGTTTTCGGGAAGGGGTTCACACATTAGGGTTCGGCGAGCTTGGGTTCCGGGGTTCGGGGTCGGCCTCGGGGTCCAGGGATCGACGGGATCGGGATCGGCGGGAGCGTTCTCGGATGGCAGAGCAGATCTCGGCGTTCGGGTAGACGAACTTGGCGTGGTGTCGGGGCGCAGCGGTCTCGCCCTGGACGGTGCCGTTCTTGTCGTCGCGAAGGTCTTGTCGGGTCCCACGGGGTCGGTCTTGGCATTCAGGATGAAGTACTTGTCGTATCCGAGATGAAGCCCTTATCGTTCCATGTGACGGTCTTGGCGTCCGAGCGACGATCTTGGCGTGTCGAGGGTCCGGTCTCCGGTACATCGGGATCGGGCTTCGGGGAACTTTGCGATCCATGCCGGAGATCTTGGAAGCAGGCATCGTCGCGTCGAGGGCCTCAGGGTTCGCCGTCGGTGGCCTTGTCAACGGGATGATCTTGTCGCCTCGGACCTTTGCCGAAATCAACTACGGAAGATCTCGGCATGGGCGATTCTCGTCGGGTCATCCGGGTGGCCTCCAACAACTCACGGGCACCACCAAGCACAACAAGAGACTGAAACAGCAGGAGTACTACAGCACCAACACACACAGCACTTCCAGATGAAAACCACAAGGAAAACCGACGTGCTCGAGGCAGAGGACGAGCACAGCCGACGCAAGGGAGGCCGGGGATGATGCCAGGGAGGGTGGAGGCATGGAACCGCGCGATCCTGGAGCAGCGGACGTCGGTCGACGGCGGAGGACCAGGCGGGCACCGAGGCAGCAGGAGACGCGGCCGGAGACGGGCTTGCCGGCGGCGGCTCGGGCTGGGGGCGGTGGACGGCGCCGGAGACGGGACCTGGCGGCGCGGCGAGCTTGCGACGCGGAGGCGCGGCCGGACCTGGCAAGCGCGGAGGGGCGCGCGGGCGGCGAAGAGAGGTTGCAGAGGAAGGGCGCGGCGGCGCGGGCGGAGGAGCTCGGGGCGGGCACCGGCGAGGAGGAGGGCGTGGAGGCGAGGCGGTTTGGCGGAGCAGGGCGGCGTGGGCCGGAGGCGACGGAGGCGGTCAGGCGCGCGAGGGGACGCGCGCGGCCGGGGAAGGAGGAGCCGGGGCGGCGCCGGAGGACGCGCGGCCGGAGGGAAGCGGCGGCGAGGCAGTCACCGGTGGGGAGGTGGGCGCACGGGGCTGTGCGGGGTGGGGAAGAAGGCGCGCGAGGAGAGGAGGGGTGGATGGGGACGACGGGGTCCAGGGATGGGGCCAGGGACGGATCCCGAGGCGGTTGTCGGCAGGGGGAGGGGGTCAGGCGTGCGCGTGTGGTGTGTGTGCTGTGTACGTGCGTTGTGTGGGGGGTGGTTTGGTTGTGAAGAGAGAAGGAGGGGTGAGGTGGTTGTGTAGGATAGGGTGAGGGAGAGAGGAAAGGTGAGGTGGCAGCAGCCTATTGGGTGGGGTGAGGTGGAGAGGGGGCTGGGTAGGTAGATTGGTAGCTGTAGGATTTAGGTTGGGCCGATTTATTTTCTGGGGTGGTCGTTCGGGTCATTCGGCCCGTTCGACTGCCCCACTGAAATAATTAAAATAATTTATTTGTTTTAAACGGGCCGTTCGCAAACCGATATCAGACACGCAAAAATAATCCGGAGACCCGGGGTTTGATATTTGATTAAAGATGGGGCGTTTTAAAAACAAAACGGGCTTTGCGAAAATAGTTTTGACAAACAACATACGATGATGACGATGCAATGCACAAAAACAACGCGATTTTCTAGTAGTGGTTTTGCGGGATGCCACAATTCGACACCACTAACAATGGATCTCGCCCTCGAGATCCGTCTCATGGTACCGGAAGGAAAGGTCGGCGATCTGCGTCTTCTCGTTTCGTGTGGATCCTCGCGACACCACTAACAAGAGGTCGTTGTCCGTGATTGTCGAGAGAGCACTCCGAAAAACAAAAGGTCGAAGGTGGAGGTGTCAACAAATAAAGCCACCTCTAGCTTCGATGGAAAGAGGGAACCGATGCATTCTCATCCACTTCAATGTACAAAAGCGAATAGAAGGGGTAGTCGGCATGGGGGCCAATCCATCACGCACCCAAACTATTACTCCGCACAATTAGTAGAAAAGAGTGCAACCATTCTCGGAGTCAGACTGAAGATCTCGGCAATCGAGGTTCAGAAACAAAGGAGTGATGCAGACTCTGCATCGGATCTGGCGTAGAGGATGTCGTCGCGTCGGAAAACACCGGAAGGCACAAACAAGGAACAAAGAATGGTACCACAGTAGACGGATTCCTCAGGCAGCATGAACACCGGATGGTAGAACACCGTTTATCAAAGAAGGAAGAGAAACCCTGAAGGTACGACGGAAACCCAACCACGAGAATTCCTGGACTCGAAGAAAGAGACGAGAGCGGATTCAAAACACGTAGAGGTAAGAGGAGAACAGCAGAGGGGTAAGGAGTAAAATCAGACCTAATCAGAACTATCCAACCGATTTTGCGAAAATAGTTTTGACACTCTACTTCGGCCGTTAGCTAGGTTATCCTACAGGCTGGACTTGTGGGGGTATCGCAACTGCTGAGCTCTGATACCACTCTGTAACACCCTCAGAATCGGACCTATGCAAGTTTCAGCGATTCCCGCCAAAACCCGCATAGAAACGATTCAAAGGTGCCCACCAGGCACTTTCGTGCGGGTGGAAAACGAAGTAATAACATTACACAACAGTCCTCGATGGGACCCACAGAACAGATATATATACAACAACGACTCAATGAGTCAAGAATACAGATATAATATACAAAGATCCAAATCACCTTGAAAATGGTAGAGCGTCCGACTACGGACAAGATGCAAATGGGGCTAAGAGCCCTGAAGAATAACCAATGGCGTCCATAACCCTGCCCAGGCCAAGCCGGAAGGGTAACCCTGCTAACGACGTCGATCTCAACACCTGCTTAAACAAAAGGGGTGCCGACAAAGGGCAAAGGAAAAAGAGGAGCGTCAGTACTGAGGCCAGTACACGGCGAGACTAGAATTCGGCGGTCCTCGCCTACAAAGGTATGGTGGACTGAAGCGGCAGCGACAGCATGCACTAACCAACCTATAGAGACTCGATACAACTAGCGGCTATCAGAGAGGGGTGAGAAAGACCTATTCGGAACCAACCTGATACTACCATCAAACAAACCCATCCTGGCGTTTCCCCCTCGAGACCAAACGAGGAAGTCAACCGAGGAACTCACACCGTTGGCAGTTTTATTTATTCAGTTTTCGTTGCAGCAATTACTAGTCAGGTATGGATAATCATTCTTATAAAATAAACAGTGGGCACTTTTAGTTAATCATTCCGTTGTAGTTGCGACACTTACTAGTCAAATACAATTAGCATGAGATAACCCAAAACCCAGCAGTTGTTGGTACTTTTATTCAGCCATTCCGTTGTAGTTGCAATACTTACTAGCCAGGTACAATGGTCGCAAGCGACAATCCAAACAAGCAGTTGTGGGCAGTATTATTTAGCCATTCCATTATAGTGGAGCTGATTACTAGTTATTATAAAGTCAGATTTATAGCAATAAACTTTAGTTATGCTTGTCTATGGTCGAGATACTGTGCTCCAAGTCGTCCATAACCGCGGACACGGCTTTCAGAAAGTTTTACCCGGCCGGGGTGCACCAATAGCAACACACACTCGATCAACCTCGGAAAAACCAAATCAAAACCCAACGAGGCTTTCACGACAAAGCAATCACAGGATTCAGAAATATTTCAGGGGGCCACCCCTTGGAGTACACCCGCAACGAAGTAAGCAAGCTCCGAGACGGACTCAAGGTTTGCGTCAGTGGCTGTAAACGACAGCAGATCCCCAAACGGGGACTGTCGATACCGCGAAAACACTCCGCTTCCAAAACAGTACAGCGTGCTCCTCACACAATCGTAAATAAAGCAGTAAAGCATGACATAGGTACAGGATCGTAAATAAAACCTCAAACTAGTTGTGGCCCCAAGAAATAAGACTGAATCAAGCTCTGGCTAAGGGGGGTCCCATATACCTCCCGGATGTGGATAGCGCGATAAATCATGGAACAGGTATCAAGTACTCGGGGTCCTACGGGACACAAGTGGGCGTTCGGAAACCAAATATTATCTATCACCCACCGATGCCTCTGCTTAATTCAATTTTAGTTGTTAAATAGGAATTAAAGTGATCGATAAGTAAAACTAGAAACATCTCCAACATCAACATGCGGCAACACTCCAACAACTGTGGCACTTGACGACACGCAACAGCACTTGAGCAAGCGACTACGACGCGCAAGTCCAACTATCTACCAAACAACAGGTAATAGGATGTGTCCAAGGCAATATAGGGCTGCACGGTATATCACAGGTACGGAAACTAAAGCATCGCAACACAGATAGCAATAGATCAACAGGAGGGAATAAATACTATAAAAGTAAGATAGGTAGAAAGGGGGAGATGCTCGCCTGAAAACATTGTCGAAGGTTTGACCGAAGGTCGGGCGAAGCTCACATCAACTCAACGGCCTTATCCGCGAAGAAGCAAAACACTAGAAGAACACCGGATGCAATATTTAATACAACGGCAGAAGATCGGCATGATGCATGGTTGATGTATGGCATGGCAAAGATGCGATGCAAGTAGGTCAGTATTAAGTGGAACCGGGGTCCCGACAATTCATTATATGGTTCAAGTTATTTATCTACCCCGCAGATTAAATGTTGTATTAACATGGCAAAAGATAGTATCGGTTTGATGCACAAATTTAAATGAGGCCGATATGAGACTAGATTTGCCCGCATATGGGCCCCATATTAATTATTAGGTGAATCGGCATAAGGCCCCCAAACCACAGATATGCATGCGAGAACATTTAATATGCGACAAGTTGTATATATTATAAAATAGGGTTTTCGGGAAGGGGTTCACACATTAGGGTTCGGCGAGCTTGGGTTCCGGGGTTCGGGGTCGGCCTCGGGGTCCAGGGTTCGACGGGATCGGGATCGGCGGGAGCGTTCTCGGATGGCAGAGCAGATCTCGGCGTTCGGGTAGACGAACTTGGCGTGGTGTCGGGGCGCAGCGGTCTCGCCCTGGACGGTGCCGTTCTTGTCGTCGCGAAGGTCTTGTCGGGTCCCACGGGGTCGGTCTTGGCATTCAGGATGAAGTACTTGTCGTATCCGAGATGAAGCCCTTATCGTTCCATGTGACGGTCTTGGCGTCCGAGCGACGATCTTGGCGTGTCGAGGGTCCGGTCTCCGGTACATCGGGATCGGGCTTCGGGGAACTTTGCGATCCATGCCGGAGATCTTGGAAGCAGGCATCGTCGCGTCGAGGGCCTCAGGGTTCGCCGTCGGTGGCCTTGTCAACGGGATGATCTTGTCGCCTCGGACCTTTGCCGAAATCAACTACGGAAGATCTCGGCATGGGCGATTCTCGTCGGGTCATCCGGGTGGCCTCCAACAACTCACGGGCACCACCAAGCACAACAAGAGACTGAAACAGCAGGAGTACTACAGCACCAACACACACAGCACTTCCAGATGAAAACCACAAGGAAAACCGACGTGCTCGAGGCAGAGGACGAGCACAGCCGACGCAAGGGAGGCCGGGGATGATGCCAGGGAGGGTGGAGGCATGGAACCGCGCGATCCTGGAGCAGCGGACGTCGGTCGACGGCGGAGGACCAGGCGGGCACCGAGGCAGCAGGAGACGCAGCCGGAGACGGGCTTGCCGGCGGCGGCTCGGGCTGGGGGCGGTGGACGGCGCCGGAGACGGGACCTGGCGGCGCGGCGAGCTTGCGACGCGGAGGCGCGGCCGGACCTGGCAAGCGCGGAGGGGCGCGCGGGCGGCGAAGAGAGGTTGCAGAGGAAGGGCGCGGCGGCGCGGGCGGAGGAGCTCGGGGCGGGCACCGGCGAGGAGGAGGGCGTGGAGGCGAGGCGGTTTGGCGGAGCAGGGCGGCGCGGGCCGGAGGCGACGGAGGCGGTCAGGCGCGCGAGGGGACGCGCGCGGCCGGGGAAGGAGGAGCCGGGGCGGCGCCGAAGGACGCGCGGCCGGAGGGAAGCGGCGGCGAGGCAGTCACCGGTGGGGAGGTGGGCGCGCGGGGCTGTGCAGGGTGGGGAAGAAGGCGCGCGAGGAGAGGAGGGGTGGATGGGGACGACGGGGTCCAGGGATGGGGCCAGGGACGGATCCCGAGGCGGTTGTCGGCAGGGGGAGGGGGTCAGGCGTGCGCGTGTGGTGTGTGTGCTGTGTACGTGCGTTGTGTGGGGGGTGGTTTGGTTGTGAAGAGAGAAGGAGGGGTGAGGTGGCTGTGTAGGATAGGGTGAGGGAGAGAGGAAAGGTGAGGTGGCAGCAGCCTATTGGGTGGGGTGAGGTGGAGAGGGGGCTGGGTAGGTAGATTGGTAGCTGTAGGATTTAGGTTGGGCCGATTTATTTTCTGGGGTGGTCGTTCGGGTCATTCGGCCCGTTCGACTGCCCCACTGAAATAATTAAAATAATTTATTTGTTTTAAACGGGCCGTTCGCAAACCGATATCAGACACGCAAAAATAATCCGGAGACCCGGGGTTTGATATTTGATTAAAGATGGGGCGTTTTAAAAACAAAACGGGCTTTGCGAAAATAGTTTTGACAAACAACATACGATGATGACGATGCAATGCACAAAAACAACGCGATTTTCTAGTAGTGGTTTTGCGGGATGCCACAGACCTTATGTATGATTTGTAATGGATGATGTACTGTGATATCCAAATATGTTATGTCTCGCAAAAATGGTAATCCTGGGATTGCGATGTATGGCATAACAGGCATCTGGGATTAAAAATACGGGTGTTGACAGGTTCGGTCCCTTGGGTGTATTACCCTTCTGGTCGCTTTTGGTGATGTCAACAATTACCGCCAAGAGCGCATGGCCTTCGAAGTGGTCCCCTTCAAGATCATGTACCACGTCATATTCGGACACGACATCTTCCACTCCTTCATGGCCAAGCCATGCTTCGTCTACAACAAGCTCAAGATACCCGGACCAAACGGTTTCATCACCGTTGCCGGAAGCTTTTCAAAAGCAAGGGACAACGAGATTGGAGAAGCAGCCTTTGCAGAAGCTGTCCTCTACAGCGAAGAATTCAAGGAGATCTAGAGCAAGGTCGACGCCTCGGAGATGCCGACATCGAAGAAACAGATTTCTGACGCAGATCCAGCCTTCAAGGCCGCCATCGAGACCAAGCCGGTGGAACTTGTGGTAGGCGATGCCTCCAAGGTCACCGCCATTGGGACGAACCTGGATCCCAAATAGGAAAGCGCGCTCATCGAGTTCCTCCGTGAGAATAGGGACATCTTTGTCTGGCAACTTTCCGACATGAAAGATGTACCTAGGGAACTTGTCGAGCACAGCTTAAACATTGATCCAAAGTGCAAACTGGTGAAACAACCACTAGAACACTTCAGGGACAAGAAGATACGCGCCATTGGCAAAGAGATAGCTATGCTACTTTAGGCTAGTTTTATCCGAGAAGTCCTTCACACCCAATGGGTGGCCAATCATGTACTTGTGTCCAAAAAGGAAACCAAAGAATTAAGAACGTGCGTTGATTACACCGCCTTGAACAAAGTGTGTCCGAAGGATCCGTTTGCTTTTCCTCGCATTGACCAAGTCATTGACTCGACGGCTGGCTCGGAACTTTTGTGTTTTCTAGATGCATACTCAGGATACCACCAGATCAAGATGAGGAAGTAAGACCAATTGGCCACTTCGTTCACCACACGTTATGGCACGTTCTGCTATGTCACGATGCCCTTTGGATTGAAAAACGCAGGTGCTACGTACCAGCGAACCATGCAACATTGCCTCCATGACCAAATTGGCCGGAACGTTCACACCTATGTGGCCAATATCGTGGTGATGTCAAAAAAGTCAAATGACTTAATCTCCGACTTAAAGGAAACCTTTGATAACCTCTGAAAGTACAACATGATGCTTAACCCCAAGAAGTGCGTCTTCGGGGTTCCAGCCGGAAAATTATTGGGCTTCATTGTTTCCCAGCGTAGAATCAAGGTCAACCCGGAGAAGATCAAGGCCATCCTCAACATAAATCGTCCGACATGCCTGAAGGACATCCAATGGTGATAGGCTGCTTTGCAGCGGTAAGCCGGTTTGTCAGCTGACTTGGAGAGAAGGCTCTGCCGCTATACAAGTTGCTGAAGGAGACAGACAAATTCGTATGGACGGATGAGGTGGACGCTGCACTTAAGGAGCTAAAAAGGATACTTTGTTCTGCGCCTATACTTGTAGCACCTGAGTCAATGGAGCCCCCCAACCGGGTTATCAACATCGTTGTCGTGGTGGATCGAAAGGAACTAATGCATGAGTACGAAGTACAACGACCAGTTTACTATCTAAGAGGGGTCTTGACAAAGTCCAAGTAGCGTTTCCCGCACTACCATCAACTATCTTATGGAGTTTACCTTGCTTCTCGGAAGCTAAGGGACTACTTCTACGAGCACCCAATCACAGTAGTGAGCAATGCTCCACTGTCCGACATCATCAACAACAACGACGCTACAGGAAGGGTGGCAAAGTGGGGCATTGAGCTTGTCGCCTTTGAGATCACCTACAAAAGACGCGACGCTATCAAGTCACAAGACTTGGCGGATTTCGTTGCAGATTGGACGAATATGCCAGATGATACTCTCGTACCAGAACCATAATATTGGGTAATGCACTTTGACGGATCAAAGCTACTCAATAGCTCGGGGGCTGGTGTACTGTTATAGTCACCAACAGGAGAAAAACTGCACTATGTCCTGCAAATTCACTTTGAGGCTACGAACAACATGGCGGAATATGAAGCACTCTTTGAACGACTTCGCGTAGACAAGGATATTGGCATCAAGCGCATAGTTTGCTATGGAGATTCTGACTTGGTTGCCCAGTAGGTGGCTGGCACCTAGAACGCGCGAAACCCTATGATGGCGGCATATCAAGACGAAGTAGACGAGATAGCCAAGTGCATCGAAGGCTACGAAGTCAAGTACATCAAGAGGGAGGAAATGCGGTGGTTGATCTGTTGTCAAAGCTTGGATCGGGACGCAAACCAATTCCACTAGGCGTTTTTCTGGAGCATCTACGAACCCCATCCGTGAAGGGAGCGGACCCCGAGAATCCGGATAGAGTTGACTCATTTGTTATCGCAGTAACAATAGTCCCTCTGGCTTGGACAAAACTGTTCATGGATTACCTCGAACACGAAACTTTTCCATCGACGAGGTCGTAAGTCAGCAAATAGTACGTCAAACAAAGGGCTATACCATAATCAATTGGCAGCTCTACAAAATAAGCACCACAATTGTATATAAAGTGTGTTTCCTAGCAGCAAGGTATCGATATCCTTCATGAGATTCATCTCGAAGATTGCGGGCATCATGCCGCTCCTCGATAATTTGGTCTCCAAAGCCTTCCGGCAAGGATTCTACTGGCTGACCGCGAAGGTGGACGCTGACAAGCTAGTTGAGACATGCATCGGGTGTCAATATTATGCCCGACAGCCACATGTACCAGCTTAAGAATTACGAGTCATACCAATAACTTGGCCGTTTGTAGTCTGGGGGCTTGACATGGTTGGACCATTGAAGACGACACCTTGTGGGTTTACGCATCTTCTAGTAGCAGTTGACAAATTCACAAAATGGATAGAATCTAAACCTATTAGAAAGCTTGATAGGGCAACTGCCCTAAAGTTTGTCTAGGATCTAGTGGTGACATTTGGTCTCCCACATAGCATCATCACCAACAACTACAACAAATGGTCACTCGGAGAAGTAGAGGCTTACTGTTATGAGAAAGGCATCCGCCTTGACCTAGCATCTATGGCTCATCCACAATCTAATGGTCAAGTTGAACGGGCCAATGGACTAATTCTACAGGAAATAAAGCCACATCTAGAAGCACCGCTACATAGAGCAGCTAGAGCTTGGGCGGAGGAATTATCATCTGTTTTGTGGAGTTTACAAACTACTCCCAACAGATCCACTGGTTACACCCCTTTCTTCATGGTATATGGAGAAGAAGCAGTCGTACCTTCCGACATCCTCCACGATTCACCAAGAGTTGCCGCCTACGATGAAGATGATGCTGAAGAATCCAGACGCTTAGATGTGAACCTGCTCGAGGAGGAATGCGTGCTGGCATGCCAGAGATCCGCCATCTACCAGCAAAATCTACGCAGCTACCATAGTCACCGCGTTCGACATCGCTCGTTTAGAGAGGGGGATCTGGTGCTCCAACTTCAGCAAAAAAAGTCACACAAATTATCCCCGCCATGGAAAGGACCGTTCATAAGCAAGGCGCTACTCAATGGTTCCTATTACCTCATCGATAATCGTGAGTTGAATGATAGGCCAAACGATAATCATAAGCGTAAGCGATGTGACCTGGATGATGACTACCCAGAGCTTGATCGGCCATGGAACATAGCACAGCTAAGTAGTTTTTACACTTAGCATACTTTACTCTACTGTGTACCTCTTATATGATCAATGAAATAAAGCTTTTGGTTCACTCATATACCTTAGTCTTTTACCTCCTTTAGTGTTCATTTTTGGATCATGTAAAACCTTTATGCACAAGATTTGCATTTTCACTTGTGAAAATTCCGCCTACGGGCGTTAGCTTAAGTTTTCTGGTCGACTCGTTCTTTGTTGTTTTATGTGGATTCTGGAGTAGTGACTTTTGGCACTCAAAGTCGGCGATTTTGTGCTTAGGTTCTTGATGGTGCCATTAGGCATCATCACATGAGCGCATGGTTCTGACTGAGGGTCTTCCGACTCATGAAAGGTCAAGCATAAAAGCCGAAGTAATGGATAAGCCAGTACTTGCTTAAAACATATACAAATATACATGGTGGAACTAGTTCTTGAGTAGATGGAAGCTTATAGTCAAGTTTTCCGCCTTAAGTGAACCACATTGTTTTTCCGCATAAATAAATGGCCAAAAGAGACAAATATTACAAAATGTTTTCATTCTTTTGGCGCAGGGGACTTTGAAGCTACGTCGTCGGCGACAGGAGAGCCATCTTGTTCATCAACAAAGTCGACGGTTTTCAAGGACTCGGAGCCAGCCTGGTCGGCGTCAATCACCTCAAGGGGCATGAAGACATCCGCCTTGACCAATTGGGCGACCCAGGTGTCGTAGCCGTCAAGCAAAGACCAGATTGCATCGTTGTCGATTTTCTTTCCTTCTTCGTTCATGTCGGGGAGACCAGCGGTCACCATGTTGATGTCAGCATCATCATAGTGGGCCTTGACCATGGCTAAGGCCATCCTAGAGCCAGCCCGAGTACATGAAGCTTTCCATCTTAAAATACGCTCGGGGGCTCGGCGAAGGATTTCCGAGAACTTCCTGACGGAGTCCACCGCCTTGATGTTGATGTCCAGGGCTTGGCGATCTTCTTAGCCTGGGCGATCGCGGTGTCGATGAAGTTGCCAGCAAGAACAATGCATTCTTTTGGCAGAGGAGCACTGTCACTCAAGTTGGCTAGGCCAATGGGAGCTGCATTTCCGACAAATACATTTTAGGGCATGAGTTCACCAAATCAGATCAAAGTAACTGACTTATAGAAGTACAAGACGAAGAAAGCTTACCAACGACGCTGCTCTCAGCTTGCTGGAGAACCTCTGCCATGGAGTCTCGTTCCTTCCGGAGAGTCTTTTATGCCTCAAGGTTGCGAGCATTCTGCTAGTCGAAAGCTTTCTACTTCTCCTTGAGGATCGCGATCTCTTCTTAAGGCGATTCATCTCCGTGTTGGCAGATTCTTGCATGGCAGTTAGTGCTTTTTCATGCAACTTCAAAGCGTTCACTCTCTCCTACTTCAAGATCTTGTTTTTGCTGTCAAGCTCTTGAATGTGCTTGGACTGCTCAACAATTTCTTTGGCCTTGGCGATAGCTTCTACAAGTCAGAGAAATAACAGAGCATAATGAGTAGTCGGAAGATGAAGGTACAAGATCAAGTCGAGAATGAAACTGAGAAGATAACATACTCTTGTTATTGGTGATCTGTTTCTTCAAATAGGAGGTTTTACCCTTTTCAGCTTCAAGATCCTTGTGCATCTTCTGGAACTTGTCGTTCGCGGTCACCCTCTAAGCATTCTCATTCTACAGATACAAAAAAGATACTTAGTCTACTTGGAGCATCTAGCCAGAAATATTTTGTTCCACCTAGAGGCTCGGAGGCTACAGTACGAGTTTTTTAACTCAAAACTATGCTTAGTCTTTCTTTAAGCATCTAGTCGGAACTATTTTTGTTTCAACTAGAGGCTTGGGAGCTACAGTATTTAAAATTCAAACACTGCGTATGCTACTCTAAAAGTATCTAGTCGGAGATTATTCATTCAAACTACATACTAGAGGGCTACAACACAAAGGTTTTTACTTAGTCACTCTTAGAGCATTCAGACCAAAAGACCTATGGTTTTCCATCTAAATCCTCGGCGGCTACAGTGAGATATTATATAAGAAATGCAAAGGCATAGAAAACTTACATATGCGATGATCTTGAGGTTGCTGGAACTCTCGGTGAATAGTTTTCCAAAGGCAGCTGTGTTAACCCGGAGGATTTTCGCCGGCTTGAGAAGCTCCTCAAGGCCGCATGTTGGAGAAGTCGGCGCTTCACCAGGAGTAACGGCAGAGGCGCTCAGAGTAAGCGTTGGAAAAATAATCTTAGGGGCCTCCGCCTGGCTCATGGTCGCCGCAAATCCGCCTCCCACCATTATCTCCTTACCGCTTTCAGTGACATCCTTAGCCAGATCTTTAGCCACTTCGGAGGAGGTGCTTTCCTGCGTCGCCTGCTCGCTGGCAACGAGGATCAACGCGGAAGCATCAGGGACCTCCTGCGAAGGAGTTTTGTCCACTTCCATGACTAAAGGATCAGATGCTAACTTAGCCGGAGATCCGACAGGTGCGGCAGATGGTTGGACGACAGGTGTAGGAGGAGCGATGGTGGGAGAGGCCTGTACAAACATATCTCTAATGTTTTTAGAAGCCCTAGTTGTCTTGGAGGTCTTCTTCAAACTCAAACAAGACTTTCCTGAAACATACAGTGTACAAGTACAGGAATAAGAGAAGCAAATGACAATGTCGGAGGAAAAGAGGCTTACACAACATTCAGCGCCTTGGTCAAAGGGATGTTGGATAATCTTCTTTTCTCCGCCTAAAGGGAGGCGGTGGACTTCTTGGAGGCTCCACCTCCCTCTTCTTCTTCTTCTTCTTCTTCTTCTTTCCTCCACCGGCAGCGTCAGAGGTGGAGCTCTTCCGTTTTCGCGCCAGCGGGACTTCGTCGTCGGACACGACAGTGGCTTCCTTCATCTTGGGGTCATAGACTTGGAGAGCCATGCAGGTCTCCTCCAAGTCGCCCAGCTGTTAAGTGAAACCAATGTGTTAAATGGAAGTACATGTTCAAGTCGGAAGAACTGGAGTATACGCCAAAGCAATAAATGAAAGTTACCTTTGGGCACTTGTCGTCCTCGAGCATGTCATACGTGATGGCGAAGCCATGCTTGCGATCCTTCACCTTGACAATGTCCTTGAGGCGGAGCTTGATGGAGTCACTGGAAAAGTTATCCTTGGAAATCCGGAGGCTATCTTTTTTGTCCTTGGTGTACTGACACATCAGCTTTTCGTGCTGGAAGGGATATAACTGGTACAAAAACTAAAGCATCGCAACACAAATAGCAATAGATCATCAAGAGGAAATAAAGACTATCATTGTAAAATAGGTAGAAAGGGGGAGAATGCTCGCCTGGGAAACTGTTGAAGGTTCATCTGAAGATTGGGTCGATACTCGCATCAACTCATCAGTCTAATCCGTGAAGAAGCAAAGCACTAAAAAAATACCGGAGGAACTATTTAATACTACAACAAAAGAACGGGCATGATGCATGACATGGCAAAGATGCGATGAAATTAGGGCAATATTAAGCGGAACCAGGGGCCCGACAATTGATTAGGTGGTTTATGTTGTTTAGATACTCTGCATTTTAAATGTTGTCTTAACAAGGCGAAATATAGCATCGGTTCACTACACAAATTTAAATAGAGCCAAGATAAGACTAGATTAGCCCACATATGGTATCCATATTAAATTATAAGGTGAATCATCATAATGCCCCAAACCACACAAGATGTATGGAGTCATGAAAAATTGATGCAACAAATATATAGGTGATTTATAAAAATATGACTTCAAGGAAAAGGGTCACACATCGGGGTTTGACGATCTTGGTTCCAAGGGTTCGGTCTGGTCTCGATCTATGTTCAGGGCTCGACGGGGTCAGTCTCTGAATCCAGGTACGGCCTTTGGATCCGCGTCCGTGAAGAAGACCTAGGAGTTCTGGATCGGTCTTCGGGTCCGTATCAAAGATCATGTCATTCCATGACGAAGAGCTTTGCATGCGGCGGCGCACCGCTTTAGGTCCCATGTCGAAGTACTTGTGGTTTTGGCTTAAAGGTCGGTGTCGGTCTCTGAGTCATGCCATCTCATCAAATCACTAGAGGGTCTGGATTATTGTGGTCAAACAACCATCGCAATGAACCTATAGAAGCAAAAGGATCATCGGCAACAGAGACATAACTATGCGAGCAAGCGTGACCAAGGAGAAAACCAGCAGCAGAACCTAGATAAGCAGAAGCACATGCGGGAAAGCTCGAGACCGAGGATCGGGAAGGCAAATGCGCGCAGCTGACAGCAGTCAGAGGGCATCCGGAGGGCTCGGTGACGAGGCGACGCCACAACGAGGAAGCAAGGAGGCGATGGTGGATGACCCGGGTGATGGCGCGGCCGACGGAGGCTGTAGGGAGGCAGGGCATGAGAAGAGGATGACGGCCAGGCTCACACATGCGGGCTGAAGCGGAGGCGGCGGCACAGTCAACAGATACAGGGCACCGGGGGCGCTCTAGCGGCGCGGTCCTGCGGGAAGAGGGGCGAGGCGGCTACGAACTAGCCGAGTGGCTGGCGGCGCAGTAGAGCGTGGCCAGGGACGGTCGAGGTGGAGGCGAGGCCAGAGGCGGGGGCGGGGGCAGCGACGGCTTGGCGCGGCGCTACGCGGAACAACGAGGAGGAGGCGCCGAGGTCGGGCAGGAGCACGACGACGGGAAGCTTGCGGCGACGAGGAGATACAGAGATGCAACAAGAGAGAGAGGGTCGGGGTGGTTAGCGAGGGGATTGTGCGGGATGGGGCTCACGAGCGAGGAGGTGAGGTGCGGGAGCGACGAACGGAGTAGGGCCCGCATGGGGTCGGGAAAGCGCCTGAGGAGCGTATCGCGGCCACGTCGGGTGGATCGCATGGCGCACACGATGGGGTGGGGTCGGCAACATGCGTGGTGTGGTGTGGTGAGCGGTAGGTAGTGTGTGTGTTGTGTGGTTTCGTGTCGGTGTAGAGTACTGCGCTGCATGCATGGGGGTGTCAGCGGGGTGTGAGATTAGGTGTGGCTAGGGTGAGTGGATAGCGGTGGCCGGTGGTGGGTTTAGGTGGTAGGTGGGGTGTGTGCAGCTAGGGTTAGGGTTTAGAGGTGGGGCTAGGGTTATGGTTTAGAGGTGGGGCTAGGGTTTGGTGTAGATCTAGGTTTAGACGGGTAAGGTGGTCGATAGTCTGGCCTGGTTGGGCCTCTGGACTGACCGGCTAGACTGCCTCACCGGGGATTTTATAAAAGCGGTTTTATTATTTATTTGTTTAAATAAAATATTTGTAAATAGGGTTTTAGACAAATAAAATATCCGGAAGGCCCATGCTTTATAATTTGAAACGAAGGAGGTATGTAGAAAACAAAGATAAGCTTTTATAAAATAGTTTTTGGCAAAAAGATACATGATGACATGATGATGCTCAAATGCAATGCGGCATGATGACATAAGCATGCGGTCATGATGATGCATAAAATAAAAACAACACACAATTTTCTAGTGTGATTTTACCCGAGGTGCTACACTTAGTTGGTTCTAGTTCCCATCAAATTTATGTGGCACATATGTGTATATGTGTCATAGAATCATCACTTTCTGTGGCGCACGGGAAAATATACACCACAAAAACATATATTTCTTTGGCACATATGATTTCCATATGCCACTTATGGCGCTTGTGATTATATGCGCCACAAAATTAATTCTGTGAAGCATACCCTTTTATATGTGCCAAAGAAAGACTTTCTACCTATAGTTAGTTTTCTAGAAGTGTTTGGATTGTTTTTGAATTTCTTATGCCCAATTCAAACTATGGTCAAAATGACGGGCATGAAGATTCTTAACTCGGGGCTATCCTTGGTAAACTTGCACTAGATCTCTAATGAAATAGCATATTGTGAACATAAAAAATGATTTTTTCCAAAAAATCATGAGCATCGGATCATGTGCTTATAGTTCAAATCTGACCCACTTCCTACCGTTCGGCGGGAATTTGTCTTTTTCATGAGGAATGGGCGAAAAGGTTTAAGATAGCCCAATTAGGACATTGTACATGCAAGATTTCTTAGTATTTTTTTTAAATGGGATGATACTATTTTAAAACTTTCATTGTGTGGTTGCTTCAGAAAACACCCTATTTTTGGCACTTGAAAATTAGAAAATGGCTTTTTGATGCGACAAAAAGGAAAACTTTCTCCTACAACATTGTTCGCCATCCCATGATGCACATGTGTACGCAATATGGGTATATTATCACAAACTATGGCGCGATTCTAGCCATAGTATTGGTCATTTCGTCTGAAAAACCACGATGATAGCTCATTTCTGAGAAGGTTTTTTTGAGATATAATCAATATACCAAGTTTGTTATTTTTCTTTAAAACTATGTCACATAATATAACATCACGTGAAGATTTTATATTTTTTGGATCGTTTTTAAATTTCTTATGCCCATTATGAACTACGATCAAAATGGCGGGCATAAAGATTATTAGCTTGAGGCTAAGCCTCGCTAAACTTATAGTGAATCTTTGATGAAATAGTATATTGTGAACCTAAAAATGATTTTTTCAAAATATCATGAGCATCAAATCATGTATATGTAGTTCAAATCTGACCCACTTCCTACCGATTCGGAAGGAATTTGTCTTTTTTACGAGGGGTGGACGAAAAGGTTTAAGATACCCCGATTGGATCATTTTCCATGCACGGTGTCCTAGTATTTTTGAAAAATAGAGTGGTACCATTTTAAAACTTTCATTGTGCGGTTGCTTCACAAAACACCCTGTTTTTTGGCACTTGAAAAATGGAAAATGGCTTTTTGTGCGACAAAAAGAAAAACTTTCTGCCGTAATATTGTTTGCCATCCCATGATGCACATGTGTGCATAATATGGACATATTAACACAAACTATGTCATGATTCTAGCCATAACATTGGTCGATTGACCTGAAAACTATGAAACCTTGAACATAATAGCTCATTTTAGATAAAAACTTTAGATGCAATCAATATACCAAGTTTGATATTTTTCCTTACAAATATGACACCACGTGAAGGTTTTACATTGTTGCTTCCTTCTCCTAGCGCTTGGCCTGAAAACCACGCAGTCGACAGATATAACGTGAAGGTTATACCATCGCCTCACGCTTGATCATGTTGACGGTGCACCTAGCGGCACTCATTGCCAGCTCGTTGGCGTTGACCTTGTTCTGGGTGGCGAGGAGGCGCTCCTTCTCCTCCTGGCGCTCCGTCTCGAGCCTAGCAGCGACACGTCGATTTCTCGCCACTACCCACCGGCCAGCGCGCTTGTTCGACTCGATCTTCCGCTCCTCCGGCGTCTGGTCCTTTGTGGGCTTTTTCGGCCGGCCGCGCTTCTTGGCGGCAGGAACGGCGGAGGGCACAACATCAACCATGGCGGTGGGATCCATCGCCTTCCCTCCCGCTCCTGCCGGTGGAAATTTGGGTGAGGTTTTTGGAGAGAGAAGTGGTGTGGTTTATGTACCACTGACGGGAGGGACCGCCAAAGATAAAGGAAGGAAGCGCTCGGACAAGCGCGCTGTCCGGAACAATACAACCGAGGGCCAGATTAGGTGCACGAATGGGTCGTTTGTCCGTATGGGTCGGCCCGCTGGGCGCCGCGCATGTCACACGTGTCCATGCGGACGAGTTCGGACACGCTCGAGTGGGATGCGTCGGCCCGGTGGAGATGCCCTTAGCCGACAAAAAACACTATTTATCAACAGACAAATTACCTATTTACTCTTCATCTTTTAGCAAGCAACTACTGCGCTCTCGGAATTTATACCAAATGTCGAGGATTGAGCATAATTCAATTCATCCTGCTCGTCAAACGATCCGAGACACTAAGACCTATTTTAGACACAATCCCTTCAAATGGGTATGAAAACTTCAGTAAAACCGCTGCATATCTGAGGGTATTGTGTCTTCCTGCCTATCTAAATAATCCCTTCGCGAAAAGTGTTTAGGCTTCCCTGATAATGTCAATGGTATAATCTACAAAAACAGGAAGGACGAGTGGCTACTGGATCACATATCAATGTGCCAATCACCTTACGACCACCGAACGTTGGGGATTTGATGGCCCTGGTACCTGACCACCAGATGGTTGATTTGAAGGATCTGGAGAGCTGTGCCCTTCAACAATGCAGCACTTGATTGGCTTCTCAACCTTGCCAAACGACAGAGCTTTACTAGAGTATACTTCGACGAACCTGCAGAAAAAAGTAAAGCATCTTTTGAGTTTTTTTTGAGTTGTTGGGAATCAAAAGGTATAAAGAGCTGAGAGAAATTGCACAGAAAATACGAATGCTTGGTCTCAGGAAATTTATCCAAGTATCACTCCAACACTCTAAAATAAAGGCATGCAGAAACAAGGTCAATGCATCACCACTGAAATGTAATGCAAATTAAATGAACTGAAATGGGAAAACATATTCGGCATGAACAAATGAACTTGGCACAGATGAAAAATGGCTGTTATATGCCGGAAAGACAAGTGATGCAAGTTCAAAAGGATCTAAACACCTAAACTGAGTCCGTCCTGAGGTGACGGTTCACGTAATTTCCGGATAGGCGATTTCAGGGCGCCGCTCCTTGCAGTCCCCGACCGGCCCCGTCGAGTCTCCGCGTCTCTGACCGCCCTGTTTTCGTGTGTGCCTCCGGTCGGTCGGCCTCTCTAGCGGTTCGAGCGCCTCCTCTGTTCTTGTCATCCCCGCCAGCGCTCAGGTCTCGGAGAGGAATTCCCTTCCCCTCCCACCGCTGACCCCCGCCACAACCCACCACCACACAGCATTCTGTGTGTTCTAGGGCACGTGGTCGCAATACACCCCGCCTAGCTCGGTTCAGTTCTGTGGCGACGCGAGGATGGAGAAGATGGAGGGTTTGTTCAAGAGCATGAAGCTTTCAGAGGCAGAGAGCAAGGGAATCAGAATTGGGGGGATTGCTAGTCTGAAAGTTGGAGTGGTGGAGGCGCAAGCTTTAGGAAAGGTCCTGTCAGAGAAGCCAGTGTACTTGGAGGGGCTGAAGCAGTCACTGGGCAGGGTGTGGTGCCCTTTGAAAGGGATCCGTTGTAAAGTCATGGGGGAGAACATCTTTCTGCTGACATTCTTGCAGGCGTCGGGGAAGTGGAAGGCCCTGAATGAGGGTCCTTGGATGGTGAACAATGATTTGATGGTCTTAGAGGATTTTGATCCAGAGAAAACAATAGATGAGTACACTTTTGCTACAACACCGATTTGGGTCTGTGTGATGAAACTGCCGCTTGGTTTGATGAATAGAGACACTGGGGAGGTAATTGTATACCAGGTTGGAGAATTCATGGAAGTTGATGTGAATGATGATGGGATGGCAGTACGGGAGTACTTGAGGATAAAGGTCAGAATCGAAATTGGCAAACCCCTTATGCGAGGCACCACTATTGAGATCGGTGATAGTGGTAAAACGTGGTGGTTCCCCTTCGAATATGAGTACCTTCCTGAATTTTGCTTCACCTGCGGCATCATTGGCCATGATGAGAAAGGGTGCAGTATTAGACTGGAAAAGGGAGAAAGACAACAGTATGGGAGATGGCTGAAAGCTCATATTCCAAAGAAGAAGAATGAGTTGGAAAATCAGAAGTGGGGTGATCCTCGAGGGGGAGGTAGCAACTGGCGGTTTTCTTCAGGAAGGGGCAGTGGCAGCCGATCGGGCAGTGATAGCTTATCGTGGCGGAAAGAGGACCTCTCCAGGCAGAGTTTAGGCTCAGGAGGGAGTGGTCTAGGTAAAACTGTCTCCAATTAGGAAGTGACTAGCCCAGAAAAAGAAATACATGAGCATGTAGTGCAAGGCAGCCAAAAGAAACTTGATTTTAACTCTAGGTCTGAGCAGGCTTCAAATGAAGGTAAATCCAACAAGTCAGGGGAGCAAGCTATTGTTCCAGCTGAAAATGTGAACAAACAAGGTACCGCAGTGGAACCTATGATTGTGAAGTGTCGGCTCAACATGAGAAACAGACCCAGCAAGCTGATCTCCCCAACCCCATTGTGCATGACTCGTAGAAGAAACAGACCCAGCAAGCTGATCTCCCCAACCCCATTGTGCATGACTCGTAGAAGAAACAGACCCAGCAAGCTGATCTCCCCATTGCACAAGTGGTCAGTGAAGGGGGACTAAAGAATAAAGAAAGCATGTACAGCGGTAATCGTTCAAAAGGCAGAAACCTAAAAATTCCGGGAATCCATCTGGACAATGCAATGTGGGTAAAAAGAAGCGACAGCTGGAGACGGAAAACATGGGGTGTGATGGAAAGAAAAAGAAGGCTAAGATGGATGTGGTGATGGAAGAGGTGAATGACGCAAACACAGACTTGAAAGCGGGGCTGCAGGAACAGCTCCACGGATCCCAATGAGAATCGTGTCGTCGAACTGCCGGGGACCGGGGAATAGGCCGGCAGTTCGTGGTCTTCTGGCTCTCCAGAAGAAGGTGGACCCCGATATCCTATTTTTGTCCGAAAAAAATTTGGACAAACCTAGGATGGAGAAGTTTCGAGGGTTGCTTGGTCTCCCTCATATGTTGGTAAGGAATTGCGAAGGACGGAGTGGTGGTTTAGCGCTGTTTTGGAGGAGGGAAATTAAGGTGAGCCTTAAGTGGATGGGGCGGATGCATATTGATGTTGAGGTTGAAGAGGAGGGCGGGTTCAAATGGAGGTGGTGTTCCTAGGCCACAATCCCAGATGGAGAAGTTTCGAAATGTGTTAGACTTTTGTAATCTGCAAGACTTGGGCTTCGATAACGCATTTCCCCGTCAGATACCTTGGGATTCCTCTGTCGCTGCGATGATTCCCCACGACAGCGTTGCAGCCCCTCGTTGACAGCATTGCCAGCCGGCTTCCTACATAGAAAGCATCGATGATGGCGAAGGCGGGGCGCCTAACGCTTATCCGATCGGTGCTCATGGTGATCCCCCTACACCACATCATTGTGCTGGGGCCTAACAAGCAAACACTCAAACAGATCCAGAAGATAGTGAGAAGCTTCTTGTGGGTTGGGAGAGCAGAAGCTAAGGGTGGAAACTGCCACGTTAATTGGGATAAGGTGTGCAGGCCGAAGTGCTTTGGCGGCCTAGTGGTGCCTGATCTGGCTAGGATGGCGATCAGCCTTCGGACCCGTTAGATCTGGAGGATGCGTACGGATCACGCGCGGCCCTGGCGGGGGCTGGACATGCGCTTCTCTCATATGGAGATGCAGGTGTTCGAGGCTTCCACTTCGATGACAGTGGGTGATGGAGCTACAGCTCTGTTCTGGACGGACCGTTGGCTCGACGGGAAGACCATTGAGGGGTGGGCACCGGCGCTCTTCGCGCTGATTCCCAAACGCGCTAGGAAGCGCCGCACGGTGAGAGAGGCGCTGCTGGAGCGCCGTTGGATTACCGACATTCAGGGCACGCTAAGTCCGCTTGCCCTATGGCAGTATGTCCAGTTGTGGGCTAGATTACGGGACGTCGAGCTTGTGAAGGAACCGGACACCCTGCGCTGGAGGTGGACGACTGATGCCTTCTACTCTGCGAAGTCCTGTTACGAGTTCCTCTTTTAGGGATCCATCACCTCTAGATCCTGGAAGCTAAAGTGGCATGTGTGGGCACCACCCCGTGTCAAGTTCTGTGTGTGGCTTGCCTGCCAAGACAGCTGTTGGACGGCTGAGCGGCTTGCGAGAAGGGGTCTAGCACACCCCCACGCTACCCCCTCTGAGACCATGACTCGCCTCTTGGTAGGTTGCCCCTTCTCCCGGGCGACCTGGCACGAGGTGCTTTCCTGGATTCGCTCGACATCCGCACCACCGGATGTAGAAGACGACTTCGTGGATTGGTGGTTGCAGGCTTCCTTAGCTACCCCCGGGCTTTGCGGAAGGGGACGTCCTCGCTCATCATGCTGACGGCTTGGTGGATTTGGAAGCATCGCAACGCGGTTGTCCTTGACAATGCGTCACCCAACCTAGGTAGTCTTCTCGACACGATTCGCTCCGAGGCTCGATCTTGGGCGGCTGCAGGTGCGCTCGGACTATGCGCCTTGCTACCCGCGGCCCCGTAGGGCTAGTGAGTTGAGTTGTGAGTGTAACAATATGGTCACGGGTGACTCAATGGCCCTCCTCGTGCCTAATCATACATATATATATACAGAGTACATCTTGTGTTACAAGTTAACTTGGAGGTTGGCGAACAGAAATAAGATTTTTTTGATCATGTTAGGAACGACAAGAATATTTTGGAGATATAGAGGTTTGGAGGGAGAGTGAATGGTTTTGCAACCAGTGTGAGTGATGGGAATAGAAGAGCCGCTTCCGACGGTGACAGATTGAGAGGTAGAGGTTTTAGAGAGGATAGGTTACCGGGGTCGGATGCCATGTGGAAGGATGCGCCAAAGTCCATGTTCCAGTCGCCTCCTGAGAGATGCATGTTGTTCAGGGCGTTGACGAGGGCCGGGTCCAGCGCCGGCTGGTTGTACGGTGGTGGCGTCGGAGTCGTGTTGCTGGAGACGGGCTGGCCGTATGCAGTGTAGGCCTGGGGAGGAGCGTAGCCAGGTCGTGGTCCGAGGATGCCAGGGGCCGGCGCTGCCCATGGGCGAGGCGCCCATGGCGTAGCCGGCTGCCAGGGGGCCCGCTGTTGCTGCTGAAGGTTGGCGCGTGTGGGAGCGCCCGTCCACGGATTGAACTGCCAGGGGGAGTCGTTGCGGGTGCATCCACGGCCACCGCGGCGACCGCGGCCGCCGCGGTAGAAGGTGTTGGCGGTGATCTGGCCGTTGCCGCGGCCGGCGCCCACGGCGCCCCCGGACGATGATGGTGGTGGAGGTGGAGGTGGAGGTCGGAGGCCGCCATGTGGAGGCTGCACGCTTTGGCCGCAAGCCCATAGTGTCGTGCCTACGGCGTTCTTCACGTCAACGTTCTTCTGCATATCTTCGAGGATGAGGGCGGAGCGCGTCTGCAGGAACATGGGGAAGGGCACCTGAAACGGAAGAAATGAGCAGAGGTGTGCATAGCTCTCATTAAGACCCTGAAGAAGGGTGAAGACGAGGGTCTCGTCGGAGATGGGCTGGTCCATGTCGCCGAGGGAGTCGGCGAGGGCCTTCATTTTGGCGCAGTAGTCGCTGATGGAGAGGTCCCCCTATGGGGTGTTGCGGAAGTCGGCCTCCAGCTGAATGGCGCTGAACTTTGTGATGAACTACAATATGCAAAACATGGACAAGTCGTTGCTAGAACTCTTCTCCATGTTGAAGTCTGTAGAAGTGGAGATCAAGAAAGAGCACCAAGTGTTGATGGTCAATAAGACCACCAAATTCAAGAAGCAAGGCAAGTCTAAGAAAAAGGGAAACTTCAAGAAGGGCGGTAAGAAAGTTACCGCGCCGACGAAGAAGACCAAGGCTGGGCTTAAGGCTGATACTAAGTGCTTTTACTACAAGGGAGAAGGTCACTGGAAGCGGAATTTCCCTAAGTACTTGGCGGATTTGAAGAACGGCAACATCAAGAAGAAAGGTATATCCGATATACATGTTATTGATGTGTATCTCACTAGTACTCGTAGTAGTGCCTAGGTATTTGATACTGGTTCGGTTGCTCATATTTGTAACTCGAAACAGGTGCTGCAGAATAGACGGAAGCTACCGAAGAACGATGTGACAATGCGCGTTGGAAATGGATCAAAGGTTGATGTGATCGCGGTCCGCACGCTACCTCTTCATCTACCATCGGAATTAGTTTTATAGTTAAATAATTGTTATTTGGTGCCTGCGTTGAGCATGAACATTATATCTGGATCATGTTTATTGCGAGACGGTTACTTGTTTAAGTCCAAGAATAATGGTTGTTCGATTTATCTCTACTATATAATTTGTCTAGAGGTGGTTTTCGTCTGCTTTTTTGTCCGTCGGTCATTTTGCAGTTTAGCCCCTCAAAAATTAGTGCATCAACCCGCAGTACATACTGTCCACGCAGCATACGACACGTTCGCGCTCCTGGACCCCCACCTTCCCCGTTTCGGATCGAACTGGAGTGGCGGAGGAGATGGCGTCAGTGGCGGAGGGGATGGCGTCTGATTCTCCCGGACCCCCACCTTCCCCGATCAGATCGGACTGGAGTGGCGGAGGGGATGGCGCCCGATTCCTAGGATCGGACTGGAGGGGCGGAGAGGATGGCGTCGGTGGCGGAGGTCATGGCGTTCCTCATCGTTGGATCCGAGCGGAGGGGACGGAGGCCACAACAGCACCCTGCGTGGTGGCAGTGGAGGGGGCGGAGATCCCTCTGGCCGTGAGGAAGCTCAAGGGGATCTTGGACGCACGCACAAAGGCCGAGATCTACCACGCTTCTCTTCCGGTTTGTTGATCCCCTACCCGGCAGCGCCATAATTTTGATGTTCAAACTGCTGCTGCTACTCGAGTTCATCGGTTGGATGTCGAGTTGGAGTCTTGTGGTGTTGTATGGGCCAGCTCGTGGACCTTCTGCTGACGCGCGAATCCCGTTGTAGCAGCCGCCTGCAATCCTGCAATTGAAAATGGCCTCTGTTTACTAATGTATGCCCTGGCGGTTTCTGAAATTAAATTGGAGCTCTTGTTCCCCTTCATACATTGTAAAGTTTGCCCTCTCAAGTTAATTAAGCTAGATGAAATTAAATAATTAGCCAATCTTCCACTCTGAAAATTATGCAGAATACAGTGCTATTTGGTAAGCTAGATGAAAGTAAATAATAGAAGTATTCTGATCATACAGAAGTTGGAGCTGCACATGTTGATGTCAGTTGGTAGAGCTAACTTTTTTGTTGCTACTGCTGCTGCTAGGTTTTTCGGAGATGCGGGGCATCGAGGCGGACATCGTCGAGGGGATGTGGGGCATCGAGGTGAAGGAGATTGAGTCTTGGGGAAGCAGTCATCATCCTCTGCCGCAGGAGAGGCGAAAGTGATCCAGTCAAACAGAGACAGTTCATCATCCTCTGCTGCAAGTGAGGCTTTGCCCGTATGATTATGTCGGTTTCATTGGTGCTCTATGTGCACAGGTTCCTCACACTAATTTGGTCTGACGTTAATATAATTTTATCTAGCATTAATACTTGTAGAGAGTTTTGAGGGGCTCGAACTTAGTTGCTTGGAGGTTGATGCTGACGTGGCAATGGTATTGGATCCAGCGGGGAAGAAGATGGGTTGTACCAGCTCTCTACATTTGGAGCATAGTACTAATTCCGCGCTTTAATCTGCAATAGGAACTACTTGGGTTCTACATGAGTGTTTATCTGTCAATGCTGTCAGCACCACATGTTAACATTGAATTAAATACTCGTGGCGGACATCAGTTAATTTGATCCATCTATGAGCGAAAACTGAAACTGCTTTCTTTTGCTCAACGTGTCCATTAGATCGACTTTTCTCTCTACTGGACTAACAATGTTCTAGAATATTTGCAAGTTCTAGCCAATGCTGCTCTACAAAATATTAGGTTGTGATATTAGGTTCTGGTGCTCAGCAACAGCTATGTTGCATGTTTATTAATAGTCATAGTTGATAGCTTTTCTTTTGATCTATAAATGTTTGTCATTGTCTTTTCTCCTGTGTATAGTGATTAGCAATGCTCCAACTGGTCCTTATATTTTTTTTCTTAACAGGTAAAGCTCTGGTTTCACCAGTACGTAGTGCAAGCATAGGGGATCACATAGATTCTACACCGAAAATTCAGAAGAGTATCAAGTCTCTTTACCTCCATAACTTAGAAGTAGTGATAGAACTTAGCCGCTGCCAGCTAGAAGAATACATTGTTTTCTCTCTATTTGCTTCTACATATCGGCTAAGAGAAGCAGCTGCAAACTCACCAGAGAGACGACTAAGTCAATGCTACTACCAGAATTAGTAAAGATGGAGGTGATTTTGCAAAATACAGTTTTTTATACCTTGTTTCAGTTTTAAGTGTATAATCAGACTGATATAATCTTCCATAAGTCATCTTGCCATCCTTGTAAGCTTAACTCTTATACTTTGTATGTACTTGAAAAGATAAGAATTGATGGTGTTCACATACTGCGTTGTCATACCATCTGAATCCATGTTGAATTTTTTAGTGTAAAACATTCTTCTAACTTGGCCGATGGTGATGAGTACGAAGTAAGCATCAAACTCAACTAAAATCTTGTATATAACCCCAGTCTCTATATGTAATTATTCATCAAATATTTTATCTTTCTAATTATAAATTCCAGTAGCCTGATATGGGAACGTAATTAATACCTCTTGGCACACAAACGTACACTGATTGTTGTATTTGGTCGGTTGTTTTACTACAGTCTTTTATTATTTAATCTTAGGTTTTGCATGCCAAATATACATATCATTTTGTTCTTGCTTGGACATTTTCATATATCTATTTGGTCACTCCCATCTTTTAAGGTGAGTTAATGGAACATATTTATTCCATAGCTGTATGATTCTATAAGAAGTCACTAATTTGGATTTGTATGCAAATGACATATTCCTAAGGGGCATAAATCATGCCAGGTGTACATCTTCACAAAATAAGATGTTTTATGCATCGATTTTTATTCGTATTTTTATAATCCTTCGTAGCAACGCACGGGCATTCAGCTAGTATGAGTAATATGTTTTATGCACATGCACCTTTGATAGATGGTCTATTCTTATTGAATCTTGATTGTGGAAATACACACATTAATAACATTGAAGCTAAACGTTTAAAATTGAGCGATAACTCGACCTATATGTGGCACTGTCGTCTTGGTCATATTGGAGTGAAGCGTATGAAGAAACTTCATTCCGATGGACTTCTTGAATCACTTGATTTCGAATCACTTGAAAGATGAGAAGCATGTCTGATGGGTAAAATGACTAAGACTCCATTTTCTGGTATGATGGAGCGAGCTACAGACTTATTGGAAATCATACATACCGATGTATGTGGCCCAATGAGTGTAGCATCGCGCGATGGTTATCGTTATGTTCTTACCTTCACGGATGACTTGAGTAGATATGGATATATCTATTTCATGAAACATAAGTCCAAAACTTTCGAGAAGTTTAAGGAATTTCAAAGTGAGGTAGAGAATCAACGTATCAAGAAGATTAAATTTCTACGATCTGATCGTAGAGGTGAATATCTAAGTTACGAGTTTGGCAAGCATTTGAAGAAATGCGGAATAAGTTCACAATTGACATCGCCGGGAACATCACAGCGTAATGGTGTGTCCGAACGTCGTAATCGAACTCTCTTAGATATGGTTCGTTCTATGATGTCACTTACAGATTTACCGCTATCGTTTTGGGGTTATGCATTAGAAACAGCCGCATTCACTTTAAATAGGGCACCATCTAAATCCGTTGAAACAACACCGTATGAATTATGGTTTGGGAAGAAACCTAAATTGTCGTTCCTTAAAGTTTGGGGTTGCGAAGCTTATGTAAAGAAGTTATAGCCCGACAAGCTTGAACCCAAAGCGGAAAAATGCGTCTTCATAGGATACCCGAAGGAAACTATTGGGTATACCTTCTATCATAGATCCGAGGGCAAGATCTTCGTTGCCAAGAATGGATCCTTTTTAGAGGAGTTTCTCTCGAAGAAGTGACTGGAAGGAAAGTAGAACTCGACGAGGTTGTTGAACCTTCTCTCGAACTTGCGAGTAGCGCAGCACCGAAAGTAGTTCCTGTGGCCTCTACACCAATAGAAGAGGAAGCTAATGATGTTGATCATGAAACTTCGGTTGAAGTTACTACGGGACCTCGCAGGTCAACGAGAACTCGTACCACTCCTGATTGGTATGATCCCGTTATGAGTATCATGCTGGTGGACAACACCGATGACCCTGCGACATATGCGAAAGCGATGATGAGCCCAGATTCCAATAAATGGCAAGAGGCCATGAAATCCGAGATTGGATCCATGTACGAAAACCAAGTATGGACTTTGGTGGACTTACCGGATGGCCGGAAGGCTGTCGAGAACAAATGGATTTTCAAGAAGAAAACAGATGCTGATGGTAATGTTACTGTCTATAAAGCTCGACTTGTCGCAAAAGGGTTTCGACAAATTCAAGGAGTTGACTACGATGAGACTTTCTCACCAGTAGCGAAGCTAAAATCTGTGAGGATTATGTTATCAATCGCTGCATATTATGATTATGAGATATGGCAGATGGATATCAAAACGGCGTTCCTCAATGGAGACATGTATGAAGAGTTGTATATAATGCAACCCAAAGGTTTTGTCGATCCTAAAGATGCTAACAAGGTATTCAAACTTCAACGGTCCATATATGGATTAAAGCAAGCATCCTGAACTTGGAATCAACGTTTTGATAAGGTAATCAAAAGCTTTGGTTTTATACAAACTTATGGAGAAGCTTGTATTTACAAGAAAGTGAGTGGGAGCTCTGTTGCATTCTTAACACTATATGTAGATGACATATTGTTGATTGGGAATGATGTAGACCTTCTTAATAGTGTCAAGGATTATTTGAATAATAGTTTTTCAATGAAAGATCTTGGCGAAGCAGCTTACATATTAGGCATAAAGATTTATAGAGATAGATCGAGACGCCTAATATCATTGTCACAGAGTACATATTTGGACAAAGTTTTAAAGAGGTTTGAAATGGAAGATAGCAAGAAAGGGTTCTTGCCCATGTTGCCCAATACGACCTTGAGTAAAATTCAAAATCTTGCAACGGCAGAAGATAGAGAAAGGATGAGTAAGACTCCCTATGCCTCAGCCATAGGATCTCTTATGTATGCCATGCTATGTACTAGATCCGACATTGCATATGATGTTAGTTTGACTAGCAAATATCAAAGTGATCCAGGAGTGGATCATTGGACAGCGGTCAAAAACATCCTTAAGTACTTGAGAAGAACTAAGGATATGGTTCTTTCTTATGGAGGTGATGAACAACTCGTTGTTAATGGTTACACCGATGCTAGTTGGAACACCGATCCGGATGATTCTAAATCTCAATCTGGATACGTATTTACTTTGAATGATGCGTACTTTTCTCGCCCCATTTTCCCGTCATCAGGCGGGTGGGGGCTGGGCGGCTTGAAGCTGCTGGGTGATGGAGGCTTCATGCTCATCGAGGGCGCGGGCATGCTCCTCGAGCTCGAGCTCCTTGGCTGCGATTTCTTCAGGCGTCATGGTGGAGGAGGGGGAAGGGCTTTAGGGTTTTGGGAGGGGAGGAAGGTGGCGGTGGCCAAGGAGGGAGAGGGGAGGCCGGCGGCGGCGGCTAGGTCAGGAAGACCTGCTCTGATACCATGTAACAATATGGTCACGGGTGACTCAATGGCCCTCCTCGTGCCTGATCATACATATATATATATATATATATATATATATATATATATATATACGGAGTACATGTTGTGTTACAAGTTAACTTGTAGGTTGGGTCTAAACCCTAACCGCCGGCGGCTGGGCCAATGGGCCGAGCCGGTCTGCGTAACAGTGAGGGATGTTGGCTTGGTTGTGCTTGTATATGTTGTACAATAACTCTTTTTTTCTATCAATGAATCAAAACGCAATGCTTTTTGCGTTTTCGCGAAAAAAAGACTTGGGCTTTGAAAGTGATATGTTCACCTGGCGTAATAGTAACTCTCCGGCTGATGGATATATTCGTGAAAGGCTTGACCGAGTTGTGGCCTCCCCTACTTGGCGTGCTCGCTTCCTGTTGGGGATATGCTAAATGGGTATACCATAGCATGTCTCTAATCCGAATAACTCGGGCGGCACACAGTTGGTAGCAAGGCCCATGGCCTGATAGGCGGCCCAGTTAAGAAATTGCTACATTAGCTTGTGTTCTAATGAAAGTTTTACTTGTGTTAAAACTAAACCCAAAGGCTTATTATCTTGAATACACTAATGTTATTAATGAAGATTGTATGAAGGAAATTTTCAAGTGTAGAGGAAGAATGATGTGATGTGATAAAGCATGGACAAAAGCTCAAGCTTGGGGATGCCACTCCGTGTCACCCTAAGAAATATTCAAGAGGTACAAGTGTCAAAGCTTGGGGATACCCAAGCATCCCCTTCTTAATCAATAAAAATCTCGGGTCTCTTTTTAGACACTTTATGTTTATTGCTTCATGCACTCTTGAAACCAAAAAAAATTACTCCCTCTGTCCCAAAATAGATGTCTCAAATTTTTCAAAATTTGGATGAATCTAGACACTATTTAGTATATAGGTTCATCCAAATTTTGACAAATCTAAGGCATCTATTTTGGGACAGAGGGATTACAAGAATGTTAGAAGCATTCAACGAAGATAGAAGTACCTGGTTGCAGCCTCCAGTGACTCCAGTTTGAGAAATGCGAAGCCCTTACAAATAGGATCACGGGTCTTTTTAGTTCCAGAGTTTGCTGGGTTTATAGTTACCAGGCCAGGAAACCTGTTGAAAGCTAGGTTCAGATCCTTATGTATGTTCTTCTTTTTCGGGAGATTCCAAATACGAACATGAACGCCATTCTTGCTGAGATCTATGCCAAAGTATAGAAAATTCATCAAAAAAAATCAGGCTTATGTTCAACTTTCTTCAAAACTTCCAAAAAGGGCTAAAATATAAAATGAGTTGCCAACAATTTCAAAAAGGTTACCAAAATGCAATGCTGAGGCAGCTTTGGTATCTACTAAGGAGAGTGGATACCAACAAATATATACAAAATATTTATCTCCATATATTATTTCAGGAATCATATAAATATTCACTTTGAGGGTTACTGAAATTTCACAAGGTAATTTCTGAAAATGTTTTAGTCATTGGCCTTGCAAGTTGGATTTGGTGTATAAAGAGCTTGTAGAAATCCTTTTCATTTCAATTTAAGATGGGAAGTTGCCCACAGAGTGAGTTATTTTTGTGGGGTTGAATTTTGGTATAAAGTAATTTATTAATACTACTGTCGGATGATGTTGATAGGAGCTACGGTCCTACCAGGACTAGGGCGGATGATGTTGATAGGAGCTACGCTCCTACCAGGCCTAGGGCATAGGTTGTAGGGGTGGAAGGAAGGGTGGCAAGGCTGGAGGCACAGCTGCCGGCGTGTCGGCGGCGTGGCCGCGAGGAAGAGGGAAGGCAGCGGCTCGGCTGGAGGCGGTGGCTAGGGTTAGGGATTCCGTCTCCTGAGGGAGACGGCAACAAATATGTTTTATTGCTTAATTGATACAGAGAGATTACATGAGTTTATATAATAGTTCAACTACTCGAAACCGTATATAAATTGGTCTAGGCCCTAAACCGGCCCACTAGTGGACGTCTTCCGGATATAGTGCAAACCGGTCATAACAGATGTGGTATTAACTTTTTGCTGAAGTAACAAATCCCACAATATAGCATGCCATACTTGATTATTTTTATTGTTAACTAATTCAAAACATCATCGAGTGGGTTCAACTAGTTTTAAGAGCTTCATATTCTGGCTGAAAATTTACGACTAACGGCTCTGTATCAGACAAATCGAAATGGTTACATAATTCCATCAATGCAAAATATTATTATTACAATACAAGTTAGATAGGTTACACACAATATAATTATGCCAGCTATTAACTGCGAGATGCAGGGGCGGACGCAGAACAAAATCGACCCGGAGTAACTGTATAAGACACGCATATATTTCACCTAGAGTTGGGGGTGTGGTACACTAAAAATGTCTAAAATTTAGCAAAAAAGTGGGATTTTACCCCGTGTCCTGTGACACCTGCTAGCATAACTGCATAAGCTAGGTACGCCCCTAGCGAGATGCATCACATGGTGCACCACGACATATGTGGCATTTTCTAAGAGGCAATTAGTTTCATAATGCCGCAAAAAAGTGAAACTATAGAAATAACATCACAAAGGAGGTCAACTGCCAAATGACATCACCATCGCTGTGCACTACAGAAAAAACACTATCATGGTTGAAACACTGCTTTTGGTCCCCTAGATTGTTGGTTCGTCGAGAGGATTAGTCTCAGATACAACCTAAGAGGCATAAAATAGTTGTATACTACTATTCTCTAGCTCGTTATAACCAACATTATAGCATTATTATCAGAATCTCAGATACTACGCCCTAAGATTTCCAGCTATTATTACTTGCCGACGATTTCCAAACAAAGTACAGTAGTAATTGTGATGATGAGAGCGCAGGCAGAGGAAGCTAACCTGCGCCGGTTTCTTTTGCCGAGTCGGCGGCCTTGAGGCTCTTGGCCGTGGCCGGTTCGCTCTTGCGCCCCTGGGCGCCCAGGCCCATCTCCCGGAGAAGCCGCTCCTCAATGTCGGTGGTGTAGGTCTTCCCCACGCCGAAACCAGCCGGCTTGGGCCGATTCTTCAGAAAAATATCTTCGTCAACCGCCTCCTCCATGTCGTCGTCTTCCTCCTCCTCCTCCTCCTCCTCCACGTCCTCGTCCGCCTCGTCGAAGCTGGTGGGTATTGGCTCGCGGTTCCGGCGGCCGTATTTCGTCAGGCGAGGGAAGGCGAAGACGAGGTGCGAAGCGCAGAGCTGGGATGGCGGGGACCGCGAGAAGGCGACCGATGGCGACGGTTGCGCGGCCGCAGCCGCAGCGGCGCAGCATGCGGTCGGCAGCAGTAGCAGCGGCATTTCGTCGGTGTTGAGGAGTGAACACCCAATCAGTCACGGTGGTTGTTTCCTCTTATCACCTCAAGAGTTAACTGATGCCGTCCGATCTTTATCACAACTGCATCGCAGCCTCTGACACTAACCCCCCACACGCGCCTACCGAGCGGGTCCGCCTCCGCTCCGGCCATCTTCCGGGCAGATTCGCCGCCTCCCCTCTGCGACGGGGCCATCCTCGGTTACGGGATTATGCTTCGCCTTCGCCTCCATCCTTGCCCGCACTTCTTTCCGTCTCCACCCCACCCCGCCCTTCGCCGCCACTTGGCCCGGTCCCAACTCCCAGAGCTTCCCTTTCCATCCGCCGTCTGCGCGCTCAGGGCTCGAAGCCCTCCGCTTCGGCACGCTGTCGGCCGAGTGGCCTCCGGAAAGCGATGGCTGGGCGTGGATGAGGACGAGGACGAGGGAGAGGAGGACCTGGGCGAGGCACTCGCGAAGACACGGCAACTCGTGGAGTGCGCTATGTTCGCATCCGTTGCTGGCCTCGCATACTTCCTCAGCAACTCCCTCGCCATCGAGGTATTCCTTCCTTCTTTCCTTCTCTCAGATCGTTGTTCATTGTTTTCCTATTAGTTTGCTGTCTCTATATTTAGTCGACTGTTGATATACATCATAGTCCCAGTCCTGGAGAGTAGTTTTAACGAATCATAGATGTGCTTGATAAATCTCGCCGGCATTTATACATAAAACAAGTTGGACTGCTGATTCAAACTTCAAATTATCAATTGATGGTTTTGCTGACAGCACAGTTCCTTGCTTAGACTGTTTTCATCTAACAGCATAGTCCCTTGCTTACACCTTTGTTCAGCAGTTCTCATCTAACATATGGGGATGGTAAATCGGGCAACATGTGAATTAGTACCGCGAAAGGAAATACATCTGTTGTATTGAAACGTTCACGACTGGGTATGCAAAGTACTAACACAATTTCTTCTTTTGATTCGGGTAGTACGTATGCAAGCACGTGCCATGCTGTGTGTCTAGAATTATCGTGTTGTGATTACTTAAACATTTATAAATACTGTTTCAGAGTTAGTCTCTGTATGTAGGATCTGCATTTCAGTAGCTAATGGGTTCTGCTGTGAAGCCAAGTTTTGAATTAAAATAGGCTAGTCCTTGGAAAAGAGAACATTAATGCCAAGCATCTTCCTGAGTAGTACATACCTTAATTTACTTATTATTGTTCAAACTAGATGCCTAGTCCCACTGAAACCAACTGTATGGAAGAAATTTATCTTTTTTTCTTTTATTCGCTTATAAGTTATCCATATTATTTGCAACTCAATTATTCAATACTGTAATTTTTCATCCAAATTTATGGAGTAATCAACCATGCATGTCTTTGTTTTCTGATGCAGAATTACTTTAGTTGCTTTTTCCCATTGCCAATATTCATCTCCTCCTTGAGATGGGGACTAGCAGCTGGCAGGAAAACTATGGTAAGTCTGACCATATGGTTCACTTGATATCCTTATAGCTGTCATATCTTTTATCTTATTTTTGTTGCATGGCCTCACCAGGTGGCTACTGTTTTATTGCTATTCACACTGTCTGGCCCTGTAAAAGCATCAACTTATCTGGTATGTATCTCTATTCTGACTTATGATTCATGTTGTAGTTGTAGAAATGGCAAGTGTGCAGTTTAAAACATGTAAAGGTGCTTCTGTTTAGTGCTGAATTGGTGGCTTTAACATCATTGAAAATAATAATAGCAACATATTTCTAGAACAAATGATCACTATTTCTTAGCATTAAGAAATCAGTATTCGCTGTGGAGAACTCCTATCTTCGTATATTGGAAGCTGCAACAGTAAGGGTTATCATTTATCAATCATCGAGCAACAGTATTCCTTGGCTCAGTTAAGTACTTTAGTTTTGGTATTGTTGGTGAACTCACCTTTTCATACTAGCTTGTTCATATATATTGGTCCAGTTTAGTTCTGTATCTTCTATGAGACTTGAAAGATCAAAAGAACTCTTCATTTTGATGACTAAGGACATCCTTACATTCTTAACTCTTCTTTTTCATGCAGCTTATGCATGGAGTAGTTGGTCTGGCCATGGGTACTATGTGGAGGTGAGGAATACCAAAGGTTAAAAGATGAAGCTTTTGCTTTCAACATTGGCTTATATGTCGATGTAAACTTACTTATAGATTGGCACTAGAGATGCATTTGTTCATCTGCAGCTTTCACTCAGTGTTACTTTGACTACAAGTAATGGCAACATTCTTTCCTCTTCTGTTATCAGGTTGGAGACCAATTGGATTATTTCCATTATACTTTGCTCGATTGTAAGCATCTTTTCTCACTTGGTATTTCATACTTATGCACGAACCTCTTAGGTTTTGGACCTGAACTTGACAACCTTACCATAAACCTTTTGGAACTTCTACATAGAGTTAGGCCATTCACCTTTTTTTTTAATTTTGAACATAATTATGTAGTTTCTGTATGAAAACAGAAATCCAACTGTCTAGTCCACAACTTTAATCTGTCATAATCTCTGTATTCGTCCTTTATACACCTCTTAGATATCCTTTGAAAGAACTTCCTTTGTTTAAACAGTAAAAGGTTTACCTATGTGCTAGTTCTTGTCACAAAACTACCGAGCGAACTACATCAGCACCAAATATTGCTTATGTCTTAATTTGACTTCATGTCTAAATTGACTAGATGAAACATCCTCATAATATAAGAATAGAGGTTGGAAAAGATAATATTTGCTGGCGCATAAGCTCATGTTTCTGTGAGGACAAAGGCGATAGTCGGTAGGTCCAAATAATATCAGAGTTCAGGTTCACTGGGTGGAACTAAATAAACATGCAGTGTTGCTAATACCAAAATTCACGATTATTATAAACAAAGAGCCAATCTTTCTTAGGGACTAGATCACTGTCAGATCTTTTTCCCAGTGATCATTTTGATCTGATGTCTGTGCTACTCTTATTTTTAGTGCATACATTAAATTGAATCTAAGCTGACAATTTGCTTTGCAGATTCGTGCTGTGGGAGCTTGTGGATATGTTTTAGTGTCATCGTTCCTGATAAGAGAAAATATTCTTCAACTGGTATCTTTACTGTAATTCTCTATTCAACTTTAAGATCCAGGGGTAGAGAGTCTGGTCTTTTCAGTAACTTCTAATCATTTCAGATAACTGTCAATATACATGCCTCCTTGACGTACATTCTGGCGGCGGCTGGTGTGAACGCAATTCCTTCCATGGATGCAATATATGTAATCTTCGGGACACTGGTAATTTTCAACCTGTCAAATTAAACCCATAGCACAAGCTTGTTTCAGTTAGTGACTTTTGCTCTATGTGACAGCTTTTTCTTAACTGCGGGTTCTTTGTCTTCATATTGCACATAATTTACACGATCTTCCTGACTAAGCTTGGAATCAAGCCTTCACTGAGACTTCCAAGATGGCTGGACAAAGCAATTTTGAGTTGATAGGTAGAGTGCCACTATGCTAATTCGTAGATGCAAATTGTGACCTGACTGAACCTGTAGCATTTCAGTTTTACAATTGCTCTCCCATAACCGTTACAAGTTGGTGCCGCTGTCATGGCCTTGTAAAATGGACATCCTTGTTCGGATATCTGGTACGTTCTTATTGTCCATGCATCCTAAACTAAATCTGCAGCTGAGTACATGTCTGTTATTTTTCTTTGTTGATGATTATTCAGAATTGGTAGAATTGACTAATTAATATGCCTGATTCGAATTGGTGGAATTGACTAATTAATATGCCTGATTCAGTAGTCATGCAGAACTTGTTGGACTAATGGAATACATTCTCCCAGAACTTCCCCACGATGATACATCAGCTTGTTCTATGATCTACTAGATTTGTAGCATGCAGCGCCCGGTTAGGTGTTGTCCCATCCGCCTGGCGTCGACCATGTGTTGATCGTTGTGACCAACCTACTCAATTAATTTGTAATCACAGATTCGATACAACGGCGTCACGCTGATAGGATAGAATTCGATGAATAAGTTCACGGAAGAGGAAGAAGATACAAGTTCATCAGAACATTTGGCTAATTGATTGATGCCCCTCTCGTGAGTCTTGCTCCCTAGATAACGTGTGCCCCCATTGTCGTGGTCCTCCGGGCCGCCATTGTAACATCTAAAAAATGTTGAACAAGATTATCAAATTCCAATCACCAAAATTAGGTTGTTAATCAAATTAATATGAATGCATGTGTGGATGTCATGATTGTATGAATGCATGAATGGACTTGTGTGATTTATCTAAATAGCAAGGAATGTTTTAAAGATGAAAACAACATCATCTAAAACATTTCCAAGCAGAAACAAATCAAGAGAAAATTAAATAAGCAAATGGTCATTTTTGCTAATCTTGCTCACTAGGCCACTTTGAGCGTTTCTAGTCCAAGATTTCAAATAGAAACATTTCCGTTTCTTTTCACCCTTTGCTAGACCAAGTAAAAGTGAATCAAAGCCTACCTTTCAAACTTACAGAAATAATTGGCAACTTGATTCAAATAATATTTCAAAATTGAATCTTTAACATATGAGAAGATCGCCCATTTTCAAAACCCAACCAAACCAGTACCCTTTGACCTTTCCAACTAACCAGAGACTCCCTAGTATGTAACTAGCACACCCACCAAGTTTGAATCAAAAATTCAAATTTGAATCTTTTTCGGCCATTTCATTAAACACCTTGCAGAAAAAACAATCAAACCTCAAACACTATTGTGAACAGTGATTGATGCCTAACTTGTTTCCTATCTAGCTCACTATACACCCTCAGTAGATCATCTAACTTGTTTAACCCCTCTAGCTCACTGTAAACCAGACCATGCCATCAATGGCAAGCATGTCGAGAGCACCCTTGCCACCCCAGTGTCGCCAGCCAGCTAGGAGCCTCACTAGCCTCGCCAACCTTGTCTAGCAGGCACTCCACCGTCCACCGCCACCCCCTGTCCAAGCCTCGAGCCTTGCCAGCCACTGGACCACACGGAACGCTCGCGCCCAATGTCTCTGCGAGCATGCCGAGAGCGCGCCAGAGCGCCACCCACGACACACGTCCACAGACCTCGTGTCGCATGACCAGGAGAACCCGTGTGCCATTAAAACATCCGTCGGACCCGCCCAGAGCGCCGCGATGTTCCGACCGTCTCGCACAGTCCCACGCCGCGTGACCATGCCGTTGAGCTTCACTAGGGAGCACAGCACCGCCCCTATCGTCGCCCATGCCTTTAGCTCGCTGTGCTGACGACAACGACGAACTCCACTCGCGCCATTCGGTCCCCTCGCTGCACTATAAATAGAGGCCACCCCCGCTTGATTTCTTCACACCATCACACTTCCCTCTCTCTCAGAACCACCCCACCTCACCTCCGGAGCAAGGCGAGTAGCACATCGCTAGAGTTTAGCCGGACTCTGCCGCAGAGGAGGAAGAAAGGAGCCAACGATTGGAGCTGCCCCAGGAGAAGCCGCCGGTACCAGGAGGTTTGTTGTCGTCGACTTCATCGTTCGCCCCATCGCCGACCCTCGCCTGAGCCCCGGTGAGCCCCCGTAGACCCCCACTAGCCGCGCTAGGGTTTAGTCTCGCCGGCGTTGCCCGACGGAGACAATAGGTCGTGGCCGTTGGATTAGAGTTTGATCGCACGACCTAGATTGTCCCGTATCGCTTCGCACCCCCGTCTCGCTGACTGGTGGGGTCATTCACTTAAACCCACCTGCGCGTGCGCTGTGCACCGTGGGCCGGTCTAGTTAACATCCCGCGCGACCCAGTAATTCAAATTTAGGTTTATTCTATTAGTTTCAAACCTAGTTATGTACCTAATTTCAAAAATCAACCCAGGTCGATTCACTGAACCAAATTGCATGAAACCAATTTTGTTAGAAAGGTACTAGAATGCTTAATCCAAGCCAAGCTTTTCTGCATTCAAACATTTTTCAAAATTCAACCACAAAAGCTTTGAGTTGATTCCAACTCTAAAAAATCACATTTTACAAGACCTTTCTGAATATATAAAAATATCTAGGTTTACTTGCAGAAATAATGGTCAAGTAATAAAAGAATACCTCATAGGCAATTCTAGTCACTTTATTTAATTAAAATAAAAAGGTTAAACCTTGTTAAATTGTGACACCACTTTAAATCACATTCCCATGTACTGAAATATATGGTGATGACATGTGTCAACATGATCCCATGTTTGAGTTGGAGAATATTAAATCTTAAGTAGTTTTTTAATGAGTAGAAATTACTTTTCTAAAATAAAGGAAATAAAACTAAGTGCCTTAATGATTGTAATATTTGTGATGATGCTAGATCATCTAGTGAAAACCTTGGTGTGATAAATAGAGTAGTTAAGAATTGTTTGGTGATTGTGTACCTCGTATTTATTTATAAACGCTAGTATCGACCAAGGATACGAGGAGGAAGGAGAATACTATGAGGAAGAAGCCGATAAGAACTTCAACCACTGCTCTGCATAAGGCAAGCCTATACTTGAACCTTCCAAGCCTCACTATACAAGTTGACTTAGCAAGATAATACTTGCAAGCTTACCCTACTTGATACCTAATCCTATCTTCAGCATTGCCTGTGACCGTGAAGATGGAGCTTTGCCCATGCTATCGTTATTATTACGTTATTCCGCTACTTGATTTGTATTAAGACTGGATCATGTGATCCTTTATTTGTGTAAGACCTTATGTATGGTTTGTAATGGATGATGTTCTGTGATATTCAATCTGTTATGTCTCGCAAAAATGGTAATCATGGGATTGCGATGTACGACATAACAGGCACCTGGGATTAAAAATCCGGGTGTTGACAAGTTGGTATCAGAGCCATCCTGACCATAGGAGACCCTAGTTTAGAATGGACGTTTGAATCAAAAGCTTAGTTTCAAAACCAAGGAAATGTGTATTTATAAAAACTTATTCTTATTTTTACCACTTAGATTCTTTCATGAAAATTCATGTTCCTCAAAAATTCTTGCAATCTTACATAAAATTTGACACACTTGATCACTCTACTAACTTACTCATCTTATATTCTTATAGATGGTGAAGTATAGCAAGTTTTATTAGTTGGGGAATGGAGGAGACCTCATATTTGAGCTTGACTTGGACCAGCTGTCAGAGATGCTGGAGCGTCCGCACCCCGCGCTCTTCGGAGCTCAGCTCAACGATCAGGAAGGAGAGGAGTTGCAATGGCTAGTTGTTGCATGTCTCCGAGGAAAGATTGAAGCCCCCACCTTAGAGGTAATTCAGTTCACCTTAAGAGAGAAAAAATGGCTTGATGGACTTGCCAAGGCCATGCAGGAAGCTCTTGCCCGTCTGTGTGGATAGAGTATCAATCAGATCAAGGGTACCCGTTGCTCCATACATCTTCTACACTAATCTTCCTTCTTATTGCTGAGTAGTGATGATCTGAGCTTGATCCATCCTTCAAATAACATTGATACTCCTTATATTTGGCTTTACTCTTCAAGTAAGTCTTCATATTGGTCTTCGGAACTCGTCACTTCCTTACACGAATTCCCATTCCTATCTAGGTCTATAACATCAATTAGTAACTGGATGTTGCATCATGCATTTGCACACCAAGTCAAACTTCATGTACAGATCTAGTCAATTAAGAAGAACCAAGAAAAACCAATAAATCCAAATGTGGTACATATAACACACAATATTCTAAGCCCAGAATATAGTAGTTGAGTATAATATCTCTAGGATTCCGGCTTAGTTGTGTAGTATATGACACCTCCTCGTATAGGTTTTCATTGTGATACTTAGCACATAGGGTCAAACTATTCTTTGTTTCTTAATTTACCCAAATTGCCCAATTGCAATAGGATAATCTTAAGCAAAGTGGTCTCCAATTTGGTTTTGACTAAACTTTTGTCTCACCGTTGGAATGACTAGCTATAACCATCCTTTCTTTATTAGTAAACTAACCTCGCAGGATTACTCCAAAAGAATAATCGGATTCTATTTGCTACTTAAACCAAAGATTATTAGAATTTTTTAGCACCCATGACTTCTATCATAGTTCTACCATGTAATTTTTATACTTCTACTCCAAGATAATTCACTAAGTACTTGTCATACTTACACTTACATCATGGTTTCGGAGCTAATCTCACCATGATCTGGTTATGTCTACCTATACATCATGATTTAAGGGCTAATCTAACCATGATAACTTTGTTTCACATTACTCTATCATTCAGTCTTAACATAATCTCACTCCATCACGTAGAATTCTCAAGTGAATCCCACATGATTGCTACTCATTACCTCAACATTTATCCGAATGATATTCATCATGTTTGAAAGTACAAAGGAAGTCGCCTAGAGGGGGGTGAATAGGCTTTTAAAATTATTACGGTTTAGGCTCAAGTAAATGCGGAATAAAACTAACGTTTAATTTATTGAGCACAAAACCTAGCCACTAAGTTCACCTAGGTGCACCAACAACCTATGCTAAGCAATACAAGCAACAAGGTGATAGCAAGGTATAAATACTTCAAGCACGATGGCTATCACAATGTAAAGTGCATAAGTAAAGGGTTCGGTTGAGAGATAACCGATGGACGCGGAGACGAAGATTTGTTTCCCGAAGTTCACTTCCAAAGAAGCTACGTCTCCGTTGGAGAGGTGCGATGGCGCAATGCTCTCCGAACGCCACAAATGGCTCACCTCGAGGTGTGGTGGCTCGATGCTCACCCAACGCCACACAAGGCCTCACCCCGGATGCGGAAGCACGCAACTCACCGACGCCACAAAAGGCTCACCCTATTCTCCCAAGTGCGCACCACAAAAGGCGGGCACTTGCTCCACTATGGGACGCTTGAGGGCGGTCACCGAACCCGTACAAGATTGGGGCTAACTCCACAACTCAATTGGAGGCTCCCAACAACAAAGCCACAACAGGCCAACAATGCCACAAAAGGCCAACAACGCCACAAAAGGCCAACAACGCCACAAAAGGCTACAAGACCACAAAAGGTCAACAAGACCACAAAAGGTCAACAATCCAACCACACAACCGTCTAGGGTTCCAAGGAACCCAAGAGAAACAAGCTCACAAGCTTGAACTCACCGAATCTCCGAGGAGAACTCAAACCTATGCACCAAATGCAAGGGCAAGTCCTTCTCCCCCAAATTCCAACAAAGCTACAAAAGCTATTGGGGGAATAAGGGAGGAAGAACACAAGAGTAGAACTCAAACCTATGCACCAAATGCAAGGGCAAGTCCTTCTCTCTCAAATTCCAACAAAGCTACAAAAGCTATTGGGGGAATAAGGGAGGAAGAACACAAGAGGAGAACACAAAACTCCCCAAGATCTAGATCCCAATGATTCCTTCACAAAGAAGGGATTTGACTTTTGGGGGATTGTAGATCTAGATCTCCTCTCTCAAATCCCTCAAAAAGATGCAAGAATCATAGGAGGGGAAAGGGAGAGGGAAAGCTTCTTCAAGGTTGACAATGGAGGAGAGAGAGAAAGCCAGAACCAAGAAAAAAAGCTAGTACCCACGAAGGGGAAGAGGAGCCCCTTTTAAAGGGCTCCCAGATCTGCCCGTTATGGGCATTCGCGACACCTGGCCGGAACTTCCGGTGGGAGGCCGGAAGTTCCGGTGGCACCCAGCCAACGGTCGAAAACGCGGAGCGAGAAACTAAAAAAACGAATCATGGCCGGAACTTCCGGCTCTTGGGCGGAAGTTCCGCCCAGCCTGGCTCCAATGGTCATCAGACTGTTGACGCCCGCTCCAGAAGCGCAACCGGAAGTTCCGGTCAAAACAGACCGGAAGTTCCGGTGAACTTCTGACGCAAGTTCCGACAAAGATCCGACAAATAGAACGCTTCAAAACAGAAGGTTACTGAGCGTGAGCGGAAGAAGACCCGAAACTTCCACCGGAACTTTCGGCGGCAAAGATGCCCTAGTGGAACTTCCGGTGGGAAGCCGGAACTTCCGGTTAGGGAAATTCCAGAAACCAGAAAACCAGAAACGCAAAAACTTTTGCATCCGAACTCCAAACGGGATGAAACCAATTTTGTTGGAAAGATAACGACGAATAGAATCCAACAAAAAGTCGAAATATTGGGTATCACCTTGGGAGTAAATATCATGAATATTATGTGATCTATCCCCCAAGGTGTGGAGCCGGAAAACTCGCAAGATCAAAAACCGCAATAAGATATGCAAGTGAAATCCTTAGATGATGAGCTAGAGCTTGTTATGATGATGACCACAAGCTCTAGATCCTCTCATGGACAAGAACCAAATAACAACCAAGAAAGATGATGCTATGAATGCAAAGGTTTGAGCTCTCTCCGAACGATGCAAACGAGACACCCGCTTGAGAGCCCCTCTTGATAGTACGGCTATCTATCCTAAACCCGGTCTCCCAACTAACAACACGAGACCGGCAAAAGAGAAGCCCTATCAACATACCTTTACCTTGAGCGTCCCACTTGAACTTGATGTAGACCGTCTTGTTCTTCTATAGTGGGAACACCTTTTTTGTTTGCTCTTGCTCGCTCTTGCTTGATGAAGACTTGCAAAATGCTCCCCCATACTCCATGGGGAAACCTCTTCTTTGAACTTGTCTTCATCATTCCATGAGCACGAGGATGGCAAGCTTCAAGCATGAGATCTTCTAGAGATGGCGCATCTTGAGCTCGTCCTTCTTCATCCTTACTTGAGGCTGATCCATCTTGATGCAACTCTTTGCACATGCCTTGATCGACCTTCAAGCTCCTTCTTTCTTAATGATTCCAATGGGCACAAAGCCCTTGGACATTTCTTCATCTTCCAACCTTGAGACCAACACATGGCCCAAGCGATGCCAATGGACAAACCTACAAGTGAAACTCAATTTACACATTAGTCCATAGAGATTGTCATTAATTACCAAAACCACACATGGGGGCATACATGCCCTTTCAATGTTGTCTTTGGTTATCAACTGACACTAAGATTTTACTGTTCTTACTTAAATTCTAGGATTAGGCTACACCATTAAGACTACTTCAATTAATGTCTTACACTTTCCGACAGTATCTTGGTGGTTTATGTCTCCCTCGGAGGACACTAAATAGCACTTTACTTGGAAAAACATAAATAATTACTCCTAAGAAAGAATGACTTAAGCATATGACTTAGGTGTGACAAGGTTATTCTCAAGTGGATACTCATCACAAGTCATTGGAATATTTGGTTTAGATAAGATGGCTCCTATAGTCACTATCCAACCTACAGATCTTCCTAAAAGGGTTTCAATCCTAAGGTCAAAGCATATGCTCTGATACCAACTGCGGTGACCCAGCATACCACTGCATGATGTAGTACACTATAGTCGTTGACATAACACCAATGAAACACCGTTCACTAGTATTACATCCCTCAGAGTAGTACAACAGAAACATAGCAGGTCCAATATATGACTATAGGTTACAACTCAACTCTTTACACAAGATCCAGAGAACACTCTAGGTTAAAGAGAGAGAGAAAGAAACTTCTTACAAAGAAGAATTATAAATAATCAACTCAAATCTATTAAACTAATAGACTAGTATCTAAACCATTGAGGCTTGCATTGCTACTATTGCAATACTCTATAGAAATAGGCTCTATGGCTAGAGATTCTATTCTTATCTAATCCGCAACTTCGTCTTCACTTGAGTTGATATATATGTTGACTTCCTTGACTTCATTGAAGAGCTTTAGCTTTTGATGATGATTCCTAGAGCATAACTTGATGTAGACGTCGTCTAATCTGGCTTTAGAACCTAGCAAGGGTTAAGAAGATACTTTGAGTACGAGCGTACTCAACAAGTTCACTAGAAAAGGAGTGTTTGATGCACTATATCTATGGCCACAGACCGTAGGTCATAGGCAATGCAAGTTTTTCTAAACATTTCTTCAAAGGTTGCTTTTATTCGGATAATCTATGTCCGTCAGCCTTCACGGGTTTACCAGAACTTTCATGGAGTTCCTTTCCCGCCGCGTTCGCAGCTCCTTCCCGGAACATGGATTAACATGTTACAGTTCTTACACTCTGTAGAGGTGCGTCACTTTACCCATGAGAGATCTTAGCTTTGTTGCACATCCGAATTGCAGGTTCGTTCACACTTCCTTGGTATGAGGCCCAGACTAAGATCCAAGCCAATCACTGCCTTTTCCGTGACCCCGCATGTCTCCTTGGTGTACGCCAACCCACCTATTGAATTACGGCAATGGCAGTACAGACCGTTCAGATGCCGAAACTATCGTGGGACGTTGAGGGCTCCCACCCATATGCTGCATATCCTCTATGAATTACCATAAATAATATGCACGCTACGAGTGATAACAGCCACGACCCGCACATCCAGCTCCATGCGAGAGGGAAAAGATACAGCTGACTTCTCCGTCCCATTCCAAATATCATGGTCAACGCGTAATATACGGCGCAAGAATCACTGGCGACATTGGTTGTTAAGTCCTAGGTAATATGTTCCTTTACCACCGGAACTTTTATAGTAGGTTATTACCTCATGGTAAATAACCTATAATCATATTATTATGAAAATAGTGTTTTCTATCCTTTTTAAAATGCAGGTGATTTCAACACTGGATTTGCAAAATAGTTTACAGAAAATAATCAAAGGACATGAGCAAGTGTGAACTTGCCTTTTGTGATTGCAAGATTATGCACTCACGGTCTTCAAAACAATATAAAAGATCCAATATCTGAAATCAGCATCATTGGTCCAGTAAGGACTAATGTTTAAAGAGGCAAGATGCTTTTATGCATAAGTAATGTAATGCAAGTTGATAAACGTGAATCCCGAGAATAATGTTGTTCTAGGGTTTGGATACTGGAAAGGGTTTTTCCTTGGAATGTGTTGCCCTTTTAGATTAAGTTTCATACATGTGCTTCTTATAAAGGATTGTGAGTGTGTGGAAAACAACAGGTATTTATACAACAACAAAATACACAGTATGGAATGCTACTCAAGGTTGCTTACATCTTAATTATTATCTTCAAGTTTTACTTTACAAGTAATGTCACTCATAAAGAATTTAAGTATTAACAATCTTATTATACAAGTAAAGTATAAAGTAAGGTGTTTACTATTAATTGTCATATGTTGATTGAAGTGGCAAACGAATAACATTTGAAGAAAATCTTACTCGACTAAGCAGAAGCATTTAAGCTCTTAAGTTAACCTTATGAGGTGTTCTTTCTAGTTATAGTCTTTAAGTCAGAAAGAATTGCCTTTATTAGAATACTGAAATTAGTAGTATTTGAGACTTATCTATCTTGGTTTTTAACTGGGTTGATTTGGTATTAAGATGCTTTATAACTTAATTACAATAGACCAAAATTAACTATAAAGCATATAATAAAGTCTTTAGCATTATACTTAAAGCTTTGCAAACTAAAGGTAACTTTAAGGATGTAGATAGACTTAGGGTGTATTACTTATGATATTTGTATCTTGTTCACTTTATATTGTTTCCTTAGAGTTACTTAAGAATGGCATTACTTCTATTGGAGTAGTGATTTCTTTACATTATAACGGTATAAAGGGATTTACCTTCCTATAAAGATGTGGTTAAGGTTTATGGATAAGTAAACAATATTATTTACCACTTATGGACTCACTTATAGTGTTTTGATTTGTTTATAAACTTGTGGTTAATATAAAGAATGAGTTTTATCTCTTTACAAATTATTCTTGGAGATTTTATATTAGATAAGAATTCTTTTATAAAATAATTTATACTTATGGTTGAAGGATAATTTAAATAAATTCATTTAAAATGTGTTGAACCATTTTGACTTCATATTATCAATATTGAAGACTGGTATTACTTATTAAATCTAAATTGGCAATTTTAGGAATATTAACAAATTTTATTTACCTTATATGAATTATCTATTAAGGAAATAAGTTTATATTTAAGTTATTAAAGTTGTTTAATCTTTTATTTAACTCAAAAGTGGAATATCACATTTTTAACATGTAGGTATTATTTTTGTGATCATTTTGGTATATTACATTTATTTTTGTGATTTATAAATAATAAGATATGATTTTAATAAGGTTTATTACTATATAAATACTTAATAATTAACAAATATTTAATTAAGGGAAATATTAATGTATTAATTTTAAAGTATAATTCTTATTTTTCTAAGATTTTTAGTATTTTATTTATATTTTTAACATTTACCATTATTAAAATGTTAATTATCAAAGTTTTATCACTTATAAAACTTATATTATATAATATTTATTTAAATAATCATCATAATAATATTTGAGAATAGTTTTAAATTGTAGATTTTATTTTTCTAAACATTTTCATATATTATATGTATTCTTCTGATTTATAAAACAAAAGTTATTAATAAAACAAGATTTAATCATTATATTATATTTCAGGAAATATTCATATTTAATCTTATAATGTTTTTATCTATTTCCTAAACAGAAATTACTTTTTACACCTGAGCTAAACTTACCCAGGGTCATTGACCCGTGGGCCAGTTGCCACATGGCATACCCAAAGCAGTAAAGGCTTTGTTACCGTTTCTATACTTACTACTAGTCGATGACAGGTGGGACCAGGGCCATGTCATACACCACATGGGCAAGGACCAGTCAAAAGCTGACCACGTCAACCTCGACGTATGCATGATGTCATTGTGACATCAGCACGACCACCACCACCAGAAAGTGGTCACCGGCGGCGAGCCGGAGCTCCCCAGTGACCGTGGATGGTTGGGATGTAACCGTGAGGGAAAGGCGATCCTAGGGGTGGTGTCTACGCTACAATTTAGTCGCCGGAGTTACTCCGGTGATGACCTACGGCAGCGGCGTCCATCGGCCCGATGACGCACTCGAGTTACAGATGATACTAGGAAGCGCAGTTAGGGTTGTTCGATGCGGAGACTCACCCCCCGATGTGATGGTACGGTCGGCGATGTAGATGGTGACCGGAGGCGAGCACAATACTGCGGATTCTGACGACCACCGTGGAAAAGGATTCGAGAAATTCGCCTCCCTCCGAGCTCCTCCTGATGCGGCGCTCCTCACAGACGATCTACGCATGCTGGCGCATCTTCTGGACCACTAAATGGACTCCGGGAAGAACTCCACATGCCGGCGTGCTCCGATGACTGTGGCTAGGTTTTTGGTTGCCGACGAAAAGGAGAGGAAGAAAGTGAGGATAAGGATCTCCGGCGCATCGATGATCTACTTATAGGCAACGAACAGCGGCGGCGCGGATCTTGGCGTCAGCGGGCATCGCGACGACGGCGGACGGCTGACGTGGTGCCAGGCAGCTGCTTCTTCGGCGTGCTTGCTGGCGAGAGGAAGAAGAAAATAAAAAGAGGGCAAAGGGGTACGCGGCTGTTGTTGGGCTAGAGTGGTGTGGCATCCCGCAAAACCACTACTAGAAAATCGCGTTGTTTTTGTGCATTGCATCATCATGACCGCATGCTCATGTCATCATGCCATATTGCATTTGAGCATCGTCATCATCTTGCATTTGCTTGTATAAAACTATTTGCAGAAAAACCCAGTTTTGTTTTCTAAACGCCCCGTCTTAATTCAAACGCAAAACCCCGGGTCGCCGGGATATTTTGTTTGTCCGATATCGGCTTGCAAACGGCGCATTCAAAATTAAATAAAAATATTAAATTATTTTTAGTGGGACAGTCGAACGGGCCGAATCGACCCGAACGACCACCCCAGAAAAATACAAACGGCCCACCCCATTAATCCTACAGCTACCAACTAACCTACCCAGCCCTCCCCTCCACATCACCCCAACCAACCCCCTCTCGCCACCTCACCCTCTTCCCCCCTCTACCCAATCCCCATCTGCCACTTGTCCCACCCCCACCCTGCCAGCACACCGCCACATCACCACCCACTCCCCTTCTTCCCTCCCCACTCAATCCTCCCAGCCACACACAAGCACACACGCACTACACACGCACGCCACGCGCCTGCAGGCCCCTCCCCAGGTAGCCCTCCCCCGAGCGAACCGATCCCCACCCCTCTGCCCCCGCTGGCCCCACCGGTCCCACCCCTGACCCCTGTCCCCGCTCGCTCCCACCTCCCTCTCTTCCCCGACGCAGTCCTCTCTCTCCCCTAGCGCGCCCATCCCCACCGCGACCGGCCTCCCCAACCCCGCCTGCCCCTGGCCGCCCCCGTCCGCCCCTCTTTCCCCCCCTCCGTCGCGCTCCGTCGGAGCTCCCCACCGGCCCCAGGCCCCGCCTTCCCTCTCTGCAGCCACCGCTCGGCCGCCCGCGCGCCTCCCGTCGCCTCTCGCCTCGTCGCCCCCTCCCCGCCTGCACCGCACCCAACCGACCTCCGCTCGCCCCGCACCGCTGCACCTCTCCGGCCGCCCGCGCCTCCTTCGGTCCTCCCCCGCGCCGCCGCCGCGGCCCCTCCCCGGCGCCGTCCTCGCTGCCTCTTCCCTCTCGCCGGCTACCCGTCTCCGTCCGCGGCCGCCATCGCCCACCGTCGCCCCGCCGGCCGTCCCTTCGAGCTCCGCCGCGCGCCAGGCCCATCTCCGCCCCGCCCCGCCTCCTCTACGTCCCTCCGGCGAGCCGCCCGCCGTTCCGCGCCGGCAGCGCCGCCCCGGCCCGCGTCTTCCGCGAGCAGAGAGCCTCGCCGACCTCCGCTGTCCCGCGCCCTCGCCTGCTTCCTCCAGCCATCGACGTCGCTGCTGCTGGCCGGCCCCGTCCTCGAGCTGAACCCCCGCGTCCCATCACCGGTGGTCCCGCTGCGCCGTCGTCCCGAGCCGGCCGCGTCGCGCGCGAGGCCGTCCCGGTGTAGCTGCTGCTCCGTTGTTCGAGTTGGTGTCGTGTGCTGCATACATGGTACTGCAAGTTGGTAAGTCGGCACACAAGCCTTCCGGTGAACAAGAGCTGCAAGCCGGACTAGTACCCCGTTAAAACCACCCGAACACGCGCTGCTAAGTCCAAGTTCGACATCGACAATTGAACCCGAGGATGCGACAAGATCTCCGGGCCGATGAACCACGTCAAGCATCCGCGTGCTCCGTAGACCGTACCGTACCCGATGGCCGAGACGTTGAAGACCCCGTTCCCGGAGGCGAAGTCCGAACCCTGACACGCCAAGCTCTTCTTCACGGAGGCCGAAGGCTGTTGTCCGAGACCCCGAAACAGATCCCCGGAACGACAAGTACCCCCTCGAGGACGTCGAGTACTTCACCCCGGACACCGAGACCCCGGTGCGACAAGTACTTCTTCCCGGACGCCAAGACCGACTCGATGGCGCGGACCCGACAAGATCGGCACGACGACAAGAACGGCATCGGCCCGGAAGAATCCGACGCGCCCCGACACCGACCCAAGTCCGGCTTTCCGGAACGCCAAGATCCACCCCAGTAGTCCGAGAACGATCCCGTCGAACCCTGGACCCTGAGACCGACCCCGAACCCTCGGACCAAGATCTGCCGAACCCTAAAGTGTGAACCCCTTATCCGAGAACCCTATTTTATAAATGTCACCTATATAACTATTGCATATAAATTGTTCATGCATGCATACTTGTCTGTGGTTGGGGGCCTTATGCCAATTCACCATATAATTAAATATGGGGTCCATATGCGGGCAAATCTAGTCTCATATTGGCCTCATTTAAATTTGTGTAGCGAACCGGTGCTATCTTTGGTCTTGCTAATTCAACATTTAATTTGCGGGGGTTCTAAATAACTTGAACCAACTAACTATTTGTCGGGACCCCGGTTCCGCTTAATATTGCCCCATTGCATCGCACCTTTGCCATGTCATGCATCATACATGCATCATGCCGATCTTCCGCCGTTGTATTAAATATTGCATCCGGTGTTTCTTCTAGTGTTTTGCTTCTTCGCGGATAAGGCCGTTGAGTTGATGTGAGCTTCGCCCCGATCTTCGGTTGGACCTTCGACAATGTTTTCAGGCGAACATCTCCCCCTTTCTACCTATCTTACTTTTATAGTATTTATTTCCCTCCTGTTGATCTTTGCTATCTGTGTTGCGATGCTCTAGTTTTTCGTACCCGTGATATCCCTTGCAGCCATATATATCCTTGGACACATCCTATTACCTGTTGTTTGGTAGATAGTTGGACCCGCGTGTCGTAGTCGCTTGCTCAAGTATTTTTGCGTGTCGTCAAGTACCACAATTGTTGGAGAATTGCCGCATGTTGATGTTGGAGATGATCATGGCTTTACTTATCGTTCGCTTTAATTCCTGTTTAACAACTAAAATTGAATTAAGCAGAGGCATCGGTGGGTGATAGGTAAGATTTGGTTTCCGACCGCCCACTTGTGTCCCGTAGGACCCGAGTTCTTGACACCTGTTCCGAGATCGAGCGCGCTAACCACAGGTGGGGAGATATGGGCCCCCCATTGATTATTACCTGATTTCAAAGTATTGTACTGGGGGCCACAAACTAGTTTGAGGTTTTATTTACGATCATTACTTATGCCATGCTTTACTGCTTTATTTACGTTTGTGCGAGGAGCACACTGTACTGTTTAGGAAGCGGAGTGTTTTCGCTGTATCGACAGTCCCCGTTTGGGGATTTGTTGTCGTTTACAGCCACTGACGCAAACCCTAAGTCCGTCTCGGAGACCGGCCGACTTCGTTGCGGGTGTCGACTTGGTGGGGTGGCCCCCATGTACTTGCTTTGGGTCTGGGAACGTCGTGACTTAGGCCCCGCCGACATACCGATGGGTGTATGTTAACTGATCTGGCAAAAAGGGTCGAAGTGCCTGTGGATACTTTGGTGCACCCCTGCAGGGTTAAATCTTTTCGAGAAGCCGTGTCCGCGGTTATGGACGACTTGGAGAACAGTGCTTGATCATAGACAACTATAACTAAAGTTTACTGTTTTAAATTGACTTGTATCCGATTTGACTAGTAATCAGCTTCACTACAACGGAATGGCTAAATAAAAGTAACAACAACTGCTGGGTTTTGGGGTTATCTCATGCTAATTGTATCTGACTAGTAAGTGTTGCCACTATAACGGAATGGTTAACTAAAAGTGCCCACTGCTTACTTTATCAGGATGATTATCTAAACCTGACTAGTAAAGTGCCGCAACTATAACTGAATAAGTAAAACTGCCAACTGTGTGAGTTCCTCGGTTGCCTTCCTCGTTTGGTCTCGAGGGGGAAACGCCAGGATGGGTTTGTTTGTTGGTAGTATCAGGTTGGTTCCGAATAGGTTTTTCTCACCCCTCTATGATAGCCGCCAGTTGTATCGAGTCTCTATAGGTTGTTTAGTGCATGCTGCCGCTGCCGCTCAGTCCACCATACCTATGTAGGCGAGGACCGCCGAATTCTAGCCTCGCCGTGTACTGGCCTCAGTACTGACGCTCCTCTTTTTTTCTTTGCCCTTTGTCGGCACCCCTTTTGTTTAAGCAGGTTTTGAGATCGACGTCGTTAGCAGGGTTACCCTTCCGGCTTGGCCTGGGCAGGGTTATGGACGCCATCGGTTATTCTTCAGGGCTCTTAGCCCCATTTGCATCTTGTCCGTAGTCGGACGCTCCATCGTTTTCGAGGTGATTTGGATCTTTGTACCGGATATTTGTATTCTTGACTCATGGAGTCGTGTTGTATATATCTGTTCTGTGGGTCCCATCGAGGACTGTTGTGTAATGTTATTACTTCGTTTTCCACCCGCACGAAAGTGCCTGGTGGGCACCTTTGAATCGTTTCTATGCGGGTTTGGCGGGTTTCGCTAAAACTTGCATAGGTCCGATTCTGAGGGTGTTACAAGTGGGCTGCTGCGGAGCGAGCGGAGAGGATTGGCTGTGACCTGCGGGCGACGGATAGAGAGAAGAGGAAATGGGTCGTGGGCCAGATTTGGTGTTTCCTCTATTTTTTCCTGGTTTTATGCCTTTTTCATTTTCTGTTTTGTTTTCAGGTTTATATTTGTATATTTGGTTTGAACTTTCTTTTTGGAGTTTTATTTGCTGAATACTTGCAGCAACAATAAAGTTATTAAAAATCCACTTGTGAACTTTTATTATGCATTGTGATATTTTCTTTATTTCCTTTATATATATTCTTTTCTATAACATTGTGTTCACTTTTATTTGGAGTAATTAAGTTTTAAAATGTTTAATAATCTTCATAGGGTTTATTTATATGTATTTAATCACATAGTATAGGATAGAATGGTTTATAATATTGGATCCCCACTTATTCCATGCTCATATGGGATGAGTGGTTAGAGAAATGAATTAAAGACTTTGTCTAATGATTATAGATAGAATATTTATGAGATGTTGATGAGAAATCTTATTAATAAGTTTAGAGTTCTGAATTGTAATTACTCACCCTAGGGTTTAAGGTACTTACTATACTTATTTTCTTTTGTTGATGTGAATAAAGATTAATGGCTAAACCTATTGTCTTTATGTTTGTTATTTTAATAATATCACCATTTAAAGTAAAATAGTGGAATTGTTTTCTAGGATAACTTATGAGAAACAATTAATAAAGATAGTTCCATAAGCACCTACGATAATGATGTTTGAATATGAAAAAGATGTGCTCGGGTGATTTGATATAGTAAATATTTTTATGAAGCTTTGTGTAAATAAGATGATAGATCAATCAGATGAAATGGATAATATGCTAGGTAAAGATTTTGGGTCTAGTGTTTAACAAGGATTCCGATATTCCATACTTCATAATTCTGGACTTCTAATTAAGGAATTCCTTTCCTAGATATATTACTTCTCTATATCCATCATCATGTGTTAACATGATGAGCTTTGCTTCACAAGAATATTCTTATCCACCTTTTATGCTTCTAAAGCCATTTATAAATCCAATGAGCTTGTCATTAAAGCCTTTTCATAATCTTCTCATATTCTCCCTTAAGCATCCTTCACTAATATCACTTCAATAGATGTATTCATCAAATCCTACTTCACTTCAAGTGCTTAGTGTTTCCAAAGAGGAAAATACTACTTCTTTAATCCAATGTTGCTCTAACATCATTTTAATCATACTATCTTGTCTGTACTTGACTCCAATATTTAACATTCCAACCTCACATTATACTAATGTGACTTGTAATGTCTAATCTAGGATAATATATCTATACTATGGTTCAATCATGTTTTATCCACCAATGTCACTTATACATGGTATAAGCATTCAATATTGGTGAATAAGGCATGATCATTATAATCCTTTGATCCTTTATGATTCAGGTTTCCAATTTGCTAAACAAGGCTTCATCAATACAACATTACAGTTGTATTATAATTATCTTCTGTTTAGCTCTATTGGATTAAGATATATAATTCATTGACTATACCTACTTGATCCAATAGGACTACTCCTGGTAACTATCTTCAGGCTTCATCCTTTTAATCTTCTTTGTTACCATATTGATTTGATTTCCTCTAATCACTCCCATCCTATAGATGAAATCTTAACTAGCATCACTATTTACCTCTTCTTACTTCTTTCTTTATAAGCCCTAAGTGAATGCTATAATAAGTACAAGAGTTGATAGGTCAAGAATTGATAGGTTAAGAATTGGTGAATCAATAGTTGATTTCTCAATATTGATGAACAACAAATATAAGGATAGGATTCAATAGAGATGATAAAGATTGATATGGAAAGAAAGATTTATGGTGAATGATCTTGACTTGGTTTCTTTCCTACTCAATCTCACTAAAGAGTTAAAGTTAGGTATTTCCATGATACACATGGTATAAGTAGATGAGATTAAAATAGATCAAGATTTAGTTGTTACACTCCTATTACCTAAGTTATGTTTATAACTTAGTATTCATGAGTTGTGTAATGAATACTAGGGTATGATTACTTAAGGATTAAATATAGATCATTAAGTAATGTATTAGGGTTAACTTTTATTACATTTGATCTACCCTTAGATCAAATCTCCCTTACCCAAAATAAGGTTTTAGCAAAGGTCATATTGAAACTTATCGCAGTCAACTTGATGATCTACTTCAATTCCATCAAGTTGAGAGAAGCTTCAATCACTTTGACAAGTTCTTTATTTAAAAGCGCGAAAATTATTCGGATTTTTTATGCATGAATGCAATGCACACATCTGTGTTCAGCTTATTTCTAAGCTCTAATGCTGGGATGTTACATTGATCCAACCAAGTGCGTCGCCATGGAGATCACCTGTCCTGTTTGTGGACAAGAAATATGGAGGTAACCGTTTGTGTACTGATTATCGGAAGTTGAATGATGTCACCATCAAGAACAAGTACCCACTAGCAAAGATAGAAGACCTGTTTGACCAGTTAACTCGTGCCAAAGTGTTTTCTAAGATTGATCTTAGAACTGGCTACCATCAACTCAAGATTCGCGTAGAGGATATTCCAAAGACTGCCTTTATCACCAGATATGGATTATATGAGTACATTGTCATGTCTTTTGGATTAACCAACGCCCCCGCTTATTTCATGAACCTCATGAATAAGATTTTTAAGGACTTCCTGGATAAGTTTGTCGTTGTTTTCATCGATGACATTCTAATCTATTCCAAATGAGAAGAAGAACATGAGCTACACCTAAGGACCATCCTTGGAACCCTTAGGGAACATCAGTTGTATGCCAAGTTTAGCAAATGTGAATTCTGGTTACAGGAGGTAGGATTCCTTGGACATATTGTATCATCCGGAGGAATTTCCATTGACCCCACAAAGGTGAAGGATGTTGAAGATTGGCAAGCCCTAACCACTCAAACCCAAGTTCGTGCATTTCTCGGATTAGCGGGATATTACCACAAATTCGTAGAAGGATTCTCAAGTATCGCAAGACCCATGACCCAATTGTTGAAGAAAGATAAGAAGTTTGAATGGACGGACAAATGTGAAGCGAGTTTTCAAGAACTCAAGAGGAGATTGATTTCAACCCCAATCTTGATCATGCCGGATATTACAAAGCCTTTTGATGTGTATTGTGACACATCCAAGATCGGTCTCGGATGTGTGCTAATGCAAGAAGGCAAGGTTATATCTGATCTGTCCCGACAACTGAATCAACATGAACAGAATTATCCTACACATGACCTTGAACTAGCAGCCGTAGTCCTAGCCCTGAAAACATGGAGGCATTATCTTATGGGAAACCGTTGTGAGATTTATTCGGATCACAAGAGCCTGAAGTATATATTCACTTAGAAGGAGCTGAATATGAGGAAGAGAAGATGGATAGATCTAATCAAGGACTATGATCTGGACATCCACTATTCACCCCAGTAAATCCAATGTGGTAGCAGATGCCCTTAGCAGATTGTCGTGCCGCTTGAACTCCATGATTCTGAAGGAGCAACCAAGTTTGCACAAGGAGTTGGAAGATTTCAGAATGGAATTAGGAAGTGAAGTATTTTTGGCTAGCATAGAACTTCAACCCACTTTGACCAGGAAGATCAGGGAGGCGCGGAAAGGAAATGCTAGTATCGACGGAATCAAACGTCACATCGGTACAGGCAAAGTACCTGGATTCACCGTAGATGAAGGAGTTCTGTGGTACAAAGGACGTCTCTATGTACCAGCAGATTCAGAGTTGAAGGAAACTATTTTGAAAGAGGCCCATGATACCCTTTATTCTATCCACCTCGGAGGAACAAAGATGTATCATGATCTGAAGGAGCAATTTTGGTGGTATAAGTTGAAGAGAGAAATCGAAAGCTACATCGCCAAGTGTGATATTTTCCAGAGAGTCAAGGAGGGACATCAGAGACCCGTAGGACTGTTGTAGCCACTGCAGATTCCAGAATGGAAATGGGATTTAGTTGGAATGGACTTTATCACCGGATTGCGTACTTCTAGTAGGGGAAATGACTCTATTTGGGTCATAGTTGATAGATTGTCCAAGGTAGCCCATTTCTTACCAGTAAAGACCACTTACCAGAGCTCGAAGTTAGCGGAGTTGTACATCGCTAGAATCGCCAGTTTGCACGGAGTCCCCAAGAACATCGTGTCAGATCGAGGAACTCAGTTTACCTCGAGATTTTGGAAGAAAGTCCAAGAAGGACTAGGAACTAGACTAGATTTCAGCACAGCTTACCACCCTCAAACATATGGACAAACGGAGCGAGTAAATCAAATACTCAAAGATATGTTGAGAGCATGTGTGCTAGAGTATGGATCTAAATGGGAGGACTGTCTGCCTTTCGTAGAATTTTTGTACAACAACAGTTATCAAGGTAGTATGCGGCCCCATTTGAGTTCATGTCTGGAAGGAAGTGTCGTACCCCTTTGAATTGGTCGAAAGTAGGAGAGAGTCAGATTTTCGAACCCGACATCCTACGAGAAGCAGAAGAGAAAGTTCACAAGATCCGTGAGCACCTCAAGACCGCCCAGTCAAGACAGAAGAGTTATGCCGACAAAAGACGTCGAGATCTCGTTTTCAATATCGGAGATTTTGTGTATCTCAAAGTGTCACCTTTGAATGGAATGCAGCGTTTCTAGCTCAAAGGAAAGTTAGCCCCCCAGATATATCGGACCTTTCAAGATTTAGATGGAAGGCAAGATCAACCAAGCTAATGAGAACCGCAAGCGTCGAATGATGCATCAACCAGGAACCCACCATACACCAAAGTATCACCCCAACCCATCTCCAGGATTTTCCCCAAGAAACAATAGACCCCCGATGAACCGTCCGACCTATCCCAACCATAGAAACCCAAGGTCCAGAGGAAATCACAACCACAACCCCGGCAACCCCAGCAATTTCAATCGTGCACCACCCAAGTTCAACAATAACCATGTCGCCACCAACACCAATACTGCCCCAAGGACTGGAAGCAATGTTGTGCATATTGCAACAAAGGACAAGTCTCAGGTGACTTGTTATGAATGTGGAACCAAAGGTCACTATTCCAATGAGTGTCCCAAGAAGATTGCCGCAGCCCCCAATGCAAATGCCCTAGCTCAGCAGCAGTGTCGTGTTCAGCCTGTAAGAAGGTTTGCCCCAGGGAACTCGCTCAATCGCAACGGCCGTCTCTTTCTCATGCATGCTGAAGAAGCCCAAGAAGCGCCAGATGTCGTGTTGGGTATGTTTTCTGTTAACTCAGTACTTGCCAGAGTGTTGTTTGATTCTGGAGCATCGCACTCATTTGTTACTGAAGAATTTGCATGCATTAGTAAGATTCAACCAACAAAATTGAAGCATATTATGATAGTTCAAATACCTGGTTCAACCACCAAAGCTAGATAGATTTGCAAGGCCGTGCCTATCCGAATCCATGGCATATATTTTTATGCTAGTCTAATAGTACTCGGAACTAAACGTTTGGAAGTAGTACTAGGAATGGATTGGATGTCAAAACATAAAGGATTAATCGACTGTGCCAAGAAAGTAATAACCATGACCAGTACAACCGAGATATCAGTTGAGCATGTATCTGAAACCTTGCCCCGTCAATTCAAGTGCAACAAGAGTCTAGCCCAACCCACCATTGACCAAGTCAGAATAGTCTGTGAATACCCCGATGTATTTACAGATGTTTTGCCCGGTATGCCCCCAGATCGGGATATCGAGTTTATCATTGAACTAATCCCTGGAACCGGACCCATAGCCCAGAGACCATATAGTATGAACCCGTCTGAATTAGAGGAGCTGAAGAAGCAACTGCATGCTATGCTAGAGATAGGATTGATCTAACCAAGTGCGTCGCCATGGAGATCACCTGTCCTGTTTATGGACAAGAAAGATGGAGGTAACCGTTTGTGTACTGATTATCGTAAGTTGAATGATGTCACCATCAAGAAGAAGTACCCACTAGCAAAGATAGAAGACCTGTTTGACCAGTTAACTTGTGCCAAAGTGTTTTCTAAGATTGATCTTAGAACTGGCTACCATCAACTCAAGATTCGCGCAGAGGATATTCTAAAGACTGCTTTACCACCAGATTTGGATTATATGAGTACACTGTCATGTCTTTTGGATTAACCAACGCCCCCGCTTATTTCATGAACCTCATGAATAAGATTTGTATGGACTTCCTGGATAAGTTTGTCGTTGTTTTCATCGATGACATTCTGATCTATTCCAAATCAGAAGAAGAACATGAGCTACACCTAAGGACCATCCTTGGAACCCATAGGGAGCATCAGTTGTATGCCAAGTTTAGCAAATGTGAATTCTGGTTACAGGAGGTAGGTTTCCTTGGACATATTGTATCATCCGAAGGAATTTCCATTGACCCCGCAAAGGTGAAGGATGTTGAAGATTGGCAAGCCCTAACCACTCAAACTATAGTGACCTCGGATCGATAAGGATCCTAAGTCCCTATGATTAACATGCTAGTCCCTGGATCAATAGCTAGCACTCACTATCGATGAAATATCATGTAAAACACAAAGTCTTTATTACACGGAGAATCCAGAGTATGAATTTATTACAAAATTGCTTAGCATTATGCTAGCTCAAATAACAGCGGAAACATAAAGGCAGCTTGAGTCCATCAATGCCCCAGGCTTGTCGAGTGTAGACTCGCGATCCCTACGCACCTTTCAATCTACGGATTCTGCACATAAAACGTGCAGTCAACAAGTTGGGTCAATACTTTGAATGTATTGGCAAATTACACCAAGGAGAGAAAAGGCTATCTCTACATGCAAGGCTAGTTTAGGCTGTAGAGTTCTTTTGCTCAAAGCTAGTTTTCTTAAGTAGAGAAGAAGAGAAGATTTTCCCTACTTTGTAAACTCTTGCTTAGATAAATAAGGTCGAATGGCACATGAGGATATTACGCACCAAGTGTCCAAACAACCAAACACTTGGATATTACACACCAAGTGACACTTGGATATTACACACCAAGTTCCCAAAATCCCACCCATTGGCGATATTACTCACGCCACGGGGTTTCAAAACTTTGTTTAGAAAAGAGAGAGGAAGATCCTTCAGAGGCTCCATCCTTTAGATGCTCAATGTTGTTATGTTTCCGTGAACACGGCTGATCGATCAGATTGCAATACTCTCGAGAGTTTGTGCACTTTACCCACAATCCACGATCAAGTCCTTTTACAAACAAGACCATGGCGAGGCTTTCCCTTAGTAGCCCCTCTACCTTCCGGATCCAACCGTGCCAAGAACCTCCAAATGTTGGTACCCAGGTGAGGTTTCCCACTAAGTACTAGGCCAAGACAGAGCCCATAATGTATTGTGGTTGCACTGGAAGCTTCTGAATTCCGAAACATGGCAGACTTCTTTGATTCCTGGGCGGCCGTCCTCCACCAAAATCTCACTCGTTGACCCGACAACCATTCCGCCCTGAAGAAAACTTAGTTTTATTTTGAAGTGGATTTGAGAAGAAAAGTTTGCTCTAGAGAGCCTTTATACTTAGAAACATTCTTTGTCTTTCGAACCCCCCAACGGTACTTTGTATATATAACATAGCAAGCAATACTTAGCAAAAACAGGGGTAACCTATTAGGAGGGTAAATCCTAAGTATAGAGCTACTCATGGCATACTACGAAATCATCGCACTTGCAAAATAATACTAAGGAAAAATTCTACTAGAAGATCCTACACATGCATACTACAGAATTTTGAAGATCACATGCATAGAATCAAAACTGGGACAAAATTATGAACAAGTGGTGTAACTTGCCTTGATCCGAGCAGCACTCTGCACAATAGCACTCCTTAGCGCACTCCGAACAATCTAACGAATCACAAACATAGATCTAATCACAACTTGCTCAAAACATATCACAGAGGTAATCATGCATGCATGCACATGGTGATTTATGCAAGGTTGGTTCTTCTAAATTGACCAAGGTAGCAAGATTGTGTTGCAATAGTGTAAGGGTGTCACTAGGATTGATTTCCCAAAGGTTTAGATCTAATTGAGTCACTAAAACAATTCCTAGGGTTAAAAGGAGATCAAACCATCTAATTAGCCCCAAACTAGATCTAATGATCTTAAGCAAGGTTTTATAATTTTGTCCAGTAGGCATTGTGGAAACAAAGTTATTGCAACAAGAATCAATTAAAACAGAATTTTAATTAATTTTCTATAGAATAAACACTCTAATATAATGATTAAAATCTACACCTAAAACATTACTGTAAACTTGGAATATTATTGTAGATCTGGATTCTACATAAAATTAGGAATCCAATGGTATATTATAAGCTAAAATTGGCCAAAGATTCAATTTTATATGAATTTCGCAAGTTTTTAACCTAAATCTGCAAACAGATCTAACCCTGACTTAAGAACTCGCCAAGTGTCAGCTTGTGATTGGCCCAGCTCGCAACGGGGGGGGGGGGGGGTGACGCGGCGCGGTGCGCTGATGCGGCGAGCTGACGTGGCGGCCATGCGGCGGCGTGTGAGCGTGTGATAGGCGCGTACCCCTTCGGTTCTACTTCTAATCCGAGCCACAAATTGAAGATCGAACGGAGGAGGTGGGTGCGGAGACTTACTGTTGCGATGACGGCGGCGGTGAGCGGCGGCGGTGTCGGTGGTGACGGCGGCGGCGCTCTGGTGCTCTTCGAGGAAGGATAAGCTGCCACGGGTGATCGCCTCCTCCTTGCGGTCCCGTCTGTGGCCTCGATTTCGGCCTTCTCTTCCTTTAACGGTGGCGGTGGTAGCGCCTCTCCCGCAGCTCCGGCGAGAAATTGGCGACGGCACGCTGCGGTAAACATCGGGCAAGGAGTGTGAGACGAAACGGTCGAGCGTAGGGGTCATCCCAGGGAGAAGGACAGGGAGAGGGGAGGCTCCTGACAACGATTCCAACTCACATGGTCGGCGGCAGCTTGAACCAGCGGAACCGGGGGAGGGCTAGGGTTTCGCGAGCTTGGGGACGGAGGGGAGGGTCGCGCGGCTGAGTATTTATACACGGCCTGGGGGGAGAGTCCTAGCCGGACACGGAGGGCGGGGGAACGTGGCCGACGGGGTCTCTGTCCCGTTCTTGTTGGGGGAGAGGAGAGGGATGACAGGTGGGGTCCGGTTGTCGGTGGCGGAGGGGAGAAGTGGGCTGACGTGGCGCGGGCAACTAGCTGACGCACGGGTGCTGGGGGCGGGGTGGGCTGGCGAGCCAGCCCAGCTAGGTTAACTGCTGCCCCTTTTTTCTTTTTATCATTTATCAATTTCTGTTTTAGTCAAACCCAAATAACTTTTGCATACTAAGTCCAAACTTGATGAAATTTGTTTCTAAATTTTTATAAAATTAAGGTGGTCAACATAGTACCATGGTTTAATGTTTTTACATAGTTTTAGAAGGGGGTCAAACTATTACAACAATAGTGCTCACATATGGAAACATTTAATAGGGTTTTGATAGGTTTAGGTGTTAGGATTTTGTTGCAAATTTTTATTTGTAGGGTGCAATGATGCAAAGATGATGCATGCCACTAATAACATCCTAATATAAAATCTGGGATGTTACAAACCTACCCCCCTTAAGAAGAATCTCGTCCCCGAGATTCGGGTTGGCTAGCAAATAGGTGTGGGTGTTCTGCCTTCAAGTCTTCTTCTCGCTCCCACGTAGCTTCTTCCTCGGAGTGGTGGTTCCATTGTACCTTGCAGAATCTTATAGTCTTGGTGCGGGTAACCCTTTCGGCTGTTTCCAGTATTTTGATTGTTTTTTCCTCATAGGTAAGGTCATTCTCTAATTGAACCTCATCTAGGGGAACGGTGTCTCTTAGCGGTGTTTCGGCCATCTCCGGGTGACACTTCTTTAGTTGCGACACATGAAACACATCATGAACAGTCAGTCCTTCTGGCAACTCCAACTGATAAGCAACTTCCCCTCTACGGGCCAGAACTTTATATGGTCCTATGAATCGTGGGGCTAACTTGCCCTTGATTCCGAACCTCTTAACTCCTCGTAGGGGTGAAACTCGGAGATACGCACGGTCCCCTATTTCATAGGCCACATCTCTGCGCTTGGAATCAGCGTAACTCTTCTGTCGGGATTGGGCTACCTTTAGCCTATCTTGAATCTGCCGTACCTTTTCTTTGGTATCCTTTATCAATTCAGGTCCAAAAAGACTGCGTTCACCAACTCCATTCCATAGCAGTGGAGTCCTACACTTCCTGCCATATAGAACTTCAAACGGAGCCATCTTGATACTTGTCTGGTAGCTTTTGTTGTATGAGAACTCGGCATACGGTAGGTTATCGTCCCAACTAGACCCATAGTCTAGTGCGCAAGCTCTCAACATATCTTCCAAAATTTGATTCACCCTTTCTGTTTGGCCGTCTGTCTGAGGGTGGAAGGCAGTACTGAATTCTAGTCGGGTCCCAAGAGACTCATGTAGTTGTCGCCAAAACTTTGAAGTAAACTGGGTGCCTCTGTCTGACACAATCCCCTTGGGAACACCATGTAGGCTTACAATCCTTGACATGTATATCTTAGCAAGCTTAGCACTTGTATATGTGGTATTTACGGGGATGAAGTGAGCCACCTTGGTGAAGTGGTCCACCACTACCCAGATAGAATCAAATCCAGAACGAGTCCGGGGCAATCCCGTGATGAAATCCATGCCTACCTTGTCCCACTTCCAGTCGGGTATAGGTAGTGGTTGAAGTAGTCCTGCCGGTTTCTGATGCTCGGCTTTAACTCTATTGCATACATCACACACAGAAATATACTCTGCAATATCTCTCTTTAGGTTATTCCACCAGAATCTATCCTTCACATCCATGTACAACTTCGTGTTACCAGGATGAATTGAGTATGGCGAATCATGAGCTTCTTGTAAAATCATCTTCCTGATATCGGGGTCATTGGGAACGCACAAATGCTTCCCATACCAGAGGGTTCCTTGTTCATCCAGGCGAAATTCTTTAGTCTTACCCTCGATTATCCTGATTCTTATTTCTTCCAACTCTTTATCTCCCTTCTGTGCTTCCTTGATTCTCTCTTGGAAGGTGGACACTATTTCCATAGTCGCTACGTGTCCTTTCGGAACTATTTCTAGTCTGAGATCCCTGAATTGCTTGCATAAATCCTCTGGAAGTTCCCCTGCGGTAAGTCCATTCACATATACCTTACGACTTAAGGCATCAGCCACCACGTTTGCCTTTCCGGGATGGTACTGTAAGTCCAAGTCATAATCCTTAATTAGTTCAATCCATCTTCTTTGTCTCATATTCAACTCCTTTTGGGTGAAAATGTATTTCAAACTTTTATGATCTGTGAATACATCACAATGTTTGCCCATGAGGTAGTGTCTCCATACCTTGAGTGCATGAACCACAGACGCAAGTTCCAAATCATGTGTGGGGTAATTGTGTTCGTGGTTCTTAAGTTGTCGGGAGGCATAGGATACCACTTTCCCATCCTGCATCAATACACTTCCCAGTCCCTGTCGAGAAGCGTCACAATAGACTTGAAAATCCTTTTGGATATTAGGCAGGCAAAGAACTGGCGCCGTTACAAGGCGCTTCTTTAACTCTTGAAAACTTGCTTCACATGCCTCGGTCCATAGGAACTTCTTTTCCTTCTTCAATAGTTCCATCATGGGTTTTGCTATTTTGGAAAAGTTTTCAATGAACCTCCGGTAATATCCTGCGAGGCCCAAGAAACTCCTAATATCTCCAACATTCTTGGGTGACTCCCATTCCGTCACGGAAGCTACCTTACTAGGATCTACGGCAACTCCTTTTGCCGACACAACATGACCAAGAAATCCCACTTCCTTTAACCAGAACTCGCACTTGCTGAATTTGGCATACAACTTGTGTTCTCTTAGTTTCTCCATAATAAGGCGCAGATGTTTGTCATGTTCCTTCTCATCCTTAGAGTATATGAGTATATCATCTATGAATACCACGATAAACTTGTCCAAATATTCCATGAACACTTTGTTCATCATGGTCATGAAGTATGCTGGGGCATTGGTTAGACCAAATGACATTACGGTGTACTCATACACGCCGTATCTTGTGGTGAATGCCTTTTGGGCACATCCTGTTCTCGAATCTTTAGCTGAAAGTAGCCTGATCGCAGATCGATCTTTGAGAACACACTTGCTCCCTTTAACTGGTCAAACAAGTCGTTGATGTTGGGCAGAGGATACTTATTCTTAATCGTTACTTCGTTCAACGAGCGGTAGTCCACAACCAGCCTCTTGGTTTTATCCTTCTTTTCCACAAATAGGACAGGTGCTCCCCAAGTTGACGCGCTGGGTTGGATGAATCCCTTGTCCAATTGTTCCCTAAGCTGTTTCTTGAGTTCCTTTAACTCGTCCACATCCATCTTGTATGGTCTCTTAGCTATCGGCCCTGTTCCTGGCATTAAGTCAATGAGGAACTCGATATCACGGTCGGGTGGCATTCCGGGTAGCTCCTCTGGAAAGACATCTGGGTATTCCTTTACAATAGGTACCTCCTCCAAGCTAACCCCCTTAAGAGAGTTCACCATGGCTTCCTTGAGTGCAAAATTTGACTTGATACGAATTCTTTTCCCTTCCGGTGTGGTGAGCATGATAGTTCTTTTGGCACAATCTATGACTCCTTCATATTCGGTCATCCAATTCATGCCCAAGATGATGTCTAATCCTTGTGATTCTAGAACTACTGGACTTGTGGGAAAGATGTGTGTCCCAATCCTTAGTTCTGATTCCCGGCAACCGGAGTTTGCCACTATTTCTCCCCAGGAGAACTTACCCTTAGAGGAAATTTTGTAGTCTCCGTAGGTATCTTGCCTCTATCCAAAAATACCCTTGATATGAATGAATGCGATGCACCAGTATCAAAAAGAACAACTGCGGGAATAGAAGTGAGTTTGAACTTACCAATCACAGAGTCTGGCGCATCACAAGCATCCTCCATAGAAACATGATTTACCGTGGCTTTGACAAACGGATTTGGCTTCTTCCCGTTTCCATTGCCATGGTTGTGTCCGTTTCCATTCCCATTACCATTGCCATTCTTCTTCTCGGGGCAAGAGGTTGCATAGTGTCTTGTACTGTTGCACTTAAAACATGTCACCTCGCTGAGATCCTTCCCATTGCTGCCATTCCCATTGCGGTTTTTATGCCCATTGTGTTTGTGGCCACCATGGTTATGACCGTTGTGGTTGTGGCCATTATTGTTATAAGGTGGTGGTGAGGAATTGCGCTGCTTATGGTACGGAACAGAGTGTTTGTGAGGGTTAGACTTCCTCTTGCGGTTTTCTATGCTCTTCCTTTTGGATTCAACCACAATGGCTCTGTCCAGAAGTTCCTGAAAGTTGTCAAATTTCTGTGCCACAAGCTGAATGGATATCTCATCATTGAGCCCTCTTAAGAACTCCTCCTGTCTCTTGGCATCAGTGGAAACATCATCGGGTGCATAACGGGCTAGCTTGTTGAAAAGCTCACCATACTCGGTGACAGAACGGTGCAGCTGGTGTAGGTCGCGAAACTCGCGCCTCTTCAGAGTCATGACACCAGCAGCCACATGATGAGTGCAAAAAGCTAACTCAAACTGATCCCAAGTGATAGCATCGATATCCAGGTGGGTGACTTGGTAGTTATCCCACCATTCTGCAACAGGTCCTTCAAGCTGGTGTGCGGCATAACGCACCCTGTCGGCTCCGACAGCTTGCACGGTGTCTAGATTCTTGTTGATAGTACGTAGCCAGTCATCAGCGATGATTGGTTCAGTGCTGCTAGTGAAGGTAGGTGGGTTCAACCTCAAAAACCGAGTCAAGCGATCTTGTTGAGGTGGTGGCGGAGGTGGTGGTGGTGGTGGATTGTTGTTGTTGTTGTTTTGCATGTTCTGAGTGAGAAGTTGGATCAGCTGGTTCTGAGTGGCCAAAAGTTGTGCTATTTCTGGAGGGATTTCGCACGTCTGGGCGGCATCTGTGGGGTTTAAGAGATTAGTTAAGAAATAGACAGAAAGGCTAAGTAGTAAACTCCTACCCTTATGAAAACACACCAAGCACACAAGGCACACAAGACATAACAACACAGCTTAACACAGAAAACAACCATGTTTAACTAATCCAGAATTGTCTTGGTATTTATTACAATCGCGAATAACGTTCTACTATAGAATTAAAGGTGGTCCAACTATTACACATCTTCCACGCCTTCCTCTTCCTCGTCCTCGAACGAGTAGCCTTCCTGCTCTAGAGTTGTCTTATACAACTCCATCTCCTTTGTGGTGGCTTCAAGCTTCTCTTGGAAGTTCTTTATCTCATCCTGCAGCTTCTTGGTAGTGGCTTCCAGTTGCTCCTGAAGTCCCTCCTTCTCGCTTTGTAGCTCCTCCACTAAACTTGACTTCTTTGCGGCTTCAAGTTGCTTTCCCAAGTCCCTCTTGGAAGCACATCATTGATTATCTTGCAAAGGCCTTCAGTTTGCACTTCAGCTCCATCGATCTGCTGTTTGAGTTCCCTAATTCTCTTGTTTTTACTTATCACCCTCTTCTCTTGGTTAGCGAACTTCTTCTCTTGGTCCTGGAACTTTATCTCTTGGAGCTTCATTGCCTCCTCCTGCTGCTTGATCATTTCTTCCTTCTCCTTGATTAGGGCGCATAGCTCGTCGTTCTTCAACATCTCGAGGAAGGTACCTTTTTCAAGGTCATGGATGTGGCACTCCAAATCTTGATATTGGGTCCTTTGGCGCTTGGTAGAAGTTCTTTCCTCAAAGGTTAACTCCATGGGAATTCCTTCCTCATCTCGTCTTCCAAAGAGGCCGCCGCAGTGTCCTTCGAGAGCTTGTCATCTTTAAGTTAGAAGAATGAAAGTTAGATACTAAAACAAGTAGAGGAAAGCAGATACTAGAAGTGCGGAAAATAACTTAGTAGAAAAAGCATGTAAGGCACAAGTTAGAGGTGGTTCCAATCCTAGGGTCATGTCCTACAGGCAACGATGTGCTCTGATACCATCTGTAGTGACCTCGGATCGATAAGGATCCTAAGTCCCTGTGATTAACATGCTAGTCCCAGGATCAATAGCTAGCACTCACAGTCGATGAAATATCATATAAAAAACAAAGTCTTTATTACACGGAGAATCCAGAGTATGAATTTATTACAAAATTGCTTAGCATTATGCTAGCTCAAATAACAGCGGAAACATAAAGGCAGCTTGAGTCCATCAACGCCCCAGGCTTGTCGAGTGTAGACTCGCGATCCCTACGCACCTTTCAATCTTTGGATTCTGCACATAAAACGTGCAGCCAACAAGTTGGGTCAATACTTTGAATATATTGGCAAATTACACCAAGGAGAGAAAAGGCTATCTCTACATGCAAGGCTAGTTTAGGCTGTAGAGTTCTTTTGCTCAAAGCTAGTTTTCTTAAGTAGAGAGAAGAAGAGAAGATTTTCCCTACTTTGTAAACTCTTGCTTAGATAAATAAGGTCGAATGGCACACGAGGATATTACGCACCAAGTGTCCAAACAACCAAACACTTGGATATTACACACCAAGTGACACTTGGATATTACACACCAAGTTCCCAAAATCCCACCCATTGGCGATATTACTCATGCCATGGGGTTTCAAAACTTTGTTTAGAAAAGAGAGAGGAAGATCCTTCAGAGGCTCCATCCTTCAGATGCTCAATGTTGTTCTGTTTCCGTGAACACGGCTGATCGATCAGATTGCAATACTCTCGAGAGTTTATGCACTTTACCCACAATCCACGATCAAGTCCTTTTACAAACAAGACCATGGCGAGGCTTTCCCTTAGTAGCCCCTCTACCTTCCGGATCCAACCGTGCCAAGAACCTCCAAATGTTGGTACCCAGGTGAGGTTTCCCACTAAGTACTAGGCCAAGACAGAGCCCATAATGTATTGTGGTTGCACTGGAAGCTTCTGAATTCCGAAACATGGCAGACTTCTTTGATTCCTGGGCGGCCGTCCTCCACCAAAATCTCACTCGTTGACCCGACAACCATTCCGCCCTGAAGAAAACTTAGTTTTATTTTGAAGTGGATTTGAGAAGAAAAGTTTGCTCTAGAGAGCCTTTATACTTAGAAACATTCTTTGTCTTTCGAACCCCCCAACGGTACTTTGTATATATAGCATAGCAAGCAATACTTAGCAAAAACAGGGGTAACCTATTAGGAGGGAAAATCCTAAGTATAGAGCTACTCATGGCATACTACGAAATCATCGCACTTGCAAAATAATACTAAGGAAAAATTCTACTAGAAGATCCTACACATGCATACTACAAAATTTTGAAGATCACATGCATAGAATCAAAACTGGGACAAAATTATGAACAAGTGGTGTAACTTGCCTTGATCCGAGCAACACTCTACACAATAGCACTCCTTAGAGCACTCCGAACAATCTAACGAATCACAAACATAGATCTGATCACAACTTGCTCAAAACATATCACAGAGGTAATCATGCATGCATGCACATGGTGATTTATGCAAGGTTGGTTCTTCTAATTTGACCAAGGTAGCAAGATTGTGTTGCAATAGTGTAAGGGTGTCACTAGGATTGATTTCCCAAAGGTTTAGATCTAATTGAGTCACTAAAGCAATTCCTAGGGTTAAAAGGAGATCAAACCATTTAATTAGCCCCAAACTAGATCTAATGATCTTAAGCAAGGTTTTATAATTTTGTCCAGTAGGCATTGTGGAAACAAAGTTATTGCAACAAGAATCAACTAAAATAGAATTTTAATTATTTTTCTATAGAATAAACACTCTAATCTAATGATTAAAATCTACACCTAAAACATTACTGTAAACTTGGAATATTATTGCAGATCTGGATTCTACATAAAATTAGGAATCCAACGGTATATTATAAGCTAAAATTGGCCAAAGATTCAATTTTATATGAATTTCGCAAGTTTTTAACCTAAATCTGCAAACAGATCTAACCCTGACTTAAGAACTCGCCAAGTGTCAGCTTCTGATTGGCCCAGCTGGCAACGGGGAGGGGGGGTGACGTGGCGCGGCGCTGTGCGCTGATGCGGCGAGCTGACGTGGTGGCCACGCGGCGGCGTGTGATAGGCGCGTACCCCTTCGGTCTACTTCTAATCCGAGCCACAGATTGAAGATCGAACGGAGGAGGTGGGCGCGGCGACTTACTGTTGCGATGACGGCGGCGGTGAGAGGCGGCGGCGTCGGTGGTGACGGTGGCAGTGCTCTGGTGCTCTTTGAGGAAGGAGAAGCTGCCACGGGTGATCGCCTCCTCCTTGCGGTCCCGTCTGTGGCCTCGATTTCGGCCTTCTCTTCCTCTAACGATGGCGGTGGTAGCGCCTCTCCCGCAGCTCCGACGAGAAATTGGCGACGGCACGCTGCGGTAAACATCGGGCAAGGAGTGTGAGACGAAACTGTCGAGCGTAGGGGTCATCCCAGGGAGAAGGACAGGGAGAGGGGAGGCTCCTGACAACGATTCCAACTCACCTGGTCGGCGGCAGCTTGAACCAGCGGAACCGGGGGAGGGCTAGGGTTTCGCGAGCTTGGGGACGGAGGGGAGGGTCGCGCGGCTGAGTATTTATACACGGCCTGGGGGGAGAGTCCTGGCCGGACACGGAGGGCGGGGGAACGTGGCCGACGGGGTCTCTGTCCCATTCTCGTTGGGGGAGAGGAGAGGGATGACAGGTGGGGTCCGGTTGTCAGTGGCGGAGGGGAGAAGTGGGCCGACGCGGCGCGGGCAACTAGCTGACGCACGGGTGCTGGGGGCGGGGTGGGCTGGCGAGCCGGCCCAGCTAGGTTAGCTGCTGCCCCTTTTTTTTCTTTTTATCATTTATCAATTTCTGTTTTAGTCAAACCCAAATAACTTTTGCATACTAAGTCCAAACTTGATGAAATTTGTTTCTAAATTTTTATAAAATTAAGGTGGTCAACATAGGACCATGGTTTAATGTTTTTACATAGTTTTAGAAGGGGGTCAAACTATTACAACAATAGTGCTCACATATGGAAATATTTAATAGGGTTTTGATAGGTTTAGGTGTTAGGATTTTGTTGCAAATTTTTATTTGTAGGGTGCAATGATGCAAAGATGATGCATGCCACTAATAACATCCTAATATAAAATCTGGGATGTTACACAAACCCAAGTTCGTGCATTTCTCGGATTCGTGGAATATTACTGCAAGTTCGTAGAAGGATTCTCAAGTATCGCAAGACCCATGACCCAATTTTTGAAGAAAGATAAGAAGTTTGAATGGACGGACAAATGTGAAGCGAGTTTTCAAGAACTCAAGAGGAGATTGATTTCAACCCCAATATTGATCATGCCGGATATTACAAAGCCTTTTGATGTGTATTGTGACACATCCAAGATCGGTCTCGGATGTGTGCTAATGCAATAAGGCAAGGTTATATCTGATCTGTCCCGACAACTGAATCAGCATGAACAGAATTATCCTACACATGACCTTGAACTAGTAGCCGTAGTCCTAGCCCAGAAAACATGGAGGCATTATCTTATGGGAAACCGTTGTGAGATTTATTCGGATCACAAGATCCTGAAGTATATATTCACTCAGAAGGAGCTGAATATGAGGCAGAGAAGATGGATAGAGCTAATCAAGGAGTATGATCTGGACATCCACTATTCACCCCGGTAAATCCAATGTGGTAGCAGATGCCCTTAGCAGATTGTCGTGCCGCTTGAACTCCATGATTCTGAAGGAGCAACTAAGTTTGCACAAGGAGTTAGAAGATTTCAGAATGGAATTAGTAAGTGAAGAATTTTTGGCTAGCATAGAACTTCAACCCACTTTGATCAGGAAGATCAGGGATGCGCGGAAAGGAAATGCTAGTATCGACGGAATCAAACGTCGCATCGGTACAGGCAAAGTACCTGGATTCACTGAAGATGAAGAAGGAGTTCTGTTGTACAAAGGACGTCTCTGTGTACCAGCAGATTCAGAGTTGAAGGAAACTATTTTGATATAGGCCCATGATACCCTTTATTCTATCCACCTCGGAGGAACGAAGATGTATCAGGATCTGAAGGAGCAATTTTGGTGGTTTAAGTTGAAGAGAGAAATCGGAAGCTACATCACCAAGTGTGATATTTGCCAGAGAGTCAAGGCGGGACATCAGAGACCCGTAGGACTGTTGCAGCCATTGCAGATTCCAGAATGGAAATGGGATTCAGTTGGAATGGACTTTATCACCGGATTGCGTACTTCTAGTAGGGGAATGACTCTATTTGGGTCATAGTTGATAGATTGTCCAAGGTAGCCCATTTCTTACCAGTCAATACCACTTACCAGAGCTCGAAGCTAGCGGAGTTGTACATCGCTAGAATCGTTAGTTTGCACGGAGTCCCCAAGAACATTGTGTCAGATCGATGAACTCAGTTTACCTCGAGATTTTGGAAGAAAGTCAAAGAAGGACTAAGAACTAGACTAGATTTCAGCACAGCTTACCACCCTCAAACATATGGACAAACGGATCGAGTAAATCAAATACTCGAAGATATGTTGAGAGCATGTGTGCTAGAGTATGGATATAAATGGGAGGACTGTCTGCCTTTCGCAGAATTTTTGTACAATAACAGTTATCAAGGTAGTCTGCAAATGGCCCCATTTGAGTTCATGTATGGAAGGAAGTGTCGTACCCCTTTGAATTGGTCGAAAGTAGGAGAGAGTCAGATTTTCGAACCCGACATCCTACGAGAAGCAGAAGAGAAAGTTCACAAGATCCGTGAGCACCTCAAGACCGCCCAGTCAAGACAGAAGAGTTATGCCGACAAAAGACGTCGAGATCTCGCTTTCAATATCGGAGATTTTGTGTATCTCAAAGTGTCGCCTTTGAAGGGAATGCAGCGTTTCCAGCTCAAAGGAAAGTTAGCCCCCCAGATATATCGGACCTTTCAAGATTCTGAATCGTCGAGGAGAAGTATCGTATCAACTGGAACTTCCAAAGGAGATGTCAGCAGTGCATAATGTGTTCCATATATCATTTCTTCGCAAATGCCTTGAAGTCCCAGAGAAGACTGAAGTTTTCAAGAACATTGATCACCGTACCGTAGAGATCAACAATGACCTGACATATCCCGATGTACCCATCCGTATTTTGGAGAAAGCTTTCACAACCACCAGGACCCGAAGCATCAAGTTTCTCAATATTCAGTGGAGTAACCACACCGAAGAAGAAGCTACCCGAGAGCGAGAAGATCACATCAAGACGGAGTTTCCCGATCTTTTTAAATCCTAGTTTTCTTCTTTCTCCTTTTTCAAATCTCAGTACGAGATTTTGTTAAAGGAGGGAAGGTTTATAACATCCCAAAAATGTTGAACAAGATTATCAAATTCCAATCACCAAAATTAGGGTTAACAAAAACTTCTGTTAATCAAATCAATATGAATGCATGTGTGGATGTGATGATTGTATGAATGCATGAATGGACTTGTGTGATTTATCTAAATAGCAAGTAATGGTTAATATGAAAACAATATAATCTAAAACATTTCCAAGCAGAAACAAATCAAGAGAAAAACAAAAACAAATCAAATAAGCAAATGGTCATTTTTGCCAATCTTGCTCACTAGGCCACTTGAGTGTTTCTAGTCCAAGATTTCGAACAGAAACATTTCCATTTATTTTCACCCCTTGCTAGACCAAGTAAAAGTGAATCAAAGCCCACCTTTCAAAATAACAGAAATAATTGGCAACTTGATTCAAATGACATTTCAAAATTGAATCTTTAACATATGAGAAGATCACCCATTTTCAAAACCCAACCAAACCAGTACCCCTTGAACTTTCCAACTAACCAGAGAATCCCTGGTATGTAACTAACACACCCACCAAGTTTGAATCAAAAATTCAAATTTGAATCACTTTCGGCCATTTCATCAAACACCTTGCAGACACAAAACAATCAAACCTCAAACACTATTGGGAGTAGTGATTGATGCCTAACTTGTTTCCTATCTAGCTCACACTACACCCTCAGTAGATCATCTAACTTGTTTAACCCCTCTAGCTCACTGTAAACTAGACCATGCCATCAATGGCAAGCATGCCGAGAGGACCCTTGCCACCCCAATGTCGCCAGCCAGCTAGGAGCCTCACTAGCCTTGCCAACCTTGTCTAGCAAGCACTCCACCGTCCACCTCCACCCCCTGTCCAAGCCTCGAGCCTTGCCAGCCACTGGACCAGACGGAACACTCGTGCCCAATGTCTCTGCGAGCATGCCGAGAGCGCGCCAGAGCGCCACCCGTGACACACGCCCACAGACCGCGCGCTGCCCTCGCCGCATGCAAGCAGGATCGCCACCGCCCCAGGAACACCCCAAACACGCCCGTTTGTCGCCGCGCGACCAGGAGAACCCGTGCGCCATTAAAATAGTCATCGGACCCGCCCAGAGCGCCATGATGTTCCGACCATCTCCCACCGCCTCACGCCGCGTGACCATGCCGTTGAGCTTCGCCAAGGAGCACAGCACCGCCCCTATCGTCGCCCATGCATTTAGCTCGTTGTGCAGACGACCACGAAGAGCTCCACCCGCGCCATTCGGTCCCCTCGCTGCACTATAAATAGAGGCCACCCCCGCTCTATTTCTTCACACCATCACACTCCCCTCTCTCTCAGAATCACCCCACCTCACCCTCGGAGCAAGGCGAGCAGCACATCGCCGAAATTTGGCCGGAGTCTGCCGCGGAGGAGGAAGAAAGGAGCCAGCGATTGGAGCAGCCCCATACTGCCGGCGTTACCCGATGAAGACGATAGGTCATGGCCATTGGATTTGAGTTTGATCGCACGGCCTAGATTGCGCCATACCGCTTCGCACCCCCCGTCTCGCTGACTGGTGGGGTCATTCACTTAAACCCACCTGCGCGTGCGCTGTGCACCGTGGGCCGGCCCAGTTAACATCCCGCGCGACCCAATAATTCAAATTTAGGTTTATTCTTTTAGTTTCAAACCTAGTTCTATACCTAATTTAAAAAATCAACACAGGTCGATTCACTAAACCAAATTGCATGAAAACAAATTTTTTAGAAAGGTACCGGAATGCTTAATCCAAGCCCGTTTGATTCAATTCATTTGGAATTGTAGATCACATATAGTAAAAATAACAAGGCAGAAGCTTTTCTGCATTCAAACATTTTTCAAAATTCAACGATAAAATCTTTTGAGTTGATTCCAACTCTCAAAAATCACATTTTACAAGGCCTTTCTGAATATATAAAAATATCTAGGTTTACTTGCAGAAATAATGGTCAAGTAATAAAAGAATACCTCATAGGCAATTGTAGTCACTTTATTTAATTAAAATAAAAAGGTTAAACCTTGTTAAATTATGACACCTCTTTAAATCACATTCCCATGTACTGAAATATGTGGTGATGACATGTGTCAACATGATCCCATATTTGAGTTGGAGAATATTAAATCTTAAGTAGTTTTTCAATGAGTAGAAATTACTTTTCTAAAATATAGGAAATAAAACTAAGTGCCTTAATGATTGTAATGTTTGTGATGATGCTAGATCATCTAGTGAAAACCTTGGTGTGATAAATAGATTAGTTAAGAATTGTTTGGTGATTGTGTACCTCGTATTTATTTATGGACGCTAGTACCGACCAAGGATACAAGGAGGAAGGAGAATACTACGAGGAAGAAGCCGAGGAGAACTTCAACCACTGCTCTACACAAGGCAAGCCTATACTTGAACCTTGCAAGCCTCACTATACAAGTTGAATTAGCAAGATAATACTTGCAAGCTTACCCTACTTGATACCCAATCCTAGTTTTACTTGCAAGCTTAGTATTTTAATTTCTTTATCAAAGCTTTCTGTTAGAGTTTACTTAGTGACATGTAGATTCTAGAAAGATATTTAAAGGTAGCATAAAGAGCATAAAACTTGGCCTAAGTTAGATAATCTTGATATCATCCTAAGGCATGAGATTGAACCTAGCAAATCACCACTTTTCTACCACCCCTCATTAGTATTTACCACCACTTGTAGATGCTAGTGCTAAGCATAAAACTTGATCAACTTTAGATGGGAATACTTGATGAAAATGGTTATGAAAACCTTAGAATGATGAGTCATTCTACTGAAAAGTTTTGACATGTGTTCTTGAACACCAGATGATTTTGATGATAAAAATATTAAGGCATGAGCCTTAGCCCTTTGTAAAACTGATGGTTGTCTGGATGCGATACCATTCCAATTTGACCATACAACCACAATACCCGAAATTTGGCTAGGGCTTGACTAGAAATTTATATACCTTAGTATGGGTTCCCTTGTGGCCAAGGTTTGAGCCGAGACTACCTTGTGAAGATTGTCCACCTATGCAGTTCCCAAGATGACAGTTGGTCATGGTTGGGAGGCCAAACTCACAGGAGAGTTGCCTATACTAGGGCGTGTAATTGAAAGGTTAGGATTGATTATCCGCATACTAAGTATGGTGAATTCAGGATTGTTCCTCATGGATGTATCGAATATTGTGGTGATAGTGTACCACCTCTGCAGAGTGTCAAACTATTCGAATAGCCGCGTCCGCGGTTATGGATAGTTGGAGTGGACATACTGTTACGTCGTCAGCTGTTTTCAAAATAACTTATGAAATAAAGCATGACTTTGACTTGACCACAACAGAGTTGTGATATGAAATTAAGTTCCCACTTAGGTGTCATAAAACTTTCAACTAGCTTTATTTGCTTCTGAACTCGGTAGAGATAAATCTGGCTTTTTTCAAAACAACCTAGAGCCTAGTACTATCCTACTCAAAAACTACTTCACTTGTTAGTATTAGTTTGCGAGTACTTAAAGAGTACTCATGGCTTTGTTCCTGTCTATTCCCGTGGCCAGACTATGAAGAGGACTATTCAGGAGGACGGACAACAGGAAGGTTATGACAACTAGGATCATCTCCCATCATCAGCAATTCCTATGACCATGAAGATGGAGCTTCACCCATGCTATCGTTATCATTACGTTATTCTGCTGCTTGATTTGTATTAAGAATGGATCATGTGATCCTTTATTTTTGTAAGACCTTATGTAAGGATTGTAATGGATGATGTACTGTGATATCCAATATGTTATGTCTCGCAAAAATTGTAATCCTGGGATTGCGATGTACAGAATAACAGGCATCTGGGATTAAAAATCCGGGTGTTGACAGCCATCCCCTGGGCCTTCTCGTTCTGGGCCTTTCTCAGTTCGGCATGTTTGTCGGCGTGCCATTTCTCCTATAGCGCCTTATACAAGTACACTGTCGTGACAATACCCCCTCCTCGAAGAGCAGCTTGGCAGTCGGGAATGCATTGACCAGAGCCTACAAATTTTCTCATGAATCACAATTATCCATTAGACCACTCCATCAGACACGTACCTGTGGTTGGAGTTTCTTTCCAACCTTGATCAGCTTCTCCTCCAAAAAATTTCTTTCTTCAGATTGACACTAATGTCAGTCATCAAACTGGACATTTCAGTGATGACTAAATCAATTGATTTGAGCCCTTTCTTGAGTAATGACACATGAACCACAGAATGTATGCGTGATTACCGTGGTAGTTGAAGAACGACACATTCCCAACTTTTTGTAGTATCTGATACAGACGAAAGTAGGGAAAGCTGAGTTTTATGAGATGAACGAGGCATTATCGACTACTACACATAAGGTTGGAGGCACAGGTACACCCTATCTCCCACGGCAAATCTCCTCTCCATATGTTTTATGTTGGCCTATTGTGTCATGCTCTGTTGAGCCCTCTCCAGATGTTGCATAATGACTGGGATCATCACTGCTCATTCTTGTAACCACTGAGCCAGGTCCGTGGAAGTGATGTCATCGTTCACTTGCGCTCCAAAATGTCATGGCTTCCTCCCATACAACACCTTGAATAGGGACTTCCCCAGCACTAAGTGAAAGGTAGTATTATACCAATATTCTGCCTGTGAAAGCCATTTAGGCCAGTGCTTTGGGTTTGCATGCACCAGATACCGTAGATAAGTTGCCAAGCATTTGTTCAGGCGTTATGTTTGCCCATCTGTCTAAGGGTGACAAGAAGAGCTCAGGTTCAAGGTTGTGTCCGCCGTTTTAAATAGTTGCTGCCAAAATGCACTCACAAATATTTTGTCCCTATCAGATATCAACACTTTAGGCAATGCTATGCAACTTATACACATTTTCTAGGAAAAGTTGAGCCACTTTCTAAGCTGTGAATGGGTGATTTAAGGGAATGAAGTGCCTATACTTTGTGAATTTGTCTATCACCATCAATATAGTGTCAAAGTTGTTGGACAATGGTAACCCCTCAATGAAGTCCATACTTACAGTATGCCAAGCTTCAGGTGGGATCTTGTGGGGTTGCAGCAAGCCTAGTGTTCTGTTGTGCTTAGTTTTAGGCTGACATGTTGTACACTGCTACACAAATTTCTGCACATCCTTTTTGAGTCTAGGCTAGGAGAATAGTTGTTTGACCTTGTGATATGTTGAAAGAATACTAAAGTGCCCTCCTAGACCACTGTTGTGCAATGCTTGCAACACAGCCCTATGAGCTTCTTTGTGTGATCCTAGCTAGATTCTCCCTTTATGTCTGATGACCCCTTGTGTTAAAGTGAACCTTGTTCATTTTCTTCTTGGATACTGAGCTCAGTTAACAGTTGCTTAGCATGTGGGTCATTAGCATACCCTTCTATCACCACTACAATCTATTTGGGATAGACATCAGAGATAGAGTGAATTTCCATGACCTTGTCAGATACACTGGATAGAGCATCAACAACTTTGTTTGTGCTTCCCTTTTTATATAAAACTAGGAAACATGCATGTACGTTGCATAGGGAGAGAAAAACTATATTGCAAAAATGCATGAAGCAAATTGTCATACATAAATATATGATGTGTCACAAAAATCATCCACCTTGAGCTTCTCTACGACTCCACTGCTTCCTTTTCCCACCACTTAAGCAAGAACAATAATACAAGTGTGCTAAATCCATGCATCGCCATCACCACCTCGCTCCACTATGTGAATGCCTTCACTTCAAGGAGTAGAGAAAGATCAAAATGATGGATAAATTATTAGAAGAAATTTAAACGCAAATATGAGTGCAATACAACAAAGTACAATCACCCTCATTGGCAGCATGCACAACATAATATTAAAACATGAGATGTATAAAATGGTAGACTTACTACCTCATATTTCAACTTCATTCATATGTTTTCGAATATTTACTACATCATCCTTTCTCCATCTTCTATGTTTCAGGAATCAGATCATCCAAAGGATATAATCATGATGCACACTTATGTGCTCTGCGGTCCAATCATGTAATTTATAGTAGCATGTGTCTAGACCAAAATCCTGCCCTACACACCCCAGCTGACGCTGCAACACACGCACACAGAGCCATGTCACGCACACCACAACTGAACCCAATGCACGCACAACACCACACACACACCCCGCTGCCACCCGTACGTCACGAACGCACGCACCCCCAACTCGACACGCTGCAGCACACAACACACAACGCATGCACGCACACCACGCTTCGGACACCACCACACGCGGTCGCCATCCCTTCGTGGCCAGGCGCACGCACGCCCACCCTTTCGTCGCCAGGCGCGCCCCGTGTCCCTCCCCCCACTCGCCTGGATGACTGGATCCACGCCGCCGCCAAGGACCTCCTCTGATCCTCTCCCTTTACCAGCAGAGCACCGTCGGCCGTCTGCGCCGCTAACTCCGAGCCTCCCGAGTTCCTCGTGCCGCCAGTCGTGTCTCTGGACCCGCACCCTCGAGCTCCTCTCCATCGCCTCGTCGCCCGGCGCCTCTCCGCCTCTACCCTGCCGTCAAGGACGCGGAGCTCCACCGCCGCCCTGCGTCTTGTCGTCTCCGCATCGCAGTCACCTTGTTTGATTTGATCGATTCCCTCCTACTGCCTCTTAATTTCCCCTTCAGTTCCTGACGCCCCTAGACAAGCATTGTTCTGTTCGGCCCCCTCTCGATTTGTCGCTTTTGTTTCTTGGCTCGTTAATTTCCTTTCATCTCCCGATTCCGTTTTATCTCATTGATCATGTTGCTTGGATTGTTAAGAGACCATCTGCGAAAGTATATAAATCGGTCTAATTTGTTGTAAGAGCGCAAGGTGGTACTATTCGTCTTGGTCGGCGCTTAGGCGAGATATCGAGGGGCTATGATTATCTCGGTCTAGTGAGATTAGATGGGCCAATTGACTTTATTTAGATGGGCTAGTTTGGAAAAAGTTTGGCAGATGCACACACGGCACAGAACATCGCATGTAGTTTGGTGGGAATTTATTTTCACTTATCAGTTGTATCGGTGGTAATATAGGGTTTGGTGGAAGGGTAAAAGGGTCCAAAAAGTGTTGGACCAGAAGAAACACTTCGTCCTTTATTATTAGGTATAGATCTTATACTGCAATCCAAAAAGTCTGAAAAAGCTTTTTGCTGAATGGCTGTGTTAAATTTATGCTCACCCACATGGATGAGACTCTTCTGATCTATGTGGATCACAAACTGATGGCGTTGCGGATAATATTTCCATTTCTCTAATGCTAACAGAATTGCCAGGCATTCCTCATTTCTTGTCATAGGTTTACAATGCTTTATTCTTAGCTCCCAATGCTTTACTCATGAATGCAAGTGGGTGCCCTTGTTGCATGAGAACTGCTCCCACCCCATAAGTAGATGCATCTGTTTCCAACACAAATTCCTTCTGAAAATTTGGCAGAGCAAGCACTGGTTCTTGAGTTAGTGCTTCTTTCAATGCTTGGAACGAGTCATCTTCCAGTTCCGTCCAAATGAAGGGCACATTTTTCTTAAGCAACGTTGTTAGTGGCCTGCTGATAACGCCAAAATTTTGGATAAATTTCCTGTAGTAGCCCGCTAACCCCAGGAATCCTCTCAGCTACTTCACATTGACTGGTTCAGGCCACTTTTTAACAATTTCCACTTTGGCTTAAGTGGCCCAAATATTCCAAAGAAGTTTGCGTGAAGAAGCATTTGGATTTCTTCACAAATAATTTGTTCTTGGCCAAAATAGAGAACACTATCTATATATGATTAACATGGTTTGGCAAGGTTTTATTGTATACTAGTATATCATTCACAAAGACCAAGACAAATTTCCTTATGTGTTCTTGAAATATTGTGTTCATTGCATCCTAAAATGTAGCTGAAGCATGTAGCACCCCGGGTAAAACCACTACTAGGAATCACTCGTGTTTGTGCATCATCATGATCGCATGCTCATGTCATCGTGCCACAGCATTTGAGCATCGTCATGTTATCATGCATATTTTCTTAAAACAATTTTCAAAAAATCCTATTTTAGTTTTCTAATTACTCTCCTCTTCTAATTCAATTGAAACCCAATCTTTCCTGATATTTTATTTGCCTAAAAACTTTTGCTAAAGTCTCGTAAAAATAAATCCTTAAAAATAATAAAATGTTTTGTGTGTGTGTGGGGGGGGAGGGGGTAGGCATCCAACGGCGAGGCCCGAAGGCCCAACCGGAGGCCACCTAGCCCACGGCCACAAACCCTATACCTAGATATACCACACACAACTCACCACATGCCACTCCCCGCCGCCGCCGCAACACGCCCCATAGTGCACATCCCTCTCTCCATGGCGCAGCCGCCAGGAACCCCGCTCCCCGCCTGGCCCACCCCACATCGCACCCTGTCGACCTGGTCAACCCACCAACCCTCGATCCCCGCATGCCCTACCCTACCCTGTTGACATGCCACGCGGTACACCCCGGACCCACTCCCATACACCACACGCCACCCCGATGCGGTACACGCGAGCCCCTCCCTGATCGAACCCGCCAGCCCCGCACCCCCTCCCCCGCTCTCTTTTTCGTTTGCCCTTTGCCGGCACCTCTTTTTGTTTAGAAAAGTTTGAGATCGACATCATTAGCAGAGTTACCCTTCCGGCTTGGCCTGGGCAGGGTTATGGACGCCATTGGTTATTCTCTAGGGATCTTAGCCCAATTTGCACCTTATCCGTACTTGGATGTGTATCATTTTCAAGATGATTTGGATCTTTGTATTGTATATCTATACTCTTGACTCTTGGAGTCGTGTTGTATATATCTGTTCTATGGGTTCCATCATGGACTAATGTGTAATGGTATTACTTTGTTTTCTACCCACACAAATGTGCCTGGTGGGCACCTTTAAATCATTTCTAAGCGGCTTTTGGCGGGAATTGCTAAGACTTGCATAGGGCCAATCTGAGGGTGTTAAAGAGCACAAGTCAATCCAAAAGGCATCATCCTGAATTCAAAGTGTCATTGGTGTGTCTTGAAAGCTAATTTTTCTTCATCCTTTTCCACCATCGGAATTTGATGATACCTTGACTGCGGGTCCAGTTTAGTGAACATTTTTGCTCCATGCAGTCCATCCATTAATTCCTCCACCATGTGCATGGGGTATTTTTCATTGATGGTGATTGCATTTAGTTGTCTATAATACACACATTTTCCAAGAGCCACCTTTTTTCTTGACCAATAATACTGGGGATGCAAAAGGGCTTCGACTTGTTCTAATCACTCTAGTAGCTAGCATTTCTTTTACATGTTTCTCAATCTCATCATTTTTCTATGGTGTATACCTATAAGGTTTCACATTCATAGGATTTGTGCCAGGTAACAGGTTGATGTGGTGGTCGCATGGTCTGTGTGGAGGAAGCCCTTTTGGTACATTGAATAAGTTGATGTGGTCTTGCAGAACTACATGTACTTCTGCATGCACTTCACTCACATTTGGTCTGTTATCCATCATCGACAACTACACCAGTTGAGATACCTCACCTTCTTCCATAATCTGTTGTAAAGATTCTTGAGCAATTTGTGGCACACTAAGCCATATTGTCTTTAACACCCCTCAAAGTTATCATGTGTACATCATGCTTGAACCTAAGAGTCTTTTTCTTCTAATCCACCCAAATTTATCCAATGGTAGGCAACCAGTGCATACCCAGTATCATGTCATAGCCAGGAATGGGGAACACTTTTAGATCATTAATGAATTTGTGTCCTTGACACTCCCATTCAATGGTCTGCACCACTCTGTTACATTTATTCTTTCCTCCATTTACAACTGTTACTGTCACTAGAGGTGCCTCTGAAACCGCCAATTTCATGAGCTGGGTTGTTTTCTTGCTAAAGAAGCTTCCAGTTCTACTAGAATATATTTCCCTTGAATGTTACCCACCAACCTCATAGATTTTTTGTGTGTTATTCTATGAGTTTCATGATAGGACAATGCCATTAATGGCTCATCACCACTGCTTGTTTCAGATGTCTCGGATTCAGAGTCTGAGCTGAGTTCCAAGATTTCCAACAATTCTTCCATCATATTCAGTGGTATGGTTTTAGCACATTTGTGTCCAGGTTGATATTTGTCCCCACATTTGAAACACTCCTCTTGCTCTTCTATATGATCCGAGAGACACCAACTTGTCCTCCCAGCTTTGGTTGTTTCCAAAGTGAGATAGTATTTCAAAATCCATATTTATTGGTATCATACTTGATTTATGATAATTTACTTTCAGACTAGTAGATCAAGCAAAGGAGTGTAATAATGATTTCAGGCAAATAAGTTATTGGGCATCTTCCTTCATGACTAAGAGAGTGTCATTTGCATACTGTATGACATGAAAGAGATAGGTAGGGCAGTTTATTGGTGGAACAAAGAGATTTTGGGTCATTGCTTTGTCCCTTATAGTTTGTATGAGATCAACAGCGAGAAGAAACAGTAAAGGTGACAATGGGTCCCCTTGTCTAACACCCCTTCTGCAATAAAACTTTTTTCCTAGAACTCTATTGAGAAGAACAGCATATTACCAGATCCAAGGATCATCTCAATCCATTTGATCCAATTTTTCCAAATCATCTAGCTCACAGAATTTCTAGGATGGTACAATGTTCAATTTTGTCAAAGGCTTTCTCAAAATCCATCTTAAGCACAATGATCTCTTCTTGTGAGTTGTGACACTGAAATAGGTACTCAAATGCCCAGCCAAGGCAATCTTGAATTGATCTCTTTTTTAAGAAACCATACTGATTTTTGTTGACCAGCTTTAAGATAATTTTCTATAGTCTGTTGGCCAAGAGCTTGGTAATAATATTTAAGACACAGTTTAAGAGAGAAATGTGTCTGAAATCCCCAGGGGAAGTGGGGTTATTAAAATTTTGGAATAAGGGTTATGAAAGATGAGTTAATACTCTCTAGTGAAATGTTTTCTTCATAGAAATCTTGATAAGATCTTTAATATCTTCTCCAATATTGACCAACAATTCTTGATAAACTCATTATTAAAACCATCAGGTCTAGGGGATTTCTCATTGGGTAAATATTTAATGACAACCTCAATTTCCTCATTACTGAAGGGAACTTCTAGAGCAGCACTTATTTCATGGCCCATACCATCCTCATAGAGCTCAGCTAGGTTAAAATGCATTTTTGGATTTTTAGAGCTTCCCATTCTTTCTTTGAAAGCATTCCAAAGAATTCAAGCTTTTCCATCATGATTGGTAATTTCAGCTTGGCTTTCATTAACTAACATGGAGATATAATTGTGCCTGTAGTTAATTTTTGCTTTTGTGTGGAAAAATTTGGTGTTACCATCTCCAAGTTTCACCCACTTTATCTTCCCTCTTTGTTTCCATTAAAACTTTTGGTTCTGCAGCAGTGTGATAAACTGATCTTTTAGAACATCTCTTAAGTTCCATTCATGCAAATTAATATTTCTGAACTCTTCCATATTGTCCAGAAGCTCATCTACGGCATTGACTTTACTAATTTGCTGTCTGAGGCAAGGAATATTTTTTGCCCATAATTTAACACCTCTTCTAACATTTTTCAATTTGAAATTGATTCTTTTGGCTCTATCAGTAAAACCCATAGGAATATTCCAAGCATTGTCAACTATTTGTTTAAATTCACTATGCTGCACCCAATAATTTCAAATCTGAAAACATTTGCACTTGGAATTTTTGTGCCAATGGAAATCACACATGTCAAGTGATCGGAAGTAGATTTTACCAGAGGTAGACAAAATAGGTTGGGTAAGAAATGGTCCATGAGCTGGAAGTGAAAAACCAATCCAATCTTTCCAACAATGGTTCTTGTTGCATGTTAATCCATGTGAACTTTCTCCCTTTTAGAGGCAATTCCACCAGGCCCAGGATTCTTATTGCCTCATTAAAGATTAGCATGTCATTAATATATCCTCCATCCATATTCCTGTCTAAAGGTTTTCGCATGAAATTAAAGTCTCCCATGATAATCCAGTCCATGGAATCAGGCATATGAATATTAGAAAACCAATCAATAAAACTAGCCCTTCTATCAGGTTGGCAAGGTCCATAGGTATTTCTAAGAATCCAGCAATCATAGGAAAGATTGCTGCAGAATTTTATGGAAACTGAGAACTCATTTTGAAAGGCCGATTCTCCATTGAACAAGGCTCCATTCCATATAACTATGACTCCTCCAGATGCTCCCACAGAAGGCATGTATTCAAACTTATTAAACTTTTTGGGACAGAACTTCCTCGGGTAATCAGAGTCAAATAGTTATCTTTTGGTTTCTTGTTGGTAGATAATGTCACAACAAGATTCTTCAATTTTAATAGCAAATGCTAGCCATTTTTTCTAAGAGTTGATGCCTCTGATATTACAGTTCAAAATTTTCCAAATTATGTTGTTATTCATTGGAAACAATGGGGGAAATTAAAGATGATGAAAAGTAAGATATACCTTCATCCATGTAAAGCAAGTAATTCTTGAAGAAATGACCATCAAGTACAGATAAGGACTTGTTCCCAAAACACACTAGCATCTTCAAGGTAGTCATACATAACATTCTGAACCAAAGGTACTTAAACTTATTACAAGAGGAACACAAAACTTCTAGGACAGAGAGTTCAAAAGTTCTATCACTGGATCACATTACTTGGGAGATTTATTCTTTGCTTGCTGGGCATAGCGACCAACAGCAGGACCTTTCTTGGCACCAATAAATCATCTGATGAATCTACTTTATTTTACACTTCCCTATCTCACTCTTTCTTTTTTTAGTATTCTCTAAAATAACTGACTGATGAATTATGAATTTCCCATCACATTCCCTTTGGAACCACCAACATGAGTGTTCTTGTTCCCTGGTGCTTTCTTTTCCTTTTCAAGGATCTTACTCTTCTTGTTAACACTACAAGAATCTGGACGGTGATGACGATCTAATATCATCGTGGATGAGGGGCAAAACATCATAGGTCACCATCCGCGACGAATTTTGCGATGAAAAAAGATCATGAACCTCACGTCATAATCTGATCCGTGACATTTTTCTCTCTAAACACTTCACGGTCGTCCGTGACATTCCTTCAATTTCGTCGCGATCAACAGGACCGGCCTATCCCAGGCCCAACCGGTGATGTTTTTTCATCACAGTCGATTCCACGTGGAAGATGGCTCCGCGGGCGGCCGTTAGAGACATTAGCTGACGCCACGTCGGCCATTAGTGACGTCATAGTCGTCCTAGCGTTTTGTTTTCATCGCGGCTTGTTTCCGTTCTCAGAGCTTCCTTGACTTCATCCATCCCATCTATGACATCATCAAGGCTGTTTCTGACGTCATCAAGGACATGATGAATTTGTTTTCTTTGCCATCTGTCTCTGGCCTGCTGACACATGGACGAATTGGACGACGCCACCTGGGCCACCTGCTGCTTGACATGTGGGCTAATCAGAATGGGACACGTGTCCTCTAACCATGACGAACTCTACATGATGACGTCGTCGTTAGCCATGATGTTTCTGTTTTTGTCTAGGTCGTTGACCAATGAAAGAGGTCCATGTCTGCGTTTATATGTGATGGATATATTCCATCATGTACTTATGAGACGAATTTGTTTTCATTGTCGATGCAAGCTAGCATCAGGGGCCATTTGTGCACGTAATGCTTGTGTGTAAAATTCTATTAGCCCTAATCATTTTTGGCCCATTTCACTCCAAATGCATCAAATGACATAATTTGACAAGAAATTTCAGGATAAGTTTGCACATAAATTTCGACAGCATCTCCCAAAGCCAAAAGCCTCATAAGTTTCCACACCAGTTAACTTTGGCTGCCCACAAAATGACAAGTTTCAGCCACCACTTCATAAGTTTCCGTGCCCAAAAAGCCTCACAAGTTTTTCCACACCAGTTAACATTCCTTGCTGACCACAGGTTTTCTTGCCCAAAAACTCAAGTTTCAACCACCAGTTCACTTACCTTGTAATAGCTGGAGCTTTTGTTGCTATTTCTGTTTTTGCTAAGCTATCTGAGACAACACTTGCTGAAGCAAGTGATTTGAATGTTCTTGTTTAGCCTTCAACTCTTCTTGCTTGTTCCTCATGTCTTGCATGTCTTGAAAATACTGCAGTATATCTGCCTCGACAATTTCTTTGGCTTTCTGTAACTCCACTATCGTAGAGCGCAGTTTATCACTGCCTCCCTCTCAGCATCTAGTATCGCTTCAAGGCCAGACCCGCTTTGTCTTGAATTACTTGGATAGAGGCCGATGTTCTTCAGGAACGTTGGATTTCTCTTGTTGTCCTTGGAGAGTTCAAAGTGCACATCCACAGTGGCAGAAAGTTGTTCTTCATTAGTGCTATTTTTAGAAATAGATGGAACCATCTTCTTCTCAATGACTACCTGCAGTTTGTGAAATAGAACTAAACATTAGGAAAAGAGCATGCAAATTACAACCACATTGTATATATTTTAGAGAATAGGAGGACATTGGATTTTACAAAGATGAAAAGTATCCTAGAGGACTTACAATTGCTTCCTTAACAATGTCAGTGTAGCCAGTTTTCGGGTTGTGGTGCGTCTTTTTGAAGAGTTCGAAGGCATTTTCCTTGCCGTTGCACACAACCTCGTAGCTACGAGAACCTGTGGCATCAGGGTAAAAAACATTCCTACTATTTTTCTTGTTTTGTAAACAAGTAATCTACACAAAAAAAAGAGCATACAATATAAGGGGCAGTTCTAGTTAAATAGTTTAAACCCACACAGTAACAGTACAAGAGTGAGCACAAAGTGACATGTTTCCTAGAGTCAGAACAAGTATTGACAAGCTTGCACCACTGCTCATCGGTCATGTGTTTCACTTCATCAGGACATTTTCATTGTAACTTGGTTCAGAGAGAAATTATCAAAATACTTCTTCAAATAATAGTGTTGATTTGTTGCATGCCTCATAAACTTAATGTCACGAGCCTTCTTCACGTCAGGAAGAGTTGTGTCCATGGCAAACTTTTGCTACATGGAGCATCAACACTTGCATGAACACAAAAATGGAAAGGCAAAGGAGAGCTGAGTTACAGAACATATAGAAACTACGCCTATGAAGTCTGCTTTCACATCCTCCCTCGCCTTGTACTCTTGGGGGGAAGATAGACACACGAGTCCTGATTGTTACTACACACTCAGTGGCATACTTGGCATCAATGTACGGCTCTACTGGTCTAGTTCTTCCTGGAGGAACGATAAGTGAAAGCCTCCCCCCTTTGGACATCTTGTCAAGCCTATTCCCCATGTTTTTCCCCTAAACACCACTTCACGATCATCATGCAAAACTATATTTTCAGAATGTCGGGTTTTTGTGTCTTCAAAACAAGGTGGATCAGTGTCTTGGGTAGCTAACCCATCAGTTTTGGACGCTGCAAGGTCGCTTTGGGGAGGTGCCCACAGACGGCTAGGAGTTGGCTGCTGGCTTTGGAGAGGTCGCAAGTCACCTTTAGGAGATGGTCGTGGACAGCGGGATGGGGACTTCATGCCTTGGGAAGGTGGCTGCTTCATCTGGATAGGTGGTAGGTTGGCTTTGGGAGGTGCTAGCAGATGCCGGGATGGGGGTGGTTGTTCCAAGTCTTCGGTATGTGGCAGCTGGCTTTGGGGAGAAACCTGCCATCTATGCACGGGTAGATGGCAGCTTGCTTTGGGTATGTGGCAGCGGGATGTGGATAGCTTGATGCTGGCTTTGTGGAGCTTGTGGCTGGCGTTTGGGAGGTGGCGATCGGCATACCAGTAGGTCGAAGGGAGTGTATATCTCTCCTTGGGAAGAGTGCTCCTCATGTCGGGCAGCTGCCAGCTTGCCTTGTTTAGGTGGCAGCTTCATTTGGAGAGGTGACAGGTTGGCTTTGGGAGGTGTCAGCGGTCGACGGGTGGGGGTTATGGTTCTAGGCCTTGGGTATGTGGCGGCTGGCTTTAGGGGGGCGGCTGTTGTCCATGGGTATGTGGCTGCTGGCTTTGGGGAGGTGGCGGCCGGCATACCTGCAGGTTGGATGGAGTGGACAACTCACCTTGGGGAGAGTGCTTCTCATGTTGGGAAGCTGCCAGCTTTCCTAGGGAAGGTGGCTGCTTTTTTTTGGAGAGGTGGTAGGTTGGTATTAGGACGTGCCAGGGGACGGAGGGATGGGGGTTGTGGTTCTAGGCCTTGGGTAGATGGCAGCTGGCTTTAGCGAGACAGCTGATGTCCATGGGTACGTGGCTGGTGGCTTTGGGGGATGGCTGCTGGCTTTGGGGAGATGGCGTCCGGCATACCAGCAGGTCGGAGGGAGTGGGCAGCTCGCCTTGGGCAGAGTGCTGCTCATGTTGGGCATCTGCCAGCTTGCCTTGGGAAGTTTGTTGCTTGTCTTTGGAAGCTGCCTTCTCGGCCTATGTAGGTGGTAGATTATCGGCTTCTGTCTTCTCGTCTTGGTGTGCATCAGGAATTGCAGCTTTACCCACTTGGCCGGCATCACAAACTACAACTCTAGCCACTTGGTGGGCATTAGGAACTAAAGATTTGGCCACTTGCTCGACATTTAGAACTGTAGGTTTGGCCACTTGGTTGGCATCAGGAACTGCATCCTTGGCAACCGGCATAGATAAATTAAGTGCAGCTCTAGCTACATCCATGGAACCAGGAAGTCCATCTTTGGTCGTTTGCCGGGCATCAGGAAGTGCCGCTTTGGAAACTTTCTCTGTTGCACTCGGAGCTTCTTGCGAATGGGTCACGGGATTTGGCACTTTTGTTGTTCGTTGTGTGGAACTTGGAGGTGGAAGTCCCCCTTTTAGCGGATTCCCCTTGGATCTCTTGTGTCTCTCATTTTCTAGGTCCAAAGATCTCTTTCTTTTTCGAAATCCTTTTTATAAATCAAAACCAGCACAACTCTATAGCAACCTTCCCAACCGTCCAATAGCATGGACACGACTATTCGAATAGATTTACACTCTGCAAAGGTTGTACACTTTACCCACACCATCCAGGTGCCCTGCCCTGATCCCACACCGATCGTGGGTCGATCAACCGGTCAAAACTGTCAAGATGCCCACTCTGTCATATGCCCTACCCTATGAGTTTTTCTTCTCAACACCGGGACGTCGGTACCTAGCAGACCAACTAGAGCGCACCCACTACTTCAGGAGTGTTGCACTTTCAATGAGAGGCTCATAGTATCGTTCGGTCACTCCCAAAGGAGGTTCACATCTTCCCTAGGCCACTTCTACAACAAATGGCCCTTTCTGTAAGGAAAACCCGGCATTCGAGGGATGTGATGCCTTATAAGTAGTTATGAGGAATCCCATGCCAGAATAGAACTTCGAGTTAAGCCTCATCCCATTTCAGGGTAATGTGGTGGCATAGGTTAATTGTTCTAGAAAAACTACAAAGAAACAGGTGCATTTTTGTAAACATTTTTCTCCTTGTCCACTTCAGCATCATTTGGAAAACAAAACATTTTTCTTTCTCAAGCTTCACTTGGTAGGTCAAACCTCACTATGGTTTTATCATAAAACATTTTATAAAATTTCTCCAGGGTCTTCCCATCCTATATTTTTGCTTTATCTAAAATGGGGTCTCCAAAGGAGGGTGGTGTTATTCACCACTTACTATACTAGGGACAAGTCAGTGTCAACAAAGGGGTTGTACCTAGTGGTACTAAAGGGGTAATGGTTTGGAGGAGACAAGCCTTCTCCCCATATAAATCATCATATAGTAAAACAATGCACTTTGCATAAATAAGTAGATAAAGCATGCATAAGTAAAATAGTAGGACAAGGGCTTATGAGCAAGAATGTGGCTTTCTTGTGATCAGTAGTATGGCAATATGTCCCTGGGCTTCTTCTTAGAAAACCATAAAACTAATAATATCCTCCTCTTTACCTTCGATATAATTGCATCTATCGTCGTCACAGATCATACATGCAAGCAAGCAAGGCCACAATCAATACAAACCATACAACACCAATACAGTACAGAAAACAAACACACAACACATCACTTACTTCTATAGGTTTTGATAAATTGAGTTGATAGCGAAAGGATTTACTTTGGTTGCATTTATTGAGTTTATTTTGTGATTTATATGTCCAAAACTACATAATAAAAGGGGTTTTAAACCAAGACCAAGTTATGTATGATATCAATGTACAAAAAAGGTTTTCATCAGACGGGTATTGAATGAACCAAGCCAACAAAAGTGGTTTCAATATTTTACCAATTTTCTTTAATTAGTTATGGATTTTCTAGTGAAATAAACCCTAGTTTTAGGGAATACCTCACTAGAAATTATCTGTAGCTCAAATAAAATTTTCCTAATAGGTTATTGTAGATATTTAAGTTTATGATATTTGAGAGTTGGAACCATTTCAAAATAATTAACAAAATGTCCTTGGAAAAATCCCAAAGTCAGTTCTATTGAAAAATTCTCTTTTTAACAAGAATGTTTTATAGGTCTAAATGGTATGAGACCAACTGCGGTGACCCAGCATACCACTACATGTGTAGTACACTATAGTCTTTGTAATGACATCCACAGAACACCGTTCCTTAAATATCACCTCCCTCAGAGTGGTACAACAGAAACATTGCGGGTCCAAATTACAAACATACAGACATTATTATTATTATTACAATACCAGAAGTTCAATTCTTCAAAATATTCAACTTACAAACCAAATATAAAGTATTTCAGTGGAAGATTTAAAGTTACAACTTAAACTCCAAATTGAGCTTAACAACTTATTGTTATATATTTTTCATGTTGCTCGACTCAATTGGCTCCTAGAACTATGGTAATTATTCTGACTCCTGGTGCTCTCCTCCGTAGACAACATCGTAGTCCACCCCTTCCATGGCACCGTATTTATTGGGTTCTTCATAAAAGACCTCATCTTGACTTTCAGATGCATACATTGGGGTTTCTTCTGGATCCTCAGAGTCTAAGCAGGGGATCAAAGGAAAAGGTGAGTAACAGCGTTACCTAGCAAGTTCATTATATTCAAGGTGGGAAGTTTGATGCTCTATCTACCACCTCGGACTATAAGTCCTTGGCACTATGCAGTTTTCGTAAACCTTTCTTCAAAGCTTGATTTTATTGTGAAAATCTATGACCATCCGCCTTCACAGGTTGACCAGAACTTTCATGGATTTCCTTTCCTGCCACGTTCGTAGCTCCTTCCCAGAACAAGGAGTAAAAAGTTACAATTCTTACACTCTACAGAGGTGAGTTACTTTACCCATGAGAGATCAACTCCTTGTTACACAACCGGGCGTACTTTCCCGTCCACAATTCCATGATGTGGGGCCCAGTAGTTGGTCCAAGCCAATCACTGCCCTTTCCGCGACCCCATATGTCTGCACGATCCTTCGGGGCTGGCTCACCTCCGTTAAGCCCCCTTCCGGGAAGGCTAAAACCCTGATGAGTTCCCGAAGTCTCTATGAGCTGGTGATGCCCAGGTAAGTACCTTATAGGTCCGGCTAAACCCCCAGCAGCCACTCATAGATAATCTAGACATAAAAAACATGGGGCCTAAGGGTGCCCACCCATATGTTAGATCTACACAAGGAATCACAACATCACGTTAGTCTTGCCTCCATACAAAAGGAAAAGGATACAGCTGACTTCTCTGTTCCATTCCAAATCTCATGGCTAACGCGTTATATACGGCGCTAGAATCGTTGATGCCATGGGTTGTTAAGTTCCTAGTTGATCATCATTTTTGCAAATAGAACCTAAGTTCTATTTCTCCATTATATCATCACTTAGGATGATATCAACAATTTCTTTACTTGAGAAAATAATACTTTCTTTCTTTGAAGCATAGATGATAACACACAATTTACAAATACTTTGATAAAGACTCTTCAAAGGACATGAGCAAGTGATGAACTTGCCTTGTGATTGCAAGGTAGTGAAGTCGGATGCTTGCACTGGACCTTGGGCTTCTATGTCTACAAAACATCATTATTGCCCGGTAAGGACAATATTTAAAGAAGCAAAATGAATATGCATAGTAATGTAATGCATTATTTATCATTTATTTTTCTTTGTGTGTTTTCCCCATTATTTTAGTTTCAAGAAGTCCTTTAAGTAATAAAGGATTTCACTTTAAAAAAACAATCTTTAATACTTATTGAATATTATATTTGCCATTTTGTAAGGTAATAATTTATTTTTAGAATTAAAATTTAATATCAATTCCTATATTTATTCATTTAATAATTATTTTAAGAATTAATATTTAAATAAAAGAATTTCTTTTTATAACTTCAAATATTTATTTAGCATTTTTTCTAAAATACTACATTAATAATACATAATAAAAGTGATTTTATTTATTTTTATCCTCTTTCTGTAATTTTATAAAATTCCCTTAAGGAATATATATATTGTAATATTCTTGACTAAAAATAATATTTATAGAAATTATTTATTAATTTAATTAAATAGGTTGGATTATTATAAATCCAGAAATATTTTATTTACAATTTTTAGATTTCTATTTTATTTTCGAGGATTTTATTTAACTCTAGGGGTAGTTTGGTCTTTTATTAATTATTAAGACTTCTTTTAAGTTTTGGGCTAGTTCTATTGGGCTTATTGGGCCAATTTGGCCCAAGTTACTTTGACCAAAAAGACACCCCGAAGGGTTTTGGCCCTATTGGCCCATTCTCTCTCTCTCTCTCTCTCTCTCTCTCTCTCTTGACCACACCTCCTCTCCTCCTCGACCCCATGGGATGCTGGCGCCGCCGCCGTACGATGCTCGCCGTCATGGTCCCCCTGGCCGCTGCCGTGGTGCTGGGCGAGGTTGTCAACCACGCTTGTCCATCTTCTCCGCTTCGATTTGATTTCGGAGCCCTCTTGTGGCCAGGATAGCCCCGTTCCCAAACCCTAGGGTTTGGGGATGGTGCTGCTACTGCCGCTGCTGATCCTCCCGTGGTGGTGTGCGGTGCTATGGCCGCCGCCGTGGCTGGTGCGGGTTGCAGCGCCCTCTGGGGTGCTCCCCGTGCTGCCACGAGCTCATTGGCCCTTCTGCTTCCTCTTCAATTCTTCAGCGAGGACCTCTGGTGAGTTGTGTCTCTATGAACACTACTGCGTCGAGCTACCTCGAGTCCCTCTCTGTGTATCTAGTGGCCAATCTATATTTAGTGTTTGCTGATTCTAGGGTTCATCCCTGGTGCTTGTAAAATGATGCTATGGTCTGGTAATGATGCTTAGTGAAAATTGTGTTGACCTAATGGTAGTGTTGGTATGATGTTAGTGTTGATCTGATGCTAGTGTTACTTAGTGTTGCCTCTGGTTGATAATATGGTGGCTTAATGTGTTCATCTTCTATCAGTATCTTTATACTGACAGTAACACTATCAGTGATGATTCACTGCATCAGTATTTGTTGGCTTATATGTTATCCATAGACTAAATTTATTCAATAGAGTCTGATGCTTCTTTGAAAATGAATGGATATATTGAATGATCTCTGAGTATGGTCTCAGGGAAATGAAATATATTGGTCTGCTAGTTTATTTATGAAAGCTAGACTATCTTGTTGGCTTAGCTGTAAGATCATTTCTTGTGAAACCATTTTAGAATGGTACACAAGTTGATCTGGTTGTTGGCTTTACTTAAGGTCAGTACTTGAGACTTGATAAATGCTTAATAATAAGTTGAAAAGTTCACTTATTGATCATGCCTATGATGCTGGTCTGAGGCTCTAGGAACTAAGTTCCTATGTTGCTTACTAGATCTTGGATCCTAGTTGGTTAAGTTAATGGATTTGTTTGTAGCTTATAAGATCTGAGGTGCTACTCCTTCTTGGAGATGTGCCCAGATTTTATAAGAACAGATGATGGAATATATAAGTTGCCTTTGGTATCACCAAATCTGTGAAGCTGGTATGAGATTTTGGTGTTTTTGATAGAGTTTGGTTCTGACCTTTATATTTAAAACCTCTAGGATAGGTTCACCCCACTTGGGTGATCATTGAGAGGTTGTCTTATGAATCAACACATATTTCTATTTGGATAAGATGAACAGATCATGTGGATGTTTATGACACTCACCACAAAAACTGATGATTGTAGTGGTTTGTTGTGCTGGTGGTGTTGCTGGCTTGATCCTGTCCTTCACCTCCTGATGCTATTCTTGTTTCCCATGGTTCCTGTGCTTGGCCTTGATCTAGCCTGATCCTCCCAGCTCATGTGGCTTGGCCTTGCTATCCACCTAATTCCCCCTCCATATGTCACCATATGGTGATGTTTGGGTTGATCTGGTGTAGAGTTTTGTTGGATGGTTTGCTTGGCTTTGGCTGAGCTGCTTGTTCTTGTGTGGTGTGAGCAATGGAGCGGTGCACTAGTGCTTGCCCACGACAGTGCTTGTATCTTTTACTTGTTGAAGTAGCTATGGCTGTGTCAATATCACACCCATGCATTTTGGTGAGTGAGCTACTTGTGTGTCTACTGCATGGTTGTGGATATGCTCAATGATGTGTTCTACCTTTTGATCTTGTTACTATTAACCTGCCTGGTGAAACTTTCCCCTTTACTTGCTATGATCATTTGACTTATGACTTATTTATTATGAAAGATTAGATTCTTTCATATTGGTGAAACTTTCCCCTAATAGATTTACTCAATGATGTAAAATTGAGCAGTGCATCTCACTTCTCTCTACTGAGAGTAAAAATTAATAACTTAACATTTATTTTCCTTTTTGTTTGATCTTTGTTTTGCAGGTACAAAATTTGAAGATACAAGATTAGTATAGGTTTTCTTTTAGACATATGTAATCCTTTGTAATTTTTATTTCATTATTTTGTAAGGAATTTTGTAATAGATCATTAATATGTAAATATTCCACTTTTTGTAATTTTATTTCTGTAAAGATTCTTTATTCATTTAATGAGTTACATTTTATAACTTATTCATGGAATAAATATTCATTTGTTCGATTGTATTTCTTATTTAGAGTTTCTGTTACCATATATTATTTCTTGATTAAATAATATTACTAAATCATAATTCCTAGCTTTTAAAATATAAACTTAAATTTCAAGTTTGAATTCAAATTGTTTCCCCCAAAACACACTAATTCATAAATATCATGTCAAAATTTATAACGATCACCCTCCAAAGCTATTCCTAAACTTAGAGAGTGAAAGAAACTCTGATCACTTTAAGTTTTTATTTGGAAAAAAATTTACCCACATTTTGCAGATGAATGCATGCATATGCACAATTTCCTAAATCTACCCTTCGTTTGTTCCTAAATGCTGGTATGTTACACCAACACTACTAGGAAAAGGGCTATAGGTAATCCGCACATCCGTGGCTCATGTGGTTGAAGTGCCCCAGGGTAGAACATGTGTGGCTCACCTGTGGGAAGTGCCCTACTAGTAACTAGAACAACCGTGGTGCACATGGTGACAGTGCGCCACAGATATGTGCGGGCCAGGGGCCTGCCGGCCGCATGCCACATACCCGTAGCGCACATGGGGTATGTGTGCTACGGTTGTGAGGATTAACCGTGGCGCACTTGCACCCCATGCGCTACGCCTAACCCACTGCAGGTATGCTGGCTAACTGGGCAAACACATCTGTGGCGCACGTGTACATAGTGCGCCACGGTTGTGGCAAGTTTTGTGGCGCAGTAGGTCATGTGCGCCACGAATGTGTCGACCACTTTTTGGCAGCTCCACTTTGCACATGTGACTATCCACTACCACACCCACACTTTACTTTCCCCTCCTTCTTCCTCCTTAGATCTAGTCGTGATCCTCCTCCTTCCCACCTCAATTTCTTCACTCATTCACCATTTTTAGCATGTAGAAGTTACCTTGGATGCTACATACATAACAGTGGAAGCTCTCCTTCCGGGCACACCATCCTCTCGGTGTCGCACCTCTCCTTTCCATCTTCTCGATCAGTGCGGTGAACCAGCATACCACTGCATGATGTAGTACACTATAGTCGTTGACATAACACCAATGGAACACCGTTACATTCGCATTATATCCCTCAGAGTAGTACAACAAAAACATCGCGGGTCCAAGACATTACTTTAATTTACATATAACATATTACAAAAGATCTAGAGAACTTCCTCGAACAGTGAGGAATATTATATAGAAAGAACCAGAAAGATCCACTCGGAGTTTACCTTAGAAGTACTACTATTAGTATATGGATAAGGCTTGAAAGTACTACTATAGTATTGTTCTATAGAAGTAGGTTTTAGATTCTAGGAGTTTTATTTATGTTCTACGCTTCAGCTTGTCTTCAATAGCTTCCGGTAAGGTCTTCGACTCCGTTGATCTCCATCATATATCTTCAACTCCTCAAGTAACTTATTTCCTAGGAATGCCATTGGTTTCTTCGAGATCTAGCAAGGGTTAAGAAGATACGTTAAGTACGAGCATACTCAGCAAGTTCACTAAAGGGAAGTGTTTGATGCACTATCTACATCCAAAGACCATAGGTCGTAGGCAATGCAGGTTTTCGAAAACATTTCTTCAAAGGTTGCTTTTATTCTGAAAAGCTATGTCCATCAGCCTTCACAGGTTTACCAGAACTTTCATCGAGTTCCTTTCCTGCCGCGTTCGTAGCTCCTTCCCGGAACAGGGAGTAACAAGTTACAGTTCTTACACTCTACAGAGGTGCGTTACTTTACCCATGAGAGATCTTATCTTTGTTGCACATCCGAGTTATAGGCTCGTTCACACTTCCTTGGTGTGAGGCCCAGACTAAGATCCAAGCCAATCACTGTCCTTCTCCGCGACCCCGCATACCCGACGGATTGCACATCAGGCCTAGGATAAAACTTGTTTCCATTATCAGCCTAACGTGTACAACCCTCATAGATACCAGAAGCTGTGGGACATTGAGGGATCCCACCCATAACCTGCTAACCCTCTACAGGAGGAGTTGCAACAACGGCCCGGTCATCCGTTGGCATGCGAGAGGGAGATGATCTAGCTGACTTCTCCGTCCCATTCCAAATCTCATGGTTAACGCGTAATATACGGCGCAAGAATCACTGGCGACATTGGTTGTTAAGTCCTAGATAATATGTTCCTTTACCACTGGAACTTCCATAGAAAGTTTTTACCTCATGGTAAATAACCTATAATCATATTATTATGAAAATAGTGTTTTGTGACCTTTTTCGAATGCAGGTGATGACAACAATAGATTAGCAAAATACTTTATAGAAAATAATCAAAGGACATGAGCAAGTGTGAACTTGCCTTTTGTGATTGCAAGATTATGCACTCACTGTCTTCGAGATAATAGAAGATCCGATATCTGAAATCATCATCATTGGTCTGGAAAGGACTAATGTTTAAAGAAGGAAGATGCCATTATGCATAAATAATGCTATGCAATTTTATAATTCCCAAAGTGAAACCCTCAGCATTATAAATAAGTTGATCTTAGGTATCTTCTTTAAGATCGGGTTTATCTTTAAGTTTAGTTCATAAGCAATGGCATTGATAAGGAACTTAAGTGTTAACAATCCAAAATATACAAGTATGGATATGGTATTGTGATTATGATTAATTGTTATCTGGTGACTAGGATATAAAGTCCTTGGGTTGAGTTCTTAAGAGCTGAAGGAACTATTATAGATTTGTTTGTGTGAAGTGGCAAAAAGAATAACATTTGAAGAAACTAGTGTTTAGTTAAAGTTAATCAGTCTTGAGGGTATTAGGTTTTACATTACGGTTGGTGATGGTTATGAATGATGTTAAATTATCATATTTTAATTGATGGTACAATGTAGCATCCCATTTGTCTAACAACTGTAATGCTACTGGATCTAGTAATATAATGGTTACTCTCTACACATAATTGTTGCATCATCATCATATCATGCTCATGTCTTCATGCCACCTTGCATTTGAGCATTATACAAAAGACCCTCTTTGTTTTGGTTCTTATCTCATATGCATTATTAATTGTATTTGCCTCTTGATATTGTATTTGGTTCTTGATATATTGTTAAATGCCCAAGTGGAGTTGGGGGCATATATTTTATTAAACTCCACCACCTTTCTTCACCACCTTATAATTCCACCATCCAATTAATATGAGCTGGCATTTAATTGAGTTACCTAGCTCATGTGGGTTGGGTGGATCCAATGCTTGTCCCTTTTTGCTTGGCCTTATTCCACCTTTTGGGAATGCATGGAATAATGCCATATGATTTTATGTTGTTTTCACAATATGAATACATGGCATTTATTATTTGCATGGGCCATGCAAAACCACCACATCTAGGTCATTTGGTTTTTGTTTGAAATTCTTGGAGTGGGTCATACTCTCTCTCTCTCTCTCTCTCTCTCTCTCTCTCTCTCTCTCTCTCTCTCTCCTTCTTTTGCTTGATCTAGCTAGAGCCATGCAAGCACCACCTATTTACTTGTCATTTGAATTTTATTTGTTTTGCTTGCATGGATCATCTCTTTTCCTTTGCTTGATCTTGCTTTGTCTTTGTCCAACACTCATCTTCACCCCTCCTCTCTCTATCTCTCTTGCTAACTCTAGAACCTACCTCTAATCACCTTACCCCTATCTAACCCGAGCCACCACCTCTCTAGCTAACCCTAGTTCCCCATCTGACCCTAGTCCTGCCTCTCTCAACCACCCAGCTCGGTTCCCACCTGACCACCCCCTCCCATGTGCTTCCCTGGTCCCTCTTGTCCTCCAAACCTAGCCAAAACCGAGGCCCCCTTTTCCCTTCCTTTGTGCATAAAGGTGGCCACCACCCCATGTGCCTTCCCCTCTCCCTTATCTAAACAGCCACCCCGGTTTTCCTCACCTCAGCTCGAGATCTGGAGGCTCCCAGGCCCTCTCCAACCTACCCTCTCCTTCCTTCCTCCCCACCATGATCGCCACCCAAGCAAAACCCTAGCCGCGACCACCCCTTCCTCTGACCGATCCGGAGTGCGACGAGCCGCGCCAGAAGCACCAGGGCCTCCTTCTGCTTCCTCTACGTCGCCCAGGACGCGAGGCAGCCGCTGGACCCCGCCGGAGCAGCCCCGCCGCCGCCGTGCCCGTGAGCACCAGGAGCTCCGGATCGCCAGCCTCCTCGCAGATCGACAGTCCCTCCGGCCAAACCTTCACCACTGTCGGGATCCTGGTGAGCTCCTCGATTCCCTGGACATGCTCCCTTGCCCTCTCTTGCACCGTAGTGCCGCCGCCGTCCGCCGAACGCTCTGCGCGCGCGCCGCGCGTCGCGCCTGGCCGACAGCAGCACCCGCAGCAGCTCGTTCTGCCTCTATTCGTCGCCCTGCCCCGCGCGCTGCGGCCCTCCTCCGCGCTAGCACCCCGAACGAATGTTGTAGGCCGTGAACCCCTCTTCGTCTTTCGTTTTAGGGTCGTGGCGTTTAGGCCGGCGACAGCGTCGCCATCGTCGTCCGAAACCCCGGCCAGATCCACGCCGCAGCACCGCGTCCAGCAGCAGTCGATGCCTGTTTGCTTTTAGCCCCCTGTATCTTTTCCCGCCTAAACCGCAGCCCCCACGACCCCACCTGCCAGCGCCTGCGAGAACTTTGCAAAAAGGGTCCTCACCTTCCGTTGTTTCCGACCGCAGCCCCTGGATCGCCAACGTGTCGCCACCGGACGGCTGCGCGCGCGTGTGGCCCCGATTAGATCCCTGGGCCCGCTCGTCAGTGACGCGGGCTAGGCAGAGTCCGGTGAGAAAAGGAATCGGCGCGCGCGTGTCTGCCCAGTCAGCAATGCGGCCCACCTGTCATCCTCCTGGGGTAGGATCTGCTGAGTACCAAAAAGTCCAGGAGTTTGCTGTTTCAAATTTCAAACCTTTCAAATTCATTCAATTCAGTTCAAATTCAAAATCTGTTTAAATTTAAGAGAATTCATAACTTATTCCTGGTTTGGAATTTGAATTCAAACCTTATATGAAAAATGTTTTGTTTTTGAATGTTAATTCAAATCTTTATTCAAATATTTTCAAAACTAATTTAAAATAGTCAAACCTTTGACTTTGACCTAATATGACTAATTTTGACTTAAAAATAAAATTAAATTCATAATTCCAAATAATACAAATAATATATGTTTTGGAATCAGAAAAATGTGAGGATTTCAAATATGCTATTCAAAATCTTATTTGAATATTTTAAAATTCAAGTTGTGCAAAATTACAAGAAAATGCCCTTGGACTTAATTAATTAATAACTTTTGTTTTATAACTCCGAATTCGACAAATGATATGTCTAAAATGATCAGCTCGACGAGACCTTTCCGTTTATGCATTCCATGACTTGAATTGAAGCATGCATCATATAAATATAAAGTATACAACAACTAATATGACAATAAAAGGTGATCAAAACTGAATAAAATGACTTATTCTTGTATTCCACACCTCACCCATGCCATGCTACTTATTGCCATGCAAATTGTGCATCCTTCATCATGGCATGATTGTTTGCTTGACGCATTTTATTCCCATGCTTGTGCATTTTATTTATGTTGGCCTTGTTTGTTTGGTTCTTCTTCGAATAGACACTGAGCAGGGGATATATCAAGAGAACCAGGAGCACTACCCAGATCCGTCTCTCGCTTCAACTGAGTTGCCAGGCAAGAACTACCACATGCTTGCATACATACAGTACCTATTGCCTCTATCTCATTCTTGCATCATTGAGTCGCGATTGCATTAAACTGAATCCCAAGTATTGCATAGCCTTTACTTTTAAACCCCACCGAAGCTTGTTCCTCCATCCCATGAGCCATTACTACAGGAGTTGTTTGAGCCATGCGAGTCGTAGAACAGCATGTGTAGGGTATGTGAGAGTCTGATGGATAACGAGGTACCTAAACAACTTAACCCGAGTAGTAATGGGATAACTAATGAATTGGCACCGGTGGGAAATATCTGCTATTTGGTTTTTCCTGCTCACTTGTGTCCTGTAGGACCCCGAGTACTTGAAACCTATTCCTTGAATATTCGCGCTATCCACATCCGGGAGGCTTATGGGACCCCCCCTGAGCTAGAGCTTGATTCATTCTTATTTCTTGGGGCCACAAACTAGTTTGAGGTTTTATTTACTATCCCGTACTTATGCCATGTTTACTGCTTTATTTAAGATTGTGCGAGGAGCACACTGTACTGTTTAGGCAAGCGGAGTGTTTTCGTGGTATCGACAATCCCAGTTTTGGGTTCCCAGTCGTGTACAGCCATTGTCGCAAACCTTGAGTCCGTCTCGGAGTCAGCTAGCTTCGTTGCGGGTGTACTCATTGGGGTGGCCCCCTGAAATATTTCTGAAGCCTGTGATTGCTTTGTCGTGAAGGCCTCGTTGGGTTTTGATCTGGTTTTTCCGAGGTTGATCGAGTGTGTGTTGCTATTTGTGCACCCCTGCAGGGTAAAACTTTCTGAAAGCCGTGTCCGCGGTTATGGACGACTTGGAGCACAGTTTCTCGATCATAGACAAGCATAACTAAAGTACCGCTTTTAATTTGACTAAGTAATTGACTAGTAAATAGTGCAACACTCATGGAATGGTTAATAAAATTGCCAACGGATGGGGGTTGTTCGTTCGCTTCCTCGTCGGTAAGCGAGGAGGAGGATGGATCTGGTGATATTACTGTTATAACTGTTGTCATTAATTCACGGACATCCGTCTATCTTTGGTTAGGCGGATGGTTAGCGAGTATCTATAGAACTGTTAGGGTTTATCTTTTGCTGCAATTGCGTCACCCCAGGTTGTGTCCCCTTTAGAGGCATAAAGACTTGCTGAGTACCCCTAGGGTCTCACACGATAAATTATTGGTTCAGATGAACAAGTACACTCGCAGGACGGATACTGGGTGGAAGAGGCTAATGATGTGGGCAACGATCGTTCGGTGTAGAGATTCCGGGAACGGGGATCCGTGAGATCTGTGGGCGGGATGTGATTATTTCTGGGCATCTTATGCCGATTTGCTTCTTATCCGTACTCGGACCTTGTTTGCCGCTTCCGCTTGTTACTCTGATGTGTGATGTATGAGGAAATATCCTAAAATATTATATCTATCTAGGTCATTTGAATCTTGCCGTATGGCGTTGCTATATTTCCTTTCTTTCTAGATGGTATGGCTCTGATGTACTATTGTATGGTGGCTTGCATACATACTCACTTGTGTATGTAGTTGATCCCTTCGCCTGCCGATTACGCCGCCCGTACTTGTCCCGATGACTGGAAATGGTTGGGACGGCCGAAAGGTCTACCCGTGAGTGGCTTTTGGGGCCCCACCGTACTATTTCAACCATTTCCGCTCATCCAGGCTTGTATCTAGGAGCGTAATTCACCGAGGTAGTTACAATTGGTATCAGAGACATCCCAACCTTCAGGGTCTCAGCCAAATGGTCGTTGTCAGTCTAGCAAATATTTTGGTAGTTATGTATACTAGGGAAAAACAAAACGCGAGAGTAGGACTGCTTCCACTTTTCTTCTTACCCAACCACCCACCCTTTTCTGGTAAGGAAGTGTAACGTTTTCAATCCTCTCCTTAAAATTCAAACTAGGATTCACGTGTTCTGGGTTTCCGTAGTACCATAGGTTGTGTGTTTTTGTGTGTGTGTGTGTGTGTAATTCTTTGTCTATCTGTTGCATCCAAGTTGTTATCTAATCAGCCTTTGGTTATCAACTGTTGGTACATTCCATACCGACAGGCTTTTGCAAGCCGACGCGATCTATCTGATTCATTGTATACCGACGCGATCTGTCTTACTCTTTGTTATCCGACGTTATCTTGTTGGGGTGTTCGTTTCCGTAGTTACTAATCTTTAGGTTCGTCGTGAGAAGAAGGGGTTAGGATATGTGTTTACTTATTCATGTGCGGAGCAATGATTTGAGTACGGGATGGAGTCGCGACCATACCACTACTCTTATCATTCGCTTTTGTATATTGAATTGGTAGAGTCACTAATCTTGATTCGTTAAGTAATTTTGCGCATCTATTGGTATTTTAATGCCGAAATTTGTGGAAATTTTTCTCTTTGATATATTTGTGTACCACACTCCTTTTCAGTCGTGTGCGATATGCTTAATATCTTCTAGGTGCTTTGAACTTTGTTGATATTTTAATATCATCTTAGTAAATTGTATCCTTTAATCTTGGTTAAATCCATCTTGGTACTATTTTGGATTATTATTATTCTCCATTATAGTACTGACTTGTGTTTTATATCAATCACAGGATGGCTCCACCACGCCGCACTGATGAGGACATTCCACCGGAACTGGGGTCCGCATTGTCAAACATCGCCAACGCCTTGGCAGCAATGCAGCAGAACCAGCAGCGCTTTGAAGAGAGTGTTCGGAGGAATGAGTTTGATCCACTACCTCCACCTCCCAAGCGAGGAGACATCAAAAGCTTCCTGAAATTCAATCCTCGCCAGTTTGATGTTTCTGATCGACCACTTGATGCTGATGATTGGTTACGTGAGACGTCAAGGCTACTGGAGACTGCTGATGTTCCTGAGCAAGAATGGGGGAAATGTGCTACTCACCTTCTGAAGGGAGATGCAGCTCTCTGGTGGGAGAATTATCTGAAGGCAAGCTGCACTGGTTTTCAGCCCACTTGGGAACAGTTCTCTGGAGCTTTCAAAGAGCAATTCCTGTCAGAGATTGTCATGGAAAGGATGAAGGAAGCGTTTCTCAACCTCAAGCAGGGAAATGATAATGTCAACACCTACATCAGGAACTTCATGAACCTTTCTCGTTATGGTGGCGATGAGGTCTCCGATGACAAGAAGAAGCAAAAGAGGTTCAGGCAAGGGCTCAATGCATCGATCAACTATGCTATCACACATGCAAGGCCAGCGTCTTTTCTGGAACTTCAGCATACAGCTTTGTAGGAGGAAGCAAGTAGGCAAGTGTTTGAGGAGTCCAAGAAACACAACCGTGATGCACCAAGCTCTTCAGCTATGTCAGCTCCTTCTAAGCGGCGTGTCTGGGTTCCTAACACTCCACCGTCGCTCCCGGCTTCACCAAGACCTGCAAGCTACGCGTCAAGGCCACCAAACTTCATCACTGCTGCTCCCAGGGGCTACACCCACAACTACCCTGGAGCGCCTGGCGGAGTCCCTGGCTACGTTGCTCCACGTCCACCTGGTGCTTGTTACACGTGTGGAGACTCTGGGCATCAAAGATGGAACTGTCCGTTGAAAAACAAAGCTCTTCCTCCACCCCCGCCAAGATCTGCAGCAAGCTCTCCTTTGGTTCGTGCACCACCACCTCGGGCTCTCAACATCAACACCAATCCCGGGTCTACTGTTGCTCGTGCCAATTGTGTCAACGCCGCTCAAGCTGAGCATGCACCTGGAGTTGTGATGGGTATGCTTCCCGTTAACTCAGTCCCTGCACGAGTTTTATTTGATTCTGGTGCATCGCATTCTTTTGTTTCTATCAAGTTTGCAAGTGAGAATGGGTTAGCGTCGGATCCTCTTCTGAAGCGGTTGGTGGTACAATCTCCTGGTTCAAACATGAGGGCTGTTCATATCAGCCACGGCAATCAAATTGAGATTGGTGGCTCTTCGTTCTCGGCATCCTTAATTGTCATGGGCAGTTCTGACATTGATGTCATCTTGGGCATGGATTGGTTGACGGCAAATGCAGCTGTGATTGATTGTGCTGAACGCTCGGTTTCTCTGAAGATTCCTGAAGGTCATATAGTCTTTTCTCCAAGCCTGACTCCTGCTGTCCAGCTTTTCTCTTTGGCGGCTCTGAATGATGATGCTATGGAAGCTATTCAGAGTGTTCCTGTGGTCTGTGAGTTCCCAGATGTCTTTCCTGAAGAGTTGCCGGGTATGCCTCCGGATCGTGAGGTTGAGTTTGTAATTGAGCTTGAACCTGGAACGTCTCCTATCTCCAAGCGGCCTTATAAAATGGGTCCTGCTGAGTTGGCTGAACTCAAACGGCAGCTTGATGAACAAGAGAAGTTGGGTTTCATTCAACACAGTACTTCTTCTTGGGGTAGCCCAACAATCTTTGTGAAGAAGCGTGACAGGACTGATAGACTTTGTGTTGACTATCGGGCTCTCAATGCTAAAATCATCAAGAACAAATATCCCCTTCCGCGGATTAATGATCTCTTTGACCAGCTAGCTGGAGCTGTGGTATTCTCTAAGCTGGACTTGAGGAGTGGTTATCACCAAATCAAGATTCGCAAGGAAGATGTGCCTAAAACAGCTTTCACCACCCGCTATGGCCTGTATGAGTACACAGTCATGTCTTTCGGTCTCACCAACGCACCTGCTACCTTCTCGAGGCTTATGAACTCGGTTTTCATGGAGTACCTTGATAAGTTCATTGTGGTCTATCTGGATGACATCTTAGTCTATTCTAAGACAAAGGAAGAGCATGAAGAACACCTTCGTTGTGTCCTAAACAAGCTGCGCGAGAACCGCTTGTATGCAAAGTTCTCCAAGTGTGAGTTTTGGCTGCCTCAAGTAACCTATCTTGGTCACGTCATCTCTGCCAAGGGCATTGCAGTCAACCCGGAAACGGTAAAGACAATTGATGAATGGCTTCCTCCTGTTAATGTAAAAGAAGTGCGGAGTTTCCTCGGTTTGGCTAGTTATTGTCGTCGCTTCGTTCAGAACTTTTCGAAGATAGCGAAGCCTCTTACCGATCTCCTCAAGAAAGGCAAGAAATACCTTTGGACTCCGGCATGTCAAGCAAGCTTTGAGACACTCAAAGAGAAGCTCACTTCCACGCCAGTCTTGGTTCCTCCGGATACATCTAAGCCTTTCCAGATATTCTGTGACGCCTCTTTGCAAGGATTGGGTGCGGTCCTTATGCAAGAAAGACAAGTTGTTGCTTATGCCTCTCGACAGTTGAAGACGCATGAGATCAACTATCCCACACATGACCTCGAGCTCGCAGCAGTTGTCTTTGCTTTGAAACTTTGGAGGCACTACTTTCTTGGCAACTGTTGTGAGATCTTTTCTGACCACAAGAGTTTGAAGTATATCTTCACTCAGCCTGATCTCAACCTTCGGCAGAGGAGATGGATTGAAGCAATCAATGATTTTGATTTGACCAATGTCATGGCCGATGCTCTCAGCCGCAAAGCTTATGTCAACAACCTCATGATGGAAGAGCAGCAGCCTCTCTTATGCGAGGAATTCCGTCAGCTCAACCTGGAAATTGTGGAACAAGGGCATCTCCTGAACCTTCTGGCTACTCCTCTCTTGGAAGAAAAGATTCGTTTTCGTCAGCGTGGTGATCCGCACACCAGAAAGATCACCTCCCAGCTTCAGCTTCCGAAGTATGAGTCCTTCCACGTCGATGATCAAGGCACGCTTTTCTTTGAACACCGGATGTTTGTTCCGAACTACCCGGGTTTGAGAGAGCAAGTTCTCAAGGAGGCGCATGATTCGGTTCTATCTATCCACCCTGGCAGCACAAAGATGTACATGGATTTGAAAACACAATATTGGTGGCCGGGTTTGAAACGATATTGTGCCAAGTATGTCTCGGAGTGTGATGTCTGCCGCAGAGTGAAAGCTGTCCATCAGAAACCTTTCGGTCTTCTACAGCCATTGAAACCTCCGGAATGGAAATGGGAGAAAGTAGAGATGGACTTCATCACTGGTTTTCCAAGGTCGCAGAAGGGCAACAACGCAATCTTTGTTGTCATCGACAGGCTTTCTAAAGTGGCTCATTTCTTCCCCGTCAAGGAAACAATTTCTGGAATTCAGTTGGCTGAGCTCTATATCAACAGAATTATCTCTCTGTATGGGGTTCCGCTTGAGATCAGTTCAGACCATGGGAGCATCTTCACTTCCAAGTTCTGGGAAAGTTTCCAAAATGCTTTGGGAACAAAGTTGAACTTCAGCACTGCTTACCACCCTCAGTCGCAAGGACAAGTTGAAAGGATCAATCAGATTCTAGAGGATATGCTTCGTGCTTGCGTCATCTCTTTTGGCATGAAGTGGGAGGAATGTCTTCCTTATGCTGAATTCTCTTACAACAACAGCTTCCAGAAAAGTCTGAAGATGGCACCATTTGAGGCTCTCTATGGTCGCAAATGCAGAACTCCAATTGGTTGGTCAGGTGCAGGAGAAAGAATATGGTTTGGCCCTGATATTGTAACTCAAGCGGAGGAGAAGGTGCATATCATTCTTGAAAACTTGAAGATTGCTCAAAGTCGCCAGAAGAGCAATTATGACAGGAAGCACACGGACATGGTGTATGCCCCTGGTGATCTCGTGTACCTTCGTGTCACTCCCATGAAAGGCACACACCGCTTTGGTATCAAAGGAAAGCTGGCTCCTAGATACATCGGTCCTTTCAAAATTCGTGGTAGAAGAGGAGAAGTTGCTTATGCCCTTGAGCTCCCGGAAAAACTCAAAGTCCATGATGTTTTCCACATCTCTCAGCTCAAGAAGTGCTTCAAAGATCCCGGCAGGACCGTGGATCATGAGCTTATCGATCTCCAAGAAGACCTGTCTTATCAAGAACACCCCACAAAAATCCTTGAGACCGCAGAAAGAAGGACTCGCAACAAGTCCATCAAGTTCTGCAAGGTGCAGTGGTCGCACCATTTTGTTGATGAAGCCACTTGGGAACGTGAAGATGAACTCCGCGCCAACTATCCTACCCTTTTTGTGTCTTCTTCTTCTTCCTAGAATCTCGGGGCGAGATTCCTGTTAGTGGGGGAGAGTTGTAGCATCCCATTTGTCTAACAACTGTAATGCTACTGGATCTAGTAATATAATGGTTACTCTCTACACATAATTGTTGCATCATCATCATATCATTCTCATGTCTTCATGCCACCTTGCATTTGAGCATCATACAAAAGACCCTCTTTGTTTTGGTTCTTATCTCATATGCATTATTAATTGTATTTGCCTCTTGATATTGTATTTGGTTCTTGATATATTGTTAAATGCCCAAGTGGAGTTGGGGGCATATCTTTTATTAAACTCCACCACCTTTCTTCACCACCTTATAATTCCACCATCCAATTAATATGAGCTGGCATTTAATTGAGTTACCTAGCTCATGTGGGTTGGGTGGATCCAATGCTTGTCCCTTTTTGCTTGGCCTTATTCCACCTTTTGGGAATGCATGGAATAATGCCATATGATTTTATGTTGTTTTCACAATATGAATACATGGCATTTATTATTTGCATGGGCCATGCAAAACCACCACATCTAGGTCATTTGGTTTTTGTTTGAAATTCTTGGAGTGGGTCATACTCTCTCTCTCTCTCTCTCTCTCTCTCTCTCCTTCTTTTGCTTGATCTAGCTAGAGCCATGCAAGCACCACCTATTTACTTGTCATTTGAATTTTATTTGTTTTGCTTGCATGGATCATCTCTTTTCCTTTGCTTGATCTTGCTTTGTCTTTGTCCAACACTCATCTTCACCCCTCCTCTCTCTATCTCTCTTGCTAACTCTAGAACCTACCTCTAATCACCTTACCCCTATCTAACCCGAGCCACCACCTCTCTAGCTAACCGTAGTTCCCCATCTGACCCTAGTCCTGCCTCTCTCAACCACCCAGCTCGGTTCTCACCTGACCACCCCCCTCCCATGTGCTTCCCTGGTCCCTCTTGTCCTCCAAACCTAGCCAAAACCGAGGCCCCCTTTTCCCTTCCTTTGTGCATAAAGGTGGCCACTACCCCATGTGCCTTCCCCTCTCCCTTATCTAAACAGCCACCCCGGTTTTCCTCACCTCAGCTCGAGATCTGGAGGCTCCCAGGCCCTCTCCAACCTACCCTCTCCTTCCTTCCTCCCCACCATGATCGCCACCCAAGCAAAACCCTAGCCGCGGCCACCCCTTCCTCTGACCGATCCGGAGTGCGACGAGCCGCGCCAGAAGCACCAGGGCCTCCTTCTGCTTCCTCTACGTCGCCCAGGACGCGAGGCAGCCGCTGGACCCCGACGGAGCAGCCCCGCCGCCGCCGTGCCCGTGAGCACCAGGAGCTCCGGATCGCCAGCCTCCTCGCAGATCGACAGTCCCTCCGGCCAAACCTTCACCACTGTCGGGATCCTGGTGAGCTCCTCGATTCCCTGGACATGCTCCCTTGCCCTCTCTTGCACCGTAGTGCCGTCGCCGTCCGCCGAACGCTCTGCGCGCGCGCCGCGCGTCGCGCCTGCCGACAGCAGCACCCGCAGCAGCTCGTTCCGCCTCTGTTCGTCGCCCTGCCCCGCGCGCTGCGGCCCTCCTCTGCGCTAGCACCCCGAACGAATGTTGTAGGCCGTGAACCCCTCTTCGTCTTTCGTTTTAGGGTCGTGGCGTTTAGGCCGGCGACAGCGTCGCCATCGTCGTCCGAAACCCCGGCCAGATCCACGCCGCAGCACCGCGTCCAGTAGCAGCCGATGCCTGTTTGCTTTTAGCCCCCTGTATCTTTTCCCGCCTAAACCGCAGCCCCCACGACCCCACCTGCCAGGGCCTGCGAGAACTTTGCAAAAAGGGTCCTCACCTTCCGTTGTTTCCGACCGCAGCCCCTGGATCGCCCACGTGTCGCCACCGGACGGCTGCGCGCGCGTGTGGCCCCGATTAGATCCCTGGGCCCGCTCGTCAGTGACGCAGGCTAGGCAGAGTCCGGTGAGAAAAGGAATCGGCGCGCGCGTGTCTGCCCAGTCAGCAATGCGGCCCACCTGTCATCCTCCTGGGGTAGGATCTGCTGAGTACCAAAAAGTCCAGGAGTTTGCTGTTTCAAATTTCAAACCTTTCAAATTCATTCATTCAGTTCAAATTCAAAATCTGTTTAAATTTAAGAGAATTCATAACTTATTCCTGGTTTGGAATTTGAATTCAAACCTTATATAAAAATGTTTTGTTTTTGAATGTTAATTCAAATCTTTATTCAAATATTTTCAAAACTAATTTAAAATAGTCAAACCTTTGACTTTGACCTAATATGACTAATTTTGACTTAAAAATAAAATTAAATTCATAATTCCAAATAATACAAATAATATATGTTTTGGAATCAGAAAAATTTGAGGATTTCAAATATGCTATTCAAAATCTTATTTGAATACTTTAAAATTCAAGTTGTGCAAAATTACAAGAAAATGCCCCTGGACTTAATTAATTAATAACTTTTGTTTTATAACTCCGAATTCGACAAATGATATGTCTAAAATGATCAGCTCGACAAGACCTTTCCGTTTATGCATTCCATGACTTGAATTGAAGCATGCATCATATAAATATAAAGTATACAGCAACTAATATGACAATAAAAGGTGATCAAAACTCAATAAAATGACTTATTCTTGTATTCCACACCTCACCCATGCCATGCTACTTATTGCCATGCAAATTGTGCATCATTCATCATGGCATGATTATTTTTTTGACGCATTTTATTCCCATGCTTGTGCATTTTATTTGTGTTGGCCTTGTTTGTTTGGTTCTTCTTCGAATAGACACTGAGCAGGGGATATATCAAGAGAACCAGGAGCACTACCCAGATCCGTCTCTCGCTTCAACTGAGTTGCCAGGCAAGCATTACCACATGCTTGCATACATACAGTACCTATTGCCTCTATCTCATTCTTGCATCATTGAGTCGCGATTGCATTAAACTGAATCCCAAGTATTGCATAGCCTTTACTTTTAAACCCCACCGAAGCTTGTTCCTCCATCCCATGAGCCATTACTACAGGAGTTGTTTGAGCCATGCGAGTCGTAGAACAGCATGTGTAGGGTATGTGAGAGTCTGATGGATAACGAGGTACCTAAACAACTTAACCTGAGTAGTAATGGGATAACTAATGAAAGTGGCACCGGTGGGCAATATCTGCTATTTTGTTTTTCCTGCTCACTTGTGTCCCGTAGGACCCCGAGTACTTGAAACCTGTTCCTTGAATATTCGCGCTATCCACATCCGGGAGGCTTATGGGACCCCCCTGAGCCAGAGCTTGATTCATTCTTATTTCTTGGGGCCACAAACTAGTTTGAGGTTTTATTTACTATCCCGCACTTATGCCATGTTTACTGCTTTATTTAAGATTGTGCGAGGAGCACACTGTACTGTTTAGGCAAGCGGAGTGTTTTCACGGTATCGACAATCCCAGTTTTGGGTTCCCAGTCGTGTACAGCCATTGTCGCAAACCTTGAGTCCGTCTCGGAGTCAGCTAGCTTCGTTGCGGGTGTACTCATTGGGGTGGCCCCCTGAAATATTTCTGAATCCTGTGATTGCTTTGTCGTGAAGGCCTCGTTGGGTTTTGATCTGGTTTTTCCGAGGTTGATCGAGTGTGTGTTGCTATTTGTGCACCCCTGCAGGGTAAAACTTTCTGAAAGCCGTGTCCGCGGTTATGGATGACTTGGAGCACAGTTTCTCGATCATAGACAAGCATAACTAAAGTACCGCTTTTAATTTGACTAAGTAATTGACTAGTAAATAGTGCAACACTCATGGAATGGTTAATAAAATTGCCAACGGATGGGGGTTGTTCATCCGCTTCCTCGTCGGTAAGCGAGGAGGAGGATGGATCTGGTGATATTACTGTTATAACTGTTGTCATTAATTCACGGACATCCGTCTATCTTTGGTTAGGCGGATGGTTAGCGAGTATCTATAGAACTGTTAGGGTTTATCTTTTGCTGCAATTGCGTCACCCCAGGTTGTGTCCCCTTTAGAGGCATAAAGACTTGCTGAGTACCCCTAGGGTCTCACACGATAAATTATTGGTTCAGATGAACAGGTACACTCGCAGGACGGATACTGGGTGGAAGAGGCTGATGATGTGGGCAACGATCGTTCGGTGTAGAGATTCCGGGAACGGGGATCCGTGAGATCTGTGGGCGGGATGTGCTTATTTCTGGGCATCTTATGCCGATTTGCTTCTTATCCGTACTCGGACCTTGTTTGCCGCTTCCGCTTGTTACTCTGATGTGTGATGTATGAGGAAATATCCTAAAATATTATATCTATCTAGGTCATTTGAATCTTGCCGTATGGCATTGCTATATTTCCTTTCTTTCTAGATGGTATGGCTCTGATGTACTATTGTATGGTGGCTTGCATACATACTCACTTGTGTATGTAGTTGATCCCTTCGCCTGCTGATTACGCCGCCCGTACTTGTCCCGATGACTGGAAATGGTTGGGACGGCCGAAAGGTCTACCCGTGAGTGGCTTTTGGGACCCCACCGTACTATTTCAACCATTTCCGCTCATCCAGGCTTGTATCTAGGAGCGTAATTCACCGAGGTAGTTACATACAAGTGACCAAAGTTAACTTTAAAAACATGAATAAACTTCAAATGAGATGTTTATGATTGTTTAGACCAAAGTTAACTATACAAATAGAAGTGAATTTTAAGATATAATGAGTTTTAGAATATCATCTAGTTTTAGGGTTTTGACAAATATGATTATGGATGATCCCATTTAATTTAAGTGAAATATGAATTTAATAATATGCAATTTATTAATGGGAGCGTAAGTAGATGATTTTATAAATTTATTAGAGTTTAGAGTCACTTTAAGAGTGGTTAACAGATTAAGATTATTCACTATTTTATACGTGAGTGATATATGATATTTATTTAAAAGGAGTTTTATTTGAATTTAAGATTTAATAAGAGTATTTAAAATTTAATAGTTATACTTAAGTTTTATTATGAATTATGGTTATGGAATTAGACTTAATAATTAAATTAGAGGATTTAGTGTTTTTACTAAGAAAATGTGATTATTTCTTACTGGAGAAATAATTTTAAGAATTAAGAAAATGGTTATTATATTTTAGTGAAATAAGTAAATGAAATTTAATATCTAAGGTTATTAAAATGTTTTTGAATAATATACAGAGTATTTTTCTAGTAAAATATACTTGTTAAAGATCTTAAAAATGAATTTTATTAATTTTTAGTTATTATATTTATTTTTATAAAAATATTTAAAGAATTAAGTGTCTTTAAATATTTTCTTTATATTTTATTTGTAAAACTCTAAATTAGTAATTTTATAAAATAGTAGAGTTATTTTTATACATAGAATTGATTTTTATTTACTTTTAGGAGTTTTTCTTATTTTATGAAATTTTACTCATAATTTAATGATGTTAATATTTATGTGCTTTATATTTATTTTATATAAATAAAGTTATATTTTTTTAGATAGATCTTATTTTTATGATAATTTTAACATATTAAATGTATTTTTATGATTTTTCTATAATTTTCTATAGGTAAAAATGTTTAGAAGTTATTTTAGTAATTTATTGTTTTACTTTTATTTCATTTCTTATCCTAATTAACTTGGGCTATTTGGTTGGGCACATGGGCCAGGTTGGCCCATTTAGAGCTGGCTTGGGTCATCCAGACCATAGCCCACCCCCTCTCTTCCTCTCCTCTCACTCGCACACACGCGACACAATCCCCACTCTCCCTCTCTCGTTTCTCTGCCTCACCCGCACACGCAGCCGCCGTCGCCCTCGCCGGCCAAGGCGGCCAAATCCGACGCTGTCGGTTGCTGCCATGTGTTGGCACTGGCTAGCTAATGCCTCCTCTTCCTTTATCCTGGCTGATTTGGTTCAATCGCGGCCTCGCATGCTTTTGGCCGAAACACTTGTTCTACCCTAGACGAACCGCTGTTGATCCTGGCGGTGCTACTGCTTGGCCATGACCCTCACCGTGCTACAGATGTTTCTGGGGCGGCTTGGCACGGTGCAGGCCCTTGGTGCCCATCGTGCCGCCGTGCTGCTACATTCGTGGCCTCTGCCTCCTCTTCGGTGAGCTTGGACTCGCCCCAGGTAGGTGCCACTTCCCACTTCCCCCTTCTCACAACCTCTCTAAATCCTAGTGTACAATCTTAATTAGATTTCTTCTTCCTACATGTTTTGATGCTTGATGTTTCACAGTGGTCTGCTTAGTGATCAATTGTGTGCATGTGACCCTTATCTTGATTGAGTGCTCCTGATGCTAGTGGTATAAGTTGTTAATAGCATTAAATATAATGAGCTTCTATTGTATTCTGGTGAATTCATACTTGGAATATAAGATGTTGAAGCTTGCTTCTCTGATTGATGCTTTGAATATACTATAACTATATCTTGGATTAATTTGTTATCTCCTGATCAGGATGATTTTCATGAGTGGCAACAGATTTGACTACAAAGTTAATTCCTGGTAACCATCCTAGGAGAATGATTTGTTGTCTTATGGGGATAAGCTTTACAAGTAAAGCTTGCCCATATTATTGTTACTGTTTACATGATAGGGATTATGTGATAATGAAAAGGTCCCCTTTGAATGATCTCTGTTAACTAGCACCTGAACCAAGCATGCACAATTGTGCCTGGTTATTACTGTTGTGATTAGCTATGTGGAAAATATGATTAAGTTGATAATATTCTAGCTTCCAGTTATGTTAAGAAGTGAAGACATATCTTCCTGATTCCTAAGGTTTATCTTTAGGAAAATGATTTGAATGAGACCCTTAATCTAGAGATTGTTGGTGAATGCTAAACTATAGTTTAAGTTGGTAAACCCAGGCTCTAGTGGCACTTGTGGCTAGGTTGCTACTGAGGTGCTTCCCACATTTGGATTGTGCCCGGTATTAGCCAGCCAATAGGTGTGACAGCTCTGCTGCTTGGCTATACCTTCTCCTTGCTTTAGACTAGGTCAAGAATGCAAAGACTAAGACCTAGGATTGGGATGACTAAGGATTAATGATATTTTCTTTGGTTGTCTAATACATAGTGATAATTTTACACTTCATTAGAGTGTAGCCCTGAGGATAATTTCAAATCCAAGTTGGAAAGATGAACTCAGTCAGAGATCCCTTGTGGCTTCTCGGTTGTGATCCTACTACTGTGGTGCCTCACTTTGGAGTGTGCATAGTGGTATGATCATAGTGTATATGACCTGATGCCCTTGCCCCTGCCAATGATGCAAAGGCAGAGGCCAATTTAATATAAGAACAGATACTACAGTTTTCTCTCAGCTCTATGATGTGTCTAGCATAGCTTCTATGCCAACCTGAGAGCATTCCCCTACCAAAAGCCCCTTTTTACATGATAAGGACATATCTGTAGTTTGATTCGTTGATCTAGCCTAGGATGCATTGACTGAGGCTTTGACTGAATAGGAACAGAGATTATGATGTAGCTTTCTAATTCTCTACGAGGAATATACATAGCATCTCTATGTAGATCTGAGAGAACACCCTCCTCCAATCCTCCTAGATGATCATCTAGTTGAAGGGTAGAGGAAGTGATTTGATGTGTATTAGTCCCTTTATCTTCCTAAGATGCTGATGCAAAAGAGAATACAGATGCTTAAAAGATTGTAGAGTTCTACCTGCTACAAAGATATGATTGTTGACCTTGTTTTGCTACTGATGTTAGCTTCTATGCATCCTGTCCTGGAAATCTTTCTTCTCCTTATTCCTTGCTGGATCTACTTTTAATCCTATCCTGATACTTGATATGCTGGCTGGTTCTTCTTTGGACTACTACTAGCTTTGTGAAATACATCAAAAATAACTCTGGTGTTCTAGTGGTTTGTATGGGTGTGGTGAAAATGGTGAGTTAAATCATCTGCTACTAGTGCTTCTTTCCTCCTCCTCCTTTGCAACTATGTTTACCAATTTCTCCTTTGGTAACCATGTTGCCTTTCCTGTGAATTGCTCTCCTCCTAGCTCCTGGATGGCTCCAAGGAGCAACCAGAGTTGATTGATGGTGCTGGTCTAGATTGGTGATCTTGTGGTTGTTTATGTGTGTGCTTGGGAGCTCTTGTGCTAAGAAATGAGCTGGGGTTTGTGTTGATGTGCTATAGGGAGATATGGTTCTAGCTGAGCTGCTACGGTTGTGCCCTCCCTTTGTACTTCATGTGATGCTTCCTGGTGTTGACAACACTACATAGCTGCATGTATGTGTAAGCTGCTTACATGTGGGTCCCTTTTTGGTACAAGATGGCAAGTTACCTTTCCCCTCTTCTTTGTGAAAGCTACGATTTCTGTGGATAACTATCTCTATTCCTTTATTTCCTTACTGCCAAGTGGATTTACTAAGGTTGGTGATGCTATCTTGCTCGTCCTGGGCTGAGGACCTTATTGGCTTAAACATAATCTGTTTAGTTGATTTAGTGCTAAACATGATTATTCCTTTTTATTATTGTTGCCTCTTTCTTTCTAATTGATTTTATCTAGGCTTAAGAGGGTGCCATAGCATGCTAGTTGTTGCCTAATAATAGAAATGATCAAATCTGTGCTGGTTTCTTTGGACCTTAACTTTGCCTCTCATACTCAAGTGTATAGCTCACATATCAAATTTCTACTTATGGTCTAGATTGGTTGGTACCCTCTTTGGTCATTAGTGGATTTTGGTAGTTCTTACCAAAATCCCTAAGCTATTTTCATATATTAAATGGCCTCACCTATGGTGGGGAAAATATTTTAACATTAAAACAATGTTTCTTCTCTATTGTTTATTTTACAGGAATGAAGATCAAGAAGAAGAAAATAAGCTTAGTTAGATTTTATTTTTAATCTTGTTGTAATTTCCTATTTATTCAAATGTGTATAGATTTTGTATTATTATTGTGATTGTACATAATGAACTATTTATTTATTAATTATTCCTTTGTAAATCCTAATTGTAAAGACAATGTCATATATATTTTGTTGTAATAAAGAATTCTTTTATTTATTTCAATAATGTAATTATTTTTTATACTTATTTGTTTCCTGATACTTTACTTTTATTTATCTATTGTAAAGTAATACTATATGTATATATATTTATATTAATAAAGAATCCTTTTCATATTATTTATGTAATCATTTTATTTCAAGTTATTAAATATTTCCAATTCCTATTTGTGAATTTTATAAATTCATTTGAAATTCAAATATATGTTTGAACAAATTTCCCCCGAAACAAAGAATTCTACAAAGGTCATGTTGAAATCTATCGCACTTTCTCCGAAGTTTCCTTTAGTACAAGAGAGATCCCGATCCCTCCATAGCTCTTTTAGTTTTGCGCGAAAATTTCTCTGATTTTCTTATGCATGAATGCAATGCACACACATGTGTTCTCTCTATTTCCAGATGCTAATCCTAGGATGTTACAATCGGTCTCTCATCTTGGTAAGTTTTCCATGTAAGGATGTGTTCATGTGTGTATGGAGAGGATGATGTGTTCATGTGTAGAGGATCTATGCTCATGTGTGTATAGAGAGGATCGATGCTCATGTGTGTATAGAGAGGATCGATGCTCATGTGTGTGTATATGGAGAGGATCGATGCTCATGTGTGTATATGTAGAGGATGGATGCTCATGTGTGTATGGAGAGGATGATGTGTTCATGTGTATGGATCGGTCTCTCTCTTGTGTTTGTGTGTGAATGTGTTGCCATTTGTTTTGCCAAAATGTTGATTCATTTCCATTTTGGCAAGACTTTGGCATTTCGCAAAGGTCCTTATTTTAGGATAGGTCATGCCGAAATTTTCTATCGACCATTGCATGCATTGATTATGTGGTTCTAATAAACTTCTAATTGTACCATGTACACCGCCCAGGCAACCATGGTTCACAAAATGAGCGAAGGCATTGTGGCTATATTTTTAAAATGCGCAACGGACGACATGATATGAAATAACAAGACGGCGATAAGATGTCCGTGCAGATGATGCAAACTCAACTGGTTGATCGACCCAGATTCCGGGCATCTGTAGGCGCACCTGCTCCGCCATGGTTTCATGGATGGATACACTCGTTGGATAAGCGATGACGAAGACGATGGAGACGGTGAAGGTGGGCAACATGACAATGATCATCACGGCGAGGACGGACGAGATGATGAAGATTCTCCTGGAGATGGTGAAGGTGCGGAAGCAGATCGGGATGATGATGATCTAGATGCCGGAGGAGCAGACGACGATGGAACAACGTTAGGCTAGGTGCGGAACCCTTATGTGCAAGAGCTACTTCTCAAGCGGACGAGTAACGCCAGGGCTGCCGCTAGAGTGAAAGCCAAGCTTACGCAACTTGAGAAAGACTCAGTTACTCCATTGTATGAAGGATGCAGGCCCGATGATACCTGGTTGAATGTAACGCTTAAGGCTATGGAGATGAAGGCAAAACATAAATTGACCGATGCAAGCTTCGATGATATGATGGCATTCTGGCACGATCGTCTCCCGGAGGGGAACACATGTCCATTTAGTATCGAGGACTCCCAATAAAATCGTTTGTCCTCTCGATCTACCACACGTTAGATATCACGTATGCATCAACAATTGCATCATTTACCGGGGCGAGGACACGGAGAAAACCACATGTCTAGTGTGCAGCGTGAGTCAATACAAGAAAAGGGAAGAAAGCACCTCGAAAAGTGGTATGGTACTTTCCTATCACTCCTCGTCTGCAGTGCTATTTCGCGGACCCTAAGGAAGCGAAGCTCATGCGATGGCATGCGGAAAGGAAGAAACCAGAAGATGACGATGACCACGAAAAGGACGAGCTGCTGATGCACCCTTCAAATGCTAGCCAGTGGAAAGCATTGGACCTCGAATTGCCATAATTCGGTGGAGATTAGAGGAACATCAGGCTTGGTGCGAGCACCGATGGGCTCAATCCGTTCGGTAGCCAGAGAAGAACGCACATCACTTGTCCCATGTTTGTATGGATGTACAACCTCCCTCCATGGCTGTGCATGAAGAAGAAGTACATACAAATGAGTATGCTAATTCAAGGGCCGAAACAACCTGGTACCGACATCAATATGTATCTCGGGCTATTGAAAGAGGAGCTAGCCACGTTATGGGATCTGGAGCCAATACGTACGACGCCATCACACAAGATTATTTCACTATGAGAGCCGCGTTGGTCACTACGGTGCAAGACTATCTAGGTTGTGGGTATATCTCGGGGCAGGTTATCCAAGGATTCTCCGCATGCGTTAGGTGCATGGATAACACAAGCTATCTCCAACTAGAGGAACATCCAGGGTCTTCGAAAATCATGTTTTGGCGCACTAGAGGCGGCTCGACAAGAATGATCCATGGAGAAAATGTGGAGATCTATTCGATGGCAAATCCGAGACCCGAGGAATCCTAGAGCAGAGGAGCAGCGAAGAAGTGGAAGAATTGCTGAAAAACTGGAAAGATTATCCTAAGCCTAGAAAGAAGCGAAAGAGGCAGCAAGACAAGCCGCTGCTGAAGGTATGGAAAACAAGGTCTATTTTCTGGGAGTTGCCATACTGGAAGTTTCTCCGCACGCCTCATAGCCTTGACATCATGCATATCACGAAAACGTGTGCGAGAGTCTGGTCCCCACCATAATCAACATGCCAGGTAGGATGAAAGATGGTCCGAAAGCAAGGCGCGACCTGATATTCATGGGCATCCGGAAGGAGCTTCACGAAGGATGGACTACTCCTGATGATCAGGAAGATGACGATGGTCATGAGTCGGAGGTCACACAAGGTCATTGGAAGGGTGAAAAGGTCAATAAGAACGAATATTACTGCCCTCCTTCTTACTTCACTCTAAGCCAGGATGAGATCAAATAGTTTTTCAAGTGCCTTCTAGGAGTCAAATTTCCTTACGGCTACGCGGGTAAGATAAGAAGATACCTAGATGAGGCGAAGCAGAGGTTCAGTGGCATGAAGTCTAACGACTGTGCCGTGCTAATGACGCAGGTACTTCCGGTTGCACTAAGAGGGATAATGGACGAGCAGTCCATGAAACATTGTTTGGGCTCTACAAGTTTTTCGACGTCGTCTCTCAAAAGTCGATTGGCGTGAATCAGCTCGGGAGGCTACATGAGGATATAGTGGTGATACTATGCGAGCTTGAGGTCTACTTCCCACCCGCATTCTTCAACATTATGGTGCATCTGTTGGTCCATGTCATAGAGGACATCGTCCAACTCGGGCCGATGTTCCTCCGCAGCATGATGGCATTCGAAAGGATGAACAGACACATCAAAGGATACGTTTGCAACAGGTCCCGTCCAGATGGAAGCATAGCCAAGGGCTTTCTAGCCGAAGAGTGCATCTCTTTCTGCACGAATTATCTAGACATCGAGAACCCTGTCGGTCTTCCCGTCAACAGGCACCATGGCAAGCTCGACAGATCTGGTCACCGAGAGGTTTGTCGTGGACTGCATGTAGACTTTGATTGTCGACGTGCAGACTTTGATCGAACAAACCTCGTCACACTATAGCATTTAGAACTGGTCGATCCTTGGGTACAGAAGCACAAAAGGTTAATCGAGAAGAAGTATAGTGACCGGG